>JAVANC010000014.1:7451328-10156328 GCA_033319125.1 Parnassius glacialis
ACTATCATTGGCCATATTAGACGCCTTTTTCAGGCCATTGGCTAAATTAGGCGCCTTTTTCAGGGACTGGCCATATTAGACGCCCTGAAATTCAGAAGACTTACAATGCCGGAATTTATCGGCTCGCAAAGACCGGCCCATAGAGATGGGCTGTGAGGAAGATCTGGGTAATGGGGGAGATGCACCGAGGCCCGAGACCTGTTGCGTGTTGTACACACACCACAGCAGATGACAACGTAGTGTATAGAAGTTACAATATTTAAAAAGGAATTACAAAAAAGCCAGCAAAGCACTCGTTATTGTAATGACTTTGGCTTCACAATTCAATTCAATACTAATGAGGCAAAAGTTTTGTACAACGCATACGTCACAGAAATTACTGCTAATAGTACGCTCTTATTGGCTGCTGTACAATGGGGTGGACCAATGTCCACCTATAATATCTCAATAGGATAGTTCTACAGCAAATAGTCATACAACAGCGCCACGTCTTTTACCTCTAGTCTATGTGTGATCAATCACACGTACGCGCTGCGCTCGTAACTTCGTGAAATGCTCGTTCAGCACGAAAATTTCGATATATTTGCTGACAGTTTTGGATTTTTTTTCAATACGCTTATAAATGATATCTAAATTTATCGGTTCTTTCGTAGTATATTATTATTGATAAACGTATTATATATTATTGATTATCAAATACAAATGAATTTCAAGCATCTATTAAAATGAAGCGTCATTTAAAATAAAATTTCTTTCATGATGGATGTGGATATTATTCCATCTCGCTTCCTTATTAGCCATTAAGACTTACAGGAAAAATCTTACACTTCTGCTCGCCTAGCCCCCATCTGCCAAATTCGTACCGTCTGATAAGAACTTCGTTCCAAAAAATTATATTGATTTTTTATTGAATTGTTAATTATAAATTTTAAAGTCGTTTGAAATTTAACCATTTTTAATGAATTATTTATCTATTCTATTTGTTATACCAACTTATTTATAATTTTGTATACATAATTAATTACTTTATTTTGCATGACTTATGGAATGTAAATGTAATTTAAGATTGTGTAGTGGCGTTTTGGAATACGTTCTGTTAGCCACATGGTTTGATTTAAATAATTAAATACAGATATATTAAAGAATCCTTCAAACTGTTGCTATATTTAGGGGCAAACTTGTTATATTTTCCTGTTTATAAGTAAAAAGTCACTGAATAGGTGAAAAATATTTAAATTTGTATTATTAATTGTCACTGATCTCCATAACTAGTTTGTTCCGATGAATTACCGACTAAATAAAAACACTATTTGAAGGTATGAATCTGTAATAAAGAACTGACTATACTTTAAAAAACAACAATATTATGATACAGAAAAACCGCCTTGTATAGCGCGAGTTAAGTAACAATTAGCGCCATCTGTTCATAGAAGGTAAAATCTCGCCGACATCCCGCCCGCCAAGGACTCCGTCCTTCTTCATGGCAACAGGATCAGCTTAGATACAGGACGCTTCAGGGTCGATCCTCTGCACTTTGAGCTTACTACCCTGACTTGATCATCGGGTCCAGGATGAAGCTGTGTTATTCGTCCCAATAACCATTTCGCTGGAGGGAGGTCTGTTTCTTTTATTACGACCAAATCGCCGACCTATGGTGCATCCACCTTTGTGTGCCATTTGTGTTTTTGTTGTAAGGTATTTAAATATTCTTTGGACCATCGAGTCCAAAAGACTTTTATCATGCGTTGTGTCAGTTTCCAACGTTAGAGAGGACTTATGGTATCAGTGATATTGTTAGGTTCTGGTGTCACTATTAAAGGTTCTCCTACTAAAAAGTGACTTGGAGTTAATGGAGAGGTATCGTTCGGATATTCTTCGCTCGTCTTCAGTATATGTATTTTCCATCAGACTCGAAACGGAAGGCCCGAGAGCTTTCTTGAATTTTCCATGGTTGACTCTTTCGACACCAATATGACAAAATTCGGCGATGTATATCTTTATGGTCAACAGAACACATTTCAATTCAAAATGCCTGTTTGAAATAGTAGGATAATGCTGATGTGTTTAGTATGGTGAGTGACAGGTGTAATAGACCACAGGATGTTAACACACCTGCTTTTCAATACTTAGTGGAAAATTGATAGATGTGTCTATGGATCACAACATTCATTTGCCATCAGGTGGACTTAGTTCTCTTTCGTCACCCTTTTTTCCAAAAAACAAAATTATCTCATCTCGCGTACCATCAGTCTATCTCAAATTCACCAAAACATATGAACACCATTGAATTGGATTATTGACATCGGATGGATTCTTAAGAGCTGAATTTCCAATCTAGATCCGTACTAGTAGAACTGCGAATTGTGGTAAGTACTAGATTAAATAGTTAGTACAAATTATTATTTTTTATTTATTTATTTAACCCTTAGCCACCTAACGTGTATTCTAGTAACACTTCCACCTAACGTCGGTCATGGTGACCGCTTGTATATAAGTACTATTATAAAGGTGAAAAAATCAAAAATTGGCAAAAATCGAAACTACAAAAAAAATTTCAGTTGTTTTTATTTCAAATTGTTTCAATAAACTCTTCAAATTAATACTTCTTACTTCTTATTACTATTAATAAAAATTGACTAACGAATATTTTAACAAATTATAGGTTTTCCGATGAAGCTGAGTTCTAAGCAATAACAATCAATGAGACTTCTTAGTTTTTAAATATTTTAGTAACTTAAATATATAACCTCTTATATAAAACTATCATTGGCACAATTAAATCACAATCGTTACAAAATTACAACACCCTAACATTCACAATTTCTCGCGGCAGCGTACACACATTTTTTGAGAACACTCAACGCAAATTGGATTTTTGCACTGAAAACACAAATGGAATGTTTTACGTTTCTTCTTTGAGTCACACGTTGAACAAGTTTTGCGTGTTTCTAATTTGACAGAGCTGTCAGCCGAAGATGTTCTGGGTTCTTCATCTATTTTGAGAACCCGGCGAATAGTTCTGAAGTTCCCTTTGCAATCCAAACTGGTTCGTTCGACGTCGTAAATGGGGTGTAATAAGGTCTTCAGCCAGTTGTTTCATGAAATTCAGTCTGGGCACCTTTCTCTGAGATTGGTTCATGCTGCTGATGATGTACGCATTTGCTGCAGAAACATCCAGCATTCTATAGAAGACCGCCATTGGCCAGCGCTGTGTGCGTCGAGAAATTTAGTAAATGGCACATTTCTGATCTAATGTATCGACGCCACCTTTGGTGCTATTATAAAAAATAATCATTTCTGGCTTTTGTTTTTGTGGATCGATGATTGGTGAGTGATGCATGCTGGAAAGAACAGGCTCGGATTTGTTTTGCTTTGGTACAAAAGATATCAATGTTGCATAGGACGTGATTCATTTAACTCTTCAACATCAACTTCAGAGACTGATTGACACTCACCATCAATGACGTGGTCTAATGGTACATTTTCTACATCACGGCAGTCTTTATTTGGTAATTCCGGCACGTTCCTCTCATCCTCGGAATCTAATTCACACTCTTCAAACCATCTAATGATATTTTGATCACGTTCAGACATGATAAACCTAAAAAACAACACGAAAATGTTAGCACTAAAAGTAACGTAACAACCTGACGTCGGTCACCATGACAGCATGCGAAATATATTTACCTGTATTTTTTTATTGCGCGCACGTGTTGCTTGGTCGAGCGCAGGGCGAAAACTGGAGAGGGCGGGGAAAAAGTACATAGTCACAGGCGCGTGGCCCGTGTAATAACTGAAATATTTGAAAAAATATATCGCCTGGAGTCACTGTGACCGACGCTAGGTGGTTAAGGGTTAAAAAACTTAAATGTAACACCTTAAGGTAAAGGGTACATAGGGCGTACTTAATGCCATATGGCATTCTCTGCCAGTCAACCCTGGGTGCCAAAACAATTGTAGGCAGGTGCGAAATATAATACATAAATAAAGTGTACTTATATTTAAATATAATATATACAACGTGTCCCAAAATTCAACGATAAGCCAACACCGGAGGATAGACCTGCCCCGGACTAATCGGGGAAAAAAAGAAAAAAAAATATATCCCAATTATATTTTAAGTTATATAAAAAAAATAAAATTCTTCAGAAATTGAGACCGTTTATGATATTTTTTACTACCATGACCACAATTTTTTAAATATTTTTTTCTTTTTTTTTATAGGCAACCTGAATAGTACTGCTATTTATTTATTTATTTATTTAATTCATACACTTGTGGCTTACAGAAAATCCAACACGCGCACAAGGTTAAATTTTACATGCAAAAATTTTTTTCAAAAATTGTATCCATCCATAACAACAAAAATTAATAATCACAAACTAATTAATTATAAAATAACAGTATGTAATATAAAATCTCGAAGCTTTTGGCAGCCCGTGTCAGCAATTAAAATGGTAATAAAGCCAATTAAAACAATAAAGTGTTAATAATTATACAATGAAATATTTTGTCATATCAATTTATAATGCAATGTCAATAAATCTAATAACAAGCCTAATATATGCATAATTAAAATTACATCTTAAATATAAAGTATAAATAGTACATAGTCAACGAAATTATATTGTCGAATTATTAATTGTCATATCATCAATAATTTTGTAAAAAAGAGTCAGCAGACGTGTTATACTGTCTGCAAATAGGTCAATTTCATCGTGCTGAGTGAGTATGTCCCATATAAGTATTAATGCTCGATTTGTTGGTGCAAAAGCAGCACGTTTGGTACGCGTAACTGGTCTATCTAGAAGACGCGGCCTACGGCACCGCGTCCCTACATTATCTCCCTGCAGGTACCTGGGCACCAACAAACTAATTCTCTCCATAACTGACTGGCAATCCAACTTGTGGTGAATTATAAAAAGATAGTGCCTAATAGTTGACATCATCCTCCTAAGCATTGGAGTTTCAAAATCAACCATACCCAAGACGAATAAATAAGGATATAAATAAGGGTAAGGGTAGTACCCATGATTTTTATATACCACAATTCTTAAAAACTCCAGAATAACTCTTGTTTTATCACGAAAATTAATGAAACTTATTTTATTCCCTAAATTTTTTGAAGACTTTTACTTTCAACCAAATTTAACTTATCGTGGTGTAAAAAAAAAGTATGAACACTAGTAT
This sequence comes from Parnassius glacialis, assembly GCA_033319125.1. Lineage (NCBI taxonomy): Eukaryota > Metazoa > Arthropoda > Insecta > Lepidoptera > Papilionidae > Parnassius > Parnassius glacialis. The sequence continues at coordinate 7,456,519 of JAVANC010000014.1, forward strand.
GGCAAGTTTTTTTAAAAATTGACGCAACTAACCAACACTCCAAAATAGTATAATACTCTAGGAAACAAGTTATACAAAAATATGGGCCTATTATTTCTTAACAGGGGCCAAATGACGGTCGGGTTTAATAAAAATATTAGTTCTTGAAAAATTTCAAAACAAATGGTACAAACAGTTTCACGTGTAATTTATTAAGTTATTAACATTATAGCAAATGTTCGAACTGTTTGCCACCAGCATTAATACATGCACTACATCGCCTTAAAAATGATCTTTTTTATTTGTCTTGCATATCTTCTGCTATTAATGTAATCAGCAGCCTGAGTGATATTTCGACGAAGCTCGTCCAATGTCACAATGGGTTTTGAGTAGACCCTGTTTTTAAGACAACCCCAATAGAAGAAGTCGAGGGGGTTCAAATCGGGTGAACGGGGGGTGGCCATAAGATAGGACCAAGTCACCGATCCAACGCCTTGGATACTCTTGATTTAAATATTCTCGCACAGGACGGGCATAATGTGCTGGGCAACCATCATTTTGGAACCACATGTTTTGAAAATCACTTAAGAGCACGTCGTTTAACAATTCTTGCAAGTCATTTTGTAAAAAGTTTAAATAACTATTGCCATCTAAGTTTCCTTGTAACTCAAAGGGCCCAATTACTTTTCCATTTAATATGCCGGTCCATAGGTTAACCTTGAATTGATATAAGGATTTGTCTTGTCTCATCAAGTATGGATTTTAGTTACTCTAACTATGTAGGTTGTGAAGATTTAAATACCCATCTTTCTTGCACGTTGTTTCATCCGACCATAGAATTTTGTCTAGGAAGTGGGGATCTTCACTGTGCCTTTGCAGCATTACAGGGCAAAATGTGACTCGTAGCGGATAGTCCCGCTGTAATAACATCTGCACACGCCTGTAGTGATATGGGTGAAGCTTGTGACGTTTTAATATTCGATGTGCAGAATTTTTCGGGATTCCTGTAGCTTCTTCTATGGCACGTACCGAAGTAGTCGAGTCACTTTCTATCTCATTGATAACTTCTTCATCACGATCCAATCTAGTTCTTCAAGCGCTTCTCCTATTGGATGGCATACGACCCTCCGAAAACGCTTGATGCACATTAATAAACACTCGATAATCAGGATATTTTTGAGCATTTGGGTATCTTTCTCGATACAGTCTGCTAGCAGCGTTAGCATTACATCGGCATTCTCCATAGATTAAATGCATATTAGCGTATTCCTGTGGAGTGTACGGTTGCGGCATGTTAAACGCCAAACAGTCCAAAATGCGCCAGATCTCTAAATCACAAAACACACAATCGTAGTCCAAGATAATGCCAGGTCAGTTCAGTTTGCAGATCACTTCCAGTCCAAATAATGCCAGGTCAGTTAAGTTTGCAGGTCGATTCCAGTCCAAAAAGCCTTTTAAAAGAGTTTTATGATGAAATCACTTGTAATAAGTATAAAAGTATCTTTACTATTACTGTTTAAGTTGGAACAGAGGTGTAGTTAGTAGAATATAATCAATGAAGCCCAAAGTAATAAAACAATAAAACAAACAAATTACTATCAAATATTATATGCGAATAAAGTCGCGGGTACAACTAGTTTACAAAGAAAAACCCTGTGGTTCCCGTTAAGTGCGTTATCAGAATCAGTACTATACTAATACTATATTAGTACTATAGTAGTAACGTAGAGAAACAACTTATATTTAATATTTTATTTGCTAAATGTATGTGGTTTTATTACCTCTAACTGACACGTGAATCGGTAAATCAGGGTCTTTGACAAAATTCTTACTTACCAGCCAATGCATAGATAATAAAACCACATCCAATTTGCATTTAATTTTTCATTTAGTTTAATGAAAAAATGGTACAGTTTTCTGAAGTAAAGTTATTTCTATTCGTTTGAAAACCGATTCTGATAACGCACCTATCGGGGACCACAGTTTATATTTACACAAATGTAAGGCTTCGGTTTTTTTTTATATGTTAAAATATGCCTCTTTTCAGTGTTATAACAATGACCCATTACCATAAGTATACAAGACTTGCATCACAGCTGCCGAATTGATAGGAATTAGATTAAAAAAAAATCTAGGTTAAAATTAATCACGATAAAATCCGTAAAGCTAGTTTTCCTTCATGTCTTGTGTTCTACACGAGATCGTTATGCCACTAGCTATCGCAAGCAAAAACATCTTTCTGGCATTTTCTATGGTTTCTTAGGATACCAACGGGACGCAATCGGGTGATTGATTCTTTGACCCCTCCATCATATGGCGAACATACAATAGAGCATTTATATCAAATGATTATGTAGTACGAAAGGGTTGGCTCGACCGGGAAAGGTAAGCTCTTATAGAGAATACAAGAATTATATAACAGAATAATGCTGATGTGTTATGGTGAGGGACGAGTATAGGAAACCATGTTACTAATAACGAGGTCTTGGTCCTCAAGGGTGGTGATACATATTATGCATTTTTATTCTCAAAGGATATATTCCGGCGTCTATGCGCCACAACACCTACTGATCATCAAGTTCTTCGCATTTGTTACTCTTACTTCTATATACATAAATATAAAATTAAAAAATTAAGAAACCGCCTGTATGCATCCCACTGCTGAGGACAGGTCTCCTCTAGGCTCCTCTCCTCCTGTAGGGATTACGGCAAGAAAATGAAATTTACAGCGAGCGCTAAGCCCTTAAGATACCACAGCTCTCTAAATAAAAATAAAATAAAAATATAAATCTTTAAAAAAATAATTGACAATTATTTATTAAAGACAGCAAATATTTAATAATCTAGTTAATTGTAAATAAACCAAAAAGGTAATTTAAATATATCATATAAGAAATATGATATATTTAAATTACCTTTTTGGTTAGAATTTTTATTATGGATAATATAAATACTTATAAGAATGCAGTATTTGTGAAGTTTATAACTTTTTAATAGATTAATTATAAAAGTAAATTTTAGCGCATATGTTAAACCAAGATTATTCCGAAGATATCCCGGACGTCAGTCTGAGCGAGATTAGAATGGCTCTCCAGGACCTTAAAAACGGCAAGGCCCCAGGCGAGGATGGAATTACAGCGGAGCTTCTGAAAGCGGGTGGAAGACCGGTACTTGAAGTCCTTCAGAGGCTCTTTAATTCCGTCCTCCATGGTGGCATTACACCGGAGGCGTGGAGCAGAAGTGCGGTGGTCTTGTTCTTCAAGAAAGGTGACATCGCTCTCTTGAAGAACTACAGACCGATTTCCCTTCTGAGCCGCGTCTACGTGCTGTTTTCGAGAGTCATTACGAATCGTCTCGCGCGCAGACTTGACGACTTCCAGCCTCCTGAACAAGCCGGTTTCCGAAAGGGCTTTAGCACTATAGGCCACATACATACCCTACGGCAAATTGTACAGAAGTCCGAAGAGTACAATTTGCCACTATGTCTGGCGTATGTGGACTATGAGAAAGCCTTTGATTCCGTCGAAATTTGGGCGGTGCTGCAGTCCCTTCAGCGGTGCCAAGTTGACTGTCGGTATATCGAAGTGCTGAAGTGTTTGTACAGTAGAGCTACGATGGCTATCCGAGTACAGAACCAGAGTACGAAACCTATCCAATTGCAGAGAGGTGTAAGACAGGGTGACGTTATATCCCCGAAACTCTTCACCGCTGCATTGGAAGACGTTTTCAAGCTTCTGGACTGGAAAGGATACGGAATTAACATCAATGGCGAGTACATCACTCACCTTCGATTTGCCGACAATATAGTCCTTATGACAGAATAGCTGGAGGACCTAAGCACTATGCTCAATGACCTCAATAGTGTCTCCCAACGGATAGGTCTTAAGACGAACATGGATAAAACAAAGATTATGTTTAATGTCCATGTCACACCTATGCCGGTAGTTGTTGGGAGCACTAAGCTCGAAGTTGTTGACGAGTATGTTTACCTGGGACAAATAGTCCGACTAGGTAAGTCCAGCTTCGACCGAGAGGTCAATCGACGGATTCAACTCGGCTGGGCAGCGTTCGGGAAGCTACGACACATCTTCTCGTCAGAAATACCTCAAAACCTTAAAACAAAATTGTACAACTAGTGCGTGTTGCCAGTGATGACTTACGGAACTGAGACGTGGTCCTTCACTGCTGGCCGTATGAGGAAGCTCAAGGTCGCTCAGCGAGCTATGGAGAGGGCTATGCTCGGAGTTTCACTGCGTGATAAACTTAGGAATGAGGATATCCGCAGTAGAACCAGAGTAACCGACATAGCCCAACGGATTAGTAAGCTGAAGTGGCAGTGGGCCGGCCATATAGCTCGAAGAACCGACAACCGATGGGGAAGAAAGGTTCTCGAGTGGCAGCCTCGTACCGGTAGGCGAAGTGTAGGGCGTCCCCCCACAAGATGGAGTGACGACCTGGTAAGACATGCAGGAAGTCGATGGATGCAGGTGGCTCAGGACCGTGCTTTGTGGCATTCTTTGGGGGAGGCCTATGTTCAGCAGTGGACTTGTGAAGGGCTGTAATGATGATGATGATGATGTTAAACCAATATCAGAACTGGTTTTTTTTATTTGATTAGTTGATTATTATTACTGTGTGCTTTCTTACCTATCCCTGTTCACTGTTTAGTTTAACAATTATGCATTGTACGCAGTAATAAGGAAACTTAAAAATAAAGTAATTTCTAGTTTCTTAATCTATTTCTTTATTAATAAAACAAGTATTATAAAGCAAAGGTATTGAGCCTCCCATGACGCTGACATACTGAATCCCTTAGTATAACAATATATACATATTTTTTTAGGATGCAGCAAAAGCCATCGCTTTTTACAGACACGTAAATGTGGATTCCAAAGAGGTTATGCAGGAAATGAACAAAATAAGGAGGGCGCTCAATCCGGATCTTGAAGGTATAGTAGATGATTCTAAATATTCTGGGTTGATCAATAAGTATTCACAAATAAACTCTAGGACAGGTATATGTAAATTCTATTTATTTTTCAACATAATCGCCTTTTAAGCTAATCTGCATTTAGATTCCTAGTGCAGGATAAATAAAGAAGTTCATGGACTACAGCAGCTACTTATCATCAGATGGACTGTGTGCTCGTGTGTCACCTTATACTATAAAAAAAGACAGAAGTCATTAATTTTCCAGCGCACGCAGACACCTTAAATCTATTGGCTGGCGGGAAGACGGTTTTTTCCACACATTGCTTTGATTTTTCGTCTCCGGGTCAAAATGTTTCATCTACGATTACGAAACGAGCGCAAAAAGAACCTGAATTTTCTACAACTATTGCTAAATTTAGATTAAAGATTAGATTAAATATCGAATGGTCATACGTCGATCTACCTTAAAAATTTGTTCAATTTTTTAACGCAATCTCTCGTGGTTCCGTTGTTGGCCGCTTTATTGTCGTTGCAGGCATTATGTTATAGAGCAAGATCCCAGAGCCACCAGACGTAAGTTATTTTCTGACGAACGAAATTTGTAAGATCGAGTAGTGTTAGTATGTACTATGAGCGCCTGCCTACCTGCCAGCTTGGCTAGTGGGCCATTTTCCAGGTATCGGGTAATGAAGGTCTGTAAAAATATTGCTCACCTCACGTTTATTCTCCCAGCTGGTTTTTACGCATATGTTAGTTAATATCGTTAAAACCAGTCAACAATACTCCCAGACACTTCCCGTAAGCAATTTCGCTTTGAAGACGCTTTAAAGCTCTCTAAAAATCACTCAATTTTAATTACATTCTGAAGCTCTATTTATATATATGTTAGCCAGACAAGTATATTTAAACCTTCTTTAAGAAGACAGGCCGATCCAAGTGGTCAATCATCCCCTAGACCCACAGTGTGACTCACGATCATACGCGCGAATAATACCCACAGAGGCATGAAAATTGGGTCTAGTGGTGATTGACCCCTTGGATCAGTCTGCTCTAGTAATTCGTTTTAAAATAGTTGTTCACCAATAAGACTCTTAGCACGCCTTTCCACTGAGTCCAAAGCTGCTAGGTGGCATTTTGCAGCACCAGCTCCTATGTGGCAGCAGTATTCCATGCACGACCGGACTTGCGCTTTATATAAGGTAAGAAGCTGCCCCGGTGTGAAGTACCGCCGCACCCTTGTAAGGAGACTAAGTTTCCTTGCGGCTGCTTTGTCTCTGGACTCAATGAAGTGCCCATAGTTAGGGTTTGGAGAAAATTCAACCCCTAACAACTGAAGGCGAGACATTCCGGAACGTAGTTTTAGCGGTGAAAAGACAAGCTTGTGTCTTTTCACCTATAAAAGTCTCAATTCGGAGACTGCCTGTAATGTAACGGTGCGTACACATTATATAACATGTTTCAGTAATGAGGAGGCTGATTGTTATTAAACGAATGTTATATAACTCGTGATGAGACGAAGGTGTCGCGCGGGGCAACGAAAAACGACAATGTCATGCGACAATGTCATATAACATTGTTATATCGTATTGTTATTTTAATGTGTACAGTATTGTTATTTGTTGCAATGTTGAAAAACAATGTTACATAATGTGGACGTGTTATAAAAGTTAAAAAGTTATACAATATGAAACTTGATCTGTACGCACCCTAAGATTCACACGCTTAACAAGAGCGTTTCTTCCGGACTGGATTTAATCCCGACTAGCCCGGGGTCTTGGTTGATATCTCTCCACAAATGTGCTGTCGTCTGCATACCCATAGATACCGGGAAAGATAAGATCATATATATGCAGCAGGAAGACAGATTTCTCAGTTCAAGCATCATAACAATCATCATCATCATCATCATCATAAAGCCCTTCACAATCCACTGCTGAACATAGGCCTCCCCCAAAGAATGCCACAAAGCACGGTCCTGAGCCACCTGCATCCATCGACTTCCTGCATGTCTTACCAGGTCGTCACTCCATCTTGTGGGGGGACGCCCTACACTTCGCCTACCGGTACGAGGCTGCCACTCGAGAACCTTTCTTCCCCATCGGTTGTCGGTTCTTCGAGCTATATGGCCGGCCCACTGCCACTTCAGCTTACTAATCCGTTGGGCTATGTCGGTTACTCTGGTTCTACTGCGGATATCCTCATTCCTAAGTTTATCACGCAGTGAAACTCCGAGCATAGCCCTCTCCATAGCTCGCTGAGCGACCTTGAGCTTCCTCATACGGCCAGCAGTGAAGGACCACGTCTCAGTTCCGTAAGTCATCACTGGCAACACGCACTGGTTGTACAGTCTCGATTTCAAATTTTGAGGTATATCTGACGAGAAGATGTGCCATAATTTCCCGAACGCTGCCCAACAGAAGTGAATCCGTCGATTGACCTCTCGGTCGAAGTTAGACTGACCTAGTCGGACTATTTGTCCCAGGTAAACATACTCGTCAACAACTTCAAGCTTAGTGCTCCCAACAACTACCGGCATAGGGGTGACATGGACATTAAACATGATCTTAGTTTTGTCCATGTTCATCTTAAGACCTATTCGTTGGGAAGCACTATTGAGGTCATTGAGCATAGTGCTTAGGTCCTCCAGCTATTCTGTCATAAGGACTATATTGTCGGCAAATCGAAGGTGAGTGATGTACTCGCCATTGATGTTGATACCGTATCCTTTCCAGTCCAGAAGCTTGAAAACGTCTTCCAATGCAGCGGTGAAGAGTTTCGGGAATATGTCGTCACCCTGTCTTACACCTCTCTGCAATTAGATAGATTTCGTACTCTGGTTCTGTACTCGGATAGCCATTGTAGCTCTACTGTACAAGCACTTCAGCACTTCGATATACCGACAGTCAACTTGGCACCGCTGAAGGGACTGCAGCACCGCCCAAATTTCGACGGAATCAAAGGCTTTTTCATAGTGCACATACGTCAGACATAGGGGCAAATTGTACTCCTCTGACTTGTGTACAATTTGCCGAAGAATATGTATGTGGTCTATGGTGCTAAAGCCTTTTCGGAAAGCGGCTTGTTTGGGAGGCTGGAAGTCGTCAAGTCTGCGCGCGAGACGGTTCGTAGTGACTCTCGAAAACAGCACGTATACGCGGCTCAAAATGGAAATCGGTCTGTAGTTCTTCAAAAGAGCGTTGTCGCCTTTCTTGAAGAACAAGACCAACGCACTTCTGCTCCACGCCCCCGGTGTAATGCCACCATGGAACACGGAATTAAAGAGCTTCTAAAGGACTTCAAGTACCTGTTTTCCACCCGCTTTCAGAAGCTCTGCTGTTATTCCATCTTCGACTGGGACCTTGCCGTTTTTAAGATGCTGGAGAGCCATTCTAATCTCGCTCAAACTGAAGTCCGGGATATCATCGGAATAATGTCGGATAAGACTCGCACTTGGATCGTTACTCACACTTGCTGTGTGGCTCCAACGATGACGTGTACAGCTGCCCATAAAACCTCTCAATCTCACTCAAAATCTCAGGTGTCCTGGAAACGATGCTGTCACATTCTGTTATCAGCTTTGACAGTTGGCTCTTTCTGGCAGACAGAACTCTGGCAAAGACTTTGGAGCCTTGGTTCCGCTCGATCGCTTCTTCAATACGAGCTATATTGAAGTTACGTAAGTCCTGCCGCATGCATTTGGAGATCTGTCTGTTCAGTTGCCTGTATGCTGTCAAATCTGTTGAAGAATGTAGCTTCATCTCCCGTCTAACAACCATGAGATTAAGAGTGTGATCGGAGAATTTTTGTGTTCTACTGCGGCGGGTCTTGCAAAACTTAGCTCCGACCGCATGTACGGTTTCCACGAGCTTGTCATTTATATCGTCCACTTCATTGCAGTCTTCTAGGCACTGAAAACGATTTTGTATTTCGAGCTGAAAGGTTTGGAGACTTTGGATTAGAGCACGAGGGGGACGGTGCGTTGACTTCATTAGACAAGACCTGTCCAACTTAACGTTTAAGTTTAGTGTGCCTCTAACCATTCGGTGATCGCTGCCGGTTTTCACCCTCGCGATCACTGAGACATCACTGAACAGTTGTCGTCTGGTCGTCATAATGAAGTCAGTCTCATTTTTTGTCGAACCGTCGGGGCTCGACCAAGTCCACTTCCTGTGCGGCCGCTACTGGAAGAAAGAGTTCACCATAAAGAGTCCCTCTTTCTCCATGAAGTCGGCCAGCTGCTGGCCCGTTGGGTTCCGTTGCCCTATTCTAAATTTCCCTACTTTCAGCTAACCATTCTCTCATGTGCCTAGTTTTGCATTGAAGTCTCTCATTAACACCGTATATTGTTATTTAAAGTGTGTTATTGTATGATCATTACAATAACAAACTTTAAATATAGGAAGAATAAAGAATAATAAAGAATTTTGTTCTTTACAGAACTGTCTCCGGAGAAATTGAAATTAAACCAAGATGCAAAGTATCAGGAGAAGATTTCCAAATGGAAATTATTGAGTGAGTTTATTTATTGAATTGTTCTTATATGTCGATATTATTAAATATTTTGTTAATTACAATTATAACATTGGTGCCACGCAAATATTATCAATGGTCATCTGCTGAACATAATCCTAAGTATGCAGGTGATTGCAGAACCAGACGAATTTATCTTTAGCGCTGCTCTCCGTGATGAGAATATTATGTCGTGTATTTTAAACGGGACGGCTATACCCTAAACTATGAGATATAATGAGATCCTATTTAACAATAGTAAGGGTGACAAACGAGCATACAATCCACAATCTACCTGAATATTATTGGATTCTGCGGCTCATAGATACCATTCATTTTTACATGCGGAAATGCCTGCACACATTTACACTGAGAAAACATTTAATTTTCAGAAAAATCCCGCTCCACTCGTCGAGCATTTTTCGTAGTCTTCATACTATACACGGCGTGTGTTTTCCAAGGATTTGCAGTTATATTGGTGTACGCTAAGCCACTCTTCGAGGAGGCTATGCCCACTATGTCCACAACGTTGTCTAGCGCCATACTGGCAATTGTAACACTTGGGGCTTACTGTATCGCTGCTTATTTGATCGATATGGTGGGGAGACGGGTGAGGGTCTTCAATTTTATTTATATAAGTTAAGATGACAAACACACGCACAGTCTACCTAATGGTTAGAAGACGCTATTGCCTTTAAATACCTTGTGTACATGAACACCTATAGCAAGGATTTATGGCACAGAGAAAAGTTCACGCTTTTCAAATGCGTGTTTACGGACTTAACATGACTGACGTCATTTAACTGACTAATGAAACGGGCATCTATTATGCCGGTGTCAGTATAAGAATATCCACTACCCATAATATCATCTCGTGGTGTGTGAGCGTAAGAGTATGTGATCGTAGCATTGTGTAATCGTAAGATACGACAGAGAGAAACTAAACCAGGAGCTGGGCAAAAACATCTTTCTGATAACAACCTAAATAACAAAAAAATACGGTTACCAACTCGCCTCCCAAAGATGGCAGCTATGAGTATGACAATGAGTAAAGGCCCCGTTATTCCTAAATGTTAATGCTTAAAACCTTTGGAGAAGGTTCGGCCTTCAAAGACTCCACGTAGTAACATGTAACGCACATCGATGATGATGAAAGAAAATGTCTTGAATATCCTTTTCATCAAGCGAGTTTCCAAAAAAGTTTTATATAACCATAGACAACGACCGAAGAGTAAAATTTGCCATTTCATTTTCAGTATGTGGCATATGAGAAAGACTAAAAGAAGTTTATAAAAAATACTAATAAACCTTAGAAATTTGGACAACTTGACTATAAGTATATTGAAGTAAAAGTCAAGTATTTGTGCTTACGTGTATAGTAGTTCTAAGCTGACTATCCAAGTACAGAACCAGATATGAAACATATCCAACTTTAGAGAAGTGTAAGACAGGGTGACGGAATATGCTTGAAACTCTATTCCGCTACATAAAGAAAGTTTTCAAGCTACTGGGCCGGAAGGATAATGCACCTATTTCAATGGCAAATAAATAAATACATCATTAACTTTCGATTTTCCGACGATATAGTCATATACCCCCGTGAAGTGGCGGGAAAATATACTCACTACCCCATGTCTTCCCGTGGGTGTCGTAAGAGGCGACAGAGGGAAAGTAATGCAGATAATGGGCAGCAGCATCTTTCTTATAATAGCAAAACAGTAATAAAAAAAACTGCGGTTGCCAACCCGCTGGCCAAGCGTGTCAACTATGGCAATATACCATCCATGGGAGTAACGAAGAGAAGGTCTCCAGTCCCAGGCGGCCCCGCTATTCCTGGCTACGGTGGCGACCTTGGTAACGGCGGGGAAAAGGGTGCTAAGAATCTCTGGTGGAGGTTCGGTTGCCACCTACGACGACTCGACCTGGCAACGTACAACGCACGCACCCTCAAGACTGACGAGAAGATCCTGGAGCTGGAAGAAGAGATAGACAAGTTGCGCTGGAATGTCATAGGATTATCCGAAGTCCGAAGAGAGGGGGAGGACACGGTAATCTTCGAATCCGGCAATTTGTTCTATCACCGGGAGGGCGACCATCTGTCCCAAGGAGGTGTCGGATTTATCGTCCACAAGTCTCTCGTTAACAACGTTGTATAGATTGAGAGTGTAACGACGAGGGTTGCGTACATTATACTCAGAATCACCAAACGGTATTCGCTGAAGGTCATACAGGTTTACGCACCAACCTCGGCACACCCCGATGAGGAGGTGGAGGAAATGTATGAGAGTATCTCTAGAGCCATGCATTCCTCCAAAACCCACTATACGGTGTTAATGGGAGACTTCAACGCAAAACTAGACACAAGAGAGAACGGTGAGCTGAAAGTAGGGAAGTTCAGAATAGGGCAACGGAACCCAAGCGGCCAGCAGCAGGCCGACTTCATAGAGAAAGAGGGACTCTTTATGATGAAATCTTTCTTCCAAAAGCGGCCCCACAGTAAGTGACCTGGTCGAGCCCCGACGGTTCGACAAAAAATTAGATTGATTTGACTGATTGATTTCATTATGACGACCAGACGACAACTATTCAGTGATTTTTCAGTGATCGCGAGGGTGGAAAACCGGCAGCGATCACCGAATGGTGAGAGGCACACTGAACCTAAACGTTAAGTTGGACAGGTCTTGTCTAATGAAGTCAACGCTCCGTCCCCCTCGTGCTCTAACCCAAAGTCCCGAAACCTTTCAGCTCGAGCTACAAAACCGTTTTGAGTGCCTAAAAGATTGCAATGCAGTAGACGATATGAATGACAAGCTCGTGGAAACTGTCCATGCGGTTGGAGCTAAGTTTTGCGGGACCTGCCGCAGAAGAACACAAAAACTCTCCAATCGCACTCTTAATCTAATGGCTGTTAGACGGGATATGAAGCTGCAGTCTTCAACAGATTTGACAGCATACAGGCAACTGAACAGACAGATCTCCAAATGCATGCGGCGGGACTTACACAACTTTAAAACTGCTCGTATTGAAGAAGCGATCGAGTGGAACCAGGGCTCCAAAGTCTTTGCTAGAGAACTGTCTTCCAGAAAGAGCCAACTGTCAAAGCTGAAGACTGAGTGTGGCAGCGTCATTTCCAGGACACCTGAGATTTTGAGTAAGATGGAGAGGTTCTATGGGCATCTGTATTCATCATCTTTGGAGCCATACGCAAGTAAGAGTGACGATCCAAGAGAGAGTCTTATCCAACATTATTCTGATGATATCCCGGACGTCAGTCTGAGCAAGATTAGAATGGCTCTTCAGCACTTTAAAAACGGCAAGGCCCCAGGCGTGGATGGAATTACAGCGAAGCTTCTGAAAGCGGGTGGAAAACCGGTACTTGAAGTCCTTCAGAAGCTCTTTAATTCCGTACTCCATGATGGCATTACACCGGAGGCGTGGAGCAGAAGTGCGGTGGTCTTGTTTTTCAAGAAAGGCAACAACGCTTTCTTGAAGAACTACACACAGATTTCCCTTCTGAGCCGCGTCTACGTGCTGTTTTCGAGAGTCATTATGAATCGTCTCGTGCACAGACTTGACGACTTCCTGCCTCCTGTAAAAGCCGATTTCTGAAAAGGCTTTAGTACCATAGACCACATACATACCCTTCGGCAAATTGTACAGAAGCCTGAGAAGTCTAATTTGCCACTATATCTGGCATATGTGGACTATGAGAAAGCCTTTGATACCGCCGAAGTTTGGGCAGTGCTGCAGTCCCTTCAGCGTTGCGAAGTTGACTGTCGGTATATCGAAGTATTAAAGTGCTTGTACAGTAGGGCTACGATGGCTATCCGAGGACAGAACCAGAGTACGGAACCTATCCAATTGCAGAGAGGTGTAAGATAGGGTGACGTCATATCCCCAAAACTCTTCACCGCTGCATTGTAAGAAGTTTTCAAGCTTCTGGACTGGAAAAGATACGGTATCAACATCAATGGCGAGTACATCACTCACCTTCGATTTGCCGACGATATAGTCCTTATGGCAGAATCACTGGAGGACCTAAGCACTATGCTCAATGACCTCAATAGTGTTTCCCAACGGATAGGTCTTAAGATGAACATGAACAAAACAAAGATCATGTTTAATGTCCATGTCACACATATACCGGTAGTTGTTGGGAGCATTAAGCTCGAACGGATTAGTAAGCTTAATTGGCAATGGGCCGGCTATATAGCTTGAAGAACCGACAAACGATGGGGGAAAAAGGTTCTAGTGGCAGCCTCGTACTGGCAGGCGAAATGTAGGGTATCCACCCATTAAATGGAGTGACGACCTGGTAAGATATGATGGAAATCGATGGATGCAGGTGGCTCAGGAACGTGCTTTGTGACATTCCTTGGGGGAGGCCAATGTTCAGCAGTGGACTTCTGAAGGGCTGTAATGATGATGATGATGATGATATTCACTATCACAGATTCGTCGGAAGACCTTAGTACTATGCTTAATCACTTTCATTGTGATAGTGTGGTTAATCAGCACCAGTGGTGCCAACAGGAATCAAACTCAAGTTGCTCTCGTACTATAATTTATGATAGCTAAACCTCTAAATTTTCCCGTTTATCACGTTGTTGCATTTAAAAAAAATATCAGGTGCTTCTAATCTACTCTTCAATCGGCGCGGGAATTTGCTGCTTGGCACTGGGCACCCAGATTCAGCTACATTGGGGTCCCCACTGGATCACGGGTGTCTTCATTTACCTATACAGCCTCTTGCATACGTGTGGTCCGGCAACAGTGCCGGTTGTACTGGTTGCTGAAGTGTTTTTGCCGGAGGTAAAGTTACATTATTTATATATTATTTATCACTTAACGCAGCAACGTGCATTATAATAGTTGCTTTCCGCCACATACAAAAAAAAATCTGTCGTCGGTGGTTTTTCGAATCGATTATCGAACTTTTAAAAAAGAGCTTACTACAATTTATAAGGTCAGCATTGCATCTTTAATGTTTCCACCTATCCAAAACCCCTACTGAACATAGCCTCCCACCCCCCATAGAATGCTGCGTAGCGAATGGGTTTGCTATACTTAATTGCTTCAATTGTGCGCTAGTATTTTGTGATAGTGGTCCTTTCCTGGTTAAGCTAACCCACTCATACTGCAGTTGTTGCACAGCCGCAGCGTGCAAAAAATATTTAATTCAATTTCTTCTAAATAAATCTCTTTTAATTAAGTTAATTAATTTATTTATTTTTTATTAAATTAATTATCAAACTCGAGAAGACATACATTTAAGCATTTACCGCTTAAAACCCCTTTGTCGCATTTCTTAAAATCCCGTGTTACCTCAACTAACATCGAAAACCTCAGTATCGACATCTCGAATAATGATCACTACCGCGGTCCCATGTAAAGTACAGCCGATTGGGCCTCTTAAAAATTTGTGCGCTTAATAGTGCAGGTTATTCTTATATATCATCACATCTTTTGCAAGTTTACAATGTGCAACTTTCCCTGTACTACCTGCTTCCACTTGACCGCATCCAGTGAAGTGCGCTCCTAGTCATCGACGACTATTAATCTATTTAAAAGGGTGGCAACGTACCTGCAACTCCTCTAGTGTTGCAGTTGATCGTGAGTTACAACAGTCACTTAACATTAGGTAAGCTCGAGTACACAGTTCGTTGCTTTATTTTGCCCCCTTTTCATTAATAAAACTTTATTAACATACAGGTTTCATAACGATATTTTCTTACTCCGTCGCTAGCATGTATTAAATCGACAAACAAAGTAGCGATTAACAATTTCATTGATACTAGCGGGAATCAAACTCAGGTGGCTTACGTTGTACGCAACTTAAAGCAAACGCTTGTTACCGGAACTTCTTCTGTGCAAAGATTACATCTCCGTCTTCTTCATCAGCCCACAAAAGTCTATTGCGTGATATAGGCCTTTCGCATTTTAGCGACGATTTGCCTTAATTCTCACGCTTCGCATGGGGATAGACGATCGCATTCACTATATATTGCAGCTTTGACGCTGCTACCGGTCACTAGTAATAATACGTGATTAATAAAAACATAATTAAGTAATATTATTTTAAATCCACAGATAAAGAATTTTCTGTCAATGATAGCTCTGGAATGGGGGTGCATCTGCAACTTCTTAATCCTGTTCATCTTCAAACCCCTTGTAAATGTCATAGGGCTGGGTCCAGTATTTTACATCTTTGCTGTAATCTGCATTGTAACAGCCATGTTCGGCTGGATTTTTCTGCCGGAGACGAAGGGATTAACCGTTAACGTTATACAGACAAAATTCGTTAAAAGTTACTAATAATAATTGAATTATAAATCATTGGCATTATTTGAAACTATGAATACATAAGATACAAATTACGTTAGGGTTGAAATAACGCAAACCTAAAGTTTTATACTGCAGTTAAAGAAAACTTTAAGTTATTCGTTATTTTTCACGAGACCATTATTGCAGTTGATCACGCAAAAATAATTATAACAAATTCTATCCTGAACTCTTAAACTGTTGCAAACAGATTTTATCGGGCAGGGGCATGATAATGGCGAAGCAAAAGCAATTCAACAAATTAATAAGTGCCTATACTACTACTTATAGGAACTATGGAGTGTAGAGTATAAGGAGAACCATCTTAGAATGGGCGAAAGTTTAAAAAGTGTCCTACTATATACTGAAAATAGAGGTTCCAAAACCTACCACAATAGCGCTGGCGTCTGAAAAACTACGATATGAATATAGCTGTTGTAGACGGAGTGAAGTCAGCTGAATTCAAATATTTGAAAAATTTCATGACTAGAGTAAAATGCCAGTATACAAAACCTCAACTATTTACGTAGTATAAAACCAAGCGGATTGGTCGGTACTTGTTAATTTCTCCATCTTATTCTAATTAATTTGGAGCTTTTTTTAATTTATCCTATGCTACTGCAGCGCCACCCTTATTGGACGCGTTTTTAGGGACACTTTTCATATAAGGAGATGGTCCTCCTTGTACTCTACACTCCATAATAGGAACACACGAAAGTTTAGCAGTGACCGTTATTGCGCATAAGTCGCGCTGATTGGCTCGTGCTCGTGCGTATCGTTCGCACGCTCTCCGTCGCATGGCTCTCCAGTCGCATATTCAATTTCAAATTTAATTCATCAATTCGTGCGCGTCCCCTCCACGTTTTATTCAGTTATTCAGCGTTCAGCGCTAGACTTACGTGCCGCGACTTGTACAAGCAACTTACTAGAAATCGCGACGTCTTTATACCCTACTTACTTTTTCTTGTTTTTGTTGATACTTTTTTCTGCGTGGTTACTTATTATGTTTACTATAAAATGTTCACCAATATGAGTAAAGTAATAAATGAAAAAGATGCCAATCTTTTTCATTTATTACTTTACTCATATTGACTTGACTTCAATTTAAGTAAAGCGAATGCTACAGCATTCATATAATCATGTAATCTACACATTACATGGATCTATTGTACAGCACATTTTCTAGAATACATATACATATATCGGAATATTTTTAGATTTAATTTTTATGGTGTGTGACAATGTTAGATTATATTATGTAATGCTTGCTGTTGGTGTATCTTAATAATGAAATAAATAAATAAATGTATGTTTGTAAAATTATTTATAGATCCGTTACTTATATTGTATCAAAATGGATTATATAATAAACCGATCAACAGAGATAACTTCATGTAATTATTTTCTATAGTAAAAATATTACCATATCAATTTATATTTGAAAAATTACATCAATTAGAACGATAATGAATTATTTCCCTTACATATTTATTTATTTATTCTTCTTTACATCTACCTTATAATAAGGGAATTAAAGAGCGGACTTAATGCCTTGTGGCATTCTCTACCAGTCAACCCTGGATGATTTGAGAAGCTTTGGTAGGTGCAACACCACTCCATAAATTAATAAATAAGTAAAAACATTATATCTTAAAACAAAAAGCAAATAAATAAAATATTTTTAAACTATCCAAACTTAATATTATCTACTTTGTAATAAAGATAAGAAATTAATAGTTAATATATAAAAGGATCTTATATATTCAAAATCTCTAAATAAATATATAATAATATAAAACAAAAATATAATAACATGATGCATATTAAAATACATATTATACAAAATATCAATTACATAGCGAAAGAGGGAGAAAAACAAAAATCGGATAAATCAGGTGGTATTATTCCTGTTAAAGAATTCTCGAACTAGTCTTTTAAAATATTGTTTGTTACTGGTTTTTTTATATGAACCGGCAAGGCATTCCAGAACAGTACGGACTGCACAGTAAAAGAGGAATTAAAGAAACCACTCTTATGTGATGGTATACGAATTTCAAGACTATTTTGGGAACGGGGAACTCTATCATGAGTAGAATATTGGTACTGAAAGTTATCCTTAAGATAAGAAGGAGAATTTGTGTCATTTAAAATTGAATATAGTACTTGTAAAATTCGGGAGCTACGCCTTTGACCAATAGAAAACAATTTAAGCTTAGAACGGTACTGAGAAACACGGTCATACTTACGTAAGCTAATGCAATTATTGTTGAGAAGGCGCTCCAACTTATCGAGAAGATATTGATATAGATCTAGGTAACACTCATCCGCATAATCAATAATGGGTAATATCAAAGTCTGGACAAGTTGAAGTTTAGTTTTAAAAGGCAGAAAGTTTTTGACACGACAAAGAGAACGTAAGGTACGAGGGCGGCACTGAAAATTTCGGGAATCAAGGAAGTGACACAACATTACTATTTAAAAATGTATTTATTGCTTCTCGAAGTATTCTTCGCGAAATTTGACACATTATTCCATACGATGGAACCAATCATTGAAGCAACGATTCCATTCGTAAGTTGGGGTCTCCAAAATGGCCATTTTGTAGGCGTCCACAGCTTCTTCAGGTGATGAAAATCTCTGTCCACGCAACTTATTTTTTATTTAAGGGGAAGTATAGAAATCATTAGGGCTTAGGTCAAGGCTGTACGGCGGATGGTCTAATAATTCTATGTTTTCTTGTTCTAAAAACTCTTTTGTTCTGTGTGCGGTATGAGAACTCGCATTTTCGTGATGGAGGATGATGCGGCGGTTGCAGTTCTCTTTACGGAGTTCAGAAACGACCTGTGGCAAACAAATGCTAGCATACCATTCTGCATTAACCGTGCTTTGTCTCTCAAGAGGAATAGTCGTAACGTACAAACAAACGTGGCCACCATTTTTTTTGTAACACTCCGTGAACAAACAATTTTTGTTGGCTTTAACTCAATTTTGAACACCCAAACTCGTGATTGGTTTTTTGGTGCGAGATAGTATGCGTATATCTAGGATTCGTCAGCTGATACGATGTTGTATACAGCATTTGAGGATCCTGCGTGGAATCTTTCGAGAGTTCTGACGCACCAAGTAACGCGAGCCGCTTTTTGCTCTTTACAGAGCGAATACGGTATCCATCGGGAAAACAACTTTTTTACACCTAATCGTTCATGCAAGATTATTTGTATTTGACTCATGCTAATGCCTAAAGTTGCCTGAATTTTGCGGTATGTCACATGTCGATATTCCTTAATCAGCTTACGCACAGCATTAACGTTTTCTTGGGTGACTGCAGGTTTTGGACGACCTTGACGGGGATTATCACTGAGCTTGATACGTCCACGTTGAAATTCAGCAAACAAGCGATAAATTGTGGTTTTGGATGGGGCTTCATCACCAAATGCAGAAATCATCCGGTCAACACACTCTTTTTGTGTTAAACCACTTCGAAAGTCATAATAAATCATCGCTCTTGAATTTTCTCGAGTCAATTTCATTTTCTCAACGACTAAACAAGTTTGACAAAACCTTGTGATAAGACCGAGAATCTTTTTTTAAATAAATAAATGGTATACGATTTTTAAAACCAATGGGTTTTCAGTTAAAAAGATTTTAATATGACAGGAACAGTGGAAATATTCCATTCCCGATACTTTTAGTGCAGCCCTCGTAGCAGTAACTTTACGGCTTATTTCAGCATCTTGAACACCCCAGCTTAAGGTATGGTCTATATGTAAGCCAAGATTTTAACAGATTTACAAAATAGCAGCAAAGTTCTATTGTAAATACGGAAGAATGATCATCGTTATTAATCTTGGCTAATATTCTGCTACTACCTATAACCATTACCTTACATTTGGAAGGGTTAACCGAAACACCATATCTGTACGACCAATCTCTTATGGCATCAAGGTTGGGGTTGATTTTGTTAATATTATGGTTTAGGTCATTAACACTAGATTGCACATAGAGCTGAATATCATCTGCATAGATGGTACGAACAGTTGACAACTGAAGTAATAGAATTTATAAATAGAGAAAACATTATAGGAGAAAATATTCCGCCTTGCGGCACGCCTGTTTCAATGTCAGCCCATGTTGAAGACTGTTGTCCTAATCGAACTGATTGCTGACGACCGCGAAGATAGGATGAAAACCATTCCAAAGCTGGGATTGAGAATCTAAGATTAGCTAGGAAGGCCATAAGAATATAGTGGTCGACCGTGTTAAAATCATTTGAAAAATCAACGAGCACTACCACTGTAAGCTTCTGCTCATCCATTCCCATTCGAATGTCATCTGTGACTTTTATCAAGGCAGTGGTAGTACTGTGACCTGCGCAAAAGCCTGACAGATATTTATTCAGCAGGTTATGTTTGGTTATGAACATAGAGATTTGGTTGTGAACACAGGCTTCCAGAAATTTAGATAGGTATGGCAAAATTAAAATTGGTCTAAAATGGGTAGGTAATAAATGATTAGGTATTTTAGGAAGTGGTCGCACAAATGCTTTTTTCCACTGAGTGGGATATAGGCCTGAGTCAAGGGAAAAGTTTAAAATGTGTGTGATTGCAGGCAAAAGGCACTCAAGGATCATAGATATCATAACCTTACTAACATCATCGCAACCCACAGCCTTGGATTTAATAGCTAATACTGATTTCTGGATCTCATCTTCAGTCACAAGTAAAAATTAATATAATGTTAATTCCATACTATATGCGTCACTTTTAAGTTAATCAGAATCCATTTTAGCGAAATTACGAATATATAGTACTGCGGGATTGTGCTTAGAAGAAACAAGCTTATATGATATATAAGTAAGGTCATGTCGTGAAAAAGCAGGAGCCGATAGTTGTCCGTGCTTATTAACATTATCGGGAGAAGCTGTAATAATATGATCAATCCATGAGTCATCAGTGTCAATGTTGTGGTGAGTTGCCTCTAAGGGGAGAATGTGGAGATCGACTGACTCTATGACTGACCGAAATTTTTGAGAACATATCTATGTTTTAAGACTTGAACTCGATTTACTACAGTAAAATTGAATTCTACTTTATGTGACTTTGCCTTGTGTGCAGCCTTAGGTCAAAAGTAAATAAATATTTTTTCTTATTTCGATTATAATATTAAAAAACAGTCGTGGGAGCTGCGTGCCAAGCGCTCGCTCACTGTATTACTTTACTGGAGAACAGTCCAAGTGCGATGAAATTGCTAAAAGCGATTTATATATATATAATTATAAAAGTAGTCATTCGTCAGTATTAATGAGCAAAAGTGTGTCAATTTTTTGTCAATTAGTGCCATTCGAATCAATTCTCTGCTACAGGGCAAATTTAAACTCAAAGTTGTGAAAAGCGACTGCGCTACTTACAATATTACGCTCTTCACAACAACAACGCGATAAAAGGACACGTGCTGGCTGTAACTCATGTAAAGTTGGGTAAGCAAGACGTCACAAACATTCATGTTCAGAGATCGCCAACCCAGCCTCTAACCACTTTAACCAATATAACAAATAGCGCGACCGGATCACAACCCGACTTATCGAAATTAAATATAGAAGAAGCGTAAATTACCATTCGGAAACGTAAAAAACCAGATGATCTTGAATGCAGTTGCTCAAATGATTTAAAAGTGATGTGATCAGAAATGAACCGAATGAGTCTCTTACTGGAAAAATATGTTGGATCTATAATGAGCAAATCATGAACAAAATGCAAGAAAGCATTGATGATATAAAAGCCCAAGTCTCTGACTTAAAGACCTCTAATGAAAAAACTACAAACTTTATGCGGGTGAATGTTGACGAGGTTATGACACAGATCAGTGACGTTAAAGCCTCGACATCTAATGTATTGACAGAGTAAAAGGTCCTCAAAAATTACGTAGCTACGTTAGAAAAATCAATGTCTGTTGGCGAAAAGAAAATAAAATCACTCGAAACTGACGTGAGTAGAATGAAAAAATTATCTCAAACTGCTTTCAACTTAGAAGACAAACTACGTTTAGATGAGCAAATACTTCAAGAGGTACAAAATCGTCACACTAGAGAAAAAAACAAAATACTTGTAGGCCTGCCAGAACCAACTACTTCGGGAACAGAGGAAAGAGTAGCTAAAGATGAGATTGATGTACTTAATACGAGTATCGTCCTCTCACTCGGTGTAAAAGTTCAACCAGTAAAAGTTTTTAGAATCGAGAAGTATAATCCAGAAAAAAATCGCAGTATTAAAGTATGCTTTGATGTATCGGCTCCGGCCAAACAACTACTCCGCAACAAGAGTAAGCTACCAGCTGGCATCAAGATATACTCCGATCAGATTCCAGCCCAACAGAACTACCTCAAATATCTTAAAGAAGAATTGAAACGTAGAGAAAATGACGGTGAGAATGGTTTTACTATTAAATACATCAACGGAACACCGAAAATAATTAAAACCACTTCCAAAAACAAAGAAAATTAGAAAGCATTCATTCCACCGCAAAGGGTAATACTTACGAAACACTAGATAGCTACCAAAATTTTTAAGTCAATAAATCACGGTTTACATTTCTTTACCAAAATGCTCGCAGTGTTTGCTAGATTTTTTAACAGTGGTAGCGCCACGCGGCAGCTTTTGCTGTCGCACGGATAGGCCGGCTCGAACCGGGGTGGTACCAAGACCTCACAGAAAACCAGCGTGAAGTAGAGGTTTACCTCTGCGTTTTGCTTGGTCAGTGCAGGTGGCCGGAGGCCCTTTTTACTGGAAATGAGGCATTCCATCTTAGTCCTCACGGGTGACAGCGCATCTACATTTTGATTTGTAATAGAGGATAGATGTAGATGTCTATGGGCCGCAGCAACCACTTACCATCAGGTGGACTGTGTGCCCGTTTGTCACCCTTATCATATAAAAAAAGGTAAATTTGACAAGCTCAAATGCATCTTAAATGCAATATTAAGCACCCTTCATGTTATTTTGTTAACGGAAACATGGTTACGCACAGAAACTCAAGCACTGCAATTTCAACTACCTTATTATATACACTGCTCAATGACCTCAATAGTGTCTCCCAACGTATAGGTCTTAAGATGAACATGGACAAAACAATGATTATGTTTAATGTCCATGTCACACCTATGCCGGTAGTTGTTGGGAGCACTAAGCTCGAAGTTGTTGACGAGTATGTTTACCTGGGACAAATAGTCCGACTAGGTAAGTTCAACTTCGACCGAGAGGTCAATCGACGGATTGAACTCGGCTGGGCAGCGTTCGGGAAGCTACGACACATCTTCTCGTCAGACATACCTCAAAACCTTAAAACGAAATTGTACAAGCAGTGCGTGTTGCCAGTGATGACTTACGGAACTGAGACGTGGTCCTTCACTGCTGGCCGTATGAGGAAGCTCAAGGTCGTTCAGCGAGCTATGGAGAGGGCTATGCTCGGAGTTTCTCTGCGTGATAAACTTAGGAATAAGGATATCCGCAGTAGAACCAGAGTAACCGACACAGTCCAACGGATTAGTAAGCTGAAGTGACAGTGGGCCGGCCATATAGCTCGAAGAACCGACAACCGATGGGGAAGAAAGGTTCTCGAGTGGCAGCCTCGTACCGGTAGGCGAAGTGTAGGACGTCCCCCCACGAGATGGAGTGACGACCTGGTAAGACATGCAGGAAGTCGATGGATGCAGGTGGCTCAGGACCGTGCTTTGTGGCATTCTTTGGGGGAGGCCTATGTTCAGCAGTGGACTTGTGAAGGGCTGTAATGATGATGATGATGAATTATATACACTACTACAACTACAGGACTGATTCTGGTGGTGGAGGAGTTTCAGCTTACGTCCACAAGAGCTTAATTCATACCCTATCGGAGTCTAAATACACGCAAGCAGATATATTTTAAAATTAAAAAAGTGCAACCTCCACTGAAAATATATTTCCAGTATGTAGCTACAAATTATGAAAAACTGTTCCACTTAGCTAAAACACACAATAACACAATAAAAAGTGTATATAATATGGACTACACAAGATTAGAGGAACATATTAAAAGGTGCGCAGAGGACAGTAACGTAGTAAAAACTAAAATCCTTAATCTGCCGCAAAAGGACTGGATAAAAAAAAATGCAATAACTGAAATAAACAGAAGAAACATTTTATGGGCCGAGCTCAAGAAAACATCAGATGTAAAACTAATCCAAGTCACGAAGGAATCATACTACCACAAAGAATTTGCCAAATATAGTAACAATGCCAAGAAAATGTGGAACGTAGTTGTTCGCGCCAAAGCGCTAATGTCAAGAATCGACGCTAGATGGCACTCTGCTCGGCGCGATACGGGATAAAGTTCGGCCGTGCGTGTTGAGCGGTGTGTGTCGAGAACGCGCTAGAAAAAGGGGAGTCCAAATCCAGCGCTGCGCACGCTGTCTATTTTGTCGGGAACTCGTAATAGTAGGCGCGTATAGTAAATATATCTCATCTCCTGTCAAGTCGTTGATTGAAGCACATATGCTCTGCTAATTTTATTTGTAAAAAGTGCAAACACCGTGATTCTGTGCTCTAAAATAAACTTAATTTGCAGTGAAAGTGTCCAAGACTCCACATAAGTGTTTTCCAGAATTGAAACAAACTGTGAAACGTGTAAAAACCTGTGATCTAAAACTTTAATTTCTTTCCGGCATAAAATTGGATTATTTCCTACCCTCGAATATAAAAATTATATTTGCGATTGCGTCTTATTGACATCTGCTGACACTGTTCACGTGACATCTGCTGTCACTGTCAACTCGACACGTTACTTGGCTTGCTACATATGTACTGATCTATGGTCACTTCGTTCATTAATGTTGCCATGATATAAAAGTGACATTCTACCAAATTACATCTTCGGAGTTCTTTCAAGTTTTTAATTCATTTGTAACCAATATAATATAAAATCCTAAAAAAATATATTAAAATGTCACTTGTGCAACGTACTCCGCCGCCTACGTCCGAGAGTGGATTACTTCAAGTGCAATCTGAGCCCGATATGGTTAGTGCCATGCGCTACGAAGATGAAATTGAAACCTCCAACGTTCCTACACGCACGAAGCGTCCGCGTCTTGACGGATCCCCATTAGATGAATATTCAAGGCTGACAAAAGATATTCAACAGATGTTTAAGAACTGGGCAGCTGAACAAGACCTAAAATTTTCGAAATTGATTACCGAGATTTCCGATCTGAAACTGCAAAATAGCGCTATACAAGAGACTAACTTGGAAATACGCAAGTTTATGACATTTGCCTCCTCAGAATATGATGAAATGAGGAAAAAGATAGCGAAATTAGAAAAAGAACGTACGGAGTATACTGAAAATTTAATGAACATGGAAAGAAAAATTCAAGATCTCCAAATTAAATCCCGTACGGCATCAATAGAATTTAGAAATATCCCTATGCAAGAAAAGGAGACGACCGATGATATGCTTTCCATTGTTAGCAAGGTAGGTAATGCTCTGCATACTCCTATTCAACCTGATGAAGTGCGGGGTGTTTACCGCCTACCGGGCAAACCTGGAACGAATAAAACCATCGTAGCCGAATTTGTAACGGTGCGCGCTAAAAACAAAATTCTGTCAGCGGCACGAAACTTTAATAAAAAGAAGCTGACCGAAGAAAAACTCAACTCCGAAACTATTGGGTTATCTGGCAAGCGCATACCAATTTATGTCTCAGAATATCTACCTCCAAGCTCCAAAAGCCTATTCCGTAAAGCTAGAATGTATGCTAGAGATAATAATTACCAGTATTGCTGGACATCTAATGGCCAAGTTTTTCTGCGAAAATTGACTGGTGACAGGTCTATTAGAATTGATTCTGAAAAATTCTTTCTCTCTAAACCAACTGAAACGGGGAATACAGAAACCAATCCAGAAATGTCATTTTACAGCGATTTTGAGAAATGTAGTCAACATAATTAATTTAGGCATGTATAAAGTTAGAAAATGCTTTTCTAAACATGTTTTGTCACTCGTATTTTGCAGTAATTCTAAAATTTTGTTTAGGCAATCCTGTAAGTTAATTTTAAGAATAATTTTTAAAACTAATAATTATACTGTGGATACACTTCATCACTATACACACACTCACCTGGGCATCCTCACTTTACTCACCACTAAAATCATCATGCAAAAACTATTCAAACACACAAACTCAATTATAGTCTCACTCACACTCATAAAAATTAAATCAATCGCTACTTTACTCGCATTCCATAATAATATAAACCAAGTACGTTGTAACAATAAAAAGTGCCAATCTGTTAACTTGTTTTTGAGCTGATTGATGTAAATGAAAATATCTCAACAGAGTTGGACAATATAGACGTAGCCTTAGCTTACGATTGCGACACTGAAACCTGTAATTCGCTCATTAAAAATAAGTCTACTTCCCTGAAAATATTCTGTCAAAATATTCGCAGTATATACAAAAACTCAGATAGTTTACTCGTTCAACTATCTCGTTTCACGTTTGAATGTGACATCATTGTCTTAACTGAATGCTGGCTGAGTGCCTGTAAACATATTCCTCAGTTTGAAAATTACAATGCATACTTTACGCATAAATGTCTCAATCAAAACGATGGTATCGTGATATATGTTAAAAAAGGTATTAAATGTACAATAGAAGAACCAGAGCCATTAGGTGCCAATTTTATGTCTATTAAAATTGATCCCGACATATTCATTTTAGCTACTTACAGATCCCCATCGACTCACTGTATTGATAGTTTTTTGAATTCCATAGAAAATATAATTCGTCCCCTAGACTCAAATAAAAACTTGGTACTAATTGGTGATATAAATATTGATATTAAAGCTAATAACAAGGATCGAAGAAGTGAAGCGTACTTAAACCTAACAGCGGAGCTAGGCTTGCTTCCAGGTCACACTAAGTCCACTAGGTTACAAAACTGTCTAGATCATGTCATGCTGAAAACTAGTTCGGCGGCATCAGTATTTGTGATTAATAGTACTATAACAGATCATGCTTCAATCCTACTCAGCATTTGCCTTGACCAGCAAAGGCCTAAAGAAGCAAAGTTTATTACTAGAATAAATTATGATGCTTGTTTAAAATATTTGGAGACAGTGGACTTTTCTTTTATAAATACCTCATCTGATGCAAATGAAGCCGCATCAACTTTAGTAGAAAAGCTGGCTAGTGCAATTTCACTTCATTCTTATTCCCGTAGTATCCCTAACAAACAAAGAACGCTAAAACCATGGTTAACTTTTGGTCTTTTGCGTTGTATTCGCCACAGAGATAAACTCCATCGAAAACTTAAAAATAATCCTGATAATACAATTCTTGAAATAACATATAAGCGTTACCGAAATTATTGTAACTCTTTGTTGAGAAAACTTAAAAGAAATTATGAAAAGTCACTGTTACGAAACGCGAAAACTAATAAAGATACTTGGAATGCAATTAAATCTATAATAAATTACACAAAACAAAAGACGAGTGCTGATAATCTTTTGAGTTCTGCTAAAAATGCTGTTCGTGATGTAGAAGCCATAAACAAATATTTTTCTAATACTGGTAAACAACTAGCTGAAGCCGCGAACATACCAAATCAAAATAGCTCTCCATACAATTTCACAATTCCACCAGTCCCTAACTCTTTTGTGCTACTACCACCAGATGAGGGCGAGGTTGAATCTATTATTAGAAACCTAAAAAATAACTCTGCTACTGAATGGGACTCCTTACCTGTGCAACTTCTCAAATTATCCGTACATCTTATAGTTCCACCGTTGACTAAACTTTTTGAGCTGTGTTTTGCGCAAGGAATCTTTCCAAAAGTTTTTAAAAAATCGCTGATCACTCCTGTTCATAAGGGTGGATCTCGAGACGAAATATCCAATTACAAGCCTATTTCAGTACTTTCTTCTATCTCAAAAATTTTGGAAAAATCATTAAATTGTAGACTTATTAAATTCTTAGAACATAATAAAGTTTTATCTTCTTCACAATTTGGCTTTAGGTCGGGGAAGTCCACTGAAGACGCAGTAATTCAATTAACAGAGTTTGTGACATCAAAGGTTGATGCGAAGCAAAAATGTTTAGGGATTTTCCTCGACCTAGCCAAGGCGTTTGACACTGTCTCGATACCTATCCTTGTGAGCAAGTTAGAACGCGTTGGTATTCGTGGCAATGCACTGATGTTATTTAGGGACTTCTTGTGTGACCGCACACAACAGGTTAAAGTGGGTGAATACGTCAGTCCCGAGGAACCGGTTGTATGTGGCGTTCCACAGGGTAGTATTGTAGGACCTAGTCTCTTTCTTATCTATATAAATGATTTATGTCAGCAACCTCTAGTAAATGGTAAAATGTTTACCTATGCTGACGATACAGCTTTGGTCTTCCACGGTAAGACTTGGGATGAGGCTCGACATAATGCTCAGTTGGGACTTCACAGGGTTGGCCATTGGCTCGGTGCAAATCTCCTAACTTTAAATATTTCTAAAACTACATACATGCAGTTTTCCTTGGGAAACACTGGATCCGTAAACCTCGATCTTAAGGTCCACTCGTGTACGGAATCTTTCAATACTACCTCACCATGTTCATGTCTTGGAATTACTAAATCCAGTAGTGTCAAATATCTAGGCGTAATATTAGACAACAAACTTAACTGGCGTTCACATATAGATCTTACAACTGAACGTACTAGAAAACTTATTTGGGTTTTTAAAAAGTTAAGATACTCCGCTGATTTACTTCTTCTACGTTCAATATATTATGCTTTGGTTCAGTCTATTATAGGATACTGTATAAACGTCTGGGGAGGAGCCTGTAAGACCTTTTTAATCCGCCTGGAAAGGGCACAAAGATCCCTCTTAAAAGTCATGACCTTTAGGCCATACAGATTTCCCACTAAAGAATTGTACGAGAAATGTCGAGTATTAACTGTTAGACAACTGTACATTTTAAAATTAATTACTAAACAGCATATAGTTACCGTTTATAATGCCGCTGATTATAACAAAAATAGGGTTATAAAAAATGTATGCTTACCTATTACATGTATAACTGCTTCAGCTAGGCGGCAACATGCTTATAAGGCTATATATTTATATAACAAAATTAATAAGCTAACAAATATACATCCCATATCTAATAGAAAAGTCAAAATTAAAATTAGGAATTGGCTATTAGGACTAGATTATGAACAAACTGAATCGATCTTAGTATGAAGTTAATCAATTAACATCCAAAAAATTTGTTAAATCTTAAATTTCAACCATACACACACGAACGTACGCACATGCACGACCACTCACTCGCACTCACACACATACATATCCACTTACACACACACACACACACACACACACACACACACACGCACGCACGCACGCACGCACGCACGCACGCACGCACGCACACACGCAAACACGCGCGCGCGCGCAGAT
Source organism: Parnassius glacialis (assembly GCA_033319125.1). NCBI lineage: Eukaryota > Metazoa > Arthropoda > Insecta > Lepidoptera > Papilionidae > Parnassius > Parnassius glacialis. The sequence continues at coordinate 7,485,742 of JAVANC010000014.1, forward strand.
ATGCATGCACGCAAATAGAATTAAATTGCTTTATTTACATAAAATAGTTTAGCTGTCATTTATATTAGGGAGATCGCACTGACTCCCGTAACACAGGTTTTCTGACCTAGCTCGGGAGTCAGCGACTTCAAATTGTAACATTTTTTTTATGTCAATAAAGATTATTATTATTATACTATATACTGTGTTAAATATAATATATATACTGTCTAGGAATTGTCTCGCGTATTCCTTGCTGAGAGCGTCACCCGGGACTTTTGTGTCTAACTCAGAATCTGTATATAATCCACTACAACTATCCGACAACGATAATTAACCGATTACGTAAAACTACCCATCTACCTACATGACGCAAACTCCCGCTTGCGCACTATGCTCAGGCTCAGCCGGAGCTGTTGGGACGAGTCCCAACTCTGGACTTGCCAAGGTTCTCCGGGGTCCTTTCCAAATGGCTGACTTTCGTTGGTCTTTTCGACGGCCTGGTGGACGCCCGGAGTGACTTAACCCCGAACCAGAAGATGGCGTACCTCCTGGCCTCACTGGAGGGGGAGGCCCTGGGCGTTGTCGGCCATTTGAGATTGTCGGACGACGCCTACCAGACTGCTCGGGACCTCCCAGCCAGAAGATACGCCAACGTCCGGCGAATTGCGGACGAATATGTGAAACAGCTTCTAAGCCTCCCGCTGCTTAGTGACCGGGCCAGACTATGACCGGACCTGTTGGATCCAGTCTTGGTGGCCGGTAATACGTTGAGGCGGCTGGATTTACCAGTGGGCGAATGGGCCTTCTTGTTGCCTCGCATCGTGCTGTCCCGTCTACCTCTCGACCTTCGAATGCATTTTGAGGAGATGTACGGCGGCAACGAGGCCTCCTATATTCCGCCCTTCTATGACCTGCTACGGTTTTGGAGGAGCAGTGCCGACAGATCGAGCACGCGGCGGGCACCGTCGACGACTTACGAGCCGTGCCCAGTGAGAGACGGAATCCGCCGGGTAAGTCGTCGTCAACCCCCCCCCCCCCCCTCTGCTCCTATTGTCGAGCATTTGATCACCGGGTAACGTCTTGCCCGAAATTATTAGGTACGCCGGTTCCGGCGAGGCGAACTATCGCCAAGGAGCGCCGCTGGTGCTACTCATGTTTGGAAGGGCACCTCCAGCGAGACTGTCCGCACCGGCGGCCCTGTCTGCATTGCCAGGGCAATCACCATGCCGTTCTGTGCCTGGGTGCGAACGGCGTCTCCTCTCAGGGCGCTGCCAGGCCCTCGACCCCCACGGGTGGGGGCGCTCCGCCACGCCCTCTGAAGGGCGACGCTCGGCGCCCGCCGGCTAGCCACCAGGGCCCTAGGTTTGAAAGGGGTCCCGCCCCCGACCATTCGGGGGGTAGTTCACCCAGGGGCGGGGGTGTTATCACCCCCCCCTCAGCGTGTGAAGAGGAATTTCACGGCCACTCATCAGTTCGCTAGACCCTTCTCACTCCCGTTAGCTGAGTGGCCGCGACTGGTGTAGCACTGTTCCCCATTTGATGGAGGCGGCCCTAGCTAGCTGCCGCCTTAGCTCCCACCACGGCCGACTCCACTGAGCCTTAAGCCGTCAACAGTCCACTTGTCAAAACGTTCCGTTGCCGACAGACTCAGTGAAGGCGTACAACCCGAGTGGCGACTGTTAGCGGTTTGCGCTCTATTGGTCTTGGGTTCACGCCATGTGGGCTCCACCTGGTGTTGGGAAGATTGGGGCTACCCTGGAGCATGGAATCACGCTTTCAAGGGGTATTAGATTTGGGTTTGGTCGAGTACTTAATTAACGACGCTTTAAATTAAAATTAAAAATGCTTTTGAGTTTTCCGCGAAATTTATATTTGTAGCGGTTGTGATTAAAATATTGAATTTAAAATACTCCTTAAATGCTGGTGCATATGTTTGGTAAATATATTTGATCACTGCGTTTGTTGTTGCACGGAAAATTGAAATTAAATTGCGTGTCCTTTTGAATGCTTGTGCGTATGCTTTGTAATTGTATTTGATTGTTGCGTCTGTTTGCTGAAAGGAAAGTTTGAATTCATTTGAGATTGAATGACGTGATTTGGAAAATTAGGTATATGTTTAGTAAAAGTGTTTAATCATTTTGCTTTGTGAAAAGGATAACCCTATTTGTGCAGAAGGGAATAAGAGTCAATTCTCTTTTGGTTTACATTTTGTTTGCACTGTCTAAGATATTTATTTGAAATGAGAAATAGGGCTGGCTCTTAAGTTTATTGTATTGTTTACTTTGTCAAGTTGACCTATGTGCGTCGGTGATTACTTTGTTTTAATTAATTCTGTAATTGAACATTGATGCTTTTGAAAAATTAGTTGAAATATTATAAATATAGTTGAAATAATAATATAATAATAATATTGAATATATATATATATATATATATATATATATATATATATATATATATATATATATATATATATATATATATATATATATATATATATATATATTACATAGGTAATATATAGACTAGGGACTATCTGTGCGTTTCGTTTGGCTCTCCACAGACGACGTTCATGGGGAATTTGGGGGTGCTCTCTGCACTGAAGCTTATGAGGTCCCTCTGGGCCGCTTCGTGTCGCGTCGCTGTTTGCAGACCTGATCCGTTCGGATTGCGGAACTAATCATAGGAGCGCAGATAGGTGTTTGAAGGAGGTTGTCGGACTTTTGTCTAGGAGTAGGACTTATTTATGTGCTGCGATGTCCAGGAAGGGCATCCAGTTCAACCCTCCGGCTAGCCCACGTTGGGGCTGTAATTTTGAGGTGTTGGTTAGGGTTGCAAGATCTGATGAGGTGCCTAAGGTGGCCTAGTTTGGATGTAGATTCGGTCTTGCAACTTGCCGTCGCGACCATGTCCCGCTGACCGGTTTGCTCGCGGACCTAAATCCTTATATCTGGGAAGAGGGTTTGTTCGCGCCAAAGCGCTAATGTCAAGAATCGACGCTAGATGGCACTCGGCTCGGCGCGATACGGGATAAAGTTCGGCCGTGCGTGTTGAGCGGTGTGTGTCGAGAACGCGCTAGAAAAAGGGGAGTCCAAATTCAGCGCTGCGATAGATAGCACGCTGTCCATTTTGTCGGGAACTCGGAATAGTAGGCGCGTATAGTAAATATACTGTCTAGGAATTATAGCGCGTATTCCTTGCTGAGAGCTGAACCCGGGTGAACCCGGGACTTTTGTGTCTAACTCAGAATCTGTATAAGTGCATTCGACAATAATAGCTAGGGCGGTATTTGATATTCTAGAAATAACTGTTGCCACGCAAAACGGTAGTGACCTTTAATCCGGTCTCGCGTGTTAAGCTTTATAACAACAGAAAGTTAGTGGCTTCTGTAAGGTAGTACGACAGAGTTCATTAACTCTGTCGTACTACCTTACAGATAATGGACTGTCATCGTAGAAAACGAACAAAGTGACTGCGGAAAGATACCGCAGGTTGGAGAGGTGCTGAGGTCTGAACTGCTGCAGAGGGTAACGATCTAATAATGTCAATAACACTACCAGCCACACCCAGATACACATCACTTACCCTTACTATCCTAGCACTATGCAACCACATGCGACCTGACCGAATCCTGAGGGACCAGTCGCCTTGGATAGAGGTAAGTAAGCTCGGTTTAATAGAATAGAACGCTCCCCCCTGATTGTTTATTGTTATTAGAAACTTTCCACCTTTGGCCTGTAGGAGGCCCGACCAACATCTGCTTGTAGCTTCTCCCTCTATGGGCCCGGGAGACGCTACTGTTAGATAAGCAGCTGCTGGCCGTAACAGTAGTGTTCGCGCAAAAGCGCTAATTTCAAGCATCGACGTTAGATGGTACTCGGCTCGGCGCGATACGGGTTGAAGTTCGTGCGTGTTGAACGTCCGAGCGTGTTGAACGGTGGGAGTCGAAAACGCCCTAGAAAAATGAACAGTCCAAATTCATCGCGGCGAGAGATAGCACGCGTTCTTTTGTCGGGAAGTCGGAAGCGGAGTACGACACGCGCATCTAGGAAATATACGGTTTACCATACGTAACGCGCATTCCTGTTTTGTTAGCTTCACCCGGGACTTAGTGTCTAATTCAGAATCTGTATAAGAGGATTCGACTGTATTAGTTACTAGTGCGGTATTTGATATTCTAGAAATAACTGTGACCTTTGATCCGTACGTTCTGTGTTCATTTCGCGAGTTAGGCGTTATAACAAACGAGAGTTAGTGGCTTCTGTAGGGTAGTTAATCGTACGACAGAGTTACTGGACCTTCATCGTGACTAACGAAGAAAGTGACGTGAGGTGGAGAGGTGCTGAGTTCCGAACTGCTGCAGATGGTAACGGTCTAATAAGGTCAATAACACTATCAGCCACACCCAGATACACATCACTGACCCTTAGTTTCCTAGCACTATACATCCACACGCAACCTGACCGAATCCTGAGGGACCAGTCGCCTTGGATAGAGGTACGTAAGCTCCCTTTATTAGAATGTAATGCTCCCCCCTAATTATTTATTGTAATTAGAAACTTTTCACCTTTGGCCTATAGCAGGCCCGACCAGCATCTGCTTGTAGGTTCTCCGTCTATGGGCCCGCGGGGGACCCTACTCCTGGGATAAGCAGCTCTGGCCGTAAGAAGTAGTAAACAATTTGTCAACAATTAAAATCAAACAAAGCTGCACTCCATCCAAGGTTTGGTAGACTCAAGAAAAATAACAGACTCTCACCATATCTGTCAATTCTTTAACAAATATTTCTCAACAATAGGTACACATTTAGCAAATAAAATTCCTTTAAAATTTCATGATAACTACATTCAGGCCTTGCCCAAATCTACCAAACAAAACTCACAAATGTTGGAATTCAAACCATTTACTGAACAAGAAATTTTAAATATTATTAACAATCTTAACCCCAATTGCAGCATCGGTTTAGACGGAATTAGTAACAAAATTATAAAATGTATAAAAAATCTGATAATAAACAAAATAACGGAATGCTTTAATAAATTACTTCTTGATAGTGTTTTCCCAGATACAGTAAAAGTAGCTAAAGTCTCTCCTATCAGGACCAAAAACTGATCCAGGCAATTCACCGACCTATCCCGGTGTTGCCAGTTTTCTCAAAGGTTCTTGATAAGGTTTTACACACAAGCTTACAAAAGTATCTGAACTCTATTAACTTTATATCTGAACGACAATATGGTTTCAGGACAAAAAGTAGCACACTTACTGCAACAATTGATCTTATCACTAAAATAAAACATAACATAGATCAAAAAAATATAGTCCTAGGTATATTCATAGATCTGAAAAAGGCTTTCGATACGGTCAGTCATAAATTGCTTATTAAAAAGTTAAAGAGAATCGGTATTACCAGCAAAGTTTTGAACATGTTTGAATCTTACCTGGAAAATATATCACAAGTAGTCAAAATAGGCAACATTCAAAGTAATTCATTACCAATAACTTGTGTAATTCCTCAAGGATCAATTTTAGGCACATTGTTATATTAACAACATACACGACTTAAGTTTAAATGGCCATATTACCCTTAACGCCGATGATACCTGCCTGTTTTACTTTGGTTCATCAATACACGACATAATGTCGCAGGATCATGATGATTTAAACACCCTATATGATTGGTTTCATTATAACTTATTAACCATAAAGATTTCAAAAACTTGTTACATTTTATTTAGGGCCAAAAATAAATTCATTCCCCCCATTCTACGCTTACAATTAATAATATTCTCTTAGTAATGAAAACTTATGAAAAATAACTTGGTTTACAAATTGACACTCATTTAATATGGAAACACCACATCGAACACATAAAAACTAAACTGGTGTCACTTTGTGGTTGCCTTCGTCATATTGTCCGATGCATTTCTAATAAATTACGTCTTACATTATATAACACGGTAATAAAGCCACATTTAACCTACCTCATCGAAGTCTAGGGGAATACAGTAAAGAGAACGATAAGTGAACCTCAAATTTTACAAAATAAACTCATTAAAATGCTCTTAAATTATCACTTTTTAACAGAAATCAAAAAAAAATCTACAATGAAACAAAAATATTTAATATTAAAATTAAAAAAATGTATTGTTGGGAAAGAGATTAAAAAAGTGGAAGAGAATATGAGCAAATGAAGCTGGAGTGGTGGTCTTTCACTTATTTTGGCAGTATAAAGTGTCGCACGGGCGACTGAGTGGCGACAGTCTGTAGTTCTACGAGTCTATTGTGCCGTTATGTCGTTATTATGCCCGTTGGGCTAAAGCATTACTTCTACACTGAGATTCTGCCCAAATAAGACAAGTGATGTGGTTTAAGGAAAGTCGTGTTGCTGAGAGGCTGCCCTGTGTACATTGAGATGGGTATTGATGCTGTTGGTCTGCATACTTTGGTGTTGTCATGTACTTGGGGTCCTGATAGTAAGCGGGGTTTGTTAACGAGTGATGTTCTTCTGTTTAAATACTTTTGAGAGTAGTTTTAAACATCAGAAGTGGAATAGTTTCTAAAACGTGACGGCAGGTGCACCATTGCACGTGCGACAGCGTTGGTGTAGCTAGACAGATTTCTTGTAAACAACACGTGAACAGCACACCTGCGCCATTGCACCTGCGGTGACGCCCGTTTTGATTGTATAAAACGGACGGAGCGGCCGCCGTTAAGACAATCTAGGCTCTGACGTGGAACGGTGCGCTTGTCGTATTCCGTTACTAGTTTATCCTTGACTCGTAGGATAATTTATCCGTGTAAACGAATTAATTATTATTCCTAACTTCAAAATTTTTCTTTGTACGATACTTAACTAAACTTTCTACATCAGAAGTGGGATAAAGTCCCTGTTATCACCCACAAATATGTTCTTCAAATAATGTGATAGTTATTACCTTTGTGAAAGACTGCACGTTGGATGAATTTGTTTTATTAAATGTCAAAATAAAAAGTGCTGTCCTATTTACGTCATTGTTGTATCATTAAAATGTAGAGTAAAAGTTTACAGTGAAATATTTTAAGCCAAAAGTTAAATCTTTTGTTCGATTTATAATAAAAAGTACCCGCTAGTATTTTCATAATTTCTTAGCGTACCCAAATATGATAAAAAAGTCGAAAGTATATATACAATACCTGCATTTTTATAAGAAAAGTTCTAAATAATGATATTCATACTACCTTACAATTCGTAAAACGTAAAAAGGTTTACAACCGCTGCTGCTCTCATCGCGCGAGTTTTCTCGTCTTACCCAAGACTCTAACAAATTACGGTAACACAATGTAAGCATTTGAAGGAGCGCAACTTTCTAACAAATTACCCGCACACATAAAAAATGTTAGCTCGTTCAACGCATTCAACAAACAATTGTATGAATATTTTTTTGCAAATGACTCACTTAAATAATAGTGAATCCGTTGCGCGGGTGAAGTGTGTGTATTTTTGGTAAATTTAATTTGGCGAACGACTGTGAAGTTTACCTTCAGTTATGTACTCATGTAAGTGACATGCATTTGTCTTAATGAGTAATAAAGATCTTTAAACCTAAAGCGACTTTAAATGTTGATTTACCACGTACATGGCGGCGAAGGAAACATCGTGAGCATACTTGCATGTATGAGAAACTTAAAAAAAAATGTGTGCAGTTCACACGCGGTAGAAGTATAACCTTCAAATGAAATTAAATATAAAACAAAAACATTTCACGGCAAATGTTTTATTTAATTTGATAATTTTCAACCACAAGTGCGACACATAACAAAAGATCAATTTCATAGCAAATAAATGTTACAATCCTTATATTTAGATATGCAAAGCCTACATTTTTGTGTATACAATCTGGACGCGCCAATAACTTGAGTTCTTCGATAAAGATTTGTGGACTGTAACTGGTACATACAACAAACGGAGCAAGAAAAGTGGATTAGAGTGGAATGCACGCACTAACCTTGTGAAGGACTGCCTCGCCTTCCTCCCGGCGTCTCTCAGCTAACACAGCAGGTCCACCACGTGGGTCGGCGCACGCACTTTTAGATCAGTTCTAGGATATCACACACTCCTAAACTCTCGACTTATTGTAATCGCGGAAAGCGCGTCACATTTTGTGAGATTACAAGGACGCAATGTCCGGTGATAATTAATATTAAAGCGAGGGCTGAAGGACATAATGTCCTCCGTGCAGTGAGCCGTCGCGGATATTGTTCGATTATAACTAAACTGCCGTTGCGTGGCTCTTGCGTCGCCTTAACGGCTGTGCGTGCATTTATAAAGGATAAGGGAAGTGAGGGGATTAAAGTTATGTACCAAGCATTCCATTAGATTTATAGATTAGATTGTTAACTGGCGTTACCATTTCCTCCCGCCCTTAATGGGTCACCTTCAAAAGACAACCATTAGTAAATAAAAAAAGAAAACAGTTTTGCGGTATATAGAGTGAGTGTTTATATTAAGCAAATAGAGCGGTATGTAGATTCAGAGAGCCCAATGCGCATATTTGATTTATTTTACTTAATTGGCAAGCGAGAAAATGTGTACATAGATTAAATATAGCGGTTTAATATTTTATAATATGATATATAAACTTAATTGCTAATTTAAATAAATAATTATAATTAAGATACTCGTGGTTTATTTGTTTCAGGAGTGGACAAATGCGAACAACCGGACGGAGGTAGCTTCCCTTAGAAGTTCCTCACGGTTACTACTCGAACTACATCATCTTTGAAGGATGAACAGACTCAACAATAGCTAATGGCCAAGCAAGGGGCGGTGCGTTATCTTTAATCACAACTACAACCGTGCCTGGTGCGATAGGCGTAGTCCATCCTTCACCGATACCAAAACGACTGGACTAATCCATCGGTGATTTTCTTTACTAAACGATCACTGCGTGGAAGTACCATTAAGTATTTTTTAGTGTAATATAATGCGGTTTTCGAGAGGCCTACGCGGATCAATCCATTGTCAATGATAGGCTTTAAACGAATGAAAGCGGGTAATCAAGGTTTGTTACCTTTAATATTTAAATATTCCACTGCAAAGTGTTGTTTTTGCAGGGCGCGGGTCATTGTAACCTCAGATAAACTGAGATCATCAGCAGTCACTACATTAGTGCTGCGGCGGGGTAATCATTTAACAATCTAAATTAAGTTGCCAAAGTTGTTTTGTTAACAACTTGGCGTATTCGACTGTGGAAGCAACGAGACTTATTATGTCCCACAAGCGGGCGATATTGGATAAGGTGTAGTACTTAGTGCACGTCCCACCAGCGGGAATATTGTCAGTGATCTGAACAACGCGATTTGCAACAAATGTCTGCCACATCTTAACAATGGGCGGCGGCGTTATCTTGTCCCAATCTTAATTAAATTAAGTTTCCAGAGTTTGTTTCATTAACAACTTGGCGTACGCGACTGTGGGAGCAACGAAACCCATTATGTACCACAGGCAGGCGACTGTAGATAAGATGGAGCGCTTTGTGCACGTTACATCAGCGGGAACAGTTATCTTAAATAAAAAGCGTCACTATCAGTAGACCAATACAAGCCCAATATTTTATGTTGCGTTAATTTATCGAACTCTACTTCTCCTATAATTTTATGAGAAGCAGGGAGGTCATCTAAAGCAGGCCGAAGGTTGCTATTCCATTTTATTAAGTTCTATTGTGCACCTTTGAATAAGCGTATCAGCTGCTGAGAGGCGTCACTGGCTTCAGATTCACTGGGCAAAGAAAATGCAATATCGTCCATATATATAGCGAAGTAGACACGATACGACTCGCAGGTGGATATTTTGTGCCATCGTCATCGATAAGCTGTCTTATCGTACGCAATGCATGGTATTGTAGTATCTACCTAATATATACACGTATGTTTGGGTATAATTTAATATATAAACTTAACAATAACGTAATTACAGACAGTTACGTCAACACTCAAGTGTTTCATTTCCCTCGCCCTTACATGGCGACCCTGCCAGGCGGTGCGCTGCGGCAATGCAAGCGCACCGCCGGGCCAATTTAAAAAAAATGGGAATAAATATTGCTAAATTAAATAAAGAAGACCCGAGTAAAATGATTGACAATAAAGTAATATTACAACGCAATAAATACAACAACGGACGTGACGAAACATAAATAAATATGAATTCGAGAAGAAGCCACAATAACACAATAAGAACTTTATAGAAGCTGACTGAAAATTTAAAATATATAATATATAGTACTATGAAGACAACTAAGGAAGAATGAGGAAATAAAATTTCGATTTCTTTAATATGATGACCAAAGTTCAAAATTCAAGAAATGGCAGATTAGTTTTAAAAGGAAAGTAACAGTTGTACTTTTACAAGCTTCATCTAGAAGAATATGAAATATGAGCCAAAAAGAACAAAGAAGAAAATTTGAGGTAACATCGCATTAGCCTACTTTTTGTCATTTCTTTATAAGATTTCTTTACAAAGTTTTAACTATTATAAAAATAAAGTTATGTACTAAATATTCTGTATTTCATATATGTTTAAGTTGAAATTAATTATTAGATACTTTATATTAACGATTTATTTCTTATTTTATTATTGTTAAAAAAACATATTACAATAATTATAAATTAAGTTACGTAAGTGCTTCAGTGGCATTTGTATTAAAGCACTAGATGATTTTATATTCACTTTTATTCAGTAATTGATTCGCAAAAAAAAAGAAATAATACGAAAGACAAAAATTTTACGTACTTAATTTCATCAAATTTATGGTTAAAATTACACTGTGATACATTACGTTGTTTTTGCTGTAGTGTTTTAATATAAAATTATACAATTCATTCAACAAACTGATTCTACACATTCAACACCATATTTTTTTTATAACATTTAAGTTCATAATGCATTTAATATTAAATGTACGTTATTTACATGTAACTTGAAAATATTTGTCACATTTTATAATATTTCTAGTAGGTACTGTATTAAAAAAAAATCAATATATTAAGCTACATTTTAGGATGACCAGGTTCGGATTAAAGCAAATATAATTTTAAATTTAACTCAAATTTTATTTCTGTAGTAATTTTTATTTAAATAAAATTTTTAAGGGTTTAAAAAAATTGCTATTAATAAAAGTCATAATTATTTTTCTTCTTTTCTAAAGGTATGAAAACAAAATAAATAAATAAAAATTAAATAAATAAATATATAATCTTTAATAAATAACCTTAAAGTTAATATAACCTACTTAAACATGAAAGTTGTTCTTCTTAATGTTTAAAAAAATTATGTTTTGTTTATATAAACTTGGTAGCCGTTATAGTGATGACGACTTATGTTCCCTTTATTATTTCTTTGTTTAATTTGAAAATGAAATGGAATAATTTTTTAATTTCGATTTTATATTTATTGAACTTTTAAATCATAAACTTTTAATTTGTATAATTCATCATTTCCTGGGAAAATGATAAAGTTTGGATTATTTAACTTATTTGTATACATAAGAAAATAATTTCTTTAATTTATTTATTTAAATTTTGTTGTGATCATTGTGAGCCTCATTCCCTGACTGAAAATGATGTACCTTTCCATGATTGGATGAAAAAATCGGAAGTATCGGGTACTAGGGAACAATACCTTCAGTACAAGTGAGATGTGAAAAAGTTTACTCATATTAGTACTATCGGAGAAAGAGAAGCTTTTAATTTGTTACCCTTCATAATGGTACATAGAAGTCACATCCTTCATTGGATCATAGTGTGAACTTAGTTTTCCTCCGTGACAATTGTTGGAGTATTTGAAAATGACTTAAACGTGGACCTCAAGGTTGTGCGCACAACCCAAAGTACAGTTTTACCTTGATATAGTATGATAAAAAAAGTTTATGTACCAACAAAATTAAATTTGTAATAAAAAAGTAATATAATATCCAAGTAAATGGGGGGCCCATATTTATAAAGTACCCGCGTGATAAGTATCACGAAATAAAATATAAATGAAGCAAATTAATACTCCCATTTCCGGTATCTAATTAATAAATAAAGAAAGGAAGAGAATACTCAAAGAAATAAAGCTAGCTAAACGTCAAAAATATTAAGAAAGAAAAGAAATTACGTACAAGAATTATGAAATAAATATATAAAGCCTGACAACCGAAAACAAAGGAAATGAGATTAGTGTTAAGATGAAAAGAACTAACGTGCAAGGACATGAGAATAATTAAAATGAGGTAATAAGGGGATCCATGACCAAACCTAAAAGTGAGATATTTAGTTATTTTGCATTTCTGTATTAGAGCTATTAATGCTACCCAAAATCCTACTCACATTTGATATGATTTTATATTTAAAAAAAAAATTTATTTCTAATGTTAATAACATTTTATTGAAATACAACATATATTTTCTAATACAGACTTATATATGTGTAGCCTATCTTTTTTACAAATTTGTGTTTCAAATAAGATAAACATGTTCCTTAGAAGTCATGAAATCTTAAAAAAAAGTAATACGTTTCCGACTATTAATGATAAACATAACGCATATTACTTGATAATGTAAAAGTACTTTAACAATGCAGTGTAATCTTAACTGTGAAAATGAAAACGTGTTTTATACTATAAATTTTAGATATTTTTAAGTGTATTTATAATAAAACATTTTGTAAGTTATGTTGAAATTAGGTATCATCATACGATATAATCGCAAACTTTCCAATAAACGTACTTTGGAATTGAAAATAAAAGTGTCAGAAATCGCTTACGCGGCTAGGATCGCAAGTTGTATTTTGATCTGGTTTTTGTTATCATAATGAAAATGATTACATTGCCTAACATAGCCATAACCTTCTTTGATCTGTATATCTTAAAATGAAATGTAATATTGTCGGTTTTTTATTAATTTATTGAACCTTCAAATCACGTGTTTTTAACTTTCATAACTAATTATTTTCTGAAAAAAATATTAGATCTAAATAATTTCTGTGGATCATGAAAGTAATGTTTCATTAAATATAAAGGTATAAATCAATGAAATATATAACTTTAAAATTATAAGTATAAATGTGAATAAATATATAAAGGAAGGGTACTATTTAATGTGAATGTCTACATAAATGACTTAATAAGTAACTGAATAACTCAGTATCAAAGTGTGTTACAGTGATTTGTCGACCAAAATAATATACGTTCGCGAATGTACACCTGATTTTGTCAAACATAATGCATCAACAATGCAACAATGCATTAAGGCTTAAACATACATAATGTGATTACGGAATTATTATGTACTTAGGGGGTTTGGCCAGCCACCCTACCCAAGCCAAGACAAATATTATATATACATAATTATAAGATAAGACTTTATTTAACATTAACTTTTTACTATATAAAAAATACGTTATTTTTTTATATATTTTTTTCGGTATTTTTCATATAATACTTCCGTTCACCGCGAAACTAAGTATACCCCATTCGAGTTAGTTTATGGAAAAAAATGTAATTTACCCAGTAATTTAACTAAAACCGTAGAACCCCTATATAATTACGAAGATTATAAGTTAGAGTTAAAATATCGCCTACAAACCTCCAAAAGCAAGCAAGAGAAAATTTAATCAATAGTAAATTTGTTAGGAAATCCAAGTATGATTGTAAAATGAACGCTCAACTTCGAAAATTAATGATTTGATATTAGTTAAAGAAGACATTGGTAACAAACTCAGCGCCTTTTATGCAGGTCCATATTTAGTAATTAGAGATTGTTCACCGAATGTTGAAATACTAAAAGATGGCAAAAATTACATTATTCTTTTTCTCATTTATTGTGAACACATTAAGTCACTTATATAAATTGGATGTTACTACCGTTAATAGTTTGTGCATGTGGTATTTACCTAAATTAATTGTACATTTGGCTGTAAAACACATGTTATTGTTAAATACTCATTGATGTATTATTATTACAATTACTGGTTAACCTAATAAATAAATAAAAACCGAACTAAATTGCATTAGCCTTAAATAAATGTAATAAATTTATTATAATATTACATATATAATATTGTAATAATATTATAGTTATTAAGTAATATATTTCAGACATTGTGTACTTAATCAATTATAATTATAATAAATTAGTGTATTAAGCCTTATTACTTAATATTTCTTAACCTTAATATTAATTACTAGGTACTATAATACCAATTTTAATCATATTAATCTAAATATTATTTTAACAATGCTTATCCCATGTTTACATTTTATAAATTAGAATACTTAGGCATATAATTATTGTGTAATTCTAAATGTTAGAATAAAAAAAAAAGAAATGCACGTATTCATTTCTTTTTTTTTCTTTGGGAAGGAAGGTGTAGTATCTACCTAATATATATACGTATGTTTGGGTATAATTTAATATATAAACTTAACAGTAACATAATTACAGACAGTCTTACGTCAACACTCAAGTGTTTAATTTCCCTCGTCCTTACAGTATGGACTCGAAGTTAAACCGAAGCATACGCGATTGAAGTGGTACAACACAAGTGGGTCGTGTGGTCGAAAGCGGTATAGGAAGCATTGATAACGAAGATCAGAATCGCGGATAATTATCTGCAGGAATTACTGGGCTGGCGACAGTCGGCTGTCATAGCGACTGGATGTAGTTGCAAAGGAAATGTATGAAATTGGGTTGTTGACATCGTTCGTAACAGTTATACAAAAATATGTAGGTAATATAACGATAAATTATAAGCATAAATAAATGATTTTTAATATGGTTTTTATTTCTGTAGTCCTTGGGGCAATCATAAAAACATTTTTTAAAACAGAAATAGAAAGCTAATGCTTTTGCTTTAGCAAAAATGAAACGTTTTTAAATATCTTTCTGTTCTGTCTATGGAAATAGATAATGAAGGCTATTTTTATAATAAAATAACCTTCCTTATCAAAAAAAATCAAAATATTGAAACATTGACGCGAATCTGTAGTTATTAATATTGAATAAAATAATATATTTAGTAAACGATTTAATAGGCTGTCATTATATCAAAAAAAAAAACATTTAAATATTTATCTTACACGACTGAATAGGCTGTATGGTTATTGATCATTGCATATTCCGAAGGAGAATTAACTTGGTAACTTCAAGTTTCAGCTTGTCATGCGACATGCGCATTTGGCATTGTAGCTATTTTTTTTTTGATAGATTTTGTGTTTTAACCTTCGTGGATTTATTTAACTTGACTCTTGGATTTCCTCTCGGATAACAGGACAGTAGTGTGTTGCGCCCATAAAATGAAAAAAATTTTTTCTAAGCACATGAATCGTCGTCGAGCAGTCTCGTAAGAATCTCCGAGAGAATAAACGTCATCTTTCAATGATAGGCCAACGATGTATCTACCACTATTAGGATCGCGGGATGTCGTCGACTTATAAAACTCTTCACATTGAATGTCTGAAGGACACTGAATAGGTGATGCGGAGGGAGGCTTTTCAATCTCCCAAAATCGTTGCACTAATTTATCAACAGCGGGAGACTCTAGGATTGTACAACACGTTAATGACTGATTAGCTTGAAATGTCGGTACTGAACCCATAATAACGTAACCAAACACCGTGTTCAAAGCTGAGGGCCCAGAAAAGTCTTTAGAGGAGTGAATTACGTCAGGACACAATAAGTGCGGGAAAAGGGATGTGCCTACCAATACGTCAATTTTATTAGGCACACCGTAACATTAATCAGCGAGCCTTATGTCATTAAGTTATGCTAAGACTGATTTGTCTACCAAAGCGGTGGGCATACGATCGGTGATTTCATCAACAACGAGCGGTGAAATATTGAAGTTAATATTAGAGTTGAAACGTGAGAAAATTTTAATGTTGATCGATTTTGATTTAACTATTTTTTCTACGCCACCGAATCCCTTTACTACAGTACATTCGGTATCGTGTTGTTGGACACCTACACGATGACAGCATTCCTTAGTTATAAAATGGCTTTGAGACGCGGAGTTTAATAATATGCGAATTAATTGTTTCTCTCCCTTAGCGACGTGTGCAAAGACTTGTGCGTTGCAGAACTTTAGAGCGGGTTTTAATAAAGCTTACTAAATCATCAAAGGTAGGTTTTATCGAGCTATGATTGTATTCTTATTGAATGGTATCCGAGTCGAGCTTCTTTGGCGCAATATGCAGAACAATTAAGTCCGCGAGGTAATCCAACTTTAAGTTTTGTAAAGCGCGCACTGCACTTATAAAGTTAACAGTAAATAAATCAAAGTTATTTGCTGTGGACGATTGCAATTGCTTAAACTCGAACATCTGATTTATATATGCGGAGGCTAGCATACGCTTGTCTTCATATTTATCAATGAGTGCTTGCAATAAAGTTTTATAATTTTCAGCGCATGAAGTTATTTATACCTGAGCACACAGACAGAGCCTTGCCCGTCAGTTTACCTAGCAGATAGTATAACTTTTCAGCATCAGTGAGTGATGGGTTGTTATGGACGGTTGATTTAAAGCTGGCATAAAATAAAGGCCATGAGCGAATGTCACCCGAAAACTTCATAAGTTTGATAGGTGGAAGTGTAAGCCTAGCCTTAAATGGGGCACTAGTTTTTTGTAAAGTAGTAGATAGTCAAGTTAACGGGAGCGGTGGAGGCGTTTTTAAAAACTAAAATAAATCTAAGAGATGTCCGTACAGAAGCTCATGTACTTCAACAATGGCAAACTTATTCTAATACATCTTTCATGCAGACTTTATTACATTTGTTTACTCAAGTGACACGATATAGGCCACACACAGGGTGCAAAGTCAGCAATAATATTTATGCACGTACTTGTATCACTCTGTGTGGGGTCGAATCCATGACTCTTCCCTCCTCAAGAGCGAAATTATCGGCATTTTTAGGAATCCGATGATTTCGCTTAATTACACACAGTTTATATCTAATTATAATAACAATACAGAAAATAGTTGGTAGAATTACATATAAAATTATCGTTCCTAAACTCACACTTTTTACGTTAATAGCACTTGCATTTTCACTGAGATTTATTTTGTTAAGTTTTACTAGTTGAACCAATTGTTTAGTTTCGTCTAGATTTATGCCTTTTAAACTCACTTCACTGACAATGGGGAGGCTTCGAAATCTTCAGTTCTGGCAAGTTAGTCATTGGGTAAATTCGGTAATTTAGGTCATCTGAAGAAGATTGGTGGTATTTAAAATGAATATTTCCCATTTCACCTTCACAGAAATTGTCTACGGTGATTATGTAAGTACCACATAAAAGTTCATGGAGTAACGTCATTGTCGCACTTTCTGGTAAGTATCCTATGGTTTCTCACGTACAGTATCCAGCTTTCGTGGCTTATTCGTTGGATTTTGGGATCTTCAATGTCCACGGTATGCTGTTCGCAGGCATCGAGGTTTGATTGAAACTCCATGAGCTGTTCCACGCAGCTTTTGTTCTGTATGCAGCAGCACATCGTCGTTATTGCACAGGAATTGATTATCCAAAGCGATTTGTTTACAGGCTTTCGGGACTGGCAAGTATTCCTTTTCTTTCACCAATAGGTATGGGTATTTGGGAATAACTATAATAGTTTTGTTTGCAATAGCAATTGGCAATGAATACATTTTGAAATAACTATATGTTTTATTCCCTACTAAAGGGACCTCTAAGATAAACGTGATCTGGTTTCCTTTTATAAAAGCCTTAACCTTAATACAATTTTCTAGTTTAATTAAGTTATTTTCATTTACAGGATATAATAGATTTTCGGTTGTCGCGATTGATTGTAATAAATTTAACAATTCCGTAGAGTTAAAAATTGCTTGATGCAGAACAGATACCTTACTGAATGCTAGTGCAGTTTCGATTTCTCCTAGTATTACGTTAATAGTTCTAAAATAACTCAAAAACATGTCAAACATACCTAGGACATAGGTAGAATAAATGGAGTTTTTCTTCTTTTGTAATTAGGAGTTTAACAATTCTTTCAATTCTCTTTAAGCGTTCATCTAATATTAAAGTATTGTTATGTAAGGTCTCTGTACTGTTGATGAAACTATCCAAGATTTTGGAGACTAATGTAATTCTATCTGATTATCGTTTAGTTTAGAAATCAATGAGTCATATCGGACGGCATCATCATGATCCAAATTTCCAGTTACTATTTATCATAGACCCAAGCGGGTCAATAATGCCTCTTTTAAATCTCTTCGATGGCACAAGTTGCCGAAATTTTTCTATAGTTGCATCTCTTAAATACCCTACATGTGTTCGAATAGCTAAAAATTCATGAATATATGGTTTATTAACATCTATCAACGCAACGAATTCGTCATACTTTAATATACTAAAATCTAAATCACTACCTATACCTTCTAAGTTTAAAGTTTTAATAATAAGCCAATTGTCTATTTGCAATGAGGCGCAACCCAGTTTGACAGGCAGGATTCCTGGGTTTTTTTCAAGTTTTCGAAGTTGAAGGGCCCATCCTTTCTGAACCATCGTCAGAATTATTATACACCACCTGTGGAGGACGTTTAATATTTTTAATTGGCACTGAAGTATTTCTATTACCAATCCTAACAGGAACTATATTTCTTTCTATATTACCACTAACGACAGCTTTCCTATATCACGGTTTATCTTACTTCTTCTTATGTTAGATTCCTTGGCGTATATAACATCTCCTATTCTAAAATTTCTATCTGTTTCACCGCCCTTTTGTTCCCTTACTTTTTCTTTTTCTCTAACATTTTATCTGATATATAATTATATAGATATCTAATACGTTTAGCATGATCTTTTAATAGTTGTTGGGTGTAACATTTCTCGAAATTCGCGGCGAACGTTGAATTAGAGTCGGTATGACCGAAAACGATTTCGAAAGGAGTAAGGCCGGTTGTACTATGTATGGTGTGGTTATAAGCCGTAATTGAGTAACTCATTACAGTAGCTGCGTCTGTACACTTTCGTTCGTATTTCGCCAATCTGTATATCTCTATAATTGTGGAGTGGAATCTCTCTATTATGCCTGTTGAATTCGGGTTATTAGGAGTAGTAATGTGTAGTAATATGTTATACATAGTCATAAGTTACTTAATGAGGTCATTATTAGACTCTCACTACCGGGATCAGAAGTTATTTTTTAGGTGTTCCGTATATTGAAAAATATTTAATAAGTGCTCTTACGATTTCCGGTGCGGTTCTATTTGGGATTTCGATAGCTTGTCCTAGCTTACTAAATGCGTCAACCAAAGTTAGGTAATAAACGGATTCAATTGAAAAAAGGTCCATGAAAACTTCTTGGAATGGGGCGTTTTGGGTTTGAGTTAATTGAAGTAATGGTTTTAATGGGTTTTCTTTCATATTTCATTTTTCTACAGGCATCACAAACATTAAGTACAATTAGCAGCAATCGTCTCTTGCATGTTCTGGCCAATAAGAATTTCTTTTAATTCTACTCATTGTTTCCTTTATTCCTCTGTGACACGTCTTTCCCTCATGATGTTGCAGTATGATTTCTTTTGTTCTCTCTCGTCGTCTACATAATAACACGCTCTGTACATTCAATAAATTCTACCATTCCCTTTTTAATAGCTGTATAATAATTTTAGAGAATTCTTTTCTATGTTGAATGTTTTCGAAATAAATAAAATATTTAGTCTTGGGCTTAATGTACTCTTTTAAGAAATTTTTAATAAGATCTTTATTCTCAAGTGGGGCAAAAAACTTCGAGGACCTTTTGTTTATCCCTGGATAAATTTCTCACTTGTACTTCATTTTTATGCCAGTATAAAACTAAAATTTGGTTAGGTTTTGAGTCAATGGCCTGCTTTAATATAGGAATACCATTCGATTCTAGATCTTGTCCAAAGTGTACAGTTACTATAGTACTATCAGTAGATATAGGTGGTAACGGGTATTTCGTGTTAGTCTCTAATTGGTCGACGGATATAGTGGCGGATGTGTCAGTTACAGTTATTGTCCTAGAGTGGTCCCTATTTCCAGTCGTTAAGTCCATAATTTGGTCCGTTAATTCAGTCAGATATTTTTGCAGTTTTGTTCTTTAGGGTCCAGGTTTACTTCCAATGATTGTGAGTCATCAGAGTCTATAGCATTTAGTTTTATCCGAGAGAGGGCATCAGCATTACTATTTTGTTTTCCGTTTTTGTATACAATATCAAAGTCGTACTCTTGAAGACGTAAACGCCAACGGGTCAATTTACTGTTCGGTTCTTTGAGTGAATAAAGCCAAACTAGTGGTCTATGGTCGGTATATATGGTAAACTTATGCCCGTAAAGGTATGGTCTAAAATGTTTTACGGCCCATATTATGGCGAGTAGTTCGCGCTTTATTGTACTATATCTGGTCTCAGTGTCGCTGAGAGTTCTACTAGCGTAGGCAATGGGCTTATCGGATCCTATTGTCCCCTGCGATAAGACCGCACCTAAAGCAACAGTAGAAGCATCTGTAGTTAAAACGGGTCAAGTCGGGGTATTGGAGTAAAGGTGCATTAGTCAGAAGCTCCTTACACTTCTGAAACGCATCAATATATTTTTGATCTATTACAATTTTATTTCTTTTCTTTAGGCATGCTGTAAGGGGTTGAGTAATTTTGGCGAAGTCTTTTACAAAGCGTCTGTAATAACCAATCAATACTAGGAAACTCTTTATCTCGGTAGTCGTCCTTGGTAACGGGTAGCTTAATACAGCCTGAATCTTATCATCGTTTGGTTTAAGTCCGTCTTTAGTAATAACGTGCCCTAGGTATAACACTTCTTTTCTCAAGAATACTGATTTGTCGAGTTGTATTTTTAAATTGGTCGATCTCAATCTGTCAAAAACTGTCCTTAATTTTTGTAAATGCTCCTGGAGGCTACTGGAGAAAATAATTATGTCATCAAGATAGACAAGGCAATGAATTCCTCGTAAGCCTCTTAGGATGTTATCCATGGCTCTTTGGAAGGTGGCTGGAGCTGTCTTCAGGCCAAAGGGCATTTGAAGGAATTCATAGTGTCCGTTCTCTGTGCTGAATGCCGTTTTTTGTCTATCTGATTCGTTGATCTCAATTTGGTGGTATCCACTAGCTAAGTCCAAGGTTGAAAAGTAAGTACTCTTACCTAGTTTGTCAAAAATGTCAGTGATATTGGGTAAAGGGTATTTATCGTCTACAGTTATGTCGTTTAAACGTCTGTAATCGATAACCATCCTTTACTTCATTTCACCAGATGCGTCTCTCTTTTTGGGAACTAAATGGACTGGGGCTGACTAAGGCGAAAAGGATTCCTGAATCACATTATCATTTAATAGTTTCTGTACCTGGTTTTTAATTTCATGTGTTTGAGCGGGAGGTTGCCTATAGGGTTTGATATAGATAGGGTCTTCGTTTTTTGTTCTAATATAGTGTTTCACTTCATTAGCAAAAGATAAAGGTATTTGATCGCTATAAAAAATATCTTTATACTCTCTACATAAGTGGTATATCGATTTTTGTTCTTCTTCCGACATGTGGTCTAAGCGTAATTTCTCTAAATTTTGCTCTAATATTTTATCTACTTCAATATCTGATATATCTGTAATATGGTTAACTACACATTTAGTCGCTTTACTCTCTTCATATGCTTCTACATTCAATGGTTTTTTAATAGTTAATTTTATCGGTATATCTAAGGTATTCTGGATTACTGTAGTCGTATAACCATCCTTACATCCCACTAACGCACTAGGCATTCGCACACCCTTACAGAATTCTTTATAATCGATTACAGCATTACCTGAATATAAATTTGATGGGAGTTTGACTCTTTGCTCGGAACGGGGTGATAACTCCAAAACGTAAGAAGATTTACTATGTGTTATAGGTATTACGGTAGTTTTAGTTTTAAGAATTTCGTTTTTTAAATCTATTACTGCTTCTAGGTTGCAAAGTATATCATTCCCAATTAAGCCATCGTACCTAGAGTCGACATCGTAAATGTATAGTTTATGAATATCGTTACAGTTGAAAATTGGTAAAGACGGGATTTGAATAACTTGATCATGTCTGCTCGATGCATGTGTGCTAATGACTTCGAATGGTTCATGACTTATGTACTCTGGAAAGTACTTATAAGCTTTGGATGGACTAATGAATGATCGCGTACTACCTGTATCAATCATAAATTTGGAGTCGATTTCCGGTATATAAATAAACGGCAATCTCAAATTAGTACTACAATTTAACTCTATTTTTTCGTAGGTTCCGAGGCTTCGACCTGAAAATCCTTGTCGTCCATATTGGTTGGGACGCTATGTGTTACTTCAGGAATTATTGTCGGATATTCATTTTCATAATAATCGAGCTCGGGAACATTAAGGCCACTGCTTGAGTACTCCTCATAGCAGCAGTTATCATAAGAAATTGGGTACACATCGCCGCACGCATCATCGTAATACGTATTATCGAGGTCGAGTTCATTTAACTGAAAGCCTTGTTGATTTGTTTTAAGTGGTGGTGCCGTTCGCATTGTGACGTCACTGGGCCCAGTGTATTGATTTTTATTTAACTGAGGCTTGTAACCAAATTGTTGGGGCTTATAAAAGTTTTGTTGTTGGTTTCCTAATTGTTGTGGGCGCATACCGAATTGTTGTGGGCGCATACCGAATTGTTGAGGTTTATTAAATGTTTGTGGTTGCATTCCGAACTGTTGGGGACGCATATTAAATTGTTGTGGGCGCATATTAAACTGTTGCGGGCTTATACCAAATTGTTGCGGGCGAAAGCCGAATTGTTGGGGGCAGTATACAAAATTTTGATGATTATTATTAAATTGAGTTAGTTTTGCTTGTGACCCCTGCGGAAGTCCAAAGTTAAATTTGTTAGGGGTTAATTCGGGTTTATAGCCCATCGGTGCCATTGAATTAAAATTATTTGTACCGAATTTAAACGTAGGATTATTATTTGGTAAACTGGGTGGCGTTGGTTTATTACTAGGATTACTATACATTTTATTACGCAAGGTATACTGCTCATGGAAGTTGACTTCTTCCATGACCACGCTTAAAGCCTCTTCTAGTGTACTGGGCGCTTTTAAGCGAACAATTCGCACCATATTTTCTGGCAAATTATACAAAAAGACATTTAAAGATGTGTTATTATATATAATAATTTTGCTACTCTTTACATTCGCATCGGTTAATCTATTTACTTTCGATATTAAAACACTACGAACGGATTGGATCCTATTACAGAAATCTAAATATGACTCGTTGCTTCGGATACGCAAACCTTCAAGTTCTATACTTAGCAATACATTCTTCACTTCTAGGGTCTCCAAAATGTTGAATTAGCAGTTCTCTAAAATCTTCCCACGAATTAATGTCCTCGCGCTCGCTAAAGAGCGCTGCAGCGTCGCCTACGAGTCTACTTGTTATCGCGTACATTACGTATAAATTTTGTTCATCGGATCCCCTATATTTATTTAATATATACTCACATTTGCGAATAAAAAGATTTAATTGGTGCTTATCACCGTTGAATATCGGTACAATTTTGAGCATTTCACTAGGAATCATCTTAATTTGCTCTTGATCTTCCATTTTGTAGAACTTTATTTTATAAAATACGACGATAAAATAATATAATAAATACAAAAATTCAAATTCACAATCAAAAACACAGTCAAAATAAAAGTAAAATAATTAATAAGTAAAATCCAAAATATGAAATAAATAAGTCCTCAATAAAAATTTAATCAACGAACATACACTTCAATTATAATTTGTAATAGTTATAATCGCTTTGTTCCCACAGTGCAAGCTCTTATCGCGTCGTTATTGCATGGACGCGCTTACTTATCTAGTTATTCCTAGTATTTCTTTATGCAGTTAGTTATTAAGTTTAAGTATTTTAAATATAAGTTTCACAGATTTTTATGTAAAACCAGATAACGTTATATCGCAAGAGGTCTAATTGCAAAATAACAAAACTATATAATATGGCAAGGAATGGAAGGTGAAAATTTGGACTCACCAGCCGGCCTTCGTCATCTTCAGCTGCTCTCCACTTGACAAATTTATATTGGTTCGCAGGATCGCCTCGCGGCACGAACGCGGTAAACGATTTTATACGAATTTATTTCGCGGACGGCGCAAGCAAATGGCGATCCTACCGGCTGCGCCAGTCAAGTTAACGGGAGCGGTGGAGGCGTTTTTAAAAACTAAAATAATACTAAGAGATGTCCGTACAGAAGCTCATGTACTTCAACAATGGCAAACTTATTCTAATACATCTTTCATGCAGACTTTATTACATTTGCTTACTCAAGTGACACGATATAGGCCACACACAGGGTGCAAAGTCAGCAATAGTATTTATGCACGTACTTGTATCACTCTGTGTGGGGTCGAATCCATGACTAGATTGCTAACATTGTAAATAAAGCCGATTTATTCTACCGTAAAGAGAATCAAACCTAATAAGGCTGTTATAGTCAGGCTTAGCGATAGGGTTTTTTTTAATAAATGCGAATTATAGTTATCTACGGTCTGTTTAAATTCAATAGGTAATTCATTAATATTAGAACTCTCGTCGAGAAAACGTTCCATGATAAAAGTGTTCGTATGGATGTTCAAAGATATTTTTTGCACTATTTCAAATAAAGCATCACGTTTAGCTAACAATAAAATCAACTCGGCGTAAGGTGTAACCTCGTTATTCGAAGAATCGCTATTATTCGACGCAATTTGTTTCTTAGGTGGCACTGTGGCTAAAGTTATACGGCAAAACATAACTGTAAGTGAGCAAAACGTAATCTATAATAAAATATGCGACTTCCCTACGAGATCGAGTTACGTATCGTTAGTAGTTAGTTTTATTAATGATGACCTTAAAAATGTTAATTTCAATAGGAAATTATGCAGATATTAATAACGAATATAAGGATTAAATATATATGTAAATAAGGAAATTAATTTAACAGTATAGTCTATAATTGTAATTAGAAGTTGATGACGTAATGTCATACAACAAAAGAGATTAAAATATAGAAAAATATTCTATCATTATAGTTTCATAATAGTTATATATTGGTGTCACTTATAAGGGCTGATTGGACTATTCTAATAAGTGCGGAAGGTCAATACAAGGTTGAGTGACGAAGCTCTGTCACGTAACAAGAAAGGCTGAAATAGATATTAATCTACAATTATAGTCTTCTAGTGAATATTGTTGTCGCTTAATAGAACCTATTATAGTGTTCTAATAAGGGCGGGAGATCAATAAATGTGAATAGGCTCAACGTGGCCAAACAAAATGCGGTCTATAATTTTTTTTTTATTTATTTAATATTCTTTATTGCACACCATACGTAAATAACAGAAATTATATATATAAAAGAAGTATGCAATGGGCGGTCTTATTGCTGATAGCAATTTCTTCCAGACAACCAATGAATGGACAGGATTGCACGAATATGACAAGGGAAGGGCAAATTGGTGTGTTAGAGAAAAAAAGAGATAAAAAAGAATAAACAGATATACATACATACACATACACATACATACATATATATATATATATATATATATATATATATATATATATATATATATATATATATTGAATTATGATTACTGATGTCACTTATTAGGGCCTATTTAGTGTCCTAACAAAGGCGGAAGGTCGATCCAGCGAGATATGACCAGTAAAATGGTCAATCCAGCGAGAACGACCACACAAAATGGTCAATCCAGCTCGAAGGACCACACAAAATGGACGCGCCAATAACTTGAGTTCTTCGATAAAGATTTGTGGACTGTAACTGGTACATACAACAAACGGAGCAAGGAAAGTTGATTAGAGTGGAATGCACGCACTAACCGTGTGAAGGACTGCCTCGCCTTCCTCCCGGCGTCTCTCAGCTAACACAGCAGGTCCACCACGTGGGTCGGCGCACGCACTCTTAGATCAGTTCTAGGATATCACACACTCCTTAACTCTCGACTTATTGTAATCGCGGAAAGCGCGTCACATTTTGTGAGATTACAAGGACGCAATGTCCGGTGATAATTAATATTAAAGCGGGGGTCAAAGGACGTAATGTCCTCCGTGCAGTGAGCGGTCGCGAATATTGTTCGATTTTAACTAAACTGCCGTTGCGTGGCGCTTGCGTCACCTTCAACGGCTGTGCGTGCATATATAAAGGATAAGGGAAGGGAAGTGACTAAAGTTATGTATCAAGTATTCTATTCGATTTATAAATTAGATTGTTAACTGGCGTTACCACAATCAAATTAATTTCTTTTCGACTAAAATTGCTCTGTGAAGTTTATCACTTTTTGTTTGATAATATGATTTTACCTATACAATGAATTCATAAGAAACTAAAATTTATTGACTCTCAAGGTGGTGCGAAAAATAGTATAATTTATTATAAATCGGTAACATTTCGTGTTAGTTTTTATTTTGCTCTATCTGAAACATTCAAAGCTCTATAGAAAATGTGGCGTATGAAATGATTGACAATCACTAAAACATTTTATCTAGGAACAAAGATGTTTTACGTTGTCGTGGCCTCCAAATTATATTTTTCAGCATAAAGTACTCTTCTGTATGTGAAACGAATACGAATATTGTATATGTATACGATACATAATTAAAAATTAAAAATTTTGTGCAACCGACTTTAATATAAATTATGAAGAATAATTAATTCCGATTAGAAGACCTCATGTCCAAGCGCGCAAGATATTTAACATCATTGATTTTCTTGAAGAGGTGCCGCGATCATAATCTCATTCCTACGTGTGTCAAAATTTCCACTAAAAAGGACATTCGAGGAAGCGCTAAGATCTTAAATCAGGCAAGTAAAAAGTTGTTACGAACTTAATCCAACAAAAACGCTCCGATCTACATACCATAAACAAATCCATAAACACATCATTCAGTGAGTTAAAGGCAGTTTTAACGACAATTGATTATAATGTTTGCATTGAAACGTTAAATAAACGAGAAATTAATATTTATAACGAATTCAAAAACAAACATATTATAGTAAAATATCAAAAATTAACGACCAAATTAAATGTCAAACATCTGTGTCAACGTGAGAACGAAACGCAACCGTTGACTACGAACGCGGATCATAGATTAAGCGCGGTCTATAATCTGTCAAAACAAACTCTCGATGATGCAGCAATTAGAGTATTATCTAAAGGCTTTAATTTTGCTATTACACCGAAAAAATTACCGTACGAGGAAATTATCTGTAGTGTTGAGGACTGTTTATTTAAAAACAATATCCGAAAGGAAGATTTGGAAGCGATACGGCAAGACATTTCGTCTATGTTACGTCGAAGTTCAGCGCCAAAACCGAATCTTCCCAAAGATGAATTTAAAGTGTTGAATAACCTACGCAATAAACCAGAAATCACGATTCTCTAAGCAGATAAGGGAAATGTCATCATAGTCATGGATACGTCGGATTCTAGTTCTAAAATACAAGAACTTTTGTCGGATGTAAGTACGTATTAAAAGGTAAAAATTACCCAACAAATAACACACTTAAATCTAGATGTAAAATCAATAATACCTACGTGCGCAAAACCACCGAAGTTGTATGGGTTACCAAAAATACACAAACCCAATGCTCCATTACGTCCCATAGTGAGTCAAATCGATTCACCAACTTACAGATTGGCTCAACACTTAGCGAATATACCCTCACCGCTCAGGGGACATAGAAGAGCACACACAAAGGATTCCTACCATTTTCTCAGCGAGATTACAGACCTACATCTAGCAGACAATGAAACTATGGTCAGTTTTGTAGTGATGTCTCTGTTCTCATGCTTATCTGTTGAGGACTGCATCTCAATTTTTACTAGAAGACTAGAGGAATACAACATGCCCTTAGACTATGCAGTTGTGGCCGTAGGAAGGAAAAGGGGATCTCTCCCGTCGGGCAAGGTGTTCTGCCCGGGGAGCGGCCAACGCTCTGATTGGTAGTTCGGAGCTATTCAATATATGCTGCTTTAACTTTGGAACTTTGTAAGCGCGATTTAGGCTTCAATGTGTTTCGCTTGTGGCGCGACGTCAGCGCCGCCACATCACCCCCCTGCTCAGACCGGAGGTCGATAGTGCAGTCTAGATGTAAACGAATTTGCAAGTGCCAGGGAAGTGCCTTGTAAGTCTGCGGTGAGTCGAGAAGAAGGCAAGTAATCTGCGAGAGTGCCGTGAAGCAGAGGCGAGCAGTAAGGCTCAGAGCCTTGCCGAACACTGTAGCGCAGAGAGTAGTTTGTAAAGCTAGATGGCTTGCAGAATGTGAAGACTGCAGACAATATCTGCTCGGGAGCGAATGAATGGGGTACTTGACGATGATGACGAAGGTATGAAGTTGTAGTTTCCGAAGGTTGTTGGTTGCGTGTTCATATCACGTCGGAGTCACCACTGTGGCCGTAGAAAGGAAAAGGGGAGATGTCCCGCCGGGCAAGATGTTCTGCCCGGGGAGCGGCCAACGCTCCGATTGGTAGTTCGGAGCTATTCTATATATGCTGTTTTAACTTTGGAACTTTGTAAGCGCGATTTAGGCTTCGATGTGTTTTGCTTGTGACGCAACACATCACATCACACATGTGGAAGGAGGAGTTTTACAAGCAATTAGATGGTGTGGCGAAGGGCTCACGTATATCTCCCATTGTCGCCGATATATTTATGGAGGACTTTGAGGAGAAAGCCTTGCTTACTTCTCCTGTAAACCCAAGATTCTACAAGCGGTACGTAGACGACACTTTCACAATTCTAACTTTAGATAAAGTAACTGCATTTTTAGACCATCTTAACTCCATGAATTCTAAAATTCAGTTCACTATGGAGTTACAGGCAAACAATTCTTTGGCTCTTTTAGATGTGTTAGTAATTCGGAATCCTGATAACACCTTGAGCCACATTGTGTATAGAAAAAAACCCATACAGATAGATATTAAAACGGTGATTCTCACCACCACCCTTCACAGTTAGCTACCGTGGGTAAATCTATGTTTCAGAGAGCACGAGCAATCTGTGACAGTAAACACCTGGCCGCCGAGCTCCAACATGTCAAGCAAGTTTTGCACGACAATGAGCTTCGGGTCCCGTGCCTACGTCACAGTGAACGAGTGAAGCCGGCCACAGTCGAGCGAGTGCCTTCTGAACTGCCATAAGTCAGAGGTGTCACTGACAAGATTGGCTACATCTTGAAGAGTGCTTCCATTAAAACATACTTCAATCCGCCGAAGAAGATTAGTCAGTTTTTACCATCAGTCAAGTGTAATATTCCTCTGCAAGATGCAGGAGTGTACAAGCTTGATTGTGAATGTGGTCTCTCTTATATAGGACAAACTAAAAGATCCATAAAAACTCGCGTTAAAGAACACATAGCTGACATGAAGAATCGACGTTCCGGGAAGTCTGCAGTCTGTGAACACGTACAGGATCGCCCCCGTCACTACATTAGATTTGATAGACCACAAATCCTCGCTAGAGAACACCGATTCCTCCTCAGGATGATTCGCGGGGCTATTGAAATTAAATAACATCCTAATTTCAATAGAGAAGATGGCTGGGTGCTACCATCTGCTTGGGATCCCATAATTAATAAAATTAAATCCCAACCCAAGCATACAACTGCAAGACTTCATGATACCGTAAGTTCATACTGCGTAGATCGGAGCAAAAATTAATAATACACCTCAGTCCTCCCCGTGACCATGGGTGCTGAAAAGTGCCCGAAACGTCGGGAATATAAAATTAGTTATATTTAAATATGAAGAATAACTCAAAAACTATTGTTCAAACCTTAATCAAATTTATAGAGGACCACATGTGAAACACTAGCTTTCAAATAAAAAATAATCATAAAAATAGGTTCACCGAGTAAAAAGTTATGAGGTACCAGACATCAAAAAAACATACAGTCGAATTGAATATCGTCTCCTTTTTAAAGTCAGTAGTAAAAGGAAAGTAAAGTTACAGCCTATATACGTCCCACAGCAGGATAAGGACCTTCTTTTATTTCCGAGAGTATTTTAGGGCACGGAAATATCCCCTGCGCTGCCCAGATGCTGGTTGCCGAACTTCACATGTCTTCGATTTTATTCTTATTCCTCAAACATGCAGATTTTCTCACGATGTTTTGCTTCACCGCCGAGCACGTACTAAGTCAGCACTTAAAATTGCAATTTAAAATGTCATTGGTGCTGCCAGGGATCAAACCCGAACGAAATTTACACCGAACGCTTAGTTCAGTTCCCAATAATTCTTGAGACGACGATTTCTGTTTAGACGTGTGTGTTGTACTTTTATTGGCTTCCCATATTTTTTATTGTTTTTAACCGCTAATTCTAATTGTATTTTCTCATACTCTCTTTTAAGTTTTTTTAGTAAATTGTTACAATGATTTCTGTATCGTGTATATGTGAGTTTAAGTATTATGTTTTCTGGTGAGCGTTTTAGTTTTTCTATTCTCAGATTCTCTTTCTAAGATCTATAAATTGGTTCAAAATCTATATCAACTATATCCGTAAGTAATGCTTCATTATTCAATTTGGTTGTTTGTTTTACAGAGGACTGTTTAATTTTCATTTTGCTTTAAGCACAGGAGTACTGTTTGATGGTCAGTTATTGTAGAAGTAATCACCAATGTAAGTTCTGTTTTTTTCATTTTGAGCAAAACATGGCCGAGACATGTTTTATTTTGTCTTGTTGGGCAAGAGTGGGCAGGTAATAAGCCATGGCTAGCACAAAGATTAAGATAATAATCATTAGTCCTTTTATCTCTATTTTCTGGTCTAATATCTATATTTAGGTCACCTATAATAGATATGTTTTTAAAGTTGATAAGTTTTACAAAATACAATTAAGATACATATTAGAGGAGCCTTAATTACGGTACGACGGTGAACGCCATATCGCTATAATTGCAGTTTCAAGACCAAACTTTATAATAAGAAAATTTCCTTCTGTAAATATCGGCTCTTCAAAAGTAATGTTGATATCGGATTTGACATATAACACGATTCTATCATTTTTAAATGCATGTTTTGTTGTTGCATGACTCTCATATCCATTTATAATAGGCAAAAAGGAATCAAAACCAAGCCAGCTTTCTGTCAGAATAATAATGTCACAGTCAAGCTCAAGTCTCTTCATTTATACTGTAAAATTGTCAAAATTCCTTTTAATACTGCGAATATTTTGATTAAGAATGATGAGGCCTTTCGGTTGGTCGTGTAGCATTAGTTTAGTTCTGTCTTTTAATCTCTTTAATGGCGGACTGTAAGTTTTCAAGTTTATTATTTTGTTGTTCTGTAAAATTTTTAAATAAACTACGAACCTCATTCATTAATCCCGATCCTTCAATCTACCTTTTACGTTTCGGTCGTGCCGTGTTAATATTCTGCTATTCTTGTTCCATTACCACCTTATCACTTAGTCTCACGTCGTAGAGATTAAAGTCCGAAACTGATTTTTGATGCAGCGGAGTGCGTTTTAATGGCATTGACAATTAAATATAAATAGGCGCGAAGTAATAATAAACTTTGTAGCTCACCACAGTTCAACACCGTAGACGATTCGTAGTACTGGTTACGAAGAATAACGGCCGGAGGTAATCAACGCATCGTAGCAGATCGTAGCGTTGATCGATGATAAAGAAAGCAATTATGCAATCATCTCTTTTCCACGAGGTGTGTGGGCCGGGGAGAACTCAGTGACGAAGCGACGACGGCTATCAGTTTGAGTTGGAATGTATGTTACACAGTTTTATAGGTGGTATTTATGTGGGACTTTTGTTATTAGCTTTAAACAACACAAACTCACTTTTATTTATATTATTAGGAAACGATATAACGAATAACGATTAAAACTGTGTAATATACATTCCAACTTAAACTAATAACCGTCGTCGCTTCGTCACTGAGTTCTCCCCGGCCCGCACACCTCGCGGAAAATAGATTATTGCATAATTCCTTTCTTTATCATCGATCAACGCTACGATCTGCTGTGTGCGTGTGTGCATGTGTGCGCGTGTGTGTGTGTGTGTGTGTGTGTGTGTGTGTGTGTGTGTGTGTGCGTGTGTGTGTGTGTGTGAGCGCTCGCGCTCGCGCGATTGCGTGCTTATGTACATGCGTGAATGCGTGCGTGCGTGCGTGTCATTTTACTTCCTCCGTCTACCTAGCTGTATAATTATTATTATTTAGTGATTTTTCTAATATCTCTGATATGGATCTCATTTGTTATCCGAAATAAACATTTATTATTATTATGTGGTATCTATAAAGTTTTCTCATCTGGTTGGGCAATATAAATATATAATTGTAAATAAACATGGTAAACTTACATAAATATCAATAAAATAAAATAAATACATAAAAAAACCATAAATATATAAAAACCCAACTAGATGGAAGCCCTCGGTAGGGAAGACCAAACGGCCGAGGGTTAGGGGGAAAGGGAAAGAAACCGGCGGACAATGCGGGCGGTATCGAGGAGCACCGCCTTCTGCATTTGCGCTTGGAGCGGTCCATCACGGAGTCCCAGTCGCCTCAGATGACCCGAGAGGCTGACTGGAATTAACCCATTCGCAGAGACGACTACAGGTATAATTTCGGCCGGCAATCCACCCCACATGTCGTTCACCTCGTGAACCAGGTCCAGATATTTTGTCAGTTTATCTGTTTCGGCTTTCACGAGGTTGTCGTCATAAGGAATGGTAATGTCGATCAAAAATATCCTTGACTGTGCCCGGTCCATCAGCACAATATCAGGCTTATTCGCAAGAATAGTCCTGTCTGTGATGATGGCCAGGTCCCAGTAGAGCCTGGCGTGGTCATTTTCGAACACGGCTTCCGGCAAGTACTTATAATAAGGCAGTTTCCGATCCACGAGACCGTATTTCAGAGCGAGCTCTTGGTGTAGAATCCTGGCTACTAAGTTGTGCCTGTGCAAAAGCTCAGAGTTAGAAAGCACCGAACAACCGGAGATGACATGCCTAAGTGACTCACCTGGATGGCGACAAGCTCGACAGACGTCGACGCTGCCATCCTTTAGGATGTATATCCGATAATTGTTGGTTTTAATAACCTGATCCTGTATTGCACAGACAAAACCCTCGGTTTCCCCAAAGAGGTCACCAAAACGTAGCCAGTGGAGGGAAGCGATTGTGTCTACGAAAGGCTCATGTAGAGTCTTGTAGAACCTCCCGTGGAGCTCCTTCTCCTTCCATACGATCTCTCGGTCGGAAATGCTCTGTACTGCCGGGTCTTGCCATTGCTCGTTGGCTAAGGATAGAGGGGTAAGTCCTTTATCACAAAAAATAACGTCCCTAAAGTATGGATCATCCGCTATCGTCAGAAAGTAATTACGGAGGCTACACACTTCGCGATTATGCATGGTAAACGCGCTAAAAAAGCCGCGCCCACCATGCTTCCGCGGCAAGTACAGCCTCATTACTGACGATCTCGGATGATGCATCCTGTAGGACGTCATTATACTGCGGACTTTTCTGTCCAGAGCATTCAGTTCGGTCTAAGTCCACCTGAGCATGCCAAAGGTATACATGGGAACAGGCATGATCCAACAGTTATATGCGTGCGTCTTATTCACACCGGACAAAAGGCTGTTAAGCACTTTGGTCAAGCGTGTATAAAAAACATCGTAAACTGACTGTTAACCGCCTCATCTACACCGATGTTCTGTGACATTCCTAGGTATCGGCATGTTTTAGCCTCGAAAAGGGTCCTTATGTTGATGGGCATAGATAAGTTTATGCCCTCAGAGTTAGCAACCCTTCCCCTTTCAACATGGAGGACCGCACACTTATCCGTCTCCAGCTCCATTCTAATAGAATTGCTAAAATCACAAGTGGTGTTTAGCAATTCCATAAGATGAGAGCGACTGGAGGCGAATAACATGAGATCATCCATATAAAAAAGGTGAGTCACTTTTTTACCTCCTTTCCGAAGCTGGAATCCTCTCCCGAAGCCCTCTAGTAAGGTACGTATATAGTATAGTATATAGTGGCGATCAACTCATTCCCAGAGTTTTTCCCTTATGTATTATTTGATATTGTAATAACTCTTTTTGTATAATTTCATTTAATAAAACATTTAAACATATTCATTGATTAATTTTTTGCATACCGTAAGCGCAAAGCGTACAGGTATGTTCTGCTAGGGCCTAAAAATTGAGAATCCAACGTTTTGTAGTATGAAATTGTACCTAGCAATTATATTACACATATAAATGACATAAAAACACATTTTCAGAAAGATAAAGGACTGCTGAACTCATTAATATTTTTTCTTAATCGATTAATTGCTATTTTTACATTAAAAAAAGGGGTTTTAGTGGCTTATGGTGTGGATTTATCGGGTCCGCATGGCTTCGTAAACACGATAACTTTTGAAAATATCAATTGTTCAACTCAATCTATTTTTAAAACTCTTCATCTATCATATAATCCTTTCAAAGCTTCCTTCTTATTGGCTTCCCGAGAAATTGTGCAATTGGATCACCAACTTCCTTGCAGATCGGAGCATCAAGGTCATTGTAGACGGTGCATGCTCCGAGTACAAGCCTATTAACTCTTGTGTTCCACAAAACTGTGTGCTATCCCCAATGCTGTTTCTTCTGCATATCAGTGATATGTTGCTAACTGGTAACATTCATTGCTATGCGGATGACAGCACTGGTTATGCTCTATACACCGGCCGTGCCAATATTTCTCGGAGAAACGTTGCCGAGTACCGAAACAAACTTGTGTCTGAAGTCGAGTCTTTGCTGAACGAAGTCTCGGATTGAGGGCGACTAAATCTAGTCCAGTTTAATCCTCAGAAGACACAAGTTTGCGCGTTTACCGCTAAAAGGTACCCCTTTGTCATATCTCTTCAGTTTCAAGGCACTCCCCTTCTTGGCTCAGCCAGTATTGGAAGCCTCGGAGTCGACATATCGAGTGACGTACAGTTTCGTGGTCACTTGGAAGAGAAGGCCAAATTAGCCTCTAAAAATCTTGGCGTGCTCAGCAGAGCAGGACAGTATTTTATGCCGGCACACCGTCTGCAACTTTACAAGGCGCAGGTTCGGCCTCACATGGAATACGGTTCCCATCTCTGGGCAGGGGCTCCCCAGTGCCAGCTCCTTCCACTTGACCGCATCCAGCGCAAAGCAGCTCGAATCGTCGACGACCGAGTCCTTTCTGATCAGCTCGATTCATTGGCACTGCGAAGAGATGTTAAATCACTTTGCATTTTATTTCGCATTTACCACGGGGAGTGCTCTGAGGAATTGTTCGGATTAATCCCAGCCGCCGAATTTAACGAACGCACATCGCGGCAGAACTC
This sequence comes from Parnassius glacialis, assembly GCA_033319125.1. NCBI lineage: Eukaryota > Metazoa > Arthropoda > Insecta > Lepidoptera > Papilionidae > Parnassius > Parnassius glacialis. The sequence goes on from JAVANC010000014.1 coordinate 7,521,115, forward strand.
CCGATACTATCCACACCATCTGGATGATTGGCGGTCCACCATTGTGCGATTTAGAAGAAGTTTTCTCCCTCGCACAACTTCCTTGTGGAATCGATTACGATTAGCAATTTTTCCGGACCGATACGACTTAGGAACCTTCAAGAAAAGAGCGTACTCCTTTTTAAAAGGCCGGCAACGCATCTGCAATTCCCCTGGTTCCTCCTCCTATAAAAAAACGTGGTAAGCCATTAAATGTAAATGGCAGTTTACTTTTGTTTTGATAAGTTATAATAAATTTTTTTCAGCTGCAAAATATAGAAATATTCAGTATTTTTTTACTAAATATGCCTCACTCAGTCAGTTAATTCGGCGTCAATCGCCGTCGTGAGTTGATACTGTATCGGTTGTTTGCAGCGGCTCAAAAAGATCGCTGTACAAACACAAAATATTCGAAAAACTAAATTTCATACATACTTGATTATTATAATAATCAGAGATTTTTGATTACAATATTTTAAAAGCACAGATATTTTAAAGCACAGTATTACGTACTAAAAGTAAGTAGTATTTAATATTTATACTTAAATACGTCTTGGATTTTATGGAGTGACCTGTATGATGATATCATTATGAGTGGTTAACAATTGGATTTTCCCACTTTTTTTTATAATTGAAGTTTGACATAAAATTATCGGAAAATTGGAAGTATAATAAGATTATTAGTGAAAAGTTGTGTGTATTTAAACTACTTTAATAAAATTCCGTATAATCGTGTTATACGTAATTTTTTTAATGCGCTTAGGACATGCACAATTGTAATTAAAATAATTTGGACATATTCTAGAATGTTGTTATAATAGCGTATACATTGCCCCATAAATTAATTACTAATTCTGCGGAGTCTAGTAACTGGTATTACAAGCTTATGTTTGTTCATAGTGTTTTAAGTATGAACATCTTTATCCTTATCAAAGCTTTTTATGTTTTTATTTATATACATTACATTTTCATAAATATATCGCGATGCCAAAGTTAATATATTTATTTCCTTAATTTTTCACTAAGGGACTCATTATAGTTTAAGGTATAAATCAAACGTACGACTCTCTTATACAAAACAAATATAGCTTTGATGTCAGTCGATTACCCCATTGCAAAATTCCATAAGATATCACGCAATAATAGTAACTAAAATAAACTAATCTAGATGTCTCTACATTTGTGAGACTTCTAATCTTTCCTACAGCATATGCAGCAGAACTAAGTCTGATTACTAATTTGGATACATGGGGACCCCATTGAAGATTCGCGAAATAGTTATACCAAAAAAAAAAAACAGTGATATCCACAAGACACAACTCCTCCCCATTTAAGAGCATATTGGTATTTGAATATTTAATATTAGGTGTTGTAAATGTAATACATTTTATCTTACTGTTGTTTAAGATATACAGTAAGATAAGTATAGATAAGTATACAGTAATATATAAGTAATTGTTGGCGTTAAACCAATGACTAATTTTGATAGATCATTATTTTCATTGTCAAAATTAATTTACTGCCGTTTGAGTTTGTTAATTAAAGAGGTATCATGTCGTGATTTATTCCATACAAGATAAGGTAAGTCATTAATATAGACTAAGTACAGGAATGGACCAAGAATCAAGCCCCGAGGAACGCTCATTGATACTACCGGTGCGGAAAAATCTTTACCATTGATATCCACTTTTAGAGTTCTGTTATTTAAATATGAAATAATAAGTCTAAGCGCAATATTGTTCACACCGTAATGTTGTAGTTTCTTTATTCATATTTCATGATGATCACAATCGAAATCCTTGGAAAGATCACAAAAAATACTTAACACATCTTGTGAACCTTCCCAGGCATTAAAAATATATTTCATAAGCTCGACACCTGCATCAGTCATCAAGCGACCCGTTGTGAAAACAAATTGATTTTTATGAAGTAATTTAAATTTCATTAAAAAAAATTAACAACTGATCTAAAACTATTATTTCAAAAATTATACTAAGAGTTGGTAGTCAGAAATAGGTCTAAAATAATCACGTGACGGTGACTATATACCGACCGAAAGAACAGAGAATCCTTTAGAGCCACTCAGCCCAAGAACCATTTCATATACACCTTCCAGATCATCATCATCACTAATACCATCGTCACCTTTCATATGTTTATCACCCCCCCATTACTAGTTCTCATACAGATTCATCATTGCAAACCTTGAATGTTGCGCGGGGGGTAAATACCTTCTTACCCGCGTCCAACAAGGCTGGGAAACCAAGAGTTCGTATGAGATGGAGTAAGGAAGTAGATATATTTATCATGCAAACCTACTTCCACATCACCAAATTAGAAACCGCCATGACCACATACAGACAGCAATTGCATGAACGTTTTACAAGACAATACCCAGAAATTAGTGTTACAGAACAACGTATTTCCAATCAAAGAAGAACAATAGTCAGGAATAATCTTTTACCTCAAGAAGTAAAAGATCAAGTAAAAGAAGAAGTACGTGTACAGTTACAAGATTTAAATGAAAATCCTATCTCAGAAACGAATACACCAACAGAAAATACTCTACAAACACCCTCTCAAATGCAACATAACACACTATCTTAATCTTACAATCAATTACAAGCATACTCACAAAATATACATAGATCGAACATATCCACACAATCCGAGAGCATAACCATAATGCTAGAATATGATATTGAGACTTTAGAAAATCTCGATCAAACTCAGTTATCAGAAACGCACATCCAAGAAATACATGAAAGAAATTACTGAAAACCGCTCTAACTCAATATTCAGGTGTGGATCCAGCAGCTTGCCCAAAACTACCCAAGCTTTAATACACCCCAAAGCTCTCTCACTTAGTACATTTATTAAATCGTAGCATACTGAACCAATATATATCCGAAGACACAACTTTTAGATGTACACCCATTGATATATTGCACAGCGTTAGTCATTTCTGAAGAACTTACTTATAAAATAATAGAATACACAGGCAGTACAAGACCAAAAAGCATAAACCAGAATGGCAACAGAGACTCCAAAGAGATATAGAAAAATTGCGAGCTGACTGTGGTAGACTAACACAATATATCAACAATAACAGATCTAACAAAGTAGTGAAAAGAGTCAAGGCAATATTTAAGAACACAAGACATGAAAACAACAATAGAAAACCCGAAGAATTCTTAGATACTTTTAAACAGAAGTTTGCGCTAAAAGTCCATAGGCTGAGAAGATACAAGATGGCACAAGAACGCAAAAATGATAATGTCATGTTTGCTACTAACAAAAAGCACTTTTACAAAAATTTACAGAAACCACAAATAGACGTATCAACCGACACCAACACCGTGCTAGCAACATCAGAACAATTGGAAACATTCTAGTCAAGCATATGGGAAGAACAAGTGCAGCATAATGATAAACCTGGTTGGATAGCAGATGAAGAATCTATAATATACCATAATACTTCATAATTACTGGTACGAAAAACTAGACTCATTACACAAAGTTATCGCTAAAAACTTAATAGACATAACTTTAGGACAACAAAATATACCTAAATTTATTGCAACAGGAATAACTTACATGTTACCGAAGTCTCAATAGTCTCCATAACCGTCCCATACAGAACAATAACTTGCCTACCGACAATATACAAGATCCTAACCTCAGCAATCACAGCTAAAATCAATAAACACATAGAACACCGCAACATAATAGTGGAAGAACAAAAAGGGTGCAGACGAGGCCACATGGGGTGCAAGGAACAAATAATTATAGATTCAATAGTTCACAAACATGCCGTCACATAAAATAGAAACCTTCATTGTATCTACATAGATTACAAAAAAGCTTTCGATAGTATTCCACACTCCTGGTTAATTCAAGTATTATGAATATACAAAATAAACCCAAAAATAATAAACTTCTTACATCATATCATGTCCCGCTGGAAAACTACAATCCAATTGAATTACCACGACAATATCGTAAAAACTCGGCAGATATTTATCAGGAAAGGTATTTATCAAGGTGACTCCCTGAGTCCTCACCTATTGCATCAGTGCCAAACCGGATATAGACTCAAACAAAACACCACAGAAAATATCACTATCTCACACCTCATATATATAGATGACGTTAAATTATACTCAAAAACAGAAAAATAAATGAAAAAATTAATATACACTATAGCCAAATTTAGTAAAGACATCAACATGAAGTTTGAAGTAGGTAAATGCAAAACATTACACATAATAAGAGGCAAAATAAAACCAGGCGACTATACAATTAACACTACTGATACAATCACTGCTATGGAACCGACAGATCTATATAAATATTTAGGATACAAACAACTCAAAGGACTAGAACATACAACAATTAAATACACACTGAATACAGAATACAAACGGAAAGTAACCGCAGTATACAAAACACATCTTGCTGGAAAACATCTTATTAAAGCATTAAATACCTACGCAATCCCAATATAAACCTACTCGGTTGAAGTAAATAAATGGTCTAAAACTGATATACAGCAAATAGGAAGAGCCACACGCACCACACTTACCAAACACAGTAATTTACACCCTAAATCCGCAATAGAAAGACTCACAATAAAACGACAAAATGGAGGGAGAGGTCGTATAGATATTCATCACCTTTAGCAGAAACAAATTAGTAGCTTTAAAAACATTATTTTACAATAAATCTCGTACTAGTGACATCCATAAAGCTGTAGCCCTTAATGATTTTAACTACACTCCACTTAACCTAAATGAACAAACAGATACACAACACAATAACACTAATGTCGCACAAAAACAAAAGTTAGAGTACTGGAAAAAGAAAATCCTACACGGACGACACCCACGTGACCTGGAACAACCACATGTAGATACGGCATCAAATAAATGGCTTAAAATTGGCAACCTATTCCCGGAAACTGAAGGGTTTATCATCGCAATAATTAACACTAAAACTACAGAAAATATGTCATTAAAGACCCCACAGTAACCAACGATAAATGCCGCAAGTGTTTGGCCCAACCAGAGACCATACAACACATAACAGGGGCATGTACAACTCTCACACAGACAGACTACACTTACTGACACAACCAAGTAGCAAACATCATTCATCAAAAACTAGCACTCAAACATAAACTTATACAATACACAACCATACCCTACTACAAATGTACACCACAAACTGTTTTAGAAAATCCTACACACAAACTTTACTACGACCGCGCCATACTTACCGATAGGACTATTACATCTATCACTATAATAGACCAGACATAACACTACACGATAAAGTAAGTAAAATCACCTACCTAATAGATATTGCAATACGCAACCGACATAACTTACAAAAAACAATAGGCGAGAAGATAAGCAAATATGAAGAGCTTAAAGAAGAAGTGAACAGAATTTGGAGACAAAATAAAGCTTATATTATAGTACCCATAGTCGTCTCCACCACGGGTGTTATACCCAACCATCTCCACCACAGCCTAAAACTAATGGACCTGAAAGACTCAACATGCATTATTCTCCAAAATGCCGCAATTTTAAATACCTTTCGAATTGTAATAAAATTTATGCATTTTGAAGAAAATGAAATAGCTACCCAGAACACACCACCTACATATATACTTACTCCACACTGCATTTACTTGGCTTCGGCCCGTATGTGCTGTAAAAACTAGCCAAAGAGCCAAGAAACTAAAATGTATTTCCTATCATAATAATAATAATAATAATTTATTTGATACAGACAACACTGATCCATTACAAAATTACATTTTTAAATTATACCTTTGTTATGTTCGCGGATACGGAGCGCAGGGGACTAGTTAAACACTCAACGGCTGTCGATTTACTGCTTTAATTGCAAACATTATTATTGGGTGCGGACGCAGCCGCGCACAGGTATAATACACAACATTCCTCACCCTATAGTGAGGGTTTTATAATATGTAATACCTTATATAAAAAAAAATAACATATTATATATATTTAAAACATACTAAAAAAACTTTTTATAGTCAACCTTAGGGCGATTTCGTTTTAATGGCACTTGATACTCTTGTGCCCGTGATAACTCTTCTTCATCATCCGACGACTGTGGACGCTGAACTCCTCGCGTTGCTGTTATATGTGAGGGTAATCGTGATTGGCGGCAAAAGTCATTATAATTCGTCAAGTTCTCAATAGAAGTCTCAGCTGCAGGCACAGGTGTTAAAATTCTGTCCTCGTCTCCATCCCCCTCTCCCAGCTCGCGAACTTGGTCATGACATTGCGAATCTGGCGGTAATATAGGTACGCATGACGCTGGTGTCGATACTGAACTACCTGGGTATCAGGGCTGAGAATGTCTAGCTCCCAAGGTCTACTTGCATTAATGGTGCCTTTATATAAAATTATTTGATTTACATGTTTTTTTACAACAGAATTTAACAAAGAGTCTCGTATTAAGTATATGATTTTACCAAGTTTTTGTATAATTAGGCCTTTACACCAATTGAACTTTTTTTATTCGAATATTTTTTATATGAAACATATTGTCCGGGTAAAAACAGTTTTTCTTTCCCACCATGCGATTTAACCTGTGAACACTGTTTTGATCGGACTGTTTTAGCGAGTGAGGAAGGCAGGGGCGGCGATGGTGCTGGCTTTAATATATCGATCTCAATTTACGACCAAAAACTATTTGCGCAGGAGATAAACCCGTCGTGGAATGGCCCGAAATGCTGTAGTCGAAAATGTACTTTAAGAGATTTAAATTACATTCTCTAACCTTATTGCTGCTCAACAAACTAGACTTAATACCCCTTTTTATTACCTTAACGTAGCTTTCAGCTTGTCCATTACTTGCTGGGTGGTAGGCAGGTGACGTGATATGCGTAATGCCGTTAAGATGACAAAAGTCTAAGAACTCCCGGGAGCAAAACGATGTTCCATTATCAGTCACTATAGTCTTTGGAAGATCGAACCTTGACAGGAATTCATATAATATATCTATAACTGCGATGGAAGCACAAGTAGTATTCATGCGGCAGACTTCGACCCATTTGGAGTACGCATCAACGATCACCAAGTACATATGTCCGTAGATGGGTCCGAGGAAATCGAGGTGTATTCTTTGGAAAGTTTCAGCAGGATATTTCCACGGGGAAAAATGTACGCGCGGCGGCGCTGCTCATAGTTGCATGCATATTTCACAAGAGACAATCATACGCTCAAGGACGCCGTCAATACCTGGAAACCAAAACCGACAGAGAGCTTCGGCTTTAGTTTTAACAATACCCATATGTGATGCATGTAGCTCCAAAATCACTCTATCACGTAACGATCCAGGGATATTTTATGACCACGCATAAGGCAACCATTTTCATATGACAGTTCTAATTTGAACATAATGTATGACCTTTTTCATAATGCGATCTTTATTTATTGCATCACGTAACGCATGTAGGGTTATTGGCATCGCGCCCTTCGCAACGAAATTAACGTACGCTATCAACTCAATATAACAATTTAACGTACGATATCGGCGGCTTCCGTGTACCCCGCGTTTGAATCCCCGCCCGTGCCGCTACTGCTCGCATCCGCGCCCGGGAGGCTGAAACGCGACAAGTAGTCTGCACTGTTATCCGAACTCTTAATATATTCTATCGTGTAATTATATCCGCTTAGAAATAAAGCATATCTCAGCAAATGGTTGGCCGGTACCTCCGGAATTCCTTTGTATGGCCCAAAAATTGATAATAACGGTTTGTGATCCGTACGTAGAATAAAAGGCGCAGACCTACCATATAAATATTGGTGGAACCTCCGTACTCCAAATACGATAGCAGTAGCTTCTTTTTGTATTTGAGAATACTTTTTCTTGGCATTATTTGACGTCCGTGATGCAAACGAGAGTGGCTTTTCAATACCTGCACTATTTTTTTTGCGATAATATAGCACCTAACCCGTTAGGTGATGCATCCACGGTTAGTATAATGTTTCATTTGGATTAAAATGTGTTAAAACCTGTTCCGAGGATAATATTTTTCTTATATTGTCGAACGCTTCGTTTTCTACTTTAAACCATTTCCATTTTATCCCCTTTTTAATAATTGGTAGAGGGGGGATAAAATAGTTGATGCGTTTGGAACAAAACACCTGTAGTAATTGACCAGGCCTAAAAACAATTGTAATTGGTTAACATTTGTGGAAATTGGCGCTTCTAATACAGCTTTAACCTTTTCCGGTTCTTTAAACCGTTTCTATTTATGACGTATCCCAGGTAACTTATTTCGTCTTTAAAAAACTGCACTTATTTTTTTGCAACGTTAAGCCCACGTCTTGTAATCTTTGTAGCACCTGGTGTAGCCTGTCTAGGTGCTCGGCATCGTCTTTGCCGGTTATCAGAATATCATTCAATAAAAAATGTACTTCCATTTAACCCTGCTAGTACATATTCCATTGCACGCTGGAAAATAGCCGGCGCACTAGCTCAGTCGAAAACTAAACGTGTATAAGAAAATAAGCCCCGATGAGTATTGATGCAGGTTAGCTTTTGGGATTCATTTAGGCAAAATTGATTATACACCATTGAGAGGTCAAGCTTAGTAAAGTATTGGCCGCCATGTAACTTTTTAAACAGTGGTAGAGCCACGCGGCAGCTTTTGCTGTCGCACGGATGGGCCGGCTCGAACCGGGTAGGTACCACGACCTCACAGAAAACCAGCGTGAAGTAGAGATTTACCTCTGCGTTTCGCTTGGTGAATGCAGGTGGCCGGAGGCCCTTTTTACTGGAAATGAGGCATTCCATCTTAGTCCTCACGGGTGACAACGTATCTACATTTTGATTTGTAATAGAGGATAGATGTAGATGTCTATGGGCCGCAGCAACCACTTACCATCAGGTGGACTGTGTGCTCGTTTGTCACGCTTTTCCTATAAAAAAAAAACTTAGAAAAAAGTTCATTAACCGTCGGCAATGGATATTGGTCTATAACCAACTGTTTATTTAAGCTATCCATCACCATCTTGAGACTGAAAAGCCGCACCTACTTTTCTTGACTGAGACGCAAATTGGATGTCCATTGAGTGCGGCGTACCTTGACTATCTGGATTCTCCCTGGAGCACAAATTCCATCCACGTGCCGGAGTATGTGTGTACGTCCGCAATGATATCTGCTTCCTGCGTCTCTGTCACCTTGAAGACCCCACTTTTTCGACAATCTAGGTGATGGTAGATACAGGTATTGATAAAATCCTTTATGCCTGTGTCTATCGATCGCACAGCGGTGACCAGGAGACAACATGGTTATTTGATCACCTTAGTGAGGCAGCTGACGTGGCCCTTAATCGGTATCCTACTGCACAGTTGGTCATTCTGAGGGACTTTAACGCTTGTCACCAGGACTGGCTGTTCCCATGCCAAAAGACCGACCATGCTGGAAGAGAAGCGTGGAATTTTGCTTTGACGCTAGGTCTTTCTCAGATGGTAAAGGTGGCGACTAGGGTACCCGATGTAGACGGCCACACAGCAAATTGCTTGGACCTTCTGCTGACTACCGAACCAGACAGATATGAAGTACAGGTTACTTCTCCTTTGGGTACATCTGACCATTGTCTGGTGAAATCTGTATCGTCATATTCTCCACATGATTACGAGTCCCAAGGTGTTCGACGAATATGGCGGTATAAGTCAGCTGATTGGGATGAGATGCGACACTTTTTTGCATATTATCCTTGGCGGGAGGTTTGTTTCTCTTCTGCGGATCCGTCGAGCTGCGCGGTTGCGATAACGGATGTGTTGCGTCAAGCTATGGGGTACTTTATCCCCTTCTCTGACGCTCCCACCGGTAGCAAAGCTCGCCCATGGTTTAACGCTGAATGCGCCCAAGCTGAAAAGCGCAAGCATTTAGCTTACCTATCCTGGGTTGACGCTCGAAACCGCAAAGCTCCGGATATTAGCTCCAAGAAGAGAACTTTCAACCAGACCGCAAAGTCCTACAAAAAAGCATTACGGAAAGCTAGTTTCGACCAAATTAAACATATTGGCGCAAAACTCTCTGCCAGACCATCCGGTACTAGAGCTTTTTGGACTCTCGCCAAAGCGGTCGAGACAAACTTCTGTCGGCCTACACTGCCTCCATTGGTGAAACCGGATGGCACACTGGCTCATACGGCTAAGGAGAAAGCGGACTTGTTCGCGTCTCTCTTTGCCTACAATTCACGTCTGGATAGTGGCAACAACGTTCCACCAAAATTACCTCACTGCGGGACCTCTATGTCGGAGATTCGTATAACGAATAAGGAGGTTCTTAAAACCTTGCGGTGTCTAGACGTGAATAAAGCTAGTGGACCAGATGGTATACCAGCCATAGTCCTAAAGGCTTGTGCACCTGAGTTGTCTCCTGTGTTGACACGCTTGTTCCGTCTCTCATTTAGTACTGTAATAGTGCCAAAATCCTGGAAGCTGGCCAACGTGCAGCCTGTTCCAAAAAAAAGCAGCCGCGCCGACCCTGCCAATTATCGTCCAATCTCAATTACCTCCATACTCTGCAAGATTATGGAGCGTATATTGAATGCCCGCTTAATGGCATACCTAGAAGAGAATGACCTCCTTAGTGATCGGCAATATCGGTTTCGCCGAAGTCGGTCAGCTGGGGACCTTCTAGCGTATGCCACACACGTATGGGGCGAGGCACTCGAGAACAGTGGGGAAGCACTTGCTGTTTCCCTTGATGTCTCGAAGACCTTTGACAGAGTTTGGCACAATAGCCTTTTAAGTAAGCTTCCAGCGTACGGCTTATCCTCTGGTCTGATTGAATGGGTAAAGGACTTTCTGAGTGAACGGTCTCTCCAGGTCGTCGTCGATGGCTGCTCATCCGATCCTATGGCGACTAACGCCGGTGTTCCTCAGGGGTCCGTTCTCTCCGCAACTCTCTTCCTGCTGCATATAAATGATCTGCTTATGCCCGGTATCTATGGGTATGCAGACGATAGCACAGTTGTTGAGAGATACCAACCAAGTCCTCGGGCCAGTCGGGATCAAATCCAGTCCGAAAGAGAAGCTATGGTAGAGCGTGTGAATCTCACATTACAGGCAGTCTCCGATTGGGGCGATGCCAATCTTGTGAAATTCAACGCCTCCAAAACACAAGCGTGTCTCTTCACTGCAAAAAGGAGCCAGCTCACCTTGGCTCCTTCTTTCCGAAATGTATCACTGAAATATACCGACCGCCTTCAGTTGTTAGGGTTTGAAATATCCTCAAATTTGAACTTCGGGCGATTCATTGAGTCCAAGTCCAAAGCAGCTGCAAGGAAGCTGGGAGTCCTTGCAAAGGTGCGGCGATACTTCACGCCGGGACAGCTGCTTACTTTATATAAAGCGCAAGTCCGGTCGTGCATGGAGTATTGCTGCCATATATGGGCTGGTGCTGCAAAATACCACCTAGGAGCTTTGGACTCAAGAGTGAATAGGCTTTTGTTAAGTCAGTGCGCTTCACCATCTTAGGCTACATCACGACTTACCATCAGGTGGGATTGTTGATAAGCGCTGGCTTAGTAGAATATAAAAAAAAGCTAACTGAATAATCAGCACATATTTTGACAGAGCCATCGCGTTTTAATACGGGTACGATTGGAGATGCGTATTCAGAATAACTAACCGGACGAAGTACCCCTAGATTGACCAACCTCTTTATTTCGCTATCTATTTTATCCCTCAAGGCGAAAGCAATAGGACGCACCTTAAAAAACAATGGCTTAACGTTCTCTTTCAAGGTTAACTTAACTTCATATTTATTGAAACACCTAAGTTCTCCCGAAAATACCTTAGGATAACGTATGTGTAGCGTTTCAATTTCATTCTGTATTTGCTTACAATAATGCATTGGCGTCAGTTGAAGTTCGAAACGTGCAATAAAATCCCTACTGAGCAGTGGCGGGCCGCCATTACGAACAACATAAACGTCTAGCATACACGTTTTACCCCGCCACTGAAGCGACATCTGTACACGGCCGGCACAACCTAAAACTTCACCGGTATAACTCACTAATTTCTTTTCAGTGAACGATAATGGTACATCGTGGAAATGCAATTTATATGTTCTTTCCGATATCACAGTCACCGCCGATCCACTATCGATTTGAAATTCTAAATCTATGCCATTAACAGTAACGGTTTCTACTAAAGGCTCGCCCCTAACTGATCGTATATTAAATATCTTACCGTCATCGCTGTCCTCGCCCACCTCACTCGTATTTACGTAATTCACTTTTTTGCACATTCTACGCAAGTGTCCTTTCATATTACACGTTTTACATCTGTAATTAGCGAAACGAAACTCCGTCGCACTGTGACTCGCATACCGCGCACTTTTGACGAGAACGCGCGCACTTCGAATCCTGACCAATTTTGTATAGCTGGTTCGTGGTGGCATCGGTGACGACGGTAGTGGTGGCGGTGACGCTGACGGCAATCGCCCGCGCGCTTCGTACGTTCTCCGCTAGCTCAACAGCTTTTGCTAATATTATACCCGAAATATCCTGCATATATAGCTTTTCTTTTTCCACTCCTGGCAGCATACCCATAATAAACCGGTCCCTCAGTGCCTCCTCCACATTGGAAAATTGGCAGTGAACGGTTAGGCCGCGCAGTCTAGCGGCCCACTGCGACAGTGACTCGGTGGGCTGTTGGGTAGCGGCATAAAAATTGTGGCGCTCGCTAAATCCAATCTGCTTCGGTGTGAAATGAGTATCCAAGATAGTTAGGATATCCTCAAACGGAATTTGCTGGAGATCCTTTGGTACAGCGAGATCTGAGGCAAGCTTAAACGTACCATCGGCGAATGCACTGAGCGGAATTGCTCGACTTTTAACTCCTGCAGCATCATTTGACGCATTTATGTCGTTTGCAATAAACCATTGCGTAATTCTGGTTCTAAATATCTTCCACGATTGCAATTCGTAGTTAAAAATTGGTAAAAGACCACAGCTAAACGACATTTTTTTTTGTAAAAACGCGGGTAAGAACTCGTCGGCAATGTTATGTTCGCGGATACGGAGCGCAGGGGACTAGTTAAACACTCAATGGTTGTCGATGTACTGCTTTAATTGCAAACATTATTATTGGGTGCGAACGCAGCCGCGCACAGTTATAATACACAACAACCTTAAATATTAATTTTAATTATTGGTTAATTAATGATATTATTAAATATTATTATTTAGATATTAATAAATTTGACCACCTACTAAAAATTTCACTACATGCATAAATATTACAAAACACTAATTACAACTTAAAATCACACTAAAAACAAAACACAGTTTTACTCGTGTAAAGTGTTCGAAGTTGTATCGCTTCGAAGTATTCGCTTGTTTTGCCAATTCAACACTGACTGGGTCTTATTTTTTCTGAATGTGTATGCTGTTGGCCCTGCGGCCTTGACAGCTTCACCTAATTAGGCTCGTAAGTGAGGACTTACGAAATATTGAGTGTAACTGCAGTCCCAAGGCACCCCGACCCCTGCTTTCGGAGTGAGGCTCCTCGAGCTAGGGGGGGAGGGGCTCGATGCGATTCAAGGGCCCCTCAGAAGGAGGTACGAACCTCGGCTTGAATCACTATCGCATTTTTTGTTACCGGGTCGCAAAAGTTAGAAACGTCCCGTATCACGGGTGTTGAACCACGTGTACGGAGTGTGTCTGTGACGACGCATTCGCTGGCGAATGCGGTGTGCTCTAGTTTTCTGTACTAGAGTAGTGTCTGAGTGTGTGTGAGTGTTTATGGTTACTAAACTAGTTCCCTCTCCTGTGGAGGGGGTGGACGGGATCGACCTATTTATAGAAGTGACCTCGTCGTCGTGATCAAGAAGAACGTTCTTGGGACGTCTCCTGTGGGGGGCAGCATCCCTCTCTGGGGAGTACGACCCCGCTTCATTCACCACTGACTGGGTCGTGGTCTATGCCGGCCTTATATAGGGCCACAGATAATTCCAGAACTTTCTACAGTATGAAAAATCTAAAATTTTCGAGAACATAGCCGTCTGCACACTGCCTCGTCCTAAGAAATACTCGTCCCGAGCATTATCGGCCCCATAATAACGTGACAGGCGATCCACATGGATGATCTTAGAAGTACCTCTTGCACCTTTCTGTATCCGCTAGGTTACTTCAATAATCCTTGTCACAATCCGGTACGGTCCTAGTACCATAGACCACATACATACCCTGCGCCAGATTGTACAGAAGACAGACGAATATAATCTGCCACTTTGCCTTGCGTATGTGGACTATAAGAAAGCCTTTGATTCCATCGAAATTTGGGCGGTGCTGAAGTACCTTCAGCGCTGCCAAGTTGACTGTCGGTATATCGAAGTGCTGAAGTACTTGTACAATAGGGCTACAATGGTTATCCGAGTACAGAACCAGAGTACGAAACCTATTCAATAGCAGAGAGTTGTAAGACAGGGTGACGTGATATCCCCGAAATTCTTCATCGCTGCATTGGGAGACGTTTTCAAGCTTCTGGGCTGGAAAGGATACGGTGTTAACATCAATGGCGAGTACATCACTCACCTTCGATTTGCCGACGATATAGTCCTTATGGCAGAATCGCTGTAGGACCTAAGCACTATGCTCTAGATTTTTAACAGTGGTAGAGCTACGCGGCAGCTTTTGCTGTCGCTTGGTGAGTGCAGGTGGCCAGAGGCCCTTTTCACTGGAAATGAGGCATTCCATCTTAGTCCTCACGGGTGACAGCGCATCTACATTTTGATTTGTAATAGAAAAAAGATGTAGATGTCTATGGGCCGCAGCAACCACTTACCATCAGGTGGACTGTGTGCCCGTTTGTCACCCTTATCATATAAAAAAAGGTAAATTTGACAAGCTCAAATGCATCTTAAATGCAATATTAAACACCCTTCATGTTATTATGTTAACGGAAACATGGTTACGCACAGAAACTCAAGCACTGCAATTTCAACTACCTAATTATATACACTGCTCAATGACTTCAATTGTGTCTCCCAACGGATAGGTCTTAAGATGAACATGGACAAAATAAAGATCATGTTTAACGTCCATGTCACACCTATGCCGGTAGTTGTTGGGAGCACTAAGCTCGAAGTTTTTGACGAGTATGTTTACCTGGGACAAATAGTCCGACTAAGTAAGTCCAACTTCGACCAAGAAGTCAATCGACGGATTCAACTCGGCTAGACAGCGCTCGGGAAACTACGACACATCTTCTCGTTAGACATACCTCAAAATCTGAAAACGAAATTGTACAACCTGTACGTATTGCCAGTGACGACTTACGGATCGGAGACGTGGTCCTTCACTGCTGGGCGTATGAGGAAGCTCAAGGTCGCTCAGCAAGCTATGGAGAGGGCTATGCTCGGGGTTTCTCTGCGTGATAAACATAGAAATGAGTATATCCGCAGTAGGACCAGAGTAACCGACATAGTCCAACGGATTAGTAAACTGAAGTGGCAGTGGGTTGGCCATATAGCTCGAAGAACCGATAACCGATGGGGAAGAATGGTTCTCGAGTGACAGCTTCGTACTGGTAGGCGAAGTGTAGGGCGACGCCCCACTAGATGGAGTGACGACCTGGTAAGACATGCAGGAAGTCGATGGATGCAGGTGGCTCAGGAACGTGCATTGTGGCATTCTTTGGGGGGGCCTATGTTCAGCAGTGGACGTATGAAAGGCTGTAATGATGACGGATGATGAATGCTGAAATTAAAAATGCTGGTGTAAGGTTAACAGATGAACTGAGCTTTCTCAGTCTCAAGCAATATAACAGTTTTAAAAATTATGCCGATAATACTTTAGATTTGGCATTTTCAAATCTTCCCCTTGAAGTCGCAATTTCGCAACTCGCCCCTTATAAAGGTTGATAGCGCCCATTCTCCGTTAGTACTAGAAATTTTAGACGTCTTAATTGCACCGTTTACTGAAGCATCCTAGCCTAAATATGATTTTAATAAAGCCAATTATGACATACTAAATGAAACTCTAAATAGCATCGATTGGCGTTCTCTATTACGATCTAGCTCCGTCCAAAAGGCTTTTGATAACTTTTATAATCTTATAAATGAAGCTATATGCCAACACGTACCACTTAAGTCCTATCATAATAAATATAAATACCCTATCTGGTACAGTCCCACTTAAATAAAAATAATTAAAGAAAAATCAAAAGCACACAAAAAATGGAAACGGTCTGGCAATTTGTTAGATTATGACGAGTTTTCATTATTACGTAAACGACAAAATCGGGTTCAGGATGCTTGCTTTGCTATATATACTCAACGTACCGAGAGAGCCATTAAATACAAACCGAGGTTATTCTGGTCATACGTTAAGTCTTTGCGTGGTGGATCGAATTATCCTAAACAATTATCATACTTCATCAATAAAGTAACGGGTGGTAAAAATATATTATGTTATTCTTTTAATACTTTTTTCAAAAACGTTTTTTTGGTGACCCTTCTGATAAATATTAGAAAAAGGCAATGCCACTTCTACAAATGATAATATATCTAAACTGTTTATCCCTACATCCACTATTGAGAAAAGACTTAGACTGCTTGATATTTCTAAGCAGGATGCGACGGCATTCCCCTTTTATTTTGGCGTAACTGTGGTAAAACTGTGTGTGTCCCTATCGCTATCATTTTTAATATATTTCTTAGCGAAGGTGTATTTCCGGATATCTGGAAAAGAGCACACATTTTCCCTTTACAAAAAAAGGGAACTAAACCTAAAATTGAAATTTATGGGGGCATTTCAATTTTAAATACTATTGGAAAAGTTTTTGAGAAAACCGTTTATGATGTTTTATATCCCTTAATAAGTAAGAGACTGCCAAACACACAACACGGATTTCTAAAATATCGTTCTAGTATAACTAATCTGGCATGCTTTTCTAACTATGTTTTATCTAATATGGATGGAGGCGGTCAGGTAGACGTGGTCTTGTGTAGACCTTTTAGAAGCTTTTTCGAAGTCTGTGTGACTTCGAAAAAGCTTTCGACCGTGTGGACCATGTCATTTTGCTGAATAAACTACAATTGTTAGGCATACATGGGGATTTACTCAGGTGGATTAAATCCCATTTGAGTAACAGATCCCAGGCTGTTGTAATAGGTGGCTATAGATCGGACTTTATCGAAAAACCAACCGGCATTCTTCAAGGATCACATCTGGGGCCTTTACTGTATAACGCCTATATCCACGACATTACTACTTGTTTTATGTACGTTTTATGTAACATTTAATGTACGCCGGTGACAAAAAAATTTTTACAATATCCGTACTGAAAAGGACAGTCATCAAATGCAAACTAATTTAAGCGCTTTATTAGCTTATTTTACTGCTAACAACATAACAATTTATATTGATAAATGCATTAGCTAGACACGTGAAAAATACCCTATTTCATTCTCCTACAATTTTAATGGTATTTCAATACAAAGAACGTCTACTGTTAGAGATTTAGGAGTTCACTTTGACAGTAAAATGCTTTTATCAGAGCTTGTTGACGAAATTGTTAACAAGGCTTTTAAAAATCTTGTATTTGTGATGAGAACTAGCAAGCTTTTTAAAAATATTAATATCCT
The DNA here is from genome assembly GCA_033319125.1 of Parnassius glacialis. Lineage (NCBI taxonomy): Eukaryota > Metazoa > Arthropoda > Insecta > Lepidoptera > Papilionidae > Parnassius > Parnassius glacialis. The sequence goes on from JAVANC010000014.1 coordinate 7,538,789, forward strand.
TAAAATTATTTATAATGCTTATGTTCGTCGTATATTAGAATATTCCAGTCCAATTTGGTCTCCCCAATACGCTATTTATAAAGATCATATAGAACGCATACAGGAAAAATTCATCAATTATCTAAATTATCGTTTTTTCAAATTACCACTTGTAACCTATGAAAAAACTTGTCAAGCTTATAATTTTTTGACACGCGAAAACAGACGTAAATTAATGGACGTATGTTTTTTGTATGATATTGTCCGTGGACACGTAGACTGCCCTTAGTTGGTGGCGAGCATAACATACAACGTACCGTCGCGTCGTGTCCGCCGTCGGCCGCCCCTTTATTGCATGTGCCGTTTGCTGGCACCAATTATGCACGTAATGCTCCCATAAACCGATTGTTCAGGACATACAATGAGATCTTTAGTGATATAAATCTCTTTGTTTTTAGTAAACCAGACTTTAAAGCTAAAGCTATTAAAAATCTAAACGAGGTGCAAAATGAGTAAATCATTTTGATTTGCTTAATCATGATGATCATCATTACAGCCCTTCACAAGTCCACTGCTTTACGTGGACCTCCCCCAGGGAATGCCACAAAGCACGGTTCTGAGCCGCATGAGTCCGTCGAGTTCCTATATGTCTTACCAGGTCGTTACTCAATGTATTAGGACTCCTTACACAAAAATAAATAAATAGTAATCAACATAAATCAACTCCATTATAATATAAAAATTAAATCATACTTTGCATCATCTAGTATTATCATTTTTTACTTAATTTTTTATCGTTTATGGCATTAGTGGTGTAAATTTGACATAAGTGTAACGGTATAGAAAAATAAATAAAAGAACTGGTGTGATATTTCATTAAATTAAATTACATAAAAGAATGTTAATATTTGGCTGCATTTAAACGTTTTGCAGAGAAATAAATAATACACATATTACTTTTACATACACTTATACAAAATTGTAATTAGTATAAACATTTAGTTGCATATCTGTAAACATATATATAATTAGATTAGTACATACATATTATAATAAATCCAAAGAATAGTTAAATTGTACCGTCCATAATATATTTTGTTTATATAACTGAAAAACCTTTAATGGGCCTTATATTTAAGATGTACGAGTATACTTTAAGTCTTTAAAATTGTTAAATCGCTGTTGGTTTTTTTTAAATTAAAAAAAACTGTTAATGGTAATTTTTTCATTTATTGGACGCAAAATTTTATACGCCATCAGCTTGCGATATCATCAAACTAACAAACAGTTCTTCAATTCGTTTGCCGAAATCTTCTCTCGAAGTACCGTTTTGCCTGATTGTTAATTACTCATTATTTATGGAAGTACTCGATTTCTTGTTTAGTAGATGAAGTCGCGTATCACTAATTAATGACCCACACGTATCATATGATGATGAAAGTCTTAACTTGGCACTTTCATTTAAACATGTTTTTAAGACGAATTGTATAAGCATTTTCTTATCGTCGTCTTTTAACGTAGTGTTATGTAACTCTATTACATCTATAAGGCTTTTGGTGATATTTTCGTCACCGGTCATTACTGGGGGAAGTGATACGACAGTTTTGAAATCAAAAGCCGACATGGTGGTTTTGTGTTCGACAGTGCATACAGTAAAATAACTCTCGAGCAAAAATTTTCTATCTGTTCGTATGTTTCTTTAATTGAATCGCAAAATGACTGCAAGTCGTTTAATACTTTACAATTTAATTCTTGTTTCTAAATCTGTTCAAAAATTAATAACGTACATTCGTTAAAGCGATCAGGTAATTTACCGGCTTCACATAACTTTTGTTGCAAAACAATTTGTGTCCTTTTTGGATAACTTAATTTAACTAAATTATCTTTTATATTTTTAAGTTTGGTATTAATGTCCTTAATTTCATTAGCCATCAATATTTTTTCGACAAAAGCATATTTTAAAATTAAACATTTCGTAATTTACGCACCAGTTCATCACACATATAAGAAGACTTAGAAATTAGAAACTTTACACACCACTTTCTTCGCACACTTGCATCGGTTCCCGGTGGTGATGAGAGCACTCGTAACAAAAACGGGCCTCTCGGGTCGGACGCCTAAAAGAACTCCTTATTGACTGCGCCAACATCTCGCTACGGATCCACTGATGGTGACATCGTATATACAGCATGTACAGGCCCAGAAGACCGGTGATTCCCAATATAGTACAAAATAAGCACCAGTACTATGCTTATATTGGATAAGTGGTATTCTTGGGCATTCTTACCCACAGCATTTTGGTTGATAATCACTTCTTCCTTATCTACGGATGACCTACACATTTTTCTTTTAAAAAGTCAATTCTTTTTAAATATTATTTACTTTTTATTGCGTTATTATACGCCTTAAAAACTTAACGCGCAACTGAGCCCTGGCCGACTGCCTCGAATGGCAGGGTCGCCATTTAGTATTGGGAGCTCAGGCGTTAATGAAAAACGTGTTGTTCGATGACTGAGTAATTTATTAATGCCTCCTTTTACATACTACAAGACAGTTTTATTAGGTAATCTACTTAGGTTCTTACACCAATACACTACATATCAAAGAATTCAATTTGTTTTCTCACAACAGCTAACCCTAAAGTAGAAGCGGTCTTAACAATGGCGCGCAACGGGCTAAGTGATACAGACACTCGCACGCGAACGTAAGGTGCATTTTGATTTAATACGCGCGCCATAAAAAATTTTTTCGACGAAATAAACTGTAGGCTAATTTCACGAAGGTCACTTCCGAGGCGTACAAAGTATTATGAACATTAGAGACGTTGTAACTAATTTTAAACTTGCAAGTTTGCTTAATGATTTCTTATATTTATTTTTCGAGATTTTAGATTTCCTTCGGGAGGACGGCTAACTTCCGGATGGGCCGCCGCAGCACTCCACCTCTGGTCCTCACCTCAACGTTGCGCACCACGCCGTCCGGTCCGGGAAAGGTCTTCGTCACGATTCCCCGCGGCCACACGTTTCTTGGCATGTTGCTATCTGCAACCACGACGAGGTCCTCTTCTTGGATTTGGCGCTGCTGAACATCCCAGGAGTCCCCGCGCGCAACCAGCGTCGGCAGGTACACTTTAACTCAAAGCCTCCAGTATTCATCGGCGAGCCCTTGCGCCGCTCTCCACGCCCGACCATCACTAGGTGTGCACGGCGCGGTGACTGGTAGGCTCGATGATCCCAACAGCAGGAAGTGGTTGGGTATCAGCGCCTCTTCGTCGTTGATATCGACCGGTACATGCGTCAACGGTCGAGAGTTCACTGTATTTTCCGCTTCTGTGAGGAGCGTCGCTAACGTCTCCTCCCGTGGGCTCTTCTGATGCAGAGTGGCTTCGAGTGCGGTCTTCACTGAGCGCATGAGACACTCCCATGCACCTCCCTGGTTCGGTGCGCACGGTGCGATGAATTTCCAATCTGTCCGCCGAGTCAGCGCGTAGTCCTTCAACTGTGATGTCCACTCTTCTATTGCCCGTTGCAGTTCAGTATTTGCCCCATGAAAATTCGTCCCATTGTCCGAGTATATGACCCGTGGCCACCCATGCCTAGCTGCAATGCCGATATCGCCGAGTCCGTCGTAAGAGAGTATACTAATTCTAAATGCACCGCGCGCGTCGTTAAACAGGTGAATAACGCTACCAACCGTTTTTCATGCCGACGTCCTATCGTAACTGTTATAGGCCCGAAATAATCGATTCCGGTGTAGGTGAATGGTCGCGCGAATGCCCCTAATCGTTCAGGTGGTAGGTCTCCTATAACCGCTGGCCGTGGTGTCGCCTTGCGTACCCTGCATCGCAGACATCTCCGCTCCACTTCTCGTACTGTTGGTCGTAATCGGAGGATATGATATCTGGTGCGTAGGTCGTTGACCACCCTCTCCCTGTTGGCGTGGCTTGCCTCCTGATGCACCTTTTTCACAAGCAGCTTCACGAAATGGTGGCGTCCGTTTAATATGATGGGCCTCTTCATCTGACTGTCCACGTCGGCTGCGTCGATTCTTCCTCTGGCTCGTAGCACGCCATCTTCCAATATGGGGTCGAGCTTCCTTAGCGCGCTGCCGGTTGCCAGGTTCTTCCCCCGCTGAAGTCGACTGATGTCTTCATGTTGGCTGTGTTCTATCCACATCCGCTCTGCTCTCTGGATGTGCTGCAATGTCAGTCCGTGCGCCCTTCCTCGTATGGCATCGACGAACTGTAGTACTCGTGCAGTGGCCCTGATCAATCTCTCGTAGGAAGAGAATCTTTCTATGTATGGCAGGTGTGGAGCGTCCTTGGTGTCGCTCTGGTGCGCCACGATTTCCTCCAATTCTTCATTATCCCCTGCCTTCTCTTCCTGACGGCGAGGCCATCTGTCTTCGTTTTCGTAAAGGAATGGTGGTCCTGTAAACCATCTGTCACTTTCTTCCTTGCTTAAGTAGTTCACGCGCGTCGCCTGGTCTGCGATGTTTTCTGCAGTCGGTATCCACCTCCATTGCTCGGGTGACGTTTTTTCCGCTATCTCCCCTAACCTACGAGCCACGTATGGGGTGTAACGCGCCGTATCATTTTGTATCCAGTGGGGCCGTAGTGGAGTCTCTTTTTTTTATAGGATAAGGGTGACAAACGAGCACACAGTCCACCTGATGGTAAGTGGTTGCTGCGGCCCATAGACATCTACATCTATCCTCTATTACAAATCAAAATGTAGATGCGTTGTCACCCGTGAGGACTGAGATGGAATGCCTCATTTCCAGTAAAAAGGGCCTCCGGCCACCTGCACTCACCAAGCGAGACGCAGAGGTAAACTTATACTTCACACTGGTTTTCTGTGAGGTTGTGGTACCACCCCGCTTCGAGCCGGCCCATCCGTGCGACAGCAAAGCTGCCGCGTGGCTCTACCACTGTTAAATCTCTCTGTCTGTCCAATACACTACCTTATCGGCTACCACTCTGTGCTCGCCTTGCACGAATTCCGCGAGTCGCGCGCCTATTAAATTCACCTGCAACTCTAATCGCGGTATGCTTTGCGCCTTAATCAGGGCGACTTTCGCCTTGGCCGCCACTAATCGTACCCTAACCGTTCCGTCGCGATATCGTATACGCCAATATGCCGCGGATGTGTACGCACGTTATCTTGCGTCGTTAAAAACGTGAAGTTGACGCTCTACCACTCCCCCCGTAGGAGCATAGCACCTAGGCAGTCGCAGTCGTGACACCTCCTCGACGACTCGCAGCCACCTCTGGAACTCATCCGCTGCCTCCTCGGGTATTTAATCATCCCATCCGACCTTCTTCATTCGCCATAGGTCTTGTAGCAGGATCTTGGCGGTGATGGTGAGGTAGCTAAGCAGTCCGAGCGGGTCAAACACAGACATGACTGCGCTTAATGCTTCCCTCTTGGTCGGTGGTCGCCTTTACTTCCTGCGGCACCCTATTCATAGAGGTGTTGAATGTTAGGGCGTCTTCGTCGGCCATCTATAATAACCCTAGGGTTCTACCTGGGCTGTCTTGCCTTAAGCCTACTTCCTTAGGCTTGCTCGCCAGTAGTTCCTCCGGCTTGTCTTCCAATAGGGCTGCATGGTTAGAATTCCAGCTTGCTAAGGTGAAACCGGCCTTCTGGTGCACTTCCGTAACTTGCCTTGCCGTATTTACCGCTTCCTCTACCGTTGCATAACTGTCTAAATAGTCGTCCATATAATGACTACGCAAGATAGCGTTAAGCGCCAACGGATGTGTTTTGCGCGTGCGCGAGCGTTATGATCTCTAACACTACTCGCGCCGAAAATCATAGATGTCATAACGTACTCCCGCGGTGGGCTGGATCGCTCATTTCCTCGCCAGAGAAACAATTGAGCGGGTTGGTCGCGACGGTCGATTTTTACACGCAAGAACATTTCCCTAATATCCGCGGACACGGCTATCCCATTTTCCCTAAACCTAAACAGTATGCCCGGTAAGTTCCGTAATAAGTCGGGGCCCTCGAGTAAATAGTCATTAAGACATCTTACCGGATGCGCGCGCTGCCGCGTCGAACACTACTCTTGTCTTCCCCGGCTTGTTCGGTGTCGTCGTAACAAACCGAACTCGGTAGGTCGCGTAAGTGCTTTAACCTTAAGCATGCCCTACTCACAGACTGCGAACCTATCTTTAAATTTGCTATTGTCCGCGCACTTATATTATACACCTCACTGCGCGTCTTTCCACGTATGCCTATGCTAACTAATCTACTATTAGCCTCGCGTTGATTGTTATTCACGCCTCGAATGTTAAGTCCTTCCGCTCCTAACTCGCGAGCTAAGTCGTCGTCGATTAACGAAATAGTAGAGCCTTCGTCCAGTAGCGCATACGTATCTACTTCCTTACCACGCGGTCCTCGTACGGTAATGGGGCACACTTTCAATAAAACGGACGCACTACTATTAACATTCGACGCGACGAGCACGGTCTCATGCGGTTTTGCCGATGTTTCAGGTGCGCGGGCCTTGCGGGCGTGAAAGAGGGCATGGTGGGGGGCGTTGCAGCCGTCGACGCCGCATTTCCTAGCTTTACATCTAAAGCGTCGGTGTTTGCTGTTTAAATACCTAAAACACACCCCATCTTCCTTAACCCACTTCCACCGGTCGTCCAAACCCATTTGCGCTAGCTTCCTACATTTGGCGATTGAGTGTTCACCCCCGCAACACATACATGAGGCACTACCGGTGTCCTCCTGGGCGGTGAACGTCTTTACGTCGCGGGCCCTATCCTCTACGCGGCGTGTCAATATAACTCTTTTCGACGGCGGCGCCTCTCGTCTTACGGGCGATTCCTTAGTCGGCGCTACGGACGTATAGGCATGACTTAACGCACGGTCAGCCTCTCTCATCATGAACCGGGAAAGCATGACGATGTCCGGTTCGTCCGCACTTCCGTAGTGCTCCGCATAATCGCACCAACGCGACCGTAAGTGAAGGCTAAATTTGCTAGTGACCTCCCTAGTCAGTTAATTAATTATGACGATGTAAATAATGCTCTATCGAAATTAGTACATTGGTTTAACGCCATCAATTTGCTCTTAAACGGCAATAAGACAAACTGTATTAAATTTACAATACCTAATGTAAAACATTCGAAAACCAATGTGCAGTTAAATGGGGAAGAGTTGAGTCTTGTGGATACCACTGTTTTTCTTGGTATTACTATTGATGCGAAACTTTAATGGGGCCCCCATATATCTAAATTAGCAAGTAGACTTAGTTCTGAAACATATGCTATAAGAAAGATTTTAAGTCGCACAGATGATGAGACAGCTAGATTAGTGTATTTTAGTTACTTTCATAGCTTAATGTCTTATGGAATTTCGCTATGGGGTAATGCGACTGATATTGAAGCTATATTTGTTTTGCAAAAGAGAGCCGTTCGGGCGATTTATAACCTAAATTGCAAAATTTAAAGAAATAAACATATTAATTTTGGCATCGCAATATATTTATGAAAATGTAATGTATGTACATAAAAACATAAATAGCTTTAACAAGAATAAGGATGTGCATACTTTAAACACTAGGAACAAACATAAGCTTGTAATACCAGTTAATAGACTCCACAGAATCAGTAATTCATTTATGGGGCAATGTATACGCTTTTACAACAAAATCCCAGAACATATTCAAAGTTTATCAATAAACAAGTTTAAAAGTTTTATTAAAGAAAAACTGTACAAAAAGTGAAAATAACCCCTGGAATTAAGGTGATCGCCACCATGCTGGTTCTAATCAAAATTATTTAAAAATTGTATAAATGAAATTATTGTTAGGTGAAATATGTTTGAAAAAAAAGTCCCGCTGGGTTCCTTGCTGGTTCCTCCCAGGACAGAGGTATTTTCCGAACCAGTGGTAAATGGTAAATAAAAAATGACTTTCAATAAGAATTATGTAATAATCAATATTGAATAAAAAATTATTCTATTCTGTTCTATTTTATTCCTAGTTAGCATCTGATTTTGTAAATATCCTTTGCCGTCGACGTTCTGCATAATACACACTATATTCTGTAACTTAATAGCGAACGTATTTAATTCCTGGGTGGTTTGACCCGGGCGCGGAAGGCGTTTTAATTCCTCTAACGCACGATCTATAGCTTACTTCCGGGCGGCCGAAACACTGCTCCAATGTTCGCATAATATCTGCTGGATCCTTTGCGGTAAACAGCAGTGCCGATACTACGTCCCTAGCCTCACCGCGTAAACAATTCCTCAACCTTGCCATATTTTCCGTATTTGTGAATCCATATAAACGCGTGGATTCTTTCATCGCGGCTTAAAACGCTAATCATTCCGCGGCCGAACATCCATCACGTCCTTACACGGCGACGGTGATCTACGTATCCGCGTGACGATGTGGCGATCTATGTATAGGCGATAGAGTGCGGCGTTGGACGCGCGACGGCGAAGTAACCCGTACACGGCGATCCACCTGGTTCATTTCTACGGCGACTCCATTGTCCCTCTGTATCATATCTACGCGGCGCGGTTGAACATCATTCGCTACCGTCCTCCCCTGGGCATCTTCAGCGTGGTCGTAACCGATTCCCCTATTCGGTGGGGCTTGCTCTATCTCTATGCGGGGCGCGGGCTGAGACGGGCGGTAGGGCGGCTCCCCCCGCACAGTCTCTACGTTCTCTAACCACCTATCAACGCGTACCCTATTTTCTACTAAATCGTCTTTGTTTAGACTTTCCCTATCTGTTTCTTCCTGCAGTTGAGCGACGTCCCTAGCGTTTTTCTTGATAAGATCTTCTTCGAGTTGCAATTGCTTCCTTCTAATTGCAGCTACTTCCTCCGCGGCATTATACTCGATTTGCTTTAATTTTGCTATCGCGCTAACTGTCGACCGGGCTGAACAGACTGAACGGACCGACGGGGCGCGGGGCGCGGGTTTATGTACAACGTCTGCTACCGGCACGACGGTACGTACTATCGATCTAGTTTCTGTTGTCGGAAGATCTTCTATAATCGCGGCGAGTGTTTCTGTGCGCGGCACGGATGTGCTAACCTCTACCAAACGATCGGTCGTAGACACGGACATAGCGGGGCGCGGCGGCGGGGGCGCGGCGGAGGGCGCTTGTGCCCAACGCGAGATAATCGGACGGGGACGCAGGTGCTTCTTCGAATATCCGCATTCCTACCGGCGTTTCGTCGTCGTTCCGTGTCTTCTGGCTTTGTGTCTTCCTTATGACGTCCCACATTGCGACCTCCGATCGTCTTTAAAAAACACGCACGTATTGGACGCCGTTCCCGCCACAAGGGCGTTACCAGATGGTCACAGTTTGGCACCGTTAGGGAGCAACCACCTGGCCGCGTAAACGCGGTTTAAGCAACAAGATTTGTCTGGAAACAGACAATATTATGACATATATGACGTAGTCGTAAAAAATAGAGAAGAAGTTAGTACCGACGATCTTCTCTCTTCGTCGACGAACTTCTTTCTTCCTTGAAAATCTTCTGTAATGATCTTCTCTCTTCTGTAATTACCTTCTTTCTTCTGTAATTACCTTCTTTCTTCTGTTATTACCTTCTTTCTTCTGTAATTACCTTCTTTCTTCTGGCTTGAATTTTCTGGCTTGAATCTTCTGGCTTGAATTTTCTGGCTTGAATCTTCTGGCTTGAATCCGGCGACGATGGACCAAGAATATAAGGGATCGAAGTGGACTGTATTTATTTACTGGAGCTAGTGCACTGTATTGATTGATTACTGAACTGATATTACGCTAGGGGGCTGCTTAAATAAAAGATAGTAGTGTAGACTATATTGTATTAAACCATTTACAATGCGGCTTTCACTAATTAACTATATAAACAAAGGGAGTCTATACTGGAGTATAGATACTTCTCTCTTGATGGTTTCTCTTGAGGTTTCTTCTCTTGTCGTATTCGAGTGCCGCTTCCGAAATGAACAGCTCACAGACCAAAACGCCCTTCTTATATCCCGCAAGAGAGCGTCTTAGCCTGTGAGTAGCGGCGCACGAAGATGCCGTGCGCTCATTGGTTGTCGAAATCGCGTGATCTGCTGCCTGTGTGCGGGGTGCACGGGGCGCAACGGGGTATAAAGGGGCGACGGGGCGGCGGTTCCCTCGCTGTCCGCAACAAAGAGTATTTTTTTATTTTGTATCTTCCTTCTCTTCAATCGTGGCAAATTCTGCAGATTTAACTTCTTTCTTGGACTCCTTATTGGTGTACTTCTTTTTCTTTATATTTTTAAATATTTTCAGTCCTTGTTCTCTTTTATCTACTTCAACATGTTTAATTTAATGATTTATTCTTTATATTTTTTTTTTGCTTTTCCAATTTCTGTTTTTCGGAAGTACTAGTTAGTATAGTATTAATATTTTTCACAAAGCGGTTTTATAGGAGTTTGAAGATAAGGTATTTTTTTATTGGATAGGGTGACAAACGAGCACACAGTCCACCTGATGGTAAGTGGTTGCTATGACCCATAGACATCTACATGTATCCTCAATACAATACGCAGATACGTCATCACCCGTGAGGACTAAGATGGAATGCCTGTTTTCCAGTAAAATGGGTCTCCGGTTCTCTACACTTACCATACGAAACGCGATACTGCTACGTTTCGCTGGAATTTTACGCTGGTATTCTGTGAGAGCGTGGTACTTCCCCGGTCGAGTCGACCCATTTGTGCTACAGCTATACTACTAATCTACCTGTAGCATGGCACTTCCACGTAAAAATATATTAAGTATATTTAAAGTATTAGATAACGACTGCGTGTGTGTGCTACTAGCTTGTCCCCGCGGTTTCGCATGCGAAGGAAACCTACCTAACGAAGTACCTAAAGGTTAAGACTATTTACTTTTTCAGTCTATGCTGAAAGGACTTCTTTATATACTGCATTAGAGGTTCGGCCTTCAGATGCTAACACGACCAAGTTGTTAGATGAGCTCATTCTCGAGCAGGCCACGTAAAACTGGCCGTGCGAGAAGCAATGCAATAAGATCAATTCCTGCTGTTTTCAGTGACATGTGTCATTAATAACGGAAATGAGAATATCACGTTCGCACAACCACTCTGTGGATATGCTGTGTAAGTTATGGACATCTGGATATATTCGGGTAATTAGGTCGTCAGCGGTCCACAAAACTAAGGCAAGATCTGGTGGAATTGTAATTTTGCCCTCAGTTTCCGGATATTCTCCGTTTCCTAATTTAAGGAGGAGATCGGAGAATTGTCCAGCGCAAACATCACCCTTCAAGTACATTTGCTTGTTTTTCTATAGAAAGAGTTTCTTGACTAAGGGCCAATGATTTGAGGCCTTAATGTAAGCCTTAACTTCGTCAGCTCGAGTTCTCCTCGGCACTATCGGCAGAGTCTAACGGAAGTCTCCAGCTAACAAAACGGTGACTCCACCCATCATGCAATCGTTCCCTCTGATATCTTTTAGAGTTCTGTTAAGTGCTTGGAAACCCCCTTTATGTGTAATAGCAAATTGATAAAGAAGGTTTTTCCAGTGGAACCAGGAGCATCTAGAAAAAATATTTTTCCAATTTCTTTCTCAGTATTGCCAAGGATCTGCTGATAAACGTAAAGCTATTCATCCGTCAGTAAACTCCTCATTAGAGGATACCACTTCTCTCAGAATACCGAGGTCATAATTGGTTTCCCTCAAATATTTCCAATTACCGAAAGTTGCTATAAATATTTTTGACTGAGGCAGTCCATATTGTGCCAAGTTTTGTCTTGCTTGAGCTAACACTGTATCCTCGATCAATATCAAGCATCTGTTAAACACTTCGTCCATGAGCAGTTGCGCACTATCTTACAATTTTCTCTCCAGTTGCCGTTTAATGTCTTCCAAGAGACTGTCTTTGTATTTCTACCAAAGGCTTGAAGGATCAGAGAGTTAACAGAAAATTAACATTATTGTAAATAGCTATCGCAGCATCAAACGAGAATCGCACAATGCAGCTTCCTCTAAAGTGTCCCAATGTTTGTCGTCTTCGAGCAATCCTAGAGTCTTACATGCAGACTGAAATGTTGGATAGAGGATACCATTCACAGTCTTTAAGTCTTCAAAAGATGTTGGTCTTCTTACCTCATGGAGCAGCAGGCGTAGGTGGTAGCACTCGGTGTTGTTTGGATGAATGGAAATGGCAGAAAGGGCTTTTTTCTCACTCCGGACCAGCCCTCTAAAACTTGCCCTCTTTTCCTTCTAGAAAATGTATTTTTGTTGCAGACAAATTAAGAAGGGACTTCAGAATACAGCAGTGTCTTGGCATATTTGTCTGTTTTGTAGATTTCAAAAAACCCTAGCAGTGTTGTCTGAGGTGGACTATTTATTTTTTTCTGACAGGTTATTAGAGGAGGTTATACACGTTGGCCGATTTCAAGGTAACCAACGAGATGTAAGACGGAAGGAGACCTTTCATGAATGGGAAAACTTAAGGATCCTCCAAACTGCTTCGGAACTACTTATGTGCCGGCCGGTTTCGTACATTTTCACCTCATCTTTCTCATTCTCTATAATAAAGGCTGCTTGATCACTACCCTTGTTCACAAATTTAAAAATATACTTGATAGACTTAACAGAGCTGCAGTACTCCACATTAATATGGGAATTGAAAGTACGTAACAAGGCAGGAATGTAATGCACCATCCAGCGGTAGTCCAAAAACAATTTCATTATTTTTATTGTGTAACCACCGTCAACTGGTGTATGGTAGTTGCAATTAAAGACTTTTCTATATTTATTACTTTAATCAATAGATATATATAAAAAACAGTTACTAATTATAATATTTTCTTCATGTCTTTTAATACATATTTCCGTTTTTTTTTCATTTTAAAACATCATAGATTAAAGTCAGAATAAAAAGTAATATAAATATATATATATATATATATATATATATATATATATATATATATATATATATATATATATATGCCGTGTAGTGGCGGTTAAGAATATCCACTACCCCATATCTTCCCGTGGGTGTCGTAAAAGGCGACAAAGGGAAACAAGCAGGGGATGGGCAGCAGCATCTTCCTGGTAACGGCAAAAGTACAATAAAAAACTGCGGTTGCCAACCCGCTCATCAAGCGTGGCAAATATGGCAATATACCCCCCATGATGAAAGTTACGAAGAGACAGCCCACGGTGGCGATCATGGTAACGGCGGGTCAGGGGGTGCTAAGAATCTCCGGTGAAGGTTCGGTTGCCACCTACGACGACTCGACCTGGCAACATACAACGCACGCACCCTGAGGACCGACGAGAAGATTGTGGAGCTGGAAGAAGAGATGCTGGCATATTATAGGATTATCCGAAGTCCGAAGAGAAGGGGACGGCACGGTAATCCTCGAATCCGGCAACTTGCTCTATTACCGGGAGGGTGACCATCTGCCCCAAGGAGGTGTCGGATTTATCGTCCACAAGTCTCTCGTTCACAACGTTGTAAAGATTGAGAGTGTGTCGACGAGGGTTGCGTACCTTATACTCAGAATCACCAAATGGTATTCGCTGAAGGTCATACAGGTTTACGCACCAACCTCGGCACACCCCGATGAGTAGGAGGAGGAAATGTATGAGGATATCTCTAAAGCCATGCATTCCTCCGAAACCCAATATACGGTGTTAATGGGAGACTTCAATGCAAAACTAGGCACAAGAGAGAACGGTGAGCTGAAAGTGGGGAAATTTAAAACAGGGCAACGGAACCCAAAGGGCCAGCAGCTGACCGACTTCATGGAGAAAGAGAGACTCTTTATGATGAACTCTTTCGTCCAGAAGCGGCCCCACAGGAAATGGATCTGGTCGAGCCCCAACGGTTCGACAAAAAATGATATTGACTTCACCATGACGACCAGACGACAACTGTTGTGATGTCTCAGTGATCGCGAGGGTGAAAACCGGCAGCGATCACCGAATGGTTAGAGGCACACTGAACCTAAACGTTAAGTTGGAGAGGTCTCGTCTAATGAAGTCAACGCTCCGTCCCCCTCGTGCTCTGTTCCAAAATCTCGAAACATTTTAGCTCGAGTTACAAAACCGTTTTCAGTGCCTAGAAGACTGCAATGAAGTGGACGATATGAATGACAAGCTCGTGGAAACTGTCCATGCGGTCGGAGCTAATTTCTGCAAGACCCGCCGCAGAAGAACACAAAAACTCTCCGATCACACTCTTAATCTCATGGCTGTTAGACGGGAGATGAAGCTACATTCTTCATTAGATTTGACAGCATACAGGCAACTGAACAGACAGATCTCCAAATGCATGCGGCGGGACTTACGCAACTTCAATACAGCTCGTATTGAAGAAGCGATCGAGCGGAATCAAGGCTCCAAAGTCTTTGCCAGAGATCTGTCTGCCAGAAAGAGCCAACTGTCAAAGCTGAAGACCGAATGTGGCAGCATCGTTTCCGGGGCACCTGAGATTTTGAGTGAGATTGAGAGGTTCTATAGGCAGCTGTACACGTCATCGTTGGAGCCACACGCAAGTGTGAGTAACGATCCAAGAGCGAGTTTTATCCCACATTATTCCGATGATATCCCGGACGTCAGTCTGAGGGAGATTAGAATGACTCTCCAGCACCTTAAAAACGGCAAGGCCCCAGGCAAGGATGGAACTACAGCGGAGCTTCTGAAAGCGGGTGGAAGACCGGTACTTGAAGTCGTTCAGAAGCTCTTTAATTCCGTCCTCCATGGTGGCATTACACCGGAGGCGTGGAGCAGAAGTGCGGTAGTCTTGTTGTTCAAGAAAGGCGAAAACGCGCTCTTGAAGAACTACAGACCGATTTCCCTTCTGAGCCGCGTCAACGTGCTGTTTTCGAGAGTCATTACGAATCGTCTCGCGCGCAGACTTGACGACTTCCAGCCTCCCAAACAAGCCGGTTTCCGAAAAGGCTTTAGCACCATAGACCACATACATACCCTTCGGCAAATTGTACAGAAGTCCGAGAAGTACAATTTGCCACTATGTCTGGCGTATGTGGACTATGAGAAAATCTTTGATTCCGTCGAAATTTGGGCGGTGCTGCAGTCCCTTCAGCGGTGCCAAGTTGACTGTCGGTATATCGAAGTGTTGAAGTGCTTGTAGAGTAGGGCTACGATGGCTATCCGAGTACGGAACCAGAGTACGAAACCTATCCAATTGCAGAGAGGTGTAAGACAGGGTGACGTCATATCCCCGAAACTCTTCACCGCTGCACTGGAAGACATTTTCAAGCTTCTGGACTGGAAAGAATACGGTATCAACATCAATGGCGAGTATATCACTCACCTTCGATTTGCCGACGATATAGTTCTTATGGCAGAATCTCTGGAGAACCTAAGCACTATGCTCAATGACCTCAATATTGTTTCCCAACGGATTGGTCTTAAGATGAACATGGACAAAACAAAGATCATGTTTAATGTCCATGTCACACCTATGCCGGTAGTTGTTGGGAACACTAAGCCCGAAGTTGTTGACGAGTATGTTTACCTGGAACTATTAGTCCAACTTCGACCGAGAGGTCAATCGACGGATTCAACTAGGTTGGGCAGCGTTCGGGAAATTACGGAACATCTTCTCGTCAGGTATACCTCAAAACTAGAAAACGAGACTGCACACCCAGTGCGTCTTGCCAGTGATGACATACGGAACTGAGACGTGGTCCTTCACTGCTGGCCGGATGAGGAAGCTCAAGGTCGCTCAGCGAGCTATGGAGGCGGCTATGCTCGGGGTGTCTCTGCGTGGTAAACTCAGAAATGAAGTTATCCGCAGTAGAACCAGAGTGACCGACATAGCCCAACGGAATAGTAAGCTGAAGTGGCAATGGGCCGGCCATATAGCTCGAAGAACAGACAGCCGATGAGGAAGAAAGGTTCTCGAGTGGCAGCCTCGTACCGGCAGCGAAGTGTAGAGCGTCCCCCCACTAGATGGAGTGACGACCTGGTAAGATATGCAGGAAGTCGATGGATGCATGTGGCTCAGGACCGTGCTTTGTGGCATTCTTTGTGGAAGGCCTATATTTAGCAGTGGACTTGTGAAGGGCTGTAATGATTATGATGATATATATATATATAAATAAATTATGTATAACCATAGGCAATAGCTGCCAGTATTTTTTTCTGACTAATAACCTACTTGAATCTACAATATCCTCCTAGAAGATGTTTGAGGTAAATCACATGATATTATGTCTGAATTCAAAGTCGTCTGGGAACTATAATCCTTAATGTTTTTTTCTTTTTTTTTTATGCTCTGTTACTGCTGCTATACATGCAACACCATTTGTTACTATCGTTTTTTTTATTACTTATACACATAAATCCTCTTTTTCACTTAACTACTTTAATTAGACTTATTACTTATATCCTACTTACTCTTATGTACTTCCTAACTTAACATTTAACTACTTTTTTTAACCTTATCTTTTACTGTTTACAATTATATTCCCTTTACATTTATTATTGTATGTCATATATTCATTTATCATATATATATATAGGTCATGTATTCATTTATCTTATCTTATATCATTTGTACAGTATTTTCTACCGTCTAAAGTAACATTATTTTACTGTATTCTTACAATTATTAATTAAGTTATATAAAATATGGCACTTAAATTAAGTTATTAAGTGCGCCACCCGTTATCTTATATAAAATACATCTTCATCTAACATTTTTTTTTATTTTTTTTGGCCTTTTCCTTTTATTTCTTTTCATTTCTCCATTTAGTATATTTTTGTTTTTTTTTTGTTTTTATTGCCAATGCTTTATAACATATACTGCCTTGTTTATGATAATGGCAGTAAGTATATATATTAATATTTCGAGAAAGTAGCGCGCAAAGTTTTCGTTCTTTTTTTACCTTTCCTGTTTTCTGTTAATAAGTTTTCTAAGATTAGATAATTGAAATATGTAGCGTAACTGATGTATTTTTATTTAGTGTACCAATTAAAGATGTCGTTGAATTATGTTAGTTTTAAATAACAAAAAACCGTTTATGCTAAGTATAAGTTGATAATCTTAAAACAATAATTAGTTAGTATTACCGGTGTAAGTACGTAGTCCCTGCTCTTATGGTAAGTGATTCATGTAATTCATAGGTCCGCTTAGAGAAAAACAACAATAAATACAGTAAAAAATCTTTTATTTATTAACTTTCCTTTTTAATTAACACTTGTACAAATCTTTTTAAACTAACTTATCTTTAATATGGGAAGGATTTGAGATCCATCATACAAAAGTTACTTACGTACTAGTTTAACAAATCATAATTCAACATACTTATTTTTCATTAAATCAAAAGAGAAAATTAAACATTTAAAATATATTTCAGTCTTGTAAACTTAATCGGAATCAATATTTACATCTGAAACAGGTAAGTTTAGCCAAAACTCTTTTCTGTTATCAGGCATTAGCTGCAAAAGGTTCTTTATTATGCCATTTTTAGTAGATTCCGATATGCCCCTAGGGGATGTTTTCTGAATAAATTCGGGGAATTTTCTTTGAATTTATATATTTTATTTGAAGAAAGTCAAATTTTTTTTTCATTTATATCATTGTGATTATTTTTATATTTGAGCGTGAACTCGCACTTTTTTGCTGTTACTACCATAATATCCTTGATGTATATTCTTGGTTCATTTTTGCGCACTTTGTGTTGTGAAGACAGGTCAATATAATTGTAGAAATCAACGACTTCCATTACTTTTACAATATTTTTAGCCGAATTGGCTTGCCGCACAGCATCAACAAAATTTGCAAAGTCGTAGACTTTATTTTTCCTTTGTAAAGCCTGTTCTACCTGATGGAGAAAGCTATCCGTGGACATATAACTATGGCCAGGGTCAAAGTACTTCAGGGTAATAGTGTTTGCTTTTATTTGTGTGCTAATAATAATTTACACTAAAAAACTCAAAACGGCCCAGTTTTTATTTTGAGAAGGACAATGGTCCATCCATAATACTACTTGTTTAGCATCTCGTTTATTTAATAAAAATTATTTTAATGTAGACATTATATGCTCTTGTGTATGGGTCTTTTACAGTTACTTTTCCCATTTCTAATTAAGTCTTTTTCTCTCTTCTTTTTGCTAATGGTTCTTCAAATTTCCTTCTTTTCCTTGGGTTTCCCTTTTTTGTCATTCCTTTGTCTTCCTGTACTCTTTGAACAATTTTTGTGACTCTTCGTTTTCTTTTTGTATCCTGTGGGACAAAGAAGGAACATGATTTTTGCAGTCCATATAAGTCTTCGCCTATAAAATGTGAATAACAGAGTAAACATAGGCACTTCCCGCAGGTACTAAATATCTCTTCAACACACCCAACATATTCACATTGTGATGCCAAGTCTTGCTCAATCTTTATTTGATTTAATATGTTGAGGAATGTTGAAAGTTGTTTCGTGGAGTTTTTTGTGGGGAGCCTCTCTCTGTATAATTTGATAAATTTATCAAATTTAAATTGTTTTCTATATCTTGGCAATGATAGGGTAAATTAATTTCTTTTAAATAAAGATTTTCTGTTGAATATAGATAATGTTTTTCACACTTCTGATATTGATATTCAAAATGGACTAAACACAAAAGACAAAAACATTGTGTACAGGAGCTAAACGATTTTAAATTACAATCTTCAAATTCACAATGTTTGATAGAATTGGATTTTTGGCAAATGATTGACATTATTAGAATTAGATATTGTTTTATCACATTTTGTAATATCTCCTTCTGGCACGTAATCTCTATCTTTAATATCATCAGATTGTGCAAAAGGGTCTTCTTGAATGTCAATTTGACTATCATCGGGTATAAATATAGAAGGAGGAGGGAATTCTTCGTTACAGTATAAAATATCTGCATCATAAGAAGTATAATTAACCTCGGTATTATCAAATCCCACATTTACTAGTTGCCGTCCTGGTAGCTTACGATTTTGCGTTTGGTCAAATTTATGCATGGGATCGTTATTTGGTTTATTTTGCGGTTGCGTTTCTTCAAGCCAGGTTTCTATGTTTTGAAAGTTATACATTTGTGCCAATTTATAGTTGTTGGAATACTCATTACGATAGTCAAAAATTTCTTTGTGTTCATTGAAATCGTACCAGCGGAAAAAAATTGTCTCTATATCACAGACTTAACCCTATGTACATGTATATTACTCATTTCAGTGTCGCTTTTTCGTTTCATTGCATTTCAAATCACAACAATTCTAAATAAATTTTCACTTCAAAAAACGTGGCACTTTAATTCAAACATTACGTCCGAAATCATGAGTAACTGTCCTTATTGCATTACAAAACGTGCAATATTACTTTTGTTATGATGGTTGTAAAGGATTGTACACTATAAATAAATACTATTGCTTATTATATCTGGATTATGTGTACTTACTGTTTAAATTATAGTAAATCAATGTATTCAAAACATATACCTTTGCTTATTACATACGCAGTAAGTGTACTTACTGCTGATATAATAAGTAAATAATGTACTCAAAACAAATATATTTGATTATTATATATGCAGTAAGTGTACTTACTACTGAGATTATAAGTAATAAATGTACTCGAAACAAATACGTTTACTTATTGTAACCACAGTGTGTATACTTACTGCGGTAATCATTAGCAATGTCGTAATGCTATTGTAGGCGCCACACTTGCAAACCAATAGTAAGTATACATACTGCTGTAATAATAAGTAAGCTTTGTCACAAATTAGATCATACTGCTCTTATCGTTTCTAAATTTATAAGTTCCTGCTGAGATATTAAAATAAGTGTAAGACTATATTATAAAGTTCATTACGCTGATTCCGTATCTGTATATAACTCAGTTTGCCCAAAAATCGTACTTACTGCCATTATCGCAAGCACGGCAGTATATATATATATATATATATATATATATATATATATATATATATATATATATATATATATAAGCTATAAACATTATACATATTATTATGTTGTTATGGAATACTATTACAGCAAGTACTATTTACAACCATTTCCTATACTATGTTATACAAAGAAAAGTATTTATTGCTCTATATGTTTTTATTAATTGCTCGTCTACATTTATTTTTAATATCTAACACATTTAATATTATATAATTATTAATCTACATTTTTATAATTAAATATCTACTTTCGATCCATTCGCTTTTCCTGCACACCTAACGACATATTCTGCATATTTAAGAAAATGGATACGGCAATCATCGTTGTTAAATACATACTTTAAATTTGTTATATTGATTGCAATTCCCATTTTATGCTCGCATTCCATTCTTTGAATAGTGAATCTAGGACAATCTATTAGCAGGTGTTCAATTTTTACTTCTATTTCATTACCGCAAACACAAGATGGGGATTGCACTAACTTGAACTTAAACAAATAAGCCTTAAATCATCCATGACTAGTTAATAATTGAGCTTTAATATTGTCCATTCTTATCTGTTTCAATATCTTGTGAGCTTCTCTTACGTCTGGGAAGAAATTTTTCGTGACTGCACCTGTTGCTGCTTCGCTATATCGCTGCTGCCACTTCACGCAGGTAGAGTCCCTGGTTAGTCGCTTCGCGCAGGATAGCGGACACTTGTCATAAACTGGTGCTTGTTTGTTGGATAGTGCAGCCTTTTTGGCAAGCTCATCAGCCCTTTCATTGCCAGGTATACCGATATGTGCCTTTATCCAGTATAAAATTTAACCTCGCCGTTTTTATTTACTAATGATCTTATGCGCTCTCGTATTTCAGCTGCCAAAGAATGAAGGGACGAGCTGTCGGTTAGACACTCTAGAGCTGAACGTGAATCGCTTAGGATTTTCGTCAATTCGCCGAACTTGCACATCATATTTAACGCTTTTAATATTGCGGTAAGCTCTGCCTGATAAACGCTACAATAACTTTCTAGCCGAAAGGTAGATTTACGTATTTCGCTGCCATCTTTCCATACACTGACAGCGCCACCAACTTTCCCTTCCAGCTTGCTTCCATCCGTATATAATCTTGGCTATAGGCAGTCTATTGCTTGTTCCTGATCTTGAGAGCTTATCAGCTCAAAAGACATGCGACATCTTTCAGCAGGATGGGGTAGGCAAAAAGGACTTATTGGTTTTTCGATTTCTCTTCCCGGAAGTTGGTTCAGTGGCTTTCCTTGTTTTATTTCATAGAGCTAAAGGCATTCCATTGCTCTTAAGTCGAGAGGGAACATTCCTGCCAGTATAACGCTAGACGTGAAGGAGACTGTTCTGTGACCTTTACAGATTTTGATTGCAAACATTCTTGTTATGCGCTCCAGTCTTTTCTTCATATATTCTTTTTTCACCGTCATAGCCCAGACATTTGCTGCATAAAGAATGGTTGGTTGGAAAACTACTACTATATATATTGTTTTTACCATCTCCGAATAAAGTCCCCAATGAGCTTTAGCTGTTCTTGCTATCATTTTATAGATTTTTATTGCCTTCCCGAGAACTTCATCCAGATGTTCCACGAAGTTTAAGTTTTTATTTATCGTAACGCCAAGTACTTTTAGACTTGTAGATGGTTGTATAATAACTTTATCTATCTTTATTATAGGTAATTCATAAGATAACTTTTTGGTTATTATGATGGATTGGGTCTTATGTGGCGCAAAATTTAGTTTTTGCGATTTACCTCATGTTACTATATTTTCCAAGGTCGGATTAAGTTTGTCTTCTATATCTTTTGCTGAGTTTCCTTTTGCAATGATAATTATATCGTCAGCAAATGCCTGAAGATGTACATCCATATCTGAACTTAATTCAAGAAGAGGATCTAGGAGGATATTCCAGAGTATGGGTCCACAAGTCGATCCTTGTATGCATCCTTTAGTTGTAGGTACACAGATAGCTGTTTATTAGTCTCAGGATGTGTATGTCCACATTTTTCCTGTGGATTTCTTTTATTATTTGGGGCCACCAAGCATTATCAAAAGCCCCTTCTATGTCCAGGGATACCATAACCACTATCTTCTTTTCCTGAATGCCTTGTTTTATATCTGTCATTATGTCATATAGTGCGTCCTCTGTACTATGTTGTGGCATAAAACCATATTGACGATTGCTAAGTTTTCCTTCACTTCCAAGCTGCCAGAGTAATCTGCCTACAAAGAGTTTTTCTAAAATTTTTCCAAATACTGGCAACAAGCCAATTGGGCGATATGATTTAGGTACTGTATAGTCAACTTTTCCAGGCTTTGGAATAATTTTTATAATTGCTTTTTTCCATGTCTTTGGGAAATATCCTTTTTCAAGACATTTATTATAAATTGCCAAAAGCGTCGATGGTGTTGTTTTATAGACCTCATAACAGATATTTGACGTTATGCCATCCTCCCCAGGAGCCTTTTTGGGATTCATTTTTTGAAATACCGTCTCTATTTCTACTTCAGTGAATTTTTGATAAGTAGTGTCCGTATGATTTTTGAGACTTCTAATTATTATGTCAGCTTCCGCTCTGATTTGTCTTTGTTCTTCGGTATCTTTACTCTTATCGTCATCAGGGTAGAACGTTTTTGCTAACAAAGAGGCCGACTCGTTTGGGTTCAGAGTTTGTTCGCCAAAACGCAAGAGCTTGTCCTCGTTTGTAGTGCTGCATCTCCTAATAACTCTATAGATGCTCTGCCATATTGTTTCTTTCTCCTGTTTTGAGAACAATTCCTTCCAACTCACATTCATCGTTTTTATTATGCTATGCACGTATTTTTCTTTAGCAGTAATAAACTCTTGAACAACATGGGATTTGCGCTTTTCATTTGCATATTTTATTTTTCTTCTAAGTCGAATGACTTATTTCCTCTCAGTATCCAATTCTTTAGTCCACCAAGGTGTACTGGTTGTATATACCTTCTTAGAGATAAGTGGAATTGCTTCTTGGCATGCAATGTGAACCTGTTCAATATATCTATTTACAATTTCTTCTAAATCCTCTGTTGCTTTTATTGATTGATTGAGTTGAGTTGATTTTTTCTTCCGTAATTCGTTGTTTCTGTAGCTCTTCTTTTAAGGTGTCCCTAAACAGTGGCCATTTTGCTTTAGCTGTATTATACAGATGTGTAGAATTTCTTAATGAAACATTTTTCTTATCTTTTGCAACGTTTATCTAAACTGGATAGCTCGGTGGTCAGAGAGTGTAGTAAAATTCGGTCTAGTCTCCATTGTTTTAACTTATGTAGGAGGGCTGAAGAGCAACAAGTCACATCTATCAAACTGCTATGCAGTTTCCCAGCTCGGTATTGATAAAATGTTGTTTCATTGCCTTGATTTAGTACATTCAGATCTAATTCTGCTATTATTTCTGACAAGTGCAAGCCCCTACTATTCTCCCCTCTGCTTCCCCACCAAGGACTCTTTGCGTTGAAGTCGCCCGCCAGGATGATATTTTCCATATTCATGCCTTGAGCGATCGTCGTAATTTTTCTAATGTCTTCTTCCAGGTTGCCATTTTTCTCCAAATATACATTAATTATACCTATACTATGCTTTCCTACTTTAGCTGTAAAGCCTGCAATATTCTCGGTTATAAATTCTGAATTTTCTACAATTGTGTAAGTGGGATTAACAACGATGACTGCTGCTTTAACTGGCTTGTCAACGTTATTAGAGAATTTTTGTATTACGCGACGGTTACAGGTAACATGAGTTTTAGAACCAACGTATGGTTCTTGAAGTAAAAGAAATGATATACGTTGCTTAACCGCCATTTTTAGCGATTCTTTGTAGGCCGCCATTCCTCGTCCAAGATTAACTTGTACGAATTTGATGTCTTGCGATTCACTTGAGATTGTGCTTTGTGTGACAGGTATATTATGTGATGTGGTCAAAATCGACTGTGGTTTATCGACATTGATTGCCTGTTCAACTTTAGCAATATAACACTGAGGATCTAGCTATTCGATCCTATTTCTGCCATATTGGGTAATCAGCACTGTATGCTGTATGGCAATGGTCTCCCTTAATTTTGTTTCTGGTACAGTTCACACAAGATGGTTCTCCGTTGCTGTGTGAACATTCCCTACTGTCATGATCTTCCGCACAGTAACCACAATTTTGTTTGTCTGCTATACATTCTTTTGCTCCGTGGCCGAATCCCATGCATCGGTAGCATTGGATTACTGGTGACTGATCAATGGCTGGAACTATTTGATAGCCCACGTGCACTTTTTGACCTTTGAATGCCTTCCAGACATTAGGGCTTCCATTATGATATTATTAACTGCTGTTGTGCGGCCCTTGATTCGCCTTATGACTTTAATTTTAGTTTTTCTTTTTCCATATCTTTTAATAACTTAGCATTTTGCTTAAATAGTGCTTATTCTAACTTTGCATTACTTAAGTCATTTGTTACTCCTATTAATTTTAATAGGGGGTTTTTTGTGATTGGCTTAGACACTGTTAGCTTTTTATCGGAATTTTTTATCGCATTTTGTAGTGTGTTACGGTCTTTGTCTGTGTCACACATAATAACCACCTGCTGGTTTCTAGCTCTTCGTACTTTATTGACGCCTACTCCTAAATGCACCACATCAATATTGGTCTTAATAGCACTGACGACATCCTTACTTGTTTGCCGTGGGTCAGAAGATTCTACTAGACTTTGCTGCTCTTTAGAAGGATGGTATATTAGGTGGTCAGTGTTGTTGTTCGTCATCATAGAGCTAAAATTACATTATTTTAAGTGGTCTAGCTTTTCTTTGATTTCTGCTACTGCAAGCTCTGTGCCCAGACCACAGTTGTTTTGGTATGCCCACTGACTATTTCCACTTTCTTTTAACTCCCTTATTTCATTCGACAGTTTACCAAATTTTAATGTCAAAAGTTCGACGGCTATTAATATGTCGTCTGCAGATATTACCTGTGAAGATTTGGAGCACTGAGGTTGTGTTTGCAGCTCTTGAATCATATTTTTAATGTCGTTGATATTGTTGACATTAGGGTATATTTGTAACTCTTTCAACGCATCCATTGCTAAAGTAATGCTCTTAATACTTTTTTTATCTGCCATATTATCCCTAAGGTCACCGACATTCCGGCTAAGCACTTTTATTTGTTCAGTCACCTCCCTTATCTGATTCGTAAATGCCGTTGTGTTCTCTATGGGTAATGTTTCTTGATTGACAGTGGTATAATCGGGCGTTTTATTAATAGTTCTTGTGGATATTACACTAATTTCCTGTCTTATTTGGTAAATGGCCTTAATAGGGTTATCCATTTCATAGTTTAGCCATCCCCTTATCGACTCTACGGATTTTTGAGTTTCCTGAATGACTTGCTGGAAGTCCCTGAACTTTTGAAGCTGTAAGGATTGCAGGTCTGAGATTTGTTTGTTATGTGCTCTCTCGACTCTTACTAGTTCTTTTGCTGCTCGACTACGTTCTTGTTCTAATGCGAGCCGGTGTCGAGATCGTGAGTCTGAGAGCGATAACACCGTTTCATAAAGGCCTTGAAGGCAATCGTGAACTTCCTGCTTACACTCGCGCTTCATCTTTCCCGCCTTTTCTAATGCTTCTTTGCCTGAGAGCAAGAACTCATTGGCGCGCTGTGTTGCAAGGTCCATTGAAATTCCAGCCATCTTATATACGGGCGGTAAAATGCTTGACCTCCTACGTCCACCACTTGCTACACTATCAGAATCTGACCAGTCATCATCGGTGCGGAGTACAGGCTTGTAAATTCCTAGCATGTCGAGCTCCGCCTCCATATCCATTGTAATAGACGTGTTGTTTTCGGAGTCAGTGTCATGTTGATGTGGATTTCTGATAGTGATATTTTCCTGCTCTATAGGTTCCTTTGCGATTATAGTGGAGTGTAAATTATCCGGATTGCTGGACCTGGATGTTTCAGTCATGGCCCTTTGGGAACTCTCCGTATCAACGGCAGAGCTAGTAGTTTTTTTGCGTTGAAGTTGCATTTTGTAAAATAACCTTTTTCCGTAGAGTTGGTGCAGATACCGGGCTAACACCTCTATCAGATCTACTAGGGGGCTTTGAATTTGCTAGTTCAATGCATGATTTAGTCGATTTGTTCGACATTTTTTTTGTAGAGTCAAATTCTGTTTACTCTATAATATGTCTAGGGACAGGAGTAAGTAAACAGTGTCTATGCTGAAAATCGCAGTTTGATCCGAGCCTTAGTTTTAAACTTTTGGGTCAGACTCTACGTAGAGTTCGAAGGTACTTAAATTGATAGAGCTGAGTCAGCTTATAACTTTATTGAAAACCGCAACTCAATACGAGCCTCCGTTCCAGAGTTATGATATAATGAAAATCTTCAAGATGGTGGATTAAGATGGCTGACTTTATTTCAATTTTATGTATCTGAGGTTGTACGATACTTAAGGATACCGAGTTTGGGCTATTTCAGCTTGGCTTGACGTCGGCCATCCAATGGTGATCACCAAAATATGTGTGATTTTCACACACCAACCAAAGGTTCCACAGTACCGAGACTGATCTCACATATAGTATCTTGAAAACCACACGCTCGTACGACAAACGGCTGCCAAGCTATCGTCAATTAAAAATTCTGACGTTTTTCCAATATGACGTCCAGAATTGAAAAATTACTACAACTTGAAGACCGTTTGAGCTAAACCCCCCGACCTTAGTATCAAAGAAAAGGTCTCGGTGCACTCTATATGATGATGTTATTTATTTTTCTATTTCTTTAACTAAAATAGAAATATTTATTAAAATTGATTAAAAATTTAATAACTTCGGATTGCTTGTACAGAAAAATTTTGAAAAAAGTTTCTAAAGGTTTGTAATAATAGAAGGCATCTATTCTATGGATAATTAGCTCTGTAAACGCGCTGCAACAGTGACCACGTGGCAGAGTGATTTTACAAAAATTTGTATATTTTAGTTATTTCAATACTATAATACTATACTATAATAATAATCTGAAAATTTGAAAATGGTTAGAACACTAAAAGGGCTACAAAAAAATGAGATAAAAAGTATATGTTATCGCTTAAAATTCTTAAATAAATAGTTTTAAAAATTACAAGTTATGTATTTTATCAGTTTTTCACTTGTAGAAACTTACATAGTACACCGATTTTCTTTTTTTTTAGGGTTCTTATGCGATACGTCTTATAAGAGGTATTAAAAAGGTCTACAAAAGTATGATTTCAAATTCAGCCGCACTCTTCGGATTCTTGGAACACGTGGTCACGTGGTTTTCAGAAAATATGAAATAACTCTGGATTTTCTTGTCCGAAAAATCTGGAAAAAGCTGGAAAATGTGCACCATGCAAAACGCCAAAAAACAGAGTAAAAATATATGTGGGTCGTAGCCTTAGATTTTGCAGCGTTCAATGAAATATGGTAAAATTTTACCTGATTTTTGAAAAATTCAGCAAATACTCGCCAAAATCCTCACAGGCGAAATCGTGTACCTATTTTCACTGCAACCAAATCAAAGCCGACACTGTTCCGCACACTTTGACGTATTGCACTTCACTGTAGCACTAAATTAACTATTTCTTTCCGATTTTTCAAACGCGGAGCTCACTTAGAACGATGCTTACGCTTCGGCGGGTGGCGCCGAATTTTAATCCTTAATGTCTGTTAAGTGTATACACACAACACTGTCTTATTTCTATTAGTAGATGGGCTAGCCCTGTGCTATTCGTTTGTAACTGTTGTTAATTCCAGTGGGTAAATACTTTGTACAGCTCTTACCGATTCACCGGTAGCTGTTTGTACTTTTGCAACCCTACAATTACCATCAGCACCTATAATTAACTCCTTAATAATGCCTAATGGCCAATATAACCGACTAGTGTCAGTTTCAATAAGAACAATATCGTTTAATTTCGACAAATTTTGTTTACATCTATCTTTAATACAAATTAGAGCAATATATTCGTTTCTAAAACGTTGTCGGAAATCTGCACGTAACTTGTTTAAATATTGTAAACGAATATTTATATCTTTTGCATCAATCAGATCTAAATCAGGCATCTCACTATTATCTAAGGGATGTAAAAACATCATTGGAGTAAGTGGTTTAAGAGAGTCATCAGCTGTAGCTACGTATGTCAACGGTCGGCTGTTAATAATTGCTTCTCAATCACAAAGTATTGTTGATAATTCAATCCATGTTAAAGATTGTTTTCCCAAGATTCTCCTTAACATTTCCTTTACTACCTATATAAGGCGCTCTCACCATCCTCCCCACCAGGGCGCACGTGGAGGTACAAAACGCCGCTTGATAGCTGGTGGAACTATGCTAGTTGCTGCTTCGACTTTTGCCCAATCAACCTCTTTTAATAAATTGACTGAACCTTGAAAATTCGTACCACAATCAGTATCAAAGAGAATATAATCACTACGTTTAATCAGCATATATAATGTTTATGCGGCCCCTTCGAGCTATGAAACGACATAAAGCCATCAATAAACGATTTGTGGATAAAGATTCTACAAGCTCTAGGTGAACTGCTCTATATGTAGTACAAGTAAATAATACTATGCAACATTTCCTTTGGTCACGGAGATGTAGAGGCCCCGCTACATCTATATCAGTTATCTAGAATGCTGCATTTGCCTCAACTCTGTTTGATGGCAATAGTGCTTTAGGAACCTCGTAATGTTTTGTCTTGTATCTCTTATATATAACACATTTAGATACAACACTTTTAACAAGACGTATTAAGTTTAAAATCCATAAATTGTTTCTGAAGTTGGATAGCAAGTGCTGAGTTCCTCCATGATTAAATTTTTCATGTCTCTGTTGCACTAACTGCTGTACAATTTCGTTTTTTCCTAGTAGAAGTATTGGCCTTACAAAATCCTTGTCTTCTTTACTCAACTCTAAACGTGTTTTTACACTTATCACCCCTTCGGCATCTATTTCTGAATTTATATTATGCAACAAAAACCCTTTTTAGTTTATTAGTGTTTTTTTCTGCATATATTCATATTATTCAGATATATTCATCATTTGTTATGTCTGGCCCCTTTATGTCAAACTTTATTTTTACTTTAGAATTCATACTAAGTATCCATGCCACAAGTCTAACTATGCGGTTATATTTTGAAAAATATGTCAATTTTTGACTGAATTGTTTTATTGTGACATTTGTATTAATCTTGGCCTTTTTGGTTACTACCGCTTCTACAATCTCTTCATTGGCGCTAATAATGTTTAATTTTTGCCCCTCTTTATAGAACAATAAGACTTCATAGCGACCTTGTGTATTTACTGAAATTTTATCATTGAAAGTTTTCAAAACCTCGACTTCAGTGTCCTTTTTAGACTTATTTTCCTAAGGATCTCGAATTCGCAATAACTCAATACTCCACAAATCAGAAAGATTTGTTTTTGAAAAGCATGTAGTGCTTGATGTATTGACTGTACTTTGAACTTTTATTGGTCCCTGTAATCTCCATCCTAACTTGGTATTAACAGCCATCAGGTTGTTACCTAAACTAACCATTTCATTACTCGTATGTATAATGGATCCTAAGTAATCCGACCCAAATAAGAGACTTATCTTAGTATCTGTATAATCAAAATTACTGATCACAATATTTAAGTCCCGTAACTTCTCTAATATTTTTTCATTTTTAACTTTTGGCAGGTGCCCACATAAGTTAGACTGCTGTAATGCTTTGATTCTAACAGAAAACCTATTGTCTAAGCTACTTAACAAAACATCAAAGCATTTATATACCTTGGCAGGCTGATCCACACCCCCAAAGAATGTTTGATCTATTATTTCTGTGCCAGTCTCATGCAATCCTAATTTTTCAACAACTTTGGCTTTTACATACGACCTTTGCGAACTACTGTCTAACAAAACTCTCACCTTCTTGATTTTTCTTTGATAGGTGATATTGACAATAAGTGTTTGTAACAAAGTTGTCATATTATTTCTGACACATAACGAAACATATTTCTTATGTTCCACTCTTTTCTTTCTTATGAATTTGCGGACATGAAATCACAAAGTGTCTTTTTTCACATGAAAAACATCTAACAAAACTTTTACATTTATTAGCCATGTGACCTTTTTTAAGACATATGTAGCAGCAACCTTTCTTTTTTATTGCCTCCTTTTTATCCTCTAGGGACATCTTATTAGCTATATTACATTCAAAAGAATAATGATTGCTTTTGTCACAAAAACAGCAAATAACATTGACTACTTTACCTGACTCCTTTGGTTTTATATTTCATACTAACGATGCTGCTGTTGGTAAGCTGCTTTTTTGTTCCCTGTAGAGAGTGTGATTAGTACCAATACAATTAAAATCGGACCTTGCTAAATTAATTCGCTCCTCTGTTTCTACTTCGCTTTTAAGAAAATTTAATAAACTTGTCAATTGATTACCAAGAGGTGGATCAGTGTTACATCTATTCCAAGCAATAAGAACTGTTTCGGGAATTGCTGATTCTACAAGAGGATACAAAATAATTTCATATTTCTGTTTAACAATACCTAACGTTTCTAAAGACATCAAATATGTTGAAATTTTGTCATATAAGAGTCTAATAGATACTTGTTTTTTTGTTATTGTTTAAAACTAAACTTAATAATTCCCTAACATAAACCTGTATCATGTATATATATATATCTGTTCAATAGCCTTTTTATAATTTTCAGCAGACGGAGGGAAACTTTCCACCAGTACTCGAGCGCTACTATCATCCTTCAATGATTGAAGGAGGTACTGATACTTATCCTCTCCAGAAAATGAGTGGTCTTCGTCAATTTTCTTAAATTGACCCAATAAGGTAACCACTTCTTCAGGTTATCATCAAATTTCTTTAGCTCATACTTAGGTAAATTGTAATTCCTGACTGGCTTTACATCTTCAACCGTATCAATAGGAATTTTTAACGACATAGCTGTCTTTATCTGATTGTTAATTGTAAGCCATCTGTATTTATACGTATCCGCTGTATCAATTTCAATGCTGAAGAATTCTTCATCATAACTGTAACATGCGGTATTGTATCATTTTATCTAAAGTTTCTAATCGCTCAACCTTACTTATAAGAAATTCAATGTCGATCATCACTTGCGAGAAATTTTCGACTTTTATATCAGCTTCCAGCTTCGTCGCTGTTCGGTTGAAAATTCTTCTTAGTTTCTTGATTATGGGGAAGACCCCATTTTTGCCATTCGATCGAGTATATAAAGCAACGCATCGCCCCAAATAGATTGCCTTTGGTTAGAAGAGCCATCATATTTTTCACCTCAAGGTGGAATACCCTGGCCATAATATCATGGCGATCATGTGACTTTTGGCCAAGTAAAAGCAAATCTGTGATGTCTTTCCATCGGGGGCTACACGTAAATGTTATTAAAAGATTAGAACGGCCATATTGGCGCACGTTTGTTATAGTGTCTTGTGTACGATCGTGCATATAACGTGGTCCCCGGTAAAAGATGACGGCAGCACCACCTTTTGACCTAGCTGCTGACCATCAGCCTCCTGCCTCTCTATGGGATCCCGAAAGTGTATGTAACTGTCTGCTCTCAGCTGCGCCTGATTGTTCTTGATATAGTTCAATCTTTCCGTCTCTATTTCGGCGTACATTTCAACTAAAATCTGACTAAAAAGGGAACGGAAAAACACCAGGTGATTATTTTCTCCTTATCTAATCATTATGCGGAAAGTATAGAAACTCATAGCGAAGACTGTCTTTTTAAGTGCTTGATTGGTCGCAGGATCACGCCGAGTTAAAGGAATGGAGTACCCATCCGCGCCACGGCAAAACAAAAGAGGATACTGCAGGGCGTCGTACGAACGGTGGATCTCACTAATGCGCTGCAATGAGTTATCCTGGCTCTCAAGAATAATGTCTCGTTTATCAAACTGTTGATCAACCATTACTAAGGCCACCTCATTTGACGTAGGTGCATTAAAGCGACCCCTATGGCTGTCTGGTGGCTTCCTTTCGGCATTAATGACTACGTTTAATGTTTTAGACGTTGCAGGCACCTTGTCCAGGGCGATCTTGAAGTCTTTTACATAAGCATTAAACGTGTGTAGTATTTCTTGTAGTTGCCTGAATAAGCCAGATTTTACATAAGAATGGCTATTACACCTCAATTGTACTTTTCTGTCGTCTTCGCAAACAAAATATATTCGTAAGAATTGTGGTTCCCTTTGAGCTGCTGGCAACAAACTTCCAACCAAGGGGTATACTTGGCTCTGAACTTCAAATGTAAGCATAAAACCGTCCGTCATTTGAAAGGAACAATTATATTTACGAATACCGTTCATAAATTGTTCATGTTCTAGAAGTCTATTCATTATCAAGCTGTAGAGAGGCTCGGGTAGTTGTTCATAAGACGGGAGCTGCACCTTACCAGCGCTACAGCACATGCCGGGTGCCCCCTCCTTCCACTTAAGAGCATAGCATCACCGGCACTTGTTGGTCATAGAATCCAAGGCCACGGTGCTGTCGTTTTCATACTCTGTTTTTCGTTTTTATATCATATGCCATGCCAGAGTAAGTCTTGATTTTCCAAGAACGTCGCTTCCTTTCTACTCATCTTCCAGGATTATTTTGCTCATATTTAGACTGTGATGCCCTATGCACCTCAGGGTGAGCTTGCTGGTACTGAGCCACTGCTTTTCGGTTCACTGAAGGGTGTTTTTGTCCATCCTTTTTAGAATCGTTTAGAAATTGATCGCGGACGAGGCGCGCTTCGAACGCTGCCTCACGCTGTGGAGGCACGCACTGCAGCTTTGCCACCACAACAAGTTACAGCACACCGCGCCGCACTGCCTCGGTGCCTCGCGACGCATTTATTTTTATTTATTTATTTATTAACTCTTTATTGTACACCAGAAAACAAAACATAAACGAATACATATAAATCTAAATTAGAAAATGTACAACAGGCGGTCTTATCACTCTGAAAGTGATTTCTTCCAGACAACCTTAGTGTAGAGAACTGATGTAAACAATAGTTAAAAATAGAGGGGGGCGTACAAAATAAAAATAAAAAATATGAAAATACATACAAATAAAGGCAAGTGAAGATTATGTATGATATAATATAATAGATTAAATGAAAAGAGTACAAAAAAGGAAAAGTGATTTATCTAAAAGCGTTCTAAGTAATACGATTTAACAAGACTTTTTTAAGAATGAAGAAATTGACCATGACGAATGTGGAGAGGTAAAGAGTTCCACAAACGTACAGCAGTTACATTAAAGGATTTCTTAAAAAAGGAGGAAGAGTGCGAAGGAGTAGAGAGAAAGATTGACAGAAGATCGAAGGAACCGATTATGGGTAAGGGAAAGATACTGGAAACGGTCTTTTAAATAATGAGGAGTGGCAGGATTAAACAGCACGCTATACAAAAAGGAGAGAATGTGAGTATTCCTGCGAAGGCGGATCGGGAGCCATTTGAGCTGTTTGCGAAATTCAGAGATATGATCATATTTGCGAAGCCCAAATATGAATCTAATACATAAATTTTGAATGCGCTCAAGCTTATTAAGCTACTCCTCGGTAATGTCAAGATAGCATATGTCAGCATAGTCAAGGATAGGTAGAAGTAGAGACTGGGCGAGCGTAACTTTAGTTACTGTGGGAAGAAAATTACGTAATCTACGTAAAGAGCTTTAAGCAGCAAACATTTTTCTACTAACCTCATTAATCTGTGAAGTCCAAGACATACAAGAGTCGAGATACAACCCCAGATTTTTAACCTTGTTACTGTAAGGGATTATAGTGCTGTCTAGTAAAATAGGAGGTAGGGAAGACCAGTCAATTTTTCCAATTAATCTGGAACTACCGATGATAATCGCCTGAGTTTTCTTAGGATTAATCGATAAACCATAACGTTTACTCCAATTCGAAATACAAGTTAAATCAGCGTTAATAGTGTCAACTGATTTAGACAAATGTTCAAGAGACGATTGAGTATAGATTTGGAGATCATCAGCATACAAGTGGTAGGAAGAGGATCTGCATTTTGATTCTTTATTGAGGGTAAATGTACATGTCTATGGGTCACAGCAACCACTTACCATCAAGTAGAATGTGTGCTCGTTTGGCACCCTATCCTTTAAAAAAATAGGTTAATCTATTGGCCGTGTTGTGGCTTTTTAAAAGAAGCAACTACCACATATTTGTGGGTGGGTGTCGTAAGTGGCAATAGAGATAAATTAAACGAGATGGGTAACGAAATCTTCATGATAACAACTCTAAATATTAAAAACTGCGGACGCCAACCCGCCGACAACGCGAAACCAATATGGGGTATATTGGAGATGTGAGAAAATCTATAGTTGAGGCTTCAGCAGTAAACTTTAATATGCTATAATGAATGAATAAATGAGTTTGATATAAAGGTACGATAAACTGTGTGGTGGCATTATAATATGATACCATTTTATCCAGTGGGCATCATAGTGAGTGTCACTATCTCTTCACGTTACCTTTTAACGTCTAGGTAACAGTGGGAGCCTAAAAGATGCGAGAAACGCCCATGTCCAGCAGTGGACTGTAACGAACTGAAGATGAAAAAAAAATACATAATTTGCTGTTCAAAAACTTCATTTGCTTTATCAATACAGTATTTGCTATTAATGTGTCCTTCAAACTAGAATCAACCCTAGCGATATCCTAAACTTTATTATATCAGTTAGTGTGGAACTGGTGACAATTATGTGTGACGAGAAAAAAAATTAATACTTTGATTACCCATGACATTATTTAACTTTAAAATCAAGGAAGGCTTACAGATGCGTTATCTCTCTTTAAAAAATAATGTATCAGAGCTTGTTTGCAACATTGTTTTTCTAGGTCATCAAAGTGGAACATTACAGTCGGAGTGCTATTGCGCCAGAAAAATATAAGAGGCTGATAATTATGCAGACAGTTTTCTTAGGATTAAATAAGCCCATCCAACGAGTGATATGTTTTAAAATTTTTAGGATTTTTAATGTAATGCAACTAACCATTTTTTGTGACAATACTCATTCAAACCCGCTAAACCGTTTATTCGTTATTGAATAATAAACATCCTGATTTATACCACACTACCTATATCACACTAGCATGGATTATATTAGCGCAGTTCACACATATACATCCTATATCAACATCGACTTACATTATAATTGTTACGGCCTGCAACTGCCTATCCCAGGAGTAGAATCCTCCGCGGCCCATAGACGGAGAAGCTACAGGAAGATGCTGGTCGGGCGTCCTAACGCCAAGGGTTAAGGTTCTGATTACATTAAACGATCAGGGGGGAGCGTTACATTTATTGAACAGAGCTTACTTACCTCTATCCAAGGCGACTGGTCCCTCAGGATTCGGTCAGGTTGCGTGTGGATGTATAGTGCTAGGAAAGTAAGGGTCAGTGATGTGTATTTGGGTGTGGCTGGTAGTGTTATTGACCTTATTAGACCGTTCCCTCTGCAGCAGTTCGGCCCTCAGCACCTCTCCAAACTACGGTCTCCTTCCGCAGTCACTTTCTTCGTTTTCTACGATGACAGTTCTTGAACTCTGTCGTACGATTAACTACCTTACAGAAGCCACTAACTCTCGTTTGTTATAACGCTTGACTCGCGAATGAACACAGAACGTACGGATCAAAGGTCACCGTTATTTCTAGAATATCAAATACCGTATATACTAGTAACTAATACGCTCGAATCCACTTATACAGATTCTGAATTAGACCCTAAGTCCCGGGATCAAGCTAACAAAACAGGAATGCGCGTTACAATTCCCAGTGGTATATTTACTATACGCGCCTATCATATTCCGCCTCCTACTTCCCGACAAAGAACGCGTGTTTATCTCTCGACGCGAGGAAATGGACTCCCAATTTTTCTAGGATGCTTTCGACTCCCACCGTTCAGCAAGCTCGGACGTTCAACACGCACGAACTTCGTCCCGTATCGGCCGAGCCGAGTGCCATCTAACGTCGATGCTTGACATTAACGCTTTTGCGCGAACAAACCCCCGTCCCGGACATAAGGATTTAGGTCCGCGAGCAAACCGGTCAGCGGGACAGGGTCGCGACGGCAAGTTGCAAGATCGAATCTACAACCAAACTAAGCCACCTTACGCACCCAATCAGATCTTGCAACCCTAACCAACGCCTCAAAATTACAGCCCCAACGTGGGCTAGCCGGAGAGTTGAACTGGATGCCCTTCCTGGACATCGCAGCACATAAATAAGTCCTATTCCTAGACAGAAGTCCGACGACCTCCTTCAAACACCTATCTGCGCTCCTATGGTTAGTTCCGCAATCCGACCGGATCAGGTTGCAAACAGCGACGCGACACGAAGCGGCCCAGAGGAACTTTCAAGCTTCAGTGCAGAGAGCACCCCCAAATTCCCCATGAACGTCGTCTGTGGAGAGCTGAACGAAACGCACAGATAGTCCCTAGTATGAATTTTCAAACAAGTAGGCATAACCAAGCCATCCAACTTTAATCATTTACCAAATGGTGCGACCGCTGATTTCCATCTGATAATCTACAAACCAGATAGCCCTTTAGGCAGGTAATACTATGCTCATATTTCAACTTATTTTTCAAAAGCATCAATGTTCAATTACAGCATTAATTAAAACAAGTAATCACCGATGCACATAGGTCAACTTGGCAAAGTAAACAAAACAATAAACGTAAGAGACAGCCCTATTTCTTATTTCACATAAATATCTTAGACAGTGCCAACAAAATCTAAACCAAAAGAGAATTTACTCTTATTTCCTTCGGCAACCACAGGGTTATCTAATTTAAACCTTCCTTATCACAAAGCAAAATGATTAAACACTATCACAAACATATACATAATTTTCAAAATAGCGCGTCACTCAAATTTCAAATGAATTCAAACCTTCCTTTCAGCACAGACGCGACAATGAAATACAATTACAAAGCATACGCACAAGCATTAAAAAAGGGCACACAATTTAATCTCAATTTTCCGTGCAACAACAAACGCAGTGATCAAATGTATTTACAAAACATATGCAGCAGCATTTAAAGGAGTATTTTAAATTCAATTCTTTTAATCACAACCGCTACAATATGAATTTCGCGGAAAACTCAAAGCATTTTATTTTAATTCAAAGAAGTCTTAACTAAGTGCTCGACCAAACCAAATCCAATACCCCTTGAGAGCGTGATTTAACGCTCCAGGGGGCCCTAATTTTCCCACCACCAAGTGGAGGCCACACCGCGTGAACCCGAGACTAACAGAGCGCAACCGCTAACAGTCGCCACTCGGGTTGTACGCCCTCACTGAGGCCGTCGGCAACAGAACAGCTTGACAAGTGGACTGTTGACGGCTTAAGGCTCAGTAGAAGCGGCCGTGGTGGGAGCTAAGGCGGCAGCTAGCTAGGGCCGCCTCCATCAAATGGGGTACAGTGGTACACCAGTCGCGGCCACTCAGCTAACGGGAGTGAGAAGGGTCCAGCGAACCGATGAGTGGCCGTGAAGTTCCTCTTCGCACGCTGAGGGGGGGTGAAGACACCCCCGCCCCTGGGGGAATTACGCCCAGACTGGTCGGGGGAGGGACCCCTTTCAAACCTAGGGGTCTGTTGGCTAGCCGGCGGGCGCCGAGCGTCGCCCGTCAGAAGGCGTGGCTGAGCGCCCCCGCCCGTGGGGGTCGAAGGCCTGGCAGCGCCCCGAGAGGAGACGCCGTTCGCACCCAGGCACAGTACGGCATGGTGATTGCCCTGGCAATGCAAACAGGGACGCCGATGCGGACAGTCTCGCTGGAGGTGCCCTTTCAAACATGAGTAGCACCAGCGGCGCTCCTTGGCGATAGTTCGCCTCGCCGGACCCGGGTTACTTAATA
Source organism: Parnassius glacialis (assembly GCA_033319125.1). Classification (NCBI taxonomy): domain Eukaryota; kingdom Metazoa; phylum Arthropoda; class Insecta; order Lepidoptera; family Papilionidae; genus Parnassius; species Parnassius glacialis. The sequence continues at coordinate 7,576,622 of JAVANC010000014.1, forward strand.
ATTTCGGGCAAGACGTTACCCGGTGATCCGATGCTCGACAATAGGAGCAGGGGGGGGGGGGGGGTTGACGACGACTTGCCCGGCGGATTCCGCCTCTCACCGGGCACGGCTCGTATGTCGTCAATGGTGCCCGCCGCGCTCTCAATCTGCCGGCACTGCTCCTCCAAAAAGATCACAGCAGGTCATAGAAGGGCGGAATATAGGAGGCCTCGTCCCCGCCGTACCTCTACTCAAAAAGTTTTTTTTTTATAGGATTGGGTGACAAACGAGCACACAGTTCACCTGATGGTAAGTGGTTGCTGCGGCCCATAGACATCTACATCTATCCTCTATTACAATTCAAACTGTAGATGCGTTGTCACCCGTGAGGACTAAGATGGAATGCCTCATTTCCAAAAAATAGGGCCTCCGGCCACCTGCACTCACCAAGCGAAACGCAGAGGTGAACCTCTACTTCACGCTGGTTTTCTGTGAGGTCGTGGTACCACCCCGGTTCGAGCCGGCCCATCCGTGCGACAGCAAAAGCTGCCGCGTGGCTCTACCACAATTAAAAGTATTCTAAGGTCGAGAGGTAGGCGGGACAGCACGATGCGGAGCAACAAGAAGGCCCATTCGCCTACTGGTAAATCCAGCCGCCTCAACGTATTACAAGCCACCAAGACTGGATCCAACAGGTCCGGACGTAGTCTGGCCCGGTCACTAAGCAGCGAGAGGCTCAGAAGCTGCTTAACATGTTCGTCCGCAATTCGCCGGACGTTGGCGTATCTTCGGGCTAGGAGGTCCCGAGCAGTCTGGTAGGCGTCGTCCGACAAGCTCAAATGGCTGACAACGCCCAGGGCCTCCCCCTCCAGTGAGGCCAGGAGGTACGCCATCTTCTGGCTCGGAGTCAAGTCACTCCGGGCGTCCACTAGGCCGTCGAAAAGACCAACGAAGGTCAGCCATTCGGAAAGGACCCCGGAGAACCTTGGCAAGTCCAGAGTTGGGAGTCGTCCCAATAGCTCCGGCTGAGGCTGCTTCCGAACGGACTCGGGCAGGCCACTCGTCCGAGCTTCACGCGCCTCCTCGGCATACCTGCCTTCAGCCTCGATCAACTCGTTCGTGAGCGAAAAGAACTGCTCATAGTCTGCGAAGCAGGAGTCCAGAACTCCCTTTTCCACATCCGAATCCTCGAGCTCAGCGTAAGCCTCCTCCACTGCAGCCCTTCGAGCATCGACCTGCTCGAACCGCTTCATCAAGTTATGGACCCTATCCGGTCGACCTATCAAAGCATGGGCGCTGGTGGCCCAGCGTAACTCAGTCCGCAGGCAACGGATTAGCATCTTGGGCGAGGACATCACTACTAAATACAAATTACGACGCGGCTCGAGCACAATTACAAAAATAACAAATAACAAATACAAAAAAAAATTAACAGCTTACAAATGCAGTTCCTATCAAATCGAGTTGAATAGATAACAAATAAGAACCGCTACTTGATAAGTACTTGATAATCAAATACAAGTTAGTACAAAAGAAAAGACAAATCAAATTAACAATAACAAATACTAGTGCGGCAGAGTCGGAAAGGGTCGCCATAGGCGAAAGTTTATCGACCAAATTGGCGATATGTTGAAAATGGGCCAAATCAAGTGTACCTTTAACCGACGAGCGTGTATGCGTAGGTATATGGATGTGGAGGAAGCGAGAGAGGTCTGTCAGGATCGTGCCAAATGGAAGTCCATAGTCTCTGCCTACCCCTCTGGGTGACAGGCGTGAGTGTTTATAGATAGATATAGAAATACTAGTGCGATCAAATCAAGTTAAATGCAAATCACGTAAATACAAATTACTACTCTTTAGTTCAAATACAAATTACAATACGAAAGATACATAACGAAGATACACATCAGCAAAAAATTATCAACAAAAATCTCGGAAATCGACCCTTCGATAAGTAATCCACTACAATTATTCGACAACGATAATTAACCGATTACGTAAAAATAACCATCTACCTACATGACGCAAACTCCCGCCTGCGCGCTAGCCGGGCGCAGTTTTTCAAATTTACCCGCTAACAACAAAGCACGCCAACAAAGAAAGGAATTTTATTATTACGTATATAATAAAAATACATTTTTACATCTTTTTTTTTATTCTACTAAGCCAGCGCTTATCTACGATCCCATCTGATGGTAAGTGGTGATGTAGCCTAAGATGGTGAAGCGCACTGATTTAACAAAAGCCTAATCACTCTTGCCTTGAAGACACCCACACTGTAATCGGATGGAAAGACAGATGCTGGCAACTTATTCCACTCCTTTGCTTTGATGAACGACGTGGTGAACCGTTTGGTTCGAATGTGTGATAAGTCAACAACGAAAGGGTGGAGACTGGCCGAACGTCTGGTTGTCCGATGGTGGAAGGGAGAGGGTGGAATTAAGTTATGTAATTCCTACGCACACTCTCCGAAATACATCCTGTAGAAAACCGAAAGGCTGGCTACTTTACGTCTGTATTCGAGGCTGGTAAGATCGGTTTTAATGAAATTCGGGTCACCAATAAGCCTCATAGCACGCCTTTCCATTGAGTCGAAAGCTCCTAGGTGGCATTTTGCAGCACCAGCCCATATATGGCAGGAATACTCCATGCACGACCGGACTTGCGCTTTATATAAAGTAAGCAGCTGTCCCGGCGTGAAGTATCGCCGCACCTTTGCAAGGAATCCCAGCTTCCTTGCAGCTGCTTTGGCCTTGGACTCAATGAACCGCCCAAAGTTCAAATTTAAGGATATTTCAAACCCTAACAACTGAAGGCGGTCGGCATACTCCAGTGATACATTTCGGAAAGAAGGAGCCAAGGTGAGCTGGCTCCTTTTTGCAGTGATGAGACACGCTTGTGTTTTGGAGGCGTTGAACTTCACAAGATTGGCATCGCCCCAATCGGAGACTGCCTGTAATGTGAGATTCACACGCTCTACCATAGCTTCTCTTTCGGACTGGATCTGATCCCGACTGGCCCGAGGACTTGGTTGGTATCTCTCAACCACTGTGCTATCGTCTGCATACCCATAGATACCGGGCATAAGCAGATCATTTATATGCAGCAGGAAGAGAGTTGCGGAGAGAACGGACCCCTGAGGAACACCGGCGTTAGTCGCCATAGGATCGGATGAGCAGCCATCGACGACGACCCGGAGAGACCGTTCACTCAGAAAGTCCTTTACCCATTCAATCAGACCAGGGGATAAGCCGTACGCTGGAAGCTTACCCAAAAGGCTATTGTGCCAAACTCTGTCAAAGGCCTTCGAGACATCAAGGGAAACAGCAAGTGCTTCCCCACTGTTCTCGAGTGCCTCGCCCCATACGTGTGTGGCATACGCTAGAAGGTCCCCAGCTGACCGATTTCGGCGAAACCCATATTGCCGGTCACTAAAGAGGTCATTCTGTTCTAGGTATGCCATTAAGCGGGCATTCAATATACGCTCCATAGTCTTGCAGAGTATGGAGGTAATTGAGATTGGACGATAATTGGCAGGGTCGGCGCGGCTGCCTTTTTTTGGAACAGGCTGCACGTTGGCCAGCTTCCAGGATTTTGGCACTATTCCAGTACTAAATGAGAGGCGGAACAAGCGTGTCAACACAGGAGACAACTCAGGTGCACAAGCCTTTAGGACTATGGCTGGTATACCTTCTGGTCCACTAACTTTATTCACGTCTAGACACCGCAAGGTTTTAAGAACCTCCTTATTCGTTATACGAATCTCCGACATAGAGGTCCCGCAGTGAGGTAATTTTGGTGGAACGTTGTTGCCACTATCCAAACGTGAATTGTAGGCAAAGAGAGACGCGAACAAGTCCGCTTTCTCCTTAGCAGTATGAGCCAGTGTCCCATCCGGTTTTACCAATGGAGGCAGTGTAGGCCGACAGAAGTTTATCTCGATCGCTTTGGCGAGAGACCAAAAAGCTCTAGTGCCGGATGGTCTGGCAGAGAGTTTTACGCCAATATGTTTAATGCGATCGAGACTAGCTTTCCGTAATGCTTTTTTGTAGGACTTGGTGGTCTGATTGAAGGTTCTCTTCTTGGAGCTAATATCCGGAGCTTTGCGGTTTCGAGCGTCAACCCAGGATAGGTAAGCTAAATGCTTGCGCTTTTCAGCTTGGGCGCATTCAACGTTAAACCATGGGCGAGCTTTGCTACCGGTGGGAGCGTCGGAGAAGGAGATAAAGTACTCCATAGCTTGACGCAACACATCCATTATCGCAACCGCGCAGCTCGACGGATCCGCAGAAGAGAAACAAACCTCCCGCTAAGGATAAGATGCAAAAAAGTGTCGCATCTCATCCCAATCAGCTGACTTATACCGCCATATTCGTCGAACACCTTGGGACTTGTAATCAGGTGGAGAATATGACGATACAGATTTCACCAGACAGTGGCCAGATGTACCCAAAGGAGAAGTAACCTGTACTTCATATCTGTCTGGTTCGGTAGTCAGCAGAAGGTCCAAGCAATTTGCTGTGTGACCGTCTACATCGGGTACCCTAGTCGCCACCTTTACCATCTGAGAAAGACCTAGCGTCAAGGCAAAATTCCACGCTTTTCTTCCAGCATGGTCGGTCTTTTGGTATGGGAACAGCCAGTCTTGGTGACAAGCGTTAAAGTCTCACAGAAAGACCAACTGTGCAGTAGGATACCGATTAATGGCCACGTCAGCAGCCTCACTAAGGTGATCAAATAACCGAGTCGTCTCCTGGTCACCGCTGTGCGATCGATAGACACAGGCATAAAGGATTTTATCAATACCTGTATCTATCATCACCCAGATTGTCGAAAAAGTGGGGTCTTCAAGGTGACAGAGACGCTGGAAGTAGATGTCATTGCGGACGTACACACATACTCCGGCACGTGGATAGAATTTGTGCTCCAGGGAGAATCCAGTATAGTCAAGGTACCCCGCACTCAATGGATATCCAATTTGCGTCTCTGTCAATAAAAGTAGGTGCGGCTTTTCAGTCTCAAGATGGTGATGGACTGCGCTGAGATTAGAGTGCAATCCTCGAATATTAGTGAGGTACACTTTTAGTGAGAGGACGTGCAACCGCTGTTTAACACTACTTTTCTTTTTTCTTTTCATATTATGTGTTGAGAGCGAATAAGGATGGAGAATGGCAGTTGAGCGAGGCGTTGCATTAGCAACCAAACGATACTGTCAGAATTACTGTGCCCATGGGAGCTTGATCTGGAGACTGCGGGGACGCCCGAACCACCCCAGAGATTGCCATCGGGTCCTCTCGCTCGATTGCTAACCGGCACGATGGGGGAGTAGCTAATTCACTAATTGGGCCCCCAACTACCTGCGGTCGGCCAGCGGAACACCGTGCTTCGGATCCCGCTAACCTCCATGACCAAGCACCCGACACAGCAACAACTGACGCTTCGTACCCGGTTTACATACACAACGCTACTGTTCAGACCCATTCTCCATATGGCTTCACCAAGCACCATGCCGGAACACGACAAAGTCATTTGGCGGCAAGACTTTGCATTGGTGGGTGGTAACCGAAAAGCCAGCGGCCAAAACCTACCACCGGAATTGGTGCTGCTCGTTTAGCACTACCTGGGGGGCACGTGTAGGGTGTCAGATTTCAAGTAGTTCCTACGGACGCGAGCAGCCTCGCCCCCCCCCCCCATCATATACCCACACATATTACGGACGGGCGTGATTGTAGACACAAAATTAAACCAATCAACCCAACGCTCCCTGCCATCAAATTTTTTAATTTTTATCAAACACTATGGTCGGTGGATCGACCGGGAATCGATCCCAGTACCGCGCTCTGCTACCAAATGTTACGGCCTGCAACTGCCTATCCCAAGAGTAGAATCCTCCGCGGCCCATAGACGGAGAAGCTACAGGCAGATGCTGGTCGGGCGTCCTAACGCCAAGGGTTAAGGTTCTGATTACATTAAACGATCAGGGGGGAGCGTTACATTTATTGAACAGAGCTTACTTACCTCTATCCAAGGCGACTGGTCCCTCAGGATTCGGTCAGGTCGCGTGTGGTAGTATAGTGCTAGGAAAGTAAGGGTCAGTGATGTGTATTTGGGTGTGGCTGGTAGTGTTATTGACCTTATTAGACCGTTCCCTCTGCAGCAGTTCGGCCCTCAGCACCTCTCCAAACTACGGTCTCCTTCCGCAGTTTTTTTTTCGTTTTCTACGATGACAGTTCTTTAACTCTGTCGTACGATTAACTACCTTACAGAAGCCACTAACTCTCGTTTGTTATAACGCTTGACTCGCGAATGAACACAGAACGTACGGATCAAAGGTCACCGTTATTTCTAGAATATCAAATACCGCACTAGTAACTAATACGCTCGAATCCACTTATACAGATTCTGAATTAGACCCTAAGTCCCGGGATCAAGCTAACAAAACAGGAATGCGCGTTACAATTCCCAGTGGTATATTTACTATACGCGCCTATCATATTCCGCCTCCTACTTCCCGACAAAGAACGCGTGTTTATCTCTCGACGCGAGGAAATGGACTCCCAATTTTTCTAGGACGCTCTCGACTCCCACCGTTCAGCAAGCTCGGACGTTCAACACGCACGAACTTCATCCCGTATCGGCCGAGCCGAGTGCCATCTAACGTCGATGCTTGACATTAACGCTTTTGCGCGAACAATAATATTAATATAGATTATAATATGAATACAATTGGATGGAGATATAGCCCTTTTTTGGGAGGATTATATTTTAAGATAGCAGCCACCTCTCGAAAACACTATTATATTGTCTCCATCAGAGACGTAATTCCTTTTTTAAGAATTAGTATCTGAAAAATAGTTATATTTTGATAGCAATTGATAATGACACAAAGCTTTCCTATCACGGTGCATCCGAACTGATACAATATAGAAATTTTTGATTCCGATCAAATGCCACTTCACTCCACAACTGTTTCAAAAGTTAAAGCTCGTCTCAAACTTGTCAAACACTTATTATTAGTAAATTAGTATCGATAAAAATACTAAACACAAATCAATTAAAAATAGATAAAGAAAATAGATAGCAGATTTGCATAATTTTTGTGGGATGATATCTTTCGGTTTTCAGTACATAGTATATCATATTTATGGCTCATATAGCAATATTTATACGGAAACATTTTATTCTATGATGGTAACACAGATCTTTAAAGGTATTTCAACAGTAGCGTAGCAAGGCTGTGTGGGAGTCATACTTTTACGGCCGGCGTTTTGATAATAAATGCTAGCTCTCCTTCTTATATTTTTTTACATAAAGCCCGTAAAGGTCTCAGAAATATGAAGTTTTTGAGAACAACAAGGATATAAATTCTGCATACAATAAATTTATATATAACTTTTTATCTATTTTATAATATATGGTTTCCGATGATAAAGAAAAAAAAACTAGACATGAAATGTAAAAATAACAGGATCACAAAAGGTTTGAGACTTAGTTGCTTAATTTAAAGGAAACTCAAAATTGGTTATTATTTGAAAAAGACTGAAGAGAATAAACAAAAATATAAAAGATACTCCAAATTACTAAAAAAGTGTATTGACATGTCTAAATGAATAAATTAGTTTAAACGAATAAATACCAGTAAAATGTTGGTAAATGTTAATGACAAATGATAAAATCGGAGGCAGTTAAAGCAATGATTTTACGTTGTACAGCCATGCTGCAGCTATATTAGTAGTATAGTTGTAGCACTAAAGGGTCGGCTCGACCGGGGAAGGACCACGCTCTCACTGAATACGAACGTAAAATAGCAGCTTCCGCTGCTGTGATTCGTATGGTGAGTGTAGAGAACCGGATACCCTTTTTAGTGGAAATGAGGCATTCCATCTTAGTCCTCACGGGTGACAACGCATCTGCATTTTGATTTTTAATAGAGAACAGATGTAGATGTCTATGGGCCGCAGCAACCACTTACCATTAGGTGGACTGTGTGCTCGTTTGTCACCCTTATCCTATAAAAAATTGATAAAAAGAATAATGAATGACTAAGATTTCCCAGAAAATTGCTAATGGTTTTGGTGAGTATTGAAACCAGTATGAAAGCTAGACAAGAACAGTTAACTTTAAGCAAGCGAAAGCAATACACCTGTATAACATGAATAGCCCACGCAAAAGCATGTTTTACGTCCAATTACGAGTACTCTGGTGGAGACAAAAGTATTAATAGTTAATTTAAAAAAATCTATAAAGTGAAGGGTATGATGGTGTTAATATGAAAGTCAATAAACACTTCAGTGATGAACTATCGCCTATACTTACATATTTGACAAATTCATAGTTCGAAGTAAGTGTTTTTCCAGAGTCATTAAAACTATCAACAACGTGATAAGAAGGATATGAACAATTATTGTGCAATAACAGTTTTGTCAGTGTTCTCCAAAAACTTTGAAAAAGCTATGCACAGTAGGCTTAGTCATTGTTTTAATGAAAACAATTTTACAAAGAAAGAACAGTATGGCTTTCAGCAAAACAAATCAACCTTGATGGCATGTTTTCATCTACTGTAAAGAATCACCGATGCAATAGATGATAAGGTGATGTATTTTTGATATGTCAAAAGCATTTGACTTTGTTTGCCATGACACATTATTACGTAAGCTAGACAAGTATGGGATAAGAGGACTGACATTGCAGTGGATAAAATCATACTTATCATCCAGAGAACAGTGTGTGGAAGTTATAAGTCCTAATAGAAATATTGTTTTGACAAAAATTTGATCGCGATTAGTTTTTAAGTACGCAGGAGTTTCTCAGAGAATTGTTCTTGTGTCTTTTTTCTTTGTGATAGATGTAAATGATTAACCGGATTTAACTACAATCTCATGCTAAATGCATGAGATTGTAGTTAAATCTTTCAGCAAAACAAATCAACCTTGATGGCATGTTTTCATCTACTGTAAAGAATCACCGATGCAATAGATGCTAAGGTGATGTATTTTTGATATGTCAAAAGCATTTGACTTTGTTTGCCATGACACATTATTACGTAAGCTAGACAAGTATGGGATAAGAGGACTGACATTGCAGTGGATAAAATCATACTTATCATCCAGAGAACAGTGTGTGGAAGTTATAAGTCCTAATAGAAATATTGTTTTGACAAAAATTTGATCGCGATTAGTTTTTAAGTACGCAGGAGTTTCTCAGAGAATTGTTCTTGTGTCTTTTTTCTTTGTGATAGATGTAAATGATTAACTGGATTTAACTACAATCTCATGCATTTAGTTTGCGGATGACACATCTTTGATCATAAAAAATAATCATGGAAATAGACATTATTACAAAAATGACATAAAATGAGGTTTGAGATGAAAATGCTCGATAAATTATATATTTTCATGGTTACATAATAGAATAGAACAGAATAATAATTTTTATTCAATATTGATCACAAAAAATTCAAAAAAATCCTCTGTCCTGGGAAGAATCAGCAAGAAACCCAGCGGGACTTTTTTTTAAATAAATTTTACAATAAAAATGATTACAAACTATTTACAAACTTTATTTTAGAAACAGCTTGGAAGCGACCACTACATTCTTAGGGGTTATTATCAACCATGTAATCATTTAAATTATATAACCCTTTTTATACAGTTTTTGTTTAATTAAATATTTAAACTTGATAATATACATACCTTGTATATTTTCTGGCACTTTGTTGTAATAGAGTACACATTGCCCCAAGAATGAATTACTGATTCTGTGGAGTTGAGAGATTTGTATCACTAGCTTGTATTTGTTCTTAGTGTTATCATAGTGTATAACAATTTTTATACTAAAACTACCTTTGTTTCTTTGAACATACATTAAATTTTTGTAAATATACTGACAGGCCAAAATTTATATTAATATATTTATTTTTTTAAATGTTTTTGTTAGATATTCTTTCGGTTTAAGGTTGTAAATAGCTCTTATGGCCCTCTTCTGCAAAAAAAAATAGTTTCTAAATCAGCCGCATTTCTCCAAAGCAATACCCCATAAGACATAATGCTATAAAAATAACACAAATAAACTAATCTAACTGTCTCCATAACAGAAATAAACTAATCTAGCTTTCTCCATACTATTGAGATCTCTAATATTTTTTACAGCATAAACTACAGAGCTTAGTCTGCTTGCTAGTTTGGATATATGGGGACCCTAATGAAACTTTGCTTCGAGAGTACATATAATACATAAACACTCACGCCTGTCACCCAGAGGGGTAGGCAGAGACTACGGACTTCCATTTGGCACGATCCTGACACACCTCTCTCGCTTCCTCCACATCCATATACCTACGCATACACGCTCGTCGGTTAAGGGTACTCCTAATCTGGCCCATTTTTAATGTATCGCCGATTTGGTCGATAAACTTTCGTCTAGGGCGTCCCTTCCCGACCCTGCCGTTCACTTCTGCAACATAAATTTGCTTTGTCACTCTTTCCTCATTCATTCTTTCTACATGACCAAACCACCGAAGCATTCCTTTCTTAATCCTGGTCACAACATCATCTTGCAAACCACACTCTTGTCTTATTAAACAATTTCTCACTCTGTCATTCAGATTCATCCCTAACATACTCCTTAATGACCGCATTTCTACAGCATTTATTCTACTCTCGTGCTTCTTCTGCCACACCCAACTTTCACTACCATACATTAAAGTAGGCACTAACACAGCATTGTGAATTGCCATACGTGCCTTTTTGGACACGTTCTGACTTTTCACAATAGAGTGTAGAGCCCCATTCACTCTATTTCCTGCATTCACTCGTCGTTCTATATCCTTATCATATCTACCATCCTTGCTAAACACACATCCCAAATACACAAACTCATCTACTTGTTCTACCAACTCCCCTTCTATTCTTATTTCACATATCGTTTTACTTTCTTCTCTTTCAAAAACCATAACTTTCGTCTTACTTGCGTTCACTTTCATTCCCTTTTCTTTTAATGTCCTGTTCATTAATGTAACCATCATTTGTAACTCGGCCGCCGAAGACGCAAGTATGACTTGATCATCGGCGTACAAAAGGCATTTGACGGTTAACTCACCCATTCTTAACCCGCATTCTTCTACTTTCAAATTTTCAAAACAACTGTCCATAAATAGGTTGAACAGCCACGGGGAAGCCACACAGCTCTGTCTGACACCTTTATGGATGCCAAACCAGTCCGAGTAAGCCCCGTTGATCCTGACACAGGCACTAGAGTCCCTATATAGAGACTTCAATGCCTGTATCAGACCAGCGCTCAACCCAAATGAGGTCAGTGTTTGCCATAACACGTTCCTGTCCACTCTGTCATAAGCCTTTTCCAAGTCCATGAACGCACAAAAAACTTTCTGGTTTTTGGCCAAAAATTTCTCCGCAATCATGCGCATGGAAAAGACTTGATCCGTACACCCCATCCCCTTCCTAAATCCAGCTTGCACATCCCAAATTTTTCCATCAGTTTCTTCCATAACTCTTTCAATTAACACCCTAGCATACAGTTTACCCACAATGCTAAGCAAGCTGATACCACGGTAGTTTTTACAGTCCTGCTGCGACCCCTTTCCCTTATATATTGGGACTATAACGGCTTTGCACCAGTCTTCCGGTACCCGCTTCAGTTCCCAACATAAATTAAACAAGGTGTACAGCAGGCCTGCAACCACACCCTCTCCAGCCCTTAGCATTTCGAGTGATACTCTATCATATCCGGCTGCCTTACCTGCTTTCATGCTTTTCATTGCTTTCACTATTTCATCTACACTTATTTACTCTACCTCTCTCCACTTCTTCCGGAATTTCTATTTCACTTACTTCAGACGACTCTTCACTCTTAAACACGCTTTCAAAGTATTCCTTCCATCTCTTTAAATTCGAAACTTCATCATTCAGCATGCAGCCATTCTCGTCTCGTATAGCATTCATTCTAGGCTGTTTTGAATTGCCCCTGGCAGTTCTTACGAGCTTCCAGAACATTTTAATATTTGCCTGGAAGTTATCAGTTATTCTTCTATCATTCTTATCTGTCCTTTCTTGCTTTTTCCTTTCAACAACTTCTTTTACTCTCTTATTTATACGTCTAAAGTCTGCCTTTTTTCTTTCAATCTCATCATTCATACCGCCAGAATTACCAGCTTTGGTTGCTAGTAAATCTAGCCATGCTTTCTTCTTTGCTTCAACTTCCATCCGTACCTCATCATCCCACCACAACGTATTACTTTTCCTTTCATTCGTTCTCTTACTTACACCACATACTTCGGTGGCTGTATCCACCAAAACTTTTTTAACATTATTCCATACATTCTTCAAGTCTAAATCATTCATACTAAATTCATTCAACACACTTATATTTTCCCTCAGTCTGCATTTATACTTCTCTTTCACACCTTCATCTTGTAGCCTCTCTATTCTTATACGCTGTAACGCAGTGGTAGACACAGATGTCCGATGCCGCCAACGCTTGAATAGACCATTAATTTGGCATAATACCAAGTAATGATCCGTCCCTACGTTGGACCCCCGGTAAACCCTTGTATCTACCACTGCGCTCCTCATTCTTCCATCCACAATTATGAAATCTATCATGCTTCTATCATCCCCTCTTTCCCATGTATACATGTGAATCCTCTTATGGCGAAAGAAAGTGTTCGCCACAAAAAGATTCTTTTCCACACATATGGTGAGGAGGTCTTCACCATTCTCATTTATTCTTTCATCGCCAAACGCTCCTAATATCCTTTCATAACCAGACCTCTTCACTCCAACCCTTCCATTAAAATCTCCTAACATAATAATACTTTCATTTTCCTTGCATTTCGTCAACACCAGCCTTACCATGTCCCAAAACTGCTCTCGGATATAAGTGGACTTAGATATATCTGGAGCGTACACCCCAAGCACAAACAACTTCTTTAAGCCCACTTTCATTCGTATCCACAGCAGCCTTGGGCTTACACATTCATACTCTTTCACACATTGACCCATTCTTTCTGAAAGGATGACACCGACTCCCTGGCATGCCCGCTCGGTCTCGTCTACACCAGACCAGTAAGCGGTATACATGCCATGTGCAGTGACATCTCTTCCCTTTCGTTTCGTCTCATTCACACATAACACATCTATTTTTCTATCATTCATCATTTCGCATATTTCATCCATCTTATCATTCATTGCTCCACATACATTCAGCGTAGCCAGACGGGCCTCCGTAATCCACTTTTCGCCCCTCCAGGAGACAGGACGTGACGGGTGGCGAACCTCGTCGCCGGTTTTCCTCCCGGAGATTCTTCGCACCCCTGCCCCATTAAAGGGGCGCCGGGAACTCGGGGCCATTTCTTTAACTTGTTGGCTCATGGTGCGACATAAGGGGTGGTAGATTTTACGCCGCTACCACACGGCGAGGAGCCGAGTCTGTCGTTTCGGCTTTGTCGCTCGTTTAGCACCACCCGGGGGACACGTGTAGGGTGGGCCTAGGGTTAGGTGGTCGAAGCCTACGGACGCGAGCGACTCATCCCTTATCTATATATTAAAAAGTCTACTTATTTTTTTTTTCATTTCATAGTACGTTAAAGTTAACCCTTTATTTTAGTAAGTCATTTAAACATTTCTTACTTTAAAAGGTTAACTATATAAATCATATTTCGCATGAACTATCAATTATAACAAAACTCGAAAAAGTTTAGATTTCACTGAATGCAAAACTAAAACTCATCTAGGTGCCTTATACATTTCTTTCAACATTTGTTAACATATCTGGATACACTAAGAAAGTATGAAATTACTTACCTTTAATATACATCGAACAAAAAGATTTAACTTTTGGCTTAAAACATTTGTCAATGTCCTAAATAGGACAACAACCTTCATTACGACATTGAACATAAAAACAAAGGCGATTATATGATACGCGAGTCGCATCGTAGTCTATCACAAACATAATAACCCTCACACTATTCAAAGATTATATGTGGACGGTAACAGAGATCTTTATTCCACTTTTGATGTAAAGAAACTACCCTACTTCTTATGTAATAAAACTATTACACTTCTGATGTTAGATATTATTCTCAAAAGTATTATCCCGACCCTAACTTCTTTCAACCTGCTCCTGTAGATCTGCTTATTGGAGCTGATGTATTTTGGCAATTAATATTAGGCCAACAGATCACTCTAGGCAGTAACAAACCTATAGTCACAGATACAAGGTTTGGTTGGATATTATCTGGCCCAATTTCTTCAAAGTCTGTTAGCAAGACTAATGTTCATGGCGTTTTATGTACTCACTTGTCCCTTGAAGAGCAAATCACTAAATTTTTACAGGTTGGCGATATCCCTGAATCTAATAAGATATTGTCCAATTTTGATATGGAATGTGAGAAGCACTTTTTAGAAAATACCTGTGATTGGCCAACATTCCGCACAGATCCGTGCGACGATATTCCCGAATTGAAAGTCAACGTTACTACTTTAAACCATGATAGACAAGATTTAATAGATTTCGCTTCTTACTCATCTCTTACTAAACTACAACGCATTTTCGCTTATGTCTTACATTTCATCACCTGTTGTAAAAATAGAATTAAACTTACCGATGTGCTGCAGCCTGAGAAACTTACTCGATCATTTGAAAAACTAGCATATCTCTCTCAGCATGAATCTTTTCCTGACGAATTAAAATTATTACAAAATAATAAGCCGTAACACTCTAAAATAGTATTTTACCTTTAAGTCCGTTTCTACGCGATGGTTTAATCCGTGTTGGGGGCCGCCTCGATGAATCCTCCTACTCGTTCGAAAAACGACATCCTATCTTAGTCCACGGCAAGCATCGCTTCACTCGGCTGTTGTTCGAGCGTGAGCACCTGCGCCTGCTGCATGCCGCGCCGCTGCTGCTGCTGTCGTCCGTACGTCGCACTGTGTGGCCCGTCACTGGCAGAGATGCCGCTCGTTCTGTCTATCATCAGTATGTCAGATGCCGTAGATTTGCTGCTAAACCAGTAACCCCTAAAATGGGAAACTTACCTTTCGTTCGCGTAGACGCTGGATTTCCTTTTATTAGTACTGGTTTAGACTTTGCGAGACCATTTTCTATAGTTAATCGTAAAGGTAGAGGCTGTAAAATTGTAACTAAATGCTATTTATGTTTATTTATTTGTATGAAATATAAATGGCTTCATTTAGAAGCGGTGAGTGATCTCAGCAAAGATGCGTTTGTACTAGCTTTACATCGGTTTATATCTCGCAGAGGAAAGCCGTCAGATATCTATTGTGACAACGGCACGAATTTTGTGGCAGCCCCGAAAGAAGTAGGCAATTTTTTAAACACGAATTCGCGTTCCATTTCCGATTTTGCTTCAAACGAAGGCATACAATTTCATTTCTCCCCGGCTTATGCGCCGCACTTTGGCGATCTATGAGAGGCGGGCGTAAAATCCGCTAAATTTCATATTAAACGAACCCTTGGTTCTACACATTTAACTTTTGAAGAGCTGGCAACTTTATTTAGTCAAGTTGAATCCATCCTAAACAGTCGCCCTCTATATCTTAAGTCGTCCTCTCCTAATGGTTTCCATCCACTCACTCCCGGTCATTTCCTCATCGGACGTGCTGTAGATACGATACCATCACCTGATCATACTTCAACGAGTTTCAACCGGCTTAACAGATTTAAACAATTAGAAAAATACCGTTAGCATTTTTGGAATAAATGGAAGCTGGATTATACATCTGAATTGCAACAGCGACATAAATGGCGAGTACCAGCTCGAGAATTACGGATTGGAGAATTGGTTTTACTCAAAGATGACAACGCTCCTCCACTACAGTGGAAACTCGGACGTATCATACAGTTTTACCCCGGACCAGATGAAATAAACCGTGTGGCAGACGTTCTGACGTCAACCGGAGTCCTCAAACGTGGTATTAAATACCTGTGTCCTCTACTGGATCCCCAATACGAAGACTGAAAGTTCAAGCTTCCAGGGGGGGCGGAGTATGTTCGTGGAGTTTTTTTATGTTTTGTTTTTATTTTAATTTTTTAAATAATTAAATTAAAAAAATTAAAAATAATAATTGTAAAGAATAAAAAAGACAGATGTCACGAATATTGAAGAAACAAGAGAATGTTTTCTGTAAATGTATATATAGCGTTTTTCTCTTAAATTGTATCTCACTTCATATTAATTTGTTATCCAAGTATGATTTTATAATTTATATATTATGAAGACGAATATTTTTATTTAAAAACTGCATCCTAACTACCACGCGTTCTGCGCGTGAACACGTGGTCTTCTACTTAAAACTCGGCGGAAATTTGAAAAGCAAGATTTTGTCTATTCTTATTTCTCTTGTGTACGCCACTTTTCACAGAAGTATTGTTTACAATGTGTGGGTGTGCTGCACCTGATCCGATGCATCTTGTGGTTCTGGTCGATGGAGGTATGCGGGTGGTTATGTCAACTGGGACTGTATGGAGGACCTTGGGATGGTGTAAGCGCATATTAGTCGTATTGATGCTTGTTGCGTCTTTTGGCGGGTCGCTATTCTCAATGGCACTCTCTGTGTCTTGGTTTGACTCACAACCTAAGTACCTTTACCCAAGTCGTGTCCCTTCATTGCGGGACTGCAAACTGTCTGATCTCCATGATGTTTTATATAACAACATAATAATATATCTCTACAAAGTTCTCACCTTTGAAAGATTGAAGGCAACTTGTTGGTGGGTGAGACAAACATGATCGAAAAATATGCATTTTTCGATCATGTTTGTCACATTCTCTACGCCAGTGACACAAACCCTTTCTGATGGCGAATTATTACTATTCCCTTAATTGTCTATTGGCTATATCTGCCATTGTATTGGTTGGTGAAGCATATGTGTCGACCTCATTGCGGGTGGTAGCTAGAGGGAGGATATAAGGAGGCTTTCAAAGCTGCAGCGGAAAGCTGCACAACGTAGGACCCATTCGAATAGTGTGCAGTTTCGTGGTCACTTGGAAGGGAAGGCCAAATTGGCCTCTAAAAAGCTTGGCGTGCTCAGCAGAGCGAGACAGTATTTCATGCTGGCACATCGCTTGCAACTTTACAAAGCACAAGTTCGGCCTCACATGGAATACTGTTCTCATCTCTGGGCCGGGGCACCACAGTGCCTGCTCCTTCCACTTGACCGCATCCAGTGCAGAGCGGTTCGAATCGTCGAGGATCGAGTTCTTTCTGATCGGTTCGAAACACTGGCACTGCGTAGAGATGTTGCATCTCTTTACGTATTTTATCGCATCTATCACGGGAAGTGCTCTGAGGAATTGTTCGGACTAATTCCAGCCGCTTAATTTCACCATCGCACATCGCGATACCATCCATATCATCTGGATGATTGGCGGTCTACCACTGTGCGATTTAGAAGAAGTTTTCTCCCTTGCACAACATCCTTGTGGAATTGATTACCACCAGCGATTTTTCCGGACCGATACGACTTAAAAACCTTCAATAAAGAGCTTACACCTTTCTAAAATGCCAATCTTATATAGAAAATATTGTTATTTATGCTAATTGTATAGTGAAAATGTTATGCAATATAGAGGCAAAACGGACAATTGCAAGCGGCTCACTTAAAGTATAGCCGAAGTCTATCTTATGGGCTCGGGACCCAGTAAAGTTGTTGTATGAAGAACTACTAGTGGCAACCAGCGGTAGTGGGAAGAACTACCAGTAAGAAGCAGTAGCATCCGGTAGTAGCTGAAGTGACTAGTAGCAGAATATAGTGAACAGTGAAAGTGAAAGTGTTAGCTAGCCGAAAAAGGTCGTAACTGATATTCGCAGTTACATATAGTGAAATTGTTAGCTAGCTGAAAAAAGTGGTAACTGATATTCGAAGTTACATATAGTGAAAGTAATAGCTAGCCGAAAAAAGTTTTAACTGATATTCGCAGTTACACAAGTGATAAAATTAGCTAGTTTGGTTGATAATAGCCGCTATTCAGTAGTGTTAAGAAAACCAGCTATTACTAATAGATATTTTGATACTACCGAACAATTTAGAGAAATCTTTAGAAATATATAATGACTAACCGATAGTGAACAAACGTAGTTGAACAACCATATTCAACAACCGTAGTCAATAAACAATAGTTATAAAATTTCGCGACTAATCAATCAGTTGAATCGCTGGCCACTGCCTTGCTATTTGTATTTTATAAATCGTGCATTTTAATTTTGAACCTCAGTCCACAGTATCCCAGCAGCACCCGCATAGACGGCAGAAGAAGTATTCTCCGGAACTTATATAGGTGTAGGACGTGAGCGACTCGCGGAGTATCTTCGACAACATTTACTCCGGAGAGTTACGCCCGTCCGGCACATTTTGACGGTTCACTGGCAGATAGCTGATGTTATAAGTTTAAGAATAACTTAGGCTACTTTTATATTAGAAAACCAATTAGAGTTCCACGCAAAATAATTTAAACCCTAAATTTAACGCGAGCCAAGTCGCGGCAAACAGCTAGTCTATGATATAATAAACTGATAAATAGTAAGGTAGAGGTAAATAGTAGATACTGTAGAATAGAATGGATAGATTTTTATACAATTTATTTTATACAATTTATTTTATACAAAACATTTTAAATCATAATGATTAACAATAATGAAACTGTTATTGCTAATCTTAATAATTTTTAAAGTTTTTTCTTAAAAGCAGCATCGACAAACACTTAGTTTATTTTTGTACTGATTGATTAATAATTATTTATCCCAAATAACGTCTATTTGTGATATTGTTAGGAATTAAAAGAACATTTTCAATTAAAACCCTAAGAGTGGCCGAAATGCTATTATATATAACTGTTAATTTAATCCGTAAAGAAAAAACATAGAATGACAGATGAAGATTTGAGAAATGTTATTAATTGAATATAATTGTATTTCTGTTAATTCCTTTTTATTTAAACTCCAAAGTGTACCTCTTATTGTCGTATTTTGAAACATTTCTCAGTCTCGCGTCTGACGCCACAGAGTACATTATATATAGGGGATCTGACGATAAGCGAGTAGAACGCCTTCACGCGCATTGCTAAGGGTTTACGTATAGATTGCTGTTCATTGTTTACTCAGACGTATAGGTAGGCCCACGCGGCCTATTTCCGCGCAGGCTTACTCGGTAGTACTTGTGAGTATAAGCGAATATGACGGACGAAAACGAAGAATTTAACAATAATATTATATATAACGGATTTACAACGATATTACAGAATTAGAAGTGGAAAAAAGGGATAGTATTGATATAAATACGCTTAGGATTATAAAAAGAATCAGAGAAACGAAGGGGAGTGATGAGGAGTCGAGTATTGTGAAGGGAAGAGTGGAAGAAAAAACGACTGCTCGAGGATGAGAACTTACGTAGACAAACGGATATCAAGGTATATATTACATGCATTAAAAAGCTGCCCAAGCAATTTGCTTTAGCACGGTTATTCAAAGAAAACGGAAGTACTGATATAATTAGACATACATAACATAAACACTCACGCCTGTCACCCAGAGGGGTAGGCAGAGACTACGGACTTCCATTTGGCACGATCCTGACAGACCTCTCTCGCTTCTTCCACATCCATATACCTACGCATACACGCTCGTCGGTTAAAGGTACTCTTGATTTAGCCCATTTTCAATATATCGCCAATTTGGTCGATAAACTTTCGCCTAGGGCGACCCTTCCCGACTCTGCCGTTCACATCTGCAACATAAATTTTCTTTGTCACTCTTTCCTCATTAATTCTTTCTACATGACCAAACCACCGAAGCATTCCTTTCTTAATCCTGGTCACAACATCATCTTGCAAACCACACTCTTCTCTTATTAAACAATTTCTCACTCTGTCATTCAGATTCATCCCTAACATACTCCTTAATGACCGCATTTCTACAGCATCTATTCTACTCTCGTGCTTCTTCTGCCACACCCAACTTTCACTACCATACATTAAAGTAGGCACTAACACAGCATTGTGAATTGCCATACGTGCTTTTTGGACACATTCTGACTTTTCACAATAGAGTGTAGAGCCCCATTCACTCTATTTCCTGCATTCACTCGTCGTTCTATATCCTTATCATATCTACCATCCCTGCTAAACACACATCCCAAATACATAAACTCATCTACTTGCTCAACCAACTCCCCTTCTATTCTTATTTCACATATCGTTTTACTTTCTTCTCTTTCAAAAACCATAACTTTCGTCTTACTTGCGTTCACTTTCATTCCCTTTTCTTTTAATGTCCTGTTCATTAATGTAACCATCATTTGCAACTCGGCTGCCGACGACGCAAGTATGACTTGATCATCGGCGTACAAAAGGCATTTGACGGTTAACTCACCCATTCTTAACCCGCATTCTTCTACTTTCAAATTTTCCAAACAACTGTCCATAAATAGGTTGAACAGCCACGGGGAAGCCACACAGCCCTGTCTGACACCTTTATGGATGCCAAACCAGTCCGAGTAGGCCCCGTTGCTCCTGACACAGGCACTAGAGTCCCTATATAGGGACTTCAATGCCTGTATCAAGCCAGCGCTCAACCCATATGAGTTCAGTGTTTGCCATAACACATCCCTATTCACTCTGTCATAAGCCTTCTCCAAGTCTATGAACGCACAAAAAACTTTTTGGTTTTTGGCCAAAAACTTCTCCGCGATCATGCGCATGGAAAAGACCTGATCCGTACATCCCATTCCCTTTCTAAATCCCGCTTGCACATCCCAAATTTTTTCATCAGTTTCTTTCATAACTCTTTCAATTAGTACCTTAGCATACAGTTTCCCCACAATGCTAAGAAGGCTGATACCACGGTAGTTTTCACAGTTCTGCTGTGATCCTTTCCCTTTATATATTGGGACTATCACGGCTTTGCACCAGTCTCCCGGTACCCGCTTAAGTTCCCAACATAAATTAAACAAGGTGTACAGCAGGTCTGCTACCACTCCTTCTCCAGCCCTTAGCATTTCGAGAGATACTCTATCATAACCGGCTGCCTTACCTGCTTTCATACTTTTCATTGCTTTCATTATTTCATCTATACTTATATCTCTATCTATTTCCTCTTCTTCCGGAATTTCTATTTCATTTAATTGAAACGTCTCATCACTCATGAACACGCTTTCAAAGTATTCCTTCCATCTCCTTAAACTCAAAACTTCGTCATTCATAATACAGCCATTCTGGTTTCGTATAGCATTCATTCTAGGCTGTTTTGAATGTCCCCTGGTTGTTCTTACGAGTTTCCAGAACATTTTAATGTTTGCCTGGAAGTTATCCGATATTCTTCTATCATTCATATCCGTTCTTTCTTGCTTTTTCCTTTCAACTACTTCTTTTACTCTCTTATTTAGGTGTCTAAAGACTGCCTTTTTCCTTTCAATATCACCATTCATACTGCTAGAATTACTAGCCTTGGTTGCTAGTAAATCTAGCCATGCTTTCTTCTTTGCTTCAACTTCCATCCATACCTCATCATCCCACCATAACGTGTTGTTTTTCCTTTCATTCTTTCTCTTACTTACACCACATACTTTGGTAGCTGCATCCACTAAACCTTTCTTGACATTATACCACACAGTCTCCAAGTCTAAATCATTCATACACAATTCAGCCACACCACTTATATTTTCTCTCAATCTACATTTGAACTTCTCTTTCACACCTTCATCTTGTAACCTCTCTGTTCTTATACGCTGTAACGCAGTGGTAGACATAGATGTCCGATGCCTCCAACGTCTGAAAAGACCATTAATTCGGCATAAGATCAAGTAATGATCCGTCCCTACGTTAGAGCCCCGGTAAACCCTTGTATCTACCACCGCGCTCCTCATTCTTTCGTCAACAATTATGAAATCTATCATACTTCTATCATCACCTCATTCCCATGTATACGTGTGAATCTTCTTATGACGAAAGAAAGTGTTCGTCACAAAAAGACTCTTTTCCACGCATACGGCGAGAAGGCTTTCACCATTCTCATTTATACTTTCATCACCAAACGTTCCCAATATCCTTTCATAACCAAGCCTCCTCACCCCAACCCTTCCATTAAAATCACCTAATATCACAATATTTTCATTAACCTTGCATTTCATTAGCACCATCCTTACCAACTCCCAAAACTGCTCTCGGATATAAGTGGGCTTAGACATGTCTGGAGCGTAGACCGCTAAAACAAACAACTTCTTTAAGCCCTCTTTCATTCGTATCCATAGCAATCTCGGGCTTACACATTCATACTCTTTCACACAAAGACCCATTCTTTCTGAAAGGACGATACCGACTTCCTGGCATGCCCGCTCGGTCTCGTCTACACCAGACCAGTACGCGGTATACATGCCATGTGTAGTGACATCCTTTCCCTTCCGTTTCGTCTCATTTACACATAACACGTCTATTCCTCTATCATGCATCATATCGCATACTTCATCCATCTTATCATTCATTCCTCCACATACATTCAATGTAGCCAGACGGGCTTCCGCAATCCACTTTTCGCGCTTCCGGGGGACAGAACGTGACGGGTGGCGAACCTCGTCGCCGGTTTTCCTCCCGGAGATTCTTCGCACCCCTGCCCCATTAAAGGGGCGCCGGGAACTCGGGGCCATTTCCTTAATTTTGTGCCTCATGGTGCGAAAGTAGGGTGTGGTATTTTTTTTCCGCCGCTACCACACGGCGAGGAGCCGAGTCAGTTCTTTCGGCTTTGTCGCTTGTTTAGCACCACCCGGGGGACACGTGTAGGGTGGGCCTAGGATTAGGTGGTCGAAGCCTACGGACGCGAGCGACTCATCCCCCAAATGATATAATTAGAGTTAAATATTTAAATACTTTTAAAGTAAGGTTGCGATTTCCGAACGTGGAAATCGTTAAGAAATTAAGTACCTGTGCGACATTTATTTCTATGGGATGGAGAATTCAAAAGGCAATGGAGGTTAACTACTCTTATGGAATTATAAGAGACGTGGAGTTAGAAATATCTGTAGAAGAAATTATGAAAAATATATCTTGTTCAGATTCCACAAAATTAATATCCGTAAAAAGGCTTAAGCTACGAAGTAACCCGAAACAGGAAGGTTGGTGTCCAAGTGAAACCATACGGCTTTGTTTCAAAAGATCTTCCCTACTTTCATACGTATATATTTTCGATATGAAAATAATTATTCAATCTTATTTTTATCCTGTTACACAATACTCACAATGTTGGAGGTTGGGTCACATTCGCAAGTTATGCCCTTTCAAGAAAACAATCTGCCCCCAAGTGTGGGAGAGAACACGAGAATTGTGATACTAAAACATTCAAATGTGTCAATTGTTCTGGTGCTCACATGGCTTTAGCTAGGACTAGCCCTGCTTATCTTAAAGAAAGAAAGTTGCGACAACTTATGGTCGAGTTCAATTGCACATACAGGAGGGGTTTAACAATCTATGTTGCGCCAACACCACATAGAGAAATTGACGTAAAACTTACAGGACATAATAACATCCAGCAGGAGATGTATAATTATAACATACCGAAGAGGGAAGCGGCTACAACCTAGAATGTTCCTACTTTTGCAGAAGTGACAGCCAATGTTATAATACATAACGAAGATAATATTAGTCAATGTAAAAGTAATGTATCGTCGTCCCGCCGACGCCAAACAAAAAAGTAGAATAGAAATACAGAGCATGACACGTCATAACGAAGTAATAGATTTGAGCCTAATACTAGTTACAGTGAGGAAAATAACAACGAATCTTCTGGTAAAATAGCTTTTGGTGAGCTACTTATGAAGTTAAAGGAAGTAATATTTTTTTTAATAATTTAAGTTTGCAAGAGAAAGTTTACAAAGTGATAAAATTATGTTTTGAGTGTTTAATTTTGGTAATTGTGGACAATATCTCAGAATGGTCAATGTTGAAAACTGTTTAAAACGTATTTAATGAATAAAAACCTTAACTGTAATACAGTAAACCTTAACATCTTACAGTGGTCAATGCAACAATGCTCAAAGTATTAAGCCTAAACTAATATCTTTAGATCCTTTGTTAGCTCAGAAAAAAATACATATCGTAGCCAAGCAAAACTTGGTTAAACTCTGAAACTTATATTAAAATTAAAGATAGTATTTACCGTAATGATAGAAATGACTCTTATGGGGTTGTCGCTGTTTTAGCACACAAATCTATTAAAACGGTTAGCGGATATTTGCAATTAATTAATGATGGCATAGAAGCTATTTATGTTAACATTTTTAATTGTCAGGATTTAGAAAATATTGTTTCTATCTGTTGTCTATTGTCAGTGCGCACCCGCCAAAGAGATTAGGATGAATTATTATATATAACTAACCTTCAAAAATGTAACAGTATATTTTTAGAATATTTAAATTAAGCAGCTGACATTCATATCCCTAAAATAAATCAAAACCCAGAGTCAAAATTTGTACCAAAGCCTTACTGGGACGTAGAATTATCGAAGTCGGTAGCCATTCGTAGACAAGCACTGGCCAGGTTTAGATCTAACTCAACACCTTAGAATTTAGCTATACTCCAAGACAAAATTAGAGACACACAGAGGTTAATTCGTCAGGCTAAACTACGTAATTGGGAGAGGTTTTGTAATTCGGTAAATGAAAAAACAAATATTAGGGATATGTGGCAAAAGATGGGATGGATGAAAGGTTTTAGATCCAATAATACGTGAAATTATCGGGAATAAGAAAAACCACATGCACGGTATAGCTAAATTGTATCCTATTGTTTTTTGAAGTATTCTCCGTTCAAGTTAATGCACTTTTCCATTCGTGCAAACCAATCATTAAAACAGTAATTCCAGTCTGAAAGTGATGTTGGCAAAATGGCTGATTTTTACGCTTCCAAGCTGCTTCGGGGTCTTCAAACAGTTGACCGCGTAATAAATCTTTCATTCTAGGGAATATAAAGAAATCGTTTGGGCTCAAGTGAGGACTGTATGGAGGATGGTTCATTAGCTCAACGTTTTCCTGCTTCAAAAAGTCATTTGTTTTCCGAGCCGTATCGTATCGCATTATCGTGATGTAAAATGATGCGAGGTTGCGGATTATTTTTTCGGAGTACGGCTATTATTTCTGGCAAACAAACCGTGATATACTGCTCAGCGGTAACCGTTCTGCGTTCCTGTAAAGGAATTGTCGCAACATGCCCCTTTTTCGAGACAAACGTCGCGACCATTTTTTTTGCCACGCTGCGGGAGTGTACCACTTTCGTTGGTTTGACCGCGTCTTTGAAGACCCAAACTGCTGACTGATGTTTTCTTTCAGGTTTGTATGAATAAATCCATGATTCGTCACCTGAGACGATATTATAAATGGAATTTGACTTCCCTCCGCCAAAACGTTGCAGAGTATTCCGGCACCAATCTACACGAGCCGACTTTTGTTCTTCGGGCAAATTGTGGGGAACCCAGCGGGAAACTATCTTTCTTACACACAGCTCATTATGTGATATCGACTGAATTGCAGTCATTAAGATACTGATAACAGGCCGAATCTGATCGTATGTCATATGACGGTCATCTAAAATAATAGTTCGCACCGCTGAGACATTTATCTTGAGATAATCCGCGACGAAAATTGTGATAAATTAAGGCACGGAAGTGTTCATGCGTGAGCTCCATTTGTGTTAACCACGTGTCAACTTTAAACCAACATAGTTTTTGTTTTTAAACATTTTTTAATTGTTTGAATGTCATTGGGATTCTAAGAGGCCCGCATTCAAATTATAAAAAAGGTTTTATTGTAAGTCAATCCGAAATATTCTATTCCCGATCGTTTCAATGTGCCCCTCCGTACCTACCATATAGATAGAGAAAAGGCGGAAATACTTCTTAGCAGTCTAATGCCAGTTTTGTTTCACCTTATTTTTTCCATTGTCGGATAAGGCTAGAAAACTTTATAAATTAGTATTGTTAGGTATTAAGAACAGTTTTTTTTTTATTATTGTTTACGTGACTTTATCATTGTCCGTTTATGTGTATTTGATTGTATACCTATGAGGGTGACAGGATCTAGAGGATCAAACCCTCTATAATCAATAAAGATTTTAAAAAATAATTATCCAAAGCGGCATCAGCTCTTTAGCTAGTTTTTATACTAAGAAAGGTCTTAAAAATATTAATATTTTAATGGAGAGTTTTATTTTTATAGAATTTGTCAGAAATTAAAAATTGTCGTTTGATTCAAAATCCAACGCCATATCAATTAAGCTGCTGCTTTGTGTTGGTAGAATGACATTACTTTTTAGGTACACACAACAAACTTGCAATAATTTTTTAAATTTTTCAATTAAAGGCACTTTAAGCAATCATCTATTACTAAAGTTTCGACAAACTCTGCAGAGCTAGAAGTAGTTACTATACTTACAGCGTCTCTGCGATGGTTGTTTGGCGGGTCGCTATTCTCAATGACGCGCTCTGCGTCTTGGTTTGACTAACGGCTAAGTAGCTACGCCGAAGTCAGATGCCCTGATGACGAAGCTGCAGACTGTCTGGCCTCCAAAATATTTTATACAACAATATAAAAAATATTTCTGGATGTTTCCCACCTTTGAATGATTGAAGACAACTTATTGTTGAGTGAAATATACATGCTCAAAAAATGCTTATATACAAACGTCAATTACATAAAACCTGTCTGATGGCGAATTATTATTATTATTTTAAAACTCCCTTTTGGCGGAGCATATGTGTCGACCTCGTGCTAGCTGGAAGGAGGAGAATCTCAAGGCTTGATGTGTGCTGTAGACTAATAACACGCTCTGCGGCTGGAACCATGCAATCGATGGTGACGCTTTATACCCACTTCACTTGTATTAATGGGTGTCCCTCAGGGCTCGATTCTTGGCCCATTCCTATTTTTAGTGTATATTAATGACTTAACTTCCCTTGTAGAAGATAATCATGATATAGTATTATTTGCTGATAATATTTCCTTGATTTTTAAACTTAAAAGTCTATCATTTAAATGTGACGAAGTGAATAATGCTATATCAAAGTTAGTACATTGGTTTAACGTTAATAATATGCATTTAAACGGCAATAAAACTAAATGTATTAAAATCTGAATACAAATGTGTTTCTAAATGGGGAAGAACTAAGCCCTGAGGGCTTACCTCTGTTTTTCTTGGCATCACTCTCGACGAATAGCTTCAGTGGGGCCCCCATATATCCAAACTAGCCAGCAGACAAAGACAGAAGAAGATGCAGAAGAGGGACATAAGAGCTATTTACAACCTTAAACCGAGAGAGTCTCTTGGAGAAAAAATTAAAGATATAAATATATTAGCTTTGGCCTCTCAGTATATTTACGAAAATTAAATGAATGTTCACAAAAAAAATTTTAGTAAAAAAGTGACATACACTCTATAAGTACTAGGAACAAACACAAGCTAGTGATACAAGTCTCTCAACTCCACAGAAACAGTATTCATTCTTGGGACAATTTATACTCTATTACAATAAAGTGCCAGAAAATATACAAGGTATGTCTATTACCAAGTTGAAATATTTAATTAAACAAAAGCAGTATTAAAAGGATTATTATAATATAAATGAATACATGGTTGATAATAACCCCTGGGAATGAGGATGAGAAAATGAGTTTGTAATCATTTCTATTGTAAAATTTATTTTAAAACAAAGTCCCGCTGGGTTTCTTGCTTGTTTTTCCCTGGACAGAGGGTTTTTTGAACCAGTGGTAAAGTAAAAAATGAGTTTTAATAAGAATTACTTATAATCAATATTAAGTAAAAAAATATTCTATTCTATTCATTAAGTCTGCAGGAGCGGTGGTCTGGCAGGTGGTGGCGCTCCCGGAGTGCTATTTATGGTCAATGTGTCTATTGTTTCAACGTGTTGCCCAAACCGTGCGCCGTACATTCACTGCGACTGGATTTTAACGGATTCTGTATAACGTTTACACGCATTGACATGCGCGACTTCAGTCGATGTTTGTGTTTACGAACTACGAGCACGGAAAATTTCGGGATGTGACACAACATTACTATTTAAAAATGTATTTATTGCTTTTCGAAGTATTCTCCGTGAATTTTGACACATTTTTCCATACGATGGAACCAATCATTGAAGCAACCATTCCATTCGGAAGTTGGGGTCTCCAAAATGGCCGTTTTGTAGGCATCCACAGCTTCTTCAGGTGATGAAAATCTCTGTCCACGCAATTTATTCTTTATTTTAGGAAAAGTATAGAAATCATTAGGGCTTCGGTCGGGGCTATACGGCGGATGGTCTAATAATTCTATGTTTTCTTGCTCTAAAAACTCTTTTGTTCTGTGTGCGCTGTGAGAACTCGCATTGTCGTGATGGAGGATGATGCGGCGGTTGCAGTTCTCTTTACAGAGTTTAGAAACGACCTGTGGCAAACATATGCTAGCATACCATTCTGCATCAACCGTTCTTTGTCCCTCAAGAAGAATAGTCGTAACATGGTCGGTTTTGGAGACAAACGTGGCCACCATTTTTTTTCTTGCAACACTCCGTGAACGAATAATTTTTGTTGGCTTTAACTCATTTTCGAACATCCAAGCTCGTGACTGGTTTTTTGTTTCGGGTTCGTACGCGTATATCCAGGATTCGTCACCTGATACAATATTGTATACAGTATTTGAGGATCCTGCGTGGAATCTTGCGAGAGTTCTGACGCACCAAGTAACGCGAGCCGCTTTTTGCTCTTCACAGAGCGAATGCGGTATCCATCGGGAAAACAACTTTTTTACACCTAATTGTTCATGCAAGATTATTTGTATTTGACTCATGCCAATGTCTAAAGTTGCCTGAATTTCACGGTATGTCACATGTCTATCTTCTTCATTCAGCTTACGCACAGCATCAACGTTTTCTTGGGTGACTGCAGTTTTTGGACGACCTTGACGGGGATCATCACTGAGCTTGACACGTCTACGTTGAAATTCAGCAAACAAGCGATAAATTGTGATTTTGGTTGGGGCTTCATCACCAAATGCAGAAATCATCCGGTTAACACACTGTTTTTGTGTTAAACCATTTCGAAAGTCATAATAAATCATCGCTCTTGAATTTTCTCGAATTAATTCCATTTTCTCAACGACTAAACAAGTTTGACAAAACCTTGTGACAAGACCGAGAATCTTTCTTTAAATAAATAAATGGTATTCGATTTTTAAAACCAAGAAGTTTTCAATTAAAAAGATTTTAATATGACAGGAACAGTGGAAATATTCCATTCCCGATCCTTTTAGTGCAGCCTATGTACCAAGGGGAAAAGCCCTATTTTACTAATTCGCCAGTTATTTTGCTGTGGACTACAGTCCAGTTCCCAAATTCTTATTCCTCTTCGAGGGGAGCGCGTTTTATGGTCCGTCTGCCTCCCCCATATTTTTAAAAGTGTGGGAGACCAAAGCCCTTGTATCTGGTATTTTTTTTAAATATTGTGAACCTTTTCCAAAGGGGAAGGGATTAATTAATAAGGAATTGGCTGATGTGAACCTGATGCAAGTATAATAGGGACGATTTAATGTTCTTAACCTTTTTGAGCCATGTCTTCATTAAAGCGGTTCTTTAGCTTAAAATAATTATAAAGCACAACCAACAACTTTCGATTGCTCTGGTTAATATTCATTCTTCCAAGAGACACTTAAAAGAACTAAGTTACTAAACACAAAGTAAATAAGGATCCTAACTAAGACGATCGTGCCATAAATATAACCAAGAGCTATTAGGCTGACAGTTTAAAAGACCTAAATAACTAAAGCTTTAGAAAGTTTCTAGGGAAAGATCAATATTTTGTTGACCGGGTCACATATTCTTTAAAGGAAAACAATATAAATATATATTATGATAAATATTTTATATACTGTCTTTTCTATACAAAAGCGGTCTTATAGTTTGTAGATATTTATAGAAATGGACGTTCGAGGTCTTCGTTACCATGGGTTCTCATCTCCATTTCACACTTTGTTTCTATTTCTATTATTTATATAATAAAACGTTATCCTCACAGTAGGTTTTTATCATGTATGGTGGTGGCAGTTTACACATAAAGTCTCTAAGTAGACACTTCCATACCCGGAAACAGTTCGGAGTCCATGCAAACATTTGTTCCCTGCGGGATTCGAACTCGCGGCTTCGCAGCGCTGAGATCAAACGCTTAGCTATAGTGCTACGGACCTGTCACTAAACCTACAATTTAATTTATCTTTCTTATCTCTCCTTTTTACGCTGTGGCTTTACGCTCCAACGGCAGACGAGTTCCTTATAGTACTCTGAGCAGAGTGCAGATGAGTTTTAAAAATTGATTGATCAATACATGACGCATGCTCTCGACGCGTCTGAAATATTTCTTTTATTTTATATATAAATATAATAGTTCATAGTCTTTCGCGCGCACGTGCGATAAATTTGTGGATTACGCGATACACTAGTGTTACCAACCGTATTATCGTTAAATGTGGTATTTTACCATATTTTCATGTAGCACAAATAATTAAAAAATTAAAGAAATAGACCATTTATATAAATAAAGCAGGATTAATTTGGAAACAAGCAACCGTGACCGTGAGTGTTTAATCCTATTGCTTATATCTACATTTATTTTCATACAAATAATATCTACTTTTACACAAGCTTTTTATATAATATTATTTAAAATTTAAATAAAATTTCTTTATATATATATATATATATATATATATATATATATATATATATATATATATATATATATATATATTTCTTTTGTCGGTGTGTATGTGACTGAACTCATCCTTAACGCTTTGAACAATTTTCATGAAATTTTGTGTGTGTGTGTGTGTGTGTGATTAAGTTGGCTGGAGAATGGCTTAGATACTACTACAATTGGACATGTGCGAAGCCGGCACATGATGCTTACTCGTATGATTGGGCTATTTACGTCTAACAAAACATTACACCAATCTTGCAATATCAGTGACAGTAAGGTTAAAGTACTTATACTTATACTTATCTTCACGCACAATCCCTGACGGGGTAGCCAGAGAGAACAGATCGCCAAGTGTCACGATCCTTACATACCTCTTTCGCTTCTTTCAGATTCATTATCTTCTTCATACATGCACGTCTAGGTATCCGAGTACTCTTGACCCTCCCCTGTTCGAGCAATTTGCCCACATGGTCTTCGAAAGTTAGTCTCGGTCTACCTCGACACCTTTTAATATTAACTTTCGCGCTATATATTTTCTTCACCATTCGGTCTTCACTCATTCGCTCAACGTGCCCAAACCATCGAAGCACGCCCTTTTCAATTTTTGTGATAAGGTCATCTTTCAAACCTGCCATATTGCGAATCTCTTCGTTTCTCTTTCGGTCGGCCTTGGTAACGCCGCACATTTTACGAAGAGATCGCATCTCCACTGCATTCAACTTGCTTTTATGCTTCTTCTGGCATACCCAGGTTTCACTGCCATATAACAAAGTCGGTACCAACACTGCGTTATGTATTGCAAGGCGTGCACTCTTCACTACGCCTTGCTTTTGACTAACGCAGTCAGGGCACCATTGACTTTGTTCCCGGCAGCGAAACGCCTGTCCACATCTAAATCACATCTTCCATCCCAGCTGAAAGCACAGTAGGTTAAAGTGCAGCTGCTAAAGCGCAAACATAGTAATGATATAAACGTAAACCATAAATAAATTAATACATAATATCGAAAGAATTATAGTTATTAATTTTAATAATTATCGCATGGATAAGTATTTTTTATTTTCACTATAATCGTATGAATAATTATTTTTTAATCATACGATTATTGTTTGATTACCAACTTCCTTTTATCCCTCAATATACTTTTCAATATAATATGAATCTAATAATAAAAATGTCACATAAAAATTTTGCTTTTAATTTGAAAAATTAATGGATTGCCTGCTGATGTTGATTACTATAAAGGTTAAAAACGAGCTCTTAAACAATTATAATATGTATTAATATTTTAAAAGAGCGGTGTTAATTCAAGATAAACAGCTAAAATACTGAGTGAGCGCATAGTAGTTCAACATATGATAAGAAATAATAATAATAATAATATTGTGATTTTAGCAATTCTATTGGAATGTAGCTGGGGACGGATAAGTGTGCGATCCTCCACGTCGAAAGGGGAAGTGTTGCTCACTCTGAGGGCATAAATTTATCTATGCCCATCAGCATAAGGACCCTTTCCGAGACTGAAACATACCGATACCTGGGTATGTCACAGAACATCGGTGTAGATTGGGCGGGTATGAAACGGTCAGTTTGCGATGTGTTTTATGCACGCTTGACCAAAGTGTCTAATAGCCTTTTGTCCAGTGTGAATAAGACGCACGCATATAACGGTTAGATCATGCCTGTACTCATGTATACCTTTGGCATGCTCAGGTGGACTCAGACCGAACTGAAGGCTCTGGACAGAATAGTCCGCACTATAATGACGTCTCACAGGATGCATCATCCAACATAGTCAGTAATGGTAGGCTGTACTTGCCGCGAAAGCATTGTCGGCGCGGCTTTTAAGCGCGCTTACCATGCATAATCGCAAAGTGTGCAGCTTCCGTAATTACTTTCTGACGAGAGCAAATGATCCATACTAAAGGGACGTTATTTTTTGTGATAAAGGGCTAACCCCTCTATCGTTAGCCAACGAGCAATGGCAAGACCGAATAGTGCAGAGCATTTCCGACCGGGAGACCGTATGGAAGGAGAAAGAGCTCCACAGGAGGTTCTACAAGGCCCTTCATGAGCCTTTCGTAGAAACAGTCACCTCCCTCCACTGGCTACGTTTCGGTGACCTCTTTGGGGAAACCGAGGGTTTTGTCTGTGCAATACAGGATCAAGTTATTAAGACCAACAATTATCGGAAATACATCCTAAAGGATGGCGCCGTCGACATCTGTCAAGCTTGTCGCCATCCTGGTGAGTCACTTAGGCATGTCATCTCAGGTTGTTCTACGCTTTCAAACTCTGAGTAAATACTCACAAATGCACAGACACAACCTAGTAGCCAGGATTCTACACCAGAAGATAGCTCTGAAATACAGTCTCGTGGATCGGAAACTGCCATATTATAAGTACATGCCGGAAGCCGTACTCAAAAATGACCGTGCCAGGCTCTACTGGGACCGGGCCATCGTCACAGATGGGACTATTCTTGCGAATAAGCCAGATATTGTGCTGATGGACCGGGCACAGTCAAGGATATTTTACATTACCATTCCTTATGACGAGAACCTCGTGAAAATCGTAACAGATAAGCTGACAAAATATCTGGACCTGGCTCACGAGGTGACCGACATGTGGGGTGGTCTGCCAACCGAAATTATTCCTGTTGTCGTTTCTGCGAACTGGTTAATCCTAGTCTGGCTGACTAGGATTAACCGATTCGCAGCAACCGTCCGCATCGTTCGCCGGTTTCTTTCCCTTTCCCCCTAAACCTCGGCCGTCTGGCCTCCTCTGCCCAGGGCTTCCATCTGGTTGGGTTTTTGTATATTTACGTATTTTTTATGTATTTATTTTATTTTATTGCTATTTATGCATTTTTATCATTTTCTTTTACAATTATATATTTATACTGCCCAACCAGATGAGAAAACTTTATAGATATACCAAAATAATAATAATAACAATAATATCGTTTATTCGCTTAAACATGGTACATCAGAAGTGACAAATAGTTGCATATTGTATATAGCCCACATGCTTACCACTCTGAAATGCAAAAATTATTAATTAAATATAAACAATTAATTATGTACATATATTAAATTAAACCAAATAAATATAAATTAAAAAAGTTAAAATTACAATCATTATTTCAAGCAAATTAGTTAGTTATCTATTATTCAGTTAAATTAAATAAAATTAAAATTACAATCGTCATGTCAATCATTATAAATAGTAAAAATTAAAATGCCAAAAGAAAAAGGAGAAGGAGACATCTCCATACATTTTTGGGTCCAGATGTTAACAAGATGAAAGTCGGACCATTTGAAACCTTATATATAAAACATTCATACCTGAAAATCTGGCTAGATTTGTCAATCTAGGAGCTGAGTTATTGAAGAAAAAAAAAAGTGATTTGTGATGTATTACCTACACTGTAACAGGCGATTTTTCACTGTAATAACACTGTAACAGGTTTATTTTTCACTATAATTTTTTAAAGATATAAAAGGCGAATCAGTATAAAATCGTCAAAGAAAAGCTGAGGTTATCTAGGAAATAAAATATTGAAACGCTTAACGAAAATTAAAACAACAACAACTAATTGAAATGAATATTAGAAATATCGATCTGAGATCGATAACTTGAATAATTGTTGTTACTGTTATTTGTTGACATGTTGATACTTTGTATTTTTTTATATTATTTTGTAGATATGTTTTTTTAACTGCCTAGTTACCACAGGTAAATAATTAAAAATAGATATTAAAATGCTGGATTTAATCGAGAATCGATAATATTGCACTCGTTTCAAATCAAATCGAAAATTGGTCTTTTTCTTTTTTTTAATGAATAGTTTTGAAGTTTGAACTGTCAAAACAAACTAATAGAAACAAGGATGTTATAATATAATAAATAGAAATTACTAGTGGCAGGTAGTGTACAGAAAAGATAATTTCACTATTGTATTCTTTATGGTAATCGATTTATTTCCATAAAATTTTTATTTCTTTTTTCTTATGCGAATAATAATATACTTTATTTCCAAATTAATATATCATATCAATATAATATCAACTTTATCATTTATTTTTTTTGGATCCGAATAAATATAAAATCGATTGCATCAATACAATCGATTTTCTAACTTATTTATTATTTTATTGTTTTTTTCGAAATCTAGATTGTAAAATGAGCTAGTTTTTTGTATTTAACTTTAGAAAAATATAGCCAATTTTTTAAAGTATAAACCAATTAGTTAAATTCAGGCCCAAAAATCCCATTCTCCTTTACAGAAAATTACACGAAAATAAAGTACGGTAAATACAGTATATCAAATTTGGACAACAATATTCTATTCATTTAAAAATAATTTTACATCATACACACATTTTAATAACAGCCAGCTTATGAGCTTGATTTTAAATTTACAGTTTCTGTTTCTTCTTTACACGTTTGTCTTGTTTCTTACAAGAAGTTTATTATATATCTTTACACTTATCGCGTAACAGACAGTATGATAAAATACAGTTTTAGGTATACGTTCTAAAACAAGTGTTACGCAAATATACCTCAGATGCTTTTTTGTACATATGTATTTTTTTTTTACATGAACACTTGCTTTAATCAGATCCTTAAATAAGGGCTTACACGAATCATACCATTTGGCCCCAGTTTAGGCTCTCACATACTTTTTTGAGCTATAAAAGCTCTTTTTGAATAAAAGCTATTACTCCAAATTAATAATCCGTATCTTAGAATTGTTACAACATACCCATGATATGCAATGAGTGCGGTTTGACGTGACGATGTTCTTTTTAATTTATTCAAAACGTACACAAATCTATTAATTTTATTACAAATTTCGTCAATACGAGCCATGTAATTACAATTACTATCCAGTTTTTATCCCAGAAATTACTTCTGTTCGTTTTTTTGCACATTGTCATTATTATACCTTATGTCAAGATCTAGTTTCTTTCTACTATTACTATAAAATTGTATATAACAGGTTTTGGCTATTTCGACATTTAATTTATTATTATGTTACCAAGAAATTCCATCATTTATTGTGTATTTTATATCATTTTCATTATAATGTCTATTACCATGATTATTTTTTATAATCAAAGATATGTCATCCGCAAACACAATGCAAGGGGATGGAGTTGAATCCGATAAAATATTTACATATATCAAAACAAAATGGGCCCAAAAACGCTTCCCTGAGGAACTCCAGCGTACTTGTAGTCGCAATAAAAATTTTTGTCAAAACATTATTTCTGTTAAGGCTTATAACTTACACACACTGTTTTTGATGATAAGTATGATTTTATCCACTGCAATGTCAGTACACTTATCCCATATTTTTCTAGCTTACGTAATAAGGTGTCATGGTAAACAAAGTCTAATGCTTTTGATATATCAAAAAATACACCTGTTAGATTTACCTTATGATTTATTGCATCGGTGATTCTTTTTAGTAGATTAAAACATGTCATTACGAATGATTTGTGTTGCTGGAAGCCATATTGTTCTTTTTTTGGTAAAATTGTTGTCATAAAAATAATGACTACGCCTACTATGCGTAGCTTTTTCAAATATTTTGAAGAAAATTGACTAAATTGTTATTGGATGATAGTTGTTCATATCTTTTTTATAACTTTGTTTAAATAAAGGCTTGACCAAAGATAGTTATAACGACTCTGGAAAAGCACCTACTTCGAATGATCAATTTTTAAATATGTAGGTATAGGCGACAGTTCATACTCGTAGTATTTAATGGCTTTCATATTTACACAACTATATCCTTCACTTTTAGATTTTTTTTAATTAACGATTAATGCCTTTGTAGTGTGTAGTAATAGTGTAGTAATTGGACATGAAACATAATTTTACATGGGCTTTTATGTTATACAGGTGTGTTTCGCTTGCCTTAAGTTAACTGTCCTTGTCTGGCTTTCATAATACTCACTAAAATCATTAGCAATTTTCTGTAGAGATCATAGACATTCATTATTTTTGTTTATCACGTTTAAATAGTGGTCGTTTGATTTTGACATTGCCTTCAATTTTATCATATTCAGTGAATTTTTTTTAACATTCTTACCGGTATTTATTCGTTTAAAATAATGTATTCTTTTAGACACGTCAATGCAATTTTTTAGTGATTTGGTATATCTTTTATATTTTTGTTTATTCTCTTCAGCTTTTTTCCTATAATAACCA
This sequence comes from Parnassius glacialis, assembly GCA_033319125.1. Taxonomy (NCBI): domain Eukaryota; kingdom Metazoa; phylum Arthropoda; class Insecta; order Lepidoptera; family Papilionidae; genus Parnassius; species Parnassius glacialis. The sequence goes on from JAVANC010000014.1 coordinate 7,613,585, forward strand.
ATTTTGAATTTCATTTCATTAAGCAACTAAGTCTCAAGCCTTTTGTGATTCAGTTATTTTTTTATTACATGTCTAACGTTTTATAAATTAATTGTATGCAGCATTGATGTCCTTGTCCTCAAAAAACTTCCTTAAAAGTAAGCTTTTTTACACATTTACGAAACTTAATTTTAATTTATTAATCCAAAATTTATATTTGAACAAATACTAATGTTGTTAACAATTGACCCTTCAACAAGATGTTATTGATTAGGCTTTGCTTTAATGGTTATCTCATGCGTGAAATTAAGAGGTTGAATTTAGAAACACTCCTTTAAATAATTGCCTTAAAAACTTAGATCATTCAATAAATAATGATGTTCCTATTACTGCAGATCCGTGCAGTTTTAATCCCCCCCCCCCCTTCCCGTTTTATTTTAGAAATATTTTATACAATATATAAATCAGTACAAGTCTTCTGTACTCTTTGTTTCTTTGTGTCTTTTTATTATCACCTTGACAAATGCGTTTGCAGATTACTCTATTTACAAGACTTGCATAGCTTCAGTTTCCGTTAGTAAAAGGATTAGTAACAGGTAGATCAGTAACAGGTAGTTTTCATATTTTTGAGACCTTTACCGGCTTTATGTAAGAAAGATAAGAGAGAGAGCTATTTTTTTACCAAAACGCCGGCCTGTAGCTTAGCAAGGATGTGACTCCTACACGCCCTTGCTACGCTACTGTTGAAACACCTTTAAAGATCTTTGTTAGCATCAAAGAATAAAATATTTCCATATATATGATATACTATGTACTGAAAACCTAAAGATATCATCCCACAGAAATTCGGCAAATTTGCTATCTATTTTCTATATCTATTTATTAATTGTTATGTGTTCAGCATTTTTATCGATATAAAATTACTAATAAAAATCTTAACAAGTTTCAGAGCTTTAACTTTTGGAACAGTTGTGGGTGGAGTGGCTTTTGATGGGAATCAAAAATGTCTATATTGTATCAGATGGGATTCACCGTGATAGGTAAGCTATGTGTCATAATGAAATGCTATCAATATCTAATTATTTTTCAAATACTAAATCTTAAAAAAGGAATCATATCTCAGATAGAGACAATATAATAGTGTTTTCGAGGGGTTGCTGCTAGCTTGAAATAGAATCCTTCCAAAAAGAGCTATATCTCCTAAGATACGCTACGGAGAAGCATAGAACGCTTAGTTCTCAAGGGTGACATCTCTTCTGCATAAATCTATCTCTCTAAATTAACCATTGAAAGAGAAGCCCTCAATATCCAATCAGGCTGAATGAAGTTGTTGTTGATTCCATCACTGATGTGGTACTTCAAGAAATGAAACTTTTTAGTGCCTATCGGAGACAAATCCCAGTCATGGATGGTCACCCCTGTAATATTGCATCACACCACAAGCAGAAGTGCTACCGTGGCTGGCATCGACGTCTCGGAATGCAAATAGTCTTAAAAAAGTAATTCCACCTCACCTCCAGGCCCTTCAAAAGAACCGTTGGCAAGGCAAAGTCAAAACACATCGGCAGAATTGGCGAGAAACTAGTTCACTTTCCTTCGGGAATATGTACATTCTGTTCTCTCACTAAGGCTGTCCAAGGAAACTTCTGTTAACCATTCCGCACCCTGACCCATACCGCAAAGGAGAAAACCGATCTGTTATGCTCTCTTTGCGTTCAACTCGACTTACGATAACGGGGGAACACACCATCCCGCGGTATGAGTGCTCCTTCGGATGTGCTGTTTACACAATGCTTGGTATCAATAAATTATGTGATAGTTATTTGGCATTGTACTACATAAAAATAGATATTCTAATCGATTAATCGAAAATCTCCAAGAATTTATTTGGACTTTAATTTATTCAAGGAGAGATCCAAAAATTTACTATTATTTCAGCTTGCTACACATGTTTTATGTTTGGCCTGATGTACGCATGGCCATCATCGACTGTGAAATTTTTTTCATCAGCGAACACAACCCTGCACCGGCCTATGTATGAGCTGGAAATAGCGCTGTTTGGAAGTCTCTCATCCATCGGTGGGCTCGTTAGCACACCTCTAGCGCCGTTGCTTCTCGACAACTTCGGTAGAAAGTACAGTTGCTTGATCATTTCCATAACACAAGTGGTACGTAATTTTTTTGATAGCCATGTTCTGAGGTCAACTCATACGACTTCTGCATGCTTATTTATAGTTCAGTACACATAGGGCATAGTGAGTCGTGGTAGCTCAGATGGTTTGCACAGCTGTTAGATTCACAGTACGCCAGCAACCCGGGTTCGATCCCCGCCGACACTAATGCAATTGTTTATTGCAATTTTAAGTGCTGATTTACCACGTGCTCGGCGGTGAATGAAAACATCGTGACGAAACTTCCAAGTCTGAGAAATAAGAAAAAAAATATGTTGAAGACATGCGAAGTTCACCAACACGCATTGGGGCAGCACGGCGGACATTTCCTTGCCCTAAAACCCTATCAGAAATGAGAGGAGGCCTGTGCTCAGCAGTGGGACGTATATAGGCTGTAACTTTAGCTTTTAACTTTAACACATAGGGCGGGAGCTGACCGGAGAATAGAATTAACTGCAAAGATAAGAATTACATAATTTTATCTTACCAAGTGTCTGCTTTACTGACGACGGTGTGGTGACCTGCTGTAAGAAACATATATCTGCGAACCTACGAGCCGCGAGTGAAAATCCCGGAATACGTATAAAATACAAATAATTGCCCCTTGTCCTGATGTTCCATGTATAAATAATGAAAATATGTTAAAAACATGATTATATGATATAGGAGAAATGAACAGAGGGAAACGTTTAAAAGGAGTATTTATTTTTAATTTAATTTGTAGGTGGCATGGGTGATCGCTCTTGTTAGTAACCGGGTGGAAGCAATTCTCGCGTCGACATTTATTTGTGGAATGGCCGGCAGCAGCTTTATAATCGTACCAGTTTTCATCAGCGAGTTCTGCCAGGACTCGATACGAGGAATGATGACTACAGGGACTCTCGTCGCGTTCGGCCTTGGAATGCTAATTAGTTATCTCCTTGGTGGATGCCTGGAGTACGATACCATGAAATACACATGTTTTTCGATGGCACTTGCGGGCGTGTTGCTGCTTTGGTTTATGAAGGAATCACCAATGTTTCTCATGAAGAAGGAACTTGAGAAGGTATTTTTTTATGTTTTAGATAACATTGCCAACCGTTATATAATCTCGATAGTATTCTCGTGATTTGAGGGCCGCAAAAGAGAATCAATCACCACATTAAAAGGCTGTATAATATCTATATCTCGCAAATACGACAGGAGATCTCACTTTTGATCTCGGAAATTCAGCAGGTTAAGCAAATTAATTATTATCAATAATATGACAGCGTAATGCACCATACATACAGTATATAGCAAATACAGTTCGACTACACCATAACATGTCTCCATCACAATTACACAGTATGATACCACTGTGTGTGAAGGACACATTACATGATAACACTAAAGTATGCTAACCAACCGAAACACTATCACACTATCCTCCTTTCCTGCACCAGAAGAATTAGTGAAATGAACAAAACCACGACACTATCTTAGCACTTGTACAATGACTTCACCCGTAGAATGATTCAAGCGGAATCTCTCACGCACGGCGCCTACAGTGAACTTTGTACTGCAAAAAGTGGGTGTTTCTCAATATACCCTCAATTTTACCTCGATACAACCGGTTTTTTATAGACGCACCGAAATATATATGTGTATATATTGGAGACGTTGTCCTCGAGTGACCAGGAATAGAGTCTTGCAAAAAGTACACGGTATATTTTTGAAGTGTATCACCGAAATACTTCACTACACGATCCAAGACAGTCATTTGATATACTTTGGCTGATATTGGAGAAGCGCTTGCAAATGAAAACTAGTTTTTATCTGTATATTGAAAGTATGGCGTATGCAATAAGGTTATATCGCTATCTATCAGAAGTTACAATGTTTGAAAAGGAATTGCAAAAATGCTATCTATTAATATAAAATAATCACTCACTATTATAATGACTTTGGCTTCATAATTCGATTATGCTATTGAGACAAAAATGAAATGAAAACAAATGAGGCAAAAGTTTTGTACAGCGCATACGTACAGAAATTACTGCTGATAGTACGCTATTATTGGCTGCTGTACAATGGGGTGGACAATGAGATAGTTCTGCAGCAAATGGTCATATGACAGCGCCATGTCATTTATCTCTAGTCTTTGCATGATCATTCACACGTACGTGCTTCGTTCGTAACTTCGCGAAATGCTCCTTCAGCACGAAAATTTCTATAATAAATAAATGATATCTAAATAAACAAAACGTGCATGAGTGTCGTGGAACACTCGGCTGGAAAGAAGGTTCTTTTGTTGTATATAATTATTGATAAACGTATTATATACTATTGATTAACAAATACAAATAAATGAATTACTAGCGTCTCTTAAAATGAAGCGTCATTTAAAATAAAATAATATTTCTTTCATGGTGAGATAAGAAAAAGTGCCATTGAGATGGATATTATTCTATCCTGCTTCCTTATAGCTGTCAAGGTCGTCTACACTACGTCAGAAGGGGTCGTGACGGAAAAATCTTACACTTCTTCTCGCCTAGCCCCCATGCGCCAAATTTGTACCGTCCGATAAGGAACTTCGTTCTAAAGAATTGTGTTGATATTTTATTCAATTTTTAATTATACAATTTAAAGTTGTTTCAAATTTAACCTTTCTTTGTCAATTATTTATCTATTCCATTTGTTATACCAACTAATTTATAATTTTGAATACATAATTTATTATTTTATTTTGCATGCCTTATGAAATGTAAATGTAATTTAAGATTGTATATAGGCATTTTGCAATGCGTTATGTTATACACGGATTAATTTAAATAATTAAATAAAAGATCTTTCTGGGATATCTCATAGTCGCCTTTTATAACACTCACGGGACAAAACAGGGTTGGGGAGAGTGGGGTGATTGCGGACATCGGGTAATTTCGGACGCAGATGTTTCTAGTAGTTTAGCCCTTTTTGCATCTCACTATTCGTTATAATTTTTCTGCATCTCTAGTGCAAGGACCGTAGTTAAGACTGGAGGCCGAGCACGCACTTCAAGGTAAGTATCGACAATTTTTTCATGGCTTTTCTTGTAATTTTGGGATATTTTCATTGACGTGTACATGCAGTGATATGTGTATTACCAAAACGTTACTTCTGCCACAAAAGCATAAGGGATACACCATTAAAAATGTAGCAAAAAATAAATCACATGAGCTATAATAAACTCAAAAATATTTAAAATGTACAAAAACTATGATTCGGTTACTAGCGGATATAAGAGGCCACCTCTGAGAGGTGGGCTAAACTAATTTAAAATTGAATTTAATAATAAAAGTAATGTAGTGCCTGGTGTATCTCTTTGTTTGTTTATTGTGTAGAATAAACGGTATTACAAATAAATAAACATATATAATATTTAGTTTTCTATTTCAGATGCTCTGCATTTAGAAAAAAAAACGGAAGTATTTCTACGCGCTTAAAAAAAATTGATGAATGTACACAAGTGGTGAACGCAGTACCTAGACAACTTACGTGAAATGCTACCGCTAGTTATGTTCCACTATATAAAGAAGGAAACTAACAACAAAATGGTGGCAACAGCACGCTACTGCTTGGCTTGAGGAGTGTGAAACGCACATGGTGTATATGGCACTCACCCTGGGGCCCGAAATAAGCACATAAGATGTTTAAGTGTTGTTGGTCTTCACACAAAAGCCTTTTATCTAACCACAAATATGGAACAGAGTATAGTTTCAAACCTGATCGGATTCATCTTCTGCATAAGGAAAAAAATTGGGCCAGATCTGAGAGTTTTGGTGATAACGTGCACGAGCACACAAGTGCAATATTTGTGTAATAGTCAAGCCCAAGTTCAGTCCATACATACGCAGCCTTTATCTAATGCTATAAATATACCTTATCTACATACTCCTATAAAATCCCTCTGTGAAAATTGAGCTATACTATACAAATTAGTACTTCCGAAAAACAGAAATTGCAAAAGCAAAAAGAAAAATATAAAGAATGAATAATTTAGTAAAACATGTAGAAAAGAATATGGACTGACAATATTAAAAAATATATAAAGAAAAGGAAGTACACCAATACAAAGTCCAAGAAAGAAGTTAAATCTTCAGAATTTGATACGATGCTTGCATTATATATTGCGTATTTTTTATTTTGCATCTTACTTCTCTTGAGAAGTAAGATGCAAAATAAAAAATACTCTTACTATCACTTGTATGTATCGTCTCCCTCAGAGGACTGGATACCCTGTGTAATTTCCATGTCTGGTAGTTATATTTGTGATTGTTTTTGAAATAATAGATCCTTCATGATTTCTCCAGAGGATTCGCAATTAACCAAACTGGTGTCCACATTTACCCGATATGCACTGAATAATTAAGGGCAGCAAGCTTTTTATTTTCATTAAATATTTAATAGTAGTTCATTAGTTAAAAATAAAAATTATGGTAATTTCGTAATGATGCCTTAAGGCTTTAACTAGCCTGAATGACCTTGACGAAATGGAGATCGCAGAGATTTTAGCCGACGTCCACACCATCTAGCAACTACGTTATGTATTACTTATAAAAGTGCAAAGATTAATAGACTGCAGAGATGACAATTATATAAGTGACATACTGCCCGTTATGCTTGCGCATCACTGAGAATTATGTCGCGGTTACGCATCTTCAATTACATTGCACGGTGTGGTGCTGTAGCTTTGTCCGGTAGGCGTCACGAGCTATTTATTTTTTATTTATTTATTTTATTAGGCTCTCACAGCAATGAGTACACTGTTACATACATATGGAATGACATCACAATTATTAAAACTAAATGTCCCACTACTTACAGGAGGGCACCACATGCATAAAATAAGAGATTTTACGTTGATTTTACAACAGTACATAGGTACAATTTAACTCTAATAAAATTTTAATTTAAATTAATAATGAAGAAACTTCCATTAGAACATAGCCTTAATCGCCGATAACTACTTTTTTGATGCCAGCCATCAAGGTTGAGAATAGATCTATTCTTCTTTGGTATTCTTTATATAATGCAAACATTCTTGTTAAGGAACAATGTGAGTAGGGTAATATTGGGGCTGCTGCATCACTCACATCCGTTCGCGATGCAGTTTGCCCCAATATTACACTAAACAGCTCTACATTTCCATTTTTTAACTAAGCAGATGTCTTTTCAATTCTGTATCACTTTTAACTCACAGCGTTTTTCTACTTTTTCATTTCTTTTAACTAAGCAGATGTCTTCTCAATTCTGTGTCACTCTTTTTAACTCACAGCGATTTACCATACTCTTTCAAACATTTATTTATATAATCTAACCCTGTCACGGCGTTCACATAAAAACATTGAGGATAATGTAATGCGTGTTGCATTCACGGATCATCGTAAATCTCCCAATCTCTAATAAGTCCTCCACAGGAAAAACAAGCAGCTGTATCATTTATGCTATCACCAAAATAAAATAATCTCGCATCAGCTATTTCATTCACCACTGCTTCTCTTAAATCACTCGTTGCCCAATAATGGCTAAATGAAAATAAGCGTGTTTTATATGAATCATATAAACTATATCGGGGTCTGTATTCATTTTGAGACATGTCCATCATGTTTTGTGGAGGTTCGATTTTGCTGGTTGCAAGAGTATAATGAAGCTGCAAAGCTGCGCTGATTTCTTATAAACATTTTAAAAAAGTTGAGGGGGAGAATTTTTTATGAAATAAAATAAAGAATATTTCAAATGTTATTATCAGAGCACCATTTATTTAAACAAAAAACGTTTTTCAAGGTACATACTGAGTCGCGATTAATACAAATATACAAATCTTTACAATCTTTATATCGATCATACAGATTTAATAAACTAGGACAGCCTTTATCTTCTAAATTAATTATATTAATATTTTGTAAGATGGGTTTTAACCATAAAACTTTTTCTAAACCTTTGACGTACTCGTATATACATTTATCCTTTATATTATCTGCAATCAAATTCTGATAATTTAAATAAGGTGTTACTCCCTCACACCAATATCTCTTTCTATTACGTTGAATCGAATTTACATGTTTTTTTTTCTTTTAAAGTCAATTTGTAAAAAGGAAATGGTGGTTTAATTAAAAGTCGTTGTATTTTATTGTTACACAATATTGCAATTTCTTTCACTATGAATTCATTTCTTTCTGTTTTGAAACCTTGGACATCTACGATAGCAGTCATGTCAACTTGCGCACTATGTTACTTAAAGGTTTATATTCCACAAGTTGATCGGTAATGATTAAACAATATCCAGTTGTCTTCTCTGGTATTGCCGTTGTACATTCAATCTCCAAACGAACATCTACGGGTCCTGTTTTTAGACTCGTTTTGTCTTGAACAATCTATCACAAATAGCGAAGCCTTCTCCTTAAAGCTACTTAAATCAAGCAGTGGGTCTGCAGGAGAGTTGTAGTACGACTGGCGAAATTTCACATACATTTCGTATAGTATATTAAATTTGTTTTCGGAAAACTTTAAATATGAGGGCACGTATGGGTAATATTGTGAATTCAAAAACAATGTCACATTTCTCACTCCACAGTGACCAAATATGGAACAGTCTTTAATTTTTTGATTTTTTCTGTTTGTTTGTAAACAAAAAATTACATATCGAGGTTTCTCTAATTTTGACGCAGTCTTAATATACCAGGAATGCTTAGTTGCTGTAGGAAGTAAAGGGTATTCATATAAAGCCCAATTTCTAAATGCCATCTGTATAGGTTTATCTCTTTCTAAATGTTTAAGAAGTTTCAGTCGTTCACGATCTGATACTCTCACATGTGGCACTCGCCATTGTATTCTTTGTATGTCTATTTGAAAATGTGCAACATCTTCAGTTCCTATAATACTATTTATGTTAGAACTACTTCTGTTCAGTATAAGTTCATGTTTACAATTTATTACAATTTTAGCATAATCTTCTGCAAACCCTAAAATCTTATTTAAAGGTACAGTAGCACTAAAATCACTGTTTTCACTTTTAAATCCATCCATATCCCAACCCCACAGAGCTGCTACTTTATTTTCTGCTTCATTCATTGAAATGTATGATTTAATTGTTGCCGTTATACCAGCATTTTTAATACGATCTATTTCGATTCCATTTATCTCATACCTTATGTCTTGAAACAAGAACATAATAGGATTATTACTGAACGTAACAGGTTTTTTAATCTGGTTTCCATCTTTGCTGAAGAGCTTTGCACGACCTTCGATGTTAATTGAACTGGCTGATGGTAATACATATATGTCTTGCTGATGTATAGGAATTCTTATTTCATCGTTTTCTCTAAAGCTATTATTATATTGATTATAAGAATGGACTTCATAACTTTCAATAGAAGTATCAAAGTTTGGTAAGTCATTAATCTGTAGTGTATTCATACTTTAAATCCTAAGGACTTTAGAAAATCTTTATTACTTTTACTCAAGGTCTTAAATTTTTTCTCACGTCTTCGCACCTTAGTGAACGTAGAAGTAATAGGGCGCTTTAAGTAGACTGTAGGGTTTTTATAGTGCAATATCATTTTACTTTCCTCAAATGGAGGCGAATTTTAATACATTGTTCTTTGAAATTAATTCTGTAGCCAAATTGATCTAAAACTTTAATAGTTATAGATGTAATATTATTTTTATTCACTGGGAAGTAAATAACGTTCTGAGGTATTTCTATGTATTGATTATCTGCGGCAGTTTTAGATACAAATTCGTGAATAATATGAGTAGGTAACCCGTTGCAATATGAACCGTATATGAGATCACATTCGATTCTGATCACAGATGGGAACTTGCTATCAACATAAGAATATTTTGTTGTTGAGTTAATTACTGAAAAATATAGTAAACCGCACTCGTATTGACCAGATAAACTCAGAGGCGGTTGAAAGTAGGAATCTAAATCTGATTTATTTCCTGAGATAGTAAATGTTATAGACATGCTTGTATACTGAGCAATTTATGAAGTTCTAGTTTATTTTATGTCTTGATTGCGCCAAAAATTCTCCAAAAAAATCAAACAAAGATGTCCACAATTAAAAGGATAATCACGCTGTATGTTATCATAATTATAGTGGACTTTAGGACCTAAATATTTTATCAATTCCATTCTTAGAGTATTCAACTAACAGGAGACGCCATGCGCATAAAGTTCCAAACAAAAAAGTCTGTCACTTCTAGCGGGAGGCGAGGTAAAGCACACTAAGCAACTCGTAAACATTGGGCCACGTCGTTACGCACGCACACAGCATAATATGAGCACACGATTAAGCAAAACTCACACAACTTTGAAAATCTCTCATAAATGTCTCATCGTTACAGTGCATAAGGCATAAACAACTAGTGCCTTGTCGATATGGATATGTCGATGAAATTTTATGCAAGTTACATTAGCAAATTAAATAAAATAAAAATGAACAAATGTTTAATGTGTAATATTACATTCAAAGTAAATTTAAAAAAAACATAAGGTACAAAATAATAATACAAAATTACCAAAATTAAAACAAATTGAAAAAGTATTATATTATACGAGTATTTTAACTGGTTTTTAAAGTGAATAAGTTTGGTATATATGTGACGAATACACTTTTTGGGATCACTCTTTTTTGCGAGGTAGCTAATTCTAGTGCTTGCATATTTTCCATCACCAAGTTTGCCAGTTTAATGTTATGTGGAACGTAATCATTATCGAAATAATGTTTCTGTATGCTTTAAAATATATAATATGCCTAGTCTATGAAATATTTTTACCATTTTTTAATGTCATGATCAACCGGAAAGGTTATCTGTATAGGGGTTTTAAACGGTCTAATTTTACAGATTTTACCCAATCTATAGAGTTAAACCGTTTTAAGGCTAAGGGTTGAACTACATCTGGCAGCACGAAATAGCACTTTCCTGTGCTTCTATCCTTTTTGGTCACTCAGAAACGTTATTTACTAGAGCAAGAAAGAGAGCAGGAGTGTATAGTTTCACCCTCAAAAAGCCGATTGTAAACCGGTTTCAAAAGTTTATCTATCATTCTTGACAATCCATACTAATATAATATTATAAATGTGAAAGTGTGATTTTTTGTTTATTTGTTTTTGTCCTTCCTTAACGCAGCAACGGAATGGAGCAATTAAAAAAATTAAACATTTGCTATCTCTTGGCCGAAGTTTACGCTTAACCAAACATACTTCTTTTCGTCATTTTACTTAGGATTGAAAATAATTAATGTCGTCGTAAAAAGCGGTAATATTTTGTGTTCTACAGTACAAAAGTGTAGTACTCTGTATACATTTAATAATAATAGATTATAAATATGACACTGAGATTATTTGTTTGTCCTTATTTATTTATTTAAGCGCTAATAATTCGTGTCTCATCTGAAAACAACAATTTGGTTGACACCATCTAAGACGATATACTTATAAATAACATTTTAAAATGAATAAATATCATTCACTAAATCTTCCATTTCGATTTGTTACATGTTTTAAATTTTATCCTTCATTATGTAAAATAAACCTGTAGTAAAATAATAAACTTACTTCCAATAATTTCAAAGTCGGTACAGCAGTTTCATTTAGTTTCCTTTTATTATTTGATTGGATTACGAAAACCGATTGGTCAAAATGTTCGGAACAAATAGTGCTTGTTCGTTTAGGTACCCAGGTTATATGATTGCCACATGCTTTTATCCAAACTTGGCGCCTATAAGGATCTTTTGAAAAACTGTAAAACCAAAGATCTTTTTTAAACATTGTACAAAAAAGAATTTTAAATAACACCTTGGTATTATATACAACGTGTCCCAAAATTCAACGATAAGCCAACACCGGAGGATAGACTTGCCCCGGACTAATCGGGTAAAAAAAGAAAAAAAAATATATCCCAATTATATTTTAAGTTATATAAAAAAAATGAAATTCTTCAGAAATTGAGACCGTTTATGATATTTTTCACTACCATGACCACAATTTTTTAAATATTTTTTCTTTTTTTTTATAGGCAACCTGAATAGTACTGCTATCTACCACAATTCTTACAAACTCCAGAATAACTCTTGTTTTATCACGAAAATTAATGAAACTTATTTTATTCCCTAAATTTTTTGAAGACTTTTACTTTTAACCAAATTTAACTTATCGTGGTGTAAAAAAAGTATGAACACTAGTATGGCAAGTTTTTTTAAAAATTGACGCAACTAACCAACATTCCAAAATGGTATAATACTCTAGGAAAAAAAGGTATAAAAAAATATGGGCGTATTATTTCTTAACAGGGGCCAAATGACGGTCGGGTGTAATAAAAGTATTAGTTCTTGAAAAATGTTTAATATTTCAAAACAAATGGTACAAACAGTTTCACGTGTAATTTATTAAGTTATTAACATTATAGCAAATGTTCGAACTGTTTGCCACCAGCATTAATACATGCACGACATCGCCTTATAAATGATCGTTTTATTTGTCTTGCATATCTTCTGCTATTAATGTAATCAGCAGCCTGTATAAATATAATTGGGATATATTTTTTTTCTTTTTTTCCCCGATTAGTCCGGGGCAGGTCTATCCTCCGGTGTTGGATTATCGTTGAATTTTGGGACACGTTGTATATATCAAGGTATTAATTATAGTCAAATAAAAACATCGACACTAAAGATTACAGTGAACATCACTATTATTGCCTTGATGATACCATTTTATATACTCAAAATTACCCTTCTTTTCGTTTCATAACTTAACATAATGAAATGAAAATATCTATTTAAAATGTTTTATATACAATAAAACAATTTAAATTGATGTTTTCATTTCGTTAAAAACAATTAAAGATTATTAATGTTGTTTGAAATAATATAGTTTTTTCAAATAGATCACAATAATATTAATGAATTTAAGACTATTCAATAACACGATTTTGTCTTGTGTAATAAAAACAAAGAGAAACGACATTTGTCTACAATTAAGCAAAATTTAATTATGTCCTAGTGGTGCAAAAGTCCTTACTATAGTATTAATACTTTAAGTTGGCAACACACCCTGCTCAGCTATATTAATCAGAATTTTCGTGATTTAATGCTTATATTAATTATTGAAATCAAAATAAATATTTAAACATGAAAGGTAACGTCGTCTTTTTGTAAATTTGAGGTCTGTGATCTTTTTTTACAAGAAAACACACTGCAACTCGGCATTTTTCTGGAGGTCGACTCACGCTTACGACTACATGTTAACTGATGCCGTACGCGGCGCAACTAGTTTTATATAACGGGAATGATCCGCGCTCTCGTTATTTTGACAGCGGGGAACGCTCTCCAATGTCGTCTCCTGTTAGTTTAATACTTTAAGATTCCATTGGAGGCTTAAGATTTCCATAACTGTCGAAATATTCAACACAATTATTAAATTTTACATAGGCTACCCAATGAGATCCCGGATTTGAGAAAATATCTAAATTTATAACTCCACATTCTTTTTTAAAAGGATGTGTTGGGAGCTCATCTCTCATAAAGACACCTCGAAAATAGGGAATATTTTTTCCATACTTTAAAATGTCAATGTTAGTTAAGGCGCGTTTGGGTTAATAAAAAAGAAATAAAAAACTAGAATATAGGCTATATTCTAGTTTTTTATTTCTTTAGAAACAAAAATGCCAAATCCATTTTTATGAGGCTTAAACTGTAATCCATTTCCGATACAAAGAGCTTCCATTTTTTCATTGTGTCTCTTCAATTCAGCAAATTGTTTTTTAGCCATTTTCATTTCATTTATAGTTTTAAGTATACCAGCTGCACCACCTGCTAAGACTCCCGTAGCCGATAATCAGGCAAAAATCGGAATCAAAGGTAGTACCCCACCAGTTTTTGGTATAGGAATAATGCGAGGAAGTTTTATAACAGAATTATCAACTAGTTCTCTAGCAGCAGCTATAGCTAGGTCAATTGCTGCTTTTTTGCATTTTGGTTTTAATTTTTGCATACGTCTTTTCGTTTTTGTAATGATATTCTTAAACTTATTTTTAAATTCATTCCCTTACTTTCTCGGAGACATTTTATTACTATTGCTATTATTTAGGCCAGCCCCAGTTTAAATTTTTGATTGCATAGCTTTGCTTACTATCTTTGCTGCTAACTTTTCTCCCAAATTTGCATCGGAAGCAATCTCTAGTGTTTTTGCCATTTTTAACAAAACTAAATCCGCCTTACGTCGATCCTTTAAGTTTGAATATTTGTGATACGCAATGTCGTGTTCTTTACAATATTCGTCTAATTTGTTTATACCTTTGACTCCACGTGATAGGTTTTTGATTAAATCTGTACCAGGACCACACTAATTGTATCCCGGTAGATGTAATGCAAATGGTAAATTATTAATCAACCAATTGAGAAGACTACTCTCGCCAATGCACATCATAAGACTTTTTAATCGCGCTTGGGATATTTATTAAATATACCATTTTTTCTTATTTGTTCTTAATGTTAAACACAGTGGTCAGTAAGTCTATTGCAATATATTTGGCTTATCGATCCAACTTTTTTCACTAGAAGACAAACCTAGCCATTTTACTAAAACTTTATTTCCTTTCCTTCTTAAAACTTTTTCGACTAAATATATGTTTTGATTTTTGGTCTTTTGTAGCTCTTGCGCATAAAATCCTCCTAAAATTGGTTGACCTCTAATTGTATCTCCAATTAAGTAAGTGGTTGGAATTGTGTTCTGTAATTTTCGAATTTTAAATATTTCTGTCGACCAATTTGGAGTATATACTTTTTCGAATGTACCTTTGTATTTGCTTATACGCTTTAACTTAAACTTACGTTTTACATTATCATTCTTAACCAATCTAAGGTATCTCTGTAGTATTCGTTTTTTACTTTTATTATTAACATTGGCTGGAATTTCACCAATAGTTCGATGATAAGTGTGATTGTATTCGTAAATAACATTATTAAGAGTATCGCCTATCCAGTTATAATTACCCTGTAAACTAAATGCTTTATACAGTTTAGATTTCAAAGTTCGAATAAATCGTTCAACTATGGAAGCCTTCTTTGTTGAAAAGGTTGAGCAGTGATTAATATTATAAGAATTCATAATTTTTTTAAACCTATCGTTATAAAATTCTGTTCCATTGTCGGTTTGCAAATTTTTGTGTACACGTGTTTTAGGAGCTTCATAAAATTATAGCATACGTCCTCTTTACTTTTAGTCTTAATTGGAAAAGCCCAAGCGTATTTCGAAAATGTCTTAATAACGGTAAGAATAAATATGAAGTTTTTGTTTTCCTTAGAAACCGATTGCATATCAATTAAGTCTGCTTGCGATAAATCATCTATATCTTTCGTAATAACATTTCTACGTAGGAAATTCACCCTAGCATTTCTATGAATTTCATTTACTACATCGGCTTTACTCGTGTTCAAAAAATAATGTATTTTATTTTATTCTTATGTTGGTAGTTATTAAAAATAATTCGTTTATGCCACTTGTTACTTAAATAAATACCGACAATTTTTTTAGTAATTTGCAACACGAGCAACTTCACTAATACTGAGTAAAAGCTACTGATAATTAGTATTTTATTCCTTTATAATGTTAGCTTCATTTAATTCTTCAATGATCGATAAAATTTCATTATCATGATTTGTATTGCCCGCATCTCTTGAAGCTATTAAAGGTTTTAATCTATCACCTAATTCATTTGGATCGTCCCAATATACATTATCAGTATAGATTTTATATTTCTTAAGCTTAGGTAAAATACCTCCAAGCTTTTCTTCGATTTTTTTATATTTTATTAAGGTCTCGGAAAATAATGGTTTAATTATTTTTCGATATTTAATTCCCTTATCACCTCTTATTTGACCTCTGGGGTTAAAATCTCTCTTATGAACATTAGTATGGTGTAGAATATCTTTGTACACGAGTTTATCAGTGCTTGATACTAAATTCAAATCAGGTTTTTTTCTAAGTAGAAGTTCTCTTAACCCGATAGTTAAATTGTAAGATTTGTCTCCAATTTTTACTAAAAATACAGTTTCGTTATCCAAACTATAAATTTTAGAAAAAGTAACTTCTGAATTTCACATCATAACTTACATGATGTGAAATTCTTTTCTTTTCTTATCCCAAATGGTATATTTAATTTATCATCGTAAATATCATAGATATAATTCCGATCTAATGAAGCCTCTAAATTGTCTTTAATTTCATTTTTTGGGGATTCTGCAGAACTCAAGTCAGCATCGTAATAGTTCTGAAATTCCGATTCAAATGATCCAGCAGAACTTGCGCATGATTGCATCGATAAATTTTGACCTTGATTTGGTTTTTGCTTATTTACTATGATTTCAAGGGGCTCTGTAACAGGTTTTAGCATTTTATCTAGGGATAAGTTCAGTTCATGCTCATTATTTTTTATTTTATTCTTTATGGAGTCCACAGACTTCATTGATTCCATTTTAATTTGCTTTTCCCTAATGCTTTACAATACTTCATTCTATCGCGGCTACAATAAAACTAAATAGTTTTATCTAAAAAACCTGTTTATAATAGTTTACTCTAGGTTAAAAAAATATCAAAATTCTTTCTATACCTGCCATTGTTTAACGGTGAGTCTTTGTTAAAACAAACAAAATTATACGGCTAACTCAAACTATATTACAAATATTTTTAAATTGATTCCATGACATATCAGAACTAACATGTTCTTCATAAATATGTTTTAAGTTCATATCATCTTGTTTGTTACGGCCAGTAGCTGCTTATCTAACAGTAGAGTCTCCCGAGCCCATAGAGGGCAGAACCCACAAGCTGCAGGTCGGGCCTCCTAACGGCCAAGGTGGAAAGTTTCTAATTACAATAAACAATCAGGGGGGAGCGTTCTATTCTATTAAACCAAGCTAACTTACCTCTATTCCAGGCGACTGGTCCCTCAGGATTCGGTCAGGTCGCATGTGGTTGTATAGTGCTAGGAAAGTAAGGGTCAGTGATCTGTATCTGGGTGAGGCTGGTAGTGTTACTGACCTTATTAGACCGTTACCCTCTTCCGCAGTTAGGACCTCAGCACCGCTCCCACTGCGGCTCCGTCCACAGTCACTTTCTTCGTTTTCTACGATGACAGTCCATTAATTCTGTCGTACGATTAACTACCTTACAGAAGCCACTAACTCTCGTTTGTTATAAAACTTAACACGCGAAACCGGATCGAAGGTCACTACCGTTTTGCGTGGCAACAGTTATTCTAGAATATCAAATGCCGCACTAGCTATTATTGTTGAATGCACTTATACAGATTCTGAGTTAGACACAATAAGTCCCGGGTGAAGCTATCAAGCAAGGAATGTGCGTACGTATCCTAAGCCGTATATTTCCTAGATGCGCGTGTCGTATTCCGCTTCCGACTTCCCGACAAAAAGACAGCGTGCCGCCTATCGCAGCGCTTAATTTGGACTCCTATTTTTTCTAGCGCGTTCTCGACACCCACCGCTCAACACGCTCGGCCGAACTTCATTTCGTATCGCGCCGAGCCGAGTGCCATCTAGCGTCGATTCTTGACATTAGCGCTTTGGCATGAACAAAACCCTGTCCCGGACATAAGGATTTAGGTCCGCGCGCAAACCGGTCAGCGGGCCAGGGTCGCGACGGCAAGTTGCAAGACCGAATCTACACCCAAACTAGGCCACCTTAGGTACCCCATAAGATCTTACAACCCTAACCAACGCCGCAAAATTGCAGCCCCAACGTGGGCTAGCCAGAGGGTTGAACTGGATGCCCTTCCTGGACATCACAGCACATAAATAAGTCCTATTCCTAGACAGAATTCCGACGAACTCCTTCAAACACCTATCTGCGCTCCTATGATTAGTTCCGCAATCCGACCGGATCAGGTCTGCAAACAGCGACGCGACACGAAGCAGCCCAGAGGGACCTCCTAAGCTTCAGTGCAGAGAGCACCCCCGAATTCCCCATGAACGTCGTCTGTGGAGAGCCGAACGAAACGCACAGATAGTCCCTAGTATGAATTTTCAAACAAGTAGGCATAACAAAGCCATCCACCATATAATCATTTACCAAACAGCTGATTTCTATCTGATAATCTACAAACCAGATAGCCCTTTGGGCAGGTAGTCCTATGCTCATATTTCAACTAATTTTTCAAAAGCATCAATGTTCAATTACAGAATTAATTAAAACAAGGTAATCACCGATGCACATAGGTCAACTTGACAAGTAAACAAAACAATAAACGTAAGAGACAGCCCTATTTCTCATTTCAAATAAATATCTTAGACAGTGCCAACAAAATGTAAACCAAAAGAGAATTGACTTTTATTTTCTTCGGCACAAATAGAGTTATCCTTTTCACAAAGCAAAATGATTAAACACTATTACAAAACATATACCTAATTTTCCAAATCGCGTCATTCAATTTCAAATTAATTCAAACTTTCCTTTCAGCAAACAGACGCAACAATCAAATACAAAGCATATGCACAAGCATTCAAAAGGGCACACAATTTAATCTCAATTTTCCGTGCAACCACAAACTCAGTGATCAAATATATTTACAAAACATATGCAGCATTATTTAAGGAGTATTTTAAATTCAATATTTTAATCACAACCGCTACAAATATGAATTTCGCGGAAAACGCTAAAGCATTTTTAATTTTAAGTTAAAGAATTTTTAACTAAGTGCTCGACCAAACCAAATCTAATACCCCCTGACAGCGTGATTCAACGCTCCAGGGGGGGCCCTAATCTTCCCACCACCAAGTGGAGGCCACACCGCGTGAACCCGAGACCAATAGAGCGCAAACTGCTAACAGTCGCCACTCAGGTTGTACGCCTTCACCGAGGCCGTCGGCAACAGAACATTTTGACAAGTGGACTGGACGGCTTAAGGCTCAGTGAAGGCGGCCGTGGTGGTAGCAAAGGCGGCAGCTAGCTAGGGCCGCCTCCATCAAATGGGGAACAGTGGTACACCAGTCGCGGCCACTCAGCTAACGGGAGTGAGAAGGGTCTAGCGGACTGATGAGTGGCCGTGAAGTTACTCTCCACACGCTGAGGGGGGGGTGATGACACCCCCGCCCCTGGGAGAATTACCCCCCGACTGGTCGGGGGAGGGACCCCTTTCAAACCTAGGGGCCTGATGGCTAGCCGGCGGGCGCCGAGCGTCGCCCGTCAGAGGGCGTGGCGGCGCGCCCCCGACCGTGGGGGTCGAGGGCCTGGTAGGGCCCCGAGAGGAGACGCCGTTCACACCCAGGCACAGAACTGCATGGTGATTGCCCTGGCACTGCAGACAGGGCCGCCGGTGCGGACAGTCTCGCTGGAGGTGCCCTTCCAAACATGAGTAGCGCTCCTTGGCGACTGTTCGCCTCGCCGGAACCGGCTTACCTAATAATTTCGGGCAAGACGTTACCCGGTGATCAGATGCTCCACAATAGGAGCAAAAGGGGGGGGGGGGGATTTACGACGACTTGCCCGACGGATTCCGCCTCTCACTGGGCACGGCTCGTAAGTCGTCAACGGTGCTCGCCGCGTTCTCAATCTGCCGGCACTGCTCCTCAAAAACCGCAGCAGGTCATAGAAGGGCGGAATATAGGAGGCCTCGTCCCCGCTGTACCTCTCCTCAAAATGTATTCGAAGGTCGAGAGGTAGACGGGCAGCACGATGCGGAGCAACAAAAAAGCCCATTCGCCCACTGATCAATCCAGCCGCCTCAACGTGTTACAGGCCACCAAGATTGGATCCAACAGGTCCGGACGTAGTCTGGCCCGGTCACTAAGCAGCGAAAGGCTTAGAAGCTGCTTAACTTGTTCGTCCGCAATTCGCCGGACGTTGGCGTAGTATCTGGCTTAGAGGTCCCGAGCAGTCTGGTAGGCGTCGTCCGACAATCTCAAATGGCTGACGACGCTCAGGGCTTCCCCCTCCAGTGAGGCCAAGAGGTACGCCATCTTCTGGCTCGGGGTTAAGTCATTCCGGGCGTCCACTAGGCTGTCGAAAAGACCAACGAAGGTCAGCCATTCGGAAAAGACCCCGGAGAAGCTTGGCAAGTCAAGGAACCTCTCTAGAGTTGGGAGTCGTCCCAACAGCTCCGGCTGAGGCTGCTTCCGAAAGGACTCGGGCAGGCCACTCATCCGAGTTTCACTTGCCTCTTCGGCATACCTGCCTTCAGCCTCGATCAACTCGTCCGTGAGCGAAAAGAACTGCTCGTAGTCCGCGAAGCAGGAGTCCAGGACTCCCTTTTCCACATCCGAATCCTCGAGCTCAGCGTAAGCCTCCTCCACTGCAACCCTTCGAGCATCGACCTGCTCGAACAGCTTCATCAAGTTATGGACCCTATCCGATCGACCTATCAAAGCATGAGCGCTGGTGGCCCAGCGTAACTCAGTCCGCAGGCAACGGATTAGCAGCTTGGGCGATGACATCACTACTAAATACAAAATACGACGCGGCTCGAGCACAATTACAAAAATAACAAATAACAAATACAAAAAAATTAATAGCTAACAAACGCAGTTCCTATCGAATCGAGTTGAATAGATAACAAATAAGAACCGCTACTTGATAAGTACTTGATAATCAAATACAAGTTAGTACAAAAGAAAAGACAAATCAAATTAACAATAACAAATACTAGTGCGATCAAATCAAGTTAAATGCAAATTACGTAAATACAAATTACTACTCTTTAGTTCAAATACAAATTACAATACGAAAGATACATAACGAAGATACACATCAGCAAAAAATGATCAACAAAAATCTCGGAAATCGACCCTTCGATAAGTAATCCACTACAATTATCCGACAACGATAATTAACCGATTACGTAAAAATAGGTATGGTAAAAATAACCATCTACATACATGACGCAAACTCCCGCTTGCGCACTAAACGGGCGCAGCTTTTCAAATTTACCCGCTAACAACAAAAAAGCAAGCCACAAAAGAAAAGAATTTTATTATTACGTATATAATAAAAAAATATTTTTACGTATTACGGACGGGCGTGATTGTAGACACAAAATTAAACCAATCAACCCAACGCTCCCTGCCACCAAATTGTTTAATTTTTATCAAACCGGTCGGGGTCGGCCGGGAATCGATCCCGGAACCACGCTCTGCTACCAAATGTTACGGCCAGCAGCTGCTTATCTAACATTAGAGTCTCCCGGGCCCATAGAGGAAAGAACCTACAAGCAGGTGCAGGTCGGGCCTCCTAACGGCCAAGGTGGAAAGTTTCTAATTACAATAAATAATCAGGGGGGAGCGTTCTATTCTATTAAACCGAGCTTACTTACCCCTATCCCAGGCGACTGATCCCTCAGGATTCGGTCAGGTCGCATGTGGTTGTATAGTGCTAGGAAAGTAAGGGTCAGTGATGTGTATCTGGGTGTGGCTCGTAGTGTTATTGACCTTATTAGACCGTTACCCTCTGCCGCAGTTCGGACCTCAGCACCGCTCCCACTGCGGCTCCGTCCACAGTCACTTTCTTCGTTTTCTACGATGATAGTCCATTAACTCTGTCGTACGATTAACTACCTTACAGAAGCCACTAACTCTCGTTTGTTATAAAGCTTAACACGCGAGACCGGATCAACGTTCACTACCGTTTTGCGTGGCCACAGTTATTTCTAGAATATCAAATACCGCACTAGTAACTAATACAATCGATTCCACTTATACGGACTCAGCGTTAAACCTAAAAGTCCCGGGTGAAGCTCTTAGCAAGGAATACGCGCTACAATTGCCAGTCATTATATTTACTATACGCGCCTACCATTACGAGTTCCTGACAAAATGGACCGCGTGCTATCTATCGCAGCGATGAATTTGGACTGGCTTGTCCTTGCGTGTCCTCGACACGACGGGACGTCAAAACCGGAATCGTTGAGGCGCGCGCGCCCTCTGACGTCAATTATTGACATTAGCGCTTGGCGCGAACAAACCCCCGTCCCGGACATAAGGATTTAGGTCCGCGAGCAAACCGGTCAGCGGGACAGGGTCGCGACGGCAAGTTGCAAGACCGAATCCACAACCAAACTAGGCACCCCATCAGATCTTGCAACCCTAACCAACGCCGCAAAATATCTACTAAAATGACTTTCAATAAGTATTACAAATGTGATCTATATTGAATAAAAAAATATTCTATTCTATTCTATTCTATTCTATAAAACATTAACAGGTTATAAAATTGGCTGTATAGCGGCTTACTCATCCTTTGCCGCTGCTACTAACTTTGTCACAGCTTTCCACGTAGGGCTGTTGTCTTCTACAGCATACTTCAAAGTAACGGGCGAACGCTTCCACCGATCGGAGCCAAGCTTTTCAGCTTCTTTCGTGTTGTACACACGCAGCTCTACATAGTAGTCGCCCGTCTTTGCAGGATCTGCCCTCTGCAGCGTGTAGCCCGAACCTGCAGGCCGCGATAAAAAACTTCTCAGCGCCGCCGCTCTAATGGGTTCTTGCAACTCGTTATCTCCCTGTAATTATTTCAAATATTAATGTTAGTATTGTATAGAAAAATAGGCTCATAATATTTATAACTGAAAAAATATTATAGTTCTGTTTGATATCGGTAAGAAATAAAATATTGGTGATGGCATTCTCGATGATAATACTCAAAACAAAGTTTTTCAAAAGCACTAATTACTAATATGAATAAACTAAAATTGGTTAAGTAATTACAAGAATAAAATAAAAACGACATAGATCCATGACCTGAGTACAAATATTTATCTGTGAAATAAATATTTGTGTCGACCGGGACTTGAACCCACGGCCCTCAGCTTGGCAATTTGGGTCACTGACCAAGACGACAATTGTATTAATAAATTTAAATTGAACAAATAAAAAATATAAATAAATTCAAATGCAAACGAAGACCTCTTAAGTCTTTTCTTTTTTATAGACTCAGCTTCCGATTCGCTATCTGAATCCAGAACGACTTTCCTCTTCTTAATATTACTATATCCACAAGCCTTTTTAACGTTTTCATTTGTTTGGATTTCGTAATGAGAGTACTACCATCATCCGAGTCAAATGGGTTGACAATTTTACTAATCAACGTCCTGAAAATCAATGATTCTATAGTTAATATAACAGGTCATAGATCACTTGTACACATATTATTTTATTACATATTTATATACATGACTAACTGACCCAAAGTTTCATAAAAAGTTTCAGTTATTTGATCACTAACACTGTGACACGAGAATTTTATTTATTAGATTATATAGTATGAACTCAATAAAAAAGGATAAAAATAATAAAAAGACACATACATACTTACAGGTTTGATGAACACGCTCGCGTCACTTCAATTAAAAAAGAAAATTAGGAATGACTTGCAGCGCATTTTAGCTCTCCTTATATATGCAGAATTCTAAAGCCTATTACACAATAATAGTTTAGCCAAAAACTAATGATTATTTTTTTTTAAGTCACATTTATTACCATTCCTATGAAAGCTCTGTATAAAGTCTAAAATTCATTAACTAAAAATTTATGAATTTGTCTACACCTTAACCTAATAATATGATACTGCTTACACTGCAGACGCTAGTCTGTCGCAGTTATTTGAGATCAAAATTTGTTTAGGGAAGCTGCATTCATAAGAGGGTTCTTATTATATTGGTGTCTGGTTTAGTGTTATAAGAACCGAAAAACTTTGAGCTGTCTAACTTCTGATTTTCTTTTAAGGTGTTTTTACATTTTTTTAGCTACCACCAGTATTACTTTTATTCTGATTAGATAACCAGATGAAACACTATTCATTAAAAAGTTTAATTTTGAAAGAAATAAAAACACGATGGCTCAATTTATGATGGTATTAGTAGTTTGAACTTCGTAACCAAATACATTTGAACCATCTAGTATGCAACAGGCTCCTACAGGTTAACTTAAAATCCATTTTTTTTACTTTTCTGAAAGTTTGAAATGAAAACTTTTCTATGCTCATCGATGCTTGATTTAGGTAAAACATTTTTTATATGCATTTACTGTTTAAATAGATTACGTAAGTATTTTACGCCTTTCAGTCTAGTTGGTACGTAATAACATACTTATATTAAGGACATACCTACATTGCAAAATTCCTTTATTGTGAACCACTTTTATTGCAAAACGAAAGTATTGTATAATTGTACCTACCAAAAAAAACCTTTCTATCGCTGGATTTGGCTGCAAGAAATAAAATATTTGACATAAGTTAAGCTCAGATTTATATAAAATGTGTCCAATTTCCATCTCTAGTACGCAAGTCCAAGAATAGATAGAATATTAAAAACGACTGCAAGTAGCGATCGCTTCTAGACAACCAATTGACCAATATAAATGAAATCTCCCTATCGTCCTATAATTAATAATATGTAATACCTAAATGCTAGCACACTAAATACTATAATAGTAACCCTATATAGATAAGGTAATTTTAAATAATGATGTTATTTAATATCTCAATTAATAGCATGCATATATACTTGCTTTAAAAAAAAACCCTCGGAAAGGTTCTTATTCATTCATAATGAATTCAAAAATCATGAAGACTGAACACAATGCTGTTTTCATATGTGAAAAACATATGTTATTTGCTAGGTATGTTTGTATATATCTGCGCAAGCGAGTCCTAGGGCTAGAGTCTCAACTGATCTACCATGGTAAAGTCTCCCTGAATCATATAAAAAAATACAACATCGTTATGTTAGTCTACCTATTAAGGTATTGGTCTACTAAAAACATACGTGACAATTGCAATCATCAATAATATCGATCGAGATCAAATACAATAACATGAACGCCGCGTCCATACGTGTTTTAGAGTAACCAGCTATCTCAGCGAGAATCACATTATTAAATCCAACACCGTCGCGCATCGAGTGATGCAGAAACCCAAATAATGTTGGGGCGAACCGCATGGCGAACGGACGTGAGTGATGCAGCAGCCCCAATATTACCCTACTAATGTGATCTTAAATTAGTTCGACCTTGAGGTGTAACAAATAATTTGCTATTACAGGATCTAGGCAACCGATGCGGTACATTAAAATTTATCTTACTAAGAAGATCGGAACAGTCCAAAAATCCAGTCACTAATTTCTTTAAAAATAATAAATCAATAATTTTTCTTCTCGTTTCCAATGATGGAATCTTAAAATAAGACAGTCTTTCCTCATATGACTTGAGCATCCTGGCCATATTACAGCTACAAGTCAAGTGCCACAGAAACTTTTTTTGTACTTTTTCAATGCGGTCTATATGTATTCTGTAACTAGATGACCAAACTACACTGCAATACTCCAGGTGACTCCTTACTAATGAGTTGTACAATATTATTTTTGTGGCTGGTTTTTTAAAAGTCCCACTCTCCCTTAGCACAAACCCAAGCATCTTTGATGCTTTTAGTACACAGTCATTTATATGTAAATCAAATTTAAGTTTGGGATCCATCTGAATGCATGTCTTTAATTACATGAACTTCTTCAAGCAATTCATTACATCATAAGTCATATCTAGAAATGACGATCCCTCTGTTTCTGGTGAATCTGATATGCTTGCATTTTTTTATATTTAACCCTTGTGTGACTGTGAAATAAAATACCTTCTAGTGACGGTATAGGTACCCGGGTACCTGCTATAATTCTTTTTTTTTTTTTTTTTTTTTTTTTTTTTATAGGATAAGGGTGACAAACGAGCACACAGTCCACCTGATGGTAAGTGGTTGCTGCGGCCCATAGACATCTACATCTATCCTCTATTACAAATCAAAATGTAGATGCGTTGTCACCCGTGAGGACTAAGATGGAATGCCCCATTTCCAGTAAAAAGGGCCTCCGGCCACCTGCACTCACCAAGCGAAACGCAGAGGTAAACCTCTACTTCACGCTGATTTTCTGTGAGGTCGTGGTACCACCCCGGTTCGAGCCGGCCCATCCGTGCGACAGCAAAAGCTGCCGCGTGGCTCTACCATTGTTAAAATTCTTAATATGTTTTTGAGGTTTATATGGATTTTTTATGGTGTATTTAATATTTAACCATGAATATTTAGATAAACAAGATAAAATGACTTGTATTCAGATTTTCCCCACACAGTCATATAAAAATTAATTTTATTTATTGATACCATTTGACGAACAAAATATTTTTTGGGGGGTAAAAATTTAAATTTACGCAAATTGTAATTGTTTGTTACTCATAGTGCGTCCTGTGTTAAGATTATTACTGCACTCTAGATGTGTTTCAACTTTGTTTTACAAGTTTTTTCTTGTCGGAACATGTTGCCCTCCTGCATGGTTCGTTGCGTCCGAGCATTTGTGCAAGCAAATTCTCTGTGTAAAGACGTGTTTTTCGAAATTATTTAATAGTGTGTCACAAAAATGGATGATGATAATAAAGCTGGTCAAAGCGGATATTCCGTGCCGAAGTGGCGGAATAAAAGGTAAGCGAACAATACTTATTATTTTATATTCAAATTTAAATTTTGGATGTCTGAGACTAATAAATCAAACGATCTACTTGAGTTTCTAATAAAAAAATATGTAATTTTGGATTGACATCTGCCGAGTTGAGAGCCGCCCTAGATGATTCGGAATCGGAAGAAGAGCCATACACTGCGTGCGTCTGACGAGGATGAATATGTGCCGGAACCGGAAGCTATGGATTCTGAAGAGTCAGATTCAGAAAAAAATCCTGTAGTTGAGGAAGAAGAGTACTATGACTCTGATGACGAAGATGAAGAAGAACCGCCCATAGAGTCGAATTTATTGAGTAAAGATGGCACTCAATGGTACAGGGATGCATTTCCACAAGATCAGACAGTTCGTCGCAATATTTTACGTCAAAAACCTGGAGCAGCAAATTACACCGCATCCTACTCGGCAAAAGAAATATTCAAAATAATCATATCTACGGAAATGTGTGATATTATTCTAAGGGAAACCAACCGAAAAGCCCAAAAAGTAACGGATGATTATAACAGAAAAATAATGGCTAAAAACCGGCGATTTCAAAAAAACTTTCAATCGTTTACTGAAATAGAATTTGCTGCATTTCTGGGAATACTTCTTGCAGCTGGTGTACATAGATCTAATAAAGAACATATTTCCAAAATGTGGAAGTTAGAATCTTTGCCTCTGATACGAGCGGCTATGTCTCGTGACCGATTCAAAACTTTTTTGAGATTCCTTCGATTTGACAATGAAAGCACACGTAATGAACGTGCAAAACCGACAAAGCTGCGCCAATTTGCTACATGTGGACGATGCTCAATGAAAATTTGGTAAAAAACATTATAGACCCAATGAATCCATAACTGTAGATGAACAATTGTTCCCTTATAAAGGAGATACAAAATTTACGCAATTCATGCCGTCCAAACCAGCAAAGTATGGTATAAAAATCTTATGGGCATGTGATTCTTCAAACGCTTATCCTCTACAAGGACAAATTTACACAGGAAAACCATTAGACGGGCAACGTCAAGTCAATGTTGGTGAAAAGACGGTCTTAGATTTGGTGCAATTTTACAAAGTTTCAGGGAGAAATATTACTACAGACAATTTTTTTACCAGCTTGCAACTGGCTCGAGTTTTAAATTCATGGCGTATGACTTTAGTAGGTACCGTTAGAAAAAATAAACCATGGCTACCCTCTAACATGCAGGCATCAAAAGAGAGCAAACTTATCTACGAATTTTGCATTTCGTGAAAACGAAACTCTTTGCTCATACGTGCCCAAAAGAAACAAATCAGTTGTCTTGTCATCAATGCATGGCACAGCTGAAGTAGAAGAAAATTTGACAGCTAAGCCGAGTATTATCAAATATTACAATAAAAACAAAAGTGGCGTTGACACAATGGATAAAGTGGTGACGGAATATACAACAAAACGTAAAACAAATCGTTGACCGCTTGCGTTATTTTACAATATCACAGATGTTGCTGCCCTGGCTTCTTACATTATATTTTTGGGACACAATGAAAACTTTAGACGCACTGATAGCCGACGACTTTTTTTGAAAGACCTTGCAAAACAGTTAATAAAATAAAAAGCCTTCCTGCCATACAGAATCGCTCCAGCATTCCAAGAGTAATGGAACACTACTTTACACGTACTTCAATTGAAATTGTACTTGGACAGCAATTGTTTCAAGAAGTAGTTGCTGAAGACCACAGTTAGACACCCCGTGACAAAACATTGTCAAATAAACATTGTAATTTTGTTTAAAGTATTTTTATTTTAGAGCTAAAAGCAATAATAGTATTGCTTCTACGAGTTTTAACTGATTTTATATAATAAATATGTAAAAAAGCTTATAGATACCCGGGTACCTACTCCGTCATCTAAAGCTGAACAAAGAAACAAACTTCTTTTAAGTGTAAAATAAATTCTAAAAAAAAAAAAAAGGTCTAGGAAGTACCAACAACGCCGCTGAAAGATGTCACAAAGGTACAAGATCCGCTGCTTTTGGAGAACAGAATATTAGTGATTTGAAAACGCAAAAGTTACCCAGGTACCTTGTCAGTCACACAAGGGTTAAAGACATTTTATTTCGGTCACACCAATCTGCAAGCCTATCCAGATCTTGAAACAGCAAATGTCCCCCTGATTCCTTATCATTTTAATAGCTTTAAGATCATCAGCAAAAAAGTGTGCTTCAGAGTTTCGGAAACACTGTTCAATACCATTCATAAATAATGTGAAGAGATAGGGCCCCAAATGGGATCCTTGCGGGATTCCAGACGATGCAGCATAAGGACTTGAGCAAATACCGTTCAATACAACTTTCATCTCTCTATCAGTCAGATACGATGCAAACCACTCTAGCAGAGGTTCTGTAACTCTATATAATTGTAGTTTTTCCAACAATATACTATGATTTACTGTATCAAAAGCCTTGCTGAAGTCTGTATATACTGCATCCACCTGTACGCGAGAATCAACGGCCCCAATAAGTGATTCAACATATGATACTAAGTTAGAAGCCGTAGATCTCCCCTTCACAAGTCCATGTTGGTTGTTCGACAAATACTGTTTCAAATGCCAAGACAAAACAGGACAAATAAGAGCCTCAAAAACTTTTGCAAGAACAGACAAAATAGCTATTGACCTATAGTTAGGTACAATTGATTTATCATTACATTTAAATACGGGGACAATATTAAAATCCTTCCAAACCGATGGGAAAACTCCTGCCTGTAAAGATTTGTTATATATTAACATTAAAGGGAGTGATATTTCATTAGCCGTTTTGCAAACAAAAATGGGTGGAATTAGATCAGGGCCTGCTCCTTTATTTATACTAAGTTTAAGCAAGACTTCCTTAATTTGTGTTTCTGTTAAAGTTACAGTATTTAATGGAGTTATATTTTGTCGATCGACAGACCCTGGATGTAATGAGGGGACGGTGTTAAAAGAATTATCATAGACACTGGAGAAATGGGAAGCAAAGTAATCACTGATAGTTTCAATATTTTCAGACACTTCAACTCCATTCGACATAGCACGAGGATAGTTGCTAGAGCCACCTCTTTTCTGTTTGATATAACCCCAAAAAAGTTTAGGATTAGTAACAATCTTATTTTCAAGGGACGCTGTATATGAATTGAAACAAGCAACTGACATTCTGCTACACCGTTTTTTAAGTAGATTTAATGAGATTACATCCATCGGGTTATTATATTTTTTAACTCTCAACCTCAACCGATTCTTTTCATTCAATCTTTTTATTAGTTGTTTCGAGAACCAATATGGATACTTATTATTTTTTACGATCTTTCGTGGTACATGTTTTTGTATTAATTCACGTATTATATAGTAGAATTTCTCAAACATAGAATCAACTAAGACGCATGAAGATTTTCCCAATGCCACTCACTATTTCTTGAAGCGCTGTGCAAATTGAATTATAATCAGCTTTAAAATAATTTAATTTTGTATTCATACAAAATTAAATTATTAGTGTTATTTAGTAAGTAGTATTATTTATTATAGTAATATTAGTTTTTAACAGTAGTAGAGCCAGGCGGCAGCTCTTGCTGTCGCCCTGATGGGCCGGCTCAAACCGGGGTGGTACCACGACCTCACAGAATACCAGCGTGAAGTAGAGGTTTACCTCTGCGTTTCGCTTGGTGAGTGCAGGTGACCGGAGGCCCTTTTTACTGGAAATAAGGCATTCCATCCTAGTCC
Organism: Parnassius glacialis; assembly: GCA_033319125.1. Lineage (NCBI taxonomy): Eukaryota > Metazoa > Arthropoda > Insecta > Lepidoptera > Papilionidae > Parnassius > Parnassius glacialis. Next base: position 7,643,951 of record JAVANC010000014.1, read on the forward strand.
TCACGGGTGAAAACGCATCTGCATTTTGATTTGTAATAGAGGATAGATGTAGATGTCTATGGGCCGCAGCAACCACTTACCATTAGGTGGACTGTGTGCTCGTTTTTCACCCTTATCGTACAAAAAAAAAGAAAAGAAATCGGTATATTAACGACTTTCTTAGAAAAGGTAAGCGAAACTTGTGCAAGTAGATGGTGAAGATCAATTTTGGATAGCACGTGGCTGGGCTTGCTTATGTTAATATTATCCATATTCGACAACACCAGAGCGAGGATTCTCTTATTATGATTTAACAAGTCATTATGCTGCCTAAGGACGTTTAACGTTATGAAATCCCACAATGATTGTTCAATTTTAGAATTAGCAAATTGGCGTGAATTAACTATACGTGCGAACCCAAACAAACTTATAGTTCAATTCTTTTGCTTTCTTACAGGCTGCAGCATGTAAATATTTATTCGTTGGAGATCGAATCGGTGCTCGACAATATAGACATTCTTCTTGGCACCTCCTATGCCAAGTAGATTACTATTTAATTTATCATTTGGACCTATCAATCAGTGCTATCAAGTGTTCAAGTTTCAAGTACGTAAGAGTTTTTATTATATATGTTAAATCGTATTTATTTGTGTCGTATTAGTATATCTGGATCAAAGCGTTCGCTGTAAATTTTTCCCGGGTTTGAGCCCCGACAGCTCGAATGAAATTTGTAATTGCAATTTTCGTCAACACGCATTGGGGCAGCGCGGCGGGCATTTCCTTGCCCTGAAACCCTCCCAGAAATAAAAAGAGTCCTGTGCCCAGTAGAGGGTCTTGTATAGCCTATTACTTTACTTTGTTGCAATATACATATTCGTTTCAGATACAGAAGGGTACCTTATGCTGACAAAAATATCATTTGGAGGCGATAAAAACGTAAAACATCTTTGTACCTAGATAAAACGTTCGAAAGATTGTCAATCATGTCATACGCCACATTTTCTATAGAGCGTAGAACATTGCAAATAGGGCAAAGTAAAAAATAATACAAAATATTATGGGAATTATTTATTAATAATATATACATTTATAGGTATTTATAATAAAAATAATGAACAAGCTGCAAGGTTCAACTAATAATGTTTCTTGTAAACACAGTTGTAAAATTCTTTTTGAATAAAACTCCTTTTACGGATTTTATCGCGTTTAATTAGGTTACTTTATATTCCCGACGTTGCGATTGCTTTCCAGCAACGGTGATTAAACGCGGTAAAATCCGTAAAAGTAGTTTTATTCACATGTGTAGTGTTCGCGTAAATATAAGAAATCATTATGCAAAATTCCTGTTTTAATTTTTACCAACGGTTAATTGATGAAACGTAGTCAAGATCACTTCATATAAAATATATTTAATCAAAATTGACACATGACCTATTTGGTCTTCTACTTATAACTCGGCGGAAATTTGTATAGAAGATCTTGTCTGTTCTTAATTATCTTGCGTACACCATTTTTCACACAAGTATTGTTTAACATAGCGTAACAAGTGTAAAGTGTAACATAGCGGTTATTATATTCAATAGTAGCGGCAATCCATATTTGCAAAGCCAGCATTTTCTGTACAGAAACCGGCAAAGTGTTGCTCAAGGCTCTATAAACAAAGCAGCTGATAAAATGTTACACTCATAACTGTTAACAAAAACTGTTTCTGCATATGATCGATTAGATAATAATAACTATTCCGCCGTGTTAGGTGCAAGAGCTATTATGAGAAGGATAAGAGGTAAAATTTCGTTTTAGAGATGCGCAATCAATATTGTTTTTTCCGCAATTGAGCATAAAATAAAAAATAACTACAGCCAAAGAGCATAACTGGCATTATACTCAGGCCCATCAATTTGTATGGAAAAAATAATTTTATCAGGTTCCAAATAATCAATCAAAATTCAAAAAAACATAAATATTAAATACAAAAAAATGTATATATGTATGTCTGTACATACATATAATGATTTATGGCCGCTTAGTAACTGACGGTGACTCAGTATAACATCCTACAGTCACGCCAAAACGATGAGGAGAGAATCACTGTAGAAAAGGTAATAATTTATTGCGGAAATTTATGATAAAATTAAAAAAATTACAAACTTATCCAAGTTAATCTAACTTAGTATAACTTATTCTTATGCGTTACAAAAAAAAATTGTGAGATCGCGTCAGTTTTTGAGAAGATATAACAAAAATAAACAAAAAATAAATTTCAAAAAAGTTCAGTATTTAATTGATTATATACCGCTGACACTTAATCACGCTTTTCGAAACCACGCCAGTTGTAAACAATACTTGTGTGAAAAATGGTATACACAGGATAATTAAGAACAGACAAGATCTTCTATATAAATTTCCGCCGAGTTATAAGTAGAAGACCAAATAGGTCATGTGTCAATTTTAATTAAATATATTTTATATGAAGTGATCTTGACTACGTTTCATCAATTAACCGTTGGTAAAAATTAAAACAGGAATTTTGCATAATGATTTCTTATATTTACGCGAACACTACACATGTGAATAAAACTACTTTTACGGATTTTACCGCGTTTAATCACCGTTGCTGGAAAGCAATCGCAACGTCGGGAATATAAAGTAACCTAATTAAACGCGATAAAATCCGTAAAAGTAGTTTTATTCAAAAAGAATTTTACAACTGTGTTTACAAGAAACATTATTAGTTGAACCTTGCAGCTTGTTCATTATTTTTATTATAAATACCTATAAATGTATATATTATTAATAAATAATTCCCATAATATTTTGTATTATTTTTTACTTTGCCCTATTTGCAATGTTCTACGCTCTATAGAAAATGTGGCGTATGACATGATTGACAATCTTTCGAACGTTTTATCTAGGTACAAAGATGTTTTACGTTTTTATCGCCTCCACATGATATTTTTGTCAGCATAAGGTACCCTTCTGTATCTGAAACGAATATGTATATTGCAACAAAGTAAAGTAATAGGCTATACAAGACCCTCTACTGGGCACAGGACTCTTTTTATTTCTGGGAGGGTTTCAGGGCAAGGAAATGCCCGCCGCGCTGCCCCAATGCGTGTTGACGAAAATTGCAATTACAAATTTCATTCGAGCTGTCGGGGCTCAAACCCGGGAAAAATTTACAGCGAACGCTTTGATCCAGATATACTAATACGACACAAATAAATACGATTTAACATATATAATAAAAACTCTTACGTACTTGAAACTTGAACACTTGATAGCACTGATTGATAGGTCCAAATGATAAATTAAATAGTAATCTACTTGGCATAGGAGGTGCCAAGAAGAATGTCTATATTGTCGAGCACCGATTCGATCTCCAACGAATAAATATTTACATGCTGCAGCCCGAAAGAAAGCAAAAGAATTGAACTATAAGTTTGTTTGGGTTCGCACGTATAGTTAATTCACGCCAATGTGCTAATTCTAAAATTGAATAATCAATGTGGGATTTCATAACGTTAAACGTCCTTAGGCAGCATAATGACTTGTTAAATCATAATAAGAGAATCCTCGCTCTGGTGTTGTCGAATATGGATAATATTAACATAAGCAAGCCCAGCCACGTGCTATCCAAAATTGATCTTCACCATCTACTTGCACAAGTTTCGCTTACCTTTTCTAAGAAAGTCGTTAATATACCGATTTCTTTTCTTTTTTTTTGTACGATAAGGGTGAAAAACGAGCACACAGTCCACCTAATGGTAAGTGGTTGCTGCGGCCCATAGACATCTACATCTATCCTCTATTACAAATCAAAATGCAGATGCGTTTTCACCCGTGAGGACTAGGATGGAATGCCTTATTTCCAGTAAAAAGGGCCTCCGGTCACCTGCACTCACCAAGCGAAACGCAGAGGTAAACCTCTACTTCACGCTGGTATTCTGTGAGGTCGTGGTACCACCCCGGTTTGAGCCGGCCCATCAGTGCGACAGCAAGAGCTGCCGCCTGGCTCTACTACTGTTAAAAACTAATATTACTATAATAAATAATACTACTTACTAAATAACACTAATAATTTAATTTTGTATGAATACAAAATTAAATTATTTTAAAGCTGATTATAATTCAATTTGCACAGCGCTTCAAGAAATAGTGAGTGGCATTGGGAAAATCTCCATGCGTCTTAGTTGATTCTATGTTTGAGAAATTCTACTATATAATACGTGAATTAATACAAAAACATGTACCACGAAAGATCGTAAAAAATAATAAGTATCCATATTGGTTCTCGAAACAACTAATAAAAAGATTGAATGAAAAGAATCGGTTGAGGTTGAGAGTTAAAAAATATAATAACCCGATGGATGTAATCTCATTAAATCTACTTAAAAAACGGTGTAGCAGAATGTCAGTTGCTTGTTTCAATTCATATACAGCGTCCCTTGAAAATAAGATTGTTACTAATCCTAAACTTTTTTGGGGTTATATCAAACAGAAAAGAGGTGGCTCTAGCAACTATCCTCGTGCTATGTCGAATGGAGTTGAAGTGTCTGAAAATATTGAAACTATCAGTGATTACTTTGCTTCCCATTTCTCCAGTGTCTATGATAATTCTTTTAACACCGTCCCCTCATTACATCCAGGGTCTGTCGATCGACAAAATATAACTCCATTAAATACTGTAACTTTAACAGAAACACAAATTAAGGAAGTCTTGCTTAAACTTAGTATAAATAAAGGAGCAGGCCCTGATCTAATTCCACCCATTTTTGTTTGCAAAACGGCTAATGAAATATCACTCCCTTTAATGTTAATATATAACAAATCTTTACAGGCAGGAGTTTTCCCATCGGTTTGGAAGAATTTTAATATTGTCCCCGTATTTAAATGTAATGATAAATCAATTGTACCTAACTATAGGTCAATAGCTATTTTGTCTGTTCTTGCAAAAGTTTTTGAGGCTCTTATTTGTCCTGTTTTGTCTTGGCATTTGAAACAGTATTTGTCGAACAACCAACATGGAGTTATGAAGGGGAGATCTACGGCTTCTAACTTAGTATCATATGTTGAATCACTTATTGGGGCCGTTGATTCTCGCGTACAGGTGGATGCAGTATATACAGACTTCAGCAAGGCTTTTGATACAGTAAATCATAGTATATTGTTGGAAAAACTACAATTATATAGAGTTACAGAACCTCTGCTAGAGTGGTTTGCATCGTATCTGACTGATAGAGAGATGAAAGTTGTATTGAACGGTATTTGCTCAAGTCCTTATGCTGCATCGTCTGGAATCCCGCAAGGATCCCATTTGGGGCCCTATCTCTTCACATTATTTATGAATGGTATTGAACAGTGTTTCCGAAACTCTGAAGCACACTTTTTTGCTGATGATCTTAAAGCTATTAAAATGATAAGGAATCAGGGGGACATTTGCTGTTTCAAGATCTGGATAGGCTTGCAGATTGGTGTGACCGAAATAAAATGTCTTTAACCCTTGTGTGACTGACAAGGTACCTGGGTAACTTTTGCGTTTTCAAATCACTAATATTCTGTTCTCCAAAAGCAGCGGATCTTGTACCTTTGTGACATCTTTCAGCGGCGTTGTTGGTACTTCCTAGACCTTTTTTTTCAATTTATAATTTATTTTACACTTAAAAGAAATTTGTTTCTTTGTTCAGCTTTAGATGACGGAGTAGGTACCCGGGTATCTATAAGCTTTTTTACATATTTATTATATAAAATCAGTTAAAACTCGTAGAAGCAATACTATTATTGCTTTTATCTCTAAAATAAAAATACTTTAAACAAAATTACAATGTTTATTTGACAATGTTTTGTCACGGGGTATCTGACTGTGGTCTTCAGCAACTACTTCTTGAAACAATTGCTGTCCAAGTACAATTTCAATTGAAGTACGTGTAAAGTAGTGTTCCATTACTCTTGGAATGCTGGAGCGATTCTGTATGGCAGGAAGGCTTTTTATTTTATTAACTGTTTTGCAAGGTCTTTCAAAAAAAAGTCATCGGCTATCAGTGCGTCTAAAGTTTTCATTGTGTTCCAAAAATATAATGTAAGAAGCCAGGGCAGCAACATCTGTGATATTGTAAAATAACGCAAGCGGTCAACGATTTGTTCTACGTTTTGTTGTATATTCCGTCACCATTTTATCCATTGTGTCAACGCCACTTTTGTTTTTATTGTAATATTTGATAATACTCGGCTTAGCTGTCAAATTTTCTTCTACTTCAGCTGTGCCATGCATTGATGACAAGACAACTGATTTGTTTCTTTTGGGCACGTATGAGCAAAGAGTTTCGTTTTCACGAAATGCAAAATTCGTAGATAAGTTTGCTCTCTTTTGATGCCTGCATGTTAGAGGGTAGCCATGGTTTATTTTTTCTAACGGTACCTACTAAAGTCATACGCCATGAATTTAAAACTCGAGCCAGTTGCAAGCTGGTAAAAAAATTGTCTGTAGTAATATTTCTCCCTGAACCTTTGTAAAATTGCACCAAATCTAAGACCGTCTTTTCACCAACATTGACTTGACGTTGCCCGTCTAATGGTTTTCCTGTGTAAATTTGTCCTTGTAGAGGATAAGCGTTTATAGAATCACATGCCCAGAAGATTTTTATACCATACTTTGCTGGTTTGGACGGCATGAATTGCGTAAATTTTGTATCTCCTTTATAAGGGAACAATTGTTCATCTACAGTTATGGATTCATTGGGTCTATAATGTTTTTTCAAATTTTCATTGAGCATCGTCCACATGTAGCAAATTGGCGCAGCTTTGTCGGTTTTGCACGTTCATTACGTGTGCTTTCATTGTCAAATCGAAGGAATCTCAAAAAAGTTTTGAATCGGTCACGAGACATAGCCGCTCGTATCAGAGGCAAAGATTCTAACTTCCACATTTTGGAAATATGTTCTTTATTAGATCTATGTACACCAGCTGCAAGAAGTATTCCCAGAAATGCAGCAAATTCTATTTCAGTAAACGATTGAAAGTTTTTTTTGAAATCGCCGGTTTTTAGCCATTATTTTTCTGTTATAATCATCCGTTACTTTTTGGGCTTTTCGGTTGGTTTCCCTTAGAATAATATCACACATTTCCGTAGATATGATTATTCTGAATATTTCTTTTGCCGAGTAGGATGCGGTGTAATTTGCTGCTCCAGGTTTTTGACGTAAAATATTGCGACGAACTGTCTGATCTTGTGGAAATGCATCCCTGTACCATTGAGTGCCATCTTTACTCAATAAATTCGACTCTATGGGCGGTTCTTCTTCATCTTCGTCATCAGAGTCATAGTACTCTTCTTCCTCAACTACAGGATTTTTTTCTGAATCTGACTCTTCAGAATCCATAGCTTCCGGTTCCGGCACATATTCATCCTCGTCAGACGCACGCAGTGTATGGCTCTTCTTCCGATGCCGAATCATCTAGGGCGGCTCTCAACTCGGCAGATGTCAATCCAAAATATTGTTTTAGAGAAATTTTGCAAAATATGACAAAGATAGGTATTCTTTGGGATTTTTTTTAATAAGGGGTTGACAAAAATACAATTTTGTTTAATTACAAACATTTACCACATCCTCTTCTGGTACCTTGTATTTTTTCTTGGATTAAATGAACAGTGATTGAGATTTTTTTACTTAAATGTCCAAGATTTAGGCATTTCAACCACTGTTAAGGCCTTAAACCAAAATTTAATTTTATTGAAAAATGTACTGATTACTGCTAATGTTATAGTTTTTATCACAAAATAAAGTATCCGCAATTCCACCTCCCTCCCCTAATGGATTTTCTTACGCAAATTCTTATAGCAAACTCGAAAAACTTAAGCAATCCTCGTCTTGCCCTCTTTTCATTCCTCTCCTCTTTATAAACCTCTTTTCATTCGCCCTTTAATTGCGGTCAAGTAATTTATTTCATGTGTGGCATAATTAAAGTAAATTTAGAAGACAGAGGTTTTGACAATGCCCAATCCCCCCCCCCCCTGCACTAAGTTCACCTGATGCTTAGTGAATGTTGTGATCCATAGACACATCTATCAATTTTCCACTAAATATTGAAAAGCAGATGTGTTAACATCCTGAAGTCTATTACACCTGTCACTCACCATACGAAACACATCAGCATTATCCTACTATTTCAAACAGGCATTTTGAATTGAAATGTGTTCACCATAAAGATATTAATCGCCAAATTTTGTCACGTTGGTGTCGAAAGAGGCAACCGAGCTCTCGGGCGTTCCATTTTGAGTCTCATGGAAAATACATATAATGTTAAAATGTGCCCGTGTTCAGTGTCACATTAATGATTCATTGCCATAAGTGTATAAGTCTCGCAGCACAGCAGCCGAAATGACAGGAATTAGATTAAAAACCTATAGGTTAAAATTAATCACGATAAAATCCGTAAAGCTAGTTTTCCTTCATGTCTTATGTTCTACTCAAGATCATTATGCCACTAGCTATTGCAATCTACAAGATCTTTGTGTCATTTTCTATGGTTTCTTAGGACACCAACGGGACGACATTGCGTGATCGATTCTTTGACTCCTCCATCATACGCCGAATATATATAATAATATACATTAGAGCATTTATTTATATCATATGATTATTTAGTACGAATGTGTTGGCTTGACCGGAAAAGTAAACGCTTATAGAGAATACAAGCGTTATATAGCAAAATAATGTAACGTGTTACAAAAAAAAATGATGTGTTTCGTATGGTGAGTGACGAGTATGGGAAACCCTGTTACTAACGACGAGGCATTTCGTCTTAGTCCTCGGAGGTGATGACACATATTATGCATTTTGATGAATCAAAATGCATAATATGTGTCATCACTTTCATTCATATTCAGATTCAGATTCATCAAAATGCATAATGTCAAAGGATATAATTCGGCGTTTATGCGCCACAGCACCTACTGACGATCAAGTTCTTCTCGTTGGTTACTCTTACTTCTATATAAATATAAAATGAAAAAATAAAGAAACAGCCTGTATACGTTCCACTGCTGGGCACATGTAGGGGATATGACAATTATTTATTAAAGACAGAAAATATTGATTAATCTAGTTAATTTTCTTATATAATATAATATTTAAATTACCTTTTTGGTAAGAAAGTTTGTTATAGATTTCCTGTATACCATAATATAAATACTAGTAACAATGCAGTATTTCTGAACTGTATAACTTTTTAATAGATTATTTGTAAAAGTAAATATTAGCGCAAATGTTAAACCAATATAAGAACTGTTTTGCCCGCTTTAATGATTATTATTATTGTGTGCTTTCTTATCTGTCTCTGTTCACTGTTTAGTTTAATAATTATACATTGTGCGCAGTAATTACTAGTTAGTAGTAAAAACTTAAAACTAAAGTAATTTATAGTTTCTCAGTTTATTTCTTTCCTAATAAAACAAGTTTTATAATGCAAACGCCCCTGAGCTTCCATGATCCTGACATGCTGATTCCCTTTGTATAACAATATATACATATTTGTTTAAGGATGCAGCAAAATCAATCGCTTTTTACAGACGCGTAAATGTAGATTCCAGAGAGGTTATACAGGAAATGAACAAAATAAGGATGGCGCTCAATCCGGATCTTGAAGGTATAGTAGATGGTTCTGAATATACTAGGTTGATCAATAAGTATTTGGAATCGCAATTAAACTCCTAGGACAAGTATATGTAAATTTTATTTTATTTTTCAACGAAATCGCCCTTTTAAGCTAATCTGCATTTTGATTCGTAGTCGAGGATAGATGTAGATGTCCATGCCTACAGCAGCTACTTATCATCAGGTGGACTGTGTGCTCGTTTGTCAACCTTAAAATATAAAAAAGACAGAAGCTATTAGTTTTCCAGCGGACGCAGACACCTTAAATCTCTTGGCTGGCAGGAAGACGGTGTTTTCCACACATTGCTTTAGTTTTTTCATCTCCGGGTCAAAATGTTGTACCCACGTTTCATCTACGGTTACGATACGAGCGAAAAAAGAACGTCAATTTTCTTCAATTATTGCTAAACATAGCTTTGAAATTGTCAACTCTTGCTTTTTTTTGGGCATCTGTTTCAATCGACATTCAAGGAAGCCACCTTCTTGAATTTTAAGGTATGAGTTAAAATAAACTGAATTGTCCCAAAAGAAAGCTTTAGTATCTGAGCTAATTAACGAATGGTCACACGTCGATCTACCTTAACAATTTGTTCAATTTTTAACGATTTCTTGCGTAGTTCCGTTGTTGGCTGTTATATCGTCGGTTCAGGCATTAGGTTATCACAGTCGTCGGCGTTGGCTGCTCATCCGATACTGTGGTAAATATGTCGATGTTCCTCAGGGGTCTCTTCTGTCTGCAACTCTCTTCCTGCTGCGTATAAATGATCTGCTCATTCCTAGTATCTATGGGTATGCAGACAACAGAACAGTTGTGGAGAGATACCAACCAAGTACCTGGGCCAGTCGAGATCACATCCAAGCAGAAAAGGGCTATGGTTGAGCGTGTGAATTTCATACTACAGGCAGTCTCTTAATGGGGCGATGACAATCTCGTGAGATTTAACGCCTTCAAAACACAAACGTGTTCTTTTCACCGCTAAAAGAAGCCCACTTACTTTGGCTTCCTACTTTCCGGAATATATCCTTGGAGTACACTGAGCGCCTTCAGTTTTTTAGGGGATGATTTTCTAATCCCAGGACCACCAGACGTAACTTATTTTCTGACGAACGAAATTTTGTAAAGATTGAGTAGTGTTAGTATGGACTATGAAATGATATACATGGGTAGAGCCATGCTGCAGCTATATTAGAAATATAGCTGTAGCATGAATGGGTCGGCTCGACTGGGGAAGGACCACGCTCTCACAGAATACCAGCGTAAAATAGCAGCTTAACACTGCTGTGTTTCATATGGTGAGTGTAGAGAACCGGAGACCATTTTTACTGGAAAAGAGGCATTCCATCTTCCGACCAGTGGGCCAGGTGTCAGGCTATCAAGGTACGTAAAAATATTGTTTCACCTCACGTTTATTTTCCAGATGATTTTTACGAATATGTTAGATAAAATAGTTAAAAATCAGTCACATTACTCCTAGACACTTTTCGTCGGCAGTATCCGCTTTGAAGACGCTTTAAAGCTCTCAAAAATTAGTCAATTTTACTTGCATTCTGAGCTCTGGCCCTTTTTACTGGAATTGAGGCATTCCATCTTAGTCCTCACGGTGACAAACGGCATCTACATTTTGATTTGTAATAAGAGGATAGATGTAGATGTCTATCGGCCGCAGCAACCACTTATCATCAGGTGGACTGCGTGCTCGTTTGTCACCCATATCCTATAAAAAAAGCTCTATTTTTATACGTTATGCCAGACAACTATATTGAAACTTTTTACAAGAAGGTAGACCGATCCCAGGGGTCAATCATCCCCTAGACCCATTGTGTGACTCACGCATCATATCACGATAATAACCATGCACTCATACCCACAGAGTTAATAAAATTGGGTCGAGGGATGATTAACCCTTGGATCGTTCTGCTCTAGTAAATCGTTTTAAAAAGTTGTTAATCAATAAGTCTTTTAGCACGCCGTTCCATTGAGTCCAAAGTTGCTAGGTGGCATTTTGCAGCACCAGCCCATATGTGGCAGCAGTACTCCATGCACGACCGGACTTGCTCTTTATATAAGGTAAAGAAGCTGCCCCGGCGTGAAGTACCGCCGCACCTTTGGAAGCAGACTAAGTTTTCTTGTGGCTGCTTTGGCTCTGGATTCAATGAACCGCCCATAGTTGAGGTTTGGAGAAAATTCAACCCCTAATAACTGAAGGCGGTCAGTGTACTTCAAGGAGACATTCCGGAACGTAGGAGCCGGGGTGAGCGAGCTCCTTTTTAGCGGTGAAAAGACACGCTTGTGTTTTTTAGGAGTTGAATCTCACGAGATTGGCGTCAATCCATTTGGAGACTGCCTGTAGTGTAAGATTCACACGCTCAACAATAGCTTCTCTTTCGGACTGGATTTGATCCCAACTGGCCCGGACTCTTGGTTGGTATCTCTCCACAACTGTGTTATCTTCTGCATACCTATAGATACCGGGAATGATCAAATAATTTACATGCAGCAGGAAGAGAGTTGTGGAGAGAACGGGATCCTGAGGAACTCCGGCGTTTATCACGATAGGACTGGACAAACAGAAATCAATCACTCAGAAAGTCCTTTACCCAGTCAATCATTCCAGGAATAAGCCGTAAGCTGAAAATTGCCCAATAGGCTGGCGTGCCAACACTTTTCGAGGCTTTCAAAACATTAAAGGAAATAGGAAGTGCTTTACCACTGTTCTCAAGGGCTTTGCTCCATATGTGAGTGGCATACACTAGAAGATCCCTAGTATGGAAAATTATACTTTTTTCCCCGTCTCTCAAAAATTCCAACAAAATCAGATCCCAGCAATTTTCGCCCAATTTACGTGCTCCGTGCTGGATGTTATTTCTGTTTTACATAAATAATATTAGAAACTTGAAATTTAAGGGAAACTGTCGCTTTTTACCTAACTTTTATTGAATTTATGTTATAGGTATTTTTCACAAGCGTTATCATTAATTTATGTATTTTATTTACTAAATTATTATTAAAATTATTTTATAAAAGTATTCTTAAAAGAAAATTTATGATCTATATTTACGATTTATACTTAAAAAATGATTATGAAATTAATTTCATTTATATCAGACTGATTTAAATCTATAAAAGTTAAAAAAATGTTTATTATTAATATTTCGATAACCCTAAAGCGCTATATATATTCAATGAAGGCTCCCCATAGGCTGTCTCATAGGAGGGATATTTTCCATAGTTGTCACGCTTTATCGTCTCTTACGACACTCATGAGATGATATAGGGTACTCGATTCTTTTAAGCCTGCACTACATACAAGCCAGAACTACTGCTGAACATAGATTTCCATACATAGATTGCCCATAATCAACTATATTTACAGATTTTATCGATATATTTTATTTAATTCCCGACGGTAGGTTATCCGAAGAATTCATTTTTTTACACTAACCGACAGGCTTATATTATTAATAAGTCATCGAGCGCTCTGACTAGATACCGCGCTAGCTCAAAGTAACAGCTCCATGAATGCGGCATCTCAATATTGTAGTGTGTATACGACAATTTGTAAAGATACTAGTGTCCGTGAAAAATTGTATATGCCAGCAGCTTAACTATTACCCGGTATTATCGGGAAAATTTATTTTATGCTATGGCTTAGTAGTTAAGTTCATAATTATGAATGTATCCTAGAAATACTTATAAATAAATAGTTTTAGTTAATTAGTGGAATTTATCAAAATGTTTGTGTATATTATGTATAGGTTTTTCTTCTGAATAAATGATATATAATTGATAAGGCCTCATTATTATCAGTTTAATTTTTTTATTTACATGTCTAACTAATATTCACAAATTATTAAAACAAAATTGTTATATGTTATATAGTGTAACCAATAGTGCTTTCTATTTCTATTCTACGTATCAATATGAGCAAATTTTACTACAGATGCCACGATACTCATATACATCATGGCTATTGAGTGAAGGTCGTGATAACTAGAGTCTTTTTGTTCTTGCCAGTACAGTATAGGATCATACTTCAGGTGCACAACTGCCTGCGATAAATAGTGTTTAAATTTTTCGTTGAAGTCCTGAATTTTCAATGCAAGTGCATTAATGTGCTATATATACACAATAATAAGTATTTATTTCTTCGAACAAGAAATATTAGGTCTTCCATACATTTTGAGCAAATTTGTACGAAATTTTGTATGGAATAACTGACTTTGAGATTTTTAAATGGGATCAGGGTGACAAACGAGCACAAAGTCTACCTGATGATAAGTGGTTGTATGGCCCATAGACATCTACATCTATCCTTGATTACGAATGAAAATGCAGATGCGTTTCAACCCTTGTGGATGAAGATGGAATGCCTCGTTTCCAGTAAAAAGGTTCTCCGGTTCTCTACACTCACCATATGAAGCACAGCAGCATTAAGCTGCTATTTTACACTGGTATTCTGTGAGAGCGTGGTCCTTCCTCGGTCGATCTGATCCATTCGTGCTACAGCTATACCAGTAACATAGCTGCTGTATAGGTCTACCAAGTACAAATTATAAATACCATAAATTAAACGTGGTAGAGCCATGCTCCAGCTATATTAATAGTATAGTTGTAGCACGAATGGGTCGGCTCGACCGGGGAAGGACCACGCTCTCACAGACTACCAGCGTAAAATAGCAGCTTAACACTTCTGTGTTTCGTAGGGTGAGTGTAGAGAACCAGAGACCCTTTTTACTGGAAAAGAGGCATTCTATCTAAGTCCTCACGGCTGACCACGCATCTGCATTTTAATTCGCAAACGAAGATAGATGCAGATGTTTATGGGCCACAGCAACCACTTACCATCAGGTGGACTGTGTGCTCGTTTGTCACTCCTATTCTATAAAAAAATATTCATGTTGACGGGCAGAATCTTTCCTTAAGTTATTGAGTACTATTTTGTTACACCTTTACTTAGTATATAAGATCGGGAAAAAGTTCCTTCGTATTTTGTATACAAATTCAAGACGTTTTTGTTTTAATGTTTTATTAAATTTAATTATAATATATATGGGTCCATTCTGTTCGATAACTTGTTGCCATCTTGTAGGTAGTGAAATAATGTCGTTGCTGAATAAACCTTGGGATTATTGATCAAAAAAAGGCAACAAGTAGTTTAATTTCGTATATTCAATACCAGAGATTTGAAGGAACATGGATTTAGTCATCCCATTCATAATGGAAAAAAAATAATGTTACGAGTTTGAGGTTCGAGGTAATTAAAAACTGCCGAGTGAATTACCAAAATTGACACTTTAATTACAGAACACTTTAATTCACAGTTGTATCTCTTTGAAGTATTCGCTTATATCGCCAATTCAATAATGACTCGGTCGTGGTCTATACTGGCCTTATATAGGGCCTCAGATAGTTTCCAGAAACTTCTACTGTAGCGACATCTAGAATGTTCGAGTACATATCGCTCCCGAAATTTCTAGAAGAATCTTAACTGTCCTAGTTCTGCTACTCGACACTAGAGGTCGCTAGTGGTAATTAGTGTTGCCATGTACAAGATGTTAATAGTGGCGCGCAACACTGCCTCAGAATTGGGGTCTTCAGCAGCATGTAGCTCGAGCGATGCGAGAGCAAGTGACGCAGAAGCCCCAATTCACACCTAGTGTTCGCAGTTGTATCGCGTCGAAGTATTCGCTTGTGTCGCCAATTCAACACTGACTGGGTCGTGGTCTATACCGGCCTTATATAGGGCCTCAGATAGTTCCAGAACTTTCTACTGTAGAAACATTTAGAATATTCGAGAACATAGCGGTCCCGACTGAGTAGGTGTCGATAGTTCTAGAAAATTCTTCCATGGAAATTTCTAGAAGGATCTTGACTCTCCTAGTTCTGCTACTTGATACTAGAAGGCGCTAGTGGTAAATAGTGTCGCCAGGCATTTATTGTAGCTCGCAACACTGCCTCGTCCTAAGACATACCCGTTCCAAGCATTATTGGCTCCATAATAACGCGCCAGTCGATCCATATGGACGATCTTAGGAGTACCTCTGGCACCTTTCTGTATCCGGTAGGTTACGTCATTGATCCTTGTCACAATCCGGTACGGTCCATCCTATTTAGCTTGAAGCTTAGGAGATTTCCTTTTGCTGCGAACTGGATTGTGTTACCACACTAGTGAACCTTAGTCAAAAACTTTGTTGTCATTTTGCGGTCATACCGCGTTTTCATCTACTCAGACGTTTGCTGGCCCGTCTGTCTGACGTGCTCATAAATGTCATTCATTTTGTTCCGCAAGTCATTTGCATAATCGGTTATGCTGCGTGGGGCATCAGGTGGTATTCAAGTGATCAGGTCTGTAGGCAGCCGTAACTCTCTCCCAAAGTTTGCTAAAGCTGATGTCACTGATGTACTTTTGTGAACAGCGCTTCGATATGACAACAAAAACGGTTGTATGTGCCTGTCCCAGTCTCGTTGCCGTTTTTCCACAACTTCTGCTTGGTATCTCTCCAATGTTTGATTAAATCGTTCTACCATTCCATCACATTGTGGGTGGTAAGAAGTTGACTTATTTTATGAGTACCCATAACTCAGCAAATTCCTGGAATATTTGAGATTCAAAATTCCTTCCTTGATCGCTGTGAATCGCTAAAACGATAGAAGACTTCATGAACTAGTTTATCTGCAACTGTTGAAGCTTCTTGATTTGGAATGGCGAAGACTTCTGGCCACTTAGTGAAGTAATCCATCACAACCATGAAATACTTGTTACCACTTTCACTTTCCGGAAACGGCCCCGTAACGTCAATGGCAATCCTCTCTCATGGCGCACCAACATTGTACAATTTTAATGCGCCTCTACTACGAGTTTGAGGTCCCTTTACAGCCGCACAACTTGTACATTTGCGGCACCAGTCCTCGACATCATCACGACAGTTGACCCAGTAAAACTGTTTTCGGATCTTCAGTAGAGTTCGTTTAACTCCCAGGTGGCCTCCTGAACAACCATTAAGATACAGCTGTAGAACATCCGGTACTTTAGCCTTTTTTTATATATGATAAGGGTGACAAACGAGCACACAGTCCACCTGATGGTAAGTGGTTGTTGCGGCCCATAGACATCCACATCTATCCTCTATTACAAATCAAAATGTAGATGCGTTGTCACTCGTGAGGACTAAGATGGAATGCCTCATTTCCAGTAAAAAGGGCCTCCGGCCACCTGCACTCACCAAGCGAAACGCAGAGGTAAACCTCTACTTCACGCTGTTT
Organism: Parnassius glacialis; assembly: GCA_033319125.1. Taxonomy (NCBI): domain Eukaryota; kingdom Metazoa; phylum Arthropoda; class Insecta; order Lepidoptera; family Papilionidae; genus Parnassius; species Parnassius glacialis. Next base: position 7,660,844 of record JAVANC010000014.1, read on the forward strand.
TTCTGTGAGGTCGTGGTACCACCCCGGTTGGAGCCGGCCCATCCGTGCGACAGAAAAAGCTGCCGTGTGGCTCTACCACTGTTAAAGGGACAACCATTTGCAAATGACAACTGTCTCCCCGAAAATTTTCCCATTTACGGCACAGGACTCCATCCTGAATCAGCAAGCTGTCCCATTGGGCCCAATAGCTTTTCGTGGTCGAAATCATCGCTGAGACGTCGCGCCACTTGGGCTTAGGAGCGCTGGCCTTCATCCATTCCAGAATCGGCTTAATGTCCGAATCTTCCTGCTGTGCATGTTGTAGGCTGTCCTTCCACTCATTGCTGAGCTAGTCTGTCCTGAGCATCCTCATAGATACCACGTCCTTACCCTCTTGCCTAGTACAATGTTTGCAATCTTCAGGGCAAGGTCTTCTTGACAATGCATCTGCATTGCCATGAGCTTTCCCGCTGCGATGTTCAATCACAATGTCGTATTCCTGCAGTAGTTCAATCCATCTCGCAACTTGTCCTTCTGGATTTTTGAATTGCAATAGCCATTTTAGTGCAGCATGGTCAGTTCCGGCAGTTTCCGGCTTTGACAACGACTTGCTGAAGTACGCTATCACAACCTCTTCATCACCATTCTGTTGAGACAACACACCGCCAAGTCCTGTATCACTTTCGTCTGTGTCAACTATAAATTCCTTGCCCGCATCAGGGTACCCCAAAATAGGTGTATAGCACAGACGGTCCTTTAGCTCCTAGAATGCGGTATCGCAACTTTTATCCGAGCAGAAATGTCGCTTTTCTTCGGTTAGCTTGTGCAGAGGTTTAGCTATATCTGTAAACTTCTTCACAAATTGCCGATAATAGGAGCACAAACCCAAAAATGCTCTAACCTGTGTCTTGTCTTTTGGAACCGTCCAATCATTGACAGCGGCAATTTTCTCTGGATCCGTGTGGATACCTTTTTCCGACACTACATACCCCAAAAAACTAACTTGCCGTTTGAATAGTGAGCATTTTTTCGGACTCAACTTGAGGTTGGCACTCTGGATCTTCATGAGCACGCGTTCCAGGTTTTGAAAGTGTTCCTCAAACATACGGTCTACGATGATGATGTCATCCAAGTAAACCAGACAGGCATCGCCAATCAGCCCGGTAAGTATAAGCTCCATCAACCTTTCAAACGTTGCTGGAGCATTGCACATTCCAAACGGCATGACTTTAAATTGCCACATACCCTTTCCTGTGGAGAATGCAGTTTTCTAGCCACTTTTCAGGTCCAGCGTACTAAACCACTTTACGCCTGTAAGCATGTCCAGCGTTTCATCAATTCTTGGCAAGGGATAGCTGTCCTTATTCGTAAAGTCGTTCAGACGGCGGTAGTCAACACAAAACCGCATGCTGCCGACCTTCTTCTTTACCAGCACCACAGGTGAACACCATGGACTAGATGAAGGTTCAATAACACCATCCTTCACCATTCCCTCAATCATGGTTTCCACTTCCTCTTCACGTGCTACAGGCAATCTTCTTGGCCGCTGCCAAATAGGCAATTCTTGTCCTGTGTTTAATTTGTGTTGAACTAAGCCAGTCTTTCCTATGTAAGCTTAAAAGTGTGGTCACTCTCGTTTGTCAACCCTTGTTGGGGGTCCCAGTCGAAAGATATTGGCACCGACGCTATCCACTTCCTCACTAGTACCAACCAATGTGCCTTTTTCTATAATCTGTTCCTGATCACAAAGATTCAGCACACGTATTCCTGAGATGTTGGTGGTTCTGACCAAGGTTCGAGCCACTTTCCACGGAAAGTCATTGTCTACCCTTTCCACAATTACACAACGAAGAGTTTGCCTAGGATTCCGAGGAAGTCTAACCGGCACAATCGTTTCCGATCTCGGCGGAAGAACAATCTTCTTAAGGCTGTACACATTCCCTGGTAACGCCCCTTCCACGAAAAGTTCCTCTTGTCCACATTTCAAAACACCTTGCTTAACGTCGATCTCACAACAATTCTTCCTCATAAAGTCTAGGCCCAGGATGCAGTCGTTCATTATATCAGCCACTATTACATTATGCAGGTAGATCATGTTGCCTAGCTTCAACTCCATCTCCTTCTCTCTACGGATGGTTATGCGCTGACCGGTGGCTGTCACCAAATTAATGCGTTCTCGGTTGTATACGGCGTCCCCAAGGAACTGACTTATCAGTTGGAAACTGACAACCTTGCGAGAGGCTCCAGTGTCTATGGTCAGTTTACACGGCGTTCCGTTGACATCGCCCTTGATGGTTAGTCTGTTCCCATCATGGGTTTGTGAGATCGAAATCTTTGGGGCTCTTTTAACATCAAACAGCACCCGCCCCGCAGTCCTGGATTTTAATCATTTCCCTGCTGCAGCTGGGCGGTGCTGTTAGCCGCACTACCCTCTCGAGATCGATCACCTTCCCTTTCTACAGTTCGCTTAGGGCAGCTGGATCGAAGATGGCCCCTTTCCCCACAGCCGTAGCACCTAGGGCTGTAGCCGTTATTGCAACCCCGAACTGTAGCTGCTGCAACCTCTTTGACGCGATGGGGACGATGATTCTGCCACACGGCTTGCACCTCCTGTGCATGGGTTAAGGCGTCATTAAGCGTCTCGTGGTGCTCGAGCCTTACAGCAGCTTTGACTTCAAGGTCGCGGATGCTGTCGATGAATGTCTGCACAAGGTTCCCTACAATGAGCGCAGGTACAGACTGGTATGCTTTTCGAACCAGCTTCTCCATCTCAAGGGCCCACTGCTGAAGGTTTTCGTTACTGCGTTGCACGCGATCTTTGTGCTGCGCAGGAAAGACGTGTTCCAGGTGAGCGTCGCCATATCTCGCCTCCAACGCCTCAAGGAGCTGCTTGTAAGTCACTTCCTTACCGAGAGCTTCCAGAACAGTTCAGGCCTAGTCGCGCAGGCCTAGGGTGAGAGCAGTCATGGCCTGACTTTTATTCCAGCCGTTGGCCTTCATGACAGCCTCGAACTGGATTTTGTTAGGCGACCAGGAAGAAGTCCCGTCAAACGGTGGCACTTTGAATCCACGTAGCGAAGGTGTTGTAGCAACCACGGGAGCTGTAACTCCAACCCCAAGTTTGAGGTCGTCCAGCGTTTTCTTCACGTCAGCCATCACGTTGTCAACCCGATTGTACACTTGGTCGATTCGGATTTCAGCTTCCGACAGGCGGTTGTCATGTTGAGCAACCCTATCCTTCAGCTCCCTTATCTCTTTCCCGAAGGTAACGTGAAGGTCCTTCATGAGAAGTATCTGCTCTTCCTTATAGCGTTTGAGCTGCTATTCCAACCGACGTCCCTATTCCTCCTATTGGCGGGCCTGTTTCTCCTGTTAGCGGGCCTATTCCTCCTGTCCGCGCTGCAGCTGCTCTTCCAACCGATGAGCCTGTTCCTGCAGCATCATCATCAGAGCACCTAAGTCAGGTGCTGCAGATGCAGGAGCTGCTGACGGGCCGGCCTCCGTGGTCGGCCACTGACCCGCCGATGTCTGTGACTTTGCACCACCAAATCGTCTCTGGTCCGTATCCTGTTGGCGTTGACTTCGGGTACGGATACCCTCCGTGTCGTCTTTAGGTAAAATCGGCATATTTGTATCCCACTTCTGACATCAATTGTTATGAGCTTGGGGTTCGAGATAATTAAAAACTGCCGAGTGAATTACCAAAATTGACACTTTAATTACAGAACACTAATTACAATTTATAACTACACTAATAACAAAACAATTGTCCTATAGATCACTTTAATTCTAAGTTGTATCGCTTCGAAGTATTCTCTTATATCGCCAATTCAAAACTGACTCGGTCTTGGTCTATACCGGCCTTATATAGGGCCACAGATAGTTTCCAGAACCTTCTACTGTAGCGACATCTAGAATGTTCGAGTACATATCGCTCCCGAAATTTCTAGAAGGATCTTGACTGCCCTAGTTCTGCTCCTCGATACTAGAGAGCGCTAGCGGTAATTAGTGTTGCCATGTTCAAAACATTAATAGCGGCGCGCAACAATAATATTCTTAATTACTTAGAACATGCGAAAAAATATATTATAAACTTAAATGTTAAAACCTCCAGAGAGGTTTCTTTTAAAGAACACAATTGATAAAAGAAAATAATGTTTAAAAGTTTTAAACCAATTTTAAGTACTGAAGCAAATACTGGATTTTTAGGAATCTTAGTGTGTATTAAAAGTCTCAAACAGATAATTAATCTTGCGATCGAGCGTTATCATGATGAAAGCCCCTCCTTTTCTGATTATCAATGCCGTTTTTTTTTCTATTTCTTGCTTGTCTCATTATTTGTTGTTGATAGAGATGTGAATCGATGATTTTACCCGGCGGTAGAATCTCATGATAAACGATACCCTTTCAATCCCACCATACAAACAAAATCATTTTATTGCGTGTTAATCTAGGTTTCGCCTTAGTCTGTAAACAAAACACATATCAATACAGAAAAAAATCACGTTTCTTGTATGAGAAACGAAAACGAAAATTTTAAGGGTCCTTTAACATTTTATTTTATTTTTATTATATGTTGTTATAGCAACAATACAATTAGCCAAAACACATTCTGTGAAAATTTCAAGTATTAACATATTACGGTTCATTAGATACAGCCTGCTGACAGACAGACGGAACGATAGTTGAGCCTTGGGTCCCGTTGATACTCTTTGGATACGGAACCTTAATAAATGGAAATCAGGTTATTTGAGCAATACTACAGAAATAAACATTAAATAATATAGAATTAGGTTATATTATAATAAATTAAATATATTATATTATAAACTATAGTAATATTAAATTCACATATAAAAATTTCAGCCACGGGTAACTTTATTTTTGTATACGCGGCAACACTGAATGGCGTCTTTCATATTTTGTAACTTATTTATGACTCGTGTTATTTTATGTTAAAATTTCGAAATTGAATGATACTCACTGATAGTATGTGATCCCAGTATCTTTCTTATTTCTTTTAGTATTATTTTTACACAGTTTCACTACTTAAACTGGTATTTTACTTCGGATTATGATCAAAATTTAATAAACATGGCTCGGGTACGCCGATTTCGGCGTAGTATTTGTTGCCGCATTTTACAAGAGCGCCAGCGGTATCTAGTCAGAGCGCGCGATGACTTATCAATAATCTAAACCGATAGGTGTCTCAGTTCAATGATCATTACACCAACACACTTTAAATAAATAATATAATAAAGAATAAATTATATTAAAGAATTTTGTTCTTTACAGAATTGACTCCGGAGGAAGTGAAATTGAACCAAGATGGGAAGTCTCAAGAGAATATTTCCAAATGGAAATTTTTGAGTGAGTTTATTTATTGAATTATTCTTATGTGACGATGTTAATTAGATGTTTTGTTAATTACTATCATAGCATTGGTGCCATGCAAATATTATCAATTATCGTCTGCTGAACATAGTCCTAAGGATGCAGGTGATCGCAGAACCAGACGAATCGCACCTTTAGCGCTGCTCTCCGAGATGATCACAGTGGTAGAGCCACGCAGCAGCTTTTGCTGGCGCACGGATGTGCCGGCTCGAACCAGGTGGTACCACGACCTCACAGAATACCAGCGTGAAGTAGAGCTTGACCTCTGCGTTACGCTTGGTGAGTGCAGGTGGTCAGAGGCCCAATCCCCCCCCCCCCCTTTATTTATATAATTAAATAAAAGACTACCCCAGGAGGGTACTAGCACCCCTGGAGAATCCCTCGCTGAGCATACAAGACCAAACTACTCCACTCCTGAACGTGGGTGCTCAGGCTGCCCCGCGTATTCTAGGGCCCAGGGGGGGTGCAAAATTCCGCTCGCGACTAATACTGCTCGGGGCAAGCGGAGTAATAAAACCAAGGCGACACCTGTCACGCTATCCGTGGATTTTTGCATCATCAGGGGACTTCATTACAAACTTAACGCTGTCCACTACCATATAGAGACAGCGAAGCCGGCCTTGCTCTATTTTACCGAGGCGCACGTATCCTCTCCGGCTGATACTTCATATCTCTCCTGCCCGGAGTACAAATTAGAACACTGCTTTGTGCCCCGGGTTGGAGTTTGCGTATACGTTAGAAAGGACACAGAGACAGACCGACTCATCTACCACGTCCAAATGGCTGCAGACTCCGTTCTACAACAGGTCCCATCCGCAGAGATCGTGATACTCGGTGATTTAAACGCCCACCATGCTGAATGGCTTGGTTCTCGTTTAACCGATCATGCGGGTAGATCTGTCTATGACTTTGCCTTGGGATATGGTATAGCACGACTGGTTACTTCGCCTACGTGGATCCCAGATGTGGAGGACCATGTATCTTTCCTGTTGGACCTTCTGCTGACGTCTCATCCGGACGGATATCAGGTCTCCGTTGATGCCCCTCTGGGCACTTCGGACCATTGTCTGATCCGGAGTACGGTGCCACTCACGCTCCAATCGCAGTTGCGATCTGCAGCTTGCCGCCGTGTTTGGCACTATAGGTCGGCTGATTGGGACGGGATGCGGTCTTCTTTCCTATCCCATCCTACCCTTGGGGGCGAGTTTGCTTCTCACCTGAAGATCCCCGCGTTGTTGCCGATTCTGTTGCTGATATGGTGCTTCAGAGTATGGAACTTTTTATTTCATCCTCTGTGGTACCCATCGGGGGCAGATCCCATCCATGATTTGGTCGCTCGTGTAAAATAGCGTCACGCTATAAGCAGGAGTGCTACCGGGCCTGGGCTGACGCATCAACGTCTCGGGATGTATGTGGGAGGGATGATAAGTAACTAGCCACTGCTATTTAAAAAGTTAAAATTAAAAAAATCATTTTGTCATTTTTTAATTCGTATCTCTTGCTACCTGTGTTCTAAATTTGAATTTGGTGGCGACAAAATTTTAATGATTTTTTGTCATTTGAAAATTTATTTCGTTAACTGATTTCAAAATGGATAAAATTGAACAAAGAGCAGTGATAAAGTTTCTTCATATGCAGGGCATGAAGGGGAAAGATATTTATGGCGAGTGAAAGAATGTTTTGGGTGAATATGCTCCTTCTTATGTCACAGTAAAAAACTGGGTGGCTGAGCTTAAACGCGGTCGTAAATGTGTCCAAGATGAAGCCTGAAGACTCCGGAAATGGTCGCGAAAGTACATGATACGGCTTTAGCAGATCGACGATTGAAGTTATCTGAAATAGCTGATACTAAAGGTATCTCAAAAGAACGGGAACATCATATCCTAAGTGAGGAATTAAATATGAAAAAGTTATAGGCCCGTTGGTTGTCGCGATTGCTTACGCATGATCAAAAAAGGATTCGGGTGCAAAACTCAAAAGAATGTCTGGACCGTTTTTAGAGTAATAAGGCCGATATTTTACGTCGATTTGTAACAACAGATGAAACATGGATTCATCATTACACGCCAGAATCAAAAATTCAATCAAAACAGTGGATTCAATCGAAATGCCCGGCTCCATAAATACCATGGCTGTAAAGTCGGCTGGAAAAATGATGGCTTCCGTCTTTTGGGATTTAGATGGGACCTTGATGATAGATTACCTTCCTAAAGGTCAAACAATTAATAGATAATACTACGCTAATCTTCTAAATAAGTTTCGTCAGTTTATTCAGCAAAAACGAAACAAAATCATCTTCCACCAAAACAACGTTAGAAATTCACACATGTGTTAAAAATATGGCAAAAAATCAACGAATCGAAGTATGATTTGCTACCCCACCCACCTTATTCGCCTGATCTAGCGCCATCAGACTTCCATTCATTCCATAAGCTCAAAACTTTTTGGGCGGACAGAAATTTGCCACAACTGATGATGTCGTAGCCGCTGTAGAGGAGTATTTTGCAGGCCTCAAAAGAAATCATTTTATTGAAGGCATTACTGCTTTAGAACGAAGATGGAATAAGTGCGTAGAGGTTCACGGAGACCATGTCGAAAAATAAAATTAATTTTATCACGGAAAGTTAAGTGTTTTCTTATTAGGCTAGTTACTTATCATCCCGCCCTCGTAAACACCAGTGCTCTTAAAAAGAAGAATAATTCCGCCTCCAAGTCCTTCAAAAGCGTCATTGCCAAGCCAAGGTCTGAGCACGTCGGTAGAATTGGCAAGAAGCTAGTTCGCCTACCTTCGGGAACCTGAGCATTCTGGTCTCTCGCCACGGCTGTCCAACGGAACTTCCGTCAGCTATCTCTTCCATCTCTGCACAGAGAGGACGACTCACTGGCTCATGCCGCAAAAGAGAAAGCTGATCTGTTGAGCTCTCTCTTTGCATCCAACTTGACTCTAGATGACGGGGGAAACGCACCGCCGATCATCCCGCAATGTGAGTGCGCCATTCCGGATTTGCGGTTTACAAAGCTCGGTTCGCAAAGCACTCTTCTCCCTGGACGTCAGCAAGTCGAGTGGGCCGGATGAAGTCTCTCCCATTGTGCTGAAGACGTGTGCTCCGGAGTTGGCACTGGTTTTAACGCGTCTTTTCCAATATTCGTTCTCTTAAGACGTAGTCTCGAATTCATGGAAGACACCTTTGGTCCACCAGGTCTCTAATAAAGGCGACCGCTCAGACCCGTTCTCCAAAAAAATGGAAGCCATTATAAACTGCCAGCTCATGAGGTACCTTGAGGATCACCAACTGATTAGTGACCGCCTGTACGGTTTTCGTCGGGGTTGATCAGCTGGTGATCTTCTAGTCTATCTGACTCATAGATGGGCGGAGGCAGTAGAGTCCAATGGGGAGGCATTGGCCGTTAGTTTGGACATAGCGAAGGCCTTCGATTGGGTCTGGCGCAACTGGCCTATGGGCTTCGCGAGAAATTCTGCAAATGGGTCACCAGTTTCCTTGCTGATCGGTGCATCAAGGTCGTAGTAGACAGTGCATGCTCTGATTTCAAGCCTATCAACGCTGGTGTTCCACAAGGCTGCGTGCTATCACCAATGCTGTTTCTCCTACATATCAATGATATGTTGCAAACCTGTAACATTCATTGCTATGCAGAAGATAGCACTGGTGATGCCTTATATACCGGCCGTGCCAATATTTCTCGGCAAAACGTCGCCGAGTACCGAGACAAACTTGTGTCTGAAGTCGAGTCTTTGTTGAACAAAGTCTTGGATTGGGGGCGATTAAATTTCGTCCAGTTCAATCCCCAGAAGACACAAGTTTGCGCGTTTACCGCTAAAAAGAACCCCTTCGTCGTACCTGCTCAGTTTCAAAGCAATCCCCTTGCTGCCTCAGCTAGCATCGGAATCCTCGGCGTCGACATGTCGAATAGTGTGCAGTTTCGAGGTCACTTGGAAGGGAAGGCCAAATTGGCCTTTAAAAGCTTGGCGTGCTCAGCAGAGCGAGACAGTATTTCATGCCGGCACATCGCTTGCAACTTTACAAAACGCAAGTTCGGCCTCACTGTTCTCATCTATGGTCCGGGGCATCCCAGTGCCAGCTCCTTTAACTTGACCACATCCAGTGCAGATCGGTTCAAATCGTCAACGACCGAGTTCTTTCTGATCGGGTCGATACACTGGCACTGCGTAAAGATGTTGCATCTCTTTGCGTATTTTATCGCATCTATCACGGAGAGTGCTCTGAGGAATTGTTCGGCCTAATTCCAGCGGCTCAATTACACCATCGCACATTGCGACAAATCTCGCTATACCATCCATACCATCTGGATGATTAGCGGTCCACCACTGTGCGATTTAGAAGAAGTTTTCTTTTTCGCACAACTTTCTTGTGGAATCGATTACCACCAGCAATTTTCTGCCAACTTCCAAATAGGAGACGGTACTCAATTCGGCTGTATGTTTTTTTATGTGCGTTACCTCATAACTTTTTACTGGGAGAACAGATTTCGATGATACGTTTTTAATTTAAAAGGTGGTACTTCTCTTGTGGTCTTATATGAATTTGATTAAGGTCGAAACAATAGTTTTTGAGTTATTCTTAATAACTTATATTGAAGTCGGCTGTATTTTTAAATTTTTAATTTTTAATTATTCCGGACCTATACAACTTAGGAACCTTCAAGAAAAGAGCTTACGCCTTTTTAAAAGGCCGGTAACGCATCTGCAATTCCCCTGTTGTTGCGGTTGTTCATGGGCGACGGTAGTCACTTACCATCAAGTGCGCCGCACGCTCCGTTGCCCTCTCTTCTATAAAAAAATGAGTATATTATGTCGTGTATTTTAAACGAGACGGCTATACCCGTCTATAAAAAAATACCCCAAACTATGAGAAATAATCAGATCCTTTTTTACAATAGTAAGGGTGACAAGCGAGCACAAAATCCACCTGAATATTATTTGATATTGCGACTCATGAATACCATTCATTTTTACACGTGGAAATTCCTGCACACATTTGCATTGAGAAAAGATTTAATTTTCAGAAAACTCCCGCTCCACTCGTCGAGCATTTTTCGTAGTCCTGATACTATACACGGCATCTGTTTTCCAAGGATTTGCAGTTATACTGGTGTACGCTAAGCCACTCTTCGAGGAGGCTATACCCACTATGTCCGCAACATTGTCTAGCACCATACTGGCTATTGTAACACTTGGGGCTCACTGTATCGCTGCTTATTTGATCGATATGGTAGGGAGACGGGTAAGGGTGTTCAATTGTTTTTATATAAGTTATAATGACGAACAAGCACAGTCTTCCTAATGGTTAGGAGATACTAGTGCCTATAAATACCTTGTGTACATAAACACCTATACAACAATTAAATCATCTCCGAAGATAAATTGTTAAGAAAAACAGTGAAGTAACTATAAATGTTTCACTCACGGATACTGACTTCATTTAATTTTTGAGAAGGTTTTATGGCTCGGGGAAAAGTTCGCCGCGCTTTACAACTGCGTGTTTATGGACTTCAGATGACTGACTTCACTTAACTGACTAATGAAACAGGCATCTACCATGCCGGTTTTGGTGTAAGAATATCCATACCCATAATATCATCTCGTGGTGTGTGATAGTAAGAGTTTGTGATTGTAGCATTGTGTAATCGTAAGAGGCGACTAAGAGAAATTAAACCAGGAGCTGGGCAATAGCATCTTTCTGATAACAACTAAATAACAAAACAATACGGTTACCAACTTGCCTCCCAAACGTGGCAGTCATACTCATATGACAATGAGTAAAGGCCCCGTTATTCCTAAATGTTATTCCTGAATGTTATTGTTATTATTAAAAACCTTTGGAGGAGGTTCGACCTTCAATGACTCAACCTAGTAACTTTTAATGCACACCGATGATGATAAACGAAAATATCCTGGATATCCTCTTTATCAAGTCAGTTTCCAAAAAGGTTTTATATTACCATAGATTACATATATTTTCCATAGCATATGGTACTTAAGAACGAAGAGATCAATTTGTGAATCCGAATGAGAAAGACTAAAATAAGGTAATAAACCTTTGAAATTTGGACAAGTTGACTATAAGTATGTTGAAGTAGAAGTCAAGCACTTGTACTTACGTGTATAGTAGTTCTACGCTCAGTGGGGTAGCTATGTAAGCAAGGCCCCGGGGCAAAAATGAAATTGGGACTCTATTTAAACTAAACTGAATACTTTAAAGGTGCAAAACTACTTCATCATCAGCGCCTTATCCCCCACTGCAGGGCATAGTAAAGCAAAAGCTACTTACTACTGAGTACTATGTGTAACGTTTAAATAATGACGAAGTAGATCACATTTAATAATATAGGCATAACACATAATAGTGGAAGAGCCACACGGCAGCTTTTGCTATCGCACGGGTGGGCCCAACTAGATGGAGAGACGACCTGGTAAGACATGAAATGAGGAGCTGCAATGAATGAGTCGACTACGACCTTACAGACAACCAGCGTGAAGTAAAACTTTACTTCTCCTGGTAAGTGCAGGTAGTCGGAGTCCTAACTCCTCTCCCCTTTAACATTATAGTGTAATTAAATAAGAAACCATCCCAAGAGGGTACCAGCACCCGTGGTATTGGAGAATCTCTGGCTGAGCATCCACGCCCAAGCTACCCTACTCTCCCATCGCGCGGGTGCTTCGACTGCCTTACGTAACTTGGGGAAGAGCGGGGCGAAATTCCGCTCAAGACTAATACTGCTCGTGGCAATTAGAGTAATAAGACAAAAGTGACCCCTGCCACGCTATCTGTGAATTTCATTCTAATGTTAACGAAGTCTGATCTCTATCTGAAGACGGCGGAGCGGAACTTGCTCTTTATACCCGAGACGCAGGTGTCCTCTCCGGTCGATACTTCTCTCCTATCCAGGGTTCAAATTAGAACAACTTTGTGTCTCGGGCTGGAGTTTACGTATACATTAAAGAGGGCATCTATTCTGGATACCTCGGCAGTCTTGAAAGTCAGCGACGACCATCCTCGCATCTACGGGTGACTCCACAAGTAATGCCGACACAGACCAATTCATCGCCCACGTCCAAATCACTGCAGACTCCGTGCTACAACGTGCCACAGGGCTGCGTATTATCACCAACGCTGTTTCTTCTGCATATCAATAATATGTTGCAAACCGATAGCAATGAATTGCTATGCGGATTACAGCACTGGTGATGCTCTATACACCGGCCCTGCTAATATTTCTCGGGAAAACGCCGCCGAGTACCGGAACAAACTTGTGTTTGAAGTCGAGTCTTTACTGAACAAAGTCTCTGATTGGTGGTAACTTAATCTGGTCCAGTTTAATCCTCAGAAGATATAATTTTACGCGTTTACCGCTAAAAAGAACCCTTTTGTCGTATCTTCTCAGTTTCAAGGCACTCCCTTTATTTCCTCAGCCAGTATAGGAATTCTCGGCGTCGACATATCGACTGACGTGCAGTTTCGTAGTCACTTGGTCTACCAAGTGACTAAGAAACTTCTCTAGAAGGCCAAATTAGCCTCTAAAAATTTTGACGATCGGGACAGTATTTCATGGCGGCATAGCGCCTGCAACTATACAAAGCGCAGGTTCGGCCTCACATGGAATACTGTTCCCATCTCTCGGCTGAGGCTCGCCAATGCCAGATCCTTCAACTTGACCGCATCCAGCAATCGCAACTTTTGGAAGTGGAAGTAATTTTAGTTTTGGAAGTGAGACTAATTTTTGTGATTTCAGTTTGAGCCGTTCGCGGTCTATAGCCAATAAGTTAAAACTCAAAAATTCTTTATACAGTTGTATAAAGAATTTTTGAGGATAGTACATAATTTTTCGAACGTCGTTCTTGGAGGCCGAGGCGCCCCTTTAGCTTGTGGGCCCCGGGGCATTGCCCTTCCTAGCCCCGGGTTAGCTACGCCACTGTCTACGCTGACTATCCGAGTACAGAATCAGATATGAAACATATCCAACTTTAGATAAGTGTAAGACAGGGTGACGGAATATGCTTGAAACTCTATTCCGCTATATTAAAAATGTTTTCAAGCTACTGGGCTGGAAGAATAATGTATCTGTTTTAATGGCGAATAAATAAATATATTATTTACTTTCGATTTACTGACAATACGAGTATAGTCATTATGAAGAAACGTTGGAAGACCTTAGCACTACGCTGAATCACTTTTATAGTGACAGTGAATCAAACTTAAGTTGCTCCCGTACTATAAATTAACCCTAGACGCCTAATCTGTATTAGAGATACATAAAGCCTTAACATACGCCTCAGAGGCGTGCATTATATATGCATATATAACAATTTGTGAGCTAAAATATAATTATTTGTGATTTTTTAAGGATTTGGAAGATAGGGATTTATTCTAGTAATTAAACACAGATTCATCAGTGAAGACTCCAATCACAGCCATTTATTACAACAAAATAAAATAATCTGCCTATATTTGAACAAAAAGTAACTTATCATTAATGAACGGTAACATTATTTTTTTAAGTATCTTATATATATATATTTGCTATTAATGACTTTTTCTTAGCACAATTATTAAATTAAATCACACTTTTAAAGAGCATCTTAAAGTTTAGAGCAGTCTACACACACATCAACTTTCTGATCGCATACTGACTTTTTGCACCTAAAACACACTAATTTAGACAATCCCAATTTTAATTCCAATTTTTTGTAAGAGCAAATAGCGCAGTATTTATGTATTTTGGGCTCAGGGTCTCCCTCTGGAAACTGATTACTTGAACCAGTAGATTTTACTAGAATTAGCCTTATATTTTCTCGTAAACATCTTTTCAAAGTCGGCGCTTCAAGTCTCATCCCCATCCAAGGCTTGACCAAATCTGTGCTGAGCTGCTTCATGAATTCTCTCCTATTTAGGGGTTATAAAAGGTTCTTGATCATAATGTGGCCGTAAACAACTAACAACAGAGTTGACAAACGTCATGTTCAAGATGCCGTAGAATACAGCCATTGGCCATCTATTTGTTTTGCGACTGCACGAAATTGAAGAGCGCATTTGATCAAAGGAATCTACTCCTCCTTTTGACTGGTTGTAAAAATGAATCATGTCTAGTGTAACGACACCCCCTCCCCCTCTCTTCTCTTCTCCATCTCTATACTTATATTTGTATTACTTTAGAATCTATATCTATAAGATATATCAATATATCTAATTTACAAGACCAGTATATTTTGATCTTTCTAACGGTTTAAATATAGGCCGTTTAATAAATTTATGGCGTGATCGTCTTAGTTAGAACCCTTATTTACGTTGTGTTTGCATAGTAACTTAGTTCTTCTAGTTGTATCTGGGAAGAATGAATATTCACGAGAGCAATCGAAAGCTGTTGGTAGCGTCTTATAAGCTAAAGAACCCCGTTCACGAAGACAGAGCTCAAAAAAGTTAAGAACAATAAATTGTCCCTATTCCCCTTGTATCGGGTTCACAACAGTCAATTCTTCCTTGGAAATTCTTTACAATTCATTGGACAATTCTTCCTTCCCGCTTGGAAAAGGCCCATAATATTTATATCAAATACCAGATACAAGGGCTTCACTCTCCCACATTTAAAACAAATGTGGAGGAGCGTACCCTTCGGAGGGTGTGCATTAAGCACTCCCTCCGAAGGGTACGCTAAGTTGGGAACTGGACCATAGTCCACAGCAAAATAACTGGCGAACCAGTAAAAGAGGACTTCGCCCCTTAATAGTGCGTAAGCACAAACATCGACCGAAGTCGCGCATGTCAATGCGTGTAAACGCCATTCAGAATACGATCAAATCCAGCCACAGTGAATGTACGTCACACGGGTTAGGCAACAAAAGGCACACTGGCCATAAAAAGCCCTCCGTGAGCGCCACCACCTGCCAGACCGCCGTTCCTGCAGACGTGAGTAAGGCATCACCACCAATTGCTTGGTCAGCACGGCCAATTGGCTGCAGATCGTGTCATGAGTCTATCGCTCACCTCAAGGGAATGGGGTCCCACGTTGCGCGGCTTTCGGCCGCAACCTTGAGAGCCTCCTCAGATTCTCCCTTCAGCTACCACCCGCATGAGGTCGACACATATGCTCGACTTGGGCAAAGCTACTTAGGTTGTGAGTCAAACCAAAACGCAGAGAGCACCATTGAGAATAGCCAAACAACCATCGCAGAGACGCACAGCTGCAGAATGCAACAAGCATCAATACGACTATCGTCGGGCTTACACCATCCCAAGGTCCCCCATACAGTCCTAGCAGACATCACCAACCGCATACCTCCATCGAACAGAACCACAAGATGCGGCGAATCAGGTGCAGCACCCCGCAGATCCATCACAAGAAACAATACTGCAAGTAGTAGTAAGCATCAATGCAACTATCATACGGATGACGGCCCCTCACAACACACCCACATGATCCCTGTCGACTTTGGTAACAAAATTGATAATTTTGTTAACTAAAAATACCACCAACGTATCATAGTAGCACGGTACTAAGACGTCAGTAGCCAAAACTCCACGTATCATAGCGCTATTGAACTAAGACATGAAGTTGAGTATGCTTGCTACACTTAAAAGTACTACCAAACACACTCACCCTAATCCGAAAGATAGCCGACGTATCATAACGCTATGCGCTAAGACGCCGCCCACAAACGGTAGGGGTGTGCGATGTCCACGGGCAAGTCGTATTGCTACAACAAACCCGCTTACCACTGACACTAAGATGATATGTCTAGGACACATCGGTTAGCGAGTCCAAGTTTACCTCGGTCTCGGAGGCTGCGAAGCAACCTACACGCCACTATAATACCACCGACACTAAGATGATATTTCTAGGACACATCGGTTAGCGAGTCCAAATTTACCTCGGTCTCGGAGGCTGCGAAGCAACCTACACGCCACTATAATAATCCTTTTCAAGTCACATTTCTTTCAATATAATGCTTTTACATATTTGAGACCTTCCATATATTTGCTTTATTTCATAGTCCATTGTGTGTCTTATTCATATGGGACTTCAAGTCCTAACTCTGCTATCATAAAGCTGTTGCATCATAGAGACCTTCTATATTAATGCTTTGGTTCGTTAGATCTCACTATGCTAAGTCCCTATATATGTACAACCTTGGGTATGTGTCTCCGGCAACGCCCTAATATAAGGGAACATTACGAGAACACGTTCATCAACTTAGAAAGTTTTGATCCATTTTGTCTATTATATTACAAATGTTATTTATCTTTATTATTGCAATATAATCGACTTGTATTTATATGATTTAATACATTTTGAATATTTTAAGCAGGGTTTTAATAAATTTAGAGATTTTTAGAGACAATTTATGCGTTTACTAATGCTATAATATTCAATATTCCAAATGAACATATTTGAACTTTATACTTATTATTTGCATTTTAATTGTTTAAATTATAATTTCTATGGCATTTTTAAATGTCTTTATAATGAATTTAATTATTATTTATTATTAATAATTATGAGGCGTCACACTAGCTAGCCATTTGTATCATTAATCACCGCATTTTTATCACAAGATGATAAGAGATACACCACCTTTGCAGGCTTTGTTTACTAAGGTTCTGGTTCTTTCCAGGACAGAGGTATTTTCCGAACCAGTGGTAAAAAAATGACTTTCAATATGTCTTATGTAATAATCAATAGTCAATAAAAATTATTCTATTCTATTCTATTCTAAGATACAGGCGTCAGGGGGCCATTAAAGCAAAACATAGAACTACCAACAGGACGAGATTTCGAGTTCTTACATTGTTCTGGGATTTCCCGCTTGTTTGATCAAATAGTGGCAACTATAGTCAATTTATACGGCTATTAAAGTAAACTTTTGGCAAGTGGCACTGATGTGAAACAGTTATCGCATGTTATGTTTCTGTTCGTTCCATGAAGAGTCTTCGACAGTTTTTTCACGTAGAATTCACCAAATGGCACTCCTCCAGTATCTGTGCTCAAGCCTGTATATGGATCAGCGTCAATCATATATTTAGAGGTAGCATCACACATCATAGGAAACTTTATTCCATACTTGTCTGGCTTATTCGGAATGTAAATCCGAAATGGACGTCTTCCTCTAAACCCGAGCAGCTGTTTATCAATTGTTACTTCCGATCCAGGCACATAGTTGATCCGACATTGATTTATGAACAGTTCCCAAACATTTCTGGTAGGAACAAATGCGTCATTCTGTGGCAGAGTTTGTCGCAAAGTCTTGTCATCCATCCTCAAGCATTTCACTGAAAATTCAATACGTTCTTTACTCATAACTGATATGTAACGCGAGACGGAAAATGTTGGATTAAATAATTCGTCTGTTGAGAGATGATTATCCTTTATGATTGCGGTTAGAGTCAATAATCAAATAAACGCATGAATCTCTGAATCTGTGGTGTACTTATACGTCGCTGTAATATTTGACAAATTTTGTCTTCTAGAGATGATTTCAACATTGGTCCACTTCACAATTACGGACGTGATTTCCTCAGTTATGAAAAGGTTGAAGAAATCTTCAAATCTGCAAATGCACAGGATCAAAAACATGTCTATACATACGAGTTGGTCCTCTAGTGGTGCGGACTATATTCATAGCTGAAGTTCTCTGAGATGATTGACTCTTGGTAATTGACCAAACATGTCTGTTCTTACCGCGAAGATTATTTCCGGAGACCCAATAAATACGTCCTGAGCTGTCAAACCCCGTAGAATGAGCAGGAGTAGATAGATGAGCTGGTGCAGCAAGTTTTGATACAGTTTCTTTAGTGGGAGCAGATAGTAAAAAGAAGACCTCCTCATTAACACAGTCGTTCTCGTCTTCACTTTGAACATCATACACAGGTTGAAAATCCTTCTCCTCTGACGCTGGTCCTCCCAGAGAACCAACACCTTCTTCGTATAAGATCGCCAAAACATCGGCACTGTTTAGCCGCTTTGATCGTGACATATTTTATCTAAAACAACGCCAATATAACCATAAGAATACAAAAAAAAAACTAACAACCGCATAATCACACAATTACACAAAGCCTAAACGTACGCCTCAAAGGCGTACTACATGTCAATAAGTCGAAATTGGCGGGACTTACCTTAGCGATACGGGTACCATCGGCAAGCTCCCAGCAGCCACTGACCCATAGATAATATACTATATAGTACCACTGAGAGAAGTACCGCTAACTTCGCCCGTTAGAAAGAGTAAGACGATTACCGAATACGCCTCTTAGGCGTAGATCAGGTTTCTAGGGTTAATGATAGCCTAGCCTCTTAATTTCCCGGTTCTCACGTTGTTGTATTTAAAAAAAATCTACTAGGTACTCCTAATCTACTCTTCAATCGGCGCGGGAATTTGCTGCTTGGCACTGGGCACCCAGATCCAGCTACATTGGGGTCCCCACTGGATCACGGGTGTCTTCATTTACCTGTATAGCCTCTTGCATACGTGTGGCCCAGAAACAGTGCCGATTGTGCTGATTGCTGAAGTGTTTTTGCCGGAGGTAAAGTTATATAATTTCATATATTACTTATCACTAAACGCGACAACGTGCATTTTAATAGTTGCTCTCTGTCACATACAACGAATTTACTGTCGCCAGTGTCGTTTGTGGACCTTTTAAAAAGAGCCTACTACAATTTATAAGTTCAGCAATGCATCCTCAGAGAACTGCAGCGGTCACTTACTATCACCTAATTTGTCACTTGTTACACGCTATCAAAAACCCCTACTGAACATAGCCCTCCTCATAGAATGCTGCATAGGGGCAGGGGTTTGCTATACTTACTTGCTTCTATTGTGCGTTTGTATTTTGTGGTAGTATTTCTTTCCCGGTTAAGATATCCCATTCGTACTTCAGTTTTTTTACAGATGCAGCATGCAAAAAATATTTAATTCAATTTCTTCAAATTAAATCTCTTTTAATTAAATTAAGTAATTATTAACTTCCAGAAGACATATTTTTAAGCATTTATCGCTTAAAACCCCTTTGTCGCATCTCTTAAAATCCCGTGTTGCCTCAGCTAACACTGAAAACATCAGTATAGACATCTCAAATGATGACCGCTACCGCGGTCCCATGGAAAGTACAGCCAATTTAGCATCTAAAAATGTGTGCACTTAATAGTGCAGGTTAGTCTTATATCACCGTTTGCAAGTTTACAAGGCGCAACTTTCCCTGTACTAGCTCCTTCCACTTGACCGCATCCAGTGAAGTGCGCTCCTAATCATCGACGACTTATCGATCTTCATCTAAATGCTTACTATTTAAAAGGGTGGCAACGTACCTGCAACTCCTCTAGTGTTGCAGGTGATAGTGAGTGACAATAGTCACTAACCATTGGGTAAGCCCGAGCACACAGTTCGTTGCTTCATTTTTGCCCCCTTTTCATTAAGAAAGCTTAATTAATATACAGGTTTTCTAACGATATTATCTTACACCGTCGCCTAGCATGTGTTAAATCGACAAACAAATTAGCAATTAATAATTTCATACATACTAGCGGGGACCAAACTCAGGCACGTTTTACGCAACTTAAAGCAAATCTTCTTCTTCTTCATCAGCCCACAATATTCCATTGCTTGATATAGGCCTTTCGCGTTTTAGCGAAGATTTGCCTTAATTCTCACGCTTAGCATATGTATAGAAGATCGCATTTCCGATGTCTTGCACATTGGACCCTGCTGCTGGTTACTAGTAACGATACGTGATTAATAAAAAAATAATTAATATTATTTTAAATCCACAGATAAAGAGTTTCCTGTCAATGATAGCCATGGAATGGGGGTGCATCTGCAACTTCTTAATCCTGTTCATCTTCAACCCCCTTGTAAATGTCATAGGGCTGGGTCCAATTTTTTACATATTCGCTGGAACCTGCATTGTTACAGCCGTGTTAGGCTGTATTTTTCTGCCAGAGACGAAAGGATTAACCGTGAACGTTATACAGACAAAATTTGTTAAAAGTTACATATAATAATTGAATTATAAATCATTGGCATCATTTGAAACTACGAATATATAAGATACAAATTACGTTAGGGGTAAAATAACACAAACTTTAAGTTTTATACTGCAATTAAAGAAAACTTTAAAATATTCGTTATTTTTAAGAGATTATTATTACAGTTGATCACGAAAAAATAACTATAAAAAATTATATCATGAACACCTTAACTGTTACAAACAGAGTATATTGGTCAGGGACGTGACAATGGTGAAGCAAAAGCAATTCAGCAAATTAAATAAAGACGTAAATGCCTATAAGTAGCAGCACGAAAATCTAGCGGTGACCGTTATTGCGTATAAGTCACGCTGAGGGGCTCATGCATATCGTTCTCACGCGCTGATTGGCTCTACAGTCGCATTCGTGCAATTCAATTCGTGGGCGTCCCCTCCGCGTTTCGTTCTTCGCTAGACTTACGTGCCGCGACTTGTACAAGCAACTCACTAGAAATCGCAACGTCTTGATACCTTACTTACTTTTTCTTGATTTTGTTGATACTATTTTCTGCGTCGTTACTTATTATATTTACTTTAAAATATACCTCAATATGAGTAGAATAATAAATGAAAAAGATGCCAATAACTTTAATTTGAGCAAAACAAATGCCATACATTACATGGATCTGTGGCGGGTGAAAGGAAAAGGGGAAATCTCCCGCCGGGCAAGGCGTTCTGCCCGGGGAGCGGCCAACGCTCCGAGCGGTAGTTCGGAGCTATTCTATATATGCTGCTTTTAACTTCGAAACTTTTGTAAGCGCGATTTAGGCTTCGATGTGTTTCGCTCGTGGCGCGACGAAAGCGCCGCCACATCACCCCCCTGCTCAGACTGGAGGTCGACAGTGCAGTCTAGATGTCGACGAATTTTTTTTTTATAGGATAGAATAGAATAGAATAGAATAGAATAGAATAGAATAGAATAATTTTTTTATTCAATATAGATCACATGTGTAATACTTATTGAAAGTCATTTTTTACTTTACCACTGGTTCGAAAAAAAAACCTCTGTCCTGGGAAGAACCAGCAAGAAACCCAGCGGGACTTTTTTTTTTAAAGCAAATTTTACAATAATGGTTGTACTAACTATATAAGTACAAAATTTATTTTAGAAACAGCTTGGAAGCGATCACCTCATTCCCAGGGGTTATTATCAACCATGTATTCATTTATACTATAATAACCCTTTTTATACAGTTTCAACTTAACAAAACATTTAAACTTGCTAATGGAGAGAGCCTGTACACTTTCCGGGACCTTGTTGTAATAGCGTATACATTGCCCCAAGAATGAATTACTGACTCTGTGGAGTCGAGAAACTGGTATCACTAGCTTGTGTTTGTTCCTAGTGTTTACAGAATGCACATCACTTTTTTTACTAAAACTACCTTTGTTTTTGTGAACATACATTAAATTTTCGTAAATATACTGAGAGGCCAAAGTTAATATATTTATTTCTTTAAATTTATCTCTAAGAGACTCTCTCAGTTTTAGGTTGTAAATAGCTCTAATGGCCCTCTTCTGTAAAACAAAAATAGTTTCTGAATCAGCCGCATGTCCCCATAGCAAAATCCCATAAGACATTATGCTATGGAAATAACTGAAATAAACTAATCTAGCTGTCTCGACACTAGTGAGACCTCTAATCTTTTTTACAGCATAGGCTGCAGAACTTAGTCTGCTTGCTAGTTTGGATAAATGGGGGCCCCACTGAAGCTTTGCGTCGAGAGTGATGCTAAGAAAAACAGTGGATTCAACAGGGCTCAGTTCTTCCCCATTTAAAAACACATTGGTACTCAGATTTCTAACATTCGTTGTTGTAAATTTAATACATTTAGTTTTATTTCCGTTTAAATGTAAATTATTAACGTTAAACCAATGCACTAATTTTGATATAGCATTATTCACTTCGTCACATTTAAATGATTTACGTTTAAGTTTAAAAATCAAAGAAGTATCATCAGCAAATAATACTATATCATGATTATCCTCTACAATAGAAGGTAAGTCATTAATATACACTAGAAACAGGAATGGGCTGAGAATTGAGCCCTGAGGGACACCCATTAGTACAGGTGAGCCGGAAGAACTTTTACCATTAATAATAACTTTCTGCATTCTATTACTTAAATATGAAATTATAAGTTTAAGCGCTGTGTTCTTGACACCATAGTACTGTAGCTTCCTGATTAATGTCTCATGGTGAACGCAGTCGAAGGCCTTGGAAAGGTCACAAAATATACCCAAAGCATCCTCTGAATTCTCCCATGCACAAAAAATATGTTTAATAAGCTCAACTCCAGCGTCAGTTGTTGAGCGACCCCTTGTAAAACCGAATTGATTTCTATGTAGCAATTTATTAATATTAAAGAAACTTAACATTTGATCTAAAATTATTTTTTCAAAAATTTTACTAAATGTTGGTAGTACAGAAATTGGTCTAAAATTGGCGGGGTCTAATGTACTACCAGATTTATATAAAGGTATGACTTTACTAAGTTTCATTAAATCAGGAAACACACCAGATTCGACGCTTGTATTAAATATAGTGGCTAGATAAGGTGCTATTATATCTATTATAGATAAAATAACTTTAACGGAAATCCCCCATAAATCTGCCGTTTTCTTAACATCAATAGTTTTAAAATATTTAACGATATCTTTTGGCAGTACTCTATGGAATTTAAAAGTATTTGAACAAGCCTTTACATTTTGTTTAAGCAATGATTCGGCGACAGTAGGAGAAGAGTTTAATGATTTAGTTGTCAAAAAAGGAACATCAGTAAAATGTTTCTCAAAAGCCATAGCAACTTCTTGATCAGATCGGGTTAAATTATTGTTAATATTCAATTGAAAATCCGAGTTGCGCGGTTTGACCTTGCCCGTTTCACTATTTATTATTCTCCAGGTCATTTTAATTTTGTTTGATGCAGTTTTAATTTTGTTACTTAAATGTAAAGCCTTAGCTGTGGCGCACACTTTTTTAAATATTTTAGAATATGTTTTTACATAATCTCTAAATATAACACTACTATTAAATGATCTTTCATTATAAAGCTCGTATAACCTTCGCCTACTCTTATAAATTCCTACTGTCGCCCATTCATTAAATGATTTGCGACTGTTAAAAGAGAAAGTTTTAGAAGTAAATATCCTACTAAATTCACAAGTTATAATTTTAAATAACGTACCATACAAAAAATTAGCACTGTTTTTAAATGAAAGTGATGGAAGTCTTTTTATTATATTACTTCTAAACCCCTCCAAGCGATGTTCATTTATTGGAACAAACACAACTTTCTTATTTTTCTGTTTCTTGTGTATGTAAGGCAATGATACCAACTGCCCACAGTGATCTGAACTTAAATTTTGAATAATTGATTTATGCAAGGGCTTAACATCTGTAAAAATATTATCTATACAGGTCGCACTAGGCCCAGCAATACGTGTTGGTTCTAAGAATAAATTAACAAGATTATACGATTTAAACAATGAGCTAAACTTAATACTAATGGAAGAAGTTTCAAGGAGATTGATGTTAAAGTCTCCACATATTACAACAGACTTGTTCTGTTTACTAAGTTTGAGCAAAACTTCTTCCACAATCCTTTCAAAATAGTCATAAGTAGCACATGGGGGTCTGTAAACACTCACAACAATGAGGTGCTCGAGCTCGACACAAGCCATTTCTACAGTTCGCTCAACAGAGAGGCTCACTACATCCTTACGTTCTTTATATAATAATGATTTATCTGCTAGTATTAAGGAGCCACCACGTAAACTTTTTTCTCTATTGAAGGAACTGACCACCTGGTGATTTCTGAAATTAAACATGAAATTATAATCTTTTAGCCAATGTTCAGTAATACAGAGGATATGTATGTTGTAACTATTTAAAAACAATTCAACTTCTAATTCTTTGCCCATCATGCCTTGTATATTTTGATGCACCAGGTGTAAACAATTTTTATTACTTATTTGTGGGCTACATTCAAAGTTAATTAAACTCTCATTATTGCTAGAGATTGCCTCTATTGTCGCATTTACTAATTTAAATTAGTTGGAACTGATTCCAAATTAATTGTCAAATAATTATCCTGCCCAATAAAAGCAGTCTTGGTAGCCAAAAACTTGGCTGAGTTAAAAAGTAAATAATAAGATAGCACATTTGCTATCAGTCTTAAATTATATTTGGATAGGTAATACCTATCTTTTGTCCAAAACTTTTTTATTAAATTATTTATGTCAATTACATGAAATTTGTCATTATTATCATTACAATTATATGTCAAATTTAAATTATTATTACATATTAAATTATGCATTTGTATATTTAATTTATGTCTTAAATTATTTTCCTGTGGCAATCCCTGTATATAAGGCAGTGTGAACAAGACAATTTTGAGTACATTTAAGTTATTAAGTAGTTCAATATATCTTAATAACTGTTTGTTGTTTACACTGCCTCTTCTACCAACAAAAATTATTATTGTACTATTTGGGCAAAATTTAGTAACAATAATTTTATTTAGGATATCACTAAAAGATGCTCCAGGCATGCAGCAATTTGTAATTTTTTGTCCCTTTAAAGAGTAATTTAAAGTTATGCCTAGATTTTTTCCTATGTCATCGCTATACACAATTATATTATTTTTGTTAATATTTAAGTTATTTTTTATTTTAAGCTCCTCTGCTATGGCACTGTCATAGAGTTTTGGTGGTGGTATAATATTATCAGCACACACCGACTCTGAAGAAGCTGGTATTGAATGCTGACACTCACATTGATGTTGAACTAAGGAGTCAAAACGCTCCTCATTGTATTTACATGTCTTTACCAGATTATCCATAGCCAGTATGTGTTCTTTTATTTCGTTTTGGGCTGATTTATATTTATTGGATACAGTTTGAAGGGAATTTGTAAGAGATAATATTTCTGATTTTAGGCACTCTACGTCAGTCTCATAACATTTTCTTATGTTATCCACCTCAATTGAATACAAATTAAGTTCATATATCAATGCTTGCTTTTGTTTACATAAATTAACATAATTTTTGGTATTAATCTTATTTTTTATTAATTTTTGTACTTTCCTTATATATTTATTAACTTTTATATATTTCTTCAATTTGGTTTTACTGCAATTAATCCTCACTGAATTTCCTGAAGTGGACGAGTCATCACCAGTCAAGTCTATTGTTGCAGATTGCTGTAAAATTCTTGAAGTATTACATTGCACAAGCTCAGAGAACAGGCTTTGAGTCTGGGAGGCGTTAAGATTATCTATATATGTTTTAAATTGTATTATTTGCTCATTAGCCTCATTCAACTGTAACTTCAATGCAGCAATGAACCTGAGAGCTTCCTCATATTCCTTGCTGCATCGGTCAAACTCATTAACCATTCCCTGTAGCTGATCTCTTTCTTTTATAACACTAGTGTATTCTGTGTCTAACTTAACCATATCACGTTTCAATTGTGTGTTTTTGGCAATTATGCTAACTATTTCTTTTTCATTATCATCCCTTTCCTTAAGCAACAGTTCACACTGCTCCCTGGACGCCTTAAGTTCTTGGAGCGCAAGCTGGAGTTGGTTCTCCATCTGGCGCGTCTTGGCATTGCGAGTATTCATTTTACTATTTATTATAAATAATAAAAGAAAACAAAGATCGAAAACAGAAGGAGCAGAGTAAGCTAATATCGAGTTATGGTTTTTTTTTTATTTACAAGTCTCAAATCAAATTATCGTTAAAACAATTCGAAAAGAAACCCGCAAAGAATGTAAAATATCCGAGTAATATAATAGATCTTTCAAATTATAAAAGGAATGATATTAAATAAGAATTACAATAATTTTTAAAACAATGTTCGTTACCTGTCACTTTTTTGTTCCAACACCAAAATGATTGTTATAACATTTATGTACCAACTTTCTTAAATATTAAATACAAAGCGGCAGTAATTACTAACTATAACATAAAATTGAGGTGGATATAATGAATTTACAATATTTAAATTATTAAAATTTATCGAGACCAATTACTTTTACAACTTATCACCAGGGTTGCCACAGAAAAAAAAAACTATAAGGGTGGTACTATAAACGATAAGGGTGACAAACGAGCACACAGTCCACCTGATGGTAAGTGGTTGCTGCGGCCCATTGACATCTACATCTATCCTCTATTACAATTCAAAATGTAGACGCGTTGTCATCCGTGAGGACTAAGATGGAATGCCTCATTTCCAGTAAAAAGGGCCTCCGGCCACCTGCACTCACCAAGCAAAACGCAGAGGTAAACCTCTACTTCACGCTGGTTTTCTGTGAGGTCGTGGTACCACCCCGGTTCGAGCCGGCCCATCCGTGCGACAGCAAAAGCTACCGCGTGGCTCTACCACTGTTACAAGTGCCAGGGAATTGCCTTGTAAGTCTGCGATGATTCGAGAAGAAGGCAAGTAATCTGCGAGAGTGCCGTGAAGCAGAGGCGAGCAGTAAGGCTCAGAGCCGTGCCGAACACTGTACCGCGGAGAGTAGCTTGAAGGAACAGCATTATTATTCCAGTGCTGCGATGAACCTTTGTAAAGCTTGATGGCTTTTGCTGAATGTAAAGACTACAGACAATATTTGCTCGGGAGCGAATGAATGGGGTACTTAGGACGATGAAGGTTTGAAGGTGTAGATTCCGAAAGTTTGTTGGTTACGTGTTCATATCACTCCGCGGTCACCACTGTGGCGGGTGAAAGGAAAAAAGGAGATCTCCCGCCGGGCAAGGTGTTTTATTCGGGGAGCGGCCAACGCTCCGAGCGGTAGTTCGGAGCTATTCTATATATGCTGCTATTAACTTCGAAACTTTTGTAAGCGCGATTTAAGCTTCGATGTGTTTCGCTTGTGGCGCGACGACAGCGCCGCCACAGATCAATTGTACAGCACATTTTGACATTTGAATATTTTTAGATTTAATTTTTATGGTATGTAACAATATCAGATAATATTATGTAATGCTGGTAATGGTGTGTTCTAATAAACAAATAAATAAATAAATGTAAGTTCGTTAAATTATTTATAGGTCCGTCATTTCTTTTGTATCAAAGTTGATTATATAATAAACCGATAAACAGAGGTATATAATTTCTACGTTGAAAATATTATCATATGATTTTATACTTGTAAAATTACAGCTCTGTTAAGTTAGCAGTGAAAAGTCAGCAGAAACCTAAAAATTGTATCTAGGAATTTGTATCTAATTTGTTGCTAATTAGTTGCCAAAATCGCGATTTTGTTGCTCCAACCGGTTTTTAGAAAATCGATTTATTGCTGTAGAAATATTCAATCAACCCCGCCGAAGCGGATTAAACGGGATAATTTGTTGCTAATTAGTTGCTGAAATATAATGTAAAAAATGTAAAAAAATCAAAAATTAAAAAAAATCTAAAATAAAAAAGTCAAAAATTAAAAAATAAATAAAAATCAAGTTATGTTTTAATACTGATTCTGAAGTTTTAAACTAATGAAAATTTTGCTGCTGATTAATAAATAGATCAATAACTCCCAAACATCCTACAACAACATTAAATCGGTCGATAAGCTATATCAAGTAATAAGTTACAAATAAATGTGTACATGCTGGCCTATACGGAAGATTTAAAAACAGAACAACAGTTATATTATTGCTGTTCAGTTACGGTAGCAGCAAGTCATAAAGAGCTAGAAACAAAATAAAATCGATTTATGAGCTGCACCAAGTTATTAATTAGTAATTTTTTGTGTACATGCTATACTTACGTAAAAATTTTGAGCAAATAAGTTAGTAGAATTTTTGTTGCTGTTCAGTAACGGAAGCAGTAAGTCACAAAGAGCCAGCAATAAAGTAAAATCGATCAATAAGCTGCACCACGTTATTAGTTAGTAATTATTTGTGTACATGCTACATTTTTAAGGTAAATTGTAGGAAAAAACATAGCAGATATTTTGTTGCTGATCTATTTGGAAGCAGTAAGTCACAAAGAGCCAGCAACAAAGTAAAATCGATCAATAAGCTGCACCACGTTATTAGTTAGTAATTATTTGTGTACATGCTACATTTTTAAGGTAAATTGTAGGAAAAAACATAGCAGATATTTTGTTGCTGGTCTATTTGGAAGCAGCAAGTCATAAAGAGTCAGCAACAAAATAAAAAAGATCGATAAACTGCACCAAGTAATTAGTTAGTAATTATTTGTTTACATGCTATATGTTTGAAAATTTTAGGATAAGAAGTAGCAGATATTTTGGTGCTCGTCAACAATGGAAGCAGCAACTCAGAAAGAGCCAGCAACAATACAAAATAGATCAATTAGTTACACCATGTAATTGGTTTCCAATTATTTTTGTACATGCCATATTTACATGAAAATTTTAAGAAAAAAAGTTAGCAGAATATTTGTTGCTGGTCAGTAACGAAAGCAGCAACTCATAAAGAGCCAGCAACAAAATAAAATCAATCGATAAGCTGCACCATGTTATAAGTTATTAATTATTTGTGTACATGCAATATTTTTAGGAAAGTTGTAGGAAAAAATATAGCAGATATTTTGTTGCTTTTCACCAATAGAAGCAGCAACTCATAAAGAGCCAGCAACAAAATAAAATCAATCGATAAGCTGCACCATGTTATAAGTTAGTAATTATTTGTGTACATGCAATATTTTTAGGAAAATTGTAGGAAAAAATATAGCAGATATTTTGTTGCTTTTCACCAATAGAAGCAGCAACTCATAAAGAGCCAGCAACAATATAAAATAGATCTATTAGTTGCACCAAGTAATTGGTTTCTAATTATTTTTGTACATGCCATATTTACATGAAAATTTTAAGAAAAAAAGTTAGCAGAATATTTGTTGCTGGTCAGTAACGAAAGCAGCAACTCATAAAGAGCCAGCAACAAAATAAAATCAATCGATAAGCTGCACCATGTTTTATGTTAGTAATTATTTGTGTACATGCAATATTTTTAGGAAAATTGTAGGAAAAAATATAGCAGATATTTTGTTGCTTTTCACCAATAGAAGCAGCAACTCATAAAGAGCCAGCAACAATATAAAATAGATCGATAAGTTGCACCAAGTAATTGGTTAGTAATTATTTGCGTACATGCTATATTTGCATGAAAATTTAAGGAAAAAATATAGCAGATATTTTGTTACTGGTCAGTTATGGAAGCAGCAAGTCATAAATAGTCAGCAACAAAATAAACTAGATTTTTTTATAAGACAAGGTGAAAAACGAGCACACAGTCCACCTGATGGTTAGTGGTTGCTGTAGCCCATAGACATCTAAATCTATCCTCAATAAAGAATCAAAATGCAGATGCATTGTCACCCGTGAGGACTAAGTTGGAATGCCTCTTTTCCAGTAAAAAGGGTCTCCGGTTCTCCACCATACGAAAAACAGCAGTGTTAAGCTGCTATTTTACGCTGGTATTCTGTGAGAGCGAGGTCCTTCTCCGGTCGAGTCAAGCTATTCGTGCTACAACTATACTACTAATATAGCTGCAGCATAGCTCTACCACGTAAAAAAAGAAGCTTGATAAGGAACCCCAAGTAATTAAGTAGTAATTATTTGAGAACATGCTATATTTTTATTAAAATTTTAGGAAAAGAGGTAGCTAGAAGAAAGAGGTAGAGGTAAAAAAAGTTAGCAAAATATTTGTTGCTGGTCAGTAACGATAGCAGCAACTTATAAAGAACCAGCAACAAAATAAAATCAATCGATAAGCTGCACTACGTTATTAGTTATTTATTTATTTATTTATTTATTCTTTATTGCATTCCTTAAAACAAAAGGATACAAAGGGCGGACTTAATGCCTTGAGGCATTCTCTACCAGTCAACCCATGGAGTGGTGAGAATTTGACGTAGGTGCGGCAATATAGAATAAAATAACACTAAACAAAATTATAATTAACTACATAATACAAACATTTTACTAATAAATAAACTATACACATATGATGGATACATACATACACATATACATCTACATACATATACACATACACATACACACATATATATATATATATATATATATATATATATATATATATATATATATATATATATATATATACAAATGGAGATATAAATACATGCATATATATAAAAATATACATATTTAAATACACTTAATATATATAATTAGTACATACAAATACCTATGAATATATGCGTGTGTTTAGCAATACACATTAAATGGATGATTCATGTAAAATGCGTTGTCTTCAATAGATGATTACGGATCAATTTTTTAAAAGCGTACTTATTGGGTGCTTTTCTAATGTCATCGGGCAAGGAGTTCCAAAGGCGTGTAGCCTGAACTGTGAAGGAGTTGCCATAGAACTCGGTGAAGTGAACAGGAATACAGATTTTGTTGTTAGTTGTAGTTAGTAATTAATTGTGTACATGCTATATTTACTTATTATTTGGAGTAGCTTATCGATCTAGTTTATATTGTTGCTGGCTCTTTATAAGTTGCTGCTGCAGTTGCAGCTTCAGTTACGGACTAGCAACAAAATATCTGCTATCATTTTTCCTAAAATGTTAATAAAAATATAG
This sequence comes from Parnassius glacialis, assembly GCA_033319125.1. Taxonomy (NCBI): domain Eukaryota; kingdom Metazoa; phylum Arthropoda; class Insecta; order Lepidoptera; family Papilionidae; genus Parnassius; species Parnassius glacialis. Next base: position 7,691,867 of record JAVANC010000014.1, read on the forward strand.
CATGTACACAAATAATTACTAACCAATAACGTGGTGCACCTTATAGATTGATTTTATTTTATTGCTGGCCCTTTGTGAATTGCTGTTTTTTTTAATTTTTGACTTTTTTAATTTTAGATTTTTTTTTAATTTAGATTTTTTACATTATATTTCATCAACTAATTAGCAACAAATTAGCTACAAATTCCTAGATACAATTTTTAGGTTTCTGCTGACTTTTCACTGCTAACTTTTAGAGCTTCACAATTAATTTATACTAACGTGGCAAAGGTTTTGTACAACGCATATGTCACAGAATTTACTGCTGATAGTACGCTATTATTGGCTGCTTTACAATGGGGTGGACAGTCAGTGCAACAGCAAATGCTCATACGGCATTTAGCTCTAGTCTTCGCGTGGTCAATCACAAGAACGCGCTGCGCTCGCAACGCGTCCACCGCAAGAGCGCGCATTGTCCTTGGCGAAATGCTAAATGAAATCGATACCTTGTATTATATTATTATTTATATTTATAAAAAGACATGTCCTGACACACTCATCAACGCCCAGCCCAGACCCTAGGACCTAAAAAGCTGAAATTTTGCACAGAGTTTACCTTTGTGATGTGTACAAGGACTAAGGAATGATATTTCAAAATTCAACCCTGAAGGGGTAAAATGGTGGTTCAAAATTTGTATGGTGAAACAATATTAAATAGAAATTTCGATTCGAAACTTCGTAGGAGTACTCCCAAAAATGAATAACCGAAGGCGGTGAAATGGGGTATATAAACATAATAATCGACATGGGTATCGTTATTTAGGTTTTTTGGGACGTTAATTGCGTAAATGGCAGTTATTTTGAAGTCTAAGACAGCGGAAATGACAAAATTAATTAAATTGTTTCCCAATACAAACTCTGAACTCCCGTTTCACTACTATAGACTGACTATTCAATTTAAACCTTCGTAGGTGTACTCCAATAAAAAAATAAGTAATTATAAGTTGTCAAACTTCAAACTCATCATTATAACGTTAATTTGAATTAGTGCTTTATTTGTGCTGCAGTATACTTACTACAATTTGTACCATAATTTTTCCCAAAATTCGATAATTCTGGCATCACTGCGCTATAATGTCACTTACCCCGATTTTTCAAAACCTTACAAAAATAAAGTTTAGAGATTTCGCAATAGTCCCAAAAAAAGTAAAACGCAAAAATAATTTTTAAAATCTGTTGATATTTACCCGAGATATTAAATTTTCAATTTCTAATTTAAAATAAATTCAATTATTCCCACCCAATAAAAAAATTCTGCCTTTTCTAGGAAATTTGCCTCAGAAACTGGATTTCAGTCGCTTCCCTGACAGTATATAAGCAGAGCGAAAAGACGGGACTAATCTACCTCCCCTCCAGTCATCGCCCCATTAGCCTCCTCAAGGCCATAGGCAAGCTCTTCGAAAGAGTCATTCTTACTCGCATGAGGCTCCATCTGTTTCCCACAGACGGTGACATTCTTGTCATCCCCCATTTGTTTGGTTGAATTTGGTTTCCGAGCGAAACACTCTTGTCCCCAACAACTTCACCGTATTGTGGAATATATCCTCAGCGGTTTTTATCCTCGTCGTCATAAGACCATCGCGGTCTTTTTCGACATTGCTAAAGCATTCGATAAAATCTGGCACGAAGGCCAATTCTACAAAATATATAAAATAGCTCTCCCTCTTTGCAGACGGCACTGCCCTCTACTGTAAAGTTATCTCGCTACCTTTCATACGGAACAAGATCCAAAATTCACTTGATAACCTAGGAGCTTGGTTCCAAAAATGGCGCATCGATGTGAACCCGGAGAAGAGCTCCGCCGTTCACTTCGATTTTAAAAGACGCCGTCTCAAAACACTCCACCAATACGTATGCTAGGGACCCCTGTCCCCTGGCATACGTCTGCCAAATATTTAGGCGTCACCCTTGACACTACCGAACTCGAACCGGGGTGGTACCACGACCTCAAAGAATACCAGCGTGAAGTAGAGGTTTACCTCTGCGTTTCGCTTGGTGAGTGCAGGTGGCCGGAGGCCCTTTTTACTGGAAATGAGGCATTCCATCCTAGTCCTCACGGGTGAAAACGCATCTGCATTTTGATCTGTAACAGAGGATAGATGTAGATGTCTATGGGCCGCAGCAACCACTTACCATCAGGTGGACTGTCTGCTCGTTTTTCACCCTTATCCTATATAAAAAAACACAAGGCTCACTTTCAAGACCCACGTCAAAAGAGTAACCTGTCACGCAGGTTTTTACCTGAGTAAGCTCAACAGTATGTTGGGCTGACACAGTAAAATGTCCCTTAGAAACATGCGTACCCTTTATAAGGTCTGTATACGACCAGTCATGTCCCTACGCGTGCCCCATTTTTGCCCACGCTGACCCTAAAATTAGTAATGAACTCCTAGTAGTTTAAAACCTCTTCTGTCGTCGAGCTGCGAACGCACCTTGGTACGTCCGTAATGCCGACCTTCATCGGGACTTGGAGCTCCCTACAATCTAAGAATTTCTAAAATAATCTCTGAGAATTTCTTCAAAGCCTCAGAGTCGCATTCCAATCATTTTATTCGTGAGGCAGCTGCACCCCCCCTCTCGCTATCGAGTACGCAGGCCGAGAAACTCTTTCTCGGACCCGCCAAATAAAATTTCAACCGACCTGAACTGCCTCTTGCGGCTCAGGCCGATTCTTCTTAAATTTGCCTAAGTAGGCTCTTCCTCAGCGGCTCTTTGTAGCCGCCTGCGCCCTTTTCTCCCAAAAGAGGGTCGCTTCCGATCCGACAAAGCGGCTTATCGGCCAATTGTTAGTCCCTAAAGTGGAGTTTAGTGGGGTATCACTTAGGGTCCCCAATAGGTAGTCACAGAGAGTCCCACATAACTACGACAGACCGTCTGTCGTGGTATGCATAAAGTATTCTCCACTTCCTCGCACTATCGAGTAGCCCTTTCCAATTGCTTCTGGGTGCAAAAAAAAACGAGCCTAATCATTATAAATACGACATTTATCTCGATAACACGTGTAGCCCAAGCGCTGCGATCGGTTACGGTACAATTAAACAGTAATTTGTAGTATAATTAATACAACCAGGCGTTACTTTGCGGAAATCCATTATATTATAAAAGCTTTTAGAAAAATTTACTTTGCAAATATCCGCGTTTTAAAATAAAATGATGTGTCTTACCTAGCAAGAAGAGCACCTCCCATCCTCCCTCAATTGCGTGCACTATCCCCGTCACCACTAATCCCAGCACCGCTACTCCCAATACCACTACACTAGGCAAGACACACCACTGACGATAATACGACACGTGTTTCGCCTCTACACGAGGCATCCTCAGGTGACATAGACTCCACGGTGGCTATCCGCTAAGTGAGCGGCGAGCCAAAACAAGTGCCCTTTTATACAGACCGATGACGCAACCACTCTCTACTTAAGAAGCGAGCGACTGCGTTATGCGATAAAACATGCGACCAATCACCGCCGGACTTACGCAGCCGTTTGTAAAATTAAAAACAAACCGCCGCGCAACGCCAACCCTCCAACCACGCAACCAATCGCCGATCACCGTGAGGGTGACAAACGACCATATTGCGAGGCTCCCTATTATTAGAGAGTAAGCTTAAAGATATTTAAGAGAGGTGAGTTAGCAACATTTGTTTTTTCATTCAGCAATGCAACGGTATTATTATTACTTTTTAATATCTCTAACTGTTCCAGCACACACAGCCGCAGCCCTTTATTACACGTATGTAAGACTTTAAAGGAGGGGTGTGTTTGGCAAAATGGGATTTATCGGGATTGCAATTCCTGTACGCGGCTAAATGCTCTTTATAACGTATCTCGAAATTTTGCGTAATATATAATAATGCGTAAGTCCGGCGGTGATTGGTCGCATGTTTTATCGCATGACGCAGTCGCTCGCTTCTTAAGTACAGAACGGGTTGCGTCATCGGTCTGTATAAAAGGCACTTGTTTTGGCTCGTCGCTCACTTAGCGGTTAGCCACCGTGGAGTCTATATCACCTGAGGATGCCTCGTGTAGAGGCGAAACACGTGTAGTATTATCATAAGTGGTGTGTCTTGCCTAGTGTAGTGGTGTTGGGAGTAGCAGTGCTGGGATTAATGGTGACGGGGATAGTGCATGCAATTGAGGGAGGGCGGGAGGTGCTCTTCATACTAGGTAAGACACATCATTTTATTTTTTTAACGCGGAGTAAGCAAAGTAAATTTTTCTAAAAGCTTTTAAGTAATTTGTAGTCCAAAACTATATTTTTAAAACTGTGCTTTCAGCGCAATGTTTTGTGTTCCGAATTTCTAAAATTGATACACTAAATTTTTAATACTTTCAATTTAATTTTTTATTGCTTATTTTATAAAGTCTGCACTTCAGCGCAATACACTAAATATATTGAATATATAGATTTTGTGTGTCATATATAGATTTTAATTGTCATTTATCACAGTGGCTGTTGAATTATTTAAAATTGATGGGACTATGGTCCAATTATAGGAACTACGGTGTGCCTCACACCATAGTTCCTATAATTGCAGATGGAGGCTGGTCTGTTTAGGACCATCTCCTATCTATTATGTGACACACAGTTGATGGCCAGAGAAATACGCTAGCAAATCATTAGCCATGTATTGGCCAACTGGAAAGAGTTTGCCATTCTGTCCCTTGACATTAACGCGGATAATTACTCCAGTGCCGCTGAATACTGCATTGATATGTCACGCCCTTTTACTTAATGTAGTTTATGTGAGCTGGAAGCGGCAGGGTAACTCTTTCCATGGGTCTTTGAAGTTTACCGTAACGGTGAGCTGTATGTAAGTTTTGGTACTGCGTGTAATCCCGTGAGACATCTACGTTTTTCACATGGTCTATTATGTGACCATTTCGATGTTTACGTACGTAGTGAAGTGGCCGCGACAATATCCGAGCCCACCTCCTCTAGTCACTTTACTGTGACTGTAAAGCCTGTGTGCGAGTACGGCATGACCTGTCACCCATGTTTGGCGTCCAAACGGGCGTAAAACAGGGTTGTGTCATGTTTTCCTGGCTGTTCATACTGTATCTTGACAGCTGTTTACAGAAGCTGAAAGATAGCTGTTTGGGTATGAAATTGGGTGACATAAAAGTAAATTGTCTGCTGTATGCTGATGATGCAGTGCTTATTGCACCATCAGAGGCAGAACTGCAGGCATTAGTCACGTGTATGAAAGCGGAATGTAAAATTAAGGTCTCCGTTTGAATGCTAATAAAACTAAGGTTCTGGTATTTGAAAGGGACGAAGAGAGAACGAAGTGTGAAATGTGGGTAAATCAGGAATGTCTAGAACAGGTAAATGAAATTGTATACTTAGGGAGTGCTTTTAGCCGGGACGGAAGATGTGATTAAGATGTGGATAGGCGTGTCGCTGCCGAGAACAAAGTCAATGGTGCCCTGACTGCGTTAGTCAAAAGGCAAGGCGTAGTGAAGAGTGCACGCCTTGCAATACATAACGCAGTGTTGGTACCGACTTTGTTATATGGCAGCGAAACCTAGGTATGCCAGAACAAGCATAAAAGCAAGTTGAATGCAGTGGAGATGCGATCTCTTCGTAAAATGTGCGGCGTTACCATGGCCGACCGAAAGCGAAACGAAGAGATTAGCAATATGGCAGGTTTGAAAGATGACCTTATCACAAAAATTGATAGGGGCGTGCTTCGATAGTTTGGGCACGTTGAGCGAATGAGTGAAGACCGAATGGAGAAGAAAATATATAGCGCGAAAGTTAATATTAAAAGGTGTCGAGGTAGACCGAGACAAACTTTCGAAGACCATGTGAGCAAACTGCTCGAAGAGGGGAGGGTCAAGATTACTCGGATACCTAGACGTGCATGTATGAAGAAGATAATGAATCTGAAAGAAGCGAAAGAGGTATGTAAGGATCGTGACACTTGGCGATCTGTTCTCTCTGGCTACCCCGTCAGGGATTATGCGTGAAGATAAGTTAAGTTAAGGAAATGACCTTCATGAAATTAGCCAACAGTTTATTTCGTCGAAAAAAAATTTTTATGGCGCGCGTATTAAATCAAAATGCACCTTAGGTCTACGTGCGAGGTTTTGTATCACTTAGCCTTTGTTAAGACCGCTTCTACTGTAGGGTTAGATGTTGTGAGAAAACAAACTGAATTCTTTGATATCTAGTGTATTGGTGTAGGAACCTAAGTAGATCACCTAATAAAACTGTCTTTTAGTAGGTAAAGGAGGCATTAATAAATTACTCAGTCATCGAACAACACGTTTTTCTTTAACACCTGTGATCTTAATACTAGATGGCGACCCTGCCATTCGAGGCGGTCGGCCAGGGCTCAGTTGCGCGTTAAGTTTTTAAGGCGTATAGTAACGCAATAAAAAGTAAATAATATTTAAAAAAAGTGACTTAAAAATAAATATGTGTAGGTCATCCATAGAGAAGGATGAAGTGATTATCAACCAAAAAGCAGTGAATATGAATGCCCAAGAATACTCCTTATCCAATATAAGCATAGTACTGGTGCTTATTTTGTACTATGTTGGGAATCACCGGTCTTCTGGGCCTGTACATGCTGTACATACGATGTCACCATCAGTGGATCCGTAGCGAGGTGTTGGCGCAGTCAATAAGGCGTTCTTTTAGGCGTCCGACCCGAGAGGCCCGAGTTTGTTACGAGTGCTCTCATCACCACCGGGAACCGATGCAAGTGTGCGATGAAAGTGGTGTGTAAAGTTTCTAATTTCTAAGTCTTCTTATATGTGTGATGAACTGGTGCGTAAATTACGAAGTGTTGAATTTTACAATATGCTTTTTTCGAAAAAATATTGATGGCCAGTGAAATTAAAGACATTAATACCAAACTTAAAAATATAAAAGATAATTTAGTTAAATTAAGTTATCCAAAAAGGACACAAATTGTTTTGCAACAAAAGCCGATAAATTACGTGATCGCTTTAACGAATGTATGTTATTAGTTTTTGAACAGATTGAGAAACAAGAATTAAATAGCAAAGTATTAAACGACTTGCAGTCATTTTCCGATTCAATTAAAGAAACATACGAAAAGATAGAAAATGTTTGCTCGAGAGTTATACTTCTGTGTGCACTGTCGAACACAAAACCACCATGTCGGCTTTTGATTTCAAAACTGCCATATCACTTCTCCCAGTAACGATCGTGACAAAAATATCACAAAAAACCTTATAGATGTAATAGAGTTATGTAACTCTACGTTAAAAGACGATGATAAGAAAATGCTTATACAATTTGTCCTAAAAACATGTTTAAATGAAACTGCCAAGTTAAGACTTTCATCATCAAATGATACGTGTGGGTCATTAATTAGTGATATGCAACCTCATCGACTAACCAAGAAATCGAGTACTTCCATAAATAAAGAGTAATTAACAATCAGGCAAAACGGTACTTCTATAGAAGATTTCGGCAAACGAATTGAAGAACTGTTTGTTCGTTTGATGATACCGCAAGGTAACGGCGTATAAAATTTTGCGTCCAATAAATAAAAAATTACCATTAACAGCTTTTTTTAAATTAAAAAACCAACAGCGATTTAACAATTTTAAGGACTTACTTTATTTTAAGGAATACATAGAATACAGCTTAAATGTAAGGCCTATTAAAGGTTTTTTCAGTTATATAAACAAAATATATTATGGACGGTACAATTTAACTATTCTTTGGATTTATTATAAAATGTATGTACTAATCTAATATATATATATATATATATATATATATATATATATATATATATATATATATATATATATATATATATATATATATTATATATTTGTTTACAGATATGTAACTAAATGTTTATGTGTATAAGTATATGTAGAAGGAATATTTGTATTATTTATTTCTCTGCAAAACCTTTAAATGCAGCCAAATATATGTGTAAACATTCTTTTATGTAATTCAATTTAATTTAATGAATTATCACACCTGTTTATTTATTTATTTTTCTATTCCGTTACACTTATGTCAAATTTACACCGCTAATGCCATAAAAGATAAAGAATCAAGTAAGAAATGATAATACTAAATGATGCAAAGTATGAATTAATTTTTAAATTATAATAGAGTTGATTTATATTTATTACTATTTATTTATTTTTGTGTAAGGAGTCCTACTACATGGAGTAACTACCTGGTAAGACATATAGGAACTCGACGGACGCATGCGGCTCAGAACCGTGCTTTGTGGCATTCCCTGGGGGAGGTCCACGTTCAGCAGTAGACTTGTGAAGGGCTGTAATGATGATCATCATGATTAAGCAATTTAAAATGATTTATTCATTTTGCACCTCATTTAGAATTTTAGCTTTTCGCTCAGCACTGTTTCTTCTGCAGGTCGACCAAGAAGAGCGGTTACGTCTGAAAACATCGCAGCTGTGAGAACTATTATATTAGAACACCGTCATGTGACATACAAGCAGATTCGGACTGTTATCAGTATCGGAATGACTGCAATTCAGTCGATATTACATAATGAGTTGCATGTAAGAAAACTAGTTACCCGCTGGTTTCCCCACAATTTGTCCGAAGAACAAAAGTCGGCTCGTGTAGGTTGGTGCCAGAATACTCTACAACGCTTCAACGGAGGGAAGTCAAATGCCGTTTATAATATCGTCTTAAGTGATGAATCATGCATTTATTCATACGAGCCTGAAAGAAAACATCAGTCATCAGTTTGGGTCTTTGAATACGAGGTCAAACCAACGAAAGTGGTTCGCTACCGCAGCGTGTCAAAGAAAATGGTCGCTACGTTTATCTCAAAAAAGGGGCATGTTGCTACAATTCCTTTACAGGCATATGGTCGTTCTTATTCCCGATCATTTCAGTGTGCACGTAAATGCGATTATTTGCGCAAGGTAATGTAATTTTAAGGCCATGTTATTACATCTGAAGGGATAAAACCCGACCCAGAAAAAATTGAAGTAGTTCAAAATTATCTGGTCCCAAGAAATTCAGATGAAACAAAAATATTTGTAGCGTTTACTAACTTTTATAGAAAATTTATTCACCAATTTGCAGAAAAGGCATTAATGTCAAAAATCTTTTATGAAATGTAATAATGCATTAATATCTCCTTTACTATAGTAACCTAACTTTGATAGCGACAATACGTTTGTATTACAAACTGCTGCATTTGGGTATACCATAGGATCAAAATTAAGTAACAGCGATAATAAACGAGTAGCATACGCAAGACGCAATTTAAATAAAGCCGAAATTAGATACCCTACAATAGAGAAAGAGATTCTGGCTACAGCATGGTCTGTAAAAGATTTTAGGCCCTACCTCTATGGTCGTAAATTCATAATAAGAACTGACCACAAACCTATAGTCTATCTTTTTAATATGACAAACCCCTCTAGTCGTTTTTCTAAATTCAGGCTAATACTTGAAGAGTACAACTATGTGGTAGAATATGTAAAGGGCGCAGATAACGCCGCAGCAGATGTGTTATCTCGCATATAAATGTCAAATGAGGATCTGAAAGAGATGAATGAGCGTGTGATGAATGTCCTTACGCGTGCACAGAGAAAGAGATTGAATGAACGAAATTCGAGAAATGAAAGTGACAATCCTACGATTAATAATCGTGCTTCAAGTATTTGGTCTGATCAAAACTTGGAGGCCCAATCTCCCCCCCCCCCCCATGCGGATAGATCTGTCTATGACTTTGCCTTGGCATATGGTCTAACACAACTGGTTACTTCGCCTACGCAGATGCCCCTCTGGGCTCATCGGATCATTGTCTGATCCAGAGTACGATGCAACTCACGCTCCCATCGCAGTTGCGATCAGCAGCTTGCCGCCGTGTTTGGCACCGTGGTCGGCCGATTGAGACGGGATGCGCTCATTTTTTGCATCCTATCCTTAGGGGCGGGCTTGCTTCTCGCCGGAAGATCCCAGCATTGTTGCCGATTCTGTTGCTGAAGTGGTACTTCAGGGTATGGAACTTTTTATTCCATCCTCTTTGGTGCCCATCGGAGGCAAATCTCAGCCATTGTTTGGTTGCTCCTGTAAAATAGCATCACGCTATAATCAGGAGTGTTACCAGGTCTGGCCTGACGCCTCGACGTCTCGGGATGTAAACACCAGCGCTCTTAAGAGGAAGTATAATTCCGTCTCCGGGTCCTTCAAATGCATCATTGCTAAGGCAACGCCAAAGCTGTACAAGGGAACTTCTGTTATCCATCTCTTCCATCTCTGTACAGAGAGGACGACTCATTGGCCCATACCGCATATGAGAAAAGCGATCTGTTAAGATCTCTATTTGCGTCCATCTCGACTCTAGATGACGGGGGTAACACATCGCTAACCATCCCGCGGTGTAGGTGCTCCATGCCGGATGTGCGGTTTACGCGCTCGGTTCGTAATACACTCTTCTCTCTGGACGTCAGCAAGTCGAGTGGGCCTGATGGAGTTTCTCCTATTATGCTGTGCTGTGCTGTGCGTCTTTCCGGTACTCCTACTCCCAAGGCGTAGTCCCGAAATCATGGAAGACTTGGCTTTGGTCGTCCCGACCGCTTAGACCCGTTGGATATGATGTTGGATGGAATGGAATCAATTATAAACTGCCAGCTCATGAGGTACCTTGAGGATCACCAGCTGATTATTGACCGCCAGTATGGGTTTCGTCGGGGTTGATCACCTGGTGATCTTCTGGTCTACCTGATTCATAGATGGGCGGAGGCAGTAGACTTCAAGGGGGAGGCATTGATCGTAAGTTTGGTCATAGCAAAGGCTGGCACAAAGTGCTTCTTTCGAAGCTTCCTTCCTATGGGCTTCCCGAGAAATTGTACAAATGGATCACCAATTTCCTTGCGGATCGGAGATCAATATCGAAAACAGTGCATGTCTGATTTCAAGCCTATCAACACTGATGTTCCACAAGGCTGCGTGCTATAATGATGCCTTTTATACCGGCCGTACCAATATTTCTCGCGAAAACCGGGACAAACTTGTATCTGAAGTCGAGTCTTCGATGAACAAAGTCTCGGATTGGGGACGATTAAATCTAGTCCAATTCAATCCCTAGAAGACACAAGTTTGCGCATTTACCGCTAAAAAGAACCCCTTTATTGTATCTCCTCAGTTTCAAAGCACTCCCCTTGCTGCCTCAGCTAGCACCGGAATCCTCGGCGTCGACATATCGCATAGTGTGCAATTTCATTGTCACTTGGAAGGAAAGGCCAAATTGGCCTCTAAAATTTTGGCGTGTTCAGCAGAGCTCATTCGGAGTGGCCACCTCAGGCCAGCCCTACACCACGGGCCAGCCAAGGGGTTCCTCTTTATTCACCGCGGATAACCAAGCCGGCTACTGTCCCCCCCCCCCCCCGCCACGAGAAGGCGGGAACCTGTTCGGGGGGCATGGCGACGCTCACCTGGAGCACGTTTTTTGTGCGCAACTCAAAGATCCCGTGCAACGCAGCAACAAAAACCTGCAGCAGTGGGCCCTTGAGGTGGAAAATCTGGTTCGAAAAGCACACCAGTCTGTATCTGCGCTCAGTGTAGGAAACCTGGTGCAGAAATTCATCAACGGCATCAGCGACCTATAAGGCTGTGAAGCACGGGCACCTTGAGACGCTTAAGGACGCCTTGGCCCATGCATTGGAGGTGGAGTCCGTGCTGCAGGCTCATCGTTTCCATCGCATCAGGGAGGTTGCATCAGCTACAGTTCGCAACAGCAATAAAGGATACAAGGTTCTACCGCTGTGGGAAAAGGGGCGCTCTTCGATCCAGCTGCCCTAAGCGTAAGTAAGTGGTATCTGTGGGGATGCTTAGTACAGTCCAGCAATGAGTGTAAGGATAGCTCACAACATGCACAGCAGGAAGATGCGAACATCAAGCTGATTCTGGAATGGATGTAAGCCAATGCTCCTAAATCCATATGGAGCAACGTCTCAGCGATGAGTTCGACCACAAAAAGCTCAGTAGTCCAGTGGCCTAAAAGACAGTTTGCTGATTCAGGATGGAGTCATGTGCCGTAAATGGGAAAATGGTAGGAGAGACAGCTGTCATTTGCAAATTGTTGTCCCTAAAGCTAAAGTACAGGATGTTCTACAACCCCCCCAAACGGGTTCCCGCCTTGTCGTGGCGGGGGGGCTTAGTAGCCGTGGCTTGGTCAACCGCGGTGAACAAAGAGGAACCCCTTGGCTGGCCCGAGGTGTAGGGCCGGCCCAAGGTGGCCACTCCGAGTGGGCTTGACGAGCCCACTACGGATGTGTGTTGGTGGGCTGCGGTTAGAGGGGTGTCCGCCCCCTCTACCGCTGCAGCCGAGGTGGAGTCGCGGAGGAAGAGGAGTGTTGGTATGGCGATGCGCCACTCGCCCCATCCTCCGCGACTCAAACGGGGCCGCACCGTTGATGCGGTGGTGGTGGGGTTGCGGGGGGAGAGGAGTGTCGGTATTGCGGGGCACTGCTCTCCCTAACCTCCGCAGCCGAATCCTGGTTGGCGGCGGAGCCGTAGACCAGATCCGCTGGGGTCAGGAAGGCTGGTGCTTCTGAGTGCTGTTTTTCCTGGCCCCATGGCCTTCGCGCATCGGACACGGGGGCGTTCGTTGTGCATGTGAAATTGAAGGCCGAGGAGGAGGGCGCGCCATGAGTTCTGGTGCGCCTTACCTGAGAGGGAAATGGGGGAGGAGTAGTCCTCTCCCGAGGAGGGGCCGCCATGGGGCGGCCAGCGCAGGTGGGGCCGCGGAAGTGTGCAAAAGCGTTCCCGTGGCCCTGCCAATATACGACGAGGGTGGAACACCATGGGGTTTTAGTCGGTGCGAGTCCGACATAACCCGTCCTTGCCCCCGCGAGGCGGGTATGCGTAGGCATTTCCCCATGTAAAAAAAAAGGATGTTCTACAACTGTACCATAATAGTTGTTCAGGAAGCTATCTGAGCATTAAACGAACTCTATTGAAGATCTGAGAACAGTTTTAAAGTCCACTATCGTCACGATGTCGAGGACTGGTGTCGCAAATGTACAAGTTGTGCGGCTGTAAAGGGACCTGAACCTCGTAGTTGAGGTGCATTGAAATTGTACAATGATGATGCACCGTGGGAGAGGATAGCCCTTGACGTTGCGGGGCCGTTTATGGAAAGTGAAAGTGGTATTTCACAGGTGTGATGGATTACCTAACTAAGTGGCCAGAATTCTTCACTACTCCAAATCAAGAAGCTTCAACAGTTGCAGATAAACTAGTTCATGAATTTATCTGTAATTTTGGAGTACCTCTAGATATTTACAGCGATCAAGCAAGGAATTTTGAGTCTCAAATATTCCAGGAAACTTGCCAAGTTATAGGTACTCATAATACAAGAACAATTTCTTGCCACCCACAATCTGATGGAATGGTAGAACGTTTTAATCAGACATCGGAGAGTTACCTAGCAAAAGTTGTGGAAAATTGTCAACGAGACTTGGATAAGCACATATGTACAACCATTTTTGTTGTTATATAGAAGCGCTGTTCACGAAAGTATATCAGTGACACCAGCTTTTGCAAACTTTGGAAGAGAATAACGACTGCCTGCAGACCTGATCACCGGAAAACCACCTGATGCCCCACGCAATATAACCGATTATGCAAATGACTTGCGGAACAAAATGAATGACATTTATGAGCACGTCAGACAACCGGGCCAGCAAATGTCTGAAAAGATGAAAACCCGGTATGATCGCAAAATGAACAACAAAGGGTTCGACGAAGGTTCACAAGTGTGGTTGCACAATCCAGTTCGCAGCAAACGGAAATCTCCTAAGCTTCAAGCTAAATGGGATGGACCGTACCGGATTGTGACAAGGATTAAAGACGTAACCTAGCGGATACAGAAATTATCCATGTGGGTCGACTGGCACGTTATTATGGGGCCGATAGTGCTCGGGACGAACGTGTCTTAGGACGGGGCAGTGTTGCAAGCTACAATTAATGCCTGGCGACACTATTTACCACTAAAGCCTTCTAGTATCAAGTAGCAGAACTAGGAGACTTCTAGAAATTTCCATGGAAGAACTTTCTAGAACTATCGACACCTACTCAGTTGGGACAGCTATGTATTCAAACATTCTAAATGTTTCTACAGTAGAAAGTTCTGTAACTATCTGAGGCCCCATATAAGGCAGGTATAGACCACGACCCATTCAGTGTTAAATTGGCGACACAAACCAATACTTCGACGCGATACAACTGCGAATAGTAGGGGTGAATTGGGCTTTCTGCATCACTTGCTCTCGCATCGCTCGAGCTACATGCCGCTGAAGACCCCAATTCTCTCCAGTAGAGGTACAAAATTTTTAGCTTAACCAAATTAACGTCTACATACTCACAGTTCTAACCTGCGGGAACAAGTGTACTTCCACTTCCAGTTGAGTTATTGAGCATTATATTCAGAGCGTTTGCGAGATACTGATGGTATTGCCGCATCTATATGATTAAATTCTAATAATACAACTTGTTTAGCTTAATTTCATTGTGGTTAGTGCTAATAAACGTTTTTAAGCTATTGCATAGATTTTATCGCGGGTTTTGAGCGCGGCGACCGTATCAAGAAAATTCCGTAACGAAAAAAAACCTAAGACCAGAAAACCTAACATCGTAAATCCATTACAATAAAGATATTAATTCATTTGCAACCATCCGCTAACCAAATACAATGATGTGTCTTACCTGGATTGAAGAGCGTCTCCCACCCTCCCTCAAATATTTCATTATTGGGTTATTCTCATAGCGAGTGCACGTTGATTACAACGCTCGTCAAATATCATCTATATCGGTGAGTTTAATCATTTTTTTTTACTATTTAGAACTTCAGCCGCCATTACCTTTTTTGACTTCATACTTGTTTTTGTTAATTTCAGATCATGGCCCACACTGAGGAACACAATGATTCTAATCCTATCACTAATCCGTATTACTATGCACAGGATGTGGATAAATTTACACTAAATTATTACAACCGAAAAGAGCAGCTTCACGATTTACCACCATTTAGAATAGGTATTAATGAAGAGCGGCAGTCGAAATCAAAGAAATGTTACAGGAAGAGAAACCGTTCTCAAGAATCATCATACATTATCCGCCGACATAAAGATAAACGACGTCATCGTCTGATTAAAATCAGCATTTGCGAACTTAACGAGCAAGAAGAAAATGTCATCCACGATCTTAGTTATAATATAAGTCTTCAATATGTTGTGGATTCAATGTATGATGAAGTGTTACTACAAATTTTCTTATAAAAAAAATAGGTGAAAAATTATGTGAGAACTAGTAATTTAAGTAATATAGCTTGTAAAATATAATAAAAGTTATACATTGAATTTTATTGCTGTTTTATTATGTATCATTATTATTCAATTGTGTAGAGGAAAAAAGAAAAGACATTTATTGTTACAACGAATGTATTTATCAAAACTGATTATTTCGATTTTCGATTTTATCTGAATTTGAATTTAAATAATAAACTTATATTAAACTATGTAACACGAAAATTTTCGTGTACATTATATTAGCATATTTATATTATTACATTCGATGAACAGACATCAGTGCGCCATCTAACGTCATTATTCCGATGTAACTAGAAACGTATATTGACGAATCGAGCTAGCTAATTGCATGCAATTGACCTTTCGTGTTAGTTCGAAATCCTACCACGGATCGACGGTGGCGCGTAGCCCAAGGGAGGCCTAGTCTTTTTGAGCGAGCCGTTATAATGATCGGACACGCACATATATAATTTTTGAATCGAAACGCCGGAACATGAATTTAAAGTGACGAGTACTTGGCCGTACGGGCCCTTAAACACAATGTCTACAGGCAGTTTAATGTGTTGAAACACATCATCTCATAAATTGTAAGTACTTAATGTTTTTGTCTTCTTAAAAGCACATGTGCTCTAATTAACGGTACATGGTATTTCATAGATTCTTTTGTCTTGTCATAGGGGTCCTTAGTCCTTACTTTGAGTATGGTCCAATATCAAGTTTAACTATGTGAACGAGGCGAGTCAGCTTCAACTGGTGGTTATATTGGGACTGGGTGGCCTGGAGACCGCGATTGGAGTACACCTGGAGGGCATCTGTTACCTTACTATAATATATATATATATATATATATATATATATATATATATATATATATATATATATATATATATATATTATAGTAATGCTATATCAAAATCAGTGCATTGGTTTAACGTTAATAATCTACATTTAAACGGAAATAAAACTAAATGTATTAAATTTACAACAACGAATGTTAAAAATCTGAGTACCAATGTGTTTTTAAATGGGGAAGAACTGAGCCCTGTTGAATCCACTATTTTTCTTGGCATCACTCTCGACGCAAAACTTCAGTGGGGCCCCCATATATCCAAACTAGCAAGCAGACTAAGTTCTGCAGCCTATGCTGTAAAAAAGATTAGAGGTCTCACTAGTGTCGAGACAGCTAGATTAGTTTATTTCAGTTATTTCCATAGCATAATGTCTAATGGGATTTTGCTATTGGGAAATGCGGCTGATTCAGAATTTATTTTTGTTTTACAGAAGAGGGCCATTAGAGCTTTTTACAACCTAAAACGAAGAGAGTCTCTTAGAGATAAATTTAAAGAAATAAATATATTAACTTTGGCCTCTCAGTATATTTACGAAAATTTAATGTATGTTCACAAAAACAAAGGTAGTTTTAGTAAAAAAAGTGATGTGCATTCTGTAAACACTAGGAACAAACACAAGCTAGTGATACCAGTTTCTCGACTCCACAGAGTCAGTAATTCATTCTTGGGGCAATGTATACGTTATTACAACAAGGTCCCGGAAAGTGTACAGGTTCTCTCTATTAGCAAATTTAAATGTTTAGTTAAATTGAAACTGTATAAAAAGGGTTATTATAGTATAAATGAATACATAATTGATAATTACCCCTAGGAATGAGGTGATCGCTTCCAAGCTGTTTCTAAAATAAATTTTGTAGTTATATAGTTGTATAACCATTATTGTAAAATTTGCTTTAAAAAAAAGTCCCGCTGGGTTTCTTGCTGGTTCTTCCCAGGACGGAGGTTTTTTTTTTCGAACCAGTGGTAAAGTAAGAAATGACTTTCAATAAGAATTACACATGTGACCTATATTGAATAAAAAATTATTCTATTCTATTCTATTATATTATATTATATTCTACTGCTTCGCGGGATTGACCATAAACAGTGTAATATTGTGTAATCCACCAGGTTAGTCAAAACCTAAGTTCCCAGGGTATTTTAAAGTGACAACTTGAGATTTGGAGCTATCCGTATGAACTTTAGAAGGAAATAAACTACTTTTTGTCTGAATATGTATCTTTGAATTTTCATTTACTCATCATCCAACAACAGGCGCCCTGGGATACTTTTATTTTGATACTCGAGTCTCTTAACTCTCCGATGACAGTAGCCGGTGAGTAACGCCCTAAAAAGTGTTATAAAGTGGCTACCCAACGTTGAACCTTAAGTTGCTGGATGTTAGTAGATGAATTAACCTTAATTGTAACTATTTAAGCTGTTAAAAACCCATTAAATATGAAAACTTAATGAAATTTAATGTTAACATTTTTTTGATGTAGGTAGATTTAAGTAAGCTTGAGAACAAAGAAAGTTTAACTTGAACGTGATTTATATGTACTTAAATGAATTAAAACTTAACGTAATAAAAATATTTGTGTTATTTTAAGTAGATATTTTTAATATCAACCGATTTAAGACTTTTTTGTAACCGTCAGTACATTTTAACAAAATGTCGGTCCACAAGTATATAGACTCATTACATAAAGATGAAATCAGATATGAATTCGCCATTATGGGTGTTTCCACAGATGAAAATGTAACCACCGATGCAGTGAGGAGGCAGATCCGCCAGGTGTACAAACTCGCACGCCGTGGAAGCATGAAGTGTGAACCACTCCAGTCACCCAGTATAGCCTCTGACCTAGAGATCTGCACCCCAAAGGTCGAACTTCTGGAATCCCAGCTGCAGGCGGGTAAAGTAGATGATCGCAATTTGACTCTTAAACTGTCTCGTCGTGCAAATTATTTGATGGATAGGCTGGCTCGTATCTCTGAAAGTGGTTCGCATTTGTCAGATCTTCGTAGTCGTTTGATTCGCATTTTGAGTGTCATAGACGGTGAAGATAGCGACACGGATGGTGACTACAAGGAAACCCAGGCACAGCCGTCTAACCAGAAAGTGGAAAGTAACGTGATCTATGTGAAAGATAAACCCTTGAACCTAAATACATTTAACTTAAAATTTGACGGAACCACGTGTTTTCGTGTATTTATTGAACGTCTTGAGGAACTTAAAGAGAACAACATTACTGAAGCTCGCATACTTTCAGCTTTTTCTGATCTTTTAGAAAACTCTGCTTTATGTTGGTTTAGAAGTAATAAGGATAATATCCACTCATATTCACAATTATTGAAATGCTTAAGGGACGACTTTGATATTCCCGATTTAGACTATAAACTGAAATAAGGCAGCGTACACAGGCCAGACACGAAACGATAGTAGTCTATCTTTCCATTATGCAGAGAATGTTCTCGCGACTCACTCACCCGTTGTCGAGTAGACAACAACTCGAAATCTTGATGCATAACATTAGACCAGAGTACATGAAAGATTTAGCTTTACATGATATAACCTCTGTAGACAAACTTAAACTTTATTGTAAACAGCTAGAAATTGCGCTATCGCGTGCGGAACAATTTAGTGAACCTAACTTGAATAACTTTAAAATTACAGCGGGCTTAAATAAACAAACGCCGCGATCTCACAGTAAACAAGTCTCTGCGCTGAATGAAGCTGGCTCTTCGAGGCAATTGGATAGGAAATGCTTTAGGTGTGGATTAAACACTCATTTCACTAATCAATGCAATTCAAAAGAGTTAAGTGTGTTTTAAGTGTGGATTAAAAGGTGTTAAGCGTACAGATTGTAGTAAGTGCAATTCAAAAAACTAGTTAACACGGAACTGTCCAACACCTTTAATAAAAATAGGTCTTATACGTCCAATAATGAAGAGGTAGTTCTGTTTAAAAAAAAACTAGTGATATAAGACCATACTTAAAATTAAAAATATTGAACTTACAAACTTTTGGCTTATTAGATTCGGGTGCAACTTGTAGCATTCTTGGAAATAATGCGCATTTGATCTTTTTAGAACACGGATTTCAACTCAACCGGTTTGACACTGAGCATTCCGTAAGAACTGCTGATAGTACGAGATTGCATTGCTTAGGGTATATGTCCTTACCTATTGAATTTAACAATAATTTCAGAGTGATTAGCTTTTATGTTGTTGCACAAATAACTTCACCTATAATTCTAGGTGTTGATTTTTGGCAGGTGTTTGACTTAGGGTGTGACCTTGTATCCGAAGTACAATTTGACCGAAAGTCGGAGTCACCAATAAGTAATAGCATAAATTCGGTTTCTCTTAATAAAGGCCTTGAAGAATACGAGTCTTTATCCATAGAACAAAAACAAATCATGGATAATTTAGTCCAACAGTTTGATACAATTAACACGGTTAAAGTAGGT
This sequence comes from Parnassius glacialis, assembly GCA_033319125.1. Lineage (NCBI taxonomy): Eukaryota > Metazoa > Arthropoda > Insecta > Lepidoptera > Papilionidae > Parnassius > Parnassius glacialis. The sequence continues at coordinate 7,711,508 of JAVANC010000014.1, forward strand.
TTGGGACGTACCAATTTAATTCATCACGTCATAGACACAGGGGATAGTAAACCTATTAAGCAAAGGTACTATCCATTATCACCTGCTAAGCAACAACCACTTGAAAAAGAATTGGATAGAATGATTAGTTTGGGAGTTGTGTCACCTTCACAGTCAGCTTGAAACTCACCTGTAGTAATAGTTCAGAAGCCAAATGGGGACCTAAGGTTTTGTCTAGATTGTAGAAAATTAAATGCAGTTTCCAAACCCGATGCGTACCCTCTCCCGTATATAAGCAGCATATTGGATCAGCTCCGCGACGCGAAATACCTAACGTCAATAGATCTTTCCGCCGCGAATTGGCAAATACCCTATGATAGCGAGCAATCAGCTGATAAGACCGCGTTCACAGTGCCACGCCGGGGGTTATTTAGATTCAATGTTATGTCGTTTGGCCTTGTTTCCGCGTCAAGCACAATGCAGAGATTAATGGATAGGCTATTTGGTCCCGAATTTAACAACAAAGTATTCTGTTTCCAAGATGACATAATCATAATATCCAGCACTTTCTCAGAACATGTGCAGCTCTTGCATAAGGTCTACGCAAAACTCAGGGACGCAAACTTGACTATAAACATGGATAAGTCTGTCTTTTGCCGTAGAGAACTTAATTACTTGGGATATTTAGTTGACAAACATGGACTTAGAACTGATCCGGGAAAGGTAGATATTATATTGAATTATCCAACTCCAACTTCCGCTAAAGAGGTTAAAAGGTTTCTAGGCATGGCAGGCTGGTACAGAAGGTTCATTAACACTTTTTCGAAAATTAATAAACCGTTGAATAAATTAACTAGCAAAAATGTCCGCTTTGAATGGACTGCGGAGGCAGATGAGTCCACTTAACCACTTAAAAACCGCTTTAGTGTCTGCTCCGATACTTAAATGTTCAAACTTTGATTTGCCTTTTTCTATCCATTGTGACGCTTCCTCAGTGGCTGTGGGCGGAGTCTTAACCCAGACTCCCAGTCGGTCTCTTGCCAAAAATTAAATTAATTTTTCCACATCGGAGAGAGAACTTATGGCCGTGATTTACGCATTAGAGCAATTTAGATCTTATGTAGAAGGTACAAAGTGTAAAATAATAACCGACCACGCCTCGTTATTATGGTTTTATAAATTAAATAACCCATCAGGTCGCTTAGCCAGGTGGAGCATGCGATTGAGTCAATTTGATTTCGAAATAGAACACAGAAAAGGTAAATTAAATGTTATTCCAGACGCACTAAGGTAGGATTCAAGTTGATGCAATCGCTACGCCGGCAACCAGTGATGCGTGGTATAGACATGTACACGAAGATTGTCAGGCCAACCCTCGCAAATATCCCCACTTCATGGTAAAAGACGATAGATTGCTTAGGTACTCTAAAAATAAATATGAGTTAACGAACGAGTTTAATTGGAAGTTAGTGGTACCCGAGGAAGACAGGTTAGGTATTTTAAAGAAATGTCATGATGAACCAGTTAGTGCTCATTTGGGTGTCTTTAAAACCCACAAGCGTCTTAGTCTTAATTATTACTGGCACGGCATGTATCGAGATGTGAAAGAATATGTTAAAAAATGCGAATATGTAAACAATACAAACCCGTCAACACGGCTAGACCTGGTTTAATGGGAAACCCGAAGGAGGTTAACAAACCCTGGGAGGCCATATGTTGCGATTTGCTAGGCCCATTTCCGGTTGCCCGCAATAGGAATATTCACTTAATTGTATGTACAAACTATTTTAGCAAGTATGTCATGTTGCATCTTATACGGACCGCAACAGGCGCTGCAGTCGCTAAGTTCATAGAAGAGAAAGTGTTCCTAGTACATGGCGTATGTAAGACTATCTATATTGATAATGGCCTACAGTATGTGTCTAATCAGTTTAGGCAACTGTTACATAAATATAACGTACCGAATATCTATTATAACCCGCGTTATCACCCACAGGTAAATCAAGCCGAAAGAGCGATTAGGAACGTAGTTAACGGTATATCATGTTATGTAGGTACCGAGCATAAACGATGGGACGAGAACATCCCACAGTTGCAATGCGCACTTAATTCAGCCGTGAATGATACCACTAAGTTTACTCCGTATTTTTTGTGCACGGACGGGAATTCATAATAGATGGAATGTTACACAGCTTAGATAGCACTCAGCCAGTTCAAAGATCACAAGTAACTCTCGGTGAACCACAAGCATACAGTAAAAAATTAGCGAAATTAGACACCATATTTAAAAAGGTACAAAAGCATATTAAAAATGCTCATTCTAGAAATGAAAAGTACTATAACTTAAGAAAACGACATGTTGAGTTAAAAGTAGGTCAGATTGTATATAAACGTACCCATTACCTATCTAATGCCTCAAAGAGATTTACGGCTAAACTAGCACCAAAATTTCAAAAATGTGTCATAACAGCTAAATTATCACCTTTAGTGTATACCTTAGCCAGCATGGTAGGTAAGACACTAGGTAATTTTCACATAAAAGACATCCTTAAACAAGATGACTAATAGTTTTGTAGAATGTGAGTGAAGAGTATGATTGAGTGAAAGAATGTAAGAATAATAAACATTTTCAAAACTTATTTCCACCGGTGAACTTTCTGAGATAAATAAGCTGTGATTGTATTGATGAACGAGCGATACATAACTAGTTGGTCACCTTATGTTATAAACATCGGCGCGAGTTGGATAAGAACTTGTTTTTTATGCCCGCACTCTGCACATTTTATAAGAAAATGCCTACCAGGCAGTGCGTAGCATTACTTAAGCCGTTTCTTTTAACTTAATATGATTAAACGTTAATTCACCTAACTTAATGCGAGATAGATATTTAACTTAATACTTAACATGATTTGCAAATCACTTAACTACTCAACTTAATAAACAAGAACACGTTAGTTTTTCGACTACTTAGAGAAAAGGCAAGTCGAAACGTAAACATCGTGTGTAGGCTTAGTGCACTGTAGGTATTCGTTTCTGTCTCGTGATGTTACGTCACGCACCGCATGAATGGTAATAGACTATTCGCGCGTAGGATTCGGGAACGTAATTATTCATAGGTAGTTGTATTTTACTAGGAAAAAAAATCATGTAGGAATAAATGTAAATAAAGTTGCATGCCATTAGATTAATATAGGTATAACAATCAGTGCAGTATTTTCTAAATTACAACATAAGTAGGTAAATTTGTGGTAGTGTTTTCTTTTGTGACAACAACACAATTAGGTAATTACATTTTGAAGTTAAATTGTTTAGTGGAATATAATGTTACTAGGTATACAGATACAGAAATGAAAATTAGGTAATAAGTAGAGTAATAATGAGCCTTGTGTAAGATTAAACGTCGTAATTAAGTAATTAAGTGATGGCTTCGTACTTATCAGTTGTTAGTGCATGGGTGACTTGGAATTTACTATCCATGCGAATATTTTTAGTCAGATTGGATTAGAGACACATTACAACTTCTTCACTGTCTTTGGTATTCAGGCGTTGTTCTGCAGGTGGCACGAGATGTCTTCGGAAAAAGTATCTTAATTACGAAGAACTTTTTAACCCAAGCAAAGGGGATGTGTAACACGAAAATTTTCGTGTACATTATTTTAGCATATTTATATTATTACATTCGATGAACAGACATCAGTACGCCATCTAACGTCATTAGTCCGAAGTAACTAGAAACGTATATTGACGAATCGAGCTAGCTAATTACATGCAATTGACCTTTCGTGTTAGTTCGAAATCCTACCACGGATCGACGGTGGCGCGTAGCCCAAGGGAGGCCTAGTCTTTTTGAGCGAGCCTTTGTAATGATCGGACACGCACATATATAATTTTTGAATCGAAACGCCGGAACGTGAATTTAAAGTGACGAGTACTTGGGCGTACGGCCCCTTAAACACAATGTCTACAGGCAGTTTAATGTGTTAAAACACATCATCCCATAAATTGTAATTACTTAATGTTTTTGTCTTCTTAAAAGCACATGTGCTCTAATTAACGGTACATGTTATTTCATAGATTCTTTTGTCTTGTCATAGGGGTCCTTAGTCCTTACTTTGAGTATGGTCTAATATCAAGTTTAACTATGTGAACGAGGCGAGGCAGCTTCAACTGGTGGCTATATTGGGACTGGGCGGCCTGGAGACCGCGACCGAAGTACACCTGGAGGACATCTGTTACCTCACTGCTTCGCGGGATTGACCATAAACAGTGTAATATTGTGTAATCCACCAGGTTAGTCAAAACCTCAGTTCCCAGGGTATTTTAAATTGACAACTTGAGATTTAGAGCTATCCGTATGAACTTTAGAAGAAAATAAACTACTTTTTGTCTGAATATGTATCTTTGAATTTTCATTTACTTATCATCCAACAACAAGCGCCCTGGGATACTTTTATTTTGATACTCGAGTCTCTTAACTCTCCGATGACCGTAGCCGGTGAGTAACGCCCTAAAAAGTGTTATAACTATTAAACTAACCCTTAAATTAATACAAAACTAGACGAACGACGTGATAATCTTCTTTAATGCATCATACTAACTGGGTAACAGCCTTCCACGTTGGCGTTTTCTCACCGACAGCTGATTTAAAGCTGATCAGAGAGTGCTGCTAGCGGTCGGTTGGTGGAATAACCTCAAGCTCGCGGAAGTTAGAGATGCGCACTTCGATGTAATATTCTCCTCGCTTCGAAGGCTCGCTCCGGTGCATATTTCCCGAACCTGTTCGGAATGATAAGTAGCTTTTTAAAATCATCGCTCGGATAGGTTCAGAATCTTCATCCTGGAAACAATAAAAACACTATTTAAATAAAAGCATACTGATAAGCAATGAACAATATTTATATTCGCTCCTACCCCGCATAAATATATTTTTATACGATGCTCATAACATGACTTAGTGGTCCAATTCACTAACAATTGTATCAATCACATTGATCGTCTAAGAATATAATTAAATACGTTTTCATAAAAAAAATAACCTATGACTGATACTCGTAATTTATTCACAACATCCAATCAAATAGAAACTGACTTTTCATCATGTGAATGGTAACTCAAACTATTAAAATTAAATAAAATTTGCTTACCTCAGAATCTGGATTTTTTTTTAATTTACGCTTCCTGCTGGCCGAAGCTGGAGTGAGTGATGATGATGTATCAGCCTCAGATTCAGACTCGCTTCCGAATAATTCAACTCATTTTTTGGACTTAGGAACTGTTGTTTTAGTCTTTAATACATTAGCTGGTTTCTTAACTGCTTTTCTTCTTTTGCGAAGTCGACTGTACTTCAGCGTCTGACTCGAAGGAGTTGGAATACCTAAAAATGTAACACAAAATATCACTATACAGAAACACTCATATGAAAAACTTATAAAGTGAAACATAATATAACTTTACTCTAACATAATATAACAAATTAATTATTATTCTATCGTGTTTAATGAGTGAGGAGACTAAGTGTTACGTACATACTTGCTATCTTGATGATGATGCCGAACACTTCCAAGTCTACTAAATTGTGGAAAACACGATGCAACTAATGTTTAAACACCTCCCGACATCATATTTTATACCCTAAATTATAACATTATCCCCACTTGGAAGTATTTTTGTTTGACATATTTTAAAATGAAGAAATATTCAATTTGGTAACTTTAGCATTGACCCGTATTAACGTTATTTGTAAGGAATATTTTTGCTTATTAACATTAAATGCTCATATGTGAAAAACACTTAGTATAAATGTTTGCATACGATGTCAAATCAACGTTTGCGTCGTCAGCTGGAATAGCATTGGTGCCAACCAGTCGCTGTAATATGATACGACAGTGTTTTACAGGTAAACGAGTGTATTTCGCAATAATATGGAAATGGGTCAGCATATAGCGGTAGATGTACTTATTAAATTTAGATCCATTATAAATATATCTTTGTTTAAAACTAATGCTTTTTGAAGAAAAAAACTAACAATTTTCAAACTTATACTGAATTTTATACTACTCGTATTATCTCTAGATAGAATATAGTCTGGAATAACACAGGCGTTTGTTGTAAAAGCGTATATATTGCCTACCCATAAATTAATTACTAATTCTATAAAGTGTAAAAACTGGTATTACAAGCTTATGTTTGTTCCTAGTGTTTAAAAATGAACATATTTTTTTTCTTATGAAAGCTTTTTATGTTTTTATATACATACATAACATTTTCATAAATATGTTTCGTTAAGTTAATATGTTTATTTCCTTAAATTTGTCTCTAAAAGACTCTTTACAATTTAAGTTATAAATAATCCGTATGCCTATCTTTTGCAAACAAATATGACTTCAATGTCAGTCACATTATCCCATAGTAAGATTCCATAAGACATTACGCTATGAAAGTAACTACATGCTTATCTTATTAATTAATAACATAAACATAAAAGTGAAAGTTATATTTTTTTTGTTTGTTACTTAATCATAATAGAATGCCTGAACCAAAGAGAATATAATCACTACGTTTAGCCTGAAGCGCTAACGCTCACTAGTTACACATAGAAAAAAGAAGAAAAAAAAAGGTTTCAACAGTATATTATCAATTTATCTTTCATTCAATCAACTCAAATATAAAAAAGTAAGCTGTCAAAGTCAAAGTCAAATATTTTTGTATAATATAATATCAAATGATTTAATATTATAGGTTTATTTACTCGATTTTTTATTTACGTTTTAAATATGTATCCCCCCGTACTGGGCGCTGTGAGCGTACTCCTTGTGCCGTGTTGATAGACATACTCAAAATGCCGGAAACTATTAAGTGTAACACATGTAACATAGAGATAAACGAGCTTTTAACCTATATTCAGAACAAAATCTCGATAATAGACGAGGAAACGCTGGTGATGATATGATCAACGTCATTTACAAGCGAAGAAATTAAACAAGCTAAGTCGTTATTGTTTGAAGCTATTCCTACGGACAAAATGAAGATAAATCGGAAGAACAAAGGAAAGGAAGAAAGAGACCTTATCTATATACTGAACCTTTTTAAATCGACTAAACCCAACATTATATCTATTTTTGTGGCTCGCGAGTTAGAGAAATTACCCTACTACTAATACTACTACTAATTTTAGTAATTTCGTGCAATCAAGATGATCAAAAAAAATAGGTCTTTTTGATCATCTTGATGGCACGAAATTACTAAAAGACCTACTAAAAGTGCAAAGTGAACTAGATGTAGTTAAAGCTAACTATGTTACAAAAGAGCAACTACTGAGTGAGTGCAGATCTGAGTTACTACAGTTGAGAAATGACTCAATACTGCGTGTATCTCCACAGAAATGAATGTTAGGCGCGGAAAATGGCAGCTGTATGAAAATGGGCCAGTCGATCTCTCGCATGATATAAACGATTCTACCTTAATTGAACCGGGAAATAACCAGAAAAACAATTCCGGTGATAATATACAAGAATACCGAGAAATGAAAAAAATTAAAACAAAATGTACGTAAATCATCGGGGCTGAGACAACGGTCGTCGGTATTGAATGGATGCGAGAATACAATGTTGAGCGATATGGAGCGGCGAGCTGAGGTGACATCACTGCTACCGGCAGCCTAGTTGGTCAGCCAGTGCTCCGATAACTGTATAATAACAACTGAGGAAAGAATCGAGTGCCACAGTGCAGTAAACACAGAAGGTGAATTCTGATCCGAATGAGAATGATAAGGAAGGTTGGAAAACCGTATCGAGACGTAAGAAATTTAACTACCGTTACCATGGGAAAGCCGGGATTTCGAGAGATATGAAGGGGGGCTTCAAAGCCTCTGACAAATAAGTTCCGATTGTCGTTACAAAGATTCACATCGATATAATAAATATATAATAAACCATGTATACAGAAAGACAAATGAGATGATAACATTGAAAAAAAATTTCATTAAAACAAGAGAAGAATTATAAAGCCTTTAAGTTTTTTGTTTTGGAGCAGAAGCTATCTACGTTCTTAGACAGTAATTTATGGCCAGAAGGAGTCATATTTAGACGATTTATAAACTTTCGACAGAGAAGTACGAACAGTAATTACACTGTGTCAGCCGAACAAAAACCAAAGTAAATATGGCAAGTATGGAATTATATAACTTTGTAAGTTTTAATTGTAAGAACGTGAAGCGCTCAACAGATGATGTGCAGCAGTTATGTCGAACGTCTCACATAATTGCCTTGCAAGAACATTGGCTACTGCCGCATGACATTCATTTTCTTGGCTGTATAGATGATGACTTCGCTTATACGGGTGTAGCACTCATGGACACGTGTCAAAGGGGATGATGAAGACCGTGGGGTGGAGTTGCATTGTTATGGAATAAGAAAATCTTTAATAAGGTAACTGTAGTGCGATGTGATAATACTCGAGTATGCTGTATTAAAATTGTGATAGGGCATAGGTCATTTATAGTGTTCAGTGTGTACATGCCGACTGATAGCACGGTGAACCTAGCCGAGTTTACGAATTGTTTGGGAACGCTAAGCGCAGTAGTGGGCAATGAAGATGTTGAGTGTGTTTACATACTCGGTGACTTCAGCGCCTACCTGAGTGAGCAATTCTGTTATGAACTCTCAAATTTTTGTAGCGACATGGATTGGAAATGTGCTGATATCATTCATTTAGGTTTATTGTCTGACACATATAGTTTTATAAGTGACGCTAATGGGGCGCTAAGATGGTTAGACCACTGTGTTGTAACCGAGTCGGCTTTTCAAACTATAGTTGATACACACATCAAATATGACCCGGTTTGGTCTGACCACTTACCACTTATTATTAAGTGTCGAAGCTTGCGAAGTCACTTATTGATTTCACGATGTCTGTCCGTCTGTCCGTCTGTCCGTCTGTCCGTCCGTCTGTCCGTCTGTCCCACGATTATCTCGAGAACGGTTTCGAATTTTCAAATTCTGTTTTCAGCAATCGATTACTGATCACCCAGGCACCTGAACCTCCTATTTTGAAACTGATTGCTCAACGGCAACCGTTAGAAACCGCTACAAAGCTGATTGCTTCGCCACTTTGCTATGCTGTTAGCTTGCTAGGTTTATTAAATGCAATATTAATAATATAAAACCAAAGATTTTTCAAGGAAATCGTGAATGTAATAAAATAAAATGGGGGGAGAGAAACCTCGAACAAATAGATTTATATACAAAATTATGTAATGATAGGTTAAAATAAATTGACTTTCCGTCTGAATTCCGTAACTGTAGTGATAAACGTTGTGATAACCGAGATCACAGGCGTATAATTGATAGTATGTATAATAGGATTGCAAATGCATTGTGTATAGCCACCTCTGAGAGTCATACTATTGTTAAACCGCGAAGAAAAACAACGGTGATTGGATGGAACAAGCATGTGCATGACGCTCACGAGGTAGCTCGGTGTATATTTATGGAATGGGTATTCTAGGGTAAACAAAGTGAAGGACGTGTTTGGAAGGAGATGCGGGAGAGTCGCAGAATCTTTAAATCACACTTAAAGTGGTGCCAAAACAATAGGGAGCAGATAAAGATGGATATCCTTGCTTCTCACCATTCGAAGCATGACTTTCGTAACTTTTGGAAAACTACGAGTAAGCTAAATAATAAGCCGGGCTTACCCGTGAGCGTCAACGGGGTGAGTGAACCAAAATGTATTGCGGACTTATTTAAGGATCACTTTATGGTGAAATCACAGTTGGGAACATCACGTCCATTCGGTGTAGAGGGGTCGCATGGGCTGGAGATAAGTGCCAGATTCACAGCGAAGGATGTTCGGGGAGTTATAAGATCAATGTCACGTTGAAAGTCTCCTGGCCATGACAGCCTGAGCATTAAGCATCTAAAGCATGACGGGGTCCACCTTCCCAGAGTTCTTGCCATGTTTTATACATTTTGTATAGGACATGGGTACTTACCAGCAGAGGTGATGAAGACTGTGGTGGTACCAATTTTTAAGAGTAAAACTGGTGACCTAAGCGACATGAGCTACTACAGACCAATCTCTCTAGCCACAGTGGTTTCTAAGGTTCTTGACGGTTTCTTAATGCACAACTTGACTGGTATGTAAACACTCATGACAATCAATTTGGTTTTAAGCCAAAACTGTCTACTGAGTCAGCTATTTTGTATTTAAAGCAAACTGTCAAGTATTACTCCGAAAGGAGCACACCTATTTATGCCTATTTCCTTGACTTCTCGAAGGCGTTCGACCTGGTTAGTTATGACATGTTATGGCAAAAATTAAAGAACATCTCAATGCCTCTCGAACTGATAGAAATCTTTAAGTACTGGTGTTTTAACCAGGTCAACGTCGTTCGATGGTTGGGTACTCTGTCGGAGCCGTACAGGTTGGAGTTAGGGGTGAGGCAGGGGGGGCTGACCTCGCCAAAGCTCTTCAACATGTACGTGAGCGCACTGATAGAGGCGCTCAGCAGCACCCGTGTCGGCTGCCATATTGACGGTATTTGTGTCAATAATATTAGTTATGCGGACGACATGGTGCTGCTGAGTGCCTCGGTGTGTGGTCTGTCCAGCTTGCTGGGAATCTGCGAGCGTTATGCGCTTGATCACGGATTGCTCTATAAGGCAAAGAAGAGTGAATGCATGGTATTTCCGGCCAGGGAGCGGGGCTGCCCGGAGACTGTTCCACCTATTAGACTGAACGGTGTGGAGTTAAAAAGAGTCAAACAGTTTAAATATCTCGGGCATATTATGACCCCTGACCAGGGGGACGATGCGCACATCGATAGGTAGCGGAGGGCGTTGTCTGTAAGGAGTTGCTCGAGGGCCGTTAAAATAACTCTTTTCAGAGCATTTTGTACGTCCCTGTACACGGCCAGCCTGTGAGTATCATATACCTAAAAGCAGTACAACGCACTCCGTGTGCAATATAATAATGCGTTAAGGGTGCTGTTGGGGCTGCCTGGGCACTGCAGCGCGTCAGGGATTTTCGTCGACGTTTCCTTGTCAACTGTTTCTACACAACGATGCGAAAGCGGTGCACATTTCTGGGGCGCAGGCTCCGCACCACCTCCAACACCATGTTGAGCGTATTTACGAACAGGTTTGATTGTCAGTACATTAATCATTGTTATAAGAATAGTGAAAGAGGATCCTAAAGGTTAAGTGACATTGTTATAGTGTGTATATATAGATGGATTACAAAATTAAGAACTTTTAAACAAAAAGTGATATGACAGTTATAAAATAATTTTCTTCGTGTTCATTCATCCAATTTCTTTTCTTACGTTTACTATTATTAATTGTGTGTATAGTATTAAGTGTTTACAACCATAATTTCCAACAAAATATTATATTGTAAGTGGTAAATGATTGTGGGAAAAACTCAGTGTCAACGGTCAATTCAAACTTGTTCATCAAAAGTATTGCTATTGGTAACTGAACTCTAATTTCGCCGATGACAGTAATGTTCAATTAGCCCAGCGGTGTTACTAACTCGGAGTGATATCTGCGTGGTCTACGATCGAAACTCGACTAAGCTGTACTTTTTCCTAATTTTAAAACTTATAAATTTTAAATTGCAATATGAATTTCTTCGATAACATAACATTTCGAAAAACACGCACTCAATCTATGACAGATCATACTTGTAGCGAAAGTAGTTCAGATAATTCGAAACTAGATGGCACTTCTTGTAGTTTACCGAACTTATCAGGTGATGAAAATAACATACAAATACAAAAACTTAAAGAACAAATAGAACACCTCACCCTTCAACTAAATTCAGCTCACGAGGAAATAAATAATTTGTCCATAGAAAATCACGAGCTAAAAAAAGCCGTCCAGGGTTTAGCATCGAAACATGAAGTTTTAAAAAAAGCCACCAAAAAATTAACGAACGATGTGGATACTCCTAAAAAAAGCTTGAAAGTATCCACTCCACTCAATAAATCTACCAGAAAAAAAAATCAGAATATCTTTAACAAAATCTCTAGTACGCCAATTACTCAAAAACCAATAGCTGACCCTACGATGACACAACAAGATAATACAGCACAAATAAGCGAAACAACAAACATTAAGTTAAAACCTGCTAGAAAAAAAATTTGCATTATAAGTGCCAATAAAACCAACAAGGTATTATCTATTGCTGAGGATACGTTTTTGAATACCGAGATATGCCACTACATTTTCCTCAATTGCGGAATATTACAGCTAATTAATCATTTAAATAAGAAATTAGTAAGCTTTACGAAAAATGACTACTGCGTAATTTTAATAGGAGAGGAAGATTTTCGAAAAACTGAAAATTACTTTGATATCATCAAAGAAATGAGGAATACTCTTCAAAATATTCAGCATACCAATATTATACTGTGCCTTCCAACATACAAATGTAAAGATTATTCCGATATGTTTAATTGGAGGATAGAAACATTTAATAATTTATTGTACCTAGATCTCAACACTTTTAACTACGCAAAGCTATTAGATTCTTATTTTGAACTATCCTACGATTATAGTATGTTTTCCAAATATAGTGGGAGATTAAATAACTATGGATTAAAGAATATCATGAGTAACATACTAATAATGATAAGTAAACCTAACTTAGATCTAGAAATATCTCCTAATATTAAAATAAAAGTCAATAAAGAAGCTATTCCCACTTGCTCAAATTCAAATTTTTTTCTATTCTAATCATATGTATATCATGCATCAGAATATTGCCGGCTTTCTTAATAAATCTGATGTACTAACGGTTCATATTCAAGAATTATTAAACAAACAAATAGATATAGATGTATTGTGTATTACCGAGCATTTCATAATGTCTGGCCATGAAAAATTAATACAAATATCCAATTACAAGCTAGCTACATGCTATTCAAGAAGAAATGTAAAACGCGGAGGAGCCTGCATCTTGATAAAAAAATGTCATGAGTACACAGAATTACCAGACATCATGAAATACTCTATAACAGGGATCATTGAATGTTGTGCTATAAAATTAACAAAACAAAACACGATAATTTTATGTATTTATAGACCCCCAAAAATATGTAACATAGATAAATTTTATGAAAATTTAGACTCTATTTTAAAGAAAGTATGTAATAACCGAAAAAGTAGTATAATAATATGTGGTGACTTTAATATAGACATTTTAAAAAGGAACAGATTAGCAATAGAATTTGAATACTTTCTTTTAAGCTACGACCTTAAATTGGAAATTAACCAACCTACTAGATTAGACAGCAATACCTGTTTAGACAATTTTGCTCATAACTTGAAACAAAAGTGCAAATGCGAAGTAATAGACTTAGCCTTATCAGACCATACAGCTCAGATTCTAAAAATAAACGTTAACCAATCAAGACAAATAAAATATTGGCGAAAAACAATAAGAGATACGTCCAACGAGAATATAAACAAATTCAATAAATATCTCCAACAGTTATCGTTTTCAGACGTTTACAGTACTGACGACCCTAATAATGCCTATGATAGTTTTATCGACTTATTTCTTTTATTATATAACTTGTGTTTTTCTTTTAAATCGGTTCTAGTACGTAGTGAAAAATCAATTAAATGGGTGTCACGTGGTATTCGGATTTGTAGCAAAAGGCAGCGCCATTTATTGTGGCAAAAGAGATTAAAACCGACATATGAAAATAAAAACAATTTCTATACGTATTCCCGAAGATTCAAAAAAATAATTAAACTAACCCAGAAAGCCCAAAATAACCATCTCATCCAAAACTCAAAGAATAAATCTAAGACATCTTGGCAAATAATAAATAATAGCAAAAAAAATACGGAACCTATTTCTCAGATAAAAAAAGATAATTTGTTAATAACAAACCCTAAAGAAATAGCTGAATCATTCAACAATTTTTTTATCGACCAGATCACAGATATACCAAAAACCGTATCAGATAACATCAAAAAAATTAATTATAACCCACACTCGATATTTATAACACCAACTGTACCACAAGACATAATACGGATAATAAAATCTTTAAAAAACAAAAAAAGTTTTGGTTATGATGGCATTTCAACGCAAGTTATTAAATCTGTTTGCAACAGCATATCTGGGCCTCTTAGTCATATTATTAATGTAAGCATATTAGCGGGAATGTTTCCCGAAAGACTGAAAACGGTTATAGTAAAACCACTTTATAAAAAAAACAATAAAGAAGACATGTCTAACTACAGACCGATTTCTTTGCTTCCAGTTTTTTCTAAAGTAATGGAAAAAGTTATTTACGAATCCATTTACGCATTTTTGGCCAAATTTAATATACTCTGCGATGAACAAAATGGGTTCCGTAAAAACAAAAACGTAAATATGGCTGTTTACGACTTATTAAAGAGGGTAATGGCTAGTGTAGATACCAGAACTCCCATATGTGCTATTTATACAGACATGTCTAAAGCCTTCGATTATGTGAACCATGACATACTATTACAGAAACTTAACGCATACGGCATTCGAGGTAATATTCTTAACCTAATAAAATCATATCTGATAGGCCGCAAACAATGTACAGAGATTGCTAGTATATGTATTAAATCTAAACGTGAATGCGTGAATGTTTCTTCCTATAGAGAAAAAAAATTCGGCGTACCACAGGGGAGTGTCCTTGGGCCACTGTTATTTTTACTTTATATAAACGACCTCCCAATCCAAATCCATCATCCAATGGTATTATTTGCCGACGACAGTACAGCTCTAATAAAATGCCTTAATAAAGATTCTTATGAAAGTGATATAAACACTACGATTAAAACTATAATTAACTGGCTGAATTATAATAATTTACTGATCAATATTAAAAAAACTAAAATAATGCACTTTTATCAGAAAATTCGCACTGAAGATCTTAATATAAATTACAATTGTCAAATACTTGAAAGAGTAGATATCGCAAAATTTTTAGGTATTTCAATAGACAGCCAATTGACATGGAAGGCCCAAGCAGATGATGTCTGTAAGAAACTAAGTGTTTCTGCATATGCACTCTATAACCTGGCAAAAAAAGTCAGTGTCAAAACGGTGCTAGTAGCTTACCATGGCCTGGTAGTTTCCATTTTAAGATACGGTATTATATTTTGGGGCAACTGTAGCGATAGAGAAAGCATTTTCAAAGCCCAAAAGCGCTGCATAAGAGCAATCTTCAATTTAAAGATAACAGATAGTTGTGTCCCTATTTTCAAAGCCCATAAATTATTAACTTTTCCGTGTCTCTATATTTTAGAAATAGCGATATTTGTGAAAATTAATCATCATTTATTTCCTACCTTAAATGAAACTAGAGTACGAGCCGTATTTATGAGAACGCAATATAAATATTTACTGTATACAGGAAGATTTCAAACAGCTTTATTAAAAAAAAGTGTTATGAGCATGGCACCTGTCATATATAACAAAATCCCAAATTTTGTAAAAAATCAACCCATTAGAATATTTAAAAAGAGTCTTACTTCTTTGTTATTGGAAAGATGCTATTACTCAGTATCGGACTTCTTAAATGATACCAATATTTAAATAACGTTGCAGTTAATTAATTGTTTATAATATGTTGTTTGTATTAATAATTTATGTGTTATGATAACTGCAATAAAATTTCAACAATATAAATTTATGTAATAATAATAATACAATACTTTGAATTATAATAATGTAATAACTATTTATACTCATAATTATAATTTTAAATCTATTTATAATTAATTACTAGTATTATATAGAAATAAATTTAATTTTATATTTGCATGCCAAAATGGTAGAATGTACGGATCTTCTATGTACTCTATCAACACCTTATTGTTATTACCTACATTCAATGCAAATAAATCATTATTCTATTCTATTCTATGATTAGTGTAAGGTTAAACAAACAAATGACTCAGATGCAGTCATATTATTGATTTTTATATTTAATAATGTTAATTTGCTTTTAATGGTTATAATTCAGATTAATAATTTTAATTTAATATAATTCAATTTTATTTTAATTTAATTCATATGTAATTCAAAATTTAAATTTCATTTCAAATATAACTATAATCCGATGGATTGAAATAAATGATTATTATTGGGGTTATCTTTAAAGTTTTCTCATCTGGTTGGGCTGTTTATATATAATTGTAAACGAAATATATAAACATACATAAATATCAAAAACATAGAATAAATACATAAAAATTACATAAATATATAAAAACCCAACCAGATGGAAGCCCTCGGTAGGGGAGACCAAACAGCCGAGGGTTAGGGGAAAAGGGAAAGAAACCGGCGGAAGATATGGGCGGTATGGAGGAGCACCGCCTTCTGCATTTGAGCTTGGAGCGGTCCGTCACGGAGTCCCAATCGCCTCAAATGACCCGAGAGGCTAACTGGGATTAACCCGTTCGCAGAAACGACCACAGGAATAATTTCGGCCGGCAGACCACCCCACATGTCGGTCACCTTGTGAACCAGGTCCAGATATTTTGTCAGCGTATCTGTTTCGGCTTTCACGAGGTTCTCGTCATAAGGAATAGTAATAACGACCATAAATATCCTTGACTGTACCCGGTCCATCAGCACAATATCAGGCTTATCCTTAAGAATAGTCCTATCTGTGATGATGGCCCGGTCCCAGTAGAGCCTGGCACGGTCACTTTTGAGCACGGCTTCCGGCAAGTACTTATAATATGGCAGTTTCCGATCCACGAGACCGTATTTCTGAGCGAGCTCCTGGTGTAGAATCCTGGCTACTAGGTTGTGTCTGTGCAAATACTCAGAGTTAGAAAGCGCCGAACAACCGGAGATGACATGCCTAAGTGACTCACCGAGATGGTGACAAGCTCGACAGATGTCGACGGTGCCATCCTTTAGGATGTATCTCCGATAATTGTTGGTCTTAATAACCTGATCCTGTATTGCACAAACAAAACCCTCAGTTCCCCCAAAGAGGTCACCGAAACGTAGCCAGTGGAGAGAGGCGACTGTGTCTACGAAAGGCTCATGAAGGGCCTTGTAGAACCTCCCGTGGAGCTCTTTCTCCTTCCATACGGTCTCCCGGTCGGAAATGTTCTGTATTGCCGGGCCTTGCCATTGCTCATTGGCTAAGGATAGAGTGGTAAGTCCTTTATCACAAAAAATAACATCCCTATAGTATGGATCATCCGCTCTCGTCAGAAAGTAATTACGGAGGCTGCACACTTCGCGATTATGCATGGTAAGCGTGCTTAAAAAGCCGCGCCCACCATGCTTCCGCGGCAAGTACAGCCTCATTACTGACGATCTCGGATGATGCATCCTGTGGGACATCATTATAGTGCGGACTTTTCTGTCCAGAGCGTTCAGTTCGGTCTGAGTCCACCTGAGTATGCCAAAGGTATACATGGCATACTCAGGCATGTTATATGTGTGCGTCTTATTCACACTGGACAAAAGGCTATTAAGCACTTTGATCAAGCGTGCATAAAACACATCACAAACTGACCGTTTCATATCCGCCTCATCTACACCGATGCTCTGTGACATACCCAGGTATCGGTATGTTTCAGCCTCGGAAAAGATTCTTATGCTAATGGGCATAGATAAGTCTATGCCCTCAGAGTTAGCAACCCTTCCCCTTTCGACATGGAGGATCGCACACTTATCCGTCTCCAGTTCCATTCCAATAGAATTGCTAAAATCACTAGTTATGTTTAGCAATTCCATAAGGTGAGAGTGACTGGAGGCGAATAATTTGAGATCATCCATATGGAAAAGGTGGGTCACTTTTGTACCTCCTCTCCGAAGCTGAAATCCCCTCCCGGAACCCTCTAGTAAGATACTGAGAGGGTTCAGAGAGAGGCAGAACCAGATTGGACTCAAACAATCGCCCTGGAAGATACCCCTTCTTATCCTTATGTGGTTCTCCGCAGCCGTCATCCGCTCACCTAGATGACAAAGGATCGTACTCCACTACCCATACACTGCTCAAGGAAGTCTCGAACTGTACAGTCAACCTTGTACAGCTCGAGGACCCTCTTAAGCCATGTATGAGGCACCGAGTCGAATGCCTTTTTGTAGTCTATCTAGGCGGAGGAGAGGTTCCGACGGTTGCGTTTAACCACCTTGCCAATGACCGCGTCAATGAGGAGAGTGGTTCCTTGGTTCCATGACCACCGCCCCTACATCCATTCTGAGCGCGCGACATCACCTGATTTGATTACAGGTGACGAGTGATTCTCGCGCTCAAAATGGATGTTAGTGTCTTGTATATCGTGGGTAGACACGTTATGGGGCGGTATTTGCTCGGGTCTGTGGTATCCTGATCTTTAGAAACCAAATGAGTGATCACAGTAGTGAAGAGGCTCGGTAGCGACTTCTGGTCGAGAGCCTCTTGAAACTGTCGGGCGAGTACAGCGTGACACACCACGAACCCCTTCAGCAAGTAGTGATGCAGCCCGTCGAGCCCCGGACTTTTCCAGTTCGGAGCTCTACGGACCGCCTCAGCTACGTCATCCAGCGTTATGATGACGGGGTCCATGGGCGTAACATTCGCACACTGACTCGCCACAACTTCCGTCCAAGGTGCCTCGCTGTGGTTTACGGGCTCTGACCACAGGCCGCGCCAGAATGCGATAGTGTCGGCCTGATTCGGTGTTGGTCCCGTTCCACGTACCGTTGGTCGCACCAGTGATTCATAGAGCCTCTTCTGATCACTCTGGAAGAGACGATTCTGGTTGAATCGTGTCGACCTTTCGGTATATCGCCGAACCCGCTTCCCCCAAGCAGCTATTCTCTGCTTCAGGTCGTGTATGCGCTCCGTCAGTTTTTGCGTTATATCCGGCTGGGACAAACTGATATTTGTCCCAGCAAACGCCATCTTGACGGTGCGCACAATTCTCGGCCTATTATTGCCCGACCTGAGGCTTATCAGTCTGCCGATGAGGGCCCCTGCCTGTATGTGCCGTATCATTAATTTTTGGTTTTTTTAATATTAAAAAACTGAAGGTAGCCGGGCTAACTGTGACATTGGGACGTCAAACATCTCAGTCCCTCCCGTGACCATGGGTTGCTGAAAAGCACTCGAAACGTCGGGAATAAAAATAATAAAATAAACGCGATAAAATCCGTAAAAAACAGTTTTATTCAATGTGTAGTGTTCGCGTAAATATAAGAAATCACTTATACAGATATTTACAGAAACCACAAATAAACGTTACAACCGACACCAACACCGAACTACCAACATCAGAACAATTGGAAACATTCTGGTCAAGCATATGGGAAGAACAAGTGCAGCATAATGATAAACCTGGTTCGATTGCAGATGAAGAATCTATAATATACATAACTCCATAATATTTCATAACTACTAGTACAAAAAACTAGAATCATTACACAAAATTATCGCTAAAAACCTAACAGAAATAATTTTAGGACAACAAAATATACCTGAATTTATTGCAACAGGAATAACTTACATGTTACCGAAGTCTCAATACTCTCCACAACCTTCCCAATACAGACCAATTACTTGCCTACCGACAATATACAAGATTCTAACCTCAGCAATTACAGCTAAAATCAATAAATACATAGAACACCACAACATAATAGTGAAAGAACAAAAAGGGTGCAGATCAGGCCATATGGGGTGCAAGGAACAATTAATTATAGATTCAATAGTCCACAAACATGCCGCCACAAAAAATAGAAACCTTTATTGTACCTACATAGATTACAAAAAAGCTTTTGATAGTATTCCACACTCCTGGTTAATTCAAGTATAACGGATATACAAAATAAACCCAAAAATAATAGACTTACATCATATCATGTCCCGCTGGAAAACTAGACTCCAATTGAATTACCACTACAATATCGTAAGAACTCGGCAGATATTTATTAGGAAAGGTATTAATCAAAAATCAAAAAACAGTATTAACAGTGGTAGAGCCACGCGGCAGCTTTTGCTGTCGCACGGATGAGCCGGCTCGAACCGAGGTGGTACCACGACCTCACAGAAAACCAGCGTGAAGTAAAAGTTTACCTCTGCGTTTCGCTTGGTGAGTGCAGGTGGCTGGAGGCCCTTTTTGCTGGAAATTAAGCATACTATCTTAGTCCTCACGGGTGACAACGCATCTACATTTTGATTTGTAATAGAGGATAGATGTAGATGTCTATGGGCCGCAGCAACCACTTACCATCAGGTGGACTGTGTGCTCGTTTGTCACCCTTATCCTATAAAAAAATAATTATTACAATCATCATCAACTTTTAAACATTCTCTTACTGGCTCTGGTAAAGTATCTAGGTCGCCGATCAGAAGCGGTGGTAAAGTATAAAGGTTTGAGACGTATGGTACGGTAAACGTCAACCTACTTTGCAAGCATATAATTAAGACAAGTCCTACCTACAAATGGCCCATATCCAACTGAAGGACGTATGTGGGCTATTACATTACTTTAGCGGTATTTTTTATAAAATAATGGTGAAAACTAGCTCATAGTCCACCTGATGGTAAGTGGGTGCTATGGGCCATAGAAATCTTCATCTATCGTCGATTAAGAATCAAAATCAAGAATCGAAATCTCTTCCGTCCGAGATCGCGTAGCAAGCAGATGTGTGTTGCTTTTATTTTAAAATTTAAGAATAGTTTCACACAATTTTCCTCCTTATACTTTATACGGTAGAATAATAATAATAATAAATCTTTATTTCGGATAACAAATGAGATCCATATCAGAGATATTAGTGAAATCACTAAGTAATAATAATAATAATAATAATACAGCTAAGTGGACGGAGAAAGTAAAATGACACGCACGCACGCAGTCACGCATGCACATACGCACGCACGCGCACACACACACGCACGCACGCAGCCATACATACATACATACACACACAAAGGTAAGTCAGCCATGCAGGACCTTGACTAATTTGGCTTATTAGTCATGTTATTGTGCTGTACCACCCAGGATACTGTTGGCGCTATTCCTTGTTCTGCTTAGTAGCAATTCGGCTTTTTACGCATTATCGCGTCAAACTCATCGGTACCAGCCTCACAGAACATGTCTGAAGCGCTGCAGTAGCGGGGCAGCCCCAAAAGAACTCTAAATTCTTTGTTATATTGCACCTTTAATGCTTTGTACGCCCTTTGTGTGTAGTTGACCCAAAGGTAGCATGAATAGAAAGACTGGCAGTATGCCTTAAAAGGAGTTATCTTAACGGCATTACTGCATCGTGCAAACCTACGGACTAACATATTACTCCGGGTCGCTAAAGCTCTACGCTCCCTCTCCATGTCCATTTCATCACGCAAATCCTCGGTCTCGTAGTGTCCCAAGTATCTGAATTGTGATACCCTCGATAAAGCAGTGTTGCAGAGTCTGATAGGTGGTATGTACGTGGGACACTTGTTATTAGCTTAAAACAACACAAATTCACTTTTGTTTATATTATAACGAAACGATATAACGAATAACGATTAAAACTGTGTAATATACAGTCCAACTCAAACTGATAGCCGTCGTCGCTTCGTCACTGAAATCTCCCCGGCCCACACACCTCGGGGAAAAGAGATGATTGCATAATTGCTTTCTTTATCATCGATCAACGCTACGATCTGCTACGACGCATTGATTACCTCCGGCCGCTATTCATCGTAACCAGTACTACGAATCATCTACGGTGTTGAACTGTGGTGAGCTGCAAAGTTTATTATTACTTCGCGCCTATTAACATTTAAATAACAATGCCATTAAAGTGCACTCCGCCGCATCAAAATCAGGTTCGGGCTCCAATATCTACGACGTGAGCCTATGTGATAAGGTGGTAATGGAACAAGAATCGCAGAATATTAACACGGTACAACTTAAACGTAAAAGGGAAATTGAAGAATCGTGATTTATGGATGAGGTTCGTAGTTTATTTACGAATTTTACAGAACAACAAAATAATAAACTTGAAAGCTTACAGTCCGCCATTAAAGAGATTAAAACACAGAAATCTGAAATTAGGGCCACGATACAACTATTATCGGATAAATATGATGATTTTCTTAAGGAGTTGGATTTGTTAAAACATGAGCGTAAAGAACAAAACAATTATATAAAAATACTTGAAAACCGGCTTGAAAATTTTGAAAAAAAAACACGTGTGCTGCAAATATTGAAATTCGTAATATCCCAAAAATTCAGAATGAGTCAAAACAGGAACTTCTACAGTAATACAGAGCATTAGAGACCTTGTAAATATCCCAATTTTAACGACGGATATAAAAGATATACATCGACGATTCACCAAACCTCATTCGCCTAAACCCATCGTGGTCGAATTTATATCCGTCCTTAAGAAGGAGAATATATTAAAAGCTGTTAAGAATTATAACAAAACTGAGAGTGAAAAGAAACCTAACACATCGCTTCTGAAATGGGATTGCCCTTCAGTACCTATTTTCATCTCTGAAAGTCTCACTTTCAATGATAAAAGATTATTTTTCCTCGCTCGTAACTTTATTAAAACACATGGATATGCTTTTTGTTGGTCATCCTATGTAAAAGTATACTTACGGAAGAAAGTAGAAAGCCCACAAATAAAAATTGATGAAAAAGCGGATCTTGCAAAACTAAAGGAATCCAAAATTTGACTACCACTGCAGTTAATAGTCTTTAACAGTGGTAGAGCCACGCGGCAGCTTTTGCTGTCGCACGGATGGGCCGGCTCGAACCGGGGTGGTACCACGACCTCACAGAATACCAGCGTGAAGTAGAGGTTTACCTCTGCGGTTCGCTTGGTGAGTGCAGGTGGCCGGAGGCCCTTTTTACTGGAAATGAGGCATTCCATCTTAGTCCTCACGGGTGACAACGCATCTGCATTTTGATTCGCAAACGAGAATAGATGTGGATGTCTATGGGCCGCAGCAACCACTTACCATCGGGTGGACTGTATGCTCGTTTGTCACCCTTATCCTATAAAAAAAAATAAAAAAAATAATAGTGTGGCTGCATATAATAAGAAAAATGTTTTTGCTTCAAATTATTCTAATAATCTTTTATACACCAGCCTTGATCTTTTATTTTGTTATATACACATTATATTGTAACTTTTTTAATAACTCTACACTCTACATGTAAATGATACTCCTTTATATTTATAACTACACATTATGCAAAACACTTACTCAATACACAACCAATACTTACACAAATTTTCTTTATTTAAACAATAACTTTAATCTCAATTTATTACTCTCTCTCTCTCTGATCAATTTAACTTACCTTTTTTTATAGGATAGGGTGATAAACGAGTACACAGTCCACCTGATGGTAAGTGGTTGCTGTGGCGTATAGACATCTACATTTATTCTCGTTTGCGAATCAAAATGCCAATGCGTTGTCACCCGGAAGGACTAAGATGGAATGCCTCTTTTCCAGTAAAAAGGGTCTCCGGTTCTCTACACTCACCATATGAAACACAGCAGTATTAAGCTGCTATTTTACGCTGGTATTCTGTGAGAGCGTGGCCCTTCCCCGGTCGAGCCGACCCATTCGTGCTACAACTATACTACTAATATAGCTGCAGCATGGCTCTACCACGTTGGTTACTTAGTATAACTAAGTGAAATAGAGCCTCAATTCCAGATAATTTATAAAAACGGATGAAGTTATAGTTGACGAACTTGATCAAATTTCTGTATCTGAATCTGCCATATGTGAAGTCGAGCAAACTAAACTAATGCTACACGACCAACCGAAAAGCCTCATCATTCTTTATCAAAATATTCGCAGTATTAATAAGAATTTTGACAATTTCACAGTATTAATGAAGAGACTTTAGGTTGACTGTGACATTATTATTCTGACAGAAAGCTGGCTTGGTTTTGATCCGTTTTTGCCAATTATAAATGGATATAAGAGTCATGCAACAACAAAACATGCTTTTAAAAATGATGGAATCGTGGTATATGTGAAATCCGATATGAAAATCCGACATTTCCAGAAGGAAATTTTCTTATTATGAAGCTTGGTCTTGAAACTGCAATTATAGCGATATATCGTTCACCGTCGTACCGTAATGTAGATGTGTCCTATAATATGTATCTTAATTGTATTTTGTCTAACTTATCAACTTTTAAAGACATGTCTATTATAGGTGACCTAAATATAGATATTAGACCAGAAAATAGAGATAAAAGGGCTAATGATTATCTTAATCTTTGTGCTAGCTATGGCTTATTACCTGCCCACTCTTGCCCAGTAAGACAAAATAAAACATGTCTTGACCATGTTTTGCTCAAAATGAAAAAGCAGAACTTACATTGATGATTACTTCTACATTAACCTACCATCAAACAGTACCGCTGTGCTTAAATTAAAATGAAATTAAAAAGTCCTCTTAAAAACAAACAACCAAATTAAATAATGAAGCATTATTTACGGATATAGATAATATAGATTTTTAACCAATTTATAGATCATACTAGCAGTTACCCGCGGCTTCGCCCGCATGGTCACTGGGAAATGAACTATCCATTGCTTTTTCTAAGAATATTATCATAGGCGGTGACTTTAACGTGGGCTTCTTGACAAATAATAGCGAAAAAAATAGGCTCTCTAATTTAATGGTATCGTATAACTTCCACCAAAAAATTAAACAACCCACCAGAATTACACCAAACAGCTCCACAAGCATTGACTTACTATTTATTAATTTTAAATTAAAGGATATGAAAATAGCTGTTCATCAATTTGGTCTTTCAGATCACAGTAGTTTATTAATTTCTATACCCTCTTCAACACAAAACCTAAAGCAATTTTTATTATATAAACGAATATACAACGATTTAAATATATCTAAATTCAAAAATGAAATTTCAGATATAAATTGGAATGACATACTCAAACCTAATAAAAATGTAAATGAACATTATAGTATATTTAGTGAAATCTTACAAAGAGCTTTAAATAAATGTATACCAAAAATACTATTAAAAATAAAAAATACACCAAAGAAAAATTATTTAACAATAGGATTAAAGACATCGTGTCAATATAAAAGATTTTTAAAGCTATTGGTCTGTAAAACCAAAAATAAAAATGTTAAATATCACTATAAACAGTAATGTAAAATATTTAAAAAAGCCATCAATATTTTCAAAAAATTATGTAACAAATATAAATTCGAAAATTCTCAAAATAAAACTAAAACTATGTGGCAGATTATAAATAATGAGATAAACAAAAATACAAGAAAATATAGAAATGTGAAACTCAAAACACCAGATAAACGTTTATTATGTGATCCTAAATAGTAGCGAACTCATTTAATACTTTTTTACATCTATTGGAAATATACACTCAAATTACAGTAAGTTAAATAGAACACCTTTAGCAAAAACTATCGAAAATACTCTCCTCTTGAGCCCTGTAGAAACTAATGAATTTAATACCATAATAAAAAATCTCAAAAATAAATCATCCTTCGGTATTGATGAAATTACTCCTACTTTGATAAAAAGTTGTGCTGATTTGTTAACAATGCCGTATACAATATTAGTAAATCAATCTTTTTTAGAAGGTGTCTTCCCAGATGCCCTCAAAATATCCCTAATTAAACCCGTCCATAAAAAGGGCGAACTTACTGACATAAGTAATTATCGACCCATAGCTCTGTTACCTACGTCGGCTAAAATATTTGAATCGGCCATGGCAAAAAATAAAAAATTCGCAGTAGGCCTTTTGCTCGATATGAGTAAAGCCTATGACAGAGTTTGTTATAGAACACTATTGGATAAACTATATCAAACAGGAATTAGGGGAGTAGCTCACAATTGGTTTAAATCCTATCTTGATAACCGCTTTCAATATGTAGAAATTGAAAATACCGACTTCGAGACTGGCAAGATTACTCATGTTAGATCTGATGCAACTGTAATTACTGGTTCTATCCCACAAGGCATTATACATTTTGGGATGCATTTTGTTTCTTGTTTACATAAATAATCTCCCAAACATACTGGACGATCTATGTGTGCTCTTTTTCGATGACATCTCCATCTTAATCTCTTGCACTAACTCCACGGATTTAACAACAAAATTGAACTATATATTAGATAAAATTACTAACTGGCTAGAATTACATTATCTACAACTTAACCTTAATAAAACTAAAATTATTCAATTTAAACCCTACCAAAAATCTCCTTTACAAATATCTTATAGCTATAAAAACAGAAAACTAGAAACTGTTAACTCTGCTACTTTGTTAGGAATAGACCTGGATACGCATTTGAGTTGGAAACAGCACATACAAAAAATTGTAAAAAAATGTCCTCTTTTATATACGCTCTACGATACCTCAAACGTGTGACAGATTTTAAGACTGCCCTTGCGGCTTACTATGCACATGCTCATTCTTTACTCTCCTATAGCATCGTATTGTGGGGAAACTCTTGTGATGTAAACAAATTATTTATATTACAAAAGAAGTGTCTACGAATATTAACGAATTTAGACCAAATGGAATCATGTAAACCTCACTTCATTTAACATAAAATACTAACACTTACGTCTATCTACATCCTCGAGTCTTGTAAATTCGTCAGGAACCACCCAAAATTCTACTCACCTATTACATTAACTAAAAGAAATAATAGAAATGTATATAAACTTAGGATACCCTTCTCCAAATTAAAATTAGTTTCGACTAGCCCCCACGTTATGTTAATAAAGATTTATAAACATTTACCGAATTCAATAAAAATCCTAGAAAACCCTGCGCAATTTAATAAAAAATTAAAAATATTCCTTATTAATAAATGTTATTATACATTGAAAGAATTTTTTGACGATAAATAATAACAAAAAAAAATACTTCGGCTATATTATATTTCTAATTTAAGTAATTTATATAGAATAATATTGAATGTTGACGATATGATATTATAAATTTGTTTAAAAGTTAAATTAAATTAAAGATAAAAGTATTCCTCTAGTGTTGCTATGCCCTTGCAGGGCGTCACATGTATACCTATCAAATGTAACATCTTAAATTTGTAATGTGACATGCAATAAACAATTTGAATTTGAATTTGAATTTGAATTTTGAATTCAAAGAAAACTGAGTTTTATAGATTTGTCAGCGATGCAGCCATTAAAAGGAAACTGAGCTAAATTGATTCGTCAGCCTATTTAAATGTTTTGAAACGCAGCGTATAGGAAAGCATGAAAATAGCCTGTTTATTCCAAATGGAAATGGGATATTTTTTTAATAAAAGGAAATTGAGCATAATTATCCGTCAGGGATGCAGACTTTTGAAAAGAAACTGAGCTAAATTGATTCGTCAGAGATGCAGTTTTCTGAATAGAAAGGAAACTGAGCCAAATAAAAGATCCGTCAGAGATGCAGCCTTTTGAGTTGAAAGGAAACTGAACTTAATAGGTCCGTCGGAGGTGCAGCATTTGGAATTGAAAAGAAACTGAGCTAAATAGGAAATTTTGAATTGAAAGGGAAGATCTGTGGGAATTCTGATTAATTGATTGTGGGAATTTTGGAAAAAAAAACTAACTGAACACTATTTTTAAGACGCTACTGTACACAATGTTATATGCTTTTCCATTTGGGGAAAGAATGTGGAGATTCTGGGCATTTGACACACGCGAACATGCTACATACAGCTGACCATGAGAGAAGCACGGTTTTTCTAAGTTGACCCCCGCTACCTGTAACGTTTGCCCTTGCGCTTTATTAATTGTCATTGCAAAACTGAGCTTAATAGGGAACTGCAACCTATTGAATTGAAAAGGAAGATCTGTGGGAATGATAGGGATCCGTGGTATAATAACATTTTCACCGTTTCCTACGCCTGTCAAAATTGTAGCACCGATTATGTTCCGTCCAAGATGTGTCACACGCAGCCTTGTCCCGTTACATAACCGAGGAGCATCTAAATTTCACATTAGCATGACTGGGACGCCTAATTTTAATCAAAGCTTATGTGAGGGCACACCTGACAACTCTAGAGAATTTAGAAACTCTACGAGATATGAAGTACTCTGTTCTGTGTCCATAACTGTGTCTACTGACAAATACTCTGTTATTTCTCCTGCTACTTCGCTTAATATATCTGAATTTATTTTGTTAACGCTCTCATTCTTTGGTGCAAGAATCGCCCTTTCACATAACCATTTGTCTTCATGCATGTTGTTCCTTAAATCTGAATAAACGCTCGCAATTAATTTGGAATGACTCTGTACTAAATTACAAAAATCTCTCGTGAATTTAACGCAGCCCTCAACATCCGTTTCCAACCGCCCATCGCCAATTTTTAATAGTGTGTCAGCATAGTTTCCAGCATTGATATCATTATACAAATGCACTCTCATATTTTGTAAGTAGTTAAACTGAATTTTGTCACCTTGTTCCATAAAATAGACGACTTGAGGTATGCTTTAATTTCATCTGCAGGTGTGCCCTTTTGAATGACAGGTAAAGTTTGGCGAAAGTCACCAGCCAGTAAAACCACCATTCCTCCACATCGGTATTGTTGATCCTGGAGCGTTCGATTTAGTGTTTCTACAGCTTTTTTATGCGACATTGTACTTTCGTCGCACACTAAAAGTTTGCATTGCCGTAGCATTATACCTCGTGCACTATTTTTGCTAAAGTTGCAGATGGGCGATTCTTCCTGGGCTAGATTTAGAGGGAGTTTTAAAACAGAATGTGCAGTGCGGCCCCCGCTTAGCAGCGTGGCGGCTATACCGGAGGAAGCTACGGTCACAGCAATGTTTTTATCTTTCCGTACTGGCGCTAATAATAAATTTAACAAAAATGTCTTCCCAGTTCCTCCAGGGGCATCTGAAAAGAAAAGTGCACCATTTCCAGATTCAATTTGTCCTAATACTTTGTCAAAAACTCGTTTTTGTTCGGGAAGCAAGCGGGATACAAATTCGGCTACTTGCTGCTGCAAAGCTGGTATATCGTAGTTTGTTTCACGTATAATTTCATCACTTAGTTCATTTTCGGTTGTTTGCTGAGGGCTTATCATTCCAAAGTCGCTTAATTTTTTGTCTACCATTGCCATTACTTTATCTTGAATTTTTCCAAGTGCTTTATTATAAATGTGTTCATTGTATGTCATGTTCGCGTGTGTCTACTGTAACCTTCGCAAAATATCTTCCGCCATGTACTCTTTATATTTGTCCCACAATTCATGTGCATTAGATAGCCCGCAAGATGATATGAAAGTTGCATAAAGATCCCTAATATTGGCTGGTGACTGGCACTGCACAGCTTCCTCCATGGTTTCATCCCAGTGATTATCGTTTTCTAAAAGATGCAGAGCTTCACATGCTTCTCTATAAGTTGCGAATTCCTGACCGTTGACAGTTTTAAGGTCTTTATATCCTGTAGGACCCGAACATGGTGCAGCAGCAATCGTAAACAGAAACATTCAAAATTAGTTACATGGACGGTATACACACGACCAAGGGCATCTGATGACTTTACACCGGGCCAATTTGCAACAGGCGCGCCTTGAATACGTCATTTCCACTCCTTCCTAGATGTGATCCAAGTATAATAGCGGGGGACTTCAGAATATAACAAAGTTTTTGCAAAGGGGTCGGTTTGACAAAGTTGGCCGTCGTGGTGTCACCCTCACATTGACCTTTCGTAGATATATAATATATTATAACGTACAAATAACATAAGGCTATCTAGCAGCAAACTTAGCAGACGAAGTGCTACCTTTTCTGAAAGGATGAGTTTCACTCCATCTTTTCGTTATCGTTGCAGCGTATTATAATATACTGCTAAAAATAGGCCTCCCCCATGAATTGCCTCATAGGGGAAATAATTGATATACTTGCCACGCTTGGCAAGCGATATGGAAATCGCATTTTTTTATTTTTAATCGTTATTAGGAAGATCTCTTGATTTGTTTCCCTCTATCGCTTCTTCTAAATATTTTAAATCCAGTATGTATAATATTTTTATTTTATCCATAGTAGCCTCTTAGGGTACCCGTCAATATGACATCATTTACGTCATCAGCGCACCGCAAACTTGATAAATAATAATGGAACTAAAGGTATTCTGGGTCTCCATTAAATTAAAAAAGTGTTCACAGCGCTACTTACGTCTTGGCACGAATTTTTTACTTGAGCTCACCTGCTCAAACCTGATACAACACAAAGAGCTTTGACAACATAATTATGATTGGGACCTTTTGCGCGCGAACATTTTGATGTGTTACTAAAATTGCGTAATTCATGAATAATTTCATTAATTCATACATTCATTATAACCTATAAAACTCCAATGCTGCAGTAAGCCTCCCACGTAAACTGTTTCATAGGGGGAATGTTTTCCATAGTTGCTACGATTATTCGCATCCGCAGCTTTATGTTATTTTAATAAAAGAAAATTGGGAAATAAAGTCTCCATAATGTCGAAAAAAATGTGCCAACAATGATCATGGATTCGTGTTAGGTACAAGGCTTGAAGCCTTTAAAGATAAAGACTTTCTTATTTTATAAATTTCATATACAGTTTGTCTCAAAATGCAGCATAATTGAGTTTTTGACTCAGGACTGACTGTTAAAATAAACTTTGATCCGAAAATTAAAGATGCATTAGTTGCGCTCACTTTAAAGAATATTTACTGATACTGTTTAGGCAAAAATATTAAACATTTAAAACGTGAATTTTTTAAACGTACGTTCGACGCATAGCACCGGTAGCAAGGTCACCCGCCCTCCGGCCGGTCGCATTCCACGGGCGGTATCGAACGGACTTCTAGAGAGTCAGTGTAAAGTTTTTTGCGATCGAAACTGACGTCTAAGTGTTTAGCGCCTAATTTGTTACGAACGTATTAAACCCGCGAAAATCGTTGCGTCGGCGAGAACACGTGTTGTTCTTTAAGGACTTATTAACTTCGGTTAAATTAATTGTGCAACTCCGATAGTGATTTTCCTTTGAAGTTCTTCTTTTGGCTGTACCATTACGTAACTAGACAGAAAGGGTGCATCAAGAAGGGAATAGTTCCGTGGCTACCAGAGGATACCTCCTCCAGGACAGTATTGTGTCATCTAGCCCAAGCCACTTACACACAGCTTCATACAAATTACACATACATTCACTACACTCTCATCCGCCGGGCAGATCCTGGTGAACCGTCTCCGCTCCAGAAGCAGCTAAGTGCCTTCTCATTAACTGGCTTTCCCCCTTATAGTTTATTGCAATTAGCGACTTTCCACTTGGCTGTAGGAGGCCCGACCTGCATCTGCTTGTAAGTTCTTCCGCTTATGGGCCCGGAAGACCCTACTGTTAGATAAGCAGCTGCAGGCCGTATCAATTGGTAGCAGAAGCGTGGCTGATTGACTTTCACTCAAGCCACGGCCGTAACATTAATAATACGTAAAAATATTTCTTTATTTTTCATACGTAATAATAAAATTATTTTCCTTTGTCAATGCTTTTGTGTTTATTAGCGGGTAGTTATGGAACGCCACGCCCGTAAGTTAACAAGCGGGAGTTTTGTTGAGGCGAAGTACCTTGACTAGGTAGATAAGGTTGTTACGTAATCGGATAATTTGTTGATCGTACTAGGGTTGCTACTTGCTAATTTCATTTGTGTTTTTTCGTGCTAACTTGTATTTAATTTAATAAGTGTGTAATTTCTATTTAACTCGATTGATAGGAACTGTATTTGTTATTTGCTAATTGATTTATATTTGAGCCGCGTAGTAATTGTACTTAATAGGGATGCCGTCACACAAGCTACTAATTCGTTGCTTGCGGACTGAGCTTCGCTGGGCTACCAGCGCACACGCTTTGATAGGTCGACCGGATAGGGTTTATAACATGAGGAAGAGGCTCGAGCAGGTCGATGCTCGAACGGCTGCCGTGGAGGAGGCTTACGCTGAGCTCGAGAACTCGGAGGTGAAAAAGAGAGTCCTGGACTCCTGCCGCGCGGACTACGAGCAGTTCCTTGCGCTCACGGACGACTTGATCGAGGCGGGGCCCAAGGACGCGGAGAAGGAGCGTGAAGCTCGGCTGAGTGGCCTGCTCGAGTCCCCTTGGAAGCCGCCCAATTAGCCGGAGCTGTTAGTCCCAACGCTGGACCTGCCAAGGTTCTCCGGGGTCCTCTCGGAATGGCTGACTTTCGTCAGTATGTTTGACAGCCTGGTGGACGCCCGGAGGGACTTGAGCCCCTGCCAAAAAATGGAGTACCTTCTGGCATCACTGGAGAGGGAGGCCCTGGGCGTAGTCGGCCACTTTAAGTTGTCTTCACGCCGACCAAAACGCCAGGAACCTCCTCACAGGAAGGTACGCCAACGTCCAGCGGATTGCCGACGCTCACGTTCGGAGGCTGCTGAAACTCCAGCTGCTGAGGGACCGGACCCGACTACGTGAGGACATCTTGAATCCAGTCGTCGTAACTTGCAACTCGTTGCGGCGGCTGGATTTACCGGTGGACGAGTGGTCTTTTTTGTTTCGTCCAGCGGTTCTGGGAAATTGAGGAACCACCACATGCAGCTCGAATCAACCCTCTGGACCGTGAGTGCGAGTTGTTCTTCCAGAACAATACCGGCCGTCGGGTCGACGGTCGTTTCGTCACTCGCTTACCCTTTCTGGACTCACGTCCTTCTTTGGGTCAATCTCGTGCACTAGCCAAGAAGAGGTTGCTTTCCGTGGAGCGCCGCGTGCGGCGCGACCTAGCCTTACGCGACAAATATGTCGAGTTCATGCGCGAGTATCAAGAGCTGGGTCACATATCACCGTCCAACTTCGAATGTCGCTCACAGGAGCACTACTTTCTCCCTCACCATGCAATCTTGAAGACCCCTGAGAGTAAGATTCGGGTACTTTTTAACGGTTCCGCCCCCACATCAAATGGTGTGTCCCTGAACCAGTGTCTTCACGCTGGTCCTAAACTGATCAAGGACATATCCGACATCTTGACCCAATTCCGTCGACACCAAGTGGTTTTTGTAGCGGACTTTCGGATGATGTTTCGACAATCAGTGGTCCATCGTGATGACCGTCGATATCAGCTAATATTGTGGCACGAGAAGCCCAGCGATTCTATACAGGTGTTTGAGTTGAACACCACCGCCTATGGACTCCGGTCCAGCCCGTATATCGCCATGCGAACCCTCCTTGAACTCGCTGAGAGAGAGCGCCTAAGATACGCTCGGGGAGCTTCTATTTTGGAGACTTCGGTCTACATGGACGACATTTGTACGGGTGCCACCACCGTCGAGGAGACTCTTGTCTTGCGAGACGAATTAATTGCCATCCTGAAGTCCGGAGGCTATGAGTTGCGCAGGTGGTTGTCGAACTCCCCTTATATTTTGAAGGACCTCCCAGGAGAGTATCAACAAGACCCTCATCTGTTCGAGCACCCTGAAAATCCTAATTTGTTGATTGTGCTGGGCATTCAATATCAGCCTGTTCAGGACACATTCACGTATAGAGTAAAACTTGATCCACCTCCCAAACCATGGACCAAGCAATCCGTGCTGTCTACCGTAGCCCGCTCCTTCGACCCTAACGGATGGATCACCCCGGTCATCTTTTTGGCTAAGTGCTTTCTTCAAAAGCTCTGGATGTCCGGGTTGGGTTGGGACGAGCCTATTAGCGGAGTCTTCTTGCGAGAGCTCTCCATGGTCTCCTCCCTTCCGAATATCAACCGGGTTTCCATGCCAAGGTACTTCCTCCCTCCAGGGAAATGCAGGGCTACCCTACATGGGTTTTGCGACGCCTCTGAGAAAGGCTATGCGGCTGTCGTATATTTGCGGACTGTGAGTTTTTCTGGTCATACTGCAGTCCACCTCGTACTCGCTAAAAGCAAGGTTAGTCCCATTAGGTCCCGCTTAACTATCCCTAAATTGGAACTGTCCGGAGCCGCTCTTCTCACGCGACTCCTCAACCAAGTTCACTCGTCCTTGAAGCCTATAATCGACATTACGGACGTCTACGCATGGTCGGACAGTGAGATAGCACTTTGTTGGCTCCGAGCTGCACTTCACAATCTTGAGGTCTTTTGGCGAACCGTGTGTCTCAAATCCAGAGTTCCGAGACTGTCCTCAACTGGAGACATGTCCCAGGGGAGTTAAATCCCGCAGACTGCGCTTCTCGCGGCTGTGAGGCCCCCTCGCTGGTTGACCACTGTGGTGGGGTCCCGGTTGGTTATCTGAGTCTCAGTCATCCTGGCCCCAGGATAATTACTCCGAACCTACCGAATTGCCGGGCCTACGGGCCCGAGTAGGAGTGGGCACTCGCAAGCCCACACGGGATTTCTCTCTTCTGGAACGGTACAGCTTTCTCGATAAGCTCTTAGGAGTGACTGCTTGGTTGCGCCACTTTGTCCGCAATTCGAGAGACCCGTCCAACTGACTCTCTGATTGCGTTTTGTCCCCTAGCGAGCGTCGTGAAGTTTCGATGCATTGGACCCGTATGGTCCAAACGGAGCATTTTGAGCCCGTTATTGAAAACTTGAAGCGTGGCTCCGTTATCAAAGGCGCTCTGGCCCGCCTGAACCTCTTTGTGTACGACGCTGGGATCCTGCGCGTTGGCGGACGTTTGAAAAATTCTCAACTGCCGTACGGGGCTCGACACCCGTTGCTGCTCCCTAAGGACGGCGCCTTTGTCCGGTTGCTGGTAACCCACCATTATGTTAAGAATGCCCACGCTGGGTGTAACGCTCTTTCGGCTATTTTGCAGCGGGAGTTTTGGATTTTGGCTGGCCGACACGCCATTCGGAGCGTCATCTTTAAGTGCATATCCTGTTATAAACTGAAGGCCAGCGTATCGCAGCCTCTGATGGGTGACTTGCCGACCGACCGCGTCAGGGCCATCCAACCATTCGCTGGAGTCGGAACAGACTTTGCTGGCCCCTTCCTCGTCAAGTCCTCCAACCTTCGTAACGCGCGTTCGCATAAGGCCTATCTTTGCGTCTTCGTGTGCCTCTCCACTAAGGCCGTTCACTTGGAACTTGTAAGTGCCCTCAGCACGGAAGCCTTCTTGGCCACGCTTGGCCGTTTCGTATCGCGGCGCGATTTGCCACTGGGGCGGTATTTTTAAGGCGGTGGTTAAAGTTGCAAAAACGCATCTCCGTCGCGTTATTGGTGAAACTATTTTGATATTTGAGGAGCTCGTCACTGTATTCTGTAAAATTGAGGCGGTACTCAACTTTCGGCCCCTCTGTCCCCTCTTATCCGACACTTGGAACTTGTAAGTGCCCTCAGCACGGAAGCCTTCTTGGCCACGCTTGGCCGTTTCGTATCGCGGCGCGGTTTGCCGGACTTGATCCGGTCGGATTGCGGAACGAATTATAAGGGCACTGATAGGTATCTAAAAGAGGTCGTCGAATTTCTGTCCAGCCACCGGACTTATTTAGGCAATGCTATGTCAAAAAGGGGCATCCAGTGGAAATTCGACCCTCCGGCGTGTCCCAACTGGGCCGTTATTTTTGAGGCGGTGGTTAAAGTTGCAAAAACGCATCTCCGTCGCGTTATTGGTGAAACTATTTTGACATGTGAGGAGCTCGTCACTGTATTCTGTAAAATTGAGGCGGTACTCAACTTTCGGCCCCTCTGTCCCCTCTTATCCGACACTTGGAACTTGTAAGTGCCCTCAGCACGGAAGCCTTCTTGGCCACGCTTGGCCGTTTCGTATCGCGGCGCGGTTTGCCGGACTTGATCCGGTCGGATTGCGGAACGAATTATAAGGGCACTGATAGGTATCTAAAAGAGGTCGTCGAATTTCTGTCCAGCCACCGGACTTATTTAGGCAATGCTATGTCAAAAAGGGGCATCCAGTGGAAATTCGACCCTCCGGCGTGTCCCAACTGGGCCGGTATTTTTGAGGCGGTGGTTAAAGTTGCAAAAACGCATCTCCGTCGCGTTATTGGTGAAACTATTTTGACATGTGAGGAGCTCGTCACTGTACTCTGTAAAATTGAGGTGGTACTCAACTCTCGGCCCCTCTGTCCCCTCTCATCCGACCCGAATGATTTGGAGGCGACACTTCCTGATTGGCCAGCCGCTTAACGACGTGCCCGAGTACCCCTTCAGGGAAACGAAATCTTCACGGTTGAGCAGATTTGACCTGCTGCAACAGATGACTCAGAGTTTTCGGCACCGATGGTCTCTGGTGTACCTACATCTTTTGCAGCAGCGCGTTAAGTGGTCTGACAAGACGGATCCTCCTCGGGTGGAGACCTCGTGTTGGTTAAAGAACCCAACGCTTTGTCTTTGTATTGGCGCCGTAGGCGTATTGTTAAGTTGTCGTATGCATCGGATGGGGTGCCTAGGGTGACCGAGGTTTTGGTCGGAGATTCGGTCCTGCAACGTGCCGTCGCGACATTGTCCCGTTTGCCAATCTACTCGCGGACATAATTCCTTATGTCCGGGGCAGGGGCTTGTTTAGGCAAAAATATTAAACATTTGAAACGTGAATTTTTTAAACGTACGTTCGAAGCATAGCACCGGTAGCAAGGTCACCCGCCCCCCGCCCGGTCGCATTCCACGGGCGCTATCGAACGGACTTCTAGAGAGTCAGTGTAAAGTTTTTTGCGATCGAAACTGACGTATTAGTGTTTAGCACCTAATTTGTTACGAACGTATTAAAATCGTTGCGTCGGCGAGAACACGTGCTGTTCTTTAAGGACTTATTAACTTCGGTTAAATTAATTGTGCAATAGTGATCCTAGATAGTGGTCCGATAGTGATTTTCCTTTGAAGTTCTTCTTTTGACTGTACCATTACGTGACTAGACTGAAAGGGTGCATCAAGAAGGGAATAGTTCCGGAGCTACCAGAGGATACCTTCTCCAGGATAGTATTGTGTCATCTAGCCCACACACAGCTTCATACAAATTACACATACATTTACTACACTCTCATCCGCCGGGCAGATCCTGGTGAACCGTCTCCGCTCTAGAAGCAGGTAAGTGCCTTCCCATTAACTGGCTTTCCCCCTTATAGTTTATTGCAATTAGCGATTTTCTACTTGGCTGTAGGAGGCCCGACCTGCATCTGCTTGTAAGTTCTTCCGCTTATGGGCCCGGAAGACCCTACTGTTAGATAAGCAGCTGCAGGCCGTATCAGATACCATGTTGTAAATGTTTTAATCTGAATGGCACAAATTGATTGTTGAAAACTTAAAAACACAAAAAACTTTCTAACCTTAAAGGAAAGAAAACGGTGACATTAATTAATATAATTATTATATTGTTTTATATGAAAGCCGAATCACTATTCCCAAGAAATTAAACATAAAATCAGTGACCTGCCTTAATTTGTAGCCGCTGCGGTAACATTGATTTAAGTACTGGTTGATCACAAGTTGGTTAAAAAGGCCATATCAGGGAAGCCATATTATTACACATGTAATGTATATTGGACAGTTAGACTGTGGTCTGCATATTATAATTTTTTTTTACTTACTAGCCTAATGGTGATGTTCGTAAAACACCTGATTGCCTGTGTTTTAGGTCTTTCTGTATTTATTTTAAAAATGGAAAAGTGATTCATTGGGTAGGTCCCAATAAATAAGTTTTTAACAGTTTAAAAGATTAATTAAGTTTTTCACTAAAATTTTTTGTTCAAAAGAAATTACAATTAATTTTTCTATTTGGATACAAAAGTAATTTCTATAAATAATTACAACTTCAAGAACATTTTAAGTATTATTTAATTTCACTTTTTCTATATTTACCGAATTCTACATGTAGAATAAAACTAAGTTTACGGATTACATCGCGTTTAATTTAAACTTTTTTAATTCCTAACACTTTGGGCACTTTGGGTGCTTTACCCACGGTCACGGGGGAACTAAAGTGTTGACTATTTAAGTTCAATGATAATTTATTTCCGAGTCATTCATTTATAAGTTGTTAATAGAAAATAGGTACTTATTTTACTATAAATATAAAAGTTTTAGACCCCATATGCATAGCGTTCCAGTATCGCATAACCGGGCAAAAATTCCTATATGGTGTATAGGAGGTCATTGGTACGCGATTAAGCATCTTCAATTATATTGCACGGTGTGGTGCTGTAGCTTCGTTCAGTAGGCATCATGAGCTATCAAGTGTATAAGTTTTAGATACGTTAGACGGCAACGCATCTGCAATTCCCTCCCTGGTGTTGCAGTTGTTCATGGGCGGCAGTAGTCACTTACCATCAGGTGAGCCGCATGCTCGATTGCCCCCTCTCCTATAAAAAAAAAAGTTTTTATTATATTTGTTGAATCGTATTTATATGTGTCGCATTAATAACTCTGGATCTAAGCACTCAGTGTAAATTTCGTCCGGGTTTAATCCCTGGCAGCACCAATGATATTTTAAATTGCAATTTTAAGTGCTGATTTAGTACGTGCTCGGCGGTGAAGGAAAACATCGTGAGAAAATCTGCATGTTTGAGGAATAAGAAAAAAATTGAAGACATGTGAATTCGCCAACCGGCATTCGGGCAGCGCAAAGGACATTTCTTTGCCCTAAAATACTCTCAAAAATAAAAGGTCTGTACCCAGCTGTGGGACGTATATAGGCTCTCACTTTACTTTACTTTTTCTACCGACTTCAAAAAGGAGACGATACTCAATTTGACTGTATGTTTTTTTGATGGGTGTTACCTCATAACTTTTCACTCGTTGAACCTATTTCTATGATTCCTTTTTATTTGAAAGCTGGTGTTTCACATGTGGTCCCTTATAAATTTGATTAAAGTGTGAACAATAGTTTTTGAGTTATTCTTAATCATTTATATTGAAGTTGGTTGCACAATTTTTTAAATTTTAAATTATGTATTGTATACATATACAATATTCGTATTCGTTTCACATACAGAAGAGTACATTGTGCTGAGAAAAATATAATGTGGAGGCCACAACAGCGTAAAACATCGTTGTTCCTAGATAAAATGTTTTAGTGATTGTCAATCATTTCATACGCCACATTTTCTATAGAGCTTGGAATGTTTTAGATAAGACAAAATAAAAACTAACACGAAATGTTACCTTACTTACTTATCGTCACGCACAATCCCTGACAGGGTAGCCAGAGAGAACAGATCGCCAAGTGTCACGATCCTTACATACCTCTTTCGCTTCTTTTAGATTCATTATCTTCTTCATACATGCACGTCTAGGTATCCGAGTACTCTTGACCCTCCCCTCTTCGAGCAATTTGCTCACATGGTCTTCGAAAATTAGTCTCGGTCTACCTCGACACCTTTTAATATTAACTTTCGCGCTATATATTTTCTTCACCATTCGGTCTTCACTCATTCTCTCAACGTGCCCAAACCATCGAAGCACGCCCTTATCAATTTTTGTGATAAGGTCATCTTTCAAACCTGCCATATTGCGAATCTCTTCGTTTCGCTTTCGGTCGGCCATGGTGACGCCGCACATTTTACGAAGAGATCGCATCTCCACTGCATTCAACTTGCTTTTATGCTTCTTCTAGCATACCCAGGTTTCGCTGCCATATAACAAAGTCGGTACCAACACTGCGTTATGTATTGCAAGGCGTGCACTCTTCACTACGCCTTGCCTTTTGACTAACGCAGTCAGGGCACCATTGACTTTGTTCCCGGCAGCGACACGCCTGTCCACATCTAAATCACATTTTCCATCCCGGCTAAAAGCACTCCCCAAGTATACAATTTCATTTACCTGTTCTAGACATTCCTGATTTACCCATATTTCACACTTCGTTCTCTCTTCGTCCCTTTCAAATACCAGAACCTTAATTTTATTAGCATTCAAGCGGAGACCTTTAATTTCACATTCCTCTTTCATACACGTGACTAATGCCTGCAGTTCTGCCTCTGATGGTGCAATAAGCACTGCATCATCAGCATACAGCAGACAATTTACTTTAATGTCACCCAATTTCACACCCAAACAGCTATCTTCCAGCTTCTGTAAACAGCTGTCGAGATACAGTATGAACAGCCAGGAAGACATGACACAACCCTGTTTTACGCCCGTTTGGATGCTAAACATGGGTGACAGGTCATGCCCTATCCGCACACAGGCTTTACAGTCACAGTAAAGTGACTGCACAGCCCTTAGCAATCGACCATCCACACCATACCCCGGCAACAGTTCCCACATTTTCTTCCTTACAACCTTATCAAATGCTTTCTCAAGATCTACAAAAGCACAGAAAATCTTCTGGTTAGCAGCCAGAAGCTTTTCCGTGATCATGCGGAGAGATAACATTTGATCCGTGCATCCTCTTCCAGGTCTAAATCCGCATTGTGCCTCCCATAGAAATCTTTCCGATTTCTCTTGCATCCTACGTGTCAAAACCTTCGAGTAAACTTTACTTGCTAAACTGGTCAAGCTGATCGCCCAATAACACCCGCAGTCAAAATGTGAACCTTTACCTTTATATAAAGGCACAATGACTGCGGATCGCCAAACATCCGGGACATCCCCCGTCCGCCAGCACAAATTGCACAGCAGATGAAAGCTGTCCCAGACGCGAGGCCCACCATACTTGACCATTTCAGCAGTAGAATAGAATAGAATAGAATAGAATATTTTTTTATTCAATATAGATCACATGTGTAATTCTTATTGAAAGTTATTTTTTACTTTACCACTGGTTCGAAAAAAAAACCTCTGTCCTGGGAAGAACCAGCAAGAAACCCAGCGGGACTTTTTTTTAAAGCAAATTTTACAATAATGGTTGTACTAACTATATAAGTACAAAATTTATTTTAGAAACAGCTTGGAAGCGATCACCTCATTCCCAGGGGTTATTATCAATCATGTATTCATTTATACTATAATAACCCTTTTTATACAGTTTCAACTTAACAAAACATTTAAACTTGGTAATGGAGAGAGCCTGTACACTTTCCGGGACCTTGTTGTAATAGCGTATACATTGCCCCAAGAATGAATTACTAACTCTGTGGAGTCGAGGAACTGGTATCACTAGCTTGTGTTTGTTCCTAGTGTTTACAGAATGCACATCACTTTTTTTACTAAAACTACCTTTGTTTTTGTGAACATACATTAAATTTTCGTAAATATACTGAGAGGCCAAAGTTAATATATTTATTTCTTTAAATTTATCTCTAAGAGACTCTCTCAGTTTTAGGTTGTAAATAGCTCTAATGGCCCTCTTCTGTAAAACAAAAATAGTTTCTGAATCAGCCGCATTTCCCCATAGCAAAATCCCATAAGACATTATGCTATGGAAATAACTGAAATAAACTAATCTAGCTGTCTCGACACTAGTGAGACCTCAAATCTTTTTTACAGCATAGGCTGCAGAACTTAGTCTGCTTGCTAGTTTGGATATATGGGGGCCCCACTGAAGCTTTGCGTCGAGAGTGATGCCAAGAAAAACAGTGGATTCAACAGGGCTCAGTTCTTCCCCATTTAAAAACACATTGGTACTCAGATTTCTAACATTCGTTGTTGTAAATTTAATACATTTAATTTTATTTCCTCTAACTCTGTCTAGTCCCGCAGCCTTACCACATTTCAAACTTTGAATCGCACGTTCAATCTCTTTCATACTGATGACCTCAGTGTCATCGAGGTCCGGGTCTGGCGTACCAGTCTCGGCGTCATCCCCGGATCCCCCACTTAGATCATCACACGCATACATTTCTCTATAAAATTCGCTCCATCGCTGCATGACGTCCGATTTTTCTGAGAGGACGTCATTAGTTCTCGAAATCACTTTGTTCAGTCTTAAGGTCATCGCACCACTTCGGGTCGTTCCAACCTCTTTCCAGAAGAGTTTGGAGTTCTCGTTAAAGTTGTGCGACAACCTTTCGTCCGCTTCCATTCTACACCTTTCACGCACTTCCTCAATCAATGCTTTCGTGTGAACTTTCTGCAGCTTATATCTTTCTTTCATCTTCTCTCTCATATCGTTATCATTACTAGAGGCCAAGTAGTCTAACCATGCTTTCTTCTTCTTCTTTACAGCTTCTTTCACTTCATCATTCCACCATGCATCTCTTCTTTTACTACTGCCTCTTTTTATTGTTCCACACACTTCTTCCGCTGCACTTACCATTCCATCCCTAAGGTTCTGCCATGTTCTTTCAACACATTCTTTTCTGCCATAGATGGTGTCAAGCTTTTCGACTACCCTCGCATGATATTTGTCCCTAGTATCCGCTTCCTGAAGCTTCCAGCTTCGGATGCGATAGACCGACTGTGGTTCTGTTACTGCCGTCCGGTAGCGCCAACCCGCGAACAGACCCCTAAATCTAGTAATCACTAGATAGTGATCCGTTCCCAGGTCAGCACCCCTGAACACTCGCGTATCTGTTTTCGCAGCTCTCATTTTTTCTTTCTCTAGTATACATATGGATTTTCTTGTGATTAAACATACTGTTTGTCACAAGAAGACCCTTTTCCTTGCATACCGCCAGTATAAGCTTGCCAGCATCATTAACCCTTTTATCGCCAAACTTTCCAAGCACCGACTCGTACCCTGGACGAGCGGTACCAACCCATCCATTCAAATCACCAAATACAACAATTCTTTCGTTTCCCCTAGCCAAATCTAGAACTTCTCTTACATTCTCCCAAAACTCCTCCAGCTCAGCCCTGAACGACGAAGCTACCGGCGCATAAACAGCCAAAAGGAATAACTTCGTCAGTCCCAATTTAAAGCGAACCCAGAGAAGTCTTGAGTTCACAACCTTATATTCAGTCATAACATCGACCAACCGAGACGACAGCAGCACCCCCACTCCCTGGCAGGCGTTCTCGCTCTCCGGGACTCCGGACCATAGAGCTAACGCCCCGCCAGGGAGCTCTTCAGTACCACTGCCCTTCCGTTTGGTCTCCGACATACACACGACATCTAATTCTCTTTCTTTCATTATTTCGATCAACTCATTCGTCTTATCTCTCATGCCTCCTCTAATATTCCACGTACCAACTCTGCACTCTGTCCTCCACCTTCCGCCGTGTTGGGCTGTGCGTGACGGGTGGCGGTCCCCATCGCCGCTTTGCGCGCTGCATTCCACACCAACGGGGACGAGCTGGTGTGCGTCGCCTTGGGGGGACGCCCTAACCCTCGTTGGCATGGGTGCGCAGCTAAGTAGAATTGCAGCCCTGAAAAGGGCTGGCAGGGGTCGCGACGAGCACGCTTCTACAGTGACCCCCTATGAACGAAATGTTACCGATTTATAATAAATTATACTATGTTTCGCACCACCTTGAGTGTGAATAAATTTTAGTTTCTTCTGAATTCATTGTATAGGTAAAATCATATTATCGAACAAAAAGTGATTAACTTCACGGAGCAATTTTAGTCGAAAAAAAATATTTTAATTGTATACACAAAAAAAAAAATATTTAGGCTTTGCATATCTAAAAATAATGATTGTAGCATTTATTTGCTATGAAATTGATCTTTTGTTATGTGCCGCACTTGATTACGACTAAATTATCAAATTAAATAAAACATTTGTTGTGAAATGTTTTTGTTTTATATTTAATTTTATTTGAATGTTATATTTCTACCGCGTGTGAACTGCACACATTTTTTTTAAGTTTCTCATACATGCAAGTTTCCTCACGATGTTTCCTTCGCCGCCATGCACGCGGTAAATCAACACTTAAAGTCGCTTTAGGTTTAAAGATCTTTATTACTCATTAAGACAAATGCATGTCACTTACATGAGTACATAACTGAAGGTAAACTTCTCAGTCGTTCGCCAAATTAAATTTACCAAAAATACACAAACTTCACCCGCGCAACGCATTCACGATTATTTAAGTGAGTCATTTGCAAATAGATAATAATACAATTGTTTCTTGAATGCGTTGAACGAGCTAACATTTTTTATGTGTGCGGGTAATTTGTTATAAAGTTGCGCTCCTTCAAATGTTAACATTGTGTTACCGTAATTTGTTCGAGTCTTGGGTAGGACGAGAAAACTCGCGCGACGAGAGCAGTAGCGGTTGTAAACCTTTTTACGTTTGACGAATTGTAAGCTAGTATGAATATCATTATTTAGAACTTTTCTTATAAAAATGCAGGTATTATATGCATACATTTTTTTAATATTAAATATTTTTGTTTCATTGTAGAT
This sequence comes from Parnassius glacialis, assembly GCA_033319125.1. Taxonomy (NCBI): domain Eukaryota; kingdom Metazoa; phylum Arthropoda; class Insecta; order Lepidoptera; family Papilionidae; genus Parnassius; species Parnassius glacialis. Next base: position 7,755,618 of record JAVANC010000014.1, read on the forward strand.
TTTTTGTTTTCTGTTAAAAAGTGATAATAAAAGAGCATCCAGCGCAGAGCGGCTCGAATCATCGACGACCGAGCCCTTTCCGATCGGCTCGATTCTTTGGCACTGCGAAGAGATGTTGCATCCCTTTGCATTTTCTTTCGCATCTATCACGGGGAGTGCTCTGAGGAATTGTTCGAATTAATCCCAGCCGCCAAATTTCACGAACGCACATCGCGGCAGAACTCCCGATACCATCCACACCATCTGGATGATTGGCGGTCCACCAATGTGCGATTTAGAAGATGTTTTCTTCCTCGCATGAATTCCTTGAAGAATCGATTACCATCAGTGATTTTTCCGGACCGATACGACTTAGAGACCTTCAAGAAAAGAGCGTACTCCTTTATAAAAGGCCGGCAACGCATCTGCAATTCCCTCCCTGGTGTTGCAGTTGTTCATGGGCGGCGGTAGTCACTTACCATCAGGTGAGCCGCATGCTCGTTTGCCCCTCTCTTATAAAAAAAAATTTACGAGTTTATTTTGTAAAATTTTAAGTTCACTTATCCTTCTCTTTACTGCATTCCCCTGGACTTCGATGAGGAAGGTTAAATGAGGCTTTATTAGCGTGTTATATAATGTAAGACGTAATTTATTAGGAATACATCGGACAATATGACGAAAACAACCACAAAGTGACACCAGTTTCGTTTTTATATGTTCGATGTGGTGCTTCCATGTTAAATGAGTGCAATTTGTAAACAAAGGTATTTTTCATGAGTTTTCATTTCTAAGGGAATATTATTGATTGTAAGCGGAGAGGGGGGGGGGGAATAAATTTATTTTTGGCCCTAAATAAAATGTAACAAGTTTTTGAAATGTTTATGGTTAATAAGTTATAATGAAACCAATCATATAGGTTGTTTCAATCATCTTGAGCCTGCGACATTGTGTCGTGTATTGATGAACCAAAGTAAAATAGGCAGGTATTATCGGCGTAAAGGGTAATATGGCCATTTAAACCTAAGTCGTGTATGTTGTTAATATAGGTCAAAAATAGCAATAAGGCTAAAATTGGTCCTTGAAGAATTCCACAAGTTATTGGTAATGAATTACTTTGAATGTTGCCTATTTTGACCACTTATGATCTATTTTCCAGGTATGATTGAAACATCTTCAAAACTTTGTTGGTAATACCGATTCTCTCTAAATTTTTCATAAGCAATTAATGACTGACCGTATCGAAAGCCTTTTTCAAATCTATGAATATACCTAGGACTATATTTTTTTGATCTATGTTATGTTTTATTTTAGTGATAAGATTAATTGTTGCAGTAAGTGTGCTACTTTTTGGTCTGAAACCATATTGTCATTTAGATATAAAGTTAATTAACTTCAGGTACTTTTGTAAACTTGTGTGTTAAACCTTTTCACGAACCTTTGATAAAACTGGCAACACCGAGATAGCACGGTAATTGCCTGGGTCCGTTTTTGGTCCTGATTTGTAGATAGGAGAGACTTTAGCTACCTTTAGTGTATCTGGGAAAATACCATCAAGAAGTTATTTATTAAAGCTTTCCGTTATTTTGTTTATTATCAGATTTTTTATACATTATATAATTTTGGTGGTAATTCCGTCTAAACCGATGCTGCAATTGGGGTCAAGATTGTTAATAATATTTAAAATTTCTTGTTTAGTACATAGTTTGAATTCCGACATTTGTGAGTTTTGTTCGGTAGATTTGGGCAAGGCCTGAATGTAGTCATCATGAAATTTTAAAGGAATTTTATTTGCTAAATTTGTACCTATTGTTAAGAAATATTCGTTAAAGACTTGACAGATATGGTGAGAGTCTATTATTTCTCTTGAGTCTACTAAACCTTTGATGGAGTGCAGCTTTGTTTGATTTTCTTTGTTGCTAAATTGTTTACTACGTTCCACATTTTCTTGGCATTGTTACTATATTTGGCAATTTTTTGTGGTAGTATGATTCCTTCGTGACTTGGATTAGTTTTACAACTTGGTTTCTTTTTGACTGAAATTTTTCCTTTAAAGCGTTATAATCTGGAGTTTTCTTGAGCTCGGCCCATAAAATGTTTCTTCTGTTTATTTCAGTTATTACATTTTTTTTATCCATTCCTTTTGCGGCAGGTTAAGGATTTTAGTTTTTACTACTTTACTGTCCTCTGCGCAACTTTTAATATGTTCCTCTAATCTTGTGTAGTCCATATTATATACATTTTTTGTTGTGTTATTATGTGTTTTGGCTAAGTGGAACAGTTTTTCATAATCTGTAGCTACATACTGGGAATATATTTTCAGTGGAAGTTGCGCTTTTTTACTTTCTAAATATATCTGCTTGTGGTCTGATAGTGAGGAGTTAACTGTAATCATGTAAAAACCGGATTCTTTTAGGAATTGGGTGTACTGCTTGGCCTTTTTGTCTTTTGTTAATAGATAAATGTTAAAATCTCCAAAGACGATTGCTCTATTTCCACTTTCCAGTTGAGATTCGTATGTTTCGAGATTTTTTTTATCTGTGTGCCCTGGATTGTATACAACACCCACTTTTATTGCGTATCTTTCTAGTTTTACCCATAAATAGCCAGCTATGAATTTAGACTCCGATAGGGTATGAATTAAGCTCTTGTGGACGTAAGCTGAAACTTCTCCACCACCAGAATCAGTCCTGTAGTTGTAGTATTATGTATTATTAGGGAGTTGAAATTGCAGAACTTGAGTTTCTGTGCGGAACCATGTTTCTGTTAACAAAATAACATGAAGGGTGTTTGGTATTGCTTTTTAGATGCATATGAGCTCGTCAAATTTACCTTTGTGGCGGCGCTGTCGTCGCGCCACAAGCGTAACACGTCGAAGTCTAAATCGTGCTAACAAAGTTCCGAAGTTAAAGCAGCATATATAGAATAGCTCCGAACTACCAATTGGAGCGTTGGCCGCTCCCCGGGCAGAACACCTTGCCGGGCGGAAGATCTCCCCTTTTTCTTCCACCCGCCACACCTTTCTAGCAAATAATACGTGCATTCAGGTAGAAAAATGTGAACCGTGATTTATTGACTGGAAAATTTTGGTACTTACTTACTCACTAAATACCAGATGTGTTTCGTAAGTATTACCCTTTGCGGTGGCATGAATGCTTTCTAATTTTATTTATTTTTTGAAGTGATTTTAATTATTGTCGGTGTTCCTTTGATGTATTTAATAGTAAGACCATTCTCACCGTCATTTTCTCGACGTTTCAATTCTTCTTAAAGATATTTGAGGTAGTTCTGTTGGGCTGGAATCTGATCGGAGTATATCTTGATGCCAGCTGGTAGCTTACTCTTGTTGCGGAGTAGTTATTTGGCCGGAGCTGGTACATCAAAGCATACTTTAATACTGTGATTTTTTGCTGGATTTTACTTCCCGATTCTAAAAACTTTTACTGGCTGAATTTTTACACATAGTGAGGAGACGATATTAAGTACGTCAATCTCATCGTTAGCTATTTTTTCCTCTGTTCCCGAAGTAATTGGTTCTGGCAGGCCTACAAGTATTATGTATTTTTCTCTTATGTGACGATTTTGTACCTCTTGAAGTATTTGCTCATCTAAACGTAGTTTGTCTTCTAAGTTGAAAGCAGTTTGAGATAAGTTTTTCATACTACTCACGTCAGTTTCGAGTGATTTTATTTTCTTTTCGCTAACAGATATTGATTTTTGTAACTTAGCTACGTAATTTTTGAGGTCCTTTTGCTCTGTCAACACGTTAGATGTCGAGGCTTTAACGTCACTGATCTATATCTTAACCTCGTTAATATTCTCCCACATAAAATTTATAGTTTTTTCATTAGAGGACTTTAAGTCAGAAACTTGGGCTTTTATATCATCAATGCTTTCTTGCATTTTGTGCATGATTTGCTCATTAGATCCAGCATATTTTTCCAGTAAGATACTCATTCGGTTCATTTCTGATCGCATCACTTTTAAAACATTTTAAATCATCTGGTTGTTTACGTTTCCGAATGGTAGTTTGCGCTTCTTCTATATTTAATTTAGATAAGTCGGGTTGTGATCCGGTCGCACTATTTGTTATATTGGTTAATGTGGTTAGAGGCCGGGTTAGCAATCTCTGAACATGAATGTTTGTGCCGTCTTACTCACCCAACTTCACACGAGTTAAAGCCAGCACGTGTCCTTTTATCGCGTTGTTGTTGTGCAGAGCGTAATATTGTAAGTAGCGCAGTCGCTTTTCACAACTTTGAATTTAATTTGCACTGTAGCAGAGAATTGATTCGAATGGCACTAATTGACGAAAAATTGACACACTTCTGCTCGTTAATACTGACGAACGACTACTTTTATATTATTATATAATAAATATATTATATATATAAATCGCTTTTAGCAATTTCATCGCACTTGGACTGTTCTCCAGTATAGAGTAAGTGAGCGAGCGCTTAGTACGCAGCTCCCACTGCTGTTTTTTAATATTTTAATCGAAATAAAAATAAATATTTATTTACTTTTGACCTAAGGTTTTTTTTAATAGGATAAGGGTGACAAACGAGCACACAGTCCACCCGATGGCAAGTGGCTGCTGCGGCCCATAGACAGCATCTATCTATCTATCCTCGTTTGCGAATCAAAATGCAGATGCGTTGTCACCCGTGAGGACCAAGATGGAATGCCTCATTTCCAGTAAAAAGGGCCTCCGGCCACCTGCACTCACCAAGCGAAACGCAGAGGTAAACCTCTACTTCACGCTGGTATTCTGTGAGGTCGTGGTACCACCCCGGTTCGAGCCGGCCCATCCGTGCGACAGCAAAAAGTAAAATTTAAAAAGTAAAGTAGAATTTAATTTTACTGTAGTAAATGGAGTTCAAGTCTGAAAACAAAGATATGTAAGGGAAATAATTTCAAATTCTAAAAATATATGAATTAAAAGTTCTAATTGATGTAATTTTTCAAATATAAATTGATATGGTAATATTTTTACGATAGAAAATAAGTGAATTGAAGTTACCTCTGTTTATCGGTTTATTATATAATCCATTTTGCTACAATATAAGTAACCGACAAATAAATAATTTTACAAACATACATTTATTTATTTATTTATGATACACCAAAAGTAAGTATTACATAATATAATCTAACATTGTCACACACCATAAAAATTTAATCTAAAAATATTCCGATATGTATGTATTCTAGAAAATGTGCTGTACAATAGATCCATGTAATGTGTACATTACATGATTATATCAATGCTGTAGCATTCGCTTTACTTAAATTGAAGTCATTGGCATCTTTTTCATTTATTACTTTACTCACATTGAGGAACATTTTAAAGTAAATATAATTAGTAACGACGCAGAAAAAAGTATCAACAAAAAAAGTAAGTAGGGTATAAAGACGTTGCGATTTCTAGTGAGTTGCTTGTACAAGTCGCGGCACGTAAGTCTAGCGCAGAACGAAACGTGGAGGGGAAGCGCACGAATTGAATTGCAAGAATGCGACTGGGGAGCCATGCGACGGAGAGCGTGCGAACGATACGCACGAGCCAATCAGCGCGACTTATGCGCAATAACGTTCACCGCTAAACTTTCGTGCTACTACTTATAGGCACTTATTTAATTTGTTGAATTGCATTTGTTTCGCCATTATCATGCCCCTGCCTGATAAAATCTGTTTACAACAGTTTAAGAGTTCAGGATAGAATTTGTTATAATTATTTTTGCGTGATCAACTGCAATAATGGTCTCGTGAAAAATAACGAATATTTTAAAGTTTTCTTTAACTGCAGTATAAAACTTTAGGTTTATGTTATTTCAACCCTAACGTAATTTGTATCTTATGTATTCATAGTTTCAAATGATGCCAATAATTATTAATTAAATTATTATAAGTAACTTTTAACAAATTTTGTCTGTATAACGTTAACGGTTAATCCCTTCGTCTCTGGCAGAAAAATCCAGCCGAACATGACTGTAACAATGCAGATTACAGCGAAGATGTAAAATACTGGACCCAGCCCTATGACATTTACAAGGGGGTTGAAGATGAACAGGATTAAGAAGTTGCAGATGCACCCCCATTCCAGAGCCATCATTGACAGAAAACTCTTTATCTGTGGATTTTAAATAATATTACTTAATTATGTTTTTATTAATCACGTATTATTACTTGTGACCGGTAGCAGCGTCAAAGCGGCAATACATCGGAAATGCGATCTTCTATCCCCATGCGAAGCGTGAGAATTAAGGCAAATCGTCGCTAAAACGCGAAAGGCCTATATCACGCAATGGACTTTTGTGGGGTGGTATGTGATGAAGAAGACGGAGATGTAATATTTGCACAGAAGAAGTTCCGGTAACAAGCATTTGCTTTAAGTTGCGTACATCGTAAGCCACCTGAGTTTGATTCCCGCTAGTATCAATGAAATTGTTAATCACTAATTTGTTTGTCGATTTAACACATGCTTGGTGACTATGTAGGAAATATCATTAGAAAACCTGTATATTAAGCTCTCTTAAAGAAAAGGGGCAAAATAAAGCAACGAACCGTGTGCTTTGGCTTACCCCATGGTAAGTGGCTATTTCCACTCACAATCAACTGCAACACAAGAGGAGTTGCAGGTACGTTGCCACCCTTTTAAATAGTAAGCATTTAGATGAAGATCCCTTAGTCGTCGATAACTAGGAGCGCACTTCACTGGATGCGGTCAAGTGGAAGGAGGTAGTACAGTGAAAGTTGCGCCTTGTAAACTTGCTAACGATGTGACGACAATATAAGAATAACCTGCACTATTAAGCGAACAAATTCTTTAGAGGCCCAATCGGCTGTACTTTCCATGGGACCGCGGTAGTGATAATTATTCGAGATGTCGATACTGAGGTTTTCGGTGTTAGCTGAGGTAACACGAGATTTTAAGAGATGGGTTTTAAGCGGTATATGCTTAAATGTATGTCTTCTCGAATTTTATAATTAATTAACTTAATTAAAAGAGATTTATTTAGAAGAAATTGAATTAAATATTTGTTGCACGCTGCAGCTGTGTAATAACTGCAGTCTGAATGGGTTAGCTTAACCAGGAAAGGACCACTATCACAAAATACTAGCGCACAATAAAAGCAACTAAGTATAGCAAACCCCTTCCCCTATGCATCATTCTATGGGGGGGAGGCTATGTTCAGTAGGGGTTTTGGATAGGTAACAAGTGAGCTGCAGTTCTCTGAAGATGGAGTGCTAACCTAATAAATTGTAGTAGGCTCTTTTTTAAAAGTTCCATAATCGTTTCGTTCCGGAAAAACCACTGACAACAGTAAATTTTTTGTATGTGGCAGAAAGCAACTATTAAAATGCACGTTGCTGTGTTAAGTTATAAATAATATATAAAATAATGTAACTTTACCTCCGGCAAAAACACTTCAGCAACCAGTACAAACGGCACTGTTGCCGGACCACACGTATGCAAGAGACTATATAAGTAAATGAAGACACCCGTGATCCAGTGGGGACCCCAATGTAGCTGGATCTGGGTGCCCAGCGCCAAGCAGCAAATTCCCGCACCGATTGAAGAGTAGATTAGAAGCACCTGGTAATTTTTTTTAATTAAGAGGCTAGGCTATCATAAATTATAGTACGAGAGCAACTTGGGTTTGATTCCTGTTGGCACCAATAGTGCTAATTAACAACACTGTCACAATAAAAGTGGTTAAGCATAATGTTAAGGTCTTCTAAAGATTCTGTGATAATAACTATCATCATCATCATCATTATAGCCCTTCACAAGTCCACTGCTGAACATTGGTCTCCCCAAAGGAATGCCACAAATCACGGTCCTGAGCCACCTGCATCCATCGACTTTCTGCATATCTTACCAGGTCGTCACTCCATTTAGTGGGTGGATGCCTTACACTTTGCCTGCTGGTACGAGGCTGCCACTAGAGAACCTTTTCTCCCCATCAGTAGTCGGTTCTTCAAGCTATATGACCGGCCCATTGCCAGTACAGCTTACTAATCCGTTGGGTTATGTCGATTACTCTGGTTCTACTGCGGATATCCTCATTTCTAAGTTTATCACGCAGAGAAACTCCGAGCATAACCCTCTCCATAGCTCGCTGAGCGACTTTGAGCTTCCTCATCCGACCAGCAGTGAAGGACCATGTCTCAGTTATATATGTCGTCACTGGCAACACGCACTGGTTGTACAGTCTCGTTTTCAAGTTTTGAGGTATACCTGACGAGAAGATGTGCCGTAATTTCCAGCGTTCGGAAATTTAAAGAGGGAAGGGAAAGTTGAATCCGTCGATTGACCTCTCGGTCGAAATTGGACTAACCTAGTCTGAATATTTGTCCCAGGTACGCGTCAACAACTTCGAGCTTAGTGCTCCCAACAACTACCGGTATATGTGTGACATGGACATTAAACATGATCTTTGTTTTATCCATGTTCATCTTAAGATCTATCCGTTGGGAAACACTATTGAGGTCATTGAGCATAGTGCTTAGGTCCTCCAGCGATTCTGCCATAAGGACTATATCGTCGGCAAATCGAAGGTGAGTGATGTACTCGCCATTGAGGTTGATACCGTATCCTTTCCAGTTCAGAAGCTTGAAAACTTCTTCCAATGCAGCGGTGAAGAGTTTCGGGGATATGACGTCACCCTGTCTTACACCTTTCTGCAATTGGATAGTTTTCGTACTCTGGTTCTGTACTCGGATAGCCATCGTAGCCCTACTGTACAAGCACTTTAATACTGCGATATCGACAGTAAACTTGGCACCGCTGAAAGGACTGCAGCACCGCCCAAATTTTGACGGAATCAAAGGCTTTCTCATAGTCCACATACGCCATACATAGTGGCAAATTGTAATTTTCAAAATTCTGTACAATTTGCCAAAGAGTATGTATGAGGTCTATGGTACTAAAGCCTTTTCGGAAACCGACTTTTTCAGGAGGCTGGAAGTCGTTAGGTCTTTGTGCGAGACGATTTGTAATGACTCTCGAAACCAGCACGTAGACGCGGCTCAGAAGGTAAATGGGTATGTAGTTCTTCCAAAGAGCGTTGTTTCCTTTCTTGAAGAATAAGACCATCGCACTTCTGCTCCACGCCTCCGATGTAATACCATCATGGAGGATGAAATTAAAGAGCTTCTGAAGGACTTCAAGTACCGGTTTTCCTCCCGCTTTCAGAAGCTTCGCTGTAATTCCATCCTCGCCTGGGGCCTTGCCGTTATTAAGGTGCTGGAGAGCCATTCTAATCTTGCTCAGACTGACGTCCGGGATATCATCGGAATAATGTCGGATAAGACTCGCTCTTAGATCGTTACTCACACTTGCATATGGCTCCAACGATGATGTATACAGATGCCCATAGAACCTCTCAACCTCACTCAAAATCTCAGGTGTCTCGGAAACGACGCTACCACACTAGATCTTCAGCTTCAACAGTTGGCTCTTTCTGGCAGACAGATCTCTAGCAAAGACTTTGGAGCCCTGGTTCAGCTCGATCGCTTCTTCAATACGAGCAGTATTAAAGTTGCGAAAGTCCCGCCGCATGCATTTGGGGATCTGTCTGTTCAGTTGCCTGTATGCTGTCAAATCTACTGAAGACTGCAGCTTCATATCCCGTCTAACAGACATGAGATTAAGAGTGTGATCGGAGAGTTTTTGTGTTCTTCTGCGGCGGGTCTTGCAAAACTTAGCTCCGACCGCATGGACAGTTTTCACGAGCTTGTCATTAATATCGTCCACTGCATTGCAATCTTCTAGGCACTGAAAACTGTTTCGTAGCTCGAGCTGAAAGGTTTCGGGACTTTGGATTAGAGCACGAGGGGGACGGAGCGTTGACTTCATTAGACGTGACCACTCCAACTTAACGTTTAGGTTCAGTGTGCCTCTCACCATTCGTTGGTCGCTGCCGGTTTTCACCCTCGCGATCACTGAGACATCACTGAACAGTTGTCGTCTGGTCGTCGTAATGAATTCAATCTCATTTTTTATCAAACCTTCGGGGCTCGACCAGGACCACTTCCTGTGGGGCCGCTTTTGGAAGAAAGAGTTCATCATAAAGAGTCCCTCTTTCTCCATGAGGTCGGCCAGCTGCTGGCCCCTTGGGTTCCGTTGCCCTATTCCGAATTTCCCTACTTTCAGCTCACCGTTCTTTCTTGTGCCTAGTTTTGCGTTGAAGTCTCCCATTAACACCGTATAGTGGGTTTTATAGGAATGAATGGCTCTAGAGATATCCTCATACATTTCCTCCACCTCCTCATCGGGGTGTGCCGAGGTTGGTGCGTAAACCTGCATGACCTTCAGCGAATACCGTTTGGTGATTCTGAGTATAAGGTACGCAACCCTCGTCGACACACTCCCAATCTTTACAACGTTGTTAACGAGAGACTTGTGGACAATAAATCAGACACCTCCTTTGGACAAGTGGTCATACTCCCGGTGATAGAACAAGTTGCCGGATTCGAGGAATACCATTTCCTCCCTCTCTCTTCGGACCTCGGATAATCCTATGATATTCCAGCGCAACTTGTCTATCTCTTCTTCCAGCTCCAGGATCTTCTCGTCAGTCCTCAGGGTGCGTGCGTTACAAGTTGCAAGGTCGAGTCATCGTAGGTGGCAACCGAACCTCCATCGGAAATTCTTAGCACTTCCTTCCCCGCCGTTACCATGGTCGCCACCGTAGCCAGGAATAGCGGGGCCGCCGGGGACTGGGGGCCGTCTTTTCGTTACTTTCATGGGGGGTATATTGCCATAGTTGCCACGCTTGGCGAGCGGGTTGGCAACCGCAGTTTTTTTACTGCTGTTTTGCTACTATCAGAAAGAGGCTGCTGCCCATCATCTGCATCAGTTTCCCTTTGTCGCCTGTTAGGACACCCACGGGAAGACATGGGGTAGTGAGTATTCTTTCCCGCCACTTCACGGGGGTTTATGACTATATTGTCGGCAAATCGAAAGTAAATGACATATATATTTATTTGCCATTGAAACAGGTGCATTATCCTTCCAGCCCAGTAGCTTGAAAACTTTCTTTATGTAGCGGAATAGAGTTTCAATCACATTCCGTCACCCTGTCTTACACTTCTCTAAAGTTGGATATGTTTCATATCTGGTTCTGTACTCGGTTAGTCAGCGTAGAACTACTATACATGTAAGTTCAAGTGCTTGACTTCTACTTCAATATACTTATAGTTAACTTTTCCAAATTTATTTTCTAAGCTTTATTAGTATTTTTATTACCATCTGGTAGTCTTTCTCATAGTCCACATACTGAAAATAAAATGGCAAATTTTACTCTTCGGTCATTGTCTAAGGTCGTAGTCTACGGTAATATAAAACTTTTTTGGAAACTTACTTGATGAAGAGGATATTCAGGATATTTTCTGTCATCATCATCAGTGTGCGTTAAATGTTACTAGGTCGAGTCATTGAAGGCCGAACCTCCTCCAAAGGTTTTAAGCATTAACATTTAGGAATAACGGGGCCTTTACTCATTGTCATACTCATAACTGCCACATTTGGGAGGCGAGTTGGTAACCGTATTTTTTTGTTATTTCGTTGTTATCAGAAAGATGCTTCTGCCCAGCTCCTCGTTTAATTTCTCCCTGTCGCCTCTTACGATTACACAATGCTACGATCACAAACTCTTACGATCACACACCACGAGATGATATTATTACACCGACATAGTAGATGCCCGTTTCATTAGTCAGTTAAATGACGTCAGTCATGTTAAGTCCGTAAACACGCATTTGAAAAGCGTGAACTTTTCTCTGTGCCATAAATCCTTCCTATATGTGTTCATGTACACAAGGTATTTATAGGCACTGGCATCTTCTAATCATTAGGTAGACTGTGCTTGTTCGTCATTGTAACTTATATAAATAAAATTGAAGACCCTTACCCGTCTCCCCACCATATCGATCAAATAAGCAGCGATGCAGTAAGCCCCAAGTGTTACAATTGCCAGTATGGCGCTAGACAACGTTGTGGACATAGTGGGCATAGCCTCCTTGAAGAGTGGCTTAGCGTACACCAATATAACTGCAAATCCTTGGAAAACACACGCCGTGTATAGTATCAAAACTACGAAAAATGCTCGACGAGTGGAGCGGGATTTTTCTGAAAATTAAACGTTTTCCCAAGTCAAATGTGTGCAGAGTTTTCCGCATATAAAAATGAATGGTACCTATGAGCCGCAGTAGCCAATAATATTCAGATGGATTGTGTGCTCGTTTGTCACCCTTACTATTATAAAAAAGGAGCTCCTTATTTCTCATAGTTTGGGGTATAGCCGTCTCGTTTCAAATACACGACATAATATACTCATCTCGGAGAGTAGCGCTAAAGGTGCAATTCGTCTGGTTCTGTGAAAACCTGCATCCTTAGGATTATGTTCAGCAGACGACCATTGATAATATTTGCATGGTACCAATGTTATGATTGTAATTAACAAAACATTTGATAATATCGTCATATAAGAACATTCAATAAATAAACTTACTCAAAAATTTCCATTTGGAAATCTTCTCCTGAGCCTTTGCATCTTGGTTCAATTTTACTTCCTCCGGAGACAGTTCTGTAAAGAACAAAATTCTTTATTATTCTTTATTGTTTCCTATATTCAAAGTGTGTTATTGTAATGATTCTTAAACTGAGAAACCTGTCGGTTAATATAAAAAAAAACAAAATCCTCGGATAACCTACCGTCGGGAATTAAAATAAGTAAATTAAAACCGATAAAATCCGTAAATATAGTTGATTATGGGCAAGCTATGGAAATCTATGTTCAGCAGTAGTTATCGTAATGTAGTGGAGGCTTAAAAGACTCGAGTACCCTATATCATCCCATGGGTGTCGTAAAACGCGATAAAGCGTGGCAACTATGGAAAATATCCCTCCTATGAGACAACCTATGGGGAGCCTTAATTGAATAAAGCGCTTTATGGTTATTGAAAAATTAATAATTTTTTTTTAACTTTTATAGATTTAAATATGGTCCGATATAATTGGTATTTCATAATCACTTTTTAAGTATAAATCGTAAATACAGATCATAAATTTTCTTTTAAAAATTCTTTTATTAAATATTTTTTTATAATAATTACGAAATAAATACATGAAGAACATCGTGAAAAATTCATATAATATAAATTTATAAACGTTAAGTAAAAAGCGACAGTTTCCCTTGAAGTTCAAATTTATTAATATTATTTATGTAAATCAGAAAAACATCGAGCACGGATCACGGAAATAGGGCGATAATTGCCGGGATCTGATTTTGTAGGGAATTTTTGAGAGACGGGGAATAACTCTAATTTTCCATACTAGGGATCTTCGAGTGTATGCCAATTATATATGAGGCGAAGAACAGTGGTGAAGCACTTGCTATTTCCCTTAATGTTTGGAAGGCCTTTAACAGTGTTTGGCACGCTAGCCTATTGGGCAAATTTTCAACTTACGGCTTATATCTGGCCTGATTGACTGGTTAAAAAACTTTTTGAGTGCACGATTTCTCCGAAACGTCATCGATGGCTACTCATCCAGTCCTATCGTGATAAACGCCGGAGTTCCTCAGGGTTCCGTTTTCTCCGCAACTTTCTTCCTGCTGCATATAAATGATCTTATCTTTCCCGGTATCTATGGGTATGCATACGACAGCACAGTTGTGGAGAGATACCAACCAAGACCCCGGGCTAGTCGGGATCAAATCCAGTCCGAAAGAGAAGCTATAGTTGAGCGTGTAAATCTTACACTACAGGCAGTCTCCGAATTGGGACTTTTAGCGGTGAAAAGACACAAGCTTGTCTTTTCACCGCTAAAAGGAGCTCGCTAGCCCTAGCTCCTACGTTCCGGAATGTCTCGCCTTCAGTTGTTAGGGGTTGAATTTTCTCCAAACCTCAACTATGGGCGGTTCATTCAGTGCAAAGACAAAGCAGCCGCAAGGAAACTTAGTTTCCTTATAAGGGTGCGGCGATACTTCACATCGGGGCAGCTTCTTACCTTATATAAAGCGCAAGTCCGCTCGTGCATGGAGTACTGTTGCCACATATAAGCTGGTGCCTCAAAATGCCACCTAGCAGCTTTGGACTCAATGGAAAGGCGTGTTAAGAGTCTTTTTGGTGAACAACTATTTTAAAACGATTTTCTAGAGCAGACTGATCCAAGGGATCAATCACCCCTGGACCCAATTTTAATAACTTTGTGGGTATGAGGGCGTGGGTATTACCCGCGCGCATGATCGTGAGTCACACTGTAGGTCTAGGGGATGACTGACCCCTTGGATCGGCCTGCCTTCTTGTAAAATGTTTAAATGCACTTGTCTGGCTAACATAAATAAAAATAGAGCTTCGGAATGTAATTAAAATTGAGTAATTTTTTGAGAGCTTTAAAGTGTCTTCAAAGGGACATTGCCAACGTAAAGTGTCTGGGAATGTTGTTGACTGATTTTTAACAATATTATCTAACATATACGTAAAAATCAGCTAGGAGAATAAGCGTGAGGTGAGTAATATTTTTACATTACTTGATTGCCTGATACCTGGATAATGGCCCACAGGTGGAGCTGGCAGGTAAGCATGCGATCAGGACATACTAACACTACTCAATATTACATATTTCGTTCGTCAGAAAATAAGTTACGTCTGGTGGCTCTGGGATCTTCCTCTATAACATAATGCCTGCAACGACAATACAACGGCCAACAACGACCACTACGCACGAATACGTTAAAAATCGAATAAATTTTTAAGGTAGAGGCTCCTGTCTTTTTTCTATAGTTTTAACAGTGGTAGAGCCACGCGGCAGCTTTTGCTGCCGCCCATATGGGCCGGCACGAAGCGAGGCAGTACCATACAGTAACCGGGATGGTACAACACCAGAATCACAGAATACCAGTGTGAAGTAGAAGTTTACTTCTGCGTTGCGCGTGGTGAGTGCAGGTGGCTGGAGGCCCTATTCGCCCCCCCCCCCCCCATCAACATGGTAGTGAAAGTAAATAAAAGACTACCCCAGGAGGGTACCAGAACCCCTGGAGAATCCCTCGCTGAGCATCCACGACCAACTACTCCACTCCTGAGCGTGGGTGACCTGCCCTGCGTATTCGGGGGGAGGGGGGGGGGGATTCCGCTCTATATCTATAAAATATATCTATAAATATCTATAAAACCAAAGCAACCCCTGTCACGCTATCCTTGAATTCTTGCAACATCAGGGGACTTCATTACCATCTAGAGACGGCGAAACCGGCCTTGCTCTTTTTAACCGAGACTCAGGTGTCCTCGCCGGCTGATGCTTCATATTTCTTCTACCCGGGGTACAAATTAGAACACTTCTTTGTGCCCCGGGCTGGAGTTTGCGTATATGTCAGAGAGGACATCTGTTTTCGATGCCTCGGCAGTCTTGAAGGTATGGACCTGTCCATCCTATAGCTGCGCGTAGACAGCGACAACGATCTCTGCGTCTACGAATGCCTCTGTAGGTCCTATAGCGGTAATGCTGAAACAGATCGACTCATCGACCACGTCCAAATAGCTGCAGACTCCGTGCTACAACAAGTCCCATCCGCAGAGATCGTGATACTCGGTGATTTGAATGCCCACCACGCCGAATGGCTTGGTACTTGTTTACCCGATCATGCGGGTAGATCTGTTTATGACTTTGCCTTGGTATATGGTCTAACGCAACTGGATACTTCGCCTACGCGGATTCCAGATGTGGAGGACCATGTACCTTCCCTGTTGGAACTTCTGCTGACCTCTTATCCGAAGAGTTCGGGCGATTGGGACAGGATGCGGTCTTTTTTGCATCCTACCCTTGGAGGCGGGTTCGCTTCTCGCCGGAAGATCCCAGCGTTGTTGCTGATTCTGTTACTGATGTGGTACTTCAGGGTATGGAACTTTTTATTCCATCCCCTGTGGTGCCCGTCGGAGGCAGATCCCAGCCATGGTTTGGTCGCTCCTGTAAAATAACATCACGCTATAAGCAGGAGTGCTACCAGGCCTGGGCTGACGCATCAACGTCTCGGGATGTTAACACCAGCACTTTTAAAAAGAAGTATAATTCCACCTCCAGTTCCTTCAAAAGCGTCTTTGACAAGGCAAGGTCTGAGCACATCGGCAGAATTGGCGAGAAGCTAGTTCGCCTTCGATTGAGAACCCGTGCATTCTGGTCTCTCGCCAAGGGTGTCCAAGGGAACTTCTGTCAGCCATCTCTTCCATCTCTGCACAGAAAGGACGACTCACTGACCCATGCCGTAACGGTGAAAGCCGATCTTTTGAGCTCTATTTTTACGGCCAACTCTACTGTAGATGACGGGAGGGGGGAACACACCGCCGACCATCCCGCGATGTGAGTACTCCATACCGGATGTGCGGTTTACACAGCGCTCGGTTCGCAAAACACTCTTCTCTCTGGACGTTAGCAAGTCGAGTGGACCCGATGAAGTCCCTCGCATTGTGCAGAAGACGTGTGCCCCGCAATTGGCACCGGTTTTAACGCGTCTTTTCCGGTACTCTTGTCAAAAAACAGCAAGAGTTGACATTTCAAAGCTAAATTTAGCAATAATCGAAGAAAACTGAGGTTCTTTTTAGGCTCGTATCGTAACCGTAGATGAAACGTGGGTACCACCTTTTGACCCGGAGACGAGAAACCAAAGCAATGTGTGGAAAAAACTGTCTTCCCGCCAGCTAAGAGATTTAAGGTGTCTGCGTCCGCTGACATATTATTGGCTTTTGTCTTTTTTTATAGTATAAGGTTGACACGAGCACACAGTGCACCAGATGATAAGTAGCTGCTGTAGGCCATGGACATCTACACCTATCCTCGACTACGGATCAAAATGCAGATTAGCTTAAAAGGCGATTTCGTTGAAAAATAAATAGAATTTACATATACTTGTCCTAGAGTTTAATTGCGATTCCAAATACTTATTGATCAACCTAGAATATTTAGAATCATCTACTATACCTTCAAGATCCGGATTGAGTGCCCTCCTTATTTTGTTCATTTCCTGTATAACCTCTTTGGAATCTACATTTACGCGTCTGTAAAAAGCGATGGCTTTTGCTGCATCCTAAAACAAATATGTATATATTGTTATACTAAGGGAATCAGCATCATGGAAGCTCAGGGCGTTTGCTTTATAAAACTTGTTTTATTAGGAAAGAAATAGATTGAGAAACTAGAAATTACTTTATTTTTAAGTTTCCTAATTACTGCGCACAATGTATAATTATTAAACTAAACAGTGAACAGAGACAGATAAGAAAGCACACAATAATAGTAATCATTAAAGCGGGAAAACCAGTTCTGATATTGATTTAACATTTGCGCTTATATTTGATTTTATAATTAATTTAAAATTAATCAATTAAAAATTTATAAAGTTCAGAAATACTGCATTGTTATTAGTATTTATATTATGGTATACAAAAAATCCTTTTACAAAAATCTTTATATTCTGACCAAAAAGTCATTTAAATATATTATATAGGAAAATTAACTAGATTATTAAATATTTCCTGTCTTTAATAAATAATTGTCAAATATTATTTTAAAGATTTATATTTTTATTTTATTTTTTGAGCCGTGGTAGCTCAGTGGCTTAGCGCTCGCTGTAAATTTCATTTTCTTGCCGTAATCCCTCTCAGAAATGAGAGGAGACCTGCGCAAGCTGTTTCTATATTTTTAATTTTATATTTATATAGAAGTAAGAGTAACAAATAAGAAGAACTTGATGGTCAGTAGATGCTGCGATGAAATATATCCTTTGAGAATCGAAATGCATAATATGTGTCATCACCTCTGAAGACTAAGACGAAATGCCTCGTCATTAGTAACAGGGTTTCCCATACTCGTCACTCACCATACGAAACACATCAGCATTATTCTGTTATATAACGCTTGTATTCTCTATATAAGCGTTTACTTTTTCAAGCCAACCCATTCGTACTAAATAATTATATGATATAAATGCTCCATTGTGTATTCGCCGCATACGCCATCATAATGTAGGAATCAAAGAATCAATCACCCAATTTCGTCCCGTTGGTATCCTAAGAAACCATAGAAAATGCTAGAAAGATATTGTAGCTTGCGATAGTTAGTGGCATAACGATCTCGTGTAGAACATATGACATGAGGGAAAACTAGTTTTACGGATTTTATCGTGATTAATTTTAACCTACAATTTTTTTAATCTAATTCCTGTCGTTTTGTCTAGTGTGGTGCAAGTCTTATACACTTACGGTAATAGGTCATTGTTATGACACTGAACAGAGGCACATTTTAACATAACAGAAAAAAACAGACGCCTTACATCTGTGCAAATATAAATTATACGACATGTAACAAAAACTATATAACTAAACGATAAGCACGTTATCAGAATCAGTTTTGAAACGTATAGAAATAACTTTACTGCAGAAAACTCTACCATATATTTTTTTAAATTAAACATAATGAAAAATTATATGCAAATTGGATGTGGTTTAATTATCTATGGATTGGCTGGTAAGAATTTTTTATTTTATTTATTTATTTAATCTTTCATGCACAAAATTGTACATATGGCGGACTTTATGCCATAGGGCATTCTCTCCCAGTCAACCATTAGGCTAAACAGAGATATACAAACAAGAGGCGGTGCAGCAGTAATCAAAATAGAAAGCCCCAAAGAAAGTATTGTATATACATATACACACACATACATAGACATATATACTTAAATACACACAATATATACATATATAAATACATACATACACATATACATGCATATACTACATATATACACAAACACATATAAATATTATCTATGTCAGAACAAATATGAAATATACATATGTGTATGAAAATAAGAACTGTGTTAATACAAACTTGCAACAATTTTTTCACATGCTTACGGACTTGATTTTTAAAAACAAACTTGTTGGAAGCTTTTTTAATGTCAAGAGCACAGTATAATTATGAACAGTATGGAAACTAAGCCTAGTTGAGGACATAATTACCTACGCTCCATTGAAGCAATAGGGATGTAACTTTTAAGGTTTTTGATATTGCTTTTTTTATATATTTTTGTTCTGTAGTGATCAATCAAACGAATTTAAATAACTAGCTTACAAATACAATTTAAATAGTTAATCTCATGGCGTGGGGTAATCTCATCAAAAGATTATAAATTAAACACGGAAAACAATTTAATATTACACACAACAACTTTTAGCGCTATAGATCTTTAACTTTGTCATTACAGCGTAACCTTTTACAAGTTTCGGTGGGAGCGTACGTGAGTGGCGGTTGGACGAAAACGTACCTTTATTCTTCATTATTACAAATTACTTATTTACAGAAAAATATGTTCGTCTGCTACGACAAGTTACTGAATTTATTTGAGTAAAAAATTGTTTATTTTTTTTGTAAATTAGATCAGCTATTTTGCAGTTAATGTGTTCTTTTTTAAAGCAACAACGAAAAATCGGTTTCAACACGCTCTAAAACCATGAAAATCACACCCATGACGAAAAAATTAATACCTATTGCAGCCGGCATCTTGGATTTACATTTAAACAGCACTATCGGCTTCAACATACTCAAAAACTATGAAAATGACACCCATGACGAATAAATCGATACCTATTGTAGCCGCCATCTTGGATTTACATTTCGACAGCACTATCGGTTTCAACACCCTCGAAAACAATGAAAATGACACCCATATTTTTTATTACTGATCGAAGCACCCATGACGAAAAAATTGATACCTATTGCTGTCGCCATCTTGGATTTACACTTTGCCAACACTCAACTTCAAAAAGGCTTCAACACCCTCGAAAACCATTAAAATGATACCCATGACGAATAAATTGATACCTATTGTAGCCGCCATCTTGGATTTACATTTCGACAGCACTATCGGCTTCAACACCCTCGAAACCCATGAAAATGGCACCCATGACGAAAAAAATGATACCTATTGTAGCCGCCATCTTGGATTTACTTTTTGTTACCACTATTGCACTATCAGCTTTAAATATCCTCAAAACCGCCGCATTCTGGATTTACAAATAAGTTCACGAATTCATTATGATCAATCACACGGACTTATAATTCGATAACGATTATAACAATTACAATAAAAATCATTCTTACCTTTCAAATTCAGCAGGAGGCTTAATATATATACATACATACATACATATAATCACGCCTCTTTCCCGTAGGGGTAGGCAGAGACCACTTCTTTCCACTTGCTACGATCCTTACATACTTGTTTCGCTTCGTCCACTTTCATTATTCCCTTCATACATGCTCTACGGTTTAGGGTACTCTTAACCTGGCCTTTTTTCAAGACGTCCCTAATTTGGTCTAGAAATGTCCGCCTAGGTCTACCCCTTCCAACACTTTCATTCACACTCGCTTTATACACTTTTTTCGTCAATCGTTCTTCATTCATTCTCTCGACGTGGCCAAACCATGTCAGCATACCTTTCTCAATTTTCGTCACTACATCTTCTTTCAGACCACAACGTTTCCTTATCTCACTATTTCTTATCCTGTCACTCAGTTTAACTCCTATCATACTTCTTAATGCTCTCATCTCAACTGCATTTATTCTGCTTTCATGTTTCTTCTGCCATACCCAACTTTCACTTCCGTACATGAGTGTCGGAACCAACACCCCCTCATGCACATATATATATATATATATATATATATATATATATATATATATATATATATATATATATATATATAGCTCCGGTTTTGATGAACCCGAGTTCAAACAGCCGTATACTACGCACTACGTTCGTGGCATTTTTAAAAAGTCTTGCCGCGACACTCGCTACTGAGAGCACCGCGATGAGCGCTTAGAAGTCTCGTCGTTGCTCATGTTTGTGTTAATGTGCCGTTTCGAGCGTTTGTAGGTAGTTTCCATACTGTTCCTACTATATATTTATACTGTGTCAAGAGGGATGTCATTCCAGAGTCTGATAGCCGTGAGGGCGAAAGATTGAGATAAATAACCAGTACGGTGTACGGTGAATTTCGTCAAAGACCCTGCTTTACCGATTACGTGAATCGGTAAAGCAGGGTCTTTGACGAACTTTGCTTTACCGATTCACGTGTCAGTTAGAGGTATTAAAACCACATACATTTTTCAAGTAAAAAATTATTTTAATTTAATTTAATTGTTTTACGGTCGAGTTTTCTAAAGCTAAGTTGTTTCTATACGTTTTAATACTGATTCTGATAACGTACTTAAGAGCCCTCTTACATTTCGGCGTTTCGCAAATTTAGGTATTTTACGCACCGAGCGGGCGGCAAGCTACGCGACCGATACTTTCTTTCATATCTATTCACTCTCTCGCACTATAATACTGTGAGTATGGCGATTAAACGATCTTGATCTTCCATAATACAAAGTTTTCTTAGGATGGACTTCAGTGGATGGAATATTTTTTGGTGTGTCATTTTAATGTTATCTTATTAATTTATTATTATATAACTATATAATTTATTATTTATTACTATATACCATTTTGATATATTATTCATTATTTATGAAATTTAGTGTCAAAATAAGTACACATAAATATTTTAATTGTCACGCTGTAATCGAATGTTAATAATCGATTATGTCTACTACCGGTAGAATAGTGGTATAAATAAATAAACGGTTGCAACCTGTTTTAATAAATATAACAACCAAATGTAACTAATATTTTTTTAATCGGTACTTACAGTCAATTACTATATTTTTTATAAGAAAAATATTTGCTGCGACGGCATTGACCGAAATTTTCTCGATTCAATAATTTCAGGCAGTACACACTTTTCATAAAAAGCGTGTAACTTGGGTAACATATTGAAAATGTAAAATTGGTCGTATTTGTAAATTTTTAGAACTTTTACTGCATTAATCTGGGCCAATACATATTATGGCAAGTATTCAGACATTTTTATTTACCAAATGAAGCTGGCCTTGGATTTGGTAAAACCAGTCATTATTTTGATTTAATGTTACACTTGAATCACTGAATTTATAACCTTTAACTTTTTTTTGTCGAAAGGCCGTATCAAAATCTATTCCGAAAGCTGAAATAGGACATTTAACTTCAATAAGACCGTTGCTGTATAACATATAACACCATTAGGTGAAGCCCTCAAATAACAATGATCTAGGTCAATGAATAGACCACATTTTTCTATATTAATATTTTTTTGTTTGCTCAATTGTGCACATGCTGCAGACTCGTTGTCCCTACCATGTTTAATGGAAGATACGTGATCTAAATTATAACTATATAAAATAGTTTTATACCGATCGATCAAAAATTGCGGTCGTAGTTGACGATGTTCTAGTATGCAGGCAATCGACGCACACTACGATAGCAATCGACGCACACTACGGTAGTATCGAAACGATGCAGCTCCCAAAATAAACTGACACAGGTCCACCCTCGGCAAGCGCTCGTGCGTTAATGATCGCAGATGGCCGGCACAGTGAAATATATAGTACTTTTATTTAATAAATTAAAATATAATAGTAACGATTTAAAAAGTAAAAATAATAGCATAGTTTAAGCAAATGTTGATGATTATTTTGGTATAAATTTTACTTCTAAATGATGAAGAACTTCGGAAATATAGAGGCTTGTACCGAAGCTTTTTTGGTCGTTTTTTGAATTATTTCGATTTTTTTTCCTAGTGTGAAAAGCATATAACGAAAATGGATTCAACTATTATTAAAGTGTAGGATATTTGGGAGATAAAAATATTTTTTTTGATGGTCGATATTCAATAGAATCTACAAATTAGAGCTCCCAAATCATGTCTTCGAGAGTTTTTGCCTAAACATGCATCGGGAGAATGATTATTACTGATTAAATAAATAACTTATCTAAAATCCATTCCAAGCTTATTTGAGGACAGAAAACGAACTATTTTTACCAAGTAATTGTTATTTCAAGCAATGAACGATAAACATAAAATTTCAACGAGGAAACCTTGTAATTTCGCGTTTTTTTGTAATACGCCTCTTAACAGGAACCACAGGGTTTTTGTTTGTATACTAGTTGTGCCCGCAACTTTATTTGCATGGAATATTTGATAGTAATTTATTTATTTTACTGTTTTATTACTTTGGGCTTGTTTGATTGTGTTCTATTAACTGCACCACTGTATCAACTTAAACAGTAATAGTACACTATTATACTTGATACTATTATACTTATGATAAGTGACTTCCTAATAAAACCGATTCAGTTCATTAATGACTTAAACATTTGGTACCGTATCCGTACAATATTATAATTAAAGCGAAATTAAATAACGTAGATGCATGCAATAAATATAGAAAGAAAATAAGAAAAAGATTTACAATTAGTCTAATTTTGAAATGCGTTGCAAACTTCAACGATAAGGAGGGAAAGATATAATTCGTTTTCCGTGTAGTGGTAGCAGATTTAATCTATTGAAGTATTTCTTTATGAGATCACTATTTGTTTTAAGTGTGTTAGTTTTTGGATAGTTTTTAACCTTTATGTGCCGAACCGACAAATGTTCTTTTTTTTAAAAACTCGTTTTATAGGATAACAAGCTTAGGTTCCCGCGCCTAATCCACAGTGAAAGAGTGAAGCCGGCCACGGTCTAGCCTGTAACAGAAACTTTTATTCAATATAGATTATAAATAATGCTTATTGAAAGTCACTCCTTTGTATAATTACCACTGGTTCAAAAAAAAACCTCTGTCCTGGGAAGAACCAGCAAGAAACCCAGTGGGACTTTTTTTTTTAAAATAACAGCTTACAATCATGTATGTTACACAAATTAACAACACAACAAATTAGAAATAGCTTGGTAGCGATCACCTCATTTCCAGGGGTTATTATCATCTATAAATTCTTTAATACTATAATAACCCTTTTTATACAAACTTAGTTTAATAAAGTTTTTGAACTTTGAGCAGGTCAAATTTTGTATATTTTCTGGAATTTTGTTGTAAAAGCGTATACATCGCCCCAAGAATGAATTACTGACTCAATGGAGTCGAGTAACCGGTACTACTAGCTTGTGTCTGTTCTTAGTATTTACAGAATGAATATCACTTATTTTTGTAAAACTACTTTTATTTTTGTGTACGTACATTACATTTTCATAAATGTATTGAGAGGCCAAAGTTAATATATTAATTTCCTTAAATTTTTGTCGCAGCGACTCTTTAGGCTTTGAATCATAAATTGCTCTTATGGCCCTCTTCTGTAAAACAAATATAATTTCAGTGTCAGCTGCGTATCCCCATAGCAAAATACCATACGACATTATGCTATGGAAATAGCTAAAGTAAACTAGTCTAGCTGTTTCAACACTAGTTAGACTTCTAATCTTTTTTACGGCATATGCTGCAGAACTAAGTCTGCTTGCTAGTTTTGATATATGGGGGCTCCATTGAAGCTTGGCGTCTAGTGTGATTCCAAGAAAAATGGTGGTATCTACAAGACTCAGTTTCTCCCCATTTAAAATTACATTAGTATTTAATTGTTTGACATTTGGAGTCATAAATTTCATACATTTCGTTTTAGTGCCATTTAAATGCAAATTATTAACATTGAACCAATTTACTAATTTAGATATAGCATTATTTACTTCGTCATATTTTAGCAATTGTCGACTTAATTTGAAAATTAAAGAAGTGTCATCTGCAAATAATACTATATCATGGTTATCTCCTACTATGTAAGGTAAGTAATTAATGTATACAAGAAACAGAAAGGGGCCTAGAATTGAGCCTTGAGGCACGCCCATCTGTACCATCGACCCGGAAGAACTCATACTGTTAATGACAACTTTTTGCGTTCTCTTACTTAAATATGAAATAATTAATTTAAGAGCATCACTTCTTACACCGTAGTGTTTAAGTTTCCTGATTAATGTTTCATGGTGAACACAATCGAAGGCTTTGGATAGGTCACAAAATATACCCAAAGCATCCTGTGAATTCTCCCATGCATTAAATATATATTTAATCAGCTCAACACCGGCATCAGTTGTCGAGCGACCCCTTGTGAAACCAAATTGATTTTTATGAAGTAAATTATTTATATTAAAGAAATTTAACATTTGATGAAGAATAATTTTTTCAAAAATCTTACTAAGTGTTGGTAGTACAGAAATAGGTCTAAAATTAGCGGGGTCTAATGTACTACCAGATTTAAATAAAGGTATTACTTTACTATACTTCATTTAATCAGGAAACACACCAGATTCGATACTAGTATTAAAAATAGTAGCTAAATGAGGCGCGATTGTATCTATTATAGACGCAATAACTTTAACGGAAATCCCCCACAGATCCGCAGTTTTCTTAACATCAATAGTTTTAAAATATTTTACAATATCTTTTGATGATACTTTATGAAATGTAAAATTCTTTGTACACGCATTTACATTTTGTTTAAGTAATGATTCGGCGACCGCAGGAGAAGAATTCAGTGACTTAGTGGTTAATATCGGAATATCAGTAAAATATTTATAAAAAACCATTGCAACGTCCTGATCTGATTCGGTTAATTTGTTATTAACACTTAACTGGTAGTTTGAATTGCGAGAGTTAATCTTACCAGTTTCGCTATTAATTATACTCCATGTCATTTTAATTTTATTAGAAGCCGTCTTAATTTTGTTGCTCAAATGCAAAGACTTGGCTGTGGAGCACACTCTTTTAAATATTTTTGAATATTTTTTTACATATTCCCTAAATTCGACGCTATGATTATATGACCTTTCATGTGGGTGTGGCTGCTATACTACAGTATGTCAGAGATGTCACTGACAAGATTGGCTGCATTTTTTTTTATAGGATAAGGGTGACAAACGAGCACACAGTCCACCCGATGGTAAGTGGTTGCTGCGGCCCATAGACATCTACATCTATCCTCTATTACAAATCAAAATGTAGATGCGTTGTCACCCGTGAGGACTAAGATGGAATGCCTCATTTCCAGTAAAAAGGGCCTCCGGCCACCTGCACTCACCAAGCGAAACGCAGAGGTAAATCTCTATTTCACGCTGGTTTTCTGTGAGGTCGTGGTACCACCCCGGTTCGAGCCGGCCCATTCGTGCGACAGCAAAAGCTGCCGCGTGGCTCTACCACTGTTAAAATCTGCATCTTAAAGTGCACTTCCATTAAAACATACTTCAAGCCGCCGTCTGTTTTTGCCAAGTTTTTTATGAAGTGAAATATCCCTCTACATGATGCTGGAATGCACAAGCTTGATCGTGAATTTGGTCTTTCTTACATAGAAAGAAGTTTTCTTCGTCGCACCACTTCCTTGTGGAATAGATCGGTCCGGACCAATACGACATAGGGACCTTCAAGAAAAGAACCTACTCCTTTTTAAAAGGCCGGCAACGCATCTGCCAATCCCCTGGTTGTAAGTTTACTATTCATTTTCTAGACGAGATAAGTTTAAAAATACGTTTTATAGTTGTAGAACGAATGTGTCGGCTCCACTGGTGTAAGACCACGCTCTCACAGAATACCAGGGTAGAACCCGAGCTAGAACTGAGCGTGGTCTTTAATGGTGTTGTGTTTCGCATGATTACTGTAGAGAACCGGAGACTCGTTTTACTAGAAACGAGGCACTCCATCTTAGTCCTGAGGAATGACAACGCATCTGCATTTTAATTCTTAATTGAGCCACAGTATCCACTTATCATCAGGTGGACTGTTGACTATTTGCTGTTTGTTTGCTTATCGCCCTTATACTATAAAATAAATAATCTCCTCCAAAAATAATTAAAAAGATGAACCACTTCAGGACGGCCTGCTCATATTAATATTCATATCTTAAGAAATTACTTGCAACAGATGTGCAAGGAAGTTTTGAAGGGATGGTTTCGATTTAGGTAGCGTAGCGTGTTGTGCTTCTCATTGGATGGAGTGACGAACTGAAATGTTGAAAGTGAATGCAGGTGGTTATGAAGCATGCGTTGTGATAACTGCTAGGGTAATCTATGATTAATAGTAGACTTGTGAGTAGCTGTATGCTAATATTAATTATGGGAATGTATGAACTTTGATAAGAAACACCAGTTCATCATGTCAGTTTAAAAATTTAGTTTATTAGTCTAATACTGACCATATAATCTGTACTAACTATCTAATCTAGTACTGACCACAATTCGTAGTTCTACTAATACGGATCTAGATTGGAAATCCAGCTCTTAAGAATCCATCCAATGTCAATTAATCCAATTCAATGGTGTTCATATCCGTTGGTGAATTTGATATAGGCTGATTTGACGCGAGATGAGCTATATTTGTTTTAGAATTAAGGGTGACTAAGAGCGCTAAGTCCACCTGATGGTAAGTGAATGTTGTGATTCATAGACACATCTATCAATTTTCCATTAAGTTTTGAAAAGCAGATCTGTTAACATCCTGAGGTTTACTACACCTGTCACTCACCATACTAAGCACATCAGCATTTTCCTACTATTTCAAACAGGCATTTTGAATTTAAATGTGTTCACCATAAATATATTCATCGCCGAATTTTGTCACGTTGGTGTCGAAAGAACAAACAGTGGAAAGAAAGCTCTCGGGCCTTCTGCTTTGAGTCTGATGGAAAATACATATACCGACGACGGAGGGGGAAGGGGGCATTGTCTTAATGTAAAAAGGGACAGGCCTTCTAAATTTACTGTCTAATTATGACCGAAATTAAAGGACGAATAAAAAGAGGTCATTTTTACAGTTACCAAGACGAGGATTGCTTTAGGACTCAAGGCTATGGTTACAGTAATATTCATCCAATAGAGCTTGAACATTTGAGCAAAGGCGTGCCAAGAATGTCTCAAAATAAAAATAGATAACTAGTTATGAACAACAGTGGCAATTAATAATGCAAATTTAAATATTTTCAACCTATCCAGTGACTTTTAGTTTACTTATAAACAGCAAAATATAACTAGTTTGGCCACAAATATAGCAACAGTTTGAAAGATTTTTTTTAATTTTTTTTATTCAAGTTTGCTATAAGTTGATGGCGTAAGAAAATCCATCAAGGAAGAGACGTGGAATTGTGGAGTACATTTTTCAATACAATTAAACTTTGGTTATAACCTTTCAAAATTAACATAATGTTTTATTTTCAACTAATCAACCTGTATTAAATATTTAAAGAAAATAAAAAGCTTGCTGCCTGTAATTATCCGGTGCATATCGGGTAAATGCGCACACCAGTTGGGGTAATTGCGAATCCTCTGGGGTAATTACGAACGATCTATTATTTTAAAAAAATCACAAATATACATAACTTCCAGACATGGAATTCACACAGGGTATCCAGTCCTCTTGGAGAGACGATACATACAAGCGTTAGTAAGATTATTTTTAATTTTGTATCTTCCTTCTGTTGCATCGTGTCAAATTCTGAAGATTTAACTTCTTTCCTGTTGTATTGGTGTACTTCCTTTTCTTTATATATTTTTTAATATTGTCAGTCCTTGTTCTATTTCATCTATGTACACATTTAACTTAATTCTTCATTCTTTATATTTTTTTTTTGCTTTTACAATTTCTGTTTTTCGGAAGTAGTAGTTAGTATAGTGTTATTTTTCATAGAGGGAGTTTAAAGATAAGGTATATTTATAGTATCAGATAAAGGCTGCGTATGTATGGGCTGAACTTGGGCATGACTATTACACAAATATTGCACTTGTATGCTCATTCACGTTATCACCAAAACTGTCAGATCTGGTCCAAATTTTTTCCTTATGCAGAAGATGAATCCGAGCAGAAGATGAATCCGAGCAGATTTGAAACCATTCTCTGTTTTTTCCATATTTGTGGATGGATGAAAGGCTTTTGTTTGAAGACCAACAACACTAAATCATCTAATGTGCTTATTTTGGGCCCCAGGGTGCGTGCCAAACACACCATGTGCGCTTCACACTCCTCAAGCCAAGCAGTAGCGTGCTGCTGCCACCATATTGTTGTTACTTTCCTTCTTTAAATAGTGGAACATAACTACCGGTAGCATTTCACGATAGTTATCTAGATACCGCGTAGAAAACTAAATATTATATATGTTTATTTATTTATAATACCGTTTATTGTACACAATAAACAAACGAAGAGATACACCAGGCACTACATTACTTTTATTCTGAAGTTCAATTTTTAAATGAGTTTACCTTACCTCCCATGTCCGCAATTAAAGGAATCATAATTCTTGTAAACCTAAAATATTTTTGAGTTTATTATAGCTCATGTGATTTATTTTTTGCTACATTTTAATGGTGTATTTCTTATGCTTTTGTGGCAGAAGTAACGTTTCAGTAATACACATATCAAGCTGCATATACACGTCAATGAAAATTACCCAAAATTACAAGAAAATTGTCGGTACTTACCCTTAAGTGCGTGCTCGGCCTCCCATCTTAACTACTGTCCTTACACTAGAGATGACGGATGCAAAAAATTATAAGGAATTGTGAGACGCGAAGAGGGCTAACCTACTAGAAACAACTGCGTCCAAAATTGCCCGATGTCCGCAATCACCCCACTCTCCCCTAACCTTTCTCGTCCCGTGGGTGTCATAATAGGCGACTATGGTATACAAAATTATAAATTACTTGGTAAAACAAATAGAATAGATAAATTATTGATTAAAATTGGTTAAATTTCAAACAAGTTTAAAATATATAATTATGTAATAATTCAATAAAAAATCAACATAATTTTTTGAAACGAATATAGGCGAACAATATATAGCCGAGAAAAAATGTAAGGTTTTTCCATTACGACCCCTTCTGACGTAGTGTAGACGGCCTTGACGGCTTAAGGGAGCGTGATGGGATAAAATCCATCTCACTGGCACTTTTTCTTACCTTGCCATGAAAAAAATATTATTTTATTTTAAATGGCGCTAAATTTTAATAGACGCTATTAATTCATTTATTTGTATTTGATAATCCATAATATAATACGTTTATCAATAATTATATACAACGAAAGAATCTTCGTTCCAACCAAATATTCCACGACACTCATGAATGTTTTTTTTATTTAGATATACAGTCTTATTCATAAAAATCCCTTAAAATGGCGTTATAACACTCTTTAGTTAAAGTGCTCATTAGTACTAATAAACCTATTATAAAATTCTGTATTCATAAACGTTCTATAAACCTCTTTTAGTTAAATCGTACTTAAGAAATACTTTAGTTTTATTATGTTGTCATTCTGATGAATCCATAGTCTAGCGACGGTAAAAAAAAAGTTTGACAGCAATTGTGACATTCGGCGCGTTGTTTTCTTATATCGGTTCAAGAAATTGTATTGAGTTATATTTTTTACTCAATAGTAATGGAAAACAGTACAAGTAAAAAGCGGCAAAGAAGCGAAATTTGGCTGGAGGAAGATAAGGTTAGTACGTAACTAAAGTAATTTTCTTCATAGGTGCTTAGTGCACAAGTGTTAGTTCACTGTGTTGTTATAATAATATCCTTTTTCTTTCCATAGCATTTATTAATGGATTTGGTAAGCGTGGAGCGTGTATTAGTGATTGAAAATAAAAATACTGATACAAATACGAACTCAAAAAAGCTAGCAGCATAGGCGGATTTATTATGCAGACCTATTTTTGTCTATCAATGTGTGAAGTGTTTGAAGACGAGTCTTCAACGCAATGATATTCTATATACGGTCAGTTACATTACTATGCAACAGAAGCATGTCACTTTGTCTCTAGATGGCATAATACATATAAGTTTAAAGTCACTTAACAGTCTTCGGGAAGAGCTATGACAGGAGCCTCCCTATCCAATAGGATTCATTATGATGAAACTTTTGAATAATAAAGTTGCTGACACAGGTTCAGACTTAAGTTGAAAACTTAAGTAACAGTGGGCAGTCCACATAGCTCATAGAACATAGGATTGGCCGGGTTGATATATGAGAAAGTGCAACCAAGTTCTCAGGATTGCTTGCATTAAGATTAGCCCATTTGGAATATTAAAATGTTAAACATTTATGTACATTGTTATATTTTTTTTCCAGTTTCAACAGTATGTGCGAAGGTGGCACTCGGACCCTCCCACAGGTAAAATCCCAATGGAGCATTATTAAAATGACAAAAAGTCTGTTGAACATAAGAATAAGTTAAAAGTTGCAAATTTT
Organism: Parnassius glacialis; assembly: GCA_033319125.1. Classification (NCBI taxonomy): domain Eukaryota; kingdom Metazoa; phylum Arthropoda; class Insecta; order Lepidoptera; family Papilionidae; genus Parnassius; species Parnassius glacialis. Next base: position 7,786,796 of record JAVANC010000014.1, read on the forward strand.
ATCTCTACCTAGTGCAAACTTTCATTTGATAAACATTGTTCTTCCTTTTCTGCCTAAATACCTACTAAAGTTTACTTTATGATATTGTAATCAAAAAAAATCATACTTACATAATATAGTTCATTAGTAATTGAATTATTTATTGCATTGTTTGTAGATTGGGGAGCCATCGCAAAATGAGATCAAAGTGGATGAGATAATTAAACTTGTTAACATTTAAAACAAGACTACAGATATTGTAAGCATCAATAATGTATTGAGATAGCAAGTAATTTTTATATTTTTCATATCTAATTTTAATTTTATCTTGTTTTACTGTTGTAGGACACAATGAGTACAGTAAAGGATGTCACAGCAGAAATACTTCAGGACGTCCAAAATACACAAGAGGTAAATATGTGAAAAGTTGTAAATTAAGTAAACATGTGCCAAACTGGAAATCGAATCCGTTACTTGATTTGTAATTCTGATATTGTTGAAGCCATAGAAGCAGTTATCTCCCAGTATGTGGATTGTAAAGTTTAGGGATAAAAGTATTACTTGAATAAAATGAAATGGTCTATTTAAACTTGAATTTTATTTTGTAAACAAGTTTCTTTTAACGGTTTTCATTGCTGCAGGTTGTAGCTACTGTCTCACCACTAAAACCACTGTTTACACCTTCTAAGAAACCTGGAAGAAAATATAAAAGTGAGAAAAAGGTAAATACAATGACCTCTATTCTAATAGGGATTATGTTAATTTATGAAATTGTTGCTTTGATTTTTTTTAAAATACTCAAACAACTATTTTTATTTCAGACCAGCAAGTATAGCCAATACTGAAATTGAGTGTAGGAAAGAGGTCCATCAAGCCCAAATGGCAAATGAAGGAAGGAAAGCACGAAACTTGGACCTAGAGGAGACATTAATAAAAATAAAAATTGAAAATTATAATTAAAACTACAAGTTCTTGCAAAATAAATAATTGAAAACTAAAATGTAGCACCTACTTACTAATAGCCTTAATTAGTTAAAATGCCTATTAATAAATGCATTATTGGAGTCTCTTCCTCTGGCCTCACCAATTTGAGGTAGAAGTTCAACATCCACAATTACATTGAGTTTGTCATCATCATCTGAAAATTATATTACAAATATTATTACGTAAAAAAAATATTATATTCATGAATGATTAAAATTATTTGTGTGCAAATTACCTGGTACTGAATCTTGTCCTATTGCAATATTGTGCAACACTGCAAGAGTCACAATTGTAAGTTTCACATTTTTCATGTCTTACTGTCATGCCATAAAATAGACTGACACCACTGCTTCCACACACCAAAGCAATGTTCAACACAGTTCCGAGTGGCAATTTGTGTTCGATTATATCTTTCTTCACGCTCATTTTGAGGTCTTAGTATAGGTGTAAATAGATATGGCTCTAATCTGTAGCCTGAATCTCCTAAGAGTCTCCTTCTTAACTCTCTTCTTTTAAAGCGGATTCATTAAAGACACGGGAATCATGGATACTGCCTCGCCATCTGGCAACAATGTCTCTGATATATAGTTTAACATCGCAAACTACCTGCATTAAAAATGAAAAATATGTGAGCACAGTTATGTATGTAGGTAAAATAAGTACATATGTATATGAATAATATACCACCTGGCAAAGAACTGCATTGTATTATAATATGAACTTGCACATTCAATGAATAAAATCCTTTTCGGTTTATATAATACTGAGCTGCATCACCACCAAATTTCTTTATTTTTATGTGAGTGCAATCGATGCAACCCAACACAGAAAATTTCTTATCTCTAAGAGTTCCCTTATAACCCTTTGCTCTTCTACCAAAGACTGCGGCATTTTTATGTAGGTGTAGAGTGACGAGCACTCGCACGAGCTACTCTGCCACAAATGCGACTTACAATTGGTTGACTCAACCCATGAAGGTCTCCCCAATCGTCTTGAACCTAAAAAGGATAGGTACAAAAACGTTTACACACTCAAATAGGATATTATTACTTGTACGCTACAAGTTGACTTACTTTACGACGTCCCAACATCTAATGGCGGTTTACACCTGCAATTCTGGTGACGTACCACAACCTCTTGAGTCCAGTGTAATCCAGTGTAAATCCTGCCTGACGAGATCAATTATAAAAGATGCCGTATGTTTTTTGAAGCGGTATCGCTGTTTGAATTCTACATTGGGCAAAGAAAACGGATCATATCTCTTCCGGTAAACCTTACGACGATGATGCGGAGCATTTTCTACTTGGTCCATAGATTCTAAAGCTTGCAGAGCTTGCATAACGACACTTTATCAATTAAAATCCACAAAAAACAATTTCACCAACAATAATCTATAAAACTTCAACAATCAGCTGTTCGTTGCTCGCACGCAGATCGGCCATTTTTTCCTTATAACAGGTTTATAATGGGTTTATAGTACGGTGGACCCTTCTATAACTTATGAAGCCGCTATTGAACACTTATAGTACGTTTTAACGTTATAGTGCGTTTATGAATAGTGTTTTACGGGCACCTCTTAATAAGAAGCTAATAAACCTATTTTAACTTTTTATGAATAAGACCGATAATTTATATATAATGTATAGAAATTTTCGTGCTGAACGAGTATTTCGCCAAGGATAATGCGCGCCCGCACGGAGAGCGCATTGGGTGCGCAGCGCGTACTTGTGATTGATCACTTAAAGACTAGATGTAAATGACGTGACGCTATTGTATGAATATTTGCTGTAGAACTATCTGGCTGTCCACCATATAGTACTGCAGCCAATAATAGCGTACTATCAGTAATTTCTGTGACGTATGCGTTGTACGAAACCTTTGCCACGTTAATACAATTGAATTGTGAAGCCAAAGTCATTATAATAGCGAGTACTTTGCTAGCTTTGTTAGCTTTTTATATAGAAAAAATTACCTTCTCAAGTTTCTTCTTCATAAGAAACATTGGTGATTCCTTCAAAAGCCAAAGCATCAACACACTCGCAACTGCCATCGAAAAACATGTGTATTTCATAGTATCGTAGTCCAGGCATCCACCAAGGATATAACTAATTAGTATTCCAAGGCCGAAAGCGACGAGAGACCCTGAAGTCATCATTCCTCGTATCGAGTCCTGGCAGAACTCGCTGATGAAAACTGGTACGATTATAAAGCTGCTGCCGGCCATTCCACAAATAAATGTTGACGCGAGAATTGCTTCCACCCGGTTACTAACAACAGCCATCACCCATGCCACCTACAAATTAAATTAAAAATAAGTACTCTTTTAAAATTTTTTCATCTGTGAATTTTTCCTATATCATATAATCGTGTTTATAACATAATTTCATTAATTGTACATGGAACACCTGGAAAATGGGGCAATTATTTGTATGTTGTATTCCGGGATTTTAACATGCGGCTCGCAGGATCGCCGAAAAACGTTGAACGCCGAAAAAGTAGACACTTGGTAAGATAATATTATGTCATTCGTAACTGTGCAGTTAATTTTATTCTCCGGTCAGTGCCCGCCCTATGTGTACTGACCTATAACTAAGCATGCAGAAGTCTTGTTTGTTAACCTCAGAGCATGGCTACCTAAAAAAAACTTCCAGATTACGTACCACTTGCGTCATGGAAACGATCAAGCAACTGTACTTTCTACCGAGGTTGTCGAGAAGCAAAGGCGCTAGAGGTGTGCCAATGAGCCCACCGATTGATGAAAGACTTCCAAACAGCGCTATTTCCGACTCATACATAGGCCGGTGCAGGGTTGTGTTCGCCGACGAAAACATCTTCACAGTCGATGATGGCCATGCGTACATCAGGCCAAAAATAAAACATGTGTAGCAAGCTGAAATAATAGCAAATTTCCGGAATTCTCCCTGAATAAATTGATCTCCAAATAAATTCTTGGAGATAGAATGTTGGTTAATTGATTCTAATATAACTATTATTTAATTTATTGATACATGTTTTAACAAGTAATAAATTAATAATAAAACAAAAATAATAAATAAATATGATAAAATTAATAACAGAAATGATTACTTATGATGTGATGATGATTAGTTATGTGTTCACTTTTGTGAAAAATTAAGGACGACAAACGAGCATAGCATACGAGAGGAGCATAATCCGCCTTTTTTATGGAAGAGGCGGTAAACAAGCATGTGTAAGGTAAGCAAGAAGATCTAAGTATCAGCTGTAAGAATCAGCTAGTGATCCTCAAGGTTCCTCATGAACTGGTAGTTTATAACGGTTTCCATTATTTTAGAGAACAAAGAGGTGATATCAATAGGTCTACGGTTGGATGGGTCCGAGCGATCGACTTCTTTTGAAATTGGGTTGCATCGAAGCTATCTTCCATGAGTTCGGGTCTACGCCTAGGGAGTAGGAGTACCAGAAAGGACGCGTTAAAACCGGTGCCAACTCCGGAGCACACATCTTCAGCACAATAAAAGGGACTCCATCAGGCGCACTGGACTTATTGACATCCAGGACGTCAAAGGAATGCTATGCGCACCGAACACTGTGTAAACAGCACATCCGGCATGCAGCAGTAACACCACGAGATGATCGGGGGTGTGATCCCCCGTCATCGTGAATCTAGTTGGACACAAAGAGAGAGCATAACAGACCCGTTTTCTCCTTTGCTGTATGGGTCAGTAAGTCGTCCTCCCTGTGTAAAGATAGGAGAGATGGCTCATAGAAGTTTTCTTGGACAGCCTTAGCGAGAGACCAGATTGCACGTGATCGCAAGGGAAGGTGAACTAGTTTCTCGCTAATCCTGCCGATATGCTTAGACTTTACCGTGTCAACGGCTCTTTTGAAGGACCTGGAGGTGGAATTACTCTTTTTAAGACTTTTTGCACCCTGAGACGTCGATGCTTCAGGTCAGCCGCGGTAGCACTCTTGCTTGTGACGTGATGCAATTTTGCAGGAGTGATCAAATCATGGCTGGCATCTGTCTCTGATAGGCACTCAAAAGTTCCATATCCTGAAGTACTACATCAGAGACAGAATCAACAACAACGTTTATCGGCCTGACAGTCAGTGGATATTGAGGCCCTTTGAATTCTATATACTTACCTACCGATATATAATTAATTTAGAAACAGAATGGAGCAGCGATGTCACCCCTGAGAACTAACATGGTATGCCTCGTTACCAGTAATAAGCGGCCAAGTGCGAGTCGGACTCGCCCATGAAGGGTTCCGTAGCAGCAAGTAACATAATTTACGATTTATGACGTTTAAAAAAACTACTAACTAGATCTCGTTTAAACCAATTTTCGGTGGAAGTTTACATGGAAATTTACATCATATATTTTTTTTAGTTTTATCATTCTCTTATTTTAGGAGTTACAAGGGGGACACATTTTACCACTTTGAAAGTATCTCTCGCACAAACTATTCAGTTTAGAAAAAAATGATATAAGAAACCTCAATATCATTTTTGAAGACCTATAACCACATGTATGGGTTTGGTGGAAAAAAAAGTTTTTGAGTTTCAGTTCTCAGTATGGGGAACCCCCAAAATTTATTGTTTTTTTCTATTTTTGTAAGAAAATCTTAAAGCGGTTCATAGAATACATCTACTTACCAAGTTTCAACAGTATAGTTCTTATAGTTTCGGAAAAAAATGGCTGTGACATACGGACGGACAGACAGACATGACGAATCCATAAGGGTTCCGTTTTTTGCCATTTGGCTACGGAACCCTAAAAAGGATCGGATTTGTTCTAAGCATATTGTAACGCTTACGCGATAGGATCGATTGGAGAGTTAAAGACTTAAACGTATTAGCATTATATTCAGAAAACAACAAATCATCTCTTTACGGAAACTTTGGTTCCGTATGTGATTTGAAACCAAAATATAATATGTATATCGGGTACTACAAATACAATATGCGGTTGTCAAGAAATAATAATAATATGTAATAAATAGGCATGTAATCAAAAATTCGACTCTTTTAGATAAGAAAATCTATTAAATAGGTTGACCTGTTCGCCGTATTGTGGCTTTAAAAAAAACCAACTACCACATATGTGAGTGAGTGTCTTACGTGGCGATAAAGAGATATTAAACAAGAGATGAGTAACAAAATCTTCATGATAACAACTCTAAATATTAAAAACTGCGGACCCAGACCAGCCGACAACGCGGAACCAATATGGGTTATGTTGGAGTTGTGAGAAAATCTATAGTTGAGTATTCAGCAGTAAACTTTTAATAACCTTTAATGAATGAATAAATGAGTTTGATATATTGGTACGATAATCTGTGTTGTGACAGTATAAGATGATAACATTTTATCCAGTGGGCATCATAAGAGGTAATTATGGGAAGTGTCAGAAAAATCTTATGACCTGGTATAGAGTGAGTGTAACCATCTCTTCACGTTACCTTTTTACGTCCAACGAAGAGAGGGAGCCTCAAAATACGAGAAACGCCAGTGTCCAGCAGTGGACTTTCACGGGCTGAAGATGAACAAAAAAAACATAATGTGCTGCTCAAAAACTTCCTTTAATTTATCAACACAGTATTGGCTATTAATGCGTCCTTCAAACTAGAATCAACACTAGCGATATCCAAAATTTTATTATATCAGTTAGTGAGGAATTGGTGACAATTATAAGTGACAAGAAAAAAAATTGTAACTTAATACTTTGAGTATCCATGACATTATTTAACTTTAAAATCAAGGAAAGCCTTCCTTGATTTTAAAGTTAAATAACAGATAACAGATGCGTTGTCCCTCTTTAAAAAATAATGTATAGGAGCTTGTTTTTCTAGGTCATCAAAGTAGAACATTACAGTTGGAGTGCTGTTGCGCCAGAAAAACATAAGAGGGTGATAAATATGCAGACAGTTTTCTTAGGATAAAATAAGCCCTTCCAACGAGTGATATAATTTAAAATTTCGTTAATGTTTTTAGGAATTGTAATGTAATACAACTAACCATTTTGTGTGACAATACTCATCCAAACCCGCTAAATCGTTTATACATTATTGAATAATAAACATCCTGATTTATACCACACTACCTACATCATACTAGTAAGGATTATATTAGCACAGTTCACACACATACATCCCACATCAACATCGACTTACATTATATTAATATAGATTATAATATGAATACAATTGGATGGAGATATAGCCCTTTTCTGGGAAGAATCTATTTCAAGCTAGCAGCCACACATCGAAAACAATATTATATTGTCTCCATCAGAGATGTGATTCCTTTTTTAAGACTTAGTATCTGAAAAATAATTAAATTTTGATAGCAATTGATTATGACACAAAGCTTACCTATCACGGTGCATCCCACTTGATACAATATAGACATTTTTGATTCCGATCAAATGCCACTTCACTCCACAACTGTCCCAAAAGTTAAAGCTCGTCTGAAACTTGTTAAAGATTTATTATAAGTAAATTAGTATCGATAAACATACTAAACAAACAACAATTAATAAATAGATAAAGAAAATAGATAGCAAATTTGCAGAATTTCTATGGGATGATATATTTCGGTTTTCAGTACATAGTATATCATATTTATGGCTCATAATATTTATACGGAAATATTATATTCTTTGATGCTAACACAGATCTTTAAAGGTGTTTCAGCAGTAGCGTAGAAAGGATGTGTTTGAGTCAGATTTAAACGGCCGGCGTTTTGTAATAAAAACTAGCTGTTCTTCTTATCTTTTTTACATAAAGCCGATAAAGGTTTCAAAAATATGAAAATTACCTGTTACTAACCCTGTTACTAACGGAAACTGAAGCTTTGCAAGTCTTGTATATAAAGTAATCTGCAAACGCATTTGTTAAGGTGAGAATAAAAAGAAATTATACTAAGCGTGTAGAAGACTTCAACTGATTTATATATTAAACAAAATATTTCTAAAATGAGACAGGGGAAAATTATTTGTTGAAAATTTTAGGTTTTATAAGGCAATTATTTAAAGAAGTGTTTCTAAATTCAAACTCTTGGTTTCACGCACGAGGTATCCAACAAAGCAAATCTAATCAATAACATCTTACTGTACAACTTAAATTGTAAACAACATTAGTATACGCTCAAATATAAGCTTTGGTTTAGGTAAACTAAAGTTAAGTTTGGTGAATGTATAAAAAAGCTTACTTCTTAGGCAGTTTTTGAGAACAAAGATATGAATGTTGCATACAATAAATTTATGGAACTTTTTATCTTATTTTATAATATATGCTTTCCGACGATTAACACAAAAAAACTAGACATTAAATATAAAAATAAATGGATCAAAAAGGTTAGAGACTTAGTTGCTTAATGAAAAGAAAACTCAAAATTGGTTATTATAGGAAAAAGACAGACTGAAGAGAATAAACAAAAATATAAAAGATACACCAAATTACAAAAAAAGTGTATTAATGTGTCTAAAAGAATAAATTTAAAATGAAGAAAGAATTTCAACGAATAAATACCAGTAAGAATATTGGAAAATGTTCATGCAATATGATAAAATCGGAAGCAGTGTTAAAATCGAACGACAACTACTAAAACATGATAAAAAAGAATAATGAATGTGTAAGATATCCATAGAAAATTGCCAATGCTTTGAGTGAGTATTATGAAAGCCAGACAAGGACAGTTAAATATAAACAAGCAAAAGCGCACATCTGTATAACATAAAAAGCCCATGCAAAAGCATATTTTTACGTCTAATTACTCTGGAGGAGACAAAGGCATTAAGAGTTAATTTAAAAAAAAATTATAAAGTGAAGGATATGATGGTGTATATATAAAGGCATGAACCACTGCATGATGAAATATCGCCTATACTTACATATTTGATAAATTGATCATCCGAAGTAAGTGTTTTTCCAGAGTCATTAATACTATCTTTGGTCAAGCCTTTATTTAAACAAGGTTATATGAAAGTAGTACGCTGGAGTTCCTTAGGGAAGCGTTCTTGGACGTTTTTTATTTGTTATATATGTAAAGGATTTACTGGATTCAACTGCATTCCCATGAATTTGTTTGCAGATTGACATATCTTTGATATTAAAAAATAATCATGGAAATAGACATTATTATGAAAATGACATTAAATGATAAAATTTCATGGTTACATAATAGAATAGAATAGATTAGAATATTTTTTATTTAATATTGATTACAAGTAACTCTTACTTTACCATTGAAATCATTTTTACTTTACCACTGAAAAAATCCTCTGTCCTGGGAAGAACCAGCAAGAAACCCAGCGGGACTTTCTTTGAATGAATTTTGCAATATAATTTATTACAATCTATTTACAACATTTATTTTAGAAACAGCTTGGAAGCGACCACCTCATCCAGGGTTTATTGTCAACATTGTATTCATTTATATTTTTTTAAACATAAAAATACTTACTTAGTTAGCTTAGTTCTTCCACACTTAAAAAGAAATTGGTATTCAGATTTTTAACATTCGTTGTTGTAAATTTAAAACATTTAGTTTTATTGCCGTTTAAATGCAAGTAATAAACCAATGCATTATATTTTTAAATAGCATTATGTTATTACATATGTGACGCAGCCCTAATCCAGGCAATCTGCTGCGTTGCATCGGCTTACGACAATCACGAGGCGCCGTGTCAGCATAACGTGTCTAGTGTCTTACATTACCTGATTCTAATATTTTACCGTGTGAAATCATTCTAGATTCAAACATCGAATTAGAGTCACCTCACTTAGTTATAAGAATTAATTGTAATTATTATTTTAAATTAAATATATTTTAAATAAAGATTGCTTTTTTTGCAATCTCTGGCTGGAGCCCACATAATTGGCGCAGTCGGTAGGATCTTCTAAAGTAGAGTCAGTTATTCAAGAGTGACCAAGAAGATACAGAATCTACGGGAGCACCAGTCCAGAGGCGAATCCAGGCATCGATTCCGCAAAAAGAAGTAATGCTGACTCTCCTGGTACTTCATCTCCTTCTGGGACCAGCTCTAATGCAGGAGATAAGACTTGAAAGTCTTAGTGATGGACCTGGTATATTACCCTTCAAATTAGGCCCCGCTCGAATCCTATCCCACTACCATGCATTTCTGCAATATGTTAATCTCCAAGAATTAGAAGATAAAGTAAATTCAGTTAAAATACAGTTAATCAGTATTAGCCCTAACCTTAACAACATTACTAATTCCTTATTTCAGCCTCATATTGATTATCTTAAAAATAAGCTTGAAAGTGTCATCATACAGTTGAGAAGCTTTAAAACGAACCGCGAGAAAAGAGGACTCGTAGATGGTCTCGGTTCCATCATAAAAAGTATAACCGGTAACCTTGATTATACAGATGCAGATCATTTTAATCGCGCTGTAAAATCCATCCGCGAAGACGAAAATAAAATCGTTACGGAATTTAATAATCATGTAAGCCTAACTAAAGATTTAACAAATCAATACTCCAAAATAATAGATAGCATTGTGGATAATCAAAATAAATAAGAAATATTAATAGGTAAAATAAATCAATCCGAGGCTACCAGAGACTATGACCTAATTAAATATGCCCATTTTGGACAAGTATTAATGATCCTTAGTGATAACGTTGATTCCATTTCACAAGAATTAATTAAGTTACAGAATAACTTAGCATTTATAAGAGCTAACACTATGCACCACTCTATAATTAATTTAGAATCTATCGGAATAATGATTAATAGGGCAACCCGACTTTATGGAAGTAAAAAGGTAGGAGATTTAGATATAAGAGAATATAATGATATTATTAGATTAGGTTTATATTATGTAGGAAATGAAATAGTAATAGTATTTAAGTTCCCAATTTTATTACCCCATATATATGATATGTATAAGTTATCTATTGTTCCTAACAAGAAACACGAAATCCTCACACCACTCTTTCCATTCCTAGCCATTTATCAGAAAGATTTTCAGTACATAGAGGCAGAATGCCCGAAGACCAGTAAATGGTACATCTGTAAGGAAAAGCGGAGCCTGAGAGGTAACCAACCATCCCCTGATTGCATCCATCACCTCATCACCAAACAACAAACGAATGCAGTATGTAACCCGTTCACGGTCACCCTAGATAAACCAGCTTACGAAGAACTGGACGACAAGCACTACACCATCACTTTCCCCACACCAACGAAAGTACATCTATCCTGTGGACAAGATCTCTACAAAATACTTCAAGGTAGTTATCTCGTTATTGTCCCTCTGAAATGCTATATAGAAACGCCACTATTCTTGATCTCAAACACTAAAGATCGATTGAAGGGACAAGCTTTAAAGCTAATGGACATACCTGAGGAAAACACCAGCATCCCATCTCCTGCATCGGCATATAAACTAAATTCAATAAACCTTCAACATCTTCATGCAACGAACACTAAAATATCCCAGCAAGGACCAATAAATCTATGGAGAAACGAGGACTACAGTCCATACCATACTACAATACCATTTTACGCATTAATAATAAGTGCAGGTGCACTGATTCTATGCGTACTATATAGAAAATACAAGCCGAAGCCAACTGGAGTTACGCAAAGAAACACAGAAGAGGACCATCCTAAATCATTAAGGGTATACGCTATTCCAGACACTGAGAAGATTAATCCCGATCAACTCCCAGCTCAATTCACGACCAAGGTCTTCCATAGTCGCTGTTCTTCGGGGGTGGTGTTACGCAGCCCTAATCTAGGCAATCTGCTGCGTTGCATCGGCTTACGACAATCACGAGGCGCCGTGTCAGCATAACGTGTCTAGTGTCTTACATTACCTGATTCTAATATTTTACCGTGTGAAATCATTCTAGATTCAAACATCGAATTAGAGTCACCTCACTTAGTTATAAGGATTAATTGTAATTATTATTTTAAATTAAATATATTTTAAATAAAGATTGCTTTTTTTTGCAATCTCTGGCTGGAGCCCACATAATTCATATATATTATTATTAAATGATACACGTTTTAAGTTTAAAAATCAAGGTAGTATCATCAGCAAATAATACTATATCATGATTATCCCCTACAAGGGAAGGTGAGTCATTAATATACACTAAATATAGAAAGCCGTGGTAGCTCAGATGGTTAGCGCTCGCTGTAAATTTCACAGTACGCGAGCAACCCGGATTCGATCCCCGCCGGCACCAATGAAATTGTTAATTGCAATTTTAAGTGCCGATTTACCATGTGCTCGGCGGTGAAGGAAAACACGGATCTTGACATAAGGTATAATAATGACAAAGTGCAAGAACACGAACAGAAGAAATTTCTTGCATTTAAACTAGATAGTTATTGTAATTGGATGGCTCATATTGACGAATTTGTGATAAAATTAATAGATATGTATATTTTTTGAATAGATTAAGAAGAACATCGTCACGTCAAACCGCACCCTTTGCATATCTTGGATATGTTGCAATAATACTAAGATACGGATTATTAATTTGGGGTAATAGCTCTTATTCAAAAAGAGCTTTTACAGCTCAAACAAATGTGTATGAGCCTTAACTGGGGTGAAATGGTTATGATTCGTGTAACCTCTTATTTAAGGATCTTAACATATTAGTAAGTAAAGTATTACTATTAGTAAAGTTTTACCAGGCATGTACATATTTGAAACATGTGTTCATGTAAAAAAATTACACATGTACAAAAAAACATCTGAGGTATATTTTCGTAACACTCGAAAATCTAATAGACTAGTTTTAGAACGTATGCCTGAAATTGCATTTTATTATAATGGCTGTTACGCGATGAGTGTTAATATTTATAATGAACTGCCGGTAAGCATGAAAAAGACAGAAACTGGTAAATTTAAAACCAAACTCAAAAGCTGGATATTATTAAAATGTGTTATGATGTTAAACAATTTTAAATGAATGGAGTCTCATTGTCTAAATTTGACATTACTGTATTATTTTAGACTTTATTTTTGTGTAATGTTTTGTACAGTTAATATGTACTCTTTTGATATTTTAATTTTTACTATTAATGTTTGACCTGACGATTGCAATTTTTATTTTATTTTATTTTATTGAATAATACATTATTAACTTCTTTGATTGAAATGATGTTTGTAATTTTAACTTTTTAAATTTATATTTATTTGGTATAATTTAATATACGTACATATTTTTTTTATTTAATTTATAATTTTCGCATGCCAGATGTGGTAAACATATAGACTATGTACAATATACAACTATTTGTCAGCTTTGATATACCATGTTTAAGCAAGGGACAGATTTGTTATCGGCATAAGTGATAAGAAAATAAGTGAGAGACTATTGCTTAAAAACGACTTAACTCTCAAAGATGTTGTGATGCAATGCAAACAAGCAGAAATACAAAATGAGGATGCCAAGCAGTTATTTAAAGTCCCGAAATTAACAAAATCAGTGTGAAAGGTGAAGGTAGCTGCTGGTTCTGTGGTAAAGAAAGGCACCCTAAGGAAACATGCCCAGCACTAAGATCGAGATGCTTTAAGTGTGGACGTATAGGTCATTTTTCTAAATTGTGCAAGGCTAAATTACTAAAACCAAATACTAAAGAGTCCTGTTAAGACAATGAGGTTATACTGCAGGTTGGTAGTATGAATAACAAAAATAAGTATAGAGTGAATTTAGAAATATTTTATAATCTGTCATTTATTACTAAATTAAATTTTCTAATTTTTATTTTATAGGAGAGGGGGCAAACGAGCATGCGACTCACCTGATAGTAAGTGACTACCGCCGCCCATGAACAACTGCAACACCAAGGGAACCAGGGGAATTGCAGATGCGTTGCCGGCCTTTTAAAAAGGAGTAGGCTTTTTTCTTGACGGTGCCTAAGTCGTATCGGTCCAAAAAATCGCTGATGGTAATCGATTCCACAAGGAAGTCGTGCGAGGAAGAAAACATCTTCTAAATCGCACATTGGTGGACCGCCAATCATCCAGATGGTGTGGATGGTATCGGGAGATCTGCCGCGATGTCCGTTCGTGAAATTTGGCGGCTAGGATTAATCCGAACAATTCCTCAGAGTAGTCCCCGTGGTAAATGCGAAAGAAAATGCAAAGGGATGCAACATCTCTTCACAATGCCAATGAATCTAGCCGATCGGAAAGGACTCGGTCGTCGACGATTCGAGCCGCTCTGCGCTGGATGCGGTCAAGTAGAAGGAGCTGGCACTGGGGAACCCCTGCCCAGAGATGGGAACAGTATTCCATGTGAGGCCGACCCTGCGCCATTTAAAGTTGCAGGCGGTGTGCCGGCATGAAATACTGTCCTGCTCTGCTGAGCACGCAAAGCTTTTTAGAGGCCAATTTGGCCTTCTCTTCCAAGTGACCACGAAACTGCACGTCACTCGATATGTCGACTCCGAGAATTCCGATACTGGCTGAGGCAAGAAGGGGTGTGCCTTGAAACTGAGGAGATACAACAAAAGCGTTCTTTTAAGCGGTAAACGCGCAAACTTGTCTCTTATGGGGATTAAACTGGACTAGATTTAGTAGCCCCCAATCCGAGACTTTTTTCTGCAAAAACTGGACTTCAGACACAAGTTTGTTCTGGTACTCGGTGACGTTTTCCCGAGAAATATTGGCACGGCCGGTGTATAGAGCATCACCAGTAGTGTCTTCCGCATAGCAATGAATGTTACTAGTTATCAACATATCATTGATATGCAGAAGAAACAGCGTTGGTGATAGCACACAGCCTTGTGGAACACCAGCGTTAATAGGCTTGTAGTCGGAGCATGCACCGTCTACAACGACCTTGATGCTCCGATCTGCAAGGAAACTGGTAATCCAATTGCACAATTTCTCGGGAAGCCCATAGGAAGGAAGCTTCGAAAGAAGCGCTTTGTGCCAAACCCGATCAAAAGCCTTCGCAATGTCCAAACTAACGGCCAACGCCTCCCCCTTGGACTCTACTGCCTCCGGCCAGCTATGAATCAGGTAGACCAGAAGATCACCAGCTGATCGACCCCGACGAAAACCGTATTGGCGGTCACTAATCAGCTGGTGATCCTCAAGGTACCGCATGAGCTGGCAGGTTATAATGGCTTCCATTATTTTGGAGAACAAGGAGGTGATGGCGATAGGCCTGTAGTTGGACGGGTCTGAGTGGTCGCCTTTTTAGGGATCGAGTGGAGCAACGTGGTGGGCGTTAAAATCGCCAAAGATCACGATCTCTGCGGATGGGACCTGTTGTAGCAAGGAATCTATAGCTATTTGAACGTGGTCAATGATTCGGTCTGTTTCGGCATTACCGCTATGGAACCTATAGAGGCACCCGTAAACGCGCGGATGGTCGTCGCTGTCTACGCATAGCCAAAGGATGGACAGGTCCGAACCTTCAAGACTGCCGAGGCGTCGAGAACAGATGTCCTCTCTGATATATACGCAAACTCCAGCAGGAGGCACAAAGGTGTGCTCCAATTTGTTTTTTTTTATGATAAGCGTGACAAACGAGCACACAGTCCACCTGATGGTAAGTGGTTGCTGTGGCCCATAGACATCTACATCTATCCACTATTACAAATCAAAATGTAGATGCGTTGTCACCCGTGTGGACTAAGATGGAATGCCTCATTTCCAGTAAAAAGGGCCTCCGGCCACCTGCACTCACCAAGCGAAACGCATAGGTAAACCTCTACTTCACACTGGTATTCTGAGAGGTCGTGGTATCACCCCGGTTTGAGCCGGCCCATATTCAAAGGTGAATTCAACATAAAATTAATAGACAATCCCCAATATTTCATACAAATTTCTCCTAGAAATCTTTCTATTCCGTTATTACCTAAAGTTAAAGAAGAGCTTGATAGATCAGAGCGCCTAGGCATTATTAGCCCATTAGAAGAACCTACCGACTTTGTTTCACCAGTTGTAATAGTTTATAAAAATAATAAGGTACGTATTTGTGGTGACTACACAAAAATTAATAAAAATATTAAAAGACCGGTTTATCCCATTCCTAAAGTCAAAAATACTTTAGCTAAGCTTAAAAGAGCCAAATATTTTTCAAAAATTGATGCTACATCAGACTTTCACCAAATACGAATACACGAGAAGTCAAGAAAACTTACTACAATAATTACTCCATTTGGTAGATATGTATATAATAGACTACCATTTGGATTTAATTGTGCTCCATGATATTTTAGCATGAAGTATTCTAATTTTCATAAAAACCTTAAGGTAGCTATCCATATGGATGATATTCTTATTTATGAATCTAGTATAGAGGAACATAATAGAGTTTTAAGGGATGTTTTATCTAGATTAACCAATGAGGGAATAACCACTAATAAACGTAAATGTGTATTTGGGGTGAAACAACACTCATATTTAGGACATTGGATATCGAAGGAAGATATTAAAATAGAAACTGAGCGTATTAGGGCTATAAGTGAATTTAAGAGACCGGGTAACAAAAAAGAATTACTTCTATTTTTAGGTATGGTTAATTTTGTTGGTAGATATATCCCACAGTCCTAACCTCCCACATAACTATATTGGCACCTTTATACTCACTGTTAAAGGAGAATAATTTATATAAGTGGGGTATGTATGAAGATAAAGTATTCAAAGATATAAAAAGTAGATTAGTTTATATATCATGTGGGCTATGGAAAAGTTTAAGGACTATGTTGTGGGAATACACATAACCATGGAAACTGAACATAAGGCTTTGATTCAAATGTTACATTCAAAATCATTAGATGAATTAAGTCCCAGACTTCTACGATTCAGATTAAAGTTAATGCGTTTTGACTATCATGTCAGATATACACCGGGTAAGGATCTAACTGTTGCAGATGCTTTATCAAGATAACCTCTCACGAATACCTGTAATGTTACTCATAGTAAAACTATAAATAATAATACTTTAATTCTTAATGCAGTATCTAGTTTGAATAACTAAGATAAAATAAAACTAGCACAGAATAATTGTAGCATTTGCAAGCAAATCAAAAGGTATAGTGTACATGGTTGGCCAAGAAAAAATAAAATTACAGGAGAATTAAAAAACTATTATCAGTATAGGTACTGTGTTTCAATAGAGGATGACATACTGTTGTATAATTGTAGGGTTGTTATACCAAAACTGTTACAAAAAGAAACCTTATTGCAGATTCATGAAGGGCATATGGGTGTATCTAAGTGTAGTGAAAGGGCTAAACAAACAGTTTGGTGGATAGAGTTATCTAAGAAAATTCAAGAATTAGTTCAAAAATCTCCTAAATGCATAAATTCAAGAACAAATCACAGCGAAGAAATGATCATTGAACAATTGCCAGATCGACCATGGCAGAAAATAGGCTTAGATCTTTACAAATACAATAATCTATGGTATGTTGTTATGATAGATTATTATTCTAGATTTATAGAGATTTTTAATTTAAATGATATAACAGATGATAGTATAATTATAAGTGTTCCGTATTTGATATCTTTTTCTTTTTTTTTCATTAATGTTTCGGGATAATTTTATAACTAGAAATAGTGCAATTTGAAAGGAAAACATTTCGTCTTACGCATAACATTTCGAATAAATATTGTTTCTTACTGGCAACCACTCTTTAACTTTGAAGCGAGCAACCCTTTTTTCAACTACACCCGCAACGACCGCTAGTAACGGCCAACTTCCTCGTCAATGCAAGCACAAACGCTTTTGACGGTACACATTACGTGCGCGTTTCGTTACCAACAGTAGAGAAGATCTCATTTCCCTGCTCCATCGAATACTAAGGCAGTTTTCCATACCTGACCTGTGGATAAAAGAACAATAGTGGACACATTTGGCCAGAAGATAAATCACACCGGGCCCGGTAAACGTCGGGCAGCTCAGAAATTACCCAGGTGAGTGTTTACCAGGTCTTAGGTGTCCATAACATAATTATTTTTTGATCCTTGCGAGCCAACACAGTGGTAGAGCCACGCGGCAGCTTCTTCTTCTCGTCTATTCGTATTTGATGAAAGCCTGATGTAGCATCAATTTTTGAAAAATATTTGGCTCTTTTAAGCTTAGCTAAAGTATTTTTGACTTTAGGTATGGGATAATTCGGTCTTTTAATATTTTTATTAATTTTTGTGTAGTCACCACAAATACGTACCTTATTATTTTTATAAACTATTACAACCGGTGAAACAAAGTCGGTAGGTTCTTCTAATGGGCTAATAATGCCTAGGTGCTCTGATCTATCAAGCTCTTCTTTAACTTTAGGTAATAACGGAATGGAAAGATTTCTAGGTGAAATTTGTATGAAATATTGGGGATTGTCTATTAATTTTATGTTGAATTCACCATTGAATATGGGCCGGCTCAAACCGGGGTGGTACCACGACCTCACAGAATACCAGTGTGAAGTAGAGGTTTACCTCTGCGTTTTGCTTGGTGAGTGCAGGTGGCCGGAGGCCCTTTTTACTGGAAATGAGGCATTCCATCTTAGTCCTCACGGGTGACAACGCATCTGCATTTTGATTCGCAAACGAGAATAGATGTAGATGTCTATGGGCCACAGCAACCACTTACCATCAGGTGGACTGTGTTTTTTTTTATAGGATATGGGGCTGTGTGCTCGTTTGTCACCCTTATCCTATAAAAAAAATATTTCCTTTCAAATCGTGCTGTCTTGGTAAGAGTGTTATCTTTAGTTTCACACACAGTTTAAATTTTTAAATTTAACGTACATACGTACTTTCACCGACGTGTCGTATAGGCCAATTCATGTGTGATGTTTCATGCGAGCAGTTCGAACGCGATATTATTTTAGATGATTTAAAAATAACATTACAGTTCGCAACGACCGATGAACAAAAGTTCTGTTCGCGAACTAAAGATCTTACTGCACAATAAAGAAAGTTTAGTAAATTACAAACTAAAATTGAATAATGTCTAATAAAGACAATGTTCAACAAAGATGAAGAAATTAAAATTCGTAACGATTTTGATGACGCATACTACGCTATTGTCACGCATTTGAGCAAATTAAAACAAGATGACAAACAAGTCAGGCGTATGAGTAGGTCCTTTAACTCCGAATCGTTTGCACAATCCCACAATCCAAAATTGCCTAAAATTCCCTTGCCCAGCTTCTCGGGTTATAGTACTGATTGGAATTCATTTTATGATTTTTATATTTCACTCGTACATAACAGTAATGCCTACACGGATGCAGAGAAGTTCAGATATTTACTCCTTACTTTAAAAAATGAACCTTATAGTTTAATTAAATCAATTCCCATTACCGACGCGAACTATTCTGTAGCCTTACAGGTATTAATTTCGCGTTAGAAGAACAAAAGAATTATAGCTTCCACTCATCTCGACAAAATTCTCGATGTTGAACCTTGTTCAGAAAAACCAACAATCAGCTTACGTAACTTACTAAACATTTACCAAGAAAATATTAAAGCACTTGAAATCATGAAATTTCCTACAAACGAATGGAGTTTTATCTTATTAACGATTTTACTGCGAAAAATTCCCTCATCTATCCGCAAACGTTTTCAGTTATCATTAAAATCACTATCAGAAATTCCTGATATCAACACACTAATATCCTTTTTGGAGCGGGAATTGTCCGCAAGCGAAATTTCTCACCCTAATTTCGGTCAGATTACTAAACACGAGGATCAATCAAAATCAAACGCACCATCAGGCAGCGGCGGTAGCCGCACGACGGCATCTCCGGACGCACGCCGTATATTTATAGGAAACAACACATCACAGCCTGTCTCAAAGTCTGCATATAATATTCCAAACAAATTTCCGAGTGTTAAATATCCATTGTATATGCTGTGACGCCCAACATACACTAACTAAATGTCCGAGGTTTTTAAACTTATCACCCAAGGAGCGCTATACATTTGTTAGTGGTAAAAACGTTTGCTTTAATTGTTTACACATTGTACACGACGTTAAGCAATGCAGATCAAATTTTATGTGCCGTACGTGCAACAAACATCATCATACGCTAATTCATTTCAATAATTAATCTTATGTAGGTGCTACCGAGACAGCTGATCCGCATGACAGCTCCGCTTCACTCCCTCCTACAGCGTACGATCCCGCCACTTCGAGCGATTCTCAGCTGGTTATGACATCGATAAATCACACGACTCGCGACGCTAGCGCGCAATCTAGTTCTGCTCAGTCAGTACGAACGAGTAGTGCTACTGTCAACAGCGCTCATCGATGTTTACGTAAATAATCATAAGCGATCGACCATGCGTTGTCTCATAGATTCGGGAAGCCAGGTTTATTTTATTAGTGAGGCGTGCGTACAAAGTTTGGGCTTGGCGAGAAAACATGTCAATATTCCTCCTGTTTACGGAATTAATGAAAACAAACCGGTTTATCCAAAGGGTTTAGTTTCGTGCTATATTACACCAAAGAATAAAATACAACCTTCGGTACAAATCGATGCCTTAATTTTACCGAAGCTTATTACTACACAAATGCCCTTTTGTCAATTACCTTATAAGGAATGGACACACATTAAAAATTTGACGTTGGCTGATCCCGATTTCTGCACACCACAACCCTTAGAAATGTTACTTGGAGCGGACATACTTCCCCAAATTCTATAAAACAATACGGTGACTGGAGCGCCTGGTACTCCCATAGCAATAAATAGTATTTTTGGATATTTATTGCTAAGCAAGCTAGATTTTAATATTCATTCACCCGTTTCATTTCCAGTTCAAGTGTTTCACAGCTTGGTTAACGATGAATTTGATCTCCAACGCTTTTGGGAAATAGAATCAATTACAGAACAAAGGTCTCTCACTCCCAACGAAGTTTTGTGTGAGACATTTTTCGAAAACACGCATACGCGTAATGATACAGGACGATATGTAGTCGCTCTGCCTTTCAAGCCTGACGCCTTGCCCCTTGGTGAGTCACGAGACATTGCTATCGCTCGATTTCGCAGATTGGAATATAAGCTTGAACACAATCCGTCATTGAAATATAGCTATCATGCATGCCTCCAGGAGTACTTGTGCCTTAATCACATGGAACCTAGTAACTAGTGATTGAATTAAACCCATACTTATGAGCAAATAATAAAAACTTTGATTTAAACTGAGTACCACAGCCTGACCTTACAGTTTCAGGGATTCCATATCTAGAGAAATTTTTCTTATACCTTATTGTTATGTACACATAAGACCTGGCAAACACTCACCTGGGTAATTTCTGAGCTGCCCAACGTTAACCAGGCCCGGTGTGATGTATCTTCTGGCCAAATGTGTCCACTATTGTTCTCTAATCCACAGGTCAGGTATGCAAAACTGCCTTAGTATTCGATGGAGCAGGGGAATGAGATCTTATCTACTGTTGGTAACGAAACGTGCACGTAATATGTACCGTCAAAAGCGTTTGTGCTTGCGTTGATGAGGAAGTTGGCCGCTACTAGCGGTTGTTGCGGGTGTAGTTGAAAATAGGGTTGCTCGAACACATACGCACCACTAGGTTGGAACTTTAATAAAGCCGATTTTCTGTCGTTATATTCCTTAGCTGTGGCCGCGCATTGCACTCTTTTATATGAGTTAGACTTTGAAATGAGCTTAGAATATTTTTATAAAATTATCAATTCTGCCATAGATGACTGCGTTCCGAAAAAAAAGCGAAGTCGTGTAAACTCAAAGTGCATTTATCCGGAGTGGTACACTGTTGAAATAATTCGCAACATAAAATTGAAGGCTTTGCTACATAAACGGTACAAGGCCAGTAGATCGAGAACTGATTATGACGCGTTTGCTTGGTGTAGTACTAATGTAAAGAATATGATAGGACTCGCATAGGAAAAATATCAACAACGTGTTCAAAATCAAATGTTGAAAGACCGAAAGTCTTTTTGGATTTTTGGAATTTCTGGTGCAGCTGAGCCTGCTGAGTCGGAGAGCCGGCGCAGACGCGTATTTGTACTTACCGAGATCTCGAGCGGTGGTTGGTTACGCATCCACAAGCACGAGCGGCACCTCCGCCACGCGCACACTCACACGCGCTTTCTTTGCCAATGTACTCAACACTAGATCTAACTGACGATCGTTGCAGTTACCTACTCTATTACTCTGAGTAAGTCCACAAAAAGTTTTAAAGTGTTCATAATAATTACTCACGACTGAAGAACACGAATACAAATTATAGTGCCCTAAAACTAATAATTCACCGTACTTATCATAAAATTGTTCAATAATGTTAAACAATAAAAAATATTAATTAGCACTACTACCAGGTGGAATATATATAACACAAAGCAAGAATAGATATCTGTTTCGTATGTGTACCGTAGCACAGACCAGTACAAACACCTGTTTATCGACGTTGACATTACTCGGTAATAATACTCTTCGCAGTTCATAACGCGATGTGGCCACGAGACACACGCCGCCTTGTTGACGTCCATCCGCTCGGTCACATCGTGTAATGGTGTATCTCGGTGGAATTATTTCTGCGTCATGGATGGATTCATTACAACCCGTTTACGTGATGGCAAACAAGTCTGCAGCTGCGGTGGAAATATTTGTGTAGAATTATTTTAACTTTGTTTGGAGCCCACGCACATTTTGATACAATATCTCCACGGATTTATTGAGGGTTTTTTGGTTTGATGGATTGGCCTACGAAACCACACTCACTCCGAGAATTCTATATTTAGTACCCAGTTTTCTGGCTGACACAACTTATTATATTTGCTTTCCGGGACTTCTATAATAAAGGAGGCATAATATCTTTCTGTCTTGTATTTTATTTTTTCTACCTTAACTGTTACTTCTTCTCCATAAATTTTTTTAACATATATTTCTATATTTTCTACGGTTGTTTCCTTTTGCAATCGTCATACATGTAATTATTTTTTCCTTTCTGTTCCCTGAATCAATTGTACTCGTGTTTCTACCTTTTTGACTTCTGTTTGAAAATCGTTTTTTCTTCCTATTTACAGCTATTTACAGTAGTCCATTTTTCTTCCTTTTCTGGTTCTATCTTTTTCTTTTCTATTCTATCAATTTTGCTTAAACTCCTCTCACTATTTAATTCTTGTAATTTTTCCTCATTCGAAACTGTCTTCGCCGATTGCATGGCCACACATTCCTTTGCTGGTACGTTATTTCGAATAACTTGCACTTTTTCTTTAACAATTTTTGCAAAGTATTGAGACGGTACTTTAGTTCCTTGATCTGCCTGATTACATTCCTTGTCTTCAATTCTAATATTAATTCTTGTTATTACCTTGTTATTTTTTTCTAATAAGATTTTAGATTTTGTTTCTAACATATCCACTTTATTTACGTTTTCCTGGACTAACTTCATATTTGTTTTAATTCCTTTAACTCCGTTTCTGTGCTATCAAGGTTAGTTATCAGTAATGGATATTATTTCCGATGCTCCACCAGCCGAGATTTCATTTCCCAGCGAAACTTCCGTATCTCGTCTAGAAGTTGGCTCTCATAAATATATAAATACTTATTTCTAACACGTCGGTACAACCTAAGTCTTGTATTTCTGGCGAACAAGTATCAAAATTTATTTAATAATTCTAGTAATTTATTGTATTCATCTGTGTCCAAATCAGCTACATCTAAATAATAATAAAATACTAAATAATCCGATAATAATAACTCATTGTGGGAAGGATGGTCAATTGTCATTACTTCCCTCTGCTCACTATGCTTCAAGTCATCAAGTTCACTACGCGCTATGAGCCTATTCGACTCCCACTCAATAACATCGTCTCCTATGTTTATTACTTTTAAATGGCAATTCCTCCACCTGATAGGACCGCCTACAATAATATAAGGCATACTACCTAACTCATAATATACAGGGTTAGTTAGTAAAGTACAGTCATTAACATTTATATCAATAAAAACTTGCAAATGCCACGCATCGTTATGGTATATTCACAGTCCTTTAAGTATATTGGGAATTTCGTAATGAAATCTATCTTACTTCAAATCACTTTCAAGTTCAAGTTTTTTTACAAAATTGACAGAGTTGACCAAGATGCAGATGCGTTGCACTGCTATTTTACGCTGGTATTCTGTGAGAGCGTCGTCCTTCCCCGTTTGAGCCGACCCATTCGTGCTACAACTATACTAGCTGCAGCATGGCTTTACCATGTATATATAAATACCAAGAGGGTAACGAACATTTATTTTGGAACGAAGTGCCTTATCAGATGGTACAATTTTCGTGGATGGGGGCTAGCCGAGAAAAAATGTAAGATTCTTCGTTCACAACCACTTGTAACGTAATGTAGACGGACGTGTAATAAACGCTAGTAATTAAGTTATTTGTATTTTTTAATCAATAATATAATACGTTACCACAGCAAAATAACTAGCGAACCAAAATAATGGGTTGACCTTTTGGTATTGCGTAAGCACAAACATCGACCGAAGTCGCGAATGTCAATGCGTGTAAATGCCATACAGAATACGATCAAATTCAGCCACAGTGAATGTATGTCACACGGTTTAGGCAACATGTAGAATAATATGCACACTGGCCATAAAAAGTCCTCCATGAGCGCCACCACCTGCCAGACCACCGCTCCTGCAGACGTGATGTCAGTGTAAAGCATCACCACCAATTGCATGATCAGCACGGCCAATTGGCCGCAGAGCGTGTCATGAGCCTACCGCTCACCTCAAAGGAATGGGGTCTAACGTTGAGCGGCTTTCGGACGCAGCCTTGAGAGCCTCCTTTAATTCTCCCTCCAGCTACCACCCGCATAAGGTTGACACATATGCTCCACCAACCAATACAACGGCATATATAGCCAAAAATAAGATAACATTAATAATTCGACATCAGAAAGGGTTTATGTCACTGACTATTCATTTTTCGATCATGTTTGTCTTACCCACCAACAAGTAGTGTCCTTTAATCATTCAAAAATGTGAAACTTACAGAGATATATTATCATGTTGTTATATAAATCACTATAGAGATCAGACAGTCTGCAGCCCCGTAATGAAGACGGGGGCTTTGGGCAAAGCTACTTAGGCTGTGAGTCAAACCAAGACGCAGAGGCTCAGGCGCAGCACACCCGTTGATCCATCACAATACGCAATATCGCAAGAAGCAGTAAGCATCAATGCAACTATCGTACCGATGGCGCCCCCTCACAACATACCCACATGTACCCTATTGTCTTTGGTAACAAAATTTATACTGTTGGTAACTAAAAATAGCACCAACGTATCATAGTAGCACGCTACTAAAACGTCAGTAGCCAAAACCCCACGTATCATAGCGCTATTGCACTAAGACATAGAGTTGAATATGCTTGCTGCACTTCGCCGCCCACAATCGGTAGGGGTGTGCGATGTCCACGGGCAAATTATATTGCTACAACAGACTCGCTTACCACCGGCACTAATGTTATATGCCTAGGACATACGGTTAGCGAGTCCAAATTTACCTCGGTCTCGGACGCTGTGCAGCAGTCTACACGCTACTGCAATAAGTCTTTTCAAGTTTTATTTCTATCAATATAATGATTTTACATATATGAGACCTTCCACATATTTGTTTTAATTCATAGATCTTACTTTTATATGTATTTTATATATAGAACTTCAAGTCATAACTCTGCTATCATAATGCTTATGCATCTATGAGACCTACTATATTAGTGATTTTGTATCATAGACTTTTACTATATTTAGTCCCTAATATAGGACTATACATGAAACATTACTAAAGTTGTCAGGCACCCGACAACAATATATATATATATATATGTACGACCTTGGGTATGCGTCGCCGACAACTCCCTCGTATAAGCAATTATTACAAGAACACTCTCATTAAATTTTGACCCATTTTTAAATTATTTAAAAAAAGTTATTTCTCTTTATTATTTTAATATAATCAACTTGTATATCTATTATTTAATACGTTTTGAATATTTTAAGCAGTTTTAATTAGTTTTAATAAATTTGAAGGTTTTTAAAGACAATATTAAGCCTTTACTGTACTATAATAAGTACTTAATATTCGAAATGAAGTAGTTTATGTGTGAACTCCTGTGAAACCCAATTAATTTTTATGAAGTAAACTAATTACATTAAAAAAATTTAAGATTTGATTAAGAATAATTTTCAAAAATCTTACTGTATGTAGTATCAGATTTGAATGAAAGTATTACTTTACTATGCTTCATTAAATCAGGAAACATACCATACTGGATACCAGTATTAAAAACAATAACTATATGATGCTGGATTATATCTATTATAGACGCAATAACTTTAATGGAAATCTCCCACAGATCTGCAGTTTGCTTAATATCTATAGTATATTATAAATAAAGGTTAATATTCTGCACTTTTGTCCATGTAAACTTTAACTATGCCAAACCTCACACTGTTTCGAGCACGCAATATGCTTCAAAAGGGATACGAATTTTCTTTTTACATATTAATTAATTTATAGATAAACAATATTTCGCCGATTTTAACGACCTTTGAAAAACTTTTAAGAAAAAATGTTCACCAAGAATTTTTTTATGGAATAAGGGTGGGGTGACATACGTGTACACAGGCTACCCGATGGTAAATGGCTGCTATGGCCCAAAACATCTATTCCTATCATCGATTAAGAATCAAAATGAACATGCGTTTTCAACCCTGACTAAGATGAAATTAACTCATATTGTAACGCCCTCCCCCCTTTCTTTTCTTCTCTTCCATCTCTATATATACTTATACTTGTATTTCTTTATAATCTATATCTATAAGATATATAAATATATCTAATTTACGGTACCAGTATATCTTGATCTTTCTAAAGGTTTAAATATAGGCCGTTTAATAAATTTATGGCGTGACCGTCTTAGTTAGGACCCTTATTTACGTTGTGTTTGTATAGTAACTTAGTTATTTTAGGTGTATCTTGGAAGAATGAATATTCACGAGAGCAATCGAAAGTGTTGGTAGAGTCTTATAAGCTAAAGAACCCCGTTCACGAAGACAGAGCTCAAAAAAGTTAAGAACAATAAATTGTCCCTATTCCACTTGTATCAGGTTCACAACAGTCTATTCTTTATTAATTAATCCCTTCCCGCTTGGAAAAGGCTCACAGTATTTATATCAAATAGCAGATACAAGGGCTTCGCTCTTCCACATTTAAAAAAAATGTGGAGGAGGTACACGGCTCTGCACACGCCGTGCACGGTGAGCGCCAACCATTTTAATGCGCTCATACCACCGCTAAATACCAACGTATCATAGTAGCACGGTACTAAGGCGTCAGTAGCCAAAACTCCACGTATCATAGCGCTATTGCACTAAGACATGAAGTTGAGCATGCTTCCTGCACTTAAAAGTACTACCAAACACACCCACCCTAATCCGAAAGATAGCCGACGTATCATAATGCTATGCGCTAAGACGCCGCCCACAAACAGTAGGGGTGTGCGATGTCCACGGGCAAGTCGTATTGCTACAACAAACCCGCTTACCACCGACACTAAGATGATATGTCTAGGACACATCGGTTAGCGAGTCCAAGTTTACCTCGGTCTCGGAGGCTGCGAAGCAACCTACACGCCACTATAATAATCCTTTTCAAGTCCCATTTCTTTCAATGTAATGCTTTTACATATTTGAGACCTTCCACATATTTGCTTTATTTCATAGACCATACTATTGTATGTCTTATTCATATGGGACTTCAAGTCATAACTCTGCTATCATAATGCTTATGCATCATAGAGACCTTCTATATTAATGCTTTGGTTCGTTAGACCTTACTATGATAAGTCCCTAATATAGGAGTAGTAATTGTGCAACTTTAGTACTAGCATTCGATCAGCCGACCATCCCATATATACAGATTGGTTCAAACAGTGACGTTATATTTTTTTTTGATTCCTCACACCTAGGGGTATCCGGAAATACCCTATGTATGTTCCGTGGTTTTTTGTAGTTTTCGAGTTATGATTTTTTTATCCTTTTTTTGATAATATTCACTCTAAACAGCCTAACATTGAAAAAAATGTAATTGTGAGATTTTTTCCAAGCTTTTTTTTGTGGCATGATCCTTATGAGTTGCCCTATTATGCATAAAATAATTAGCTTCCTAACGTTCACCGAAGATACAATAATTTTAATCGAAACTTAAAAATTTTCTGTCAGGAGAAATAGTAATAGAAATAGTAGTAAATAATAATAATAATAATAATATCATTTATTCGCTTAAACATGGTACATCAGAGGTGACACATAGTTGCATATTTTACAAGGTCCACATGTTTACCACATCTGGCATGCGAAAATTATTATTTAAATAAAAATAATTCATTATGTACATAGATTAAATAAAACCAAATAAATATAAATTAAAAAAGTTAAAATTACAATAATAATTTCAAGCAAAGAAGTTAATTATGTATTATTCAATTAAATTAAATTAATTATGTATTATTATTCAATTAATTTAAATTAAATTAAAATTACAATCACTATTTAATTATGTATTATTCAATTAAATTAAATTAAATTAAAATTACAATCATCATGTCAATCATTATAAATATTAAAAATTAAAATGTCAAAAGAGTATACAAATTATTACACAAAAATAAAGTCTAAAATAATATAGTAAAGTCAAATTTAGGCAACAAGATTTTATTCATTTAAAAATTGTTTTACATCATAAACACATTTTAATAATAACCAGCTTTTGAGTTTAGTTTTAAATTTACCAGTTTCTTTCTCTTCTTTAATGCTTACCGGAAGTTTATTGTAAATCTTTACACTCATCTCGTAACAGCCATTATGATAAAAGGCAGTTTTAGGTATACGTTCTAAAACTAGTCTACTAGATTTTCGTGTGTTACGTAAATATACCTCAGATGCTTTTTTGTACATATGTAAATTCTTTTTTACATGAACACTTGCTTCAAATATGTACATGCCTGGTAAAGTTAGTATGTTCAATTCCTTAAATAAGGGCTTACACGAATCATACCATTTGGCCCCAGTTAAGGCTCTCACACACTTTTTTTGAGCTATAAAAGCTCTTTTTGAATAAGAGCTATTACCCCAAATTAACAATCCGTATCTTAGTATTGTTGCAACATACCCATGATATGCAATGAGTGCGGTTTGGCGTGACGATGTTCTTCTTAATCTATTCAAAACATTTACAAATCTATTAATTTTATTACAAATTTCGTCAATATGAGCTATCCAATTACAATTACTATCTAGTTTTAGTCCCAGAAATTTCTTCTGATCGTTTTCTTGCACTTTGTCATTATTATACCTTATGTCAAGGTCTAGTTTCTTTCTACTATTACTATAAAATTGAACATAACAGGTTTTAGCAATATTGACCTTTAAATTATTATCATGTAACCATGAAATGATATCATTTATTGCGCATTTAATGTCATTTTCGTAATAATGTTTATTTTCATGATTATTTTTTATGATCAAAGATATGTCATCCGCAAATAAAACGCATGGGAATGGAGTTGAATCCGGTAAATCATTTACATAAATTACAAACAAAAAAGGCCCAAGAACGCTTCCCTGAGGGACTCCAGTGTACTTAAAAACTAGTCGCGATCTAAATTTTGTTAAAATATTATTTTTGTTAGGGCTCATAACTTCCACACACTGTTTTCTTGATGATAAGTATGATTCTATCCATCGCAATGTCAGTCCTCTTATCCCATACTTTTCTAGCTTACTTAATAAAGTGTTATGGCAAACAAAGTCAAATGCTTTTGACATATCAAAAAATACACTTGTTACATTTACCTTATCATCTATTGCATCGGTGATTCTTTTTAGTAAATCAAAACATGCCATCATGGTTGATTTGTTTTGCTGAAAACCATACTGTTCTTTTTTTTATAAAATTATGTTCATTAAAGTAATGACTAAGCCTATTGTGCATAGCTTTTTCAAAAATTTTGGAGAAAACTGACAAAATAGTTATTGGACGATAATTGTTCATATCTTTCTTATCGCCTTGCTTAAATAAAGGCTTGACCAGAGATAGTTTTAATGACTCTGGAAAAACACCTACTTCGAATGATAAATTTATCAGATATGAAAGTACAGGCGATAGTTCATCCTTGCAGTGTTTTAATGACTTTCGTATTTACACCATCATATCCTTCACTTTTAGAATTTTTTAAATTAACTATTAATGCCTTTGTCTCCTCCAGAGTAATTGGACGTAAAAACATGCTTTTGCACTGACTATTTATGTTATACAGGTGTGTTGCTTTCGTTTGCTTAAATTTAACTGTTCTTGTCTGGTTTTCATAATACTTATTAAAAGCATTAGCAATTATCTGTGGAGATCTTAGACATTCATTATTCGTGTTTATCATGTTTATATAGTGGTCGTTTGATTTTAATCCCGCCTCCGATTTTATTATATTCCATGAACATTTTCCTATATTCTTACTGGTATTTATTCGTTTAAAATAATTTATCCTTTTAGATACATCAATACATTTTTTTAATAATTTGGTGTATCTTTTATATTTTTGTTTATTCTCTTCAGTCTTTTTTCTATAATAACCAATTTTGAGTTTCCTTTTCATTATGCAACTAAGTCTTAAACCTTTTGTGATCCAGTTATTTTTATACTTCATGTCTAGTTTTTTTGTCTTAATCATTGGAAAGCATAGATTATAAAATAAGATAAAAAGTTCCATAAATTTATTGTATGCAGTATTGATGTCCTTATCTTCAAAAACTTCCTTAAAAGTAAGCTTTTTTATACATTCACGAAATATATTTATGTAATATAAATTATAATTTCTTTTATACTCCCAAGTATCCTTTAACTTTTTTTTCTGTTTATGCACATCAATAGATAATATTTGCGCCGATTCATGATCAGATAAATATAACTTT
Source organism: Parnassius glacialis (assembly GCA_033319125.1). Taxonomy (NCBI): domain Eukaryota; kingdom Metazoa; phylum Arthropoda; class Insecta; order Lepidoptera; family Papilionidae; genus Parnassius; species Parnassius glacialis. Next base: position 7,817,709 of record JAVANC010000014.1, read on the forward strand.
TTAACACATGCCGTTGCATTCATTATATTACTAAACACATGATCTATACAATTGTTTCCACGTGTTGGTTCATTAATATGTCTAAATAAATTATAATTCGAAATGATGTCATTTAATTCAATTGTATTTTTATTATTTTCCAAAGTATTGATGTTAATGTCTCCAACAATAATAATTCTTTTATTATGATTATTTATTAATTTTGACAATAAGTTTTGTAGTTTAAAAAAGAATATATTCACATTCGAACTAGGTGTCCTAATAATAATAATAATAATAATAATCTTTATTTCGGACCAAAATTCATCCATAGTAGTGTTAGTAACAATTGACTTATAAACTAGTGTTAGTAAACATTGAAGTATGTACAAACTTTTTCAAAATTGGAGAATTATAGTTCTCCGCTACTGTTTTCAAAATGCTGTTGTGACTATCTCTCACCCTTCTAAGCAGCGAAGCTGTCTTCTTACGTATTATCGCATGAAAGCCGTCCGTGCGAGCATGCGCAAACATCTCCGACGCACTACAGTATCGAGGCAGTCCCAACAACATTCTGAAAGCATTATTATATTGAACACGCAGGACATCCAGCGACCTTTTAGTGTAATTGATCCATAGATTGCTCGTGTACAGACTCTGGCAGTATGCCTTAAATAGGGTAATTTTAACTAGGTTAGTACATCGAGCAAATCTACGGGCCAGCATGTTACTCCTGACCGCTAGAGCCCTGCGTTCCCTCTCAATATCTACATTGTCTTTCAGGTCATCGGCAAGAAAATGGCCAAGATATTTAAAAGACGTCACTTTTTTAATTTTTGACCCATTCAAGAACAGGTCAGGTTCATCAGTCCTAGGCTTGCCCCTGACCCCAAAGACAATGTACTCACATTTTTTGACATTATATACCAAACCATGCGACTCAGCATAGGCTACACACACCTTCAGTAACTCTCTTACTGCCCTCACCGATGGTTCCAGCAGCACCATGTCATCTGCATAGCTGATGTTGTTAATACTAACCCCACCAACACTGCATCCGACACGCTTGCTGCTGAGCTCGCCTATGAGAGCATCTATATATAGGTTGAATAATCTGGAAGACGTTAGACCCCCCTGCCTTACCCCGCATTCCAACCTATACGGTTCACTAAGAGTATCGTCCCATTTCACATGATTTATTTGTTTACTGTACCAATATTTGAGCAGACCACATATCTCTGACGGTACACCCCTGTCCTCCACCTTCCTCCAGAGCACGTCATATGAGACGAGATCAAATGCCCTGGAAAGATCAAGGAAACAGGCATATACCGGGGTACCCCGATCTACGTAATATCGAACAGTGTGCTTCAGACTTAAAATAGCACTTTCTGTTGATAGTCCTGGTCTAAACCCGAACTGTGTGTCATACAGTTGAATGTGGTCACTTAAGATGGTATCAAGCACACCGTCCAACACCTTTGCTATGATAGTCGCTAAGGAAATAGGACGATAGTTACCCTTGTCAGAGATGTCTCCCGTCTTGTTCTTCACAATGGGAACTACTATTGTCTTCATCAGCTTTGTAGGTAAGTAAGAGTGACTAATACACAAAATGATTTTATACTTTCTAATTAATTTTGAAAACTTGGCAGTACCTTAATCTTTCATAATAACATAAAAAAATGACACTTAATAGGCAAGTTTTTCTGTTACAGACTTCTGAAGTTACTCAGGCAGGAAACTACCTGAATAGTTAATTTGATTTAAAAAATATTTTTATCATTTCTAGGGCCAAACTAATCATTGCTAAAGAATCATTTCTAGGGCTAAACTAAGATAGTAGATAGTAATCAACGTCGCCAGGGACTACCCAGAGTGGATCCAGAAAGAAGAGATGTAATCATTGAAAAAGTAGAAAGAGACCCTTCTACTAGTTCACGAGCGATTATGAGAAGGACTGGAATCCCAAGGACTTCAGTTTTAAGAATACTGAAATCAGGTGAGTGCATTTTGTTATTTTGTAGACCTCTTTATTCAAAATCCCAACACATTGCTGCACTGCCATTTCAAATCACACTCATTTAATTTACTGTGAATTGTCGATGTTTAATGTGTTGTGTGTGCGTGTAAAAGAGAGAGATGTAGAGACTCTTAAACAAGCGCTCGTAATTCAAAAATAGGCGCTAGGACGCCACTCTAGCGAATCATAACTTTTAGTTTCACGTTCACGTGCTCTATTGGTACGTACCTCTAGTATTGTATACAATGACAACCTATAATAAAAATACTAATAATTTTTTTCCAGAGGAATATCACGGGTGTCATATTCAGCGTGTTCAACAACTTAACGACGCAGACTATCCAAGGCGTGTTGCTTTCTGCCAAATAATGCTGGAAAGATTTGCGGAAGACCCGGATGTTTTTAACAAGATACTCTGGACGGATGAATCCCGGTTTGAAAGGACTGGCGTCTTTAACATTCACAATTATCATAGCTGGGCCATTGAAAACCCAAAAAAGCATACAGTCAAATTTTCAGAACAGATTTAGTATCAACATGTGGTCAGGAGTCATAAATGGAGAAATGGTTGGGCCCTTTGAATTGTCGGCTAGGTTGAACGGATCCCAGTACCTGAACTTTCCACAAAATAACTTAAATGGTTTATTGTTTGAAGTTAATTTACAAACGAGGAGGGATATTATATTTCAAAATGACGGTGCTCCTTGCCATTTTGAAAGACAAGTTGGTAGTTAGCACCTCAACAGAACTTTCCCAGGAAGGTGGATTGGGCGTGAAGGGCCAATCGAATGGCCTGCACGCTCACCAGATTTAAACCCTATAGATTTTTTTTATTTGGGGATTCTACAAAGAGATAGTGTATGCTAGAGAAATTAATTCGGAAAATGAATTAAGGGAAAAATTGAGACAGTGCGCAGAAAAAATCAAACAAAATACGAATGCTTTTCGAAGACTAAAAGCCAATTTTTTTAGACGATGTAGACTGTGTATCGAAGTTAATGGCCGCCATTTCGAAAATTTACTTTGAATAAATTTATCTTTAATTATTTACTAGTTTTATTATGAATCTTGAAATAATTTGTCCAGAACGTAGTAAAATGATACCTTGTTGTCAATAAATTTTAAACAATAAGTAAAGACACTGGATGTTATTTTTGCTAACCTAAAGCATTTACTATCTTAGTTTAGCCCTAGAAATGATAAAAAGATCTTTTAAATCAAATTAACTATTCAGGTAGTTTCCTGCCTGAGTTACTTCAGATGTCTGTAACAGAAAAACTTGCCTATTAAGTGTCATTTTTTTATGTTATTATGAAAGATTAAGGTACTGCCAAGTTTTCAAAATTAATTAGAAAGTATAAAATCATTTATTACTATTTTTCATTTAATGTTGAAAATTCAAGCCCCACTCTCCTGACAGAAAATTTTTAAGTTTCGATTAAAATTATTGTATCTTCGGTGAATGTTAGGAAGCTAATTATTTTATGCATAATAGGGCAACTCATAAGGATCATGCTACAAAAAAAATCTCACAATTACATTTTTTTTTAATGTTAGGCTGTTTAGGATGAATATTTTCAAAAAAAGGATAAAAAAATCATAACTCGAAAACTAAAAAAAATCGCGGAACATACATAGGGTACTTTGGGGTTACCCCTAGGTGTGAGGAATCAAAAAAAAAATTTATAACCTCACTGTTTGGACCATCCTGTATGTACAACCTTGAGTATGTGTCTCCGGCAACGCCCTCATATAAGGGAATATTACAAGAACACCTTCATCAACTAAGAAAATTTTGATCCATTTTTTCTATTATATTACAAATGTTATTTATCTTTATTATTGCAATATAATCGACTTGTATATATATATGTTTTAATACATTTTGAATATTTTAAGCAGAGTTTTAATAAATTTAGAGATTTTTAGAGACAATTTATGCGTTTACTAATATTATAATATTCAATATTCCAAATGAATATATTTGAACTTTATGCTTATTATTTGCATTTTAATTGTTTAAAATATAATTTCTATGACATTTTAAATGTCTTTATAATGAATTTAATTATTATTTATTAATAATAATTATGAGGCGTCACAATATGAAACACACCAGCATTATTCAATTGTTTCTCACTGGTATGATCTGAGAGTACTGCAGCTACTTATAGCTACCGTAGCTGCAGCGTGGCTTTTCTACGTAAAACAATGCATTTACGCGTTACTAAAATGCCGCCATTTGCTTATCTATATTAATGCACGGTTATCGTAGCTATCGTCGGTCGATCATATATACCATGCACATTACATTAAAATTAAAAACACTAACTACTCTACCTTCGCTCTATCGTTAATGTTTTTATTTGTATTCTTATTTGATTTGTGGTAATAAACACAGATAGAGAACAATGGATCGACAAAAGAAAGCGATCAGATCCAATGCTAGTTTGGAAAAAAGAAAGAAAGCCCACACACACACGCACACGCACGCACAAACGCGCGCGCGCTCGCACGTACGTACGCGCACACGCACACTCGTACACGCACGCACTTTTTGCTTTAGCGCTGCTCCCCATTGCCGGTCTCTCTGTCGCAGTCGAGACTTATTAATGCGATATGAGTGGTGGAAACTCCTACTCCATCTTCATCCTGTTCTTCTTAATATCAAAAGAACAATCTTATTTTGGGCTAACATTTATGAAATTCGAATAATAAAGTTATTTTAAGTGCTGAACGAAAATATAATAAACGTGCTTAATTATTTGAAATGAAAAAACTATAATTATGATTCTTTGATCATTATGAGTTGCCATTTGTGGTAAAATAAATTAAACATAAAAGACCTAAAAAGAATAAAATGTAAAAAAAATATTATGAATGAAATTAAATTCTATTTACAAAATTGTAATAAATGCTTAGTAGTAAAATTGCGACGCTGCAGCTATTATTCTTGCAGCACGAATGGGTCGTCGCGACCAGGATCTCACAGAATATCAGCGTAAAATAGCAGCTTACTGCTTCTGTGTTTCTGTTTTCTGTGCTTCTGTGTTATGGTAAGTGTTTGCCGCTTTATTTTCTTTAACTAATTTAATTAGCTCTGGTTTTAGCACCTGCATATTTGCGTCAATGCCTTTTGCTTGTAACCAAGCCACCATTTCTTCTTTTTTATTAGCTTGGGTAGGTGGTTTCTGTATTTGAACCGAGTGATAGGAGGCATTATCCATGAATATTACAGAAGGCTCTGGTAGGCTGGGCAGAAGCACGTTCTGGAACCACTCTTTAAATGTAGTGGCATTCATTTTTTCGTGATAGTCATTTGTGGTTTTTGATTGAAATGCCAGTAACGCGTTCTCCACAAAGCCGTATTTTGCAGAACCTGCGTGGCATATTATCAGACGGGCCCCCTTACCCATTGGTACTTTCGACGTCGACGCTTGTGTATCATCCGTCCAAGAACGGGAAACCGTGTGATTGGCGTTTAACCATGTCTCGTCAATGAACACGACATTATCCCAGTTATCAATATTTTTTGCTTCTCTCAAAAAACTTATCCGTTTTAAAATTATGTCGTATCGTTCTAATAAAATTTTTCTTTTGTCTGTTTTTTATACGAAAAACCAATATCTTTTAAGATTTTGGTTAAAACAGTTTTACCCCCGCTAAACAGTCCAGCTTCTCTTAACGATGCCAAAAGCTTTTTCCTGTTGAGATATTCATTTCTGGAATAGTAGCCATATATATGAATTCTAATTGCATCGGCGTCAAAGGTGTCAATATCTGTCACGGCTTTAGTTCTAGTCGGGTCTAGTTTCTTCTTCGGAGTACGTAAAATATTATCTTCCGTGCCAGTAGAGCCGAACTTTTCTTTATTAATATTTGTTATCGTTCGTTTGCTAACTCCAAGCGCCTGAGAGACGCGTTCTTGTACTTGTTCGACAGGTAACAGGGGTCCGCCATTTTGCCGCTCCCGCTCAAAGTAATCTTGCAGCTTGATGATTAACTCACGGGCTCCACTTTTCAATGTTTTTCCACGTTTAGGCATTATTATGCATCAAAAGTAAAAAGATCGCAATACAAAACACAATCGAAATCCGATTTAGCGCCGATGTCAGTTTGAAAAGCAGAAACAGTCCATTAAACGAAAGCCGGGTAATCAAATAAAAATAGATCGAAAACACTTGAAGAACTTGGTCTATGCGCACGAAACGACAACAGACGACTGTTTTAGCGTCACAAAATGGCGGCCCATAACGCCATTTGGGGTTACCATTTTCAACCTAAATATAAAAATGCTACTTTCTTTCGCGCGTTCAGTTTGGTCGTAGTTTTATTTTTATATTTAATAAAAGTTATCTTATTGTCCATTATTTTCAAATTCTTAAAAAGAAAAACAAAACGTATTATTTTATATTAAGTATAACTGTATAAGAACAGATTACGATACTGTTATTGCCTGTTATTGTTAGCACAGCACTACAAATATAAAGCGCTGACATAACCTTGTAATAGCGCAGTATAGATTTAGAAAAATATTGTTTACCAAGTTATTTGACACTCAGTTTGGCACAAAACTATAACATTCATTGATTATTGATATGATAATGTTGTTTTAATGCTCATCAATTGTTAAAACGGTAAACAACCAAAAAATATTTTTATCGTAACTGCAACGCCATTACAAAGTTACGTCGTCAGTTCAATCGCGACGTGTCAGGAACGCATTCTCTGAACGGCCGAACTATAATTCATTTGGTCATTCGCCTCGCTCGCTTGCACCGCTATACTTACGATACGAATGATACAGATATCCGTCACGAATATCCACAGTCGAGGCGAGCCGAGTGATATCATCCAACCGATGTTGAACAGTTAGTGTATAAATGAAGTGAATGTGGAATCCGTTGGATTACTGATCTATGAATCCACCCAATATTACTAATATCTTAACGAATACGAATATATCGGTTACATCTTTAGTCATTAATTTATATCAAAGAAAATCTTTCATTTAAAATACATAGTACAAGTAGTAGCTATTGTGAAATAATACACAGCATGTTGAAAGTGCGACACTACGATCTTGATATTATAGTGATATACAGACCGCCTCACACTAACAAACAACTGTTTGTAAAAAAACTGGAAATAGTAATTCAACGATGTTCATGTTCAGTTTGTACATGTTCAGTGATTACAATATTGATATTTCGGAAGATACTTGAAGATTGCTTGTAGTTATCTTAATATGTTATCATCACGAGGATTACAGTGTGGAATTCAAGAAATAACCCATGAGGCAGTGAGTACGGAGCAACAGACAGCCACCTGCATCGATCATGTATTCGTAAGAACTCAGAGAGCGTCCGAGGTGCAAGCGTATTTACTTACAATGCAATTAGCAGATCATTATCTAATGGGACACACAGTTGATAGAGGTAAGCGTATAAAATTGTGCAAAGCAAGTTTGAATAACAAAGTGATTGAAAAAAGGTTAGGTGAACAAAATTGGAATGAGCTTTTAAATTATGATGACCCTATCAGTTTATATAGACTCATAGCAATTTTTTGTAATATATATGACTCAGCACAAATAAAAATACGGCTAAGAAAAAGGGAAAATCAACCCTGGGTTAGTAAATCGTTATTAATTTATTTATTTATTATATGGACAACAAAACAGATAACATTCAAAATACATTAAAATATAATATAAATATAACAGTTTTGTGCCAGATTGTTATCCTAAATATGTTGACACATCATTTTTATATGAAATACAGAAGATCAACTCTACGCTTTGCAATGTTTATGACATACATAAGTACAGTAAACAAAAATATACAAATAATAAATTTAAAACCTATGTGATATGGGAATGAGTGTGTATAAGTGTGTACTGTTTCACTGCTCTTTTGAATATCCTGGGTCTTGGGTCAAAAACATCCATGCCGGTGCTTTTCATGGATATCTCGTTGTAAAGTCGACACATTCTTATTATCGGGTTATAAAAAGAAGTATCATTCTTATAAGTCTGCAGGTAAAATGTCTTGCTAGCAATTCGGGGATTGCGCTTTGTAGTTAAGTTTAATTTACTTAAGAGGTAATCGGAATCAATCTTATTATGGAGAATTTTATGTAAATATATAAGGTCATATTCCTTACGGCGAATAAGTAAAGCAGTCACTTTAAATTTGTCGAGTAATTCACTGTAACTAACTAGATTATGAGCAAACCCACATTTGTAGCCAAGTATTCTGAGAGTTCTTTTTGGACGCTTTCTATACTATCTGAACAGACCGTGTAGCAGGGAGACCAAATGATACAAGCATATTTAAGAATGCTACGAACAATCTATAATAAACGGTCAGGAAGTTTTGAGGCCGTTTGAAGCCCTTAGTGCATCTCGTTATGAAACCTAGTAACTGGAATGCTTTGTTTTTAATGTACGCATAGTGCTCACGAAATGTTAATTTAGAGTCAAACAGCACATCTAGGTCTTTAACTACCGTTTTCCTGTCTAATGAATCATCGTTATTTTTAAAGTCAGAAGTTTGTTTATATCTCTTATTAGTGAATGTTATAGCAAAACATTTTTAACATTGAGGTGTATACTGTTAAGCCGGCGCCATTCATATATTGAATCTATATCATCTTGTAGTTTACCGCAGTCAGAAAAGCTCTGTATCACACGGTATATTTTCAAGTCATCTGCATATAGAAAACAAGGACTGGACAGTTTGCAAATCAGATCGTTTATAAAAATTATAAAAAATAACGGATCTAGATGTGAACCCTGAGGAACACCAAATTTAACTGTGACAGGTGATGACATGAAACCTTTGAGAGCGACAAGTTGGCTTCTTTTATCGAGGTACGAATGAACCCAGCGTAGTAGATTTCCATGAATTCCCGACATAGCCAATTTCTTACAGAGTAAAGTATGATTTACTTTTCGAAAGCTTTCGTAAAATCGGTGTATACGGCATTAACCTGCCTACCCATGGCGAAAACTTCACATAAGTATTTTTTGTATTCTAACAAGATAGTCACTGTTGATTTGCCGCCTCTCACAAAACCGTGCTGCTTGTTGGATATAAGCGGCTTAACTTAAGAATAAAAATGATCATATAACGCAAATTCAAATACCTTAGCAACACAGCACAAAATACTAATAGGTCTGTAATTTTCATAGCTGGACTTACTTCCGGACTTGTGAATGGGTACGATGTGAGCCAATTACCAAATGGAAGGTAAAGTAACAAACTTTAGTGATTTATTAAACAATAATGTTAGTGGTTCACACAGTTCCCTTGCACAATTTAAGAAAAATATAGCGGGGATTGCACCATACCCTGGGCCTTTGCGAATATCTAATTTCTTTAATTTGTCCAATATTGTAGCCTGATTTAGTTCTATATTACACATACTGTAATTACAAAAAGTATCACAATTTACAGTGTCATTAGTAACCAAATCCTGGTTGATGACAGGTTGAGAAACATCGAAAGCTGAACTAAAGTACCGAAAAAAAAGTTCACATATTCCTTGTGTGTCAGAAGAAGTTTCTGTACCAAGTGTCATAGTCTGTGGCATACCTGAGCTACCTATTTTATTGCTAACAAAATTCGAAAATATCTTTATGTTGTCCGATAAACCCTCCTTCTTGGAGGTAATAAATGATGCATACGCCGATTCCTTGAGTTTTTTACATCTCGTGCGTAGCAATGCATAAGTATTGTAATCCTTAGGATGATATTTCTTAAAACGACGATGATATTTACTTTTTTCTTTAAGACACTTTATTAATGCTGAAGTATACCATGGTAAATATTTGTTATTGGTTTTACTTACAAGCGGCGTGTGTTTTGCAATTAATTTATTTACGATAGTGTAAAAATTATTGACAGCATAATTTATATCCGGTTCATTCGTTAAGCTAGACCAATCAATAGTTGCTAGATCCTTTTTAAATCATAATAATTACATTTGCGGTAGTTATATCTTTTTTGTTGCGCACGTTTAATTGTTTTTAATTTCAAATTTTTCATTATTACAATTTTAAGGCCTTGCGAACAGGCGTATTATCATCTTTACGACGCATTACTAGCTTACATGATTGGCACTTCCATTGTCGTTTCAGTTCGTATAAATTGTCTTTATAGAAAGACGTCGATAAATTATAGCACTTGTAATGGTAACATCCCTTGCATGCAATATATTTAAGCTGTTCGTCACTACGAGTGATTTTATTGCATGCTAAACAATGCATTTTAATAATATTGTCATAGGTAGTAGGTTAAACCGTATGAGGAATATGAGGTTACTTGCTTCAAAGCGATAATGCAGCAAAAACAGCGCACACGCAGCGTACTTCGTCCAAGTGAATGCAATTATATGAAGCGCTTTAAGAATTATTTGCCTTCAAAGAGGTGTATTATAGTAGGCACACGACAATCGCTGCAGATTTTTGCATCGATCTGTAAGTTACTACTGCAATAAGCGCCTAAGCGGCGTTGTTGTAACAGCCGTTGAGCCGTGGGTTGGTGTAGGTCATGGATATATCCGATAACGTAGATTTCAAATAAATATTTTAGAAAATCCTCTTGTAATGTCAATTGTATTATTAATTTACTATCACAGAACCATAAAACACTACACTGGTAATAAATTTAATAAGTTCTTCACTACTGTACGGCACTTTTGACTATGTTATTGATAAAAACTCGAAGAGCAGATCTTTACTTTGTCAGCGTAAACGACATATTATATATGTATATATAATTATGATTGAAATTAAAGACAGATTGTTCAGAACGTCAGAAGTTGATATCAAATTCCAGTAATAATAATTTTAGATTAGAGTGTACTAGATACAGAAACAATGTACAAAAGTTAATAAATGAAGCCAAAAACGATTATAAAAAGAAAGAAATAATTAATAGTAATGGGGATGGTTCAGCAGTGGACTGCGATTCGAAGGACCATGCGGTTATGGTTGTGTAGCGTAGTTCTAGGAACCAAAACAAAATGGCGGAGAGTGCCGCGTGTGTACTATATACTTTAGACAATAGACCCTTGCGTAAAGTTCATTAGATTCATTGGCTGGCACGAAGGAAAGATGAGCTGCTGCGGAGTAAGGATCATCAATAAATAAAACAGCTCATAATATAAGGAATGGACAGCACAATACCTTGATGTGCTGCAATGAATAATTGCTGCTGGGCGCGCGATGAATTATGATGATACTTGAACTCTTCCCGATGAATTCGTATGCACCAAACCAACTTCCAGCGATTGAATTGCGCTTTTAAGACAACTATACTGTTGGACGCGGCCGTCCAACGCGGTTTTACTTATTAACTAACGTATAAATAGTTTAAATTGATTCCGCTAGATGTCGTTACTGGGTTTTTAAAACGCGGTAACGAAATGTTTTCTGACATGTACTTAACTCCCGCCGTTGAGCCGCGCGTCAACTTATAGTACATACGGTACCTATACGAGTACGCTTAAATTGTTTCTATTTCGTAGCTTATTCGACTACCTGCTTTCGATTTCGGTTGTTTGTTATTTGCTTTGTGATTTGGTTAAAGTTGAATGGATTTATTTCGGCTTTCATTTTCGGATTTGTGTATTTTCTTGGATCGGTTTTGTTGATTTGGTTGGTATTCCTTTATACATATTTAGACTCTGGCTTTGATTTTGGATTTTGTTAATTTAAAATCGTTAATTGGTTTTCGTTGTTTTAGGTTGTTTAACAATATTTCAAAGGAATATTAATAGAATAGATTTATATTGACTACTGCTTTCGATTTCGGTTTTCTGCGATTTGTTTTGTGATTTGGTTTAAGTTGATTCGATTATTTTTGGCTATCGTTTTCGGATTCGTGTTGTGTAATGAATTGGTTTTGTTGTTTTTATTTTAAAAAATATTTAAAAGGAATATTTATTCCTTTTAGATATTTTGGATTTGCTTTTAAAAAAATATTTAAAAAGAAATTTAATTCCTTTAAGGTATTTTAACGTTTTTTTTTTATAAATAGGTTTTTGTTACTTCATAATGCCTCGCAAACGTAATTTCAGCCTTTCAAGAGTATCTTCTCAAAGACAAGTGAAAAGATTAGCTCGATCGCTAGAATCTTTAGAAGATGCTGAACTGAGAAGGCAAGAACAAGCAGAGCGTCAGGCTGCTTTTAGAGCATCTGAGACACCTTCTCAACGTCAGCAAAGGCGTCTTGAACAGACAAAGCGTCAGGCTGCTTTAAAAGCTTCCGAAACACCTTCTCAAAGTCAGGAAAGGCGTCTTGAACAGGCAGAGCGTCAAGCTACTTTAAGAGCTTCTGAAACACCTTCTCAAAGTCAGCGAAGGCGTCTTGAACAGGCAGAGCGTTAAGGTACTTTAATAGCTACTGAAACACCTGCTCAAAGTCAGCAAAGGCTATTCGAACAAGCGGAACGTCAGGCCGCCTTAAGAGCCGCGGAAACACCTGATGAAACTCAACACAGACTCATTGAGCAAGCTGAACGTCAATCTACTATAAGGGCATCTGAAACACTAGAACAGACACAGGCGCGAAGAGATGCAAATGCACAGCTCCAAGCTGAACGTCGACAAAATTTTCAAAGAAACAATTGGTCGGTTTTTAATGCGCAGCATTCGATAATGATCCGTTGATTGATTATAAAAATCACAGGTTAGTCGTTATCGGACTGATGGACAAGTCGTGTAGATTTTGCAGCGCTTTAAAATGGAAAGATGAAACCGCAGGCATGTGCTGTTCCAATGGCAAAGTGTCTCTTCCTTTACTTGGGGAACCAGAAAAACCTTTGAAAACTCTCTTTTTATATGATGCTAATGAGTCACGGCGCTTTTGAAACAGGATCCGGAAATATAACTCATGCTTTCAAATGACGTCCTTCGGAGTTGACCGGGAAATAATACCTACCTAATAACTGCCTACTCCGAACAAAAAAGTATCATGTATGGATTTTTATGCGTATCATATGATGTTGCGAGAAAATGATTTTAACCTCTTAGCCCGGTGTAGACAATTATTTCATCAATTTTTGGTAGACATGTATGTGAAGGTAGAAAGTGAACGTCTCCGTTATATATCTTTAAATCAAAGAAAGCTGTGCGTTGAGAATTACATACATTTACAAGATGCACTTTTTAGCGACGCCAATGTAAACCCCAGAGATTTAGGTAAAATGGTAATTCTGCCCTCATCATTCGTTAACAGTCCCCGCTACCTACACGAGTACACACAAGACGCATTCGCCTATGTACGAACTTACGGAAGACCTGATCTTTTTGTTACTTTTACTTGCAATCCCACATGGAAAGAAATAACCGAGGAGCTAATGCCGGGCCAAAAAAGTACTGACAGACACGATTTAGTTGCTAGAGTATTTACATTAAAAGCACAAAAATTAATGTATGTATTAACAAAGGGAAAATTTTCGGAGAGGTGCAGTGCTTCATGTATTCAATTGAATGGAAAAAAAGAGGATTACCGCATGCCCACATTCTAATACGGCTTAAAGAGAGGTTGCGGCCCAGCCATATAGACGACATAATAAGCACCGAGATTCCGGATCCTGAGCAAGATAAAGAATTTTATGTACCATCGTCCGAAATATGATTCACGGTCCATGTGGAGCACGAAATTCAATATCGCCATGTATGAAAGAAGGAAAATGTACAAAGAAATTCCCTAAACAGCTATTAAAAGAAACAGTGCACAATGACAATGGCTACCCTTTATACAGACGCAGAGCTTCCGAAGATGGTGGCAGGAAAGTTACAATCAAATCTCGCTCTGGAGCATTCGAAACCTTAGATAACAGCTGGATTGTCCCGTATTCGCCCATTCTATGTAAAATGTTTAATGCCCACATTAATGTAGAAGCATGTAGCTCTGTCCGCGCAATCAAGTATATCTGTAAGTACATAAATAAAGGAAGAGGCCAAGCAATATTTAATCTCAGGAATGAAGGTGAGGCAAATCCCGTTAATGAAGTACAGACCTTTCAAGCAGGGCGTTATGTCAGCAGTAACGAGCGTGGCGTCTCCTTGGCTTCCCTTTACACGAAAGGCACCCAACAGTTACTCACCTTGCTGTGCACTTAGAAAATGGAGAGCGTGTATATTTCACCGAAAGAAATTTCCGAGAAAGAATTGCATCATCGCCAAAAACTACACTAACAGCCTTCTTTCAACTTTGTCAAACCGACCCCTTTGCAAAAACGTTGTTATATTCTGAAGTCCCCCGCTATTATACTTGGAACACATCTAGGAAGGAGTGGAAATGCCGTATTCAAGGCGCGCCTGTTGCAAATTGGCCCGGTGTAAAGTCATCAGATGCCCTTGGTCGTGTGTATACCGTCCATGTAACTAATTTTGAATGTTTCTGTTTAAGATTGATGCTGCACCATGTTCGGGGTCCTACAGGATATAAAAACCTTAAACCTGTCAACGGTCAGGAATGCGCAACTTATAGAGAAGCATGTGAAGCTCTGCATATTTTAGAAAACGATAATCACTGGGATGAAACCATGGAGGAAGCTGTGCTGTGCCAGTCACCAGCCAAAATTAGGGATATTTATGCAACTCTCATAACATCTTGCGGGCTATCTAATGCACATGAATTGTGGGACAAATATAAAGAGTACATGGCGGAAGATATTTTGCGAAGGTTACAGCAGACACACGCGAACATGACATACAATGAACACATTTATAATGAAGCACTTGGAAAAATTGAAGATAAAGTAATGGCAATGGTAGGCAAAAAATTAAGCGACTTTGAAATGATAATCCCTCAGCGAACAACCGAAAATGAACTAAATGATGAAATTATACGTGAAAGAAACTACGATATACCAGCTTTGCAGCAGCAAGTAGCCGAATTTGTAACCCGCTTGCTTCCCGAACAAAAACGAGTTTTTGACAAAGTATTAGGACAAATTGAATCTGGAAATGGTGCACTTTTCTTTTTAGATGCCTGGAGGAACTGGGAAAACATATTTGTTAAATTTATTATTAGCGCAAGTACGGAAAGATAAAAACATTGCAGTGGCCGTAGCTTCCTCCGGTATAGCCACCACGCTGCTAAGCGAGGGCCGCACTGCACATTCTTTTTTGGAATAAAAAGAATAAAGGTGACAGGTGACAATTGTCTTTATTTTGAAAAATTTTATTTAAAACAATTATTTATTATAATATTATATATAATTATTCATTTAAGTGTGAAAACGAATGTTTATACAGTGGTGTAAATTTCTGAAAGCACAAATTTTAAAGAAAAAAATTTTAAGAGTGAAAAACGGACATTTTCGTGATTGTCCAAAATAATTGGATCTCCATCGATCCTCCTGTAATTATAACTCCTGGAAATTGTTTGCACCCTGGTACTTTTTACTTAACGCATATACACCATGTCGCTGCGTCACTTCCTCTCCGCTAAGACCGCCTGCACTCCAAACGATGACATCAGTGCAACCGCCCAGCCGGCGGCAAACGCCGATAGTAAATCGGAATACAATCTGCATTGTGTGTCGGATGATGCATTTAACTATTACCACAACGTTTCACAGCGACAAAAGCGGAAGGTGACTAGTACGTCTGAAAAACAGCTATCAAGTTTTATGGAAGAAATAAGGAGTATGTTTTCCGAATTTAAATGTCAACAAGAAACGAAAATTGAAAAACTATGTAAAATGATTGAATAAAAATCCAAAATTCAGAGATTAGCTTGTCTATTGAATTCATGTCTGCTAAATACGACTCGCTTATAGAACAAGTCAATGAACTCAAGAAATAAAATTCTCAACATCTCAATTACATTCAATCACTAGAAACTAAGCTGGAAACTTCGAAAGAAGCGCCCGTTCTACCTGTGTGGAAATTAAAAATACACCAATTAACAAACATGAGTCAAAGGAGACTCTCATTGAAACTGTAACCAATATCGGAGAAGCTCTTAAAGTAAATATACAAAAAAGGGACATTAAAGACATATTCCGCATTACCACTAGAAACCCTGAAAATAAAAGTGTGATAGTTGATCTGGCTAGTGTCATCACAAAGGACACCCTACTGAAAGCATACAAAAGTTATAACAGGAATCCCACAAAACTTAATACAGAACACATTAAACTGAGTGGCCCGTCAAGACCCATTTTCATTTCCAAAAACCTGACTGCGAAGATGAAGCGATTATTTTATTTAACGCGTGTATTTGCTAACAGTAACGAATAGAAATATTGTTGGTCGTTTAATGGGAAAATATTTATCCGGGAAAAAGATGGGTCTCCATTCCACTTGATTAAGGATGAATCAGACCTAAAAAAATTAGTTAAAGTAAAATGACAAGTATTAGTGTTATTACAGGTGAGCTGTCTGATACACTTAATTCTAGTGAAATTACTTTGTGATGTTAACATTGACTGACTTAAAATTTTTCTGCCTTCTACTGTCATGATGGATGATATTTGTAAAACCACAACCAATACACTATACCTATTCATTCACTACTTCTTCCATTTGTATATCCACATGTTGTCAAGCTTCAACAACCCAATGTTAAAAGAAGGCTCAAACTGTGTGAAAAAATCATAAGCGTTTTTGTATTTAATTGCAAATTATGGATTCACTTACAAATAACCTCCGAAATTGATAACGTATCTATTAGTAAATCTTACATTTGTTCTCCTGAAAACACGTCAACGTACATAAATAATTCACTAAATCATCTTAAGGTATTCCACGTAAATATAAGAAGTATATAAGTTGTACTACAAATTTTAGTAACTTTGAGATTCTCCTGAAAAGAATAAATCTTGATCTAAACGTAATTGTACTATCAGAGTATTAGCTGAGTAAGTGTCCTTATCTTCCCAAGTTACCTGGCTATCAAATCCATAGCACCAAACACTGCAACCAAAGTGATGAGTGGCAATTTACATAAAAGAAAATATTGTCGCAAAAGTTAATGAGCCATCTTTGGCTAATGCAAACTGTTGACTATCCAACTTTCCAACAGTGTGGTTAATCTCGCCATTTATCGTTCCCCATCTTGTAGAAATATTGAAAAGATTACTAACACATTAGACACCATTTTGGCCTCTCTTCGATCTTTCAAAACAATTGCCATAGTTGGTGACATAAACATAAATATAGTCGCAAATAATAACGATCAAAACTCCCACTCATATCAAAACTATGATGCTAGTCTATTAGCATCACACTCATTGCTACCGGCTCATTCTTTCCCTACTCGTGACATAAGTTGTATTAATCATGTGATACTTAAAAGTGAAAACCGCTCAGTATCTTTAGTCCTTGATTCATTATTTACGAATCCCTCTCCATTACTATTTTTCTGTGAGCTGAATGGTCAAGTTTGTCAATCTAAAAATACCCGTACAGTTAAGCGAATTGATATAAAGGCCTGTGTGGTTGAACTTGAGAGCCGTGATTTCAATGACGTGTTCAACAGTACCAATGCGGAACATGCAGAAAATTGTTTGACTGAAATTCTGTCCTCAATAATCAAAGCCAACACGCGCGAGATTAATATTTCAAGCAGAAAGAGCATTATCAAACCGTGAATTACTCTGGGCTTGCTGCGTTGCATCCAACACAGAGACAAGCTTATTTGTAAAGTTAAAAAAACATCCACAAAACGAACTCTTAATTATTACTTATAAACGGTACAGAAATTTTTGCAACAACTTGCTTAAAAAAGTCAAAAAAGAATATGAGCAGTCAGAATTTCAAAAGTATAAAAAAAATCCAAAGAAATTATGGACACTCGTCAAAAAAGCTACAAACTTACATCAAAAAGTTTCTCCTTCTGAGGAACTTGACCAAGTCTAATGATCCCAAGTCCGCTGTTGATACAGTTAATGGGTTTTTCGCGAATGTTAGCAAAAATATGGCATCCAATATAACTATAGGTCCTCCTTCTGATACGTCAATCTCCAATTCCATAAATGAAACTGTTAATTCTTTATCTGACTCCATGGCTTTACTGGATGCTGATGATAGGGAAATTGAGAACATTATCCTGGGACTTAGGCAAAGCTGTGCAACAGGACATGATGGCATTCCAACCACCTTAATTAAAGAATCGAAACATGTTCTGATACCAGTTCTAAAATACATGTTCAACTTATGTTTTTCAACAGGCACATTTCCATCAGTGTTCAAAAAAGCTCTGGTTCATCCCATCTATAAGAATAGAGACAAGTGCTGTGTCGACAATTACAGGCCAATATCAGTACTACCTATTTCATCTAAAATACTAGAAAAACTTTTAAATACTAGACTAATAAATTACTTAGACTCTAAAAATCTTATCGCTCCAAACCAATTCGGCTTTAGATCTGGTAAATCAACAGAAGATGCGGTATTAGATCTAACCAGTACTGCTGTTAAAAATCTTAATTGTAAATTAAAATCGTTATGTATATGTCATGACCTTTCTAAGGCTTTCGACACAGTATATGTTTCCATTCTTCTCTCAAAATTACAACGTGTTGGAATTAATGGCATTGTACTGGAATTTTTCAAGAGCTACCTTTGTAATCGAGAACAATATGTTACGATTGGAAATTACACCAGTCGTGGTGAATTGATTGAATATGGTGTGCCGCAATGCAGTGTCCTTGGTCCGACTCTGTTCCTAATATATATAAACGATCTGTGTCAATTAAAACTACAAAATAGCAAAATTGTTACATATGCTGACGACACGGCAATCATTGTTCATGGACAGAGTTGGAAGGATGCGAGATCATATGCCGAGTCCGCGTTGCACTCATTTATGACATGGCTGTCTCGAAATTTGCTGACATTAAATCTTAACAAAACGAAGTTTATTACATTTGCCCCTAGGCTTTCGTCACAACCAGACGCATCATTCGTAATATATGTTCACAAATGTAATACGCAAATTCCTTGTAACTGTGTTTTAATATTGCGCACGCACAGCATTAAGTATTTAGGTGTTGTGGTCGACAGTGTGTTGCCATGGAGTGAAAACATTAAATGTATGACGTCACGTATTAGGAAACTTAAATTTGTCTTTAGCAAGCTGCGTGTTGGCGCTGACGTGGCGATTCTTAGGACTGCGTATTTTGCCTTAGCTCAATCCATTATCAAGCACGCACGCATACACACACACACGCACACACACATACACACACACACATGCTAAATTACGTAGAATATTTTGCTATGTCCTTAGTATAAGTCACTATAAATATTATTTTGTACTACTTTTAAATGGAAACGCCTATCTATGAAAAATACTGAGCTAAAAAGTGATATGGTTAAGTTGCATACAGAGTATACATTTGTTTCAAAAGAAAGGGATCAACTTATAAGTTGATATATATATATATATATATATATATATATATATATATATATATGTATGTATAATAAAAAGGAGTAGGTTCTTTTCTTGAAGGTCCCTATGTCGTATTGGTCCGGACCGATCTATTCCACAAGGAAGTGGTGCGACGAAGAAAACTTCTTTCTATGTAAGAAAGACCAAATTCACGATCAAGCTTGTGCATTCCAGCATCATGTAGAGGGATATTTCACTTCATAAAAAACTTGGCAAAAACAGACGGCGGCTTGAAGTATGTTTTAATGGAAGTGCACTTTAAGATGCAGATTTTAACAGTGGTAGAGCCACGCGGCAGCTTTTGCTGTCGCACGAATGGGCCGGCTCGAACCGGGGTGGTACCACGACCTCACAGAAAACCAGCGTGAAATAGAGATTTACCTCTGCGTTTCGCTTGGTGAGTGCAGGTGGCCGGAGGCCCTTTTTACTGGAAATGAGGCATTCCATCTTAGTCCTCACGGGTGACAACGCATCTACATTTTGATTTGTAATAGAGGATAGATGTAGATGTCTATGGGCCGCAGCAACCACTTACCATCGGGTGGACTGTGTGCTCGTTTGTCACCCTTATCCTATAAAAAAAAATGCAGCCAATCTTGTCAGTGACATCTCTGACATACTGTAGTATAGCAGCCACAGCCACATGAAAGGTCATATAATCATAGCGTCGAATTTAGGGAATATGTAAAAAAATATTCAAAAATATTTAAAAGAGTGTGCTCCACAGCCAAGTCTTTGCATTTGAGCAACAAAATTAAGACGGCTTCTAATAAAATTAAAATGACATGGAGTATAATTAATAGCGAAACTGGTAAGATTAACTCTCGCAATTCAAACTACCAGTTAAGTGTTAATAACAAATTAACCGAATCAGATCAGGACGTTGCAATGGTTTTTGAGAAATATTTTACTGATATTCCGATATTAACCACTAAGTCACTGAATTCTTCTCCTGCGGTCGCCGAATCATTACTTAAACAAAATGTAAATGCGTGTACAAAGAATTTTACATTTCATAAAGTATCATCAAAAGATATTGTAAAATATTTTAAAACTATTGATGTTAAGAAAACTGCGGATCTGTGGGGGATTTCCGTTAAAGTTATTGCGTCTATAATAGATACAATCGCGCCTCATTTAGCTGTTATTTTTAATACTAGTATCGAATCTGGTGTGTTTCCTGATTTAATGAAGTATAGTAAAGTAATACCTTTATTTAAATTTGGTAGTACATTAGACCCCGCCAATTTTAGACCTATTTCTGTACTACCAACACTTAGTAAGATTTTTGAAAAAATTATTCTTGATCAAATGTTAAATTTCTTTAATAAAAATAATTTACTTCATAAAAATCAATTTGGTTTCACAAGGGGTCGCTCGACAACTGATGCCGGTGTTGAGCTGATTAAATATATATTTAATGCATGGGAGAATTCACAGGATGCTTTGGGTATATTTTGTTACCTATCCAAAGCCTTCGATTGTGTTCACCATGAAACATTAATCAGGAAACTTCAACACTACGGTGTAACAAGTGATGCTCTAAAATTAATTATTTCATATTTAAGTAAGAGAACGCAAAAAGTAGTCATCAACAATATGAGTTCTTCCGGGTCGATGGTACAGATGGGCGTGCCTCAAGGCTCAATTCTCGGCCCCTTTCTGTTTCTTGTATATATTAATGACTTACCTTACATAGTAGGAGATAACCATGATATAGTATTATTTGCAGATGACACTTCTTTAATTTTCAAATTAAGTCGACATTTGCTAAAATATGACGAAGTAAATAATGCTATATCTAAATGAGTAAATTGGTTCAATGTGAATAATTTGCATTTAAATGGCACTAAAACAAAATGTATGAAATTTATGACTCCAAATGTCAAACAATTAAATACTAATGTAATTTTAAATGGGGAAAAACTGAGTCTTGTAGATACCACTAATTTTCTTGGAATCACACTAGACGCGAAGCTTCAATGGAGCCCCCATATATCAAAGCTAGCAAGCAGACTTAGTTCTGCAGCATATGCTGTAAAAAAATTAGAAGTCTAACTAGTGTTGAAACAGCTAGACTAGTTTACTTTAGCTATTTCCATAGCATAATGTCGTATGGTATTTTGCTATGGGGACACGCAGCTGACACTGAAATTGTATTTGTTTTGCAGAAGAGGGCCATAAGAGCAATTTATGATTTAAAGCCTAAAGAGTCGCTGCGACAAAAATTTAAGGAAATTAATATATTAACTTTGGCCTCTCAATACATTTATGAAAATGTAATGTACGTACACAAAAATAAAAGTAGTTTTACAAAAATAAGTGATATTCATTCTGTAAATACTAGGAACAGACACAAGCTAGTAGTACCAGTTACTCGACTCCATCGAGTCAGTAATTCATTCTTGGAGCGATGTATACGCTTTTACAACAAAATTCCAGAAAATATACAAAATTTGACCTGCTCAAAGTTCAAAAACTTTATTAAACTAAGTTTGTATAAAAAGGGTTATTATAATATTAAAGAATTTATAGATGATAATAACCCCTGGAAGTGAGGTGATCGCTCCCAAGCTATTTCTAATTTGTTTTATTTATTTATTTATTTATTCTTTATTGTACACACTAAAGTTGGTAACAATAATTAAATATTCAAATAAGATGTACAAAGGCGAGCTTAACCCTAATAAGAGTTCTCTTCCAGCAAACCTATTGGGAAAGAGAAATAGTTTTACATATAAAGCAAGTAGGTAGCAGCGTGCGTACTTAATATTTAACTTAAGACTACTTAATAGAAATTGGCTAAAGTTACAGTTAACAATTAACATATAAGTGTATAAAATATAAGTATAATTTATTTTCTTATTTCTATTGATTTACATACATATATACTAATAAAGATAATAAACATAAACATATATACACATACACACACACATATATATATATATATATATATATATATATATACATACATATATACATATACAATTATATGTATACATATAACATATAACATATGTAAATATTTATAATTCTAAGTTGACAGATAATATTTCTTTACTCTGCTCCGAAATGTATCAAGGGAAGAGCTAGCACGAATGTCATGTGGAAGTGAGTTCCATAGCTTGACCGCCCTTACAGTAAAGGATCCACCACATCGGCTTGTGAAATGAGAAGGAGTTCTGAGAAGCAGCTGTTTAGTGGTCCGGCACAGAGTTTCACGAGGTACAAGATACTCAAAGCGCTCGCGGAGATATGGAGGTGCAAGAGGATTAAAGAGTAAAAGTAAAGAAATGACAACACATGTAAGTCTCGACGTCTACGGATAGGAAGCCATTTTAATTGAGCCCTGTACTCTGAAACATGATCAAACTTACGAAGACCAAAAATAAAACGTATACACAAATTTTGAACACGTTCCAGTTTGTTCAACAGCTCCTCTGAAGCATCCAAATAACTAACATCAGCGTAGTCAATGAGAGGAAGAAGAAGTGCTTGAGCTAAGGTTATCTTAGTTTTTAACGGTAAAAACATCTGGAGGCGCTTGAGAGATTGAAAAGAGTAGTTTACTTTTCTGCTTATCATATTAATGTGAGCAACCCAAGACAAATTATTATCAAAAATAACACCTAAGTTCTTAGCAGTCTCTGTATATGGAATTTGATTATTATCATACGTTACTGCAGGGATCTTCGAACGATCTAATAAATTAAGCATATATGAGCTGCCGATAATCATTACTTGGGATTTAGCAGGATTAACAAGAAGACCAAACGATTTCGCCCAACTGCTGTGTTGTTGTGTTGTTAATTTGTGTAACATACATGATTGTAAGCTGTTATTTAAAAAAAATAGTCCCGCTGGGTTTCTTGCTGGTTCTTCTTAGGACAGAGGTTTTTTTTCGAACCAGTGGTAATTATACAAAAGAGTGACTTTCAATAAGTATTATTTTTAATCTATATTGAATAAAAAAGTTTCTGTTTCTGTTTCTGTTTATGTAAGATGTGCGCTAATATCTGCAATACAGTCCTCGACTACTGCGGATGTTAACGTTAACTATGTTCATGTTAAAATGTTTTTGGTTTCAATAAATATTATTATCATTAAAAAAAACTCCCTCTAAATCTAGCCCAGGAAGAATCGCCGATCTGCAACTTTTGCAAAAAATAGTGCACGAGGTATAATGCTACGACAATGCAAACTTTTAGTGTGGGACGAAAGTACAATGTAGTATAAAAAAGCTGTAGAAGCACTAAATCGAACGCTCCAGGATTTGCGCAGCAATACCGATGTGGAGGAATGGTGGTTTTACTGGCTGGTGACTTTTGCCAAACTTTCCCTGTCATTCAAAAGGGCACACCTGCAGATGAAATTAAAGCATGCCTCAAGTCGTCTATTTTATGGAACAAGGTGACAAAATTCAGTTTAACTACGAATATGAGAGTGCATTTGTATAATGATATCAATGCTGGAAAATATGCTGACATACTATTAAAAATTGGCGATGGGCGGTTGGAAACGGATGCTGAGGGCTGCGTTAAATTGACGAGAGATTTTTGTAATTTAGAATAGAGTCATTCCGAATTAGTTGCGAGCGTTTATTCAGATTTAACGAACAACATACATGAAGACACAAGAATGGTTATGTGAAAGGGCGATTCTTGCACCAAAAAAATGAGAGCGTTAAAAATAAATTCAGATATATTAAACGAAGTAGCAGGAGAAATAACAGAGTATTTGTCGGTAAATACAGTTATGGACACAGAACAGAGCACTTCATATCCCGTAGAGTTTCTAAATTCTCTAGAGTTGTCAGGTGTGCCCTCATATAAGCTTCAATTAAAATTAGGCGTCCCAGTCATGCTAATGCGAAATTTAGATGCTCCTCGGTTATGTAACGGAACAAGTCTGCGTGTGACACATCTTGGACGGAACATAATCGGTGCTACAAATTTGACAGGCGTAGGAAAAGGTGAAAATGTTATTATACCACGGATCCCTATAATTCCCACAGAACTTCCTTTTCAATTCAAAAGGTTGCAGTTCCCTATTAAGCTCAGTTTTGCAATGACAATTAATAAAGCGCAAGGGCAAACGTTACAGGTAGCGGGGGTCAACTTAGAAAAACCGTGCTGCTCTCATGGTCAGCTGTATGTAGGATGTCCGCGTGTTCAAATGCCCAGAATCTCCACATTCTTTCCCCGAATAGAAAAACATATAACATTGTGTACAGTAGCGTCTTAAAATAGTGTTCAGTTAGTTTTTTTTCCAAAATTCCCACAATCAATTAATCAGAATTCCCACAGATCTTCCCTTTCAATTAAAAATTTCCTATTTAGCTCAGTTTCTTTTCATTTCCAAATGCTGCACCTCTGACGGACCTATTAAGCTCAGTTTCCTTTCAACTCAAAAGGCTGCATCTCTGACGGATCTTTTATTTGCCTCAGTTTCCTTACAATTCAGAAAACTGCATCTCTGACGAATCAATTTAGCTCAGTTTCTTTTCAAAAGTCTGCATCCCTGACGGATAATTATGCTCAGTTTCCTTTAATTAAAAAAATATCCCATTTCCATTTGGAATAAACAGACTATTTTCATGCTTTCCTATACGCTGTGTTTTAAAACATTTAAATAGGCTGACGAATCAATTTTGCTCAGTTTCCTTTTAATGGCTGCAGCTCTGACAAATCTATAAAACTCAGTTTTCTTTCAATTCAAAAAGCAATGGATAGTTCATTTCCCAGTGACCATGCGGGCGAAGCCGCGGGTAACAGCTAGTCAACTAATACGAAATATTAATAATTCTGCATAGTCGTAATCGACTGCGGTGATATAATTACGTGACGGTAAAAGCTTTGCAAAACGACAAACGTACTTTACGCTACACAATAATTTCGACCAGAAAGAGAAATGACTTACTAAAATAATGATTGGAGAAACTTCATTTGAAGTATTCGCAATCAGAGAATGTTTTTTTACAGGATAAGGGTGACAAACGAGCTCACAGTCCACCTGATGGTAAGTGGTTGCTGCGGCCCATAGACATCTACATCTATCCTCGTTTGCGAATGCAGATGCGTTGTCACCCGTGAGGACTAAGATGGAATGCCTCATTTCCAGTAAAAAGGGCCTCCGGGCACCTGCATTCACCAAGCGAAACGCAGAGGTGAACCTCTACTTCACGCTGGTATTCTGTGAGGTCGTGGTACCACCCCGGTTCGAGCCGGCCCATCCGTGCGACAGCAAAAGCTGCCGCGTGGCTCTACCACTGTTAAGAACTGTTTCTTCTCTTCCGGGGGTTGGGATATAGAAGAAGAACTAAAATCAATTATGGGTCATTTCGCGGGTTCTAACTGAATCCAAGAAGGTCCATGAAACCAAAGTGGGTGATCTGTAATTTGCACCGAAGTAAGTGCACGCGACAAACAGTCGGCAGGATTTTCTACAGCGGGCACATAATAGAAATTTTGCGATATCAACTCGCTCTGTATCTTGGCTACTAGATTTGCGGCAAAGGTGTCCCAGCGATGGGGCGAAGAGTGAACCCATCATTATGCAACTGTTGAGTCCGAAAAAGCGAATATCTTATCGATATTGATGCGGCTATTGCATTCATTAACAATAGTTGTGATGAGCTTGGCAAGAATCAAAATTGCGCAAACCTCAAGGCGTGCGAGAGACAACCTTACGAGGGGAAACTTTCGATTTAGGGCTAATAAGGCTGACCAAACTCTCACTAGCGTTCTCGACATGGAAATATACAACGCCCCCGTAAGCTTTCTCGCTAGCGTCTGCGAACCCAACCACATTGACGACGCTATCTTTAGTGACATTTACATGACGCGGTATTTTAATTTAACTTAATAAAGGGACTTCTTCCCTAAAGCTTCATTCTTCTTCACTCTTCATTGTCAACTGAATATACGAAATCGTTCATATAGAGACCACTCTCAATTGCTTCCCTAGCTTTAGTATAAGAGGAGCCTTCATCAGCTGCGAGCTGCTTCACAGTCCGCAGTGCGTGAAATGGGCTTGACTTTAAACCAAAGCAAACGCGGTTAAATTCAATAACCTTTAGAGGTTCCTTTGAACTAAAGCGATATAAAATTCGCTGGAACCAACGATCACATTCACGAATTCCAATGCAAAGAAACATTTGGCGGATATCAGCGGATAGTGAAAATACGAAACAAACGAAAGCTTAGAATTATGTTAAATAGGTTGCCTTGTAGATTCTGTCCACTATAAAGAATGTCGTTAAGGGAGACGCGGGTGCTAGTTTTGGCACTAGCATCAAGTACTACACGTAACTTAGATGTAAGATTGTCTTCCCTAATGACACCGTGGTGAGGTATAAAATATGACGGCATCTCTATGGCAGAGTCATCCATGTCCGTTAACGCAGGCGATATATAGCCCTTCCTAAGATATTCGTTAATGACATCATCATAAGCTTTATTTAATTTGGGCGAAGCAAGCGTCCTGCGCTCCAAACAATAGAAACGTTTCTCTGCCATCTGACGCGAATCACCCAAAGACATTTCCCCTTTAAAGGGCAGAGTTACGATATATCGACCATCTCAATCACGAGCAGTCGTGCGAACATAAATTTCCTCGCATGATCTATCATCGGGGCTAAGAATGGGTGGAACGTTCACTTCTTCAATTTTTCAAAATTTGTGAACTAATAATTCGAGAGGTTCGACAGCGATGCAACAACAAGAAACTGCCGAGATATTATCGACGGTAGCAGCAGAACCAACGATAACATAACCTAAAACAGTTTCCAATGCGCAAGGTGCGATACTCGAGGGGTTACCCTTAACCTTGTTATATAACAAGGAAAATAGATGCCCCAATGAGCATATCAATGTCTCCAGGGATGGAGTAAGTATCACCCGCTAAAGCCAAATTATTAAAATTTGTCATTACGGAAGTATCAACCGAAATAAGTGTGCAGACGCTCGGTCACTTTATCTACGACCAATGAACTTATACTAAAGTTTACACTGCGATCAAAGCGCGAATAAAATTTTTAATTTACCGAACCTTGTACTGCTTTCTTGAAGCCTCCAATTCCCTTCACTAGGGGACATGAAGATGTCTTATTCGCAATTAATCCTAGGCATTGACAACATTGATGCGTTATAAAATTGCTTTGAGACGCACTATCCAATAATACACGAACACTAAGTTCATGTCCATGCGAATCTATAACTATAACGCGTGCGGTGCCAAGAAGCACAGTAGCAGGAACGTGAGTAATTTCTTTATTACTCGACAGCGAGCACAAAGCAACGTCGTCAATGCGCGCGTGCTGCGATGCCAAATGCGAGGCGCCTAATGCACCTGTTTGGTTCTTGTGGGTACAGTTCGACTTTATATGGGGCGGGGCGTCCGTGTCAGTCACAATGGGCAAAGAGTTACTCACAGATTTGTTCGACCTGAATGCTTGATTATTTTTTTAAATGTAGCATAGTGTGATGTCTATTGCGACACTTATGACACTGAGTTAGAATTACAATTAGACACAAGATGTTTGTTACTCCAGCAATTAAAGCATAAATTATTAGCCTTTACTATTTCAGAGCGTTCGCTCGGTGAGCGCTTGCGAAAAAAAGTTATATAAGTGACCATGTTAAGTTTTACTTAAACAACATGCGTTGTGTAAAAATGCAGGAGCTGTGTTTACATATGTTAGCGATTTTGTTTGTCTCGACGGCGCATCTATTCGACGGTCGACTCATTTTTAGCTTCTTCTTTTGCATTAGATGAGCGTTGCAATATTTTAATTTGGTTTCGCATAATAGATGCCAAGACGTCGAATGACGGTAGACACGATTTTCCATTTTGAACGAGAGTACTGTGTCCGGGTCCAACTTTTTTAATGCTATATGCAAAAATACAAAATCTATAAGATCACTAAATTTAAGATTTTTGAGAGCGGCTACCGATTTTGCGAATTCATCTAAAAAAGTTCGAGATTATGAACATTTGCGGATAACATAGCTTTAAGATCAAATATTTGATCTAAATATAAAGAAGCCAACATTCGTTTATCTTCGTATTTATTTTTTAGTGCTTCGAAAATTAACAAATAATTATCAGCTGTCGGGGTGATACCAGCACACACAGATTGCGCCTTACCACTTAGCTTGCCAATCAAATAATATAATTTTCAGAATCCGATAAAGAGGAATTATTAAGTATTCTGAAAACTAGCGAAAAATAACGGCCATGTTTTAATATCACCATTAAATATTGGGATATCGATAGGTGGCAATCTAGGCGCATCGTATGAGTGTACTTGAACTGCAGGCTTCACGTCACGCTGAGATACAGGTTGGAGCCGCCTGGCAGCTCACTTCACGCGACTTAATAAATCTTCAAACGACGAAAGCTATTAGTAATTTACTACATAATCGGGATCAATTTGTAATTCAAAACTATTAATTTTATCCAACACACTATCAAAATCTGAACGCAACGAATCTATAGTTTCTATTTCACACAAAAATGTTTCTTGAACGGATTCTAAATGAATGTTTTTTGCATGATCACAAATATTCTGCATACGAGAAAACAACATGTCTCTTTTAGCGTAAAGGGCCTTAAGTCGCATTTCGTTCGCATTTACTGCCATTTTACAGTACAGTAACTAATATCAAACTAATTAAGAACAAAGAATCACACAATACAGAAAACCAGCGTCAAATAGCAGCTTCGTGCTGCTGTGTTTCGTATGGTGAGTGTAGAGAACCGGAGACCCTTTTTACTGGAAAAGAGGCATTTCATCTTAGTCCTCACGGGTGACAACGCATCTGCATTTTGATTCGCAAACGAAAATAAATGTAGATGTCTATGGGCCACAGCAACCACTTACCATCAGGTGGACTGTGCTCGTTTGTCACCTTATACTATATAAAAAAAACAAAGGTGTGGAGAACGGAAAAAAACTGCGTATTTACTATGTACAAGATAACTTTTACAAGGCAGTAAGAATCTATTCCAAAACAACAACAAATCAGATAATGTTTCGCAAGTTTCGTTCCACGAAGTAATAATATTTATATAGGTTCGCAAATAAACCTCTTATGCAAGTATGTACTAAAAAATGAGAGAAATTGTAATTAAAGGCGCGGTCGCTTGCACGTTGTTGCTAAGCGGAGCGATGACAAAAATATCCAACCGTACGAAACGATTTATACGTAAGCAAGTAGAATAATTATGAGGGACGAATTTTTACTACGAGGGACGCGGGCGGTTATTTGTAGTATGGAATAATAACAACCAAATCAAATATTTATGTGGGAACGCACTAGCATATAAATATATTCTAAATTGCGATAAAAAATACGATATAGGTAAATAGACACCTATTGCGAGGACAAACTAAATAAATAGGCTTTTATGTACTTAATGTATTGTCTTGAGTGCGAGTTAGAGTGCGGTTACTAATAAAAGGGAGATTCCCTTTACGTTCTTTAGCGATATGAACAACCTAGTAGTGTGGAACGAAACTAAGATTTACCTAGGTATTAGGCGTTACGAAATCAATTATGTTGTCCAAATTATAGTTGAACAATTATTAACAACGATTCGACTAATGAATCCGGCTCGAAGGACCAAAAATATAATGGTTCAGCAGTGGACTGCGATTCGAAGGACCACGCGGCTATGGATGTGAAGCGCGGTTCTAGGAACCAAAACAAAATGGCGGAGAGTGCCGCGTGTGTACTATATACTTTAGACAATAGACACTTGCATAAAGTTCATTAGATTTGTTGGCTGGCACGAAGGAAAGATGAGCTGCTGCGGAGTAAGGATCAATAAATAAAACAGCTCATAATAAAAGGAATGGACAGCACAATACCTTAACAATGCGCGGCGTATCTCGTGTCTTCAGACTGCTGCTGGCGCGCGATGAATGATGATGATACTTGAACTTTTCCCGATAAATTCATATGCACCAAACCAACTTCCCGTGTAGTGTTCCCGTTACTTGCCGTGTAGTGGCGGTTAAGAATATCCACTACCCCATATTTTCCCGTGGGTGTCGTAAAAGGCGACAAAGGGAAACAGGCAGGAGATGGGCAGCAGCATCTTCCTGATAACAGCAAAAATACAATAAAAAAACTGCGGTTGCCAACCCGCTCGCCAAGCGTGGTAACCATTGCAAATATCCTCCTATGAATGTAACAAAGAGACGGCCCCCAGTCCCCGGCGGCCCCGCTATTCGCGCGCACACACACACACACACACGCACGCAGGCACTCACGCACGCACGCACGCACGCACGCGCGCACGCGCGCTCGCACGCACGCACGCACGCACGCACGCACGCACGCAAGCACGCACGCACGCACGCACGCACGCACGCACGCACGCACGCACGCAAGCACGCTCGCACGCATGCACGCACGCACGCACGCACGCACGCACGCACGTACGCACACACGCACGCACGCACGCACGCACGCACGCACGCACGCACAATTTACAGGACAGTAAGTTGTTGCACCCACATAATGATTAATAATGTGTTACTTGGGTTTTGAGAGGAATAGAACAAACAATGTACAGCCTCCGGCTGCTTTTCTAGATGACATTTTATTAATAATTGCAGAAAATAATTAAACAATTAGAAAAATTTGAGTTGTAATTTATTTTATTACATTTTATTTAATAATAAATAAAAAACGGCAACCTTTTGTGTTTTTTTCAATTTATTGAAACAACTTTTCACCAAGAACGAGTGTTTTTACTACATAACCTACAAATAATACAACAAAATAAAAACAAAACCCCAGGTCCTACAAAAATATGATTTTTTATCATAAGTAACATTACTTATGATAAAAAATCATATTTTTGTTGGACCTGGGGTTTTGTTTTTATTCATTAAAATATGATTTTTTATCATAAGTCATTATTTCAAATTTGATATCCAAGCTGAATGTCTGGTACCTCGACGACGGTACACTGGGAGGTAGAGCAGATGACGTCCTCAGTGATCTTACTCATATTTTTCGAAATTTTCAAAATATTGGTCTTGAACCAAGTAGCAATAAATGTGAAATATTTTTTTCCAAACTCTCTTCTACTACTCATAGAGACACATTAATTCAAAATTTAATCATGTTTCTCCAGAAATAAAAACTGTCAGTACGGAATCACTATACCTGCTAGGTGCCCCGTTGTTTTTCGATAGTATTAAACCTGTTTTAAAAACAAAATTTGATCAGTTATTAAACTACGTTGACAAATTGTATAAATTAAACCCCCACATAGCTCTTACTATATTAAAATATTGTCTTCTTGTACCTAGATTTACATACTTACTCCACTCGAGTCCAGTCTGGAAATGTTCGGATATTTTAAAAGATATTGATAATAATCTTAAAATAGCTATAGAAAAAATTCTAAATTTAACTCTAAATACAACAAGCCTCGACTCAAGCTACTTTACCTATAAAATTTGGTGGTATTGGTGTGAGAAATCTTTCTAGCGTTACATTGCCTGCTTTCCTTGCTTCATTGCATAGTTTCAGTGACTTATGTAACATAATTTTAAATAATAAACTAGACCTGCGTTTTGCTACGGAGGCAGGACAGACGTGGAAAATGTTCTACTGGAAGTTAACCAACAACAACATTGGGATATTCCGTTGCCACAGAGTGTGCAGAAAGATTTGTTTCATAATTTCCATAGTGACCTTCTAGCTGTTTCGACTAAGGAATCTAGTCATGGGTTACACGCTTTACCATCAAGTAATTTTGGCACATTACTTGATGGGGAAAGCTTGCGCATCGCCGTAGAAATCCGACTAGGAGCGGCGATTTTTCAATCCCATCAGTGCACCTATGGTAGCAGCGTCGACAAGTTTGGGCTTCACGGACTTTCATGTAACAAAAGTGCTGGTAGGTTTTCACGGCACGGTTCTTTGAACGATGTCATCCAAAGGGCTATTGTCTCTATAAATGTTCCCTCAGTTTTAGAGTCTTGCGGAATAGTCAGAGACGATGGCAGGAGACCTGATGTTATGACATTAGTCCCTTGGGAGAGATGTAAAGCCCTAGTGTGGGATGCTACTTGCGTAGACACTCTAGTGGCCTCTCATCTCAGGGGTACCTCGTTTAGAGCCGGGGCGGTATCAGAGGCAGCTGAACTGAGTAAGTGGCCTAAATATGAGTCTCTGAGCGATGACTACATATTTGTGCCATTTGCTGTAGAGCCTATCGATCCATAGGGTCCACGTGTGGTGAAGTTCCTAAAGGAACTCCACCCGCGGCTGGTCGTTGCTGCTGGTGATAAGAGTGCTGGTTTTTTTATCCCTCAAAGGTTAAGTATAGCCATTCATCGGGAAAACGCAGCCAACGTTCTTGGCACGATACCGCGGGGAGTAGGA
This sequence comes from Parnassius glacialis, assembly GCA_033319125.1. Classification (NCBI taxonomy): domain Eukaryota; kingdom Metazoa; phylum Arthropoda; class Insecta; order Lepidoptera; family Papilionidae; genus Parnassius; species Parnassius glacialis. The sequence goes on from JAVANC010000014.1 coordinate 7,850,546, forward strand.
CTATATGATAATTAAGTTTCTAGCTTTCGTTTTTTTTTTATTATATTTTTTATGTGATGTCGTAAGGTGTTGAATGAATAAAAGACGTGTTTCTCAGTTCAAGACTTTAATTATACTGCTTAATAAACTTAAGAGTACATGTATTTCTTACACTACTAGTAGGGTGGAGGCACATACACTACACCTCCCCCGATATTTAAAAAAAAAGAAATGTTCTATATTTGCTTTTTTACATTTTATTTTCTTGATACATATAATAAAAAAATGATTTATGATTACATGTAAATTAAATTGTGAATTGAAATATTTAATTATAATATTATATGAACCCTGAATACATAACAATAAATTTAATATAGTGAAAAGATTACAATAAAATACAATGTTACTTAGCCATTAAATTTATATAATTTCTAAATTAAGTAAAATAAAGCAGTTAAAAAAAATATAAAATTAATTTAAAAAAAAAGATTATAATCTTATGATCATGATCAGGTCAGGTTATATACATAATATTATTGAGTCAATCCAGTATACGCATGCGATTTTATTTCTTGCGTCATTAAACCTGTCGTATTTATAGTACTAACCAACGTTACAACAACATGTTAACATGATCAAGTAGGTATATAGATGGGCGACAATAATAATTCGTTTTGCAATTAACTTGACATCATATTAATATCTACGAAAAGTTTCCATAATACTCATTTGCGCACCCGACTATCACTGAAATAGCTAATTATCTACCAGATTCTGTGCTTTACCTATTAACATTCCAACATTATTTCATTGCTGAAATAAGTTAATATTTCAATTCACTCTAACCAATATGTATAAAACACTCACTGAATTTATTTTTATCAGTCAAATCTCTCAATAAATAGTACAATCCTTGCCATTCAACACAAAACTTTGAGTATCTTAACCCGAATGTGATAAACATTAGTGAAATGAAAGAAAAAAAACATGAAAAGGAATTATTACAAGTGTTCTAAATAGGCTTTATTATGATCTACCTAGATAATCATATAATATTAAAATATTCGAATCAAAATGCAAAACTGATCTATATTTCCTTAAAAGATATCAACCGACGCCATAATTGGTAACGAATTAAAAACATAAAACTTGTGCTCAATAATTAGATCGCTTTTGTTCAAATGTTGCAATGCAACATACATATTTGACATAATTAGGCAATAAAATCAATATATAATATTTTTTTTACTATTTTACAGGCATTACAAATTTATATCATAAAATAGTCTCGTAAAATATTTAGGTACATATATCGTTGTCAGTCAGGGATTGAGGCTCACAATATTCTGGTCACAACAAAACTTAAATTAATTAATTGTAAACATAATATAATGAGTTTCACAATCGTATTAAATAAAGTAATTATTTTCATAATCCATACATGTAACTTCGCATTACTCTACTGTTTTTCCAGAAAATAATAAATTGTAATAGATAAAAGTTTATGATTTGAAAGTTCAATCAATATTATACCGAAAATAATACATCATATTACATTTCATATTAAAATATCCAGAATAAAGAAGTTAATGCAAAGCAACGTACCTAATTATTTTCGTTAACACAACAACAGCCATCAAAATACATGTTGCGATCCCAGCTGCGTAAACGATTTGTGACACCTTTGTTTTAAATTCCAAAGTATCTACACATATATGGAAACGTTTGAGATTACATCGTATGATGGTACCTACTTTCAACAACACAATAAAATGATATCGTAAATACCTTTCCTAATAATTTACCGTTAAATATTTGTTTTAAACAATTTTTCTTAATTTACACAGTTTAGGTAGTTATATTTCATTGTGATAATAGGTTTACATACATTATCGAGTATTCATTATTTAAGTTATTTATAATAGTCAAAATCACATTACTACCTTTTATTTTATGACTTTTATAGAATATGTTTATCTTAATTGAGCCAGAAATTAAAGATATACATTATTACTACATACCTAAAGTTTGTTTGACAAAATATTTATTAACATTAGAAGAGACATTTTTTTTAAAGCAGATAACATAATTTTATGTTTCGTTGTCCATAATAATCAAAATACTAAGTATTATGTTCGGAAACTTATAATAATAGAGTAGATACACTTTGGAACAAAATTTAGTTTAAAATTGTACAAATTTTACATTAATAAAAAAAACAAAACAAAGGGTAGAGTTGAAAATATAAAAAAGTTTTGCAAATTCATATAAAATATATCTAAGCGAAAACGCAAAGACATTTAAGTAGTAGTTTAAATCTCTTTGGGAAAACGTATTTATCATATTAAATTTGTTTTTACGTGTGGTTGTTTTTAGATTTGAGCGGGGATCCCCTTATTACCTCATTTTCACGCGTCAGCACGCGATTCAAAGCCGTCTAAAGACGCTAAATTTCAGCAAGCATTGTCAAATTCAATAGAAGTGACAGAAAAAACGCTACTTGGTAACTTGGTATAGAAAGGCAAATAATTTATTTAAATTAAATTAAAATCACTTTATTAAAACTTAAGGTAACCCAATAGCTATATTAAAAGGGACAAATAATTGTTCTTATTATACTCAACATTATTTTATGGAAATCTGAGAAAGTTGAGAACTTAATATTTTCAGAAGCTACTTTGCAATTATTTTCTATTGAGTGAATGTTGTGGAATCGTGTTTTGAAAACCGCCATCTGGAATACGCAATATTTTTCGGTAACGATGTGAAATCACAAATCGATCCCCATGGAGATCAATATAGGTCGATACAACCTCTTAATATGGACATACCTTTGGTTTCAAAGATTTTAAAAGTTTTTATGCGCAGATACTGGAAGATATGAAACCTATGGCTTGAATTTCTCCTACGCTGACGTCGGTCGCGTACGTCGGTCGCGCATACTAATGTACATTGTGTTCTATATAGCCCCACACTACGATGCTAACGACAGCGGCGCGTAATTTGCTACGCGCCGCGTACCGCGCGCGTCGGTCTCGTTCGTCAGCGCCGCGCACGTCGCTAAAATACACTGTGAAGTGCACTGACTTAAGGCCTGAATTCCTCTGTCGCTGATGTCGGTCGTACTCGGTGTAGCCTGATTACTTTCAATAGAGTCCTCAACTTCAGCTTGGTGTTTTTTATCAAGAAATTTCATATCTTCAAAATATATGTACACTTTTTTTGCATACCTTAAGCGAAAGCACAAGGTATGTTCTACTATCGCCTAAAAATTAAGATTCAAACGTTTTATCGAATAAAATCGTATCTAGCAATCATATTATACATATAAATAATATAAAAAGCACATTGTTAGAAAGATAAATGATTGTTGAACTTATTAATATTTTTTTTTAAATTGATTAATTGCTATTTACAAATAAAAAAGGGGTTTTTGTGGCCTATGGTGTGGATTTATCAAGTCCGGAAGGCTTGTAAACACTCTAACTTTTGAAAATATCAATTGTTTAACTCAATCTATTTTTTAATATCTTCATCTATCATGTGGGAAGCCACTGAATGTAAATGGCAGTGTAATTTTGTTTTGTTTAGCTATAATTAATTTTTTTCGGCTCCAAAATGGCGAAATTTTCGTTGATTTGGTAGCCTTGTATGTAAATTAATTCTGTAAAGGGAGCTAAAGCCACAGAGTAGTTTACTCACTCACTCAGTTCGACGCACAGAGTATTTTTTATATACTGGTCAGTCGCCGTCGTGAGTGGACAGTGTTTCGGATGTATGCAGCGGCTCAAAAAGATCGCTGTACAAATACACAATATTCGAATATCCAAATTTGTTAAATACCTGATTATTATGATAATAAGAGATTTTTTTATTACAATATTTTAAAAGCACAGAATAAATTACAATACTACGTACTAAAAGTAAGTAGTATCAATTTTTTTGTCATGGGTGACAGTTTGATGGTTTTCGAGTGTTGTGGTTGAAACCGATAGGGTTGTCGAAATGTAAATTCAAGATGGCGGCCGCAATAGGTATAAATTTTTTCATCTTGGGTATCATTTTCATGGTTTTCGAGGATGTTGAAGCCGATAGTGCTGTTGAAATGTAAATCCAAGATGGCGGCTGAATTAGGTACCAATTTTTTCATCATGGGTGTCATTTTCATGGTTTTCGAGGGTGTTGAAGCCGATAGTGCTGTCGAAATGTAAATCCAAGATGGCGGCTGAAGTAGGTACCAATTTTTTCATCATGGGTGTCATTTTCATGGTTTTCGAGGGTGTTGAAGCCGATAGTGCTGTCGAAATGTAAATCCAAGATGGCGGCTGAAGTAGGTACCAATTTTTTCATCATGGGTGTCATTTTCATGGTTTTCGAGGGTGTTGAAGCCGATAGTGCTGTCGAAATGTAAATCCAAGATGGCGGCTGAAGTAGGTACCAATTTTTTCATCATGGGTGTCATTTTCATGGTTTTCGAGGGTGTTGAAGCCGATAGTGCTGTCGAAATGTAAATCCAAGATGGCGGCTGCAAAAGATATAAATTTTTCATCTTGGGTGTCATTTTCATGGTTTTCGAGGGTGTTGAAGCCGATAGTGCTGTCGAAATGTAAATCCAAGATGGCGGCTGCAAAAGATATAAATTTTTCATCTTGGGTGTCATTTTCGTAGTTTTCGAGGGTGTTGAAGCCGATAGTGCTATCGAAATGCAAATCCAAGATGGCGGCTGCAATAGATATCAATTTTTTCATCATGGGTGTCATTTTCGTGGTTTTCGAGAGTGTTGAAGCCGATAGTGCTGTCGAAATGTAAATCCAAGATGGCGGCTGCAATAGATATCAATTTTTTCATCATGGGTGTCATTTTCATGGTTTTCGAGGGTGCTGAAGCCGATAGTGCTGTCGAAATGTAAATCCAAGATGGCGGCTGCAATGGGTGTCATTTTTTTCATGATGGGTGTCATTCTCATGGTTTTCGCGGGTGTTGAAGCCGATAGTGCTGTCGAAATGTAAATCCAAGGTGGTGGCTGCAATGGGTCTCATTTTTTTCATCATGGGTGTCATTTTCATGGTTTTCGAGGGTGTTGAAGCCGATAGTGCTGTCGAAATGTAAATCCAAGATGGCGGCTGCAATGGGTATCATTTTTTTCATCATGTGTGACATTTTCATGGGTTTCGAGGGTGTTGAAACCGATAGTGCTGTCGAAATGTATTTAACCTACTTTAAAAAATTCCGTATAATCATGTTATGCGTATTTTTTATGCGCTTAAGGTATGTTCAATTGGATTTACCAATTATATTTTACTTCCTCCTGATCCTGAGGGAGTATTTTTTAAGACATTTTTGCAACGCATATATGCATCTCTTGCAGTTTTCCATCGTTGCTGCACATTTTTTTCTGAAACAATAAAAAATAAGAAAAAATGGTAAAATTAATACATATTACACTTTACAGATTCCTTGCGGCAATACCTACATAGATCTACATTACCACTATCTGCTTGGAGAATCAACTATTGGCAAAATCGTTACAGAAGTGTGCACAAAAATTTGGGATGTTCTGCACGACGAAACTTTAAGACTGCCTTCGTCACATGAAGATTGGCTGAGAATCGCTGAGGGTTTCGAATCACGAGCAAATTTTCCGAATTGTGTTGGAGCGATAGATGGCAAGCACGTCCGTATTATTTGCCCTGCATTCAGTGGAAGTTTATTCAGTAATTATAAAAAAATATTATTCAATCGTTCCGTTGGCTATGTGTGACGCTAATTACTGTTTTAAGTATATTAATGTGGGTGCTTGTGGAATAGATTCTGACTCAATAATATTTAGGGACAGTAACTTGTATGCAAAATTACAAAGCGGCGAAATAAACCTACCAGAACCAAAACAAGTAGATAACAGCCGGACACCGTTTCCTTACATGATTGTAGGGGATGCAGCGTTTGGAATATGACGTCATATTTTAAGACCATACGCTCGTAGTAATATGACTCACAAGAAAAAAAATAATCAACTACCGTCTTAGTAGGGCAAGACGTTACATAGAATCTATTTTTAGTATTATGTCTAATAAATTTGAAGAATTTCACAGGCCTATGAGGACTTCATTGATTCATCATCATCATCATTACAGCCCTTCACAAGTCCACTGCTGAACATAGGCCTCCCCCAAAGAATGCCACAAAGCACGGTCCTGAGCCACCTGCATCCATCGACTTCCTGCATATCTTACCAGGTCGTCACTCCATCTAGTGGGGGGACGCCCTACACTTCGCCTGCCGGTACGAGGCTGCCACTCGAGAACCTTTCTTTCCCATCGGTTGTCGGTTCTTCGAGCTATATGGCCGGCCCATTGCCACTTCAGCTTACTAATCCGTTGGGCTATGTCGGTCACTCTAGTTCTACTGCGGATATCCTCATTTCTGAGTTTATCACGCAAAGAAACTCCGAGCATAGCCCTCTCCATAGCTCGCTGAGCGACCTTGAGCTTCCTTATCCGGCCAGCAGTGAAGGACCACGTCTCAGTTCCGTATGTCATCACTGGCAACACGCACTGGGTGTACAATCTCGTTTTCAAGTTATGAGGTATACCTGACGAGGAGATGTGCCATAATTTCCCGATCGCTGCCCAACCGAGTTGCATCCGTCGATTGACCTCTCGGTCGAAGTTGGACTTATCTAGTCGGACTATTTGTCCCAGGTAAACATACTCGTCAACAACTTCGAGCTTAGTGTTCCCAACAACTACCGGCATAGGTGTGACATGGACATTAAACATGATCTTTGTTTTGTCCATGTTCATCTTAAGACCTATCCGTTGGGAAACAATATTGAGATCATTGAGCATAGTGCTTAGGTCCTCCAACGATTTTGCCATAAGGACTATATCGACGGCAAATCGAAGGTGAGTGATGTACTCGCCATTGATGTTAATACCGTATTCTTTCCAGTCCAGAAGCTTGAAAACGTCTTCCAATGCAGCGGTGAAGAGTTTCGGGGATATGATGTTACCCCGTCTTACACCTCTCTGCAATTGGATAGGTTTCGTACTCTGGTTCTGTACTCCGATAGCCATCGTAGCTATACTATACAAGCACTTCAGCACTTCGATATACCTACAGTCAACTTGGCACCGCTGAAGGGACTGCAGCACCGCCCAAATTTCGACGGAACCAAAGGCTTTCTCATAGTCCACATACGCCATACATAGTGGCAAATTCTACTCCTCGGACTTCTGTACAATTTGCCGAAGGGTATGTATGTGGTCTATGACGCTAAAGCCTTTTCGGAAACCGGCTTGCTCTGCTTGGGAGGCTGGAAGTCGTCAAGTCTGCGCGCGAGACGATTCGTAATGACTCTCGAAAACAGCACGTAGCCGCGGCTCGGAAGGGAAATCAGTCTGTAGTTCTTCAAGGGAGCGTAGTCGCCTTTCTTGAAAAACAAGACCACCGCACTTCTACTCCACGCCTCCGGTGTAATGCCACCAGGGAGGACGGAGTTACAGAGCTTCTGAAGGACTTCAAGTACCGGTTTTCCACCCGCTTTCAGAAGCTCCGCTGTGATTCCATCCTCGCCTGAGGCCTTGCCGTTTTTAAGGTGCTGGAGAGCCATTCTAATCTCGCTCAGACTGACGTCCGGAATATCATCGGAATAATGTCGGATAAGACTCGCTCTTGGATCGTTACTCACACTTTCGTGTGGCTCCAACGATGACGTGTACAGCTGCCCATAGAACCTCTCAATCTCAAAAAGTTAAAGTTATTTTATCTATAATAGATATATTAGCACCTTATCTAGCCACTATATTTAATATAAGCGTCGAATCTGGTGTGTTTCCTGATTTAATTAAACATAGTAAAGTCATACCTATATTTAAATCTGGTATTACAATAGACCCCGCCAATTTTAGACCAATTTCTGTACTACCAACATTAAGTAAAATTTTTGAAATAATTATTTTAGATCAGATGTTAAGTTTCTTTAATATTAATAAATTGCTACATAAAAATCAATTCGGTTTTACAAGGGGTCGCTCGACAACTGACGCTGGAGTTGAGCTTATTAAACATATTTTTTGTGCATGGGAGAATTCAGAGGATGCTTTGGGTATATTTTGTGACCTTTCCAAGGCCTTCGACTGTGTTCACCATGAGACATTAATCAGGAAGCTACAGTACTATGGTGTCAAGAACACAGCGCTTAAACTTATTATTTCATATTTAAGTAATAGAAAGCAGAAGGTTATTATCAATGGTAAAAGTTCTTCCGGGTCACCTGTACTAATGGGTGTTCCTCAGGGCTCGATTCTCGGCCCATTCCTGTTTCTGGTGTATATTAATGACTTACCTCACCTTGTAGGGGATAGTCATGATATAGTATTATTTGCTGATGATACTTCCTTGATTTTTAAACTTAAACGTCAAAAAGTGAATAATGCTATATCAAAATTAGTGCATTGGTTTAACGTTAATAATCTGCATTTGAACGGAAATAAAACTAATTGTGTTAAATTTACAACAACAAATGTTAAATATCTGAATACCAATGTGTTTTTAAATGGGAAGGAATTGAGCCCTGTTGTATCCACTGTTTTTCTTGGCATCACTCTTGACGCAAAGCTTCAGTGGGGCCCCCATATATCCAAATTAGCAAGCAGACTAAGTGCTGCAGCCTATGCTGTAAAAAAGATTAGAGGTCTCACTAGTGTCGAGACAGCTAGATTAGTTTATTTTAGTTATTTCCATAGCATAATGTCTTATGGGATTTTGCTATGGGGAAATGCGGCTGATTCAGAAACTATTTTTGTTTTACAGAAGAGGGCCATTAGAGCTATTTACAATCTAAAACCGAGAGAGTCTCTTAGAGATAAATTTAAAGAAATTAATATATTAACTTTGGCCTCTCAGTATATTTACGAAAATTTAATGTATGTTCACAAAAACAAAGATAGTTTTAGTAAAAAAAAGTGATATACATTCTGTAAACACTAGGAACAAACACAAGCTAGTGATGCCAGTTTCTCGACTCCACAGAGTCAGTAATTCATTCTTGGGGCAATGTATACGCTATTACAACAAGGTCCCGGAAAGTGTACAGGTACTCTCTATTACCAAGATTAAATGTTTTATTAAGCTGAAACTGTATAAAAAGGGTTATTATAGTATAAATGAATACATGATTGATAATAACCCCTGGGAATGAGGTGGTCGCTTCCAAGCAGTTTCTTAAATAAATTTTTTAAATAGTTCGTAATCATTTATATTGTAAAATTTATTTTAAAAAAAAAGTCCCGCTGGGTTTCTTGCTGGTTCTTCCCAGGACAGAGGGTATTTTTTCGAACCAGTGGTAAAGTAAAAAATGACTATCAATAAGAATTACACATGTAATGTATATTGAATAAAAATTATTCTATTCTATTCTATTCTCACTCAAAATCTCAGGTGCCCCGGAAACGATGCTGCCACATTCGGTCTTTAGCTTTGACAGTTAGCTCTTTCTGGCACACAGATCTCTGGCAAAGACTTTGAAGCCTTGGTTCCGCTCGATCGCTTCTTCAATACGAGCTGTATTGAAATTGCGTAAGTCCCGCCGCATGCATTTGGAGATCTGTCTGTTCAGTCTCCTGTATGCTGTCAAATCTGTTGAGGAATGTAGCTTCATCTCCCGTCTAACAGCCATGAGATTAAGTGTGTGAGCGGAGAGTTTTTGTGTTCTTCTGCGGCGGGTCTTGCAGAACTTAGCTCCAACCGCATGAACAGTTTCCACGAGCTTGTCATTCAAATCGTCCACTTCATTGCAGTCTTCTAGGCACTGAAAACGGTTTTGTAACTCGAGCTGAAAGGTTTCAGGACTTTGGATTAGAGCACGAGGGGGACGGAGCGTTGACTTCATTAGACCAACCTCTCCAACTTAACTTTCAGGTTGTGTACCTCTAACCATTCGGTGATCGCTGCCGGTTTTCACCCTCGCGATCACTGAGACATCACTGTTGACGAACAGTTGTCGTCTGGTCGTCATAATGAAGTCAAACTCATTTTTTGTCGAACCATCGGGGCTCGACCAGGTCCACTTCCTGTGGGGCCGCTTCTGGAAGAAAGAGTTCATCATAAAGAGTCCCTCCTTCTCCATGAAGTCGGCCAGCTGCTGGCCTCTTGGGTTCCGTTGCCCTATTCCAAATTTCCCCACTTTCAGCTCACCTTTCTCTCTTGTGCCTAGTTTTGCATTGAAGTCTCCCATTAACACCGTATATTGGGTTTTGGAGGAATGCATGGCTCTAGAGATGTCCTCATACATTTCCTCCACCTCCTCATCGGGGTGTGCCGAGGTTGGTGCGTAAACCTGTATAACCTTCAGCGAATACCGTTTGGTGATTCTGAGTATAAGGTACGCAACCCTCGTCGACACACTCTCAATCTTTACAACGTTGTTAACGAGAGACTTGTGGATTATAAATCCGACACCTCCTTGGGACAGATGGTCGCCCTCCTGGTAATAGAGCAAGTTGCCGGATTCGAGGATTACCGTGTCCTCCCCCTCTCTTCGGACTTCGGATAATCCTATAATATGCCAGCGAAATTTGTCTATCTCTTCTTCCAGCTCCACAATCTTCTCGTCAGTCCTCAGGGTGCGTTGTATGTTGCCAGGTCAAGTCGTCGTAGGTGGCAACCGAACCTCCACCGGATATTCTTAGCACCCCCTGCCCCGCCGTTTACCATGGTCGCCACCGTAGCCAGGAATAGCGGGGCCGCCGGGGACTGGGGGCCGTCTCTTCGTGACTTTCATCATGGGGGTATATTGCCATAGTTGCCACGCTTGGCGAGCGGGTTGGCAACCGCAGTTTTTTTATTGTATTTTTGCTGTTACCAGGAAGATGCTGCTGCCCATCTCCTGCCTGTTTCCCTTTGTCGCTTTTTACGACACCCACGGGAAGATATGGGGTAGTGGATATTCTTAACCACCACTACACGGCATCATTGATTAACAGCATCAAAATAGTCAAAGCATGTTGTGTATTACATAACTTTATAAGAGTACGTGATGTATATGATGTTACATTATGAATCGGACAGGCGATACTTTAAGAGACTTATTCGCTAACTACTTTATTTCACCGGAAGGTTCTTTGCCATGGCAAAACCATTATATTTACTAAGAAATAGCATCTACATATCCCACGCTAATTGCGCATTCCCGCCAGCGACGTGGAACTGACAACGACAGATTTTATTGTAATTCGTGTGGTCTCTTGTTTTAAATTGTCTTTTCTACATAAAAGTTTTGTATATGGACATTATTAAACGTGTAGGTACAATTAGTGTAGTTTTGTGTATATATTTTTCATGAACCTTGGAACCTGATATAGCATAAGCCAGCTATAGTGGAGCAAATTCGCGCGCGACTGTCCTGCGAAATGTAAGACATCCCAAGGCTTACCGCCCGTTCCCGACCTTGCCGCTGTGAGCGGCAGCTAAGCGCGGGGCGGCGAGCGGTAAGATCAAAAGTATAAAAATGTTTAAAGCACGCCACGAAAATGCACCGCTAAGACCGAAGTCGTGAACGGGCCGTTATATTTCGCAGGACAGTCGCGCGCGGACGCGGGGTAGAATAAGACAAAAATTATGTTTCCCTTCCCGCTACCCCACCCGCATTCCACATGTATATCTGATAAAATTATTATAAACACATTATCTTTTACTTACCGATCTCCTTTTTTTATCATCGCCCTCATTATTGTAATTCGGAAACAGTGCTTCAAAAACTTGTAACCAAAATTTTGCTTTGGCATCGCGATCTTTGTAAAGTTCATTAGATAAATCTCACAATGCAGAACATAGGCGCAACTTGGCAATCACACGTTCGATATCAATATTCATGGCGACTATACGCGCGCGCGTACCATTTAGCCTACGGTCGGGAACAGAGTGAAGACGCTCATAGCGTTCTATAACGCGTCAGTCGACCGACGTACGCGGCGCTGATGAGCGAGACCGACGCGCGCCATACGCGGCGCGTAGCAACTCGCGCGCCGCTGATGTCAGCGTCACAGTGTGGTGCCATATAGAACACAACGAATATTCGTACGCGCGACCGACGTACGCGACCGACGTCAGCGACAGAGGAATTCAAGCCTAACAAAGCGTGCGTGCGAGAGTGCGTGCGTGCGTGTGTGCGTACGTGCGTGCATGCGTGCATGTCAATCGTACTCATCCAATCTGCAAAAATCCTTCGACGATTGCAAAGAACCGGATGAAATCTAAGACAGATTTTCTTATCGCTGAATTTTCTTATTTTAGCGTTAATGTTCGACAAGACACAAAGTATTATTTAAACTTTGCTACTCAATTTCCAACAGGCGCTTTAACTTTACAATATCACATGGAAAACACCATCAGGGGCGGATCTAAATATGGGCTTTTTGGGCTGTAGCCCAGGGCACATTGGATATAAAAGGGCCCCATGGATATTAAAGGCCCCCAGCCATTGATTACAATGACTATCAAAGCTTTAAAAATAATTATGATAAACTTATGGAAGTTTTAGTGAAAATGAGGATGAGAAAGTTAACTTTTGGAAAGAGATACATCAGTATACATCAATATAGAAAATGTTGTAACATGACCATAAGTTTGATTAATTTGGTAGTCCCCAAGTAGCCCAGGGCCATAAAGGTGGGAAAATCTCGATTAAGAGAAAATATTAAAATTTAGATAATCAGGAGCAGCCAGTGACTCGTACAGGTTTAGCTGTTACCGAAAAATCGACGTACTCTTAAACCCTGTATTTGTTAGTCTTAATGCTGCACTGCCTATTTATAATGCTGGCTTAGCCTTGAGCACAGATTAAATAATAGTACTACGTACCTTCAGGTTCAGTGAGGACTGCGTTGGAGCAGTTTGGCCACTTCAGTCTCTTTCCATCTTCTAACCTGTTCGTTTGTCCACGCATCTAAATTAAATTTCAATCCAAATATATAATTAAATATAGAGTTTAAAAGAATTTGTTTTTTAAAACGCGTTTTGTCCGCCTCCGTATAACAATACATATTTACATACAACATACATACGCATATATTTTATGGAATAAACATACGCGTCAAATATAAAACCATCTCCTTTTTGAAGTCGCTTACAAACGCACAATCAGCAATAGAATAAAACATTGTTAAGGAAATCCTTCAAACGAAATGCCGGGAATTAACAAAAGGTTAAAATTAAATGCGACAAAATTACATTACGTTTAATTTAAATGGCAAGTTTTCGTGTAAATATGAGAAATTATTAAGAAGATTATTAAGAAATCCTATTCACAATTATGTCACCAGAAGGAGTAATAGTGTTCTGTGCACCAAAACGGCAGATCTATTTAATATTTTTATACACAGCACAGTAATATTTATCTTCTTTGACAGTCTTATTTTTAGTGTTTCGTGTCAAATTCATTGCAACGGAATACTTATGTAACCTCATAGAATGTCAGTCAGAGATTTCTCCTTAAAAGTGCTCCGCGGTTACTTATTTATATAATAAAGGTGACAAACGAGCACACAGTTTACCTGATGGTAAGTAGATGCTGTGGCCCATAGACACCTACATCTATCCTCAATTAAGAATCAAAACGCAGATGCGTTGTCACATCCTAGGTCTCAAATAGAATACTGCGCGTCCAGTAAAAAGGGTCCCCAGTTCTGTATACTCATCATACAAATGATAGCAGCATTAAGCTGCTATTTAACGCGGGTATTCTGTGAAAGTGTGGTCCAGCTTAAATACAAAAGTAAGATTAGAATTCTAATCTTCGACTAAAAAAAAATTTCGAATAAAATATTAGTTTAAGGAGATAATTGTTTTTAAATTTAGATAAAATTAATTAAAAAGAGTAACACTCCTTGTGCTTCAAAAGCGTCGAAATAATAGCTCCGTAGCCCTCTCAGAAATTAGAGAAGTGCACCAGCAGTGGGACTTTGTTTAGTCATACTCGGTCTGTGCGGAATCAGAGCCCAAATGCGAAGTTCTGCGCTCCTGAATAGAAAATACAGAATATTTTTATTCAAACACAACAAAGCACTTTTTGAAAGTCAAAATAGTTACGCCATTACTTTAACAAGTCCCTACTACAAGTGGTCTTGTCAGAAAAGTGACAATGTACAGAAAAGTTGACTATTTTTCTCCCAATCGTCACAATTTAACCTTACAAAATATTTAATACAACTGAATTTCACATTAGAAATGGCCCCGAGTTCCCGGCGCCCCTTTAATGGGGCAGGGGTGCAAAGAATCTCCGGGAGGAAAACCGGCGACGAGGTTCGCCACCCGTCACGTCCTATCTCCCGGAGGGGCGAAAAGTGGATTGCGGAGGCCCGTCTGGCTACGCTGAATGTATGTGGAGCAATGAATGATAAGATGGATGAAATATGCGAAATGATGAATGATAGAAGAATAGATGTGTTATGTGTGAATGAGACGAAACGAAAGGGAAGAGATGTCACTGCACATGGCATGTATACCGCTTACTGGTCTGGTGTAGACGAGACCGGGCGGGCATGCCAGGGAGTCGGTGTCATCCTTTCAGAAAGAATGGGTCAATGTGTGAAAGAGTATGAATGTGTAAGCCCAAGGCTGCTGTGGATACGAATGAAAGTGGGCTTAAAAAAGTTGTTTGTGCTTGGGGTGTACGCCCCAGATATGTCTAAGCCCACTTATATCCGAGAGCAATTTTGGGACATGGTAAGGCTGGTGTTGACGAAATGCAAGGAAAATGAAAGTATTATTATGTTAGGAGATTTTAATGGAAGGGTTGGAGTGAAGAGGTCTGGTTATGAAAGGATATTAGGAGCGTTTGGCGATGAAAGAATAAATGAGAATGGTGAAGACCTCCTCACCATATGTGTGGAAAAGAATCTTTTTGTGGCGAACACTTTCTTTCGCCATAAGAGGATTCACATGTATACATGGGAAAGAGGGGATGATAGAAGCATGATAGATTTCATAATTGTGGATGGAAGAATGAGGAGCGCAGTGGTAGATACAAGGGTTTACCGGGGGTCCAACTTAGGGACGGACCATTACTTGGTCTTATGCCAAATTAATGGTCTATTCAAGCGTTGGCGGCATCGGACATCTGTGTCTACCACTGCGTTACAGCGTATAAGAATAGAGAGGTTACAAGATGAAGGTGTGAAAGAGAAGTATAAATGCAGACTGAGGGAAAATATAAGTGTGTTGAATGAATTTTGTATGAATGATTTAGACTTGAAGAATGTATGGAATAATGTTAAGAAAGTTTTGGTGGATACAGCCACCGAAGTATGTGGTGTAAGTAAGAGAACGAATGAAAGGAAAAGTAATACGTTGTGGTGGGATGATGAGGTACGGATGGAAGTTGAAGCAAAGAAGAGGGCATGGCTAGATTTACTAGCAACCAAAGCTGGTAATTTTGGCGGTATGAATGCTGAGATAGAAAGAAAAAAGGCAGACTTTAGACGTATAAATAAGAGAGTAAAAGAAGTTGTTGAAAGGAAAAAGCAAGAAAGGATAGATAAGAATGATAGGAAAATATCTGATAACTTCCAGGCAAATATTAAAATGTTCTGGAAGCTCGTAAGAACTGCCAGGGGAAATTCAAAACAGCCTAGAATGAATGCTATACGAGAGGAGAATGGCTGCATGCTGAATGATGAAGTTTCGAATTTAAAGAGATGGAAGGAATACTTTGAAAGCGTGTTTAAGAGTGAAGAGTCGTCTGAAGTAAGTGAAATAGAAATTCCGGAAGAAGTGGAGAGAGGTAGGGAGATAAGTGTAGATGAAATAATGAAAGCAATGAAAAGCATGAAAGCAGGTAAGGCAGCCGGATATGATAGAGTATCACTCGAAATGCTAAGGGCTGGAGAGAGTGTGGTTGCAGGCCTGCTGTACACCTTGTTTAATTTATGTTGGGAACTGAAGCGGGTACCGGAAGACTGGTGCAAAGCCGTTATAGCCCAATATATAAGGGAAGGGGGTCGCAGCAGGACTGTAAAAACTACCGTGGTATCAGCTTGCTTAGCATTGTGGGTAAACTGTATGCTAAGGTGCTAATTGAAAGAGTTATGAAAGAAACTGATGGAAAAATTTGGGATGTGCAAGCGGGATTTAGAAAAGGAATGGGATGTACGGATCAGGTCTTCTCCATGCGCATGATCGCGGAGAAGTTTTTGGCCAAAAACCAAAGAGTTTTTTGTGCGTTCATAGACTTGGAGAAGGCTTATGACAGAGTGGACAGAAACGTGTTATGGCAAACACTGACCACATTTGGGTTGAGCGCTGGTCTGATACAGGCATTGAAGTCTCTATATAGGAATTCTAGTGCCTGTGTCAGGATCAACGGGGCCTACTCGGACTGGTTTGGCATCCATAAAGGTGTCAGACAGGGCTGTGTGGCTTCCCCGTGGTTGTTCAACCTATTTATGGACAGTTGTTTGGAAAATTTGAAAGTAGAAGAATGCGGGTTAAGAATGGGTGAGTTAACCGTCAAATGCCTTTTGTACGCCGATTATCAAGTCATACTTGCGTCTTCGGCAGCTGAGTTGCAAATGATGGTTACATTAATGAACAGGACATTAAAAGAAAAGGGAATGAAAGTGAACGCAAGTAAGACGAAAGTTATGGTTTTTGAAAGAGAAGAAAGCAAAACGATATGTGAAATAAGAATAGAAGGGGAGTTGGCAGAGCAAGTTGATGAGTTTGTGTATTTGGGATGTGTGTTTAGCAAGGATGGTAGATATGATAAGGATATAGAACGACGAGTGAATGCAGGAAATAGAGTGAATGGGGCTCTACACTCTATTGTGAAAAGTCAGAATGTGTCCAAAAAGGCACGTATGGCAATTCACAACGCTGTGTTAGTGCCTACTTTAATGTATGGTAGTGAAAGTTGGGTGTGGCAGAAGAAGCACGAGAGTAGAATAAATGCTGTAGAAATGCGGTCATTAAGGCGTATATTAGGGATGAATGTGAAGGACAGAGTGAGAAATTGTTTAATAAGAGAAGAGTGTGGTTTGCAAGATCATGTTGTGACCAGGATTAAGAAAGGAATGCTTCGGTGGTTTGGTCATGTAGAAAGAATGAATGAGGAAAGAGTGACAAAGCAAATTTATGTTGCAGAGGTGAACGGCAGAGTCGGGAAGGGTCGCCCTAGGCGAAAGTTTATCGACCAAATTGGCGATATATTGAAAATGGGCCAAATCAAGAGTACCTTTAACCGACGAGCGTGTATGCGTAGGTATATGGATGTGGAGGAAGCGAGAGAGGTCTGTCAGGATCGTGCCAAATGGAAGTCCATAGTCTCTGCCTACCCCTCTGGTTGACAGGCGTGAGTGTTTATGTATTATGAATTTCACACAATACGAGCACTATGTTCGTGTCTTATAAGCTTAAATAGATGAATAATTTCCTCCAGACCCAATTTACCATTTGCGCACGACAGGATTTTAGTGCCTGAGTGTGCATACACAGCAAGCACAGGTGTACTCTCTATTCCTCACTCTCATAGCCTGATAGGAGCAATCTGACAGTCCGATACTACCGGAGAGAATTTAAACGTGGTAGAGCCATGCTGCAGCTATATTAATAGTATAGTTGTAGCACGAATGGGTCGGCTCGACCGGGGAAGGACCACGCTCTCACAGAATACCAGCGTAGCAGCTTAATGCAGTTGTGTTTCGTATGGTGAATGTAGAGAACCGGGGACCCTTTTTACTGGAAACGAGGCATTCCATTTTAGTCTTCACGGGTGACAACACATCTGCATTTTAATTCTTAACTGAGGATACATGTAGATTTCTATAGACCGCAGCATCCGCTTACAATCAGGTGAACTGTGTGCTTACCCTTATTCTAAAAAAAAAGATTCCGTCGAATTGAGAACCTCCTCCTTTTTTGAGGTCGTTTTAAACGAGCCTTCGGTTCTTTTCAATAACCATATGAAACATAACGCGCATTTGATGCAGGTTTTTTATAAGTGCGTGGTCCTTTCAGAGTCAAGCCAGTGAAAATAATTGTTTTGGAATATTAAAATATACAGTTTATATATAGCTTATTGTTGACTTTTTAAAAACCACTCGACTGATTTCGATAAAATTTAAATGGGACTACCTGAAAAGTATACCCTTTGAAACAAGAAAAGAATTTTCCAAATCGGTTCAGGCGTCTTTGAGTAATTGGTGAACATACATAAAAAAATAACAAAGATTCCAACGAATTGTTGACCTCCTCCTATTTGAAGTCGGTTAAAAATAGATGTGTCTATGAAATTATGTCGTTAACAAACTCCAATGACAACCGTGGCGGACTCTTTAATATTGTTCCATCTTTAAATCTGTTCATTTCTATTCAATATAGATTATAAATATTGCTCTAAGGTATTACTTAATCAATTTTAGTTAAATCAGTATACTCTTACTACAGCTTCGGGAAGAAGCCTCTATTCTGGGAAAAACCAACGAGAAACCCATCGGATTTTTAATTGTAAAGTAAAGAGTGTTTTGTTTTCCGAAATTATTTTACGGATTGTTTTTGACACGTCTACGTCTCTATGAGATCACAATTAATATATGTTGAAGGTACTCTTAAATATAAAAACATTTATAACCACCAACTTGTAAACCAGAGGTCAAAACAGAGGAATAAAGTTGGCTGTGGGATTAAGTAGAAGTATACTAAACGTTGCCAAATTTATTATGGACAAAGCAGTATTTTGTAACATTTAGAGTTAAAAAAGCGGGATTGTTTCGTCTAATTCGGGACAATAAAAAAATACATTTAACACTAGTTTTATTTACTACTTATCCTTTTACATAGGCTGCACTAAAAGTATCGGGAATGGAATATTTCCACTGTTCCTGTCATATTAAAATCTTTTTAATTGAAATGTCCTTGGTTTTAAAAATGGAATACCATTTTTTTATTTAAAAAAAGATTCTCGGTCTTGTCACAAGGTTTTGTCAAAGTTGTTTAGTCGTTGAGAAAATGGAATTGACTCGAGAAAATTCAAGAGCGATGATTTATTATGACTTTCGAAGTGGTTTAACACAAAAACAGTGTGTTGACCGGATGATTTCCGCATTTGGTGATGAATCCCCATCCAAAACCACAATTTATCACTAGTTTGCTGAATTTCAACGTGGAAGTGTCAAGCTCAGTGATGATCCCCGTCAAGGTCGTCCAAAAACTGCAGTCACCCAAGAAAACGTTGATGCTGTGCGTAAGCTGATTGAGGAAGATCGACATATGACATACCGCGAAATTCAGGCAACTTTAGACATTGGCATGAGTCAAATACAAATAATCTTGCATGAACAATTAGGTGTAAAAAAGTTGTTTTCCCGATGAATACCGCATTCGCTCTGTGAAGAGCAAAAAACGGCTCGCGTTACTTGGTGCGTCAGAACTCTCGAAAGATTCCACGCCGGATCCTCAAATGTTCTATACAACATCGTATCAGGTGACTAATCCTGAATATACGCGTTCGAACCCGAAACACAAAACCAGTCACGAGTTTAGGTGTTCGAAAATGAATTAAAGCCAACAAAAATTGTTCGTTCACGGAGTGTTGCAAAAAAAATGGTAGCCACGTTTGTCTACAAAACCGGCCATGTTACGACTATTCCTCTTGAGGGACAAAGAACGGTTGATGCAGAATGGTATGCTAGCATTTGTTTGCCACAGGTCGTTTCTGAACTCCGTAAAGAGAATTGCAACCGCCGCATCACCCTCCATCACGACAATGCGAGTTCTCACACCGCACACGGAACAAAATAGATTTTAGAGCAAGAAAACATAGAACTATTAGACCATCCGCCGTACAGCCCCGACCTAAGCCCTAATGATTTCTATATTTTCCCTAAAATAAATAATAAATTGCGTGGACAGAGATTTTCATCACCTGAAGAAGCTGTGGACGCCTACAAAACGGCCATTTTGGAGACCCCAACTTCCGAATGGAATGGTCGCTTCAATGATTGGTTCCATCGTATGGAAAAATGTGTCAAATTTCGCGAAGAATACTTCGAAAAGCAATAAATACATTTTTAAATAGTAATGTTGTGTCACTTCCTTGATTCCCGAAATTTTCAGTGCCGCCTCGTATTTGAGTCCCAAATTAAATTTAGAATGATGATAGATAGCCGTAGAAAATGTGTTTAAATAAAAATACGTTACTTTAATGTACTAATAACAATCCACAAAAAACGAATGCGCCGTACCATCGAGTAATCCCAGAAAAGCGGGACTAAGCGTGTCCTGCGCGGGTCATTTAACTTTAGGATAGAAATTTGGGCATACAGCCAAAATTGAGACGTTTGCCAACGCAGCTCTTTGACCTAACTCTAGTAAGATATAAAAGTCATTAACCTAGACAATGAAATGCGTATACGATTGATAAAGTTCAGTCATACGAGGAACGACATTATTAAACCGTTGCGCGCGTGCGGCGAGGTCAAGCAATATAGATAACACAAGCAACAACAATTATAAAGTCCAAAATGTAAATAAACAGTCTGTTATCTTTGCAAAGAAGGCTAGACATTCTGGTATTTCCTTTAATTATTTTATGCCAAAAATTTTTTTGAATCAAAGGAATAATCGTATGGTTAGTGTAGAGAACCGGAGACCCTTTTTACTGGAAATTAGGCATTCCGTCTTAGTCCTCACGGGTGACGACGCATCTACATTTTGATTCGTAATCGAGGATAGATGTAGATGTCTATGGGCCGCAGCAACCACTTACCATCAGGTGGACTGTGTGCTCGTTTGTCACCCTTATGGTATAAAAAAAGTTTCATTCTCTCTGACACACATACCTTTCTCTCCTCCCTCTCACGTCTTCTCTCTCTCTCTCTCTCTCTCTCTCTCTCTCTCTCTCACACACACAAACACACACACACACACACACAAGTATAAAAACATTTTTGACACTCTTAAGCTCACCCATCAAAACATATATGGTACTTCCCCTTGACCAAGGTGCATGGCATTTTCAGCTTATCTTGATAGAATACTACTTACTACTGCTCAGTTATCGTGGTGAGCTGTGTTGCTGCTGTATTTCGTATATTTAATAATTTATTTATACCTTATTATAAAATACCTTAATAAAAGGATTAGATACAAAGGGTGACCCTAACGCATTTCGGCATTCTCTTCTTCTCATTTAACATAATTAGTTAATTATGTAACATGTATGCACTGACAAATGGTTGGTAAGAGATAACTACGTTAAGAGATCGGACATGTGCATGAGATGGAAGCCAGTTAGTAGTAAAGATGTGAAACAGGTAATTGATAAGATGGACAAAAACAAACCACCTGGTAGCGATCTTGTGCGGATGTCTGACTTGAAATTAGTTGTGAATAAAGTCAGTCCCATATTAGCTAAGTTAGTTAATTTATCTGTTAGCCTGCATAAATTTCCATCAAAATTAAAAGAAACCATCATTCGTCCCATCCATAAAAAAGGTTACCGTAAAGTTTTTACTAATTATAGACCTATAGCCGTTTTATCTAGTATTGACAAAATTATTGAAAAATGTTTAGTAAATCAACTGGGAAGTTATCTACAAAAGAATAAAATATTAAATGAATGCCAATATGGCTTCCAAAAGGGTAAAAGTACAAACACACTGTTATCAAAATTTACAGACGAGATTAATTCATATTTAGAAGATAAAAAATTTGTAGTCTTAGTTTTTTATGATTTTAAAAAAGCTTTCGATACCTTAGAAACGGACACACTTTTGAATGGAATGGACGAATGTGGTGTGGGGCAACCGTTAAACCAATGGTTCCGCGATTACCTAACGGCGCGTTATTTTCGTGTGAAGGTAGGGGACACGTTCAGCGAGGAGACCGATGTCGAATGTGGAGTTCCGCAGGGATATTTCTTATGTAATAAACAAAGATTTCTTCTGAGTAAATTCTACCACTTAAGTTTTAAAGTACCAGTTACTACATTGAAAACACTTTATTTCTCACTTATAGATTCCGTTCTCAGTTATGCTCTTGACAGTTATGGTCTTACATTCAAAAGTAATATTGAAAAGCTGGAAGCTCTTCAGATTAGATTTTTAAAATTACTCGAAAACAAAAAAAAACTAAAGCTAATTGCAAAGGTAACTACACTCAATTATTTAAAATTTGTGAGATTATACCGGTTAGTTTAAAGCATAAATATCTACTGGCTATAAATAACCATGACTGTCAAAAGCTAAACTTGACGATTGTAAAACACAATCAAGGTACCCGGTCGATGTCCGAGGGTAAGTTCGGAGTACCTAGAATAAAAAACTACTTTGGAGATAGAACATTAAAGAAACAAATACCGTATATTCTGAATAGTCTGCCCAAAGATATTCGACACGAGACTAAGAAAAATGTATTTAAAAAGATGGTTTATAGACACTTTTTATCATTATGTAATTAAGAAAAAAAATTATACTATAGCTATCCTTTATGTATTATTGTGAGACTCTGGATTCCACAGACAAACTGTGTAAACAGTTTTGTGGGAATATGTTTTACTGTATGGTTGTGTCGATTTGTTTAATAAAATGAAGGAAAAAAAATTTATGTTTTATTGTGGTGTAATTGTGACTTGTCATTATCCATGACAAGTCACAATTACACCAACTTACAACTTAATAGCAGAACTGATAACTCCGACGGTGTTTATGGTTCTGCTTATATAGTATTTTTAATGATCGTCAAAATCCGACATATTTATTAACAGAAATACAATAAACTATTAAATATACATCACAGGGCAATTTACGCCCAAATTTGCAGAGAAGATTCAGAATAAGTAATCTAGACGTATAGTGAAGAAAAATTGATTTAAAAAATCTCAAACACAATTCAGAATACGTGGTAATGCAATATTTTAACTGATTTTCATTCATAAATATCTAACGCCTACTATATCATTACGCACGCAAACATTCGTAAAGGTCAGCGAAAACGTAGCGAATTGAATCGCACACAGAATAGCGCGCGTACGCGTAGTTGTTGCCCATAAATCACATTCAATTTGAGATAATTTCAAATAAAAGTAGAAGCCCCATTTACTCGTATTTTCAAAAACAACAGTAACGGTATATTATTATTTATATATTTGAACATATTATAAATAAATGTAACAACGTAAGGTGAGTTACGGGAATCGGAAGTGTCAGTCTTTCTGGCACGATCACGTAGGATAATTCTTTAATTTTTTTGCGCTACATATAATATTCATGGCTAAAATTGCGCTTTAAGGTGCTTTTAAATGTAACTTGACCAACGAGTATATATACTAAAATTGCACTTTAATGTACTTTTCAATTTAACTTGACCAACGAGTCAGTCAATTCATCTTCTTCTTCCATCCAGTAACAATGTGGGTGTCGATAGGACAAGAGTGAACAGGCTTTTGCTAGGGTAAGCAAGTTCGCTTTTAATATCTTCGTCTCCGGACGAAGATATTCTAAGATGGAATGTCACGTTTCCAGTAAAAAGAGTCTCCGGATCTCTACACCCACCATACGAAACACAAGTGTTGGCATAATATAAATGAAGAGAAAACCATAAGCAACCATTTTTACTCGTGACGGAACGGAAAACGTGTATGCGTTTAGGGTGAGATGTTGTTTGTTTGTTCGTTTATTCGTTTGTGTGTGCAAACGAATGTTCACATTTATCTCCAAAACGGTTTGACCGATTGAGAAACGGTTTTCTGTAAAGGGTTTCTGATTCATTGGCGATGGTTCTTAGATATGTGTTATTGTGTTAGCTCACCAGAGGGCGCTGCAATAAGAGTATTTATTCAAATAAATGTTCCCATTTATCTCCAAAACAATTTAACGGATTTAGATGCAGTTTTTTGTAAAGGGTTTGTGATTCATCGGCAATGGTTTTTAGATAGGTGTTGTGATGTTAACTCGCCAGGGGTGCTTCAATAAAGATTTTTTACTAGTTTTGGCGAATTTTTTCCACGTCGACTTGACCGATCTAGATGCTGTTCCCTCGAGGCTGCCATTCCCTACCCTGAAATTAACTAAAATTCTGCATTTTATAAGATTGTGACTAATTGAAATAACGCTGGATAAGTAAATGAATGTAATCTATAATTGATATAAATTGCTATATCTCTCAGCTTTTATATATTGAAATTGGAAACATAGCAATAGCAGTCCCGACGGATTTACTTGGGGTTATAACTCCAAGTAAATCCGTTATAATCATAATTTTATTACGTAATAGGTAGGTGAATACGTGTAGTACATACATATATTTGATGTTATTGCTAATAATAAATATGTCGCTACGACAAACAAAAAGGAACAAAAAGGTAAGAAGAACTAAGAAAAGTCATAATTAATTGTTTATTTATGACAGACCTCACGAGAAATCTACCCTTTTTAAGACGCTTTTATAATTTTCTTTCGTGACTTACGTACTCTTCTTAGTCAGAGGTTTTAATATGTTTATTTAATCCTTTTTCGAATAAATCTTCTATATCCGTCGTGGGTTTTACAAAATTTTTAATTTTGCTTTTTATTTGACATGAACAGATGATATCCTATCTGTAAGTCACAGTTAAATCAGTAGATATAGTAAACTTATGATAATTAATTCATACATTCCAATTTAAACATCCTTGCACGCACTACGTATCAAACGTCGTTGATGTTTCTTATATAGGACTCAGATTAAGTAAAAATTTTTACTTAATCTGAGGGATAGGATATGATATATATATAACATAACATAACATAAACACTCACGCCTGTCACCCAGAGGGGTAGGCAGAGACTATGGAATTCCATTTGGCACGATCCTGACACACCTCTCTCGCTTCCTCCACATCCATATACCTACGCATACACGCTCGTCGGTTAAAGGTACTACTAAAGGCAAGGTATATATATATATATATATATATATATATATATATATATATATATATATATATATAATAATGGCAAGTTACTAATCATCTTCATCTAACAGCGCTTGAAATATCTGCAGGTGATAAACTGCGTTTTATATATTAGATGATTTGTGAATATATTTGAAATGCTCTTTTACGTGGTAGAGTCTTGCTGCAGCTATATTATGGTTGTAGCACGAATAGGTCAGCTCGTCCGGGGAAGGACTCACAGAATCAGCGTAAAATAGCAGCTTAACGTTGCTGTGTTTCGAAGGGAAAGTGTAGAGAACCAGGCATCCTTTTCACTCGATACAAGGCATTTCATCTTAGTCCTCAGGGTCGATAACGCATCTGCATATTGATTCTTAATCGAGGATAAATGTAGATGTCCATGGGCCACAGTATCCACTTACCATCAGGTGGACTGTGTGCTCGTTTGTTACCCTTATTTTATAAAGAAAAAGTCTCCATAAATATCACAGTACGCGTTCACGCGTACTGTGACATTATGGGTTCAATGCCAGCAGGTACCATTGAAATTATTATATACAATTCTTAGTGCTGATTTACTACGTATTCGGCAGTGATGGAAAACAATGTAAGGAAACGTGAATGTCTTAGGAAAGGTCTTAAGTCTTAGGAATACAAGTCTGTTTCACGTAGTACACGCTGCAGCTATGTATGGCTACGACACTAATATGTCGGCGGGTTGAGGACCGGCGTAGAACGATGCACAAAATACCACCGTGAAATAGCAGAATATGTTGAATGCAGAGAATCAGATACCCTTTTTACTGACTACGAGGCATTCAATCGTAGTCACAGCGGTAGTAACATGCCTGCATTTTGATTCTGAATAGAGGATAGATGCTTATACAGGGTTATTTTTCAAAGAGGAGCCAAATTTTAAACTTAAGTTCAAACATATAAATAATAATATACCGTTATTGCAGTTTTTGAAAATACTAGTAAATAATGCTTCTACTTTTATTTGAAATTATCCCAAATTGAATGTCATTTATGGTCAACAAATACGCGTATGCGCGCTCCTCTGTGTGCCATTCAATCCACAACGTTTTTGCCGACCGAGCCACCATAACGAATGTGTGCGTGCGTAGTAAAATAGTAGGTGTTAGATATGTATAAATGAAAATCAGTTAAAATAATGAATTACACACATTTTTAATTTAGAAGATAAAAAGGATAGAATGTTTGAGATTTTTCAGTTAATTTTTCTTCACCATTTGCCTATATTACATATCTGTGATGTCTGGGAGAAACCTGTTAAGTCCAAAAACGTAATTTTTCAGTATAAGACTTTTAAGGTTCAAGTTTAATTTATAAATCAGTAAGGTAAAGTAGAAAAAGCTAACCACTGCTGCAGTAACTATTTATTAATCAGGTTTTTTTAAATATATTAACTAAAACTAAAAACACATCTGTTTCGTTTTAAATGGCACTTATCATTTTTAACCAAATTAACATTAACTAATTAAATCGATAACAATAGAGTTAATATATTGAAATCAAAAGTTAGTAGAACATAAGTGTTATAATTTATTCGTAATTTTCGTCACTGTCGCTTACAGAGTCAGGATTCGTGTTTGAGGTTTTCAAATTTTTATAAAAATTATGATAAACACGATCTATAAAAGGTAGCAAACTTATAAATATCATGGTACTTTTTGAGCATATAGGTAAAGGACTCGAATATGCTCTTGGTATGCTAGCAACCGATGATACCCGTCCCCTTTTAAGAAATTAGTAGTATCTAAAAGGTTCACTTGAGTCTAAAGACTCTTTGAACGCCACATCATTAGAGTCTTTAGAACACATTATCCAAAAATATTTTTCCAAATAAAAGGATTTTTATCGGTATCAATGTTTCTTTTCATAAACATTGTTTTGAAAAGTTGAGGAAATCCTAAAAACTCTTCTTGTGTCATCATTTGGACTGTGTATCTGCGACTAGTCATTTGGATAATGTTTGCCCAATCTTGTGGAACAGAAATTGAAACACTATGATGTTTTATAAATCTTTCTATCGCTGCATGATCGCTGTCGCTTTCCAAATGCGTATGTCCGGGCACTAAAAATTTGTGATGGATTTCTTTTAAACTGGTTTTTTGATTGATAGCTAATGCAAACGTTAATGGTAAAATATTATTTCTGTTTTGTCCTGGGCAGGTATTTGAGTAGAAGAATATCTGCTCTACAGTATCTGGTAGCTCCATAATAAATCGAAACAAACATGATGCAATCTTATCCGCACCTCTTTGTGCGATACTTTCGTACCAAACAAAACAGTGCGTTCGTTTTTCTGTGATGTTACGTACAGTTAAATTAAAATTCCATAGCTTCCTTTTATAAAACGATATTCCAGCTGATAGATAAGGAGTCGCTAAACATTTTTGTAGATCAAATGCAGCAACAACAATTTTTCCATCACTTTGCTTACTCAATTCCTTGTCCTCTCTTTTCGAATTATAATGTGATTTAGCTTTACTTTAATGAATAGTCTTCTTCTCTTCTAAATTTTGTTTTTCATTAGCATCCTCACAAGTTTTAATATGAAGCGTAAGCGAATCGCAAGTTTTGCAAGTATCGTTTGAAGGTTTTTTGAATTTCAAATTGAGTTTTAAAAATGCTACGAAACAGCGTAATGCTTACTGGCGGTAATCCTTCTCCTCCATTGTCTTTCACGTATTCATCTTTGTACAATTTGTACAATATCTTCATGTTTAAATCCTGATGAAGGTATTTTTTATTCGTATGGCGTCGGGAGTAGTGACTTTCATAAGTTGGAAATTTGTCGATGAAGTTTTTGACGTATTGGATGTCATGGTCAGAACGTTTATTTCCAGGATACCTTTAACCTCTTTGATCAGCTTTTACAATAACAAATGCTGATGAGCTGTTCTTTTTCTTCTTAACGATTTTGTCTATAAAACCTCTGCCTTCACCAAATGTTTTCATGAAACATTTTTTGCAAATATTTCCTTCAGTTCCATCTATATTGTAAACAACTGTTATCTCTCTGTTTTTCATAAATGAATTTCTTCTTGTACGCTCTTTTGGTTTAATTTTAATCAATCCACTCAAATATCTCTTTTGTGCTTTAATACAGTGCTTTAAATAATCCAGTATATACCGTCAAGTGCAATGTGCGTTTGATTGTTTGATTCTATAAAAATATTTCGAGGAAATGTGAGGATGTCCTCTAACATGCTTCCAGTGCATGGTGGGATACATGATGGGAACGGTTTAGCAAGGAACCTGCTCTTTAATCCTCTCAGATAAGAGAGGAGGGCTGAGCCCATCAGTGGAACATAACATATAACATAAACACTCACGCCTGTCACCCAGAGGGGTAGGCAGAGACTATGGAATTCCGTTTGGCACGATCCTGATACACCTCTCTCGCTTCCTCCACATCCATATACCTACGCATACACGCTCGTCGGTTAAAGGTACTCTTAATTTGGCCCATTTTCAATATTTCGCCAATTTGGTCGATAAACTTTCGCCTAGGGCGACCCTTCCCGACTCTGCCATTCACCTCTGCAACATAAATTTGCTTTGTCACTCTTTCCTCATTCATTCTTTCTACATGACCAAAACACCGAAGCATTCCTTTCTTAATCCTAGTCACAACATCATCTTGCAAACCACACATTTCTCTTATCACACTATTTCTCACCCTGTCATTCAGATTCAGCCCTAGCATACTACGTAATGACCGCATTTCTACAGCATTTATTCTTCTCTCGTGCTTCTTCTGCCACACCCAACTTTCACTACCATACATTAAAGTAGACACTAACACAGCATTGTGAATTGCCAAACGTGCCTTTTTGGACACATTCTGACTTTTCACAATAGAGTGTAGAGCCCCGTTCAATCTATTTCCTGCATTCACTCGTCGTTCTATATCCTTATCATATCTACCATCCCTGCTAAACATACATCCCAAATACACAAACTCATCTACTTGCTCTACCAACTCCCCTTCTATTCTTATTTCACATATCGTTTTACTTTCTTCTCTTTCAAAAACCATAACTTTCGTCTTACTTGCGTTCACTTTAATTCCCTTTTCTTTTAATGTCCTGTTCATTAATGTAACCATCATTTGCAACTCGGCTGCCGACGACGCAAGTATGACTTGATCATCGGCGTACAAAAGGCATTTGACGGTTAAGTCACCCATTCTTAACCCTGATTCCTTCTGCTTTCAAATTTTCCAAACAACTGTCCATAAATAGGTTGAACAGCCACAGGGAAGCCACACAGCCCTGTCTGACACCTTTATGGATGCCAAACCAGTCCGAGTAGGCCCCGTTGATCCTGACACAAGCACTAGAGTCCCTATATAGAGACTTCAATGCCTGTATCAAGCCAGCGCTCAACCCAAATGAGTTCAGTGTTTGCCATAACACATCCCTGTCCACTCTGTCATAACCCTTTTCCAAGTCCATGAACGCACAAAAAACTTTTTGGTTTTTGGCCAAAAACTTCTCCGCGATCATGCGCATGGAAAAGACCTGATCCGTACATCCCATTCCCTTTCTAAATCCCGCTTGCACATCCCAAATTTTTCCATCAGTTTCTTTCATAACTCTTTCAATTAGTACCTTAGCATACAGTTTTCCCACAATGCTAAGAAGGCTGATACCACGGTAGTTTTTACAGTCCTGCTGTGATCCTTTTCCTTTATATATTGGGACTATCACGGCTTTGCACCAGTCTCCCGGTACCCGCTTAAGTTCCCAACATAAATTAAACAAGGTGTACAGCAGGTCTGCCACCACTCCTTCTCCAGCCCTTAGCATTTCGAGAGATACTCTATCATAACCGGCTGCCTTACCTGCTTTCATACTTTTCGTTGCTTTCATTATTTCATCTATACTTATATCTCTATCTATTTCCTCTTCTTCCGGAATTTCTATTTCATTTAATTCAAACGTCTCATCACTCATAAACACGCTTTCAAAGTATTCCTTCCATCTCCTTAAACTCAAAACTTCGTCATTCAGAATACAGCCATTCTGGTCTCGTATAGCATTCATTCTAGGCTGTTTTGAATGTCCCCTGGTAGTTCTTACGAGTTTCCAGAACAATTAAATGTTTGCCTGGAAGTTATCCGATATTCTTCTACCATTCATATCCGTTCTTTCTTGCTTTTTCCTTTCAACTACTTCTTTTACTCTCTTATTTAGGTGTCTAAAGACTGCCTTTTTCCTTTCAATATCATCATTTATACTGCTAGAATTACTAGCCTTGGTTGCTAGTAAATCTAGCCATGCTTTCTTCTTTGCTTCAACTTCCATCCGTACCTCATTATCCCACCATAACGTGTTAATTTTCCTTTCATTCGTTCTCTTACTTACACCACATACTTCAATAGCTGCATCCATTAAACCTTTCTTGACATTATACCACACAGTCTCCAAGTCTAAATCATTCATACACAATTCAGCCATACCACTTATATTTTCTCTCAATCTATATTTGAATTTCTCTCTCACACCTTCATCTTGTAACCTCTCTGTTCTTATACGCTGTAACGCAGTGGTAGACACAGATGTCCGATGCCTCCAACGTCTGAAAAGACCATTAATTCGGCATAAGACCAAGTAATGATCCGTCCCCACGCTAGAGCCCCGGTAAACCCTTGTATCTACCACCGCGCACCTCATTCTTTCATCAACAATTATGAAATCTATCATACTTCTATCATCACCTCTTTCCCATGTATACGTGTGAATCTTCTTCTCTTATGACGAAAGAAAGTGTTCGTCACAAAAAGATTCTCTTCCACGCATACGGCGAGAAGGCTTTCACCATTCTCATTTATACTTTCATCACCAAACGTTCCCAATATCCTTTCATAACCAAGCCTCCTCACCCCAACCCTTCCATTAAAATCGCCTAATATCACAATATTTTCATTAACCTTGCATTTCATTAGCACCATCCTTACCAACTCTCAAAACTGCTCTCGGATATAAGTGGGCTTAGACATGTCTGGGGCGTAGACCCCTAAAACAAACAACTTCTTTAAGCCCACTTTCATTCGTATCCATAGCACTCTCGGGCTTACACATTCATACTCTTTCACACAATGACCCATTCTTTCTGAAAGGATGATACCGACTCCCTGGCATGCCCGCTCGGTCTCGTCTACACCAGACCAGTACGCGGTATACGTGCCATGTATAGTGGCATCCTTTCCCTTCCGTTTCGTTTCATTTACACATAACACGTCTATTCCTCTATCATGCATCATATCGCATACTTCATCCATCTTATCGTTCATTCCTCCACATACATTCAATGTAGCCAGACGGGCTTCCGCAATCCACTTTTCGCCCCTCCGGGGGACAGAACGTGACGGGTGGCGAACCTCGTCGCCGGTTTTCCTCCCGGAGATTCTTCGCACCTCTGCCCCATTAAAGGGGCGCCGGGAACTCGGGGCCATTTCTTTAATTTTATGCCTCATGGTGCGAAAGTAGGGTGTGGTATTTTTTACGCCGCTACCACACGGCGAGGAGCCGAGTCAGTTCTTTCGGCTTTGTCGCTTGTTTAGCACCACCCGGGGGACACGTGTAGGGTGGGCCTAGGATTAGGTGGTCAAAGCCTACGGACGCGAGCGACTCATCCCATTGGAACATATATACACTGTAAATTTACATTACTTTTACTGTCTTGTACTATTAGAGATTATGACGAGCAATGATGACGTGTGATGTATTTTGTCACTATATGACATCACGCGGCATGTAAAGACTAGAAAACGACTGTATATCTCAATCAAAATGACCTACCAAATGCCACTAAGCAACCTATGACCTTATTTACCCTTTGAATGAGTTTTTTCAGAAAAATATGAACTTATGGCTAATATGAACTTACAGGGTTGTATTGGTAATTTTAATGATAATATTTCTGTAAACACATAATCGCTACGGTTGCGAATCATATTTTGTTAAATATACAACCTATCCCTGACCTGCAAATTCCAAAAACGCAAGAAAATTTGAATTACGCGGGCCACGCTGGAGCTTCCACCTTAAACATAGAATTCTTACACTTCCGTCCTTATACATACTCTCTTTGTCAGGGCCAATCCTAAACTATTTCCACGGTTGTCTTTTTTTTTATAGGATAAGGGTGACAAACGGGCACACAGTCCACCTGATGGTAAGTGGTTCCTGCGGCCCATAGACATCTACATCTATCCTCTATTACAATTCAAAATGTAGATGCGTTGTCATCCTTGAGTGACTAAAACATGTATGAGATATACATTGCATGGGCAGATATATATTCTTGGTGTTAGTGTTATTAGTTTCAACATATCTTACCGATATTCGGTGTGTAAAATTTAAAGTGTTAGGTTGTTAGTTTTTATTTAACATTAGCAGTCTATTAATATACAAAGTCAGTGAAATTATTACTTACAACAGTTATAATTAAACGTATATGTATGTATAAGGCAATTATATAATGTCAAAATGTATCATTAAGAAAGTCAGTTACAGTGTAGTAGCATTTTTCAATTAAATGGTTTTTGAATTTATTTTTATAAAGATTGCTGTTCAGTGATTTATACATCTGAGGAATTTTATTATAGATTTTAGGAGCCATGCATACTACACTCTTTCTTAGCAGAGCCATTCTTGCTTGTTGCAAGCACAATTTACTTCTATCACGACGGTTGCGCTTTACTTTGTCAGACAAACAGTTTTAACAGTGGTAGAGCCACGCGGCAGCTTTTGCTGTCGCACGGATGGGCCGGCTCGAACCGGGGTGATACCACGACCTCACAGAAAACCAGCGTAAAGTAGAGGTTTACCTCTGCGTTTCGCTTGGTGAGTGCAGGTGGCCGGAGGCCCTTTTTTCCATTCCAGGTTCCATCTTAGTCCTCACGGGTAACGACGCATCTACATTTTGATTCTTTATTGAGGATAAATGTAGATGTCTATGGGTCACAGCAACCACTTACCATCAAGTGGACTGTGTGCTCGTTTGTCACCCTTATCCTATAAAAAAATATTACCTATTACCAAAATCACTTTAGGCAATAGTTATCCAAATCTGAATGCAATGAAGGCATCCACAACTTCTGCCACCAGGGCGGCGCCACTTAAATGAGTTGTAATATTTGATAGATTTCATAGCGGGAAAGTTAATTTGTTTGAAAAATGTAAAAGTTAATGTTTATTTCTGTACTATTAGTTATACTTTATATTAATTAGATTAAAATCAATAAACCCAACGATTGATTAAATAAAGTAGGGAAATTAAAAAAGGAGTTAAAAATGTTGCAAAAAAATTAAATAACAACCCATACAGGCATTGTTTTGTCTATTGATATAATACTCTAGAAACTGATAAACTTTTATTTAAAACTAACTTCTCAATTCTATGACATTGTTTCACAAAAAAACTTTACCTCAATGTCAGCTAGCGACATCTGGTGAGCGAAATTATTAGCCTTCATTATCGACCTAAAGTAACCTAATGTGGTTAAGTCCCGCGTTTTCCTCAAAGAAACATTTTAACTTAGAGAGATAAAGTATTTGTGAAATATCGATTGGCATGTGTAATTTGCCGTACATTACAAGTTATTTTATACTAACTTTTGTCCGCGGCTTCGCCCGCTGGGATGTCGTAAAACATTTCTAAAAATCACAGGCAATGTGTTTAGACGAAAACTTAAGGGAGCATAATAACTACAGAATTATGCTCTAAATCTATCCCACAGGAACCGTGCATATTTTCGGAATAAAACGTAGCCTCCATAGTCAAAACCCATAAAAATAGACAAAAAAGTGACATAAATAATTTATTTGCAAAAAGTCACGCCGATCCTTAGCTCCGTTGCTGTCTGAAAGAAGGACAAACCGACAAACACACTTTAACATTAATAAAATATTAGCGGGGGAATAATGAAACAACTGGATAAATTTATTTTAGTTTTTTTCCATAGGATACCATCGTGTGAACTCTTGCAATGGGTTAATGCGACTAAAATTGTATTATTGTAAAATATTAATTTTGGCCTCTCAGTATATTTACGAAAACTTAATGTGCGTATTGTACATTCTGTAAATACTAGGAACAAGCACAAGCACTTGTTGATCGAAGACAAGCACCCATTAATTCCGTCATGGCGCAAGTATACACTTTTACAACAAAGTCCCAGAAAATATGCCAGAGGAAAAATTTTAACCATTTTTTACGCAAAAATTGTTTAATAAGAATACTACTAAAGAGTACATTATTGATAACAAACTGGTAATGAGGTAATCACTATACTACACTCTCTAAATGTTTTTATAATTAATTGTGTAACAAATTATATTGTAAATAAATGTTTGAAAAAAAGTCCCGCTGAGTTTTATGCTGGTACTTCCCAAGTTTGAGGTTTTTCCGAACAAGTGGTAAAAGCATTAATGACTTTAAATTAATATTCTTGTAACTTATATTTAATAACAATTACTCTATTCTATTCTGTTCTAATGGCGTAGTGAAAGACCTTGAACCAGTACTACCCGTCAATAAATGAATTACTATTGATGACAAAATGTCAGACTCAAGCCGCGTGCTTTGATATAGCGTTACTTTGCGAACCACTCTATACACACTATACATGCTACTGCTTGGAACATCTATAGCCAAAAATTTCGCCTTCCAACCACGTGCACTGCTATGACGAAAATTATTTTATTTATTTATTTAACTTCATACAATATGATGTATAGGCTTACTTACTACTTGAAACATTTTCTAGCAGTCAACTTGGTGATGCAGAGCTAAAATATGAAGCAGGTATAGACTTAGAATATACTGGCGTATAGACGACCTGACAGCCCGAATACGCGTGACTAATTTTGATTTGTCGTTGTGTGCGTTAGTTAGTATATTTTACTTACTAGGACTATCAAAAAATTATTGTTAAGGAAGCGGTAAAAAGGTTTAAAAAAATAGTTTAAAAAGGTATAAAAAAATAGTTTTAAATAGTGCACGAAATTTATTAACTTCAAAAATTAACTGAATTTTTACCACGATAGTTCTAAAATATTGGTAAATCCAATTGAGCATGCCTTCGCATTAAAAATAACGTATAGCATGATTAAACGGTTTTTTTTTTAAAGAGTTTAAATACATTTCGACAGCACTATCGGCTTCAACACCCTCGAAACCCATGAAAATGACACCCATGATGAAAAAATTTATACCTATTGCAGCCGCCATCTTGGCTTTACATTTCTACAGCACTATCGGCTTCAACACCCTTGAAAACCATGAAAATGACACCCATGATGAAAAAATTGATATCTATTGCAGCCGCCATGTTGGATTTACATTTCGACAGCACTATCGGCTGCAACACCGTCGAAAACCATGAAAATGATATCCATGATGAAAAAATTTGGTACCTACTTAAGCCGCCATCTTGGATTTACATTTCGACAGCACTATCGGCTTCAACACCCTTGCAAACCATGAAAATGACACCCATGATGAAAAAATTGGTACCTACTTCAGCCGCCATCTTGGATTTATATTTCGACAGCACTATCGGCTTTAACACCCTCGGAAACCATGAAAAAGACACCCATGATGAAAAAAATTATACCTATTGCAGCCGCCACCTTGGATTTACATTTTGACAACACTATCGGCTTCAGCACCCTCGAAAACCATGAAAATGACACCCATGATGAAAAAATTGATATCTATTGCAGCCGCCATATTGGATTTACATTTCGACAGCACTATCGGCTGTAACACCCTCGAAAACCATGAAAATGATATCCAAGATGAAAACATTTGGTACCTACGTCAGCCGCCATCTTGGATTTACATTACGACAGCACTATCGGCTTCAACACCCTCGAAGCCCATGAAAATGACACCCATGATGAAAAAAATTATATATATTGCAGCCGCCATCTTGGATTCACATTTCAACAGCACTATCGGCTTCAACACCCTTGCAAACCATGAAAATGACACCCATGATGAAAACATTGGTACCTACTTCAGCCGCCATCTTGGATTTACATTTCGACAGCACTGTCGGCTTCAACATTCTCGAAAACCATGAAAAAGACACCCATGATGAAAAAAATTATACCAATTGCAGCCGCCACCTTGGATTTACATTTCGACAACACTATTGGCTTCAGCACCCTCGAAAACCATGAAAATGACACCCATATTGAAAAAATTGATACATATTGCAGCCGCCATCTTGGATTTACATTCCGACAACCCTTTCGGTTTCAACACCCTCGAAAACCATGAAAATTTCACCCATGACAAAAAAAATTTATACTACTTACTTTTAGTACGTACTACTATTATACTATTATTTATTCTGTGCTTTTAAAATATTGTAATAAAAAAAATCTGTTATTATTATTATAATCAAGTACTTAAGAAATTTGGTTATTCGAATATTGTGTATTTGTACAGCGATCTTTTTGAGCCGCTGCAAACAACCCAAATAATGTTCACTCACGACGGCGACTGACGGCGAACCATAGATAAATATAAATGTAGCAAGCTAATGCGGCGAACTGATATATACAGTAATCTATGGCGATAGCCAACTGAGTTAGTGAGTAAACTATTCTGTGGCTGCAGCTCCCCATTTAGAGAAATAATTCTATACGAGGCTACCAAATCAACGAAAATTTCGCCATTTTCGAGCCGAAAAAAATTAATTATAGCTAAACAAAACAAAATTACACTGCCATTTACATTCAGTGGCTTCCCACATGATAGATGAAGAGATTAATAAATAGATTGAGTTAAACAATTGATATTTACAAAAGTTATAGTGTTTACAAGCCTTGGGGACATGATAAATCCACACCATAAGCCACTAAAACCCCTTTTTTTATTTAAAAATAGCAATTAATTGATTTAAAAAAATATTAATAAGTTCAACAATCATTTATCTTTCTAACAATGTGCTTTTTATATCATTTATATGTGTAATATGATTGCTGGATACGATTTCATGCGACAAAACGGTGGAATTTTGATTTTTAGGCGTTAGTAGAACATACCCACGCGCTTTGCGCTCGGCATGCAATAGTTAAAAAACATTCATATAACATGTTCCTGGGAATAAGCTGAACCTACCTGCCTTTTGTTGGATTTTAATTCAAATATAAAAAAATCCTAAGGGACTACCGATAAACTTAAAAAAAGCTCATCAAGAATCAGATCGAAAAGTAGTATTTTCAAGTTATGATCTTTGGAGATAAATATTTACTGTCATGGACAGTTTCCCCGGAATTTTTTTAACATATTGTTAATATAATTACATAGATAATAATTAATTAACTATTTATATTTTATACATTTTATAAAAATGTTTGATGGGGATATAAAAAACAGGGACACGGAGTACATAATGATTGCTTTATTTTTCATATAAGTATTACTTTAGATAATTACAAACATTTAATATTTAATTACATATAATTAAATACATTATTAAAGTTTACTTCAACATTCGTCTTAAATATGAATGTAAATTTAATAATTTAAGTAAGGAGACTTGTAGGAATCGGTTAAATAAAATTGCTCTGTTTAAAGATCAATATGTTTATGAGGCCTCATAATGCTTCATGTTTATATTTTTTATTCTGTCCCTGAAAAGTATAAAGTAATAATAAACTTATTATCATTTTAGCTGTATGAAGTTATAAGCATATTGATCTTAAAGAATATCCTATTTAAATCTTAAGAGAAGACTAATAGACAAAGAAAAAAGTAAAAAAAATGGACCTGCTCAAAAGAAAATATGGGATTTAAAATAATTTAACATATATATTATATTTATATAATACAAATTCTCTTCCACTTCAAAGTATATTAGCATTAGTTGATTTTATTTCCATGCACATAAGAAAAAAAATTGTTTTGTAAAACAAACTTAAGTGTGGAGAATGCATCGCAGTTTTTCATTTTCAGCATAACTATGTCAAATCGTTAATATATTTATTTTTGTCTTTATAAAGATAAAAGATATTAAATTTAGCCATCAAAAGACGTGATGGATGCATGCTTATTTATTGTGAAACAATATTATAAGTAAATATAAAGTTTAAAAATCTTAATAAGAATGAATTACATTTTTTTTAAGAACGTTACCTCCACACAGAATACCAGCGTGAAGTAGAGGTTTACCTCTGCGTTTCGCTTGGTGAGTGCAGGTGGCCGGAGGCCCTTTTTACTGGAAATGAGGCATTCCATCCTAGTCCTCACGGGTGAAAACGCATCTGCATTTTGATCTGTAACAGAGGATAGATGTAGATGTCTATGGGCCGCAGCAAGCACTTACCATCAGGTGGACTGTGTGCTCGTTTTTCACCCTTATCCTATAAAAAAAAACACTAGGATTTTCTCCTATATCGCGGGTACAGTTTACATACATACATAGATTTCACAAGTACAAACATCCAGACCCAGAACAATTATTTGTAGGCCATACAAATACTTGTTCCGCGCGGGAATCGAACCCGTTGTCCTTAGCGCTGCAACTCATTGCTAAGCCACTGCGCCACGGAGCCGTCAATTAAATGTCACCAGGACCTTAAATAATTTTTAGTTATTTTTGTTTTGTTACGCAAAAGAAGTCTAAATTCCTACGCGCGTACATAAATACACACATGTTTTTTTTTTATAAAGTAAGTGACAAACGAAAGTACATTCTGAATATATTTAACCCTGATTAAAAATCAAAATACAAATGCATCGTCACCATCGAGGACTAAGGTTATAGTTGCCAGTAATAAAGTCTCCGGATCTCTCACTTATACGAAACCCAGCAGAACTATTATTCTGCCATTCCATGTTAGTATTCTGTGCATGGCCAACTTGTATGCTGATATAGGTATTACTGTTATCAAAATCACTCAAAATTTTATAAACGTAATAATTAATAAGAGACCAAACAAATATAATGGTAACATTTACATGTTTTTATTTTTTATTACCTTACTAATCTACACCTCACAGAATACCAGCGTGAAGTAGAGGTTTACCTCTGCGTTTCGCTTGGTGAGTGCAGGTGGCCGGAGGCCCTTTTTACTGGAAATGAGGCATTCCATCTTAGTCCTCACGGGTGACAACGCATCTGCATTTTGTTTGATGTAGATGTCTATGGGCCGCAGCAACCACTTACCATCAGGTGGACTGTGTGCTCGTTTGTCACCCTTATCCTATAAAAAAAAAAACAATAAAGGCTGTAGCACACCAAATGCTATGAAGTATTTGCAGACGTGTCTTGACTACTATCCCACGTAACTGATGATGTAGTCACAGATGGCAAAGTGCACTGCTGTATTGGATTTGTATGAACCGAATCAACCTAGGATATTCTATATTTCACTTACAGGGTATAAAAGTGTCAGCGATTGGAGATTTAATTATTTCGGAAACGTGACAGTGAACTCTACTCCTGCAAGCGACCACGAGCAATCGAACTACGACACCTGCAACAAATATTAAGGACCTCTCCGAAGAAACTTAGCAATTTGGACGACGTGATACCGTGATGACTTACTATGTGTCTGAAAAATACATATATTTCTCAACTTAATTGGCATTTTTACTCCCACAATATATAAGTCGTCTTACAGCTGTCAAGCAGGTGTCCATCCATTTATCATCAAGTGAGGACTGTTAGTTCCAACTGATAAAATAACAGATCTTTATAAAGTTACGGATTTAAACAGAAACAGAAACTTTTTTATTCAATATAGATTATAAATAATGCTTATTGAAAGTCACTCTTTTGTATAATTACCACTGGTTCGAAAAAAAACCTCTGTCCTGGGAAGAACCAGCAAGAAACCCAGCGGGACTTTTTTTTTAAAATAACAGCTTACAATCATGTATGTTACACAAATTAACAACACAACAAATTAGAAATAGCTTGGTAGCGATCACCTCATTTCCAGGGGTTATTATCATCTATAAATTATTTAATACTATAATAACCCTTTTTATACAAACTTAGTTTAATAAAGTTTTTGAACTTTGAGCAGGTCAAATTTTGTATATTTTCTGGAATTTTGTTGTAAAAGCGTATACATCGCCCCAAGAATGAATTACTGACTCGATGGAGTCGAGTAACCGGTACTACTAGCTTGTGTCTGTTCCTAGTATTTACAGAATGAATATCACTTATTTTTGTAAAACTACTTTTATTTTTGTGTACGTACATTACATTTTCATAAATGTATTGAGAGGCCAAAGTTAATATATTAATCTCTTTAAATTTTTGTCGCAGCGACTCTTTAGGCTTTAAATCATAAATTGCTCTTATGGCCCTCTTCTGTAAAACAAATATAATTTCAGTGTCAGCTGCGTGTCCCTAAAACTTTTATAATGGCAATTTCAGATTCAAAAGTATTTTTTTTTCACACAAAAGCACAACCATTAAGCGTCTTTGGATATTTGGTGTGCTTCGGCCTTAAAATGTTTTCTAAACGGTCAATTAAACTTCATCAAAAACCCAGCTGTTCGGCCTTTGACTTAAGTGTAATTTGCCTCGTCACAACAATGCAATTTGATCGAGACAAAGAACATAATATAAAACTATGTTTGTATGCCAAAATCGTGATATCAGTTATTTTGTAGGTGGAACAAACACTTCATGGCTTGACAATGTAGAGTTGCCAAAACTGGAAACTTCATAGCTGGTCCGAGGTCAAGGGCTGGCCTGAGGTGATCACACCGATTGTGTTTGGTGATCGGATGTGTATCAGAAGTGGGCTCACCAAGCCCATTCTGATCCGTTGGGTGTCTTCTTGGTTCCGTCGCGCAGATAGAGTTGAAGGTGTGAAACTTGTATTCTGGTGCTTGTATTTAGAATTATTTTTTTTTACTATTATGTAATTAATTTTTTTAGAAGAGATATTAATGAAATGTCAAACTAAATGTGAGCAAACACAATATATAAGTTAATAAGGCGCTGCTGTGCTGACCCTTGGGATACCTCAACGTCTCGAGCAGGTATTAACGCAAAATAATTTCGGACAACCGAGAACACTAATCTCTGTAACTGTAAGCTTACGGCTTATACGCGTGTTTTATGTGTATGTTATAATAACAGTTAACAGTAATTAAGTTTTACTATGTAGTGGCGGTGTAAGGATATCCAGTATCCCACATCGTCCCGTGGGTATCATAACAGACAACAGAAGGAAATAAACAAGGAAATGGGCAGCAGCGTCTACCTACTTACATAACTACTAAATAATTTAAAATTAAAAATTTTGTACAACCGACTTCAATATAAATTATTAAGAATAACTCAAAAACTATTGGCCAAACCTTGATCAAATTTATGTGGGACCACATGTGAAGCACCAGCTTTCAAATAAAAAAAGAATCATCCAAATCGGTTCACCCAGTAAAAAGTTACACACAAAAAAAACATACAGTCGAATTGAGTACCGGGTCCTTTTGGGAGTCGGTGGAAAATTAAAAAACTACGGTTGCCAAGCCGCCTGCTAAGAATATTGCAAATAACTATTGCAAATATTCCCATTATTCGACAACTTATGGGGAGGCCTATGTGCAGCAGTGCTGCAGTACTTAAATATTTTCTAATCGACAATCTTCCTTACTGCTCGACTCTCTCTCGCACGTGAAGTCGGCTCGAATCACATGCATAATCTTCATTTACCATCTAATATATAAAAATTTATATTTCTTTGATCGTATCTTATGCGCTGCGATACGGTTCATCAGATTGCGGTTAACCTTTGTCAACATATTGCTTGCACTTCCGCGAAGGTTATAGGCATAGCTGGACACGGTAAATGGCGCTGTAGTAGAATCCAGATATCGTCCGAGCTAAGCCGGCGCAAATATCTAGTTAGTGTAGTACTTTTTAATGACGCTTTTTCCTTTCATCGAGTTTCAAATCACAACGATTCTAAAGAAGTTTTCACTTAAAAAAATAATCACTTAAATCGGTTCAAAATTGATTGAGAAATCGCGTATCGTAGGTACAAATAAAAAAAAACACACAATTGAATTGAGAACCTCCCCAGTCCTAGATAAAAGAAGGTAACGTTACAGCGTACATACGTCCCACTCCTTGACACAGACCAACTCTCATTACTGAGATAGTTTTGGGCAAGGAAGTGACAACCGCGGACTCTTCTTTTAAATTCTCAGACACGAAATTTTCCACACGATGTTTTCCTTCACCGCCTAGCGTGTGCTAAATAAGCACTTAAAGTTGCGATTACAAAGAGAAGCCCCTCAAGCCTCACTGAGAATGTGTCATCATCAACATCATCATTACAGTCAACCACAAGTCCACTGCTGAACAAAGGCCTCTCCTATGCTATAAAGAACTTCATAGCTCGCTTAATGAGTTTGAACATCCTCATACGGTTAATAGGGAAGGACCATGACCCAGTTGTTTAAGTCATGACTGGTAATACGCACTGATTGTACACAGGTATATCGGATATAAGATTTGTCGCAATTTTTTTTTCTCTCTTTTATAAAACTGAAGTGACAAAACGAACTCACAGTCCGCCTGGATATATAAATGTCCAGTAAAACCATAGACACCTGTAGCAAACTTCAAACAAAGAAAGCCACAGATGCATTTTAGACGGCTCCATGGCGCAGTGGCTTAGCAATGAGTTGTTGCACTGGGTGCCGCGGGTTCGAATCCCGCACGGAACATATATTGTATGGCCTACAAATAATTGTTCCGGGTTGATGTTTGTCCCCGTGCAACTTATGTGTGTTAATAGCCTCCACGATACAGGAGAAAATCCTAGTGTGGGAGTAACGTTTTTTAAAAAAGATGAGAAGAAGAAACAAAAGAGAAAAAAAAACACATAACTTAATTTTAACCTCTGTGAACTAAGATGAAATGCATCAACTTGTAAATATACTGGCTGACTATACTTCTCATATCACAACACAGCAATGCAAACATTACTTTTTTGCGGCAGAAATTGGTAAGAAAGTGGTACCTACCCCAAAGGACTTCTAGACTGAAAAGAAGTTAGAGAGAGTAGAGGCATGTTGCAGCTAATAACATTTCTCGAACGTGACTAAACTGAGTTGGATTCGTCGGATAAGAATATGTAGGCTAATTAAATAATTATATTATTATAATCTGTTAAAAAAAACATTTATCAGAATTTCTTAAGAACAAAGTCAATAATGAGGTCAATGGCTAATTGTACGGATTTCTACACACAAGAGCAACAGGGATGTCCCCAGTTACTACAATAATGCAAACATGTGATAAGTGATAGCAAACTCACGAACAGTTCTCCAGATTCACTTAAGAAAAGCGGCTTATTCTGAATCAATAAATGACAAAGAACTGATTTAACTTTTTATTATACTTTATTAATTTTTAATTTTAGTTTTGTTAATTAAACCGCGTGCCCCTGAGCTATCAGGGGCGAAGCGAGCGTTTTGCTCGTCGTAAATTTCATAGTCCCACACAATTAAACGGTTAATTGTAGTTTTAAGTGCTGATTCACAACATGCTCTGCGGTGAAGGTAACCGTCGTAAAGAAACATGAATACCTGAGAAATAAAATATGCTGCTTCACCGACGCAATGGAGCAGTGTAGAGAATTAATTGCTCTATAAGTCTCTCAAAAATAGGAGACCTGTGCTTTACTTAATTGAACTTTATTTCACTTTTATTACCTTTATCGATAACTAGCTGACCCGTGCCCACTTTGCTGGGCGTCAAACATTTTAACTTGTGATGAAAGTATCTTGCGTGGTTCTTAGTACACTCAGTACTAGTTTAGGATTTATTTTCGGAATCGATTGACAAATATTGTTATTTCACATTAAAACATATTATTCATCACAATCAAATATAGCGTATGTCACTCAGGAATAATGTAGCTTTCTACTGATGAAAGAATTTTTTAAATCGGTTCAGTGGTTCCAGTGATTACTTCCTACAAACAAACTCACAAACTTGCAAACTTTACCTCTTTATAATATATACTAGTATAGACGTCGTTTTTATAAGTAAGTGAATCAAAAGGTAATCGATAAAAAAGAATTTAAGTCACGGCGGCATCATCAACAGAAACTAAAAGTCATGACAAGACAGGATGTTAGTGTCATGCACTGTAATCCAGGGAAAAATTAAAGATTTAATAATAATCATTAAATTGGCTCTAGGGACCTCGGGTGGCAGTTACCCATGCTACGTCATCATTAGATAATGTTTTCTGGCTCATAGCGATTACGAAGAGTTTCAGAATATTATCAATTTTAATTAATTGATTTTTTTTTATTTTTTTTTATAGGAGAGGGGGCAAACGAGCATGCGGCTCAACTGATGGTAATTGACTACCGCCGCCCATGAACAACTGCAACACCAGGGAGGGAATTGCAGATGCGTTGCCGGCCTTTTAAAAAGGAGTACGCTCTTTTCTTGAAGGTCCCTAAGTCGTATCAGTCCGGAAAAATCGCTGATGGTAATCGATTTCACAAGGAAGTCGTTCGAGGAAGAAAACATCTTCTAAATCGCACAGTGGTGGACCGCCAATCATCCAGATGGTGTGGATGGTATCGAGAGTTCTGCCGCGATGTGCGTTCGTGAAATTCAGCGGCTGGGATTAATCCTAACAATTCCTCAGAGCACTCCCCATGGTAGATGCGAAAGAAAATGCAAAGGGATGCAACATCTCTTCGCAGTGCCAATGAATCGAGCCGATCGGAAAGGGCTCGGTCGTCGACGATTCGAGCCGCTCTGCGCTGGAT
Organism: Parnassius glacialis; assembly: GCA_033319125.1. Taxonomy (NCBI): domain Eukaryota; kingdom Metazoa; phylum Arthropoda; class Insecta; order Lepidoptera; family Papilionidae; genus Parnassius; species Parnassius glacialis. The sequence goes on from JAVANC010000014.1 coordinate 7,895,277, forward strand.
GCGGTCAAGTGGAAGGAGCTGGCACTGGGGAGCCCCTTCCCAGAGATGGGAACAGTATTCCATGTGAGGCTGAACCTGCGCCTTGTAAAGTTGCAGGCGGTGTGCCGGCATGAAATACTGTCCCGCTCTGCTGAGCACGCCAAGCTTTTTAGAGGCCAATTTGGCCTTCTCTTCCAAGTGACCACGAAACTGCACGTCACTCGATATGTTGACGCCGAGGATTCCGATACTGGCTGAGGCAACTAGGGGATTGCCTTGAAACTGAGGAGATACGACAAAGGGGTTCTTTTTAGCGGTAAACGCGCAGACTTGTGTCTTCTGAGGATTAAACTGGACTAGATTTAGTCGCTCCCAGTCCGAGACTTTGTCCAGCAAAGACTCAACTTTAGACACAAGTTTGTTCCGGTACTCAGCAACGTTTTCCTGAGAAACATTGGCACGGCCGGTGTATAGAGCATCACCAGTGCTGTCATCCGCATAGCAATGAATGTTACCAGTTAGCAACATATCATTGATATGCAGAAGAAACAGCGTTGGTGATAGCACACAGCCTTGTGGAACACCAGCGTTAATAGGCTTGTAGTTAGAACATGCACCATCTACAACGACCTTGATGCTCCGATCTACAAGGAAGCTGGTGATCCAATTGCACAATTTCTCGGGAAGCCCATAGGAAGGGAGCTTCGAAAGAAGCGCTTTGTGCCAATCCCGATCGAAGGCCTTCGCAATGTCCAGACTAACGGCCAACGCCTTCCCCTTGGACTCTTCTGCCTCCACCCATCTATGGGTCAGGTAGACCAGAAGATCACTAGCTGATCGACCCCGACGAAAACCTTATTGGCGGTCACTAATCAGCTGGCGATCCTCAAGGTACAGGATGAGCTGGCAGTTAATAATGGATTCCATTATTTTGGAGAACAAGGAGGTGATCGCGATAGGTCTATAGTTGGACGGGTCTGAGCGGTCGCCTTTTTTAGAGATCGGGTGGACAAAAGCTGTCTTCCTTGAATTCGGGACTACGCCTTGGGAGTAGGAGTACCGGAAAAGACGCGTTAGGACCGATGCCAACTCCGGAGCACACATCCTCAGCACAATTGGGGGGATTCCGTCAGGCCCACTCGACTTCTGGATGTCCAGGGAAAGAAGTGCTTTGCGAACCGAACGCTGTGAGAACAGCACATCCGGCATGGAGCACTCACACCGCGGGATGGTCGGCGGTGTGTTCCCCCCGTCATCAAGAGTCGAGTTGGACGCAAAAAAGGAACCTAAAAGGTCGGCTTTGTCTTTTGCGTCTTGGGCCAGTGAGTCGTCCTCCCTGTGCAGAGACGGTAGTGATGGCTTACAGAAGTTTCCTTGGACAGCCTTGGCGAGAGACCAGAACGCACGAGTTCCCGAAGGAAGGCGAACTAGTTTCTCGTCAATTCTGCCTATGTGCTCTGACTTTGCCTTGGCAATAATAATATCGCTTAGAAATTAAGACCCGAACTGAAATGGCTCGAAGTACCTATAGCAAAATGAAAAAAGTACTCTGCACCCGTAGACTTAAGATATCTTTGCGCACTCGACTACTACGTTACATCTGGCCTACTGACTCTGACTACTTTTATACGGGTATGAGGCGTGGACAGTTAAAGAGGACCTCCAAAAACGTATAGAACCTTTCGAGATGTGGGCATACAGACGAATGTTGGGCATTAGCTGGACTCAAAGAGTAACGAATGTGGAACTTCTGTGACGAGTCGACCGAAATCGCGAAATTATGCAGACCGTCAAAATGAGAAATGTCGCATATTTAGGGCACGTGCTCAGGCACGAGAGGAACGGACTCCTAAAGCTCATAATGATGGGAAAAGTTGCCGGAAAAAGAGGCGTCGGTCGCAGAAAAAAGTCATGGCTATGTAACATCCGGGAGTGTAGAGGAATCGCGAGTGCCGCCGTTCTGTTTTGCCTCGCGAAGAATAGAGCGGAGTTCACTAAGCTGACTGCCTACCTTCGCTAGTCGGAGAGGCCCCAGAAGAAGAAGATCCCTTAGTCCGAATTTCGGTCATGGTTCCAGTTTCAACGGATATTAGCCATCTGCACATGATAGGATCATATGCTATTGATCAATTTTCTGTGATGTTCTTACAGCTACATCTGACACAGGGCAAAGCTACTTAAAAAGGTAAAGGCAATAATGGAGACGAGGATGATGTTGGTTTATGATTTGGTATAAATAATCTACCAATAATCATTTCCTCTCTGTTGAGGTGTTTTGAGCTATCTAACCGCTGTCCGAGTGGGAATGTGCGAACCCTCGCCTCTGACTACTTAGCTCGTGTCGGTCGATGTTCTGGGGGGGAGCTACCCAAGTACGCGGGTGTACGGTGTGTACGCAGTGTGTGCTAGTACATGCCCCATGCGTTATACTTTGGTGTGGGTGTAGTGTCAGTGTTTGATGTGCCTGCAACTTTTGGGTCGACGGGATCGAGCGAGCGTAGTTGTTCTATGAGTACGTTACGCGGTCTGTCAGGATCATAATGCACGAGTGTGTGCGCAAGCATAAGTGCACTATCTATTCGCTCACTTTCATAGATCTATGAGACAGCAATCTGATTAGAATGAAGAGAGATCAAGAGAGAGAAGCTTTACGTAGTGTCCGAAGCGCGGGTTTGAAACACCGCTAAATCCCTGTATCTAGTTTGTAATGGTAATTTCAATAATAAGACTGTTATGTTAAGAATAGCGTTACTCTTAGACCTACTGTTATTAATTCGATCGTCATTCCCTTCAATTACTTTTACAAATAATCAAATGGTATAATGCAAAAAAAAATGCAAAGCGAAATCGTAGTTCGTACGTGAGCTGTAACAGAATAAGGCTCCTCAGGTAATCCCCTGACTGCTTGTTTCCCCATTGACTATTGCTGCGTCCCTGAACGTTACGAAAATACTGATATTTATTACCTAAATTTTTGTTACTGTTTTTTATTCGTATTATGAATTTCCGGAATCGAATTTTATTAATATTTAAAGCATTGAAAATTAAAATATGGTTAAGGAGCGATGAATTTCCTTGAATATATTAGTAGAATTCTTGAGTTCCTTCCTGTCCAAACAAGTGGGTACACTATAATTGCTTGGTGGCAGAAATAGGTGTGAAGGTAGATAGAAGGTAGGTAGGTAAGGTACCTAACAGACGAATCCATTTTTTTATAGGATAGGGTGACAAACGAGCACACAGTCCACCTGATGGTAAGTGGTTGCTGTGGCCCATAGACATCTACATCTATCCTTGTTTGCAAATCAAAATGCAGATGCGTTGTCACCCGTGAGGACTAAGATGGAATGCCTCTTTTCCAGTAAAAAAGGTCTCCGGTTCTCTACACTCACCATACGAAACACGGCAGTGTTAAGCTGCGAGCGTTGTGCTTCCCCAGTTGAGCCGACCCATTCGTGCTACAACTATACTACCAATGTAGCTGCAGCATGGCTCTACCACGTATAAATTGGTAAAACACTGGCATTTATATCTAATATTTTTTTATATCTAATAATTATTTTGTTCGTGAGAATTGTGTTGTAGTAGCCCACATTTAGTTATAAGAATAGCTCAAATAGAGTCATAGAAACAGCAACAAGCTAGTAATTGATATCTTTCTGCATTAAACTTCGATCGATCTATCTAGTTAAATAACAGATACTTTACTATTAAACTCTCTCCTTGTCCGAGACGGTTTTAAATGCCAATGCCATGCCGTCTCGGAACAAAGAGCTTTGTATAATCATTGTCGAACTTCACTTAACGTAAGTTCGTTTAATTTACTTACTACTATACTAAACAGCAGCTAAAACAGTAAGGCGCACCGACTGAACAAAATGCTTTTTCATTCTTGCCTTAAAGACACTTGGAATCGTATGCAATTATTGATTATATTTATTTTATTAAGATTTTTTTTATAGGCTAAGGGTGACAAACGAGCACACAGTCCACCTGATGGTAAGTGGTTGCTGCGGCCCATAGACATCTACAACTGTCCTCTATTACAAATCAAAATGTAGATGCCTTGTCACCCGTGAGGACTAAGATGGTATGCCTCATTTCCAGTAAAAAGGGCCTCCGGCCACCTGCACTCACCAAGCGAAACGCAGAGGTAAACCTCTACTTCACGCTGGTTTTCTGTGAGGTCGTGGTACCACCCCGGTTCGAGCCGGCCCATCCGTGCGACAGCAAAAGCTGCCACGTGGCTCTACCACTGTTTTTATAATGTTTAGATAGTAACAGGACATAAATTTGTAACGAAGCATGAGCGAATATCTAGCCACTGCAGATTAACTTTATACGTGGTAGAGCCACGCTGCAGCTATGTTATGGTTGCAGAATGAATGGGTCGGCTCGACCGGGGTAGGACCACGTTCTCCCAGAGTACCAGCGTAAAATGGAAGCTTAATGCTGCTGTGTTTCGTAGGGTGAGTGTAGAGAACCAGAGACCCTTTTTACTGGAAACGAGCATGAGCATTCCATCTTAGTCCTCAGAGGTGAAAACGTATCTGCATCTTGATTCTTAATCGAAGATAAATGTAGATATCTATATGCCTTAGTTATATAATTATAGTGTGTGTATGTGCTCCTTTGTCACCCTTATTTTATAAAAAAGCTGTCTAGTGACGGCTTAAGAGAATCCGTCACCACATTTCGTACCATGGGTGCCGTAAGAAGCGATTGTAGTGATGACGGTTCAACCATCTAGTTTACGCCGGGTGTATATAGCCGGTGCTTAATGCTGCTGTGTTTCGTATGGTGAGTGTACAGAACCAGAGACCCTATTTACTTGAATCGAGGCATTCCATAGAAGTCCTTACGGGTGATATAGGATCCGCATTTTGATGTAGATGTCTATGGGCCATAACATCCAATTTCCAACAAGTGGATTGTAAGTTCGTTTGTAACTTCAATTTTACAAAACAGGAAAAGCATATAATGGAATATATGTACTATCACAATTACATGTTATTTATGGCGCTTTAACAGACCAAGGAAATACCTACTAACATACGAGCACCGAACAACTTTGCAAAAGAGAAAAGGAAGAGCTATAACTCGTTTGGAAAACTGTATACTCTCGATGTTTTAGCATGCAGGTGTCCGCATGGCATGTCCCTTGTTAACCTCAGTCGCAAATTATGGTTGAGTACGTATTTATAGTCGCGGGGTTAATTGTGCGCGGCGGTGGACTTTAATAGACTATAACGGTCACGGTAAAGTAATTGTCGAATATGAAAAATAGAATAAAAATTATTCTCCTTCTTCATCAGTCCGCAAAAGTCTACAGCTGGATATGTGCCTCTCCAGTTCTTGGAAGAATTTTTCTTAATAGTTAGAATCCAACGAGTAACAACCTCTCTCTCACGAGGTAACAATGGGAAATGCCAAAGAATCTTATGGCTTCCGATAAATGGGTGGTAGTACAACAACCATATGTTAAAAAAACAGGATTGATAAAAATCATTAAAACGGACTCTATAAATCTTGCATGATTTGAGTACCTTGAACGTAGTCCTTACCCAAGTAATGCAACAATGCACGGTCCTGAGCGACCTGCATCCATCGACTTCCTGAATGTCTTACCAGGTCGTCACTCCATTCAATAAGGGGCCGCCCTACAGTTCTCTCAAGCATGAGGCTGCCACTCGAGAACCTTTATTTCCTATCGATTGTCGGTTCTTTGAGCTATATGACAGGCCTATTTATGCTTACTGATTAGTTGGGCATTGTCGTTTACTGTGGTTCTACTGGGATAGCCCCATTAAAACGAAGTCAATCACGCAGAGAAACTCCGAGAATAGCCCTATCTATAGCTTGCAGAGCGACTTTAGGCTTGTTATTGTAGTCTAATTTGCGTATTTAAACATTTAAAACAAGCAAAATTTTTATTTTTTTATTTTATGAAAGACGAAACTTTTCTGTCGATCCTATATATATATGAGTAGATTCTTAAAAGCCACCAAACACACTGTAAATAATAACCGCTAAGTTTAAAAAATGAATAAAACTGGCCATTATTTTTTTTATTATAGTTAACAAATGTGTGCTTTACAAAAATTTAAGTTTTATACAAAGCAACCCTATTAAAGACTTATCGCCATTATAAAAGCGCGGGAAAACTGACAGTAGCATCAGTGCACAAACGTAGCTCCCGCGGCCGCGCATACTAGCGCTGGTTGACGTTTAGGACGATCCGTGTATCGGCAATTTTTTTTGTTAAATATTTAATTAATAACAGCAATTAATTTTAAAGGCAATATTTTTAGTAAAAATTAATATCAAATACAAAAATTTTTAAATTAATTAAACTGATATATGTATTTTTAAGTTTGACTCAAATTGTTCGTTAAATTACTGTTTATTTTATTTGCGGTGTGTTTCCAGTATTTATAGTATTTCCTTGTCTGTTTTTTTTATTTTCGCAAAATGGTGAACAAAGTGTATAACGTAACATCCCACAAAGAAAAAAAACCGGGAAGCAAACACATTCAAATATTGATGTCAATAGTCGGTAAGTTATAATATTACCTATTTATAAATTATAGTAGTAAAATATATTTTAATATAATTTTTATTTCTAATAATTACTATTTTTTATGTATCTATTGCGTATAATATACTGCTGTGTGACAGCTCAATGGCGCAGTAGCTCAACAATGAGTTGCAACGCTAAGGGCCGCGGGTTCGAATCCCGCACGGAACAAGTATTTGTATGGCCTACAAAAATTGTATAATATATGTAAGTGACATTTATGTATGTATGTATGTACAATACAGGAGAAAATCCTAGTAAATATAGATATAATATAGAGGTAACTTGTTTTTAAAAAAGTTTTTTTATAAGATAATGTTGACAAACGAGCACATAGTCCACCTGATGGTAAGTGGTTGCTGTGGCCCATAGACATCTACATCTATCCTCGATGAAGAATCAAAAGGCAGATGTGTTGTCACCCGTGAGGACTAAGACGGAATGCCTCGTTTCCAGTAAAAAGGGTCTCCGGTTCTCTACACTAGCCATATGAAACACAGAAGTGTTAAGCTGCTATTTTACGTTGGTATTATGTGAGAGCGTGGTCCTTCCCCGGTCGAGCCGACCCATTCGTGCTACAACTATACCAGTAATATAGCTGCAACATGGCTCTACCACGTAAAAGCATTATGTGTTAAGTATATCATTATCATCGTCATCATCACTGTCATTATTTATCGTTATCATTATATATCATCATCATTATGTACAAAGGATTTGCTTTGGCAGGTAAGCTGCCATCGTGGCACCATGCATTTCGCACTTTTGAGACTGCTTTCCGTCGATGGTCTAGGTATTTTGGTTCTGGTGTAAAAGAGATGATTGCACCACCATCTATCGGAAATCGTATGATATTTTTAGCATAATAAATATCTCACAGTCACCTCTTAAGACACCCACGAGGCAAAATTGAAGGATGGGTTCTATAACGCCGTAACCAAACGGTTAAAAATAATTTAATGATTATATCTATAACTAACTTTAATTATCATACTTTTAAAATGAGTTATATTATCGTAATTGTTATATTTTTTTAATATGCTACCGACCCTTCCCGGCTTCATACGAGTGATTTGTGGATTACGATATCAGTACCCCGAGCACGAATATTTTACTCTATATTATATAGCTAACGAGGCAGTTTTTGTATGGGAATTTGAACAGCGCTTCGTGAGCGTATTTGGAACTAAAATTTAGAAGCACGAAATATCTAACGCTGCGTTATGCATAGCTAGCGTATAGTTTAAGTAATCGTAAGGCGCAGAATGTGTGTGTTTCGGCAGCAAGAATCTATTTTCTACCGACTTCAAAAAGGAGACGGTACTCAATACAACTGTATGTTTTTTTTCTGTGTGTTACCTCATAACTTTTTACTGAGTGAACCGATTTCGACGATTCTTTTTTTATTTGAAAGCTGGTGCTTCACATGTGGTTCCGTATAAATTTGATCAAGTTTTGGCCAATGGTTTTTGAATCATTCTTAATAATTTATATTGAAGTCGGTTATACAAAATTTTTAATTTTTAATTATTGACGTACGTTATCGTCTATCCCATATTCTATGGTCTATCCACTGTAGAGAACTACGAAAGTGTTCTCACCGACATTTTTACAGCAAGAACACTATCGAGAAGTCTTAGTTTTAAGTTTCTCTGAGTTTATCGTTGATATATATATAATTTATAGTTGATAAGATTAAAATATTTTTATTAAGAATAAATTGATTGAAACCCACGGCTTTTAATTATTTTGCGTGGCTTTCTGCAGTCGAGGCAAGAAAGCAAAGACGAAAATTAAGGTACGTAAAATGTAATATATTAAAATATTACAACAAAATAAATAATAGTTAAAAGAAGTATTACCACAGAATAAAAACAGCACCACACAGACCTCATAGAAAACCAGCGTAAAGTAGAGGTTTACCTCTACGTTTCTCATGGTGAGTGCAGGTGGCCGGAGGCCCTTTTTACTGGAAATGAGGCATTCCATCTTAGTCCTCACGGGTGGCAACGCATCTACATTTTGATTTGTAATAGAGGATAGATGTAGATGTCTATGGGCCGCAGCAACCAATTACCATCAGGTGGACTGTGTGCTCGTTTGTCACCCTTATCACATTAAAAAAAATATTAGTATATTATATACGAGTAAATACCCTTACCTTAATTATTTAATCGATTAATAATAATTTTATTTTAATATCTGCATATATTAAATAATATATCTAAAACATTCCAGTGGTGTTACTCAACGGGTTTTACTTCGGCGAACCGAAGATGGATATTTCTGAATTGAAATTTCAAAAGATACAGATTAAGTAAAAATGCATTTAAATTCCTTTGCTTTGAACTTCGCTCTAAAACAAACTTGAGAGGGAATAATAGAATACGCTTAGAGCTTAAGGTGTGAAAAATATATGCTCTGAATTAATTTACCTTTTTTTTTTACCTTTAATTTTGTTAACAGTGGTAGAGCCACGCGGCTTTTGCTGTCGCACGGATGGGCCGGCTCGAACCGGGGTGGTACCACGACCTCACAGAATACCAGCGTGAAGTAGAGGTTTACCTCTGCGTTTCGCTTGGTGAGTGCAGGTGGCCGGAGGCCCTTTTTACTGGGAATGAGGCATTCCATCTTAGTCCTCACGGGTGACAACGCATCTACATTTTGACTTGTAATAGAGGATAGATGTAGATGTCTATGGGCCGCAGCAACCACTTACCATCAGGTGGACTGTGTGCTCGTTTCTCACCCTTATCCTATAAAAAAAAAACCTGCTGTAGTTATTATGTACCTAACCTCAATTTTTTTTCATTTATTTTTTGGGTTCTTTACTCGTTATTATTGTACGCAACAGGCTAAAATCAACGTTTAGTCGGTATGAGTAAGAATTTGGGTCAAACAAGTGTTAGAAAAAGTGTCTCTCAAGTTACGGAAGCACTTAACAGCCAATAAATAATAACCAATAGGTACGTTTATCAGGTTCCCCTCCCCACTTCAAGGGCTGAGATTTCTTTTTTATAGGATAAGGGTCACAAACGAGCACACAGTCCACCTGATGGTACAGGGTCCAATTGTGAATCTAAACCATCCAACTCAAACGCACACAAAAAAATATCAAAATCGGTCCAGCTGTTTAGGAGTTCAGCGACAAACACCTACAGAAGATTTTTTTAAATATTACAAAAATAATAATGTCAATTTTGTTTATTTATCTGTATATATTTGAATGTAAAAAATCCATTATTAAAATTTGCAATTATCGTGAATAATTTATTAAATAGTAAGTTATTATTTAGGAAACCTATTACCTTGGCAAACTAATTTATATATAATATAATTTATGGTAAATAAAAAATGACTTTCAATAAGAATTATGTAATAATCAATATTGAATAAAAAATATTCTATTCTATTCTATTCTATTCTATAGACTATTTTAGCAGTAAATAGAGTCAATTCGAGTGGAGAAAACAAACAGTTGATGATTTTTTTTTTCTGGTCTAGATACCAGGCCATAAACTCCAAAAAAAATTGGTGTAAAATGTATTTTGATATGTAATAGTGGTGCGATTGTGTATTAAATGTCTGCGCATGTGAACTGTTAGTGAAAACGGTGAAAAAAGTGCCCCGATAGTGATGTAAATCTCAAGATAAGGTGTCTGCCTGCTTAAACGCCTACGCCTTAAGATACTGTCGCCAATTGTCTGCTGGCACAAGTTGCCGTCATAATCTCCCAAAAACTACGCAATGTGACGCATCAACATATTGTGAAACGGTGTACTATAAAGTATTATTATAACTTGATACTCGATAAATGAAGGCATGGCTAAAAGGACAAGCATCCAACTCAAAAATCATAATAAAAAAGGAACATTAAAGTTCTAAGATTATAAAAATAACATTGTAAAATATCGATTATTAGGTACGAACAAATGCAATGACAGACTAGTTGTTTTTTTACAGTGTGAACGCTCAACAATCATTAATCCTATGGACAATTTGTTTTGATTCAGTATTGCCAATGTCCGTTAGTCCGTTTCGCATCAATTCGAAAGCAGCATCCGGCAACTTACTCAGAAACATCGATCTTCTGTGTAATATCGTACATAAAATTGCGAGTTAATTTATAAAAATTGAGTCTAAATAACTACTTACCTATTTACTTATTCTTCCCGCTAGCTTTTACAATAAAAATAAAAGTAATGAACAAAAGCTTAATGTCGCATATTCATTCATTACGATCTATCACAAGTTGATTGTTGAACATAGACCTCCCCCATAGATTCATTAGAGGAATATATACCACAGTCACCGCGTGTTATGATATATGATAGGTGAGTTAACAATCACCGTTCTTTTATTGATACTGCTGTACATCTCCTGGTTCAGTGTTCGTCGGTTACCTCCTACAATTAATTTATATACTCCAGACCGAATTTTGGTCACAGTGGCCAGTCTTAATGGAGACTAGCCATCTGCGCATAGCAGGATTATAGTGCAAGAGTGTGTGCGCATTACAGGTGCACTTTCTATTCTATATTCTATACAGTAATCCCTCCGGTCATCGTACTATGGGAGTGAGGGAACAGACAGCTCATTTGTACTTGCGCAAACACTTTCGCGTTACATTATGTGCCCTGCGCAAATGGCTAGTCTTCGTTGAGAACATTATCATTAATAGTAAAAATGTAAGAAGTAAAACAAATAACAAACACTTTGCATGTCAGTGACACATGGGTGTTTCTGACGACTAGGATAATTATGATGCAACTTTTGCGAGTTAATCAATCAATTAACTTTTCTTTCTTATCGCGTAAGACTCACATTGTTCAATGCGCTCATGTTACAAGATCAGTACCTATGTCATGTGTTTGTATGCTTTGTTAATGACTTCAAATAATAATAATAATATGTTCTTGCAATACACCATATTTTTTAATTGAGGCCCACTGGAGAATTCGCGGTGTAAATTAACACTTGTGTCCTTACACTAGACGCGATAAACACCTATTAGTTTTGCATGCAGCTGTCTAGTAAACATGTTTAAGTTTCGTTCAATTACAATATAATACCTATATTCAAATTTTCATTAATATTATTAATATATATTAAAAATATTATATATAAAAATAATATATATATATATGGCAGAGTCGGGAAGGGTCGCCCTAGGCGAAAGTTTATCGACCAAATAGGCGATATATTGAAAATGGGCCAAATTAAGAGTACCTTTAACCGACGAGCGTGTATGCGTAGGTATATGGATGTGGAGGAAGCGAGAGAGGTGTGTCAGGATCGTGCCAAATGGAATTCCATAGTCTCTGCCTACCCCTCTGGGTGACAGGCGTGAGTGTTTATGTTATGTTATGTTATATATTAAAAATATTTTTAATGCTCGCCTATTATTACGCAACAAACCCCCGAGATTTTTTTAATTTGCAATTTGAAGTAGGTACCTACTGAAAACGTTTTCAAATATGATAGAGCCATGCTGCAGCTATATTAGTAGTATAGTTGTAGCACGAATGGGTCGGTTCGACCGGGGAACGACACTCTCTCAACAGTGGTAGAGTCACGCGGCAACTTTTGCTGTCGCACGGATGGGCCGGCTCGAACCGGGGTGGTACCACGACCTCACAGAATACCAGTGTGAAGTAGAGGTTTACCTCTGCGTTTCACTTGGTGAGTGCAGGCCGGAGTGCCGGAGGCCCTTTTTACCGGGAATGAGGCATTCCATCTTAGTCTTCACGGGTGACAACGCATCTACATTTTGATTTGTAATGGAGGATAGATGTAGATGTATATGGGCCGCAGCAACCACTTACCATCAGGTGAACTGTGTGCTCGTTTGTCACCCTTATCCTTTTATAAAAAAAAATACCAGCGTAAAATAGCAGCCTAACACTGTTGTTCCGTATGGTGAGTGTAGAGAACCGGAGACCCATTTTACTGGAAAAGAGGTATTCCATCTTAGTCCTCACGCGTGACAACGCATCTGTATTTTGATTCTTTATTGAGGATAGATGTAGATGTCTATGGGCCACAGCAACCACTTACCATCAGGTGGACTGTGTGCTCGTTTATCACCCTATCCTATAAAAAAATTCACATAGAAACCGATGAGTAACAGAAATGTATACGTAAGCAATGATGTGAAGTCTGGGCCTGTAACTAATGTATGGTGCTAATTAACTTTTAGATGATTAACTTTATTTTAATCAAACATAAATCAAGATACTTCCAAAAAGACAATAATTCGATACAAAATATCCCAACAATCGAATTTTCCCCAAGCAGTTTTCCTCGTTTATAATTAGATGCACCTGACTCGTGCATATCCTAAGCTCTAAAAATATCACAATCGCATCCATAAATAAATGGATGCGACATTAATATTATAATTTTAACAAAGAGCCTGTATTTAAATTAAATGATTATTTGTTTCTTCTTTCTTAGTATATAAAAGTTAGAACCTAAATACGTCCCACGGCTGGGCACAGGCCAGACGTCAAACGCACAGATGCGTTATCAGTTATCACCCCTGAAAACTATGAATAAAATCCTCGTTTCCCTTGAAAAGGGTCTGCTCCGGTTCTCTATGAAATACAGCAACATTAGGCTACTATTTTACCCTGATATTCCGTGAAAGCGTGGTCTTTCCGCTGACGAGTCGACCGTTTCGTGTTACAACATTAACATAGACGCAGCGTGGTTCTGCCACGTACAAAATATATAATTACCCTAGTAAAAAATAATGTAATACATAATTTTCCTTACACAAATTTTCTATTATCGTCACCTTTAAGAAGAAGAAGAAGAAAGAAGAAAAAACATTTATTCACGGTCTAATCACAATAGATTACAAAACAAAGCAAAAAATTGGAATTAAACAGAAAATAAAACAATATTTCCCTAAATTAACAAAAATGTAAAAATAAATAAAACTAATTTTACGGATTTTATCGCGTATATTAACTTATTTTATATTCCCGACGTTTCGAGCACTTTACAGCACCCATGGTCACGGGGGGGACTGAGGTGTATGACGTCCCAATGTCATAGTTAACCACGGCTACCTCCAGATTAAAAATTATTAATTTTTGTTCCGATCCACGCAGTATGAACTTACAGTATCATGAAGTCTTGCAGTTGTATGCTTGGGTTGAGATTTAATTTTATTAATTATGGGATCCCAAGCAGATGGTAGCACCCAGCCATCTTCTCTATTGAAATTAGGATGTTTCTTGATTTCAATAGCCTCGCGAATCATCCTTGGAAGGAATCGGTGTTCTTTAGCGAGGATTTGTGGTCTATCAAATCTAATGTAGTGACGGGGGCGATCCTGTACGTGTTCACAGACTGCAGACTTCCCGGAGCGTCTATTCTTCACATCAGCTATGTGTTTTTTAACACGGGTTTTTATAGATCTGTGAAGAATAGACGCTCCGGGAAGTCTGCAGTCTGTGAACACGTACAGGATCGCCCCCGTCACTACATTAGATTTGATAGACCACAAATCCTCGCTAAAGAACACCGATTCCTTCCAAGGATGATTCGCGAGGCTATTGAAATCAAGAAACATCCTAATTTCAATAGAGAAGATGGCTGGGTGCTACCATCTGCTTGGGATCCCATAATTAATAAAATTAAATCCCAACCCAAGCATACAACTGCAAGACTTCATGATACTGTAAGTTCATACTGCGTGGATCGGAACAAAAATTAATAATTTTTAATCTGGAGGTAGCCGTGGTTAACTATGACATTGGGACGTCATACACCTCAGTCCCCCCCGTGACCATGGGTGCTGTAAATTGCTCGAAACGTCGGGAATATAAAATAAGTTAATATACGCGATAAAATCCGTAAAATTAGTTTTATTTAAATGTGTAGTGTTCGCGTAAATATAAGAAATCATTATGTAAAAATAATATAAAATGAGTCTGTGTAGCAGCATAAGACCGTGAAATGGACTGGACTCAGTAAAAATCGAGATACAGAAACACGAATTGCTCTGATCCCGACACTGGTTTTCAGTCCGACAAGACGACTGTGAAGATGTTTTGTACGTCGTAGAGCCATGTTGCAGCTATATTAGTGGTATAGTTTGAGCATTAATGGGTCGGCTCGACCGGGGAAGGACCACGCTCTCACAGAATACCAGCGTAAAATAGCAACAAAACGCTGCTGTGTTTCGTATGGTGAGTGTAGAGAACCGGAGACCCGTTTGACTGGAAACGAGACATTCCATCTTAGTCCTCACAACATAACAAAATAGATAGATGTAGATGTCCATGGGCCACAGCATCCACTTACCATCAGGTGGACTGTGTGCTCGTTTGTCACCCTTATCCTATAAAAAAGTGGCTAGAGAAGAAACAAAACAGGGGATAGGCAGGATATACCTCGTAATAACAACTAAAGATTATTATTAAAAATATGCGATTGCCAACCCACCTGCCAAGCGTGAGAACTATGATAAATATCTCCCCTATAAGGAAATATGGGGGGAGACCTATATTCAGCAGCGGATTTTTGATAGGCTGAACGGTACGGTACGGAACCCCATATGATTACTAATACGTTGTACATGGTATAGCCATGCTGCAGCTATATTAGTAGTATAGCTGTAGCACGAATAGGTCGGCTCGACTGGGGTAGGACCACGTTCTCACAGAATACCAGCGTAAAACAGCAGCTTGACGCTGCTGTGTTTCGTATCATTTCTGCTGTGTTTCATTTTACTGGAAAAGAGGCATTCCATCTTAGTCTTCACGGGTGACGACGCATCTGCATTTTGATTCTTTATTGAGGATAAATGTAGATGTCCATGTGTCTTTCTATGAGTCACAGCAACCACATACCATGAGGTAAACTGTGTGCTCGTTTGTCACCCTATCCTATAAAAAAATACGCTAGCATTTTTGTTTATAAGAACGAGTTTAGAATATTTAACGTCTAGAATTTAAAACTAATAGTAGTGTGCTATAAATTTTCTTGCTTTGTGATATTAAACCGGACTAAAATCTTTTTACCACGTTTTTAGTTAATTTCTTGTTTGTCTGTCGTTCCGGGTGGAATTTAGTAATTGATTTTAAACTGAGCTAGAAACAATATTTTGTATATAGCTGAAACACGCATAACAATGCAAGAATATGCTAAAACAACGTGGTCATATTTTATAAAAAAAATTATTAAAAATTTTCTTGTTTTCACACAGTTATTTATGTCCCATGTTGGTCTGTGACTAATTGGTCTTTATCCAAATCTTTGTGTGCGACTAATAACGAAAAATATTGTGTCAACTGTGTTACTTGTCTTGCATATTGTAAACGTAAAGACTATTACTAGATGTATTGTAAAGACGACTAATGGAATATTGGGTTTGTGATTGTGCAGGGTTAGGATTGGTTTCGTGAAGTAGAGGTTTACCTCTGCGTTTCGCTTGGTGAGTGCAGGTGACCGGAGCCCCTTTTTACTGGAAATGAGGCATTCCATCTTAGTCCTCACGGGTGACAACGCATCTACATTTTGATTTGTAATAGAGGATAGATATAGATGTCTATGGGTCGCAGCAACCACTTACCATCAGGTGGACTGTGTGCTCGTTTGTCACCTTTATCCTATTAAAAAAAAGGCTATGGGCTAGCCACCTATCACTGCTTTCACAATTTACCTTCTAAGCCTATTTCTTTCTCGTTAAACGTGTTCCGAGTAACTAGCTGCTTTTAGGCTCTGCTTGCCTACTCGAGGAATACAAGCGTGACGCTATGTACAGAGTTATTTTGCAAAATCCGGCCAAATTTGCAGAGAACGTTCAGGATAAGTGATATATATAGGCAAATAGTGAAGAAAATTAATTAAATAAATCTCAAACATTCTGGCTTTTTCATCCTTTAAATTCAAAATGCACGGTAATGGATTATTTTAGGTGATTTTCATTCATAAATAGCTAACTTCTACTATTTTACTACGCACGCACACATTCGTAAGGATCGATCGGTCGGCAAAAACGTTGTGAATTGAATCGCACACAGAGGAGCGCGCGTACGCGTAGTTGTTTCCCATAAATCATATTCAATTTGGGTTAATTTCAAATAAAAGTAGAAGCCTTAATTACTCGATTTTCAAAATCTGCAATAACTTTACACTTTTGAAATTTACTTTACTTTAAAAAATAACCCTGTATATATAATTATTAATAAATATCTACCAAAAATCAAAAACGTCAAATCTCCAAATCATAAAACAGGTGATTACTTGGACTAAGGGTTCCTCTAAGTGCCGTAATTTAGGCATTTTACAAATAATACTGCATTTTGTTCTCCAGTTATGTAGAAAAATGGAAAATTAGGGGGTGACATTTTCGAAATGACGCCTCAACTTTTTAAATTATGCTAGTAGAAATTTTAAAAAATCTCGTAATTAGCTTATACTAAATACTTATAAATTACGAAAACGGTTGCTTTTCACACACACACAAACAGCAAGTCGAGTGGGCCCGATGGAGTCCCTCCCATTGTGCTGAAGACGTGTGCTCCTGAGTTGGCACCGGTTTTAACGCGTCTTTTTCGGTACTCCTACTCCCAAGGCGTAGTCCCGAATTCATGGAAGACAGCTTTGGTCCACCCGATCCCTAAAAAAGGCGACCACTCAGCCCCGTCCAACTACAGGCCTATCGCCATCACCTCCTTGTTCTCCAAAATAATGAAAGATATTATAAACTGCCAGCTCATGAGGTACCTTGAGGATCACCAGCTGATTAGAGACCGCCAGTACGGTTTTCGTCGGGGCCGATCAGCTGGTGATCTTCTAGTCTACTTAACTCATAGATGGGCGGATGCAGTAGAGTCCAAGGGGGAGGCATTGGCCGTTAGTTTGGACATAGCGAAGGCCTTCGATCGGGTCTGGCACAAAGCGCTTCTTTCGAAGCTTCCTTCCTATGGGCTTCCCGAGAAATTGTGCAAATGGATCACCAGTTTCCTTGCTGATCGGAACATCAAGGTCGTAGTAGACGGTGCATGCTCTGATTTCAAGCCTATCAACGCTGGTGTTCCACAAGGCTGCGTGCTATCACCAACGCTGTTTCTCCTGCATATCAATGATATGTTGCTAACAGGTAGCATTCATTGCTATGCAGACGACAGCACTGGTGATGCCTTATATACCGGCCGTACCAATATTTCTCGGGAAAACGTAGCCGAGTACCGGGACAAACTTGTGTCTGAAGTCGAGTCTTTGCTTAACAAGGTCTCAGATTGGGGCCGACTAAATCTAGTCCAGTTCAATCCCCAGAAGACACAAGTTTGCGCGTTTACCGCTAAAAATAACCCCTTTGTCGTATCTCCTCAGTTTCAAGGCTGGCTGCCTCAGCCAGTATCGGAATCCTTGGCGTCGACAAATCGAATAGTGTGCAGTTTCGTGGTCACTTGGAAGGGAAGGCCAAATTGGCCTCTAAAAAGCTTGGCGTGCTCAGCAGAGCGAGACAGTATTTCATACCGGCACATCGCTTGCAACTTTACAAAGCGCAAGTTTGGCCCCACATGGAATACTGTTCTCACCTCTGGGCTGGGGCACCCCAGTGCCAGCTCCTTCCACTTGACCGCATCCAGTGCAGAGCGGTTCGAATCGTCGACGACCGAGTTCTTTCTGATCGGCTCGTTACACTGGCACTGCGTAGAGATGTTGCATCTCTTTGCGTATTTTATCGCATCTATCACGGGGAGTGGTCTGAGGAATTGTTCGGACTAATTCCAGCCTCTCAATTTGACCATCGCACATCGCGACAAAACTCGCGTTACCATCCATACCATCTGGATGATTGGCGGTCCACCACTGTGCGATTTAGAAGTTTTCTCCCTCGCACAACTTCCTTGTGGAATCAATTACCACCAGCGAATTTTCCGGACCGATACGACTTAGGAACCTTCAAGAAAGAGCTTACACCTTTCTAAAAGGCCGGCAACGCATCTGCAATTCCCCTGGTATTGTGGTTGTTCATGGGCGGCGGTAGTCACTTACCATCAGGTGAGCCGCATGCTCGTTTGCCCCCTATTCTATAAAAAAACCACGTGAGCTTGCTAAGGGTAGGGATAAACATAAGCCATTCTAATGGCTTATTCATTTTTAAATGTTATTATACAATGACTGTAGACGACTTTTAGCAATTTTATACTTATACTTCGAAATATGGGGAGGTAGTATTTTTGGCTCTAGCGGCCCCGGTCGCCAGATGCCCATGCTACCTACGCCACTGCTATTCCCATCATTATTAATATTGATTTTCCAGCTCATATCGATTACAAAGTTTTAGAATACTATTAGGATTGATTAATTGAAAAATAATATTCTCCGCCAGTCTCAACGGAAACCAGCCAACTGCGCAAGACAGAATTATAATGTACGAATGGGTGCACAAGCACTGTTGAACTCTCATAAGCCGACGGGAAGGCAATCCGATACAATTGGAGATAAATCAGGCACAGGACCTAGGGCTTTATGTGCTTACCGAGTCTCGGTGGACACACCGTCAACTTCCTACCTCCGGACTGCTACCAATTCTTGCCCGGAATTCAAACCCGGGATGATCACGATCAACCACATGAACAGCAGTCGCGCATACGACTCTTAAACCAACGAAACAAATGGTTATACAAATTTATTCGATTGATTCGAGACTATATAGATTATATAAATTGTCGAATAATAATACAAATCAAACTCTACAAACGTCTTACGTCCCATTTCAAAGAACGTGACTAACCCCGTCGAGTTACACTTAAAGTCGATTCGTCCAATGAACTTCGGAAGAAGCGTAAGACCCTGTACCTGTTAAAAATAGATCAGTGATTACCTATATTATTAAGTATAAATAGTCTCAAAGAAACGAAAGAAAAAGAAAGGCCGCTATAAACTGGAGCCTCTACAGCCATAATGTTAAGTATAAATAATCGCAAACAAACTGGTATGAACTGGAGCTTCTATAGCCTAGTCTTTCTTCCCTTCCAGGAATAGTTTGCAGTACAACTTTTGTTACATTGTGGTATCGCATGGATCTTTTTTTTTATAGAAAAGGGTAACAAACGAGCACACAGTCCACCTGATGGTAAGTGGTTGCTGCGGCCCATAGACATCTACATCTATCCTCGTTTGCGAATCAAAATGCAGATGCGTTGTCACTCGTGAGGACTAAGATGGAATGCCTCATTTCCAGTAAAAAGGGCCTCCGGCCACCTGCACTCACCAAGCGAAACGCAGAGGTAAACCTCTACTTCACGCAGGTATTCTGTGAGGTCGTGGCACCACCCCGGTTCGAGCCGGCCCATCCGTGCGACAGCAAAAGCTGCCGCGTGGCTCTACCACTGTTAGTTCTATCTGTAGTTAATGACTCTACATTTTTGCGACTGACTCGTGGGTCTAACTTCTCTTTCCGATATTATTTGTGCATGACGTGATTTATTGAAATTAGACTTTAAATTCAATTAATTAAATAAATAAATTGCATAATCTTTGCCACGTGTCTCTGGTTGCGCCTACTCAGAATGTCTTTACGCATTTTTTATACAAGTAGTTTTGGCAGACGAGCGGCATCTATCTTACAGTAAATGGAGTTAGTTTGGACGCTAGTGTATGCTGCAAACAACCTCTACGTTCCTCTATGTAAAATGTAAAATGTATTCTATTCTATTTTAAATTCGCAAAAAATTTAATGCATCAAATCTAATGTAATGAATATATAATATATATAGAAATCATATTTTTATTTCAGTGTGTATGCCCATCCTGGCTTACGGAACAGCTATGGGTTGGATATCTCCGAATAAAGCGCTCCTCATGGGTGAATCCTCGCCCTCCGATGCACCTCTGTCTGAAGAGGAAGTGTCTTGGATGGCGTCCATAATGTTCATCACCGCGCCGATAGCAGTCTTCCTTTACGGAGCAGCAGCAGACAAATTTGGCAGGAAGAACACTTTGCTGTGTGCATCTATGCCAATCGCTGTAAGTTATTTTTTAAATGTATCTTGTGAAAATGGATTTAACCATCAGCCAAAAAGGTTGAGAGTCACATAATAAGCAGCTAATATATTTTTTAAATTTATCAAGCGTAAATGGAGTTAACCATCAGCCAAAAAGGTTAAAAGCTCCTACTTGATCCTAGTATCAACAGAGCTCACGCCTTGAACGATTTTTGGATGGGTAAAATATTATTAGTACCCATCGTCTATATTATTAAGGATTACTGTATAAATACAACACATACTTATATATTTATAAGTATGTGTTGCGCGTATGATATGCGCGTTGGACGCTTCTTGAATTCGCGAGAGAGTGAGAGAGATAGAGAGCGAATTCGCGAAAAATTAAAAACACCGATACAACCCTGTAAGTTCATATTATCCCTATGAATGAGTTTTTCTGGAAATAGCCATACAATGGGATAATACGAACTAAGAGGGTTGTATTGATGATTATAATGACTATAACTCTGTAAATACATACTCGTTACGGTCACGAATCATATTTTGTTAAACATATAACCTGACCCTGACCTGCAAATTCCAAAAAACGCAAGAAAATTTGAATTTCGCGGGTCACCCTTGATAACTTCGAGTTTAAACTTGTCGTGCGCATTTAGCATTGTTTAATTTAACAAATTTAATTTGACCCCGGGGTTTTCTGTCGATTTACAAGACAGTAAGTTGTTGCACCAACATAAAGACAATAATGTGTTACTTGGGTTTTGAGAGGAATAGAATAGACAACATATACAGCGTCCGGCTGCTTTTCTAGATGACATTTTATTTATAATTGCAGAAAATATTTAAACAATTAGAAAAGTTTGAGATGTATTTTATTTTATTTTATTTAATAATAACTAAAAAATGGCATCCTTTTGTGTTCTTTTCAATTTATTGAAACAACTTATCCCAAGAACGAGTGATTTTACTACATAACCTCCTACAAATAATAAAATAAAATAAAAACCCCAGGCCCTACAAAAATATGTTTTTTTTTTCATAAGTAACAAATGTTTAAATCTTCAAAATCAGATATATTTGAACTTTGTTCACGCCGGGCCCAAACTTGTATGGGACGAAGTTCATCTCCTTTATATCGAGTAGTTTTTCCGTGATGCGTGCACAAGTGCAAACCTCTATAATCTGGGGGCACGGCAGTGCCCCTGCTAAGTCGAGCAAAAAAGCGGCACGGCCGTACCATCCTTTTCTCGAAGCAGTTCAGGCCATACTGAAACCCTATAACTTCGTTGTGGATAAAACTAGATGCCTGAATTTCAGTAAACTCAGTAAATTCATTAAACAAGTAGGCATTGTATAAACTCGGTATATTTCAAATTTCATCAAATATGAACTAGTAGTTTAAGAATTAGAACTAGTCAAAGTTTCTTAATTTTGTCACTCACTGACTGACCGATCATCAAAACTCTAAGGCACTTCTAGCAGACATAGAAGCTTCAAATTTGGAATACAACTATTGTTTAGTATATAAATCAATATATATAATATTAAATATATAAAATATTAAATATTTTGCAATTTCGGTCCAGTTTTCGAGATACACCAACTGCATAAATAATTTTGTAATCCCATATAAATATATAGGATTACAAAGTTACATTTGCAGTTGGAATAATAGGTGTAGATAAGTACCTAGATAAAACTATCTACAAAAAGAAATGAGATGCCATCAAAAACATAACTTTAAAAAAAAACCAAGTCTCGCAACTCAGTTCTTCTACCGTAAAAAGTTGTGAGATCCATGTAATACGAAGTCGGTTAATTTAGTCAGTCCCTACTTGAGGCTCCTTCTCTCTTAAGTTATTATGTAATTAGCTAACCTAACAACATCTTATAGTGACAATATCAATATTAAAAATCTTTTATGTTTTAAATAAATAAGTTGACTTGGCAATCGCACTAAACAATCTAATTTAATATAATATGTATTACTTGAGAGATACATTGCGTTTTCATGCGATGGCCAAGTCAATCTATTTATTTAAAACATTAATTTTTTTAACTTTTAAATTTGACTAGTAGAATAGTTTTTGAGTTATTCTTAATAATTTATATTGAAGTCGGTTGTACAAAATGTTTCATTTTAAATTACCTTTCAAGAAATTCTCGATAACAGCCGAGAATCAGGAACTTGGTAGTGTTTCACTCGGGCCTCGAAAAGCACATGGTCCCGCGCCTGATCTCTCCGGTCGTGTCAACCAACGGTTTTACGTGCTTTTCCGAGGCACAGGTGTAAAACATCGCCAACGTCCTGACAACGGCCTGCTACTGGGAGTTTTTTGATAGAAAAACTCAATAACTTTTTTGGGCCGCCCGAGATTTGAACGTAAAACCTCATCATAAGCAGTCGCCTTTACGACCACGAGACTAACGAGGCAGTCAACGCCAGTTATCTTGAAGTCTAAAATTAGACACCACGAAGTGCATAAACAATTAAACACTTTTATGCGTTCGCAGTATGCCCCGTTAGGAAACCAAACACGTTCCTGCGTTTATTGAGACGTGCACGTGCTTTTACGGAGAAAGCAAAGTGCGTAACCCTTTCAATTCCTATCATCCAATTTTAAGATAAGGACCGATACACACAGAGCAATTATAATAAACTTTGGGTCAAAATAACAACAATAACGGTTTACAGTCCCTTAATTTCACATCGTCAGCATCTTCTTTAAGGCCCATAAAAGCCCACGGGTGAACACAGGCCTCATACTTGCCATAGTTGTCATGCTTGTCAGGCAGGCTTGCTATCGCAGTCTTTTATTTTCTAGTTCTTATTAGGAAAACGCTGCTGCACATCTGTTTTGGTTCCCTTGTCGCCTGTTACGACACCCACGGCATATCAACTGCGATATAGGGTAGTAGAAAATCTTACACTACACGGTTGTTTACATAGATATATTTCAATTCGTAATTTGACAAGGATATAGAAATCTTTAATTTAATTGTAATACAAATGAATTATCGTCGATTAACCTAATGTAATGTAAGAAAATTTACCGTGCAAAATCCTAAGGCTCAATTTATATTGCCGCGGAACGGAAGGAAGTGAATTATTGTAATGTAATTGTGCATAGTAAAATAAGTTTTATGTTAATTGTGTAACGTGCAAACTAGATATGAGCCAAACAAGAAGTCGCGTGTTTTCCGGTGAATTCTCGAGAATTCCCGTAGCTACTGTCGGGGCAGTCTATGGAAATCGCCGGATGTGGTGCAAAGAGCGACGTTTTCGATTATTCCATAAATTATGAACCCAAATATTTCTTTTCCTTTTTCTGATATTCTCCCTTGTCTCATCATTTTCGAGAGAGAGCATTCTCGCGAATTCGCGCACCTTCTCGCGCAACGATGCCAATTTGACGCTTCCGTTTCATTCCTACCTAAGTGTAAATTAAATAGAGGAGGTTGAACGTTAGGTTAGAAGAACATCGTTGCTGTTATATATTGTCAATGCGTTGATGAATTTACATACCAGTTCCCACTGCCAGGCAATAAAGCTTCCTTTAATTTCTCATTTTTGTTATTTTTATTAGGTTATGGAAAAATTAGGCCAACACACCGCTTGTGGTTTAGAAACTTTATTCTCACTAAAAATACGAAAATTTAAGTATCATGAGAGCATAAGCATTTTACAAGTTACTGTACTCCTGGCTTTCTGGTTATGTATATAGGATTTTTAGAAGGTTTCCCTTCCCCGCTGAGTACGTAATATATAAAATCGGCAAGTAAAATTGGAATTGTCGATTTCCTTGCTAATGGGGATCGAACACAGATTGTACAGTTAAATTTACTGCGAGTGCTTAACCTATGAGCTACATTCACATATTTATAATGGAGATCTACTTTCTTTATAAAAAGTCGTGCATAAATTTATATACTACCAGCTGGTACCCGGCGCTTTGCTTTGTCCCAGTAATGGTGGATAATCTGGTACGTATGTGTTCGGGCGGGGGGCCTCGGTTCCCTAAAAAAAATTCTATCCCGAACGGTTCGCGGTCTACGCCATGTTTTATAAAATTCCGAAAAATTCGTACTTCTGCTCACATTTATGTTCATCACGTCCACAGTTTAATGTCTAGATCGGATTTTTTTCTTTTAATATATTCCCTAATAATGGTGTTTTTAAATTACCATTAAAAGTTTTCAACTACTATGGGCAGTATTTTGCAAGACGGCACTAAACATAAGTTTATTTAACTATTTTTTAGTTTATTTAACTGCTAAGTTTGAGCACCTGTGGTGAAAAAAAACGTATAGGATCTGTGTGGCCGACCATTCAAAAAGTTTGCTCATATCATAAGGATTCTAAAACATTAGCATACCGTGTACTTAATGTAGTTACTTACTGAGCTATAGCCGTTAATGTGTAAAAGTAGGCATTTCATTACAAAATTACTTGAATTATTGGCAGATAGTTTTTTTTTAACATTGCATGTCTTTATTAGGTAAGTACATTTGTTGCCCTTGAAAATTTTACTTTACTTCCTGCTCGCCTTGTTTGGACCAATTCTAAGCTGTGTGAGCGAGACAAACGGTGCTTAGGATTAATGTGAGTAAAAATGATCGGCAAATACTCCATTGTATGAATTCGTGTTTGGTTATTGTATAATATGTTTAGTGCGTATCTCGACCATCTCGACATCGCATGTGCTCTATTATTTCTGACTTTTGGCTACAAAATTCTATTTCTCATCAATCAAAATGCACAAGTAAAGAGTCCAGTAGAATGCGAAATAGAATTTTGTAGCCAAAAGTCAGAAACTTATGTTTAGTGCCGTCTTGTAAAATACTACCCATAGTAGTTGAAAACTTTTAAGGGTAATTTAGAAACACCATTATTAGGGAACACATTAAAAGAAAAAAAATCCGATCTAGCCATTAAACTGTGGACGTGATGACCACAAATGTGAGCAGAAGTACGAATTTTCAGAATTTTATAAAACATGGCGTAGACTCCGAACCGTTCGGGATAGAATTTTTTTTAGAGAACGGAGGCCACCTCCTCTCTGCCCGAACACATACGTACCAGATTATCCACCATTACTGGGGCACCCTGTATATATCAAATAAATTTGTCTGTGCGATATGCGCGCCACCAACTGTAAGTTAACTGTATTATACCTATAACCTTTGCGCAAATGCAAGCAATAAGTTGACAAAGTTTTTTCGCATTCTAAAGAACGGTATGGTACGGCAGCGCATAAAATAAGAACAAACAAACATTAATTTTCATATATTGGATATATTATTTAACAAATAACGGCCGTTATAATAAAAATCGACGTATACTTAATAAAATGCCAAAGTTACTCTTTTCCTCTCTCGCTCTCTTTAATAAATGACAATAGAAAAAGACAGATTCAAATGCTTTAGATACTTTAGGTAAAGATACTAAATACTTTAGGTAAGTATACGATTATATATAAAGCCAAAACTCAATAGCACTCTGTGTCTACGCGCCCTAATAGAACTCGAAATGATGCGTGCTTAATGTTTAGCTACGTCTGGCGCCTCACTCGTACTCGAACCATTTACCAACACCTAATGCGATAACGGTACTTGCTATTTAGCATGCTATTAAACAAGCTAATAGCTAGAAATGGCATTCTATGATAAGAGACATGGGAAATGAAAATAAATGATTTATAACCGTTATAAATCAAGTCGTTTTGATTAATTTTATTTTCACAGAACATTTTTTTTGTCGTTTTACCCATATACTAGGAATGACATATTATCATATAACTAGGAATAATTGCTATATTATTATTATAGAATAAGGGTGACAAACGAGCACACAGTCCACCTGATGTTAAGTGGATGTTGTGGGCTATAGACATCTACATCTATTTTCAATTAAGAATCAAAACTCAGATGTGTTGCCACCCCTGAGGACTAAGATGAAATGGTATACTAATATAGAGCTGCAGCGTGGCTCTACCACATTGCAGTCAAGTTCTTGCTTATAATAGTTTAATTACTTAGGTTACTAACCAAAATGTATTCCATCAATCCATCCATTAACAAAAAAAAATTAAAGCATATAAAAGTCTACTGCTGAACTTAGGCCTCCCCCACAGATTGCCTCTTAGAGGGGATTTTGCCATAGCAGACATGCATGGCAGGCGGATAGGCAACCGCAGTATTTTTTTATAGAATAAGGGTGACAAACGAGCACACAGTCCATCTGATGGTAAGTGGACATTTATCCTCGATTAAATAGATTAAAATCGTGCTACTAATATATTATGTTAGTAACACGATTGGGTCGGCTCGACCAGGGTAGAACTGGCATTCAGTTGAATAGCAGCTTAATGCTGCTATTTTACCAGCTAAATGCTGTGTATTATATAGTGAGTGTAGAGAACCGGAGACCATTTTTACTGGAAAAGAGGCATTTCATCTTAGTGCTCACGGATGACAACGCATCTGAATTTTAATTCCCAAACGAATATAGATGTAGATGTCTATTGGTCACAGCAGCCCCTTACCATCAGGTGGACTGTGTGCTTGCTTGTCGCCTTTATCCTATAAAAAAAGACGGACTTATTTTAGATACCTACCTTACTTACTTATCTTACCTTTTTTGTTTGTAGTATACAATATAAAGTATATATAGGTATAATAATTATTATTATTTTCTATTTGTTATTTTTTGCAGTTGGGTTGGGCTATCAAACTGCTGTGCGCGCATCCAATAGCACTGATTGGGGCCCGTGCACTGATCGGTTTCGGCTCAGGGGGAGGTTTCGTTGTCGCTCCCCTCTACGTCAAAGAAATAAGTGAAGACAGCATTAGAGGAATGACGGGCACTTTCGTTATATTTTCACAGGTGAGTTTCTCGAACCTTTTTGTATAGAGCTGTCTAAAGATAAGTAGTACAGTGTAGTGGCGGTGTAAGAATATACACTACCCCATGAAAATACATCATCCCGTGGATGTCGTAAAAGGAGACAGAGGGAAACAAATCAGGAGATGGGCAGCAGCGTCTTCCTAATCACAACAAAAATAAAAAAACTGCCGTTGCCACCCCGCTTGCTAATCATGGCAACTGTAGCAAATATTCTCCAATCAATGGGGAAAATCAAGACCCGCAACAATTATTTGTAGGCCATACAGATACTTGTTCCATGCGGGATTCGAACCCGCGACTCGCAACACCGCAATCAAATGTTGATAAGTAAGATAATAATATATCTTACGTTATTGTGTAAATTATTGCATTGCAATTAATCGCATTTTTTCCGCATAGATTAGCATCAGGCTTTCAATCAGTTTGCTTTACAAATACTAAACAAATATTATTTCCTCAAAAGATACCGAACAAATAACATATGAAAGATATGAAAAACCAATTATTCAGTTCTTAATAACTTACGCAATACAATGTTAGGGGAACACCTGTATTGATTAGTCCGGCGTATGACAAATATTGAATTATTTTCCTTATGTTTGTCAATCAATAAAAGATTAAAAATATATACGACTGAAATACAACGACACCTATGTTTTTTTTTTTTTTTGTAAAACTAAAGTGGCAAAGGAACTTACAATCCACACAGTGGTAAGTGGGTACTGCGGTTCATTGACACTTGCAGCCATTTTAACAAAGCTATCTAAACAAAGAAGCCTACAGATGTGGAACGAGATGGAATGCATCACAAACTGTAATTATAAGTTGGAAGCCATAAGATATTTTTGGTATTTTCCATAGACGACTCTTGCAACACCCATGGGACGAAATGGGGTGATGAATTCTCTTATGCTCCCTCCTATTATATTTTAAATTTATCTTTAAATAATTTAAAATTAAAGATTTTGTACAACCGACTTCAATATAAATTATTAAGAATAACTCAAAAACTATTGGCTACAGACCTTGATCAAATTTATAAGAGACCACACGTGAAGCACCAGCTTTCAAATAGAAAAAGAAACATCGAAATGGGTTCACCCAGTACCTACAAAATTATGAGGCAAAAGAAATAACAATTATTTCTTAAATATAATTTTAAATTTGGAAGGGTTATAGTGTTTAATTAGGAATGGTAATATATTAATTGAACTTGAATGATATATGACTTCGATACGCGCGCCACCTAGTGTCAGTTAATTGTACTGTGCCTATAACCTTCGCACAAATGCAAGCAATAAGTTGACAATGTTTTAGCGCAATCTGATGAACAGAACAGTGCATAAAATACGAACAAAAAAATATTAGTTTTTATATATAAGATTTAGAATACAAATGGTAATGAGATGAAACGCAAGACATCTGGTTCTACCATCGCAAATCGTCGTACTTGGGGTTCCAAACACATCAAAATATGTTTTTTTTTCTTCAACATAAGAAGTTCGTTTGTCAAACGTTTTTTTGCCTACTGCCGTTTCAAAATGTGCCGCCCATGGCCAGATACGAAACTTTGAAGCCATTCTTATTCAGTATCCCTCTCCTTGCAATGGGAAGGACCTATGTCCAATAGTGACCTGAATCATAAATAAATTTGGCTCATCTTTGCAGACAATGGGTAACCTTCTAGTCTTCGTGCTGGGCGATCTCCTACCCTTTAACACGGTGCTCTGGATTCTCCTCGCGATACCCTTAGTCCACTTCTGCATATTGCTGAGGTTGCCTGAAACGCCTTCCTACTTGGTGAAATGTGGAAGAAATGAGGTAAGTAATATCGTATTTATTTTTTAAGTAATTTAACAGTAACAAATGAGCTAACATTGCATTGGTGTAAGAATATCCACTACCCTATCATCCCGTGGGTGTCGTAAGAGGTGACAGAGGGAAACCAATCAGGAGATGGGCAGCAGCGTCTTCCTAATAACAACTCAAAATAAAAAATAAACTGCAGTTGCCAATCCGCTTGCCAAGCGTGGCAACTATGGCAAATATCCCCCTTATGAAACAATATATGAGGCAGGCCTATGTTCAGCAGTGGACTTTAATAGCCTTTCATGGTCACGGTCAAACGTGCTAAAAGTCCTCATGGTGGTTACTGTAGTCTGTGAATACGTGCAACCAGCTTTTAACAAAGAAGGCTGCAGATTTATATAAGTCCTTAACATTCTAACCTGCTTGTTAGGAGCACTTCTACTTGGCAGCGAAAATATATGTTAGAATGGTACTAACCCAGATGGACTCCTTCAATAGATGCATTTTATTATATTAGGTGAACCGTAATTGGGTTTCGGATGCAACGTATGATGCCAGACTCTCGTTTTCAGTGATTGCTATCAGCGCAGCTGACGTCCCGGGAACTCCGTTCAAATCGCTAACAGAGATCCTTCATCGCCGAACATAAAATAACACGCCGCGGGGACTTAATACTTTTATTTACTTATTAGCGGACCTCCCAGGCTTCGCCTAGATAGAATATGTGGCGGCGCTGTCGTCGCGCCACAAGCGAAACAAATAGAGCCCAAATCGCGCTATCAAAATTCCGAAGTAAAAGTAGTAAAGGGTTTTTCAACAAGAACTTTGTTTATCAAATGGGGCAACACCAAAAACATGACAGTTTTGACATATATTTTTTTGACCTATTCGTAGTAGATGCTTAGGCAATTGCTACAATGAATTCAATTTCGCTCGAAAATCGCATTAAAATAATTAAAATCCACTATGAAAATGGTGGTTCTGTTAAAGTTACGTTTCGTAAAATTCGTGATATTTTCGTATAACATAATCGTCCTTCTGAGACCGCTATTAAGAATTTGGTCGCTAAATTTGAATCGACAGGCTCGGTACAAAATGCGCCAACACCAACGCGTGTTCGACCGGGTCGTTCAACCGAAAACATCGCAGCCGTGAGCCACAGTGTTGAAGAAGATCCAAATTTGTCAATTCCTCGACGTACTCAACAATTGGGGTTATCCAAAACCACCACATGGCGAATTTTGCGTAAGGATTTGGCTTTGAAGCCTTACAAGGTTCAACTGGTGCAGGAATTGAAGCTGACCGACCATTCACATCACGGTAGATTCGCTCAATTCATTCAGGAACAGCCCGCTGGTTTTTCTGAAAAAATCATTTTTTTAGACGAAGCCCATTTTCACTTGTCAGGGTACGTCAACAAGCAAAATTGCCGCATTTGGGCTTCTGAAAATCCTAAAGCGATTATTGAGAAGCATTTGCATGCTCAACGTGTCACTGTATGGTGCGCTATGTGGTCTGGAGGCGTGATTGGGCCGTTTTTTTTCGAAGATGAGGCTGGAAATGCGGTAACGGTCAATGGATCACGCTATCGCGAGATGTTAACATCTCAATTTTGGCCTATTATTGATGACATCGATATCACAAACATGTGGTTTCAACAGGACGGTGCCACATGTCACACAGCCAACGAAACGATCAATTTATTGCAAACCAAATTTCCCGATCGCATAATTTCACGAAATTCAGCTGTTAAATGGCCAGCCAGATCGTGTGATTTAACACCACTGGATTATTTTTTGTGGGGCTATGTTAAGGACAGAGTCTATACGGAGCCAATCGAATCGATCGCGGCCTTAAAACTCAAAATCCGTGACGTGATTAACGAAATAGACCCGCCATTTTGCCAAAAAGTGATTAAAAACTTTGATGAAAGAATCGACATCTGTCAGCGTGGTCGTGGTGGACATTTGCCAGATATCATTTTTCATTCTTAATTGCCAAACTTTTCTCTTCGTAATACAATAAACATTTGAATCATCTTCATCTAAACTCTTTGTTTTATTTTGTTTTAGAAAACAAAGTTCTTGTTGAAAAACCCGTTATATATAGAACAGCTCTGAACTACTATTCGGAGTCTGCGCCCTCTTTTCCCAAAAGAGGGTCGCTTCCGATTCGGCAGAAAGGTCTAATAAGCCAATGCCAGTCCCTTGGATGGTGTTTAGTGGGTACACTTAGGGTGTTAGGTGTCATAGTGAGTCCCACATAACCACGACAGCCGGCTGTCGTGGTATGCTTAAAGCATTCACTACTTCCCTCTCGTTTAAGGGGGTAGCCCTTTTCAATTGCTTCTGGGCGCAAAAAATAAACTACCATTCGGAGCGTTGGCCGCTTGCCCGGCGGGAGATCTCCCCTTTTCCTTTCACGGCCACAGTCAATCTATTAATGTACATAATCAAAGACCATTTGTTCTACCTATTTTTTTCAAAAATCTTCAAGTTTTTCAGATAAAATATACCCTTGATCCCTCCTGGCATTACTTTCTATCTGTTCGTAAAGTTTTATCACAATCGGTCCGAACATTCTGAAGATTAGCGCGTACAGACAGACAGAACTCGAACGTCAAACTTTTTTGCCGATAGTTAAATTATATATTTTTTATCTGGATTAATACAAAGCATTTTATAAGTCCATTCAATTAAGAATTTAGTTGAGTAATGATTACTTATATTTACGCGAACACTACACATTGAATAAAACTACCATGATCACGGGGGACTGAGGTGATTGACGTCCCGATATCACTTTCCCGAAACGTCGGGAATATAAAATAAGTTAATTGAACGCGATAAAATCCGTAAAAGCAGTTTTATTCAATTTAGTTGAGTGTTTCATGTAGGCGAATATTTTTTCTAGCATATTGTTACGAGCTTGGGGTTCGAGACAATTAAAAACTGCCGATTGAATTACCAAAATTGACACTTTAATTACACATCACTAATTACAATCTAAAACCACACTAATAATAAAACACAATCACTTTAGTTCACAGTTATTTCGCTTCGAAGTATTCTCTTGTATCGCCAATTCAATACTGATCCGGTCGTGGTCTATGCCGGCCGTATATAGGGCCTCAGATAGTTTCCAGAACCTTCTACTGTAGCGACATCTAGAATGTTCGAGTACATATCGGTCCCGACATTTCTGGAAGGATCTCGACTCTCCTAGTTCTGCTACTCGACACTAGAGGGCGATAGTGTAACTAGTGTTGCCATGTACAAGACATTAATAGTGGCGCGCAACAATATTCTATTTCAAGAAGTAATAATTCTCACTTATTAAAATCTTGTTTAAAATACGCTATTTTATCCAACCCGGCGCAGGCGAAGCCGGAGCGGGTCGCTAGTTACAAATAAATGTTCTGCAGTATTGAATGAAGGCGTTTAGTTCAGTTTCCCCAAGCACTTAACTTAACAGTGGTAGAGTCACGCGGCAGCTTTTGCTGTTGCACGGATGTGCCGGCTTGAACCGGGGTGGTACCACGACCTCACAGAAAACCAGCGTGAAGTAGAGGTTTACCTCTGCGTTTCGCTTGGTGAGTGCAGGTGGACGGAGGCCCTTATTACTGGAAATGAGGCATTCCATCTTAGTCCTCACGGGTGACAACGCATCTGCATTTTGATTTGTAATAGAGGATAGATATTGATGTCTATGGGCCGCAACAACCACTTACCATCAGGTGGACTGTGTGCTCGTTTGTCACCCTTATCCTATAAAAAAAACTTGTTATTAATGCACTAAATATTAAGTATAATAAATTATCATATTGAGAACGAAACGCATCAAACAATCATTTGCAAATACTGTTACATTGTTTTCTACATCTCAATAGGAAGGAACTAGAAACGTCTGTATTACGTCCATTGAGTTCATTTAAGAGCAATAAAAACCCTCACAGAAAGTCATACATTTAATAGATTGATGTCAAGTTTCTTTACCGCTGCCTGACCGAGATACAAAGAAGTCGTAATTGCTATTATTTTAGTCTATTGAGTTAGGTTTCTCGTTGATACTAAATAAAACATTGTGATGTAATCATTTGCCCACGTGCCGCTGATAAAAAACGGCTTGGACCATAATACAGAACTAAGAAATCTTAACAGTGGTAGTGTTAATAGTGGTTAGTTAATAGTGGTAAATTTTAACAGTGGTAGAGCCACGCGGCAGCTTTTGCTGTCGCACGGATGGGCCGGCTCGAACCGGGGTGGTACCACGATCTCACAGAATAGCAGCGTGAAGTACAGGTTTACCTCTGCGTTTCGCTTGGTGAGTGCAGGTGGCCGGAGGCCCTTTTTACTGGAAATGAGACATTCGATCTTAGTCCTCACGGGTGACAACGCATCTGCATTTTGATTCGCAAAGGAGGATAGATGTAGATGTCTATGGGCCGCAGCAACCACTTACCATCAGGTGGACTGTATCTATGCTCGTTTGTCACCCTTATCCTATAAAAAAAATCAAAGTTTATAAAAAAAAACATGTGTGCAGTTCACACGCGGTAGAAAACCTTCATATGAAATGAAATATAAAATAAAAATATTTCATGGCAAATTATTTATTTAATGTGATAATGATGGTGGCCTAAATACGACTAATGTAATATCTATCTCATTCTATCGCAGGCTAAATCCTATAGATATATATGTTTGTCTCTTTTATTGTCGCTTTTTCGTTTCATCGACTTTCAAATCACAATTATTCAAAGAAGTTTTCACTTCAAACGGCTTTACTTTTAGGGTTCCGTACCCAAAGGGTAACCAACGGGACCCTATTACTGAACCTCCGCTCTCCATCCGTCTGTCTGTCAGCGGACTGTATCTCATGACCCGTAATATGTAGACAGTTGAAATTTTTACACAAATAATAAAAATAAAAATAAATTAAAAATTAAAGGGGACACACTAAAAATCTGTTTTACGACGGTACGGAACCCTTCATGCACTAGTCCGACTCGCACTTGGCCATTTATTTACTTTTGCAAGCCAGTGCTTGCCTACTATCCCACTGACTATACTCATGCGTATTGTTGACAGTAACATACATCATTTCTTCTGTTGAATGTACCTAAGATTTTTTTATTTATTATAGGATCGGGTGACAAACGAGCACACAGTCCACCTGATGGTAAGTGGTTGCTGTGGCCCATAGACATCTACATTTATCCTCGTTTGCGAATCAAAATGCAGATGCGTTGTCACCCGTGAGGACTAAGATGGAATGCCTCTTTTCCAATAAAAAGGGTCTCCGGTTCTCCACACTCACCACACGAAACACAGCAACGTTAATCTGCTATTTTACGCTGGTATTCCGTGAGAGCGCTGTCCTTCCCCGGTCGAGCCGACCCATTCGTACTACGACTATACTAATAATATAGCTGCAGTATGGCTCTACCACGTACAAAATGAGTGGGATGAGATGGGATGTGTGTTTTGCCAACACCATACTGCAATTATAGGGTCAGCAAAGGTAATAATTCTGTACCTTGGCATTTTTAGGATACGGCGAAAGTGCTTGGATGGCTCCGATCACTCCCGCCTAATGACAAGACCATCAGCGAGGAAGTAGACCGATTGATTATAGAGCAGACTACCAGTGAACTGAAGTTTTCACCGAGACTTCTATGTGAGTATTTGTCAATTTTTGTGTAGTTAACCGTGTAGTGGAGGTGTGAGAATATTCATTACACTTTTTTATTTACGTGGTAGAGCCATGCTGCAGCTATATTAATAGTATAGTTGTAGCACGAATGGGTCGGCTCGACCGGGGAAGGACCACGCTCTCACAGAATACCAGCGTAAAATAGCAGCTGAATGCTGCTGTGTTTCGTATGGTGAGTGTAGAGAACCGGAGACCCATTTTACTAGAAAAGAGGCATTCTATCTTAGTCCTCACGGCTGACAACGCATCTGCATTTAAATTCGCAAACGAAGATAGATGTAGATGTCTATGGGCCACAGCAACCACTTAACATCAGGTGGACTGTGTGCTCGTTTGTCACCCTTATTCTATAAAAAAAACACCATATCATGCCGTGGGTTTCGTCACAGAGGACACAGAGGACAAACTGAAACATGATATGGGCGGCAGCATCTTCCACCTGCTCAAAATCATAGAAAGTTATAATTTTCATTAGCAATCTATGGGGGAGGCCTATGTTCAGCAGTGGGCCAAAGTTTTTTTTTTTGTTTTTAGTTAGGAAAAGTTAGAAAGACGCTTCTGCCCATCTTCTTGTTTGTTTCTCTGTCGCCTCTGATGATACCTACGGGACAATATGGAGTAGTGGATATTCTTACAACTTTTACTTATCAGTAAAACTGACTCCACGTTAAGAATCAGTTTCTGTATGCAAACATATTTCCCGAAGGATCAATCACGAATACAAACAGTACGAAACTGTTAGCGAAATCACTCAACAAACATATTTATTGTGCCAATTGACGAGTTGACTCTGACGTTAGACGCCAACGCCCTTGATATTTGAGCCCCTTCATTATTCTCAATTTGTGGGCGACATTTAATTCGGTTGCTTGTATTTGCATCGTGTCAAACAGGGTTCCAGAAGTCAACTGACGGAGTCAAGGGGTCGTCGACGTCAGAATGTATCAAATTCGCACGGAATTTGGTGTGAGAAATTCGAGGCGATTGGCGATCCGTGTAACTTTAGCGAATGCAAAATCGCGACTTCTAACAGTCTGTCTGACTATTTGAAATTGCCTGAACTTAAATTTAAAAACTCTAGCGCCAGTTTAGGAAATTACGTTTATTTTAATAAAACTAGTTTTTACGGAATCTTTTTTTTTTATAGGATAAGGGTGACAAACGAGCACACAGTCCACCTGATGGTAAGTGGTTGCTGCGGCCCATAGACATCTACATCTATCCTCTATTACAAATCAAAATGTAGATGCGTTGTCACCCGTGAGGACTGAGATGGAATGCCTCATTTCCAGTAAAAAGGGCCTCCGGCCACCTGCACTCACCAAGCGAAACGCAGAGGTAAACCTCTACTTCACGCTGGTTTTCTGTGAGGTCGTGGTACCACCCCGGTTCGAGCCGGCCCATCCTTGCGACAGCAAAAGCTGCCGCGTGGCTCTACCACTGTTAAAAATCGCGTATATTAACTTTGGTCACGGTTAATATACGCTGGTATTCTGTGAGAGCGTCGTCCTTCCCCGGTCGAGCCAGTTGTGTATCGCTAGCAACGCAAAGTCGGGAATTTGCATTTGAAATAATCCAAAATTAGGGGCTTTTTAAGTGCTAATTAGGTGCCAAGTTTAAAAATTAGGTGCCCTAAAATTTTCACTGCAACGAACTGTTGAAATTTGCGTTGCTAGCAATACGTCTCGCTAGCAACGCAATGAAGTTATTAGATATACGATAAATATTAATAGCAAGGAATTCAGTGCTAATTAGGTGCTGCAATTATAGGCAATAACAAGGCGCCCCTAATAAAAATAAAGTCGTTATTCAGAACATAGCAGATGCAAAATACAGATTTCCTGAAAATCAAAGTAGAATCAAAACTGCTTTCAGAAAAAGTCAAAATTAGGGGCTTTTTAGGTTTTTAGGTTAATTAAGGACCAAGTTTAAAAATTAGATACTCTCAAATTTTCATCGAAACGAACCACTGAAATTTGCGTTGCTGGCAAAATATATCGCTGGCAACGCAATGAAGTTATTAAATATACGATAAATATTAATAGCAAGGAATTAAGTGCTAATTAGGTGCTGCAAGTATACGCAATAACAAGGCGGCCCTAATAAAAATAAAGTCGTTATTCAGAACAAAGCAGATGCAAAATTCAGGTTTTCTGAAAATCAAAAATGCTTTTAGAAAAAGCCCAAATTAGGGGCTCTTTAGGTGCTAATTAAGTACCAAGTTCAAAAATTAGGTGTTCTAAAATTTTCACCGCAACGATCGATTGAAATTTGCGTTGCTGGCAAAAAGTATCGCTAGCAA
Source organism: Parnassius glacialis (assembly GCA_033319125.1). Lineage (NCBI taxonomy): Eukaryota > Metazoa > Arthropoda > Insecta > Lepidoptera > Papilionidae > Parnassius > Parnassius glacialis. The sequence goes on from JAVANC010000014.1 coordinate 7,932,545, forward strand.
CGCAATGGTGTTACTAGATATACGATAAATATTAATAGCAAGGAATTAAGTGCTGAACGATTACTGAAACCCGATACAGAGTAAGATATTATTCTGGGAATTAAGGGGTCCACGACCACCATTACCTTACCATAATGTATGAACGGTACTATATCTGGGGCGCCTTGTCATTGCCTATACTTGCAGCACCTAATTATCACTTAATTTCTTGCTATTAATAGTTATCGTATATCTAATGAATTCATTGCGTTCCTAGCGATACGTTTTACCAGCAACGCAAAGGAGAATGGAATTTTTGGGCCTGAAGTTAACTAATTGGTTTATACTTTAAAAAATTGGTCATATTTTTATAAACTAAAATACAAAAAAGTAGCTCTTTTTACAATTTAGAATTCGAAAAAACAATAAAATATGAAATAAGTTAGAAAATCGATTGTAGTGTATTCTTTATGGCAATAAATCGATTATCATAAATAATACACCATATATAAGTATGGTGGGCCTCGCGTCTAGGACAGCTTTCATCTGCTGTGCAATATGTGCTGGCGGACGGGGGATGTCTCGGATGATTGGCGATCCGCAGTCATTGTGCCTTTATATAAAGGTAAAGGTTCACATTTTGACTGCGGGTGCTATCGGGCGATCAGCTTGACTAGTTTAGCAAGTAAAGTTTACTCGAAGGTTTTGACACGTAGGATGCAAGAGAAATCGGAAAGATTTCTATGGGAGGCACAATGCGGATTTAGACCTGAAAGAGGATGCACGGATCAAATGTTTTCTCTCCACATGATCACGGAAAAGCTTCTGGCTGCTAACCAGAAGATTTTCTGTGCTTTTGTGGATCTTGAGAAAGCATTTGATAAGGTTGTAAGGAAGAAAATGTGGGAACTGTTGCCGGGGTATGGTGTGGATGGTCGATTGCTAAGGGCTGTGCAGTCACTTTACTGTGACTGTAAAGCCTGTGTGCGGGTAGGGCATGACCTGTCACCCATGTTTAGCGTCCAAACGGGCGTAAAACAAGGTTGTGTCATGTCTTCTTGGCTGTTCATACTGTATCTCGACAGCTGTTTACAGAAGCTGAAAGATAGCTGTTTGGGTGTGAAATTGGGTGACATTAAAGTAAATTGTCTGCTGTATGCTGATGATGCAGTGCTTATTGTACCATCAGAGGCAGAACTGTAGGCATTACTCACGTGTATGAAAGAGGAATGTGAAATTAAAGGTCTCCGCTTGAATACTAATAAAACTAAGGTTCTGGTATTTGAAAGGGACGAAGAGAGAACGAAGTGTGAAATATGGGTAAATCAGGAATGTCTAGAACAGGTAAATGAAATTGTATACTTGGGGAGTGCTTTTAGCCGGGATGGAAGATGTGATTTAGATGTGGACAGGCGTGTCGCTGCCGGGAACAAAGTCAATGGTGCCCTGACTGCGTTAGTCAAAAGGCAAGGCGTAGTGAAGAGTGCACGCCTTGCAATACATAACGCAGTGTTGGTACCGACTTTGTTATATGGCAGCGAAACCTGGGTATGCCAGAAGAAGCATAAAAGCAAGTTGAATGCAGTGGAGATGCGATCTCTTCGTAAAATGTGCGGCGTTACCATGGCCGACCGGAAGCGAAACGAAGAGATTCGCAATATGGCAGGTTTGAAAGATGACCTTATCACAAAAATTGATAAGGGCGTGCTTCGATGGTTTGAGCACATTGAGCAAATGAGTGAAGACCGAATGGTGAAGAAAATATATAGCGCGAAAGTTAATATTAAAAGGTGTCGACGTAGACCGACACTAACTTTCGAAGACCATGTGAGCAAACTGCTCGAAGAGGGGAGGGTCAAGAGTACTCGGATACCTAGACGTGCATGTATGAAGAAGATAATGAATCTGAAAGAAGCGAAAGAGGTATGTAAGGATCGTGACACTTGGCGATCTGTTCTCTCTGGCTACCCCGTCAGAGATTGTGCGTGACGATAAGTAAGTAAGTAAGTAAGTAATACACCATATAAATCTTCTTATTTTGAAAATTGACAGTTCAAACTTCAAACTATTTACTTAAAAGAAAAATTCGATTTGAAACGAGCGCAATATAATCGATTCTCGATTAAATTGAGCATTTTAATATCTATTTTCGATTATTCTTCTGTGTTAAGGAGATAAAAAATAATTGCGTACATATCTACAAAATAATAATAAATAATACAAACTATCAACATTCCAACAAGTAACAGTTACATCAACAATTAAAGTAATCGATCACAGATCAATATCCCTAATATTGACTTCACTTACATAGTTGTTGTTGTTTAACTTTCGTTAATCGTTTCACCTTGGTTTCACCATTTTTCGTTTCATTATTAACCACAGCTTTTTTTGGTGATTTTATGCTGATCATGCTTTTATATCTTTAAGGTGAAAGTTCCAGGGTGGCCTGCGAAATTCAAATTTTCTTACGTTTTTTTATAATTTGCAGAATTATAATCATTATAATCATCAATACAACCGTCTATGTTCGTATAATTCCTTTGAATGAGTTTTTCTGGAAATAGCCATACATTGGAATTATACGAACATAGACGGTTGTATTGATGATTATAATTCCGTAAATACATACTCGCTACGCTCGCGAATCATATTTTGTTAAGCATACAACCTGACACTGATCTGCAAATTGCAAAAATTTCAACAATTCGTTGCGGTGCAAATTTTAGAGCACCTAATTTTTAAACATGGCACCTAATTAGCACCTAAAAGCCCATAATTTTGGATTTTTCCAAATGCAAATTCCCGACTTTGCGTTGCTAGCGATACACAACTGGTCGAGCCGACCCATTCGTGCCACAAGTGTACTACTAATATAGCTGCAGCATGGCTCTACCACGTATAAAATAGCAGCTTAACACTACTGTGTGTCGTATGGTGTGTGTGAGAGAACCGGAGACCCTTTTTACTGGAAAAGAGAGAGATGCGTTGTCACCCGTGAGACTAAAATCCTCACGGGTGACAACGCATCTGCATTTTGATACTTTATTGAGGATAGATGTAGATGTCTATGGGTCACAGCAACCATTTACCATCAGGTGGAATGTGTGCTCGTTTGTCACCTTATCCTGTAAAAAAATCCATCCATCCATTACAGCTTATGAAAAGTCCACTGCTGATTATAGGCCTCCCCATAGATTTTCTTGTAAGGGGGATATTTGCCATAGCTGCCGAACTTGGTTGGCAATCACAGCTTCATTAGGTGTTATTAGGAAGGCGCTGCTGCCCATCTCCTGGTTTCTTTCCCTCTGTCGCCTCTTACGACACCTACGGGACGATATTGGGTAGTGGATATTCTTACACCGCCACTATATCGTTACTACGTATCTCATCTATAAATCATATAATACATACATATAATAAATCTGTCGAAAAATTGTGTGTTCACGATTCACGCAAAAACTACCGAACTAATTTCCATGAAATTCTGTATGTAGGCAGTAAATGACAGTGTATTACATATAGGCAACTTTTTATCCGCTTACGGAAGAGTAAAACAAAAAGGTTTACATAATGATTTCTTATATTTACGCGAACACTACACATTAAAATAAAACTAATTTTACGGATTTTATCGCGTTTATTAACTTATTTTATATTCCCGACGTTTCGAGCACTTTTCAGCACCCATGGTCACGGGGGGGACTGAGGTGTATGACGTCCCAATGTCATAGTTAACCACGGCTACCTCCAGATTAAAAATTATTAATTTTTGTTCAGATCTACGCAGTATGAACTTACAGTATCTAGAAGTCTTACAGTTGTATGCTTGGGTTGGGATTTATATTTATTAATTATAGGATCCCAAGCAGATGGTAGCACCCAGCCACCTGCTGAGTGTGAGTGTGAGTGTGAGCGTGAGCGTGAGCGTGAGCGTGGGCGTGAGCGTGAGCGTGAGCGTGGGCGTGAGCGTGAGCGTGAGTGTGTGTGTGTGTGTGTGTGTGTGTGCGTGTGCGTGTGCGAGTGCGAGTGCGGGTGCGAGTGCGAGTGCGGGGCGAGTGCGAGTGCGAGTGCGAGTGCGAGTGTGTGAGTGTGTGTGAGTGTGAGTGTGTGTGTGAGCAAGTGATTGAGTGTGTGTGAGTGTGTGTGTGAGTGTGTGTGTGAGTGTGTGAGTGTGAGTTTGAGTATGAGTGCGAGTGCGAGTGCGAGTGTGAGTGTGAATGTAAGCGTAAGTGTGTGTGAGTGTGAGTGTCTGAGTGTGAGTGTCTGAGTGTGAGTGTGTGAGTGTGTGAGTGTGTGAGTGTGAGTGTGAATGTGAGTGTAAGTGTGTGTGCGTGCGTGAGTGCGTGCGTGAGTGCGTGCGTGCGTGCTTGCGTGCGTGCGTGCGTGCGTGCGAGCGTGCGTGCGTGCGTACGTGCGTGCGTGCGTGCGTGCGTGCGTGTGTGCGAGCGTGCGTGCGTGCGTACGTGCGTGCGTGCGTGCGTGCGTGCGTGCGTGTACGTAACGTCAAAATAACAGCTTTCACTAAATGCATATGAAAGTATATATGGTATTTATAACAAAAATACAATTATTTAATTTTGTCTGTCTGTCTGTCCGTCTGTCTGTCTGTCTGTTCCGGCTAATCTCCGAAACGGCTGGACCGATTTTGACGGGATTTTCACTGGCAGATAGCTGATGTCACAAGGAGTAACTTAGGCTACTTTTATTTTAGAAAAAGAATTAGGGTTCCGCGCAAAAAATTAAAACCCCAAATAAAACGCGGGCGATGTCGCGGCGAACAGCTAGTAGTAAATAAATCCTTGGATATACTTGGGAAAAAAAGAAGTGGCATGTTGCGCAACATGTCGCTCAACAACTACGTGTAATGTCCCGAGAGATATGTCGCGGAACATTTTGCAGGTCACACTATTCATGGAATTTCTGGCGATTAGTGCCGCGTACGTAGCACTTATTTCGGGAGTGAAACGTAAGCGGAAGAGATGGTGGTGGATGCGGAATTTCTTACTACCACGAGAAGAAAGAAGAATTAATATTTTAAATGATCTCCGAATGTCTGACGGATGTTGACGGACAGTTTAACACTGCTGTGTTTCGTATGGTGAGTGTAGAGAACCGGAGACCCTTTTTACTGGAAAAGAGGCATTCCAACTTAGTCCTCACGGGTGACAATGCATCTGCATTTTGATTCGCAAACGAGGATAGATGTAGATATCTATGGGCCGCAGCAACCACTTACCATCAGGTAGACTGTGCGCTCGTTTGTCACCCTAGTCCTATAAAAAAAGGCACGTTGCGCACACGGCTATACCCGGGAACAAATGACGCGACACTGACGCGGGACACGTGCGCTCGCTCTCGGAGCGGGAACAACCAACATGTCCAACGTCACGTAAAACGTGCGCGCCATGTTGCGGGTCACTGTGCAACGTTGCGTCGTCACGTAGATTAAGTGTCACGTCATGTTGCGGAGCAAAATGTCCCCTAGTGTATCCGGAGCGTAAAAATTATATATATATATTGTTTTTATTGTTTGCAGTTTCCGACAAAACCACAGTTAAAGCATTCTGGGTGGCTCTCATAGTGAACCTCACAAGAGAGTTCTGCGGCTGCATCGCTGTCCTGGTCTACGCAAGCCACATTTTCGCCGAAGCCGGAAAGGATCCAAACACTAGCATTGCACTGTCGCCGAACAAGCAGTCAATCCTACTCGCTGCAGTCCAAATATTTGGATCCTTTTTGGCTTGTCAACTTGTCGACCGTGTTGGGAGAAAGGTATGTATTTTGATGAGAGTATTTTCTACCGACTTCAAAAAGGAGGCGGTACTCAATTCGACTGTATGTTTTTTTATGTGTACCTGTGTTACCTCATAACTTTTTACTGGGTGAAGCGATTTCGATAATTCTTTTTTTTATTTGAAAGCTGGTACTTCTCGTGTGGTCCCATATGAATTTGATCAGGGTCAGACCAATAGTTTTTGAGTTATTCTTAATAACTTATATTGAAGTCATCATCATCATCATCATCACATCAACACACATAAAACAACATACAGTCGAATTGAGTACCGTCTCCTTTTTGGAAGTCGGCAAAAATAGTAAACGGCGTGCTCCCAAACACTGGATGCACGATATTTATATGAAAAGAAATAACTACGGCGATATTGTTGGTGTACAGTGTATCAATAGTCATAACAGTGATATCAATAGTTCTTCATTAATTTTTATTTAAACAAAAAGATTTTTACGAAAACGAAATAGAAATTAATAAATGTTGGCGCGCATCCACTTCTCCGCATAGACTGAGGCGCGTAGAGTTGAATCGAATCGCATCGCCGAAGAAATTCCGCGACTCGTCGCTAATGGACGCAGTTTTATAGTAAATATATGAGGCGACTTTCTGCGATTCGATTCGACTCGGCTCGGCGAGCCTAGTGGACGCTGAGCCTTATTATTAAGTGGCGAAGCTTGCGAAAACACTTATTGATTTCACGATGTCTGTCCGTCTGTCCGTCTGTCCCACGATTATCTCGAGAACGGTTTCGAATTTTCAAATTCTGTTTCCAGCAATCGATTACTGATCACCCTGGCATCTGAACCTCCTATTTTGAAACTGATTTCTCAACGGCAAAAAAAAAAGCTGATTGCTTCGCCACTTTGCTATGCTGTTAGCTTGCTAGGTTTATTTTATATTGAAGTCGGTTGTACAAAATTTTTAATTTTAAATTAATATTTTATTATTATTTACATAATTCTGCCGCTATAAAGCATTACACAGCTGTGTTTCGATCTAAATGGTATATAGAAAACCAATATAGATACAGACTGTGAGTCCTAATTTAGTCCTCAGAGGTGACAACGCATCGGTAGCTTCTTTGTTTGAAGTTAGCTGCAGGTGTCAATGGCTGCAGTAGTCACCATTAGGTGAACTGAAGTTCGTTTGTCGCTTTAGTTTTAAAAAAGGAATGTACCTACATCGTTTTTGGATCTGCTATGGAGCTTAGCGCCTGGTCAGTAAAACTCCGGCTCGCCAATGATCGGGTGTTATTTTGAACGACGAGAGAAAGAGAGAGGTTATATTTATTTATAGTATGAGGGTGACAAACGAGAAGACAGTCCACCTGATGGTAAAGTGAATGTTGTGACTGTGGCCAATAGACATTATCTATCTTTGATTAAGAATCAAAATGCATATGTGTTGTCACCCTTGACTAAGATGGAATGCCTCGTTTCAAGTGAAAAGGGTTTCTGGCTTTCCACACAAACGATACGAAATAAAACAGCATTAAGCTGCTATTTTTATATTTCAATCTGATGAACACATATTGCGGTATATACTTATATGTGAAATTTCAGCTTAGTATTCCTAACAAAAAGTCATTTAAGTTGACAATACAAAGTTCTGTGATCGAATATCCAGTAGGTACTCCTGATTATCCCGTGGGTACTGTAAGAGGTGACCGAGGAAAAGTGAACAAGGAGATGGTAGCAGCATTTTCCCGATAACAGCTGAATAAAAAAATGCGGTTGCAAACCCGCTTGTTAATCGTGGCAACTATGGCAATTATCCCCCTCCCCCCTATGAGGCAATCTGTGGGGGGAGGCATCTGTTCAACAGTGGACTTGTGATACGCCGTAATGGATTCTGTGAGGGCCTGGTACTTCCGCGTTCGTGCTGACCCATTCGTGTTACACGTATGATATAGTTGCAGCGTGCTCCAACACGTATAGTGCAATGTGCCCCTCTCGCTTGCTGCAGCCGCTGCTGGCGGTGACGAGCGCGGTGGCGGGGTGCGCGATGTGCGTGCTGGGCGCCTGGTTCTACCTGCAGGCGAGGGGTGCGGGGGGTGCGGGCGGGGCGGGGGGCGCGGGGGGCGCGCTGCTGCCCGGCTGGCTGCCGGTGGCGGCGCTGTGCACGTGCATCTTCGCGGACGCGTCCGGCCTCCAGCCCCTGCCTTTTGTCATCATGACCGAGATGTTCAACTTCCAGGTGCGTTTTTTTACCTATAAATTAGCTTATTTAATATTATTGTCAATGTTTGTAAGCAGCTATAGATTAGATGATTGTATTATTTATTACCTTGTATTATATGTGAGACTGTAACTTGCGGACAAACCTCACGGTTTTTGCAAGTTAAATAGATGTAACCCTTTTACCTATCAAAATGTTATAAATAAATGGAAAAAAAAAGAAGATAACTGTGACAAACGAGCACACGGTCCACCTGATGTTAAATCTCTCCTGTATTATGAATCGGAATGCAGATGCGTTGTCACCCGTGAGCCCTAAAATAGAATGCCTCGTTTCCAGTCATTTTTTACTTTTATCACTGGATCACAAAAAACCTCTGTCCTGAGAAAAAACAGCAGAAACCCAGCGAGACTTTTTTTTAAAAAAAAACAATTATTATGAAAACATTTTGCAATCACCTCATTCCCTGGGATTATTATCAGTCATGTACTCTTCAGTAGTATAATAACCCTTACTAAATAGATTAGGTCTGCATATTTTATAAGACTTTGTTGTGCAAGCGTATACATTGCCCCATGAAGAAATTACCGACTCTTTGGAGTCGAGAAAGTAACAAATTCTTTAATCCTTTAGCTATCGAGTAGTGTAATTAAATTTTGGATAGACGATAGGTAGATGATAGAATATGTAGCTACAACACGAAGTTGTAACCCTGATTTTGATATAATTAGTTATCTGAATTGGTTCCCACTATTGAAGCAAAAAAAATTAAAGGGGTATTCACATCAAAAATTAAAATGTAAATAATAAAACTTTTTTACTACAATTAATTTGAGAATACAAATTAATTATCAAAAATTAAAATTACAAAATTTGTAAATTAAAATCATTAATATTAGTCTTGTTTTCACAACTAACACAACACGTCATAATTATAGCTATTTTTTTTATAGAATTAGGGTGACAAACGAGCACACAATCCACCTGATGGTAAGTGGCTCCTATAGCCCATAGACATCTATATCTAATCGACTAGAATCAAAATGCAAATCCTTTATCGACAATCAGGATTAAGATGGAATGCCACGTTTACATTGAAAAGGGTATCTGGTTCTCGAATCTCGTACAAAACACAACAGCATAGATATTTTGCGGTGGTATTCTGTGAGAGCGTGGTCTATCTCCGGTCGAGCCGACCGATTCGTGCTACAACCATATTAAAGCTAAAGCATATACGAGAAGTAATAGCACGCAATGAGATCTTTCTAGCCTTCACTATAGTTACACCCCTTAAGACGCCCGAGAGCAAAATCAGGTGAGGATATCTCTTTCAGACCCACACTTTTTACGTGGTAGAGCCATGCTGCAGCTATATTAGTAGTATAGTTGTAGCACGAATGGGTCGGCTCGACCGGGGAAGAACCACGCTCTCACAGAATACCAGCGTAAAATGGCAGCTTGACACTGCTGTGTTTCGTATGGTGAGTGTAGAGAACCGGAGACCCTTTTCACTGGAAAAGAGGCATTCCATCTTAGTCCTCACGGGTGACGACGCATCTGCATTTTGATTCTTTATTGAGGATAAATGTAGATGTCTGGGTTTGTCACCCCATCCTATAAAAAAAACACACTGCAAATGAACGGTTTGTTTTAACTTAACTTAACTTTTATTTTAACAACAACGAATATATTTTTTTCCAGCTCCGAGGAACAGTGGCGACCCTCATTATGGCTATCTCCCTCGGAACGGACTTCGCTCTGCTAAAACTCTTCGCACCATTAAACTCCTGGATAGGATACCACTATACCTTCTGGCTGTTTAGCTTCATCTGCCTCGCGAACGTGTTCTACCTCATCTTCTGCGTTCCAGAGACGAAAATGAGAAGCCTAGAAGACATTTACGCGGATCTAGAAGGAAGGAAAAGAAAGACCCCGGAGAGGGTAGTCGAAACAAATCACGTATGAACGGCTCTCTTTATTTTTAAAGAATTTATGTCGTGAAAATGTATCGTGTAATTTTTAAGAACGATTGTTTGCTCATGTTACTTTTAAGATAAGTGTGTGACAGTTTTTTGAAGTAGGTCGTGAGTATACATTACAGTATAAAGTTAAAAATGTAAAGGGCATATGAACACAGATATAAATTAAAAAATATTTATCGTACTTACAACCGAGGTAAATAAGGATCTGTATTAGCTAAGAAGCCGTGGTAGCTAAGAAACTGTGGTAGCTTAGAAACTGTGGTCGCTAAGAAGCTGTGGTAACTAAGAAACTGTGGTAACTAAGAAGCTGTGTAGCTCAAGGGGGACGTTCGCTAAATTTCATAGAACAAGGGCAAGTGGTCTTATATCTTCATTGGCACTAATTAAATTGTTAATTGCAATTTTAAGTGCTGATAATTTATCGATTGCTCGAGGGTGAAGAACTAAGTCGTGAGGTAACCTGCATCGGAGAAATATTTCGAGGACATGTGACAGACTCTCTCCTGGTCTGAAAACCTTTCAGAAATGAGTGCATGTATTAGGAGTGAATACATATTATGAAATTAGGCTTGTTACTTTAATTATAAATGCTGCTGGTGATAAGAGGGCTGGTTCTTTTCTCGCTCAAAGACTAAGTATAGCCATTCAGCGGGGAAACGCAGCCAGCGTTCTTGGCACGATAACGCGGGGAGTAGGACTGTATAATAATTAAGTTACTAGTTTTAGTTTCTTATAGTTTTCAATATTGCATATAATAAAATATTGTATATTATGTTGTGTAAATAAATGTAATATAATTAAAAATACCATTTACATATTTCATATTTTTTTCTTAAAAGCAGTTCTAAGTTTTATAACTCAATAATAATATTAGCAACTATTTAAGTGTGAATTCAAGGTGGCTAAGTTAAAACACAATATACATATTTTTTTTTAATTTTCGCTCATATCTTCCTTAAATAAAATTTATTTATTTTAAACCTGTGTCCATACCTAGTGTTAGTAGCAAATGTTTTAAATACTGTTACGAAATTAATTGTAGTTAAATTATTTTAGTGTCTTTGACGAGGTGGGTGAATGATATTGAAAAACAACGCCTATTGTCTTTGTAGATAAGTTGACGCTGTAATTTTTAAAGTTGCCATAATAATATTTGTTACTTTCCATTATATAAGTGTAGTCAATTATCAAATGGACAAAATTTGTCCATTGACATTTAATGTAATAACTTACATGGGTTTCGTCAACTGTAATTTTTTTTATAGGATAGAGTAACAAATGAAACAGTCCACCTGGATGGTAAGTGGTTGCTGTGGCCCATAGATATCTACATTTATTTTATCCTCAATAAAGAATCAAAATGCAGATGCGTCGTCACCCGTGAGGACTAAAATGGAACGCCTCTTTCCAGTATAATGGGCCTGCGGTTCTCTGCACTTACCATACGAAACACAGCAGTGTCAAGCTGCCATTTTACGCTGGTATTCTGTGAGAGCGTGGTCATGCCACGTGGTGGTAGAGCCGACTCATTCGTGCTACAACTATAGTACTAATATAGCTGCAGCATGGCTCTACCACGTATAAAAATTTTAGTTTTTAATTGAAATGTAGGTGTATCCGACTAAATTATTGTATAAATATTTTGTAGGTATGTTTTATATAGTTGCAATACTGACAAGCAATATCAGAAGAGTGATATTAGTGACGTATAAAAATAGAATAAGTTGATAAATTGTTTTCTACATAGAGTAGTAGAATTTTTGTCAAATAAAATGCAAAATGTAAATATTATTTGTAAGGCAGTCAGTAAAGCTTTGTGATATTAAATATCCATTATAGTTATGATTTTCTTTTGAATCCTTATTTAACTTAAAATATATAAGTTTTCTTATAGAGTAAGGGTGAGAAACGAGTACACAGTCCACCTGATAGTAAGTGGATGCTGTGGCCCATAACACCCGCATCCACGATTAATAGTCAAAATGTAGCTGAATTTTCACCCCTGAAAACTAAGGTAGAAATAGAATACCTTACACCGTAGATGCACAGACCGCGGTGCGGCCCGCCGGTCGAATACTGGTGGCCCGCCGACAGCAAAAATAATACTCGCGTACATTCGAAAAATATTGAATTATATTTCAGAATAAAACCAAAAAAAATATGATCGAAAAGTAATTTGAATCTCGCGCGCGCGCTCTTAAGTGCGCTTATCGGTGCGCCGTGCATGCGTCGGTAACAGCGGTCGGTAATGTTCATGCTGATCTCGGTAAAATTCGTTTTCTTGAGGAACCGCCGCGGCCGGCAGCGCGGCGACGACGGCAGCGCGGTGGGAGCTTATCCACGGGTTATATTGTTAGAGCAAGCGAGATAGCAATAGTCCCGAATTCCCGATTGCTCGCGTAGGTAGATACATGAAGCTTCCAGAGTCGGTTTCGTGATTTCTCCAGACAGTTATCGACTCTATACGCGCGGTATAAAAGCCACGCTAACCGCAGCGACCGACAATTCGGTTTTAATTTGAGTGAAGTGTCAATAGTTCTAGTGTAGATTTTAACTCGACTAGCCGGTGTCATATATTTTGATCCACATTCAACGTAGATTTCCCGTCAAGTGTCGTGTATAATTGTGTTGTGAAATCGTAAGGAAAACTCTGTTATTAATAAGTGTTTCCCTACCTATTTAATCAATTATTTTTGGTAATTTAAAAAAGGATGGGTAATTTAAGTAGGTACTGTAATTGTTTTTAGGTGCTGTGTTAATCCTAGCCAGGATTAGAACGCAACATGGACAAGCCAGGATCTAGTAAAAAACGTAAGGTTAAAGATTAAAATCGGCAGTTTCAAGAAATTTTGACTGAGAAATACTTTTTTGTATGGTCGCATAACAAAGTCGTTTGTTTAATTTGCAAGAATTCTGTTGCGATTGCAAAGGAATATAATGTAAAAAGGCACTATGAAACGCAGCATCCTACTTTTACAAGGTTTACAGGCGAATTAAGAAAGCAAGTGTTGTCTTTAAAACGGGAGCTTATTGGTCAGCAAGCTATGTTTACAAAACCCATTCAAGATTCAGAAACAGCTACAGAAGTTAGTTATGAAATTTCTCGAATGATAGCAAAGCGAAGTCGCCCCTTCAATGATGGTGATTTTGTAAAAGAATGCATAGAAATTGCCGCTAAGAAAATGTGTCCAGAAGCAGCAAAAAAGTTTGAGAAAATTCAACTGAATCGTATGACTATCCAAAGACGAATTATGTCTTTGTCAGGTAATATTGCGGAACAATTAAATGAAAAAACTAAGATCATTGAATTTTTTTCATTAGCACTCGACGAATCCACCGATATTAGTTCCACAGCTCAACTTCTGATATTCATACGAGGTGTTTCTCAAGATTTTGAAGTCTTAGAAGAGTTATTAGGAATGTGTTCACTGACAGGTCAAACCAGAAGAGTTGATATACTCAATGTACTTTTGGATGAGTGTTCAAAAACTGATTTGGACTTATAAAAATTATCGGGAGTTGCGACTGACGGTGCTCCTTCGATGATTGGTGTCAATTCTGGGCTAGTTATTATTGCTGAAAAAGCATCTGCAAGAAAAAAACATAAACGCTGAAGATCTCATGCAGTTTCACTGCATTATACACCAAAAAGCCCTCTGTTCTAAAAAAATTGAATTTCAAAATGTCATGAAAGTGGTAGTTTCGACTGTAAATTTCATAAAATCACGAGGACTCAATCACAGGCAATTCAAACAATTCCTTGATGACATCGAAAGTGAATATTGAGATTTACTGTATTATACAGAAGTAAGGTGGCTAAGTCGTGGATTGACACTGGAACGATTTCTAAATTTAATAGAAGAAATTGGAATATTTCTGGCGGAAAAGCAAAGGGATGACCCGGAACTTAAAAATCCTGATTGGTTGTGTGATTTGGCTTTTTTAGTTGATATTACAAATCATTTGAATGTCTTGAACACACGGCTTCAAGGCAAAAATCAACTGATATCCCAGCTCTACGCTCACGTATCAGGCTGGCTTTTAACTATGGGATATAATATATATTATATCCCGAAATATAAATTATATCCCGCAATTGGCGTTCACACTGTGAGATATATCTTTTAACCAGTGTGCGTTCGTCATTGGTCATTGGATTACCCCCCTTTACCCCGTACACCGTTCTGCGGGGGCGCGGAACGGTGTGCGGGGTACAGGGGGCAAAATATAATATGAAAATATCGCTCGGTCGATCGAAAAAATATTTATAGCTAGAGATGTAATATATATTATAGCTAAGTGTAAACGGTTCCATATGACATGTATGGTGAGCGATATTAATTTATATCTCGAGATGTAATATATATTATATCCCGTAGTGAAAAGGGGGCTTAATCCTTTCAATGCAAGCTGACACTTTTCAGATCGCAATTGAATTCTGGAAATTACAATCATTTTCCGAATTATAAGAAAATGGCTGAAAAATTCAACAAAACTGCGATTAATTTCAGTTATGTAGAAAAGCTAGATATTCTGATTCAATCTTTTCAAGACAGATTTTCGGAGTTTAAAAAAGTTAAACCTCCGTTGGACATATTCAGCAATCCTTTCACGATTTCAGTTGAAAATGCGCCAGAGTCAATGCAGTTAGAAATTATCGACATTCAAAACGACCAAGATTTACGCAACAAATTCAACGAAGGAGACTTGCTGAACTTTTACCGCTGCATTGATAAAAATACACAGACAGAGTTGCGCATAAACGCTCTGAAATGTGCCAGCTTATTTGGTTCTACCTATATATGTGAACAAACCTTTTCAATACTAAATAATAATAAAACAAAAAACGAAACCGCCTTCCAAATGAAAGTTTGGAAGCAGTTTTACGTGCTTTACAAGTAAATTTGAGCCAAATATAAAAAAAGATTGTAAGCACTACGCAGTGCCACGCTTCAAATTAATAAATTCTTTTTCAATTTTAATACATTCTTATCAATTCTTTATTGTCTTTAATTACCTATACTTCTGGCGGCCCGCCATCAGTTCATAATTTTCCCGAGTGGCTCCTAGTCTTAATAAGTCTGTGCATCACTGCCTTACACTCACCATACGAAACTCAGCAACAACTACTTATTTTACGCTGGTATTCTGCGAGAGTGTGGCCCTTTCCCAGTCGAGCCGACCCATGCGTGCAACAACCATAATATAGTTGCAACATAGCTCTACCTCTACTACATTAAAACTCAGGACTCGCACTACATACTTAAGATACTTAGGGATTTGGAATAAAACACAATCATTTTAGTTTTAGAAGATTTACTTAATACAATAAATAACCTGCTTAGTTTACAAAAGCATCCATATTTTTTTGTAATTTTTCTTATTTTTTTTTTTACAAAATATTTTTTGAAATCTTTTCATGAATTACAACAGAACTTTATCACCAATTGGAAAAAGTCGCGAGTTTATTAACATTGATTTTGATGCTTCCACTTAAATATGTTTACGGATCACTCCGTTACACTTAAATAAAGACTAGTCAAAAACAACAATAGAATATTTCTTCTCTTTCTCTACTATAATAAAAATATACGGTATTCAAGTTGTCAAAAGAACATACAGAAGTCATTACGATGTTCCCATAATAAATGTGAATCAAGTTTATCTCACTTGTTCGTTAGTATTGTTGGAAAAAGCTGCGCCAAGCATATAAAACATAGTAATAGTTTTGCTCGTAGATTTAATCTCGTGTTTTTAAACACAAATAATCGTATCTGGTATGTCCTAAGTCAAGTTTATGGAATAAAAATAATATAATGGATTTTATCGCGTTTACTACGCGTTCATTTCGTGAATGTCGTCACCTCCCGCCGCGCTTCCTCATACCGCGCCTCGAGCGTCGCCGTTATAGTACCGATGGCAACGATGAAATGTATCTACGTGCGTGCTTCGCCCGTGCAACCTCTAGTTTGTTACTGTTATTGTTTACTGTTGTTTTATTGTTTCTGTTGACTCTTTACGTTCGTTAATTTGTGATAAACAAAACTGGAGTGATTGATGGCAGTGATATAGAAACGAACAATTTCGATAAAATAACTGGTACAGAAGTTATGGATGCTTAAATATCTACCTACCAGTTTTTGTTCGCATCTTCGTATATAATTAATTTAAAATGTATAATAGAACTATAATAAAAATATATTATTTTATCGGACACGTTTCTATTCAGTGTTATTATATTATATACTTTTATTATTATATTTTACTATTATTATATACTTGCTTGGCCTCCATTTCGCTGTACATGGAAACAAACTAAAAGTTGAACTTCTTACAATTAAAGCACTTACAGAAATAGTTTTGTCTACAGTACCGTCAGCTGTGACGTCATAACAGTCGACGACGGCAAACTCGAAATGAACGCGCAGTAGTTTAATTTTAACTTGTTTTTACTTATTGACTTTTTGGCGACTTTAATGTCGACTTGACAAGCTCACGTTGTCCGCTCGAATAAGCTCTGATATATAAAGAAGAGCACATTACTATTTTTAATTCGTTTCGGGTGCACCCTATAACAATAGGTAAAATTAATTTAAATTAAAACACGATAAAATCCGTAAAATAAGTTTAGTTAAATGTATATTATTCGAGTAAATATAAATAATTAGGAGTTAACTTTTATTATAACATACTTTTTGTAAAAAACGAAGTGACCTGTACCACAAGGAATTATCGTAATTTACTTTTACTTTATATAACCATAAAACTTTGTGGGAAATTCGAACTTTTGAACCTTAGGGGTAAAGGCTGATATTATGTTAGAAAAATATCAATAATTGGGTAGTTGACACTATCATATATAAATTTGACCGTGTTGTAACACAAAAACACAAAGTTATTCAATTTTGAAAGATAAATGAAATTCTGTTGTGGCTATAGCTTTAATATTTCGGAAAATCTTG
This sequence comes from Parnassius glacialis, assembly GCA_033319125.1. Lineage (NCBI taxonomy): Eukaryota > Metazoa > Arthropoda > Insecta > Lepidoptera > Papilionidae > Parnassius > Parnassius glacialis. The sequence goes on from JAVANC010000014.1 coordinate 7,949,440, forward strand.
TTATATTTCAGAAGTCTTTCATACTTGTAAATAAACTTAAAAAAAGAGCCTCTGGATCAATAGTTTGACCAGTTTGTTGGTTGGATCATTTCTGCACAACATGGTAAAACATATTTTTTTTTAAATTACTAAATTAACATTTTCATATACAGAAAATTTAAATATTTAAAAATATATAATTTTTAATTAAAAATAAACTATGACGTAATGTACTGGTATTTCCATAAAATTTCTATAGAAAAAGTATGGAGTGTAGAGTACAAGGAGAACCATCTTATAAGGGGCGAAAGTTGAAAAAGTGTCCTACTATTTACTGAAAATAGAGGTTCCAAAACCTACCACAATAGCGCTGGCGTCTGAAAAACTACGATATGAAGATAGCTGTTGTGAGCGGAGTGAAGTCAGCTGAATTCAAATATTTAAAAAAATTCATGATTAGAGTACTTTGTAAAATGCCAGTATACTAAATCTCAATTATTTACGTAGTACAAAACCAAGCGGATTGGTCGGTCCTTGTTTATTTCTCCATTTTATTCTAATTACTTTTGGCGCTTTCTTTTAAATTTATCCTATGCTACTGCAGCGCGACCCTTATTGGACACGTTTTTAGGGATACTTTTCATATATAGAGATGGTCCTCCTTCTCTCTACACTCCATAGAAAAAGTTAAGTTTACAAATCTCGTAAAAGTATTCAAATTGACCAAAGTGTCAACTACCTCCTTTTTTAATGCCATAAAAAAATACAAATTCTTTAATTTTTTTCAATAAACATTTGTTGTTTAGACACAGAATTTAAATTCATTTAAATTATAAACAGTTAAGTTAATATGAAACCGAAAGATAAAATCGCCTGCGTTATGAATTTTTTTAAGTACATTGGTAGATACAAGTCACAAATTATATTGCATTTGTTGAAATACCCACTACACATATGAAACGATTTAGTAGTTTGTGCTTTGAGGGTCACAGGTTCAAAGCACTGCGCTCTGACATTTTTCCATTCTTATATATTGTTTTGCTACAATACCTTTTAAATCAATCCATTTAAACGCGATGGAAATGTATGAACACGTAAAATTAGCAAAAGCCGAGTAACAAACAGAACACCAAAGCATTTTGAGATCTTCGCATTAGATAGTAAATAACAAAGACAAAAAAATAAAGTTGCTAATTAAAAAAATTAATAAGTAAAACGAAACGCCACATTTTAATTTCTCCCTAGCAACGTATAATGCTTATTCTCATTTTATCACACGTTATTTTCGAGATGTTAATTGCAAGCATTGGCAAAATATTTTCTTTAAAAGTGATAGTCTTAAAAGAATTCCCCTTTCTTTTGACATGTAGATTATGAATATGGCGATAGACATCCATCCAACCATTTTTTATGATAATAGTTGTGATTCCATAATTAATTATGATTGTCTTGGTATCTCACTGATGATTAAACAATGTTCAAAGTTACATTAAATATGTATAAAGTCAACAAGATATGGTATGGTGTTGACCAAATAATGTAGTTTATTAATCCTTCTATATGATTTATGTAATTTATTAGTGTTTTTATTGTTTAATGTAAGCGCTATTAATTGGCTAAATTTCGTATTGTCCTATAAATATTTTACGGTACGCAATATAAAACAGATTCAATTTACAGAAATAACATTGGTGTTGCCAGCTTACAAATTTTTACACCTTTCGCGTAACTTTATCTATGTTTATTTTAAAACTTGTAACACCCATGGTACATATTATAATTTTGATAAGTTAACTGCAACCTTGACACAACATTGCAACACTGATTTTGTTCAGTCCCTCGATAAAAGACAGGTGAAAAAAAAACATAAAAATATGTATACAATTCTGAGAATACACGATATTTTTCACACAAATCACAAAGCGAACAACATAATTCCCAGATTTTGACAAATGGCAAAAATTTGACATGTGTGAAAACGTACCGTCATAACGCCAAACACATTATACAACGAAAACTCGGAATACCAATCATAGAGAACATACTAACAATAAATTAATAAGATCATCTCAAACATTTTTGATTTTCGACAAAATATGGATCTTAAAAATTATTGATTATAATTAAAAAATAGTCCATAGAACTTGTACACAGCCAAATAGTTATTGACGAAAACACTTCTACATGATTTAACGAGGGCGGTCACACATTTTTCGCTTTTTTAATCTATCAAATATAGGATAGAATATTTATTGTATTTATGTGAAAAAAAAAACAATAACGAATAACATATTATGAATGCTGGTGTTCCACAGGGCTGCGTGCTATCGCCTACCCTATTCCTTTGCATATCAGTGATATATATTGCAAACTAGTAACATTAGCACCATCTCGATGGTTGACACACGCCGCGTTGTTCCACACAGTTCGTTTTACAAAAACATTTGACACACATAAGAACGTTGTGGAATTTACTGTCGCCAGCGGTTTTTCCGGACTTATACTACTTAGGCTGGTCTCACAGCTGTACGGGAGTCCCGTAGGGGCTCCCGGAGCGGAGACAGACGTGAGGCGCTATAACATCGTTTCACAGCAACGCGGATTGTTCCGTACGGGACTCGCTCCGCGTAGAGCCCGTACAACACCCCCCGTGTCCCGCACCCGGACCCCGTACATGCAGACGTGAGCGCACCGCTGCTCATTCATCGCTTCACAGCGATGCGGAGCGCCCGTGCTCCGTGAGTACAATCGAGATGAGTTGATTAATTGACACGGGATATTGTAGCAGCACGAAACATGTCTTGATGTTTTATTCTGTTCTCCAATCTGGATAGTAGTTCGCGTCGCTGTGAAACGATGTTATAGCGCCTTACGTCTGTCTCCGCTCCGGGAGTACCGTACGGGCTACCCGTACGGGACTCCCGTACAGCTGTGAAACCAGCCTTAGGGACCTTAAAGAAAAGAGTCTACTCTTTTCTAAAAGTCCGGCAATAAACCTGCAATACGTCTGTTATTGCACGTTTTAAGCAAGAGTGATTACTTATTATCAGGTGAGCCGTATGCTCGTTTGCCTTGTTTTTCATCCAAAAAATATGTTTGGGCTCGTTACTAGAAAAACAATTAATGAACATATTTTTAAAATTAAAAAATAAAAGCAAAAGTTTGAACTAAAAAATTAATCATTGGGGTAAATCATATAACAAGCACATTCATGATTTGTGCGCAAGAATGTCCAATAAAATAAAATACACAAGTAGCACATTACTCTCACATTTATAGAATTATTTTTACTTAAAAAAAAGATTGACTCAATTATAGCTGAATAAATTTTACACAATAAATAATTCTTATGCATTTACACACACCTATTTATTATTTGTTTGAGACTTAAGAACTTAAAGACAAATCTTTGTGAATCACTGACTGTAGTTTCAATGAGGGCTAATAATCTTCCGCTCACCAGATGTCTCTAGTTGGTACTGAGGCGAAGTTATTTGTTACAAAAATGTCATTATAAATGAGAAGTAATGTTTTAAATAAAAGTTTACCGATTTCTGGGGTATGTAAATACAAAAAACAAGGCTTCGGTAGTTTGCACTTAAATTTTTGCACATATTTTTTTTATTTTTCCACTTTAGGAATGTCCGTAGTTTGGTTTATGCATTTCTAATCTAATTAATATGAAATGTAACTAATTTTTCAGAAAGTACATTTCCTTTACATTTTTCTAACAAACTAACTATGTAAACCCACAATTAAATCTGTCAAATATTTCACATCATTTCTAAAAGGCGCCGTCCTGGTGGCAGAAAGTCGTGGATGTTGTGATGAGATGAAGATGAGAAAAATAAAAACCTTGAATTTTGTGTAAAACATAACCTCATTTACTGACAACTGCAGCATCATCCAGTCAAGTGTCAAAATTTAGTTTTGAACTTGATTAAATTTTCTAAAATTTACGTTTGAACTAAAAAGCGGTAAGGGCCTATCAATGTTGAAAATATCTAAAGAACTTGATATAACAGATGTTTTATTACATAGTTATGTATTCTAGGTGCCATTCTTCTGCACTACTTATTAATAAAGGATTCTTTTCTTATTTAAACAAATGTTACTCATCAGTAGAATATTCGTAGGATGTTTACATACATAAAGGGCACAACGAAAGACCCGAAACAATTATTTGTAGGTTAATCACATTTGCTCCGTTCCATAAAAACTCCACTACCTTACGATGCCGTCAAATTATTAAATTTTTTTAACACCAAAGAAAAAATTCCAAGTTCAAGCAAAAAGAACTTGGTCACTTTTGGGTTACATGCAATAAGGTGCAAAATATGTTGTATGTAAACTTTATGTAGGAGGTATAGAAACGCTACTAGGTCAGAATAGACCTTTAATAATAAGAGGTTATATGCGTGGTGGACAGACCTATAGTCCTTCATCATGAATACCACATTGACAAAATTAGTAGTAGGCCAATTCTTATTGACATGACTATACAATTAATTGACATAATGAAGTTTTAAAAGAAACATTCTCATTGTAGGGTTCTCTTCTCATATATCGATAAATAAAAGTGAACAAGATAAAATTCTATTTTGGTTAAACAAACTAAACGTTAAAAGCAAACCAATCTCTACTGACCAGCATTGTAGGAACAAAATAAACATGTAACCACTTTTGAAATAAAAATTTAAATTCGACTATATTACCTACAACTTAGAATTTAAATTTGACAATCGAAAATAAAAAGTACCGTGACGTCATGAAAAAATGTGACCACCCTCGAATAGCAATAAATTACCTTTTGCTATAGCAATTAGACTCATAACACTCGTATAGTTTTATCGTTACCAGTCAGGCATCTGTTGATATGCTCTCTTGTGGTACCGATGCTTCGCTCTCTGCCACTTCCTTCTCTGACTTGTTGCTATCTTCTGCTTCTTTCTGCGAGCTCTCCGCTGGCTTCGAGTCTGTTGATATGGAGCTGGATGTCAGGCTGTTGGGCTGTGAGGACTCCTTGCTCTGCGGCTCTTGCGAACTTCTGTTCTCTTGTGACTTCTCTTTTGACGCTTCTGTAAAATTTCCGAATATCTAATTTATTGATTTATTCAGAGCTAATATATCACATGAATTATACTATATCAAGAAGCGCTGTCCGATCCGTGAGGGTGATTTTAGGTATCGTAATATGATTGTTTTCATGTAATTCTGTGCAGGGAGTATATAATCACCCCACAAAAAATATAAATATATCCGTCTAAAAATACGTCACCGATGGCGGCGTTCCCAGATTTTAGAGATTTACTAAATTTTAAGCAAATTGTGTGACGTAAGAAAAACATTTTACTTGATGGTAAGTGGATACTGTGGCCCATAGACACATCTAAATCTATCCTCGATTACGAATCAAAATGCCGATGCGTTGTCACCCCTGAAAAATAAGATAAAATGCCTCATTTCCAGTAAAAAGGGTCTCCGGTTCTCTACAGTCACCATACGAATTTGAGCAGCATTAAGCTGTTATTTCAAGCTAGCGTTCTGTGAGAGCGTGGTCCTTCCCCGGTCGAGTCGACCCATTCGTGCCACAAGCATAATATAGCTGCAGCATGGCTCTACCACATAAAAACTCATTAACACACAAAATTCATTTCCGAAACAATTTTTTTTTGTAATATCATTGGAGTACCTATGTGCCCGTTTCGGATCGGAAGGTATCCTGAAAAAACCCGAATAGATAACCGCAGATTGTTTTTTGTATTTTAATTACTATAATTTACTTGGTATTTATACTTCTAATAACTAAATCTATTTTGAAATAATAATTCTAAGCAAAAATGAAATAAAATAACTACTCAACAAACAACATACTACAAATCTAAACCTAAACTATATATTACTCAAGTTGTTATATTTCAAAAAGTATTCAAGGATTCCTATTAATTTAGTAAAATGTTTACTTATTATAATTTTTTTATAGGATAAGGGTGACAAACGAGCACACAGTCCACCTGATGGTAAGTGGCTATTGTGGCCCACAGACATCTACATCTATTTTGTTATGTTGTCACCCGTGAGGTCTAAGACGGAATGCCTCCTTTTCAGTAAAAAGGGTCTCCGGTGCTCTACACTCACCATACGAAACACAGCAGCGTTATGCTCTTATTTCACGCCGGTATTCTGTGAGAGCGTGGTCCTTCCTTGGTCGAGCCGAGCCATTCGTGCTACAACTATACCAGTAATATAGCTGCAGTATGGCTCTACCTCGTAGAGTGGTACAGTGTAATATGTATTTTAATAAGTCTATCCATGAAAAAAGGAAGTATTTAAAGTCAAAATCCAAAAATCAAATGAGATAAACACGACTAATTACAAACATACTACTAACCATTTAAAAACGAAAGGTACAGACAGAAATAAAACCAAACTTAAAATTGATCTTCCTCTGCATTTGAAAGCTGATATTTTTTACATATATCGGTTGCAAATCTTCTAATGCAACCGCGAATTGAGCCACGCACGCATTTTATAAGCGTGATGTAATTTCGCCCATAGTGAATCTTGAGGGTGAAGGAAATTTATGTTAGTAAAAAGTAAAGTTTTGTAGAAAAAAAATACTTACAACTGACAATGCATCCATTTTAATTTGTTTTTTTATTAAATTAAAATTGATTTCGGATCTTATTTATTTTTTTCAAACTTTTATGACACCTACGTTGCGGGGGACGATATATGGGGGGTGGGGGGGTGAAAAATAAGTTCTTATATCCCCTTAAGGCCATATAGCTCAAAGAACCGACAACCGATAGGGAACAAAGGTTCTCGAGTGACGATGTGTGGGGACGGGCCCCCACTAGATGGAGTAACAACCTGGTAAGATATGCAGGAAGTCGATGTATGCAGATGGCTCAGGAACGTGCTGTGTGGCATTTCTTTCAGGTTTATGTTCAGCAGTGGACTTGTGAAGGGCTGTAATGAATGAACGAGTATCCCGTTTGACCTTGCGGTGTGGTAACGGCTTAAGAGAGTTCATCACCACATTTCGTGTCGTGGGAATCGTGTAAGAGACGACTATGGCACATGTTAAAAAAATCATATCTTTCGATAGAAACCATCTCTTTTACATCAGACTCAAAATACCCGGGACCAGGCGACTGGTAGCAACGTCCAAGATGCGAAACATCTGGTAATGCGATAGTCAATCTGCCATTACCAGCAGTGAAAACTTACGGGTCTTTGTTGGTAAAAATATCCGTCATTTTTAGAGACTATAAAGTGTAAAACATAAGCCTCTCCCATAGATTGCTTCATATTCTATTGATTTATTATTTGTTGTAGTTACAAGGCTTGGCAAGCTGGTTGGCAACCGCAGTTTTTATTGTTTTCATTGTTATTCAGAAGACGCTGCTGCCCATCTCCTGGTATATTTCCCTCTGTCACCTCTTATGACACCCATGGAACGATATGGAACAGTGGATATTCCTTATATCGCCACTACATTCCTGGTAAATAATGAACGATATACAATAACAATCGAGAGAGATTGACGGCTCTGTGGTGCAGTGGCTTAACAAAGAGTTGCAATGCTGGGGGCTGCGGGTTCGAATCCCGCATGGAAAAAGTAGGTATTTGTATAGCCTACAAATTGTTCCGAGTCTGGTATGTATGTCCTTGTGCAATTTATGTTTGTAAACTGCCTCCACGGTACAGAAGAAAATCCTAGTGTGAGGGGTAACTTTTTTTTTACAAAATAAAAGAAAAAAGAAATAATAGTTTCAACATATATCTCCACTCACCGGCGCCTTGTGCTGGCCAAGGTTTTCTCACAAACATATTTTCAACAATTCTGTCAATATTGTCCTTCTCTGTGGAGTTAGCCGGCCTGTGAATACAAAAAATAAATACTGAAAATTGATTTGACAAATATTCATTCAATAATTAAATTTTAAAATTAGTCGAAACCGACTAAAATAACAAAAATGACTATTTCATAGCAAGTTTAATTATTTAACCCTTTTGAGTAAATTAAGCAGTGGTAGAGACTTGCTGCAGCTATATTACTGGTATAACTGTAGCAAAAATGGGTCAGCTCGTCCGGGGAAGGACCACATTCTCACAGAATACCAGCGTAATATAGCAGCTCAATGCTGCTGTGTTTCGTTTCACAGTGTAGAGAACCGGAGATCCATTTTACTGGAAACGAGGCATTCCATCTTATTCCTCACGGGTGACAATGCATCTGCATTTTGATTTGTAATCGAGGGTAGATGTAGAAGTCTATGGGCCACAGCAACCACTTACCATGAGGTGGACTGTGTACTCGTGTCACCCTTATCCTATATAAAAAAAGTATCGCAAACCCCAGTATCAACTAGAATGCTATCTAAAAATAGTTACATTAAAAATGTCATCCCTTATGGTTACATTAGAGGTAGAATCTTTCTTCTATAATTAATTTCTATTTTTAATTGAATCGCATTGTACACCTTAACAACCGAACAACCGGTACTTTATATTAAAAGTTCACTGCTGAAAATATAGGCCTCCCCCATAGATTGTCATAGGGGGATATTTGCCATAGTTAAAACGCTTGAGAGGTGTAGTGGCAATTGCACCTTTTTTCAGATTTTGTTGACCATCTTGTGGTCTGTTTCCCTTTGTCGGCTTTTACGATACCCATCTGACGATATAGTACTATTTACACATTGTATCTATGCGAAAAAAAGCGAGAGTTGTCAGGATCGTGCCAAATGGAAGTCCATTTGGCACGATCGATACGCATGTGTATGTATGACAGGCGTGAGAATATGTATGTATGAATGAAATACAATAGTACAAAATATTAGTAATGGCACCTCTCCGGAGCGGCCGGGCGGACTATGGGTATGGCGGCGGTGGGGCGGCGCTGCGCGCGCGGCTGCGGCGGCGGCGGCTCCTGCTCCGCGCAGTTGTAGTACGTCACACCGCCCGCTTGCGTTGCCTGACACAAATTGGGATATCCCATCACCACAACGAATACTACAGAATAACGAAACAACGAGAAAGCAACAAGACGCGTTTTTGTGGGAAACAATGTCACCAGTTACTCAGGTAAAATGAGGGTATCTACGACCTTTTCTGCCACCAGGACGGCGCCACTTAAGGTAGCCATACATGCTAGGGTGTACCAAAAGCTTTAAGTAATATTATAAAACTTTAACAAAGTTAATGCGATAGTTAAAAGAAGCAAGTCTTAGCGTGTATAGCTACCATAAGCATTCCTTATAGGCTTTAGGTTCCTAACGACACAGGCTAGTGCATTCTTCTACACAATTTAGGCTTGGGTAAAAGATATCCATATTTTCTCATAAAATTATCGTCGATATTTTTAATCGAGATAATTTATCGATATTCGATATTTTATTAAAGTATCGAATTCGTATCAATTTCGTTGTTTTTAATTTAATAAACATTGAACAACAAAAGCAGCTACAAAAGCATTAATGTGCTGTTGTAGTTTTTTTTTGTCGTCAAAAAGTCCAGTAATAAAATTTTGGCCTTTATCCTACTACATAATAGATAACATGACGATATATCGATATTTTGTCACGCGATAATTATCGATACCGACACGATAAATATCGATATATTTTTTTTACTTGTTAAGGATGTACACAATTGTAAGAAACAATTGTAACAAAGTTTAAGAAATGTTTAATCCTTGAATTACATAAGATATATTATTTGTGTAAAATGGTTGTTGCAAGCAGTACATTTACCATTAACAACTTAAGAACCTTCCCTGTTGGTTGTATGATGAAACACTAATTTCTTAGTATGTATAGTTATGGTTGTAGCACGAATGAGTAGGCTCGATCGGGGCAGAACCTCAGTCACACGTAATACCAGCGCAAAATAGCAGCTTAATACTGCTGTGTTTCGTATGGTGAGTGTAGAGAACCGGAGACACTTTTTACTGGAAACGAGGTATTCTTAGTCCTCAGGAGTGACATTATTTCTTAATTGAGGATAAATGTTGTACAGTGGTAGCGCCACGCGGCAGCTTTTGCTATCGCACGGATGGGCCGGCTCAAACCGGGGTGGTACCACGACCTCACAGAATACCAGCGTGAAGTAGAGGTTTACCTCTGCGTTTCGCTTGGTGAGTGCAGGTGGCCGGAGGCCCTTTTTACTGGAAATGAGGCATTCCATCTTAGTCCACACGGGTGACAACGCATCTACATTTTGATTTTTAATAGAGGATAGATGTAGATGTCTATGGGCCGCAGGAACCACTTACCATCAGGTGGACTGTGTGCTCGTTTGTCACCCTTATCCTATAAAAAAATGTAGATGTCTATGGGTCACACCATGCACTTACCATCAGGTGGACTGTGCGTACGTTTGTCACCCTTATTCTATAAAAAAGAGCTATATTGTAATGTGTCATTAAATTATAAACAAGGAAAAATGTGTTGTTGCAATTTTTTTTATAGGAGAGGGGCAAACGAGCATGCGTCTCACCTGATGGTAAGTGACTACCGCCGCCCATGAACAACTGCAACACCAGGGGAATCGCAGATGCGTTGCCGGCCTTTTAAAAAGGAGTAGGCTCTTTTCTTGAAGGTCCCTAAGTCGTATCGGTCCGGAAAAATCGCTAGTGGTAATCGATTCCACAAGGAAGTTGTGTGAGGGAGAAAACTTCTTCTGAATCGCACAGTGGTGGACCGCCAATCATCTAGATGATATGGATGGTATCGCAAGTTCTGTCGCGATGTGCGATGGTAAAATTGAGCGGCTGGAATTAGTCCGAACAATTCCTCAGAGCACTCCCCGTGGTAGATGCGATAAATTACGCAAAGAGATGCAACCTCTCTACGCAGTGCCAGTGAGTCAAGCCGATAGGAAAGAACTCGGTCGTCGACGATTCGAACCGCTCTGCGCTGGATGCAGTCAAGTGGAAGGAGCTGGCACTGGGGGGCCCCTGCTCAGAGATGGGAACAGTATTCCATGTGAGGCCGAACCTGCGCCTTGTAAAGTTGCTAGCGGTGTGTCCGCATGAAATACTGTCCCGCTCTGCTGAGCACGCCAAGCTTTTTAGAGGCCAATTTGGCCTTCTCTTCCAAGTGACCACGAAACTGCACGTCACTCGATATGTCGACACCGAGGATTCCGATACTGGCTGAGTCAACAAGGGGAGTGCCTTGAAACTGAGGAGATACGACAAAGGGAATCTTTTTAGCGGTAAACGCGCAAACTTGTGTCTTCTGGGGATTGAACTGGACTAGATTTAGTCGCCCCCAGTCTGAGACTTCGTTCAACAAACTCGACTTCAGACACAAGTTTGTTCCGGTACTCGGCGACGTTTTCCCGAGAAATATTGGGCACGGCCGGTGTATAAAGCATCTGATGATATGCAGAAAAAACAGCGTTGGTGATAGCACGCAGCCTTGTGGAACACCAGCGTTAATGGGCTTGTAATCGGAGCATGCACCGTCTACTACGACCTTGATGCTCCGATCTGCAAGAAAGCTGGTGATCCAATTGCACAATTTCTCGGGAAGCCCATAGGAAGGCAGCTTCGAAAGAAGCGCTTTATGCCAAACCCGATCGAAAGCCTTCGCTATGTCCAAACTAACGGCCAACGCCTCCCCCCTTAGACTCCACTGCCTCCGCCCATCTATGGGTCAGGTAGACCAGAACATCACCAGCTGAGCGACCTCGACGGAAACCGTTTTGGCGGTCACTAATCAGCTGGTGATCCTCAAGATACCTCATGAGCTGGCTGTTAATAATCGTTTCCATTACTTTGGAGAACAAGGAGGTGATGGCGATAGGCCTGTAGTTGGACGGATCTGAGCGGTCGCCTTTTTTAGGGATCGGGTGCACCAAAGCTGTCTTCCATGAGTCCGGGACTACGCCTAGGGAGTAGGAGTACCGAAAAAGACGCGTTAAGACCGGTGCCAACTCCGGAGCACACGTCTTCAGCACAATGGGAAGGACTCCATCAGGCCCACTCGACTTGTTGACGTCCAGGGAGAGGAGTGCTTTACGCACCAAGCGCTGTGTAAACAGCACTTCCCGCATGGAGCACTCACACCGCGGGATGTTCGGCGGTGTGTTCCCCCCGTCATCTAGAGTCGAGTTGGAAGCAAAAAGAGAGCCTAGCAAATCGGCTTTCTCCTTTGCGTCACGTCAATTTGTGAGGAGGTCTTTGTTCAGCAGTGGATTTGTAATGGACTGTGATGACAATGATGACAATGATGAATATGAACCCGGGACGAGATAGAGACAGTTCTTAGTTACTTGTGAGGGGTTATTATAACGGGTTATGGATACTTTTACGCCACACATAAAATCGGAAACGGAAGTGATACTCACATAATTGTGATGTGGGTAAATTTGATGGGGATACGCGGCCGGTGGTTGTGCGAACATTGCGGGCCCGCTATACACTGCGCCGCTGCCCCCTTGCTGAAAAACAACAAACCCATAAAATAAAGAAATAAAACATGTTTTGGGTTTGTGTGCACAGTGCAAGATACGAGCGAGAAACAAAATTTGCCTTAATTATCACGCTTACAAAAGGACGGAAGATCGCAGTACCAAACATATCTTTTTTTTATGCAGATCATCATTCCAGTGTGGTTATTTTACAACTGGTTTGTTGTATGCATGAAGCTAATACAAAGGGGAGACGGCATAATCAACTGTGCACTGTGATTCTAAGTAGGTCCTGACGTCATCATAGTGGGCGTGGCTTTAGTTAGTATACTGTCAGCATTCGTCCTGTGCGCTTATGTGTTGAAAAAATCGCAAATCGGTGTATTTTCGTAGTATTAAGAAGAAAAGGATGAAGTGTTGTGTTTTATTGTGTAAAAGCTACTCAGATAGACGCTCCGATACTATGGATGGCATTGCATTTCATTTGTAAATAATTTTACACCTATTTTATTAAAATAGTTCTAGAAAAATCTCTGCGTCCGCTTTCAAATATAATTAAATATATTCGACACTAGATGGCGTCACTTTGTGTCCTGTGAACTAAAAATATAAAGGTACGTAGAGCTCAGTAATGATAAAATAATCACACGAAGGTGCTGAAATTTGTTTTGCATTCAGACATAAAGAAATTTTAATCGCCAAAATATTATTTTTATACTTTATAACATTTTGTGGACATGCCGCCATCTACCGTCAAGGTAGCTAAGCTACATTGCAACATCGATATGGAAAGATTCGAGTAGTTTTACTATTTATCGGTAGATGTAGATAATGTAAAGTGGGCGGGGCTTTGCATCCCCTCATCCCGCAAATTGTCACGCGTTGTTACATAGTGAAATTGAATTACAACGTCTCCTCTTTGTATTTGCTTCATGGTTGTATGTGTATGATAGAATAGAATAATTTTTATTTAATATAGATTTCAAGAACACTCAATGAAAGTAATTCATGCTTTTACCATACTGGTACTGGTGGTGGTGTTGTACATAGTATGTTATGCCGGCATCTATCAGAAGCTTTGAGAGATCTCTGGCCCTTGTCTTCATAGCCTCTTACGACACCCACGGGACATATAGGGCGACTGATTCACCACATATGCCTCAACCATACTGCAAGTTTTTTTTTTATAGGACAGGGGGGCAAACGAGTTTGCGGCTCACCTGATGGTAAGTGACTACCGCCGCCGCCGCCGCGTATGAACAACTGCAACACCAGGGGAATTGCAGATGTGTTCTTGTGTGTCCTTATAAAAAGGAGTAAGTTCTTTTGTTGAAGGTCACTAAGTCGTATCGGTCCGGAAAAATCACCGGTGGTAATCAATTCCACAAGGAAGTTGTGCGAGGAAGAAAACATCTTCTAAATCGCACAGTGGTGGACCGCCGATCATCCAGATGGTGTGGATGGTATCGCAAGTTTTGTCGCGATGTGCGATGGTGAAATTGAGCGGCTAGAATTAGTCCGAACAATTCCTCAGAGCACTCCCCGTGATAGATGCAAGTGCCGCCATAGTGCCCTCCAGATCGAATTTCGGTTGCGGAGGCCACTTTTATTGTAGACTTGCCATCTGCGTAAGACAGGATTATGTATGCGCAAGTGCAGGAGCACTCTCTATTCCCTCACTCTCACAGTCCGATGAGACGGTAATCCGAGACGACCGGAGAGAGATCTCTCGTAGAACCAATGGCTTTCCATGCTTTCTGAAACACGGAGGTGAAACACCGCCAACTTCTTGACTACGGGCTGCTACCGAGAATTTTTTTCGTGACTTTTCTTGACAGACAAATCCAAAAAGTGATTTTTGGCCCGACCCGAGATTCAAACCCGGGACCTCACGATCTGTAATCGCGTTTACGACCACTGGACCAACGAGGCTGTCGTCTCCATTAAAAGCACTTCACATACGAACATGCATATTCACAATATAAACCTCGCGTTGGGCATTCGGGTAAGGAAAGAAAATAACAATTTCGTATAAATCTTTGCCACAGTATTAAAGTATAATATATAATAAATTATCTACCTGCATAAATTGAGTCGGCATCATTGCAGGTGGTGCGTATCCTTGAGCAGGTTGCAGTTGTCCTGAGTGAAAATAATATAATTAATATTTAAAAATTAATTAATTATTTAATTATACGCGTACAATAGTAATATGAGGAAGCTAAAAGTTGCTCAGCGAGCTATGGAGAGGGCTAAGCTCAGGGTTTCTCTGCGTGATAAACTTAGAAATGAGGATATCCGCAGTAGAACCAGAGTGACCGACATAGCCCAACGGATTAGTAAGCTGAACTGGCAATTGGCCAACTAGATGGAGTGACGACCTGGTAAAACGTGCAGGAAGTCAATGGATGCAGGTGGCTCAAGACCGTGCTTTGTGGCATTCCTTGGGGGAGGCCTATGTTCAACAGTGGACCTGTGAAGGGCTGTAATGATGATGACGACGCGTACAATTACAATACGCGAAATAAGCAAAGTCATAGATCCCATTATCCCCGTTTGCTAATCAAAATGCAGATACGTTGTCATCCGTGAGGACTAAGATGGAATGCCTCTTTTTCAGTAAAAATGGTCTCCGGTTCTCTACACTAACCATATGAATCACAGCAGTGTTAAGCTGCTATTTTACGCTGGTATTCTGTGAGAGCGTGGTCCTTCCCTGGTCGAGCCTACCCATTCGTGCGACAACTATACTTCTAATATAGCTGCAGCATGGCTCTACCACGTATAAAATATTATGTAAAAGGATCTATCTATCCAGAGATATTTTTTAAATATTTATGTCTGTAAATTCTTTCGACGAATTATTAATAAAATAAGATGAAAGGTTACGAAAAGCTATACACCTACAAGATTAAATGTAAAAACATACATAAATACACCTACTCGCTTCGGTCGTACGGCGAACACTGAGCGCGTTCCGTACGGAATTTACGTATGTGTGTTGCGACTCGTACAAAATCTATGGAAGACGTGCGTTCGGAGCGGCTTTTTTCCGTTCGGGATCCCGACCGCACAGGTCATATGGAATCTCGAATCGGAGAAATTCCGTACGGAAAAATAACGTACGTGTGTGGTGGGTCATAGATTTTATATGGACTTGCTGCGTTCGGAATCCCGAATCGGAATATCGAAACGGAATCCCGAAACGGAATTCCGTATGTATGTGGCCGGCCTTAATACCGTCTAAAAAAAAAAGATTTGTCTAGGGCGTCAAAATAAGCCGAAATTGACTTCACTTCATCATCATCGCCATTTTTTTTCCACGCAGTACTTTCTTCATTTTTGGAAACAAATAATAGTCGCTTGGAGCCAGGTTTGGGCTGTAGGGTGGGTGGCGCATTTGTTCAAAACCGCACCGGTGAAGGTCAGCCGTCGCAACATGGCTTGTGTGCACGGGCGCGTTGTCGTGCAAAAGGAGCACGCCTATTGTAAGCTTTCCTCGCCTTTTTTTCTCTAATAGCTTCTTTTAATTGATTTATTAAAGAAGCGTAGAATTCTCCTGTTATGGAAACACTACGTTCTTTATAATCAAACAAAAGGATACCTTCTGTATCCCAAAAGATCGTCGCCATGATCTTTGGGGGCGATTGAGACATCTTATACTTCTTAGGAGGGGTCTTTTTTATGCCACTGCATTGACTCTTGCTTTACTCAGGTTCATAATGGTGAACCCAAGTTTCATCGCCAGTTATAATTCGGGCTATAACTTCCTCCCTTTGCTCTCTACGACGATCCAAAAACTCGCGACAACTTTTGACGCGTTCGTGTTTTTGATATGCAGAAAGCATTCTCGGAACCCATCTTGCACAGACTTTAGGCATGCCAAGGTGTTGATGTAGGATGTTTAAAACGCTTGTTTCTGATACTCCAACTAATGCTGCAAGCTGTTTTTTCTTTAGCTGGGCTTCTTCCGATACAAGTTTTTCAACTTTTTCGATTATTTCTGACGTGGTAGTCTCAATCGGCCGTCCAGGTCGGGGATCCTCTTCAATGGAGTCCCTACCTTGTTTGAAAAGGGCGTGCCATTTATAAATCATAGGTTTCCCAGGAGTCCCCATAAAAGCTGACATCTCTTGAAAACTGATTTGAGGTGTCTTTCCTTGTTTAGTGAGAATCTTAATGTCGGCGCGATATTCAATTTTCTCCATAGCGCCTAGTTTCTTCCCGATTGACTTGTTTACTCGTTGATAACTCAAAAGCTAATGACCCGAGTAGGCTGAAACTTGGTATATATACAAACAACGAGTCACTCAACTAGCACCTACTTGGATGAATGAACTCATCCTTGCCAACCCCGCCATTCCGCGGAACCTTTTGATCTCCCCTCGTAAATGTGACACAGCATAGTATTTTTTTTTATAGTATAAGGGTGAAAAACGAGGTGGACTGTGTCACCTGATGGTAAGTGGTTGCTGCGGCCCATAGACATCTACATCTATCCTCTATTACAAATCAAAATGCAGATGTGTTGTCACCCGTAAGGACTAGCATGGAATGCCTCATTTCCAGTAAAAAAGGCCTCCGGCCACCTGCACTCACCAAGCGAAACGCAGAGGTAAACCTCTACTTCACGCTGGTATTCTGTGAGGTCGTGCTACCACCCCGGTTCGAGCCGGCCCATCCGTGCGACAGCAAAAGCTGCCGCCTGGCTCTACCACTGTTGAAAGTAAAATAAAGTATAGTAAAATAAATTTAAAAATAACAATTACCGATAGAGTGTTGCGGAGGTATGTTGTGTATGGAGTGATGTGGATGGGATACCATTTGTGGAGGTTGCTCCAGTATGCCCAGTCTAACCTGCGGAAAGATATAACAATGCATTAATCGATAGTTAGGCCACTACATGTTAACTCCTCTTTCTCAAGTTTCATGATATTCTTTACAGGCGG
The DNA here is from genome assembly GCA_033319125.1 of Parnassius glacialis. Taxonomy (NCBI): domain Eukaryota; kingdom Metazoa; phylum Arthropoda; class Insecta; order Lepidoptera; family Papilionidae; genus Parnassius; species Parnassius glacialis. The sequence goes on from JAVANC010000014.1 coordinate 7,966,794, forward strand.
TAAGATTCCAAGACTCATGCCCAGCCTCTAACGTTGTAGCGAAGATTTCACTTAATCATCACGCTTGGCAAATGGATTGACTAACAATAATAAAAGACATGAACACCTTTGACACTGCCCCCTGTTGGTATTTCATGCCGAGCCACTGCTTGCAACATTAAAAGGGTAAAGATGCGGCCTCACATCCAAAATAAAAATGTTCTCATCGAGCCAACTTCCTTCTACTTGACCGCTTTCGATGAAGAGCGATTCGAGTCGTTATCCATTGGCTTTGAGAAAAAATATTGCACCTCTATGCATGTTCATGATTAAATCCAGGTGTTATTGCTAAATGCCAACAACACACACTGCAACATAACCCGAAATTCCATCCCCATCATCCTGAAAAACCTACTTCTTTCTTTACGGTCTCTGGTGTTGCAGATGGTCAAGGTGTTGATGTGTGTGTGATCACTTACCATCAGGTGATATGCATGCTTGTTTGCCTTCTCTTCTAAAAATAAGGCCTCGAAATACTTTATTTCTTAAACATGCTGGGCGGTGAAAGAAAAGGTTCAGGTATCCTCTCAATGTTTTCTTTCACCACCGAGCACGAGGTAAATCAGTACTTAATAATGTAAATAACAATTTTATAGGTGCCGGCGGGGATCGAACCCGGGTCGCTAGCGTACTTTCAAATTTCCTATGAGAGCTTAGCCTTAAAGCTGCCATAGCTCAAATAGAGCATGCTCTAAATCATACCATATTTCAAGTACCTGTTGTGAATGTTGCTGCTGCTGCAAGGCTTGATGAGGAGGCGAAGGTCCATGGGGCTGGTTGACTGGAGTGTTACGATGTACCTAAAACCAAATGATAACTTTTAAATAAAACTAAATTTACGGATTTTATCGCGTACATTAACTTATTTTATATTCCCGACGTTTCGAGCACTTTCCAGCAGCCATGGTCACAGGGAGTACCGAGTTGTTTGACGTCCCAATGTCATGTTCCGATCTACGCAGTATGAACTTACAGTATCTTGAAGTTTTGCAGTTGTATGCTTGGGTTGGGATTTAATTTTATTAATTATAGGATCCCAAGCAGATGGTAGCACCCAGTCATCTCTTCTATTGAAATTAGGAAGTATTTGATTTCAATAGCTTCGCGAATCATCCTTGGAAGGAATCGGTGTTTTTAGCTAGTGTTTTTAGCAGTTTTGTGGTCTATCAAATCTAATTTAGTTACGGGGGCGATCCTGTACGTGGTTCACAGACTGCAGACTTCTCCGAGCGTTGAAAACTTTTTGGAACGAAGTTCCTCATCGCACGGTACGAATTTGACGGATGTGGGGGGGGGGGGGGGCTAGGCGAGAAAAAATGTAAGATTTTTCGTCACGACGTTCTACGAGGGCGGCACTGAAAATTTCGGGAATCAAGGAAGTGACACAATATTACTATTTATAAATGTATTTATTGCTTTTCGAAGTATTCTCCGCGAAATTTGACACATTTTTCCATACGATGGAACCAATCATTGAAGCAACCATTCCATTCGGAAGTTGGGGTCTCCAAAATGGCCGTTTTGTAGGCGTCCACAGCTTCTTCAGGTGATGAAAATCTCTGTTCACGCAATTTATTCTTTATTTTAGGGAAAGTATAGAAATCATTAGGGCTTAGGTCGGGGCTGTACGGCGGATGGTCTAATAATTCTATGTTTTCTTGCTCTAAAAACTCTTTTGTTCTGTGTGCGGTGTGAGAACTCGCATTGTCGTGATGGAGGATGATGCGGCGGTTGCAGTTCTCTTTACGGAGTTCAGAAACGACCTGTGGCAAACAAATGCTAGCATACCATTCTGCATCAACCGTTCTTTGTCCCTCAAGAGGAATAGTCGTAACATGGCCGGTTTTGGAGACAAACGTGGCCACCATTTTTTTTTGCAACACTCCGTGAACGAACAATTTTTGTTGGCTTTAACTCATTTTCGAACACCCAAACTCGTGACTGGTTTTTTGTTTCGGGTTCATACGCGTATATCCAGGATTCGTCACCTGATACGATGTTGTATACAGCATTTGAGGATCCTGCGAGATCTTTCGAGAGTTCTGACGCACCAAGTAACGCGAGCCGCTTTTTGCTCTTCACAGAGCGAATCCGGTATCCATCGGGAAAACAACTTTTTTACACCTAATTGTTCATGCAAGATTATTTGTATTTGACTCATGCCAATATCCAAAGTTGCCTGAATTTCGCGGTATGTCACATGTCGATCTTCCTCAATCAGCTTACGCACAGCATCAACGTTTTCTTGGGTGACTGCAGTTTTTGGACGACCTTGACGGGGATCATCACTGAGCTTGACACGTCCACGTTGATATTCAGCAAACCAGCGATAAATTGTGGTTTTGGATGGGGCTTCATCACCAAATGCAGAAATCATCCGGTCAACATACTATTTTGGTGTTAAACCACTTCGAAAGTCATAATAAATCATCGCTCTTGAATTTTCTCGAGTCAATTCCATTTTCTCAACGACTAAACACGTTTGACAAAACCTTGTGACAAGACCGAGAATCTTTTTTTAAATAAATAAATGGTATTCGATGTTTAAAACCAAGGACTTTTCAATTAAAAAGATTTTAATATGACAGGAACAGTGGAAATATTCCATTCCCGATACCTTTAGTGCAGCCCTCGTATAGTGCGAGCGAGATGGAATAACATCCATCTCCCTCACACTTCTTATCTTGCCATGAAAGAAATATTTCCCAAATACTGCACCCATAAGGGGGGAACGGGGGGGGGGGAAGATTGGGGGGGGGTCAAGCGATATCTCACGACATCTCACCAGCGGGAGGGGAAGGGTAGAAAAATCACCAAAATTGCCTCAACTAATTAATGGACGATATATATAGATATACCTACAAGATCTAGATTACCTGATGTATTAGCTGCTGTGGATGGATCTGGGGCACAGGACTGCCTTGATGCTGAGTCTGTGGTGGTGTGTTGCCTGCATATTCTGTAAAAAAAACAGCCAACATTAGTTTATGTATATTATTTAAATCATTCTTATATCTACATAATAAAGATCAATGCTCCCTGTAAAGTTAAAATCTGTGGCCAGAAAGTAAACTTTATTAATACAAGCAAAACTGAATCTTAAATACATAACGATAGTCTTTACTCTTTTAGACCTACAATTAATCTAGATTGCTCTCGCATTTTCGAATGAAAGAGAGGAATGTTTATATGAATCAGATTGACTAAGAATTTTCCTTTCCCAATTGATCCCGGCTATCTTAAAATTAATTATTTCAAGCACGCGATTATGAACCCGAGTTCTTTTTTAATGGTAACAAGATATTCGTACTTATACTCAGAGACGAACTCTCATCTGCATTTTCATTTTTAATCAAGGATAGATGATATCTATGAGCTTCAATATCCACTTACCATCAGAAGCTGTAACATCCTTCGTCGCTTAAATTATTAAAAAAAATTAAACATGGTAATTATTTGTATGGTAATTAGACTGTATACCCTCAGTTTAGGAAGCCACCGTGAACTATAAAAAGCGAATCCTATAGGCGTCAGAGAACAAACCATGATGGGGACAGCAGCAACTGTGGTTACCAAACCGCCTGCCAAATGTGGCAACTAAATGAAAATATCTCTTCTATGAGGCAATCTATAGCGAAGGCCTATATTCAGTAGAGAACTTTTGATAGATAAGAGCAATATTTTTTCAATAAGTTACTCACCTCCGTGATATCTATGCTGTTGCTGTTGAGTCTGCTGTTGTTGTTGCTGCGGTTGTTGCTGTGGTTGTTGTTGCGTTTGTTGTTGCGGCTGCGGTTGTTGCAGCGGTTGTTGTTGTTGCGGCTGTTGTGGCGAGTAAGGCTCTGCGAGCGGCCTTTGACGCAAACTGCTGTACCGCTTGCTTCCACCGGCTTTTGATTCTGCACCTATCGTGAAAAAATAAGAATTAAGATGGTGCAATAATTATTATCAGTCGGGTGGGCGCCGTAAGAAGCGACAGAGGAAAATCAAACAGGAGACGGGCAGCAGCAGTTTCCTGTTAACAACTCAATCATAATAGAAAAAAAATGCAGTTGCTAACCTTTCTGTTACTGACAAGCGGTATCAGTATCAAGGGCCAGTCCTATTATATTCAGCAGTGGAATTTTGAAAGGCTCTAAAGAAAAAAATAGATCTATTATAGTTCATATCGGAAGTTCTTAATCAAAATGCCAAAGTAGGCAAATTCGGAAGGTTAAAAAGTCTCTTATATTGAAATGATCACCTCATATTTGAAACGAAGTTCCTTATCGAACGGTACGAATGTGGTGGATGTAAAAAAGACGGCGAGAAAAAGTGTAAGATGTTTCCGTCACGACCCCCTCCCTTTCTATACGGCATCGACGAGCGTGAACAGTGCGAGCGAGATGGAATAATATCCATCTCCCTCGCACTTTGTCTTATCTTGCCATGAAAGAAATATTATTTTAAACGACGCTTCATTTTAATAGAGGCTAGTAATTAATTTATTTGTATTTTTTAATCAATAACATAATACGTTTAATCACGCCTCTTTTCCGTAGTGGTAGGCAGAGACCACTTCTTTCCACTTGCCACAATCCTTACATACTTGTTTCGCTTCGTCCACTTTCATTATTCCCTTCATACATGCTCTTCGGTTTAGCGTATTCTTGACCTGGCCTTTTTTCAAGACGTCCTTGATTTGATCTAGAAACGTCCGCCTAGGTCTACCCCTTCCAACACTTTCATTCACACTCGCCTTATACACCTTTTTCGTACCAAACGTTCTTCATTCATTCTCTCGACATGGCCAAACCACCTCAGCATACCTTTCTCAATTTTTGTTACTACATCTTCTTTCAGACCACAACATTTCCTTATCTCACTATTTCTTATCCTGTCACTCAGTTTAACTTCTATCATACTTCTTAACGCTCTAATCTCAACTGCATTTATTCTGCTTTCATGTTTCTTCTGTCACACCCAACTTTCACTTCCGTACATGAGTGTCGGAACCAACACCCCCCTATGCACAGCCAAACGAGCCTTGTTAGACACCTTCAGACTGCTCATAAAGGAGTGCAAAGCTCTATTCACTATGTTTCCTGCATTCACTCTTCTTTCGATATCACTCTCACACTTTCCGTTACGTTATTCATACGTTTTCATACGTTTATCAATGATGATATACTACGAAAGGAACTTCCTTCCAACTGAGTGTTCCACAACACTCACGCATGTTTTTATAACTAATATTTAATTCTACTTAAGGTGGAAAACCGACTTAATTTTGATACAAAATATTATATAGTAGCAATTTCATATAAAAAAATATTGATCCATTCACTACAGACAAATATATAATGCTATATTAATTTATCAATGTTGCTGTTTGCCCAATTATTATTTTTTACCGGAAGTTTGTTGCGGCTGCTGACTCTGTTGTTGCTGCTGTTGTGGTTTCTGTTGTTGCGGCACCGGTTGTTGTTGCACGGGCTGTTTACTCGTCATCACATTGTTCTGCTGCGGTGGCTGTCGACGAGAGAACAATCTATTCATACGATAAAATCTGTTGTGGGCTACACCAATAGCTATTATACTATCACTAATCTCAGGAATTGTTCGGACTAATTCCAGCCGCATAATTTCACCATCGCACATCGCGACAAAACTCGCGATACCATCCATACCATCTGGATGACTTACGGCCCACCACTGTGCGATTTAAGAGAAGTTTTCTTCCTCGCACAGCTTCCTTGTGGAACCGACTACCACCAGAGATTTTTACGGACCGATACGACTTAGGGACCTTCAAGAAAAGAGTGTACTCCTTTTTAAAAGGCCGGCAACGCATCTGCAATTCCCCTGGTGTTGCGGTTGTTCATGGGCGGCGGTAATCGCTTCCCATCAGGTGAGCCGTATGCTCGTTTGCGCCTCCCCTATAAAAAAATCAAAATTGCACTATTAAAAATATTTGAGTAATCAAAAATAATTAATAGAATCAGGTGTTACTTCGCGGAAATCCGTTGCACTTAGCGGTTATTTACTGCAGTCTACATGACCTGAGTATGCTTCGTTTAGAGGCGAACACATGTATTATCGTCAGTGGTGTCTTTCCTATTGTAGTGGTGTTGGGAGTAGTGGTGACTAGGCTTGCCAACTCCAAAAAAGGCATTTCCGGGATTACCCAGCTCGACATCCGGGACTTGGGTATATTACGCGGGACACAACACACCACGTACAAATTAGTTAGGAAAAAAAAACACATTGGTTATAAAATTCACTGCATTTTTGATCTAAATTAATGTTAATTTGTAGTTCAGCCTTGACGTGGTCAACAAACAGCTTATTTCTGCTGCTGTCTGTTCATGCATTTCCACAGAGAGAAAACATTGCTGATGCATTTGAGTGGTATCGACGCTACAGCTAAGGTGAAGTTGGTACGAGATAGATACTAATATTATATAATCTCTGATTTCCGGGACAAAAGGCGTCCCGCAAGGGGTTACGGCGGGACGGTCCAAAATTTACCCAGAAGCGGGATATCCCGGAAAATCCGGGACAGTTGGCAAGCATAGTGGTGACGCGGGTAGTGCATACAATTGAGGGAGGACAGGAGGTGCTCTTTAAACTAAGTAAGACATATCATTTTATTTTACTACGCGGATTGTAGCTAATTATTTTTAATATCACTAATAGTAATTATATTAACAGCAATAAACAGATTCCTCTATCTGTACTGTAGAATATGCAAAACATTAACTAAAATATTTAGAAATATTTTTTTATTTATGCTATAAAATAAGTCAAATGATAATTTTAAAATGGCTAGGTTGTCATAAAAATTGTAGTCAGTAAGCCCAATTCTATTTTAACCTAGCCTTGTCTTCCTAACTTGTTCTACATTTTAAAACTATAAAACAGCTACAGGTTAAATTTTTATCCTCAAATTATAGGTATCAAATCTTTAGTCTGTACACAGTTTGACGTTATATACAGATCTCTCCGAATTTCGGAGATAATGCCGTAGTGCCTAACTTTGACAAGTAAATTAAAAAAGTAGTATCAAACTTGGGTGGATATTTTTGATTCAATTTTAATATTTAAATTTAGTGGTGTGACGTTATTTATGTGATATCATTGAGTAAAAGGGAACACATGAACGGAACAAAGTATGTACTGGAAGGAATAATGGAATGAAGGTGTATGCACTCTGCGATTGCATTTAGATCAGACGACTTAAGACAGCCTAAGACGTGTAGTGTAGATTGTTTCAATTCCAATTAAAACCAGTAAAGAAATATTACCATCTTTTATTTCTCTACATATAATTATGATAGTCATTTTGATATATTTTAAACAAATGTTTAAAATATAAAAAGCCAGCCAAGTGCGAGTCGGACTTGAGCATGAAGGGTTCCGTACCATCGTAAAACATGTTTCTAGTAGGGGAGCCCCCTTTAATTTTTAATTTATTTTAATTTTTATAATTTTTTTATTATAGCAGTGACAGAAATACACATTCTTTGAAAATTTCAACTGTCTACCCATTACGGATCATGAGATACAGCCCGCTGATAGACAGATATCACAGATCACAGATATAGGACCCTAAAAATTATCAGTGAATAATACTAGAAAGACATCCGCGGTATAAACCTTGATAAATTCCAAGTGACTAACCTGGTTCACTGTTGGTTTCCTCTTGCCCTGCTCAGTTGGCACGGGTCTCTGTTGTGCGACGGCCGCGCTTACTCGCCTCTGAGGTTGTGTCTGGCCATCGCTGAAAATCATTTTAATGTCATTATTTTAATCTACCATAACTCAATGATGACATTGTTGTTTTCAACTTAAGTAAAATTAGTTCAATTATAAATTGTAAGTTATTACCTAGTTTGTATTGTTACATCTAGTATTAATTTTATACTTAAAGTGAGCAACTCTCGTATTTATGTATATTTATATAAGATATATATTTGATTTATTGAAAACGGCTGTTAGGATTTGGATGAAATTTTGTACTTTAATAATGTTTCAATTTTGTCATTGCTGAGACAGTTATAATTTTTTTCTATTGCTGAGCAAAGCTCAGGCGCCCAGGTACTTTCTGTTTATTAGCACTTCTTACCTCTAAAAATTCGACATAGTTAAGTAAATGTTTGTAAAAATTTTTTTATATTTTCCCATGCAGGGAAGGCAAAGGGATCTAGCTCATACAGTCATGAATATGACCACACAACTTTCATTTAATTGGTTAAAGCATTTTGTATGGAAATATTATGTTTGTATGTTCACTTTATTTTAACTACAGCATCATACATTGATGAATTTCTTTTTAGTGCACATCTGTAGCACAGTTATCTTTGAAATTTTATAAGTTTTAATCCTCCCCTTTTATAATAGATAATAAATACTACGAAAAGATACTTCAATTATTATAAGAATGATAATTTCAAGAAATATTTACCTGTTGTTGACAACTGTCGTTGTTATAGTGAGATTCTCCAGTGGTGGCAGCTTATCCTTAACTGGGGTCTTGGTCATACTCTTGTTAACGGGGTTTTGCTTCACTATGTTAGGCTTGGAAGTAGGTTTAGATTTTGGAGTCTTGATAGAGGCGTTGCGACGAAGCTGTGAACCGCGATCCGAAGACTCGTTGGAGGCTGGTTGAGATTTAGACCGTGGACGAGGAGCTCGGGCCTTCTTGCTAAAAAAATATAGATGGATAATTTTTAGTTTGAATAAACTAGGCTCTCCATTCGATAAAAACTAATTACAAACAAAATAGCTAATAACTTTAAAAAGAAACGTAAACATTTCTAATTTTCAACCGACTTCAAAAAGGAGGGGGGACTTAATGGGGTGCGAAGTCAGAAGTCCTCCATGTGTGCCTGGTAGTTGCGGGTCCCTCTCGATACGTCTGGAGGGAAGAGCAGCTACTGGGCCGGTGCACCCTGGGCGCGGCAGTAATCTTCCTCGAGAAATGAGAAGAAATTCTTATTCCTTGGGGAATGTTACTGCCGCGGCTAATTATTCTGACATGGGTGGGGTCCGTCTCGGACCAACGGTGCGTTCCTCTGCGTGACCCTCTGATCAGCAGAGGGCATAGCAGAGGAGTGAGGGCGGGCTCGGTGTGCACTTACCCTGCCTCCGGGCAGACAGTGAAGGATTCATCCTTTGCTGTCACCGCCGGTCTCGTAATCCCATCGAAGTGTCGTGGATCATGTCTCGCGGCTTTGATAGGGACCGAGGGTCTTGGCTTAACCGCCCGGACCGCGAGGGAGAAAACCTCTATAAAAAGTTACCCCGAATCTCAAGCGGCGACGCACCGCGAGGGGATGGATGGCTGACGGGGTTCTATGAACAAATCAGTCGCTAGTGCGCTTCTCGCCAGGGTACCTGCAGACCCCCTGGCGAGTAATAAATCCTCTAAATCTGCTTACCTTGGTAAGGGGTCTCTGCCAAGGTGGACCTTTAATTCCCCCATATTCGTGGGTACAGAAAATGGAACACCAAGAACATAAAAACAAAACCGCCGGCAACGGCAACGTAGAGGAGAGGAGGAACGATGCGGGGACAGAGTCCGACGCCGCATCGAGCAGCGTGGGAGGCTCAGAGAGCTCCCGACGCGTGGAGCCTGGGACCGCGGAGACCAGTAAGTTCTTTCGCAAGCGGTCCAGGCGGGATGGCGACCAGGGGTCGTCAGCCGGTGAAGAGGAGGCTTCGGCCCGGAAAATCCCCACCAACAGGCGGGGCGGGCTGAGAGGCAAGGGGAGGGGGCCCTCTGACAATCAGAGGGCCGAACAAGCGGCAAAGCATGCCGAGGAGGGGCGCCACCCGGGCGATACGGCTCGGGTATCAGGCGAAGAGACGGATGCGACTGGCGGCTCCGAGGTGGAGCGTAAGGCCAGATTCGTAAAGGAGGTGGAGGCCGCGATCAAGGTCGTGGCCCACAAGCAAAAGGCCTCCTCAAAGTTAAAGGCCATTCCCGCGGCCTCCGCCTCCATCATGGCGGCTGCGGAGGCCAACTTTGTTGGGGCCGAGCCTAATGCGAACGAGGTAGCGAAGCTGCGGGCGGACGTGGCCCGCCTGACGTCCGCCATGGAGACTCTCCAGAAGGAGAACGAGAAGCTTCGCTCAGACCTGGCCAGTCTACGTGAGCCTGCCTCTCGCGCGGCGCCCCAGACGCAGCGCCCAAGCCAGCCCGTGCCGGTGGAGAACCAGGTTCTGAACCTGGTCCGGCAGGAGCTGGCTGCCTTCCAGCACCGGTTCTCCGTGCTGGAGGGCATCGTCCTGCGCCCCTCCCTTAGGGGCAAACAAGACGGCGGCGAGGCCGGCAACGGTCTCGTACGCGGCGGCCACAGCTGCCGCATCCAGGCCGGGGCCGTCCAGCCAGCCCTCGGGTGGGGCTGCAGTTGCCCCTCCCCCCCCCCTGAAAAGCCGGCTCCGGCAAAACCGGTACCGGCTGAACCGGCTCCGGCTTAGCCGGCGACGGGAAAGAGAGGCAAGGCGAAGGCGAAAAAGGGCAAGGCGGCAGCACAGGGGGTGGCTGCGCCAGCCCCAGTGCCTGCGGCGAATGTGCCAGCAGCGCCAGCGGCAAGCCAGCTGCCGCCGCCGCCGCCGGCTCCCTACACCTCCCGCGGCTGAAGCCGGTTGGCAGGTGGTCGGGGACAAAAAGAAGGGGAAGAAGGCAGCCAAAAAGGCCAAAGAGCAGGAGCGGCAGCGCCAGTTCAGGGCGCACAAGATCGCGGCTAGGCTCCGCGCCCCGAAGACCGCAGCTGTAGTGATTACACTACAGCCGGACGCGGAAAAGAAGGGCGTTACCTACCGCGATCTGCTCGCGAAGGCGAAAGAGGCGGTGGATCTCGGGATCACCGGGGGCCTCCGGCTAAAAGTCACCCAGACGGGGGTCCGTATGCTGGAGATCCCCGGGGAATCCAGTGGCGCGACCGCGGACGCTCTGGCTGCGAAGCTCAGAGCGTCCCTGGACGCGGACGAGGCCCGAGTGTCCAGGTCCGTCAAATGCGCAGACCTGCGCATCATGGGTCTGGACGACTCGGTATCGGAGGAGGAGTTGGTGGCCGCCGTCGCCAGGTCCGGGGGGTGCACTACTGACCAGGTCAGGTCAGGCGCTATACGCCCGGACCAACAGGGTATGCATGCCGCCACGGTGTGCTGCCCTGTTACGGCGGCCAAAACCATAGTGGAGGGCCGAAGGCTTCTGGTTGGCTGGGTCTCAGCGCAGGTTAAGCTGCTGGAGCCCAGACCTCTGAGGTGCTACCGCTGTCTCGTGGGGCACCACGTATCTGTGAAATGCGCCTCGGAGGTTGACCGCAGTGGCCTTTGCTTCCGCTGCTGTCAGCCCGGACACATATCGGCGACCTGCTGCGCCACGCCGCACTGTGATGCATGTGCGGCGACCGGCAAGCCAGCCGACCACCGGGCCGGAAGCAAGGCCTGCGTGCCACCCGCCAAGGCCAAGGCCGCGGGTAGGGGAGGGCCCTCCGCCGCCACCGCCTCTGTGGCCACCGCCGCAGCCGCGACTGCCGCCGCCGCCGCTGTCACTGTCGCTGCCGCCGCCGCCGCGACACCGACGCCCGCAGAGGGGCGCCCCGTGGAGGAAGCTGAAATGGAATGCCTATAACGGCCCCATTAAGCTTCCTCCAGGCGAATATCAACCACTGCGCCTGCGCTCAGGATCTGTTGCTCCAGAGCATGGCGCAGTGGTCGATTAACATCGCTGTGGTCGCTGAGCCGTATTTTGTCTGGCCTAGGGAGGACTGGGTGGCGGACCTTAACGGCTCAGTGGCCATCGTTTCTTCGGCCGCCGCCGGTACCCCGACCCTTGAAGGTGTCAGGAGGGGTCAGGGGTGCGTAGCAGCACGGTTCGGGGAGTTCGTCGTTGTGGGGGTGTACTTCTCCCCGAACCGATCTTTCGCCGAGTTCCACAACTCTCTTGCAGAGCTGAGAGCAGTCGTCGTCGGAAGTTATCCCCTCCCCGTACTTGTCCTCGGGGACTTCAATGCCAAGAACTTGGCTTGGGGTTCTCGTCGTACAGATGTGCGGGGTAGGATGGTGGAAGACTGGGCTCTGGAGACAGGCCTGGTCGTCCTAAATCGGGGTTCTGTCCCCACGTGTGTGCGGATGCGGGGCGAGTCGGTGGTGGACATTTCGTTCGCTAGCCCCGCTCTGTCGCCGCGTGCCATTGACTGGCGTGTCATGGAGGGGGTGGAGACCTACTCCGACCACCGGTACATCCGGTTTGACGTCTCCACCCAGCCCTCGAGCGCGCCAGTCCAACAGGCCCCGAGTGGTCCGCGTTGGGCGCTGAAGCAGCTGGACCGGGAGCTCCTCCTGGAAGCCTCGATCGTGCAGGCCTGGCTGTCATCACCGGACAGGCCTGCCGACGTCAATGATGAGGCAGGGTGGTTCCAGTAGGCCATGTCCGAGATATGTGACGTGGCAATGCCCCGCGTCCGGCCAGGAAGCGCCCGGCGTCAGGTGTATTGGTGGTCGCGTGAACTGACGTATCTGCGCGAGGCGTGTGTCGCCGCGCGGCACCTGTACGCCAGGCATCGCAGGCTCCGCATTCGTCCACCGAATGCGGCAGCCATTGAGGCGGAGCTGTACGAGGGATACAGAGCGGCGAAGACCGCCCTCCGGGAGGCTGTCCTGCGGGCCCGGGATCGGGCCCGTGAGGAGATGCTGGAGACTCTCGATAGAGATCCGTGGGGGCGCCCTTACAAGATGGTGCGGGATAAACTCCGCACCTGGGCCCCCCCGCTGACGCAGTGTCTCCGGCCTCAGCTCGTGGAGAACGTAGTGAGCGCTCTGTTCCCTGCGCGAGGGGAACATCCGCCCCTGCCTATGGCTCCACCACCTGCGGTGCCGGAAGCGGACCACCAGGACGACGACGACGACATCCCGGAAGGGACCGGGGTAGACCTGAGAGTGGCGGTACGTAGGCTCAAGGCCAGGAATACCGCCCCAGGACCCGATGGCTTGCCTGGCAAAGCCTGGGTCCTGGCCTCGGAGGCTCTCGGGCCCCGACTGGAGGGGCTCCTAAGCGCATGCTTGGAGAGAGGCCAATTCCCGCTTCGTTGGAAGACGGGGAAGCTGGTCCTCATTCGGAAGCCGGGGCGCCCTGCGGACTCTCCGTCCGCATACCGGCCCGTGGTGCTGCTCGACGAGGTGGGCAAGCTCTTTGAAAGAGTCATTGCAAACCGCCTCGCCGAGCACCTTGCGGGGACGGGGCCGGATCTTGCGGAACACCAGTTTGGTTTCCGCAAGAGGCGCTCTACGGTGGACGCCATCATGCGCGTGAGAGCCCTCACGACGGGGATGCAGTGGCCAGGGGGGGGGGGGGGTTTCTTGGCGGTGTCTCTCGACATCGCCAACGCCTTCAACTCCATGCCCTGGAGCTGCATTAGGGAGGCACTCCGGTATCACCGGGTGCCGACCTATCTCCGTCGTATAGTCGGGGACTATCTGACGGACAGGGCCGTCATCTACCCTGGTCGCAACGGTGAGTGGAACCGGCGAGAGATGTCGTGCGGTGTCCCACAGGGTTCGGTTCTGGGGCCGCCCCTGTGGAACATCGGTTACGACTGGGTGCTGCGCGCCGACCTCCCTACCGGCGTCAGCGTAGTTTGCTACGCTGACGACACGCTGGTACTGGCACAAGGGGGGTCGCACGAGGCGGCGGCGGAAACTATGACACGCGGGGTTGCGATAGTCGTTGAGAGGATCCGGCACCTGGGTCTCGAGGTGGCTCTGCACAAGTCCGAGGCCATGCACTTCCATGGTCCTCGGAACAGGCCACCACCGGGATCCTCAGTGATGGTAGGAGGGGTATCCATCGGCGTCGAGTCGACGTTGAATTACCTAGGACTCGTCCTCGACGGCCGATGGAACTTCGTTGAGCACTTCCGACGTTTGGCTCCCAAACTACAACGGACCGGGGCTGCCTTCAGGCGGCTCCTGCCGAACCTGGGGGGGCCAAACGCCTCCTGCCGGAGGCTCTACGCGGGGATCGTGAGGTCCATGGCCCTTTACGGGCCCCGGTGTGGGCGCGTGGTTTGGCGCGGCTTGCCGTCTACCACCTAAACGCGCCCCAAAGGGTGGTTGCCGTAAAAATGGTTCACGGCTACCGCACGATCTCCCGCGAGGCGGCGAGCCTCCTTGCCGGATTGCCGCCATGGGATCTGGATGCGATAGTCCTCGCGCGCCTGCACGAATGGCGCGCGGAGGCACTATGCCGGGGGGAAACCCCGCTGCCGCGGCAAGTTGTCGCGCAGCGGACAGACTTCCGGCATGATCTCATGGCGACATGGAGAGAGCGACTGTCGCAACCCCGTGCTGGGCACGCCACTATAGCGGCGATAAGACCCCTCTTTGAGGAGTGGCTTGAGAGACGCCACGGCGTCCTCACCTTCCGCCTGACGCAGGTCCTCACCGGACACGGTGTGTTCGGGAGGTTCCTGCACCGAATCGGGCGGGAGGAAACGCCCGGGTGCTCTCACTGCGAGGATCGACCGGAGGACACGGTGGAGCACACCGTGGAGGTGTGCCCTGCTTGGGCTGAGCACCACCGTGTCCTCGTAGCGGCGATAGGCGGCGGCGACCTCTCGCGTCCGGCCCTGGTCGAAGCCATGGTCCGGAGCGAGACGGAATGGGATGCCGTCACCACCTTCTGCGAAGCAGTGATGCTAGCGAAGGAGGTGGCGGAGCGGGAGAAGGAAAGAGCAGCAGCTTTCCTTCCCGGCTGCCGCGGGAGACGCCCCGGGCGTCGGGGGCTACGTCGTGGCCCCCGGCCACCGTAGGCGCGGGCCTGTGGACGGCGAGCAATAGGTAGCTCGCCGTCCGTCCGTCTAACGACGACAGGCCGTGTCGACGGCGCGTTTTGTTCCACGCGCGCCTCAAAGAGCTGTCAGCAGCGTGAAGGGGCCCGCAAGGGCCGACGCCTGCCGGGGCTGCGGGCTGTTCGAAAGAGATACCGCGGCTCCGGAACGTAAGGGCACTGAAGGAACACGGATGGTTTTTAGTCAGTAAAAGTCTGACACTCCCTTCCGCTCCACCCACAGCGAAAGGCGTCATTAGATGATTTTCCATCCGCAAAAAAAAAAAAAAGGGGGGGAACTTAATTCGACTTTTTTATGTGTGTTACCTCATAACTTTTTTTCTCCGTGAACCGCTTTCGATGATTCTTTTTTTTATTAGCAAGCTGGTGCTTCTCATGTGGTCCCATATAAATTTGATTAAGGCCTGTTCAATAGTTTATGAGTTATTCTTAATAATTTACATATATTGAAGTCTGATGTAAAAAAAAAATAATTTTACCACGTGTATTTCGAAGTCTCGAAGTCACCGTATAACCCGTAACTTTAATTTATTGTCCTGGGACTTCGAGAATATTGACAGGGTTATTTTGAAATTACCGGCCAAATTTGCAAGAGAAGGTTCCGAATAAATAACATAGGCAAATGGTGAAGAAAAATTAATTAAAAATCTCAAACATTCTGTCTTTTTTAACTTTTAAATTCATAATTTAAAATTAAAAATTTTCTACGGCCGAATTCAATATAAGTTATTAAGAATAACTCAAAAACTATTGGTCTGACCTTGATCAAATTCATATAAGACCACACGAGATGTATCAGCTTTCATATAAAAAAAGAATCATCGAAATCGGTCCATCCAGTAAAAAGTTATGAGGTAACACACATAAAAAAAACATACGCGTCGAAGAGTACCGTCTCCTTTTTGTAAGTCGGCAGAAAATACGTGGTAATGCATTATTTTATCGGATTTTCATTGATAAATGTCTATTTTACTACGCACGCACAACATTTTTAACCTTTCTACCGTATATTATATACCGTATAGTACCGCACTCGCTATAACAAAAAATGTCTTTGTACCGGGGGCCCCTTGACGTAAACTCGGCGCGCGGCACTTGTTTCAACCTTTTTTTTTGTCACTTTTGTTTGTTTATGTTTAAGAAATTTGAGTTACAGTTCTTGAAAGATGATAAGATTGTAGGTGAATAGAAACAATAACAACGACATTTAGATATTTATATAGTTTTGTACAGCTCTTTGTTTCTAAGGGATCTTGAAAAAGTGTATTTACTGCCAATAAATTTGGTTTTATGAATGAAAAAGCGTAAGTTTTATTTTATTTTTATTTCCTCATAATATGTAAAACATTCTCTTCCTTTTTAGGAACCGAATTATTTTGAACCGAATTATAATAATTCTACTTTTTTACTCGCAAACATTTGCTAAAAATTCGACCATAGACAGTTTGCGCGCGCTTTGTAACCTCATTTTCAAAACCTTTTTGTTAAAATATTATAGTCTTCCTTAATTTTTCTTATACAATCATATAGATATAACATATAGGAATAATATGTCTATATAAATATACATACGTGCAATAAACTGTAAATAAAAAGGCTAAATATCTCAGAAGGTAGATCTTATTTGAAATATTGATCGTAATAAATTGTTCGCGTAGAGGTAATTTTTTTTTCCTTTTTTATCAATTGAAATGCAAAAATTTACTGTTGTTGTAACTTAATTTATTCGAAACATTATCTAGTAAAGATCATTTACATTTCTTACCAGTTTCTGAAAGAAATCCAACAAAAAATCACAAACACAAAAAGAAAACATTTACGCAACTAACAGCACCAACAACGCGAAAGTGAATGCCTATTATTTTTTATTTTGTCTATGTAACCGAGTGAGTTTAATACTTGAGAATACTCTTTAGTTCCTTCAGAATAGAATGAAATAGTTTCTAATTGAAAGAATACTGTCTTTCTATATTTATTAATACGAATATAGCAGCGCGGTATAGCTGCATGAATTCATGCCCGCGGTGCTCAAGGGTCACGTAATAGATGCATGAATTCATGACCACATGAAGGATTAAGGGTCGATCGGTAGGCAAAAACTTTGTTGCCCATAAATCACATTCAATTTGGGATAATTTCAAATAAAATTAAAAGCCTTATTTACTCGTATTTTCAAAAACTGCATCAACGGTATATCATTACCTATATTTTTTAAGTTTAAAATTTGGCTACTCAGAAAAATAATCCTGTATAAGACTTTTCATTCCCTAATCTTAACGTTAATTTTAATCACGTTTTGTACGTGGTAGAGCCATGCTGCAGCTATACTAATAGTACAGTTGTAACACGAATGGGTCGGCTCGACCGGGGAAGGACCACGCTCTCGCAGAATACCAGCGTAAAATAGCAGCTTAATGCTGCTGTGTTTCGTATGGTGAGTGTAGAGAACCGGAGACACTTTTTACTGGAAAAGAGGCATTCCGTCTTAGTCCTTACGGGTGACAACTCATCTGCATTTTCATTCGCTAACGAAGATAGATGTAGATTTCTATGGCCCACAGCAACCACTTACCATCAAGTAGACTGCATACTCGCCTGTCACACTTATTCTATAAAAAAAAAATTTAATCAATTTTAACAAAACCCACGGGATGAAATGGGATAATAGAATCTTATACACCGCTACCACATGGCAAATGAAGATTCTATGGTTAAAAAATATTTTAATAAACATACTTGAACTTCTTCCCGGGTGCATCGAGTTCAGGGAACTCCTCTGGATTTGGTGGTTTCCGATGCGGCTGTTGAGCGGCGGCCTGTCTGCGGTACGCCTCTTCATCCTCCCAGGTGCGTGTGTACTTGTTCGGTCCACGACTATGGAATTGACAAACAAATATTATAAATGTGAATATATTCAAAACAAATAAGTCCGAATACAATCTGGGCGTCTTCAAGGCAAGCGTGAATAGGCTTTTGTTACGCTAAGACAGTGCGATTTACCACCAGGTAGGATTTTGGTCAGCACTGCCTTATATTAAGTTAAAAAAAAACCAATTTAATATGCAAGAATGCATGCATGTGATTGAGAGTCCAAAATAATTTATAAAACTACAATAAAATGTATTACGACCAACACACAAATAAAGTTACAAATTCAAATAATAATAATATATAAAAAATATAGAAGCAACAGACTAGAAGAGGCAATAAAAATAATATTGATATCATACCAGATGCTATAGATCACCAGATGGTATAGATGGTCCATATGGTAACAGACTACTGTCTCCTGGAATGCTTAGTTACCAGTAAAAGGGTTTCCAGTATTGTTTACAACAGCATTATGTTGCTATTTTGGTAATATGCAAGTGTGATCCTTCCACCATCGAGCTGACCCATTCATGGTGGAGAAATAATACAAGGGCAGTGTGGCTTTACCATTTTCAACCGACTTCAAAAAGGAGGAAGTTTACAATTCACCAGAATCTTTTTTTTTAATGTATGTTCACCGATTACTCGATGACGCCCGAGCCGATTTGGAATATTCTTTTTTGTTTCAAAGGATATACTTCTCAGGTGGTCCTACATAAATTTTACCGAAATCGGTCGAGCAGTTTATAAAAAATTAACAATAAAATATTTATATTGAATTCGGTTGTACAAAAAATATTAATTTTACCACTTGCAATAATTAAGCTGGTAATAAAGTTACATATTAAAGTTTTATTTTATACTGAAAGCCATGCAAATAACATTCTGCATAGTAAACACGTATCACTAACCGCCAGTTTCGGAACCTCCACAATGATTGGCAAATATAAAATAGAAAACATTAAATTCATTGGGAAAATCTTTTATTCGAATCTATATAAAAAAAAATGATAGAGGTTGCAGTTGTGTGCACATCACGGAAAAACTACTGGATAGATTTCAATTAGGTTTTCTAAGTTTTATTTCCTAGACACTTGGGCGTTATCTAAAAAAAATATTGCAATATCTTAATTTAATTTTAAGTTATTAAAGTTTTAAGAAACAACAATTTTATATGTCTAGAACAGGTAAATTAAATTGTATACTTGGGGAGTGCTTTTAGCCGGGACGGAAGATGTGATTTAGATGTGGACAGGCGTGTCGCTGCCGGGAACAAAGTCAATGGTGCCCTGACTGCCTTAGTCAAAAGGCAAGGCGTAGTGAAGAGTGCACGCTTTGCAATACATAACGCAGTGTTGGTACCGACTTTGTTATATGGCAGCGAATCCTGGGTATGCCAGAAGAAGCATAAAAGCAAGTTGAATGCAGTGGAGATGCGATCTCTTCGTAAAATGTGCGGCGTTACCATGGCCGACCGAAAGCAAAACGAAGAGATTCGCAATATGGCAGGTTTGAAAGATGACCTTATCACAAAAATTGATAAGGGCGTGCTTCGATGGTTTGGGCACGTTGAGCGAATGAGTGAAGACCGAATGGTGAAGAAAATATATAGCGCGAAAGTTAATATTAAAAGATGTCGAGATAGACCGAGACTAACTTTCGAAGACCATGTGAGCAAACTGCTCGAAAAGGGGAGGGTCAAGAGTACTCGGATACCTAGACGTGCATGTATGAAGAAGATAATGAATCTGAAAGAAGCGAAAGAGGTATGTAAAGATCGTGACACTTGGCGATCTGTTCTCTCTGGCTACCCTGTCAGGGATTGTGCGTGAAGATAAGTTAAGTTTTTTTTTAACAATTTTATATGGGGTTTTTCACACAGTCAACTGTACGTAGCTTGCTCTCGCGTTACTAGCCCAGATAATTTATATATTTTAACTACAAACAGAGCAGCAAATAACATTGTTTGTAAAGAAATTTTGTAGTTTTGATGTTGTTTTCCATCGCACATACGAACACTTTGATAATATATCAAGCAACTCGGACGAAGTCGAGGGTATCAGCTACTTGTAAAATATAGTAGAAATTATAGTATTTTCTCCTGTATTGTGGAAGCAGTTTACATACATGAATTTCAAAAGGACATACATCTTAACCCGCTTAATACTTTTCTTTATATTAAAAGCTAAACAAATATGAAAGTGGATAGATATGTTAATAGAAGGAGGCCTAAGAAAAGACGGATAGACTGTGTTAAGGATGATATGCGTAAGAAAGGAGTGAATTAGATGACGGCTAGTGAAGGAGATTGGAAACGAAGTACAAACTATGCCGAACTGAAATAACTTGAAGACAAACAAAACATTTTGATTATGGTTCAATCAACAGCTATTTTCAAGAAAACTATTTCAAATTTAAGGTCAATAGCCGTTTCAATGACAGACATCTAATGAAAAATTATGGAGGCTTTTATAAAAGTTCGTTGCATTTGCCTCAAGCACTTACTTATAAAATATGTCATATTTACTAATAAGCGATCTAACTCGCAAAAATGTAAGTTAATTTTACAAATGCCTAACATTGCTGTCCCTTTCGCTTTCTCTTTCCACTAAATGATAATGAAAAATACAGAGATAATTAAAACGATACCTGATCAATCATTATAAGTAAGGCTTAACAGTGTAATAATAATTTGTGAAGATCTGTTATGATGAGTCATAGAAAAGCCTTTTTCAAATTAAACGTAGTTTTTAAAAACTGAGATGTAGAGTAGAGACAAAGATTGAGTGCATTATTATTCTTACTCCAACTGGTTTATTTGATACATTATTTTGAAAACAACAAATTTAATTTTTGTAGTTTGTAATAATGATCAATTGGGAAATATCTACAAACTTATTGTGTTTTAAACATCAATAAAATATTAGCGTTTTAAGTATATAAACATACCCATATCGTCTGTTTCTACGTGCGTGAGGTGGCGCGTCTTCATTCCTTATATCATAGCCATAGATCGCTACCAACTCTTCACGGGATTTTGGCATCTGTGACACAAAAGTTACATAATAAAATTAAATGCTGCCTGTAATCTATTTGTTTTTATTTTTTAAATCGCTTTTAACTATGCTAAGCCAATGAACCGTGGTAACTCGGTGGGTTAGTGCTCGCTGTAAATTTTACAGTACGCGAGCAACCCGGGTTCGATAACCACCGGCACCAATGAAATTGTTAGTTGAAATTTTAAGTGCTGATTTACCACGTGAAAACATCGTGAGGAAACCTGCATTTCGAAGATGTGAAGTCCGCTAACACGCATTGGGGCAGCGCGGCGGACACTTCCTTGTCCTAAAACCCTCTCAGAAACGAGTAGAGGCCTGTGCCCAGCAGTGGGACGTATCTAGGCTGTTACTTTACTTCCTTTTTTAAGCCAGTGCTTGTCTACTATCCCACCTGATGGTAAGTGGTAATGCAACCAAAGAAAGGTAAAGCGCACTGACTTAGTATAAAAAAGGCCTATTCACGCTCGCCTTTTTCTTGTGATCACAGTTGGACATAATTGTGACTCTTGGCAGACAAATTGATGATCGCAATACCAGGCTTGAGTACCTTTGCTGCCGTTGCAGGTCAGGCAAAGGAGATGGTTATATTATACCGCACTCTGTGGGAAGCCATAAGCTGTCTCTGGTATAACATAATCTCTTACAGCTCTTTCTAGTACTATACGTAGAAATAATTAAAACCCATTTTTATTTACTTTACTGCAGACCTGAAGAAATTACTTCTTTTTTGAATGTTTTTAACGTTGTAGAGTAAACGTAAAGAGTAGTTATAAAAACGAATTTGTAAATAATGTTCTCATAATCATCTAAAATAATATGTAAGTCTTTTCATTTATCATCGATTAAGAATCAAAATGTAGATGCGTTGCCACCCCTGAAGACTAAGACAGAATGCCTCGTTTCCAGTAAAAAGGGTCTTCTGTTTTCTACACTCACCATACAAAACACAGCAGTAAGTTGCTATTTTACGATGGTATTGTTAGAGCGTGGTCCTTTCCTTCCCGGTCTTGCCGATCCATTCGTGCTACAACCATAATATAGCTGCAGTATAGCTTTACGACGTAAAAACCCTTTTCCGTAAGTTCAATTTTTATTAAATAATTTTGATTTTACAGAGGTTCAAAAATGTTAGTTAAAAAGTACTGTAATGTTGCCTTTTTAAGCACACGTTAAGTTAGAATTAAACGCGATAAACGGATTTTTACGGACGTAAAATAGTTTCATTCAGTTGGAGTTTTGAACGACTATAGTATATAGTGTTGCCAGCATTTTTTTAAATAAATATTAAGTACACACTTGTTCATTCTCGTTGTATTTGTCGTGCGACCATTTGTTGACCGTTTCGGACTTGCGTGGCGGACGGCGGCGCTCCGCTGGTGCTTCAGATCCCTCTTTCTTTTCGGAGGCTACGTCCGATGTTGTGTTGGTCGATTCTTCACCACTGTGAAAATAATTAATGTTATGTAAAGTATATAAAATTAAAGTTAAAAGTTACTTTAATTTTGACTTTAGTGTTCGCCAAGCTACATGTACCGCATGTAACCATAGCAACACGCTCCAACCCACATTTTCGAGGACAGTCTAGTCTAGTGCAAAGTGTATATGTGAATTATCTCAATCTCCATATATAAAAATCAATTGTTGTACGTTAGTCTCTATAAAAATCGAATACCGATGGACTGATTTTGATGAAATTTTTTTGGTGTGTTTGAGTGGATGATCTAAGCCAGGGATAGCTAAACTTTATGTATCAACGTTGTTAATGAGACCATAGACATGCTGTAGAATAATTTTGGCTTCGTGATTTTTGGGAAAATAATAATATTAGATACTATCAACTCAAAACTCTTTATTTACTACAAAAAAGTACATTTTGCAATGCAAAAATTGCGATATATTTCAGTTGTATGCGTAATTTATATTAAAGGAACATTGGTGTAACTTCCTGTTGTTGCAGATTAGATGACAAATAACTTATATTAGGGTTGTAAGATGTTCCTTTTAGCAGAATGGATGCTGAACTGGAGTCATCTGTCAAACGATTTCTAAGCTAGTCTTTAATTGTTATTCATCTTTGAAAATAATGACTCGCAGGCATAGTTAGATGAAAATATGGTTAAAAAATAGCACGAGCCAATTTGTTCAAACAGTTAAATTTGCCTGATAACGAATTTCATGTTTCCAAAATTTTGTTATTGGTATTTTTACTTATATTGTTTGTCAATCTTTCTGTTTCAATTAATTCCAACCCTTTCCTTGCTTCAATAAATTTTTGAATCTATATTGAATTAGACTGGAAATCAATCAGCTGCATTTCAGTCTTCAATTTCCAACCAATCGAATTGGGGCAAGTTCAATTTGTGAAATGAAGTCACATCAGGGTATATAATAAACTTGAGAATTTCCGATAAATCTTCTAACTGAGAAAATGTTGCTGAAAATTTCCTTGATTGAAGAACCAATTAAAGAAGTAAATTCTTCAGTTACTTTTTCTTCGTCTGGTTTCTCATGTACATTTAAATCGTTGATATTTTTTTAAGTTTGGAAAATACTTGTAGCTTTTTTTTGTAATAATATCGTTCCTGAAAACATGCAGTTTACCTTCAAAAGAGCGAATGAGATCTATCATGACGATAGTTGTTTCATTTGTGCTTTGAAGTTTCACGTGCAATTCATAATCTTTGGCATATGTCTGTAAAAAACATGAATTTCGAAAGCCACATAACATCTAACAATAGGGTATTGTTCAATTTTTCCCTAATTTTTCAGAAACAATTGGATTGCCTAGAAATAATTGATCCTGGTTTGTCTAATTTCTTCTGAACACTCCGTAGTGTAGGATCACTCGCGTTCGTTTGTAATATAATAAATACTTCATAGTGAACTTTGTGATCCATCGATGCCAAGCGTGTCATTGGTTCGCCATCCCTAATCTAAACAATTCACAATTGGACCCGATAGGTGGCGCTGTTGTCGATATCCAGAAATCACCCGTGCGAAGCTGGGACGGATCATTAGTGTTTAATATGTCTGTCGCTTCTTACGACACCCACGGGACGATAGGGGTAGTGGGGATATTACACTGACACTACACAGTTCTATAGCATTTAATATTATAACATATTTTTGTAACTGCTTTATGAACAGTGCTAACGGTTTTGTGGCGCTTCGACTTAGCACTGAATTGCGGCGTGGAGGGCCGAGGGTAATCCACACATTTGCACGCACGGAACGCATTTGTATGGCCTACAAATAATTGATCCTTGTTTGAGTACCCTTGTTCAATTTATGTATGTAAACTGATAAAATCCTGGTTTGGGGTAACGTTTTATAAAAAAGAAAAGAAGGAAAAAAGCTGCTTGACAACTGAGGGATATGTTTATTTAAAAATTCCATTTCATTTTTTTTTATAGTATAGGGTGACAAACGAGCACACAGTCCACCTGATGGTAAGTGGTTGCTGTGGCCCATAGACATCTACATTTATCCTCATTTGCGAATCAAAATGCAGATGCGTTGCCAGCCGTGAGGACTAAGATGGAATGTCTCGTTTCCAGTAAAAAGGGTCTCCGGTTCTCTACACTCACCATACGAAACACAGCAGTGTTAATCTTCTATTTTACGCTGGTATTCTGTGAGAGCGTGGTCCTTCCCCGGCCGAGCCGATCCATTCGTGCTACAACTATACTACTAATATAGCTGCAGCATGGCTCTACCACGTATGAAAATAAATATTATACGAGCAACCCCAGTTTATTGTAATTTTAATTTCGGCTGTACTACTAAACGAATGCACTCTTAGCCGCGCCGAATCATGTTATCATTATATATAAAAATACGTGTCACGTTGTTTATCCGCGAAGGACTCCTAAACTACTGAACTGATTTCAATGAAATTTTGAACATTCTGTGCAGTTTGGTCCAACTTGAGAGATAGGATAGTTTTTATCCCGATAAATAACCCTCAACATTTTTAGAAGTCGTAGAAGGGTCGTTGGAAAGGGCACAACAACGTCTGCTTGGTCAGCTAGTTTGTAATAAAATATCATAGCAGTATAATTAAGTGTTGTGTGGAGAGGAGTCGAGTACAAACATGTCGCGTGCATTATTTAAATTAGTAATGTACACGCGAAATGATACAATAATTGCAACTCAGAATAATTTCCATTTCGCAGTTTTAAATCTAAATAAACAATAAAGCAAGTAATTTTACTGTTACCGTTACTACAGTCCATTAAAAGTCCACAGCGGAATATAGGCCTCCAAATAGATTGCCTCATTACCCACCAAAGGGACGATTTGGGGTAGTGGCTATTCTTAGGGCAGCTATATTGCGAGGATGTGAAGGCTAAGCTATGAAACCATGTGACCGTTTCCACTGATGCTAAGCTGTATAGCGGGGCGAGTAAGATGCGCAGCTCGAGCTATGCGATGTCTCGACAGTAGGGAAGGCACGGGGAACTCTGCTCTGCACATAGCTACACTACTCGCTATCATCCATAACACGCGACATATAAAAAACATACCTTAGTTGAACCTGTCTTCACCAGTGCTAAGCTATATGGACCAATGAATATGATTGGTGGATATCAAACGCATCCATAACAACGTAGCAAAGCACGTCTCTAGTGGAAAAGTATCCTTACACCGCCATTACACTGTAGCGAGTGAGGGAATGGAGAGTGCCCCTGTGCTTGCCTAAGTTTGCTGTGCTGATGCCTAGTCTCCATTGAGACATGCTGCCGATTCCTTTACGCCGCTAACTACACGGCATATATTATATATCGAACTCGATTTCCTCGCGCACTTTGAGATTTAAAGGTAAGTAATCGTCTGCAGACATTTTTGACACCAAATATAGTCTCTTCGTAGTACATTGCGTCGTGTGTTTTATGAGCTGTGATGCTAAGCTTTGTTATATGTATATTACAGCATGTAATGCACTACAAAGTGATATCAATATAGTCATCAACTACAGCTCTTAAAAAAGTTAATACTCTTTGAAATGAAATACACTTTTAGTTTTCTTTTTTTTTATAGAATAACGGTGACAAACGAGCATACAGTTCACTTGACGGTAATGGTAAGTGTAGTAAGTGATGCTGTGACCCATATCTATATTTATTCTCGATTTAGAATCAAAATGCAGATGCGTCGTCACTCTATGTTGGACTAAGATGGAATGCCTCGTTTCCAATTAAAAGGGTCTCCAGTACTCTATGCTTATCATACGAAACACAGCATCATTGAGCTGCTATTTTACGCTGGTATTCTGTGAGAGCGTGGTCTTACCCCGGTCGCGCCGACCAATACATGCTACAACCATAATATAGCTGCAGCGTACCTCTACCACGTTAACATTGAGTTTATGTATTCCCAACTTTCTAACAGCGTAAGTCGATGTTACGTAAATACGTAATTTATGGCCGAGCGGGCAGCTCGGTCAATTTATAGCACGCATTACAACTGATTAACTGCAATCATAACTGATCCGTTTGGTTTGAACCGCTATTATTAACATTAATGACTGTATTTCCACATATTTTAATTGAAGACAAATTGTATTTTGTACTTTGATTAGTGATTTAAATTGCACATGTACTTGTTTCACTTAGACTAATTTATTCACTACTAGCAATCCGGCCCGCTTCGCACGGGTGATTTCTGGATCTCGACAACAGCGCCACCTACCGGGTCCAATTGTGAATCTAAACCATCCAGCGATCCATTCAAACACACACAAAAAATATCATCAATATCGGTCAAGTCGTTTTGGACTTTTTAGCGAGACTATCGAACAACAATTGAAGTTTATAATATAGAGATAAATCCGACCGATTTCACCTTACGGCATTATCATGTAATATTAGTAATGATTTACTTATTTACGTACACATAGTGAAATTAAAATTATTAGCACCCTTTTAAACAAAGAATATACTCAAGATACAAACTATGTTCAGACAAAAAAAACATAACATAAACTAATAACATAATATATATTGTACGCTCAGGTAATATATGCGCACGCACGCACGCACGCACGCACACATATATATTGTAACACTGGAAGAGTACTGACGTTTACAGCTCAGGTTTTCCTATTGTAAGCGTCAGCTGAAATACTGCTGTGTAGAATAAGTAAACAGTTTTGTATTTATTGTCTATTGGGCTTTGTATTTATTTATATTATATACAAATAAATATACTATATTATAGTTATATAAGTAAATGTAATTATATATAAACATAACAAACTAAAGAAAAAAAAAACTTTTATAAAAAAACATGCGTGAGTGCCGTGGAACACTCAGTTGGAACGAAGTTCCTTTCGTAGTATATTATTATTGTTTAACAAATACAAATAAATGAATTACTAGCGTCGATTAATATGAAGTGTCATTTAAAATAAAATAAAATTTATTTTATGCCAAGATAAGAAGAAGTGCGAGGGAGAAGGATGCTACTCCATCTCGCTTCCTTATAGCCGCCAAGGCCGTCTACACTACGTCGAAGGGGTCGTGACGGAAAAACCTTACACTTTCTCGCCTAGCCCCCATCCGCCAAATTCGTACCGTCCGATAAGAAACTTCGTTCCAAAATTAACTTTTAATAAAAAGTAAAAGTTGGTTCCAAAGAACTAAAAAGCATAAAATAATATCATTCACATTCTAAATTCGGAACTTTAATTCTCCTATACAATCTCTTAGCGCCGGCTTTACAATGTGTAATTATTATACTCTTTTAGTTGTTTGAAGTTGGCTCATACTTTTTATTAAAGTATTTTTTTATCTTTTGAGTGGACTCAGGAATATATTATGTTGTCGCGAAAGACGTACTCATATAAATAATACAGATTCTGTAGAGAATGTGTTCTGAAATATTCTAGCACAGAAGTCATATTTGTTTAGGAGCCGCTAGTTATACTAGTAGTATCGAAAACTGTATAACAAATAAAAAATCTCAAACTGAAGCCAACCAAGATTCTCACCAGAGTAACTGAAAAATACTATGCACATGTCCTTAACAACCTGGAAAAAAGTCTGGAGCACAGTAACAGGATGATCTTAAACATTATTCCACAGCATAGAACCCTTATATGTTTTAGAGGCTAGTTATTCGTTATATGAAAATGTGTATGACACAAATTAATAAATATAAATCTAAAATATGTAAATCAACAATTCAGCACTGGAGCAGTATAATAGACTTTTCCCGGTATGCTCAACAATGGGAAATTTATTAGTTTGTTATTCACAAATGTAATATTTCAGATAGATAACAAAAAAATATGGAACAAATATGTGCTGTGTTCAAGGTATCAGCGGCCAAGGAAAGTATTGCAGCTCGTGCATTCTTTAAAAAGATATAAAGGCTGGTGGTAATAACAATGAACAAGATGGTGATGCTATGATTCTACCTTGTTATAGTTGGGGTAATTATTTTGATTAATATTTGACGTACTAATTTATTAACGGAAAAGAAAAACATCACAAACATTGCCTTAACACACCAGCAAGTTGATGTTAATATAGTTAAGTCACTTTGAAGTAAATTGCGTCGTATGCTATATAGCTTTTTAAAAGAACAAAAATATTTTAAAAAACATAGGACGCAATATACAACAAAGTGACTACCATTTTAACTTAAAACTTACATACTTAAAACCCCTCCCAAAAAGGGAAAAGGTTTAAGCCCAGCCACAGAACATTCATAATTCTTTAGCTGGGTTATTTAATACTATTTTATACTAGAATTATTTTGTGCGTGCAGTTTGGGTCATAAATCATCGGTTTATTTCGCTCTCTCTCCCACACACGGGCCTTAGGGGCGAGCATAGTGATGCGCATTATTGTTGTCGATAAGCGTTATCGATAGTATATTTAGTTTTGTTATTATGTTGGTTAGTCATAAAAATGAAAAAAAATAGATAAATCAACGTATTAAAAAAACTATAAGTACATGTTTGAAATGTAACAAGTTATATTAAAATAAATATAAATATAATAACTTATATCTATAATTAAATTTGTTGTTATCGATAATGGCGTTGCGCCCGCGCAACATGCTCTCTGCCCTAGCCGGGCTAAGGCCGAGCTATGATTTATGACCCCAACTGCACGCACAAAATAATTTTACTATAGTAATATTACCTTGCAGCAGTACGATCGTCGTGTTCATAGAAAGTGCCTCTTTTCGGGATGTACTGAGGGTTGCTTCTGTCTTCATCATCGTCAACTCTGCGCTCAGATTCCTGAAAAAAATTTTAATAATTATAAAATTATATAAAAATAAAACATGTATTGCACATGTCATATAATCAAAAAATAATGACCACCATATGGAATTGGGTCTACCGTTATCCTAAGGGTCAAGGTCCTCTCTATTACTTGAGAGGGTGATGTCCAGCAGTGATTTACAATTTTTTTGCTTCTGCTTTAAATAAAATAAAATTTATATTAAAAAATATTATCCTAAACTAGATATTCTCCTTTGAAAGATCAATTTTTTTAACATGTGTGTGTACAAAGTTTCAGCACTCGGAACCTAACATTACAAACATTACTAAAATTTAATATGTATTGTTAATTTTATAATATGCAATAAAATATAAAAATAACAAATATTGTATTAGCAGAGTTTTTATGTTGTATGTATTTAATTATGACCAAATAAAACAGTAAAAGCTATTTTCTACTAACTTCAAAAACGAGGAGGTACTCAATTCGACTATAAGTTTTTATTTATGCGTGTTATCTCATAACTCTTTTTTAGATGAATCGAATTTGATGATTCTTTTTTTATTTCTAAGCTGGTGCTTCTCATGTGGTCCCATATAAATTTTACCAAGGTCTGACCAATATTTTTGAGTTATCCTTAATAATTTATATTGAAGTTTTGTACACAACTTTTAATTTTACCACTTGTTGACTAAACATGTTCAGGAAAAATTAGTTGTGACCAAGACTGGTACTTAAAATCACTTTTGACCAGAAGTATTTAATAAATGTGTTAAATATTTACCAAAATATTTATTGACAACCGATTTTAGGACAAACTAACTTGATGAGAAAAGTAATTTTAGCGACAGTAGGTTATGGTGAACATTCCAGCGGGGCTTGAATACAAATTAGTTTATCCTAGGCTAAACTAGTTTTTTCCTAAAAGCAGGTTTAGTCTTTAACTAATTGTTTTAATGCAGATTTTCTCAAACCCATGAGCACCGACAGCAGGATGCAAGGGGGTACACCTGTACCCCCTGTTATGAAAGAATATACATAGAAAAACCGAAGGCGCGTCTAGGTTGTTACTATAAATTCAGTATCCTCTTCTACTCTTTCCTGTGAACACTGAGCATGTCGCGCGGCAGCGGGGATTCTCCGAGCAATAGTGCCAACCATTGATTACAGAGATTAAGTATGTTTTCGATGAGCTAAATATATTCAATCAAATCCCTGAGCAATTTGAATTTGGCATTACATTTGTCTACATAATATACATGTATAACTCTATATTTTATATTAGTTAATAGTACAATGTGTAGATGCAGACGCACCTCCCTGAAAGTAATCCTGGCGGCGCCCATGACCAAAACTATATGCTTTTGCATTTTGAGGGCGAGTTGCGGCAGCAGCTGCCCTGTACCCCTCTCTCACTTCTATTTTAGAAAAAATTGACCCTGAAGACTGAGATGGAATGCCTCATTTCCAGTAAAAAGTGTCTCAGTTTTAAAATGTTTTAAATTGGCACCAAATTATACAATTTCCATTTCTTTTACAAAATACTATGAGGGAAGAGTGCGGCAGGGAGGGTAAGCCTCCAATTACGTCCATCAACCCCATTTCAATATTAAGGGGTAGTTAATCTAAAGCCCTACCGAGATAAGTACTTAGAATTCATTAACTAGTTATTTAAAATGCCTTACTGCTCATTTTACAAATATACCAATCATTCCAATGAAATAAAAAAATCCCTTGGAGTCACTTTATCATATAAAACCTTGTTTTATCCATTTTGAAAACAAATATTTATGAAATAAAATTGACTGGTAATGTGGAAGCGGGATAGAGCACATTCAAAAACATTCTGCATAACTTTGTGTGTGTAGTTGACATAGTCCAGTTTTTGATTATATAATGATCAGCCATAGATTATCTTCTACTTCAATTTATATCAATGCATTTATTGATTAAAATATTAAATTAACACATTCCTATACTTCCAACAAGCATTTCTTAGTCCTATGGCCATCATTTGTAATTATGCTATATTTAAATAAAACTAGTTTTTACAGATTTTATTGCGTGTGGGGGGGGGGGGGAAATCACCTGTATCTCCCATTGCCGCCGATTGTTCATGGAAGACTGAGGAAAAATTCCTGCTTACTTCTCAAGCAAGATTCTACAAGCGGTACACAGGGAACATTTTCACAATTATACCTTTAGATAGAGTAACTGCATTTTTAGACTATCTTAACTCCATAAAGTCTAAAATTCAGTTCACAATGGAATTAGAAGCAAACAATTCTTTAGTTTTTCTACATGTGTTAGTAATTTGGAATCCTGATAACACCTTGAGCACAGAAAACCATACTCTGTATAGAAAAAAGACCCATACAGATAGATATTTAAATAGTGGTTCTCACCATCATACTTCACAGTTACCTACCGTAGGTGAAACTTTGTTTCAGAGAGCATGAGGAATCTGTGACAGTAAACACCTGGCAGCAAGCTCCAACACATCAAGCAAGTTTTGCACGACAACAAGCTTTGGGTCCTGCACCTACATCACAGTGAACGAGTGAAGCCGGACAAGATTGGCTATATCTTAAAGTGTGCTTCCATTAAAACATACTTCAAGCCGCCAAAGAAGATTAGTCAGTTTTTACCATCAGTCAAGTTTAATGTCCCTCTGCAAGATGCAGGAGTGTACAAGCTTGATTGTGAAAAAAAAAGTAAAAGGTCAATAAAAACCAGCATTAAAGAATACACAGCTGATGTGAACACATACAGGATTGCCCACGTCACTACATTAGATTTGATAGACCAAAAATCCTTGCTAAAGAACACCAATTCCTTCCAAGGGTGATTTGTGAGGAAAAAAACATCCCAATTTCAATACAGAAGATGGATGGGTGCTACCATTTGCTTGGGATCCAATAATTAATAAAATGAAATCCCAACCCAACTATAAAACTACAACACTTCAAGATACTGTACGTTCATACTGTGTAGATCGGAACAACAATTAATAATTTTAATCTGGAGGTAGTCGTGGTTAACTATCACATTGGGACCCCTGTGCCCATTGGTGCTGTGAAATGCTCGAAACGTCGGGAATATAAAATAAGTTAATATATAAAATCCGTAAAACTAGTTTTATTTTTATATATTCACATAAATATAAGAAATCATTCAATATTTTATGTAAATTTCAAAGAAGTAGTAATGGATTTAACCAATTTATTAACCAATCAAAATATTCCTTAAAAAGGAATTGCTTCCAAATAAGGGAATCCCTGTGTAGTAGCAGTGTAAGAATATCCACTATCCCATATCATCCCCTTGGTGTCTTAAGAGGCGATAGAGCGAAACTGATACAGGAGATAGGAACAACATCTTCCTGGTTACTACTCAGAATAATAAAAAAAACTGTGGTTGCCAACCTGTCTGCCAAAACTATGGCAAAGCCTATGGGGCCTATATTCAGCAGTGTACTTTAATAGGCTGTAACAGTAATGGTAAAGGAATTAATAATAAAGCAAGTACTTTTGTTTTCAACCGACTTTAATATAAAGGAGGAGGTTCTAAATTCAACTGCATTTTTGTTACTATGACTTTTTTTAGGTGAATCGATGTTATTTTTTATTTGAAAGCTGATGCTTCTCTCACGGTTCCATATAAATTTGATCAATATCTGACCAGTAGTTTTTGAGTTATCCTTAATAATGCATATTTAATTGACTTCGATTACATAAAATGAGAACATCATCAAAGTTCTCATTTTATTTATATTGAAGTTGGTTGTACAAAATTATTAATATTACCTTATGGTTTTACGTCACAAAGCAAATGTAAAGAAAGCTAAAAAGGCATAGTAACCTACTTTTTGCTGGAAGCTAAAATAATTTACTTTTTAGCTGTCTAACACCAATAAAAACAAATGATATTGTATTAGATTACACAATACTTTCACTAAAAATTTCACTTTGTGATTGTAAAGTGCATTTTTCTTTTAATAAATATTATTTTGCAGAACTTTATCAAGTTGAGAAACAATTGTTAAAAATGTTTAGTTAATTTTAGTAGTATGCAAATACTATTGACTTTATTCAGAATTTAATGAATAGTAATGAAATATTATAAGTAACATATTTAATAAAATAAGTAAACTATAGATTATTTTATCGATCAATAAGGTCTTTGGGATTTCATATCTCTTAAAAGTCTAATTTAAGAGATGTTTACTTTATAATGCTTTATATCATACATTTTTTGGAACTTTTTCCCACCTATTCTCAAAATAAGGTAGAGCCATGCTGCAACTATATTAATTGTATAGTTATAGCACTATCATAATAGGTTGGCTCAACTGGGGAAATACCACTCTCACAGAATAAAAGTATAAAATAACAGCTTAATGCTGCTTTGTTTCATATGGTGAGTGTAGAGAACTGGTGACCTTTTTTACTGGAAAAGAGACATTCCATCTTAGTCCTCATAGCTGATAACGCATCTGCATTTTGATTCACAAAGAAGGATAGACATAGATGTCTATGGGCATCAGCAACCACTTACCAACAGGTGGATTGTGAGCGCGCTTATCTCCCTTATCCTATAAACTACATGGAAATTGATAATAAGAAGTAAAAAAATACAGTGCCAAATTGTAAGCCACCTTTTTGAAGTTGGATGAAAATATACTTAACAATCAGAAAACCTAACTGCAGTATTGAATTGGTAACCAATAAATTGACTCACTTGTCAGAATATTCTGCAAGGAAGTACCATAATATTATTTTTTCTAAAATTCATATAAACATTAAACTTACAAAGGCCCAGTCTAAAATAGAACTAAAAAATGTAACCCTCATGTTACCTTCTGAGCAGTTGAGTGAAAATAAATTAAATATGTCATTGTGATACTACATGAATTCTAAGAACAATGTTCATTATCACCTTTAGCAATTATTTCATATGAAATAAATATAACACTTGTCACATATAAATTAAACAACAATCATAATATATTTGAAAGATGAGAGTAGTTTCTCGTTTATTTCTAATTTCACAGAAATAATTCTGGTAATTATAACTCAAGTTACATTGACCTTTGTATTCTATATTTTGGAAAGTGACCGACTGACAAAACAAAATAAACAATTATGTACCTGGCTTTCAGGATCTCTGTCCGAATGTTCTGATTCACTAGCCGCAGAATCATAATCAGACTCGTTCTGCACGCCGTCCTGCAAAGGGTCAGCGACTTTTAGCAGTTGCATTATTAGGCACTAGAATTATTAAAATAAACTTGACGGACATAAATTAAAGTCTAAACACAGCAGCGACAGCTAGGTGAGTGGTGCCGAATTTGTGACCTCAATTAGACAAAAAGAAATGTAAATTCCGGCACGCGATGCGCGGGAGAAAGTGCACGGCCGCGATTCTTTGAGCGACAACATGAAAGTCCAGTCTTCTTTCTAAGCGCTGTGTAACCAATCATCCAACTCACATTTGCAGAGTTGCTCTGGTCGATATCCTGCGATGCGTCGGAAAATTCGCCAGAGTCTTCCTGTTCTCGTCTTCTGGCCACGGACGTCATACTGGCGTCCTCACGAGTTACTTGTAACACTTCCAGATTGACTTCTTTTATTTACACTTTAATAAGTGATTGTATGCCGGGCGATTCCCGCAATTAAAATGAATTTTGACGAAAAATTAACAACCCTCCTGATTTTATGGAATAGGTACGAAAAGATGTCAAATAAACAAGAAATCCCGCAGCCATATACGCTACGTTTCTTTTCACGTAATAAAAGTATGATATACTCTATAATCTAAGTAAATTATTATTTATTAATCTTTTTAGAATTCCACAACTAACCAATAAAACCCTTATGCTATTTATATTTATTTCCTAAATTCTTTAAGTCTAGGTGAAAGTTTGTTTTTGTTTGAAGCATTTCAAAATCGAAAATTAAACGTGAACGCACATTTAACAGAACCGTACGCGCCGTACGCAACTTGTACGCAACCATCAGGAGTTATTGAAACTATCTATTCATACAATAGCGGGTAGCGAGTTATTGCAGTCCAACGAAACTATTTTTTACAGTACTTAGTAACACGATTCACGTTTCCCGAAAAAGCGACCACAACGAATCGTTTATTCGGCTATTTTGGAGACGCATCGGCAACGGGTTCGGTTGTTAAAGTAGTAAAATACTACCGGCCATTGAATGTCGAGTGAGCGCGGGTGACATGTTTTGTCTGATATAAATCGATACTGTTTAAAAATATCGATATTTTTTTTCACTTGCCCATCACTATTATTTCCATTCATTGCTATGATTGCATTTCCTATCCGTAAAGGCTTTAGCACTATAGACCACATACATATCCTTCGGCAAATTGTACAGAAGTCCGAG
This sequence comes from Parnassius glacialis, assembly GCA_033319125.1. Classification (NCBI taxonomy): domain Eukaryota; kingdom Metazoa; phylum Arthropoda; class Insecta; order Lepidoptera; family Papilionidae; genus Parnassius; species Parnassius glacialis. The sequence goes on from JAVANC010000014.1 coordinate 8,002,249, forward strand.
GAGTACAATTTGCCACTATGTCTGGCGTATGTGTACTAGAAGCCTTTGATTCCGTCGAAATTTGGGCTGTGCTGCAGTCCCTTCAGCGGTGTCAAGTTGACTGTCGGTATATCTAAGTTTTGAAGTGCTTGTACAGTAGGGCTACTATGGCTATCCGAGTACAGAACCAGAGTACGAAACCTATCCAATTGCAGAGAGGTGTAAGACAAGGTGACGTCATATCCCGAAACTCTTCAACGCTGTATTGGAAGACGTTTTCAAGCTTCTGAACTGGAAAGGATACGGCATCAACATCAATGGAGAGTACATCACTCACCTTAGATATGCCGACGATATAGTCCTTATGGCAGAATCGCTAGAGGATCTAAGCACTATGCTCAATGACCTCAATAGTGTTTCCCAACGGATAGGTCTTAAGATGAACATGGACAAAACAAAGATCATGTTTAATGTCCATGTCACACCTATGCCGGTAGTTGTTGGGAGCACTAAGCTCGAAGTTGTTAATGAGTATGTTTACCTGGGACAAATAGTCCGACTAGGTAAGTTCAACTTCGACCGAGAGGTCGATCGACGGATTCAACTCGGTTGAGCAGCGTTCGCGAAATTACGGCACATCTTCTCGTCAGGTATACCTCAAAACTTGAAAACGAGCCTGTACAACTAGTACGTTTCGCCAGTGATGACATATTGAACTGAGACGTGGTCCTTCACCGCTGGCCGAATGAGGAAGCTCAAGGTCGTTCAGCGAGCTATGGAGAGGGCTATGCTCAGAGTTTCTATGCGTGATAAACTTAGAAATCCGCATCAGAGGAGTCAACTTGTGATTTCATACAACGAATTTTAAAATGCAGTGCGTACATTGCTGACAAATGTGCGTCAACGTTAGGACAGGAAATATAGTTTAAAATTATACTAAATCTTAGAGTATTTATAAGCAAACTAAAGAGCAAGCGTTATCGAGTGTGCGCAGTAAGCACGGGTATGAACAGTTTCGAAATGACAAGGGCGACGTTATTAGTCACGAAAGGTCAAGCGCCTTAATTATTTCTCTCAGCGGTATTTATTTGAATTTTAAATTACATAAGTTATGAAAATATTACTGTAGATGATAGCAATATTTACAATCCTATGCGGTTTATAGATGCTATTTTACTTATGCTTTTGAAATGATTAATAAAAAATGAAAATAAAAATTCCAAACGCTAAATAGCATTTTAAGGTGAATGATGGACGAGAAGATGTGTCGTAAATTCCCGATTTTATTCGTCAATTAACCTCTGGGTGAAACATAATTTGATAGATAATTTTCCTAAATAAATATACTCGTAAATATCTTCGGGCATAGTGTAATCGTGTTCCCAACAACTAACAGCATTGGTAGTACTAGTATGACATGAATCTTATATTTAGATATGATCATCATCATGCAGTTTCCAGGAGTGTGTCGACGAGGGTTGCGTACCTTATACTCAGAATCACCAAACGCTATTCGCTGAAGGTCATACAGGTTTACGCACTAACCTCGGTACACCCCGATGAGGAGGTGGAGGAAATGTATGAGGATATCTCTAGAGTCATGCATTCCTCCAAAACCCACTATACGGTGTTAATGGGAGACTTCAACGCAAAACTAGGCACAAGAGAGAACGGTGAGCTGCAAGTAGGGAAATTTGGGATAGGGCAACGGAACCCAAGGGGCCAGCAGCTGGCCGACTTAATGGAGAAAGACGGACTCTTTATGATGAACTCTTTTTTCCAGAAGCGGCCCCACAGGAAGTGGATCTGGTCGAGCCCCAACGGTTCGACAAAAAATGAAATTGACTTCATTATGACGATCAGACGACAACTGTTCATTGATGTCTCCATGATCGCGAGGGTGAAAACTGGTGGCGATCACCGAATGGTTAGAGGCACACTAAACCTAAACGTTAAGTTGGAAAGGTCTCGTCTAATGAAGTCAATGCTCCGTCCCCCTCGTGCTTTGTTCCAAAGTCCCGAAACCTTTCAGCTCCAGTTACAAAACCGTTTTCAGTGCCTAGAAGACTGCAATGAAGTGGACGATATGAATGACAAGCCCGTGGAAACTGTCCATGCGCTCGGAGCTAAGTTCTGCAAGACCCGCCGCAGAAGAATACAAAAACTCTCCGATCACACTCTTAATCTCATGGCTGTTAGACGGGGGATGAAGCTACATTCTTCAACAGATTAGACAACATACAGGTAACTGAACAGACAGATCTCCAAATGCATGCGGCGGGACTTACGCAACTTCAATACAGCTTGTATTGAAGAAGCGATCGAGCGGAACCAAGGCTCCAAAATCTTTGCCAGAGGTTTTTCTGCCAGAAAGAGCCAACTGTCAAAGCTGAAGACCGAATGTGGCAGCATCGTTGCCGGGACACTTGAGATTTTGAGTGAGATTGAGAGGTTCTATGGGCAGCTGTACACGTCATCGTTGGAGCGAGACGCAAGTGTGAGTAACGATCCAAAAGCGAGTCTTATCCAACACTATTCCGAAGATATCCCAGACGTTAGTTTGAGCGAGATTAGAAAGGCTCTCCAGCACCTTAAAATTTAATCTTTAATTGAAGAAATAAATAATAATATGACAAATATTTATCATATTACTAGGGAAATAACAATTAATGAATCTCTTATGCTTTGGAGAGGAAGACTAAGTTACCGGCAATATATGAAATCTAAAGCGAGTGGATATGGACTCAAATTTTATAACTTGGCAGATAATTTGGGCGTCATTTTTAAAACACATTTATACGCAGGATCAAAAGATCCTTTAGTTGCTGGACGAGGACATACACATAAAGTAGTCCATTTGTTAATGGATGGCCTTAAACATTTGGGCCACTCGTTATATTTTGACAATTTTTACTGCAGCATTCCTCTCACAATAGAGTTATTAAATAGCGGCACACTGTGCACAGGAACGCTTAAATTAAATAGGGAAGGAAATCCTAAAAATAATTTAAAAACCAAGGTTAAAAAAGGCGAGTGTATCATACTCCATGATAAAAATAATATAATGGAGGCAAAATGGATGGACAAACGGGAGGTTATATTCCTATCAAGCGAACATTATAGTAACTTAGAAAAATTAACAAGTGCTAGCAACAGAACCTCCTTAAAACCTCGCGCTATTATTGAATATAATAAATATATGAGAAATGTAGATAAACATGACCAAATGCTTTCATATTATAGCAGTGAGCATAAGTCCATAAGATGGTACAAGAAGGTTAATATACATTTAATTGAAGTGTGTCTGATTAATTATTTTCAATTATTTAAGTCAGTGATAAATCAAAATATGACTTTATATGACTTCCGATTGAAAATTTTAGAAAAATTGTTGCCACCCGTATTTTCAAACGAAGAAATACCTCTAGCAATTTGTCCAGTTCATTTTCCTAAGCAAATAACCAAAGAAGCTAATAGCCGTCGTGCAAAACGAAAAATGTGCCGCCAATGTTCTAAGATAAAAAAAGGGTAGACACAATATTTTACTGCCTGATTGTCTCGATAAACCAGGACTATGTTTAAATTGTTTTAAACCATACCATCGGTATTGATTTATGATCACTAAGCAAGACCTTGGCTGGAATCACATCTATCAGCATCGATCCAATAGCCGTCTTCATAATTCCTGGCCATTAACAATATAATAAATGTGATACCAGCCTTCACAAACGCTATATTATGTGAAATCATTATTTGTAATACAAAACTGTTGTTTTCGTTTCATCAACATTGGAAATTTCTTTGGAGAGTTAGTTATTCTATTGCTCAACTAGAATAACTTCTTTGATGGGATAAACATAGAAATCTCTAAAATAAATACTTTTCCATACAAGCTGATCGGCGCTTTAGTATGGGGAAGCCAATTTAGTTTTGATATTCCGATGTTAGTCCGGAAAAGAAGTTGTTGTATTTGAGCAACAGAATCATTTCTTGAAAGGATTTTACCCGTATTTTTGTAACTCCTTGTATGGATAAAGATGGATGTGCTATTTTCTCAAATGCCAAAATCTATTTATTGTTATGAATGATTCTAAGTATGTAGTAATAACATATTCATATACCTACAGTGTTTAGATGTAGTTGATTTTTAAATAAAAGTTATTGAATCAATTAAATTTGTTTTATTTTAATCTTACATAACCAATATTAGAATCACATGGTAAAAATGTGTAAATTCAATTATCTTTGTATTTATTTGCAATAATCTCAACATCATTTAGAAACTGCAATAGCCGATCGTCTGGAACATTCTCCAATAGCCGTCTAATGGAAACAGCTACAACATTTTTTTTTACATTTGCATGGAGACATGTTATTCTCGTCTTTAGTCTGAGAACTTGCATCTTTTGTTCGTCTACTGCTAAGTTTCTTCAGCTTTTCTTTGATTTTTTGCCTTATTTCTTTCATATCATCAATTTCGAGCACGCTAGTTTTATCGTCTGAAAAGAAAATCGTAATAAATAAAAATTAAAATAAAAAAAACTTTTAACAAGGTTAATGCAAAATTGTGGGAAAAAAATTAATCATTCAAAAAGGTTGACTACGCATGACTTGAAAAAAACCCTAAAATGTATGTTTTATATTTCATTTTAGATTTCCTTCTAGGTACTAATCTCGTGCTTAAATCTATCTTATACGCAGACTAAGATACATTTGCTTCATCTTATTCTCCTACGATCAAAACCTATTTTCAAATCGCGATTTTTAAAACTAAAAAATATTACTTAGAAATAATGTATATGGCAAAACAACGTTCGCCGGGTCAGCTAGTAATTATATAGAAATTACATATGAAATTAAAGGTAATTTAATTTAGAATACAATTTTATTTATATGATTCAAAATGCCCTCCCCTATTTTGAATACATACCCTTAATCGACGCGGCCAATCATCAATCGCAGCAGGCACCACATTCATATCTATTTCTGCCGCTGCTTTAACCAAAGATGCTCGGAGATGTAATGCAGTGGGTTTAAATCTCGACTAGAAGAGGGACAGTCTTCATGTCCGATAAAATCAATTCCACGGGCGGTCAACCTGAACTCTCATTCTCATTCTCACTGAATACCAGCGTAAAATGGCAGCTTGACACTGCTGTGTTTCGTATGGTGAGTGTAGAGAACCGGAGACCTATTTTAGTGGGAAAGAGGCATTCCATCTTAGTTCTCACGGGTGACGGCGCATCTGCATTTTGATTTTTTATTGAGGACAAATTTAGATGTCTATTGGTCACAGTAACCACTTGTCATCAGGTGGACTGTGTCCTCGTTTTTTTATAGTATAAGGGTGACAAACGAGCACACAGTTCACCCGATGGTAAGTGGTTACTGCGGCCCGTAGACATCTCCATCTATCCTCTATTATAAATCAAAATGCAGGTGCGTTGTCACCCGTGAGGACTAAGATGGAATGCCTCATTTCCAGTAAAAAGGGTCTCCGGTTCTCTACACTCACCATATGAATCAAAGCTGCTATATTACGCTGATATTCTGTGAGAACGTGGTCCTTCCCCGGTCGAGCCGACCCATTCGTCCTACAACTATACTACTAATATAGCTGCAGCATGGCTCTACCACGTATGTGGTATAATATATATATATATATATATATATATATATATATATATATATATATATATATATATATATATATATATCTATTCTATAAAAAAAAGTTTTGCGTGCTTCATGCCCTATGAGCTGGTGCAGAGTCCTGTTGGAATATCCAATGTCTGTTTTTGAACATTGTTTGAGAAAGCGGGTCCACTATGTTTGTTACGACGGTATTTTGGTATACCTCGGCACTGGTTTTTACACCTTTTTCAAAGGAAAACACCTCAGTTAATCCTGAATATGAGACTCCAAGCCAAACCATGAGTGACGATGGATAATGTCCTCGTTGGACCCTCGGAATACGCGTGCTAACTTCTTCACTGCTGTGGGTATACACCAGATCATTTTGTTTATTATAACTTTCTTCGATGTTAAAATTTTTTTCATCCGAAAACAAAATTTTTGCGGCATTTTTTCGTAACAAAGCTTTCCAGAAACTCTTCAAAATTATAAAAGAAATTAAATTACATAACTCAGCTATTATAAAATTATAAATAACAAATTGTTTTGGTTGTGGTTAAATACTCTTTGAAACGCAAAGTTTGCACTCAACGAACGAATCGCGCTTTTACTCTTTTGCTGGCTCACTTGTGCCTTTCATGTATAACCCAAAGTCGAGTTGGATAAATCTATTTTTTTATTCAATTTATATTATAAATAATGCTAATTGAAAGTCACTCTTTTCTTTAATTACCATTGGTTCGAAAGAAAAACCTCTGTCCTGGGAAGAACCAGCAAGAAACCCAGCGGGACTTTATTTTAAATAACAGCCTACAATCGTGTATGTTACACAAATTAACAAAACAACAAATTGCAAATAGCTTGGTATCGATCACCTCATTTCCATCATCCACAAATTCTTTAATATTATAATAACCCTTCCCTTTATATACAAACTAAGTTTAATAAAGTTTTTGAACTATGAGCAGGTCAAATTTTGTATATTTTCTGGAATTTTGTTGTAAAAGCGTATACATCGCCCCAAGAATGAATTACTGACTCGATGGAGTCGAGTAACTGGTACTACTAGCTTGTGTCTGTTCCTAGTATTTACAGAATGAATATCACTTATTTTTGTAAAACTACTTTTATTTTTGTTTACATAACATTTTCATAAATGTATTGAGGGGCCAAAGTTAATATATTAATTTCCTTAAATTTTTGTCGCAGCGAATCTTTAGCACTATGGGATATAATATATTTTATATCCTGAAATATAAATTATATCACGCGATTGGCATTCACACTGTGAGATATACCTATCTTTTAACCAGTGTGCGTTCGTCATTGGATTACCCCCTGTACCCGCACACCTGTAAACCGCACAAGGTTCTGCGGCGGTGCGGAACGGTGTGCGGGGGGTACAGGGGGCGAAATATAATATGAAAATATCGCTCGGTCGATCGAAAAAATATTTATAGTTTGAGATGTAATATATATTCTAGCTCAGTGTAAACTTTAAAGTATGGTGAGCGACATTAATTTATAACTAGAGATGTAATATAATATATTATATTATATCCCGTAGTGAAAGCGGGCTTTACTATCACAGACTAACTATAAAAATTATAATAGATTCTACCCGGTTACTATACTCCACTAGAAACACTACGCGTTCCTAGTATACAGCACAGAGTACTTTTGTATAAAGTATACAGTTATCTGTGACGCGCATAGACTAATATATAATACTGGAGAGTGACGCGTTCTATATCTCTTTATTTATCTCTCTATATCTCTTCTAGTATACAGTTATCTGTGTATCTCTTTGATTTGTGAACTTTGTGAATGTTGTTTATAGTAATTTTGTTATTTTTATTTAATTTTATAGAAATAAGAAATAACCCTACGTAACACGTGAGATTTTTAATTTTATATAAATAGTAAAAAATAGTATAATATACAATTGACTCTAAGTTCCAAGTATTTCGACAAACCGTATTTTCAGTTATTTGCAGAAAAATATCCTAGTAAACGAATAAAAATTATCAAAAATGTCTGAAGCTGAAAGGTAATTTTTATCAGCATCGTAATCTTGGCACATGAATTACATCGTAGGCTCAGCACTAATAGTCTAAAAACTAATTATGTATTATTCCAGCGAAAAAAAAACTGAGGACAATAAAACTGTACAAAACTTAGCAAAAGGTTTAATGGAACTGTATGAGCCCCCCTTGGTTACTATTAACGCTCATTTAAAAGAACTGACGTGAGTTGAGTTTTTTTTAATCTCAATAACATTATTGTATTTGTACATATTAGTATCATGGCTTATCTCTAGTTTATTACATTAGTAATCCAAGACAATTTATGGTCATCCGCATCTAGGGTTAGAATACATTGCTCAGATATTATAAGGTAATCTTTCTATATAACGAGAGAAAAATGACAACATCATAATCATTTCTTATATTTATGCAGAATACACATTAAATGAAACTAATTTTTACGGATTCTATAACATTAATTTAACTATTTAATTCTGGATGTTTCGGCTTTATAGCTTTATGGCACCCATGGTCACAGAGTGTACTAACGTGTTTGAAATCCCAATGTCATAGTTAGCCTACTTTGTATTTTAGACTTTATGGAATTAAGGTGGTCTAAAAATGCAGTTACTTTGTCAGATGGTAAAGTTGTGGGTACAACTCTCTTTTGACGTCCGTCGAGTAGGGGGTTGATATTTTTTTTTACAGAAAGTTTACATGATTATAAGCAAATACGTAAAGTTTCAATATGCGGAAATGCGTACTTTTTGAGAAAAAAAATATTGAAAATCAACTATTTTTGCAATATTTGTCAATTGCTACCGTAAAACTGACGCTATATTGTATTGTCGTTGACAGTAGGGATGTCGATTCATTTCCGAAAAAGTTCGATTTTTTAAATCAATTCAAATCGTAAGCTGATGTATCGATTCACAAAAACCGATTTCTAAATATCTATATTTTTTATGTTTGCATTTATAATGTAAATATAAATCCATTTTATGAGAAAAAAATCCCCTTCATCTTAAAAAAATAGGGGGACTGATTCAGAAGGATTTTTGTATCTATTTTGAGACTGCAATGTCTCCGGCGCAGCGGGAAGAGCAGCCTCTACGCCTTTGCGTAACAAATCGTAGGCATCGGACAAGCCGGAGCGGCTGAGGCTGGTCGACGAAGGCGACCAATAAGCTGAAGCTGCAGAGGGAAGGATTTGTTACAGCAGGCGAAGGCTGCTCCCCCTACGCGTTTTCGGCTTTATAAAACCACTCTAGGGGTAGGACAGACTCGTACCAGGTAGAGTCGGGGTCAATCAATTCGGTTCTTTGACATAAGTTGAACGTAACCTATTTTAATTGTTATCTGCCCTAATAGGTACTGTTAAAATAAAACAAATTTCAATTAGAGATCATTTATTATGGTATCTTTCTTGATTTTCATAAAATGGATTTATATTTACATTATTAATGCAAACATAAAAAATATAGATATTTTAGAAATCGATTTTTTGTGAATCAATACATCAGCTAACGATTTGAATCATTTTAAAAATCGACCTTTTTCAGAAAGAATCGACACCCCTACTGACGACGACAATGACATTGCAAAATGGCGCCAGTTTTACGCTAGGATTAGTCAAAAACATTGTAAGAATAATTGATTTTCAATAAAAAAAATTCTCAGAAATTACGCGTTTCCGCATGTTAAAACTTTGTGTGTGTGCTTATAATAGTGTAACTTTTCTGTAAAAATACGTATCGACACCGAACTCGACGGACGTCAATGGAAAGCTAAGCCAAGTTGGGAAAGCATCATCTACGTACCGCTTGTAGAATCTTGGATTTACAGGAACAGTAGAAAAGAAAGCCGCCAAATTTCACGAACGCACATCGCGGCAGAACTCGCGATACCATCCACACCATCTGGATGATTGGCGGTCCACCACTGTGCGATTTAGAAGATGTTTTATTCCTCGCACGACTTCCTTGTGGAATCGATTACCATCAGCGATTTTTCCGGACCGATACGACTTAGGGACCTTCAAGAAAAGAGCGTACTCCTTTTTAAAAGACCGGCAACGCATCTGCAATTCCCTCCCTGGTGTTGCAGTTGTTCATGGGCGGCGGTAGTCACTTACCATCAGGTGAGCCGCATCCACCATGAATATGTCGGCGACTACGGGAGTTACAGGTGAGCCCATCGCCACACCGTCTACTTGCTTGTAGAACTCTTCCTTCCACTATAGGTAGCCAGATGTGAGGCAGTGTTTGAGTGCATATTTCGTGGATTGGACTAAAAATTAATTTTCAAAAACTAAAGGTAGCCAGGTTAACTATGGCATCGGGATGTCAAAAACCTCAGTCCCCTCCGTGACCATGAACATTGTAAAGCACCCGAAATGTCTGGAATTAAAAAAATAAATTAAAAGCAATAGAATCTGTAAAAATTCGTTTCATTTGATGACAACATTACATTCATTACATACATCAATTTCGATTAGTATATAAAACAAGTATGTGTATGATATACATATAATTATTTTGAGTGTGGGTGATTTGGAAGATTTTAAATGTAAAACATCTCCAGGTACGAGACATACCAAACAAGTTTGCAACTATTTTTTTTGAAAAAGGAAGGAATATTTCCGCAAATTTTCAGCTGTCAGCTGGCATGTAGTGGCGATGTAAAAAGATCCATCACATACCAAGAGGGTGTCATAAGGGGCGATTATGAGATTTGCCAAAAAAGATTGTACAGCTTTAGATAGATAATGGTATATTCATTTTGTTTACGTTAAGTGTAAAATATTTATGTCTAGCCAGTAAAGCTGAACGCACATTTGTGCGCGCCGTACGCGCCGAATTTTAGAATTCGTTATATGAAATCATATGAAACCTCGCACATTACACATGTGATGTGCATCGTAAGCGCCGAATTTTTTAAAATGCGGTAGGTATACGATATTGAAGGACAAATGCTGATGACGTCATATAACGCGGCCCGTTTGGCGCGTGTTGATACTCAGTGTTGTCTAATGTTGCCAACATAGTGGATTTTCCATTAAAATTGGTGGTTTCGACTTTTGTTTTGAATTATATTTTTAAGTGTTAAGTGTACACTGCGGTTAGAGGTTGGCAGAAAAATGCTGCAACGAAATTGAAATTCCGATAAACGTTGTGAAATGGATACTTAGTGATAAATTATTTAAATACATTAAAAAAAAGGATAGTGAATTTTAATTTAAAAACCCAATTATACATGATTACTTAATTATCAATAAAAATACTTACCTCAAACATAAAACAAGTCTTTCCTCTGGTTCAATTGGTCTTCTAAATCTTAAGTTTTCCATAGAAAGATATGGTTTTAATATATGTAACAATTCTTGAAATTTCTTGCATGTTAAATGTAAATATCTAAAAAATCGTTCATCATCATATAACAAGTCAAAAAATAAAGAATAATACTCTCCATACAATTGCCTTTTTAAATTAATGCTATGAATCCAGAATCTTCTTTTTCTTCGAATTTTGTTTTCTTCTTCCTCTGACAATAAGCAGGCTATTACAATATTTTTTTCCATAGTTATTCCAAGTGATAAAAGTCTTCAATTTAATCCATCTAATGTACCGTTTCACACCAGTAGTTGGAGAAAACTGTAAGAGTTTTTGGCAATCCAAAAGATCCGTACGGCGCGGAAGGTGCGTACGTGCAAATGTGCGAGGCCATCAGTAAAATTCGGCCCGTACGGCGCGGACAAATGTGCGTTCAGCTTAAGAGTCCACTGTCCATGAGAATGTGTAGGATATTATTTGTTAGATTTTAATTTTTTAATATATTTTTAATTCACAGAGAAAAGCAAGAGGCTGTGCACAGCATGTTGTCATCAGAAAGACGTAAACTTGATGATATTCAAAATGACGCTATGTTGGATGCATTAGTAAGTTAAAATGGACAGATATTATCTATAAATGTAATCTATAAATGTCACATATTAATCCATTACTGTTATCGTTACAGCCTATCAAAATTACACTGCTGAACACAGGCCCCATAGATTGCCTCATAGGGGGGATATTTGCCATAGTTGTAATGTTACTGATTTGAAAACACCTCTCAGTGGGTCATGTGCTCCTGGCAGATTATGTTCTATACATCCATCCACTACAGCCTACAGCCTAAAGTCAACCTACTGAACATAGGCCCCCATAGATTGCCTCATATGGGTATATTTGCCATAGTTGCTACGCTTGGTGGGCGATATGAGATAGTAAATATTTTTACACCACCACAACACATTTGTGTTGTTCTAGTAGGTAATAATTGCATCTAAGTATCAACTGGTTTGTTATTGTTCAGTTCATAAAAGTATACTGCTAGCCTCTTCCATTTGAGTGAGCATTTGCCATAATTGTCATACTTGACAGTGTCAGATCACTTCTCACACTCTAGACAGCGCTTGTCATCCCAAGTTCTATAGTATTACATCTGGCGTAAACAAGATGATTTTACTGCTGTCCAAAGCTGACTGTAAAAAGAATTTAGTACTATAGACCACATACATAACCCTATGGCAAATTGTACAGAAGACCGAAAAGTACAATCTGCCACTTTGTCTATGTAGACTATGAGAAAGGCTTTGATTTCGTCGAAATTTGGTCCTTTCAGTGGTGCCAAGTTGACTGTCTGTATATCGAAGTGCTGCAGTGTTTGTACAGTAGGGATACAATGGCTATCTGAGTACAAAATCAGGGTACAAAACCTATCTAGCTGCAGAGAGGTGTAAGACAGGCTGACTTTATATCCCCAAAATTCTATACCACTGCGTTGCAAGATGTTTTCAAGCTACTGGAATGGAAATTTACAGAATTAACATCATTGGCGAATACATCACTCACCTTCAATTTGCCGATGATATAGTCCTTATGGCAGAATCGCTGGAGGACCTAAGCATTATGCTCAATGACTTCAATAGTGTCTCCCAACGGATAGGGCTTAAGATAAACATGGACAAAACAAAGATCATGTTTAATGTCCATGTCATTTGTCAGACCTACGCCGGTAATTGTTGGGAGCACTAAGCTCGAAGTTGTTGTCCAACAACGAGAAAGTCGAACTTGGAACGAGAGGTCAATCGAAGGATTCAACTAGGCTGGGTAGTGTTCGGGAAATTACGACACATCTTCTCATTAGATATATCTGATTGTACAATCTCGTTTCGAGGTATACCTCAAAACCTGAAAACAAGATTGTACAACCAGTGTATGTTGTCAGTGATGACTTATGGATCTGAGAGATGATTCTTCACTGCTGGCCGTATGAGGACGCTCAAGGTCGCTCAGCAAGCTATGTAAAGGGCTATGCTCGGGGTTTCTCTTTGTGATAGACTAAGAAATGAGGATATCTGCAGTAGAATCAGAGCGACAGACATAGCCCAACGGATTAATAAGCTGAAGTGGCAATGGGCTGGCCATATAGCTCGAAGAACCGACAACCGATGGGGAAAACAGGTTCACGAGTGGCAGCCTCCAGTAGGCGAAGTGTAGGCTGGTAAGACATGCAGGAAGTGGATGGATGCAGGTAGCTCAGGACCGTGCTTTGTGTCATTCCTTGGGGGAGGCCTATGTTAAGCAGTGGACTTATCTGGGCTCTGATGATTATGATGATGATAATTATTAATGATAAAACGTTTATTCCTGTGTGTGATATTGTGCATAGTCTATAGCGTGAATCCGAACGCGGATAATATTGTGCGTCAATATTTTGGCGTTAAGTAGATAGTGAGTATCCGAGCATGAGAAATGTCAATGGGTGGGAATTCCCCTTGTCCTCAATGTTTAGTTTGTTAGTTTATGTTGTGTAACTTTTTGAATAATACAGTCATTGTAAAAAAACATGCCACGAAATCTGGATCTACTGTGGTTAAAGTTCGACTGCATAAAAACAAAAATTATGAGTTTATGGGCGAAATAAAGAATTATAACAATTAAAATACTTTTATTTCTCATTATGTTGCCGAATAATAACTGAATCATTATTGTATAGTTATCTATGAACATTATTGTCTTGATAATTTGCAACCCTGCCTCTGCCATTTCTCATTGTCATGCCTTCACTAAAGGGTGATGGATTTAATTACAACCACCATACAGCATACTTATTCCTCATTCCTGCACTGTGAGTTTTTTTTTCATTAAACTGAACCTCTGCTTTCACGGCTTAATCTTTTTGAGAGGTCTATTTCTACTTATGTAAGCCGGTGGACTATATTTTCATGGTCACAATTTTTTCCAGTTGGCAGATATAGCTACCATCAAAGAGCGATTAGTCAATATTTCTAATTCCATGGTGGGTCTTCACAAGAGGGTCCAGTCGTTACAGGTAAGCCAATTTATTAGCAAATAGAGAATATTATGTAGAGTATCATAGTAACTTATTAATTGGTGTTGTTCCCACACTGGGAATTAATACTGTTTATTTTGAGTTCGGGCTTTTACTATTTTTTAAAGCTCCTTTACAGTGGACAAACATCACGACTTGGAACAAAAATGTAAATGACCATACAATACATTACATACATTTGATTCGAACCTGCATTCCAATTAATAATAGTACTTGATCAATGCTCAAAAATGCAGTGCTATGTGTTCAATGGTGAAAGAAGACATTGAAGACGTTGAAAGGAAAAAAACTGGCATGTCTGATAAAAAAAGAGTGGCAGACATGTAAAGTCTGCCAGTGCTAATGCACAGTTTCGCGATGTTAGCACCTCATGTGCGGAATTTCGATTTACCAATTTATACTATCTGAAAGGTCAGAAATTGGTTATAAAAGGTCAGTTGTTCTTATTAATTGGTCAGCGTTAAAAACATTTTTATTAAGGGTTAAAGTTTTTCAAGGTCATTGAGAAATTTTAGCACCTCATTCGCGAAAAAAATAAAAAATTCCACCTATGTGCGATCGAGAAGCATTCGCTGATAATTGGTCAGCTTATATAAATATTTGGTCACTTTAATTTAATATTTAAAAAATTAAATAAGTTAGCATTGTCGTAACGCGCATGCTTTGGGACGGTTAATTGTATCAGGGCAGTGAGCACTTACGCACAGCTCTTTGGTGGTGTGAGTTTATTAAGTCCACATGGTGTCGTAAACACGATAACTTTTGAAAATATCAATTGTTCATCTCAATCTCTCTAACTCAAATAAAAAATTTGGCGCTTAGACTTATTACTTCATATTTAAGTAACAGAACTCAAAAAGTCGTGATCAATGGTAAAGGTTCCTCCGGATCCGGGCAGTGAGCATTTACGCACAGCTCTTTACTATGAACGAGACGGACGGGGGAAAATATTTTTTATATTTTTTTTGAGAAAAAAAACTTAGACATTTTCTACTATCAAATATATAATAGTGGAGAAAGAAATAGGATTTTTTTTTAAACTACGTGAAGGTGAAAGTGCATGCATGGGATTTAAGGGATGTTAGTTAACTAGCTTATTTTATATTAATTTTATATAAACATGATTTTTAGGGTTCCGTATCTCAAAAAGAAAAAACGGAACCCTTATAGGATCACTTTGTTGTCCCTCTGTCTGTCTGTCAAGACCCTTTTTCTCAGGAACGCTTGGAGGTATCAAGCTGTAATTCATATCAAATACCCAAGTCTACTGTCCCTTGGAGCTGTGAAAAAATCAAACTTCTAAACCAGTGATGCACAGACTTATTAAGACTAGGGGCCACTCGGGCAAATTATGAACTGATGGCGGGCCACCAGAAGTATTGGTAATTAAAGACAATAAAGAATTGATAATAATGTATTAAAATTGAAAAAGAATTTATTAATTTGAAGCGTGGCACTGCATAGTGCTTACAATCTTTTTTATATTTGGCTCAAATTTACTTGTAGCAACACGTAAAACTGCTTCCAAACTTTCATTTACAAGGCGGTTTCGATTTTTTGTTTTATTATTATTTAGTATTGAAAAGGTTTGTTCACATATATAGGTAGAACCAAATAAACTGGCACATTTCAGAGCGTTTATGCGCAACTCTTTGTACGTATTTTTATCAATGCAGCGGTAAAAGTTCAGCAACTCTCCTTCGTTGAATTTGTTGCGTAAATCTTGGTCGTTTTGAATGTCAATAATTTCTAACTGCATTAACTCTGGCGCATTTTCAACTGAAATCGTGAAAGGATTGCTGAATATGTCCAACAGAGGTTTCACTTTTTTAAGCTCCGAAAATCTGTCTTGAAAAGATTGAATCAAAATATCTAGCTTTTCTACATAACTGAAATTAATCGCAGTTTTGTTGAATTTTTCAGCCATTTTCTTATAATTCGGAAAATGATTGTAATTTCCAAAATTCAATTGCGATCTGAAAAGTGTCAGCTTGCATTAAAAGGATGATACATGAGCGTAGAGCGGGGGGATATCAGTTGATTTTTGCCTTGAAGCCGTGTGTTCAAGACATTCAAATGATTTGTAATATCAACTAAAAAAGCCAAATCACACAACCAATCAGGATTTTTAAGTTCCGGGACATCCCTTTGCTTTTCCGCCAGAAATATTCCAATTTCTTCTATTAAATTTAGAAATCGTTCCAGTGTCAATCCACAACTTAGCCACCTTACTTCTGTATAATATAGTAAATCTCCATATTAGGTTTCGATGTCATCAAGGAATTGTTTGAATTGCCTGTGATTGAGTCCTCGTGATTTTATGAAATTTACAGTCGAAACTACCACTTTCATGACATTTTGAAATTCAATTTTTTTAGAACAGAGGGCTTCTTGGTGTATAATGCAGTGAAACTGCATGAGATCTTCAGCGTTTATGTTTTTTCTTGCAGATGCTTTTTCAGCAAAGTAACTAGCCCAGAATTGACACCAATCATCGAAGGAGCACAGTCAGTCGCAACTCCCGATAATTTTGATAAGTCCAAATCAGTTTTTGAACACTCATCCAAAAGTACATTGAGTGTATCAACTCCTCTGGTTTGACCTTTCAATGAACACATTCCTAATAACTCTTCTAAGACTTCAAAATCTTGAGTAACACCTCGTATGAATATCAGAAGTTGAGCTGTGGAACTAATATCAGTGGATTCGACGAGTGCTAATGAAAAAAATTCAATTCGACAGTTTTCGACTCTATATATATAGAGACTCTATATAGAGTCGAAAACTGTCTGGAGAAATCACGAAACCGACTCTGGAAGCTTCATGTATCTATCTACGCGAGCAATCGGGAATTCGGGACTATTGTTATCTCGCTTGCTCTAACAATATAACCCGTGGATAAGCCTGCCGTCGTCGCCGTGCTGCCGGCCGCGGCGGTTCCTCAAGAAAACAAATTTAACCGAGATCAGCACGAACATTACCGACCGCTGTTACCGACGCATGCACGGCGCACCGATAAGCGCACTTAAGAGCGCGCGCGCGAGATTCAAATTACTTTTCGAACATATTTTTTTTGGTTTTATTCTGGAATATAATTCAATATTTTTCGAATGTACGAGAGTATTATTTTTGCTGTCGGCGGGCCACCAGTATTCGACCGGCGGGCCGTGGTCTGTGCATTTACGTTCTTAACCAACGCAATCAAAAGATACAGACGTTTATGCCGCAAATTTTCGACATTCGCAAGGGAATCAAACCCTACAGGGTACGTCCCGTGAACTCAGAATCTTGAAATTTAGTACAAAGCAACGTTTTATAGCACAGATGAAGGAAAAATTGCGAAAAGTATACATTTTTAGTTACATCATATAATAAAAATATTTTTAATAATTTTAAACTTATATATATAATCCGTAGGGATTTGTTAGGAACCCTCGGTGCGCGAGTCCCACTCGCACTTGGCCGGTTTTTTTTTTAATTAGAAATATTTTATTTACATACAAAATTACCATGAAAATTAATTTCTAAAGTACATTTATTATAATTTAAGTTTTTCAATTCTAACTTTATATTAATACTCTAAAATATATTAGTACAAAGCTGCTTAAAACACCGAAAATTTCTCCATTTCTTAGCCGAAAAAAATGAAGTATAACTAAAGAAAACAAATTTTTTTTTGATTTTGTTGTAAAAGCGTATATGTAGAAAGGGTAATTGAGTATAGTACAGAGACTAATTTTGTAGTTAGGAATAATAATTAATTCGTTTACACGAATTAATTATCCAACGAGTCGAGGATAAACTAGTAACGGAATACGACAAGCGTACCGTTTTAGGTCAGAGCCAAGACTGTCCTAACGGCGACCGCGCCGTCCGTTTTATACAAGCAAAACGAGCGCCACTGCAGGTGCAATGGTGCAGGTGTGCGGAACACGTGTTATTTACAAGAATTCTGTCTAACTGCACCGACGGCTACCGCGCCGCACGTGCAATGGTGCTGGTCCCGTCACGGCCATACTGACATGCGTGCGTCCTCGCACGCGCTCCATCACAATTTTAGTTATCTGTAGACAAAAAAAAACATCGTTCGACTATCCTGACCCTTCAGACTTGGGTGACAATCAGTTTTGTTCCGGCAGTAAGCCCCACAAAACTTTAATCAACTTTATGCGAGATCGGAATGATTAGTCTGTAGCTTTTCTATTTTCTCTTTTTTTTTTTCAAGTACTATTTGCTAGTCCGGAATCACTATTCCCTGTAGCTATATCATTGGACCGGCAAACGCCCTGCAATGATAGTAAGAACCACTTTTTTTTCTTACTCGCTTTTTTTCAATTCAATATAGAACAGGTACAGACCAACCATACCGCAAACATGTACCTGTCACAATCACACAAAAGTGTATCGTGAGGGACTTATTGACATGATAACACCTAAGTATGTAAACCAACAGCAACACGACACATCCCAGTGCAGCACAGACCAGCCTTCCTGCAACTCCATGTTCCTTTCCTGCACAAGAATAATTACTTCGCTAGAGTGTTGCAACGTCTCTAGTATTTTCTAGATGCACAGACACGGCTACCTCTGACTGTCGCACGTCCTCGTGCGGTTGACAGTGAACAGCATACGGTCTATCAGTTATCACCACCTGCTAACAGATATTAACTCTTGTTAAATATTACAACGGTCGACCATCCCAGACTTCATTTAAGTCATGAACGCGCCGATATGGCTACCTTCAGGCAAACGCACTCCAGCTTTTCGTTCTGCTGCGTTCGTGCCACAATCGCGCCAGCGAGCCGTCGCGCCGTAGCCGTACTAGCTCTAGCGAATCGTTGCACTGCTTTGTAAAATTAAAAGAAATCGTCATAAATATATTGCCAACCATGGAATTCCGAGCTTCCAAAAATCATCACATATTCTCTTAAGAAACGGCAACAGTATGACATTTGAAAACATTTCAAAAAATAACAGAAACTATGTGTAGAGGCAAATACCACAACATTTCAAAGGGAAGGAGGTAACTGCGCAAAATCTACGAAAGCCGACCTCAGACGTCCATTTACAACGCCAAAGCACCATTTGTTCGGCGGCCGCTTAAATTGACCTGCCGTAAGATCAGCCGATAAGTTACCGTCTGTAGCGGTGTAGGCTCAATTTTACCAGCGCTCGGCCGTACCTGACCATGTTCGATTAGCCGTCACAACATCTTCCTCATTGATCATTGTTGTAGAGACTTCTACGAATCCCTCGACATCAAACCCCAATCTTGTCGACGACACAATATTCGGAGCAAACTGCAACACTGATCAACACATTAGAACACAAAAATGTCACTTATTATTTTCAATTCATAGCGTGTTAAAGTTAATCTTTTATTTTGGTACATCCCTTAAACGTTTTGAACTTCAAAATATAGCAAATGATAATCATGTTTCGCGTGAACTATCAAATTACAACATAACTTGAATAAGTTAATTAGAAAGCCTCCAACTTCTTTCGACATTTGTTAACATATTTAGGTACATCAAGAAATAATGAAAATACTTGCGGGGTAATTTTAATACAAATCGAACAAATTAAAAAAAATTGTCATAAATAATTTCACTTTATCTTTTCTCTACACTTTAATGATACGAAAATATCGTAAGTAGCATAGCAAATTTCATTACGGTATTTAACATAAAAACAGATTCATCAATGCGGAATGCATTACAGTCTTCCACAAATGTAATAATCCTCATACTATTCGAAGATTAAATGTGGGCAAAAATGGGGACTTTATCCTACTTCTGATGTAGAAAGGGTAATTGAGTATAGTACAGAGACTAATTTTGTAGTTAGGAATAATAATTAGTTCGTTTACACGAATTAATTATCCAACGAGTCGAGGATAAACTAGTAACGGAATACGACAAGCGTACCGTTTCAGGTCAGAGCCAAGACTGTCCTAACGGCGGCCGCGCCGTCAACAAACAAAACGAGCGCCACTGCAGGTGCAATGGTGCAGGTGTGCGGAACACGTGTTATTTACAAGAATTCTGTCTAACTGCACCGACGGCTACCGCGCCGCACGTGCAATGGTGCTGGTCCCGTCATATACAATGCCCCATAAATGACTTACTGATTCCGCGGAGTCTAGTAACTGGTATTACAAGCTTATGTTTATTCCTAGTGTTTAAAGTATGCACATTCTTATTCTTATTAAAGCTATTTATGTTTTTATGTACATACATTACATTTTCATAAATATATTGCGATGCCAAAGTTAATATGTTTATTTCTTTAAATTTTTGTCTGATTTGTCTCTTTACAATTTAGATTATAAATCGCCCGAAGGGCTCTCTTTTGCAAAACAAATATAGCTTCAATATCAGTCGCATTACCCCATAGCAAAATTCCATAAGACATTACGCTATGAAAGTAACTAAAATACACTAATCTCAACATCTGTGAGACTTCTAATTTTTCTTACAGCATATGCTGCAGAACTAAGACTGCTTGCTAATTTAGATATATGGGGGCCCCATTGAAGTTTCGCGTCAATAGTAATACCGAGAAAAACAGTGGTATCCACATGACTCAACTCCTCCCCATTTAACAGCACATTGGTATTCGAATGTTTTACATTAGATATTGTAAATTTAATACACTTTGTCTTATTGCCGTTTAAGAGCATATTGTTGGCGTTAAACCAATGTACTAATTTCGATAGAGCATTATTTACATCGTCATAATTAATTAACTGCCGTTTGAGTTTGAAAATTAAAGAGGTATCGTCAGCAAATAATACTATATCGTGATTGTCCCCTACAAGATAAGGTAAGTCATTAATATAGATTAAAAACAGGAATGGGCCAAGAACCGAGCCCTGAGGAACACCCATTGATACTACCGATCCGGAGGAACCTTTACCATTGATCACGACTTTTTGAGTTCTGTTACTTAAATATGAAGTAATAAGTCTAAGCGCCAAATTTTTTATTTGAGTTAGAGAGATTGAGTTGAACAATTGATATTTTCAAAAGTTATCGTATTTACGACACCATGTGGCCTTGATAAACCCACACCACCAAAGAGCTGTGCGTAAGTGCTCACTGCCCTGATATAATTAACCGTCCCAAAGCATGCACGTTACGACAATGCCAACTTATTATTTTTTTAAATATTAAATTAAACTGACCAAATATTTATATAAGCTGACCAATTATCAGCGAATGATTCTGATTCATTCACTGCAAATGTAACTTTGTAATTCTATATATTAATATGGGATTACAAAGTTATTTATGCAGTTGGTGTATCTCAAAAACTGGATTGAAATTGTAAAATATTTTAATTTTTCCTTGATTTATATATTAAACAATGATTGTATTCCAAATTTGAAGCTTCTATGTCTGCTAGAAGTGCCCTAGAGTTTTGATGATCGGTCAGTCAGGGAGTGACAAAATTAAGAAATTTTGACTAGTTATAATTCTTAAACTACTGGTTCAAATTTAATGAAATTTGAAATATACCGAGTTTATACAATGCCTACTTGGTTACTGAAAATTCAGGCTTCTAGTTTTATCCACAACGAAGTTATAGGGTTTCGAAAATGGTCTGAACTGCGTCGAGAAAAGGATGGTACGGCCGTGCCGCTTTTTTGCTCGATTTAGCGGCAGATCACAAGGAGCTAAGTCAGAGCTGTAAGGTGGGTGACTTAGAGTTTCAACACCAGATTCCTCAATAAATGCTTTTGTTCTAAGGGAGTTATGTGAAGAGGCGTTATCGTGATGCAGCATGATTCCCCGAAGCCCAGTATTTGGTCTTCTCTCCCGCACAAAAAGCTTTGGGTAATGCAACTGTAGTATACCATTCAGAGTTGACTGACCTACAATTTTCCAGCATTGACGTCGACAAATGTCCGCTCCGCGAAAAAATCTAGTCACCATTTTTTTGCCGACGTTGCGAGGTCTTTGCAGTTTTGTCGGTAGCTATCCTTCCGAGTAGACCCATACCGATGATTGCCTTTTATTTTCCGGATCGTATTGATAGATCCATGTCTCGTCACCAGTAACGATTTCTGAAACACGCCTAGATGCCCCGTTTTGAAACCGTAGACGCATTTCATGGCAATAATCCACACGAGTCTGTTTTTCGCTTTCGGATAGTAAACGAGGCTCCATCGACAACAAAGCTTCCTCACTCCAAGATGTTGATGGTATGAATGTTCCCCGACCTAATGCCTACAATCTTTTCAATGTCCATATATGTGATTCGTGGGTCTTCTTGCACCAACATTTCAGTAGTCCATACATTTTCTGCCGTTACTGCTGTTTGTGGGGCCCCGGTTCTTTGGTCATTTTTAAGATTAATTTTACCCCTTTTGAAATCAGCAAACCACCTAAAATTGTTGCACATGATAGAGCTGAGTCACATAATGCTGATTGTAACCGTTGTAAACTTAATTGTTCGGTTAAACCAAATTTAAAATCATAATATATCATAGCGCGCAAATGTTCACGGTTAAGATCTATCGTTTTAAATGAAAAGCGCGGAAGCGTTGCAGGAAAATTAATTAATATTCAGCAATTGGCTTATGGAGTTCTATTTTTAAATAAATTTGCTTTTTAGAAACATATAACACGGGTGCGTTCCATTTTTAAATTCCAAGCATCTTAAAACTTATTGAGTGACCTACGTATATATTATATTAAATGTAGTTAAACTTTGAAAAAAAAAGTCTTGAATTTGTATTTAAAATACGAAGAAACTTTTTCCTTAGCCTTATATTAAGGATATTGCTGAGTGATTCCCACTGATAAACGTATTCCACCTGAGCAATCGCCCTTAGATTTATCAGATCAGAAGATCAAAATATTTGGACGATTTTTGAAAATGTTGGGATTTTGTAGTTGATGTCAGGAGAAATAAATTTTAAAATTAAAAAGGGTATTTTTTTAATTAAGAGGTTACAAAAAGTACTTTAAACAAAGCTAATTAACGTACACTTAATTTTTATGTTGCCAGATGTACTTGGCATTGGAATTTACTAGAGTCCACGAATTTGGATCCTTTAGTAGTTGTCAGAAAATATTTAAAATTCCAACAATTTACTTCAAAAGCAACCCTAATCGCACTGCTGGTATTACGATATCTTTCCGCCTCCCAAGCGTGATATTTACGGCTTATCTATCTGCGATGGGAGAGGTCCATGCCTAGCTGTGGACTGTACCAGGCTGATAAAAAACAAAATACGATCGTTATAAAATTTGAGTAAGTTTTTATTATATCAAGTTTTTCTTCTTTCAGACAAGAGCAGCCAATGTGGAGAAAACAGCTCTAAACAGAGTGAATGCTAAGAATTGATAGTGTTTGTTTTTGGTTAAGACTATGTACCTATATATGGTGGTAACCTATAATTATGGTCTTCATTTTTATATTGTAATGTCTATTCATCTTACCCTGACGCGTAAGATCGGCGGTGAAGAAAAACATCGCGAGGAAATCTGTATACCTGAGGAATTAAAAAAAATGTGTTCAAGGTCATTTAAGTCAGTTAACGCGTATTTGGATAGCGCGGAGATTGTCCCTTCTATAAAAACCTCTAAAAAATTAGAGAAAGTCTTAGAGTAATATAGATTGTTTGCTGTGTTACCTTTTTTTTTTAAATTATAATACCGTTTAAATATACTAGTTTTCAGTGCGCCTAAACGGCAAGCAAAGTATGGATGCCCACGCGTGAGAGACCGTCTAACTTAAATCGTAGTCTTCTATTTAAACTACTAGACGGGCTCTGCGGCCTTAATACATTGTGCACTAAGTTATGGCCAGTTCTCCGTAACTCCTTCAGTCGTCCGCGAGCGGGCGAGAAGACTAGTTCTTTGTTTTGTTTTCGCTTCATTATTTTACTATTTATTTCGCGTCGTTAACACTGTCATTATTTATGTGTGAATTTTGTCAACATGGTTTGAAGTTTATTTCAGATATAAGTATGTAACTTTATTTTGCATTTGCCATTTTATGCGTGGAAGTGGTAAAGTTTTTACCTGAAAACAGTAACTATCGTAAATGAAAATATAAGTGCGTGGCATATTTACCGTGCTAGCTACCCCGCCCGCGCAATACACACCTGTAACACAGTTTTTTTTCTGAATTGTCGGTATAATAGAAATTGTATAATATGTGTATAATATATATATATATATATATATATATATATATATATATATATATATATATATATATATATATATATATATATATATATAATGCGTGTAATATTAAAATAGACTACGTAACTATTCGCATAGTAAATATATCTGTTGTAATTATTACCTTCCATTATTAAGATTGTACATCAGTTAATATATTTATTAATTTGTCATATTTCAATGTGTAATTTTAAAATTGTATTATTTTACTTCTATGTAAAACACTGTGGGGCACACTGAAATGATCGGGAGCTGCTTCGGGGTCTTCAAACCGTTGACCGCGTAATAAATTTTTCATTCTAGGGAATGTAAAGAAATTGTTTGAGCTCAGGTGAGCACTGTGTTGAACACTGAGCTCAATGTTTTCCTGCTTCAAAAAATCATTTGTCTTCCGAGCTATATGGCTCGGAAGACAAATGATTCAGGGAGCTCGCATTATCGTGATGTAAGATGTTGCGACGTTTCGGGTAATATTTTCGGAGTTCGGCTATCATTTCTGGCAAACAAACCGTTATATACCACTCAGCGGTAACCATTCTGCGTTCTTGTAAAGGAATTGTAGCAACATGCCCTTTCGTTGGTTTGACCTCGTCTTCGAAGACCCAAACTGCTGACTGATGTTTTCTTTCAGGTTCGTATGAATAAATCCATGATTTGTCACCTGAGACGATATTATAAACGGCATTTGACTTCCCTCCGTGGAAGCGTTGCAGAGTATTCCGGTACCAATCTACACGAGCCGCCTTTTGTTCTCCGGACAAATTGTGGGGAACCCAGCGGGAAAGTAGCTTTCTTACACACAGCTCATTATGTAATATCGATTGAATTGCAGTCATTCCGATACTGATAACATCCCGAATTTGCTCGTATGCCACATGACGGTCATCTAATATAATAGTTCGCATAGCTGCGATGTTTTCAGACGTGACCGCTGTTCTTGGTCGATCTGCAGATGAAACAGTGCTGAGCGACATACGACCGCGTCGGAACTCGGCATACCAGCGGTATATTGTCGTTTGACTCGGTGCTTCAACGTCATAAATCGAAACAAGTTCGCTGAGACATTTATCTTGAGATAAGCCGTGACGAAAATTGTGATAAATTATGGCACGGAGATGTTCACGCGGGAGCTCCATTTCTGTTAACGACGTGTCAACTTAAAATCAACATAGTTTTTGTTTTTAAACATTTTTTTAATTGTTTGAATGTCATTAACATTCTAAGAGGCCAGTATTCAAATTCTAAAAAGGTTTTATCGTAACTCAATCCGAAATATTCTATTCCCGATCATTTCAGTGTGCCCATCCGTACAAGAAAATCCCTTAATGTAATAAAGTTTTTTTAAATATTAAAAATAACTACGAGACCAAGGTAGGAAAGGGTGTAAATAGGAATCCTCTGAGCCTCTAACTCATACAACATGAAAGGGGTTAATGGTAGCTATTGAGTAAGGTACGTGAAGGTAATATGGTCACATTAAGCTTTGCCGCCCTTTAAAATCAAAATTCGGAGGACAGAGACAAAACACAGTCATACACACACATACTATACTATAACTAACGTATTAACACATTAGCCGTGGTACCGCAGTTCCAAAACTTTCAGCTAGTACGTTACATTATAAACATAGATTACCCCCTAATAGATACCGCATCATTGAATATTTGTTCTGTTTTGAGTTCACCAAACGTGGCGGTATGCAAGGGTAGCGGGGGACGTGTCAAATGCGCTGTGATTGGACATTTACAGGTCAAACTTAGAATGTACCAAACCGTAGTGATGGAACAGGGTTGGGACGTTGATCGATAAATTTTGGTTTTTATTGATTATTGATAAATAAATATATTGATCAATTTTTATTTGATGTATATTAGAAAATAAAACAATCTATACATACATTTGTACATTTAATTTATAAATATGTGACTGATTTTTAAAATGGATAAGCTTAGTATAAAATTGTTTCACAGAATTCTTAGGGTCTGTCTTCTGTATAAGTAGAGTTATCTTATGTCTTTGTATTTTGCCATGACACTCTTAGCTAAATTAATGACATGATTACAAGTTTCGTGATCAAATTGGTGATTTTTTTATTTCAGGAAAAATATCCTCTTTAACAAAATTGCTTAATGTTTGTGTTACAAAACCTGGACGACCATCTACAGATCAGTACCACTATCTATCTATCCTAGAGTTTTTACAGAGGATAAACAAGTATGAAATGTTTTTCGTACATAATTATAAGCCTCAGTTGAGTAAAAATTTATGGTGAGTGAAAAAGTTCTCAACTGTAGTGAATATTTTTTATTTTGCCTGATTTTCCTTTCAATATTTGACGACGCATAATTCCACCACATTTGACTCCTAACGAACTTAATACGTCATTGTTTTCGACTGTTAATAAATTTTTGTTTCCTAATTCTACCAATAATGACTTCAAAGAAACTATTTGTCTTTTTAGTCTTCTTTTGGAATCACTTAACTTTTTATTTTTTTATCTTTTCTGTTCATTACGTTGGTTAATTTGATGATTCTTCTATAAAGATGTTTTAAACTGGAATATAAAATACAGATGGCGTATCAGGCATAGGAGAAAATTTTCTTTTTTGTTTTGTAGGCGTTTCTAAGCAACGGCTCTGATTTTTAGGTGTTGTCAAGTTTTTTGCGTCTTTCAGCGGTGAACCAGTAATCTGAAATACGTATTCGTCTCTTTTAAAATATTACCAATAATTACTAAGGTACTTATAATACGTTTATTATTCATTTATACAAATTATAATCATGTAATTATTTCTTATTATAATCATACCAATTTTTTCAACGATGTGCCGGCCATAGGAATTTCCATATTTTTAGCTGCAATATTTGCACTTGCACCTATGGTAGGGACGGGTGTCTAGAAGTAGTATTATTAATTAAGACACCATACGGCACGTCTTCCAAATTTAGATGTACTTAATAATAATAGTAAGATATTACTGACGTTCATGTAACACTAGAATACCAAATCAAAACAATATTATAACTTTTACATGTTTTATAATTTATAAATCCGTTAAAAATAGTTTGATTTCTACATGTAACATATTTTTCCTTTCGGGGCATTTAGGAAACCTATAACATATATGTAGATACCACAATGATATGTCATTATTTTTATAAAATAATATGACTTCAAAAAAAATAATTAAACGATGACCAAACAAATATCGACTTAAAAATCACAACACTATCGATATACGTGCTGTTGTTAGATAAAGACAACTATTGTAATTTACGTAACGAGTGAAAGGGACATTTCAAAAAGACATCAACGAGTGCTTAATTGTTATCACTTTTCACCATTAACTTTCCAGTATAAGTTGATCTCCGGTGCATTTGAAATAGGATAACGTGTTAAGAATTGAATTTACTTACCGATGAAATGTTATGCCATCTTTTTGATAACTAGATATCTTAGCTGACTTGCCACATCATTTCACTGCACAAGAAGGCATTTGTAACGTATTTCGGATACAAAACTATTTTTAAATTGTCAAGAACTCGGACGTGCCTACGGGTCACAAACTTGGACGCCACTAATGTCGTGATTCTTAGCGTCACTTCGTATGCTAGCTACAGCAAGTATGTGTTGCGCGCGGTTGTGGCCCTGTATGCGGAATCTATTAGGAGGTAATCTATGATTATAAATGACTTCCTTACAAGTCATTTTCGTCATGGTGCGTTACAATACAGTTGAAACTTGTAACTAGATCTATAGATTTTGTCTGATAAGTTTGTCAATGCATAAAATGAAAATTTTAATATTAAAATAACACCAGAGATACTTGACCTAAATCTAGCGTCGCCACAAAATTACTTTATTACTTTATGAATAAAGAGAAATCACTGTTGTTCATCATCATTCTACATTACCTAATCGCCATCGTCCACTTCTACCTAAAATCCATTTGACCAGAAAACCCATCTATGTCATATTCAACAGTTACATCTCCCGTTACTTTTTTGTGTGTCTCGGGCATTTTGTGGGATAAGACGCAACAATAATTTTAATTTATTTACTTTCGGTTCGGGTATGGGTTTTCCATTAGGCCAAAGTGGATCTATTAGTGTTTTCGTTAGTGGGTCTGTATTCCCTCGTGAAATCTTCTTTAAATTTATTTCTACATAGTCAGCATCCAGGTCAGATCGCATTAAAATCGAAAACTCATATTCTTTCAGTACCATTATCTCTTTTCTGCCGACTTCCAAAAAGGAGACTGTACTCAATTCGACTGTATGATTTTTTTTCTTTATGTGTGTTGACTCATAACTTTTTAATGGGTGAACCGATTTCGATGATTCTTTTTTTATTTGGAAGCTGGTACTTCTCGTGTGGTCCATTTGATCAAGGTCAGACCAATAGTTTTTGAGTTATTCTAAATAACTTATATTGAAGTCGGCTGTACAAAATTTTAAATTATGTTTTAAGCCAATATATTTTTGATACATCAGTGGCTTTCTTTCTGTTTGTTATTCTCTTTTCCAGGTTAGCACTTGACAAAAAGTCCTCTTTTCTCACTCTATGAACTTGCATTGGTTTATTCTTTTGGCATGACTACATTATTCGCATGTAGAGTCTTGGCGTGTATATTCTTTGCTGTAATTTTACAGCAAATTCGATTCGGACAAAATCGGTATCATTAGGCAGGAAACTGTGGCCCGATCCCAAAAAGCGAAGCCTGATTGTTTGAAGTGTTGGGTGATTGTATAAGAAAGCTGTCGGCATCAACGTCACTTTTTTCTGTTTCGCCGCAAGAGTCCCTCCAAAATATTAGAAGTCAGAAGTCAACTTCCTGAGATCCTCTACCCGCTTCTCCTTCCACCCAAACGTTGCAATGGGCCTGGTCGAGTGGATTCTCAAGTTGTAACCTAATTGAATTTATCTTACGAAAAATAAATCACTTGAACCAATGCGCGTAAGCACCCGTATTATGGGAGAATCGCGGTGAACTGAAAGCCAGACTTCCAAATTCCAAAATGGCGAAAAAAATAAAAGTAATAAATAGGGCGGCCACAAGGTGCAGTTATCGTTTATCGATACTTTTATTTTTACACTTACTTGACTACTACAAGACATTTGAATACAACTAATTTTGATTTTTTATTGATAACAAGAATATTTTTATTATAACAACAATATAATTGACAAGTTATTACTTGTTAAAAAAATATTTTTGTGTAATTGAACTTACGAAACTACCGTTTTGTGACATTCTAGGAAACGGGTAAGTATGACTTTTTAATTGCCTGTTTTTATGGGTTTTTTATTATGTGAAAATAATTTATTATCACTAAATCTACAAGAACACACTTAAACAAAAAAGCTTTAAAGTTTAGCTTTAAATAGATCGTAGTGTTTTTAGAATTATCATAACAAAACTATAATTCTAAAAAAAAAACATGCCCTTAGTTTTTAAAGCTAAAATTTTTTTTTGTTTATCGATCATTACTTGCGCCTTTGCCTTTGAAGAACGCCGCGTGTCTCGTGCCGCTTGTTTATGGACGCCGCCAAAAGACACCGCTATCGACACGTCGTAATAGTTTGCACTGCGTAGTTACGTATCTTTTTATTATTCAAGGATTCAAGTTCATTTAATCATTGACCAATTCTATAGAGAGTTCAAATTTGCTTAAAATTAAAACTCTACCTTTTGACCTAATTACTGGACCGATTACGTTCATTTTTTGTATATCATCAGCAAAGGCGGTAACAAGTATGTGGTTTCATTTATTGAATATATGTGGGACCCATTCTGTATGTAGAAAATTTCTGTATTAAGTTTATGATATACGTTTCGCTTTCAGAAGTGGCTTTATTATGGCCGCCTTGACTACCACTCTTTATCTTTTATGCAATTATTGCGTTTTTTTTGCACAGGTATGTACTTACGCTTTTGGAGGTTGTTAACAGAGTGTTAACAGTGTGGTAGTGTTAACAGAGTTAGGAACATTTTCTTGCAAACATTTAAAACAATTTAAAAAAGAAGACATTTACTCGAGAATATCGTCTATCGTCTACAGACGATATTCTCGAGTAAATGTCTTCTTTTTTAAATTACGAGTACTGGCAGAAACGTATGAACGTTTTACTGGTATTTCATTCGCACAAGCTGAAATGAACATGGCTCATGTGCCTAGAAAGTATGGAATTTTTGGAATTCGTTTAATCGGGTTTTTATAAGTGGTAGAACCATGGTGCAGCTATATTAGTAGTATTGTTGTAGCACGAGTGGGTCTGCTCGACCGGGGAAGAACCACGCTCTCACAGAATACCAGCGTAAAATAGCAGCATAACACTGCTTTGTTTCGTATGGTGAGTGTAGAGAACTGGTGACCCTTTCTACTGGAAAAGAGGCATTCCATCTTAGTCCTCAGGGGTGACAAGCATTTACATTTTGATTATTTATTGAGGATAGATGTAGATGTCTATGGGTCACAGCTGGAGATTTGAAAATCCGGATTTTTTGAAATTCAAATTTCTGAATTTTACTATGATTAATATCAGTGTGCCTAGTGCGAGATGTAGTTTTTACGCACTCGATACCGAGAAAGTTAACTACAATTTGTATGGAATAAAATCACCATCGAGCATTGACTCTCATTCGACAGTGAGAACGTTAACGCACGTGATTGGTTGGAGCGGCAATTTCGATCATTCGAGACGTAAAACTTTACGCGGTCGATATCGAAAAAGTATTCACCTAAATTTTTACAGTGAGATAGAAGAGTGAGAATAATTGTTGAAGAGTTAATTTTATTTCGTTTTGTGAGAACGATATATAATTTAGGCAGGATGTTTTTTTCGTTAGGAGAATGTTTGCAGCCACAAAGGCATTAATAACTAATAATAATAGATGACTGCTATTATAAAGCCAGTGTTGAAGCAAGAGCTTGTGCATATTTCAGTCCGTTGTTACACCCAAATGACAGGTAATTTAAGAATAGATATCGCCCTTTCCAAGAAAGTGTTCAGGTTTTTGTGTAAATAGCGTTTGATAAATCCAAGTTCCTAACATCACTATTTAATAATTAAGTCAGTAGTAAGTAAGTATCATAAGTTCACTTAACACTAAGTAACTAAATTCCATTTACTGCACCATAAATATAAACCATAAATTTCACCATAAAATCATATTAGAACACCTTCATGTTTTTTGCTTTCAATTTAATAATTTCAATAACTAACATTAAAAGAAAATGGCTAATTCTCAGTCTCATAATACTAACACAAACTGTCGAAATCTTGATCAAATTACGAAACATAAACAAATAGCTAATAATGAATTGTGATTACGATTATTGCCCCTAGTTGGCGCTGATTTTATTCTATACAAATCGTAGTTAACGTTCTCGCTATCGAATGCGTAGAAACAAAATCTCGCACTAGGCACACAGGATAATCCGGATTTTTCGAAGTTTTAATGTGATTTGATAAAAACTGAAATAAAACAGCATAAATCATTTAAAAATCTACATTTATTCAGACTATACTTGTAATAAACGACAAAACTAAAATATACAGAAAAAGCTCTTTCAGACTCAACACTGGTCGGCGGTATGGGAAGCAACCTGTTCAGAGATTTTTTTGTGGATTTCTCCACGACCTCCACCGTTTTCAAATAAAGCCATTTCAACGAGAATCATTGAAGGCAAATAAATCAGTTGCACTGATTACACTCGTTAATTGGTGTTAATGATCACTACTAGGGATGTTACGGAAGTGGTTATATCGGAACCGAAATCGGAACCGGAATCGGAGGTGGAGGCAGAAGAGATGTCTCAAAGGCAGGTCTATTGCACTGTATTTTTCTTATCAGATTCATTTTTTTTTTGAATTCTTCGATTTCAGTGGCATGCACAGACTTTAAATGACTTTTTAACGAAGTAGTCGTACCTCCATTTCGTAAATATCTTCTATTTTCTCACATAGTTTACACTGTGCCCTATTCCCAGAAACTACATTGAAATAACTTCCGATAATATTTTCATCATTATCATCATCATTACAGCCCTTCACAAGTCCACTGCTGAACATAGGTCTCTCCCAAGGAATGCCACAAAGCACGGTCCTGAGCCACCTGCATCCATCGACTTCCTGCACATCTCACCAGGTCGTCACTCCATCTAGTGGGGGGACGCCCAACACTTCGCCTGCCGGTACGAGGCTGCCACTCGAGAACCTTTTTTCCCCATCGGTTGTAGGTTCTTCGAGCTATATGGTCGGCCCATTGCCACTTCAGCTTACTAATCCGTTGGGCTATGTCGGTCACTCTGGTTCTACTGCGGATATCCTCATTTCTGAGTTTATCACGCAGAGAAACTCCGAGCATAGCCCTCTCCATAGCTCGCTGAGCGACCTTGAGCTTCCTCATCCGGCCAGCAGTGAAGGACTACGTCTCAGTTCCGTATGTCATCACTGGCAACACGCACTGGTTGTACAATTTCGTTTTAAGGTTTTGAGGTATGTCTGACGAGAAGATGTGTCGTAGTTTCCCGAACGCTGCCCAGCCGAGTTGAATCCGTCGATTGACCTCTCGGTCGAAGTTGGACTTATTAGTATTTGTCCCAGGCAAACATACTCGTCAACAACTTCGAGCTTAGTGCTCCCAACAACTACCGGCATAGGTGTGACATGGACATTAAACATGATCTTTGTTTTGTTCATGTTCATCTGAAGACCTATCCGTTGGGAAGCACTATTGACGTCATTGAGCGTAGTGCTTAGGTCTTCCACCGATTCTGCCATAAGGACTATATCGTCGACAAATCGAAGGTGAGTGATGTACTCGCCATTGATGTTGATACCGTATCCTTTCCAGTCCAGAAGCTTGAAAACGTCTTCCAATGCAGAGGTGAAGAGTTTCGGGGATATAACGTCACCCTGTCTTACAACTCTCTGCAATTGGATAGGTTTCGTACTCTGGTTCTGTACTCGGATAGCCATCGTAGCCCTACTGTACAAGCACTTCAGCACTTCGATATACGGACAGTCAACTTGGCACCGCTGAAGGGACTGCAGCACCGCCCAAATTTCGACGGAATCAAAGGCTTTCTCATAGTCCACATACGCCAGACATAGTGGCAAATATAAATACTCCTCTGACTTCTGTACAATTTGCCGAAGGGTATGTATGTGGTCTATGGTGCTAAAGCCTTTTCGGAAACCGGCTTGTTCGGGAGACTGGAAGTCGTCAAGTCTGCGCGCGAGACGATTCGTAATGACTCTCGAAAACAGCACATAGACGCGGCTCAGAAGGAAAATCGGTCTGTAGTTCTTCAAGAGAGCGGTGTCGCCTTTCTTGAAGAACAAGACCACCGCACTTCTGCTCCACGCCTCCGGTGTAATGCCACCATGGAGGACGGAATTAAAGAGCTT
Source organism: Parnassius glacialis (assembly GCA_033319125.1). Classification (NCBI taxonomy): domain Eukaryota; kingdom Metazoa; phylum Arthropoda; class Insecta; order Lepidoptera; family Papilionidae; genus Parnassius; species Parnassius glacialis. The sequence continues at coordinate 8,035,905 of JAVANC010000014.1, forward strand.
CTGAAGGACTTCAAGTACCGGTTTTCCACCAGCTTTCAGAAGCTCCGCTGTAATTCCATCCTCTCCTTGAACTTCTCTTAGTTTCAAGATCATAACAATAAATCCAACTTTCGTCACCCGTAAGTATATCGAACACAGCATTTGAGTCACCTCCGGTAAATCTTGGAACCATTTCACGACACCAATCAACATGACGGAGTTTTAGGGTCTTTGTCAAATTATGAGGTATCCACTGGGCACAAAGCTTCCTGACCGCCCTGACCGCTAATTGTTCATAGAGGATTTTGTGCATTTGATTCATACCGATGCCTAAGCTTGCCCGAATCTGCTGATAAGTCACTCTTTTGTCAGTCTCCACCATACGCCGCACAACACTGATGTTATTTTCAGTCGTCGCCGTAGAAGGCCGGCTCTCACGCAAATCATCGGTGAGATTAGTGCGACCACGTTTAAACTCATTAAACCAGTTGTAAACAGCATGAGATGGGGCTTCATCGTGAAATGTTAATCGAAGTCTATCATGTCTTTCTTGTTGACTTAAATGACATCGAAAGTCATAAAAAATTATTGTACGAATTTTTTTTGCGTTAAATTCATGCTGACTTGACAGACAGTCTTCAATTTGCCGCCAAATCGTCAACAAATGACAAATTAATAAAATATATGCACAATAATATTGCCAAAGAGGTCCATTTTGAAAATTTGAACTATTTTTTTTATTATACCGTTTACAAGTGGCCAGTTCTAAAAACTTTCAGTGTCGCCTTCGTATTGTAAGGCCTCGATAACATTATAGAGTCGCCTCTTTTTATTTCTCCGTATCAATGAAAATGCAAGTTGCCTGGCAAACATCGTTTCTTGGCTGTCTAATGGTTTTATCAAAAATGTAAAGAGCTGTATCCGCCATTAGAATGGTGGCATCTCTGCGACAGAGTACTTCCACAGTAGTTTTGATCATGTCCAAACAGATTAGCAGATGCTCGAAATAAGATTTCTATATCTTAGAATTTAATACCAGATGTTATATCAGTCAATGCCTTCTGTGTGCATAATTTTAGTTTTAAAAATCGTTCCAGCGTAATTGATAAACTGCTCCATCTGGTTTTGCAGTCTAGGAGTAGTTGTAACTCTTTTCCAAATTTAGCTTCGACATATTTTGGAGTATATCGTTGTTCTTTTTCGGTGAGTTTTTAATTATCTTCACCACTGACCGGATTTTTTAAATTATTTTCTTATATTCATCATTCAGCACTCCATGTCTCCGTGAATGCTCGACAACAAATCCGTCAACGTCATCAGAGTTTTCATCTGAGTCAGAGTCCGAGCATGTTTCTGGATCCTCACGTGTTTGTGGATTTTTTTGGATGATTGTCACTTGTTTTGCTCGTTTTCTTGCTTGGTATTTTCTCAGGTATTGGTGACATGTCAGTTAAAAATTTTGATAGCGTCCCTTTTGTATCTTAAAGGACCGATACCGCATATGCCTTTATCCATTTTGATGGAGTGTCTTCACTATTTTGAATTGCTGTTGTTGTCAACTCTTCAATGGGGCATGTGTGTTCAAGTACTAATATGGAAGGGCTGCTCAATCTCTGTGTAACTTGAACTTCAGACGTATCTGCTTGGTTGATTTCGTCATTCGTCACGTCCAAGGAGTCAGATTGTTTATCTCCCGGGAGATTCCTGCTTCCCATTATCTTCGATTCCAGACGTGCGAGCTTGGGTCACTTCCACCTCCAAGGAATTAGGTTGATTATCGTTCAGCTGGTTCCTGTTCTCATTATTTAGCACGTCCGTCATAGCAAACGCATAATCTGGAATTGCTAAGCGATCAAAGGGATAACCACCTGTTGCTTTAAAACCAGCTATGGTATTTTCTGAAGTTGTTGCTGTACCCTAGGCTATGTAAAAGCAATTTATAAAATTGGTTTTACGTAGCCAGAAATTTCTCCGAAATGAAGACGGGTGAGTATAAATTGCTTTTTGAGGCATCTTAATGGAATTTTTGTACAAAGTTACAGAAAAATAACCAAAAAAGTTAAAACCAGTAATAAACAGTCTTTCAAGTGGGTTACAAGGAAAATTAAGACATCTAGCAAAATGGAAAACTTTCTTAACTCGGCACATCGTTCTGTTACCGATACTACTATTGTAAACTACAAAAATAATTACGTTCGAATTTTAAGAAAGAAAATACGAGCCGCCAGAAAACACACAGTTCAGTCTACAATAGAGCTATCGAAGAACTGGCTGAAGCGTAGTAAACAGACATAAAAAGCAAGTCTCTGGTATGAATAAAGATAAAAATAAAGATAAAATAGCATTAAAGGAAAACGGCTTATACAGCGACAATCCTCAATTAATAGTAGATATTTTTTCAGAAAAATTTAATCATAGCAATTCTCCCTCCACAGGTAGTTATACTTGTTCAAATGTCGTGATTTGGGAACAAATCACACTCGCAGAAATTATTAAAATAGTAAGAAAAATGGAGGACAAAAATCGTGTGGCTGGGACGACATCCCAATATCAATCTTTAAAAGAAATATTGACTTATGGGCTAGTGCTCTGGCTAGTTTTTACAATGAGTGTTATGAGTAGAGTGTCTACCCTGACCAAATTAAAATTGCGAAAGTTTTGCAAGTATATAAAAAGGGGACCAAAACAGACTATAGAACTATTTCCGTATTGCCAATTATTTAAAAAAAAAAATCGAAAAATTTGTAAAGACAAGACTATAAAAACATCTCTATGAAAACAACATACTAAATAAACGGCAATTTGCATATCAGGCTAATATTGGAACAAATAACGCAATAGCCTAATTAATTGATGATATTGTGACAAATTTAAATAAAAAGAAAACGGTAGCAGGTCTCTTTCTAGATTTGAGTTTAGGTTTTGACATGGTGGATCACCAAATGTTAATTAAAAAGTTACAGCATTATGGTGTACAAGGAAATGTTTGGGAGCTCTTCAAGTCATACTTGAGTAACAGATACTCAAATAATACTTTGAGATCAAGTGTACAAATAATGAACAAGAGAAAATATTTTAATCAAAACTAAATAAAATTAAAAGAGGTGTTCCCCAAGGTTCAATCTTAGGACCCGTTCTCTTTATAATTTTTACTAACGATTTAATTCTATTTATGTACAACTCTAAATCAGGCAATGAACTTGTAGTGATTGCCGACGATACGAATGAAGTGATAAGTGCACAAAATATTCTTGATCTCAACAGCAAAGTTAACTGCGTTTTACAAGCTTTTGCTCAGTGTTTTAATGCAAATAATCTTAAACTAATCCCAGAAAAACGAAAGCCATCCCCTTATTGAAGTAACTTGTAATTTCCAACACAATGCATTTTGTTATTAATGGAATAAATGACTGTGACTGTAAGCAGCTAATTTGAGTTCTGATTTAGATTCAAGTTTATTTCTTTTAGCTGAATTTTCTGCAGCAAAATTTTATACCGAATTGCGCTGCTTCGATATAGTTCAGAGATTATCAAACTTATTTCTTTTACCGCCACCTTTGAAAATCAATTATTTTTCAGTGTCCCCAATTTTTATACACTCCCAAAACTGAAAAATGACAATTTCATTACTTTAATTAAGGTTTTGGTGTGCTATATTAGTCGGTTCTGGTGTTAACTTACATTCTAAACTAGCCATTATTACCAGTGAGAGCAATTAAAACGCAACTTTATAACATTAAGAATATATTTTAATCAAATTAAAAGAAACAATGTAGATAACTAATCAATTTTAGTTTTAAAACTAATCTAATGAGATGGATGAATTTGAGGTCTTTAACAAGTTTGTTGATATCAGGTTCGATTTTACTCCAAAACAGTCTTAAGTCGCCGCGTTCGGTAACATGCAATCAATTTTTTTTTTCAGTAAGCAGCGTTGTAACAGCGCTATATCCACGTTCACACAAATATGACGATGGGAATGTTATCAGAAACCGTTGAACGATCGACCACAATCCAGGGTATAACTGCGGGATTGACATTTGTAACCAAAATTTTTGTAGCCATTTTTGAATTTGATTTATATTTCCTCGTTCGTTGTCAGTTATAAAAGTTCTTCTTCCAGTTGGGGTCATACTGCTATGATGACATTTGAAAAAGGATCTAACACCCAGTCTGGTATTTCTAATATCATAATGTACTGGAATTTTTAATGAAATCACTGTGAAGATTTTCCAAATATAGGCAGTAGACAAGCAAGTCGTCCCTTGTATTGTATGTTCCAAATTCCCTTGAAGAATCTAATCCTTTTTAATCACAAAACTTTTCCAGTGTTTTAAATATGGTTTCTCCTTTTGTGTGTGTCTATAAATTTCTAGCAAGTAATTGTTCTTGACATATGTCATCTTTAATTAACCTCAAGTAAGACAGCAATAAGTAAAAAAGTAGCCGTGTAGTGGCGGTCAAGAATATCCACTACCACATATCCTTCCGTGGGTGTCGTAAAAGGCGACAAAGGGAAACAGGCAGGACATAGGCAGCAGCATCTTCCTGATAATAGCCAAAATTTCAATAAAAAACTGCGGTTGCCAACCCGCTCGCCAAGTTTTTTTATAGAATAAGGGTGACAAACGAGCACACAGTCCACCTGATGGTAAGTGGTTGCTGCGGCCCATAGACATCTACATCTATCCTCTATTACAAATCAAAATGTAGATGCGTTGTCACCCGTGAGGACTAAGATGGAATGCCTCATTTCCAGTAAAAAGGGCCTCCGGCCACCTGCACTCACCAAGCGAAACGCAGAGGTAAACCTCTACTTCACGCTGGTTTTCTGTGAGGTCGTGGTACCACCCCGGTTCGAGCCGGCCCATCCGTGCGACAGCAAACGCTGCCGCGTGGCTCTACCCTATGATGAGAGTAACAAAGAAACGGCCCCCAGTCCCCGGCGGCCCCGCTATTCCTGGCTACGGTGGCGACCATGGTAACGGCGGGGCAGGGGGTGCTAAGAATCTCCTGTGGAGGTTCGGTTGCCACCTTAGACGACTCGACCTGGTAACGTACAACGCACGCACCCTGAGGACTGACGAGAAGATCGTGGAGCTGGAAGAAGAGATAGACAAGTTGCGCTGGCATATTATAGCATTATCTGAAGTCCGAAGAGAGGGGGAGGACACGGTAATCCTCGAATCCGGCAAATTGCTCTATCACCGGGAGAGCGACCATCTGTCCCAAGGAGGTGTCGGATTTATCGTCCACAAGTCTCTCGTTAACAACGTTGTAAAGATCGGGAGTGTGTCGACGAGGGTTGGGTACCTTATACTCAGAATCACCAAACGGTATTCGCTGAAGGTCATACAGGTTTACGCACCAACCTCGGCACACCCCGATGACGAAGTGGAGGAAATGTATGAGGATATCTCTAGAGCCATGCATTCCTCCAAAACCCAATATACGGTGTTAATGAGAGACTTCAATGCAAAACTAGGCGCAAGAGAGAACGGTGAGCTGAAAGTAGGGAAATTTGGAATAGGGCAACGGAACCCGAGGAGCCAGCAGCTGGCCGACTTCATGGAGAAAGAGGGACTCTTTATGATGAACTCTTTCTTCCAGAAGCGGCCCCACAGGAAGTGGACCTGGTCGAGCCCCGACGGTTCGACAAAAAATGAGATTGACTTCATTACGACAACTGTTCAGTGATGTCTCAGTGATCGCGAGGGTGAAAACTAGTAGCGATTACCGAATGGTTAAAGGCACACGGAACCTAAACGTAAAGTTGGAGAGGTTTCGTCTAATGAAGTCAACGCTCCGTCCCCCTCGTGCTCTGTTCCAAAGTCCCGAAACCTTTCAGCTCGAGTTACAAAACCGTTTTCAGTGTGTTACAGCAAAGACTGGTCTCTTGGAATATATGTTTATTGTTGTGCAATCGATCAAAATGGACGAGCCTTGACAAGGCTCTTCATATTTATAGTCTCATACAGCGCCATTACATTACAGCGGTATTACAATGGAACTAATTGCTTAGGTTCTATAACTAACACATTCTGTGATCGATATAAATGGTTAGGTTACTTCCTAGTTACAGTACGGGCGATCTAGATGTCGCTATTTTGTTGTACATGGTATGAAATAGATGGCGCTGTCTCATCTGAACACAGTGCCTAGAAGACTGCAATGAAGTGGACGATATGAATGACAAGCTCGTGGAAACTGACCATGCGGTCGGAGCTAAGTTCTGCAAGACCCGCCGCAGAAGAACACAAAAACTCTCCGATCACACTCTTAATCTCATGGCTGTTAGACGGGAGATGAAGCTACATTCTTCAACAGATTTGACAGCATACAGGCAACTGAACAGACAGATCTCCAAACGCATGCGGCGGGACTTACGCAACTTCAATACAGCTCGTATTGAAGAAGCGGAACCAAGGCTCCAAAGTCTTTGCCAGAGATCTGTTTGTCAGAAAGAGCCAACTGTCAAAGCTGAAGACAGAATGTGGCAGTATCGTTTCCGGGACACCTGAGATTTTGAGTGAGATTGAGAGGTTCTATGGGCAGCTGTACACGTCATCGTTGGAGCCACACGCAAGTGTGAGTAACGATCCAAGAGAGAGTCTCATCCGACACTATTCCGAAGATATCCCGGACGTCAGTCTGACCGAGATTAGAATGTATCTCCAGCACCTCAAAAACGGTAAGGCCCCAGGCGAGGATGGAATTACAGCGGAGCTTCTGAAAGCGGGTGGAAAACCGGTACTATTGAAGTCCTTCAGAAGCTCTTTAATTCCGTCCTCCATGGTGGCATTACACCGGAGGCGTGGAGCAGAAGTGCGGTGGTCTTGTTCTTCAAGAACACCTTTCTTCACAACGCTCTCTTGAAGATTTACAGACCGATTTCCCTTCTGAGCCGCGTCTACGTGCTGTTTTCGAGAGTCATTACTAATCGTCTCGCGCGCAGACTTGACGACTTCCAGCCTCCCGAACAAGCCGGTTTCCGAAAGGGCTTTAGCACCATAGACCACATACATACCCTTCGGCAAATTGTACAGAAGTCCGAAGAGTACAATTTGCCACTATGTCTGGCGTATGTGGACTATGAGAAAGCCTTTGATTCCGACGAAATTTGGGCGGTGTTGCAGTCCCTTCAGCGGTGCCAAGTTGACTGTCGGTATATCGAAGTGCTGAAGTGTTTGTACAGAAGAGCTACGATGGCTATCCGAGTACAGAACCAGAGTACGAAACCTATCCAACTGCAGAGAGGTGTAAGACAGGGTGACGTCATATCCCCGAAACTCTTCACCGCTGCATTGGAAGACGTTTTCAAGCTTCTGGACTGGAAACGATACGGTATCAACATCAATGGCGAGTACGCTTATCACGTGCAGCGATTTTTGTGCCATAGAAGGACGCGCCTCGAGATCAATGCACTTCCCGAGGACAGTGGGGCCGTTTTTATACGGGTTGAAGTTGGGTCTCTCCGAAAGTAATAGGAATCTTAAGGGCAGTGGTCCTAAGAGTGTATTTGGAAGTAAGAAGCGAAAAGTCTTCCTTCGATTTGCCGACGATATAGTCCTTATGGCAGAATCGCTGGAGGACCTAAGCACTATGCTCAATGACCTCAATAGTGTTTCCCAACGGATAGGTCTTAAGATGAACATGGACAAAACAAAGATCATGTTTAAATGTCCATGTCACACCTATGCCGGTAGTTGTTGGGAACACTAAGCTCGAAGTTGTTGACGAGTATGTTTACCTGGGACAAATAGTCCGATTAGGTAAGTCCAACTACGACCGAGAGGTCAATCGAGGGATTCAACTCGGTTGGGCAGCGTTCGGGAAATTACGGCACATCTTCTCGTCAGGTATACCTCAAAACTTGAAAACGAGACTGTACATCCAGTGCGTGTTGGAAGTGATGACATATGGAACTGAGACGTGGTCCTTCACTGGTGGCCGGATGAGGAAGCTCAAGGTCGCTCAGTGAGCTATGGAGAGCGCTATGCTCGGAGTTTCTCTGCGTGATAAACTCAGAAATGAGGATATCCGCAGTAGAACCAGAGTGACCGACATAGCCCAACGGATTAGTAAGCTGAAGTGGCAATGGGCCGGCCATATAGCTCAAAGAACCGACAACCGATGGGGAAGAAAGGTTCTCGAGTGGCAGCCTCGTACCGGCAGGCGAAGTGTAGGGCGGACGCCCTACACCTCGCCCTACTAGATGGATTGACGACCTGGTAAGATATGCAGGAAGTCGATGGATGCAGGTGGCTCAGGACCTCGCTTTGTGACATTCTTTGGGGGAGGCCTATGTTCAGCTGTGGACTTGTGAAGGGCTGTAATGATGATGATGATGATGATGAAGACAGCAATAATGCTTCATTAGTTGATAAAGTGGACTCATCCAACTGAATTGAAAATTGACTAGTGTATAACGAAAACTGTTCCAAAAGTCTGTGAAAATGATACTACTCCAGGTTCCAAGGACGGATAACTAGTTTATTATTGGTCAGTTAACTAAAGCTGGCATGTTCACAGTATTCACACTTATGCAATTTCTCTATACAGTATGTTTAAAAATAAATGATTTTGGTTCAAAATGCGACTCTAGTCTAAGTGCAGATTAGAGTTAGGTTTTAATAAGATTAGGTACGTTGTGGATAAATAAATAAAAAATATGTGTTGCTTGCTATAATATATTATAATTATTACATTATTGCTTTTAGTCAGAATCGTAAATTAAATCTTCTACCCCACTCAAACTTTCATCGCTCGAAGAACATGATGTTTCACCGTCGGAATTTCCTAGTGTAATTATAAATGAATCAGTGAAATTTTCCACTTTTAGTTCCAGTTGAATATATTTTTCCTGATGTCCTCGCGTCTTTCTCCAAACGTCACTAAACATATCAAGAGTAATAGAATCTGCTTCTTTTCTAAATAATTCTTCCACAGGTTTTAAGTTAAACTTAACGTTTTGTGATGCAACTTTCCCTTTAATTATACCCCACAGTAACTCTATTGGGTTGAGTTCTAGATGGTAGGGTGGTAGGCGCAATACACTGTGTCCGCGTGATCTTGGAGGATTTTATCAAGTACAAATTGTACATAGTTTGGCTTATTTTTTTTAATAATATCATATTGCATAGGTTTTGTGTTTCTTTCGGGATATGATATATTATATTTGTCCAACCAAGCTAACATGTCTCTTTTTTTTTGAATTTGATGCAGGCATTGGATCCGATACGACGTTGTGGTACGATGCATTATCGACTACTAAAACTGACTGTGGTGGTAAATTTGGAAGAAGTTTTTCTTTAATCCATTTCTGATAATTACCAGCATTCATATTACTGTGATAATCTCCCTTTTGCTTTTTTGCTGGATAGATAAGCAAAGCTTCTGGAATAAATCCTTGTTCCGAGCAGGCATGAACTATCACTAGCATGTCGCCCTTGGAAATAGGTACTTTACAACCTTCGCTCGTTTCGTCGGACCATGATCGTGGCAACGTATGCGAGCTGTGTATGTAAGATTCATCCGTATTTATTATATATATATTATATTATAGGTCGGCCTTGTGATCTATATTCTTGCAGTTTCGAAAGATATAATGTTCTTTTGAGTCTAATGTGCCTTTTTTCAATAAGTAGTTTTTTTATTATTTTGTGTCTTATTCCATCTGAAACTTAGCCTCCGAACGACCTTTCTTAATGAAGAAATGCCTCCCTCAAAGTTGATACTTTCTTTTAACACTTCTAATAACTTTTTTAATGTCGGAAATGTATACTGAACCAGATGAAAGTTGTAGATATTTCGCCTTATGACTTCTTGGTCAAAACTATCTACTGAAGATTTTTTTGCTAACCTTGGTCGCTTTTTACCCGGTGTTCTAAAGGTAACTTGAGGTACCAATGTTTTGTATGCTGGTGGCTCTCCTTCTTCTGAGGTAGACTGTTGTGATGTTGACGCTTTAACAGACGCTATAACTTGATTGCGTACTTCACAAACAACTCGTTAAACACTTCTCTGAGAAACACCAGTCGCATCTGATGTCGAACCGTACAAATCTTTCATTAAACGATCTCCACCATCACTTTTTTTATTATGATAATGCATGAAATAGTTAAAACGGTTGTACGTTATTTCACGAGATTGTCCTGTTAAAGTATTGCCGGAACCAATTCTTTCAGAAGACATTTTATTCTAAACTCCAAATATGTGAATAATTAAACGCGCTGCCTGTCGATCACACGTGACTGACGATAACGGTTGAATACCAAAAAGACCACGCTGTATCTATAAACAGTATTAAAAGCAAAACAAACTGTCCCCCTTCACACTCATAAGCTCGATCGCGCGAGAGAGAGACGGGCAGATGATTTTCATGATGCGCATGCGGTGCGACGTCACTCCAAGGGCTTATTCACAGACACTACACAAGCGCAACGTGTAAATGTGTTGTACGTTTTTTAACTTCCCAGCTTTGTTTAACTGACCTATACGTATAAATAAGTGTCTTATGCTATCTTAACTAACAGAACCATACCGCGTAGTATTTCGCTTTTAGCGCCATTTATCAACAGAAAATGTAAACTTCAAACTAAATTTTCATCAGTTTAGATTATTGAACACATTGAACTAGTCTTCAGATGATTGCAAAATTACTTCAATGTTTTCAGCCGTATTAGCCATAGGCTGTTGATCATCAACTCGTCTTTGCACAGAACTATTGCTCAAAGGAATTTTTCGAATTATGTCTGCCGCTGGTATATGGAGCACAGTAGTTATAACTTCTTTTATTGTCGGCAAAATTAACGTGTATCCGATGGTGTGTGGTTTACCTGTTTAAGAAATTAACAGAGATATTGTATGAAGCTTGAAGTCCGTCATCGTCTTGCTTTGCAGCCACCGAAAAAAGTTTTGATACACGTGGCTGAGCATTATGCTTCTTTTCCAGGTGTTGAAAATAGGCTACATTTTTATCCTTCTTATCTGGATGCATTTTATTCAAATGATCTTGAAGTCTTGAAGGCTTCATCACTTCGTTAAAAAATGTTTTTGAACAAAGAAGGCACAAAGGCAAAGATGGATTTGTCGAATTTTCTATGAATCCATATTTAATATATTCTTCACTATATTGCCGTCTCTTCTCTTTGCTTCCGACATGGCTTTGTTTTTACTAATATGTTAATAGTGTTGAACTTAAATACATGTTTAAAAATTGCGCGCGAAACCACTAATGAAAATATAAAAATTATTACGAGCTTTTATATAGGATTTAACCCTTAGCACCACACGCTACTTCTAGCCACACATCTACACGCGTGGGGTCTTATATCCCCCTTAAAGATAAACCGTGTATCAGTACTATTTTTATCATAAGTCAGGATTTTTTATACGAAATAAATTAAAGGCATTTTATGAATGTAATAAAAATATTTATTTATAATTTTAAACTTTAAAATTGCCACTTCTAGCATCAAACAAAAAAAGGATAAAAAAACACGTTATATTTTTAGAGTTAGTATTAGACATCAAATATATAATAAAATTTTGAATCAAAAAATAAATCGAATTGTTTTTCTAATTATTCTTATCTTATAAACTACAAAACAGGTATAAAGATCTATGAAAATACTAAAACATCTAAAATCACAAGTGGAATGCACATAACACTTCGCGAATATCGAAATTTCATTCAAATGTAGGAACCTAATTTCAATCTTAATCTTTACTATCAAAATGATGCTTATAACGTAACTATCAGTTTTCCTGACATTTTGTACATATTTTGAAGTTTATAGAATGAATACGACACACGTTTTCATACATTTGGAGCACACGTTTGTTAAGTATAGGCTGAGTCAGATATATGATTTTCTGAGTAATATGTGATCTCTTCATTGAAATGTTCTAAAATCAAGTCAATCATATCTTCAGAAAATAGAAAAGAACATGCATCAAATGGAGACATTTCGTTTTTGGCTTGAGCAGGACCCCTTAGTCCAGGCAAACAAATATACATGATGTTATGTGCTGAACGCGTGATTGCGATGGTGGTATTTTCGACTATTTTTATCTCTTTCTTCAATAAAATTCATTACTTTTCCGGTCTACTTGTCCATTGTTTTCTATTTCTTCGTTTTCTGAGTCAATCTTCGTTTCTTCTTCACTTTCAGCGTCGTGATCACTGACTTCATACTTCGCGTCAATCAAAATCGATGTGCTTTAGGAAAAACATCCTCAATTTCGTTTTCTTCTCACTCGAAGTCATTTAACAGATTTTCTCTCTATTGAGGTTTAAAATTTTTATTCATAGTACGCTACAAAACCTACAAAAAACAAATAAATCAGGAAATGGATAAAAAAATACTTACGTAATTACACTTGTGGGGGACCTTAGTCCCGTATCGATTCGTACCTGTTGAACTAAGCATGCTAGCCTGGTATGTTCCATCCCCGTGAGACCTCGAGAGGAACTGGGAATACTTGGACGCTCGGCCGCGTTACTCTTAAAACAATTAAAATATTTTCGAAAATATGTGCGGTGGGGGAGCTAGGTCCCCCACCTGTGGTGTTAAGGGTTTAATACAGCACGCACCGACAGGAATAAGACAAATACGGACAAACTCGTTTATCTCTTTCGACGCTCAATCGTACTGAGCAAGTTAAGACAAGTATAAATGAACTAGCCGATTGCTTTTGAATTGCACCAATAGCGTTATTTAATTTGTTGTCCTACGATATTTATGTTAAGTATTTCTAGTTTAAATTCCATCATACAGGGCATAAATATAAACTAATTATTCTATATTGAGTAGTTGGTAGGTTTTAATTTTAGTAAATTTTAAAATGTAAAATATCTAAATAAAATTAAAAATTAACCATCGCCCCCCCCCCCCTAAACCACGCCGGCGCCCTCCATTTTTTTCTGGGCCCCTTAACGCCCCTCTGTAGGTCTCTAACGCCCACAACAGTGCGTTATAACCCACTTTGAGAAAGACTGATATAGTTGATAGAGCTTTAAGGTGTTTCTGTCTGGTAGAATGAGTTTTTAATACACCGTATTCTGATAATAATTCGCAATCACATTTAGAACACTTTGCTTTATACTCACTTTTACCGGGTTTTAGCCAATGTTTAAAAATTTCTAGATTTTCCCAATCGGAGCGGTGTTTCTGGGCTCTGTGCTTTTCCTTCTGTTCTTTAGATAACTCGTGTCGTCTTGCCAAAGTCTTCTTTGGATAGACTGGACTAGGGCGACTCGGCCCTGCTGTTAGGTGTTCGTCCTTCATAATAAACAAGAAAATATTAATATTTTCAATCAAATACGTGCTATCAAACAAATATTAAACTGTTGATAACTGTCCTCAAAAACGACGAGAAAAGATCTGTGAAGAAAAGTAAACAAACAAAACGCATGCTTACCAACATTATGTAATACTGCCTAGTTACGTATACAATTGTATTCATTAATTTACTTGTATAAAAATCAAACATATAATCGATATTAATATATACGGAATATACGATTTTTGTTTCGATCGTATTTGCATATAGGTAACTCTTAAAAAAATCGTATGAAAACGATTTAAATCGTGCATCCGGCAACACTGAATCGAAGTGAGAAATAGAAATGAAAAAAAAAAACGTACAGAGGTCCTTACCTTGTTACCTTGCTAAACATAAACAAGTAACTACAAATTCAATGAGGGTAGCCCTGTCCGCCGCAATAAGGTGGACTCAGGTAGCGAGTAGCGCACAGCGGTGGCACATTCCTATTGTTATTGCCATTTATAGCCTGACAACTCAGTTGATAACGCGGGCGCTATAGCGGTTTGAGAAGTGTTCATTTGCGACGTTTGCCCAAATAGCTGGAGCACGGGTCGGCAAGTAGTTTTAGGTGGGATCCGGATACTGTGGAAATATTTTAATGAGCTCCGGAAAAAGCAATTGATAATAACTAAGTGCTAACTATGTATTATTTTGGTTTCAAATCAAAATCTGAATTGTAAAACACAAGACCTAAAAATCAATGTGAGAAACTACACCGACGGTCTTGAGCCAGTTTTTTAATAGTTTGGTTCTCGAGAGGAACAGCAAACTCGACGTTCGTTAATCTCGAACGATTTTTCTTTCTTAAACAATTGTTTTTTGAGAAAGATGATTCACATACGTATGCCAAGTCAAACATAGTGGCCAAATTTATAGCTAGTTTCGTGCAATTTTCACATTTTTCTGGGACATGTTTGGCCCAAAATTCTTCAGTGGATACCTATACATTCGTAAAGACACATCTTGCAAATCAATTATCTCCATTTGAAGTCATGGCCTCGACAGATTAAACAACTTGGCAGCCACATCTGTCCATTCTGGCACTATATCAACTTCAAATGGCGTTTTAAGAAACGTAGATAGGTTGTCATCCTTTGCAACGTCTTGGAATCTTGTAGCAAATTTTACAAATACTGCAAAGTCTTCTTCAGAGTTCTCCTTTTTATATTCAAGAATTGTCTGAAAATTAATAAATTCTTGTCTTGCAATATATTTATCAAAGATATCCAGCTTGCGACGAAAAGCAGGCACGCTTTGTATCAGATCACATATTAATTTTCCATTTCCTTGTAACTCTATGTTGAGCGCATTTAAATATTTCAAAATATCTTTTAGAAAAGCCACAACTAGCACATTGCGTTTGTTGGTTATGAAATCAAAGTGCTTTCTGGCTCCCTGCGTATCTAAGTTTGGAAGCAGGAGGTTACTTGTTCTTTTATTAGCCAGAACCGTTCATAACTTGACCTATACTTAGCCAACGAACATAGTGTGTGGCAGTAAGTCAGAATACCTTGAATCTCATTCAGAAAGAAATTCCTTGAAATGTCAGTGCTGAAGAGCAGAGTGAGATCTCATAAAATTAATCAACTTGACCAAGCTGTCCATTACTTCTTTCAGTGTAGTACTAAGTTTTCCACTAAGGGCTGCCTGTTGAATTATTCACCGATATGATATTAGATCTGAGTTTTTGTCCCTGATTCTCTTTACTACACCTTTTTCTTTGCCAATAATTACTGGGGCCCCGTCAGTTGAAAGCGCAACCATTTTATCATAACTAATGTTAGATTTAGTAATTCATCAATGACCTTGAATAAATCTTCTCTTCGAGTGTTACCATTCAACCGCAATATGGCTAGCAATTCAAAAATCTGACACTCAAGGTCAAGAACGAAAATAGACATTTGTTCATCATCAGCAATGTTACATGAGACATCAAGTGCTATGGCGTAGCAAAGTGCCTTTTGCAGAAGCTTACGAAGAGTGTTTTTAATACCAGCAGCTAAAATTTCCGTACTTCGTATATTATTTGTCGCTGATAATGGAATACTTTGAATTGCAGCGACAACATCTTTTTTTCTTCAAAAAGTGCCGTGACTACTTCCAACATTCATACATTCCGTTTCTCGTGTTTATTAAGGCGAGGAGAATAGACGACTTTTATGAATTTGAGGGGGTGAAGCAGATGAAGTAAGGGATAAGTAGTCTCGCCCACTGCGGAGTGCACCGCGTGAATCTTGCCGACGCTCGACGTAAAATGTTCAATTGGTCCAACACGCCGTTGTCCGCCTTCGCACCGCGTTTCCGCGATGACTGGTGGTTCGAATACCATAAATTTATTTTCGTATCTAAAATATGTACATATTATTGTTTTGTTATTCTAAAAATATTACGTACCTACATATTTTCGTGATGTCATTTTTAAAATATGTACATATTCTACTTTTAAAATCAACAATAATAGTTATTTTCTAGAAAAAGTTATCGAAAAATTTTGTAACAGATTCATCAAATGAATAATAAATTAATTCTTAAATAAAATAAGTGGCTTTGGACCAAAATGTTCAATCATAGAAATGGCCTATTCTTGAAACGGCAAGTTGTAATAACTGTGAATTTATAAAACAATTACTTTTATTCCTATAGACATAATATTTTTATTCACAATCAAGAATAAAATAAACCATTATGAACAAATTTTACTATAGCTAAAATCAAAAAAACAAAACAGCTGTTTCATTTTTTTCCCAAGTGAATAACCTTTTTGGCATAAAACAGCGGTTTTTTTTTGGGATTTGTGGGTAATTTGAAGGATACATAAAAATTAAATAAGCTAATTATTTTAATTTAATTATATTTTTTTGATGTATTTACGCATCCGGAGCGAAATATAATTATGTAAATTGTGGAAAGAAAGATCATTCAGTCAGCATTTTTCTGTGCACCAAGGCATATTTTGTGTCTTTGGCTACAGCCCTCAACTTATTGCACATATTGCGCAATACATGGTTTCGGCATTCAACTTTTTGAACGCTATGATTCAATGACAATGCCTTATAATTATTTCCGTAGAATCGCGATGACCAACAGCCGTCGACATTTACGTCTATTAGAGATATGCCATCTTTGCTCAATGTTCCTTCAACTATCGCTGCATCACGTTCACGCCATAGCTTTTGCAGCCATGTAATTTAAAAATTTTGATTCCTACGAGGGATTGAAAAGTACTCGGCCTAACCAAGAAAATAAACACATACTAAATCAGTTATATTTTTATTTTTCTACATAATCACCATCAAGTTCAATACACTTTTGCCACCTCCCCTTCCAAGCATTTAGACCGTTGAAAAAAAATGATTCTTTCTTAGAGTCAAAATATGCGTCTACAGCTGCTTTACCTCGTCGTTTGTCGAAAATCTTTGACCTCCCAAGTGCTTTTTTAGGTTAGGGAACAGAAAGAAGTCTGATGGTGCCAGATCAGGTGAATACGGCGGATGCGGTAACAGTTCAAAGCCACAGTTGTGAATTTCAGCCATTGACTGTACTGACGTGTGAACACGGGCGTTATCTTGATGAAACAGGACTTTTCTTCTGAGCATTCCTCGAGGTTTTTTCTTTTATTTCCTCTCGTAAACGACGTAGTAAGGTGCAGTAGTAATCTGAGTTTATAGTCTGACCCCTTTCAAGATAATCAATCATAATCACACCTTTCGAGTCCCAGAATACTGAAGCCATCACCTTATTTGCCGACAAAATCGACTTAGCCTTTTTAGGGGGTGGTGAACCAGGTCTTCTCCACTGTTTTGATTGTTGTTTTGTTTCCGGTGTACAGTAATGAACCCATGTTTCGTCTATAGTAACAAAATGATTCAAAAAATCATCTGCATCTGCTTCAAATAACTCCAAACAGTCGCGTGAAATAGTCAATCGCGTCCTTTTTTGTTCAACTGAAAGCAGTCGCGGAACCCACCTCGCAGACAACGCAATTGTAGCTTTTTATAGATAACTATGCCAAATTTCAATCATCTCCGTCAAATTTTCTCCGACCAAATTCCCGTGAAAGACATAGAGACTGACACCGAAGTGGCTCCAGAAGTGATCTAATTTGTTGATTTTTGTAGGAAGCAGTGATGATCTTTATAAATTGAAGCTCACGCGTGCGTAGCCGCGGGTAAAAAGCTAGTATATTTATATAGCCAAACTATATGAGAAATACTCTTAAATAATAATAATCAATAATAATAATTTACACAACATATTTAAAATTAATTAGAGTTATGAAAGCTGACGCGTGGAACGTTAACCCAAAAGTACGAGGGTGGATTGAAAAGTACTCGGCCTAACCAAGAAAATAAACACATACTAAATCAGTTATATTTTTATTTTTCTACATAATCACCATCAAGTTCAATACACTTTTGCCACCTCCCCTTCCAAGCATTTAGACCGTTGAAAAAAATGATTCTTCCTTAGAGTCAAAATATGCGTCTACAGCTGCTTTGACCTCGTCGTTTGTCGAAAATCTTTGACCTCCCAAGTGTTTTTTTTGGGTTAGGGAACAGAAAGAAGTCTGATGGTGCCAGATCAGGTGAATACGGCGGATGCGGTAACAGTTGAAAGCCACATTTGTGAATTTCAGCCATTGACTGTACTGACGTGTGAACACGGGCGTTATCTTGATGAAACAGGACTTTTCTTCTGAGCATTCCTCGACGTTTTTCTTTTATTTCCTCTCGTAAACGACGTAGTAAGGTGCAGTAGTAATCAGAGTTTATAGTCTGACCCCTTTCAAGATAATCAATCATAATCACACCTTTCGAGTCCCAGAATACTGAAGCCATCACCTTATTTGCCGACAAAATCGACTTAGCCTTTTTAGGGGGTGGTGAACCAGGTCTTCTCCACTGTTTTCATTGTTGTTTTGTTTCCGGTGTACAGTAATGAACCCATGTTTTGTCTATAGTAACAAAACGATTCAAAAAATCATCTGCATCTGCTTCAAATAACTCCAAACAGTCGCGTGAAATAGTCAATCGCGTCCTTTTTTGTTCAACTGAAAGCAGTCGCGGAACCCACCTCGCAGACACCTTGTGGAAACCCAACTCGTTGACAATGATGTTTTGAGTTCGTTCATAAGAGATGCCTATAATCTCGGCTATCTCTCTAATTTTTAATCTGCGGTCTCCCGTTATTAAATCAAGTACTTTTTTAATATTTTCGTCAGTAGTTGACGTCGAAGGCCTTCCAGAGCGGGGTTCATCTTTCACACTCTCTCTACCACGCTTAAATTCTGCTATCCATTTTTTGACGGATGAATATGACAGAGCACAATCGCCTAATGTACTGACCATGTCACCATGGATGGCTTTTGATGATAGCCCCTTCTTATGGAGGTACTTAATGACGGCACGCTGCTCGATTTGCTCCATTCGCGGAAATTATGTCCGATTACTTTGTTAATAAATTTATAAAATCACAACTAATTATCGCACACGTTTCGAACTTCACACAATGAACTAGTCTGAACTGAACTAAATAATGTGGGTAGATTTGATTTTTAGAATTGAATGGATCTGTGTTAGGCCGAGTACTTTTCAATCCACCTAGGTATTTTTCATAAACTTTGTTTTGAACTTGAGCATAAGTTGTTTTCGTAAATATGGGTATGTCCATACATGATGTAATTTCTTCAAATTGCGAAAAACCGATACCAATAGAAGTAATTCCTGTAACGGTACCCACGACATTATGTGTACTTTATATATTTTCGCTTCTGACAATAAAGACGTCTTTACACATATTGCATCTAAACTTGAATCTGAAGATGAAGCCAATCCTGTTTCCTCTATGAGTGATATTTGTGAGAAACCGCAATTCAACAAAGAACTGTGGCCGGATATAGTTTGCAGCTGCTGGATAAAATACATTTTGTCAACGCCTCTTCCACCATGAACTGGTGGGTATATATTATCTTCTTGAATTTCGGTCAACGAATGTTTTTGTAATCTTAAACTTAAACAAATAAGTTTTTAAATTGAAATACATGGTTATTATTATATCATGTGTTTTTTTTAGAAAATGAGGTATTACAACAATGTTCATTTTGAATAATTTGTATAGACATCATATATGTATAAACTTACTCATGAAAAGTTTTCCCCGATGGTTCATCGACTGACGGATTGTTTGTCAACCGTTTCTTTTTACTATAAAAAATAAAATTATATTGTAATTATTTCAAAAATACGAAAATCAAAAAAAAATATATAATTACTGAAAATTTGTTTCAAACAAGAAACATAATAAAAAAAAAGACAATTACTTCAAATAAGAAATCAGCAAAAAGTATACCCATGTTATGTGGGATTAAAACCCGGGGATAGACATTGGTTGGAAAATGGGAAATGAACTGTTATTGGCATAGACGCTGGCTGATTCTACTCGATACTGTTGACTAGGCAATATTACTAAGGTCGGACGTACCTGAATATACGAAGGCGGATGCTCCTGCGCTCATGTGCTTCTTCGGGGATCCCAGCTACGCGGATTTCGGTCAATCATGATTATCGATTTCGAGGAAGAACTTGCGGCAGAACATATATTAGGGAGCAGCGAAAAAACGTGCCTTTTCTCACGACGCGCGGCGTTTGACAGCATGTCGATCACGTGACGGAGAGATGTCCATAATTTTAACGGACCAATAGTACGCAAAAATCACATCGACCCGCGAAATACACGGACATCCAAACCGAAGTAACATTGGTGTACGAGGGCGAACTTTCGGGAATCAAGGAAGTGACACAACATTACTATTTAAAAATGTATTTACTGCTTTTCGAGGTATTCTCCGCGAAATTTGACACATTTTTCCATACGATCAAGGAAGTGACACAACATTACTATTTAAAAATGTATTTACTGCTTTTCGAGGTATTCTCCGCGAAATTTGACACATTTTTCCATAGAAGTTGGGGTCTCCAAAATGGCCGTTTTTTAGGCGTCCACAGCTTCTTCAGGTGAAGAAAATCTCTGTCCACGCAATTTATTCTTTATTTTAGGGAAAGTATAGAAATAATTAGCGTTTAGGTCGAGGCTGTACGGCGGATGGTCTAATAATTCTATGTTATCTTGCTCTAAAAACTTTTGTTCTTTGTGCGGTGTGAGAACTCGCATTGTCTTATTTGTCTGAGTTATTCCGGGTCGATGGTACAGATGGGCGTGCCTCAAGGCTCAATTCTCGGCCCCTTTCTGTTTCTTGTATACATTAATGACTTACCTTACATAGTAGGAGATAACCATGATATAGTATTAATGCAGATGACACTTCTTTAATTTTCAAATTAAGTCGACAATTGCTAAAATATGACGAAGTAAATAATGCTATATCTAAATTAGTAAATTGGTTCAATGTTAATAATTTAAATTTAAATGGCACTAAAACGAAATGTATGAAATTTATGACTCCAAATGTCAAACAATTAAATACTAATGTAATTTTAAATGGGGAGAAACTGAGTCTTGTAGATACCACCATTTTTCTTGGAATCACACTAGACGCGAAGCTTCAATGGAGCTTATTTCGTCTTGTCTCAATTTACCTGCAACATGCGGTAAACATAAGACAACTTATAAAAGTCATGGTTTCCCATGTAGAATTTCAATGTTTGTTAATTGAGACGTTAAAAAATAACAAAATATTGAATTTGCGCAAATTAAAACAATAATAAATCAGTTATAACTAGAGGTATTAAATAAAACAAAATATTATCTCCAAATCTTACCAGATCTTTTACTAGTTCTTCAAAAATCAAATAAAAATTATATAAAATCAAAAACAAAAAACAAACTTCTTCATAAATCGTCAAAAAATTAATCTCGATTTTGAGACCGAAGGTAATTTGAGATCTCAATTTGCCCACATGTCTCAAATTAGCCTTTAACACTAAGAAAATTAATAACATTTGCAACTTATAATAAAATTTAAACATTGAGATCAAAATTGGAGTCTAAGCTATTAGGAACGTTTTATTGCGATACATAGGCTATACCTAGGCATACCTACGCTTTGAAGTGCGCACAAAAAAAATATTATTTTACACAATTTTATTAGTCTTATAATTAAATATTAATATTAAAAATGTATTTTCCCCTTTTCACTTGATTGGGCTTAATTGTATTTATTATTCGAGAAGTGTCAATTGTCATCATGTCATCCACTGCTGGAAATATGTAAATACCCTTTGTAGCTGACAAACATCTCATGAAGCGACAGGTCACTTTTCCGTCGCTAACCACGTTCGTAACTTGAGCAATAAACTTCTTTTCAGTTTGTTTTTTCGTATTCTCATTGTAGAGTAATTCGACAACAACAAAAGAATCTGGTGAAATCTCCGAATTATTTACAATTTCTGTATCGATATCTTTAGAGCAACCAGCACCACCATCACTAGGTACA
Organism: Parnassius glacialis; assembly: GCA_033319125.1. Taxonomy (NCBI): domain Eukaryota; kingdom Metazoa; phylum Arthropoda; class Insecta; order Lepidoptera; family Papilionidae; genus Parnassius; species Parnassius glacialis. Next base: position 8,057,668 of record JAVANC010000014.1, read on the forward strand.
GAAACTTTAAATTGTTCGTCAGTATAGACCGATTGGTCTACATTGAGTGGATCTTCATTTTCTTGGTTCTCATTATGTGGGATGTTAGTTATACGTGATGACGCCGATCTTTCATCATCATCAGGAAACATGTCATGAACATCATCAAAAAACACTGTGTCGAACTAATTATTGTCATCGGATGATGAGTTTGCAGTATTCAAAACTGCTTCCCTCCATTCTTCTAAATCACTGCAGGAAGTGCTTTCATCATCGACGATCTTTTTTTTTTGTTTTTTCGTTTTATTACGTTTCGTCTTAGTCTTTAATGATTCGGATAAGTCCTCCACTGTTACACCTTTACCTGGAATAACTGCCACCTTTTTTTTTCTTCGGGGCTGTGCTGCATTCTTTTGTTCGCATATCTTCGAGATACATTTTAAACGTTTCTAACCATTGCTGAGATGCATTATTATGGATTTCTTATTAGATAGATTGCCTACACAGGAAGATACATTAATCTTCCTGTGTAGGCAATCTATCTAAGACTCTTTTTTCATTAATTGGATATATCCCAGCTGCTTCAAATCCGGACTTCAAATTTTTTCCCATATTTTCTATTTTATCCAGAGTTTGCTTTAAAAGCCTCGGAAAAACATGCTTCGGCATTACTCCTCTATTTTTTTCCTTCCAAGACAGCAGAACAGACCTCCATTTTATTTTTAATGGTCGAAACACTGCTACATCGAGGGGTTGGCACAACCCCGTACTATTTGCCGGTAAACAAACAAATTTAATATTATAGTCAGTACACTTTTGTATCACATCTAATGAAAAATGACTGCTCAGATTGTCACCAATTACAACCACGGGTCCTCTGCCATTAAACGATTCAACATAAGGAATAATGACCTTCAAAAACCAATCCTCAAATATTGTAGTGTCAAACCATCCACTTCGAGATCGGTTGTAAACTGTATTTGGAGGTCCTCCTTCCGTCCAATTATTATATAAATATTCCGCTTTATAAACGACGTACGATGGAAGCAAAACACCTGACGCTGTCCCAGCCAACATTACGGAGGTACTTGATTTTGATGAGTCAATGATTTTATGAGCATGCTTAATACCTCGACGTACCAACACTTTCTGGCGTCCCGGGTCATCAGACATATTAGTCTCGTCAAAATTTACTATTGCGGCCGGATCTACATCCTCCAAGGTGGTTTTTAATTCTTGGAAGTATGATTTTAATGTCTCCTGCGTAACTCCAGCTCTTTGGCGTTTAATATTTTCTGAGAGCCTTACAGATAAAGTGCTTTTATGGCGCCGTAGAAAACCTTCCAGCCAATATCGTCCCGGTAAGTTACCTTTGAAACGTGTCTCATTTAGACCTAGCCTATCTAGATGTGATTTCACGAGTAAAGATAGGTCTAAACCTGATAGTGGATATCCCCAAGCAGCAGCTGTAATTATTGATTGCACAAAGACTTCCTCCAGAGCTTCACTGAAAACTTTAGGACGGCCGACTTTGTTTAATTGTAGCCTTCGGTGTTTTCTATTTAAAGTTGCTCGAGGTATTTTAAATTTTTCTTCCGCTTCCCTCAAAGTCATGCCAGTGTCAACTGCTGCCATAGCAGCTTTCAAAGTGTCCTCACTATAATATTCGGTAGGGTTTCGCCCCGAGAACTCTTCGTCTTCGCGAAAACATAATTACTGAAACAAAAAAAAAATGTATCATCAATAATTATCATAATTACTTGACATTGAACCACTAACGATTTGAATAAAATTTGAGACATATGCACCTAATTTGACTCATAAGCACCTAATTTGAGACATGGTCTCAATTTTCCATCATAAAAATAAAATGCGTCCAGTTTGAGGAAATTTTAAATTTATTCTGGCAACATTTAACAAATAGTCTAAAACATGGAGTTTTTTTGTCTATGGGAACATGCTTCACAAGATGGGATTGATTAATCGATTTCACATTACTTATTAGTCAATTATCAGAGTTCTGAGGTATATGTAGTACAACAATATATTTCACAAACAAATTAATGTCTATTTCTCAAAAAATACTACTTACCTGGTAAAAAATCCTTCACGACAGCAAGTATGGAACCTCACACAACAAATTTGAAACTGAACTGTCAGTGTTGCCAAAATAATAATGATACTACATGTAATAATATATGCCATGGAAGTTTAGTCTCAGTTTACCTTCGAGTCTCATGTTGTACGCATTTACGGTTTATGAAAATGTAATGTACGTACACAAAAATAAAAGTAGTTTTACAAAAATAAGTGATATTTATTCTGTAAATACTACGAACAGACAGAAGCTAGTAGTACCAGTTACTCGACTCCCATCGAGTCAGTAATTCATTCTTGTGGCGATGTATACGCTTTTACAACAAAATTCCAGAAAATATACAAAGTTTGACCTGCTCAAAGTTCAAAAACTTTATTAAACTAAGTTTGTATAAAAAGGGTTATTATAGTATTAAAGAATTTATAGATGATAATAACCCCTGCAAATGAGGTGATCGCTACCAAGCTATTTCTTATTTGTTGTGTTGTTAATTTGTGTAACATACATGATTGTAAGCTGTTATTTAAAGGAAAGTCCCGCTGGGTTTCTTGCTGGTTCTTACCAAGACAGAGGTTTTTTTTCGAACCAGTGGTAATTATACAAAAGAGTGACTTTCAATAAGTATTATTTATAATCTATATTGAATAAAAAAGTTTCTGTTTCTGTTTCTGTCGTGATGGAGGATGATGCGTCGGTTGCAGTTCTCTTTACGGAGTTCAGAAATGACCTGTGGCAAACAAATGCTAGCATACCATTCTGCATTAACCGTTCTTTGTCTCTCAAGAGGAATAGTCGTAACATGGCCGGTTTTGGAGACAAACGTGGCCACCATTTTTTTGCAAAACTCCGTGAACGAACAATTTTTGTTGGCTTTAACTCATTTTCGAACACCCAAACTCGTGACTGGTTTTTTGTTTCGGGTTCGTACGGGTATATCCAGGATTCGTCACCTGATAGGATGTTGTATACAGCATTTGAGGATCCTGCGTGGAATCTTTCGAGAGTTCTGAGGCACCAAGTAACGCGAGCCGCTTTTTGCTTTTCACAGAGCGAATGCGGTATCCATCGGGAAAACAACTTTTTTACACGTAATTGTTCATGCAAGATTATTTGTATTTGACTCATGCCAATGTCTAAAGTTGCCTGAATTTCGCGGTATGTCACATGTCGATCTTCCTCAATCAGCTTACGCACAGCATCAACGTTTTCTTGGGTGACTGCAGTTTTTGGACGACCTTGACGGGGATCATCACTGAGCTTGTCACGTCCACATTGAAATTCAGCAAACCAGCGATAAATTGTGGTTTTGGATGGGGCTTCATCACCAAATGCAGAGATCATCCGGTCAACATACTGTTTTTGTGTTAAACCACTTCGAAAGTCATAATAAATCATCGCTCTTGAATTTTCTCGAGTCAATTCCATTTTCTCAACGACTAAACAAGTTTGACAAAACCTTGTGGCAAGACTGAGAATCTTTTTTTAAATAAATAAATGGTATTAGATTTTTAAAACCAAGGAGTTTTCAATTAAAAAGATTTTAATATGACAGGAACAGTGGAAATATTCCATTCCCGATACTTTTAGTGCAGCCTATGTAACAGTTGCGAGTATTCAGAGCAGATAAATAAAGAAATTTCGGCTGTTTATTAAACTAGCCAAACCATTCCTCCCGGCCTTGAAAGGGTAGCTTTCAAAGGTGTAATCATCTTTATCGACTACATTAATTTATTCTTAGTTCTATGAACCTTATTACAACATACTAAAGAATGTTTGTTAACTATTTATATCTACTTAATCCCACTAACTTCTATGACTTATTATCTAGAAGCTAATCTACCCTTTACCTAAATAATTTGTGAATTTTAGTGAGTTGGTAATGGACACAATTTAACCACTGGTCTTTGGTAAGTACCGTGCTTAATCCTTACCATTACTACTACACGTATAACGTCGTCCTTACCTTTCAAAGTTTGTGTTATAATGCCCAAGGGCCAATGTAAGGGCGTGATGTTATCCTGTATTACTACAACAACCGCTCCTTCCTTAACTGGGAAGGATGGTGAGTTCCACTTCTGGCGGGCTTGTAGTCTATATTCTCTCCTCCATCGCATCCAGAATGACTGTACCAACTTGTCTAAGAGTTCATATCGAGTTAGAAGATGCGGAATCGAATCATCAATATCAGGCACTGGCAGGAAATCAAGCGGGACGGTATGTAAAAAATGAGCTGACGTCAAAACTGCTGGATCTGAAGGATCAGAGCTAAGAACTGTAAGTGGTCGTGAATTCAATATGGATTCATTCTGGCTTAAAACTGTTTGAAGCTCCTCAAAGGTTAGAATTTGTTGGCCGATGACCCTATATAAATGGGTTTTTATGCACTTGATGTTATTTTCCCAGTAACCACCGAAGTGTGGAGCATTAGGAGGAATCAGTTTCCATTGGATACGACTTTCTGCTTTTCCCACACAGGTTTATATTCTTTCTTTAGAAAAGCGTACAAATCGCGAAGATAAGACTGGGCACCAATAAAATTAGTTCCGTTATCGGTATAAAAACATTGAACCGATCCCCGTCTAGCTAAGAATCGTTTCATGGCTGCCAAGAAGCAAGCTGTGCTGAGATCGCTTGCGAGCTCAATATGCACCGCTCGTGTAGTAAGGCATGTAAACAGGCAGATGTAAGCCTTACGGTTTTTTATACCTTTACCACGATATGGTGTTACTAGGACTGGGCCGGCATAATCGCATCCAGTATGGACGAAGGCTTTGACAACCGCTCTCACTCGAGGTTCAGAGAGGTCAGCCATCATAGGGAACCCAGGTTGAGGTTTAGATCGAAAACATACGTTGCATTTAGAGATAATGGCTCTAATTGCACGTCTAGCAAATAGTATCTAGTATTTAACACGGAGGACAGAAGATAGCAACGCTGGTCCTGTATGTAAATATTTGCAGTGGTATGAGCGTATGAGCAAGTCTACCACATGATCCTTACAAGGAAGAAGAATAGGATGTTTAAAATCAAAACTCTCCTGTGAGTTTGCCAAACGGCCACCTACGCGTAATACGCCATCCTTAAGAAATGGATTTAATTTTTTAATAGATGGAGAACGACATCCCCCTTTCTCCAAAAGTTGAACGTCATCACTAAAATGTTTTGACTGTATTACCTTCATAATTTCTAATTCCGTAAATTCCAAATCTGACTTAACTATGGGTCCCAGGGGTAGCTTCCTTATAAACTTTATATGTAGCTTAGTAGTCCAAGGAGGCCCCTGTAGCCACAGGGGGTGATTCATAAGTTGTGTAGGAGTTAATCCACGGGACAAACAATCGCACGGGTTTTCGTTACCCTTGATGTGGTAAAAGTGATCCGATGGTAAGTTGTCCTGGATTTTGGAGACTCTATTGGCAACAAACGTGTGCCATCGGTGCGGAGAAGAGTGAATCCAATTTAACACTACGGTCGAGTCTGAAAATGCTATCACCGAATCAATTGGGTATCTACTGGAATATATTTCCAAAACCTTTATTATTAATTTAGAAAGTAACAAGGCTGCACATAATTCCAGACGTGCTAATGAAACAACTTTCAAGGGCGCAACCTTTGACTTTGCGCATGACAAAATGGCAGTTGTCTGATTTTGTTTGACGTCTACTCGAATATAAACTGCGGCACCATAAGCCTTTTCCCTCGCGTCAGGGAAACCCAGAATTTTCACCGAACAGCCATGAACCACTCCAAGGTGCCGAGAAAATTTCATCTGGGCAAGCAGGGGAAGTTTCCGTCGGAATTTATTCCACAGTCGTGTAATTCGTTGTGGGGGATCAGCGTCCCAGTCTAATTTAGCGAACCAAAGCTCCTTGATTAAAAGCTTGGCATACAAAATTACAGGTGCTACCAGACTCAAAACATCAAACAAACGTGCGACAGAGGCGACAAATTGTTTCTCTTAGTGCAAGGGCGATCATCTGAAATTACCTCGAAGGCGAACTCATCATCACGAGGACGCCAGTAAAGACCTAATATTTTCAAGGTACCGTCCTTGTGAAATTCGACATTTTGCGACAAGCGATAATCTTCAGGAATATGTCCAAGTACCCTTGTGCTATTGCTACTCCATTTGACTACATGGAAGCCCTCAGCTTAAATAGACCGATTAACTCTTGAAAGGCAGAAATAGATATAATAGGCGATCTGAATTCATCAGTGAACTAGCTACATCGGCCATGTAAATATCTCTCTGCACGACTTCTTTACCTATAAGAAAACGATGACCCTCATCCTGTACTAGTTACGAGACAGTGCGAAGAGCTAAAAATGGGCTACACTTTAGTCCAAAGGCCACTCTATTGAATTCCAATGATTTTATTGGATTTTGAATATCTGAACCACCTCCTATTTGTCATCTCGACTGAAGCGATATAAGATACGCTGAAAACGTCGATCCTGCTTACGGACGCCTATCCTAAGATACATCTGCCTTACATCGGGTGTGATGGCAACAGGTAATAGTCTCATATTCATTAAGATTGTAAAAAGGTCGCGTTGAAGATTGGGACTGGCATATAAAAGAACATTTAAGGAAAATCCGCTACTAGACTTAGCACTTGCATCCAGGACAGGTCGGATCCGTGTTGATAATTTATCTTCCCTAAGAACAGCGAGGTGTGGCATGTAAAAGTGTAGAGGATCTTTATCGGCTGTATCAATAGGAGACAAATAACTTTGATCTATATAATCCTTGATTACACTGTCGTACGCCTCTCTTAGAGCGGGCTGAGCAGTAAACCTACGCTCTAAATGCAAAAATCTACGCCTAGCAACTTCCAAAGAATTACCAAAAAAATCTGGACTGAATTTGAAAGGTAAAGCTACTTCGTAACGTACGGAAGCAGCACGAGTGACAGTCTTGCTATAATTTTGTTCGCATGTTTTATCATCAGCACTAAAGAAATGCTTAGGATAAATTTCGCCGAGTTCCCACATTTTCTTAACTAGAGTCTTGACCTCAGATGTTGAAATAGTATGAAAAGCTACGACGGCTGGGGCTTGAGCCTGGATAACCGCTGGAGTATCTCCTAGAACTATGTATCCTAAAACGGTCTCAAGCGCATCCGGCGAACCGGGTTCCCCGATAATTTTACCAGGTCGTAGCATCTCCGCAAAAAGACTTACACCGATTAATAAATCTATTTCTCCTGGCATACCCCAGCCATCGTCCGCCATGGGAATACTACGCAGATTTTAAGGAATCTAGTATCGATATTACACGTTGGTAAATTACTAGTGATTCGATTTAACACTAAAACCTGAATATTAAATTTTGTACTATTAAATCGAGATCGAAAATAAACATTTGCCGCCCCCTAGACTATCTGTGATGAGCCACCTATTCCCTTCACCGTTACAGGTGAATTAGATTCGACCTTTAGCTGTAGTTTTGAACAACATTTTGTTGTTATATAATGTTTCTGGGAACCAGGATCCAGCAAATATCTTTACATCGCGACCATTGCGACCGGTGGCATAAAACTTTGCGGTTGCGAGACTTGCGTTGTTGATGATGAATCACATTTCGTAGAAGACAACGAGCAATACGATTCTTCTGGATTTCCTTCTCCAACCAAATAACCGTCACGCACTTGATTGGAGGAAGACTTCTTCAAGTTCTAGTGAGTTCAGTATTTCACTAGTATCATGTTCCTCGTTCACGGCCACAGTGGCGGTGCACGACTGCGCTGGAAATGGTTTATTTCCAAAATGAAGCAACGCGTGATGCCTGGCATTACACTTGCGACAAGAAGTGTTTGAGTTGCAATAAAAAGAGGTATGTTGATTACTCAAACAATTAACGCAGTAACAATTGTCCTTAACGAATTTAAATTCGTCTTTTGTCGTTTAGTCGTTTGAGTGCTGCGATTGTGGCCGCGTATCTATCTACCAAATTTTCTAAATTTATTGCAGAGGGACCGTTAATATCCTTTAATGCAAACAACTGATTTAGATATGTCGTAGCTAAAGCTCTGTTATCTTTGTATTTGTCTAGTAAAGTTTGGTAAATAATTACGTAATTATCTGCCGCCGGGACTATACCAGCACATATATGTTTTGCCTTTCCGGAAAGGTGGCTCATTAAGTAATGAATACGTTCCGAATCCGTTAACGTTATATTGTCGTGTATAACACGTTTAAACGTTTCGTAAATATAAGGAAAGTTTTGTAATTCACCATCGAAAATAGGCAATTCAATACGAGAAATCATAATAGTATGTTTCTGAGTAATTGCATGTGTGACGGCTTGCGATTGTGGGTTTGGTCTCTCCATACTATTCAGGATATCCTTAATAAAATAATATAAGTTGTCAAACGCTGATAACGGCTGGTTATTAATACTATAATCGGGATCTACTTCCAAATTTAATAAATTTATATCATCAGCATAAGTTACAAATTCTTTACGTAATTGATCGACGGCGCGAGTTTGTGATAAGAAATTATGCCGTGGTTTTTCATCTGTTTTCGATGATAGCTGAAAGGTCTTATTTATTTGAGAGAAATACAATTGACGCTTAGCTTCTAAAAATTTAATTTGCATAAGGCGTCTATCTTTTCCTGCACCCTTTATCGTCATTGTAAGTGTATTTATTAGAACACGATTATTGTACACGCACCTAGCCGTCCAACCCAAGGTCGATTCTCTCGGGGCCCATAAGCGGGAGATCCGAAGCACGACCAAGTGTGGGGCCGATGCCTTATGGTAAAATGACCTACACAATAGATAATCCTAGATAACTAATAGTACGTACCTGCTTCAGAAGCGGAGACTGGTCACCAGGATCGGTCAGGCTGAAGTGCATGTAAGTGGTGTTTGTGAGTGTGTGTGTTTAGGTGGCCTGAACCAGATGGCACGATGCTGCCCCGGAGGTGGTATTCTCCTGCGGCGTCCCCGGTAGCAATTTCTTTCTTCAAGGCACTAGGTCAGTCTATCCACGTTATTGTACATTTAACTAACTTCAATGAGAGAACTGAATTCCGTTAATCACAGTCAAAGACCCAATACCTGGCGCGACCGACGACAGTGGTACAAAGTTCACCTTCGTTCGCTCCGCGGCATATTATTTCGAACACCGAACGCGACTCCTTGAGGCACTTAACGAAACGGTGCAATTACATTAACTTCACAACAATTAGACACCCGGCGTGTAATATCCTAGGCTATTACTAGACAGTTCCTTGTAGTTGCATGATTTGCTAACAAAATAACGACACTATCAGAGGTACGATAGCTCGAGTCGACTTACCGCAAAAAAAAACAAACGTCCGTTACGATCGGCAAATTTTTACAATGAATCTCTCGACGTGTCCCGTTCGACACCGCCCGAATAGAACGCGAGCGGGCGAGGTGCGGTGTGACCTTGCTACGGTGCTATGCGCTTCGAACGTGCGTTAAGAATTCAATTTTCAAATGGTTAATATTGTGCCTAAACAAACTCCTGCCCCGGACATAAGGAATTATGTCCGCGAGTAGATTGGCAAACGGAACAAGATCGCGACGGCACGTTGCAAGACCGAATCTAGGACCAAAACCTCGGCCACCCTAGGCACCCCATCCGATGCATACGACAACTTAACAATGCGCCCACGGCGCCAATACAAAAACAGAGCGTTGGGTTCTTTAACCAACACGAGGTCTCCAACCCGAGGAGGATCCGTCTTGTTAGACTACTTTATTCGCTGCTGCAAAAGATGTAGGTATTCCAGAGACCATCGGTGCCAAAAACTCTGAGTCATCTGTTGCAGCAGGTCAAACCTCAACCGCGAAGAGTTCGTTTCCCTGAAGGGGTACTCGGGCAGGGCGTTAAGCGGCTGGCCAATCAGGAAGTGTCCCGGGGTTAGAACCTCCAAATCATTCGGATCGGACGAGAGGGGACAGAGGGGCCGAGAGTTGAGTACCGCCTCAATTTTACAGAATACAGTGGCGAGCTCCTCAAATGTCAAAATAGTTTCGCCAATAACGCGACGGAGATGCGTTTTTGCAACCTTAACCACTGCCTCAAAAATACCGCCCCAGTGGGGACAAGCCGGAGGGTCGAATTTCCACTGGATGCCCTTCTTGGTCATCGCATTACCTAAATAAGTCCTGTTACTGGACAGAAATTCGACGACCTCTTTCAAATATCTATCCGTGCCCTTATAATTCGTTCCGCAATCAGACCGGATCAGGTCCGGCAAACCGCGCCGCGATACGAAGCGGCCCAGCGTGGCCAAGAAAGCTTCCGTGCTGAGGGCACTTACAAGTTCTAAGTGAACGGCCTTAGTGGAGAGGCACACGAAGACGCAAAGATAGGCCTTATGTGAACGCGCGTTACGAAGGTTAGAGGACTTGACGAGGAAGAGGCCAGCAAAGTCTGTTCCGACTCCAGCGAATGGTCGGGTGGCAAGTTACCCATCATAGGCTGCGATATGGTAGCCTTCAATTTATAAAAAGATATGCACTTAAAGATGACGTTCCGAATGGTGCGTCGGCCAGCCAAAATCCAAAACTCCCGCTGCAGAATAGCCGAATGAGTGTTACACCCAGCGTGGGCGTTCTCAATATGATGGTGGGTTACCAGCAACCGGACAAAGGCGCCGTCCTTGGGGAGCTGTAACGGGTGTCGAGACCCGTACGGCAGTTGGGAATTTCTCAAACGTCCACCAACGCGCAGCATCCCAGCGTCGTCCAGGAAGAGGTTCAGACGGGCCAAAGTGCCCTTAACAACGGAGCCCCGCTTCAAGTTTTCAATCACGGGCTCCAATGCAACAAAGCTTTACGACGCTCGCTAGGGGACAAAACGAAATCAGAGATTCGGTTAGACGGGTCTCTCGAATTGCGGACTAATCGGCGCAACCAAGCAGTCACTCCTAAGAGCTTATCGAGAGAACTGTACCGTTCCAGAAGAGAGAGATCCCGAGTGGGCTTATCCTTGCCCACTCCTACTCGGGCTCGTAGGCCAGGCAATTCAATCGGTTCGGGGTAATTACACTGGGGCCAGAATGACTGAGACTCAGATAACCAACCGGGACCCCACCACAGCGGGTGGTTAACTAACGAGGGGGCCTCACAGCCGCGTGAAGCGCAGTCTGCGGGATTCAACTCCCCTGGGACATGTCTCCAGTTTAGAGAAGTCTCAGAACTCTGGATTTGAGACAAAATTGGTTCGCCACAAAGACTCTGAGCCAACAAAGTACTGTCCGACCACGCGTAGACGTCCGTAATGTCGATTACAGACTTCAAAGACGAGTGAACGTGGTTGAGGAGTCGCGTGAGAAGAGCGGCTCCGGACAGTTCCAATTTAGGGATAGTTAAGCGGGACCTAATGGGAGCAACCTTTCTTTTAGCAAGTACGAGATGGACTGCAGTATGACCAGAGGAGCTCACAGTCCGCAAATATACGACAGCAGCATAGCCTTTCTCGGAGGCGTCGAAAAATCCATGTAGGGTAGCCCTGCATTTCCCTGGAGGGAGGAAGCACCTTGGCATGGAGACCCGGTTGATATCCGGAAGGGAGGACACAATGGAGAGCCACTCTCGCAAGAGGGCACCGTTAATAGGCTCGTCCCAACCCAACCCGGATATCCAGAGCTTTTGAAGAAAGCACTTAGCCAAAAAGATGACCGGGGTGATCCATCCATTAGGGTCGAAGGTGCGAGCTACTGTAGACAGCACGGAGCGCTTGGTCCATACTTTGGGAGGGCGATCGAGTTTTACTCAATACGTGAAGGTATCCTGAACAGGCTGATATTGAATGCCCCGCACAGTCAACAAATTAGGATTTTCAGGCTGCTCGAATAGATAAGGATCTTGTTGATCCTCTCCTGGCAGATCCTTCAAAATATGAGGGGAGTTCGACAACAATTTGCGCAACTCATAACCTCCGGACTTCAGGATAGCAATCAATTCGTCTCGCAATCCAAGAGCCTCCTCGACGGTGGAGGCGCCCGTGCGAATGTCGTCCATGTAGACCGAAGTCTCCAAAATAGAAGCCCCCCGAGCGTATCTTAGACGCTTTCTCTCTCAGCGAGTTCAAGGAGGGTTCGCATGGCGATATACGGGCTAGACCGGAGTCCATAGGTGGTGGTGTTCAACTCAAACACCTGTATCGGATCGCTGGGCTTCTCGCGCCACAATATCAGCTGATATCGACGGTCATCACGTTGGACCACTGATTGTCGAAACATCATCCGAATGTCGGCTACAAAAACCACTTGGTGTCGACGGAATTGGGTCAAAATGTCGGATATATCCTTGATTAGTTTAGGACCAGAGTGAAGACACTGGTTCAGGGACACACAATTTGACGTGGGGGCGGAGCCGTCAAAAACTACCCGAATCTTACTCTCAGGGGTCCTCAAGACCGCATGGTGAGGGAGGAAGTAGTGCTCCTGTGAACGCCATTCGAAGTTGGACGGTGACATGTGACCCAGCTCTTGATACTCGCGCATGAACTCAACATATTTGTCGCGAAAGACTGGGTCGCGCCGCATGCGGCGCTCCATGGAAAGCAACCTCTTCTCGGCCAGTGCACGAGATTGACCAAAAGGGAGATGTGAGTCCAGAAAGGGTAAGCAAGTGACGAAAAGACCGTCGACACGACGGCCGGTATTGTTCTGGTAGAACAACTCGCACTCACGGTCCAGAGGGTTGACTCGAGCCGCATGTGGTGGTTCCTCAATTTCCCAGAACCGCTGGACGACGTCCGAAAGGGACACGCCCACAACAGACAGCGGGTCGGCCGTCGGAGGGGGAGGAGACTACATAACCGGTTCAAAGAAACTGTGCCCAAATACAGTGGACACGGGCGACAAGCCATCGGGCTGCAGGGCTCGTATCTCGCCTAACAAGATGAACCCCAGCGCGTCGGCCCCCAGCAACAAATCTATAGGCCCAGGTTGGGACCATTGAGGGTGTGCCGGTCTCAAACCCGACGCACAACGAACCGCGCTGTCATTTATACGGACGTTAGGGAGAAAACCTACAATGTCATCGAGGACATTTACCTTGACTAAATGGCGGGGCTGAACACCAACTCTGCTTGTCCCCTAGGAGCATGAGGTTCGGCACCTCCGATACCTACCATCGGACGTGATTCAGAGCTCCAGGGGAGCCCTAGTCTTCCCACCAATCAAGTGGAGGCCACACTACGTTGTGAACCCGAATCCAATACAGTGCGAACCGTTAAGCGGTCGCCTCTCGGGTTGTACACCTTCACTGAGGCCGTCGGAAATAGAACAGTTTGACAGGTGGACTGCTGACGGCTCAATGGCTCAGTGAAGGCGGTCGTGGTGGGAGCTAGGGCAGCAGCCTCCTATCTGGAGCTGCCTCTGTCGGTCCGGCACCCGAACTGGGGGCCTCGAGAGCGGAACTCCGAAGGCATCTCGATGACCCTCGGCTGGAATTCCCCGAACGGACCGACCTGGGGAAATTCGGGGAGCCTCGGCCCCGAGGCCCGGGACAGATACGAGGTCTCAGGAACCCGGTAATACCGGCACCGACCAAAGGGTGAGGGCGGCGTTCCAGTCGCGGCCACTCAGCCAACGGAGGTGAGAACGGTCTAGCTGACTGCTGAGTGGCCGCGAAGCCCCTCTCAACACGCAAGGGGGGGAGGGGACGACCACCCCGCCCCTGGGGGAACGACTCCCCGACCGGTCGGGGGAGGGACCCCCTCAGAACGAGAGGCACGGTGGTCGACAGGCGAGCCCAGGGCCTCCCCCTCCAATGATGCCAGGAGGTACCCCATTTTTTGGCTGGGGGTCAAGTCCCTCCGGGCGTCCACCAGGCTGTCAAACAGACCGACGAAAGTCAGCCATTCGGAGAGGACCCCAAAGAACCTTGGCAGGTCCAGGGTTGGGAGTCGTCCCAACAGCTCCGGCTGAGTAGGCGGCTTTCGAGGGGACTCGAGCAGGCCACTCAGCCGAGCTTCACGCGCGTCCTCCGCATCCTTGACCCACGCCTTGATCAAATCGTCCGTAAGCGAAAGGAACTGCTCGTAGTCCGCGCGGCAGGAGTCCAGGACTCCCTTCTCCACTTCCGAGTCCTCGAGCTTAGCGTAAGCCTCCTCCACGGCAGTCCTTTGAGCATCGACCTGCTCGAGCCGCTTCCTAATGTTATAGACCTTATCCGGTCGACCTATCAAAGCATGGGCGGTGGTAGCCCAGCGCAGCTCTGCCCGCAGGCAACAAATCAGTAGCTTGTGCGATGTCATCACTACTAAATACGAACTAATACGCGGCACAAATACAAATCAAATTAACAAATACAATTACTATGAAATCAAGTTGAATACAAATTACTATAAATACGACTTACTATTTATTAAATTAAATACAAGTTACACTACAATTAATCATCAAAATGCCTCGCTCAAACAACCGACCTTTCTACAATAAATTAATCTACTATAATTATACGCCAACGTTAATTATCCGATTACGTGTGATAGCCTTTTCTACCTAGTCAAAGTACCTAGCCTTAACAAACTACGGTAAGTACCTAGCCTTAACAAAGCTACGGGCGTTGTCCGTCTTCCACCCGCCAACAACAAAAAAAATATATGTAATTTTTATTACGTACTATTTTTATACTATATATTATATTATTAATATTACGGCCGTGGCGTGATTGGAAATTAATCAACCACGCTCTGCTTCCGCTGCGGCGCGGCGGTTATTTCTACCCACTAGGTAAATTAAGTCGAACCAATTTAAATATTTACGGAGCGATATGATAATAATAAGTAAATTAAATGCGACAGCTGTCTAAAAGACGATGCGATTAATAGGAATGTTTCTTAGTAGTAAACATATAAAATCGATCTTGTAAACGGCTGTATGCGATGTGGAAAATACTTCAATACTAAGTAATATTTACAAGTCGACAACTAACAGTATAAAAATAGTCGAAATCAACCTAAGTATGCCACAATAAGGTTCAGTATCAATTACGTCGAAGAGTCGAATCACAATTACATACATACACGGATTTACCTATTTGATAATTCTAATCCAATTGTCATCCGGGGAGATGGACCATTTTTTGGTTGGAAAATGTACTCTATACTGTTGACTAGGCAATACTACTAAGGTCGGTCGTACCTGAATATACGAAGGCGGATTCTCCTGCTCTCATGTGCTTCTTCGGGGATCCCAGCTACGCGGATTTCGGTCACTCACGATTATCCAATTCGAGGAAGAACTTGCGGCAGAACATATATTAGGGAGCAGCGAAAAAACGTGCCTTTTCTCACGACGCGCGGCGTTGACAGCATGTAGATCACGTGACGAAAATATGTCCATAATTTTAACGGACCAATAGTACGCAATAATCGCATCGACCCGCGAAATACACGGACATCCAAACCAAAGTAACATTGGTGTAACAGTTGCGAGTATTCAGAGCAGATAAACAAAGAAATTTCGGCTGTTTATTAAACTAACCGAACCTGACATTGATGCAAAAAACGAATTCAATGCACGCACCCCTAGACCAAACGAGCTACTGTATAGATAATCTTTAATAACAAAATAAAGTGTGCACAAAAAGTGGGTGTACTTACTTTACAACTTCCATCACGTGTTTTTGTTTTATCGAATAAGATCTCTTTATTGCCCTCCATATATTTTTATTGTTGCCCATTTTTTATAACGTACCGACACTGATTATTTATTTTTACAATTTACGAACAAAAGTTTACACCAACTTACAATAAAATATACACAGCTTTTAAGAACAAACAGATACGTAAATGATTTTTGAACGAGCGAAACAAATTGGTACAGGTCCGTCTAGCAGCGTGCCTCAATGATCACTGTCGCAATGTCGCTCCATGTAGAAATGAAAGAGAAGCGAAAAGACGCCACGATGGCGCGATGCGAAACATCGATTATTTCGAGTTATTTTTCATTAAATATATTAATACCTACAACTATTTTATTTCAACCGATAAATAAAAACAACTGTTCCCCTTTATATTATACGAGTATATTACATCACTGTTATTAATTTTATTAAGATTTGCTTATGAATAATACAGTTACAATTGATAGAAATTCAATTCCAATGGCTACTTTATGATTTTTTTCTATCGAGAAAATTTACCGAAAACGTGTTTTGAAAACCATGGTCCACCCATAAATGTGATCAAGATTAACATATATTTTTTTGCAGCTCTAAAATGTATACATTTTGTTAAAAAACTGTTTTGTAAAGCCTAGTTTGACTATGTACAGCGCCTTAAGCGTCCAGCACAGGGGGATGAAACTGCCATACAAATTTACAAGAATAAAAAATGCATTGAAAGTTCTGCCCTCTAGTGAACAAGGTACATAAACTTGTAGGTTAGTTTT
Source organism: Parnassius glacialis (assembly GCA_033319125.1). Lineage (NCBI taxonomy): Eukaryota > Metazoa > Arthropoda > Insecta > Lepidoptera > Papilionidae > Parnassius > Parnassius glacialis. The sequence continues at coordinate 8,074,139 of JAVANC010000014.1, forward strand.
CTTCAGCGTTGTATAGATGGCATTAATCAGGCCAAAACCCCAGAATCCAAAGCCCAAAAAAATCTAAATCTATGGCAGTTTTGGTCTATGGTTATAGTTGACACACTTGGTTGACAGTTCTTTCTAATAAATACGAATATTATTATTACGATAATTCAGGAAACGAAAATATTATGCAACTTTTCGTTCCTCTCCTGTGAAAATCATAATTTAGGCTTTATGGTTATTTACTAAATTTAACAATAAATGTGGTTGTTCACAGTTTATGCACCTATGCTGCTAAACGGAAAATTATTAACTACTAATTGGTGATTGTGATAATGATAATGTGAAAACTCAAGCTATTAAATATTATAACATTCATAAAAGAAAATAAATACATAATTATTCATAAGTCTTTGATATTAATATTTAAAAAAATCTTATGTGAAATAGGTTAAGTTTTATTAGTGTTAATGTTGTCTGCAAAATTACCATTTGGTGATTTGAGATAATCATTGGAGATATCCAATAATTATCTGGTAGAATACATAAACAGAAACATTGATAATAAAACTGCATAGTTCATAATTATTATCAATATTGACAAAATACGCCATCTAGTGGTAACCATGACGTAACTACCGCAAGGCGCGTTGTACTAAAGAATACAGCGGCATCTAGCGTACACGGTACACTCATTCGAAAACTGAAATGAGAGTGGCGCATCTATTCCTGGTATACAGGGTGTCCGGTTTCCGATGTCCGATACTTTAAGGGGTTAAAATACAATTAATTTTATCGACAAATCAGGGATCAATGATTTTTTTCGCCATCAATAAAAAAATGGCAGCACTTTAAAAAAAATTGTTGGCGAAGCATAGATGCTTGTATTAATTTAACAATATCTACCCAAGTAGAAGACTTTCAAAAACAAAATTGGTCTCAAATGTTAGTTAATAGTGTAGACAATAAATCTAGATTCAAAATATTATTTTTTAATTTTTCAGTATTAGTAAAAAACATTTTTGAAAACATAAATTAGACAACAAATTGATGTTGTTTTCCAGATTCTTAGCTTTAAAAAAAAACCATCGTGTTAACCAATTTTTTTACTTGTTTTTATTATAATACAGGATATTTGCTATAAATGCACATTTAAATCTTAACTCTGAGTTAGATAGTTTAGGAGCTATGACAGTGTAAACATACTTACTTGAAAAGCGCGGATACACTAGCAAATGAAATAAAACAAAATAATTTATATCAATTGCATTTAATTTGGCAAAATAATTACAAAAACTGCTCAAAGTGACCTCCTTGTCTCTGCAGACATGCTGTTGCTCTTAGTGCAACGTGTTGCGTAGAGCGCTGGATCATTGCCTTGTCTTCTCGCAATTCGTTTGCTGCTTGAATTATTTTTTCTGCTAACTCCTCTCGTGTATTTGGCACATTTACATACACTCTTCGTTTGAGTGTGCCCCACAAAAAAAAATCGAGAGGTGTTAAATTCGGCGACCGCGGTGGCCCAGCAATTGTTCCTCCGCGTCCGATCCACGACGAATAGTGTGCATTTAAATGATTCCGCACAAGAAGCGCGAAGTGTGCCGGAGCACCATCCAATTGCAGAATCATTCTGGCCCTGTAGGCCAATGGTAACTCCAATAAAGCATCCAAAAAATTCGTTTCCAGGAAATTTAGGAATCTTGGGCTATTCATTGTCTCCGGTAAAATGATTGGTCCAATTAGAATGTCGTCAATCATTCCGGCCCAAACATTGACAGAAAATTTATGTTGAAAAGAACTTGGGCGGATCGCATGTGGATTTTCTTGAAGCCACAGGTGTTCGTTACGGTAGTTCGTATACCCTGATCGCGTGAAAGTAGCTTCGTCTGTCCACATAATTCTTTTTAAAAAGTTTGGATCATATCGCGTTTCTCTCAATATCCACGAACAAAATATTGCTCTTCTTACATAATCCGGTTCCAGTATTTCTTGCACCCTTCGAAAATGGTAAGGATGTAATCCTTCTCTTTTTAAAATTTTCCACACCGACCATTTTGATAGACTGAGACGATTAGCTATGCGTCTATTGCTCAGGCTAGGGTCTTGAGTAATCATTTGCAATATTTGATGTTCATCTTGGAGCGACAAAACACGAGTACGTTCGTTACAGAGCCTTCTTATTCCATTTTCCGCAAGTCTCAAATGAATTCTCACGAAAGTGCGAGCATTCGGCGTACGTCTGTTAGGAAATCTGCGTGCATACTCTACAACAGCTCTATTTGCACTCCCGTTACACAATCCATACACGAAATGGATATCAGCGATATGCTGGCTTGAGTACTCGTTCATTGTAATAAACAAAAAGTAACAGTTCAACAACAAAACAAAAACGTAACAAAGTCTAACAACAAACAATAATTATGTACAGTAAGTAGATTTACTTAAAACCAGGAATGTTATCACAACGCAGAGCGAGGGACGACTGCTCGACGGCACAAGCGCACACTGCACCCTTTTTACCTGGAGACAGCCGTTATTCTGTCTCGCTCGCACTGTTGTGCACAGCGTTTTTTACCTGCTCACACAAAGGATGCTATTGTGCTTGCTTACGATTCCTTGAATTATTGAAGAATTTTATCTTACTCACTGGAATGGGTGTTTAGTTATCTAATATCGGGGTAGAGGCACTTTGAACAGTTACATTCAAATTATCATAGCTCCTAAACTATCTAACTCAGAGTTAAGATTTAAATGTGCATTTATAGCAAATATCCTGTATTATAATAAAAACAAGTAAAAAAAATTGGTTAACACGATTGTTTTTTTTTTAAAGCTAAGAATCTGAAAAACAACATCAATTTGTTGTCTAATTTATTTTTTCAAAAATGTTTTTTACAAATATTGAAAAATTAAAAAATAATATTTTGAATCTAGATTTATTGTCTACACTATTAACTAACATTTGAGACCAATTTTGTTTTTGAAAGTCTTCTACTTGGGTAGATATTGTTAAATTAATACAAGCATCTATGCTTCGCCAACAATTTTTTTTAAAGTGCTGCCATTTTTTTATTGATGGCGAAAAAAAATCATTGATCCCTGATTTGTCGATAAAATTAATTGTATTTTAACCCCTTAAAGTATCGGACATCGGAAACCGGACACATTGTATAGTGTATTATCTATGGTCCAGCACACACGTAACGCTGCTTCTTTGGATTTTTTTGCTCGCTCATGAAACGAACTAGTAATTTCGTGCTTTTTTTGTAAGAACTAAGATATGCCTGAAGTTTTTCATTACGAGCCTGACTGCTCGTTTAGTTGTTTTTAGTTTTTGTGAAATTGCTGATGAGTTGTTTTGTAGTGTCGCTTTAAATTGCTACTCTTAATAATAACAGTTTTATTGCATATAAGACACACTGAAACTGCTTGAGGCCTATCAGGCAGCGAAAAGCAATATTGTTAAGTCCATTCTGCCAGAAACCTATTTTCACTGTCCACTTTACGCTTTTTAGGATCCATAATACCGTAGGTACAAAAATGTTACGAAAACGCGACAAATCACAAAACAAATGAACGGTCACTCTGCGGTTTGCGCTGCGACTGACCGACTGGGCCGACTGGCAGTCTGCTTTCCCACACACCCGCACCTCCAATTTCGTTACTCCCTCCCGCTTGTTTCAACAAAACAAAACAGTCGCAAGCGCGCCTCCGCTAGGAGTAAACGTGTTCTATGAGCGCGCCGCAGTAAGGTAAGCACGCGGGACGCTGTGAAATGCTCCCGCACATATTTCCGTCAAAATGGTACGCAGTTCAATCTGTGCATGTTTCGTGTGCGTAACAAAGATTTAAAAAATATTTAAATCACATCAGTTATAACTAATTCGCACAAACACACACTCACAGGCTAGAAAGGACACTAATCAAACCATATCAGTTGTAGGTACTTGTAAAACAGGTTAACTAGGTAACATAAAATAGAATAAGTACAAAGTTAAATTCTATATGGCTTCTGTGTGGCCCTTATCTACGTATTAATTTACACTTGGTATGCAATACATTATAATATTTGGCGGTCCGAGGTCTGACATTTCGCGGTCCGCAAACAGACCGCGGTCCGTCTGTTGCTGACTGATGGGCTGGAGGTTTAAAGTTCATTCGCATCAGCAAACGATTCATACACTTCTGCTATTGTACTAATCAATGATTCCGAATCTCCTGAACCAGTATCACTTCCACCAATATCATTATAATAAACAAAGTCTGGATATTGTACTGAGTCGTCACTATTGAACACGATTTCAGTAGGGGAAATTCGGGTAGTCCCGGACATTTAAATGAATTGCAAATAAAAATACCAATAAACAAAATTTCTGTATTTATTTTATGCTTAAAATAAAGCTAGGAACTTCTTTAATCATGGTCATTAAAAATGAGTAATTATATCAAAAAAAGAATATGTAAACACAGTTTCCATGGGCCCAGTCTTTGTATCCTGAATCTAGTCCTCTTCAAATGTTTCTCCACATGATGAATTCGGTCTCTTCTTTTCGATTTTCTTGGGAAACATTTTGAAAATTTTTAGTTGTTTTCAACATCTTATTAGCGCGTTTACTTTTTTGTTTTTCGCTTTATCTTTTTTATTGTCTTTACTTTTGTGTCTTGCCTCTACGTCATTCTTATAAGGCGACGATATTATAATCTGGTTTTTTGAGTTTTTAGAGCCCGCGTTAACGACTGTTTTTTTATGCATCAGGAAATGGTGACAGCTGTTTCAACAAATCTTTGGAGGTGGTTGAAGGCTCCGTTTCATTTGCAGACAATGCATGACTGGTGGACGGTACTTTCGAGAAAGAATGTGCTGCTGAAGACTCATAGGACATATTTTCTTCGAAAGAAGGAGAAGAAGCTTGCGCAATGTCTGCCATTATTGATGGAAAAAAATCACTTTCAGTAAAGATTTCAGGATTAAATGGATAAATTTGTGTGCATTTGAAGCCGTTTTGTGCTATATCCAACCTTTTGCTCTGCTAAAGGCTTCGTCCAAAAGTACAGCAATTTTCTAGTCAGTGATTCTAGCCGCAGGGTTTTGTCTCTTCCTAAAAAAATGTCCTGTCCAACCCGAAATGTCACCTCAGTCAGCACCGTGACCATGGGTGCTGTAAAGCACTCGAAACGTCTAGAATAAAAAAGTTAAATTAAACGCGATAAAATCCGTAAAAATTAGTATAAGAAATGTTAAAAATACTGCTACAAAGTTTAAATGTATAAAAGTGGCAACAACATTAAATAATAGACAAGTATGCACACTTAAGTATTGTACTTAGTAACCCTCAAGGAAGTTTGACAGGAGCGACGAAGTTTTTTTGGCTGGAACAAACCACACACTCACGGGTAACTCGTTCGGCGGTCACTCCAAAACTGAGTTGGATTTGTTTTTACTCCAGAGGACGCACATTTAAAATAAAGTTTTACCTACGCAACGTGTTTAGTTTGTTAGAAATTTACAAGTCCGGGGTTACCCGCCGTAATAGTTACTTTACCCCGCAACCCGCATAATTAATTTTCGAAACGCTCCACTCTTGAAAAATTTAAATCACTATACTCGCGACAATCTAAAAAGCCCAATTTGACGTTTCTGATATACATGCCGCGATAACTTTATATGAACGTCGACGTAAGAAATTGAAAAATCAAATTCACAATCCTAAATAATTACTATGTTTTCCGTACACTATGACAATGAGTATTATTCGTAAGCACCAAGTTTCACTTTATATTCGAAAAATGCTCTCAAAAACACGAATTAATCGTCGATTAATATTCCCACAGGACGTTATTACAATGAAATGTCTGTTATATCTTTGGGTTCGTTGCCGTAGTGTTGAACCGTTATAAACCATTTTTTGACCAAATAAAATCGATGTTCTGAAAAATCGATACTTTTACATGTAGAAAAGAGAAAACATATAAAAACAAAATGTGACCACATATATTTCTAGCTTTTTTTTTATAGGATAGGGGTGACCAACGAGCACAGTCCACCTGATGGTAAGTGGTTGCCGTGGCCCATAGACATCTACATCTATCCTCGTTTGCGAATCAAAATGCAGATGCGTTGTCACCCGTGAGGACTAAGATGGAATGCCTCATTTCCAGTAAAAAGGGCCTCCGGCCACCTGCACTCACCAAGCGAAACGCAGAGGTAAACATCTACTTCACGCTGGTATTCTGTGAGGTCGTGGTACCACCCCGGTTCGAGCCGGCCCATCCGTGCGACAGCAAAAGCTGCCGCGTGGCTCTACCATTGTTAAAATTGCTTTATTTTGATATTTAACCCCTCGTATGCCGGGCGACAATGCGCACCGAAGGCGCTGTTTGCCGCGGAAAATAGTACGCGCGTGGCAGTCCGTGTTGATATTTCAAAAATATATTTTAAAGTAACAACGTAACTTACATAGTTTCTTGTTATTATTCCATATAAATTGATACTTTAACTTTATTTCATTGTAGTTTACAACAAAAAATTATGAGTTATTTATTATTTATGAATGTTTTTTTTCGGCATGAAGAAAGTATCAAATAATAAACAGTTACAATAAAATTAAATCAATTTTATTTTTTCCTTTTCTAAAGCACATGAATTATAACACATAAAATATAGAATAAACATGGTTTTAAAAAATGTTGTTTGAAAGTAGTCATCACTATCAATTGAACGTAGATATACGTTCCGGCGTAAGGATAAATAGCGCATATCTACGTTCCGGCCTATAACATACAGGTTGTTTCATTTTTCGTTCCATATCAACTGTATATTTGACTTGACCTGACAGACCGCACCTAACGTTGTTGTAGGCATAGGAAATAAAATTGTGTTACATTATGATATGTTTATTTTAACACGTGATATGAATCAAACAATTTTATAATGAACATAGAGCGACGGGGACGGAATACTGGACTACTGGAGGATCGTATTTTAGGGTTTGACGCAGATTGTGCACTTCTCAAATTGAGTGTGAATTTTATCAAAATTTATCAAGATAAAAACAGACTGCAAACACTATGCTTTTTATTATTTTATAACGGTATCAGTAGTTTCTTTGTGACTGTTATAAAATTCACAAACATTTTGAGAAGTTCACATTTTTCGAAATGCACAATCTGGGTCAAGTTGACAATTTGCGGAGCGCAATCTGCGTCAAACCCGTATTTTACACATCATCCAGCGTTTCATGTAGAAAGCATTTCTTGTGTATGATAATCACGCCAGCATTTACCGATACACAAAAACACTCGACATTTTGAGCACTTTACATTGCTCTCTGTCCGCTTTTTATTTGCGAGAGCCAGGCATCGCACACAGCGTCCCCTTTTATAGCGAACACGACCTTTCGATATGCGATCATCAATTTCTTCGTGTTCTAAGAATATGTCGCCGCGACAACACTTTAGCTAGGGCATAGCGATATTCTCGATGTGTCAGTTTGCGCGAGTGACCTTTGGGAGTTTGCGCGATATATTATAAAAGTGTTCAGAATACTAATATTTAGTAGTCTTCTGAAAACGTTAACGTACCACTTTAGGCCCCTTTTCCGTTCCAATAAGTACATGGATAGTTTCTGGTCTTTCAAGTCGACCCCAACCATGTACTTATTGTAACTATGGACCACAAGCGGTTTATTGCACGCTACACCTGCTCGCTGCCCTGGTGCCGTATCAGCATTATGATAAGTAGATATTGTTACGAGCTTGGGGTTCGAGACAATTACAAACTGCCGATAGAATTACCAAAATTGACTATTTAATTACACAACACTAATTACAACTTAAAATCACACTAATAATAAAACACAGTTCGCCGATATTTCGCTTCGAAGTATTCTCTTGTATCGCCAATTCAATCTGCCTCGGTCTTGTCTATACCGGCCTTATATAGGGCCTCAAATAGTTTCCAGAACCTTCTACTGTAGCGACATCTAGAATGTTCGAGTATATATCGGTCCCGACATTTCTGGAAGGATATCGACTCTCCTAGTTCTGCTACTCGACACTAGAGGGCGCTAGTGTAACTAGTGTTGCCATGTACAAGGCGCGCAACACTTTCTTTTACTCGACACTAAGAGGGCGCTAGTGTAACTAGTGTTGCCATGTACAAGACATTAATAGTGGCGCGTAACACTGCCCCCTCCTAAGACATGCTCGTCCCGAGCATTATTGGCCCCATAATAACGCGCCAGTCGATCCACATGGACGATCTTAGGAGTACCTCTGGCACCTTTCTGTATCCGGTAGGTTACGTCATTGATTCTTGTCACAATCCGGTACGGTCCGTCCCATTTAGCTTGAAGCTTAGGAGATTTCCCTTTGCTGCGAGCTGGATTGTGTAACCACACTAGTGAACCTTCGTCAAACCCTTTGTTGTTCATTTTGCGGTCATACCGTGTTTTCATCTTCTCAGACGTTTGCTGGCCCGACTGTCTGACGTGCTCATAAATGTCATTCATTTTGTTCCGCAAGTCATTTGCATAATCGGTTATACTGCGTGGGGCATCAGGTGGTGTTCCGGTGATCAGGTCTGCAGGCAGCCGTAATTCTCTCCCAAAGTTTGCGAAAGCTGGCGTCACTGATGTACTTTCGTGAACAGCGCTTCGATATGACAACAAAAACGGTTGTATGTGCCTGTCCCAGTCTCGTTGCTGTTTTTCCACAACTTTTGCCAGGTACCTTTCCAATGTCTGATTAAATCGTTCTACCATTCCATCAGATTGTGGGTGGTAAGAAGTTGTTCGTGTTTTATGTGTACCCATAACTCTGCAAGTTTCCTGGAATATTTGAGACTCAAAATTCCTTCCTTGATCGCTGTGAATCTCTAAGGGTACTCCAAAACGACAGAAGACTTCATGAACTAGTTTATCTGCAACTGTTGAAGCTTCTTGATTTGGAATGGCGAAGACTTCTGGCCACTTAGTGAAGTAATCCATCACAACCATGAAATACTTGTTACCACTTTCACTTTCCGGAAACGGCCCCGCAACGTCAATGGCTATCCTCTCCCATGGTGCACCAACATTGTACAATTTCAATGCGCCTCTACTACAAGTTTGAGGTCCCTTTACAGCCGCACAACATGTACATTTGCGGCACCAGTCCTCGACATCGTCACGACAGTGGACCCAGTAAAACCGTTCTCGGATCTCCAGTAGAGTTCGTTTAACTCCCAGGTGGCCTCCTGAACAACCATTATGGTACAGCTGTAGAACATCCGGTATTTTAGCCTTAGGGACAACCATTTGCAAATGACATCTGTCTCCCCGACCATTTTCCCATTTACGGCACAGGACTCCATCCTGAATCAGCAAGCTGTCCCATTGGGCCCAATAGCTTTTCGTGGTCGAACTCAGTGCTGAGACGTCGCTCCACTTGGGCTTAGGAGCACTGGCCGTCATCCACTCCAAAATCGGCTTAATGTCCGAATCTTCCTGCTGTGCATTTTGTAGGCTGTCCTTCCACTCATTGCTGAGCTGGTCTGTCTTGAGCATCCTCACAGATACCACTTCCTTACCCTCTTGCCTAGTACAATGCTTGCAATCTTCAGGGCAAGGTCTTCTTGACAATGCATCTGCATTCCCATGAGATTTCCCGCTGCGATGTTCGATCACAAAGTCGTATTCCTGCAGTAGTTCAATCCATCTCGCAACTTGTCCTTCCGGATTTTTGAACTGCAATAGCCATTTCAGTGCAGCATGGTCGGTTCGTAAGTGGAATTTCCGCCCCAGAAGATATTTGCTAAAATGCTGCAAGGACTTTACCACAGCAAGCAATTCCCGTCTTGTGACACAATAGTTCCTTTCCGGCTTTGACAATGACTTGCTGAAGTACGCTATCACAATTTCTTGATCACCATTCCGTTGAGACAACACACCGCCAAGTCCTATATCACTTGCGTCTGTGTCAACTATGAATTCCTTGCCCGCATCAGGGTACCCCAAAATAGGTGTTTTGCACAGACGGTTCTTGAGCTCCTGGAATGCAATATTGCAACTTTCATCCCAGCAGAAATGTCGCTTGTCCTCGGTTAGCCTGTGCAGAGGTTTGGATATATCTGCAAAGTTCTTCACAAATCGCCGATAATAAGAGCACAAACCCAAAAATGCCCTAACCTGTGTCTTGTCTTTTGCAACCGGCCAATCTTTGACAGCGGCAATTTTCTCTGGATCCGTGCGGATACCTTCTTCCGACACTACATACCCCAAAAAGCTAACTTGCCGTTTGAATAGTGAGCACTTCTTCGGACTCAACTTGAGGTTGGCACTCTGGATCTTCATGAGCACGCGTTCCAGGTTTTGAAGGTGTTCCTCAAACGTACGGCCTACGATGATGATGTCATCCAAATAGACCAGACAGGCATCTCCAATTAGCCCGGTAAGTACAAGCTCCATCAACCTTTCAAACGTTGCTGGAGCATTGCACAATCCAAACGGCATGACTTTAAATTGCCACAGACCCTTTCCTGTGGAGAATGCAGTTTTCTCCTTGTCCTTAGGGTCAATTTCAACCTGCCAGTAGCCACTTTTCAGGTCCAGCGTACTAAACCACTTTACGCCTGTAAGCATGTCCAGCGTGTCATCAATTCTTGGCAAGGGATAGCTGTCCTTCTTCGTAACGTTGTTCAGACGGCGGTAGTCAACACAAAACCGCATGCTGCCGTCCTTCTTCTTTACCAGCACCACAGGTGAACACCATGGACTAGATGAAGGTTCAATAACACCATCCTTCACCATTCCCTCAATCATGGTTTCCACTTCCTTTTCACGTGCTACAGGCAATCTTCTTGGCCGCTGACGAATAGGCAATTCTTGTCCTGTGTTTATTTTGTGTTGAACTAAGCCAGTCTTTCCTATGTCAGCTTCGTTTGACGAGAAAACATTGGCGTACTGGAGTAACAACTTCTTCGCCTTGACCATTTCATTCGGGGAGAGAACGCTGCGACAGTCTTCTAAAAGTGTGGTCACTCTCGTTTGTCCATCCTTGCTGGGGGTCCCAGTTGATAGATATTGGCACCGACGCAACCAATCCACTTCCTCACTAGTACCAACCAATGTGCCCTTTTCTATAAGTTGTTCCTGATCACAAGGGTTCAACACACATACTCCTGAGATGTCGGTGGTTCTGACCAAGGTTCGAGCCACTCTCCATGGAAGGTCATTGTCTACCCTTTCCACAAGTACACAACGATAAGCTTGCCCAGGATTCCGAGGAAGACTAACCGGCACAATCGTTTCCGATCTCGGCGGAAGAACAATCTTCTTAAGGCTGTACACATTCCCTGGTAACGCCCCTTCCACAAAAAGTTCCTCTTGTCCACATTTCAAAACACCTTGCCTTACGTCGATCTCACAACAATTCTTCCTCATAAAGTCTAGGCCCAGGATGCAGTCGTCCATTATATCAGCCACGATGACATTATGCCGGTAGATCACGTTGCCTAGCTTCAACTCCATCTCCTTCTCTCCACGGACGGGTATGCGCTGACCGGTGGCTGTCACCAAATTAATGCGTTCGCGGTTGTATGCGGAGTCCCCAAGGAACCGACTTATAAGTTGGGAACTGACAACCGTGCGAGAGGCTCCAGTGTCTATGGTCAGTTTACACGGCGTTCCGTTGACCTCGCCCTTGATGATCAGGCTGTTCCCATCATGGGTTTGTGAGATCGAAATCCTTGGGGCTTTTTTAACATCAGCCAGCACCCGCCCCGCAGTCCTGGCTTTTACTCGTTTCCCTGCTGCTGCTGGGCGGTGCTATTAGCCACACTACCCTCTCGGGATCGATCACCTTCCCTTTCTACAGTTCGCTTAGGGCAGCTGGATCGAAGATGACCCCTTTCCCCACAGCCGTAGCACCTAGGGCTGTAGCCGTTATTGCGGTCCCGAACTGTAGCTGCTGCAACCTCCCTGACGCGATGGGAACGATGATCCTGCCGCACGGCTTCCACCTCCAGTGCATGAGTCAAGGCGTCCTTAAGCGTCTCGTGGTGCCCGAGCCTCACAGCAGCTCTGACTTCAAGGTCGCGGATGCCGTCGATGAATGTCTGCACCAGGTTCCCTACAATGAGCGCAGGTACAGACTGGTATGCTTTTCGAACCAGCTTCTCTACCTCAAGGGCCCATTGCTGCAGGTTTTCGTTACTGCGTTGCACGCGATCTTTGAGCTGCGCACGAAAGACGTGTTCCAGGTGATCATCGCCGTATCTCGCCTCCAATGCCTCAAGGAGCTGCTCGTAAGTCACTTCCTTACCGAGAGCTTCCAGAACAGTTAAGGCCTGGTCGCGCAGGCCTAGGGTGAGAGCAGTCATGGCCTGACTTTTATTCCAGCTGTTCGCTTTCATGACAGCCTCGAATTGGATTTTGTAGGCCGACCAGGAAGAAGTCCCGTCGAACGGCGGCACTTTGAATCCACGTAGCGAAGGTGTTGTAGCTACCACGGGAGCTGTAACGCCATCCCCAAGTTTGAGGTCATCCAGCGTTTTCTTCACGTCAGCCATCACGTTGTCAACCCGATTGTACACTTGGTCGATTCGGGTTTCAGCTTCCGACAGGCGGTTGTCATATTGAGCAACCTTATCCTTCACCTCCCTTATCTCTTTCCCGAAGATAGCGTGAAGGTCCTTCATGAGAAGTATCTGTTCTTCTTTATTGCGTTTGAGCTGCTCTTCCAACCGACGGCCCTGTTCCTCCTGTTGGCGGGCCTGTTCCTCCTGTTGGCGGGCCTGTTCCTTCTGTTGGCGGGCCTGTTCCTCCTGTCCGCGCTGCAGCTGCTCTTCCAACCGACGGGCCTGTTCCTCCTGTCGGCGAGCCTGTTCCTCCTGTCGGCGAGCCTGTTCCTCCTGTCGGCGAGCCTGATCCTGCAGCATCATCATCAGAGCACCTAAGTCAGGTGCTGTAGATGCAGGAGCTGATGACGGACCGGCCTCCGTGGTCAGCAGCTGGCCCTCCGATGGTTGCGGCGTTGTATTACCAAATCGTCTCTGGTCCGTCTCCAGCTGGCGTTGACTTCGGGTACGGATACCCTCCATGTCGTCCTTTGGTAAAATCGGCATGATTTGATCCCACTTCTGACACCAATTGTTACGAGCTTGGGGTTCGAGACAATTACAAACTGCCGATTGAATTACCAAAATTGACTATTTAATTACACAACACTAATTACAACTTAAAATCACACTAATAATAAAACACAGTTCGCCGATATTTCGCTTCGAAGTATTCTCTTGTATCGCCAATTCAATCTGCCTCGGTCTTGTCTATACCGGCCTTATATAGGGCCTCAAATAGTTTCCAGAACCTTCTACTGTAGCGACATCTAGAATGTTCGAGTATATATCGGTCCCGACATTTCTGGAAGGATCTCGACTCTCCTAGTTCTGCTACTCGACACTAGAGGGCGCTAGTGTAACTAGTGTTGCCATGTACAAGGCGCGCAACACTTTCTTTTACTCGACACTAAGAGGGCGCTAGTGTAACTAGTGTTGCCATGTACAAGACATTAATAGTGGCGCGTAACAATATCATAGTCACTAATTTGACGTCCTTCCACGACAAGACAGTAATTTTTGAGCAATGTCTAGCGACTATTTCATCCTTCTTTATTCGTCGTTCAACTGGAGCTTTTATGTCAGGAGGAGTGTCTTTTCGCCGCCGATTTAGCGTACCAAGTACATCAGTACCACATTGCTCTTTTAAAAATCGAATAAGAGTCACACTATTATAGAAATTATCCACAACAAGATAGTGTCCTTTATGAAAATACTCATCCATTAGCTGTATAACGATCTTACTCGATGCTCCTGTAAATCCATGTATTGCTTGGTTTTCTGAGTTTGTACCTTTCTTTCCGGAATAAATGGCCATTGTCAATAAATATCCTGTTCTAGCTTCGCACAGCTCGTAGCTCTTGATGCCAAATCGTGCTGCTTTGGAACGGATACATTGTATCCAGCTTAACCTCCCTTTCCAAAGCAGCAGCGATTCATCAAGGCTTAAGTGCTGCTCAGGAACATACATCTCCTTAAATTTGCGGTTGCAATGGTCGAGAATAGGAGCTATTTTAGATGTTTTACGATCATTTCCATGTAAGGTTAAATCTAAATAATCGTTATCTACGAAATGCAAAAATCGTAGTATGAGAAGGAAACGATTTTTTGACGTAATTTGGCGAAATTGGGGCATTTCTAACGTATCCGTAGTTCAGTATTCGTCTATTCGTCCTCTGTGACACAAGCCCATATAAATCATTATGGAGAAAAACTTGTAGAGCTCCTCTACGGTGACTTCCACCCAGTCGTTTAATCTTGATTCTGGTTTTATCCCAACTTCACTAAGTCGTCCAATTGTCTGCCATGCGTACTCGTTCGTTTCGCGTACAATTAAGTCCATGATATTTTGGTCCCACACAGAAGAGAATAATTCAAAAGGATCAGTTAACGTTATTGTAGGTCCTGGTTGCTCAGTGTAAAATTCCTGGACACCTGTAAAAGTTTGAAAGTCACTTGACCAACTGACACCATCTGTCAATGCTGGCGGAAATTCTTCTTCTTCAATGTCATCGTCATTTGACTCCAAAATTTGACGAATAGTCTCTTCAGTGTATTCTTCAACGTCGCTTTCCTCGCTACCCGAATCAATGGCCAGTGCCTCAGTAAGACCCGTGGGTAAAATATCAGCGAAAGAGACGTCATTAGCCTAAAAATATAAGTACATTATAAATTCTATAAATGTAGGTAAAGTACATATCTACCAGTACATATATGCGGTTAGTGAAACCTACAGGCGGCCTAGGTGGAGCAGATTCTAATAAGAAATTCGCTTCATCAATACTTCGACTAGGCTCATGGACCATTTCATGCTCAATTGTTGAAGGCGGAATAGAAATTTTGCCTTGAACATCATACTGAAAAGAAAAAGAACTATTATAAATTGTCAAGATTCTTGTTATTAATATACTAGGTACAGTACATGTATCGAAATTTAATAAGTACATACAACAGAGGACCTAGGTACATTCTCGGATAGCTCTTCATTAAATGCAGCACCATCTGGCAATTTAAATAGCAATAACCTTCCTGATTCTGTCCTTTTCAAAATAACTCTGTCATTTGACAGCACTTTTATTCTTCCACTGGGAGATTTTGCAACTATGAGTGCTGTATTAAGATTATCTTGATATGGTGGATTATTGTTAGAATTATTGTCTTTTGATTGCATCTACAACAAAACAAAAACTAGGTATCAATAATTACCTGCAGCATATGTTTTCGGTTTTGATATCAAAATACACTTCTTTACGTTAGAATTTGGTAAATACTAACATGAAAACTAGGCATGTAGGTGCGTAGACTATCCCATACTCAAAACGATTGGAAAAATAATTACACAAGATATGGTTACATATTTATGTTATAAGTTGCAATCATCTTTTTCAATCATTTCTATAATTGTGCTTGATTGTGTATTTTTATATAAAAATAATTAATATAAATTATGCATAAAAGTCGCATTCATCACTTGTGAAGTGATAGTAAACGGCGAAATTACAATATTTACACCAAAACCAACTGATGCTAATCAATCGTCGTATATTTTGAATACTGACAGTATTCAGGGTAAAATGAGGTGGTGCATAAACGTTGGGCTTCATATTGCACACGAAACATTTACTTTGCTTGATATAATGAGTTATGCTCCATGGCCATTTGCATTCATATATGCATAACGCGTAGTCATCTTTATTCAGATGATGATCAACATCCATAATAACTACCATGTTCCTATAACAAATCAACAAAGCCAATTATTTTGCAGATACGAATGTAAGTCAGTAGGTATATTGTGCTTTTTTTATAAATGTTTACCATAGTTAAATAACATTGTTGTTAATTAACGTAAATAAACAACGGATTTGCTAGTCAGTAAATATAAAAACTAATTGCCGACACTGTAAATGTTTTGTGAATTATAATGAAATATTCCAATCACGAGTAAACTGTTGAACAATTTGATGTATATAACATAAATCATAAGTTTATAGTGACAAATCGTCAGTTGAACTTTACTCAACCGTCGTAGTTTGTAGGTATCTATTTTCATCTGTAAAATTTATCAAAATCTTTAGTATTTGATACATCTTTATACTTTGACTTTTATATAGTATATTAAGACTAACAAAAACAAAAATAAACACGTAAATACTTACTTTAAAAAACACTTCCGTAAATCACGACACTTTTTATTGATTTTTATATTTTTTTTATAAAACACGACACTCGTTATTTTGAACTAAAACGGAACTAACTTCACAGATAAAATATTCTTTTCGATTGGTTCATTCGGTCGTAATCTCATTCATATGGGTTCTAAGTGATTCAAACTCTCGGTCACACGTACAAAATTCATTTTTCGATGTCACGTAATTACGCGTAGATATACGCTCCGGCAGACAAACACTGACTTATTTTGAGCGTTGATCTACGTTCCGGCACACGAGGGTTTAAATGTTAATATTGGAAATAGCTTGATTTTGGAAAAAATATATTTTAACCTCCATTATTTCTCTCTACGTCATTGATTCGTCAATGCTTCGCGCGGTCTCTCGCTATCTTGGAAGCTTTTGTGTTATTGGTTATTATTATATTTTCTGACTCGGCTATCACTCTTGCACTGTTTCTGCTATATTCGTTGACCTTGGCTTGCTAATTACGGACTTTGATTACGCATTACCGTTATCGTATGAAATAGACAACATGCATTTTTACGTGGTAGAGTCATGCTGCAGCTATATTAGTAGTATAGTTGTAGCACGAATGGGTCGGCTCGACCGGGAAGGACCACGCTCTCACAGAATACCAGCGTGAAATAGCAGCATAACACTGCTATGTTTCGTATGGTGAGTGTAGAGAACCAGATACCCTTTTTACTGGAAAAGAGGCATTCTATCATAGTCCTCACGGGTGACAACGCATCTGCATTTTGATTCGCAAACGAGGATAAATGTAGATGTCTATGGGCCACAGCAACCACTTACCATCAGGTGGACTGTGTGCTTATTTGTCACCCTCTCCTATAAAAAAAAATGTATAAAAGAGAACGTACTCTTAACAGTCAGTCTCGTGACTTGATTTTGAAGTACAGGAGTACTTTGAACGGGAGACAGCAAATAGAGGGCCTCCTTTAGAAGTTACCCAAGCACAATAACGAGTCGCACAAGTCTTTGAAATTGGCATAAAAACTGTCCGAAATATAATAAAGGAAAATTACGGGCCTTTTGGCTGTGAAGATAATGTACTGCACACACCCAAAAAGCGAAAAAACAAAAACCTGTAACAGGTATCGATAACTTTGATGCTGATGCTATTAGATCCTATGTTTACGGCTACTACACAAGACAAAAATACCCCGCCGTAAGTAAATTACTTGTGTCCCTTAAATCTGCAAACTTATATGATGTTGCACTACCACAACATCTATAAAAACATAATTAATAGAATCAGGCGTTACTTTGCGGAAGTCCATTATATATAAAGTTGTCAAAAAATTACTTTGCGTACATCCGCACGATAAAATAAAATGATGTGTCTTACCTAGTTTGAAGAGCACCTCCCGCCTTCCCTCAAGTGCGGTTACCCACCGTAAAACGTTATGTATCTAGTTCTATTTCACCTGAGGATGCCTCGTGTAGAGGCGAAACACGTGTCGTATTGTCGTCAGTGGTGTGTCTTTCCTAGTGTAGTGGTGTTGGAAGTAGTGGTGCTGGGATTAGTGGTGACGGGGATAGTGCACGCAATTGAGGGAGGGCAGGAGGTGCTCTTCAAACTAGGTAAGACACATCATTTTATTTTATCGTGCGGATGTACGCAAAGTAATTTTTTGATATCTATAAATACAATTCTAAAAAATATTGGGTATTCATACAAAATAAAACAGACACGGAAAAATGTTGATGGAAAGGTATGAAATAATACTACAAAGGGTATCCTTCTTAAGAGAAGTTAATAAAGTAACCAACTGGGACAGTTATATATTTATTGATAAGACATGGTTAAATGCTAATCATACTGTGCCACAGTCTTGGACGTATAATACGCAAGCATCCAGCTCAAAAGTTCCAATGGGAAAGGGTGCACGCCTCATTACTTGTCATGCTGTATCTGCCGGGGAAGGTTTTCTAAAAAATTGTTTGTAGAATTGAGAATAAAAATATTACGAATTCAGTGAATTTATTTATTTACCTGACCCAACCACACTTATTTATTGTTAATTTTATTCTTGACTAGCGACCCGCCTCGGCTTCGTACGGGGGCATATCAGTGGCGTGCCTACATAATATACAATGTGTATCGGATTTTAGTTTACGTCTTGGTTTTGAAACTGGCCCAAATTTAAACTTAGTTTGGATTTCTGTAATAACTGTTAAATATTACAAACTCGTACGTGTTAAAACGATATGCCTTGAGAATCAATTTTAAACGATGTAGATACATTGTCCATTACAAACTAAATAATCGATATGTCTCTAGAATCGGTTCTTATAGCAACCAATTTTTTTTCTCATCATTACGCAAAGTATTTTTATAGCTGTCAAATCGGGCTTCTTAGATTGTCACAAGTATAATAAGGTTTTTTGAGATTATAATAAAATAAAAAAAAAGTTTTTTTAGATAAAGTAACTGTTTATTAATATTATTAAAAATACATTAAACACGTGTTCGATAGAGCCTCTCAATGGCAATTAAACTGAACTTATACAATAAAAATAAAAAATCTCAAAAAGCTTATCGTAGGCAAGAAAGTAAGTACCTCCATAATTATTTTCAAAGGTAGGGTTCATCAGGACAGTTGACACAAAAGGTGTTAACATTTTTAGTTTTGGTTTTAGCGATTAAACCTCCTTGCGAAGCCACCATATTCTTAAAGCATTAATGGCACGCACGGCGAGTATTACTTGAAGATTCTTCCTTTATTCTTGGTTCTTTAATATTCTCGTTCTTTAATTTGATGAAGTATCATCGGCATTGAAACCTACAAAACTCTTCATATATTTTTTTTTAAACTCAAGTACATATCTTCTTCTTGGCCACGCTCTGAGAGAGAATTAAAGCATTTACCATAGCTGTATTTAGAAGTAAATCTATGCCTACTTTTTTGTACTATTTGATGCTCTTCCTCAGAGGTGTTTGATATGCTGTTATTAGGTCGGATAGTTCAACTGCACCCTTAGCCTTGTTATAATCAAAAATGATTTTGGGCTTAAAGGTTTGCTTGCGAAGTTTTAAGACAGTTTGAAAACGCACAGAATGTTTTGTTGACAGTACCAATACATCTCCTTTATCTCCCATTTCAATACAGTGATTCCATCATTACTCTCTTTTGCTATGCCCTCTTTTCAATTTTGTAGAAACTATTTCTATGGGAAAATGCTTGCGATTCTTTCTCAAAGTGCCAACCAAATGCGTCTCTAATCCAACGCTTGTGTACCAATTGCCGGTATACCGGGTGTTTTGTGAAACGCTCCCGGAAACAAAGACGGATCGTCGCCTCAGTGCTTGTTTGGCTAACAGACCATTTGGGTAATTTTACAGGAGCAATGTTTTTTTGTTTTTCTATGTTATGACTCAAATAAAGCCGTTATGTTAGGTAGTTTATAAAACTATCGCATATCTTGACTTCTAATAATCTGTAAGAAATAAAAAAATTGACCTTAACATTGTGTAAAACCAGTTTCAAAATGGATATTGGATAAAAAACGAAACTATAATTACGTTAATGGATATACACTACATTCCTTGGGATGTTAGTCAAATAGCAACCAAAAATATTTTGTTTGCCCTATAGCCTCGCTTCACAATACAGAATGTGAAATTAAACAAATCTAATACGTATCATTATTGTATGTTAAAATAAAATTAATTAATGAATTACAAATTTTATGAATATCTTGCCTACGGATCTTATCTAACTATTTACTTCTTCTATTTTGTTTTTGGCGGTCTGCTTTTTTATATATTTTCCGTTAGAGGGTGTGGGAATCAATTTCAATGGGTTGTTGTGAAGTCTTTTTGTAGAAATAATATTTTATTTTTGCCGATATATCCAAAGTACCACAAAAAAACTTCTGGCACACCTTCACTTTTTGAAAATTTTTCAAAAAGAAGTACTGATATGAGAAATTTCTTCTGCTTTCTTCTGCTTCCTTTTTTCTTTTGTGAGCGTACCCAACACGTAAATTCGTTGTAATATTTGTTTTTCTGGGGATCGTTTAACGACTAAAATGCCTTTTTCAAGTCCTCTCTTTCTTGTTTTGAAAACTTTGCTGAGCAGTTGTATGCGCACTTTTCATCACATCCAGCGTGAACCTGTTTCGCTGGACATTTTTTTCCTTTAATATTAACTTATTGTTCACCAACTTCTCTTTTTTTTACCTTGCAATTCTTTGCCAATTTTCAGGGCACCTTTTTCTCTTTCTTGAGATTTTTTGTTCCACGACATCTGAAGCGTCACTAGCAGATGATAGAACTTTTCAAGATGAGATGATAGAACTTTCTAGTTCTAGTTCTGAACTGTTAGGGCAAGCAATATATTTTTTTACTGACGTTATAGCGCGTTTTTTCGGTGAATGTTTGTTCGCCTTTTTCTTAATAATTAAGAGCGTGTCCGTTGCCGTTTCTGCAAACAATGACATTTTCTGCGCATTCCGCGGTAAGTATTTCGTTACTTTCTTCAGCATTTTCGGTCGCTTTACAGGCCATGAATAACTTTTTCTTCACTCTGTCAAGCCTGAAAAAATTATTAGTTTTTATTATTTGAAAATTATATTAAAGTTTAGGTAACATTTTAAGCTTCTTCAAATAGTTATTTTTACCCTACTAATATTATAAATGTGAAAGTTTGTGAAGATAGATGGATGTTTGTTACTCTTTCACGCAAAAACTACTGAACGGATTTGGATAAAATTTTGCACCAGGAAGGCTTATACACTGGATAGCACATAGGCTCTCGAACTCTCACTTTTTTCGAAAAGTCTACGGGAACGGGAACTACGCGAGTGCAATCGCAGGGCGCCACTAGTACTTTATATTTTATCTACCTATACTTTTTCGATTATCAACCTACGGTTCTTTTTTATTTTTAACCTACTTCTAAAAAGGAGGAGGCTATGTATTCGATGTGTTTTTTTAGTCTAATAATGAACCTCAGGTATCTCGGTTGCCTACTGTTTGGCCCATAAGTAATCTTACCTTGTTATTGTGATTTATTTGTCAAATTATTTGTTTTTGTATATGTATTTTTTTGTATTACTAGTTGTCTCCCGCAGTATCACCCGCGTTAGTCCCGTTCCCGGATAACTGGAACAAAAAGTAGCATAATATGTTCTTCTTCAGGGTCGCATCTATATATGTATGAAATATCTAAATTCATTCAGCGGTTTAGGCGTGAAAGTTTTACAAACAAACTCACTTTCGTATTTATAATATTAGTTAGGATAAATGTATACACTCAGTTCAAAATATTAAAAAATACTAAAAATAATATTGTATAATAAAATAAAATCAGTTTTATTTATTATATGAACATGAACCCCACAGTTCCACTGGCGTATAATTTAAACGAAATTTAAGAAACAAATCAAACAAACCAGACAAAATAAAATCAAACCTACTGTAGTGTTTGCACAAATACACAAACATACATTTATATATAAGTCACAGTCTCGAGCGCACCGCGTCAATTACACGAGAGCCTCGGGCGAGAGTGGACGTGTTTAGTTAAGTGCGTGCCGAGCCTGTGTTACACTACAGTGATTAGAGAAGATAGCAGACAATACAAATGGCGACCAGGAAAAAGATAAGTACCTATTTAGCATAAAGATATAATCAAAAATAGGTTAGCAATGTGCAACTATTAGCATTGCAATTGTAAATTAATTCCTAGAGTACCCGCGGGAAAAAAAAAACTGTGGATTATGAATTATGATTTATTGTCTTAACCCTGTTATGATCATTTTAATAATTTATATAAATTATATGTTCGCATATGACCACGCTTATGGTGTGCAAAAATTTATTTTCTTTATGTCTTTAAGTTATTTATTATTATAATATTAAAGAATTTATAGATGATAATAGCCCCTGGATGTGGGGTGGTCGGTCCCAAGCTATTTCTAATTTGTTGTGTTGTTAATTTGTGTAACATACATGATTGTAAGCTGTTATTTATAAAAAAAAAGTCCCGCTGGGTTTCTTGCTGGTTCTTCCCAGGACAGAGGTTTTTTCGAACCAGTGGTAATTATACAAAGGAGTGACTTCCAAATAAGTATTATTTATAATCTATATTGAATAAAAAAAGTTTCTGTTTTTGTAGCAATGATAAAATAATGATTTATTTTAACATATGTCTATTAGCACAACTTATATTTAAAAATATTTTGATGGAAAAATAGTAGATGTAACTAATCACTACTCTCGATTCGAACCGAAATACAATGTCGTTAGCTAAATTTTAGTGACATTTTACATGTAGGTGTGATATTTATCGCCTTTAATGAACATACTATTTTACCGCTTTCAGGGCATATATGTCTTACAAAAAATCGTGGACACTTCGCGACTTCTGTAAATTGCATAGTAGGTAACTAGTAATACTGTAAATGCACATTATAGGTATTGAATTCACCCAAAGCATAAATGGCACAGCAATGGAAGTAGTCGGTATAACAAATAAACCGAAAGAGAAGGGCGAGTGTTTTGGAACATATTACTATCATGGAATTGAGTTTGGGTACCAAGATACCAACCATTAAATTGGTGTTGGGTACTAAGATACCATCATTAAATTGAGTTGGGTACTAAGATACCATCATTAAATTGAGTTGGGTACTAAGATACCATCATTAAATTGAGTTTGGTACTAAGATACCATCATTAAATTGAGTTGGGTACTAAGATACCATCATTAAATTGAGTTGGGTACTAAGATACCATCATTAAATTGAGTTGGGTACTAAGATGCCAGCATTAAATTGGAAGTTGGGTATTAAGATACCACCATTAAATTGGAAGTTGGGTATTAAGATACCACCATTAAATTGGAAGTTGGGTATTAAGATACCATCATTAAATTGGAAGTTGGGTATTAAGATACCACCATTAAATTGGAAGTTGGGTATTAAGATACCACCATTAAATTTGAAGTTGGGTATTAAGATACCACCATTAAATTGGAAGTTAGGTATTAAGATACCACCATTAAATTGGAAGTTGGGTATTAAGATACCACCATTAAATTGGAAGTTGGGTATTAAGATACCACCATTAAATTGGAAGTTGGGTATTAAGATACCACCATTAAATTGGACTTTGGGTACTAAGTTACCACCATTAAATTGGATTTTGAGTACTAAGTTACCACCATTAAATTGGACTTTGGGTACTAAGTAGTAACTTATGGTAGTAACCATTAAATTGGACTTTGGGTACTAAGTTACCACCATTAAATTGGACTTTGGGTACTAAGTTACTACCATTAAATTGGACTTTGGGTATTAAAATACCAGCATTAAATTGGAAATAAAAATATAAGAAACTGTTTCAGTTTGCCCCTAAAATAATAATAATAATGATACCGTTATCAGTTTTAATGTGATAGCATAAATCTATGGCTATAAGGTGTGAAAAATGGAAAAGGTCTCTACTAATCTATCTGGACGCAGCTGAAGTTACATCAGCACTCAAGTAACGAGCTACGCTATTGTATTTTGGTGGCTCTGGGATACAAGAAATATTCTACAATTTACCGGTTGCCAATGTCGAATCATCAGAAACCATTGATGCATTTAAAATAGCCATAAAAAAAACTCTACGAGTATTTTCAACCTAAACGGAGCAAAGTTTATGAGCGGCATGTTTTCGATTGCTAAAACATGAAAAAGGAGAAAAATTTGGGAAGTTTTTGATAAGATTGCGTCAACAGGCCGAAAAGTGTACATTCAAAAAGCAAGATGATCATCTCATAGATCAAATTGCGGAAAAGTGTAATTCGAAATTGCGCAAGAACCTTATATTTAACAAAACGTGGGAAGAGTTAAAAAGCAAAAAAGTATATGCTTTTAATCAAATGTAAAGACAAGCAAGACATTATTAGCATATAGTAGTAACTCTCCTTTGGCAATAGAGGGTGCATTTGAAACTATACTCGAAGTCGATGGACGAAAGGAACATACAACCATTTACGTGATTTCGGGGGGTACTAGAAACCTGTTGGGTAAGAACACAGCAGTCCGTCTAGGTGTCTTAAAACTTGGTATCAGAATAAATCAAGTGGAGAGTACCGATCCCCATTAAAGAGAAGGTTGCAATCAAAATTAAGGAATCACTAAACAGTGATATAATTGAAGAAGTGCAAGGCCCGTCTAAATGGGTTTCACCAATGTTCCAATCATGAAAGAAAATGGTGAATTACATTTGTCTGTAGATATGAGATGTACGAACGCCGCTATATTGCGAGAAAACCACCCCCTGCCTACTATGGGCCATATTTGCCTAAAATGAAGAAAGCTAATTATTTTAACAAATTAGACATAAAAAAAAATGCCTTCCATCAAGTAGAAATTCACTCTGAATCCAGACACAACGACTTTTATAACCCCTAAAAGATTATATAGATATAAAATAATAATACTAGGAATTACCTGCGCTTCCGAGATTTTTCAGAAGATCATTGAAAGGATGCTGATAAACTGTGAAGGGGTCGTCAATTTTATTGATGATATCCTGGTATTCGGGAACAGTGAAGAAAAACATGACGCATGACTAAAGAAAGTTCTACAGGTACTTAGTAAAAACAACGCCGTGCTGAATATCAATAAATGCATATATAAAACGCAGGATGTGAATTTTCTGGGACACAGGCTTACACATGAAGGAGTAAACCCTTCAATAAGTACGCTGAGAGCATTATGAAATTTAGGGTCCCAAAGACCATAGAAGAACTCCAAAGTTTTTTAGGACTCTTAAACTACATAAACAAATGGATACCTAACTTGGCCGCCATGACAGAAATTCTGAAGCACCTGCTAAGTCAGACGATGAGCGAAAGGAACAGCTTGAAAAAACAATGGTCTGGGGAACAAGATAAAGCATTCCAAAAAACTCAAACGGATGCTCACGGAAATACAGATTTTAGGGTATTATGACGTCAGAGATGCAAGACAGGTGATAGCAGATGCTAGCCCTGTCGGACTTGGTGCTGTCCTTGTACAAAATGATACAAATGTCCCTAGAATTATTGCCTATGGTAATCGAACTTTGACAGACTGCGAGCGCAGGTATAGCCAAACGGAAAAAGAGGCACTAGCATTAGTTTGCGGGGTCGAACATTAATATTTTTTATTTGGAAGCTCTATTGATTTAGTCACTGACCAAAATGCGCTAGAGATATTGTTCGGGTCTAAATCAAAACTATGTGCGAGGATTGAACGATGGGTACTGAGGCTACAGTCTTATTCATTCAAGGTTGTATACAAGCCAGGAAAACAAATATAGCTGATCCCTTGTCACGATTATGTAACTATCCTGATAACCCACCAAAAGGAAAAGACCAGCATGTGTACCACATAGTGGAAAATTCTAGACCAGTTGCTATACCAATGAGTACCATTGTAACATATTCAGAAAAAGATCAAGAGATTTACAAAGTGAAAAAAGGTGTCTATCAGAACGACTGGGACGATTCAATTAAGAGTTACAAATTTTTTGAAAACGAGTTGTTTCCACGATAGCATTCTACTTCGTGGAAATAAAATTGTAATACCACAGCAACTCTTCAAGAGTGTATTAGATGCGGCATATGAGGTATCCAGGTATCGTAGCGATGAAGGGACGCTTGAGATCAAAGGTATGGTGGCCCCGTATCGATAAAGACGTAGAACAATTAGTAAAGGCCTGTAAAGTTTGTACGTTAGTGGGTTTGCCAAACCCACCTGCACCAATAAAGAGACGAGAGTTGCCTGCAGCTCCATGGATAGATGTAACAATGGATCTAATAGGACCATTGCCAAGTAATGAGTATCTGTTAGTAGTGGTCGACTACTATAGTCGATACAAAGAAGTAAAAAATTACAAAAACATCACAAGCTTACAGATTATTAAAATGGTAAAAGAAATGTTCAGTAGACTTGGTTATCCTATTTCTATCACCGCAGACAATGGCAAGCAGTTCGTTAGTGAAGAGTTTCGATCTTTCTTCAAAGAATATAACATTAAGTTATTTAGTACTGTACCATATAGGCCTCAAATGATCGGCGAAGTTGAAAGACAAAACAGAGATATTTTGAAACGTCTTCGTATCAGCCAGATCGAGAGGAAGGATTTAAAAGAATGTTTGTGGGAATATCTTCTAATGTATAACAGCACCCCTCCTTACAGTTACCGGGAGGTTACCGTCTGAACTGTTTTCTTCAACGAAAAAGTAGGTAGTAGGTAGTAGGTAGGTATAAAATTCCATCAATAGGTGAAATAAATTACAGACGATCATTTAGATTCAGATATCAGGGATAGAAACAAAATACAAAAAAAAATCTTGATAAGAAAGAGATGTAGTGTTTGCACAAATACACAAACATACATTTATATATAAGTCACAGTCTCGAGCGCACCGCGTCAGTTACACGAGAGCCTCAGGCGAGAGTGGACGTGTTTAGTTAAGTGCGTGCCGAGCCTGTGTTACACTACAGTGATTAGAGAAGATAGCAGACAATACACCTACAAACCTCTGGGCCCCTACAAGTCCCTAAAACCCCTTCCAACCTTGAATCACTTAATAACGCGTACAAACCAAATAAATAAACTAAACAAACGAACAGAACAAACTAAAAAACGCTTACTTCCCGTTACCATGAGAAAAGTAAAAACTCCCACTGAGAAAGAATACCCCAAATTATTTAGGATCTAATTAACTATCTTTAAGTGAAAATTCCGTCTAAATCGGTCCAGCCTGTCCAGAAATTCGCTTGTTTGAAAAAACGAACAAATTCTTCAGCGTTGTGAGTATGATAGTATGACAAAAGTATGATTGTTAACCATCCTGTATAAGAAACACAACGTAACCTAAAATAATATCACAATGATTAAAATCAACTTATATTTCGTAGTATGCAGCACTGCGGACATACCGTTTATCACAACTGATCCAGGACGTAATTTTCAAAGTTATTGAGACACTGTCTACCTCGTTTCACTTGTAAATTCACCAAAAAACTTAATAAATCTTACAGTTCTAACACTGTTTCACGTTGCGATAGATTGTTACTAAACAATATGGCGAAACAGCAAGGTGTGACGTCATGAGCGAGCGGGCCTGTGATTAGTTGATTTGAGGATATCCGGCAAAAAAGCATGCACTGAGAATTCCACTATTGGAAGTTGGTTCATTTTGTGGTGATAAGCCATACAAGCACGAAAATGAAAATTGTAACTGTGGATATTGGTTTTTTAATATCGTCTTTTTTTTTGTTTATAGGATAGGGTGACAAACGAGCAGACAGTCTACTTGATGGTAAGTGGTCGTTGTGGCCCATAGACATCTACATTTATTCTCGTTTGCGAATCAAAATGCAGATGCGTTGTCACCCGTGAGGACTAAAATGGAATGCCTCTTTTCCAGTAAAAAGTGTCTCCGGTTCTCTACACTCACCATACGAAACAAAGCAGTGTTAAGCTGCTATTTGACGCTGGTATTCTGTGAGAGCGTGGTCCTTCCCCGGTCGAGCCGACCCATTCGTGCTACAACTATACTACTAATATAGCTGCAGCATGGCTCTACCACGAATAAGCTGCTATTTTACGCTGGTATTCTGTGAGAGCGTGGTCCTTCCCCGGTCGAGCCGACCCATTCGTGCTACAACTATACTACTAATATAGCTGCAACATGGCTCTACCACGTAAACGTCGTTTATTGGTATAGTTACACGAGTCAGTCTTGATTTAGACTGTGTAGAAATTGATTCTTAAGCATATTACATTCAAAAGTCATTTTCGTCTAAATTGGTCTGTTGGCCAAACAAGTAAATTTGATCATGGGTCACAAATAAATTCGCTTCTGATGAAAAACAAAATCATCTTTTTACAACGTTTTATTAGCTTTATTCACGCGCCATCATGTTAGTACAGCTAAATGAAACGATAATTTCATAAAAGAAATCATGAATATACTTAAAACCAGCAGTGGAATTACTGAATTACAATCAGCTGACTAGGAGTCAATGTACGCGTGAACGCCGGATTCGCCCGGGCCGCAGCTGGCGGATGGTACCACAATACCTAATAATTTACAACACTTGTCTAAATACCTAACTTATTTATTTAACCTACTATTTTGCCACTGTACTTGTCTCCACCTAGCCACTTTATTCACAGGTTAAATAAACCAAATATCTGGTTCGATTCCCCGCTAATAAAAAATACTTAAATGAAATGTTAGCAAGAGTAGTCATGCTTTTTATCTATCGTGTAGGTATATATGTTTATTATTCTGATGTATTCAGTTTTGTACCTATTCAGATGAGTTCAGTACTAAGTTTAAAAAAAATAGGTATGAAACAGGTTACCGATCTAAATCTTATTAGATTTTCCAAGGCACATTAACATGTTGCTGTATTCACGAGCACTATAAACGTACCTACACATTAGGCATTATTAAAACAGAACAAGAAAAACAAAACGTAAGAACAAGGATGTTATAACAAAACGGTTAAACTGTCGCTCACGCGCACGTGATAGTCAACACGGAACTGTCTCAAAAACTAAAATTAATAAGCGCACGAGGCATTCGTCCTTGAAGCACTGAGCTCTTCCACAGACCGTAATACCCATACGGCATTGCCAACGTTTATTTTATTTATAAGTAGTTATCCCTACGACTAGTCTTTATATAGAATTTAGCAACGCCCCTCATTTTTTTGAGCCCTTTAACGCCTCTCTCCAAGGTTTCCAACGCCCTCAAGGTGGCCTTATCGACAACTTTGAGAAACACTGCATTAGGACGATTTTTAATATTTTTTAATGAGTCTAACTTTTGTGACTAATGCTCGAACAGTAATTTTGAACTTTCGACTCAATCCTAGTCATGTTCTTTAAGGCCTACGTAAAGCATAATTTAGGAGGTGATATCGGACATGATAATGAATTACAAAAAAAATCACAAACGTCCAATAGAAAGTGAGAACAAATAATCGAAAACGGTTGTCAAGTCTAAATTATGAAAAAAATCATAAAAAAATTTCTCCTAAATTTTAGTAATCCTAAATTACTAAGAATCGCAAAACATACATGGGTATTCGGATATCCCTCAATATAAGGCGTCTAAATTTTATCTTTGAACGTCACTTCTCCAACCATCCTGCATAGTGCTACCAACTTTACTGTTCAGTTGACCGAGTCGTGGAGAGCTTATTGCCACTTAAGAAATTTATCGCGGAAATTGGTGACTACATATTCATAACATATTATTATAGAACAATGAACATACGATTTACCTACCTGAATAATTGTTCGTCATATGTAATTCTTATACAGAAGTTAAAAGTTCATCATCGCCATTGCCGGCTCATTTCTTCTTTGAGCAGAAGAGGGTTTAGACCATATTCAAAAGCACTAACCTGACAGCGAAATATCATTTACAAAATGGCGGCTCTAGTTCCAAATTTCTCCACATGAACAGATAAGTTGGTGGCCTTATACTTACTTTTCAACATGAAAATAAACTAGGTACATACCTAGTTTATTTTCATGTTGAAAGGTACTTTATCATTATTTTATTTGGACACCACCGTTCAAGATACTTCTTGTTAACTAATAACTACCAATAAATATTATTTTTTTATAAATATTTTAGTGTAATTTACCAGAATATCTGTTACATACGAGTTCCCTCCTACTTATAACAAACTTTTACTTATCAGTTTGTATTTATAAATATAGTGCATTTACATGTTTACTACTTGCCACTAACTCACTGTTTGAGTGGATACTATCACTAAGGATGGCGTCCTAAACGGTTTTACCTAAAACCGGTTGTTATAAATAAGAAAAAATATTCACAATGTCGATACCGATGACTCCTTAATTGATCTTATTCTTGCTGCTTCTCCTGAGCATGTTGTGTGTTGTTTTTCGCGTCACGACCTTTTATACGCTTCTTATAAGCTCAAACCCCCAAAGCGTTCTTGTCCCTTACTGACTGTACGCAATTTATCTAAAATTAATTACGATAAGCCAATGAGTGACGCTCGAAATCTAAATTTAACTTATTTGGTAGCAGAACCTACAATTGACGGTAAAGTCTCTTTTTTTAATGATAAAGTTCTCAGCTTCTCTACTGGAAATGAGGCATTCCATCTTAGTCCTCACGGGTGACAAAGCATCTACATTTTGATTTATAATAGAGGATAGATGTAGATGTCTATGGGCCGCAGCAACCACTTACCATCAGGTGGACTATGTGCTCGTTTGTCACCCTAATCCTATAAAAAAAAGGTTGTTTGATGCTCATGCTCCTGTCCATAACGTCAGGTTGAAGCGTCCTCCCGCCCCTTGGATGACCGAGGGCGTAAGAATGGCAAGGGTAAGACGGAATCGAGCCTTTATTAAATTCAAGAGAGAACTATCTGAAGAAAATTGGTCAATCTTTAAATCTGTCAGGAATAGGTGTAATCAGATGGTACGTGCTGCTAAACGCCGATATTTTCATAACTGTATAAATGATTCATCTCCTACCGAAGTGTGGAAATTCCTCAGAACTGTGGGTATTGGCAGGCTATTCACCCTGGACTGTGGTCCTTTGATATCTCTCGATGAGATTAATCAACTTTTCGCTTCTTTCAAAGCAATGGATCCTTTAGTCCGAAATAACACTTTAAATGCTATTGCATCAATGCAATCTCCTCACATTCCAGCAATCATGTTCTCTCCTGTCGATCAGGATGACATTAAGAAGTTTATTTTAGCAATCAAGTCTAAGGCTCTGGGCTGCGATGAAATAAGCAGACAAATGGTCGTCACTATCTTAGATCTTCTTCTCCCGGCAATAACTCACATTATAAATTTTCCTTGACTCGGGGCAATATCCTAGTCATTGGAAAAAGGCTTATGTTAAGCCCCTTTCTAAGGTACCTGCTCCTATCCTTCCCAGCCATTTTCGTCCTATATCAATTCTGCCGTTCCTCTCTAAAGTTTTAGAAGCCGGTGTTCATAAGCAAATCACTACGTTCATCTTGAAACATAACCTACTGAGTCCATTTCAGTCCGGGTTTCGTTCAGGTCACAGCACTACCACTGCTTTAATAAAAGTCACTGAAGACATTAGAAAAGGTATGGACGAAAATAAGATAGCAATGCTAGTTCTAGTAGACTTTTCTAATGCTTTTAACAGAGTTGATCATGATATCCTTCTTTCCATCCTATCCCATCTAAATTTTAAGCCCACTGTCTTAGATTGGTTTGCATCATATCTTCGCGGGCGTCAGCAGTCAGTTCACGTAGGTCATATGACCTCAGCTTGGGCTGAAGTTGAATATGGCGTACCG
The DNA here is from genome assembly GCA_033319125.1 of Parnassius glacialis. Lineage (NCBI taxonomy): Eukaryota > Metazoa > Arthropoda > Insecta > Lepidoptera > Papilionidae > Parnassius > Parnassius glacialis. The sequence continues at coordinate 8,105,756 of JAVANC010000014.1, forward strand.
CAAGGCGGTATACACTCTCTTATCATTTTCTTAGTTTTTATAAACTTGATCACTCATAATCTTTATTGCTCGTATCACCTTTACGCCGTTGATCTGCAGCTATATGTGCATTGTGGCGTTGATGAACTACATAATGGCATTCACAAATTAAACCAGGATTTAAATACAATTAAAGATTGGTCCTCGCGCTACGGATTTTGTGTGAATCCAGTAAAATGCCAAGCGATTTTAGTGGAAAGTAAAAAGATACTGGCTAAGGTTAATCAAGCAGACTTACCTCCTGTTTGTTATGATAATATCATTATTCCATTTAGTGAGTCTGTTAAAAACCTTGGCCTGTATATTGATAGCTCTCTGAACTGGAAAGTGCAAGTTACCGATTTAAGTCGGAAAGTCATTGCCACCTTACGTTCCCTTTATCGTCTCAAATACTTCCTTCCTATTAAGCTCATGCTTGTCCAAACTCTTATTTTATCTATCTTTGATTTTGCAGATGTGTGCTACCCAAACCTGTCCCAAGAACTTCTTAACAAACTGGAGCGCCTGCTTAACAACTGTATTAGATTTATTTTTGGTCTGCGTAAGTATGACCATATTTCTCATTATAGATCTCAGCTTAAGTGGCTTACCATAAAACAAAGGCGCAACTCCAGAATATTATTTGTTCTTTTCTCAATTCTTAATGATCCATATTCACCTTCTTACCTCAAAGAACGATTTCAATGTCTTTCTTCTTGTCATGATAGGGTTCTTCGATCTTCCTCTAAAAACAAGATTTATATTCCTACTCATATCACCGGGTGCTATGGTAACTCCTTCACTGTACAAGCTGCACGTCTTTGGAATTCCTTGCCTGATGATATCAGAAAAGCAAATACTCTTTTAAAAAGAAGGTACACGAGTATTTACTGAATAATCATTAAAATTACAAAATTGTTAATTAATCATTTTTATATGTATGTATTTACTTTGTATTTATGTATATTTATATACATATATTATATGTATTTATGTATGTTTATATTTGTTTATTGGCATATAAATATATTTATATTATTAATATGTGTTAATATATGTAAATATGTAAATATATATGTTTAGGCCAAAAATGGTCATGTTAGGACTGCACCCAATCACGTTAGACTTTGCCAATCGCCCGATCGTACCAGGTGTCACGCGTGTGTCGGGGAGGGGGCATCGGAAGGGAGCTTCCCAGCGTCTTGTCGATGTCGGGCGAGACAGTAGGTGAGAGTAGCTTGCTAGCAGCGACCCGGTTAAGCCGAGTGTTTCGGCTATCGCTGCAGAAGTTCGCGCGAGACCGGTTTTTGGTTGATTAGGGTCTACAATTGGATTTTGGGCGCGTGGCTTCGCTACGTAATTGGGTTTCGTGAAAACCGCCTCGGATTTGGTGGTATTGGGTTGAAGTTCCTGTACAAGAGGCCTTTATGGGGTTTTACGGTTTAAGTAACTTCTTTGAAAGTAATTGTGCATATTAGCTAGATGAAGTGCGTGTTTCTTCGTCACGTAGATATGTGAATTGTGCGATAGTTAACTCGTGCGAGAGTGCGGAATAGTGTACACGCGTCGAGAAGATATACAGTCTAGGATTCGAGCCGCGCACTTGTTTGAGAGCTTCTCCCGGTTAATTGTCGGGTATCACGTTTTCGATTCTGTGATGAGTGTGGAATTAGGCGAATTGAAGTTAGTTAAATGTACAATGAAGCTAAGAGACTGAATTAGTGACAGTGAAAAAAAGAAGTGGTCCGGCGATGGAGCAGTCTGGAGCGATGCAGCATTTTGGAGCAGCCTGGAACGCGGCCGCTGCTGGTCGCCTATGCTTGCCCAGGCCCCACACATTTACACATCACTGTACACGACTCGTCATCTACTATTACACACATTCACGGCCTGCCCAAGCCTTGGAGCGAAGCTAGCTTCGGCTACTGGTAAGTATTATTGGTTTCTAGCGTCCTCCCATATAGTTTATTATAATTAGAGATTTTCACGTGGCCAATTTGGAGGCCCGACCTGCGTCTGCTCGTTGGATTCCCGCTCAATGGACCCCGGGGTATTCGATCTTTGTAGGGGTAGCCGTGGGCCGTAACAATTTGGTAGCAGAGCGTGGTTCCGAGTTCGATTCCCGGTCGAGCCCGACCGTAGTACTTGATAAAAATTAAACGATTTTGGTGGCAGGGAGCGTTGGTTTGATTGGTTTAATTTGTGTCTACAATCACGCCCGGCCGTAATACGTAAAAATAAAATTCTTTTCTTTTGTTGCAATGTTGCTTGCTTTTTTTGTTTGTTGGCGGGTAGTTGCGAATGCCACGCCCGTAGGTTGCGCAAGCGGGAGATTGCTAGAGCCAGAGATGCGTTGGGTAGGTAGATGGTTATTATCACGTAATCGGATAATTATCGTTGTCGTATAATTATGGTTGATTACTTATCAAAGGGTCGGTTGTCTGAGCGAAGCATTTTTTGTAGATCGACTGTGATATGTATCTTTATTTGTGTATTGTGGTTTGTATTTGATCTAATAAATAGTAATAATAATAATAATTTGTTAATTTGTAATATATTTGAGCCGCGTAGTAATTTGTATTTAGAAGTAATGCCATCGCGGCCAGGGCTATCACCGTGCCGTTTTGTGTCTGGGTGCGAACGGCGATTCCTCTCAGAGCTCTCCGGGCCCTCGACTCCCACGGGCGGGGGCGCTCTGCCGGGGGGCGCTCTACCCCCTCCCTCAGTATGTTGAGAGGGACTTCCCTGCCACTCAGCAGTCAGCTAGATCCTTCTCCCCCTCGTCAGCTGAGTGGCTTCGGCTCGGGGTACTACCGTTCCCCCTTTTGATGTAGGCAGCCACAGCTAGGTAGCTGCCGCCCTAGCTCCCACCACGGCCGCCTCCACTAATTCTGTGAGCCGTCAACAGCTCACATGTCAATCTGCTCTATTGTCGACGGCCTCAGTGAGGGTGTACAACCCGAGCGTCGATTGTTTAACGGTACGCGCTTTATTTGTTCCGGGTTCACAACCGGGTTGACCTCTGCTTAGTTGTTGGGAAGACTAGGGCTCCACGGGAGCGTTGCATTGCGCTGTTAGGGATTGTTAGATTTGGGTTTGGTCGAGCGCTTAATTAACGATGCTTTGATTAAAATTAAAAATGGTTTGTGCCTTCCGCGAAATGTTCATATTTGGGGTGGTTGTGCTTAAGAAGGCAATTTAATGTGCTCCTTGAATACTTATACATATGTTTTGTAATTGTATTTGAGTACTGTGTTTGTTTTGCTGAAAGGAAAGTTAGAATTCATTTGAAATTGAATGACGAGCTATTTGAGTATTTGTACGTGTTTTGTGATTGTGTTTAATCATTTTGCTTTGTGAAAAAGAAAATTGAAATTGGATAACCCTATTTGTGCACAAAGGAATAAGAGTCATTCCTCCTTTGTGTTTCACATTTTGTTGGCACTGTCTAAGATATTTAAATGAGAAATAGGGCTGGCTCTTACGTTTATCGTTTTGTTTAATTTGTGAGTTTGACCTATGTGCATCGGTGATTAATTTGTTTGAATTAATTCTGTAGTTGAACATTGATGCTTTTGAAAATTAGTTGAAATATGAGCATAGGACTACTTGTCTAAAAGGCTAGCTAGTTTGGAGATTATCAGATTGAAATCAGCTGCCGCACTTTTTGAGTAAATGATTATATGGTGGATGACTTGGTTAGTAGGCTACAAACTTGGTTTGAAAAGTCATACTAAGGACTATCTGTGCGTTCGTTTGGCTCTCCACAGATGACGTTCACGTGGAATTTGTGGGTGCTCTCTGCACTGAAGCTTATTTAAGTAATTTCTTAAGTAAGACTGATCGATTTCACACTAATTTAAGAATGTCAAAAGAGAAGTTCTATGAACTGTTGCAAATTATAAAGCCTCACATTGAACTGGGAGATACTCATTTCCGTAGAGCAATAGGTGCAAAAGAAAAGCTCATGGCTACGATGAGGTATGTGAGTATTTATTTATTTATTTATTTTATAACCTATACAGTAAATGCTATGTATGGCAAATCAATTATTGACAATATCGTAATAATTAATTGATAGAATTTTACTTATTTGTGTCATTTTGAAAACATAACTCTCCATTAAGGTTGAAGAAATATCGATAGCAAGCCTGTGGATGTGGTTGTAAAATACTTTCAGATGACTGTTGAATGTATTATGTTTCATCATTTGCCTCATTTTCATCCTGGAGCACAATATTCGTTGGGTTGGCTTGAGATGGATGTAGAATGTTTTGTGTCTCAGCATTTCTTACAATTTCATTCTGGAGGATACAGATCTTCGATTTGTTTTGCTGTGAAAAATCAATATTTCTATTCGGTGTGATGCATACTGTACTTAAAAATGATGTAGGTGTTCCATTTAAATTCTCTAATTACGCTTGGGATACGCTTAAATATACTTCGTTTTTTACCTTAAGCTGTAAATCTGGAGACAAATTTACCACAAAATCTGCCATGGCCTAAAAAAAGAATGATAGGACTTATAGACTCTTTTCGGCAGTCTAAATATTTATTTAATACGTTGACTACTTGAGATTGTGGTTGTTTGTTCTCCTTTCTTGCCGTTATGTTTTCAAATATGTTAGGTGTTGATCATGTAGAAGAGCCCGGTCTCGAGAGATCAGGAGTTACAATGGATCTCGATGAAGATCGTAGAGAATGTTCTGGTTCCAGATTAGGCGTCGAGGACGATCTCGTAGGCGATGGTGAATTTACAAACACACTAGCTGAATGACTAGACCCTTGATCATCATCACTTATCATAGCATCCGTAATATGTGTTTTTGAGATTCTTTCCTGGAAGGAAGGAAGTAAAAAATCCATTTGACCTTCAAATCGCCATTTTTTAATTTTCTTTGCAGCGTCTCCGCTCTTACTTTTCGCCTTTTGACACATCTATGGTAGAAATCTCTTAACGCCTTCCATTTTTCTCTGCAAATGGTATCTGAAAACGAAAAAATAAATTGTTATTTTGTTTTAGATTCTTGGCGATCGGTGATTCATTTCGGACTATTGGAGAAAGTTACTGTTTAGAATATACTACAGTTCAAGAAATAGTGCATACAACTTGTTCAGTTATTTGGGAAGTTTTGTCGTAAATAGTTATGCCTGAACCTACTGAGGAAACATGGAAGAATGCCGAGGGTGGATTTTCACAAAGGTGGAATTTCCCCAACTGTATAGCAGCGATGGATGGAAAACACAAAGATACAAGTTCCCCCAAATAGCGGATCATTATATTTCAATTACAAAAAGTATTTTTCTATAGTGTTGCTGGCATTTGTAGATGCCAATTACAAATTTATGATAGTTCACGTTGGTGCACTGGGAAAAAATAGTGACGGAAGAATATATTCCCGATCAGCTTTAGCAAAAAGACTTGAAACGAATACTTTGAATATACCAGGACCGAAATCATTACCAGGCACAAGTATTCAAATGCTACATGCCATAGTCGGTGACGAAGCTTTCCCATTAAAACCTTACTTAATGAGACCATATCCGGGAACACAGTTGCAAGATGAAGGCAATAAAATTTACAACTACAGGCATAGTCGTGCTCGAAGAGTATCTGAAAACGCATTCGGAATATTACGTCAAAAATTTAGAATTTATTATCGTACAATAAATCTAAGTCCAGAAAACGTTTATAACGTAATTCTCGCCACCTGATGCTTACACAATTTTCTTAAAAATGATCCACTACATTTTAGTGACAAAAAAAGCCCACCGATCAATTACAGTTACTGGAACTTCCACGGATTGGTGGTAATTTTACTAGCAGTGCTTACGAAGTTAGAGATAAATTAAAATAATACTTTAGTTCTACTGTGGGAGAAATGATTCGGCGAGGATGTCGCTAAACATAATAAATTACCTACCTTAATCATGATGTCAAGTGAAAAAGATGTGTAATTAGCCTCAGGTACTTTAAGTAAGAAAGCATGCGCAAGAGTCTCGACGAAATGTTATATTACCAAAATAGAATGTTTTACTTACCAGATACTCCCAATAATACACCCATCTCATTCCATATGTTATTTTTCCTCACCTGGTTGATATAATTTCGATTTTACAAGTCATACAATTCAGGATAACCACTCACGAGATCAATTAATTTTTCCTCGTCCATCGTGCGTCGTCTTGCTCTCTCGGTAGTTGAATGTGAACTGACTGCAATATTTTGCCACGCCGCGCCTCTAGCCATACCATACTACCGGCAGAGGCGCGGAGCGGAGAAGGGCGGCGATGTAAAATATTATCTCGGGCCCAAGTCTGTCTGGCCGCGCTAGTACGTGCCGCGGCGCTCCGCTATGGTGCGGTTTTAATCGCAGTAATTAGTAGAAATAATATTTGGCCGCTCTCTGCCGCGCTGCGCCTATCCGCGCCACGCCGCCGAAGTGCGATTTGATCTTAAAACACTAAAGTAATTTTTTAGTTGTATTTTATGTAATATTATGATGTATTTTGTGTATTTCTTTAAGCAATACACGTGTGAATAGCCGTATTATGACAGGCTTTTTCACTATTTAATTAAACATATACTGAACCTTACGCGAGTTTATGTATCTAGATTTTTTAACATTTATAATATTTATGATTTATGTACGATTCCACACAAATTAAAGGGGATTGGATGGATGAAGAAAGGAAATAAAGACTACTCCCCTGATAAGCAGCGCCTTGACGATCACCATTGTCACCCAATATGACTCCTCCAGTTATATACGTCTTCGAAGTAATTTCCGAAAACTGCAGCCGAGTCTTGTTTTCGGTCACCAGTTTGTTGGTGCAGGATTAAAGCTTCAATTGTTTGATTTTTTTAAGTGTTTAATTTCGTATTTTAACATGTATGTAATTTTAATCTTTTTATAAGAAGAGTAACAAAGAGATATGAAAACTAAAAACTAACTATGCGCGCGGGTTACTGTCGTGGCTATCCTACGTGGGATGGCGGTCGTCGACTGCCCCTCCACACTCCGCCGCCGCCTCCCTGTGGCCCTGCGTCCGACTCGACAAAAAGCATTCCATTCCATTTTTGAAGGCAGCTACAGAGCATTTGACCTCAACGATGGTATTTTCTCCAATGTAAGGAAATGATTGCTCCACAAAAAGGCCACAATCCTCAATCCACAAGCTTTCTTGGCTGCTCAGTTGCTAAAGCGCGAATTTTTTCATTGCTTAGTCCATGTACCGCTGATGCGACAGATGAATTATTTGATTCGTATAAAATGTTGTCCAGGAGAGCAGCAAAATTTATTTTCTCTTTTTATTTGCTCCTTGCTCCAAAGTTTGAAGCAGTTATCATTAATCTTCAGATTTGTAACCATTCAGTGTTTTCGCTTTGCAGTATGGTCCGTTTTTGTATTCCGTCCCGGTCACAAACCAGTGTCATCAGATTCGTAAAATTTGCAGACGCTGTACTGTACTCATCGACAGACATATCCGGCGCAGCTACTCGTCCAACATAGTCATTTTGTTTCACGAAACGTTTAATTCTGTTTTTTTTCTTTTCACAGAGTTGTGGCTTGCTTTCGTGTTTGCTCTCTCGTTCCTTATAGTTTTGTAAGCTGCCCCTAGGGCTCTTTCACAATATTTTTTTATGAAAGGTGTAAAGAAGTCTTGGTATTGTAGAAAACAACAGCAGTAAAGCATCTCGCCAGATATGCTCGTCGAGAAGCAAAATTGATTCTTTTGTCTCAAACGAATATGGCAACCCCGCTGTTGAATCTCTCAACGGGATTGGTGTCGACGTCTTCCAGTAGCCACCGAATGTGGGAAATATTCACTTTCAGAACGGGTTTGTCATACAATTTAACACCATGTGAGAAATTATTTTCACACTTCCATGGGGAGTGCTGTTTCTAAATGAAAGTTTTCAAAAAATGGGGCAGTACATGAAGGTTCTAAGCACTTCTTGCAAAAATATTTTGATAGCTGCTCTTTAGCACGGGTGCTGCAAAACCTGTGTCTTAGGTATTTACCTTTTTTTTTTGCGGATGGAAAATCATCTAATGACGCCAGACTTTTACTGACTAAAAACCATCCGTATTCCTTCAGTGCCCTTACGTTCCGGAGCCGCGGTATCTCTTTCGAACAGCCCGTAGCCCCGGCAGGCGTCGGCCCTTGCGGGCCCCTTCACGCTGCTGACAGCTCTTTGAGGCGCGCGTGGAACAAAACGCGCCGTCGACACGGCCTGTCGTCGTTAGACGGACGGACGGCGAGCTACCCATTGCTCGCCGTCCACAGGCCCGCGGCGGCGGGGAAGGAAAGCTGCTGCTCTCTCCTTCTCCCGCTGCGCCACCTCCTTCGCTAGCATCACTGCTTCGCAGAAGGTGGTGACGGCATCCCATTCCGTCTCGCTCCGGACCATGGCTTCGACCAGGGCCGGACGCGAGAGGTCGCCGCCGCCTATCGCCGCTACGAGGACACGGCGGTGCTCCGCCCAAGCAGGGCACACCTCCACGGTGTGCTCCACCGTGTCCTCTGGTCGATCCTCGCAGTGGGAGCACCTGGGCGTTTCCTCCCGTCCGATTCGGCGCAGGAACCTCCCGAACACACCGTGTCCGGTGAGGACTTGCGTCAGACGGAAGGTGAGGACGCCGTGGCGTCTCTCAAGCAACTCCTCTAAGAGGGGTCTTATCGCCGCTATAGTGGCGTTCCTAGCACGGGGTTGCGACAGTCGCTCTCTCCATGTCGCCATTAGATCATGCCGGAAATCTGTCCGCTGCACGACAACTTGCCGCGGCAGCGGGGTTTCCCCCCGGCATAGTGTCTCCGCGCACCATTCGTGCAGGCGCGCGAGGACTATCGCCTCCAGATCCCATGGCGGCAATCCGGCAAGGAGGCTCGCCGTCTCGCGGGAGATCGTGCGGTAGCCGCGAACCATTTTCACGGCGACCACCCTTTGGGGCGCGTTCAGGTGGTGGACGGCAAGCCGCGCCAAACCACGCGCCCACACCGGGGCCCCGTAAAGGGCCATGGACCGCACGATCCCCGCGTAGAGCCTCCGGCAGGAGGCCTTTGGCCCCCCCAGGTTCGGCAGGAGCCGCCTGAAGGCAGCCCCGGTCCGTTCCAGTTTGGGAGCCAAACGTCGGAAGTGCTCAACGAAGTTCCATCGGCCGTCGAGGACGAGTCCTAGGTACTTCAACGTCGACTCGACGCCGATGGATACCCCTCCTACCATCACTGAGGATCCCGGTGGTGGCCTGTTCCGAGGACCATGGAAGTGCATGGCCTCGGACTTGTGCAGAGCCACCTCGAGACCCAGTTGCCGGATCCTCTCAACGACTATCGCAACCCCGCGTGTCATAGTTTCCGCCGCCGCCTCGTACGACCCCCCTTGTGCCAGTACCAGCGTGTCGTCAGTGTAGCAAACTACGCTGCGTACCGCCACTCTCAGGTCTACCCCGGTCCCTTCCGGGATGTCGTCGTCGTCGTCCTGGTGGTCCGCTTCCGGCACCGCAGGTGGCGGAGACATAGGCGGGGGCGGATGTTCCCCTCGCGCAGGGAACAGAGCGCTCACCACGTTCTCCACGAGCTGAGGCCGGAGACTCTGCGTCAGCGGGGGAGCCCAGGTGCGGAGTTTATCCCGCACCATCTTGTAAGGGCGCCCCCACGGATCTCTGTCGAGAGTCTCCAGCATCTCCTCACGGGCCCGATCCCGGGCCCGCAGGACAGCCTCCCGGAGGGCGGTCTTCGCCGCTCTGTATCCCTCGTACAGCTCCGCCTCAATGGCTGCCGCATTCGGTGGACGAATGCGGAGCCTGCGATGGCTGGCGTACAGGTGCCGCGCGGCGACACACGCCTCGCGCAGAGACGTCAGCTCACGCGACCACCAATACACCTGACGACGGGCGCTTCCTAGCCGGAGGCGGGGCATTGCCACGTCACTTATCTCGGACATCGCCTCCTGGAACCACCCTGCCTCATCATTGACGTCGGCAGGCCTGTCCGGTGATGACACCCAGGCCAGCACGATCGAGGTTTCCAGGAGGAGCTCCCGGTCTAGCTGCTTCAGCGCCCAACGCGGACCACTCGGGGCCTGTTGGACTGGCGCGCTCGAGGGCTGGGTGGAGACGTCAAACCGGATGTACCGGTGGTCGGAGTAGGTCTCCACCCCCTCCATGACACGCCAGTCAATGGCACGCGGCGACAGAGCGGGGCTAGCGAACGAAATGTCCACCACCGACTCGCCCCGCATCCCGCACACACGTGGGGACAGAACCCCGATTTAGGACGACAAGGCCTGTCTCCAGAGCCCAGTCTTCCACCATCCTACCCCGCACATCTGTACGACGAGAACCCCAAGCCAAGTTCTTGGCATTGAAGTCCCCGAGGACAAGTACGGGGAGAGGATAACTTCCGACGACGACTGCTCTCAGCTCTGCAAGAGAGTTGTTGAACTCGGCGAGAGATCGGTTCGGGGAGAAGTACACCCCCACAACGACGAACTCCCCGAACCGTGCTGCTACGCACCCCTGACCCCTCCTGACACCTTCAAGGGTCGGGGTACTTATGGCCACTGAGCTGTTAAGGTCCGCCCCCCAGTCCTCCCTAGGCCAGACAAAATACGGCTCAGCGACCACAGCGATGTTAATCGACCACTGCGCCATGCTCTGGAGCAACAGATCCTGAGCGCAGGCGCAGTGGTTGATATTCGCCTGGAGGAAGCTTAATGGGGCCGTTATAGGCATTCCATTTCAGCTTCCTCCACGGGGCGCCCCTCTGCGGGCGTCGGTGTCGCGGCGGCGGTGGGGGGTGACAGTGACAGCGGCGGCGGCGGCAGTTGTGGCTGCGGCGGTGGCCACAGAGGCGGTGGCGGCGGAGGGCCCTCCCCTACCCGCGGCCTTGGCCTTGGCGGGTGGCACGCAGGCCTTGCTTCCGGCCCGGTGATCGGCTGGCTTGCCAGTCGCCGCACATGCATCACAGTGCGGCGTGGCGCAGCAGGTCGCCGATATGTGTCCGGGCTGACAGCAGCGGAAGCAAAGGCCACTGCGGTCAACCTCCGAGGCGCATTTCACTGATACTTGGTGCCCCACGAGACAGCGGTAGCACCTCAGAGGTCTGGGCTCCAGCAGCTTAACCTGCGCTGAGACCCAGCCCACCAGAAGCCTTCAGCCCTCCACTATGGTTTTTGCCGCCGTAACAGGGCAGCACACCGTGGCGGCATGCATACCCTGTTGGTCCGGGCGTATGGCGTCTGACCTGACCTGGTCAGTAGTGCACCCCCCGGACCTGGTGACGGCGGCCACCAACTCCTCCTCCGATACCGAGTCGTCCAGACCCATGATGCGCAGGTCTGCGCATCTGACGGGCCTAGACACTCGGACCTCGTCCGCGTCCAGGGACGCTCTGAGCTTCGCAGCCAGAGCGTCCGAGGTCGCGCCACTGAATTCCCCGGGGATCTCCAGCATACGGGCCCCCGTCTGGGTGACTTTGAGCCGGAGGCCCCGGTGATCCCGAGCTCCCCGAGATCCACCGCCTCTTTCGCGAGCAGATCGCGGTAGGTAACGCCCTTCTTTTCCGCGTCCGGCTGTAGTGTAATCACTACAGCTGCGGTCTTCGGGGCGCGGAGCCTAGCGATCTTGCGCGCCCTGAACTGGCGCTGCCGCTCCTGCTCTTTGGCCTTTTTGGCTGCCTTCTTCCCCTTCTTTTTGTCCCCGACCACCTGCCAACCGGCTTCAGCCGCGGGAGGTGTAGGGAGCTGGGGGGGGCGGTGGCGGCGGCGGCCGCTGGCTTGCCGCTGGCGCTGGCACATTCGCCGCAGGCACTGGGGCTGGCGCAGCCACCCCCTGCGCTGCCGCCTCGCCCTTTTTCGCCTTCGCCTTGCCTCTCTTTCCCGTCGCCGGCTTAGCCTGAGCCGGTTCAGCCGGTACCGGTTTTGCCGGAACCGGCTTTTCAGGGGGGGGGGGGAGGGGCAACTGCAGCTCCGTCCGAGGGCTGGCTGGACGGCCCCGGCCTGGATGCGGCAGCCGTGGCCGCCGCGTACGAGACCGTTGCCGGCCTCGCCGCCGTCTTGTTTGCCCCTAGGGGGGGGGGGGCGCAGGACGAAGAACCAGTGCTGGAAGGCAGCCAGCTCCTGCCGGACCAGGTTCAGAACCTGGTTCTCCACCGGCACAGGCTGGCTTGGGCGCTGCGTCTGGGGCGCCGCGCGAGAGGCAGACTTACGTAGACTGGCCAGGTCTGCGCGGAGCTTCTCGTTCTCCTTCTGGAGAGTCTCCATGGCGGACGTCAGGCGGGCCACGTCCGCCCGCAGCTTCGCCACCTCGTCCGCATTAGGCTCGGCCCCAACAAAGTTGGCCTCCGCAGCCGCCATGATGGAGGCGGAGGCCGCGGGAATGGCCTTGAACTTCGAGGAGGGCTTTTGCTTGTAGGCCACGACCTTGATCGCAGCCTCCATCTCCTTTACGAATCTGGCCTTACGCTCCACCTCGGAGCCGCCAGTCGCATCCGTCTCTTCGCCTGATACCCGAGCCGTATCGCCCGGGTGGCGCCCCTCTTCGGCAAGCTTTGCCGCTCGTTCGGCCCTCTGATTGTCAGAGGGCTCCCTCCCCTTGCCTCTCAGCCCGCCCCGCCTGCTGGTGGGGGATTTTCCGGGCTGAAACGGCCCCACGTGTCGGGAGCTCTCTGAGCCTCTCACGCTGCTCGATGCGGCGTCGGACTCTGTCCCCGCATCGATCCTCCTCTCCTCTACGTTGCCGTTGCCGGCGGTTTTGGTTTTTTCTTGTTTTTGTTTTTCCATTTTTTGTACCCACGAGTATGGGGGAATTAAAGGTCCACCTTGGCAGAGACCCCTTTACCAAAGTAAGCAGACTTAGAGGATTTATTACTCCCCAGGGGGTCTGCAGGTACCCTGGCGAGGAGCGCACTAGCGACTGATTTGTTCATAGAACCCCGTCAGCCATCCATCCCCTCGCGGTGCGTCGCCGCTTGAGATTCGGGGTAACTTTTTATAGAGGTTTTCTCCCACGCATATAAATTTATAATCGCAGCTTCAAATAAAAACCAGAATAATCTATGCCAGTTTTTTCTTGATTTTTTCCCTAAGAGATAGGAAGATTTGTAATGATCAAAATGTTCTACCCCTCCATATACAGACTGGTTGAAAAGAAACTCCTTATCTTTATTTGGTTATAAGGTTTTTATTTTTTACATTAATTTTTCAAACGAATTTATGAAATGAATAAAAAAAAATGTCAAATAAAACTGTACAATGTGAGTCAGAAAAGTCAGAATTCAATATAAGCGCCTGCATTTTCTACCAGTTTTTACAAACGTCATGGAATATCTCATATGGACTTTTGTAGAAAGTGTTGAGGTACATTTGTTAGCAGTTTCTTTCTTCTTACTTCCTGTTCATCAAGAGTGCGAGATTTGACTTCCCTTTGCCCAACCCCACAGGAAAAAATCGCAAGGTGTGACTACCGACTCCGGACTACGAGCTGGCCATTCGTGTGGTCTACGATGACCTTACCAATGCCATGGGATGTGGTTATCCAGCCACTGTCGGACATTCGATGCGAAGTGTGGTGGAGCTCCATCTAGCATAAATACCATATTTTCAATGTTATCAATTGTTGACAAAGCTGGCCAAATTCTGTTTTCGAGCATGATGGGGTAGCGCTCTGCATTCATTGTTTCTCTCAAAAGAAAAGGGCCAATAACTTGACTTGATATCATACCACACCAAACTGTGACCTTGGGACGATTTTTGTTTTACCTGATTTTCAACCTGTAAAGAAAAAACTAACATAAGATTACATGAATTCGGCTGAAGCTGGTAAAGTCTACAACCAATTAAAGATAGGGAGTTTTTTTTCAACCACGCTGTAGTCGGTATATTTTTTGATGGCCATTGGACAATACATCTCTTTTTTTTAACCCATCCTTTTGAGTCCTCTTTATGATTACCATATCAGTGTGATCAAACGCTGTTGTACAAAGACATATTTTGTGTCTTTCAATTTTGAAACTGAAATGGGCTTTGAGTATTGATAGATAAATTCACCAGACTGGAGTGTAGTGTCTCTTGATCTCTTGGTAATAATTTCTAGTAGACCCTTTCTATTGATACAAACAGTCCCCACTGCAAATTTTATTTTCATATAATGCTGTCATCAATCCTGAGCTTGTGAAAAAATTGTCGAAAATTATCAACGTTTTTCTGGTACACCTTCTAAAAGATCCAACATAACTCGATATCCTAAATTTTCTACTGTAGTGTTTCCTACTTTACCAGTATATATCTGAAATTGGTATAGGTACCCACTTTTAGAGTCACACCTTGCATTGTGCCTGCGCTTAATTGGTTTTTTAGGCATATACATGGAAATTTTACCTTTAATTTAATCATCGATTCGTCTTTAGATTGTGATTGTGATGATGTGCAGGTTTCACCAAAGGTCTCATTCAGTCTTTCTACAAGAGGTATTATTTTACATAATTTGTCGTATAATGGTGATGTTTGTTGTACTTCTGTTCTTATGTCCGTTAAATGTATATTTTCTTTTTTTTTTTAAACCCTTAAGGCTATTACTTCACTTATCACAGGATCGCTGTAGAATGCATCTGTAGACCAATATGCTAACTGAATTTCAGAAATGCGGTTGATGGATATCCACATCCCATCGTCCTTAAGTATGCACAAAGAACAATGCCCATTTTTCACCTGACAATGTATAGAAATGAAATAAATCTTAAAATTCAGCTAATTGAATTGTAAATTAATTACGCTTATCACTATGTTAAAAGAAACGCAGGAAAAAATATTTTTACATATTTCTATAAGTTTATTCTACGTCAAGGGTAAACGTATTATATGTTTTGAACGCATCTCAACTACCCTTTTTCTAGTACGTTCCATTTTATACACTGCTACTTTACTTTATTTAACTCTGCTTCTGAGTTTTATACATTATTTTATGTTTCATTTAATCAGTAAGTATTTATTTATTTGTATTTGTATAGTACATATTAATATAAAATTATATAATAATAAAAAAAATTAATCATTCAGTATGTCATCGAGTGTGGACGAATGAAATGGATTTTTTTTGACATTTGACAGTTCTGCAATTGGCATCGGCGCAGTTCTTCGTTGTTGCATTTGCGTCTCGTTGTCTACTGTGCCATTTTGTTTGTGTTACTTCTGTTTACAATCCTATATGGTATCAAGAAAATATTTCTGCTCCAGCAGAATTTCTGGATGACGTGGTGGTGAGAGATTTAAGTGAAAATGATGATAATTAATAAACCATGCCACTTTAACATGGTGTTTTATTTGTTTATCCCATTTTGTTCATCAGTAAGTATATACCATAGGCCAATGAAATGTGTTTGGTTGATAAGTGATCATTTTGACAATACAAGATGAACTAAATATAATTAGTAAGTATTTATGTGTCCTGAAGAAATAGCTGATAGAGCTAGACACTCAATTTATGGTGACAATCATCGAGAGTAAGCGGTGACTTAGGGGCAGTTCGTTTCAAAAATTTCACAAAGTAAAAAAGACATAGACTTAGACCATAAATAGATTTATATTGCTATCTTAATAGCAATTCGAGCGTTAATAATAAGTTATTTCTTTATTACCTATTTGGTTACGGCAAATCCTAACCTAAAAATGACATTACTATATTTTGGGATTCGTAGCGTTTAAATCGTAAAAATAATTATATGACATTATTTTCTGAGCTTACATGTAGTTTTTCTACTATACTTTATAATTATACATCAACTTTCACTATCAGGTTTTCAAATGTATGGAAAGTGGGCATGATTCTTTCTGCTTCTACCCATCCATGAGTTTCTTTTCCTTAGCATAAAATAAATGTCCGATTTCAAACAAGAGGAGGTACTCAATTCAACTGTATCTGAAACTAAGTAACTCTTTTTTATTTTTTTATGTGTGTTACTTCATAACTTTTTTCTGCGTAAATCGATTTCGATGATTTTATTTGAAAGCTGGTGTTGCTCATGTGGTCCCATATAAATTTCATCATGGTCTGACCAATAGTTTTTGAGTTATTCTTAATAATTTATATTGAAGTCGGTTGCACAGATTTTTTTATTTTAAATTATGTACTACCATATCTATAATCTTAAAGAAATTATTTCTGTTTCATAACTGATTCTGGGAACAAGTCCACAAAGTAATTTATCGGAGTATTTCTATTAGTATAAACTTTGTATAGTTACTGCAGCTTATCAAAAGAAGGAGTATGAAATTTTTTAAAGTTTTGTGGTCCACTCGCTGTCTATTTTGCATGTCGGAATAACATGATCTAGGTCTCGGTACAGAACTAGAAGTAGAAGGCAGGTCTCTTACTTCAGAGCTAGGTTCCAATATATCTAAGGGAGTCTGCTGCAAAGGGGGCTCAATATCTGATATATCCATTACTTCATGTATGGTTAATGTTTTTTGTAGTTCACTACCTACGCCTGGGCTTCTACTGGAAATCAAACGTTTATTATGAGCACAAGGTATCATTTCCGGACTTCTGCTAAATAGCTGTTGATCTACATGATGTCCTTGTTCCTGACCATCTACTTCCAGGCTTCTATTAGAAATCAACTGTTCATCAGGAGGGTGAGGGGTCATTTCAGGACTACTGAATTTCATGATCATCTACATGATTTTCATGTCCTTTTGTCCTTTTGGCTGGAGGTTCATCATCAATAAAGTCACCATGTGTAAAATAGAAATGAAGAAGAAATGTAAGAAATGAAATTAACAAATATTTTATTTTTTATGATAAATTACTTTTCGACAATTTGGTTGCCGCATTTAGTGTCTCTCTGCCCGCTGCGCCGCGTTTACCGCGTTCGATTCACGACAAGAGCCCAAGTTTCATTGACACGCACGACATCAGTTGATAGGGAATTATTTTTTATATTACATTAAAATAGACTAATTACCTGTATATAAAATGTAAAAATAAGAGATATAAGATAGGTTTTCTCTTGAATAAGTGCGTGGGTACGTAAACGAGCTTACTCAGAAAACCTGGACCACGATTGATTTTATTGTTTTATAGTTTTATTAAAAAACTAAAAACAATAAAATCAGTCTTCATAAGGAATATTATCGTAGTAACTATGGTAATCTTTTGGAACAGAATATTTCAGGCTTTGTAAGTCATCATACTTTATTTTTTTTATTTTAAGCCTTTTATTGTAGAACTTTTGCAAGGCACTTAAATTCTTTTGGGACCAAAGCAGGGCTTTTGCGTTGTGGCAAAGTTGAACAAGCCTCTGAATTTTCGTTTGTAAAATATGTCTCCAGATGGAGTACATTTTAGTGCTTTAATATCTGTTACTACTGGATCTCTGGGCTTTTTCCCAGGTCAAATGGATTTGAAAAATGCCAAGTCACTGTATGAGTTAAAGTATTCGTGTGTCAAATAATGCACGTCTTAGGGCTTTGGATTCACTCTTGCTTCTTTACATACACCAAGATACTCTACAGGAGCGTTTATTATTTTAGTCTTCATTTTTTTATAAGAGAGGGGGAAAACGAGCATGCGGCTCACGTGATGGTAAGTCACTACCGCCTCCCATGAACAACTGCAACACCAGGGGAATTGCAGATACGTTGCTGGCCTTTTATTTTTCTTTCATTGCAAGCGTGAACACTGACTACTTCCATTTGAGTATGCCCTTTTTCCAATTTTTTTTTGTTCAATCACTACATTGTTATATTCAATAAAGCATTATCCATCTCGCTATTTCTATTTTGTGAAGTACATCCATCACTGTAAATAATTATTCTCCTGTCATCATCTTGTAAAAAGGGACAAACTTCCGTATTTAAAAGCTTTGCAACAACTGATGCAAACTCCTCAGCATTCACACCGCCTTCTGTCTCATTCCATAGGAAACAATGCGCCTCTTTGGTCTTTAAGTTGTACATTTTTTTTTTTTTTTTTATTGGATAAGGGTGACAAACGAGCACACAGTCCACCAGATGGGAAGTGGTTGCTGCGGCCCATAGACATCTACATCTATCCTCGTTTGCGAATCAAAATGCAGATGCGTTGTCACCCGTGAGGACTAAGATAGAATGCCTCATTTCCAGTAAAAAGGGCCTCCGGCCACCTGCACTCACCAAGCGAAACGCAGAGGTAAACCTCTACTTCACGCTGGTATTCTGTGAGGTCGTGGTGCTACCCCGGTTCGAGCCGGCCCATCCGTACGACAGCAAAAGCTATCGCATGGCTCTACCACTGTACATACAAAAGTTGTGCACCTTCAATTTCATTTTGTAGTAAAGACTGGATACATTAGACTTGGGGCAAAGTAGGACCGCTTGTAGGTCCATTGCAAAGACCTGCTTCTCCATCACCTTTTATCCTTGACCTTTTTATCTCTCGCTTCATCATTTTTTGCTACATGCTGATCATAATCACTTTGTTGTAAGTTTCCAGATTTATAAGCAGTATACAACTGGCAATTCATCTTTCTTTGGTTTGAATATAGAAAGATTTTTTCTCCAGCGCATTATAAAATGAGCAAGATGACAAAAACTTGACATCATTTTCAGAGCACCAAACTTTGTAAAATTTGAAAAGAGCCTGTGTAGATGTGCCAATCAGGCTGTAAGTAAAGTGTCGATGTCAATTTTCTGCAGTAATGGCTTTTCATCAATAGCAAAGACTTTATAAAGGTCGTTACATAACTACCCGTAAATCCGAAAGGAGGTTAAGTGGGGCCTTACAACGAGCCCATTCACAATATTTAAGAACCGTAGTAACGCTGTATAACATACCCCAAAAAAATAAAAAATAAATTATTTTCACTGATGTGCAAACTCTATTTCAGTAAAATTAAAGAGTAAACTACGCAGAATGTACCTACATTTCTACCTAATTCGCGGAACGACAAAAATGTTAAAAGACCTAACCTAACGAAACAATCTAAACGAACACTTACTTTTTCAACTCAAACTCTTTTTTACTCAAAGTGTGCTCCGCCTTGCTCAATACACAACCTCGCTCGTCGGGATATGGATTGTGTGGCATTTCGCACCATCGTCGGTGTTATTGATGCGAAAACCGATCTCACACGCTGTTCCATCTCGGCAACCGTTGGGCAATCGAAGAAATACACTCTGTCCTTCACATAACCCCACAAAAAAAAGTCCAAGGGTGTGAGGTCCGGAGAACGAGCAGGCTATAGCACCGGTCCCCTGCGGCCGATCCATCCTCGCGGAAAGCGAACGTTAAGATGTTCTCGTACGTTGCGAGCAAAATGTGCCGGAGCTCCATCATGCTGAAATACCATGTTTCTTTGGTTCTCAAAGTAATGCCAGTCAGCCACAGGAAAGTTGTCAATCGCCTCTTCGAATCCCGTTTGTAAAAACGTTAGATAGTTGCTACCGTCCGACCGATGACATGCCCGTCATAATGGCCAGCCCACACATTCAGCCGCCACTGGTGTTGGAATCAGCCCTGCCGAGAAGCATGTGGATTCACGCGAGCCCAAACGTGATCGTAATGCATATTTGAAAGTCCTGACCTCGTAAATGTTGCCTCGTCCGTCCAAAGAACATATTTTACGCAATTAGGGTTTTTCTCTAACTGCTTGAGGTACCATTCGCAGAAGTTCCTCCTAGGTGCAAAATCGGAGGGTATCAGCTCCTGTGTACGGCGATAGTGATTACGCCAAATTCGCCAAACTGCAACATTGTTTATACCGAATCTTGTTCTGGCTCGCCTCGTACTTATGGTCGGCTCTTCTTCAAAATGCTCTAACACTAATTCAGCCTGCCTGGCGTCGACTGTGCTGGACGTCCACTTCCAGTAGTCCGATGAAAAGAACCGGTAGAATGTAACCGTCTTGACATCTTCAGAAAACACTGGTTTTAACGGTGGTAGAGCCACGCAGCGGCTTTTGCTGTTGCACGTATGGGCCGGCTTGAGCCGGGTTAGTACCACAACCTCACAGAATACCGGCGTGAAGTGGAAACTCTACTTCCGCGTTTCGTCTGGTGAAAATTCCGCTCAATACAATACCTGCTCGGGGCAAACTGAGCAACATAACCAAGGCGACCCCTGCCACGCTATACGTGAATTTCTGCAACATCAGGAGACTTCACTCGAACCTAAACGCTGTCCACTACCATCTCGAGACGGCGAAGCCGGCCTTGCTCTTTCTGACCAAGACGCAGGTGTCCTCTCCGGCTGATACTTCGTATCTGTCCTACCCGGGGTAAAAATTGGAGCACTCCTTTGTGCCTCGGGCTGCAGTTTGCGTATACATCAGAGAGGACATCTGATCTCGACGCCTCGGCAGTCTTTAAGGTTCGGACCTGTCCATCCTTTGGCTACGCGTAGACAGCGACAACCATCCGCGCGTCTACGGGTGCCTCTATAGGTCCCATAGCGGTAATGCCGAAACAGACCGACTCATCGACCACGTCCAAATGACTACAGATTCCTTGCTACAACAGGTCACATCCGTAGAGATCGTGATCCTTGGCGATTTTAACGCCCACCACGCCGAATGGCTCGGTTCACGTTTAACTGATCATGCGGCGAGATCTGTTCATGACTTTGCCTTGGCATATGGTCTGACACAACTGGTTACATCGCCTACGCGGATTCCAGATGTTGAGGATCATACACCTTCACTGTTGGACCTTCTGCTGACCTCTCATCCGGACGGATATCAGGTTTCCGTCGTTGCCCCTCTCGGCTCTTCGGACTATTGTCTGATCCGGAGTGTGGTGCCACTCACGCTCCCCTCGCGGTTGCGTTCTGCAGGTTTCCGCCGTGTTTGGCATTACAGGTCGGCGGATTGGGACGTAATGCGGTCTTTCTTTGCTTCCTACCCATGGGGGCGGGTTTGCTTCTCGCCGAATGATCCCAGCGCTGTTGCTGACTCTGTCACTGATGTGGTGCTACAGGGAATGGAACTATTTATTCCATCATCTGTGGTACCCATCGGAGGCAGATCTCAGCCTTGGTTTGGTCGCTCCTGTAAGACTGCATTACGCAGTAAGCAGGAGTGTTATCAAGCCTGGGCTGCGGCTTCGGCGACTCGGGATGTAAACACCAGCATACTTAAAAAGAAGTATAACTTCGCCTCCAGGTCCTTCAAAAGAGTTATTGCCAAGGCTAACTCAGAGCACATAGGCAGAATTGGCAAGAAACTAGTTCGCCTTCTTTTGGGAACTCGTGTATTCTGGTCTCTCGCCAAGGCTGTCCAAGGGAATTTCTGTAAGCCATCACTACTATCTCTGCACAGGGAGGACGACTCACTGGCCCACGACGCAAAAGAGAAAGCCGACCTTTTAGGCTCCCTTTTTGCGTCCAACTCGACTGTTGATGACGGGGGAACACACCGCCGACCATCCCGCGGTATGAGTGCTCCATGCCAGATGTGCGGTTCTCACAACGCTCGGTTCGCAGAGCACTCCTCTCCCTGGACATCCACAAATCGAGTGGGCCTGACAGAATCCCCCGAATTGTGCTGAGGACGTGTGCTCCGGAGTTAGCACCGGTTCTAACCCGTCTTTTCCGGTACTCCTACTCCCTAGGTTTAGTCCCGAAATCATGGAAGACAGCTTTTGTCCACCCGATCCCTAAAAAAGGCGACCGCTCAGACCCGTCCAACTACAGGCCTCTCGCCATCACCCCCTTGTTCTCCAAAATAATGGAATCCGTTATAAACTGCCAGCTCACGAGGTACCTTGAGGATCACCAGTTGATTAGTGATCGCGAATACGGTTTTCTTCGGGGTCGATCAGCTTGTGATCTTCTGGTCTACTTAACTCATAGATAGGCGGAGGCAGTAGAGTCCAAGGGGGAGGCATTGGCCGTTAGTTTGAACATTGCGAAGGCCTTCGATCGGGTTTGGCACAAAGCGCTTCTTTCGAAGCTCCCTTCTATGGGCTTCCCGAGAAATTATGCAATTGGATCCTCCGATGCTCCGACTACAAGCCTATTAACGCTGGTGTTCCACAAGGCTGTGTGCTATCACCAACGCTGTTTCTTCTGCATATCTATGATATGTTGCAAACCGGTAGCATTCATTGTTATGCGGAAGACAACACTGGTGATGCTCTATATACAGGCCGTGCCAATATTTCTCGGGAAAACGTCGCCGAGTACCGGAACAAACTTGTGTCTGAAGTCGAGTCTTTGCTGGACAAAGTCTCGGATTCGGGGCGACTAAATCTAGTCCAGTTTAATCTCCAGAAGACACAAGTTTGCGCGTTTACCGCTAAAAAGAACTCCTTTGTCGTATCTCCTCAGTTTCAAGGTACTCCCCTTGTTGCCTCAGCCAGTATCGGAATCCTTGGCGTCGACATATCGAGTGACGTGCAGTTTCATGGTCACTTGGAAGATAAAGCCAAATTGGCCTCTAAAAAGCTTGGCATGCTCAGCAGAGCGGGACAGTATTTCATGCCGGCACAACACCTGCAACTTTACAAGGCGCAGGTTCGGCCTAACATGGAATACTGTTCCCATCTCTGGGCAGGGGCTCCCCAGTGCCAGCTCCTTCCACTTGACCGCATCCAGCGCAGAGCGGCTCGAATCTTCGACGACGTGACAACGTGCCTTCTGCGAATAGTCGTTGCCTTATAGTTTCACTTAGAATACCGCACACCAGCTGATCTCTTAAACTTTCTTCCAACCATTGACCAAATTCACAAGATTTCGACATTTTCTTCAATATTGCTGCATACTCCGCTATTGTTTCACAACTTTTTTGTTTCCTATGCCGGAATTTATATCTTTCTGCGAGGGTACTTGGTTTTGGTTGGAGATGTTTTTCTAGAATGTTTGTGATTTCCAAAAAAGATTTATCTTTTGGTTTGGTTGGAGTACATAAATTCACTAACAGTTCGTAACACTCGGCTCCCATCACGGTAATTAACGTCGGAACTTGTAAATCCTCCGAAATTTTGTTGACAACAAAATATTGTTCGAGTCGGTCGACGTATGACCTCCAATCGTCCTTATGTAGGTCAAACTCAGGAATTTTTCCAATCGACATTTTAATTAAATACTTGTCGTTTACAACTACTTTTCCAAGAGTTCGTTGCTATCCTCGTCGCCACGGAGAGATTTCTGGATAACTCGGTATTTAAATAATAAAACACGGTGTGACTTCATAACATGTATTGAGCGACTTACGAGAGAAAACGCGCGGTGGCGCCTACCTACATAATACAATATTAATTTATACCTACATATATCACAATAAGTAATTATATTTTTAGGGGGTATTTTGTAACACGTTGTAAATCATTCTAATACCTCTTTTTATACTACAAAAGCAGTCGATGATACTTTTGACATAGGGACAGTGGTATTTGCATCATTTAATCCTTGTTTCTTCCAGTTTAAAGCAGTTCTATTCCCCAGTTGCTAAAGTGTTGATATATATTTGTTTGCAGACTCTTAATACCTCATATTTTTCTTGGAAAAAGTACTCATTTGAAAATTTACGTCTAGATGTTAATTGATTTTTTTCTGTCTCTTGGTCTATGAACTTTTGAAAAGTCTAAGTGTTATTCACTAAAACTTTTTTGTGATCCCAACTTAGTTTCCAAAATATGTTAAAAATGTCTTCTCTATCTCTATCTGTTAATTTATTGCAATTCAATTTACTCGCGTTCTCACTAACTCTGCATTTGCATCTGGGCTTTAGAACTCTTCCATTCTTTTCAACATCATACTTCCAGACGCTTTCTTCTCTTTTCTTACCTTTGTATGGATAGCCAAATTATCTTTTCCTTTTATTTATCTCTTGTTTCCAGTCAGCAGTTTTCATATTTACCTTTTTTTCGTTTTACTTTCTTCTCTTGTGTTGAATTGTCGGAGCTGTCGGAATACGACACAAATTTTCTGTGCATACTGTCGTCGCTAATAAGATAGTCTGGAGACTATTGCAATCGAAGTAACTATGTTGCTCGTTGAAGGCATGTTTGATTCATTTTCATTCACATTTGTATCAACTACATCTTCTTTTTCTTCGCTGTTTTTCAGTTCCAGGGTATTATCAGAAATATATTCAAAAATAACATTATATTGTGTCGTCATCATATTAAAAGGTTCATGGTTCGTGCTGGCTCGTATAATATCTGATAAATCTGCTTCAATTATATCAGCTTTCTTCTCGGTTTTTTATAATTCTTTTTTCAAGAATAACGATTTTTGAGGCGGCCGTTCAGAGTTCTCGAGTTTGTGTTTCAAACGTAACTGGCTAAGTATATACACCTTGCAACGATAGTTCAATCATTTTCAAGCTTCTTTTGCCATGTAAAAAACACACCCGAATTGAGAACCTCCTTATTTTTGAAGTCGGTTAAAACTGATTTAATTTAAGACGAAATTACAATAAAATTTGAATGATGAAGGGTATTTAGTAAAACAACTAAGGAGTTACATGGTAAATAAAGTCAGAAATACATTGAAAGAAAAACTTTTAACTCCATACGTAATTTAACGTCAAGCTTTTGTATAAATGCATTAATAAATCATTCCAATCTTTCGAAAAAACACTGCACAATAACATTATGATGGAATTAACTCTAACCATTTTAGCTAAAACGTAGTATTTAACAAAACAAAATTGTATAACGATTCACCGGTCCTCATGCGCAACATCACGACATAAGTCCGCCATATTAAAAGGCATAAACAACGGAGTTACGAGGTTTGCTTTTAAAAAATGTGATGGTGCATTTACGGGGTTAGCTTGACACAAATTGTCTATGGTTTTATTAGATTTGCATTTACGACGTTTGAAACGAAATATTTCTTATATGAATCTTGTATCAAAATGTCGTTTCCGCCTATATGTGGAGTTATGAGGTATGGGTTTTTTTATTTTTTTTTATAGAATTAGGGTGACAAACGAGCACGCAATCCACCTGATGGTAAGTGGTTGCTGTGGCCCATAGACATCTACATCTATCCTCGATTACGAATCAAAATGCAGATGCGTTGTCACCCGTGAGGACTAAGATGGAATGCCTCGTTTCCAGTAAAAAAAGGGTCTCCGGTTCTCTACACTCATCATACATAACACAGCAGTGTCAAAATGCTATTCTACGCTGGTATTCTGTGAGAGCGTGGTCCTTCCCAGCTCTAGCCGAACCATTCGTGCTACAACTATACCAGTAATATAGCTGCATCATGGCTCTACCACGTAAAGGAGGTATGGGTATTAAGGTGACGATATATAATTATTATATCGAAAGAAACTGAAAATGTTAATTTTTTATCAATGCGTGTAAACTCCATACAGAATACGATCTATGGTGCTAAAGCCTTTTCGGAAACCGGCTTGTTCGGGAGACTGGAAGTCGTCGAGTCTGCATGCGAGTCGATTCGTAATGACTCTCGAAAACAGCACGTAGACGCGGCTCAGAAGGGAAATCGGTCTGTAGTTCTTCAAGAGAGTGTTGTCGCCTTTCTGGAAGAACAAGACCACCCCACTTCTGCTCCACGCCTCCAGAGTAGTGCCTCCATGAAGGAGGCACTACTCCGGAGTGTCCGTTTTAGTCAAACGTGACCAGTTTGACTGAAACCATTAACACGGAGAAAGCTTTTTACCTATATCAGAATAAAATCACCCGCAGAAAGCTAATGAAATGCAGAATTTAATTACGTTAATAATAATTTACTCAATTGAAGTACAACGGGTAAAACAATTGATTAATTTTAGAAATCTAGCTGAAATACCCTAATATTTTTTATTTTCTTTGATAATATCGCAGAATCATTTTATTTCTATATACTTATTGTGCAATAGTTAAAATACATGATCTATCCTATTCAATAATACCAATAACCTTATATAAATATTAAGTATTTCTATGTTAAAATACCTAAGATATACATACTAAGATATACGACATACTCCTATCTAGAGTCTGATTTCCCGAGCGGCTATAAAATGTGGCAAGATGGCCGCCCGCTTTATGGTCCGTTTACACGACTATTTGGGCTTGGGTTTATATAAAATATAATATAAAAAGATATGTAAATAAAAACAATTTTTTTTAATATAAATAAAAAATGAATGAATGTCTCATGTTGTCCATGAAAAGGTGACCTATTTTTACTCCAAACAAAAGTATAACAGTCGTCGGGCAGTATGTGTGTAAAACCATAACTTACCATATTCAATAACCGCATCAACAGGTTAGTGTTCTGTAACAAACAAGATAAGATGTAGTCTATATTAAACAACAAACAAATGACGACGATCTCGAATTACTATCTTACGGAAGAACGGAAGTTGAGGCCTCAGCGGGTTCTGTGAGAAGGACTTCTGTTACAATTTATGAAGTAAGCTATATTGAACGGCAAAGTTGTTATAAATCGCATATCTGAAATAACTATCTTACCAAAATAACGAGCTCCTCCAGACGTCAAGGTTTCCACCTCGGCTGGTCCTGTAAAAAATAATATGTGATATAATACCTTAAACAGCAAAGGACAAATCACCCATTTGGAACAACCGTGTTACCGGATAAATGGTGCACTCCGGACGTCGAGGCCTCAACCTCAGTTGGTTCTACGGAGTCGAATCCTGTAACAAACATATAATGGTATAAAAAAGATTAAACAGCAGAGTACTAGTATTGATTCTATTAAATAACCATCTTGCGCATTGCTCGACCGGGTGATCAACCATAATACATGGCTGAGGTTCGGGAGATATTCTTCTGAAAAGTAAATCAGCTAATACTTACTACACATACAAATAGAAAAACAAAAAAAATCTTTGCAGTTTGGACGTTAGACTTCAAAGAATTCATCTTCTTTATTAAGATGTCCAAGAAACAAGAAAGAATACTAAAGGTAAAAAAATATTTACTTTGTCGTTTGCGCGGTGGTGCATCTGGCAAAAGCATTCGTTCCAGATGAGTCTCACGCTTCCGGGCATAGGCGAAGTTTGTAGTGCTGAGGATGGTAGTGCTGGGATTGACGGCAACGGGTGCACTATACCCGATACTATACGCGATTGAGGGAGGGTGGGAGGTCCCCCCTTAAAGCTGGGCAGGACACATCATTTTCTTTCTTTACGCGGAATTAAGCAAATTAATTTATAACAACCCCATTATCAAATCAAATCAAATCAAAATGCTTTATTTCTGTAACATACCAGGTTTACCAACACATTTTGATAGCATTCCTTTTAAGTATATAAATACCTGTATTAGGAAGTTAAGGAATATTTCAAAAAACGCAAAATCTCAAGAGCCGTTGCCACTCGGGCCTATAAATAACGTGTGCAAAAAACAGAGAATGACATTGCGCGCTCACTCTCACTAGGGCATAGTGCAACGCGACACACGTTTCGATAACTTTCTATTAAGAGATAACTAATTAATTGAAATTGTCTCAGTAATAGACGCTTTTAGTCTTAGCTTAAGCTTTTAGACGTTTTATAATTAGAGAAAAGAGGATATAATAAAACGTTAAGGCTAAGTATAAACGTTTTTAATTAATTACACATACATTTTTAACATTATTTAAAAAAAAGCACATACATTCTTATAGATTTGCATTAGATAAAACTTTAAAGCTCTCCAATACTTCAGCTTGCGGTTGGAAACTACAATAAATAAAACAACAAGAACAATAAAAAATATAAAATAAATAGTCTATGGCAAAATTCGCCTTAATTGAAATATTTAAAATTCACCGCCCTGTAAAATGTAAAAATTTATTTAAAAGTTGCCTTTTCGGGATTAATTGTAAAGCATTTTTTGCAAAATGATTAAGGCGAATGTCCATATATTTTTCCATAACACATTTAATTAATTGAAAGACGTGATTGTCGAATGGGGACTGATCATATTGGTGAAAATCAATGTCTTCAAATAATTTAAGCTCAACAAAATTGCGCATGGCCTTTGTAACAAATGCAGTTTTAAAATTGTTATTTACTATTTGCTGTCAAAGACAATACTTTTCATCAAACCCTGTCTTTTTACAAATGGTTATCACGTCTTTGCTCGATATAAGAAGCCCTCCGTTGTCTTTCAGTTTAATTAATTTTGCATTTTTATTGGAACTATCGGGATTCATCAACGCAGAAACATAAGTTTCACATTTAATTTTTTTATTAAGTAATGGAC
The DNA here is from genome assembly GCA_033319125.1 of Parnassius glacialis. Lineage (NCBI taxonomy): Eukaryota > Metazoa > Arthropoda > Insecta > Lepidoptera > Papilionidae > Parnassius > Parnassius glacialis. The sequence continues at coordinate 8,133,927 of JAVANC010000014.1, forward strand.
AACCGATCCTGCTATATATGTTACAACTTCTGAAGTGAAATCATCTGATTTCACTTCAGAAGAACTGATGATGGACGTTGCGATATCAGTAATATATCTATATTACTGATATCGCAACGTCCATCCCCATCGCCAATAACGTCATTGCTGTCTTCATTATCAAGAAATGGCACCAATGTTGTCATATTTATTTTGTCAATTGCTGACGTACAACTCAGAATTGAAATGTTTTCAAGGGCCATACAATTACCACTGTTAAAGTCTTTTAGCTCAATGTGTGCAATAAGTTTTTTATATATTGACATAAACTGGCCAGCTGTGGGGTTATTATTACAGTCACCGTGTGCCATGTTAACACCAGTTATGTGGCCAAAAGTGAGCTGTAGGTGGTCTTGTGAAAATTTATATGCAGTCAAATACTTTAATTTTTGTCATTTTCTATAAACTTTATGTAAATCTGTTTAAAGCTTTGAATGCAAACTAGAAATCCGACAAATCCTATTTTTTAATAGACTTCACCACTTTGTCCGTCGATGAGTTTTAATTTTTTTTTGATAAATTGCCACTGTGTCGAGAAATGTAAATATTAAATCTTTATTTCTAAAATAAATAGGCATTTTAAAATGAAATTGATTCATATTTCGTGAGTTTAAAATGTCAAATAATTTATTTAAGTTTATAATAATAATAATAATAATAATAAAATAATAATAATCTGAGGCGACTGGGACTCCGTGACGGACCGCTCCAGGCTCAAATGCAGAAGGCGGTGCTCCTCGATACCGCTCGCATCGTCCGCCGGTTTCTTTCCCTTTACCCCTAACCCTCGGCCGTCTGGTCTCCCCTGCCGAGGGATTCCATCTGGTTGGGTTTTTATATATTTATGTATTTTTTATGTATTTATTTTATTTTATTGATATTTATGTATGTTTACCATTTTCATTTACAATTATACATATATTTATACTGCCCAACCAGATGAGAAAACTTTATAGATAACCCAAAATAATAATTAAATATTCTATTTTATTGATATTTATGTATGTTTATCTTTCGTTTGCAATTATATATTTAAACAGCCCAACCAGATGAGAAAACTTTTCAGATACCTCAATAATAATTTAAAAAAAACTTTATAGAATTGATTTATTACAGAAAACTTTATAGATACCATATAATAATATTTATTGAAACAAAAAACATTTTAACATGAACATAGTTAGCATTAACATCCGCAGTAGTCGAGGACTGTGTCGCAGATGTTAGCGCCCACCTCACATAGACAGGCGTTTCCATTTAAAAGTAGTACATAATAATATTTATAGTGACTTATACTAAGGACATAGCAAATATTCTAATAAGTAATTTAGCATGTGCTGTACATGTGCATGTGCAACGTGTGTGCGTGCTTGCGTGTGTGCGTGCGAGCGTGCGTGAGTGTGTGTGTGTGTGTGTGTGTGTGTGTGCGTGCGTGTGTGTAGGTGTGTGTGTGTTTGTGTGCGCGCGTGTGTGTGTGTTTGTGTAGGTGTGTGTGCGAGCGTGTGTGTGTGTGTGTGTGTGTGTGTGTGTGTGTGTGTGTGTGTGTGTGTGTGTGTGTGTGTGTGTGTGTGTGTGTGTGTGTGTGTGTGTGTGTGTTTGTTTTTATGTGCGTGTGTTTAGTAGTAGCAGTAATTACAGCTTCTACCTCGTCATAATCAAGGGTTAGTAGCCACTCATTCAGCAGGGCTTTAGATTTATTTAAAGGCAAAGGGTGAATATTTAATTTTTTATTAATTTTATTGTAAAGTACCGGAGCAATAAAGTCATAATGTTGTTTTACCACTATAAGCCCCTATCTCACCGTAGAGCACACTTTGTCTTTTCTTCTTATATTCTGTAAAATTTTAGGATCATATGCAAGAGTTTTGTGTTTGCGAAGCACCGTATTTAATATAAATAATTTACGAATGGAAAGAACTTCCCAATATTTAAATATAAGTTTAGTTGAATACTTAATTGGCTTGGAAGCCATTACTTTCAATACAGCCCTTTGTGCCCTTTCGAGCTGTATAATGTTAGTTTTTTCGGCAGCATCCCAAATCGTAATGCAGTAACTCATAATGGATTGAGCTAAGGCAAAATACGCAGTCCTAAGAATCGCTACGTCAGCGCCAACACGCAGCTTGCTAAAGACAATTATAAGTTTCCTAATACGTGACGTCATACATTTAATGTGCTCACTCCATGATAACACACTGTCGACCACAACACCTAAATACTTAATGCTATGCGTGCGCAATATTGAAACACAGGTACAAGGAATTTGCGTATTACATTTGTGAGCATATATTACGAAAGATGCGTCTGATTGTGACGAAAGCCTAGGAGCAAATGTTCTTAATCAACAACAATCAAATAATAACATTAAATCTTAGCAAAACTTCGTTTTGCTAAGATTTAATGTTAGCAAATTTCGAGACAGCTATGTCATAACTGAGTGCGACGCGGACTTGGCATATGATCTCGCCTCCTCCCAACTCTGTCCATGAAAATAATTGCCGTGTCGTCAGCATATGTAACAATTTTGCTATTTTGTAGTTTTAATTGACACAGATCGTTTATATATATCAGGAACAGAGTCGGACCAAGGACACTGCCTTGCGGCACACCATATTCAATCAATTCACCACGACTAGTGTAATTTCCAATCATATCCTATTGTTCACGATTACAAAGGTAGCTCTTAAACAATTCCAGTACAATGCCCCTAATTCCAACACGTTGTAATTTGGTGAGAAGGATGGAAACAGATACTGTGTCAAAAGCTGTAGAAAGGTCAAGAAATATGCATAACGATTTTAATTTACAATTAAGATTTTTAACAACAGTACAGTACAGTACTGGTTAGCTCTAATACCGCATCTTCTGTTGATTTACCAGGTCTAAAGCCAAATTGGTTTGGAGCGATAAGATTTTTAGAGTCTAAGTAATTTATTAGTCTAGTATTTAAAAGTTTTTCTAGGATTTTATATAAAACAGGTAGTACTGTAGTAGGTGAAAGGAAAAGGGGAGATCTCCCGCCGGGCAAGGTGTTCTGCCCGGGGAACGGCCAACGCTCCGAGTGGTAGTTCGGAGCTATTTTATATATGCTGCTTTATCTTCGGAACTTTGTTAGTGTGTTTTAGGCTTCGATGTGTTTCGCTTGTGGTGCGACGACAGCGCCGCCACAGTACTGATATTGGCCTGTAATTGTCGACACAGCGCTTGTATCCACTCTTATAGATGGGATGAACCACAGCTTTTTTTAATACTAGTGGAAATGTGCCTGTTGAAAAACATAAGTTGAACATGTACTTTAGAACTGGTATCAGAACATGTTTCGATTCTTTAATTAAGCACAGCTTTGCCTAAGTCCCAGGATAATGTTCTCAATTTTCCTATCATCAGCATCCAGCAAAGCCATGGAGTCAGATACAGAATTAACAGTTTCATTTATGGAATTGGAGATTGACGCATCAGAAGGACCTATAGTTATATTGGATGCCATATTTTTCCCCACGTTCGCGAAAACCCCATAACTGGATCAATAGCGGACTTGGTAACATTACGGTGTAAAAAATTTGGCGCTTAGACTTATTACTTCATATTTAAGTAACAGAACTCAAAAAGTCGTGATAAATGGTAAAGGTTCCTCCGGATCGGTAGTATCAATGGGCGTTCCTCAGGGCTCGATTCTTGGCCCATTCCTGTTTTTAATCTATATTAATGACTTACCTTATCTTGTAGGGGACAATCACGATATAGTATTATTTGCTGACGATACCTCTTTAATTTTCAAACTCAAACGGCAGTTAATTAATTATGACGATGTAAATAATGCTCTATCGAAATTAGTACATTGGTTTAACGCCAACAATATGCTCTTGAACGGCAATAAGACAAAGTGTATTAAATTTACAATACCTAATGTAAAACATTCGAATACCAATGTGCTATTAAATGGGGAGGAGTTGAGTCTTGTGGATACCACTGTTTTTCTCGGTATTACTATTGACGCGAAACTTCAATGGGGCCCCCATATATCTAAATTAGCAAGCAGACTTAGTGCTGCAGCATATGCTGTAAGAAAGATTAGAAGTCTCACAGATGTTGAGACAGCTAGATTAGTGTATTTTAGTTACTTTCATAGCGTAATGTCTTATGGAATTTTGCTATGGGGTAATGCGACTGATATTGAAGCTATATTTGTTTTGCAAAAGAGAGCCGTTCGGGCGATTTATAACCTAAATTGTAAAGAGTCCCTCAGACAAAAAATTAAAGAAATAAACATATTAACTTTGGCATCGCAATATATTTATGAAAATCTAATGTATGTACATAAAAACATAAATAGCTTTAATAAGAATAAGGATGTGCATTCTTTAAACACTAGGAACAAACATAAGCTTCTAATACCAGTTACTAGACTCCACAGAATCAGTAATTCATTTATGGGGCAATGTATACGCTTTTACAACAAAATCCCAGAACATATTCAAAGTTTATCAATAAACAAGTTTAAAAGTTTTATTAAAGAAAAACTGTACAAAAAGGGTTATTATAATATCAAGGAATACATGAATGAAAATAACCCCTGGGAATAAGGTGATCGCCACCATGCTGGTTCTATTAAAAGTCATTTAAAAATTGTATAAATGAAATTATTGTTAAGTGAAATATGTTTGAAAAAAAAGTCCCGCTGGGTTTCTTGCTGGTTCTTCCCAGGACAGAGGTATTTTCCGAACCAGTGGTAAATAAAAAATGACTTTCAATAAGAATTATGTAATAATCAATATTGAATAAAAAATTATTCTATTCTATTCTATTCTATTCTTGGGATCATTAGACGTGGTCAACAGTTCCTCAGAAGGAGAAGCTTTTTGATGTAAGTTTGTAGCTTTTCTGACGAGTGTCCATAATTTCTTTGGATTTTTTTATGCTTTTGAAATTTTGACTGCTCATATTCTTTTTTGACTTTTTTAGCAAGTTGTTGCAAAAATTTCTGTACCGTTTATTAGTAGTAACTAAGAGTTCGTTTTGTGGATGTTTTTAACTTTACAAAAAATCTGTTGGATGCAACGCAGCAAGCCTGGAGTAATACACGGTTTGATAATGCTCTTTCTGCTTGAAATATTGATCTCGCGCGTGTTGGCTTCGGTTATTGAGAACAAAATATTAGTCAAACAATTTGCTGCACGTTCCGCATTGGTACTGCTGAGCACGTTCCGCATTGGTACCATTGAGCACGTCATTGAAACTATTAGCGAATACACGTGTTAAATAAAATAAACGCTTCATATTCGCAGTCAAGTTTTCGGAAATGAAAATGGGTCTTGACGGGCCACTCAGTTTAATGTGTTCTGTATTAAGTTTTGTGGGCCTCTTGTTATAACTTTTGTATGCTTTCAGTAGGGTGTCCTTTGTGATGACACTAGCCAGATTAACTATCACAGTTTTATTTTCAGGGATTCTGGTGGTAATGCGGAAAATGCCTTTAATGTCCCTTGTTTGTATATTTACTTTAAGAACTTCTCTGATATTGGTTACAGTTTCAATGAGAGTCTCCTTCGACTCATGTTTGTTAGTTGGTATATTTTTAATTTCCACACAGGTAGAACGGACGCTTCTTTCGAAGTTTTCCAGCTTAGTCTCTAGTGATTGAATGTAATTGAGATGTTGAGAATTTTCTTTCTTGAGTTCATTGACTTGTTCTATAAGCGAGTCGTATTTAGTAGACATGAATTCAATAGACAAGCTAATCTCTGAATTTTGGGTTTTTATCCCTTCAACCATTGTACATAGTTTTTCAATTTTCGTTTCTTGTTGACGTTTAAAGTCGGAAAACATACTCCTCATTTCTTCCATAAAACTTGATAGCTGTCTTTTAGACTTACTAGTCCTCTTCCGCTTTTGACGCTGCCAAACGTTGTAGTAATAATTAAATGCATCATCCGACACACAATGCAAGTCGTATTCCGATTTGCTATCGGCATTGGCCGCCGGCTAGGCGGTTGCACTGATGTCATCGTTTGGAGCGATATGGTGTAGATGCGTTAAGTAAAAAGTACCAGGGCGCAAACACTTTGCAGGAGTTATAATTACAGAAAGATCGAAGGAGGTCAAACTATTTTGGACGATCCCAACGATTTGGTACCAATTTCCTTCGTCCGCTGTAGCTAGACCCCTGCTTGTATTAGTGTATTATGAATGGATGAATGTTCACTCACTCAGTTGTGCCCTGAAGCGCGTTAGCTCCGGCATAGTTATGCGGCACTAATATTTCGTTCTTTATTTTTGGTCGAGATTTCAATTTAAAACAATTTGCGAAAATAAATAGGGATTAGCTTGTACACACGTCTGAAAGCCTCAGATGTCCGGAGGGAATGTTGGTGGTTGGATGGTTTCATATAAAATTTTGTTCGTCCTCTCACCAATGTTGGATTCAATCTACGCCGTGAATATGCTCCTTCTTACATATGCACTATTAATTGTTTTAAAATAAGAAATAAAATATAGTTTTAAACGAAAATAAGACAAATAAATAATATTTTACGGAGAAAAATTAGCAAAAACGTGTGACATTGACGTTGACACAGCATTTTTCTTAAAAATGTTGATGTAATATTAACGTCGGTAAAGTCTGGATGATTTGATTGGGAGCAAGTCTAAGGTGGAAGCAACACTATCACTCATAATTTGAGTCGCTAAACGTACTTTCATTTTTTGATATTGGACAAAAATGTGCTTGCGTCTTAATTTATTTGCCAAATGTAAGTGTCCTTTTTCTTGCAATAGATTAAGTTTTACTAAATTTGAGCACTTAACTAAATTATTCTTATCGTCTATAAATACGCAAACGTCTAGAAAAATAAATACTGGATTTTTTTTTGTTAACGGGTGCGGAAAGTGTGTAACCATTTGGTCCAGATCAAATTAACAACTTAGCTTTATGGCCATGGTTGTGTGAGCTGGACAGCCATCAAATGTCAAAGATATGATTTCCATTCCGGTTTCGTGAAGTACCTCTAGACACTGCAAAACTAAATTTGATTTTTGCTCCCCAGAGAGATTTCATTCCAAGAGATTCTTTAGTAAAACCGGGTTCTGCATTTATAGACTGATACCATTTTTTTAATGTTCTAACATGAGGCAAAAATGTATTAATTTTTTTTCGTACAAACTCAAAGGCTTTTGGCCAATAAAAATGTAAAGTCTTAGCGAAACTTCTTAAACTTGTGGAATATTTGGTACGCGTATTTTTACCAGATTTTAAATTTCGTTTGCACCTGCCTAGCAAATCTTGCGACGTGACATTCATATTTTCTAAGCACCATTCTTGGGTCTCCCGTAATTAATCGTTCATCTTCTAAGTTGTTGATGTCTTTCATTTTAAAAATTGTTTTGCTATATCGCCTGGTTTTACATTGTAAACGTTTTATTTCCAAACGCTGATCCGCAATGATGGCGTGACCTTTCATAATTTCAGAGCGTAATTTCTTTTTATTCGGAGTGTCAGGTTGCACAGGTTCACTTATCGGGGCCGGCGATTGCTGCTTATCTGAGGTAATTAATAAATTCTGTTACCAATATTTTCATCACTTGTGGTACCCTCTACATTATAATCAAGAACTACTAAATCATTTCAAGTCGACAGATGTTAGTCTCTACGAGACAAAGGTCTATCTACACATTAGCAGGTGTTCATTGCTTCTGAATGATTCAGAAGTAAATCGCAGTTACAACTTCACACCAATGTACGCAGTGCGACCAAATAGTAATAACAAGTGACTACGAGTATGAACACTTTGAAATAACTCTGGCAACTTATCTAATACTTAATTCTACTTCACACAGATCGATTCAAACGAGACTAACTATTATCACAACATAAAATGTCCAAGAGCCGTAACATTTTTTTAATCTTACTTATTGGACTTGGCTTAGTCAATTGAAATAAGCTTGGCTATCAGACCTTTCTCTCAACCAATTAAAAAGTTAGCTACCTGTTACTCCAAATTTTTTTTAAAGCGATGTTTAAGATGAAGTTACTCATACTTGTATATGTAGAAAGATAATTGAGTATAGTACAGAGACTAATTTTGTAATTAGGAATAACAATTATTCGTTTACACGAATTAATTATCCAACGAGTCGAGGATACACTAGTATCGGAATACGACAAGCGTACTGTTCTACGTCAGAGCCAAGACTGCCTTAACGGTGGCCGCTCCGTCTGTTTTATACAAGCAGGACGGGCGGCACCGCAGGTGCAATGCCGCAGGTGTGCGGTACACGTGTCTTTTACAAGAATTCTGTCTAACTGCACCGACGGCTACCGCGCCACACGTGCAATGGTGCTGGTCCCGTCATATATGTAAAATGGTGGACGGCATTTTATTTTACAGCATACTTTCATTCGAGAGCGACTAGCACAATACCACATCTTCTACTAAACTCTCAGCATCAAACCCCAATTTTCCCGACCACATAATATTCGGTATAAACTGTAACACATTAGAACACAAAAAGGCTAGCTTTTCTTTCATAGCTCGTTAAAGTTAAACATTTTTATTGGTACATTGCTGAACTGAAAATTTTGAACGCCAAAATGTAGCCCATGTAAATCATATGAACTATCAAATTACAACATAACTTGAGCAGTTTAAATTTCCACGGAATGCAAAACCATAAGTCATCTAGAACACCTTCAACATTTGTTAAAATATTTGGGTACATTACGAATGAATAAAAGTACTTGTGGGTACCCCCAAAATAAATCGAACATAAAGATGTAACTTTGGAACTTCTTTTTATAATAAGTTGCATTTTACTTTAAACTTTTACTCTACACTTTAATGGCACGTTAATGCCGTAAATGGGAATGCAAATTTCACTACGACATTTAAAATAAAAACAAAAGCACCAACGCGTAGCGCATCAGTCTTTCACAAACGTATAACCCTCACAATATTCGAAGTTTATATGTGGACGTTTACAGGGACATTCAAATTCATTTATTTATTTGTGAATACAATAAGTTAGGTGTTCGTAAAATTTACATTAGGTATCGTGTATTCTACTACAGTGTGGTGTACAGATATTCATTTTGATATGGTCAATAGAAGCAAAATTAATACTTTTAAAATTGATTGCACATTAAAAATACCATAATCATATGTGTAGGCAATGATATTATAAAGAAGATACGCTACGTTCATAGTGAGCGGCGTTCAGAATCGTTGCGTTGTTATAACAAATGTAAATACATATACGTGTATAGTAATTTTCAACTACGACTGCGATAGATAATACGGAATGTAAAATACAGAAAGAGATAACTGTCTGTAGTGTATTGCGCTTGAAGTATACGAGTGAATTATAGAGTATGCGGATTTGCCACAGAAGAGACATTGAATATAACAATAGGCATATTACACTGGTAATGATATATTAAATAAAACTATAAACAAAATTGTTATATATTTATTCACAAACAAATTCTAAATAAATTTGAGTTCTGTCAATCGCATTTTCGATAAATGATGTACCTACTTATCGAATACCTACATAATTTACTGTTTACGTTTTTTTACTGATGGTCGCGCTACTTGGCAAATAGGAGCCAAATAACCAGACTGATAGGTAAGCCAAATTTCGGAACATCATCATTGTCCTGAAAAAGAAGAAATTGTCTTAATTGTTACGGTAAATTATACAAGAATGATAGTAGTAATTAATTAACCAAAATTGACTGCACAGGTGGTATAGTGATTTAAGTGCCACTAGTAACGCTTCACCAAGTGCTGTGGGTTCGATTCATATACGGGACAAAAATATTTGTGACCCCTAAATAAAAAAAAAATACTTAAATTGCCCTTTTACACACAATAGTTGTAAAATTGAAATTGTGAAATTACAGAAGTTACAACCTTTTTTTTTGTTAAAATAACGAAGTATCGTGATTTTTATAATAATAAATTTTACCGAGTCTATAACAGGTAAATAATATAACATAATGAGAAAAATTATGTTCTATCTAGGTACATTACATACATTTTAATTTTACTAATAAAATATCTAATAGCCCGCTATTACTAATCTCATTCTATATCATCTTAATTTTAAAACGTTGAAAGTCAGAACTTATTATGATCATTATAATATTATGTTAGAAAGGCACTCACTAACTAACAAGAAAACTCGCGATCAAGCTGCTAATAAAGGCTATGTATTGTGCCTACGATTTCGCTTTTGGTTGTTAATCTATGACGTATTCTATTTGTCCTTGTCGCGCTATATTGGCAATCATATTCTCTATCCTTTTCGAACCACCATATTAACAATTCAACATTTATTTGTAAATGAGAAATAAAATCGTGACAAAATATAAATATGTAATATTATTTTATTATACTTACGTATGTTATGAAATTCCTTCACTCTTATTTATGTTCGAACCATAGTTTTTACACTTTCTTAAGACACAACTTGGCATTTTGGATATGTTATTGTCAATATTGTCTCGCCACGGACACGCTTTGTTTCGCTCGCTGCTATTGGCCGACTAAATGAAATTACAACAATTGTCTTAATTTGTCTGCAACAATTTGCGCGCACTAGTGCGATATCTACCTCTTTTTTATATATAATATCATTGTGTGTAGGTAATATTAAATATTCAAAAGTGAAAAGCATCGTGCAATGATACCCATGACAAATAACACATTTCGTAATGGCGCCTTTATGTCTATATTGAAAAAAAAAACTGTGAAGTAAATAAAAATGTCACCTTTTTAAATTTTTATTACTATTGTTAAATACATGAGTCAAAAATAAATACTGTATCTTAAGCTAATGTCACGAAATAAACTATATATATAAAAAAAATACAAATTAAAAATGTTGATGTCATCGAGTTATCATATATAATAAATAATATGATATATATTTAACAGTGGTAGAGCCACGCGGCAGCTTTTGCTGTCGCACGGATGGGCTGGCTCGAACCGGGGTGGTAACACGACCTCACAGAAAACCAGCGTGAAGTAGAGGTTTACCTCTGCGTTTCGCTTGGTGAGTGCAGGTGGCCGGAGGCCCTTTTTACTGGAAATGAGGCATTCCATCTTAGTCCTCACGCGTGACAACGCATCTACATTTTGATTTGTAATAGAGGATAAATGTAGATGTCTATGGGCCGCAGAAACCACTTACCATCAGGTGGACTGTGTGCTCGTTTGTCACTCTTATATTATAAAAAACAAATATGTCAAATAACATGGTATGTCAAATCAAATACAAATACTATAATGATGTAATTTCTATGTCATTAAGATATTCATTAATAGAATAGTAAGATTTATTAATTAATGTTTTTAAAGATTTTTTGAAGGTTTGTATATTATTTTTTTTATCTCATTAGGTATTTTATTATAGATAGGTATGGATAGGCAAAATATACTTTTTCGCATTTTTACTGACTTTGATTGTTGAACTTATAATCTCAGAGGATACCTTCTATTATTTAAATGTTCAAACAATGATAGGTTTCTATAGACAAACACAGCCGTCTCATAGATAAAAAGACAGGGAAAAGTTAGAATTTGCAGCTCTTTAATATGTGGTTTACAGCTGTCTGTCCAGTGTAGATTTTTGATTGCTCGAATGCACTTTTTTGAGCTTTGAATACTTTTTCCTGATCCACTGAGTTTCCCCAAAACATAACACCGTACCTAAGTGTTGATTCAACGTATCCAAAATATGCTATACGAAGTGTTTGCGTATTTGCTCTTTTATTTAACTTATACAAGCCTATGAAAATTTATAAAATTTACTGCAAACACTATCGACCTGTGCCTTCCAGTTTAGTTGGTCATCAATGATAATTCCTAAAAATTTAGTTTCTATCGTTTCATAGATTGGTGAACCTTTATAATGAATATTAATATTTGATAATCTATCTATTGGCCAATTAAATTTAATAATTTTAGTTTTCTCTAAATTTATATTTAAGTTATTTTTTACGAGCCAGTCAATTATAAGACCAATGGAATTGTTAATCTCAATTTTATAGGTTTGGGTATTATTTCCTTCATAAACGACCGTACAGTTATCCGCAAATAGGATCATAGATTGTTGTATCACCGATAGAAGGTCATTAATGTACAAAGGAAATAGGAGTAGACCCAAAACGCTTCCTTGTGGAACGCCGTAATACACAGCTTGGGGTGTCGATCGATAAACCTTTTCTGTCAACTTTATAGGATATATTCTCCTTATTTCAGTGATTTGCGTTCTGTCTGTAAGATATAACTCAAAAAGATCTAACTGTCCCTCGCAATCCATATTGGTGTAATTTTCTTATTAATATTTTGTGATCCACAAAGTCAAAAGCTTTAATCATGTCCATGTATAGCGCGGCCGCAGGTATTTTTTTGTCTATACATGTCATAATTTTGTTGAACACGTCATAAATTGCCGTGTTTACAGATTTATTTTTACGAAATACTTTTGCTCATTTACGAGTATCTTATTATCTTCAAGATATTTATTTAAACGTTTATATAAGACTTTTTCAAAAACTTTCCCAAATATAGTAATCAAAGCAACAGGGCGATAACATCCAACATCATATCTGTCGTTTTTTTTTTAAATAATGGATTTACTATTGACAGCTTTAGAGACTTAGGGAATTTACCTTGCTCTATACATAGGTTTATTATATGACATAAAATACCCGCAATCAAAAATGCTGTCTCTTTGACTACTTTAGTTGTTATTCCGTCATACCCTGTGCTTTGGGTATTTTTAAGTGATTTTATAGTTTCATATATTTCAACAGGAGTGACAGGGGCAATAAACATTGACGAAGACTTATTAAATTGTAAACAATAGTTACCTGCGTTATCTTCATTAACCTGTTTCTTATGATACATATTTATAAAGTGATCGTCAAAAGTTTGAGCTATTTCTTTCGGTTTTGTTATTATTCGATTATTATATATAATTTTCTCGAAATGTTTTATAAGGGCATTTGTTTTGTTATTCTTAATAACTTTCCACGTAGCTAAACATTTATTTTTTGCATTTGCTATGTAATAGTTATTCTGTGATCGTTTTGTGAGTTTGATAATTTTCTTTAATTTTTTAGTGTACCATTTAAATTTCTCTTTTGAGTCTTTATTAGGATTCAGGCGAAATTTCTATAATTGATTTCTTTTATTGCGGCTGCACAACTTAATTCCTTTTGTAATCCATTTCGGTTTTCTTTTTAAAGACATTCTTATCTTTACTGTCGGAAAGCATAAATCATAATATAATTTATAAATGTCAAAGAAATAATCAAAGGCGTCATTAGGATTATCTAAAGAAAATAGTTCAATGAATGTGAAAGAGTTTAGGCAATGTACAAACTTTTTAAGTTTTTTTTTTGCAAAAATCACGTTTGAAAACATACCAATATGTCATTGCATGATGCTTCATTACTGGAATTTTCAGCAGTTGGGCTGTGTGATCTGAGAGTGCAAAATTTCGTATTTCGCTATTTAGTTTTGTAAAATTATGGAATGCATTATTTATGCAGGTACCACTACATAACCTTGTTGGTTCATTAAATTCAATTTTTAAATTGAAACTACTCAAAATTTGTGTTATACTATTTGTAAAAATATTTGGCTTTAACATGTCATTGAAATCACCAACAATAATATTTTTTTTTGATTTAAAACAGTATTTGTGTAAGATATCTTGCAATATATTTAAAAATGTATCAATATCCCTAGCAGCATTTTTAGATACTCTGTACATACATATTATAATTATTTCAAATTCAACATGCTCAATTGCACAACATTCAACTTCGTTACTAATGGAAAGAGCTTGAATTTCGTATATTGTGTTATACTTAATATTATAATCTGCTAAAATACAAGCTCCACCTTTTCTATTTCTTCGCAAATAACTTGAGGCTAATTTGAAATTTGGTATACATAGATGTTTAATGTCAAACAAATAATCCCAATCATTTTATTTTCATCTTTTAATTCTGATAAACACACAGCAAGTAAGTCGGATTTGTTAATAATTCCGTTTATGTTTTGATGCAAGAGATGCAGATTATTTTTGACTACGAAAAAACTTTGAAGAATCAGCTTTATTAACCGCTAATCCTTCCATCGCTACATTATAAAATTCTGTTTGACATGCTTTATCACATTTTGAATACAATTTTGAGTTCTCTGTTACACAAGCAGCGTTCTTTATATAATTTTAATAATTTTGTCTCTAACCAATACTTAAAATTTCTTTCAGTAATGACCTCGATAAGTTCAAAGCAAACAGATTTCTTCGTGGAATAGATTTGCAATAGTCCATATCCAAAAACACCGTTCGCTTAAAGTTGCTACATAAGAACTTTAGTTCGTAATTTAGCTTAAATAAGTTTAGGAAATTGTAATGTGGATCCTCCGATATTATTACATTTGTATTTTGGCATGCCGTGCCGTGTAGTGGCGGTCAAGAATATCCACTACCCCATATCCTCCCGTGGGTGTCGTAAAAGGCGACAAAGGGAAACAGGCGGAAGATGGGCAGCAGCATCTTCCTGATAATAGCCAAAGTTACAATAAAAAAACTGCGGTTGCCAACCCGCTCGCCAAGCGTGGCAACTATGGCAAATACCCCCCAATGACGAGAGTAACAAAGAGACGGCCCCCAGTCCCCGGCGGCCCCGCTATTCCTGGCTACGGTGGCGACCATGGTAACGGCGAGGCAGGGGGTGCTAAGAATCTCCGGTGGAGGTTCGGTTGCCACCTACGACGACTCGACCTGGCAACGTACAACGCACGCACCCTGAGGACTGACGAGAAGATCGTGGAGCTGGAAGAAGAGATAGACAAGTTGCGCTGGCATATTATAGGATTATCCGAAGTCCGAAGAGAGGGGGAGGACACGGTAATCCTCGAATCCGGCAACTTGCTCTATCACCGGGAGGGCGACCATCTGTCCCAAGGAGGTGTCGGATTTATCGTCCACAAGTCTCTCGTTAACAACGTTGTAAAGATCGGGAGTGTGTCGACGAGGGTTGCGTACCTTATACTCAGAATCACCAAACGGTATTCGCTGAAGGTCATACAGGTTTACGCACGAACTTCGGCACACCCCGATGAGGAGGTGGAGGAAATGTATGAGGATATCTCTAGAGCCATGCATTCCTCCAAAACCCAATATACGGTGTTAATGGGAGACTTCAATGCAAAACTAGGCACAAGAGAGAACGGTGAGCTGAAAGTAGGGAAATTTGGAATAGGGCAACGGAACCCAAGGGGCCAGCAGCTGGCCGACTTCATGGAGAAAGAGGGACTCTTTATGATGAACTCTTTCTTCAAGAAGCGGCCCCACAGGAAGTGGACCTGGTCGAGCCCCGACGGTTCGACAAAAAATGAGATTGACTTCATTATGACGACCAGACGACAACTGTTCAGTGATGTCTCAGTGATCGCGAGGGTGAAAACCGGCAGCGATCACCGAATGGTTAGAGGCACACTGAACCTAAATGTTAAGTTGGAGAGGTCTCGTCTGATGAAGTCAACGCTCCGTCCCCCTCGTGCTCTAATCCAAAGTCCCGAAACCTTTCAGCTCGAGTTACAAAACCGTTTTCAGTGCCTAGAAGACTGATTTGAAGTGGACGATATGAATGACAAGCTCGTGGAAACTGTCCATGCGGTCGGAGCTAAGTTCTGCAAGACCCGCCGCAGAAGATCAGAAAAACTCTCCGATCACACTCTTAATCTCATGGCTGTTAGACGGGAGATGAGGCTACATTCTTCAACAGATTTGACAGCATACAGGCAACTGAACAGACAGATCTCCAAATGCATGCGGCGAGACTTACGCAACTTTAATACAGCTCGTATTGAAGAAGCGATCGAGCGGAACCAAGGCTCCAAAGTCTTTGCCAGAGACCTGTCTGCCAGAAAGAGCCAACTGTCAAAGCTGAAGACCGAATGTGGCGGCATCGTTTCCGGGGCACCTGAGATTTTGAGTGAGATTGAGAGGTTCTATGGGCAGCTGTACACGTCATCGTTGGAGCCACACGCAAATGTGAGTAACGATCCAAGAGCGAGTCTTATTCGACACTATTCCGAAGATATCCCGGACGTTAGTCTGAGCGAGATTAGAATGGCTCTCCAGCACCTTAAAAACGGCAAGGCCCCAGGCGAGGATGGAATTACAGCGGAGCTTCTGAAAGCGGGTGGAAGACCGGTACTTGAAGTCCTTCAGAAGCTCTTTAATTCCGTCCTCCATGGTGGCATTACACCGGAGGCGTGGAGCAGAAGTGTGGTGGTCTTGTTCTTCAAGAAAGGTGACAACGCTCTCTTGAAGAACTACAGACCGATTTCCCTTCTGAGCCGCGTCTACGTGCTGTTTTCGAGAGTCATTACGAATCGTCTCGCGCGCAGACTTGACGACTTCCAGCCTCCCGAACAAGCCGGTTTCCGAAAGGGCTTTAGCACCATAGACCACATACATACCCTACGGCAAATTGTACAGAAGTCCGAAGAGTACAATTTGCCACTATGTCTGGCGTATGTGGACTATGAGAAAGCCTTTGATTCCGTCGAAATTTGGGCGGTGCTGCAGTCCCTTCAGCGGTGCCAAGTTGACTGTCGGTATATCGAAGTGCTGAAGTGTTTGTACAATAGAGCTACGATGGCTATCCGAGTACAGAACCAGAGTACGAAACCTATCCAATTGCAGAGAGGTGTAAGACAGGGTGACGTTATATCCCCGAAACTCTTCACCGCTGCATTGGGAGACGTTTTCAAGCTTCTGGACTGGAAAGGATACGGAATTAACATCAATGGCGAGTACATCACTCACCTTCGATTTGCCGACGATATAGTCCTCATGGCAGAATCGCTGGAGGAACTAAGCACTATGCTCAATGACCTCAATAGTGTCTCCCAACGGATAGGTCTTAAGATGAACATGGACAAAACAAAGATTATGTTTAATGTCCATGTCACACCTATGCCGGTAGTTGTTGGGAGCACTAAGCTCGAAGTTGTTGACGAGTATGTTTACCTGGGACAAATAGTCCGACTAGGTAAGTCCAACTTCGACCGAGAGGTCAATCGACGGATTCAACTCGGCTGGGCAGCGTTCGGGAAGCTACGACGACACATCTTCTCGTCAGAAATACCTCAAAACCTTAAAACAAAATTGTACAACCAGTGCGTGTTGCCAGTGATGACTTACGGAACTGAGACGTGGTCCTTCACTGCTGGCCGTATGAGGAAGCTCAAGGTCGCTCAGCGAGCTATGGAGAGGGCTATGCTCGGAGTTTCTCTGCGTGATAAACTTAGGAATGAACAGCAGTAGAACCAGAGCAACCATAGCCCAACGGATTAGTAAGCTGAAGTGGCAGTGGGCCGGCCATATACCTCGAAGAACCGGCAACCGATGGGGAAGAAAGGTTCTCGAGTGGCAGCCTCGTACCGGTAGGCGAAGTGTAGGGCGTCCCCCCACAAGATGGAGTGACGACCTGGTAAGACATGCAGGAAGTCGATGGATGCAGGTGGCTCGGAACCGTGCTTTGTGGCATTCCTTGGGGGAGGCCTATGTTCAGCAGTAGACTTGTGAAGGGCTGTAATGATGATGATGATGATGATTTTGGCATGAGGTGACCCAACTCATCAAGTTACATTTTAATTTAAAAGGATTACGATCATTAGATCCTGTGAGTACAACCACACAATCATTTAAAGTTAATGAAGATATTTCATGTTTCCAAATACTTAATACTTCGCTTGACTCGGCACCAGGCTTAATAAAGCAGTAAACTTGATATTCTGGACCCAGGAGTTTTCCCAATAACTGTCTGACATTTTTCCCATAGTGATCAGCAATAATTATGATTTTCTTTTTTGCAGTTATACGAGCCCCTAATATTGACCGTTTATTAGTAATATTAGTAGATATGCTATCCTTGTCTATAACTTTATTTACAGCATCTTGCTGTTGAGCTTTTAACGCTGTTTCAGATTTGTTGCTAAAACTATTATTTCCTTTAGTGATCTGCATATTACTGTTGTCTTTTTTGTGCATGTTACTGTCAGAGTGTGTATAAGTGTCTGTTGCAGTTTCAGTTTTACTGTCTTTAGTTAATATATCATCAGTAACTGTATCTGTACTACTATCAGCCGTAGAATCTTGATTTGTAGATTTTATATTAATAAACAATGGTGACACGATATCTTGTAGTGGTTTAAGTTTATTTTGTTTAGTTCCCTTTCTTCTTGATGTCGAGTTTGTAGATCGTGCTTCGTTATTTTGAGTTGAACTTAATTGTTTTAGTGTTTTAATTACCATTTGACAATTTTCCAACTCACGTTTAAGTTTAAAATTTTCTGTTATTAGATTTTCAATTTCGTTATGAGCTGACTGCAGTTTTAAGGCTAAATTATCATTATTTATTTTTAGCTCAACTACTTTAGGGTTCTCAATTGTCGATAAATTAAGTAAACTGTCCATGGTATTGTCAATTAACGTTGTCGACGATGATGTCATATCGATTTCTAGTCTCGTCAAGTCATTTTCCGAGTTACACTTAGTCGATCTTCTAACTGTCACATTTTCTTGTTGTAATGAATTTCCGGTATTCATTTTATAAAAGTTAAGTTAATAGTTATATCTAATTCTGAATCTTATATATCTTAAATAATCACAAAATAAATCATAGTATGTAGAGGGCCTTGTCGTATAGTTTTTTTTTGTCATGCGTCGTATAATAATTATTTACGACATTTGTTTGTGCGATTTGAAAAGTTATTGAAAAGTTCAGACAGTTTATAAAGTCGTTTTATCGTGCCTTAAGTTGTACCTGTTATAATCCACACAAATACAATTTTTTGTTCTAATAGTAGGTATACTCAGATTCAAATGTATATTATAAATTGTAAATGTTTTAACTTTTGTTGTAAAACCAAAATTTATTTATTCTAAGAAAAAACGTTATTGTCACAATTGGATGAGATTCGATCTCACGACATACGGCGTTCGTGAAAGCGCATTAGACCATTAGACCAATTTATTAGTACTCATAGTGGTTCAAAAATGTCATTACTATATTTTAATTTTATGATTAGCGCTCAGCTGATTGGTGCGTGCAGTGACATCGATCATGGAAAGTTTTAGATATTTAAAGGCTAACTGATTTTTACCAACAATTTTTCATTTCATTTATTTTGTATAACTTTTTTTTGTTTCAATATTCAAGTTCAACACAACACAATTAGGCTAACTTGGTTTATACACTGTTATTAAATAATTTTGTGGGTGTTTTATGTTTACACTGACTTTTTTATGTCGATTTTTAAAAGTTATGATTAAGATAAATACACTTTTAGAAACACTATTACTTGATAATCAGAATATTAAGACTTGATATTTAACTTCTAGGCATGGAAATAATTATGAAACAAATTTTAATGATTAAAATTATGCGGAGCACATAGAGAATGTTTACTACGCGTTCGCGTTCCCCCGACAACGACTTTATCCCACTTCCGAATGTAAAATAATTATAATTTAAAATTAAAAATTTTGTACAACCGACTTAAATATATATTATTAAGGATAACTGAAAAACTAGTGATCAGACCTTGACTAAATTTATATGGGACCACGTGAGAAGCACGAGGTTTAAATAAAAAGAATTATTGAAATCAGTTCACCCAGAAAGAAGTTATGAGGTAAAACACATAAAAAAAAGAAAAACATACAGTCGAATTGAGTACCTCCTCCGGTTTGAAGTCGGTAGAAAATAATCATCGAAATCGGTTCACGTAGAATAAAGTTATGAGGTAACACACATAAAAAAACATATAGTCGAATTGAGTACTTCCTCCTGTTTGAAGTCGGTAGATAAACCTTTACTCAGAATATTAACCAGAATAAGAATATTTATTGCCAATAAGCTGTGTATTTACAATTTTAAATCTTGGCAAGTCCATAGCTTTTATATTAGGTGGCAGATGATTGAATATTTTAATACCTATGCAATAAGTACTCTTCCAATATATATAGTTATTAATTTTAGGTGTACATAAATTGTTCTTATATTGACTGCGTATTGCACGTCAATTCAAGTTAGATTTAATCTGAAAATATTTATTATTCTGTTTGATGAAAATTGAAATTTCTAAAGAGTAACAAGTGGGATGTGGCAAGTAAAGACCTTGTAAGAACCTCCGAAGGAGGCGGAGTAATAGCCGAAATACGAATTTTAAATTTTATGGTTTTCAGCCATTTTTACCCCCTAGGAGTGTAATGAGAACTTTTTGCCCCTATTCAACCATGACTCCCTGACATCGTCTACAATACATGATAGGCTATTCAAACTGACTAGGCCTAAAGTTCGAGTCACCCCCCCCACTAATTTCTAAAGTCTTTACTTCCAATTATTATTAAGAGCGAGATATCCTTTTTCTTTGAATACATTTCTTAGTTTCGTCTGAGTACATATTATAAATGATCCGCAGACATTGCTTTTGCAGTATAAATGTTGTCTGCACGTTTGTAGAATCACCCCAGAAAATAATGCCGAAAACTAATAGAGGGTATACCGGGCCGAAATATGCAGCCCTTGATACATCAACGGAAGTTATTCTGCTAATATGGACAATGCGTAACTATAGCTAGATATTTTTTTGTTTATTTTTCAATGTGAGATTTCCAGTTTAAATGACAGTCTATGGCAACGCCAAGAAAATTAATGTTATCAACTGTGTCTATTTAGATGTCTATATCTGAAATATTTAAATTTAAAGATTTTGTTTGTGTGTGTGTGCGAGTGTGTTATGTATTAGCTGGCGTTGTTTATACATCCAAGGAAGAAAGGCTCTCCGTACCTTCATAATCAAATTCTTTTAGTCATTCTGTAATTTTACTTTTCACTTCAAAGTTATTTAGTGATCTTATGTTATGACTTCTATTAAGTTTGTTGTATAGCCTAGGTGCCAAAGAGTCCAAATGTCTTCTAAATACAGCACTATTTGGTCTTGGAACAGGACATCGTTCCATTCTCTTATTGCTAAGTTTTAATTTAGGAACAGTGACACGATGATATCTCCTTAAACTTTGCAGAATAGATGTTTTGCGAACAGATAGCACTTTCGCTCTGTCATATATGGACACTGTTGATTGGCGAAATGGTAGACGAATAATTATTTTAAGACAGCTCTTTGTGCGCGTTCAACCTTAATTAAATAACTTTTAGCGGCACCTCCCAAAGAACAAATGCAGTAATTAAAGACACACCCTCCCAATGCTTTGTATATTTAAATAAGTAGTTTGTAATCGGTCACTGTCCGTAAATTTTTAAATATATAAATAAGTTTTCTTAGTTTATTAGCCACTGCATCAGTATGGGCCTCCCAAGTTAATTTGTTGTCAATGATTACACCAAGATATCTGATCAGATTTGTTTTAGCTAAATTACTACATTGTCCAAGAAAACACCTACACATTTTTTGCCACAGCCAAGATATTTTGATATAAGGGATGTTAATCTTAATACGGCGTCTTCTGTTGACCTACCCGAACGGAAGCCATATTGATTAAAATCAATGAAATTGTATCTTTCAAGGTACCGTATCAGTCGTTTATTCACTACCTTTTCCAATATTTTTGACAGAGTACTAAGAAGTAAAATTGGTCTATAATTAGAAGGGAGCTGCTTGTCACCAGATTTGTATTTAGGACAAACCGTAGCTTCTTTAAAAATAGCAGGAAAAACACCTTGCTCTAAACTTAAGTTGCAGATATACGCTATTGGCTCAAAGAGGACATTTATATACTTCTTTAGGAAATATGAAGAAACAGAGTCAAACCCAGGAGTGCTATCTGTTTTTAGGCCTATTAAAATGCGTTTAATTTCTTCGGTATCTGTGGGCTCGAGGGACATAGACATAAGATGTGCATTCGGGATTCTAGCCTTTATTGCCAATTCATTTTCACTCGTGTTTAGTTTTTCAAGTGTAATGTTAGCTAGGTTTCGCCCCACTGATGTAAAATACGAATTAACTTTGTCAAGAGATTTAGTGGGGGAAATATCAACATCAAGTAATTCCTTAGAAGATTCCTTTTTCGTATGTATGTTACACACGTCTTTTATTATTTTCCATGTTTCTTTATTATTTTTAGCATTAATATGTGGTTTTTCTTCGTAATACTGCCTTTTAGAAAATTTAATTAATTTATTACACATACTACGATATTTTATATAGTTTGCGAGAAGTTCTTCAGTATTAGGACGTAATTTTACTTTTAGGTGCATCTTGTTCCTTTTACGTATGGAAATTATGATGCCATGTGTAATCCATGGTGTTAGTGGTCAAATTTTTTTAGGTAACTCTTTGATGACCGTGTTATTATTAACCACAGTATGTAATTTTGCTAAAAACTCTTCTGCAGCAATATTTGCATCAGTTATATTAAATAAGTTATGCCACGTTTCTGCTGACAGGTAATTATTAATAGTATCATAGTCGGTATATTTTAATTTTAAACGATTATTATTTTGAATAATTTTCTTAGATTTTATGCATAGCAAAATTAGGGCATGGTCTGTTAAGGGATCAAACACAAAAGTACGCCAAGTATTAACACTTAATCATAAAGTGATCGATACTACTTGTATAGTATATAATTATTCTAGTCGGAATATTAATGTCCTGCTTGAGACAATACATTGCAATTAGGTTAGGGTAATTTTGCACGTGCGTAGAACTATTCGATAGTATATTTAAATTAATGTCACCTGTTAAAAATAATGTAAGCAGTATTATTATTCTTAAGAATGTTTTCTAAAGAATGTAGATAACAATTTGGATTACGAAAACTAGGTGGTCTATAAGAACAGATGATTGAATATTCCGAATATATATTTATATTCAAGCAATTTCCTTCTTGAAAGGGCGGTTCAGTTACAGTTACTGGTGAATTTAAAGAAGTATGAATTTAAACCACAACGCCATTATTTTTATTTAAATAATTAACGGTTTGATGTATCAATATATCTTATAATCGGTAATTTAAGGTGGTGTGAAATTATTATTAGTCCAACATTCGGTTAAAACTGAGACATTAATATGAATACTAAGACTTGTTACAAACGTTAGAAATAAATCAAAATTTTGATTTATATTGCGAATGTTGACGGACAATACCATCAATAATCCATCTGCACCACCAAGTAATTCTGAACACTTTGTTGGATCATTTAAATATGTGCAATTAATACTGTGGTACTCATCTATACCCGTTGTTATAATATTGTTAATTTTATCCATATTAAGATTGATATTTCTAAACCAGTGCATTTTCATAACTCATTCTATTAAGCTTGATTATATATTTGATAGCAACGAGTTTTATTAACCACTTGTTATAGTGTATTTAAAAATTATTATTTTTTTCATTTATTTGGGTCAACAAACAGTTTCAGAATAATATTTTTACAAATAATATACATACACATAATGAAATAATTGTGATACCAACACCGTTAACCACAAATTATTAAATAAAAAATTTTGCGTGCTAAAAGTTAGTATTTCGCTTAAGTTAGTTGACTATGGATTTAAATTTTATTTTAAATTCTAAAATTCTATTAATTTTAAAATAAAATTTTAATTGAATTCAGGCAACAGATTAAAGAAAACTGATTTTTTAAATGAAGTAACATTCGTTGCAAATATATCTAGGGTAGTGAAGTAGCTGTTATAAGCTTCAGTCATTCGAGACAATGGTGAACGTTTCCCAGCATTTGTTCGAGACTTAGGTGTAGCAAATAGTTTATATGTACGGCATGCTCGAGTGTGTGATCTGACTGGTACTCTAACATAACTTATCCACTATATCAATACAATCGTACTTATTATTACAAAAGTCGTACAATAGTTTAACTTGTAATTGTAACCTTCTAGTTTTTAGATTAAATATTTTATATTGTTGTAACAATTTTGAGTAAGACAATTTACTATGAAAACATGTAAAATGCATGCATCGTAGGAAGTTCTTTTGCACTCTTTCAAGGCGGTCTAAGTATTTTTTGTAAAAGGGATCCCACACTGAAACGGCATATTCAACTTGTGAGCGAATTAAAGATTTATATAAATACATATATGTACTTATCGGCGCAAGAGTTCAACCGCGATGAAACCTGACGCGATGACGTCAGATCACGTGATGCGCTCGCTCTCCCGCCACACGACAGTATAAAATAGGTGTGCACTGCGTGCTGCGGGCGTTCTCTGCGCCCTCTTTTCCTTCTGCGTCCTCTTTTCCCAAAAGAGGGTCGCTTCCGATACGGCATAAAAAGCTTTAAACAGCTGGTTGCCAGTCCCCAAAAGCGGTTTTTAGAGGGTATCACTTAGGTTTCCCCGGTAGGCAGTGAGTCCCTCATAACCACGATAGACCGGCTGTCGTGGTATGTGTAATGCATTTTCCGCCTTCCTACATAAAGGGTAGCCCTTTTCCAATTGCTTCGGGCGCAAAAAAAAAGTGCTGCGGGCAGTCACTCTCTAGCGCCGATCGCGTTAAAGTTGTGTCGCGTAAACGTTTTGAGTGTTCTAGTGAAGTAAAACATAATCAAATACTTAACAATAAACGTGAAGTGATTATATTGTGAATGAACTAATTAATCCATGTACAAATAATTGTGTGAATTGTGTAATTAAGCTGTAAACAAATATTCGTGTAAACATTTTGTGAATTGTGTAATTAAAATTGGTACAAATAAGTGTGTAATCTATAATAAATTATCAGCATGTAAGGCAATAGTGGTTTTAACGACAACCAATTATACCCTCTTTTAACATACTTGGCCTTTTAAAATCGTTACTAGAGCGGATAACAAACCCATACACTTTATATGCTCTATTACAAATATTATCAATATGAGTTTCTAGTGTTAGCTTAGTTAGTGTCTAATGTAACTCCCAGATCTCTAACTTTATGCACCCTATCGAGATTTGCGCCGCACAGAGAATAATTGAAATAACTTATACTTTCTATCTTGCTAAAACTTATATACTTACATTTATCTATGCTAAGTTTCAATTTATTACGGTCACAGTAAGCTGTCAATCGGCTCAGATCTTCTTGGAAATTTAAATGGTCACCAATATTTTCAATCGTACGGTAAATTTTGAGGCCATCCGCATATAGAAGGATTTTGCAATTTTTGAAATCATAAATTATAATCATAAATCTCTATTTGCAAGAATCACGGTATAAAAAGATGTTACAATTTATATAGTGCAGTCGTGTTTCGCTAATAATAGCATGCAAATTATAATTTCAAAATGTTTAAACGATATTAATAGTTATTTAAATCTAAAAAAATCTTTTAAGTCATAGAAGCATTCAATTTTTAACCAATCATACAAACGTTTCTTATACAGAATGGCCAAAAAGTCGTGGATCAAACGCAACTAGGGGTTAGATGGGGTCATCAGCTGCAAAAAAATGTTCTACGGGAGGTCCTTAAGGTCAACCCCTGCAGTTATAATTTATTTTGTGTTTTTATGAGAAAATGGACTTTTTTTACTAATTCTTACTAAAATTCGAAAAAATCTACACTTGTATCTTTTTTATAATTTTTAATGGAATGGTACAGATGAGTCCTTGCGTTAAACATACTATTTATGGTTGTTTATTGGACGTGTTAAAGAAAATATTAAGTTTTACGAATTTTTTTTCCACAAATCATAACTTTTTATTAACTTCGGACCCCACTGTGGAAAAAAATACTCTACCGAAAAGTGAACCTGTATTACAAATTTTGGCGCATTTAATAGGGATTCTGAAAAGGTATTACACATGGCCATGAGTGGCTCTAATATCTTTCCAGGACGAAAAAACAAAACAACGATTGTGAAATAGTTTTAATAAAATAAAATATTTTACAATAAATGCTCAAAATTTCCACCTCTGACCATAATACATAATCTGCACCGTCTAATAAAATTCCTACGTAACCTACAGAATGCACCTCTGTTGTTAATAACTTGCACCCTAGCAAATTCGAGCCTTTGTCGTAATTCTTGTTCGCTATTGCTCTTTCCTTGATAAACTATTTCTTTAAAATAGCCCCAAAGAAAAAAATCTAATGAATTTAAATCGGGCGACCGGGGTGGCCACGCAATAGGTCCGCCTCGACCAATCCACCGGTTGTGGAAGCGCTCGTTCAAATGATCTCTATCTGCTCGAGCGTAGTGAGGCTGGGCGCCGTCGTGTTGCAGCCACATTTCTGCTATCCTTGCTTCTGGAACCTCAGCTTCGTTAAAAATTTGGTTTAAATTATTTTGTAAAAAATTTAAATACAGAGCACCATTCAGCCTTGCTGGCATTTCATGCAGCACCAACTGCTGGCCAATTATACCAGCCCACATGTTTATACCAAACAGATGTTGGAATCGATCATTTCTTATGATATGGGGACTCTGGACTAAAAATGTAGGTTGTGGATATTGAGTACTCCCATTCTTCTAAAATTTGACTCATCCGTCCATAATACCTTGTTGAAGAACTGCGGATCCTCTCTGTGGTATCTTAGCATTTCTCTGCAAAACCTCACTCTAGGTTCATAGTCACCGGGCAGCAAAGCTTGCACCCTTTGCACGTGGTAGGCGTGATATTTGTTTCTTTTAATGGTTTGTTGCACCGTCGACCTTGGAATCCCGAGATTACGGGATATTTGGCTTGACTTATACCAGGACCCAATCTTAATTCTCTCAGCACTTCATCTTCATTTTCAAATCGCACCACTGGTCTGCCTGCTCTCGGAGCATGCTGACCGGGTAAAAATCCCTCCATGTACGAATTATGGACGCGCATAAAGACCCTGTAGTCTGGAAAACGATCACGGCTTGTAGTGTTATGCTACTTACTTATCATTTTACATTAATTTAAATCTATTTTTCCATTCTGTTTCGATTTTCTGCATTCACTTCAAAACTGGATATTTTACATCACCTTTATTTCCATAGGATCCTGTAACGATTTTAAACCATAAGAACACAATCACAAATCATTTCTACTTCGTATTTTCACAATATCAGCACTTTTAAATTGGTGTCAATGAAGTCTACCTTTTTTCGATCTTTTAAATAGTTTTCCTTAACTCTACAATTTCGGGCTTTGTGTGGGTAGTTGCGCTACCTTTTTTCCTATTTCAATAATATCTCCTTTTCCACTTAAATCTTGCCGTTTTCTTATTACAAGCCTAAAACTAAAATTTGACATGTTTTGTTATTGTTGTTTATTTGGTCTCCATGGAAATTATATTCAAATTTGCTACCGGTCTGTTGTTTCTATTTCGATAATTCCACATAAATACTCTTTCCTCTTGACCATTTACAAAAAATTTGCGTTTAATTTAAATAATTTTTCCGTTCTCTCTAGAAAGATATAAAAGCCGAACAATCGGTGAAGAAAGGAGTCTTGCTTCAGTTCTCGAATTGGAAGCATCTTCTAAAGGCCTTATCCCGGGGCCGCTCCGCCCCGGGATCCTGCAAGCCTCTGTCCTACCTGAAGCCACTGGACTCTACGAACCTCTGCTCTATCTGAAGTCGCTGGACTCTACAAACCGTTGCTCTGCCTGAAGTCGCCGCGTTGCTACAAGTCTCTGTTCTACCTGGAGTCGCCGGAACCTGCAAACCTCGGTTCCGCCTGAAGTCACCGGAACCTGCAAACCTCTGTCCCGCCTGCAGTCACCGGATCCTGCAGGCTTCTGTGATGTCTGAAGCCGCCGAGGATCCTGCAAGCCCCTGTCTGGCCTGAAATCGCCGGATCCCGCAATTACCACATTCACCGGAGGTCGCCGCCTAGAGACGCCCACGCCTTCTCACCTACGCCGTGCGTGCTCGTTCCAGGCGCTGAGAGCACACCTTGGATCTTCCGACTCAGCTTCGGCACTAATCTCTTTTTTTTATTACTTTTTTAAAATAATCTGTAAATCGCATCATCCATCCTCATATTCATACTCCATTTTTGTTATATAAAATTGTAAATATTTTTGAATCTTAAATATATTATTTGTTTTGTTGTATTTTTGTTGTTTTGTTGCTCTTAGGTTAGATTCTTTTTGTTCTTAATTGTCTCTACACGACAGGCTAGGGTAGCGTTGACGATATTCCCTGGCAGCAGCCCGAGCATTGCCGTCGCAAAAGCCATGCAGATAATGTATTTCTGCATACTCCTGTTGGGTATATTCTCTCCTTGCAGCAGCCATCTGTCCACTTTTGTAGCTAATCTTTCCGATTCCGAATCTAGTCCGATTCACACAGCACTGGATATAGGTAGACAATCTATTAAAAGTTCAAAAAACAAAGCGTAGGTCAAAGGAAAGAAACTGATCACAAGTCGTCGTAAAACCGAGAAAAAGAACACGTGCGTAGTCACAGGCTGGAAGTGAGTCACTAAAGAACCCTAAACATTCTAAAGAAAGATGCTCACGCGCATCCCCCGGCTACCACCCCGGACGGCCCGGCCTTTTGTTTCCTAGAAAAGATATCGCTACCTGAACTGACGGGCGAACTGGTCTTTTATTGACAAAGGATGAAATGGTTAGTGTGAAAGAGTGGCAGAGAGTTTTTGTTATTAATTGTAGTTCCAGTTTATTTTAATAGGCCTAACCGTGTTTTATGGTTGGGCTACCTTTGGCCTTGCGAATTATCGTCCTCGAAAGATATCAAAGCCACGCATAGCCATGTGTAATAACTTTTCAGAATCCCAATTAAATGCGCCAAAATTTGTAATACAGTCACTTTTCGGTAGAGTATTTTTTTTCCACAGTGGGGTCCGAAGTAAATTATCAAGGAGAGAACAATAGCGAATAATAATTACGACAAAAACTCGAATTTGCTAGGGTGCAAGTTATTAACAACAGAGTTGCATTCCGTAGGTTACGTAGGAATTTCATTAGACGGTGCAGATTATGTATTATGGTCAGAGGTAGAAATTTTGAGCATTTATTTTAAAATGTTTTGTTTTATTAAAACAATGATTTCACAATCGTTGTTTTGTTTTTTCTTCCTGGAAAGATATTAGACTATTATATATATATAGTATTACTGTGTAATACCTTTTCAGAATCCCTATTAAATGCGCCAAAACTTGTAATACAGGTTCACTTTTTGGTAGAGTATTTTTTTTTCCACAGTGGGGTCCGAAGTTAATAAAAAGTTATGATTTTAGAAAAAAAAAATCGTAAAAGTTAATATTTTTTTTGACACGCCCAATAAACAACCATAAATAGTAAGTCTAACGCAAGGACTCATCTGTACCAATCTATTGAAAATTATAAAAAAGATACAGGTGTAGATTTTTTCGAATTTTAGTAAGAATTAGTAAAAAAAAGTCAATTTTCTCATAAAAACACAAAATAAATTATAACTCTGCAGGGGTTGACCTTAAGGACCTCCCATGGAACAATTTATTGCAGCTGATGACCCCATCTAATCCCTAGTTGCGTTTGATCCACGACTTTTTGGCCACTCTGTATAGTCTTTCGCTTAATAATTTAATTTTTTTAGGTATTTTATTATATATTTTTACACACATATTTAGGCAGCATTTGTTATATTTAACGAGCCTAGGAATAACATCTAGGACAAGTTTGTCTGGGTCACGTCGGTTTTGAGGATATATATCACTTGCTTTAACAAATAATGACTTATTTTTAAAAACAAACAAGCCAGCTTCATAAATGTATGTAATGTGGTTTGTAGATAATTGTAGCCGTTCTTTTAAGAAAAATCGGCGGAACGTTATTTGTACCGGGTCCTTTTGTAACGTTCAATGATTGGAGTTCTCTTATTATATTAGTCATCTTTTATTAATATATTAGTAATAATATTATCAGTGTGAGTTTTTATGTCCAAATCACTTATGTCGGTAATATCATAGGAGTCCGTCAAGTCTGAAGACTGAAAAATTGAGTGGAAGAATCTCAAAAACATGTTGCAAATATCATCAGGGTTGTCGGCTTTTGAATTTTAAAATTTTACGCTACTAGGTACAGATAGCGCGCGAGTTGAATGCAGAGCTCAGGAATGCGATAGTGCTGTGACCTAATTAGAATTAATGATGACAATATGTCGATAAATTTCAACATTGTTTTAAGTTTAACGTTTTAAGTTTAGAAAAAACAAGGTAATAATTATCACACATTTTTTATTATTATACACATCAAAATCAATAAAAAAAATTATAATTTATGCAGCATCAGATTCTGTAATGGCAGACTTGGTTGAATCGGTGTCACTATCCTCACCTTCGCTGACCACAATTACGAATCGATCTATGGTATCTTCCATTAATCCATCTCTTTGCCAATAATTTTCTTCTAAAATTATGACGTGATCGTCGAAGCCACGCCAATCTTCCACTGTGACATGAGAGAGAGCCAGCTCCGTAACTTCTTCTAACCTTTTTAGGGAGAAATCAGAAGTAACATTCTGATGCCTTACAATTCTTTTTACTTTTGCCCAAGCCAACTCAATAGGGTTGAGGTCGCACATGTATGGTGGTAGTCTTACTACGATATGGCATTGACTTCTGATGAATTCATCGATTTTGAAAGATTTTTCCGTAGGTTTATCTAACTGAACCAAGTGAAAGAGCTGATCTTTTCTCATAGTAAGTAAAGCTTTCATATTTTTCTTGGTTAACCATTCCAACATTACTGATTTGGTGCTGGACTTTGTTGGGACTTTATTTTCTTGTACACTATGATACGGTGCGTTGTCCATCACAACAATGCTGGTTTGTGGTAGATTAGGGATTAACATATCAGTGGCCCACTTCTCAAAATTAACACTATTAATCTGTCCGTGATAATCACCTGACGTAGTACCATCCTTAAAAAGTAACTTTGCACCATTTAAAAACCCTCCTCTCGATCCTGCGTGGACAAGAATGAGCCTGTTCGTGGAGCTTGTATCCGTCAACACGGCGTCGATCATTTCATTTCTCCAGCATTTTTTAAATGTGAGGTTGTTGTCTAACCATGTTTCATCGAGAAAAAATATTTCGATCTTCTTGCCTATATTGACGAATTTTCCGCAAATAAATTGACCGTGAATATGCGACAGCTGGCCTCTCCACCAAAATTCTACGTTTATTATGACATTTAAGCCATCTATATCCCATGTCTTTTAACAATTTTCTTAAACTTGTCACTCCCCATGGAATCTCGATTTTTTCTCGAATAGCTGCGAGGAGTTTAATGCAGGTCGGAACAATTTTTTTAGTTAAATAAAATTCTTCAATAATTCTGTGTATAACATCTCGATCAAAATCATCGACGTTTAAATTTGTCTTCTTGTTACACTGTCTTTTCTTTTTAGAAGGCGAACAAAGGGGCCCTTTTTTGGCTTCATTTTGAATTGCAGACAATGTTCTCTTCGAAAGTCCAGTGTAACGGCTTGCGCGAACGTAAGCATTATTTAATGTGAATGTTAAATTGTTGTTCTGCCTTTCTTTAACACACATGTCTAGAACATTTTTTGCCATTTTCCGTGCTTGGCGATGAATAAAAACTCGTATTTTTGTAACAGAACTTGACGTACACGGATCAGACATCATTAAAAACAAAAATAACATGCGGATGCAACTTTATATTAACACGATAACACAGTAAGCGTATGATAGTTGTCAAGGACAGCACAGCACTACACTGCAGGCGCGCGAGACGCGGCGTGCGGACGGCGGGGGGAGATGCTCCCGCTCTTTACCTCAGGCCCCGACGGCATTCAACTCGCGCGCTATCTGTATATTACATTGTTTTTGCGGTTATTTATACAGGGTATTTTTGAAACGCTCCCGAAAACAAAGACAGATGATAGTAGATACTACACCTTAGCACATGGGTCACAAATAAATTTGATCCCGACGAAAAAAAATCATCTTTTCACAACGTTTTATTAACTTTATTCACGCTCCATCATGTTAGTACATCTAAATGAAATGATAATATCATACAAAAAATCATGAAAATACTTAAACATTAAACCATCAGTGGAATTACTGAATTACAATCAGCTGATTAAGGGTCAAAGTACGCGAGAACGCAGAATTCGCAGAGGCTGCGCGCCCACTAGCCTAATGGGCCATACCATATCACAATACCTAATAATTTACAACACTTGTCTAAATACCTAAGTAATCTACTTAACCTACTATTTTGCCACTGTGCTTGTCTCCACGTAGCCACTTTAATTCGAATTCACAGGTAAAATAACCCAAATAACTGGTTCGATTCCCCGCTAATGAAAAAAATACTTAAATGATATGTAACCAAGGTGCACCATGTGTTTTATTCATCGTGTAGGTATGTTTATTATTCGATGTATTCAGTTATGTACCTATTCAAATCAGTTCAGAACTAAGTTACTTAAAAAAATTAGGTATGAAACAGCTTACCGCTCTGAAGGTAGGGTTATTATAAATATAAATCAATTTAAATTTGAATTAATCTTGTATATTCATATAAAATATGGTAAAATAACTACGTACGTGAAAATGGGTTTATAATTTTTGATTAATATTTTTTGTTTACGTGTGGTTATGTGGATCGATAATATAGTTACTAGGTACGACGAACCTCGACAGTCTTTTTAAATACACAATTTAAAGTGTAAAATGATTTAATGTTCTTTCGAAGGTGGTTAGTTACAGAATGAATTAATATTAATGTTAATAAAATAAGTCTAGTACAATTATCATATCGTCTTACATTACTTTTAGAATTATCCTCGACTTCTCACGCATATGCTGATGTGGCTGTTTGGAATATAGAGCCAGGGACGGATTGAGGCGATATAACTCCTCCCTCCACAAGTTATCCTCGGGATTATCTCGAATTTTACAGATTTTACAGATCTCAATTAATTTATGTTTAAAAATAATACTTTAAATAATTATATATTATTATTAATTTTTAATTATTATTATTTTAACAGTGGAAGAGCCACGCGACAGCTTTTGCTGTCGCACGGATGGGCCGGCTCGAACCGGGGTGGTACCACGACCTCACAGAAAACCAGCGTCAAGTAGAGGTCTACCTTTGCGTTTCGCTTGGTGAGTGCAGGTGGCCGTAGGCCCTTTTTACTGGAAATGAGGCATTTCATCTTGGTCCTCATGGGTGGCGGCGCATCTACATTTTGATTTGTAATAGAGAATAGATGTAGATGTCTATGGGCCGCAGCAACCACTTACCGTCAGGTGGACTGTGTGCTCGTTTGTCGCCCTTATCATATAAAAATATAAATAATTAATATAATAACTAAAATAATCATGTTGACTAAACTAACACTTTTATTAGTAATTTCACTTTTTCCATTTTCACTTAACTCACTGTCACTAATTTCTCCCATACTTTTCTGCAGTAATAGATTCAGGAACTGCACGTCTGCTATATTAATTCCATCGAGATTCATAGGCTTCTTCAGAGTGTTTGACGGGTTGAATATTATCTTTGGTAAGTTTATTAATGGCTGTCTTAGGTAGGTTATTTCTTTACCTTGAGTCTGGTGTCTTTTCAGTTCGTATCCTTTGATTTTCACCTTGCTGTTATCATCCATAGTTAAGAGGTAGGTTCCTAGTAGAATCTCTTGGCTTACTTCATTATCGCGGAATTTAGTCATAGCTGTTTCAGTATTCGAGTAAACTATCCAGCGATTTGGTTGGATGAGGTAGATCTTCACATTTTCAAGGGTGACAGGGATCGGGTGACAACTTGAGATATTTGTGTGAAACTGCATGATTTCTACGACACAGTTGTCATTGGTGAAGAGTTGTATGTCGTTCTCATGACACAGGAATCGTCGTTCGTCGACCTCGCGACATGACTGAGAGAGCGGTGTTGCTTTCAACCCTTTCACAAGTAGGTACGGACTTTTATGTAGGATGAGAGTCGTCTGGCCATTATGTAATATAGGTAAGGGAACTAATTTATAATAGTTAAAAATTTCATTTCTAATAAGTGGAATACTCATAATAAACTTTATCTGATTCTGTTTAATATAGGCTTTTATCTCGATACATCTTTCTAATTTTACAATATTTTCAGATTTTCAGAATTTGACAGGAAACACTAATTTGCCAGTTTGTTCTATTTCCTTTAACAATATCATAAGTTCTTCTGTATCAATTATTGACTGGTGTAGTACATTAATTTTACTAAAAGCAATGGCTGTTTCGATTTCATTCAAATGGAAATATTAATTATGAAAATTATCAAGGAAGATATTATAAACGTGAATGTGTTTGGTAATCGTTTGTCGAAAATCGGAGTTGTTTAAAGCTTGGATAATGTTTTGAATATTATCTTCTACTCGTATAAAATTGCTTTTAGTAGAATTTGCGATGGCTGTAAAGGAACCCGCCATTTCGGAAACTATTGTCATTTTATTTTTAATCACGTTTTGTTCCGTATGTAGCTTATTTATTAATCTTTCATATCTAAGAGCGTCGTTATTATCTAAGTTACCTGTGATGGCTTTTATCAAAGAGCCTACCGGATCGAGGAGACCTCTTTTGGTTCGTAATGGAGGAATTAATTGTATAAATTTGTCGATGGTAATATTCATAGTATAATCGGTTTTATATTGGACGGTAGTAAAATCTGAATCAAATGATTTACTATCGAAACAACTTTGAACATCCTTTTTAAGTAACCCATATCTATGCATACTTGATTCTAATTCGTCGTAAATTAAATTTAAATCTAATATCTTAATAACTATCTAATTATCATAATTAACGAATGCTTGACCTTCGTCAACAGGTAACAATCCCGGATTCTTGCCAATGCGAAGCTGATGAAGGGCCTGGATTCCATTCGTTCGGATCACCAGTAGAAATAATCTGCGAACGACGTTTTATGTCTTTAATAGGAACATTAGTAATACGTTTATTAGTTTCAACGGGAACTACATTTCTTTTTATAGCACCGGTAACATGAGCCTTTTGGTAACGTGGTTTATCTTTGCCCCGTCTAGTATTAACACCTTTTATGAACACAGTATTACCTACGTCTAAATCGAACTGTGATTCGCCTGCATGTTTTTATCTTACAGTTAACTTTTTGTCAATTATTTTATCCGTAGGATATTCGTATAAATATTTGGTCCTTTTAGCGTGATCCTTTACTAACTGCTGCGTGAATTTATTATCGTAATTAATGGCAAATGTACTATTGGATTCGGTGTGTCCGAATACTACTTTGAATTGAATGATTGTATAACATAATAGCATATGTCATCACTGACGCTGCGTCTGTAATTTTATATTCGTATTTCGCGATTCGGTAAATTTCGGTAATAGTTGAATGGAACCTTTCGATAAGTCCCATAGAGTTGGGGTTGTGCGCAGTACCAATGTGTAAATTGATTTTGTAGAATGTTAGCATTTCCTTTAAGAGTACATTATTAAATTCAATACCGGGATCTGAACTGATTTTGGATGGAATTCCATAAAATGAAAAATACTTTATTAAAGCTCTTATTACTTCCGGGGTAGATCTACTATTAATTTCAATTGCTTGACCCAATTTGCTGAACGCGTCTATCAAGGTTATAAAATACTTACCTTCTATCGAAAAGGTATCAATGAAAATTTCTTGGAATGGTTTAGACTGGGTTTGAGTCAATTGAAGTTGAGGTTTTAGGGGTTTACGGTCGTACTTCATTTTCTTGCAGACCTCACATGAGTTTATGATGCTCGCTACCGTTTGTTCCATATTATTCCAATAAAACGTTCGTCTTAAATGTACTAATGTTTCCCTAATGCCTCTATGGCAATTTTTGCCTAAATGATATCTAAGAACTACTTCGCGTTGCTCATTTTCATCTTCTACATAGACTATCCTCTTTCCACAATCATAAAATTTAACACTATCCTTTTTGAATAATTGCGTTGTGACTTCCGAAAACTGTTTGCGGTGTATGACATCTTCGAAATAAAAAAAGTATTTAATTTTTTAATTAAATCCAAATTATTTAATGGTAAGTGAACTTCCAATATGTTTTGTTTAACCCTAGACAAGTTTTTAACTGAACATTCATTTCTGTTCCAGGTATGAACTAGTATTTGATTTGGTTTCGCATCAATCGCTTCCTGAAGAATGAAAATTCCTGCTGTGTCTATGTCTTTTGCTGAATGTACTGTATTGTTACTACTGTGTCCTTCAGAAGCTGTGGCGGTGCTACTATTTGGAGATGGTATCGGATATGGAGATTGTCTACCCTGGAAAGAAGGAACACTCAATGTTTCCGAATCGGATGATACTGTTACTACGTCCCCCGCCTGATTCGAATTACCTAGCTGTACAATTCTAGAGACTACATGGCTCAAATGGCGTTGAAGTTTTTTTTTCGTTTTTGTCTATATTCACTTGCATAGAAACATCATCGTTATCAGTTAAGGCGTTAATCTTAATTCTAGATAAAGCATCAGCGTTACAATTTTGTTTCCCGTTCTTATACACTATTTCGTAATCAAATTCCGATAGGCGTAACTTCCATCTAGTTAGTTTGCTATTCGGTTCATTTATGGAATTTTACCAAGCTAAAGGGCGATGATCGGTGTAAATTGTATTTTTTTTCCATATAAGTAAGGGCGGAAATGTTTGACTGCCCAAACGATTGCCAAAAGTTATTTTTCGATGGTGCTGTGTTTCGTTTC
Organism: Parnassius glacialis; assembly: GCA_033319125.1. Classification (NCBI taxonomy): domain Eukaryota; kingdom Metazoa; phylum Arthropoda; class Insecta; order Lepidoptera; family Papilionidae; genus Parnassius; species Parnassius glacialis. The sequence goes on from JAVANC010000014.1 coordinate 8,170,698, forward strand.
AGCATCGTTCAACGTACGACTTGCAATGGCTATAGGCTTATCACTACCGATGGGTCCCTGCGATAGAACTGCACCGAGAGCAAATTTCGACGCATCTGTGGTGAGAACGAACGATCGAGAAAAGTCAGGGTATTGTAAAAGTGGGACGTTTGTTAAAAGTTCTTTACATCTTTCAAATGCGTCTATATATTCTTTCGTAATTTCAATTTTGTTTTTCTTTTTCAGGCAAAAGGTAAGCGGTTGTGTAACTTTAGCGAAGTCTTTAATAAATTTTCTATAATATCCTACTAATCCGAGAAAACTTTTTATTTCCGTGGCTGTACGCGGTAATGGATATTTTTGAACTGCTTTAATTTTATCGTCATTTGGTTTCTAACCCTCTTTTGTAATAGTGTGACCTAGATATAGAACTTCTTTTCTCAAGAATTCACACTTATCTAACGTGACTTTTAAATTGGTTTCTCTGAGACGATCAAAAATTTTCCTTAACTTTTCAATATGTTCCTGAAGACTTGCCGAATACACAATTATGTCATCGAGGTATACTAATAAATGGAGACCTTGGAGGCCTCTTAAGATATTATCCATTGCTCGCTGGAAAGTTGCAGGAGCTGTCGTTAATCCAAACGGCATGCGTTTGAATTCATAGTGACCGGATTGAGTTGTAAAAGCTGTCTTTGGCCTATCAGCTTCATTAACTTCTAGATGGTGGTAGCCACTTGCCAGGTCAAGGGTACTAAAATATACAGATTTGCCTAACTTATGAAAAAGGTCAGTTATATTAGGTAACGGGTATTTAACGTCTATTGTATTCTCATTTAATCGCCGATAATATATAACCATTCTAAATTTAGGCTGCCCGGATGCGTCTACTTTTTTAGGGACTAAGTGAACCGGTGCGCTCCAAGGTGAGTGAGAATTTTGGATTACGTTCTCTTGAAGAAGTTTGTCTACTTGTATTTGGACTTCCTCATTTTGGGAAGGTGGGTGGCGATACGGTCTGATATATATAGGATCTTCGTTAACTGTTCTAATATTATGTTTTACCTGATTTGTAAAAGAAAGCGGAATTTTTTCATTATAAAATATGTCGCGGTATTCATAGCATAATTTAGTTATAGCTTTCCGTTCTTCTTCATTTGTATGATCTAATCGTAGCTTAAATAAATTTTCTTTTAAAATCTCATCTATTTCGCAATTGGAATTTATCACATTTACGGCACACTCATTATTTTCAAATACAGTTACATTAAACGGTTCTATAAATTTAATATTAGCTTTTTCATTTGACACATTTTGAATAATGGTTTCGGCAAAGAAATTATCACACTTGATAAGGGCACATGGCATACGAACTCCCTCACTAAATTGTGTAAAATCAATGATTTCGTCGCCGTTTTGTAAGTTGGTAGGTATTTTTACTCGTGTTTCCGATCTTGGTTCTAAATTAATTTTATAAGGTGGATTATAAATTATTGGAATTTCAGTATTAGGTGTTCGTAGAATTTGGTGGTTCATATCGATATTAGCTGCCAATTTTTTTACTAAGTCTGACCCAATAAGGCCTTCGTATCTACCGTCCACATCTTATATGTAAAATTTATGTGGAAGAGTACTTTTGAACGTTTTTAAAAGCGGTATAAAAATTATTTCATCGTGCATGCTTTGCGCATGGGTACTTACAACTGTGAAAGGTTCATTGTATTTAAATTCACCAAAATATTGGTTAGCCTTGGCAGGATTAATAAAGGATCTACTGCTTCCGGTGTCTATTAGAAATTTCGAATTTATTTCGGGAATTACTATATGAGGTAATTTTAAAATGCTATCGCAATAATTCAGATGGATCATTTCGGAGGGCTTTCGAAGGATACTATCGGAAAATTTTCAGGTACTGTATTATCTTCATTATTAAATTCATTAAAATTTTCTAAATATTGACCTTCAGATGAAGGGTCTTCTACAAAACCATCATAGTGGTCGTAGTAGTAACCGTCATTATTATCGTGAGAGAAATCTTGACATGATGTTGAAGGTTCCTCGCTAAAGAATAAATCATTCGTCGTCATGTTTTGCCTAATTGGTGCGGTACGCATAGATACATCAGTGTCGTAAACGTTTTTGGGCGGTTGATTTTGTATGGCGAATTTGTTGAAGGTCGTATTTAAATTGATTAGGCTGTTGTTGATTCTGTATACCGTATCTTTGAGCTTGATGTTGGGGAATGCCAAATTTAAATCCATCAACTTGAAATGGTGCTCGTAGTTGTTGGGTAAATTGATGATTGAAATTACGTGGCATTGAATTTTGTGGTGATGCAAAATGATAGCTTTGTTGAGGTGCTGTGAATTTATTCGTATGCATCAAATTAGGCCTATATCCTATCTGGTTATTGGGTACACCAAACTTGAAATTACTACTGTTATTATTATTGTTTGGTGTCAAATTCGAATTTATAAATGCAGTTGGTCTCACGAAACTTTGCAGAGCTAATTGCTGAACTGGTTTGGCTTTATTGTTTTTAGCGTTATAATGAGCTAAGAAGTTAATTTCCTCTGTGACTATACTTAAAGCGATCTCCAAAGTAGAACAGCCTTTGAGTCGGACAATTCTAATAAGGTCTTCGGGAAAATTGTACAAAAATAAGTTCAAAGCGGTATTATTATATATAATCATTTTGGCTACCTTTATTCCTTCATCACAATGTCTTTGGACTTTATCAAATAAAGAACTTTTTACATTTTGTATTCTAGTACAAAACTGAATAAATGACTCTCCTTGTTTGATTTTTAGAGATTCTAGTTCGATAGCAATACATTCCTCTGAACGGGGGTCGCCGAAATGCTGGGTCAAAATTTCTTTCAAATCCTCCCACGTACTTAAACTAGGGTTATCACTAAGTAGAGTTGCAGCTCTACCACTAAGCTTACTACTTATAGCATGGAATCTATATAAATTTCGAATCGGAGTATTGTCGCCTCCTGAATTTAACAAAACATATTCACATTTTGAGATGAATAAATTGAGTAATTTTTCATCTCCATCGTATCTAAGAATTAAATCTAAAATATGTGCTGGAATAACAGTTACTACCATTTTTATTTAAACTATCTTACTTAATCTAACTTAAACTATTAACAAGAATATTATCAGCCTATTTTGTGCCAACAAAATCAGATAATTGCAAACAATTTGGCCTGACGATTTTAGTTCGGAAAATGTGGAAAAGAATGGGATAAATGTAAACAGGAAGTGAAAAAGTTTACTCACAGTATGTTCAATCCCATGTCCTCCAGTTGATTCTGACCACTTCGATATGTACTGCCGATGGTCCAATGCGCGTAATCGATTGATTTGGAAACGATATCGCGCGCGTCGCGGGAGTTATTTGTTTGGTTCGAGGATATCCGAACCTGACTGCTATACTGACGCTTAAACCGATTTTGGGGTCCGAAAGGCGTTAGCACGACAGTAGAATATATACGGATATCCTACCGGCTGCGCCACTTAAATTGCGACGAACCTCGACAGTGTTTTTAAAAACACAATTTAAAGTGTAAAATGATTTAATGTTCTTTCGAAGGTGGTTAGTTACAGAATGAATTAATATTAATGTTAATAAAATAAGTCTAGTACAATTATCATATCGTCTTACATTACTTTAGAATTATCACTCGAGTTCTCACGCATATGCTGATGTGGCTGTTTGGAATATAGAGCCAGGGAAGGATTGAGGCGATATAACTAGGTACATGTGTAACTTGTGAGTAGGATTTTGGGTAGCATTAATAGCTCTAATACATAACTGCAAAATAGCTACATATCTCACTTTTAGGTTTGGTCGGGGATCCCCTTATTACCTCATTTTAATTATTCTCATGTCCTTGCATGTTAGTTCTTTTCACGTTAACACTAATCTCATTTCCTTAGTTTTCGGTTGTCATGCCTTATTTATTTATTTCATAATTCTTGTACGTACATACTTTCATTTCTTTCTTAATATTTTTGACGTTTAGCTAGCTTTTTATTTCTTTTAGTATTCTCTTCCCTTATATATTTATTTATTAATTAGATACCGGAAATCGGAGTATTAATTCACTTCATTTATATTTTATTTCGTGATATTTATCACGCGGGTACTTTATAAATATGGGCATCCCATTTACTTGGGTATTATATTACTTTTTCATAACATTAATTTTATTTTATTGGTACATAAACTTTTTATTATCATACTATGTCAAGGTAGAATTGTACCTTGGGTTGTGCACAACCTTGAGGTCAACTTTTAAGTCATTTTAAGAGGACTACAACAATTGTCACGGAGGAAAACTAAGTTCACACTATGATCCAACGAAGGATGTGACCTCTATGTACCATTATTAAGGACAACAAATTTAAGACTTCTCTGGTCCCCAACAGTACTAATATGAGTAAACTTGTTCACATCTCACTTGTACTGAAGGTATTGTTCCCTAGTACCCGATACTTCCGATTTTTTCATCCAATCATGGAAACATACCCTGCTCGAGGACTATATGCTATACCAGTGTTGGACGTTCCCGTATCTCTCCATTATTTGTTCGTCAAGGTCAACGTCTTTTGTTTTTATTTATTTCTTTACATTTATGGTATTTTATTAATCATTATTTAATTGTACCATAATATACTTTCACGTACATGGTCGCGTACATACATGATAAAAAATATGGACACTATTCTTATACAATACATAATAAATTTTCATTGCGTCATTAAAACTCATTACGTCGTTAATCGCATCCGAACAACCTTAAAAAAATTACTCGGTTATTAGGTTTTCCAAACTCTCAGCTGATCAGGCCGATTGTATGTGGATATGCTAATCTCCGATAATTTTATTGACTTGCCTTACACTCACAACTACACTCTATTAATATTTTTCATTTATAATTCCGTATTTCTTAGTTATATTATATTATCCTTTAATATAGTAGCCATAAATTAACTCACGTCTTTACAAATGTATTAAATAAGTCTCTTATTTGGTCTCTTGTAGTATTTAGGTACATCATTTTGTCAGGTAATGAGTCTCATAATGATCACAACAAAATTTAAATAAATAAATTGAAGAAATTATTTTCTCATGTATACAAATAACTACCAAACTTTATCATTTTCCCAGGAAATGATGAATTATAAAAATTAAAAGTTTATGATTTAAAAGTTCAATGAATATCAAATCGAAATTAAAAAATATATTCCATTTCATTTTCAAATTAAACAAAAAAAATAATGGGAACATAAGTCGTCATCACTATAACGGCTACCAAGTTTATATAAAAAAAAACATTAATTTATTTAAACATTGAGAAGAACTTTTTTCATTTTAGGTTATATTAACTTTAAGGTTATTTATTAAAGATTATATATATATATTTATTTATAACTTTAAAATTGTTTCAAGGTTTTCATACCTTTAGAAAAGAAGAAAAATAATTATGACTTTTATTAATAGCGATTTTTTTTAAATCCTACAAAATTATATACATTTAAATAAAAATTACTACAGAAATAAATTTGGGTTAAATTTAAAAATATATTTGCTTTAATCCGAACCTGGTCATCCTAAAATGTAGCTTAATATATTAACCTACTAGAAATATTATAAAATGTTAAAATGTGGCAAATATTTACAAGTTACTTGTAAATAACGTACATTTAATATTAAATGCATTATGTACTTATTTTATTTTATATAGTCTACAACATAATAAAAATATGGTGTTGAATGTGTATAATTAGTTTGTTGAATGAATTGTATAATTTTATATTAAAACACTACAGAAAAAAAAACAACGAAATGTATCACATTGTTATTTTAACAATAAATTTGGTGAAATTAAGTTCGTAAAAATTTTATCTTTCATATTATTTCATTATTTTCTTTGCAAATCAATTACTGAATAAAAGTGAACATAAAATCGTCTAGTGCCTTAATACATATGCCACTGAAGCACTTACGTAACTTAATTTATAATTATTGTAATATGATTTTTTTAAACAATAATAAAATAAGAAATAAATCGTTAATATAAAGTATCTAATAACTAATTTCAACTTAAACGTATATGAAATATAGAATATTTAGTACATAACTTTTTTTTTATAATATTTAAAAATTTTAAAGAAATCTTATAAACAAATGATAAAAAATAAACTGATGCGATGTTACCTCACATTTTCTTCTTTGTTCTTTTTGGCTCACATTTCATATTCTTCTAGATGAAGCTTGCAAAAGTACAACTGTTACTTTCCTTTTAAAACTAATCTGCCGTTTCTTGAATTTTGAACTTTGTTCAACATATAAAAAAATCCATGCTTTATTTTCCTCATTCTTCGTTAGTTGTCGTCATATTTGTGGCTTCTTCTCGAATTCATATTTATTTATGTTTCGTCACGTCCGGTGTTGTATTCATTGCGTTGTAATATTACTTTATTGTCAATCATTTTACTCAGGTCTTCTTTATTTAATTTTGCAATATTAATTCCCATTTTTTTTTAAATAGGCCCGGCGGTGCGCTTGCATTGCCGCAGCGCACCGCCTGGCAGGGTCGCCATGTTAGGACGAGGGAAATGAAACACTTGAGTGTTGACGTAAGAATGTCTGTAATTACGTTATTGTTAAGTTTATATATTAAATTATACCCAAGCATACGTATAGATACTAGGTAGATACTACAGTAGTAATTTTATCCCCTTGATCTTTTTGGAAACTCGTAAACATATCCTTAATTTCTTTTTTGAATAAATTTAATTCATCAGTGTAATCGTTACATCGCTTTCTTTTACTACGCACCGATACAGTTAATGACGAATCAGAGTCTTGTATAATAGGAAAATATGGCTCAGAATCATTATCGTCTTTTTTACGAACAGCCGACGGTCCCTGTGGCGGTGAGCGTTGCATATATAAAATTTATAAAATTATGTTGTTTAGGTACCAGGATATCATAAATATTAAAACTATCACACGTAAATGTTACAGAAGTCTAAAAATTTGGACTGTGATCGGTATCGGACTGTGTGACGCTTACGGTCCAGTATAAACAGACCCCTCGATGCAAACAAGGTGACGTAAGTTGAACGTGAATGGGTATTTAGCGTAAATAATAAATAATGTCCACAAATAATGTATGTTGATCTCTCAATAGATAAACTTAACCCCTAAGGTACCGTGGACATGAATTCATGTCCGCATTACGTGCTGCTATTTTCGTCTTAATTGATATAAAAATACAGTATATTTTCAATTGAACACTATTTCCTTGGATTCTGAACGAACTAAAGAGTATTCTCAAGTATTAAACTCACTCAGTTACATAGACGAAATAAAAAATAATAGGCATTCACTTTTGCGTTGATGGTGCTGTTAGTTGCGTAATTGTTTTCTATTTGTGTTTGTGATTTTTGTTGGATTTTCTTTTAGAAACTGGTAAGAAATGTTAATGATCTTTACAAGATAATGTTTTGGAATGACTTAAGTTACAACAGCAGTAAATTTTTGTGTTTCAATTGATAAAAAAGGAAAAACAAAACACCTTTACGCGAACAATTTATAACGGGTAAGATTTCAAATAAGATCTACCTTCTGAGATATTTAGCCTTTTTATAGATAGTTTATTGCACGTATGTAAATTCATAAAGACATATTATTCCTAAATATTATATCTATATGATTGTATAAGAAAAATTAAGGAGGACGCTATAATATTTTCACAAAAAGGTTTTGAAAATGAGGTTACAAAGCGCGCGCAAACTGTCTATTGTCGAATTTTGAGCAAATGTTTGCGAGTGAAAAAGTAGAATTATTATAATGGTGACATGCATAATTTCGGTTTATTTTAGGAAGACTATTTTGTATTGATTGTAAGACATAAAAATAAAATAAAAACTTACGCTTTTTCATTGATAAAACCAAATTTATTGGCAGTAAATACACTTTTTCAAGATCCCTTAGAAACAAAAAGCTGTACAAAACTAATTAAACATCCAAATGTTATTGTTATTGTTTCTACTTATCGACAATCTTATCAGCTTTAAAGAACTGTAACTCAAGCATCTTATAACATAAACGAACAGTCGTGAAAAACATAAATGTTGAAACAAGTGCCGCGCGCCGAGATGACCCGTTTTTTGTTATAGTGGGCGCGGTACTGGAAGGGTTAAGCGACTCACGTATTGATGAGGGTACTCTGACTTAATTGTTTCGCATTGCACAATAGGTTTTCTTCATTTTATGCACTCCTATTTGTTTAGTTTTATTTACTGGTTGGAATTTAAATTATTGGAAGAATCAATTTATAAACAAACACTTCTGTCTCCTACAAAGGTCCGAAGGGAAGGGGATATAGTTGCATCATCAGCAAACATAACACGCCTATTGTCTGTGACATTTGGCAAGACATTCACATAAATTAAGAATAACAGTGGGCCCAAAATTCTCCCTTGTGGCATATGTAGTATCATTTTAACTGGCTTAGACTATACTTCTTCGAAAATTTTACTGATTTTGTCAAATTTTTCTATAGCTGTAAGTTGCTCTTTTACTTTTAAATAGCTTTTTAATAGTTTTAATGCCAAACCACGTATACAGAATTTGTCAAGTTTATTTATTTGATATTAGTAGTAGTACATCATATATGGACACAGTCAAATGCCCTTGACATATCTAAAAACAAACCTACACGAAAAGTTTTATTATTTAAAGATTCCCAAATTTCCTTGAGTATTTCATAACTTGAAGGATTTATTTTTCTGAAAACCTAATAATTTTTTTTATTATACTATATTTATTGAAAAACTCTATAAGCCTATTGTAGATAATTCTTTCAAATATTTTGAGAAGTTAGATAAAAGAGCTATGGACCTATAGTCTTTGATATTATATTTGGAACCTTTTTTGAAAAATGGTTTGATTTTTGCTGTTTTTAAATCTTCTGGAAAGATACCAGTTTCTATCATTAAGTTCAGTAAATAAACAAGCGGCTTACTAATATACTCTATGGATTTTTTAATAATTTTCATCGAAATATTGTCGTAGCCACAACTCTGTTTATTTTTAAGGTTTATAATTTTTTTTCAATTCATTTGCCTCAACGGGTGATTAATATAGGCTATGTAGATGTGTAGAAGGTAGGTATTTGTGGCTTGTGTTTGAGCGTTAATGGTAGCAAAATGAGTGTTACAAACTTCTGCTATAGCACCTTCATCCGTGATATTATTATTATTAATGGTCACATGTTTAATAGTTATTTTGAATATGTTTTGTGAAGTGGTCTGCTTTTTTATTAAGTACCATGAAGCTGTTTTTTATAGTTCCTATTTTTAGTGAATTTTATATTTGATTTTTGTATTGCTAAATGTGTTACGGATTTTAATATTTTGCAGTATTTCTTATAATGGGGTATTAATTCGTTTTTCTTATATTTTAGTATTTTCTGATATGTTTTTTTAGTTTTGCATGCTCTTTTAATGCTAACTGTCTGCTAATTTGACTTTTTCTTAAAATTAATTATAGCCTTTTCTACAGGTATGCAAAGATCGTATATTAATTTGAATAAGCTAATGAAACTATAATGCTCGTTATGGGATATAATATAATTATATTCCGAGACATAAATTATATCTAGCGATTGGCCTTCACACTGTGAGATATATCTTTTAACCAGTGTGCGTTCGTCATTAGAACACACTGCACGCGTCGTTCACAAACAATTATTTTTTTCAAACTAAATGGATATTGTTTTGCTAGATATCCTTGACAGTTCATCAGAGGAAGATGATGCAGGTTTTGATTTACGTATTACTTACGTATTTTTAAGTAAAAACAGGGAGCGTTGATACTGAATATCCAACCATATAAAGTTTAAAGAGAAATATGGTGAATTTAGAATTTTTAATGAATTGGATGTAGAAAACTATAAAGTTTTCTTCATCCAATTCATTAAAAATTAATCTTAGCATAAGCTACGATTAAAAATGACATTATAAAGCAAGACACACATTAACGGTAAAGTATTCCTTCCAGAGAAAAACTAGCGATGACTTTAAGGTTAGTTTTAAAATAATACTATTTATTTGATTAATTATGATTTCTTTCTTTCCTTACATTTCGAAATACTCGGTCTTTAATTAGTATTGTTATAACAATCAATAAAGCCAGTGCGCATTTTAATCATTTAAATTTAAATATTATTAATTATTATGGTCTTAGTAGGTAGAATGATCGCTTAAATAAGACCTTCCATCGATCGTAATCTCATTTGTGTCTAATAAAGTTGGAGGGGATGAAATTATACGAAAGGATGTTGTGGCTGAGGGCTATAAACCTAATGTGATGATTGTGGGCTATGTATCGAATGTATGGATTGTGGGCTATGTATCGAATGTAATGATGTGATGTTTGCCTGAAAACTTATCAAAAAAAGACTTCATTGCATCTGTCTGCTCTCGCTGTGTCAGTATTTGTCTTCGTAATATATCGCTTTCGGTGGTTCGTATCTCTTGTTCTTTTTTCCTCTTCTAAATACATAATTAAGCTATCCTTAGGTTTTCTTTTTCGTATCATAGTTTTATCACCTTCCAATTTATTTTCCATATTAATATCTATTCCATCATTTACTGTATTTTGGTATTCCTGAGAGTCTGCTTGTTCTGATACAGGTCCAAATATAACAAATTAATGAATTGTTCAACCCTTTCATTGAAGAGATTAAAATTATAAGTATATTTATATGTCGGTAAACAAATAATAATGTTATGTGTTGTACAGCCAAGATGCGTTGCTTTAACATATACAATATTTTTATAATTTTTGAAAACGTTAAAATCAGTATTTCCTATCATAAGTATGCAGTAATCATTTAGAGTGAAATTAGCGAACTTCTCCTGCAAGCCACATGACAGCTGGTCTATGTTGCCGCCTGATGTGCGATAGTGACAGCATGCGGTGCTCTGCTCCATGAGGTTGTTACTTGAACCAAAACAAAACCAAATAAAAATATCCTAGAGAGAAATTTCGGAAAGTGTCCTGCTAATTTACCCTTATCAATGAATCAATCAATGTATTTATTCGTTTTCAAAGGGTATTAAGGTTGACAATACATCTTCTTATCTATTATATATCTATTAGATCTTATTATCGAATATTGCTTGTGGTTACTTATACTGCTCATACATATATTGGGTTTAGTGTTAAATGTGTGATTCTCTGTATTATTAAGAGGCTTAGATGTATCATTCTTGTTATTTCTATAGGTGAATTCCCTTTTATTCACATGTATGCGTATAGTTGCTATATGTTTTCTATTACAGTCTTCAGGTATTGATAATACCTTTCTGGAAGAGCGATACCTCTTTATTTTTACAGACTGATTGCCGGGCGGGGTAGACATGCATGGGTTAATTAAAGCTTTACTAGTGTTTAGTTCTTCTACATTTATGGTTTTGTATAATTTTATAGTTTTATCTTACTCTTGATTTTTCCTATTTAGTTTTAAATTTAAAATTTCACTTTTGGCTATGTTAAGTTCTGTTTGTACTCTCATCTATTCCGTTTTACATATCTGCAAATTATCACAAATTATTATTTAACTGAGATCTGGAAGACTGTTTGGGCTTCTTGAACCACTTTATGCTTCAATAAAAATAGTCACTCAAATTAGAAATACTTAAGTTAAAATTAATAAAACAAGTTGCTGGAAGTGACCGTGATGTCTCGCCGCGATCGTGCGGCGCTGCCGCACTCGTTATTACTCGGGTGTTTCCGGCAGCGACTCGTTACAAAACATTTGTTAGAAAAATACAAAGTTGTTCAACATTTCTTAGAAAATGTGTCTTAAACATTAATAAATAACACACTAAATAACATAAATTTTCTCTTAAAATTACTTTGTTGTGGAAATCAAAAAGGCAATTACGGTTTTTGGTAAGACACAAATGAATGGCGATAAAAATAGAGTAAAAAGTTCTTCAAGGAGTGAAATAATTAACGCATACGTTATGTTGATTTTTTGTCAGACGTAATACTGATCGAGTGCGATAGTGCTACAATGGATAGCTCAGATGAAGAAATGTTGTACGAGTTCTAGTTCTAAATTCTTTTTGAAGAAGAAGATCACCAGAATAAAACAAAAAACGACGTGTGCATAAGGTGTGGGTGCATGATATATGCAAGAAAAATAAATTTGGGGAAAGTTTATTCCCTAATATAAATAGGGGAATATTATATATAATATTATTTCCTGATTTGAAGAGAGATCCAGCGAAGTTTTTCGAGTATTTTCGAATAACTGTAGGAAAATTTAAAAAATTGCTCAATAGAATAGAATGAATAGAATGATTTTTTATTCAAGATTGATTATTACATAATACTTCTTGAAAGTCATTTTTTTATTTACCACTGGTTCGGAAAATACCTCTGTCCTGGGAAGAACTAGCAAGAAACCCAGCGGGACTTATTTTTCCAATATATTTCACTTAACAATAATTGCGTTTATACAATTTTTAAATGATTTTTCATAGAACCAGCATGGTGGCGATCACATTATTCCCAGGGCTAGCCTAGCCCGCTAGTAGTGTGCAGTGTACAGTGCACAGTACACATGCAAGTGTGCGTACTGACCTGCGCATCGTCGTGGTGCGGGTCGGTGAGTGCGGCGTGCAGGCGGGCGGCGAGCACCGCGCTGGCGGCGGGCGCGCATTGCACTGGGGCCGCAGAGCCCGCTAGTAGTGTGCAGTGTACAGTGCACAGTACACATGCAAGTGTGCGTACTGACCTGCGCATCGTCGTGGTGCGGGTCGGTGAGTGCGGCGTGCAGGCGGGCGGCGAGCGGCGCGCTGGCGGCGGGCGCGCATTGCACTGGGGCCGCAGAGCCCGCTAGTAGTGTGCAGTGTACAGTGCACAGTACACATGCAAGTGTGCGTACTGACCTGCGCATCGTCGTGGTGCGGGTCGGTGAGTGCGGCGTGCAGGCGGGCGGCGAGCGGCGCGCTGGCGGCGGGCAGCGCGGCGGCCACGGCGCTGCGGGCGCGCCGCCACAGGCCGAGCGAGCGCGCCAGCCTCGCCGCCAGGGTTCCATGTATTCCTTTCATTCATGTATTCCTTGATATTATAATAACCCTTTTTGTACAGTTTTTCTTTAATAAAACTTTTAAACTTGTTTATTGATAAACTTTGAATATGTTCTGGGATTTTGTCGTAAAAGCGTATACATTGCCCCATAAATGAATTACTGATTCTGTGGAGTCTAGTAACTGGCATTACAAGCTAATGTTTGTTCCTAGTGTTTAAAGTATGCACATCCTTATTTTTGTTAAAGCTATTTATGTTTTTATGTACATACATTTCATTTTTATAAATATATTGCGATGCCAAAGTTAATATGTTTATTTCTTTAATTTTTTTTGTGAGGGATTTTACAATTTGGGTTATAAATCGCCTGTACGGCTCTCTTTTGCAAAAAAATATAGCTTCAATATCAGTCGCATTACCCCATAGCAAAATTCCATAAGAAATTACGCAATGAAAGTAACTAAAATACACTAATCTAGCTGTCTCAACATCTGTGAGACTTCTAATATTTCTTACAGCATATGCTGCAGAATTAAGTCTGCTTGCTAATTTAGATATATGGGTGCCCCGTTGAAGTTTCTCGTCAATAGTAATACCAAGAAAAACAGTGGTATCCACGAGACTCAATATATTACGTGAGGATTTACAGAAACAGGCAACCAAATTATGCAGACCAATTGAGCTAGAAGAACGCCTTGCTATTTGTTTCAGGTAGTAAATAACTTTGTTTCATATTTATTATTGGTATTTATTAAATATTCTATAAATCTTCTTTCGGTTTAAGAGCCTTGTGGATTATATAGAGACGATGGCATGAGACCCGATCGTGTGACATTGGTACCTTAGGAGAGAGGTAAAGCCCTAGTGTGGGATGCTACTGGCGGCCTCTCATCTCAGGGGTACCTCGTTTAGAGCCGGGGCGGCATCAGAGGCACCTGAACTGAGTAAGTGGCGCAAATATAAGTCTCTGAGAGATGACTACATATTTGTGCCATTTGCTGTAGAGACTATCGGTCCGTATGGTCCACGTGCGGCTGGTCGATGCTGCTGGTGATAAGAGGGCTGGTTCTTTTCTCGCTTAAAGGCTAAGTATAGCTATTCAGCGGGGAAACGTAGCCAGCGTTCTTGGCACGATACCGCGGGGAGTGGGACTGTATTATAATTAAGTTACTAGTTTTAGTTTTTTAATTATAGTTTTTAAAAACTGATAGAATAACATGTGCAATAAAAATTATTGATTATTTGGGAAATGTAGAATCTTGTAATTCATATCCTAACCTCTGGCCTTGGTTGGAATGTGGACGACACTTCTCTTATTGGCTTTGAAGCTGAACGTAGAGCGGAGATAGTATATCTTAATTCTGTGTATAAATTCATAGTGGCTGAGTGGACGAGCGGATGAGTTGTTGAGTTCCCTGAGTTAAAATCACGGTTCGTATTGGCTGCGCAATCCTGGTTCACAAACCGGATATATTATCTGAGTAACTACCCTCTTGTCTGCTAACTACTTCAGCCTCCGTATCGTTCACAATTTAAATACCGCACCCTTTATGCGTATTTGTAAATCTCGTGGGAATGTCTTACCTGTGTGTCTTAAGTTTGTGAAAAAATCTACAACAGTTTCACGCTCTTGATTAGCCGATTGTTGTGTTGCGATGTTGTGCTGATATTCCCTTTCGAGGTAAGATTGAAATAGATTGTGCGTTGGTGTAGGTCTCTGGGGGATCCTTTCCATTTTCCTTTTTTTTGGCGCTTGCTTGATATTCAGCTGTAGACGATGATCCACTTGCGGATGCTGGTGACATCACTTCTGATCCACTTGCATATGGTGGTGACATCGCTTGTAATCTTATACAAGTCGTTGGCTTTTAGTGACCCAATCGGAGAAAAAACTATAAGAAGTATCGTTTATGACACCTGTACAGCGATATGGCGCCACATGAAAGAACCTACTCCTTCTGAAGAAGATTGGAAGCAGATATCAAGAACGGTTTGTGAAAAATTGCATTTCCCTAATTGTGTTGGAGCATTGGATGGCAAGCATGTCGTTATCAAATGGCCGGCAAATAGTGCGTCTTAATATTTCTGTTATAAAAACATTTTCAATCGTTTTGTTGGCTTTAGTTGATGCTGACTATGAATTTACAATAATTGATATAGGAGGCCTTGGAAAGAATTCGGATGGTTGTATATTTACTAATTGTAAATTTGAGAAATTATTGTTACAAAACAAGTTAAATATATCTAATGAAAAGGCCCTTTTAGGTACGATGGAGATTATGCCCCATGTTATCGTTGGAGATGCAGCCTTCCCGCTAAAGAGACACTTATTGAGACCGTACCCAGGGAATCAAACATTAAGCGATGAACAAAAAAAATCAACTACCGACTAAGTAGGGTGCGCCGAGTCATTGAAAACGAATTCGGCATACTTATGAGAAGATTTAGAATTTATGAAAGACGCTTGTCTGTGATTCCAGAATATGTTAACATTATCGTAGCAGCAACATGCTGTTTACATAACTTTTTAAGATATTGTCCCACTTATTGGTGACCAGATGATTTAAGGGAAACTTTAAATGATGGATTAGTAAATTTACCGATAATCTCATCTCAGCATTTTAAGTTGCACTCGCTATTCGAGAAAAGTTCAAAAGCTATTTCTATCTAATACAGGTTCTTGCCCATGGCAATGAGCAATTTCAACAAGAGGATATCGCCATACATAATCATTTTAATGTTCTGTTATTTTAACTACATTTCAAATATAAATTGTAATGTACTTACGTGTTTCATTTAAAATGCGTCCTATTTTTTGCCAGATGTTAATGCGGCGCTGCTCGTCATGATACTTGGGGTTACCAAGATCGTAAAATTCTTTATATTGTTGCACTAAAGAAATTAGCAACTCTTTATTCATTTTCTGCGATAAATACTGCTGTTCGAAATTTGGATGGAGTGAACACGTGCGCGCGCATCGAATGCCTGCATTCACTAGGCGGATCGCATCGAATGGCAACGGGGCGCGTCGTACCGCCGGCAAAAATACGCCTGGCGAGCGATTCACTATTGCGCTGCGGCCCGCCCCGCAACGGCCCGCCGCTAGTGAACGCTATTTCATATGAATACAGACAGGCAGGCTGATTTTTGCGTTGCGATTCGCCTCAAACCGATCCGCCTAGTGGAAGTGAGTCTTGAGAAGAAAGAACCGCTTCCTGGTAATTGCGCTTACCTGAATTTCTCGTTTCAGTATATCTTAAGTCTTGGAAACTTTTTACATCCAACCATGGCTTTAATTCCGAAAAACTTGTTTATATATGTTAAAGCACAAACAAGTTTCATTTGAACACCAGTATTGACTATGTAGTACTGACAAGTGGTCAAAGCAATTTGTTCTAAAATTTCGACTGTAAAATACCGTTCAAAACATTATGCTGGGGTGTAGATACCACCTCCAGGACGAGCACCATCTTGCGAGACAATTTGCTGTTGAATGAATTTTTCCACCACTCTGCTAAATGACTCAGAGGAATGCTGCATCGCCCTCTGAGTCTAATGAAGAGGAGCCAGAAATTTCAATGTACTCCTCAGCAGAAACTTCCAGATTGTCTAGCTCATCATCAGCACCATCGTCTCCAGAATCGTTAAGCATTTCTGCAATACCTTCATCGCTCAAAATGCCGGACATTCTGCAGAATCGCTGAAAATATAAGTTGTCACAAGAAACGTATCGAATGTATTAGTAGCTGCCCAGGTTAATACAATTGTGTCCGAAAAGTTCGTTGACGTCGTTACACCGAAACTAATTCTCGCCAGTATCGTAACTAACTCGAAACATCCTCTATTAATTTATCTTACAATTATTATTCTTATTATTCTTTATTCTTCTTACAATCCTACACGCATATATCTCAGCAGCAAACAAATATATACAAACTCACACGATCACAGAACACAATCATACGATTAATGTCTCTTCGAAAATAATTTTTCAAATATATAAGCAAACTACTTGCTAACATTTATTTAAAAAAAAACTAATACTTACACACACTCCTACGTTTTGATCTGTCTCGTGCAATTTATATTTTAAAAATAGAAATTAGGATATTTTAATGTGTTACACATATATCTAATAATTATCTGCTTACCAGCCTATTTTTTAACACTGCACTAAACTATGGAAGCCCTCAAAGGATCCCTGTCAGACATGTCAGAACTCTTCAATACTCGTATGAGAGTTTCAGCAGGACTTACCAAAGACTAGTCCAACTATGACCCCCAAATACATCTGTACCTTCAACGGAGTTTGCAACATTCCGAAACTTCATCTTGTCCGCTCTTGAAACTGTTCAAAGACAGATTGAATTTCTTGGGAGAGAGATCGACCGCTTGGAGATGTAACGGCGCCGTAAGATTCTGATGCTTCATGGTATTCCCGAGGACAAGTCCGAGGATACATCTTCAATGGCTGCTAATCTTATAATGGACAAGCTCAAGATATCCAATGTGCCCAACACTTCTTTTATCAGCTGCCTTGGACGTCCAAAAGAAAAGAAGCCAAGACCAGTTCTTGTAAAGTTCCAGGATGTCCCAGTTCGTGATCAAGTTTGGTTCTTAAAAACAAAACTGAAACGCACGGGTGTCACTATGTCTGAATTCTTAACAAAAGATCATCACAAGGTGTTCATGGGGGCCAGGCAGAAATTTGGCATAAGTAACTGCTGGACTAGGGATGATTATATTCATATTATCGCTTGTGACGGCTCGCGCCATCAAGTTGAATCGCTGGCTAAGCTCGAAGTCATCCCAGTAGCACCAGCTGATGCTTCCCAAGCACAGATGGCAGTCGTTGGAAGAAGTAGATCTCCTGACAAGGTAGTTCAACACTCCAAGAGGGCAGTGAAGAAATGATGGTTATTTGGTCTATAAACTTTAGTTCTCTTTAATAAATCGTATGTATATCACATTATGCTTTCCATCAATATTTTAGTGTCTCTTCATTGCACTTTTTGCTAACCTGATTTCTTTTCCTTTCGTATCTGTTTATCAGTCTAATCTTAATTGTTAAAATTTGATTTAAGAGTTAATTAGTAAATTAGTCGGTACAATGTATCTCCATTATATAAAAGTACTATTTGATATCTATCTACGCCACTTTGAACTTCGCCTTTGAGTTTTTGTTTTGATTTTATTGTTCTAAGTTAGATGCTAATCTATGTTAATAATATTTACCTATATATAGGTAGGTAATAAATAACAATGTTGTGATCACAGATTATTAACATTGAAGTGAGAGTTTTTATCACAGATTATAAAGTTTCGATTTAACACATTGAGCAAAGAGTATATAATCGCTATGCTTTTTACCTTAGAGTAATATCTTCTCGATTCAGAGTATAATATAGTCTTTGGATCTATCTCTCTATCTATGGTCTATGGATTTGATCTCTCTTGGGAGTCTTAAGTGTTTTTGTAAATGAATACATGCTCATGATGCCTTGTCGGACGTGTATTTTGTTTCCAATACTAAGAGCATAACAGTAGTTTTGACTTTAAGTTTTTATGTTTTAATATATATACATATACATATATACACATATATATATATATATATATATATATATATATATATATATATAATATGTAATAGATCACAGAAATCTAAATAATAAGGTACTAGAAATGCCTTCTACTGTCTTTCAATATCGGGACGCGTGTCGCCGGTTCGAAGCTATCACACATAGACAAACAATAAATACACAATTACGCCTACAGATATCTCTAGATTTCATGCAACAAAGATTAAACTATAAACTATCGCGTTAAGGAATATTTTAAAAAACGCAAAATCTCAAGAGGCGGTTGCCACTCGGGCCAATAATTAACGTGTGCGAAAAACAGAGAATGACATTGCGCGCTCACTCTCACTTGGGCATAGTGCAGCGCAACGCACGTTTCGATAACTTTCTATTAAGGGATAACTAATTAATTGAAATTGTCTCAGTAATAGACGCTTTTAGTCTTAGCTGAAGCTTTTAGACGTTTTATAATTAGAAGAAAGGGGATATAATAAAACGTTAAGGATAAGTATAAACATTTTCAATTAATTACACATACATTTTTAACATTATTTTAATAAAGCACATACATTCTTATAAATTTGTATTAGATAAAACTTTAAGGCTTACCAATACTTCAGCGGGAAACTACAATAAATAAAACAACAAGAAGAATAAAAAATATAAAATAAATAGGCTATGGCAAAATTCGCCTTAATTAAAATATTTAAAATTCACTGCCCTGTAAAATGTTAAAATTTATTTCAAAATTGCCTTTTCGGAATTCATTGTATAGCATTTTTGCAAAATGATGAAGGCGAATGTCCATATATTTTTCCATAACACATTTAATTAAAAATTAAAAATAATCGCTGTTAAACGGTAAAAATATTTAAAAAAAATTGAAAAGGTGTTATAAATGTTTAAGGAAAATTCACATTTCATTCCCATTTCGGTAAAACTAGGTAAGCTAAACAATAAAATATCGATACAAAATAGTAGTGTCACGTCACTGACCCGCGCTTGACTTCTACGGACGTGTTCTTGGAAATTTACTTACGCCACAAAATTGTTTTTTGCCCATACTATAAATCCATCGCTGCTTTTAGCTGTCGTACTCGTAGACATGAACTAGCTTAAAAATCTATGGATATTGAAATGTGAAAACGATTTCATTTTCGGAGACAGTTGTAGTACTGGGAGGTGAATAATTTTATTTAAGTTTATTTCATTTAAGACAACATTATTTAGAACACTAAGTATTTAATTATGAAATGTTATCCCTTTATTTGAAAAGTTACAACTTGTGGAAGAATTTCCGCAGTTGGATATGCTGCAAAACACCATTTTTTCGTCTCTGCGTCCGAAACAACACTGGTGACCGAAACAAATGCTTTTCGCGAACTTGTGGCCTACGAGTCACATGTGCGGCGACAAGGTCACGCGCTTTTACGACTTCTATGTCTTATTATTTAGATTTCTGTGTAATAGATGTAATTAAAAATAAATCTTTGTAGTTTATAATTTTTATTTGTTTGTAGTTATTAGTATATTTTTTTATAGTTTGTAGTTATTTGTTTTTTTTTCTTTTTGTAAAAGATAACATGTCTTTTGGTGAAAGTGATCATAATCATAAATTCTATCATTTCAGCATCTGATGTACTAAGTAATGACGACAGTTTTGACAGTTTTTCCTCCATTAAAAGATACTCTTGACTCCCATTTTTCTCAAGCTCTGATAAACTTCAATATAGTTCACATAAATGCACAGAGTATTCCGGCTCATTATCACTCACTCATTATATATATATTATCAGCTTTGTAAGTGATAACGTTCATGCAATTCTTGTTTCGGAGTCATGGTTAAAGCCATGTCTTCCATCCATATCCTATTCCATTCCAGGATTCTAGTTAATACGCAACGACCGAACTGCACGGGGTGGTGGTGGTGTTGCCATTTACCTTCGTGCGCATATACCTTTTTCTATTGTTCGTATATCATCTCAATTTCCAGCTGAGAACGAAGCGGAATACTTATTTATTGAAGTGCTTCTTTCGCACAACAAATTACTTCTCGGAGTTTTTTATAGTCCTTCTTCCACAGTTGACTATTTTACCTCATTGGATAACCTTGAAGAGCTGACTCCATTATATACATATATTTGCCTTCTTAAGAATGATGCCCGATCTCTTCGGCTTAAGTCCCTTATAGAAGCAGCCAATTTAAATATCCTTTCTCTTTCTGAAAATCCTTTTTTTTCCTAACTGTGTTCCATCCCTCCTTGATTTAATTATCGTTTCTTCTCTCGACCATGTTGATAAATTTGGTCTATGTGCTGCCAACGCCTTTTCCTATCATGACCTTCTGTTTCTATCTTATAAAATAAGACCACCGAAAGACAAATCAAGGATACTTCTGCAGCGTGATTTTGAGGAAATGGATTTGGAAAGCCACAAAAACATGTTGCTAATATGGACTGGAGTGTTATAACTAAGGCTTGCTCAGTGGACGAACAGGTAGCATTGTTTAATTCATTTCTTGTTCAGCTCTATGATACACATGCGCCTGTCCGTCCAGTGCGAATACGTCATCCTCCAGCCTCATGGTTGACCGAAGACCTTAAAAGATTGATAGTTAGGAAGAATAACGCAAAGTCAAGTTACAAATCAGATCCAAAGAATGACAGGAAGCGGGAAAAGTACAGACTCCTGTGGAATCAATGCAACAAGTTGTGTAGAGATTTACGACGCCGCCATATCCATAAATCAGTACAAAACGAAGATCAATGTCATGTTTGAAACTTTTTAAGGTCTATCATCATCATCATCATCATCATTAAAGCCTTTCATAAGTCCACTGCTGAACATAGGCCACCCCCAAGGAATGCCACAAAGCACGGTCCTGAGCCACCTGCATCCATCGACTTCCTGCATGCCTTACCAGGTCGTCACTCCATCTTGTGGGGGGGTCGCCCTACACTTCGCCTGCCGGTAAGAGGCTGCCACTCGATAACCTTTCCTCCCCATCGGTTGTCGGTTCTTCGAGCTATATGGCCGGCCCACTGCCACTTCAGCTTACTAATCTGTTGGGCTATGTCGGTTACTCTAGCTCTACTGCGGATATCCTCATTTCTAAGTTTATCACGCAGAGAAACTCCGAGCATAGCCCTCTCCATAGCTCGCTGAGCGACATTGAGCTTCCTCATACGGCCAGCAGTGAAGGACCACGTCTCAGTTCCGTATGTCATCACTGGCAACACGCACTGGTTGTACAATTTCGTTTTAAGGTTTTGAGGTATGTCTGACGAGAAGATGTGTCGTAGCTTCCCGAACGCTGCCCAGCCGAGTTGAATCCGTCGATTGACCACTCGGTCGAAGTTGGACTTACCTAGTCGGACTATTTGTCCCAGGTAAACATACTCGTCAAGAACTTCGAGCTTAGTGCTCCTAACAACTACCGGAATAGGTGTGCCATGGACATTAAACATAATCTTTGTTTTGTCCATGTTCATCTTAAGACCTATCCGTTGGGAGACACTATTGAGGTCATTGAGCATAGTGCTTAGGTCCTCCAGCGATTCTGCCATAAGGACTATATCATCGGCAAATCGAAGGTGAGTCATGTACTCACCATTGATGTTGATACCGTATCCTTTCCAGTCCAGAAGCTTGAAGACGTCTTCCAATGCAGCGGTGAAGAGTTTCGGGGATATGATGTCACCCTGTCTTACACCTCTCTGCAATTGGATAGGTTTCGTACTCTGGTTCTGTACTCGGATAGCCATCGTAGCTCTACTGTACAAACACTTCAGCACTTCGATATACCGACAGTCAACTTGGAACCGCTGAAGGGACTGCAGCACCGCCCAAATTTCGACGGAATCAAAGGCTTTCTCATAGTCCACATACGCCAGACATAGTGGCAAATTGTACTTTTCGGACTTCTGTACAATTTGCCGAAGGGTATTTATGTGGTCTATGGTGCTAAAGCCCTTTCGGAAACCGGCTTGTTCGGGAGGCTGGAAGTCGTCAAGTCTGCGCGCGAGACGATTTGTTATGACTCTCGAAAACAGCACGTAGACGCGGCTCAGAAGGGAAATCGGTCTGTAGTTCTTCAAGAGAGCGTTATCACCTTTCTTAAAGAACAATACCACCGCACTTCTCCTCCACGCCTCCGGTGTAATGCCACCACGGAGGACGGAATTAAAGAGCTTCTGAGGGACTTCAAGTACCGGTCTTCCACCCGCTTTCAGAAGCTCCGCTGTAATTCCATCCTCGCCTGGGGCCTTACCGTTTTTAAGATTCTGGAGAGCCATTCTAATCTCGCTCAGACTGACATCCGGGATATCTTCGAAATAGTGTCGGATGAGACTCGCTCTTCGATCGTTACTCACACTTGCGTGTGGCTCCAACGATGACGTGTACAGCTGCCCATAGAACCCCTCAATCTCACTCAAAATCTCAGGTGCCCCGGAAACGATGCTGCCACACTCTGTCTTCAGCTTTGACAGTTGGCTCTTTCTGGCAGACAGATCTCTGGCAAAGACTTTGGAGCCTTGGTTCCGCTCGATCGCTTCTTCAATACGAGCTGTATTGAAGTTGCGTAAGTCCCGCCGCATGCATTTGGAGATCTGTCTGTTCAGTTGCCTGTATGCTGTCAAATCTGTTGAAGAATGTAGCTTCATCTCCCGTCTAACAGCCATGAGATTAAGAGTGTGATCGGAGAGTTTTTGTGTTCTTCTGCGGCGGGTCTTGCAGGTCGTCATAATGAAGTCAATCTCATTTTTTGTCGAAGTGTCGGGGCTCGACCAGGTCCACTTCCTGTGGGGCCGCTTCTGCAAGAAAGAGTTCATCATAAAGAGTCCCTCTTTCTCCATGAAGTCGGCCAGCTGCTGGCCCCTTGAGTTCCGTTGCCCTATTCCTAATTTCCCTACTTTACAGCTCACCGTTCTCTCTTGTGCCTAGTTTTGCATTGAAGTCTCCCATTAACACCGTATATTGGGTTTTGGAGGAATGCATGGCTCTAGAGATATCCGGGGTGTACCGATGTTAGTGCGTAAACCTGTATGACCTTCAGCGAATACCGTTTGGTGATTCTGAGTATAAGGTACGCAACCCTCGTCCACACACTCCCGATCTGTACAACGTTGTTAACGAGAGACTTGTGGACGATAAATCCGACACCTCCTTGGGACAGATGGTCGCCCTCCCGGTGATTGAGCAAGTTGCCGGATTCGAGGATTACCGTGTGCTCCCCCTCTCTTCGGACTTCGGATAATCCTATAATATGCCAGCGCAACTTGTCTATCTCTTCTTCCAGCTCCACGATCTTCTCGTCAGTCCTCAGGGTGCGTGCGTTGTACGTTGCCAGGTCGATCGTCTAAGGTAGCAACCGAACCTCTACTGGAGATTCTTAGCACCCCCTGCCCCGCCGTTACCATGGTCGCCACCGTAGTCAGGAATAGCGGGGCCGCCGGGGACTGAGGGCCGTCTGTTTGTTGCTTTAATCATTGGGGGGTATTGCCATAGTTGCCACGCTTGGCGAGCGGGTTGGCAACCGCAGTTTTTTTATTGTAATTTTGGCTATTGTCAGGAAGATGCTGCTGCCCATCTCCTGCCTGTTTCCCTTTGTCGCCTTTTACGACACCCACGGGAGGATATGGGGTAGTGGATATTCTTGACCGTCACTACACGGCACTACTTTAAGGTCTATAGGAGTTGGGAAAACACGTTCATGCCCTATACCAAATAACGTCGATTTAAATTTCCTTAATCAGCATTTTTCTTCTGTTTCTTGTTTGGATAATATGGCGAAATCAACAACACTTACTCAACTTTCATCGTTTCCCACTCCTGACTTTTCCCCATTTGTTTTTAGGCAATTTGCAGATTGTGATGATAGGAAACACATTCTCTCTATCCATTCTGTCGCTGTCGGAAGTGATGACGTCAGTCGTAAAATGATCATTCCCTTGTTAGATTTTTTAACATCTATTATAACCTTTATCTTAAACTTTTCCATATCCTCATCTTCTTTCTCTAACCAATGGAAGGATGCCGAAATCATACCTATACCCAAAAAAGCAAATTCTTCAAGTTTTACTGAACATCGTCCTACTTCGATTCTTCCTTTCTATTCCAAAGTCTTAGAACGACTTGTGCAACAAAAAATCAATTCCTTTTGTTTAAGAAATAACATCCTCAACCCTTTCCAATCTGGCTTTAGATCTGGTCATAGTATAACTACGACGTTATTGAAAATCACGGACGACATTCGCCACGGTATGGAAAATCATCAAGTGAAATTATTGGTGTTGCTTTCAGCAATGCGTTTAATACTGTTGATCGTGACATCCTGTTAGGAATTTTGCGTTCTCTTAACATATCTCCAACTGCAATTTCCTGGTTTCATAGTTATTTGTATGGGCGCCGGCAACGAATTCGTGTCCAAGATAGACTTTCTTCGTGGCTTGATACAGTAGCTGGTGTTCGACAAGGTGGCGTCTTATCTCCTCTTTTATTCGCAATTTTTATTAATACCATTACATCCCAAATATAATAATATGATTTGCTTTTTTGGGTATAGGTATGATTTGGGCATCCTTCCATTGGTTAGAGAAAGAAGATGAGGATATGGAAAAGTTTAAGATAAACGTTATAATCGGTGTTAAAAACCTTCTCTCTACCACTTGTATGCAGATGATCTCCAAATATACTTACAAACAACCATTGAAGATCTTCCCAAAGCAGTGCAATGTATCAATAAGGATCTGACATGTATTCTCGACTGGAGTCGTTTTTATGGGTTAACGGTGAACCCTTTAAAATCCTAAGCCATAATCATCGGGAGTTCAAGAATGATTTGCAAAATAAAAGAATGTCAACTACAACCCGTTGTATATAATGGAGTTCCCATCCCTTATAATGACGTAGTCAAAAATTTAAGTATCCTTTTGGATTCAGGTCTTTCTTGGGCTCCCCAAATTAATGCAATGAACCGTAAAATGTTTGCAGCTTATGCTTCACTCCGGAGACTTAATTACTTTTTACCCATTGCCACCAAAATTACGTTTGCACAATCTTTACTACTTCTTATCCTCGACTATGATGACATTTGTTACCTTGATATCACCGAGGAGCAACTTAACAAGCTTGAGCGACACCAAAATCTCTGTATACGGTTCATATTTAGACTTACGCAAATATGACCATGTCTCAGAATACCGCACTAAGCTCAAGTGGCTCCCAATCCGTCTTCGTCGGAATACTCATATACTTTCTGCCCTCTGCTGCATCTTATTTAATATATCTAGTCCTTCCTATCTAAAAGAACGTTTTAAATTTCTCAACTTCTGTCATAATTTTTCCTTACGATCCAAAGAAAATCTTTCCCTCCGTCCTGTGCACTTCTCGACTTATTATAATAATCATTCTCTGTTCTTGGAGTAAGACTTCAGAACTCCTTACCCCAGTCAATTAGAAGTGCTCAATCCTTAAATGTGTTCCAGAAACAGATTAAAGAATACTATTTGTCTCTCTAACCCCTCTCACTTCCTCCGCTTAATTATGGTCATTGATCTGCCTAAAGAATGTTGTCTTTTTAATGCATAAGTTTGTATCTTTATTTTATTTTATTTTCTTTTTATTTTTTATTTTAGTGCACCCTACCCATTGTTCTTTTTCTTGTTTTTTTATTTATTTCTTCTTCTGGGTTGTCTGGAAGAGATTGCTATGTAGCAATAAGACCGCCCTTTCTATTTCCCTCAATAGTTGTTTATTTTTTATTTTTGATGTTTTTATCTTTTCTTGGTGTACAATAAAGAGTATTGTATTGTATTGTATTGTACACTTATACGATTGACATGCTTCTCTTTTTACTTCTTCCATAATGGGTGATTCTCTACACAACTTGAATGTGATAGACAGTATTGAAATTGCTAGTGCTATAGAGTGCGATTGTGATGAGCTATCATCATACGAGACATTTAAATAAAGTGACCTTACAATTATATCAGAAAATATACAAGTAGCATTTACTGTAACTTTGATGATTTTCTGATAACACTGTCTAGTTTACCTTTTGTACCTGACATTTTGGTTCTAACTGAATGTAGGCTCACTATGAGCAAACCTATTCCACTACTAGATAATTATAAATCTTACTCTACAACATCCCAGCTGAACCAAAATAATGGGGTAGTGGCCTTCATTAAAAAATCTCTACAACATAAGGTTAAAGAAGTCAGGCTTACTCATGCTTCTTGTCTACAGCTGGATATACTTAACAACACTATACTATGTATTTACCGCTCTCCTTCAAATGCAAATGCTGATCAATTTTTATACTCAATTTGCACTCAACTGAACACCCGAACTACCCATAATAATATAAACATCACGGGTGACATCAATATAAACATTGCTCCCAAATCTGACGAGCCTTCTTCTGAATATAACAATAGAACGAACTATTTGAATGCACTTTCTGCCTATGGTATACTTGCTGGTCATAATCTATCCACAAGAGGAAAAAATTGTCTGGATCATATTATGCTTAAGTATAACAACAAGAAATTTTCTGCATTTATTGCAGTTTTGCATACTACGATCACCGACCATTTTACCATTATACTTACACATACTTTCTCTTTCTAAAACTAAGACATCTAAATGTACAATTACTGGAACGAAAACTTATATAGATTATTCGCAAGCTATTAGAGACCTTCAAAAATCAAAACATACTGACTTATTATTTTGTACCGACCCTAACACAGTAACAGACCGTCTAATAGTTGAACTTAGTGAGTCTATAAAAGCCTTGTAAAAGCGTGTAATGAAGCCTTGGATTACTCCAGGCATTTTACGTTGTATAAGAAATCGTAATAAGTTACAACAAAAGCTACGAAAGAAACTCATAACGATATATTAAAAATAATGTACATTCGGTACAGAAATTATTGCAACAATCTCATCAAAAAGCTTAAACGTAAATATAAAACGGAACTTCTTTCTAAATCTGTTAATAATAATAAACTTGTTTGGAAAATAATACATTACATACAGTTTTTGCAACTGTATGTAATGTATTATTTTCCAAACAAGTACGAATGACGATAACAAAGAGCTAATAAACCTAAAATCTTATCCTAAAGATTCAGCAAATTGCATTAACGCTTATTTCACAAATGTAGGAAAAATACTTGCATCTAGTATACAACCTAGTTCATCTCCAAAATATAATCGTTATACTAAAAATAGTTCAACCCAAGTTAACTCATTCGTTCTCTTAGATACAGACGAAAACGAAGTAGAAAAAACCCTCATGAATCTAAGATCTAGTAGTGCTCCGGGCTGGGACTGTATTCTTATTACCTTCCTGAAACTTGCAAAGCAAGAACTTGTTCCCATCATTGCTCACCCTGTAAATCTCTGTTTTCAGCAAGGTATATTCCCAAAATCACTTAAAATATCATTAATTACCCCAGTGTACAAGAGTGGCGATCGAGGTGTAGTTGGTAACTATAGACCTATTTTAAATCTCCCGACAATTTCAAAAATAATAGAGAAACTTATAAATACTAGACTCTTAAATTACCTAAACAAATATAAACTTCTATCTTCTACACAATTTGGCTTCGGACACGGTAAATCCACAGAAGACGCAGTAACTGCACTAAGTCAAATTGTAACTGAACAGGTGGACAAGGGAAATAAAAGCCTTCGACACAGTCTCTATCCCCATTCTTGTACATAAACTGGAAAGACTTGGTATAAGAGCCACTGCACTGTCTCTTTTTAAGAGTTACCTCTCGAATCGAACCAAAAGAGTGAAGCTCAATACATTTACGAGTAACGATCGCTGTCACGGTATCGTATGGCGTGCCGCAAGGTAGTGTATCGGGCCGCACACTTTTTCTAGTCTATATTAACGATCTTTGTTCCCTGAAAATCGATAAAGCCCATATTCTTTCGTATGCCGACGATACTGCTGTTATTTTCACAGGAAGAGATTGGAATGATGTCAAGATGAAAGCTGAGTTAGGTAGGTAAGGTAGGGACTAACACAGTACGCACCTTTACCTGATTGAGTATCTCGTCTGTTCGCGCAAAGCGCTAGTGTCAAGCATCGACGCTAGATGGCACTCGGCTCGGTGCGATACGGGATGAAGTTCGGCCGAGCGTTTTGAACGGTGGGTGTCAAGAACGTGCTAGAAAAATTGAGAGTCCAAATTCAGCTGTGATAGGCGACACGCTGTTTTTTTGTCGGGAAGTCGAAAGCGGAATACGACACGCGCACCTAGGAAATATACGGTTTAGGATACTTAACGCGCATTCCTTCTTGTTAGCTTCACCCGGGACTTATTGTATCTAACTCAGAATCTGTATAAGTGCATTCGACAATAATAGCTAGTGCGGTATTTGATATTCTAGAAATAACTGTTGCCACGCGAAACGGTAGTGACCTTTGATCCGTACGTTCTGTGTTCGTATCGCGAGTTATGCGTTATAACAAACGAGAGTTAGTGGCTTCTGTAAGGTAGTTAATCGTACGACAGAGTTACTGGACCGTCATCGTGACTAACGAAGAAAGTGACGTGAGGTGAAGAGGTGCTGAGGTCCGGACTGCTGCAGAGGGTAACGGTCTAATAAGGTCAATAACACTACCAGCCACACCCAGATACACATCACTGACCCTTACTCTCCTAGCACTATACATCCACATGCGACCTGACCGAATCCTGAGGGACCAGTCGCCTTGGATAGAGGTAAGTAAGCTCCCTTTATTAGAATAGAACGCTCCCCCCTGATTGTTTATTGTAATTAGAAACTTTTCACCTTTGGCATGTAGCAGGCCCGACCAACATCTGCTTGTAGGTTCTCCGTCTATGGGCCCCGGGGGACTCTACTGTTGGATAAGCAGCTGCTGGCCGTAACATCGTCTGTAAATCATTTATTAACGGTAGAACATGTAACAACCGTTTGGTCATGCTTTAAGACAACTTGAAATTGCAGAGGCATATTTCTTTAAAACTTTCCACTAATAGAGGCAGTAAAAATTCTCTTCCAACTAACCTTTAAACTAAATGCTAACAAAAACCATAAACGTTTATTTTAGAATAGTTATTAATGTTACGGCTATTTCAAAACAAAAGAATGTGGCTTAATTCCACAGTATGAAACTACCTGTTTTATTATTTCCTAAAGTTTTAACCCAACAATTCGTAATTACCTTAGTTGCTAACTGGTTAAAGGATAATCTTTTTACCTTAAATACAGACAAGACGAATTTTATTTGTTACAGCATCCTTAACCAATTACAACCTCGTCTTGATTTTGAAATCAAAATACACTCCTGTAATTTCTATCCGGGATTAACCGACTGTGTTTGTCCTGCTATTAAACAAATAGACAAAACTAAGTACCTGGGAGTGATGATAGACCAAGGGTTGTCCTGGCATCCACATCTTGAGCAAGTAACAGACAGGGTTAGGAAACTGATCTGGATATTTAAGACCCTAAGATGTGTAGTGCCGGGAGAACAATGGGGTGACCAGTACTCCCAAAGAAATATACTTATGGAAATCTATATGGCGTTAGCACAGTCTCTACTAACATATTGCACTCCAATCTGGAGAGGGATGGTAAAAGTAAAATGTTGGAGGTTGAACGTGCATACGTGCGTGCGTGCTCTTTTAAAAGTAATGCACTTCAAAAAAGAAGGTTTTCAACTGATAAACTTTACTCCATTAGTAAAGTCCTATCAGTGAGAAAGCTGTACATCTACACAGTATATTAAAAAAAAACATAAAACCTTAACCTATGATAATAGCCTATGATAAAAAAATCGGCAAAGTGCGAGTCGGACTCGCGCACCGAGGGTTCCGAACAAATCCGTAGGTATATAAGTTTAAAATTATTAAAAATATTTTTATTATACGATGTAACTAAAAATTTATGCATTTCGCAATTTTTCCTTTATCTGTCCTATAATACGTTGCTTATTATCAAATTTTAAGATTCTGAGTTCACGGGAAGTACCCGTAGATTTCGATTCCCTTGCGAATATCGAAAATTTGCGGCATAAACGGCTTTATCTTTTGATTGCTTTGGTTTAGAAGTTTGATTTTATCATAGCTCCAAGGGACAGTAGACTTCAGTATTTGATATGAATTTCAGTTTGATACCTCCACGCGTTCCTGAGAAAAAGGGTCTTGACAGACAGACAGACAGACGGCCAACAAAGAGATCCTATAAGGGTTCTGTTTTTCCTTTTGAAGTACGGAACCCTAAAAAAAAAGAAGAAAAGCAGTTGCTGCATTAAATAAAACCAAAACTGCATTTGCCAGTAAACAATACTCAAGTCGCTTCGGTTTACTATATAACAAATTGAACAAAGAACTAGAGATTATATTGTGTTCCATGATCCTTCTATCACGGTTAACTGGTGAGACTTGGTCAATAGGAGTTTCAATAATAGCGCGAGTTGTTATAATATTACCTGTTTCATCTTCAGAGTCACTCGACAAAATGGGGTTTATTCGTTCAAATCTCTTAACTCTTTTTTTTCTTCTTAGCCACTGAAATATTGATGTTTATTAAAGAACTACTTTTCCTTTTTATTTTATTTTCTTCTTCTGTGTCCGGAATCCATGAAGATCCAGAATCAGAAAAAGGTTCTTCATCTGTCGAAGGGGGCATTGGTTCGATACTCGAAATTGGACTTGACCCTCTGATAGCCGAACTGACATCTTTATAGTTGTATAATATTATGTTGTCATCTTCATTTAAATTAATTTTACTGCTACACAAAGACATGGGACTGACATTTACAGGCATAGGTGCTGATTGGTGTGGGTTAATGTTATTAGTAATCATTTCGCTAGCCATTATTGATGCTGGAGCCGATTCGCATGTAATTATTTTAAATCCGTCATGCTCAGGAAGCTTAGGAACATCAGTAACCAACAGCCCATCGGGCATTTTTTCTATCGTAATATCAACAGCAAAATTTATGTCGTTGCAAACATTTTTGTTCATTTCGGATGGTAATTTCTGGCATGTTATAACATTATGTTTTTGTGGGCTGACAATAATGGTACTTTAGTCCTGTTGTTTGATTGTCTTATTTTTTTTCCTAATACAATAAGAAGCAATATTATAGTAGGTATTTAATGAGGACTCAAGTAAAATAATAATCATGTGACAAGAGTTTATGCAGTCAAATTTGTCAAGTCAAGTCAAGGCACACGTTTGGTCATCAAGCTCAATAAGCCTCGGAATTCGCCAACTTTGATACGGTTAGATACATTAGGTACCTAGGTTGGTTAGGTCACTTAGGTAATAATGTCAGTCATACAACAAGAGTTAGGTACTTAAAACGGGACCACTCCTAAGAACTATCTGAGCACCTAGTAAACAAAACCGCCTAGTAAACAAAACAAAAAAATCTATTTGTTAACAAAAAAATATTTTTTTGCTATAGGTACCTTTTTGAAATGAAATGAAATGAAATGAAATGAAATGAAATATTTTTATTTGCATTTGGTTAAGGTACATTGAAGATGGTCACAGTAATTAAACATCCGCTTAATCAGCCATTATTAATAGCATGCAATTCTTAAAACTATAAAATATCGAGATAATAATATTTAAGAGTATTGATTATAACAAAATGTCCACAGGTAGTTAATAAATAGAAAATAATTAACAAACATTTCACAATTGGTCCCTTAACTTTGTCAAGTTCCTATTACCTATCGTACTCGTAGTTCAAATATTCCTGTACAGTGTAAAAAGACTTTTTACTGAGAAAGTTGTATAAATCTCTTTTAAATTGAATGAAAGGTAGGTCTCGAATTACTTGTGGTATCTTGTTATATATTGTCATACACATCCAGTAGCAATTTTTATGTAATCTCGCACTCTTAGGAATTATAGCGGAAACCAACCTATTCCTATTTCTGGTGCTTCGTTTGTAGACGTCCTTGGCTTGTGTAAAATAATTTATATTGTTCTTTACGAATTTTGCCGCTTCAAAAATATATAGACTAGGAAGTGTCAGAATGTTCAAAGATTTAAACAAAGGCTGACATGGTTCGTCAGGTGCAGTACCACATATTGCTCTAACACACTTTTTTTGTGCAATGAACGCCTTTTTTATGTCTGTGCTGTTACCCCATATGATCAGTCCGTATCTCAGAACTGATTCAACGTAAGCAAAGTACGCAATAAGAGCTGTACTCCTTCCTGCTATTTTTGTTAATTTATAAATTGCAAATGAGAAACGATTGATTTTGTTGCACACTTTTTTAACTTGTTGTTTCCAATCTAATTTTTGATCAATTTCTATACCCAAGAATTTCGTTGTTGTTGTATTTTTAAGTATTTGTCCTTCATAATTTATATTTAATGTCAGATTTTGTATATTATTAAAGTTAATTAAATTCGTTTTGTCAATGTTGATAATTAAATTATTATTTCTAAGTCAATTAATTATTTGAATTATAGTTTCATTAATGTCATTTTTGTGGTCATTTAATGTCAGTTTGTTATCAGTTGTCACTATTACAGATATATCATCAGCGAATAGGATACATCGATGCTTGGTCACATTTGGGAGATTATTAATATAAATCAGGAACAGAAGAGGTCCTAGTACACTTCCTTGAAGGACGCCCAACTTATTTTCCCTAAATTCAGACCTGTAGTTTTTCACCACATGGTTAGAGTCAAGTTTTGCAATTTCGACTGATTGCATTCTATTTTGCAAATATGTCTCAATCCAGTTCAAAGCAGTGCCTCTAACACCACAGTGCTCTAACTTTACTAGAAGTTGATCATGCGAAACAAAATCGAAAGCTTTCGACATATCAAAAAAGAGCCCCGTTGTATATTGTTTATTATTTAATTGTGTAAGAGTCTCATTCACTAAGTCATATACCGCATGTGTAGTGGATTTGTTTTTTCGAAATCCATATTGATTATGTTTTAGTATATGATATTTATCGAAAAACGATGTAAGTTTTTCATACATAACCTTCTCGTATACTTTGGATAAGATAGGGACCAGCGTAATGGGCCAGTAGTTACTTACGAGTGTCTTTTTGTCCTTTTTAAATAGTGGCTTCACCAATGAGAATTTTAATCTGTTTGGAAATATCCCACATACCATTGACTGATTTATGAGAAACGCCAAAATAACGCCTAATTGTTCATTACATATCTTGATAATCTTTGTAGATACCTTTTTATGGGGTGGTAAAATTATCAAATGAGTCCTGCCGCCCTGGGCGCGGCGGGAGGGACTGTCAGACTTGTCAGATTTAAACGTAGGTACCCTACGTAGTTTCACTCTTAAAAGAATATTTAACGAAAATACCCAACAAAAACAATTTGTGTGACAAGCTAAAAGTAACCTTAATTCTTTAACTTAAGAGTCAAAATTCCAATGAAAGCAGAAGAGTTATCATCTTCTCCCACAACTCAAAATGATTGATATTCAAACTCGCATAAGGGAGGAAAAAATAAATAAAATAAATATAAGTACATAGTTATGACATAATTATTAATTAATGTTGTTCAAACGTTCTTACGGTTAAGAAAGACGTACTTAATCGTATTATTTCTAATTTCTTAATTTAATTTGTAAAAAAATTGTTCTAAATTATCGTAGGTACATACCTCAGATGAATCTTCTTCCTTTTGACACATTTTCACCATAAATCTACCTCGCGAATCCATTATTGGTCACTCTGACGTCAACGCAATTGAAGGTCACGTATTAGACTAAAACGCACGACACGCGAGCGATGCATCAAACCGCACCCGCTCACCCCCGCGCTCTCCGTCGTCGTTCCCGATCAGAATATTTCGCGCCAAATTCTCTTAAAAATTTAATGATGACTTTCCTCAGGTGCATTTTGTTTTATGGTAATTATAAACAACTTAATTTATTTCATTTTATTTGCCTAGTATCTTATAATTAATCATTATCTAGTTGTAGAAGAAATAGAAACCATCAAGTATTTATAAATTAAGTACGTTATATCAGAATTCTGAATAGCAGAATTAAATAAATAGAGTTATTTAGTTTTCCTAGAACTTAGTTTTGTGAAAGAATTTTGAAGTTGAGGAAAAATTCAACAACTCATACAGGGTGGGGCAGCATAACTTCCTTTTTTTAAAACCTAATAAAACACATTGTATGAATCGGAAAAATTTTATTTGGTTTTTACAATGTAAGTACATACTTAAAGTTTTGTTTTATTTAGTTTTGAAGATCAAATCAGGTAGATGACGTCCCTTATTCTCTATACATTGAGTATACCGATTTCTGGTGTTTGTCATAACTCTTTGAAGCAGAGCAGGCGTTATGTTGGCAATTTCTTCCTGGATGTTGTTCTTTAAATCTTGTAGGGTCCTTGGACGGTTCACATAAACACGGGATTTCAAAAAACCCCATAGAAAAAAGTCACAAGGGGACAAATCGGGAGATCGGGCCGGCCACTGCAAATCGCCCCTGATTGAGATAAGGCGTTCTGGGAAGTGTTCTCTCAAAACAGCCATCGATGCTCTTGCAGTGTGTGCCGTTGCACCGTCTTGTTGGAACCAAATGTCTCCCAAGTCCAACGCATTCAGCCGGGGTAAAAAGAATTCCTGTAACATGTTTACATACCGGCCCGAATTCACTGTTACTGTGACTTCATTTTCCTCAAAGAACCAGGGACCAATAATTGCAGCTGAGCAAATTGCACACCACACTGTGACCTTAGGTGAATGCAAAGGCCTTTCATGCAATTCTCGAGGATTGGTGTCAGCCCAGTAGCGCATGTTTTGTTTGTTCACGGATCCACACAAGTGAAAATGTGCTTCATCACTAAAAAAAACAATAGCGTCCTCAGGAACGACATCCAGAAGAATCTCACATGCGTTCCTGCGAGAATCGTAGTCACGTTTTGACAGTTCCTGTACAGTCGCCATCTTGTATGGATGGAAATGTAAGTCTTCATGGAGAATTCTCCGCACAGAACGACTGGAAAGTCCAAGGGTAGATGCATGTTTGCGCGCAGAACGCCGTGGTGATCGCAACATTGAAGCTCTGACTGCCTCAATGTTCTCAGGTGATCTAATGGGCCGAGGGACTCCAGTTCTTCGTTTTGTCACACTTGCAGTTTGTCTAAACGTAGTGACCCACATAACAATTGATTTTCGGTCTGGAACAGGGGCCAACGGGGCTAAATTAAAGCGATTTCGAAAGGCGCGCTGAGTTGCAATCACAGAACATCCGCGCGAAAAGTAAGCCTCAACAGCAAACGCACGCTCTTCACTGTTCCAAAGCATTATGGCGACTGAGCTGTCTCGACTAAACTTTATAGCCCCCCCTCTCGAACGAGACTACTAGCGCTCCACTACGATGTCACCTGACCGAATGGCGCGCATTACAAATAAGGAAGTTATGCTGCCCCACCCTGTATTATTTAATTTATTTGACATTCAACTTATCATTGACCACAGTTATTGATTTATCTACTGAGTGAGTATTTTTCCTTTAAAAAAATAATGTTTGTCTGAAGATATTTATTATTCCATCTGTCCGACAAAAATGGCTATATTTTTGGAACGGAATAAGATACGAAAACGCCTGTAAGGCTCAAATATGCGGCATGTTTTAGGTGTTTTGAAAATAGGGAAACAGAAACAGAAAATTTTTTATTCAATATAGATTATAAATAATACTTATTGAAAGTCAATCTTTTGTTTGATTACCACTGGTTCGGAAAAAAACCTCTGTCCTGGGAAGAACCAGCAAGAAACCCAGCGGGACTTTTTTTTATAAATAACAGCTTACAATCATGATGTTACACAAATTAACAACATAACAAATTAGAAATAGCTTGGTAGCGATCACCTCATTTCCAGGGGTTATTATCATCCATAAATTCCTTAATATTATAATAACCCTTTTTATACAAACTTAGTTTAATAAAGTTTTAGAACTTTGAGCAGGTCAAATTTTGTATATTTTCTGGAATTTTGTTGTAAAAGCGTATACATCGCCCCAAGAATGAATTACTGACTCGATGGAGTCGAGTAACTGGTACTACTAGCTTGTGTCTGTTCCTAGTATTTACAGAATGAATATCACTTATTTTTGTAAAACTACTTTTATTTTTGTGTACGTACATTACATTTTCATAAATGTATTGAGAGGCCAAAGTTAATATATTAATTTCCTTAAATTTTTGTCGCAACGACTCTTTAGGCTTTAAATCATAAATTGCTCTTATGGCCCTCTTCTGTAAAACAAATATAATTTCAGTGTCAGCTGCGTGTCCCCATAGCAAAATACCATACGACATTATGCTATGGAAATAGCTAAAGTAAACTAGTCTAGCTGTTTCAACACTAGTTAGACTTCTAATCTTTTTTACAGCATATGCTGCAGAACTAAGTCTGCTTACTAGTTTTGATATATGGGGGCTCCATTGAAGCTTCGCGTCTAGTGTGATTCCAAGAAAAATGGTGGTATCTACAAGACTCAGTTTGTCCCCATTTAAAATTACATTAGTATTTAATTGTTTGACATTTGGAGTCATGAATTTCATACATTTTGTTTTAGTACCATTTAAATGCAAATTATTAACTTTGAACCTATTTACTAATTTAGATATAGCATTATTTACTTCGTCATATTTTAGTAATTGTCGACTTAATTTGAAAATTAATGAAGTGTCATCTGCAAATAATACTATATCATGGTTATCCCCTACTATGTAAGGTAAGTCATTAATGTATACAAGAAACAGAAAGGGGCCGAGAATTGAGCCTTGAGGCACGCCCATTTGTACCATCGACCCGGAAGAGCTCATATTGTTAATGACAACTTTTTGCGTTCTCTTACTTAAATATGAAATAATTTAAGAGCGTCACTTCTTACACCGTAGTGTTGAAGTTTCCTGATTAATGTTTCATGGTGAACACAATCGAAGGCCTTGGATAGGTCACAAAATATACCCAAAGCATCCTGTGAATTCTTCCATGCATTAAAGATATATTTAATCAGCTCAACACCGGCATCAGTTGTCGAGCGACCCCTTGTGAAACCAAATTGATTTTTATGTAGTAAATTATTTATATTAAAAAAAATTAACATTTGATCAAGAACAATTTTTTCAAAAATCTTACTAAGTGTTGGTAGTACAGAAATAGGTCTAAAATTGGCGAGGTCTAATGTACTACCAGATTTAAATAAAGGTATTACTTTACTATGCTTCATTAAATCAGGAAACACACCAGATTCGATACTAGTATTAAAAATAATAGCTAAATGAGGCGCGATTTTATCTATTATAGACGCAATAACTTTAACAGAAATCCCACACAGATCCGCAGTTTTCTTAACATCAATAGTTTTAAAATATTTTACAATATTTTTGATGACACTTTATGAAATGTAAAATTCTTTGTACACACATTTACATTTTGTTTAAGTAATGATTCGGCGACGGCAGGAGAAGAATTCAGTGACTTAGTGGTCAAGATCGGAATATCAGTAAAATATTTCTCAAAAACCATTGCTACGTCCTGATCTGATACAGTTAATTTGTTGTTAACACTTAACTGATTACTGATAACTGACCACTTACCATCAGGTGGACTGTGTGCTCGTTTGTCACCCTTATCCTATAAAAAAAAACTGGTAATTTGAATTGCGAGAGTTGATCTTACTAGTTTTGCTATTAATTATACTCCATGTCATTTTAATTTTATTGGAAGCCGTCTTAATTTTGTTGCTCAAATGCAAAGACTTGGCTATGGAGCACACTCTTTTAAATATTTTTTTACATATTTCCTAAATTCCACGCTATGATTATATGACCTTTCATGGTAAAGATCATATAACTTATGCCTGCTCTTATGGACTCCTACTGTCGCCCATTCATTGAATGACTTCCGACTGTTCAAGGAGAATGTTTTAGAAGTAAAAGTATTATTAAATTCATTGCAAATAAGCTTAAATAATGTTCCATACAAAAAATTAGGATCATTTTGGTATGAAAGTGATGGAAGTTTTTTCACTATGTTACTTCTAAATTTCTCCAAGCGACGTGCATTTACTGGAACAGACACAACTTTCTCATCTACTTGCTTTTTGTGAACATAAGGTAACAAAACTACTTGTCCACAGTGATCAGAACTTAATGTTTGAATTATACATTTATGCAACGGCTTCACATTTGTAAAAATGTTATCTATACATGTTGCACTAGATTGAGAAATACGCGTTGGCTCTATAAATAAATTAAAAAGACCATATGATTTAAACAATGATCTAAATTTAATATTGATGGAGGAAGCTTCTAGGAGATTGATATTAAAGTCTCCACATATTACAACAGATTTATTCTGTTTATTAAGCTTAGCAAAAACTTCCTCCATAATGTTTTCAAAAGTATCATATGTACAACATGGGGGTCTGTAGACGCTCACAACAATGAGGTGCTCAAACTCAACACATGCCATTTCTACAGTTCGCTCAACAGAGAGGCTCACAATATCTTTACGTTCTTTAAATGATAATAATTTACTAGCTAATATTAAGGAGCCACCTCTTAAAACCGTATCTCTCTTGAAAGAACTGACCACCTGGTGATTACTGAAGTTAAACATTAAATTATGAGCTTATAACCAATGTTCAGTAATACATAAAATATGAATATTGTTGCTATTTAAGAACAACTCAATTTCTAGCTCTTTGCCTATCATGCGTTGTATATTTTGATGCACCAGGTGTAAACAATTTTCATTATCTTTCTGTGGAGTCATACAATTAAAGATTTGTAAGCCATATTCTAAATTATTTAAGTTATTATAACTGCTAGAGATTACCTCTATTGTCTCTTTTTCTAATTTAAATGACTTGGAACTGATTCCAAATTGCATATTAAGTCATTACACTGCTCAAAAGAAGCAGATGTCAGTGTAGCCAAGTCCTTGGCTGAGTTAATATATTAATAATAAGATAGCACATTTGCTATCTGTCTTAAATTATATTTTGATAGGTAATACCTATCTTTAGTCAAAAATTTCTTAATTAAATTATTTTTATCTATTAAATTAATTCTATCATTATAATTGTAACAATTAAATGTCAAGTTTAAATTATTATTACATGAAAAGTTATTCATTAATAAATTTAAATCATATCTTATTTTATTTTCCTGCGGCCAACCCTGTATGTAAGGCAATGTAAACAAGATAATTTTATGTACATTTAAATTATTAAGATTATCAATATTTTTTAATAATTGATTTTTGTTTATATTGCCTCTTCTCCCAACAAGAATTATTAATGTGCTATTAGGACAGAATTTACTAGCTAAAACTTTATCCATTATATGACTAAAGGATGCTCCAGGCATGCAATAATTACTGATCAGATGTTCTTTTACACAGTTATTTAACATCATACCCACATTTTTGCCTATGTCATCACAATACATAATAACTTTATTTTTTTTCATATTTACATTGCTTTTTAAGTTTATATCCCTTGTCATGGCACTTTCATAGAGTGTAGGTGAAAATAATGAGGTCTTACTGTTAACTTTGTTATTTACACATATTGTCCCCGATGAACCTGGTATGGAGCGCTGATACTCACTCTGATTTTTTATTAAGGAGTCAAAGCGCTCCTCATTATATTTACATGATTTTACCAGATCATTAATGGCCAATATGTGTTCTTTTATCTCATCTTGAGCCGATGCATATTTATTTGATATAATTTGTAGAGAGCTTTTAAGTAATAAAATTGTTGAATTTAGACACTCTATATCAGTCTTATAACAGTGATTCATATTTTCCACCTCAATTGAATATATTTTAAGTTTATTAATTAGTTCTTGCTTTTCTTTGCATACATTCATATAATTTTTAACATTAATTTTAGTTTTTATTATTTTTTGTAGTTTTCTAATATATTTATTAATTTTTATATATTTCTTCAGTTTTCTTCTACTGCAGGTAGTCCTTGCTGCTGTTCTTGATATGACATAATCATCACCAGTCAAATCGGTTGTTGTGGAGGGTTGCAATCCTTTAGATTTAGAAGATTCACATTCTATGAGCTCGTTGAACAGACTTTGAGTTTGGGACGCTTTCATGTTATCTATGTAATGTTTTAATTGCACAATCTGCTCATTAGCCTCACTTAACTGTAACTGCAATGCAGCAATTAATTTGAGGGATTCCTCATATTCCTTGCTGCATTGGTCAAACTCATCGACTGTTCTCTGAAGTTGATCTCTTTCTTTTGTAACAAATGTATATTCTTTATGCAACTTAACCATGTCACTTTTTAGTTTAGTATTTTTAGCAATTATATTTATTATTTCCTTTTCATTGTCATCCCTTTCTTTAATTAACAGCTCACACTGCTCCTTTGACGCCTTAAGTTCTTGAAGCGCCATTTGAAGTTGGTTCTCCAATTGGCGCGTTTTGGCGTTGCGTGTATTCATTTTAATATTAAATGTAAATATCAAAAGAAAACAAAGAAAGAAAACCAAAGAAGCAGAGTAAGCAAATGTCGAAATGTATGGGCTTATTTACAGATCTCAAATTAAATTATCATGTAAATAATTCAAAATGAAATCCACAACAACACTTACTTAATAGGTAAATCTTAAAATGTTAAAGGGATAACAAGAGTTACACTTACAATACGTTTAAACGATGTTCGTTACAGCTGTTACTTTTGGTTGGAACACTAAACACAATGTATGTAATTAAAATAGGTACTTC
The DNA here is from genome assembly GCA_033319125.1 of Parnassius glacialis. Lineage (NCBI taxonomy): Eukaryota > Metazoa > Arthropoda > Insecta > Lepidoptera > Papilionidae > Parnassius > Parnassius glacialis. The sequence continues at coordinate 8,212,179 of JAVANC010000014.1, forward strand.
TGACTTTTACTTATATCACAAACACAAATAAGTCGTATTTAACAACTGTAACTCAAAATTGAGGTGGATATTATTAATTTACAATATATAATGTTTTTAAATAGTTGGGAGCAATTATTTTACAACTTGTCACCGGGGTTGCCACAGAAAAAAAAAGTCAATATCGCCAAAATCGGACTTATTTAATTTTCCAACTACGGGGACGATATATGAAATACAACCTAATAATTATTGATTTATTGATATATTATTGCTATGAGACTAGGTAGGATACTAAAATCAACAGTCACAATACTAAAATCACAAACTTCTAAAATTTGCAAGGGAAGTAAAATATCCCTACCCACACAATTTTTCGACACTGGGCCCGTACACAAATATACTTAGTTACTTACTTATATAGAATCCAGAATTTTAATGCAATGTTTCATTAAGCACTGATGGGTTTACGGTTCTTACCGGAGACAGCTAGATTAGTGTATTTTAGTTACTTTCATGGCGTAATGTCTTATGGAATTTTGCTATGGGGTAATGCGACTGATATTGAAGCTATATTTGTTTTGCAAAAGAGAGCCGTACGAGCGATTTATAACCTAAATTGTAAAGAGTCCCTCAGAGAAAAATTTAAAGAAATAAACATATTAACTTTTGCATCGCAATATATTTATGAGAATGTAATGTATGTGCATAAAAACATAAATAGCTTTAATAAGAATAAGGATGTGCATACTTTAAATACTAGGAACAAACATAAGCTTGTAATGCCAGTTACTAGACTCCACAGAATCAGTAATTCATTTATGGGGCAATGTATACGCTTTTACAACAAAATCCCAGAACATATTCAAAGTTTGTCAATAAACAAGTTTAAAAGTTTTATTAAAGAAAAACTGTACAAGAAGGGTTATTATAATATCAAGGAATACATGAATGAAAATAACCCCTGGGAATAGGGTGATCGCCACCATGCTGGTTCTATGAAAATATCATTTAAAAATTGTATAACCAAAATTATTGTTAAGTGAAATTATGTTTAAAAAAAAGTCCCGCTGGGTTTCTTGCTGGTTCTTCCCAGGACTGAGGTATTTTCCGAACCAGTGGTAAATAAAATATGACTTTCAATAAGTTTATGTAATAATCAATATTGAATAAAAAATTATTCTATTCTAATTCTATGACTTCCAGGAACGCCAATCGTGCTGTTTCATCTCTGATGCGGTGTAAATAATAACATACATAACATAAACACTCACGCCTGTCACCCAGAGGGGTAGGCAGAGACTATGGAATTCCATTTGGCACGATCCTGACACGCCTCTCTCGCTTCCTCCACATCCATATACCTACGCATACACGCTCGTCGGTTAAAGGTACTCTTAATTTGGCCCATTTTCAATATATCGCCTATTTGGTCGATAAACTTTCGCCTAGGGCGACCCTTCCCGACTCTGCCATTCACCTCTGCAACATAAATTTGCTTTGTCACTCTTTCCTCATTCATTCTTTCTACATGACCAAACCACCGAAGCATTCCTTTCTTAATCCTAGTCACAACATCATCTTGCAAACCACACATTTCTCTTATCACACTATTTCTCACCCTGTCATTCAGATTCAGCCCTAGCATACTACGTAATGACCGCATTTCTACAGCATTTATTCTACTCTCGTGCTTCTTCTGCCATACCCAACTTTCACTACCATACATTAAAGTAGGCACTAACACAGCATTGTGAATTGCCAAACGTGCCTTTTTGGACACATTCTGACTTTTCACAATAGAGTGTAGAGCCCCATTCACTCTATTTCCTGCATTCACTCGTCGTTCTATATCCTGATCATATCTACCATCCCTGCTAAACACACATCCCAAATACACAAACTCATCTACTTGCTCTACCAACTCCCCTTCTATTCTTATTTCACATATCGTTTTACTTTCTTCTCTTTCAAAAACCATAACTTTCGTCTTACTTGCGTTCACTTTCATTCCCTTTTCTTTTAATGTCCTGTTCATTAATGTAACCATCATTTGCAACTCGGCTGCCGACGACGCAAGTATGACTTGATCATCGGCGTACAAAAGGCATTTGACGGTTAACTCACTCATTCTTAACCCGCATTCTTCTGCTTTCAAATTTTCCAAACAACTGTCCATAAATAGGTTGAACAGCCACGGGGAAGCCACACAGCCCTGTCTGACACCTTTATGGATGCCAAACCAGTCCGAGTAGGCCCCGTTGATCCTGACACAAGCACTAGAGTCCCTATATGGAGACTTCAATGCCTGTATCAAGCCAGCGCTCAACCCAAATGAGTTCAGTGTTTGCCATAACACATCCCTATCCACTCTGTCATAAGCCTTCTCCAAGTCTATGAACGCACAAAAAACTTTTTGGTTTTTGGCCAAAAACTTCTCCGCGATCATGCGGATGGAAAAGTCCTGATCCGTACATCCCATTCCCTTTCTAAATCCCGCTTGCACATCCCAAATTTTTTCATCAGTTTCTTTCATAACTCTTTCAATTAGTACCTTAGCATACAGTTTTCCCACAATGCTAAGAAGGCTAATACCACGGTAGTTTTTACAGTCCTGCTGTGATCCTTTTCCCTTATATATTGGGACTATCACGGCTTTGCACCAGTCTCCCGGTACCCGCTTAAGTTCCCAACATAAATTAAACAAGGTGCACAGCAGGTCTGCCACCACTCCTTCTCCAGCCTTTAGCTTTTCGAGAGATACTCTATCATAACCAACTGCCTTACCTGCTTTCATACTTTTCATTGCTTTCATTATTTCATCTATACTTCTATCTCTATCTATTTCCTCTTCTTCCGGAATTTCTATTTCATTTAATTCAAACGTCTCATCACTCATAAACACGCTTTCAAAGTATTCCTTCCATCTCCTTAAACTCAAAACTTCGTCATTCAGAATACAGCCATTCTGGTCTCGTATAGCATTCATTCTAGGCTGTTTTGAATATCCCCTGGTAGTTCTTACGAGTTTCCAGAACATTTTAATGTTTGCCTGGAAGTTATCCGATATTCTTCTATCATTCATATCCGTTCTTTCTTGCTTTTTCCTTTCAACTACTTCTTTTACTCTCTTATTTAGGTGTCTAAAGACTGCCTTTTTCCTTTCAATATCATCATTCATACTGCTAGAATTACTAGCCTTGGTTGCTAGTAAAACTAGCCATGCTTTCTTCTTTGCTTCAACTTCCATCCGTACCTCATCATCCCACCATAACGTGTTAATTTTCCTTTCATTCGTTCTCTTACTTACACCACATACTTCGGAAGCTGCATCCACTAAACCTTTCTTGACATTATACCACACAGTCTCCAAGTCTAAATCATTCATACACAATTCAGCCATACCACTTATATTTTCTCTCAATCTATATTTGAACTTCTCTCTCACACCTTCATCTTGTAACCTCTCTGTTCTTATACGCTATAAAGCAGTGGTAGACACAGATGTCCGATGCCTCCAACGTCTGAAAAGACCATTAATTCGGCATAAGACCAAGTAATGATCCGTCCCTACGTTAGAGCCCCGGTAAACCCTTGTATCTACCACCGCGCTCCTCATTCTTTCATCAACAATTATGAAATCTATCATACTTCTATCATCACCTCTTTCCCATGTATACGTGTGAATCTTCTTATGACGATAGAAAGTGTTCGTCACAAAAAGACTCTTTTCCACGCATACGGCGAGAAGGCTTTCACCATTCTCATTTATACTTTCATCACCAAACGTTCCCAATATCCTTTCATAACCAAGCCTCCTCACCCCAACCCTTCCATTAAAATCGCCTAATATCACAATATTTTCATTTACCTTGCATTTCATTAGCACCATCCTTACCAAACTTAAACTGCTCTCGGATATAAGTGGGCTTAGACATGTCTGGGGCGTAGACCCCTAAAACAAACAACTTCTTTAAGCCCACTTTCATTCGTATCCATAGCAGTCTCGGGCTTACACATTCATACTCTTTCACACAATGACCCATTCTTTCTGAAAGGATGATACCGACTCCCTGGCATGCCCGCTCGGTCTCGTCTACACCAGACCAGTACGCGGTATACATGCCATGTGTAGTAGCATCCTTTCCCTTCCGTTTCGTCTCATTTACACATAACACGTCTATTCCTCTATCATGCATCATATCGCATACTTCATCCATCTTATCATTCATTCCTCCACATACATTCAATGTAGCCAGACGGGCTTCCGCAATCCACTTTTCGCCCCTCCGGGGGACAGAACGTGACGGGTGGCGAACCTCGTCGCCGGTTTTCCTCCCGGAGATTCTTCGCACCCCTGCCCCATTAAAGGGGCGCCGGGAACTCGGGGCCATTTCTTTAATTCTATGCCTCATGGTGCGAAAGTAGGGTGTGGTATTTTTTACGCCGCTACCACACGGCGAGGAGCCGAGTCAGTTCTTTCGGCTTTGTCGCTTGTTTAGCACCACCCGGGGGACACGTGTAGGGTGGGCCTAGGATTAGGTGGTCAAAGCCTACGGACGCGAGCGACTCATCCCGCGGTGTAGATGTAAATGGGTAGGGTAAATGGAGCGGTGTAAATGGGTTCAAATTTTCATTGCTTTGAAATAAGGACAATGGGACGGCACCTTCGTAACTAAAACCATCATCATTAAGAGCAGAAGCTGCATTTGTAATGCTTGCTGCATTCTTTTTCTCAATATTGGTTTGGGTTAACCTGCTTCTAGTAAGTGAGTTTAAATGCTAGGAGCATAAGTACACTCTGGAATTATATCTGCGTTGAATGCATAGATCCCAGTAGCATCAAATCCGGGTTTTAAATTTTTAAATTAGAGAGGGTAAGAGCTTTGCCACATACTGGAGTAAATATTATCCCGAAACTTAGTTTTGTCAGAGCTTTGTCTTTATTCTGGAACCAACATTTCTGAAGGTCTGGATACCAGTAATGCTCAAACACTATAAAAACAGCCTTGTCCGTGGGCTGCAGCTTGAGCGTGGTGTTACTTTTTTTTATAGGAGGGAGCAACCGAGCATACGGCTCACTTGATTGTAAATGATTACAGCCGCCCATGAAAAACTGTAACACCAGAGGAATTGCAGATGCATTGCCGGCCTGTTAAAAATGAGTACGCTCTTTTCTTGAAGGTCCCGAAGTCGTATCGGTCCGGAAAAATCTGCGGTGGTAGACGATTCCACAAGGAAGTTGTGTGAAGAAGAAAACTTCTTTTAAATCGTACAGTGGTGGACCACCAGTCATCCAGATGGTACGGATGGCATCGCGAGTTTTGTTGCGATGTGCGATGGTGAAATTGTGCGGCTGGATATATTCCGGACAACTCCCAGAGCACTCCCCGTGGTAAAAGCGATAAAAAACGCGAAGATCTCTTCGCAGTGCCAGTGAGTCAAGCCGAACGGAAAGAGTTCGGTCGCCGACGAGTCGAACAGCTCTGCGCTGGATGCAATCGAAGGCGCTGGCACTGGGGTGCCCCAACCCAGAGATGGGAACAATCTTCCACTTCCCTTGGCCCCACCGACCCTCAGGTTATACGAGCCGAATCTTGGGAGATACGCGCGGTACTTGCACGTGGCTCTTTCCCGCGCGCACACTCTTGACTTCCTACAAATGTTTAATCTCTTCCTTGTCCCAAATTTAACGTCCTTGTCCCCATTCTGGGGCTGACGGCACTATAACGCCTACGTCGTCGGGCCCTCCTACCTGCCTTGTCCTACGATCGTGCCACCTATGCGCTAACTCGCGCAACAGCCCATAGTTCACCACATTGCTGACGAGATCCGAGTAGTAAACTGGTCCCTGAACCGGACGAACTAGACCATCCATTATTTTCACTCTTAGGTCGTCATACAGAGGACATTCTCACAGAGCATGGTGAACGTCCTCCTCTGGCATACTGCACTCACACATACTAATTTCACACAGTTTCATGTTGCTCAGTCTCTTCCGAAAGCATCCATGTCCGGTGAGAATCTGAGAGGTTTGGTAGTCCGGTGAGAACCAGGAATACCTGAGTCTCAACGCCACGTCCGGGAAATATCAATGTAGCTCACGTCCTTTTGTATCACTCATCCATCGATCCCGCCAGGCGCCGATTACCTCAGTCCAGATTTCGCGCTTCCATTTACTCAACTCCTCTTTGGGCGCGGTCAAACGTGCTATACCCATCCTACCAGCACGGATGACCTCCAGGTCAGCACGGAGAACGCCAGCCAGCTCCGGTAAGGCCGCCGTGCTAGTGGATCGGGGTAGGCCTTGGTCAAAAATACAAGGGCCGGATCGCTGCGATTTCAGTAGTACGCTACGAACTGTGTTCATGTTCACATGCTCGTACCATCACTCTGCCGCGTACGTAAGCGTGGACACAAACACTCCTCTATAGATTAGTTTTAAACTCTGGTATCGTACACCCCGTAATGATGTAGATACACGATTCATCTTGCTGAATCCCTTGGTCGCTCGTTCAGAGATGTCGGATGCATGGTTGCACAAACGATAGTCCCGAGTGTAAAACTGCGCCTAGTATCTTAACGTTAGTCACAGTCTTAATAGATTCCCCACCAAGTTTAATTAACCTCTAACAGTCATGTTGGTCGACTTTTTTTAAAAAATACTAGTAATGTTATCAAACATTACTAATATTACCTTTAAACACTTTTTTGAGGAGGAAAACTCCAGTCGATTCCTTAGCCCCCACTCCCGTATAAGGTCCAAAGTGACTCTGGCCCTGGATTCGATACCCGCTCTCGTTCCCGCTTCAATCAAGATTGTAACATCATCGGCATAGGCAGTTATGGCTACTCCCTCGGGCAGAGGGAGTCGGAGCAGGCCATCCAACAGCACATTCCACAGTGTTGAGCCCAGCACGGAGCCTTTAGGCCATCCCATGGTTGACGTCTTCCACTCTACACGGTCCCGATGTACGCCTGGAGGTGAAGTAGTCCACCAATATTTTATTAATGTTGGGTGGACATCCACCCCTTTAGCTTGAGATGGGAACAGTATTCCATGTGCGGCCGAACCTGCGCCTTCTAATGTTGCAGACGGTATGCCGCCATGAAATACTGTCCCGCTCTGCTGAGCACTCCAAGCTTCTTAGGGGCCAATTTGATCTACTCTTCCAAGTGACCACAAAACTGCACGTCACTCGATATCATGACGTTGAGGATTCCGATACTGGCTAAGGCAATAAGGAGAGTGCCTTGAAACTGAGGAAATACAACGAAGAGGTTCTTTTTAGCGGTAAATGTGCAAACTTGTGCCTTCTCGGAATTGAACTCGACTAGATTCAGTCGACCCCAATCCGAGACTCGAGGTACCGCATGAGTTGGCAGTTAATAGTGGTTTCCATTACTTTGGAGAACAACGAGACGATAGCGATAGCCCTGTAGTTGGATGGATCTGAGCGGTTGTCTTTTTTAGGGATCGGGTGCACCAAAGCTGTCTTCCATGATTACGGGACTACGCCTAGGAAGTAGGGGTACCGGAAAAGACTCGTTAAAACTAGTGCCAACTATGGAGCACACGTCTTCAGCACAATAGGAGGGACGCCATGAGGCCCACTCCACTTGTTGACGTCCAGAGAGAGGAGTGCTCTGCGCACGGAGCGTTAGATAAACAGCACATTCTTCATGGAGCACTCACACCGCGGGATGGTCGGCGGTTTGTTTCCCCCATCATCGAGAGTCGAGTTGGACGCAATGAGAGAGTCCAGCAGATCAGCTTTATCCTTTGCGGCATGGGCCAGTGAGTCGTCCTCTATGTTCAGAGATGGGAGAGATGACTGACAGAAGTTCCCTTGGACAGCCTTGGTGAGAAACCAGAACGCACGTGTTCCCGAAGGAAGGCGAACTAGTTTCTCGACAATTCTGCCGATGTGCTATGACTTTGCCTTGACAATGACACTTGAAGAACCTGGAGGCGGAATTATACTTATTTTTAAGATATTTGCATTGCGAAACGTCGATGCATGAGCCCAGGCCTGGTAGCACTCTTGCTTATGGCGTAATGCAATTTTGCAGGAACGACCAAACCATGGCTGGGTTCTGCCTCTGATAGGTCCACAGATCATGGAATAAAGTTCCATTCGCTGTAGCACCACATTAGTGACAAAATCAGTAACAACGCTGGGATCATCCGACGAGAAGCAAACCCGCCTCCAAGGGTAGAATGCAAAAAAAGATCGCATCCCGTTCCAATTGGCTGACGACAACCTACAGAACGCAACAGCGATGAGAGCGTGAGTGGCATCTTACTCCAGGTCAGACTATGAGCCGAGGAGCGAAGAGGGCTATCGACGGAGACCTGATATCCGTCTAGATGAGAGGTCAGCAGAAAGTCCAACTAGGAAGATACATGATCTTCCACATCTAGGATCCGCGTAGGCGAGGTAACTAGTTGTGTTAGACCATATGCCAAAGCAAAGTCATAAACAGATCTACCCGGATGATGGGTCAAACGAGAACCAAGCCATTCAGCGTGGTGGACGTTAAATCCACCAAGCATCACGATCTCTGTGGATGGGAGCTATTGTAGCATGGAGTCTGCAGCCATTTGGACGTGGTCGATGAGTCGGTCTGTGTCGGCATTGCCGCTATGGGATCTATAGAAGCACCCTTAGATGCGGGGATGGTCGTCGCTGTCTACGCGCAACCATAAGATGGACAGTTCCGTACGTTCAAGGCTGCTGAGGCATCAAAAACAGATGTCCTATCTGAGGTTCCCCCAACCTCCAGCCCGGGGCACAAAGGAGTATTCTAATTTGTTTGATGCTCAGCGAGGTATTGTCCATCACCGGGGGTGCTGGCCCATCCTGGGGTAGTGTATTATTTAACACCGCTAGCATGTTAAGGGCGGGGGTGGGGGGAATAGGGCCTCTGGCCATCTGCAACCAGAAGAAATGCAGAAGCAGATCTTCTACTTCACGCTGGTCTTCTGTGAGGTCGTGGTGCCACCCCAGTTCGAGCCGGCCCATACGTGTAAAAGCAAAGGCTGTCGTGTGACCCTACCACTGTTAATGTTACTTGGAAGGCAGAATAGAGCGATGTCGTGATTATCTGCTTGTCTACAATACCTTAATCCAAGTGGCTAAATCCATCACAGATCAATAAACATGGACCTGGGGTCTTGAATTTTGAAAAGTTTTGTATCCATTTCACAAAGGTTTCCGAGTTCATACTGCAAAATACCTGGGGGTAAATTATCTTGCCACTCTGGTTTCAATCTATTTCCTTTGAAGTGGGATAAGTGTTATGGTACCAATGTAAGCGTCTATTGTATTGTGGTATCTTAAGGACTGCTGTTGTTAAAGGGTACGTCATTACCTGATTCCAAGTTTCTATGATTTTTTTTATCCATTTTATGAATAAACAAAATTCATAGAAATTTTACGTTATGAACCAACTAACCTATACAGGAATTATGAACACACAATAATTTAAATTCTGAATTCAGATTTATCGAGCGAGCCCCAAGAATGGGTGGTACGGTTTTTCCCATAGCATTTATACAGGATACAATGGGTACATTTTCAGCATGCTACGAAGCTAGTGTGTGAACTCGTTTTATACTTTTTGAGCCAAAACTAGAGGAATTTTGTGAAGCATTGATTAACGGCCCTTTTCATCAATGCTATAAATTTGAGCCGTTTTATCTCGCACAGCCGATTTCTCCATTATTTGCTTCAGTGTTTCAATATAATCATTCACCACAAATTTGTTAATCTTCTGTGCCCTGGCAGGATCTAACTTCTAAAAACTTTTAAATCCTATTAATTAGTCACGACCAACTTTAGCTTTTCCTTCAGTTAACTTAGGTATACGAATTTTGTTGAGTTGGCAATAATGATCTACAGATATTCCTATTAATTAGGTAATCCTAATTATTTCTTATATTTATGCGAACTATGATACTCAATTTATTTACAAGAATTCACTAATTCATAGTACACGATACTTACACGTGATTTATCATCTGTAAACAGGTCTGTAGTAGTCTGTACTATGAGCTAAGCATTTGGTCGAGGACTTGGCCGATATCAGATAACTCGAGCTTAAACTCAAACTTCATTACGTCAAAATTTGACGAACCTACAATGGTTCAGACCACGTATGGGTAACCTTCGACATGTTGAGCGCCAAACTTTAGCGTGCAAATACGTTCGCGGGCCGCGTTTAAAAGTACTTAGTGCATTTTAAACTAGTGATTATATTTTTGCGATAGATATTAGACATGAAATAATACGACAATGTTATTATAGTACAATTTATTAAAATAACAAAATGAAATTTAATAAAATGGTATATTATAATTAAATCGTTATTTTTTTTTAATTAATTTACAATTGTTACAAACTACGAAAGTTAAATACACCGAAATACCACAGAATACCAGCGTGAAGTATAGGTTTACCTCGGCGTTTCGCTTGGTGAGTGCAGGTGGCCGGAGGCCCTTTTTACTGGAAATGAGGCATTCCATCTTAGTCCTCACGGGTGACAACGCATCTGCATTTTGATTCGCAAACGAGGATAGATGTAGATGTCTATGGGCGGCAGCAACCACTTACCATCAGGTGGACTGTGTGCTCGTTTGTCACCCTTATCCTATAAAAGAAAGAGACACTTGAGCTTGACTTTGGGAAACTAATCCATCGATATTTGGATTAATTCCACTGATACAAAGACGTAAAGAATTTTCCTAATTATCGTCAGTCAGTCTTGTACGATGTTTTGATTTATTAACTTTCATCAATGAAAAAAACTGTTCGCATTTATAAGTACTGCCAAATGCACAAATCAATCTTCTTGCGAATTTTCTAAGCTGCAGAAAATTATCTCTTTCTAGGTATTTTTTGTAGAAATCGCACAAATCTACGTCTTCAAATTCGGATTTTAGGAGTGAATTTTCTTGAATCTCGATCAACTCCATTTGTAAGTGTATTGGAGCATTTTGTACATTATATTTTGTAGTAGCAAATAAACTGAAACAGTCTTCCATGTTTTTGAAGTCGCCAAATTTGTTCGAAAATTGTTCCGACAATAACTTGAGTGCTTCAGCATATTGAGCATAAGCAATATTTTCATATGCAGAGAGCGTGTTGAAATGGTAACTGTTACCAGACAGCATCTGTGACTCCCACAAGCGTAGTTTGATCTGAATCTGAAATCTGAATCAAATGGCTGTAAAAATTATTTACTAACTGTCCTTGTTTTTGAAGTTTCGGAATTAAATTAGCATGGAACGCTGTTTGATTTTAAGCTTAAAATTATATTTTTAACTTCGTCTATGTTCGTATATAGTAAAACAAAGGAATGTAATGGTACCGGATTGTTATCTACGAGTCTATTAAGTGTCTCTTTGATATTCTGGATTTTATTGGCAGGTTGGATTCCTATATTTAAGAAATAGCTATTTATGCTAGGCGTCCACTACAGCAGAAATGCGTCGCATCGAAGCGAGTCGCATTTATTCCTAGTGCGTCCATCTCTGACGAATCGAATCGAATTGTTCATTCATCGCAAATACTTCATCAAAATAGGTCGTATTTGCGTCATGGACAGCTCGGATGAAGAAATGTTTTTATTTCAAACACTTTTTGATGAAGAAGAGGAGAAAAGAAAAACATTGTAGTAGCAGCAACAATTGCTTTACATAACTTTTTGAGAAATAGCGAGACTTATTGGTCAGAAGAAGATTTGAGAGAAAATGTATATACTCGGGGGTAATGCGTCTCAAGCCGTATTCGAAATTCGAGGTTTCTTTGCATTCTAATGCAGGTTCAGTTCCATGGCAAACAAATATTGTGAGGAGAGGATTCCAGCATCACAGTTTGTAAAATATACAGAGTGGCCAAAAAGTCGTGGATCAAATGCAACTAGGGGTTAGATGAGGTCATCAGCTGCAAAAAATTGTTCCACGGGGGATCCTTAAGTCAACCCCTGCAGTTATAATTTATTTTATGTTTTATGAGAAAATTGACTTTTTTTACTAATTCTTACTAAAATTCGAAAAAATGTACACCTATATCTTTTTTGTAATTTTCAATAGATTGGTACAGATGAGTCCATGCGTTAGACATACTACTTATGGTTGTTTATCGGGTGTGTTAAAGAAAATATTAAGTTTTATGAATTCTTTTTTCTAAAATCATAACTTTTTATTTACTTCGGAACCCACTGTGGAAAAAAAATACTCTACCGAAAAGTGACCCTGTATTACAAGTTTTGGCGCATTTAATAGGCATTCTGAAAAGGTATTACACATGGCCATGAGTGGCTCTAATATCTTTCTAGAACGAAAAAACAAAACAACGATTGTGAAATAATTGTTTTAGTAAAAGAAAACATTTTACAATAAATGCTCAAAATTCCTACCTCTGACCATAATACATAATCTGCACCGTCTAATAAAATTCCTACGTAACCTACGGAATGCACCTCTGTTATTAATAACTTGCACCCTAGCAAATTCGAGCTTTTGTCGTAACTCTTGTTCGCTATTATTCTCTCCTTGATAAACTATTTCTTTAAAATAGCCCCAAAGAAAAAAATCTAATGGATTTAAATCGGGCGACCGGGGTGGCCACGCAATAGGTCCACCTCGACCAGTCCACCGGTTGGGGAAGCGCTCGTTCAAATGATCTCTAACTGCTCGAGCGTAGTGAGGCGGGGCGCCGTCGTGTTGCAGCCACATTTCTGCTATTCTTGCTTCTGGAATCTCAGCTTCGTTAAGAATTCGGTTTAAATTATTTTGTAAAAATTTTAAATACAGAGCACCATTCAGCCTTGCAACAGCACCAACTGCTGGCCAATTATACTAGCCCACATGTTTATACCAAACAGATGCTGGAATCGCTCATTTCTTATGATATGGAGGTTCACTCTGGAGTAAAAATGTAGGTTGTGGATATTGAATACTCCCATTCTTCTAAAATTTGATTCATCCGTCCATAATACCTTGTTGAAGAACTGCGGATCCTCTCTGTGATATCTTAGCATCTCTCTGCAAATCCTCACTCTAGGTTCATAGTCACCGGGTGCCAAAGCTTGCACCCTTTGCACGTGGTAGGCGTGATATTTCTTTCTTTTAATGATTTGTTGTACCGTCGATCTTGGAATCCCGAGATTACGGGATATTTGGCGTTGACTTATACCAGAATCCAATCTTAATTCTCTCAGCACTTCATTTTCATTTTCAAATCGCACCGCTGGTCTGCCTGCTCTCGAAGCATGCTGACCGGGTAAGACTCCCTCCGTGTACGAATTATGTACGCGCATAAAGACCCTGTAGTGTAGTGTAGTGCAGCAGCCATCTTTCCACCTTAGTAGCCAATCTGTCCGATTCCGAATCTAGTCCGATTCACACAGCACTGGATATAGGTAGGCAATCTATCACAAGTCTAAAAAACAAAGCGTAGGTCAAAGGAAAGAAACTGATCACAAGTCGTCATAAAACCGAGAAAAAGAACACGTGCGTAGTCACAGGCAGGAAGCAAGTCACTAAATAACACTAAACATTCTAAAGAAAGATGCTCACGCGCATCCCCCGGCCACCACCCCGGCCTTTTGTTTCCTAGAAAAGATATTGCTACCTTGTAATGTCGAAACTCGGAAGGTGCTGAATGAAGGAGACGTGTTGCTTGTACAAGAACTTTAATTATACTGTTCCTATTCTATACTTAATACTAATGTTATAAATGTATATTGTCGGAGGTAAAGGGGAGTCTACAGGGCACTACACCTCCCACCGACAAAAAAAATTAATGATTACATTTTTTTTATAAAAATATTTTCTTATATTTTATTTTACATTTCAAGATACTTTTATTTAATTCACTTTTTTATTAACTTTATATATTTACTTTATTCTTCGGTAATTATTATTTATTTTTCATTTTACTGCATGGCATTAAATATCATTAATAATAATATTCATCAAATAATTGTGTCTTTTCTTTCACGTACACAGCTCGCGTATACATAATTAAGAAAATGGCTAATGTATATAGTCCTTTCTATGATTCTCATTTCACTTAATAAAATTTGTTACGTACGAGTAACTTAGTCATTAAAATTATACGTCTTTTGAGAGAAGAATTATATTCTTTATATGTACATATTTTTAAGAATCGAGGCTCACTATTTAATCATATATCATAAATAAACTATTTAAAGCCCTTAAATGCTTTTCTAAAAGAATAATTTCAAAATATTATAAATCTTTTAGTTTGCTGCGGTCATTCAATTTAACCAAAAATTTAATTATTTCATTTCATATTAAGATGAACAGAACAAAGAAGTCAATGTTAAGCAACGTAATAATTTTCAATAACAATAACATAATCACATAACAAAAGACAGGTCAAAATACAAATTGCGATCCCAGCTGCGTAAGCGATTTGTGACACTTTTGTTTTCAATTCCAAAGTACGTTTATGGGAAAGTTTGCGATTACATCGTATGATGATCACGCTATTTTAACATAAGTTGTACAGTGTTATTATTACATACATATATGGATACATGTAAAATAATAGATTTAAATTTCTTATTTATACATAATTTTAGATAGTTACATTAATTTTACATCCATCAAAAAATGCGTTAGTTTTTTTTTAAATTACAATTTCTAGAAGTATGATATTTACTATATCGTTTACAAAACATAATTGAATAATCACTGTAACACCTATCAACTTTACACAACAAAACATAAAAATTTAAACATTCAAAAGAACACTTTTAATTTTTAAGTAGGTTATTACATAACTTTAATGTCCCTGCTTTTATAAAAGAAAAGAAAAACTAACACTTCTTAATAATACCGAATTGTTTTAACCCCTTTCAAATTCAATACTTATACTTAAATAAAATTTACTATAGAAAAAAACATGTGATATAAGGAAATGTGTCAATGAGAATGACACGTTTTGGTCACACAATTCAATAGTTTAGCTTGATTCATTTTTTATTTTTACTTTTGGTTAACTATTAGGTATTTATTTAACTTCTTAATTAGATATTCTTTATTACATAATTTTACCATAACTTTCAAAATGTTTTATTATGAATACACTTAAAATGTATCTGAAAATTCTAGTATTAAACACTTTTTAATTTAAGTATTAAATATTTTACATTGCATTGTGTCATAATAAATTTACATACATTACCAAGTATTTATTATTATAAATGTTATTTATCATTAAAAGTCGTAAACGCATTAATACCTTTTTAAGATTACATGACTCCTAAGGAATGTGTTTATCTCATTTGAAATATAGATTTATGAAAAAATAGGTTATTACACAAATATAAGTTTGTATAGCAAAATATATGTTTGTATAGTATTTTTAGTATATAATAACATAATATTAGGTTTCATTGTCTATAATAAAAGAAAAAAAACTATTACATTATGAAACTTATATAATAGCCATAGATTTTAAAAAGCAATTTGTTAACCAAATTCAGTTTAAAATTGTTCAACTTTTACATAAACAAAAAAAAAACATAACATAAAATAGAAAATTTAAGGTTAAATTATTAATTTAAGAAAAAAATCTTGTAATCTAAATCTTGTCTTCATATAAAATATACGCGAAAATGTGTTTGTTTTTTCATATTTAATTTTTGATGTTTTTGTGTACATGTGGTTGTGTGTCTATAATTACAACATGTTTAATTTGTGAGTGTTATATAATTGCCTGTATTTAATTAATATTAGTTGGCTGAAATGTGCGCCATGCACTGTACTTTATTGTATAAATATAATATTTATTTATACTCTACTCTGATTACGTTCGTACCTCTAATTTATTTCAACATCTCCTTCCCAATTTTTTTTTATTATGTTGAATTTTGAACTTTGATTAATTGATTCTATATAATACGAAACAATCTTTTATAACTATTTATTATTTTTATAACGTAATTATTATTATTACGTGTATAATATGTACCTATTACAATAATAATTTATATAATGATTTTATTTTTTAAGCCCTATACTCTATATTATTGCGATTATGGATAAAATATATTATTTGCTATATGATTATAATACGTGGATTATATAAGGTATTTATTTAATTATACATGTAGTTATGTGGATCGATCCTATAGGTACAACATGTGCAACTAGTAGGTAGCATCTTGGGTAGCATCCTAGTAAAGAAATGCAAATAACTACCTATCTCACTTTATAGATGCGCTCACTTTATAGTATGCGCACAACCTTGAGGTCAACTTTTAAGTCATTTTAAAAGGACTCCAACAATTGTCACGGAGGAAAACTAAGTTCACACTATGATCCAACGAAGGATGTGACCTCTATGTACCATTATTGAGGGCAACAAATTTAAGACTTCTCTGGTCCCCAACAGTACTAATATGATTAAACTTGTTCACATCTCACTTGTACTGAAGGTATTGTTCCCTAGTTCCCGTTACTCCCGATTTTATCATCCAATCATGGAAACATACCCTGCTCGAGGACTATATGCTTTACCAGTGATGGACGTTCCCGTATCTCTCCATTACTTGTTTAACAAGGTCAACATAATATGTTTTATTTCTATTCTCTTAATAAACCTTTTTGCTTCTTTATTTATACATGACCGTGTTTTTTTTAACATCTTAATATCTGTTTGAGTGTATCGGGTATTTTTATTCACTTGCATGCTCCACTTCCATATACTAATTTGCATTATTCTCGCTCATAATGAGTTCCATACCAAGAGTTTAAGCATTCATCAATATTTGGGTGATCAGTCCAATATTGAGAAAACTTAGCAACTCGATCATTCGTATTCACACTTTCGAACATTCTTGTCTTCCATTCCTCATATCTTTTAATTACATACATTCTAATTTTGTACAAATGGGATAACATTTTTGTCAGTCAATTTTTTTTGCCGTTTTTAACTGTTAAGGAACATTACTATTAAACCTCTTAACTATTTTATTTTTTATTTTACAGTATTTCATTATTTTCATATTTATGTTAATACAATGACAGGTCATTTCTTATTTATTTTTTGATATTATTATTTTCGTCTTTATTAGAATATTGTTATGATTTATTTTTATGCACCTGTTCATATATCGCATATTGCTCTCTATTGTTTTAAGATAAGCTCATTGCATAACATTACATGTCATATTCCTAGATATATCATTCATAAGAAAAGTTTAGCAGACATTTTATATTCACTGTGTAAAGATTGATTCTTGTTACATTTTAATTTCGAATTGAAATTGAATTTAACTTATCTAGATTAGTTTGTGGTCGTTAAAAAGAAAAAGTGTTATTTTAACTATAAAATATGAAAAAAATAATTTATGATGAACTATGGTAAATTTAAGGGCGTAAAAATGTAATCAATCACATTATTTCATTAATTTTTGCACGACACAGTAATATAATAATATAATACAATAACTGAATAAAAGTGAATATAAAATCGTCTTGTACCTTAAGAGCCCTCTTACATTTCGGCGTTTCGCAAATTTAGGTATTTTACGCACCAAGCGGGCGGTGAACTACGCGACCGATACTTTCTTTCATATCTATTCACTCGCTCGCACTATAACACTGTGAGTATGGCGATTAAACGATCTTGATCTTCCATAATACAAAGTTTTCTTAGGATGGACTTCAGTGGATGGAATATTTTTTGGTGTGTCATTTTAATTTTATCTTATTAATTTATTATTATATAATTTATTATTTATTATTATATACCATTTTGATATATTATTCATTATTTATGAAATTTAGTGTCAAAATAAGTACACATAAATATTTTAATTGTTACGCTGTAATCGAATGTTAATAATCGATTATGTCTACTACCGGTAGAATAGTGGTATAAATAAATAAACGGTTGCAACCTGTTTTAATAAATATAACAACCAAATGTAACTAATATTTTTTTAATCGGTACTTACAGTCAATTACTATAAACAGTGGTACTATAAACATTTTATAATTTAATATATCATGTATAAATGAAACTAGCCTCTACAGATGTAGAGGCTAGTTTAACTTTAACTTAACAGTGGTAGAGCCAGGCGGCAGCTTTTGCTGTCGCACGGATGGGCCGGCTCGAACCGGGGTGGTACCACGACCTCACAGAAAACCAACGTGAAGTAGAGGTTCACCTCTGCGTTTCGCTTGGTGAGTGCAGGTGGCCGGAGGCCCTTTTTACTTCCATGTGAGGCAAAGGCCAAATGAGGCATTCCATCTTAGTCCTCACGGGTGACAACGCATCTGCATTTTGAATTGTAATAGAGGATAGATGTAGATGTCAATGGGCCGCCTATAAGAAAAATATTTGCTGCGACGGCATTGACCGAACTTTTCTCGATTCGATAATTTCAGGCAGTACACACTTTTCATAAAAAGCTTGTAACTTGGGTAACATATTGAAAATCTAAAATTGGTCGTATTTGTAAATTTTTAGTACTTTTACTGCATTAATCTGGGCCAATACATATTATGGCAAGTATTCAGACATTTTTATTTGCTAAATGAAGCTGGCCTTGGATTTGGTAAAACCAGTCATTATTTTGATTTAATGTTACACTTGAATCACTGAATTTATAACTTTTAACTTCTTTTTTGTCGAAAGGCCGTATCAAAATCTATTCCGAAAGCTGAAATAGGATATTTAACTTCAATAAGACCGTTGCTGTATAAACCATTAGGTGAAGCCCTGAAATAACAATGATCTAGGTCAATGAATAGACCACATTTTTCTATAATAATATTTTTTTGTTTGCTCAATTGTGCACATGCTGCAGACTCGTTGTCCCTACCATGTTTAATGGAAGAGACGTGATCTAAATTATAACTATATAAAATAGTTTTAAACCGATCGATCAAAAATTGCGGTCGTAGTTGACAATGTTCTAGTATGCAGGCAATCGACGCACACTACGATAGTAATCGACGCACACTACGGTAGTATCGAAACCATGCAGCGCCCGAAATAAATGACGCAGGTCCACCCTCGGCAAGCGCTCGCGCGTTAATGATCTCAGATGGCCGACGCAGTTAAATATATAGTACTTTTATTTAATTAATTATAATATAATAGTAACGATTTTAAAAGTAAAAATAATAGCATAGTTTAAGCAAATGTTGATGATTATTTTGGTATAAATTTTACGTCTAAGTGATGTAGAACTTCGGAAATATAGAGGCTTGCATCGAAGCTTTTTTTGTCGTTTTTTGAATTATGTCGAATTTTTTTTCCTATTGTGAAAAGCATATAACGAAAATGTATTCCATTATTATTCAAGTGAAGGATATTTGGGAGATAAAAATATTTTTTTTGATGGTCGATATTCAATAGAATCTACAAATTAGAGCTCCCAAATCATGTCTTCCAGAGTTTTTGCCTAAACATGCATCGGGAGAATGATTATTACTGATTAAATAAATAAGTTATCTAAAATCCATTCCGAGCTTATTTGAGGAGAGAAAACGAACTATTTTTACCAGGTAATTGTTATTTCAAGAAATGAACGATAAACATAAAATTTCAACGAGGAAACCTTGTAATTTCGCGTTTTTTTGTAATACGCCTCTTAATAAAAATATGCCACAGAAGTATACATACGAGTACGTAACTTAATTTATAAATATTGCGTTTTGATTATTTTTCCAGATACAGTAATGAAAATATTAAAAAAGTCAATTTAATCGTAAACTATCTGATACTTACTTTCAATTTAAACATATATAGGTAACACATTAAATACAGAATATTGATTACATAACTTTAACTTTAAAAAAAAAATATTTGTTGTGTGTTTGTGTGTGTAATTATTATTGCAAAAAGAATATAAAAACAATCTCAAATTGATAAATAAAGTTCTAAATAGAATTAAAATCACACAGGTGCGAAGTTACCTCTTAATATCTTCTTTGTTCTTTCTGACTCAAATTTCATATTCTTCTGGGCTAAGCTTGCTAGGGTACAACTGTTGTTCCTTTCTTCATTATACTTCTCATAATTATCACTATTAAGTATTTTAATTTTCATATTACCTTTGAAATTTTCATAAAGTTTATCTTTTTAAGTTGATCTTCATTAGTTTATTAAATACTTTTTGTAATTTTCTTTAAAAAATAGTAATATTGTGTCCTTTTCTTATATTCTTATTATTTTTCGTCACGTCCGGTATTGTGTCCATTCCGTTAATAATTTTCATAATTTAATTTAGATTTCGTATAATATTTTTTTCTTTTAAGTAATAGGCCCCGGCGGTGCGCGTGCATTGTCGCAGCGCACCGCCTGGCAGGGTCGCCATGTAATGTCGAAACTCGGAAGGTGCTGAATGAAGGAGACGTGTTGCTTGTACAAGAACTTTAATTATACTGTTCCTATTCTATACTTAATACTAATGTTATAAATGTATATTGTAGGAGGTAAAAGGGAGTCTACAGGGCACTACAACCTGAACTGACGGGCGAACTGGCCTTTTATTGATAAAGGATGAAATGGTTAGTGTGAAAGAGAGAGTTTTTGTTATTAATTGTAGTTCCAGTTTATTTTTAATAGGCCTAACCGAGACTTACGGTTGGACTTACTTTGGCCTTGTTACGAATTATCGTCCTCGAAAGATATCAAAGCCATGCATAGCCATGTGTAATAACTTATCAGAATCCCAATTAAATGCGACAAAATTTGTAATACAGGGTCACTTTTCGGTGGAGCACACCGTGGAGGGGTGCCTTGCTTGGGCGGAGCACCGCCGTGTCCTCGTAGCGGCGATAGGCGGCGGCGACCTCTCGCGTCCGGCCCTGGTCGAAGCCATGGTCCGGAGCGAGACGGAATGGGATGCCGTCACCACCTTCTGCGAAGCAGTGATGCTAGCGAAGGAGGTGGTGGAGCGGGAGAAGGAAAGAGCAGCAGCTTTCCTTCCCGGCCGCCGCGGGAGACGCCCCGGGCGTCGGGGGCTACGTCGTGGCCCCCGGCCACCGTAGGCGCGGGCCTGTGGACGGCGAGCAATGGGTAGCTCGCCGTCCGTCCGTCTAACGACGACAGGCCGTGTCGACGGCGCATTTTGTTCCACGCGCGCCTCAAAGAGCTGTCAGCAGCGTGAAGGGGCCCGCAAGGGCCGACGCCTGCCGGGGCTGCGGGCTGTTCGAAAGAGATACCGCGGCTCCGGAACGTAAGGGCACTGAAGGAACACGGATGGTTTTTAGTCAGTAAAAGTCTGACACTCCCTTCCGCTCCACCCACAGCGAAAGGCGTCATTAGATGATTTTCCATCCGCAAAAAAAAGGGTCACTTTTCGGTAGAGTACTTCTTTTCCACAGTGGGGTTCGAAGTAAATTATCAAGGAGAGAACAATAGCGAACAAGAATAACGACAAAAGTTCGAATTTGCTAGGGTGCAAGTTATTAACAACAGAGGTGCATTCCGTCGTAGGTTACGTAAGAATTTTATTAGTCGGTGCAGATTATGTATTATGGTCAGAGGTAGGAGTTTTGAGCATTTATTGTAAAATATTTTGTTTTATTAAAACAATTCTTTCACAACCGTTGTTTTGTTTTTTCGTCCTAGAACGATATTAGAGCCACTCGTGGCCATGTGTAATACTTCTTCAGAATCCCTATTAAATGCGCCAAAACTTGTAATACAGGGTCACTTTTCGGTAGAGTATTTTTTTTTCTACAGTGGGTTCCGAAGTAAATAAAAAGTTATGATTTGAGAAAAAAGAATTTATAAAACTTAATATTTTCTTTAACACACCCAATGAACAACCATAAATAGTATGTCTAACGCAAGGACTCAACTGTACCAATCTATTGAAAATTATAAAAAAGATACAGGTGTCCATTTTTTCGAATTTTAGTAAGAATTAGTAAAAAAAGTCAATTTTCTCATAAAAACACAAAATAAATTATAACTCTGCAGGGGTCGACCTTAAGGACCCCCCGTAGAACAATTTTTTGCAGCTGATGACCTCATCTAACCCCTAGTTGCGTTTGATCCACGACTTTATGGCCATCCTGTATATATAACGTATATGCCCTATGTAATTGTAAAATATATATAAGGTATGTGAGGGTAATATGGTCACCTTAAGCTTTGTCGCCCTAAAAAACCAAAACTAGGAGTTCAGAGACAAAACTACAAAGTCGTATACTATAATTAATATATTAAGAAGAAAATAGCAAACAAGCCTTTGCAATAATTAAAAACACTTCAAAAAATGAACTTTTAAAAAACTAACTACACTACTCAATACTAAAATCAACTAATATTTTTTCTATATTCTCAACTGTCATTTTTGGCGCCCTTTTGACACTTTTTTTTATAGGATAAGGGTGACAAACGAGCACACAGTCCACCTGGTGGTAAGTGGTTCCTGCGGCCCATAGACATCTACATCTATCCTCTATTACAAATCAGAATATTATATTATAACAAAGATAGAATGCCTCTTTTCCACTAAAAAGGGTCTCCGGTTCTCTACACTCACCATAAGAAACACAGCAGCATTAAGCTTTTTTTTTTATAGGAGAGGGGGCAAACGAGCATGCGGCTCACCTGATGGTAAGTGACTACCGCCGCCCATGAACAACTGCAACACCAGGGAGGGAATTGCAGATGCGTTGCCGGCCTTTTAAAAAGGAGTACGCTCTTTTCTTGAAGGTCCCTAAGTCGTATCGGTCCGGAAAAATCGCTGATGGTAATCGATTCCACAAGGAAGTCGTGCGAGGAAGAAAACATCTTCTAAATCGCACAGTGGTGGACCGCCAATTATCCAGATGGTGTGGATGGTATCGGGAGTTCTGCCGCGATGTGCGTTCGTGAAATTTGGCGGCTGGGATTAATCCGAACAATTCCTCAGAGCACTCCCCATGGTAGATGCGAAAGAAAATGCAAAGAGATGCAACATCTCTTCGCAGCGCCAATGAGTCGAGCCGATCGGAAAGGACTCGGTCGTCGACGATTCGAGCCGCTCTGCGCTGGATGCGGTCAAGTGGAAGGAGCTGGCACTGGGTAGCCCCTGCCCAGAGATGGGAACAGTATTCCATGTGAGGCCGAACCTGCGCCTTGTAAAGTTGCAGGCGGTGTGCCGGCATGAAATACTGTCCCGCTCTGCTGAGCACGCCAAGCTTTTTAGAGGCCAATTTGGCCTTCTCTTCCAAGTGACCACGAAACTGCACGTCACTCGATATGTCGACGCCGAGGATTCCGATACTGGCTGAGGCAACCAGGGGAGTGCCTTGAAACTGAGGAGGTACGACAAAGGGGTTCTTTTTAGCGGTAAACGCGCAAACTTGTGTCTTCTGAGGATTAAACTGGACTAGATTTAGTCGCCCCCAGTTCGAGACTTTGTCCAGCAACTACTTTACTACTATTTTACGCTGGTATTCTGTGAGAGCGTGGTCCTTCCACGGTCCAGCCGACCCATTCGTGCTACAATTATACTATTAATATAGCTGCAGCATGGCTCTACCACGTAGAAAAACTTGCTTGTATTTTACCTTTTCTCGATATATACTCTTTTCCCAAATTTCGTAAACACTTTCTCTTATTATCTATCCATTCATCAAAATGGTTTTTTTCCTAACATTCCCTTTATCTTTCCTTGATTGTTGACTTCGGCCGCTTCTGATGGGACTATTGTTTGAAATTCCTGACAGTGGCCTATTGTTCATTGTTGTATACATCAAGCAGCTAGAGATACATGCTGGTGAGGGTTGACTTGAAATATCGAACGCTGATAAATTTTCACAATAATTTTAACAGTTGTAGTTCAAGTGATTGATACTATAAGTAGAGGAAATGTTTCTCAAGATTTGCAGTTGAGTTGAGTCTGTTGCTACTTTTAAGTTATTGTAAAAGATATATTTTATTTGCTAACTCATTCAGTTCTGATTCATTAAAACTTTTTGGTAACGAAGATTCTGAAACAGTAATAGTTTTAATTTAATTGCTTATAAGACCCAATTTTAGAAAAGAATTTTGACATACAACATTGAATTTAAGAAAAAAATAAAATAATAGCTACGTAAAGTATAGCATGTCATCATACAACAAAGTTTTGAATAACAACTCTCGAAGTAAAATGTTGTATTTATTTTATGATTTTATTTTTATTTATTTTTTTAATTTAAGAATTAGGTAACATATGTATAACATAATCTATGCTCTGTGAACCCTGTACTAGGTAAACCTGTCTTACAGGGTTCCAGACCTTCCATATTGTAATATTAGTCATTGGTACATAATACAATTACAACCAAACGTAAAAGGAATAATTAACACAGTTAGAAACAAACACAATATAGAAAAATACACTCAAATCTATATAGTACAAAATATGACAAAAACAATGGGTAAGCGATAAAATTTGTTTAAGATAAATGGATAAATAAGTTTAAAGCTTATTTGTTAAACGTGAGTTATGTATGAGGGACAACGTGATTGGCAGGTGGTTAGGAGTTTTTATTTCATGTTTTGAAAGTGTAGTTATGAATGTCTAATGGGATATATTAAGTAACACAAATCGAATTACAGAATTTAATTTTCTTATTTTGCTTATTTTACTGTCGTCAACAAATTTTCGGTCTGATCGTAATCTAGTGACAATAACCAGGCGTGTAACCTTTTTTTTACACAAGTAATAATTCAGTGGAAAAATGTCCAGTTCTCTGTGTAATTTGTTGTAGAGATGTGGGCCAAGGAAGCATTGAAAATGATGGGAGAAAGCAGTGTTAAATTTAGAAACCGGACATATATTATGAGCTCTTCTTTTTATTTTATATAGTTTTGGATCAAATAAGGTGGATTTATGTTGCCTGAGAATACTACTTAATACAAAAAGTTGACGAACTGTTAATAATTGACAGTTAGAGTAGAGATGTTTAGTAGGGAACTGAAATGATTTATAGGTCATTACCTTGATGATCGATCTTTGAGCTCTTTCTAGTGAGATAATCATACTTTTAGAGGCTCCTCCCCAGACCGAATTGCAATAAGTGAATATAGATTGGCATAAGGTAAAGTATGCTGTTTTTAAAAGAGTTATATCTGAAATCTGTCGTAATTTATTAAAAACCCAAACTAATTTGCGAATGCGTGCTGATACAGTATTAATATGATATTGCCAGTTGAGTTTTGACATACATACATACATAAACACTCACGCCTGTCACCCAGAGGGGTAGGCAGAGACTACGGACTTCCATTTGGCACGATCCTGACACGCCTCTCTCGCTTCCTCCACATCCATATACCTACGCGTACACGCTCGTCGGTTAAGGGTACTCCTAATCTGGCCCATTTTTAATGTATCGCCGATTTGGTCGATAAACTTTCGTCTAGGGCGTCCCTTCCCGACCCTGCCGTTCACTTCTGCAACATAAATTTGCTGTGTCACTTTTTCCTCTTTCATTCTTTCTACATGACCAAACCACCGAAGCATTCCTTTTTTAATCCTGGTCACAACGTCATCTTGCAAACCACACTTTTCTCTTATCACACTATTTCTCACCCTGTCATCTAGATTCAGCCCTAGCATACTCCTATACGGAGATGCTTGAGTTTTGAGTCCAGATAAATACCTAGGTATTTACATATAGATACTTTTTCAATAGAGATACATGAACATGTGTTATTATTGTTATTTTCACATTCATGAGCCCTGATAAAATTAATACTATTGAGTATGGGGTCTCCTCTAATTGAAAAGGGAAGGAATTTAGTTTTTTGAATATTGATTGTCAAAAGATTTTGTTTAAGCCATCGAATCACCCGACAAAAACCTATCTCCACAGTCTTTCGTACCTCATCCCAAGTCTCTCCGTGAAAAACTAATGCTGTGTCATCAGCAAAAGCGAACACTTTTCCATTACTAAGATTTAACTGGCATAGATCGTTGATGTAGATCAAAAAGAGACTCGGACCCAAGACACTGCCCTGCGGAATACCAAATGTTATCGAGGCGTCAGAACTATAGTAATTATCAATTTTTACCCTTTGAACCCTATTGTGTAAGTAATCTGAAAAAAGATCTAAAGCCCTACCCCGTATCCCAATGTTTTCATTTTATTTATCAATTTGGGTATGGAAACGCTATCAAAAGCTTTTTTAAGGTCTAGGAAGATACCCAAACATTTACGTTTACCATCTAGATGTTTTAAGACGTAATTAGTTAAATTAGACACAGCATCTTCCGTCGTTCTGCCAGCCCTAAATCCGTATTGGGATTCAGATAATACATTATTTTTTTCCAAATGTCTAATAAGTCTGTTGCACATTATCCTCTCAAATACTTTCGATAGTACCGGTAAAATTGAGATCGGTCGGTAATTGTTAATATCATTTTTGTCTCCCCCTTTGTGAATAGGATGAATGGTCGAGATTTTAAAAACATTTGGAAAAACTCCAGTATCCATCGCTAAGTTAAATATTTTTGTTAGAGGCGGGACGATCACATTTTCTGTAATTTTAAGCAATTTTGTGGAAATATTATCCCAACCAGGGGTGGAATCATTTTTCAGGTTTCGAATAATAGAGGCCACTTCAGCATCATTGGTTGGTAGAAGTGCAAATGAGTGTAATGGACGGAGAGGTTGTATATAATCAGTATCGTCGTCCAAACTAATGGATTGGATTTCAGATGCAAGCTGACTACCGATAGTAGCAAAGAAAACATTAACTTCTTCTATTGACTCTAGAGGGGACGCGCGATATTTTAAAAGATCGTTAGAAGTAATTTTTAATTCATCAAGGTTTGCTAGTCGTCGTATAATTTTCCAAGTATTTTTAGGATCTCTTGAGGCTGACCTCGTGGCGGTATTGGAATAAACAGTGTTCTGTAGGAGCACTTACTAGTTTAATTTATATTAATAGTTTTTATAAGTTTTAAACAGTGATTAGTGCATTAAAGTGACAACAAACACACTAATTAATGGCACCAGTGTTATTCAAGGTATTCGTGGTGTAAAATAAACTAAAATACTGCTAAATAAATAATTGTAACAGTGACTAATCTAGATAAGTTTAAGATATCTCAAGTGATTGTGAACGTGTATCCAGACTCACATTGTTCTGATATAAAATTATACGGGTATTTTTGGAACGCTCCCGAAAACTAAGACAGGCGACCGCACCAAGTATACCTTTGATCATAGGTCACAAATAAATTCGATCCTGGTGAAAAAAAATCATCTTTTTACAACGTTTTATTAGCTTTATTCACGCGCCATCATGTTAGTACAGCTAAATGAAATGATAATTTCATAAAAAATGTCATGAAAATACTGAAACATAAAACTAGCAGTGGAAACTGAATGGATATCACCTGACTAATGGAGGTTAATGTACGCGCGAACGGTGAAAAAAGAACACTGGCCTTGAACTTGGACACTGAGCGATTTATCACATATTGGTACGAAGGAGGCGCGACGGGGGAACAATCCGCCAGTATTACTGTGCCTGCATGCTATTGGTTCCCGCGCTTTGTTCGCTCCAAAAATACAGTTGCATACACAGCTTACTTTGCGACTCGCGACGATATTTTAAAAAGGAAGGAAAGAAAAATTATTTATATCTATTGTTTTATGACTGAACTAGTGAACGAAAAGGTAAATATGATAGGGGAAGGTGAATGGGGAAAATTGTGCAGTAAAGTTAAAAGTGTTGAGGAAGAATACCGAAAAACTTACCATGTGATCGACCTGATGACGGAAGCTCAAGCGAAGATGAAAGTGATGATGAAGTAGCATCCAGTAACACCAACACACCATCAACATCTGGCTTTCATGTGACCCAAGACGACATAATGGACGGCGTGCCACCCTTAGCTTAAGTTTTCTTGTTACAAATTACTTTATATTTTACGATAGATATAACAAATAATGCTCAAGTAAACATTATCCATTTTTAATTCCAACCTTTTCCAAAGTTCTAAGTAGCTAGTAAAGCACCTATTATGATTCTACAACAAAACAATTAATTACTTATTATAATATTATAAAACAATATCCCAATACCATGTAGTGCTTTAGAACGCGACTGTTACCATACTCCCTCCACTCGACCTGTATCTAGCTCGGTGCGAAACAATTATGTAACCCGACCGGCTCGAGTCGCCTCACGCTGTGACGCAGTAGGTTTTAATTTTGTCGGGGTTCGTTATTAATCGTAGTTTTTGAAACAGTTCCGTGTTGATTTTGTACACGCGTGCGCTAGCGACAGCTCAATCGTTTTATTTATTAAATTGTTATTACTTGTATTATTCTTGTTGTTACGTTTTTTTGTTTTAATAATGCTTAACGCGTACGTTTATAGTAATTGTAAATACGGCAACATGTTATGTATCCGAACCTAGGTACACGAAGTATCGCTAAATAAATTGTTAAGACGTCGGGATGGAACAAGTGTGTCATACTGTGCAGTGCACAAAGTTTTGAAGCGTAATCGAATGCGCCCATACAAATTGCACAAAGTGCAAGCTTTAGTTCCGGCAATCACGACCACCGACGAGTTTTCTGCCGTTGGTTATTATACCAGCAACAACGTGTGCCTGGTTCCATTGAGCACATTATCTGGACGGATGAGTCGACATTTACCAGAAGCGGCCTGTGGAACCGAAGAAATACACACGTGTATTCAGAGGCACGTTGTTCGACAAACCGGGCACCAAACCCGATGGTCGGATAACTTAGGACAAGTTTATTT
Source organism: Parnassius glacialis (assembly GCA_033319125.1). Classification (NCBI taxonomy): domain Eukaryota; kingdom Metazoa; phylum Arthropoda; class Insecta; order Lepidoptera; family Papilionidae; genus Parnassius; species Parnassius glacialis. The sequence goes on from JAVANC010000014.1 coordinate 8,240,924, forward strand.
AAGGATCGCATACTGGGACCAGTGTTTCTGCGACTGCAACTGAATGGACAGCGATACCTTAACTTTATAAATGAACAGTTGGATGACATTTTAGACGACCTATCGTTGGCTGAATATCGCCGCACATGGTTCCAGCATGATGGTGCCCCTCCACATGTCGTGACGTTAGGTGAGGCAGACTAGGACCACACGCTTGGCCACCTTGCTCACCAGATCCGACCCCGTTAGACTTCTTTCTGTGGGGTATGTGAAAGAAAGGGTTTTTAATGGTGAGTGTGATAGTGCTGATGAAATACACCAAAGGATCGTGGATGCTTTCAAGAAACTATGTACGGACTATGTCGAAGACCACACGATAATGCCCCGCCTGCACCCAAATCTACCTTGAAATGAATGGAGCACAATTTGAGCCGCATCTCATAAGACCACGCAGGATTTAGAGCGGTAAGCTGTTTCATAACTAATTTTTTAAATAACTTAGTACTGGACTAATCTGAATAGGTACATAACTGAATACATGAGAATAATAAACATACCTACACGATGAATAAAACCAGTTATTTGTGTTTATTTAACCTGTTAATTCGGGTTAAAGTAGCGACGTGGAGACAAGCACAGTGGCAAAATAGTATGTTAAGTAGATAAGTTAGGTACCTATTTAGACAAGTGTTGGAAATTATTAGGTATTGTGGTATGGCCCGCTAGTTGCGGGCCGCGCGAATTTGCGTTCGCGCGTACATTGACCTTTAATCAGCTGATATAAATTCAGTCATTCCACTGCTGGTTTTATGTTTCAGTATTTTCATGATATTTTTTATGAAATTATCGTTTCATTTAGCTGTACTAACATGATGGCGCGTGAATAAAGCTAATAAAACGTTGTAAAAAGATGATTTTTTTTTCACCAGGATCGAATTTATTTTTGACCCATGATCAAAGGTATACTTGGTGCTGTCGCCTGTCTTAGTTTTCGGGAGCGTTCCAAAAATACCCTGTATATAGTGAATTGTGGAATAATCGGACCAAATACGATTTCAACAAATTTAATATAAATACACACCATTTTTTATTTAAAAAACTTGGAAATAATGCCACCTTTCAAAATTTTATGTTACCACTGACTAACGTACATTGACAGGTAATAAAATACTAGTATGAACCACCAACAGATGTCATCACTGCTCTGAAATTGTTTTGCTAATTATAGTGATTTGTATTTTAATGCAATTAAAGAAACACTAATAATGGAAAAAGCAAACATCACTTTACGAAAACACAAACCAAAATCAGTTACGGATCTTTCAATAATTATCAATGAACGCAATATAAATTATTCGAATCCTTTTGACACATATACACTAAGTTTACCAAACACTGCCACAGCGGAAAATGATTACACAAATAGCTTACAAGTTCAAATTAATTAACAAAAATTACTACTGGCATCTGCTAACGAAGAAGTGGCGCGATTATCTCTAGAAAACATGGACCTAAAAAAAACTCTAGCCCAAAGAGAAAATACTCTAAGTTTGCTGAAAAAAAATTGATATTTCTGAAAATTCAGTAATGTCTTCCCCGGTCATAAAAAATATAAAAATCGTTATAGCTATGAGTAAAACTCCCACAAAAACAAATTCAACATCCCCTTAGAAAAGTTTTGCACAAGTAATTAATTCTGAAAACAAAATTAAGAAAATTGAAAAAGAATTGGAAGAAGCTAACAAACAAATAGAAAAATTAAACCAAAATATTAAAAAAAATAGAGGATAATGTAATATTCTCCACAACAACGCACAAGAAAATTATTGAGGAATTGCAAAGTATTCAAGAAGCGAACTATGCCCAAAATGACAACTCAATGACAAGTTTTGACAGTAAACACTCTACAACATTCATTAACGACATCACATCGTTGGCAGATGACACAGTACTGAATGAACACCTTCCTAGTACACTCCCGACTCTTGTTACAATCGCTGTAATGCCAAAAATAACCTAAAAGTCGAGACTGCAATTACCGTTTCCGCTTCCACCGCTTCAACAGAAGACACAGTATTAAATGAACATCTGCATAATACATTCCCGTCTCAAATTTCAGTTACTATAAAAAATGACCGGAATGTCGAAACTGTAATATCATCATTCTCTGAAATACGACGACACAAAGTTATTGTTCTTACAGATCAGCAGGGCCGTGACATTCAAAAAACCTTGCAGCTACTACTAGGTGCCAAATATGATGTGTTTTGCTTCTGGAAGTCTTGTTGCAAGCTTCCCGACCTTTTGAACTCCTGTATCAGTGAAATACCTAAACTAACATAGAATGATTTTGTGATTGTACTTGGCTTCACAGAAGATGACAGCATTTCTACGGTGAGAGATGGACTTGAATTATGGATTCAATCAATCCCAAATGTAAATATAATTATTTATGAGCCCCAATTTAATAGATATCTTAAAGAAACAAAATTGAACGATGAATTATGTAGACTTTCTGACAAATACGAAAATGCTTCATTTGTTGCGATGAATTTTTGTAATTTTAATCCCAGACGTAATCAATTTCCTACGTATGTATGTCGCTATATACTGAGAGAATTGTTACGGTTGTTTTATACCTTGAAACGTAGTGTGAATTTGACTAACCATAATAAGGATTCTAATGATATGTGTTCTACTAAACCAACTAGAATGACCAAAATGACATATTGTAATGTAATATCTGTTAACAAAAGCACTCAAACGGACATTAACTTAAATATTTTTACACATGACTCTCTCTCCTTGAGGATGGATTCTGTAAATTTAAACTATAATGGTAATGATTTTTTTCGTCTATAATTGTATCAACATAATGCACTTAAACATTAGTGGACTTATTGCTAAATCAGATATGTTGACTGTTTGTTTGCATGATTAAGTAGAGATATGTAAAGCAATCGATGTGTTGTGTTTCTCCGAACACAATATGGTAGATGATGATTTTGAACTCCTTCAAATCCATTACTATGTTCTAGCCTCTCACTTTTCTCGAATCAAACGCAGAGGGGGGACATGTATTCTGGTAAAACATAATATTAACTTTACCGTAATAAAAAGCAGTCAAGAGTTTAATATTCCCAACGTAATCGAATGTTGTTCTGTTAAATTAGTAGATCATAAAATGGTTATACTATGTGTATATAGAGTACCAAAGAGCAAAAACTCTAATAAATATCTTGACATATTTTTCAATAATTTAAATGACATCCTATGTATTTTGACTAAAAATGGTACAAAAAAAATCGTTGTCTGTGGTGACTTTAATATTGATATGTTGAAAAAGAATAAGAATGCCATGGATCTTGAGCACCTCGTTATTGGATTCAACTTAAAGCAATCGTTCAAAGAACCGACAAGACCAAGCAGTGGTTCCTGTATTGACAACATCTTTCATAACATACGTGGAACTAAATCTGATCTTTTGGAATTAGGTTTGTCCGATCATAAAGCCCAATATTTATGCTGTCCTGTAAAAAAGACCAGTTTATTTGACTACTGGTTCTCATATAAACGCGATTATTCTGAGTGTAATTTGAGAAAGTTTAAAGACTGCATTAATGAGCTTAAATTAAAATATATTAAAAATTAAAAATAAGACAAAAATACGGCCAATATGGCTCTCTGTTGGAATCAAGAAATGCAGCAAATATAAACGTTCACTCCTATGGAATTATAGATTATCTAGGAACCCTAAAGATAAATTACTTTTCAAAACATATTCTAAGAGGTACAGAAAAATTATCAAATTAACTCAAAAATCTCAAAACAATCACTTTATTCTAAATGCTAAAAATAAATCCAAAGCCTCTTGGAATGTTATTCATGGCAATAAACTAAAACTACCCCCTGAAAATATTAAAGAATTGATAATAGATGATCATAAAATTACAGATCCTCAGCAAATAGCGGAATCGTTCAATAATTACTATGCAGATTTGGTTAAAGATCAAAATATAAATAATCCCCCCAAAAAGAAAACATGCACGTATAACTCATCATATTCCTTTTTCTTAAGTCCCACTGATCCCTATGACATCTCTTCTATCATAAATAATTAAAAAAAAACACTAAAAGTACTGGGTTTGATGACATTTGTGTATCAGTGTTAAAATATGTTTGTTCTAGTATTGCGCCCATACTTAGCCACATAATTAATTTATGTTTTGAACAGGGTATTTTCCCATCAGCATTAAAGACTACAATAATTAAACCCTTCCATAAAAAAGAAGCTAAATCCGATATTAAGAATTTTAGACCAATAGCCCTAACTCCTACATTTTCTAAAATAATTGAAAAGGCTATATATAATAAATTATATAATTACTTCGAACGGAACAATATCTTTACCGCTGATCAAAAAGGATTCCGAAAGAATATGTCAGTAAGCCTAGCTATCTATGAATTTTTAAGTATGATATACCCAAAAGTGGATGCTAGACAACCTTCTTATGCCTTGTTCATGGATATGTCAAAGGCCTTTGACTTTGTGGATCATGCAAAACTTTTAAATAAACTTGATATATACGGTGTAAGGGGCAATACTCTCGATTTATTAAATTTGTACCTCAGTGAAAGAACTCAAATCACGGAAATAATCAAAACTTGTTCCAAACATAAAAATGAAATACATTATAGATGCAGTCCTAGAAGAGTTAAATTTGGTGTCCCACAAGGAAGTGTTCTGGGGCCACTACTTTTTATTATTTATATAAATGACCTACCTAAATCTACTAAGAATCGGATGATATTGTTTGCAGATAACTGTACAGTTATTTATAATAATGAAAACGCCGTAAATAGTAGCTTAAAGTCAATAATTGAGTGGCTATAAAACAGTAATTTAATAATGAATATAGATAAAACTAAGATAATGCAATTCAAACAAAAAACTAAACATAGTTTTAATACACAAATTCAATATAATGACAAAGAAGTCTAAATAACAACAACTACAAGGTTTCTTGGCGTTCACATTGATGAAAATCTGAAATGGCAAAGCCATATAGAATTCGTATGCAAAAAGTGACACAGTCGTCTTATAACCTATATATGCTAGCAAAAAAGACAGTCTCCCCACGTTACTTGTGGCTTATCACGGTTATGTTGCGTCCAGGCTTAGATATGGAATTATATTTCGGGGAAACGCCACTAACTGGGATAAAGTATTTAAATGTCAAAAAATGTGTATACGTGCTATGTGTGGTTTAAAAAGAAATGATAGCTGTAAAGATTATTTCATGAAATTAAAACTACTTACCGTACCTTCACTATACATATTTGAAATAGCTTTATTTATCAGGCAATATCCATCACTATTTAAATTAGAGATTTCGAGATTTCGCAATAGAAGCAGATTATATAATAACCTTGGTAGAACATATAAAACTACCTTGTATGGAAAAAGTGTGTTTGCTATGGCTCAAAAGATATACAATAAGATTCCGAATAACATCAAAGAGTGTAACGATATACAGATTTTCAAAGTTAATTGTGCCACTTTCTAATTGAGCATTCATTTTATTTGATCGATGAATTTTTTTGCCGAGTGTCAGAGATAATGTCCTCCAGACCGAATTTCGGCCACGGCGGCCAGTCTCAACGGAGACTAGCCATCGGCGCAGGACAGGATTATAGTGCCCAAGTGTATGCGCAAACACAGGTGCACTCTCTATGCCCTCACTCTCATAGCCCGATGGGACGGTAAACCGACACGACCGGAGAGAGATCAGGCGCAGGGCCAACGGCTTTACGTACTTTCCGAGGCACGAAACGGTGGTGAAACACCGCCAACTTCCTGACTCCGGGCAGCTACTGAGAATTTCTTGATGGAAAAACTCAAGAACTGATTTTTTTGCCCCACCCGGGATTCGAACCCGGGACCTCATGATCAGCAGTCGAAGAGATAATAAAAGTCTAACGGATACTACATAATTTTATCAAAATTAAAGTTATATATAAATTAAAAATATTTTTATAATTTAAATGAATGTTTTGATACAAATATTATTTCATTTGATTTTTTATATAATTTTATTATATTTAATTTTCTTTTTCTATTATTGTAATTATAATTATTATTATCATTGTTCTTTCTTTGACATGACAATGTGATTGTTAATTTAATTAATTTATTGATGTAATCTAATAATATAATTAAATATTTTATAATTGCTACGCCCAAACCGGGTTTCAAATGCGGACTATTTTTTACATCATATCTATTGTTACCATTTGATTGCAATAAAGATTGTGAATTATGAATTATGAATAATTCAGCCGCTAATCGGACTTTCATTATTTGTTTTTGAAATGAATGTTCCTAGCGGATAACTTATTAGCAAAATGTAACTGTTCATTCGTCTGTAACTTATTTAAAGACACCAACAAAGACCATTTTACTTTCTCGTTTTCTGATCGTCGGAAAATATTTTTTTGCTTTCAAATGTGGTCCTAATCAATTTTATCATATGACAAGAAATACCACAACACTTTCTTGAGTATCTGGGTGAGAAAAATCTGTTTTTAAATTATCACGGTTATCTAATTCACAACTTAATATTTCTGCAGTAGTTAAATTTGTTGGAGCGCCATCGAAAGTCATGTTGACTGTTCTGACGCCAGTGTCGTGGCATAAACTCAAACATTTCTTAATTAATGAAAAAAAACATGAAAACAAGCGCTTGAGAGCTATTTTGTCTGTGTGTTTGTGTGTATTTTGAGTTAATTAATTAATTAATTTGTCTTGGTGTTCCATATTTTCTAACGTCTAATAGAAATCTCGTCAAAAACCAAAGAAGAAATTAATTCCCTTCCCGTTTTATTTTTTTTGACTTCAAAGCGCGGAATTATTCGTTTGTAAAACCCATCTATAGTAACATACCATCTGCCCAATGTGCCCCAGTGCGGGAAAACGTTACTAAAACATTTTCTAGCATTTTTGTAAGCAGCTGGAGAGTAATAATGGAAGGTTAAAGGAAATTTACGAAAAGAAGGATTAAATTTCCGACGAGATAATACTGCCATCGTCGATTGCGTATTGAGCCTAAACTAAATCTTTAAAGTTTAATATTTTCCGTTTTAGATATTTATTTTGTTGATTTAGTTTTTTAATTTTAGCCTGATATCGTATTTTTTGTTTTTGTAAATTGCGAACTTGCAACTTCAATGCAATTTTCCTCGGAGTATCAAATATTGACTCAGAGTCTGATACAGCAACACTGATTGGTGCAACTCTGGTAGCCTCCGCGTTTGTTTCATTATTTTGAAATTAATAAAAAAGCTGATGTCAAGAAAAATATGGATAAAAGTCTGTGGTTAAGATTAATAGACAAATGTTCAGCTTTACTTGGCTGTACCGCTATAAATAATTAAGAATACGACTTACTTCACTTGCCAAACGAGGAAAAGATCCTTTTTTTTTAAATTGTTCGACCAGTCTTTCCGTAGTACATATCTTCGTTTCTAAAGTGCTTCGAGCATAATTTTTATGTAGCAGATGGAATCCAATTTTCTTCTCTGTGTTCTATTTGAACAAACCGTATCCACTTTTCACGCACTGCAGTATTAATTGACGGAAACCTAAAATTACCAGGTACGTGCTTGTACAGAAACCATAATTATACTGCTGGTTCATGGAACTTTCTTTTTCTCTCTTCTTTTTTAAAAACGTTACCCCCACACTAGGATCTTCACCTGTACCGTGGAGGTAGTTTACAAACGTAAATTGCACAAGGACAAAGGTGCTATGTCGGTTGACATCGCGTGCGTGATTGTGAGTCCACGGCGACCGAGTTTCCCATCAAGTCAGCAAAACTGACTCGTGGAAGCAATGTTGAAATGTTGTGTGGGAAAATGAGGTAGCCGCGTAGTTCACGGTTTTGTAAGGGGCATCCATATATGTAACACCTCCCCCCTTTTTTTTTTTTTTTTTTTTTTTTTTTGCGGATGGAAAATCATCAAATGACGCCTTTCGCTCTGGGTGGAGCGGAAGGGAGTGTCAGACTTTTACTGACTAAAAACCATCCGTGTTCCTTCAGTGCCCTTACGTTCCGGAGCCGCGGTATCTCTTTCGAACAGCCCGCAGCCCCGGCAGGCGTCGGCCCTTGCGGGCCCCTTCACGCTGCTGACAGCTCTTTGAGGCGCGCGTGGAACAAAACGCGCCGTCGACACGGCCTGTCGTCGTTAGACGGACGGACGGCGAGCTACCCATTGCTCGCCGTCCACAGGCCCGCGCCTACGGTGGCCGGGGGCCACGACGTAGCCCCCGACGCCCGGGGCGTCTCCCGCGGCGGCCGGGAAGGAAAGCTGTTGCTCTTTCCTTCTCCCGCTCCGCCACCTCCTTCGCTAGCATCACTGCTTCGCAGAAGGTGGTGACGGCATCCCATTCCGTCTCGCTCCGGACCATGGCTTCGACCAGGGCCGGACGCGAGAGGTCGCCGCCGCCTATCGCCGCTACGAGGACACGGCGGTGCTCCGCCCAAGCAGGGCACACCTCCACGGTGTGCTCCACCGTGTCCTCCGGTCGATCCTCGCAGTGGGAGCACCCGGGCGTTTCCTCCCGCCCGATTCGGTGCAGGAACCTCCCGAACACACCGTGTCCGGTGAGGACCTGCGTCAGGCGGAAGGTGAGGACGCCGTGGCGTCTCTCAAGCCACTCCTCAAAGAGGGGTCTTATCGCCGCTATAGTGGCGTGCCCAGCACGGGGTTGCGACAGTCGCTCTCTCCATGTCGCCATGAGATCACGCCGGAAGTCTGTCCGCTGCGCGACAACTTGCCGCGGCAGCGGGGTTTCCCCCCGGTATAGTGCCTCCGCGCGCCATTCGTGCAGGCGCGCGAGGACTATCGCCTCCAGATCCCATGGCGGCAATCCGGCAAGGAGGCTCGCCGCCTCGCGGGAGATCGTGCGGTAGCCGCGAACCATCTTTACGGCAACCACCCTTTGGGGCGCGTTTAGGTGGTGGACGGCAAGCCGCGCCAAACCACGCGCCCACACCGGGGCCCCGTAAAGGGCCATGGACCTCACGATCCCCGCGTAGAGCCTCCGGCAGGAGGCGTTTGGCCCCCCCAGGTTCGGCAGGAGCCGCCTGAAGGCAGCCCCGGTCCGTTCCAGTTTGGGAGCCAAACGTCGGAAGTGCTCAACGAAGTTCCATCGGCCGTCGAGGACGAGTCCTAGGTACTTCAACGTCGACTCGACGCCGATGGATACCCCTCCTACCATCACTGAGGATCCCGGTGGTGGCCTGTTCCGAGGACCATGGAAGTGCATGGCCTCGGACTTGTGCAGAGCCACCTCGAGACCCAGTTGCCGGATCCTCTCAACGACTATCGCAACCCCGCGTGTCATAGTTTCCGCCGCCGCCTCGTACGACCCCCCTTGTGCCAGTACCAGCGTGTCGTCAGCGTAGCAAACTACGCTGACGCCGGTAGGGAGGTCGGCGCGCAGCACCCAGTCGTAACCGATGTTCCACAGGGGCGGCCCCAGAACCGAACCCTGTGGGACACCGCACGACATCTCTCGCCGGTTCCACTCACCGTTGCGACCGGGGTAGATGACGGCCCTGTCCGTCAGATAGTCCCCGACTATACGACGGAGATAGGTCGGCACCCGGTGATACCGGAGTGCCTCCCTAATGCAGCTCCAGGGCATGGAGTTGAAGGCGTTGGCGATGTCGAGAGACACCGCCAAAACAACCCTCCCCCTGGCCACTGCATCCCCCGTCGTGAGGGCTCTCACGCGCATGATGGCGTCCACCGTAGAGCGCCTCTTGCGGAAACCAAACTGGTGTTCCGCAAGATCCGGCCCCGTCCCCGCAAGGTGCTCGGCGAGGCGGTTTGCAATGACTCTTTCAAAGAGCTTGCCCACCTCGTCGAGCAGCACCACGGGCCGGTATGCGGACGGAGAGTCCGCAGGGCGCCCCGGCTTCCAAATGAGGACCAGCTTCCCCGTCTTCCAACGAAGCGGGAATTGGCCTCTCTCCAAGCATGCGCTTAGGAGCCCCTCCAGTCGGGGCCCGAGAGCCTCCGAGGCCAGGACCCAGGCTTTGCCAGGCAAGCCATCGGGTCCTGGGGCGGTATTCCTGGCCTTGAGCCTACGTACCGCCACTCTCAGGTCTACCCCGGTCCCTTCCGGGATGTCGTCGTCGTCGTCCTGGTAGTCCGCTTCCGGCACCGCAGGTGGCGGAGCCATAGGCGGGGGCGGATGTTCCGCTCGCGCAGGGAACAGAGCGCTCACCACGTCCTCCACGAGCTGAGGCCGGAGACTCTGCGTCAGCGGGGGGGCCCAGGTGCGGAGTTTATCCCGCACCATCTTGTAAGGGCGCCCCCACGGATCTCTGTCGAAAGTCTCCAGCATCTCCTCACGGGCCCGATCCCGGGCCCGCATGACAGCCTCCCGGAGGGCGGTCTTCGCCGCTCTGTATCCCTCGTACAGCTCCGCCTCAATGGCTGCCGCATTCGGTGGACGAATGCGGAGCCTGCGATGCCTGGCGTACAGGTGCCGCGCGGCGACACAAGCCTCGCGCAGACACGTCAGCTCACGCGACCACCAATACACCTGACGCCGGGCGCTTCCTGGCCGGACGCGGGGCATTGCCACGTCACATATCTCGGACATGGCCTCCTGGAACCACCCTGCCTCATCATTGACGTCGGCAGGCCTATCCGGTGATGACACCCAGGCCTGCACGATCGAGGCTTCCAGGAGGAGCTCCCGGTCCAGCTGCTTCAGCGCCCAACGCGGACCACTCGGCGCCTGTAGGACTGGCGCGCTCGAGGGCTGGGTGGAGACGTCAAACCGGATGTACCGGTGGTCGGAGTAGGTCTCCACCCCCTCCATGACTCGCCAGTCAATGGCACGCGGCGACAGAGCGGGGCTAGCGAATGAAATGTCCACCACCGACTCGCCCCGCATCCGCACACACGTGGGGACAGAACCCCGATTTAGGACGACCAGGCCTGTCTCCAGAGCCCAGTCTTCCACCATCCTACCCCGCACATCTGTACGACGAGAACCCCAAGCCAAGTTCTTGGCATTGAAGTCACCGAGGACAAGTACGGGGAGGGGATAGCTTCCGACGACGACTGCTCTCAGCTCTGCAAGAGAGTTGTGGAGCTCGGCGAGAGATCGGTTCGGGGAGAAGTACACCCCCACAACGACGAACTCCCCGAACCGTGCTGCTACGCACCCCTGACCCCTCCTGACACCTTCAAGGGTCGGGGTACCGGCGGCGGCCGAAGAAATGATGGCCACTGAGCCGTTAAGGTCCGCCACCCAGTCATCCCTAGGCCAGACAAAATACGGCTCAGCGACCACAGCGATGTTAATCGACCACTGCGCCATGCTCTGGAGCAACAGATCCTGAGCGCAGGCGCAGTGGTTGATATTCGCCTGGAGGAAGCTTAATGGGGCCGTTATAGGCATTCCATTTCAGCTTCCTCCACGGGGCGCCCCTCTGCGGGCGTCGGTGTCGCGGCGACGGCGGCGGCAACAGTGACAGCGGCGGCGGCGGCAGTTGCGGCTGCGGCGGCGGCGGTGGCCATAGAGGCGGTGGCGGTGGAGGAGGGCCCTCCCCTACCCGCGGCCTTGGCCTTGGCGGGTGGCACGCAGGCCCTGCTTCCGGCCCAGTGATCGGCTGGCTTGCCGGTCGCCGCACATGCATCACAGTGCGGCGTGGCGCAGCAGGTCGCCGATTTGTGTCCGGGCTGACAGCAGCGGAAGCAAAGGCCACTGCGGTCAACCTCCGAGGCGCATTTCACTGACACGTGATGTCCCACGAGACAGCGGTAGCACCTCAGAGGTCTGGGCTCCAGCAGCTTAACCTGCGCTGAGACCCAGCCCACCAGAAGCCTTCGGCCCTCCACTATGGCTTTGGCCGCCGTAACAGGGCAGCACACCGTGGCGGCATGCATACCCTGTTGGTCCGGGCGTATAGCGCCTGACCTGACCTGGTCAGTAGTGCAACACCTCCCCCCTGAGAACAGCAACTATTTCTGAGTCTTGAGATGATGAAATATTGCTGTCTTCTGTGGTTCAAATTTTCCAGGTTTCGCGTAGATGTCTTCTTTAGATGGGAGTTGCGATGCTTTTCTAGTGCACTGCAATAGTCCGTAACGTTTTAAAGTAACAAGGCTTGTAAGTCCCAGTATAATTAATATCATTATAGTGTAAAGTGGGATGGTCGTATGGTATTTCGACGGAATTTGGTCAACTTGTAAAATCGGTTGAGACATCATCATTCATCATCATTACAGCCCTTCACAAGTCCACTGCTGAACATAGGCCTCCCCCAAGGAATGCCACAAAGCACGGTCCCGAGCCACCTGCATCCATCGACTTCCTGCATGTCTTACCAGGTCGTCACTCCATCTTGTGGGGGGACGCCCTACACTTCGCCTACCGGTACGAGGCTGCCACTCGAGAACCTTTCTTCCCCATCGGTTGTCGGTTCTTCGAGCTATATGGCCGGCCCACTGCCACTTCAGCTTACTAATCCGTTGGGCTATGTCGGTTACTCTGGTTCTACTGCGGATATCCTTATTCCTAAGTTTATCACGCAGAGAAACTCCGAGCATAGCCCTCTCCATAGCTCGCTGAGCGACCTTGAGCTTCCTCATACGGCCAGCAGTGAAGGACCACGTCTCAGTTCCGTAAGTCATCACTGGCAACACGCACTGGTTGTACAATTTTGTTTTAAGTTTTTGAGGTATTTCTGACGAGAAGATGTGTCGTAGCTTCCCGAACGCTGCCCAGCCGAGTTGAATCCGTCGATTGACCTCTCGGTCGAAGTTGGACTTACCTAGTCGGACTATTTGTCCCAGGTAAACATACTCGTCAACAACTTCGAGCTTAGTGCTCCTAACAAATACCGGCATAGGTGTGACATGGACATTAAACATAATCTTTGTTTTGTCCATTTTCATCTTAAGACCTATCCGTTGGGAGACACTATTGAGGTCATTGAGCATAGTGCTTAGCTCCTCCAGCGATTCTGCCATGAGGACTATATCGTCGGCAAATCGAAGGTGAGTGATGTACTCGCCATTGATGTTAATTCCGTATCAATCGTTGAGACATCAGATTATGTTAAATTTCATGTAATCTCTCTAAGTCAATAGATTTGAGATGTATGTGAGACGAGTTATTCAGATGAGTAGCTGGGTTATAGGTAAGCTTCGTAATCTTCAAAGGCTGCCCTTTCACTCGGTCGTTGATGTTAGTGATGGTGAACTCCGTAGTATACAGAAAGCAGTTCATTGGGAGGGTAACCAGGTAAGTACCATTTAAGATGCTGTAATCCTCTCGCCCGCACCGAGTATGTACCTTCGTGTCGTTAGGGGATGACAAGACGTAATGTTTATCATCAAATTCCTCTAAAGCTGTTCTGAACAGGGTGACGGTGGTGATCTGGCAGGTCTTGCTAAAAGGATAGATTGATGATGAGTTCTTGGGTGCAATCTGGATGCTGTCGAAGCTGGTGGTCCATCTTCTTACTACAGAGGTACCAGTGACTGTACTTCGGGCATTCAGCCTCTATGTACACATAACCTTTCCTGTTTGTTGCTATCAATGGATAAGGAGGGATGAGAGCCTGCCGGTATTTATTAGGAGCTACACATAATTTATATAAGTCTTAAGTATCTAGGGCGAATATACAAATATTATTTTATTTCCCGAATAATAATGGCCAGTTTATATGATAATAATTTCTAAGTTATAATTCTAATATATGTTCTTTACTGTATATAGAGACTAATTTATGAATCATGCTACTAAGTACACCGACACTTAACGTTGGGTGGTGAGTACTTGAGGAATGAATGAAAGCTAACATAGTTTCGATCCGAGTCAGCTCGTCTAATATGTCGTCTGTTTTCCGTTATAATAGCTAAATATTAGACGAACTTAGCATATTTTTATGAAACTCGAATCTCTGTAAGCATCTGAATCTAAAATATTTTTTAAAGTTTCATTTATTTTTATTTGATTTTCAATTAATTTAGTCATTACTTTAGAATTCTGTATCATCCACTCGTTATTTAAGCTTATATATAAATTGACTGGTAAGTTTATTATTATTATCCTTAAGAATTTTGATAGCATTATCATACCTTATAGCGTCTGAGTTGTCAAGTTTCCGGTCATAGTCTTAACAATTGAACCTAATCCATCTATGAGACCTCTTTTTACGCGTGTTGGCTGTAATGTTTCCAGGTGCTTTTAGTAATTTAGAAGACAAATATTCTATTTGAAGTTCGTACAGTATGTATGTACCGTTTTTCAACTGAAGTTTGAATTCTACTAATTGTAATTAAGTCTATATAATTATATTTTATCGCTAATGTATTTAAGTTGTATAAACTGCAGGAACATATGGTAGTAATCCAGGACCATCATCAAGACTCTCAAGTGTTACACCCTGAATGGTTTCCTGGGCCGCTATCAAATGAGTAGTCAGGACCAGAAGCACCCTGTGACAATTGGGCACTTTTAGGGGGTCTCTTTAACCTATTTTAAGCGACAAGTCCGCGTTTTTTTTTGATGTATATATTTGAATGGGCAAATCTGCGAGAACAGTATCCTGACTATACCTTGGGGCTAAATTTTACCGGCTTGCTAAGGGGTTACTTATTAAGACGCGTTGTTGGGGCTGGTATTCATCATCGTAATTTTTCTCGTTTAGTTTGCGGAAGTCTATGACAAGACGTCGTTTGGTTTTTCCAGATGCGTCAAGTTTTTTTTTGGATATGGGTGAACTCCACGCGGACTCTGAAGGCCTAATTATGCCTTATTCCAGCATTTTACTGATTTGATCTCTAACTTCTTCTTTATGTATATACGGATATCGGTAACTTTTTATCTACATAGGGATTTCGTCTGTTGCCCTAATACGATGTTTAATTTTGTTCGTGAACGTTAATTCTCCCCATCTATATAAAATATGTCGGCATATTTTCTACATAATAACTAAATTTGCTCATTCCTCGGGGTTCAATTGGTTTGTTCGTAAACGCTACAAAACTTCTTCCGCGCGTGAGAGTTTCTTTAGTACGCGTGCACTTAATATTATAAAACTCCGAGTGAACGGGACTTTCTAAAAAAAATATTAAATCGTGTTGCGTCAGGTAAGTGGCTTCTAAAAATCCGCGGTTGTTCCGTACAGTAGTTAGGCACTGATCGCTTACACAATTAGAAATAGTTTGTTCGTTAGTTATTGCGTCTCCATCGCTTATATTTTAATGGAACGTTTGAAAAATAGCCTCAACAGCTGCCGGACTTATAAAAGACTGAATAGCGCCAGTGTCTATTAGAAATTTTAAGAGCGGATCTAAAATTTGAATATAAAAAATCTGTCTCTTGAGAGTGTAAATTTAAATTGGCGGTGGCGTGCGGAACGTTTGCTGAGTATGCGTCTGCATGTTCATTGGTCTAACTGATATTGGTTGGGAATTTGGATTCCACCCTTGTGGTTGTGGCTGTCATATTGGTGGAGGCCTTGCAAAAGAATTGAGTGGCTTAAACGCGGGTAGGTTATTAGGTAACATAGGCATAGGTTTAAGTAATTGTAGGTTTTGCGATTTCTTTTTAGAAACTGACTTGTTGTGGTTCTGAAGGTACATTACATTCAATTCCTCTTGCACGAACTGTAGCGCTTTTTCAATGCTGTCGGGTCGCATGCATCTAATACGTGAACCTAAGGGCTCTTTTGACCCACGTACAAACGCTCACATTGTCAATTTTCGGTAAAGAGTACGTTAATAGCGACGACTTAAAGCTAAATGACATTCATTTATGCCCCGGTGGTTAGTTTTACCCTCGTGATAATGGTTTAATATCTGTTGTTGTCTAAGATACTTCTTCACGTTCTGTACTTTGAACTTAGCCAGTAATAAATTCATGGAAGAGCTCTTCATTTTTTTTGGATGATAGGTATGATATGGTACGTAGCCAAAGGAGGATTTATGAGCAATGCGGTTTTAATTTTTTGATTTATGAATTCTTTAATTACGTCTATGACATCAGCTTTTAAGTTTGACATACATAGATACTTGTACAGACGTGCTAGTGTAAGTATCCAAGGGTTTAGAGGCCGTCGGACGCTTCCTAATATCGCTAACAACCGTTATACATAACTGGCTGTGATATTTATTTAATGGTTCCACAACGATTGGGACTTCTAAAATTAGATTCTCTAAGCTTGTGTGCGCAGAGGCAGTAGATGAGTTTTCTACTGAAGGTGGGTGCTCAGATGGATTTCCAATCATCGAACTAGTCTCCTCATTGAGAATTTAGATGCAAGACAGGGCATTGGCGTTAGAACTACAACTGCCCTTTTTATAAGTCACAGTGAAAAGTGAAAGTTTGAGCTTCCAACGAGATAAACGCAAGTTGGGCCTTTTAAGATTCATAACCCACTGGAGGATCTGTCACAATTTTAAATTTCCTTCTGAATAAATAAGGTATAAAATATTACTACTACTACTACAGCGAGAGGTTCTTTTTCGATGGTGCTGTAATTGATCTCGCTCTCGTTTAGAGTACGAGAAGCATAGCACACTGGTCCGCGCCTATGGGTTCTTGCGACAATATAGCACCTATCGCTAAATTAGACGCATCCATTGTAAGCAAGAAATCTTTCGTAAATTTCGGGTATTGTAAAATTGTATTATTAGTTAATAATAATTTACACTAAAGCAAGCAATATATTCTGAATCTGCTACAATTTTCCTACCTTTCTTAAGACACTGTGTTTTGATACGTGCAAAGTCTGGAATAAAGGAGTCAATTTCTTTTTGTATGGAGAATGGGCCCACCACGAATTTCAGAGAATTTCCATGAAATGTATATCGATTTACTCCTTATTATATTTTATCACATCTAAGGGAAATTCTGAGAAATTAGTAATTGAAATATGAATATTACAATAAACTTAAAACAAACTAATAACGATTTTCTAGTAGTTTTCACAGATATTATGAATGAGAAGTTAGAAAAGTGTATATAGAATAGAATAGCTTATTAATTAATAGTATTAAACGAAGTAGTAGGTACATTCAGCAATTATAGGTACTTTAATATTAATGCAAAATCCTTTAACACTTCACGTAGTACATAGACCAACAAACGTAGTGTGGGGACTATTTTTTACAGGTATTAATTTATTAGTGAATATACCGGGTGTGCGGTGGCTATTTTCACATTTCAAAGGATGATATAAAAATAAATCCAAAAGGTATCTAAATTATTTTTATTCTCATAGAAAGAACATTAATGTGAGTTTCATTTTTTTTAAATAACGTTTTCTAAATGTTTACCTTCTAGGCGCAAACGCTCTAAATGCAAATATGCGTGTGAGATGGGTCTCACACGCATATTTTCGAAAACACGTTTACAGAGATCGCTAGAAATATTCAAAACTTCGGTCCGGATATTTCCTTTCAGTTGAGCAGTGGTGGTTGGCTGGTTTTGGTAAACGATGCTCTTCAGGTAGCCCCATAAAAGAAGTCACATGGTTTCAGGTCGGGCGATCGTTCTGGCCAGGGGATGTCACCGTACCGAGAGATGATTTTTCCTGGGAACAATTCCCTTACAACATTCATGCAGATGTGTGCGGTATGAGCGGTGGCGCCATCTTGTTGAAACCAGCTGTTTCTGTTAGCAATAGAATTGTTGCGTAGTTCGTCTCTCTTAAAACCGTTGACCATCTCACAATATCTTTCTGAATTAACGGATATTGCCCGACCACGACTGTCTTCAAAAAAATAAGGACCAAGAATTCCTTTCCCTGATATAGCGCACCAAACTGTTGCCTTATCTATATGCAATGGTTCTTGATGCAATTCTTTTGGATTCTCAGAACTCCAGTAACGGTAATTTAGTTTGTTTACATAACCGCCTAAATGAAAATGGGCTTCGTCACTGTAAAAAACGTTCAGCAGTCGTGTTTCCGTACCAAAAGTTTTTAACATTCGTTCGACATAAGATAACCTTGCTTGGTAATCATTTTCGTTAAGTTTTTGGGTTATTTGAATTTTATACGGATGAAACTTGAGCTTTTTTTGATTATTTCGTGCAATGTTGATCTAGCAATACCTAAAGCTGCTGAACGTGCTCTTAGTGACATCCGTGGATTTTGTAAAACTGAATCACTCACTCGTTGGATGGTTTCTGCAGTCTATTCAGATGCAACTGGACCTTGGTGACAAATGTTTACACCTGAGCCTGAAGCACGAAATCTTGCTACCCAATAACGAGTTAAAGTTTTTGAAAGAACATCACTTATTCGTGGAAGATTAAAATCATTACGGAATTTCCGCTGCGCCGCAATCAGCGAAAAATTGCTTAATATGCCTCGATCACGAAAGCGCGCTCCTCTTCCGACCAACGCGGCATGGCGACTAAAAAACTCACGACGCTGACAAATCTAACCACGCACCCCACGCCCCTACAGCTGTTTGCGTTCTTAAGTTACAACACTTTTAAATGTGAAAATAGCCACCGGACAGCCTGTACATCACAAACACCATTAAATTAATTAAATAAATATGATTAAAGACAAGATATGTTTAAAGTATCAGTGATAACAGTTAAGTTAAAAGTAAAGTTGCAGTCTATTTACATCCCACTGCAGGGTAAAGGCCTCCTCTCATTCCTGAGAGGGTTTTAGGGCAAGGAAATGTCCGCCGCGCTGCCCCAATGCGTGTTGGCGAACTTCATATGTCTTCGAAATATTTTTTTCTTATTTTTCAGACATGCAGGTTTCCTCACGACGTCCCTCACCGCCGAGCACGTGGTAAATCCGCACTTAAAATTTCAATTAACAATTTCATTGGTGCCGGCGGGGATCTAACTAAATTCTAACTAAATCTAAATTTTCGATCAGATGTTAAATTTCTTTAATACTAATAAATTGATACATAAAAATCAATTCGGTTTTACAAGGGGTCGCTCGACAACTGACGCTGGAGTTGAGCTTTTACAATTTTTTCAAATTTCAATTCAGAAGATGCTTTGGGTATATTTTGTGACCTTTCACCTGTTCACCATGAGACATTAATCAGGAAGCTACAGTACTACGGTGTCAAGAACACAGCGCTTAAACTTATTATTTCATATTTAAATAATAGAAAGCAGAAGGTTATTATCAATGGTAAAAGTTCTTCCGGGTCACCTGTACTAATGGGTGTACCTCAGGGCTCGATTCTCGGCCCATTCCTGTTTGTGGTGTATATTAATGACTTACCTCACCTTGTAGGGGATAGTCATGATATAGTATTATTTACTGATGATACTTCCATGATTTTCAAACTTAAACGTCAATCATTTAAATATAATAATAATATAAATAATAATGAGGTGACTAATGCTATATCAAAATTAGTGCATTTCTTTAATGTAAATAATCTGCATTTGAACGGAAATAAAACGTGTTGTGTTAAATTTACAGCAACGAATGTTAAAAATCTGAATACCAATGTGTTTTTAAATAGGGAGGAAATGATCCCTGTTGTATCCGCTGTTTTTCTTAGCATCACTCTCGATGTAAAGCTTCAGTGGGGCCCCCCATATATCCAAATTAGCAAGCAGGCTAAGTTCTACAGCCTATACTGTAAAAAAGATTAGAGGTCTCACTAGTGTCGAGACAGCTAGATTAGTTTATTTCAGTTATTTCCATAGCATAATGTCTTATGGGATTTTGCTATGGGGAAATGCAGCTGATTCAGAAATTATTTTTGTTTTACATAAGAGGGCCATTAGAGCTATTTACAATCTAAATCCGAGAGAGTCTCTTAGAGATAAATTTAAAGACAAATATATTAACTTTGGCCTCTCAGTATATTTACGAAAAATTTAATGTATTTTCACAAAAACAAAGATAGTTTTAATAAAAAAAGTGATATACATCCTGTAAACACTATGAACAAACACAAGCTAGTGATGCCAGTTTCTCGACTCCACAGAGTGAGTAATTCATTCTTGGGACAATGTATACGCTATTACAGCAAGGTCCCGGAAAGTGTACAGGTTCTCTCTATTACCAAGTTTAAATGTTTTATTAAGCTGAAACTGTATAAAAAGGGTTATTATAGTATAAATGAAGCAGTTTCTAAAATAAATTTTGTAAATAGTTTGTAATCATCTATATTGTAAAATTTATTTTAAAAAAAGTCCCGCCGGGTTTCTTGCTAGTTCTTCCCAGGACAGAGGGTTTTTTTTCCAACCAGTGGTAAAGTAAAAAACGACTTTCAATAAGAATTAATCATGTAATGTATATTGAATAAAAAATTATTCTATTCTATTATTCTATTCTATTCTTTTTTTTATATGATAAGGGTGACAAACGAGCACACAGTCCACCTGATGGTAAGTGGTTGCTGCGGCCCATAGACATCAACATCTATCCTCTATTATAAATCAAAATGTAGATGCGTTGTCACCCGTGAGGACTAAGATGGAATGCCTCATTTCCAGTAAAAAGGGCGTCCGGCCACCTGCACTCACCAAGCGAAACGCAGAGGTAAACCTTTACTTCACGCTGGTATTCTGTGAGGTCGTGGTACCACCCCGGTTCGAGCCGGCCCATCCGTGCGACAGCAAAAGCTGCCGCGTGGCTCTACCACTATTAAAATTCTAACCCGGGTTGCTCGAGTACTGTGAAGCTTACAGCGAGCGCTAACCATCTGAGCTACTACGGCTTCAGTCAGTGATAACAATAACGCAACAAAACAAAAATTGTCAGTGTGGCATTATTTAAAAAAAAGTCGAGATGGAAGCGATTTGTATTTTGTAATATACGTAAAAAGCAGTTTATAGATTTTGAATTATGAAAAAGAAGCATGGAAATACTACAAATAAATAAATATTTGTTTCTTTTATTTCACATTGCCACTTTTTTACATTTTTAATAAAGGTACCTATTTAAAAATGCTTTAACTAAAGTAGTCGCTACTCTCAATTCGAGTGATAAACTTCAATTGATGTAGGGACTATAAATAGTCAGTTCTAATAGCTCAAAAACTCAAGTACAACAAGAGTGACATGATAAATTATTATTAACTCGCGTTATTCGAGTCGCAAAATTCTACTCGAGTCGCATCTTTATCATACGGTCAATGCAGTGTCTAGAATTTAGTGATTAACTCGACTTATTATTTTGAACAACTTATTGATATATTATGTAATATCAATAAACTGATTAAGTATAATTATCATAAAGTTAGAGTGATATTATTTTATGAAGATCTATACGCAAACCAAAAATATATAACTAGGTATTAAGTTTAGTAATAATAATTATGTTGGATGGAAGAACAAAATATAAAAATAATTTGTAACAAACTGACACAGCTTCGTTCAGCCAATTCGAGTTGCGTAACTCGAGTACTGTTCGACTCAAGTCAACTCGCGTCGAGTTTCTTCCAAATTAGCACATCTCTACTACAATTTTTTTCAATATTACATTAGCAGAACCAATAACCTGAACACAAATATCAAAACAATTCTTTTTTTCTGATTTCTTGATTCCGTTTAGATTTTCATAAAATTTGTAGGCTATTTACTATATTAAATTGGTATCTTTTTTTGTGTATAATAACATTAACATTAATTAAAATTTCCGGAGGACCCAAAAAAATACCAAAATTACTTTTATTAAATTTAATTTAAAAGATATTACAACTAAAAAGAACTAATACTAATTAAATCTAATTAAACCTACACCCCGCCCGATGTTAGAAACGAATTGTGGTGGCGTCGTGGAATTTGGTATATATAATGCTGTCGGATGACGCCGCGGGCGTCGCTGTGAATCCACAGCAGCTACATTTCCCATCAGGTTAGCAGAATTGCCTCGCTGCGTTGGGTTTCTGGTATGGTGCTATGTCGGTTGTCCACGGCGACCGAGTTTTCCATCAAGTCAGCAAAACTGCCTCGTGGAAGCAATGTTGAAATGTTGTGTGTAAATGTATTCTTATCCACTTCCTCTATTGTTACATTTACGGCACCCAATAAATACCTCTGTGCATGACCTTTGGCTGGGTTTACTATTTTATTATACGTAGGTAGATTATTATTATTATTTATTCTTTATTGCATTCCTTAAAACAGAAGAATACAAAGGGCGGACTTAATAACTTGAGGCATTCTCTACCAGTCAACCCATGGAGTGGTAAGAATTTTACATAGGTGTGACCAATGACGTATTATATATAGACACGTCATGAACGAACATCGCGGCGCTTAAAAACGGCGAAAATACTAGAACTACTTATACGCGTGAAGAAAGAAAGAAAATATGACACCGTACGGCGGGATGCCTGTTGCTAGAGACAGACAAATAACATCTTCAGTTGCTCATTGATCGAGCGCATGAGTGACGTAGCTATCAGAGGCATATGGGGAAATAAGGAAATTCGATTTTCTAGAGTTTATAAAATAGTTGATATACCGTATAACGTATTACCTACTTTACGAATAAAGTAATAAAAATATTAATCTTTAAAATATGAATGCTGTATTCCGCAACAGTAATTAATTAATTATTGTTACATATTAAATTAAAAAATAAAACAAAATATCTTTATAAACATAAAAAAAACTTTTATTTAATAATGAAAAAACATTAACATTCTGATAGGCAATCAAACAGTACGGTAATCGAAGTCGTATATTATCGACTTATGTTGCAGATACATATTTTTAAATCCCTTCAAACAAACTTAATTTATTTCTTTTTTGCCTCTTATAATTCGATTCAGAGCTTTTGTGTGCGAAATGTAGGCGAACATTGATAAATTTCTCAATGACCGCGCGAATAGGGTGCACTCTATGATCAAATGTTGTTGTGTTGGATGTTGCTCTAAAGAATGTTGATGTAAAGAACCAAGTACGTCATTGGAGCTGATAAACGCCTTTAAAATACGGTTTTTTAAAATTTGGATATATTTGTGATCGGGAAGGATAATGTGACCCATTTCTTTAATGTGATTTTTAATTATAGATTTTGACTTCATCTAGATTTGGAATACATCTTCACTCGGGAAACATAGTCCACCAATATTTTTTTAAATAATCAATTTATGAAACTACAATTTGTTATTACAATACAGACTATCGGTGCATGTCGACCATTTCAATACTGAAGCCAGTTTTCTGGATACCCATCCAGAAATATAACCGATAATCTTTTGAGTGGGTTTTTTAATGCTTTCTTGATTTAACATTGTCGAAAACACTTCGACATTTGTGTTAATAGCATTTTCTACAGCAGTTGCATTTATTAACCCAGTGTCATTCTCAATAGAGTCAATCTCCTCATCCATAGTTCTTCTACTTACTGTAGAATTAATGTTGTGAACTGCAGACGAACACGTTAATACAGTTATATTTTCTAATGGTAGGCAGTTTCCTAAAAACGAAGATTTCATTTCCAGGTGTTGAAGGATTTTTTTTGAAAATTCCCTTAAACTGGGTAACGTTTGGATTATTGTTATAACCTCCATGTCGCCTGATAGCACCGAACAACGTTTCAATGTGATCTTGAGACAACCTGTAAGTTGCGATGTATCGCAAACGTTGTCCTTCGACCAAAGTTGTGTATAGATGTTTTAAACTTTCTATACAAATGAGAAAGCCTAAAAAGCCTGTTTTATTTTTAGATTCAACAATTTTTTCTTAATTATTTTTATGGTGATTCGTTTACGAACCTCGCGTCTATATTTAATAAAAATGTAAAGATTCAATATATAAAGTTTCGCTTTTTCTAGAAAAGCTATGATGTCATTGGCGTTTTTTTGAGAAAGTGGTTTTTTTCATGCCGTACAAATCGGATGATTTAGAGTTAAAAACATCAAATAAATTATTAAAAATTTCTATAAAATCTACCGTCCCTTTAGTGTCCACGAAAAGGGAAGATGTTAAAATCTCGTCACACAATTTGAAAGCATTTGCAACACTCATACTCATGATTTGTGTTGCCAATTTGACTTTCATCACTTCATTTCTAAAATAAATGTGAAGAGGGGTGATTTTGTTAGCAAAATTAAGTCCAACATTTTTTTGAAGCTTAACTAAATTTTCTAATAACTGCCAGCGAATCGTCCTTCCACTCCCGTTAAATAATTGTCTTTTTGATTCAAATGAATTTCTTACTAATTTAATCATGTGACAAGAGGGTCAAACATAATTGAAACATCTAAATCACATTCCGGGTGTTGTTGTTATGTATATAGTTGTTGTTGTGTATGTTGTTTTAAGTTGTAATGGTTGTTTAAGATCACAACCTAATAAATTAGCTGCATTTATATTAGATGCACAGCCGTCAAATGTTATGGCTACAATGTCAACTCCCACACGGTAGCATTCACTTAGACATGTTTTCAGTAAATTTGCCCGAGTTTCAGCTGACAGTCCGTTAACAAGAAAATATGCTACTGGGATTTTCCAACTTTCGTTCATACATACTGTTACGGCCTGCAACTGCCTATCCCAGGAGTAGGATCCTCCGCGGCCCATGAACGGAAGAACCTACAAGCAGGTACAGGTCGGGCGTCCTAACACCAAGGGTGGAAAGTTTCTAATTACAATAACCAATTCGGGGGGAGCGTTACATTATAATAAAGGGAGCTTACTTACCTCTATCCAAGGCGACTGGTCCCTCAGGATTCGGTCAGGTCGCGTGTGGATGTATAGTGCTAGGAAAGTAATAATAATAATAATAATTTATTTGCCAGAAATATGGTGGTTACAGACATTATAATTAAAGATATTACAAGCATATTTCGCCAGTGGCATGCAAATACATAATTTTTAAATGTACATGATTCTATTAAAAAAGATATGTTTAATTATAATTTTATGATAAATTCAAGTATAAAATTCTTAACACACATAACATGGATGTCAATAATTAAAAAAAAAAGTTGAAAAAGTCCTTAATTAAAAATTCATATTATATCAAATCAAATGTACATGTCAATAGTTATTAATTTTATATACATTTATTTAGTCAATTTTACACGAAATGTCTTATAAAATACTTATCATTTTGGTTTATAACAATAAAAATCATCTAGAGTACGAGTATAAAAACAGTTTTGGATGAGATATTGTTTTAGGTTCTTTTGAAAATGTTTTAATGGAAGTTCTCGAATTTCAACAGGAAGTTTATTATATACTTTTATACACATAATGGGACAATTTTTCTGAAAAAAGGCAGTTTTACATAATCTAAAATTTAATCTTGTTAGGTCTCTATGTGGGAATCTTTTATCTGTATTATCAACACACCTCTGAAATAAATGTGGATATTTTTTTACGAAAGTTTCGATTTCATACACGTACATGGAACACAGAGTCATAATTTTTAACTGCTTAAAGAGTGGCCTACAAGAATTGAAAGGTCCACATCCACAGATTGTCCTTATACATTTCTTTTGCATTAGAAATGCTCTCTTAAAAATACTTGAATTGCCTCAGATCAAAAGCCCATACCGTAACACGGACGCTACATATCCATGATATGCTGTGATAGCAGCTTCTTTACTTATTAAGTTACTTAGTCTTCTGAGCGCATAAACAAATTTATTTAACTTGTCACACATTAAATTTATGTGATTTGCCCAACTACAGTGCTGGTCCAAGAGCCTTCTCCGAGAAATTTTATATCAGCAACCTTTTCAATTTCTTTGTTATGACTCATTATTTTCATTGGAGAAATATTTGCGCGGTTTGTACAAAATGTGATATATTTAGTTTTAAGTAGATTCAGACATAAATTATTACTTTCGAGCCAATTTACTATAGATGTGACAGTACTGTTAACTTTGAGTTCATAATCTAAAGGCTTTTCTTTACCTGTTATTATATCTGATATATCGTCAGCATATAGAGTACAATGTTGATCGATTGCCAATGGAAGGTCATTAATATACAAAATAAAAAGTAAAGGACCAAGAATTGTACCCTGTGGCACACCTTTTGTGGTGGGTTGAAAGTTAGAGTTATGTGTGACTCGTTCATCAAATTCATTTATTCTAGTTATTTGAACGTATTGGGTTCTATTATTTAAATAGGATTTTATCCACTTGAATGCAAGCCCTCTTATGCCATATTTTTGAATTTTACCAAGCAAAAGCTCATGATCTACAAAATCGAATGCTTTACTCATATCGAAAAAGACACCAATAACTTTCATACTTTTACTCAAAATTACAGCCCCAACGTGGGCTAGCCGGAGAGTGGAACTGGATGCCCTTCCTGGACATCGCAGCACATAAATAAGTCCTATTCCTAGACAGAAGTCCGACGACCTCCTTCAAACACCTATCTGAGCTCCTATGATTAGTTCCGCAATCCGACCGGATCAGGTCTGCAAACAGCGACGCGACACGAAGCGGCCCAGAGGGACTTTCCAAGCTTCACTGCAGAGAGCACCCCCAAATTCCCCATGAACGTCGTCTGTGGAGAGCCGAACGAAACGCACAGATAGTCCCTAGTATGAATTTTCAAACAAGTAGGCATAACCAAGCAATCCACCTATAATCATTTACCAAAAGGTGCGACAGCTGATTTCCATCTGATAATCTACAAACCAGATAGCCCTTTAGGCAGGTAGTCCTATGCTCATATTTCAACTAATTTTTCAAAAGCATCAATGTTCAACTACAGAATTAATTAAGACAAAGTAATCACTGATGCACATAGTCAACTTGACAAAGTAAACAAACAATAAACGTAAGAGACAGCCCTATTTCTCGTTTCAAACAAATATCTTAGACAGTGCCAACAAATCTAAACCAAAAGAGAATTGACTCTTATTCCCGTCGGCACAAACAGGGTTATCTAATTTCAACCTTCCTTATCACAAAGCAAAATGATTAAACAATATCACAAAACATATACACAATTTTCAAAATAGCGCGTCATTCAATTTCAAATGAATTCAAACTTTCCTGTCAGCAAAAAGACGCAACAATCAAATACAATTACAAAGCATACGCACAAGCATTCAAAGGGGCACACAATTTAATCTCAATTTTCCTTGCAACAACAAACGCAGTGATCAAATGTATTTACAAAACATATGCAGCAGCATTTAAAGGAGTATTTTAAATTCAACTCTTTTAATCACAACCGCTACAATATGAATTTCGCGGAAAACCCAAAAGCATTTTAATTTTAATTTAAAGAATTTTTAACTAAGTGCTCGACCAAACCAAATCTAATACCCCTTGAGAGCGTGATTCAACGTTCCAGGGGGCCCTAATCTTCCCACCACCAAGTCGAGGCCACACCGCGTGAACCCGAGACTAACAGAGCGCAACCGCTAACAGTCGCCATTCGGGTTGTACGCCCTCACTGAGGCCGTCGGCAACAGAACAGCTTGACAAGTGGACTGTTGACGGCTTAAGGCTCAGTAGAGGCGGCCGTGGTGGGAGCTAAGGCGGCAGCTAACTAGGGCCGCCTCCATCAACTGGGGTACAGTGGTACACCATTCGCGGCCACTCAGCTAACGGGAGTGAGAAGGGTCCAGTGGACTGATGAGTGGCCGTGAAGTTCCTCTCCGCACGCTGAGGGGGGGTGATGACACCCCCGCCCCTGGGGCCTGTTGGCTAGCCGTCGGGTACCGAGCGTCGCCCGTCAGAGGGCGTGGCGGAGCGCCCCCGCCCGTGGGGCTCGAGGGCCTGGCAGCGCCCCAAGAGGGGACGCCGTTCGCACCCAGGCACAGTACGGCATGGTGATTGCCCTGGTAATGCAAACAGGGACGCCGGTGCGGACAGTATCGCTGGAGGTGCCCTTCCACACATGAGTAGCACCAGCGGCGCTCATGGCGATAGTTCGCCTCGCCGGAACCGGCTTACCTAATAATTTCGGGCAAGACGTTACCCGGTGATCAAATGCTCGACAATAGGAGCAGGGGGGGGGGGGTTGACGACGACTTGCCCGGCGGATTCCGCCTCTCACTGGGCACGGCTCGTAAGTCGTCGACGGTGCCCGCCGCGTGCTCGATCTGTCGGCACTGCTCCTCCAAAAACCGCAGCAGGTCATAGAAGGGCGGAATATAGGAGGCCTCGTCCCCGCCGTACCTCTCCTCAAAATGCATTCAAAGGTCGAGAGGTAGACGGGACAGCACGATGCGGAGAAACAAGAAGGCCCATTCACCCACTGGTAAATCCAGCAGCCTCAACATATTACAGGCCACCAAGAATGGATCCAACAGGTCCGGACGTAGTCTGGCCCGGTCACTAAGCAGCGGGAGGCTCAGAAGCTGCTTAACATGTTCGTCCGCAATTCGCCGGACGTTGGCGTATCTTCTGGCTAGGAGGCCCCGAGCAGTCTGGTAGGCGTCGTCCGACAAGCTCAAATGGCTGACAACGCCCAGGGCCTCCCCCTCCAGTGAGACCAGGAGGTACGCCATCTTCTGGCTCGGGGTCAAGTCATTCCGGGCGTCCACTAGGCCGTCGAAAAGACCAACGAAGGTCAGCCATTCGGAAAGGACCCCGGAGAACCTTGGCAAGTCCAGAGTTGGGAGTCGTCCCAACAGCTCCGGCTGAGGCTGCTTCCGAAAGGACTCGGGTAGGCTACTCGTCCGAGCTTCACGCGCCTCCTCGGCATATCTGCCTTCAGCCTCGATCAACTCGTCCGTGAGCGAAAAGAACTGCTCATAGTCTGCGAAGCAGGAGTCCAGGACTCCCTTTTCCACATCCGAATCCTCGAGCTCAGCGTAAGCCTCCTCCACTGCAGCCCTTCGAGCATCGACCTGCTCGAACCGCTTCATCAAGTTATGGACCCTATCCGGTCGACCTATCAAAGCATGGGCGCTGGTGGCCCAGCGTAACTCAGAATACCAGCGTGAAGTAGAGGTTTACCTCTGCGTTTCGCTTGGTGAGTGCAGGTGGCCGAAGGCCCTTTTTACTGGAAATGAGGCATTCCATCTTAGTCCTCACGGGTGACAACGCGTCTGCATTTTCATTCGCAAACGAGGATAGATGTAGATGTCTATGGGCCGCAGCAACCACTTACCATCAGGTGGACTGTGTGCTCGTTTGTCACCCTTATCCTATAAAAAAAAAAGTTCGCAGGCAACGGATTAGCATCTTGGGCGAGGACATCACTACTAAATATAAATTACGACGCGGCTCGAGCACAATTACAAAAATAACAAATAACAAATACAAAAAAAATTAACAGCTAACAAATGCAGTTCCTATCAAATCGAGTTGAATAGAAATTACACAAATAAGAACCGCTACTTATCAAATCAAATACAAGTTAGTACAAAGAAAAGACAAATCAAATTAACAATAACAAATACTAGTGCGATCAAATCAAGTTAAATTCAAATTACGTAAATACAAATTACTAGTCTTTAGTTCAAATACAAATTACAATACGAAAGATACATAACGAAGATACACATCAACAAAAAATGATCAACAAAAAATGCCTTGCTCGGAAATCGACCCTTCGATAAGTAATCCGCTACAACAATCCGACAACGATAATTAACCGATTACGTAAAAATAACCGTCTACCTACATGACGGAAACTCCCGCTTGCGCGCTAAACGGGCGCGGCTTTTCAATTTTACCCGCTTACAACAAAGCAAGCCAACAAAGAAAGGAATTTTATTATTACGCATATAATAAAAAAAATATATTTTTGCGTATTACGGACGGGCGTGATTGTAGACACAAAATTAAACCAATCAACCCAACGCTCCCTGCCATCAAAATTGTTTAATTTTTATCAAACACTATGGTCGGGATCGACCGGGAATCGATCCCGGAACCACGCTCTGCTACCAAATGTTACGGCCTGCAACTGCTTATCCCAGGAGTAGGATCCTCCGCGGCCCATGCACGGAAGAACCTACAAGCAGGTACACAGGTCGGGCGTCCTAACACCAAGGGTGGAAAGTTTCTAATTACAATAACCAATTCGGGGGGAGCGTTACATTATAATAAAGGGAGCTTACTTACCTCTATCCAAGGCGACTCAGGATTCGGTCAGGTCACGTGTGGATGTATAGTGCTAGGAAAGTAAGGGTCAGTGATGTGTATCTGGGTGTGGCTGGTAGTGTTATTGACCTTATTAGACCGTTACCCTCTGCAGCAGTTCGGCCCTCAGCACCTCTCCAAACTACGCTCTCCTTCCGCAGTCACTTTCTTCGTTTTCTCGATGACAGTTCTTTAACTCTGTCGTATGATTAACTACCTTACAGAAGCCACTAACTCTCGTTTGTTATAACGCCTGACTCGCGAAATGAACATAGAACGTACGGATGAAAGGTCACCGTTATTTCTAGAATATCAAATACCGCACTAGTAACTAATACAGTCGAATCCATTTATACAGATTCTGCGTTAAACCTAAAAGTCCCGGGTGAAACTCTCAGCAAGGGATACGCGCTACAATTCCCAGTGGTATATTTACTATACGCGCCTATCATAAACGAGCTCCCGACAAAAAAGAACGCGTGCGATCTCTCGCCGCGATGAATCTGGACTCTCTTGTTCTAGCGTGTCCTCGACACGACGGGACGTCAAAACCGGTATCGTAGAGGCGCGCGCGCCTTCTGACGTCCATTATTGACATTAGCGCTTTTGCGCGAACACATACTAATATAAAAAATATGCCTGAGTCGCTATTTCACACGATTTTGCTGATCCAGCACCAAAGTCCACGACACCTGCAGTCTTTTTTCCTGTCCACGTAGTTTGGTGACGAAGAGCCATCTCGTCTGCAATTAACGTGCACAATATTCGCTGGCCACTATGTTTATGTTTCTTTCCTAAAACATCTAACGCTTGTTTATTAAACCCAGGATCACCCGAGCTGTTTTCTTACCACTTCCCTATGACACGGGGATGTGGTAAAGATCCATTAAATATCTGTCTTACATATTTGTAGGCAGCTACGGAATAATAGTGCAGGGTGACTGCAAATTTTCTTAACGCTGGGGTATATTTTTGACGATAGCCCTTAATCTTGCGCTTTTGAGTCAATCTATTTATAAATTCTACTGTTTCGGCTTTAAGATTCAGTTCATTGATCTGGTCAACAGAAAAAAAATTTTTGTTTGGAGCTCAGAAACTAATTGTTTTAAGTTATTGCATTTTTCTTTTAGACTTTTACTTTTTTTTACTAAATTATAATTCTTAAACTGTAACTTACGTTTTTCTAAGGAAAGTTTACTAATCTTTTTCTACAAAATAGCTTTCCTTGGCGTTTCAAAAATTGAACCTTCTTCTGACACTTGAACATGTTCCAAACTTGTTGGTGATGAAATAATATTTTGTTCTTCTTGCTAAAAAAAAAGTATAAAAAAATCCGGTTATTTCATGAAAACCAATACTTTAAAATAATGTGTTTAAAAATGACGTATAATTTTACCATAATAATAGAAACTGCAGTATTTTTTATTCTTCGATAATTTTTCTTCGTCACATATATATAGCTAGCTGAGAAATGCTTTGAGCAAACGTTAGTATAGGGCGTTGGTAGCCAATCGTTTTCACGTCTTTGAACCCTTATTATGTTAAGCCACTTTTCTTTTAGTAGCCCATCTCTAGGCAATCTAAGATAAAAAGGAAAACGATAATTAATATTCATGACATAACAAGTACATATATTCAAACAATATTATAAATTCTATCAAAACAAAACACTAGTGTAATAGTATCCCAACCTCCCCTAACGGCACGTGACTACTAGCTGCATGCGCCGGCCGCCATTAGACGGCGTCGTCGAATAAATTGAAATGAAAATAGGTAGTTTTGTGAAATTACGCATAAAATAACACATTTTTGTCTCTAACTTTTGGGGTATAATTTGTACATCGTCTGAAAACACACGACGGCATGTTTTCTTTATGTTTTGCACACGATATAATAAATTAAAAACAAACGTAGCGTCGCGCGACAGGT
Source organism: Parnassius glacialis (assembly GCA_033319125.1). Taxonomy (NCBI): domain Eukaryota; kingdom Metazoa; phylum Arthropoda; class Insecta; order Lepidoptera; family Papilionidae; genus Parnassius; species Parnassius glacialis. The sequence goes on from JAVANC010000014.1 coordinate 8,272,889, forward strand.
TGGTGCGTGACTAAGCGCGATGTGGTCAATTGGCTTTATTTCATGTTGCCATTTTAGACTGCGGATAACGTATCTATAAGTTTATACATCATTGGGTGCGACAATATAGAATCCGAACAAAAACAGTTTCACTGTAAAACATCGCGCCAAGTACACTTTCAAGTCTAGTTACAAAAATGATAATTGAATTTTTACAAAAAATTATTAAATAAAAAAAAACCAAGTACATAACCGTTTTAGATTAGAAAAAAAGTTTTGCTGAAAAAAGTAATAAAAAATTGTTGTACTTGGTGTGCATGATTAAGACTATCGACAACTTGATATTGGAAGTCGTTTTTTTATAACTTTTTTGAATTATGCTCGTACTATAAAGATTAATGCACACCAAGTACGCCATTTTTTATTACTTTTTCAGCAAAACATTTTTTCGAATCGAAAACGGTTATGTACTTGGTTTTTTTTTATTTTGTAATTTATTGTAAAAATGTAATTATCATTTTTGTAACTAGAGTTGAAAGTGTACTTGGCGCGATGTTTTACAGTGAAACTTTTTTTGTTTGGATTTCATATCTTTTTTGTAAAGTACACAATTTCTTCTTTTTTTTTTAAGTATTAAACACCTCATACCGCGAAGCGGTTGAGGTTGTGCCAGGCCTCTGTCAGTCTTGCTACCTTTGTGAAAGCCGTCGTCGTCAGGGCTAGCGCGCTCTAGGCGATTGAATGTTAAAGTTTTTTTTAAGCTTTTCAACGTGGTAGAGCCATGCTGCAGCTATATTAGTAGTATAGTTGTAGCACGAATGGGTTGGCTCGACCGGCGAAGGACCACGCTCTCATAGAATACCAGCGTAAAATAGCAGCTTAACACTGCTGTGTTTCGTATGGTGAGTGTAGAGAACCGGAGACCCTTTTTACTGGAAAAGAGGCATTCCATCTTAGTCGTCACGGGTGACAACGCATCTGCATTTTGATTCGCAAACGAGGATAAATGTAGATGTCTATGGGCCTCAGCAACCACTTTCCTTCAGGTGGACTGTGTGCTCGTTTGTCACCCTATCCTATAAAAAAAATCTTTTTAAATAAATAATTTTTTGTAAATACTTGTTGAAATACTCATCGAAATAGTTTTTGTTTAGAAGTTTAGTATATTTAATTGTAGGATAAAAATAGTTGAAAAAATTTTAATGTAATTTTAAAATAATACATATTATGTATATTACCTATCTATTTGATAAATTATAATGGCAAAACGTCGTTCCTAATATAATTGTTGCGAGGATGGATGCTTAATGAGCAATTAAAAGGATTCAGATATTTTTTGATCATTTATCATTTTTTGAGTTACCGAGGGATAATGCCTTTCATTATAAATTTATTTCATTTTTTGTTAGATAGGTACTTATAGCGAAAAAATAATTAAGTAATAATTTTACTACAAAAGTAATACCTAAGTACTTTATTACAAATCATAGTTGAAATTTACTTCACTACCCAAGTACCTACTTACGTAGCTATACTCGTCTTTGATTTTAAAATATTTTAAGTAATAATAGTATATAATAATATACTGAAATTAAAACTTTGTTTACAAGAATTTAAACTAATTAGATTACGATCATATTTCTGTTAGGAATCGTATTTCGGGTTTATTTGTTGTTTACGCTATCTACCTATACGAACCAAGCATCGCGATTCCCGACGAATAGCCTTGCAAGTTGCCTGCGTTGGACATCACAGAACTCACATAGTAGATAATATGGTCGATTATAGTCAGCATAGGTACTTTACCTGAGTAACTTACCATTTCACAGTGTATTTTTACTCTTTATTAATAAATAGCCCTTAGCAACCACGGAAAGTCCGTTGTGACGTAGTAAGGAGAAAAGATGCATAGTAATAAAGACACTTGCGCGCAGCGATAAAGTTTTATTTAGCTTGCGAGCGCGATTTATCTGATTAATAATAACTATGTAGGCTATTAAAACGTCGGCAAGCAGTCAACATCAAGAGAATGCAACTTCTGTACTTATTTATTCTGTGGTTGTGCTTTACTCTCAATACGTCAAGGTCAAGAAATTTTTTACTTTTGTAACTACCTCTACATCTACAGCTGATTTGCACTCATACGATAATATGACTAGATTTATTTCAAGAAAATTTAATAAGTCTATCTTATATTTTGCATAAATCAATTTTATTTTGCTACTTTAAGAAAACTAAAAAAAAATCCGTGGACGTCCGTGGGCCATTTTAAAAAATTCTGCAGGCTTTTCTTACTTTAAATCCGAAAAAAGATTTTTTCTTAAAACTATTGCTATATCATTTTTTCATTTATATTTGACTATTATATACATTAAGTTTTAATTTACTGTTGTTGGTCACGATGTTTTTTTTTTAGGAAATTTGAGGTTTTTTTCAGACTTTATGTTTGGGGGCGAAATTAAATACTACTCTGTTACCAATGCAAATTTTCTTTTATTTTAATAACGAACACGTGAATCACAAGTTGTTTGGCATTATTGTTCATTATAGTCTAAAATCTTTTGAAAACATGCAGAATCATGTTTCAAACTATTGTTAATATTTATTTAAATAAATTCTTAAACAACTCTGTTACTTTTTATACATTAACAAACCGTAGTTTTTTACTAAAGTCTCTGGAAATTATACTTTTAACATCTCATAATGCTATTTTGAAAATTATTAACTGGCTCATAGCCCATTTAAAATATTTTAAGGTCTAGTTTTCCTAAGAAATATATTTTAGACCTTACAATCTTTGGGACAGAAAAGTAACATAGTTGTAAATAATTAACATAGTTGTTTTTGTACTACGCCTAGCGTAATAATCTAAGCTTATCATTTAAAATTCTTACATGAGACCACGCTACTAATATTCTCACAACTAAGCTGTTCTAAAAACTAACAGATAAAAATAATTATGAGATCGTATTTATCACAATGAGACCAACATTACTTCTCAAATATTTCTAATGGAGAGTCAAACTGGTAGTATACTCTTTTGCCTTTGTATACGTTTTTTTGGGTCTGGGATGATTGCAATTAAATTTTCAAAAGGCTCGTAAGACACATCAGTCTCCATTAGTCTAAATTTTTTTTGCAGTATCGTCCATAGATCTGAAAAACATAATTTTTACCTCGCCATCATCTTCTACTTCGCTCAGCACTTTTCCCAAATAAATGTAGTCTTGCTTCAGGCTTGAAACTTTGACTAGCACGCACACACCATGTTTTATTTTAATAATATGAATATTTTCCTTTTCTATCAAAGCATCGTTATCAATTCCTTTTGATGTACTACGTTGTCCAATTGAAAAGTTGTCCTTCACTGTTAATAAAGGGACATCATCATCAGTGTCAGTACCGTAGACAGTGTTATAGAATGGGTTTTTTTGTGGATGGACTAAGTTGCCTATTTATTTCATAAAATCTGGTTCACATTCATGAGAGCTTGATTTTTCATCCACGGGTTTTAGTGGACGGTATTCTTTGAGATCCACGCGAGAACAAAAGCCGCGCCTGCAGAAACAGCTCAAGTCTCTATATTTGAGAACTCCTTTCTCTTTAGTGAACACCTGGTGGACTTTCATGCTGCTAGGTAATGGTAAAACATTGACTGGAATCTCCATGGACCATATATTAATGTCTTCGTCAGTAATAAAATGCATTTTTATTTTACTAATATCCTTTAAAGCAGAAGAGAGTGCATGCGGAGTTTACCTTTAAGTAATTGTAGCACTTTTGTTAATATTTTTAAGTAATTGTACTAATTTGATGTGTTAGTGTTAGCAATTGTTGGTAAACCTAATAAATAGAAAAAAAAAAAAAAGAGAACATTGAGGCATAAGCAATATCCTGTCCACGTGCGCCAAGTTGATCAGCAGTGCGCTTCAAAAAGCCACCAACTCCGTCTGCTGCACCCTTGCCGTGCCCTGCCTCGAAAAAATTCCATGTAAGATGTTATATTCAGAGAAAAAATTATTGCAAATTAGATAAAAAATTTATTTTTGCCGGTAATGTGAGGCAGGCTCATCTGAGAACACATGTATGATTTTTACTTTTGTATAATTTTCTTGAATATAAGATAAGATGGGATGAAAGTGAGCTCAGATTGCAGCTGGATTGTGAGTTACATTACCTGAAACGGTGCAGAAGGATGTCACCTCTATTTTATTATCTGAATTTCGCAGGTACATGACTCGAGTGTGTAAAGATACTTGATTTCTTGAACCTCCAAAATGATGGGCCTGTATTTCTTCGAAATATTTACAGCTATAATTCTCACTGAAGCCAACATGTAATGCTACTTCATTTTCGGACAATTCGTCTATACAAGCTCTGTAGTTTCTGTATTGTGACTTTATGTAATAAACGTGCCTCTTGAACTCTTGGAGTTGAAATTTAAACACATCTATTAAAGATTTTACAGTACTCTTTTACAGTAAGCTTTTCTTCTTTTATGTTTTTAGTAACTTTGTATTTTTTTCCCAGCTTCTCTACAATTTCATTTGTCATTTCCCACTGAATATACTTTACTATTAAGTCATCCTTTGTACTATCATATTCAATTTTCTTCAAATAGCATTCAGAGCACAGTCCTGTCCTGCAAGCTAGTAAATTTTCATCGCATGTTTGTTCTTTTGTAATTTTATTTAAATCTGAGGTCGGAATAACTTTATTTTTACACAAAGCAATAGCCAAGTGCTGAACGTTTGTGTGCAATCGACATAAACATGTTTCTCTTCCAGCAACAGTAGGAAGCATTACATAAAATGATCTGCATCGAGTAAACGTAGTGTAGGAGCATTTCATATCAGGATTTTCTCGTTTAAACGAAGCAAAGAGGTTCTTCATGCTGTCCAGTAGGTAACGTTTTTGCATTTTATTTTTCTTATGGTAACGGTTTCTTTTTTCCCGTAGTTGCTCTCAATACATCATCACGATTAAAAAATGTTTAATTTTGTCACTTACAACTTTTTTCCTTAGCTTTGGTTGTTCCTTTCCACATTCAAGCACTCTTTTATTATTTGCATTTTCTTTCTAGAATATTTAACTTCCTTCTCCTCAAATATTTTTTGTATAGCTATCTTTATATATCTTCTCTTTCCGACTTTTAACTTTTTCATAATGTTTTGTAATAGCTTTCGCCAATATGTTACACCTATTTTGACTTTTACAATTATCGCTTGCATTTTTCGACCCTTTTTGTTTTCCTCTATTATATCTCTTCCTGTATTTTTCATATTTTTTATTTATTAATTCAATTTTTTCTTTTAATCTTTGATTTTCTCTAAATAGTTTTGTTCTGTTTCTTTTTACTTGTTTCCGGCCCCGTTTTGCTGCAGATGTCGTTGAACCAGGGCTACTTTCATGGGAAGTCAATGGTTGAGGGGTTGGTAAACGGCGATTCGACTGTGGAACTCGTGGCAGAACTTGGTTTGAATCCAGCGGAGTTGGAGTACGTGAACGTGGAGTCATAATTCCCGGTGAAGATTCTGGAGTATGCATTACTACACGAAGAGCCTTGGCCCTGTCGCTCCGTCTGGCATTTGCAGCTCACCATTTTTTTTTATTGCTCGGTGTTCCCGTGACGTCAAATTATTCAATAAACGTTTCTTTGCATGATATCTTTCGAGGTCTTTTCTTTTATTTGCAGCTTCTTTTTCAGGATTTTTTTTGCGTCGTTCCCTATAACGTCGCTGCTTTTCAGCAGGCGTTAAAGCCATATAGAAAAGCGATCAGCAGTACAAGTAAAAGTCCTGAAACCAATATTTTTTTTACTATAAAACTTGTGAAATAAGATTGAACAATGAAAAATAACCACTCTGTTACTCAGCTTACAACTGTTACTTCCAACTAGTAACAGAGTGGTAAATTTTAGATTCCATACATAGTTAGTCATAATATAAGGCATAAAGGGGAATTATTGCTAGACCTAAAACTCATGGATAATGTAAAATTTAATAGTAAATATTGATTACTTACGCGAAAATATTGGTAGCAGTGTGGTTGTTGAATAAAGACACGCTCCTCCTTCCAGTGGAAGGAGGAGCGCGGTCGACTGACTCGTGTCAGTCGTTCCCCCCGCCCCCGCGAACTTTCTTGAACAATTTTAGACACTGCACCGAGGTTATTGCAGGCGCCATAGTAGCGCTATTCGTGTTTTTTAAAGTGAACTACTATAGTAACAGAGTGTTGCTGTGATATTACATGGAACGCAGGACAGGGAATTTAAAAAAGTAAAAGAAAACAATTTAAAACAAAGTTTTGTTTTAAAGCATTGAACATGTAATAATAATTTCTATATTTATTAATCATAATTTTTTTTTATATATCAATGTAGGAAAAAACAAGTTTTTCTACGTCTTTTTGCACTGTATTAATGTCTGGGACATAGCGAATTTGTATGGAATACTGTTACCTAAAATAACCAATATGTTACTTTTAAAAAAATGTGGAAAAATTAGCATAAAAGTTTATTTTATATCAAGTATGTTTAATTTATTTATTTATTCATTTACTTTTACCTTAAGTTCGTAAAACATTTGATATTAAAACAATAAAAGTATGTAAATCATGAGGGGGACAAGAAAACCTGCAGAAAATTTGAAAATGGCCCGCGTATTGTTTTTACGTGGTCACGATAACTCTCGAAAAATTTGACGTATCGAGGCAGGGTTTTGTTTATTATGTTAAAAATTATATTAAATAGTTACTTATTTCATAACAATAGTGATGTTTTTTAATAAAAAAAGTCTCCAATGTAATGTAACGTCCTTCAATGTAACTTTGAATAAAACTCTAACATTTAAATATTTTTTACAACTGTGCCAGAGTATCCAATTAGATAAGTATCGTGTCGACATTCGGTAGTAACAGAAACAAAAACAGAAACAGAAACTTTTTTATTCAAAATAGATTATAAATTATACTTATTGAAAGTCACTCTTTTGTTTAATTACCACTGGTTCTGGGAAGAACCAGCAATAAACTCAGCGGGACGTTTTTTTTTAAATAACAGCTTACAATCATGTACACAATTAACAACACAACAAATTAGAAATAGTTTAGTAGTGATCACCTCATTCCCAGGGGTTATTGTCATCCATGAATTCCTTAATATTATAATAACCCTTTAAATACAAACTTAGTTTAATAAAGTTGTTGAACTTTGAGCAGGTCAAATTTAGTATATTTTAAAAATTCCAGTTGTTGTAAAAGCGTATACATCGCCCCAAGAACAAATTACTGACTCGGTGGAGTCAAACAAAATATACACTAAGCGAAAAGAAGCGACACTTAAGTATGTGTGCACGTAAAATCGCTTGCGGCTTTGTGTGGGTGTACGGATGTGTGCGGGGGTCTAAAGAGGCGCGCGGGGCGTGGAACGGGCTGTTGCCGCCTGCCCTGGCCGAGGGCTAGTACGTAGCTACCTAATAGTTCGCGATTCGCGTCTCGTCTCTCTAATCTCACGCACCGCACGCAAGCACAGACTGACTGCGCTTTATACAAAAATAATGCCTATTTATTTGTATATAATTATTCTACCTTTGCCGTATAGTGGCGGTTAAGAATATTCACTACCCCATATCTTCCCGTGGGTGTCGTAAAAGGCGACAAAGGGAAACAGGCAGGAGATGGGCAGCAGCATCTTCCTGATAACAGAAAATTATAATAAAAAAACTGCGGTTGCCAACCCGCTCGCCAAGCGTGGCAACTATGGCAAATACCCATATTATACCCATATACCCAATTATGAGAGTAACAAAGAGACGCCCCCCCCTCCCCGGCGGCCCAGCTATTCCTGGCTACGGTGGCGACCGTGGTAACGGCGCGGCAAGGGGTGCTAAGAATCTCCGGTGGAGGTTCGGTTGCCACCTAAGACGACTCGACCTGGCAACATACAACGCACTCACCCTGAGGACTGACGAGAAGATCGTGGAGTTGGAAGAAGAGATAGACAAGTTACGCTGGCATATTATAGGATTATCGGAGGTCCAAATAGAGGGGGAGGACACGGTAATTCTCGAATCCGGTAACATGCTCTATCACCGGCAGGGCAACCATCTGTCCCAAGGAGGTGTCGGATTTATCGTCCACAAGTCTCTCGTTAACAACGTTGTAAAGATTGAGAGTGTGTCGACGAGGGTTGCGTACCTTATACTCACTGACGGTCATACAGGTTTACGCTTCAACCTCGGCACATCCCGATGAGGATGTGGAGGAAATGTATGAGGATATCTCTAGAACCATGCATTCCTCCAAAACTCACTATACGGTGTTAATGGGAGACTTCAATGCAAAACTAGGCTCAAGAGAGAATGGTGAGCTGAAAGAAGGGAAATTTGGAATAGGGCAACGGAACCCAAGGGGCCAGCAGCTGGCCGACTTCATGGAGAAAGAGGGACTCTTTATGATGAATTCTTTCTTTCAGAAGCGTGGGGCCGCTTAGCGGAAGTGGACCTGGTCGAACCCTGACGGTTCGACAAAAAATGAGATTGACTTCATTATGACGACCAGACGACAACTGTTCAGTGATGTCTCCGTGATGGTAAGGGTGAAAACTGGTAGCGATCACCGAATGGTTAGAGGCACACTGAATCTAAACGTTAAGTTGGAGAGGTCTCGTCTAATGAAGTCAACGCTCCGTCCCCCTCGTGCTCTGTTCCAAAATCCCGAAACCTTTCAGCTCGAGTTACAAAACCGTTCTCAGTGCCTAGAAGACTGCAATAAAGTGGACGATATGAATGACAAGCTCGTGGAAACTGTCCATGCGGTCGGAGCTAAGTTTTGCAAAACCCACCGCAGAAGAACACAAAAACTCTCCGATCACACTCTTAATCTCATGGCTGTTAGACGGGAGATGAAGCTACATTCTTCAACAGATTTGACGGCATACAGGCAACTGAACAGACAGATCTCTAAATGCATGCGGCGGGACTTACGCAACTTCAATACAGCTTTTATTGAAGAAGCGATCGAGCGGAACCAAGGCTCCAAAGTCTTTGCCAGGGATCTGTCTGTCAGAAAGAGCCTACTGTCAAAGCTGAAGACCGAATGTGGCAGCATCGTTTCCGGGACACCTGAGATTTTGAGTGAGATTGAGAGATTCTATGGGCAGCTGTACACGTCATCGTTGGAGCCACACGCAAGTGTGAGTAACGACCCAGAGCGAGTCTTATCCGACACTATTCCGAAGATATCCCGGACGTCGAGATTAGAATGGCTCTCAAGTACCATAAAAATGGCAAGTCCCCGGGCGTGGATGGAATTACAGCGGAACTTCTGAAAGCGGGTGGAAAACCAGTACTTGAAGTCCTTCAGAAGCTCTTTAATTCCGTCCTCCATGGTGGCACTACTCTGGAGGTGTGGAGCAGAAGTGCGGTGGTCTTGTTCTTCAAGAAAGGCGACAATGCTCTCTTGCAGAACTACAGACCGATTTCCCTTCTGAGCCGCGTCTACGTGCTGTTTTCGAGAGTCATTACGAATCGTCTCGCACGCAGACTTGACGACTTCCAGCCTCCCGAACAAAACAATTTCCGAAAAGGCTTTAATACCATAGACCACATACATACCTTTCGGCAAATTGTACAGAAGTCCGAGAAGTACAATTTGCCACTATGCCTGGCGTATGTGGGCGTGGAAAGCCTTTGATTCCGTCGAAATTTGGGCGGTGCTGCAATCCCTTCAGCGGTGCCAAGTTGACTGTCGGTATATCGAAGTGTTGAAGTGCTTGTACAGTAGGGCTACGATGGCTATCCGAGTACAGAACCAGAGTACGAAACCTATCCAATTGCAGAGAGGTGTAAGACAGGGTGACGTTATATCCCCGAAACTCTTCACCGCTGCATTGGAAGACGTTTTCAAGCTTCTGGACTGGAAAGGATAGGGTATCAACATCAATGGCGAGTACATCACTCACCTTCGATTTGCCGACGATATAGTCCTTATGGCAGAATCGCTGGAGGACCTAAGCACTTTGCTCAATGACCTCAATAGTGTCTCCCAACGGATAGGTCTTAAGATGAACATGGACAAAACAAAGATTATGTTTAACGTCCATATCACACCTATGCCGGTAGTTATTGGGAACACTAAGCTCAAAGTTGTTGACGAGTATGTTTACCTGGGAGAAATAGTCTGACTAGATAAGTCCAACTTCGACCGACAGGTTAATCGACGGATTCAACTCCGCTGGGCAGCGTTCGGGAAACTACGACACATATTCTCGTCAGACATACCTCAAAACCTTAAAACGAAATTGTACAACTAGTGCGTGTTGCTAGTGATGACTTACGGATATGAGACGGTCCTTAACTGCTGGCCGTATGAGGAAGCTCAAGGTCGCTCAGCGAGCTATGGAGAGGGCTATGCTCGGAGTTTCTCTGCATGATAAACTTAGAAATGAGGATATCCGCAGTAGAACCAGAGTAACCGACATAGCCCAACGGATTAGTAAGCTGAAGTGGCAGTGGGCCGGCCATATAGCTCGAAGAACCGACAACCGACGGCGAAGAAAGGTTCTCGAGAGGCAGCCTCGTACCGGTAGGTGAAGTGTAGGGCGACCCCCCACTAGATAGAGTGACGACCTGGTAAGCAGGAAGTCCATAGATGCAGGTGGCTCAGGACCGTGCTTTGTGGCATTGCTTGGGGGAGGCCCATGTTCAGCAGTGGACTTATGAAAGGCTGTAATAATGATTATACCTTTATTTTATATATGGCACATTCATGTTATGTATAATAGTTTTAAGGTATTGATTTGTACTTTTATATATTAACATATAAAAGTACAAATATATATATATATATATATATATATATATATATATATATATATATATATATATATATATATATATATACCGAGTGACGAAAAAGTTATCACATAAAATGAAAAGACGTATGCTACATAAATTTCTTTAAACATACCCAACTAAAAAATATATAACAATTAATACATTAGTCGCGGTAGCATTTTTTTCGTTTTAATATTAAATAACATCATGTAAATGCATACAGATATCACCTGATGAATTCTAGAAGGTCAAAGACCCATGCCATTTGAAGGCGAATATAGGTAGTTTAAAGGTTGTCAATCCAAACTACTCAAATAAAAAAAAATCAAACAAAAACTGCACTTACGGCTAACAATTTAAAGCATAATTTTATGCGCGAAATTAAAAACAAAGGGAACGCACCCTGCAGGCGTGTGAAAACAAATTCAAGCGAAAAATTTACTTAAAATAATGAAGTTAAGGCATAATTCTCTACGCGCAAAGTGACAAGGAATGGGACCGGGTGTTAATATAAATTATTATTTTCCTGGCGCGTGCGACGTTTTGTAAGTCACTTCAGGTCAGTAACCTATATATCAAGGCTGATTTATTTCTTGTCAATTTTTTACCCTATTTATTTTGTTTGAAAAATGCATTTTTTATTTTCTTTTATTATTGTTTATTTTATTATTTTAACAGACATATATCAACTTGTATTAACTGCTGTGCTATTTAACGTGATAACCTGGGCGCCACCCAGTATATATATATATATATATATATATATATATGTGTGTGTGTATATATATGTATATTAATATGTATGTATGTATTTATCTAATCTATGTACTTATATACCATTCTATATTTCTATTTTATGGCTTTAATAAAAATAATGTTATTTTTGTCAAACCACACACGTTTTTATTCGTCAAACCACACACGTTTTTATTGTTTTCTTGCAATCCTGTCCATCCAAAGGTTGTCTGGAAGAGATCGCTCTTAGCGATAAGACCACTCATTGTACCACATTTATTTTTCTCATTTTTTGTTAATATTTATGTTAGTTTTTGGCGTACAATAAAGGGTTATCTATCTATGCTTCCATATGGATTTTCTAAAAAAAATATACATACAGCTACGAATTTTTGCAATTGTTAGAAATAATAATAAAAATTATAACAGTCATCGAAAAAGCCAAAAATACATAAGATCAAGTAATTTTTAATGGATAGTAGGTAATACTGTGTCGAAGCGCCTGTTAAAGTTAAATAGCAAAAGAGTGTAGGCACTTCGAATTGCAATTCATCGGTGACAATACAATATCCGACAATACAATTATCTCTCTTGTAATGTGGCATACTAGCAGCAACATCTTGTCAATGTAAAATAATTATAATAATAATAATAATAATGTGTTTCAAGAAACTGTACAATTAATTCAAATAATGTCTTAATTTAAAATAGTCTACAATAACAGGCACCTGAACTAGGATAAACCTGTATCTCAGGCGTATGTGCTAATAGATACATTTACAAATATTTTCTGTTTCTTATATAAAATGAATAACTTACCAACTAATTACGGTTAATTCAGTAAAATATATTATCATTAATTTACTTAAGATTTTAATTAGCTTAAAACAATCAGCAATTTTTCCGTATCATCGTGTGATAAACTTTGTAACCATGTACGAATTACATTTTTACAATCTGCCATTTTTAATGGATACATGTACAAAATTGCATTGACTTGATTATATAGAAAAGGGCCAAGAAATGTAAAAAATCTATGCATGAAAGAATGCCTTATTCTAATGTTAGTTTCAATGACTTTATCTTTGCGTCTTTTATCAGTGACCTCTCTTCTGTAGGGCAATTTTAAGTGCTGTTTTAGTAACGTACTCATAACGAATAACTGGCGCACTGAGAGGACGTTATAGGATTTATATAAGAGATGGGACGGGAATAGGATAGGGCGAAATGTTGCGACTTTTAATACAGCTATTTGAGCGCGTTCCAGTGGTAGCAGTGTAGTTTTAGCTGCTCCTCCCCATGAGGTTATACAATAGGTGAGAATCGATTGACATAATGCGAAATATACTTGCTTTACTACCTTAATATCAACAAAAGAGCGAATGTTTTTAAAAACAAATATTAGTTTACGGACTCTATTGCAGAGGTGGTCTATGTGATTTTCAAATGTAAGAGTGGAATCTATAATTATTCCAAGGTATTTAATAGTTCTTATATTAAAAATAACTGGGCAGTTACAATTAGACTCTGCGACTGAGCAACATTTATGTGCATACATTTCTGGAATGGTTATATGCTGTGTTGAGCTGCGCATAGAAAAATGAATATATTTGCTTTTGCCCGTATTCAGTGTAAATATGTTTTGTTGGAGCCATTTATTAACCCTGTCAAAACCTTGTTGTGCACATAAATAAACCTTGTCTACTGTATTTGCGGAAAAAAGGAGCACGGTATCATCTGCGTAAGATATTATTTTACCCGAGTTAAGTTCAAGATTGCAAAGGTCATTTATATATATCAAAAATAAGGTTGGTCCTAATACACTTCCTTGGGGCACGCCAAAATGAGTATTTTTTTGTTCAGAGCTAATAACCTTTTCAATTTTTATGCATTGATATCGATTTTCTAAATAGTTCGCAAAAAGTTGAAGCTGTTTACCTCGAATGCCTATGCTCTCTAGCTTATTTAGTAGGATGGGAATAGAAACTCTATCAAAAGCTTTGGCTAGGTCAAGGAAAATACCAATTGATTGGTTGCTTTTATCTAATTCTTGAGAGACGTAATCAGTCATTACCTGCACAGCATCAGCAGTGGACAGTTTTGGTCTGAAACCACCATTTTGCATATTCGATAATATACATTTACTTTGTAAATAATTCGTCAATCTATTGTTAATTATTTTTTCTAATATTTTAGACGTAGATGAGAGTATTAAAATAGGCCGATAATTGGAAACGTTTTTTTGTCCCCCGATTTATGTATTGGTACTACAATGGCTTTTATTAAACAATCTGGGAAAATACCTTCAGAGAGACAAATTCGAAAAATATGTGTTAATGGTGGTACTAGAATTTGTCTAAATTTTCTTAGTATACTAGTGGGTATGCCATCCCAACCAACCGCGCTTGTTTCTTTCAGTCCCAATATAATACTTTCTAGCTCAGTTGCGTCCGTATCTAATAATGCGAACGAGCTTAATTGGCAGTTTCTTTGAGTTGAAACAGTGGCCCTGTATTCATGATTATTGTTAGAATTGTTAATTATCTGTTCAGCAAGATTTTTACCGACGTTCACAAAGTTATTATTTGCTTTATTTGCTGACATAAGCGGCGAGGATATATTTTGTAATAATTCCGCTGAAGATTCATATTGTTTGGATATAAATGCAATATCTTTCACATGCCGCCAAAGCTTTTTATTATCTCTACCAGACTCTTCCAAAAAGTTTGTAAGATAAATACTTCAACTTTTTTAATAAATTGTTACAAAAGTTCCTATATATTTTATATGAAATTTGTAAGACGGAATTATCTGAAGAAGATTTTGCCATCAGGTGTAACTTGTCCCTATGTTTCATGCACCTAATTAGACCAGGTGTAATCCAAGGCTTTAAGTTATTATTTTTTTTAACTACTGTAGTATACGAAGTCTTGCTAACGATGGCATTTCGTACGTTATTTATTAAGTAAGGCAAAGAAATGTTTACGTCATCGGTTTTATAAACAGGGCTAAAGTCAATGTTTTGAATTGCATGTTCAAGGTTTTTCATATTAGTTTTAGGAATGGAATATTTACACTTCGGTTTAGGTATTTTAAGGCTTAAGCTAAGAATGACGGCACTATGATCGGTTACTATAGGATTGGTGACAAGGGTTATAGATGGTAACTTAGTTTTTAGTAAAGTGTGGTCTAAACAGGAACCACTTAGATGAGTAGGGAGCAAATGTGCTGGAAGCAGGCCCTGGCATGCACATATATTAAGGTAGTCTGTTGCTCCGCCATGACTGCCTTCAGGGTTGAGATCTATATTCATATCACCCGTTAACACTATATTTTTGAATGGCGACAGTTGCCTAAGTGTATTGCATAATGACGTGGTAAAATTATCTATTTGTTTAAAGCCACAAGGTCTGTAAACAGCAAGGATAGTAGTTTCATGGCCCACTTTCACCAATAACCTACTACAATCTAGCATATCAGGTTCTTCGACTGATATGTTTATATTTTTTTTCGCAAAGACTACTACACCGTCATTTTGGTTATATACAGTTTTACTACTAAAAGTATTGTATCCTGGTAGTGATGGCAGGTTGTTTTGGCTTTTAGATAGCCAACATTCTGTTAATATGATAACGTCGCATTCAGTGTACAATCTTCGAAGGAGTATATAGAACTTATCCATGTTTTTATTTATACTACGAATATTCTGTGTTAAAATAGTAAGAGAGTTCGCCTTGAAAAGATATTCCTTGCACGTATCAATTTCACATGTTTTTGCCACTGATAAACAAACAGCATCGATTTCATTACTTAACTTATCCATATTATTTTTCTTAATAAGTATACTTAACAACAGAAAAAAAAAAGAAAAAAAAATAAACTAAATTAAATTAGGGCGATAAGATTAAGATGAAGGGTGGCGCTCTTAGGCGCCCTCATTATAATCTATGGAATTAATGTACCTAGTTTCAGCCATCTTCTTAGCTGGGCATTCAGGGTCACCTGTTTTGTGGTCGCTCGGTTTTTTAAAACGCAGACATGTTGCACACTTTGCTGGATCAGCTTTCTTAATGCAAGAATTTGTCTGATTTCCTAATTCACCACAGTGTCCACACGTGTCGATGGTTTCCCGGCAAGTTCTTGCAGCATGCCCGTACTGTTGACATTCGAAGCATCTGGTCACAAGTGTGAAGTCTCGAACTGGGCACGACGTCCAATTTATGAAGACTCGCTCCTGGTTGATAAGCGCTTTTCTGATGCCAGCTGGCACTTCTAAAATAAAGTTGCATGAAAGTGCTTCTTTTTTACCTGATTTATGACTTAATTTTATAGAGGACAAAAAATATTCCCGCGTTAAGTTAGGGAGCTTATCGGCTAAATTTTGTTCATAAATACAATCAAACACTTCTCGTTCGCTAAGGCCGGCAGGTATACCTAAGACAATAATCTGTGGTCTTCTTTTATGGTGCTCTTCCAACTTTAGACCGGAACTACTAAGCTGGGTAGATTTTTTTAGCTTCTCAATGTCGTCCTTTGTTTCAGTGCTGATTATAACGCCTCCATTTTTAGTTTTACGTAGTCCTCTTACGTGTAATTTCAATTGTTCAGGGCATATAATTTTTTGGACAAGAGATTTTGTGTCTTCACTAGTTTTTAACTTATTCTCCGGGTAAATTGCAATAGAACTGAATGTTTTGGGGCGCAAGTAATTATTTTTGTTTGTCTTGTTCATATCAGCAAAGGACATTTTTTCTAATGGTGGTTTGGTGCAGCTTTCTTGAATAGATTCCATAAGAGATTTTCTGAAATCGTTAAGGCACTCCATTAGGTCTTGTTTTTCTTTCAGTGCTTCAAGAGAAGTGTGCATTAAAATAGCCTTTTGCTTCAACGATTGGTAGAATACTGTCATCTGAGAGGCTGCATTACCGACCTTTCGCGATAGGGAATTAATTCTCAGCTTTTGTTCCGAGTTTAGTTTTCCCTCCTGGGCAATATGGCAAACTTCATTAAGGCACTGTTCGATTGAGGTCATCCAATTTTTAATTTCACTAGTGGCTAAAAATTCAATGGGGTCTGCAGCATCACGCTGAGATGGTTGAGGCGTGCTGGGCGGACTCCGAGGTGTAATGGTGCTCCGGTTGAAAGGGCTACTTTCGTATGTATTAGACATAATTTCTTTCAAATGTTTTTCATTATAATTTGTTATTTACTACTGTAAAATCACAACTTAGCAGAAACTGTCCAATGTCTTATCTAGGTCACAATTTTATTGAAAATATTTAAACAGTTGTATAATTGCTAATAGGCACTACTACTCGATTCGAGCTCCGTAAGCGATAATTAGTTTAATACATCTTTTATTTGCCACCAAATGTTAAATAAAGACATGAATTGGTGGCCCATGAGGGAACAAATAAAAATTAGAAAAGTTCAAGAAATAATAAAATTCTCATCAAAAACGTCGTCGACTAAAGACGGCGGATCGTGATCGGAACATTGAAGGAAGAAGATCATCAAGTACAAGGTGCAAATGGATGGCGAATTGAATTGAAAGAGAAAACAAGGAGCAGTGGCGCATCTAAAGCATCACATCGTGTAATTTCCAAAAATTACCATTTCATCCAAATTTACCTTAGCCCTCAAAGGAGTTTGTATAAATCGCCTAAATATCCTATTATAATTAGATTTATTTAACATTAAAAGACTAATTTTGCCAAATTTTACAAAGGAGAATGGGATTTTTGGGCCTGAAGTTAACTAATTGGTTTATACTTTGAAAAATTGGCTATATTTTTCTAAAGTTAAATACAAAAAACTAGCTCATTTTACAATCTAGATTTCGAAAAAATAATAAATAAGTTAGAAAATCGATTGTATTGATGCAATCGATTTTATATTTATTCGGATCCAAAATAATTAAATGATAAAGTTGATATATTGATATGATATATTCATTTGGAAATAAAGTATATTATTATTCGCATAAGGAAAAAAGAATTTTTTTTCTTTTTAAAAACGTTACCCCCACACTAGGATTTTCTCCTGTATCGTGGAGGCAGTTTACAAACACAAATTGCACAAGGACAAACATCCAGACTCGGAACAATTATTTGTAGGCCATACAAATACTTGTTCCGTGCGGTATTCGAACCCGCGCCCCCCAGCGCAGCAACTCATTGCTAAGCCACTGCGCCACGGAGCCGTCAAAAATTTTATGGAAATAAATCGATTACCATAAAGAATACACTAGTGAAATTCTCTTTTCTGTACACTACCTACCACTAGTAATTTCTATTTATTATATTATAACCTCCTTGATTCTATTAGTTTTTTTGACAGTTCGAACTTCAAAACTATTCATTTAAAAAAAAGAAAAAGACCAATTTTCGATTTGATTTGAAACGAGTGCAATATAATCGATTCTCGATTAAATCCAGCATTTTAATATCTATTTTTAATTATTTATCTGTGTTAACTAGACAGATTAAAAACATATCTACAAAATAATATGAAAAATACCAAGTATCAACATGTCAACAAAAAACAGTAACAACAATAATTCAATGTTATTTTAATTTTCGATAAGCGTTTCAATATTTTATTTTCTAGATAACCTCAGCTTTTCTTTGGTGATTTTATACTGATCCGCCTTTTATATCTTTAACTAATTATAGTGAAAAATAACCTGTTACAGTGTTATTACAGTGAAAAATCGCCTGTTACAATGTAGGTAATACAAAAAATCACTTTTATTTTTCTTCAATAACTTAGGTCTTAGATTGACAAATTTAGCCAGATTTTTAGGTATGAATTTTTTATATATAAGCTTTCAAATGGTCCGACATTCATCTTGTTAACATCTGGGCCCAAAAATGTATGGAGATGTCTCCTTCTCCTTTCTAGAACATTTTTAATATTTAACTACCCACTTCTAAAAAAAAATCCTTAAATTTTAAAATGAAGTCTATCTTTTTAGCGATTCTATATAATAATATGTTAGTTTGCTTACATCATTCGGGAATATGAATTACACATTTTAAAAATCTGTAACAAATTTCAAAGGCGTTGTTTTGAAGCTCCTCCATAAAATTATTACATATTGTTTTACCTTTAAATAAATATTAAATTTACATTGCATCCTTACATTTTCTTTGTATAAATAATTTTTATGTCGTTAGTTTAAATTGTATTGTTGTATGTTGTATTTACGTAAATGTTATTTAGGTTTCAAAAAACATAGTTTACAAGTTGCGTATTATTTTGGCCAACTATTTCAGGTTGCCACTAAGCTGAGCTGCCATAAGTAGCAGCAGTAGCGGTAATACCTGCTTCCTGAAGTTTCGTCGAAGTGAGGAGCGTGAGATAAAATTATTTTTATATTTATTTTTTAACACGACGTATTTTATTTTTTATTCAAAGCTTTCAATTTAACTCACAATGCCTGACCAAATTGTATCAGATAAACAGCGCTTAAAAGAATTATTGACCAAACGTATCTCCATTAAAGGGCAGATAACTAAATTCAAAGATTACGTACATACTTTAAAAGATGAACCTGAGCTGCATAAAATGCAAATTGCTGAATTTACACTAAAATTAGCAAAATTTGAAGCATTGTTAGTTAAGTTCGATAATCTGCAAAGTCAAGTAGAGGTTCTTAATTCAGATAATGTGAGTGACGAAATTGATGAAAGAGATTTGATAGAACAAGACATTATTTCTAACATTGCAATAGCTAAAGGTATATTAGAGTTTCACGCAAAGGAGTGCGACAGTTGTTCAAACCATGATCATTACGAGCATCAAGAAAATAGGTTTGAAATTACCTCGGATAGAAATAGCTAAATTTGACGGTGCATATTTTCGTTGGCTAGAATTTCGGTAAACTTTTGAAAATTTAATTTAAAACAATGATAAACTCTCACCTTTTAGTAAATTTCATTATCTTATTTTTTATTTACAAGGCGACGCAGCACGCATAATTTCAAACCTAGAAGCGTCCTCCGCAAACTACGGTGATGCCTGGAAGTTGCTGTGCAGCCGTTATAACAATAAACGAATTTTAGTAAACCATCACCTCAACTCATTATTTAGTATTGAACCACTTCCACGCGAATCGGAAAGGTCTTTGCGATTTTTAGTCGATCAACCAACAGACAAATGGGACGTGCTTGTTATTTTTATGTTAAAAAAATAATTTAGAAGGTAATGTGCCAACTCTGAATGAATTCTCAAACTTTTTAATAGATCGTGCGGACGTTCTTGAGGTTTTGAATCCTAATAACAATAGACTTGACAATAATTCAGCAAAAAATGTTGCGTTAGTCTCCAAAAACTATCAGGTACAAAATAGCCAAAATAGAGGACATAACAGTTCATTCACGAAATCATTCGCTAGTACAAATAAGGCAGTTGTTAAATCAAACACGTAATTTTTTTGCGTTATTTGTAATGAAAATCATAGAATTTATGACTGTGCATTATTTAAATCTACAGGAATCAATGAGAAATTTGAAGAAATAAAAAAAATATAAATTATGTATGAATGGTTTGCGTTAAGGTCACCCTGTGAGTGAATGTCGCATGGGGACATGTCGTGTGTGCAAAAAAACTGCACAATAGCATGTTACATACTCCAGAATTAGTCAATAATAATAGACTTATAGCAGTCAAAGAAACTGAATCATTAGTTAATTTTTCTAATCACGTTTCAGAGCAAGTAATTCTCTCCACGGCAATAATCGGAAGTCTCGAATCCATTAACCTTTTGACTAGCAAAAGGTTAAAGTTCGAGCATTATAAGATTGCGGTAGTCAATTTTCATTTATAAATAAGTTCCTAAAGGACAAATTGTCTCTAAATACTAGCGAGATTAACCCACTAAAGGTAATCGGCATTGGTAACAATTGCACAAATAGCGTTGTGGAGAGATGTTAGCCTAAAATAAGTTCTCTAAATAGCAATTTTCATACATATTTATCTTGTTATGTAATGGATGAACTAACTGGTTCTTTACCTAAATTTACATTAAGCACGCAATGTCTAAAGTTACCTAAAGATGTAGAGTTAGCTGACCCTCAATTTAGTCCTGCCCCTAGCCTAGCCCCTGCCCAGAGATGGAAACAGTATTCCATGTGAGGCCGAACCTGCGCCTTGTAAAGTTGCAGGCGGTGTGCTGGCATGAAATACTGTCCCGCTCTGCTGAGCACGCCAAGCTTTTTAGAGGCCAATTTGGCCTTCTCTTCCAAGTGACAACGAAACTGCACGTCATTCGATATGTCGACTCCGAGGATTCCGATACTGGCTGAGGCAAGAAGGGGAGTGCCTTGAAACTGAAAAGATACGATTAAGGGATTCTTTTTAGCGGTAAACGCGCAAACTTTTGTCTTCTGTGGATTAAACTGTACTAGATTTAGTCGCCCCCAATCCGAGACTTTGTTCAGCAAAGACTCGACTTCAGACACAAGTTTGTTTCGGTACTCGGCGACGTATTCCCGAGAAATATTGGCACGGTTGGTGTATAGAGCATCACCAGTGCTGTCATCCGCATAGCAATGAATGTTACCAGTTAGCAACATATCATTGATATGCAGAAGAAACAGCGTTGGTGATAGCACACAGCCTTGTGGAACACCAGCGTTAATAAGCTTGTAGTCGGAGCATGCACCATCTACAACGACCTTGATCCTCCGATCTGCAAGGAAGCTGGCGATCCAATTGCACAATTTCTCGGGAAGCCCATAGGAAGGGAGCTTCGAAAGAAGCGCTTTGTGCCAAACCCGATCGAAGGCTTTCGCAATGTCCAAACTAACGGCCAATGCCTCCCCCTTGGACTCTACTGCCTCCGCCCATCTATGGGTCAGGTAGACCAGAAAATCACCAGCTGATCGACGCCGACGAAAACCGTATTGGCGGTCACTAATCAGCTGGTGATCCTCAAGGTACCGCATGAGCTAGCAGTTAATAATGGATTCCATTATTTTGGAAAACAAGGAGGTGATGGCGATAGGCCTGTAGTTGGACGGGTCTGACCGGTCGCCTTTTTTAGGGATCGGGTGGACAAAAGCTGTCTTCCATGAATTCGGGACTACTACGGGACCCTACGCCCTAGGGTAGGAGTACCGGAAAATACGCGTTAGGTGCCAACTCCGGAGCAAACGTCCTCAGCACAATTTGAGGGATTCCGTCAACCCCACTCGACTTCTGGATATCCAGGGAGAGGAGTGCTTTGCGAACCGAGCGCTGTGAGAACAGCACATCCGGCACGGAGCACTCACACTGCGGGATGGTCGGCGGTGTTTTCTCCCCGAGAGTGGGGGAAGAGTCGAGTTGAACGCAAAAAGGGAGCCTAAAAGGTCGGCTTTGTCGTACATATTTTGTTTTGTCGGAAATTTTAATTTTCCCCATCTGTAAAGATATTTAATAAAAGTTGATTGAAAATTGATCGTATTTTTCACCACCTAAATACATAAGTTTACATTATATATAATATACCTAGTGTGTATCTTCTTTGGCACAAGTCTATATTATTCCATTTCGGTTCGGTATCAACCCTAGCATTCCACGCTTCGGCTTAATATCACCGTCGCTTGAACTCTGACGTACAGAGAGTGTCACTGCTGTGGTGGGGTCGAGTAACTAGAACGTAATTAGACTAAGTATAATCTATTACTGAACTACGAACTGGCCAGAAGAGGATCGGCTCTGGCCACTATAGGGCCGGAACCAATCATACCAATCCCCTTTGGTAACGTTCGTTCACTGGTACGTAGACACTTCACTAATCAACACGCTCAGCTTTGGAAGAATCTAGTAGACTGTAGACAAGCTAGGGAGGCCCTGCCTGAAATAAACAGTCGCTTAACCAAAGTTTTAATGAGACTGAACAAGCCACAGATTAGGATAGTAACAAGTGCTATCACAGGACACGGCACCTTTAACAAACATTTATTTACTATAGGTGTTACAGATAGTCCCCTGTGCAGGGCATGTATGGGGGAGGAAGAAACGGCGGCCCACGTGCTACTGAAATGTCCGGAGGTCGCTACATACAGGGCTAAACATCTCGGCACGCCGGGATCACTCCCCGAAGTTGCATGCAACATCAAGGGCCTGTTGAGCTTCTTCGGAGAGATCTCATGGCTCGAATAATCACATTATTCCTGCCCACACGCAAAACACGCGCATAGACGTGGAGTTGCGGAAAACAGCCCGTCGTAAACTAAACTAAAGTAAACTAATCTATTAGTTAGTCTGTAGTGTGAACTGTGGAGCGAAACTGTGGAATATATAGATTACATATATTTAACAAAAAAAACTGTACTTGTCAATGTCAGTTTGCATTTTAGCGCGTTTAAGAAAACAAGGTCTTGTAACAAAACTGAAACAAGACTTCTGGAAAACATGGTCAAAAGATTACCTTACTCAGTTACAGAGTCGCCCAAAATGGAAATATGATTTACCTAACCTAAAGGAAGGTGATATTGTACTGGTGAAACAATTAAATACACCACCTTTAGAATGGCCTCTAGCTCGTATTGTTAAGGTGTTTCCAGGCAAGGATAAGAATGTAAGAGTAGCCGAGGTAAGGTATAATAATAAAGTGTATTTAAGGTCCATTGCAAAATTGTGCCCTCTACCTATTAATTAATTATTTTTAAGGTATATTTTTACTTTTACATGCTCTTTTTTATTATTGTCCTGATATTTAGAATACAGAAAATGAGTTGCAAAATGTATTATTGTAAATTCTCGCCTGGCCCTAACTATGTTCAATACATGAACATAAAAAATTTAATTCTAAATTTGTGGTAAATCTGTACCTTTAAAAGGCAATGTGATTTGTAAGATATAATTTAAGTTGTTACTGGCAACATTATGTACCTTAAAAGGAAATAGAAAATTCCATTCGTTTGCTAGTAGTGTCACAGTGTGCGCTAACGTTTTTATCTTTATTAAAGATTTTATTTTATTTTGTCTAGCTTTTCATTTTGAACACTTTTTATAGATGGTTTATTGCACGTATGTAAATTCATAAAGACATATTATTCCTAAATATTATATCTATATGATGGTATAAGAAAAATTAAGGAAGACGCTATAATATTTTCACAAAAAGGTTTTGAAAATGAGGTTACAAAGCAACTGTCTATTGTCGAATTTTTAGCAAATGTTTGCGAGTGAAAAAGTAAAATTATTATAATGGTTACATGCATAATTTCGGTTCATTTTAGGAAGACTATTTTGTATTGGTTGTGAAGACATAAAAATAAAATAAAAACTTACGCTTTTTCATTGATAAAACCAAATTTATTGGCAGTAAATACACTTTTTCAAGATCCCTTAGAAACAAAGAGCTGTACAAAACTAATTAAACATCCATATGTTATTGTTATTGTTTCTACTTATCGACAATCTTATCAGCTTTAAAGAACTGTACCTCAAGCCTCTTATAACATAAACGAACAGTCGTGAAAAACATAAATGTTGAAACAAGTGCCGCGCGCCGAGTTGACTTCAGAAGCCCCCAGTGGGCGCGGTACTGGAAGGGATAATTGTATGTTAAGTTTGTCACAAAGCGATTGTGTTATGAAACAACGTTCGCTGCCACTATCGAGCACCGCGCGTGCCTTATGATAGTTACCTAAGCTATCGGCTATCTTAACGACCGCTGTAGACAGTAGTATAAGCAGCGATGTAGACGTCTGCGCGCTTAGTACGTCTATGTGAGTATTGCTCACCTGTGCAGAGTTGTGTATGATTTTATTACTATTATCGCTGTTGCTTGATGCAACCGAACTATTTAAAAGGTTAGGAGATATAACCTTATTTTTCGACGTGGGAATTTGTGATTGTCGTTCGCTGGTTTTGTCAGTATGAATTAATGTGTTATATTTTTTATCACACTTTCGACAAGGCCCGTTCCTACACTCATTAGCCACATGTCCCGGACGTAAACAGTTCTCACATAACCCCTTTTGGTGTATAAATTTTATTTTATCTTGTAAATCATATTCAAGAAATGTTTAGCATGAATACAATTTATGTTTAGCTTTGCACATAATGCTTAAATCCTTTGTGTAATTTTGTGGTTTGTCTGTACTAAAATTACAGTGTACCTTATGCATGTGGTTATGAGCGCTGGAACTAGGGTGTTGTCTTTTATTTTTATAATGTATGCCAGACTTGGCGTGTGTGACACAAAGCGTTTCTAACATGTCAGCCCTATCTCGTAAAAACTTTATTAAATTATTTAACGTTATAACACAATTCTGACATTCATCTGTCGATTTATAAAATGTACACTTCACCTTTTCCCACTCTCGTTCGGAGGCAGGATCTAACCTTGATACAATCATGTAAATAATTAGAGTATCCCAGGAGTCTGTGGGCTCACCGAGTATATTCAATGCGCGTATATTCTTCAACACTGTATCAATAAGTTTTCTTAGTAACCCAGGTGATTCCCTTGTAACAAGCGGTAATGAAAATAAGGATTTTACGTGATTGTGTACCAGCAATCTGTTATTGTTATATCTGTTAAGGAGAAGTTCCCATGCAACTGTATAATTACTTTCGGAAAATTCTAGTGAGTCTACAACTAATGCGGCGCTGCTCTTTAATGAAGATTTCAAATAATGCAGTTTTTGAATTTTAGTAATTTCATTAGAATTGTGAACTAACGATTGAAATGTGTCGCGGAATTCTAACCAGTGCTCATATGATGCATCGAAGGTAGGTAAAGAAATTGTAGGTAATTTAACCGCTTGAAATTTGCTATTGTTTGCCGATTTAGGAATATTCATCTCACTATCTTTATTTATCATACATTGCGTTTGAGCGAACGCCATAATAAAGACTTTCAAAACATTCACGTTCTTCTAACTGTTTTACTAAATCACTTTCCCAAAGAAATATTTCTAAATAATTCTGAATTTCATTAAAATCTTTATAAAGACTTAATGCACCTTGCATACGCAATTTTAACTCCGCGCGCTGTTCATTAGTTAATGTTTTATCTATAAAAAAGGAAATATATTTTCGAAAATTCGTTAACCTACCCTTAACTGTTCCCCTTTTTTTGATTAATTCTTTAATTTGATCACTACTTAAAGAACTAGATTTTGATAAACCTGACTTTGGGTCTCCGTTAGGCATTTTGGCAATTTATAAAAAACAGGAGTACTTACAGTTGCTGTTCTCAAACTTACGGCGTTAAGTCAATAATGATGGCGAGGCCTTTGCTACTGCAATCTGCTACGCGTGATAGGTATTCTTATTTTGGCAGATAAGACTTGATAACTGGGACACTGAAATTTAAAAAGTAACCACGGATAATACACAATGTCTAAATGCTCCTCTCAAATAACCAGGCAGGTACGTCTCACCAAAATCAATGTGCTGCGACCGAAGGCGATTGCCGGTTGCGTTATCTCTATTAATCCGTTTTATGTTTCTTCCAACTGCTGGTTTCCAATATCGGCGATGAAGGTCCAAAACTTATGTATGCGCAGAAATGCATATTTTATTTCTTTTAGATAAATGTGACTTTATTTTGTTCATTTACAAATTAAAAGTTTTACATGCGTGGTGACAAGATGAACTCTGCGTGAGCTATGTATATCATTAGAGAGAGGGGACGAAAGATGACGTGATTCCACTGCGCCGGCTCGCGATGACGTCGACTAATCACAGCCTCTCCATCTGACGTGATACTTTAATGCGCGTACACTATGTCTTTAGGTTTAGTGATTATATTATTGTTGATTTTAATTTTTCTAATAATGTCTCTGGGTAAATTTCGTTTTGAACTATTAATTATCTTCCAAGTTGCTTTAGATTTACACGCAGAGGTCTTTATTGTATAGTTATTTTAGGCTTTCCGAGTAAGCTTAATTATAAGTTTTAGACTTTTAGAATAATTAGTAAAAATATTTTTGTTTATTTCATTTGGTTTATGCCTATATTGCCATAATAATTGGCGCTTCTTTTTGCTACATATTTTTATGCCGCGAGATATCCATTTGGGTTTTTTAATAATATTAATAATTTTACTAACCTCGGGAAAACATAACTTATAGTAAAGAGTAAATGTATCTAAAAAAATATTGTAGGCATCATTAGGATCAGAAGTTTCTTATACATTCGAAAACGATAAGCGTTTGAAACAACTTTTGAATTTACTTATGTTTTCCTTACAATAGTCTCTTTTAGTGACTCGCCAGTATTTAGTATTAAAAATTGTTTGAACAGGAAATTTGAATATTTGTGCTGTGTGATCAGATAATCCTAGTTCACACACTTTAACAACACATTTCTTAGTAAAGTTATGAGCGATGTTATCAATACATGTTTGACTTTTTAGGCGAGTAGGTTGATTTACTGCCAATTTCAAACCAAAATTCATAAATACACATTCAAAATGTAAAGTCTGTACCTTTAAACTTCAATAAATCTACGTTAAAATCACCCGCTATTACAATATTAGCATTACAATTCTTACTTAGCGTTTGCAATATTATTTGTATTTTATCTATACATAAATTAAAATTACTAAGTTTAGAAACCCTGTATACACATGCTAAAACTATCTTATAGTCAATCAGTTCAATTGCGCAGCATTCAAACACGCCAGTCACAGATATTTTTGCAATTTGATTTAATTCCTTAAAACGATGGCCGTCTTTGACGAGTATGCATGATCCTCCTCTCTTACTTTCCTTTCGAGCAGAACATGCTGCTAGTTGATAATTAGGAATACTTAGGAGGGATTCATAACCTGCCACCATAAAATGTTCAGTAAAACATAAGATGTCCACATTTAAATTTTCATCTAATAGTTCATCAAGGCTCACCGAGATTGCTTCAGATTTGTTCATTAATCCTGCAATATTCTGATGTAGAACACGCAGGTGTTTAATGGTCACGAAAAAAGGTTTCTTCACCTGTTTCCTGCGGCTTTGCGGCGATTGATTCTACTTGGTTGGTTCAAAGTGATAATTACTTGATCGTCATGAGCAGAAAATAATTCGTAATCTATCATTATATTTGACATAATGTTCTCGTAGATGTTCTTCCATCCGGTTTTATTTATTCTTCCAGTCTCATAGGAGAACATTTCATGTGTCAGAGAGAAATTACTGTCGAAAAAATAGGCATATTTTTGATTCTTTACGTCTAAGCACAGGAGATTATTGAATAGCTCGACTCTGTAATTGTGTATGAGTGCACCTTTTTTGTAGGTTGGTGTACATACGATGCTATTGGTATGAGTTGCATTTTTCAATGACTTTTTAGGTCCTCCAATATATTTAAGTACTCGTTATTTTTTATATCATTTTCACCTATAAAAATCAAGCAGTAATCTTTCATTGTAAAGTCTTGTAGCTTAACTTCAATATTTTCGTTTGTGGCAGTATTTGGTAGTAGATAATGGCAGTAGTCAAAATCATCCAAGAATATTTTTTCAATTAATGGCAGAGTTCCCTTTGTGCAGCCGCTGCTTATTATGCACAGTTTATTTTTTTGTTTAGATGTGACTTTAGTGCCTGTTAAGTTTTTGTTAGCAATGTTGCACTGTTTTGTTCTGTTTGTGTCTGTGCGTCCATATTGAGATAGGTCGTCTGTGTTTCTTTATTTAACATATTAGAGTTACTCTTTTCGTTATTATTCTCTATAGTTTCTAACTCAATGTCTTGTGTAACAGGCAATTTCTGCTGTCTATACTTTTTTTTACGAGTTGATGATGATGTATTATTTTTTCTATCAGGGGTTACGCAGATATTTTTATTAGTTTCAACAGTTTTTAACGATTTTTGTAGATCGGATTTCAATCGAAAGTTTTCACAATTCAAATTTTCTATTTCTTGATGCGCACTCATTAGTTGCATCTTAAGTATTTTTATTTCTTCATTTAAACTATTAATTATGTCATTATTGCTATTGTTATGTAGGCTATCTGGCAAGCTCATCATAGTGGTGTCGAGTATTGGTTTCTCATGCTCATCAGTCGAAATAGATAAGCCTACTATCGAGTCTAACGAACCAGTCGTTTGTCGTTTCCTATATTATGTGACATTATCCAATGAATCTGAATCCATTTTTTTATTTTTCTAAATTATTTCGTTTGCTTATGGAAGTGGCGCCCTCTCTTATTAAATGCTTAACATGTTACTCAGAGTTTAACTTTCTTCGTAAAATCTTCAAAAATACATACTGTGCTTCGTGGGTTCGAAACCACGACCACACGATTCCCCAGCTACATACACGTAGCTGTCTTATGAACTGGGCCATCAAGACCCAATGGATATTGTTGAAAATGTCTATCATAAGTCAATATATGAGAAATTTGAATTTTGCAAAGTCGTTGATATGACTAATCATTTAGGAATTTTTTTCACTTGATGTGAGCTTTGTGTCGAAGTTTTTTATTCACTTTTTATGTTTTAAAGTCACTTTACATATTGTTTAGCGAGTAGGTTATTTGTTTATATGTATTATTACTGCAATTAACACTTTTTTAAGCTATTGTTCCAGTTTGTGTACAATTTAGTCTTGATTTATTTACACTGTTTTTTTAACACTATTGTACTGAGGTCTTTGATAACGTCACAACCGATTTTTTGGATCACTATTCACAGTTTTACAATAAATTTAACTCGGAAATACGAAACAAAATATTTTTAAATTAATTATAAACACGCAGCTTTTTTACTTAGATGTTAGCTAGACAGCGCCATCTGATTGACCCTAAAACGTAAAATTATATCGTTTGACTCTACCGTAGAAAATAGAAGAAAAAAAAGATGTAACTAAATCTATTTGCACTAAAACAGTGTTTGCCAAACGTCAATATACTGCGAATTCTGTTTACCTTTACAACTACTTACTCTTACTACTACTTACTTTACTTACTACTTTACAACTATGTCCCAACGTTTCCTTTAAATCTTGATGTCTTTCTAGAAAGAGCTAACCCCATTCCCAGCTTGGATGATTAGTTTTAAAAACCTTAACTTTTCTGTTTACTGTATTCAAGTATATTTGTATTATAAGGGTTACACCATTAATGCCTATTCGTATTCCTCAATCTGCCAATGTCATGACGTGGTTTTTTATAATATTTTCCTCTTCTTCAGGTAAAGCTGTAGGCCTCCCAACTTTTTCTATGTGTCTATTTTTTATTTTATTTTTTATTGAATTAATTGGTATTTTATTTTATTTGGCAGCAGCATACGCACTTCCTGTACAAGATCTAACCTTTTATAAGCATTCTTCTAAAACCGTTAGGGTGTAATTGGATTTTGATCCATATCTACTAGTTCCAGTCCTGGAACTTCATTTTTTCTAGGCATCGTGTTTGTGACTTATATGAGATGAAAAATTATGAGTACGTCATTCATATATTACCTATGATTCAAATATATTTACATAGTCAAATGGATACGAATATAATATGTACGTGTATGTATATTTTCATACATTACAGTTATATTTCAAAGTTATCCACAATAAAAATGGTAGATCGCAAAAAAGGCAGGGTAACATTGACACTGTCAAAGTTACCTGGATTTAGAAATTATAAACACGCAGCTTTTTTACTTAGATGTTAGCTAGACAGCGCCATCTGATTGACCCTAAAACGTAAAATTATATCGTTTGACTCTACCGTAGAAAATAGAAGAAAAAAAAAGATGTAACTAAATCTATTTGCACTAAAACAGTGTTTGCCAAACGTCAATATACTGCGAATTCTGTTTACCTTTACAACTACTTACTCTTACTACTACTTACTTTACTTACTACTTTACAACTATGTCCCAACGTTTCCTTTAAATCTTGATGTCTTTCTAGAAAGAGCTAACCCCATTCCCAGCTTGGATGATTAGTTTTAAAAACCTTAACTTTTCTGTTTACTGTATTCAAGTATATTTGTATTATAAGGGTTACACCATTAATGCCTATTCGTATTCCTCAATCTGCCAATGTCATGACGTGGTTTTTTATAATATTTTCCTCTTCTTCAGGTAAAGCTGTAGGCCTCCCAACTTTTTCTATGTGTCTATTTTTTATTTTATTTTTTATTGAATTAATTGGTATTTTATTTTATTTGGCAGCAGCATACGCACTTCCTGTACAAGATCTAACCTTTTATAAGCATTCTTCTAAAACCGTTAGGGTGTAATTGGATTTTGATCCATATCTACTAGTTCCAGTCCTGGAACTTCATTTTTTCTAGGCATCGTGTTTGTGACTTATATGAGATGAAAAATTATGAGTACGTCATTCATATATTACCTATGATTCAAATATATTTACATAGTCAAATGGATACGAATATAATATGTACGTGTATGTATATTTTCATACATTACAGTTATATTTCAAAGTTATCCACAATAAAAATGGTAGATCGCAAAAAAGGCAGGGTATCATGGACACTGTCAAAGTTACCTGGAATTGGTGAAAAATATGATAGACCGGAATTTTTAGTAATTATGTTGAAGATGCAATGTAAACACAACAAAAAATATTTTTTAACTAAAAAAACCGCCTTCAAAAACACCCAGGAACTATAAAGCAAAAAATAATTGGTATTTATACATACGATTTTCTACCCAAATCGATAAATTAAATTTCTATTACAATTGTAGTGCAAAATAAAAGTGCGCAACAGCATCAAATAGGCGCGAAATTCAAATGTATATACAGGTTGTCCCAGTAATGGTGGATAATCTCGTACGTCCGTGTTGGGGCGAAGGGGAGGTGGCCTCGTTTCCTTAAAAAAATTCTACCCCGAACGGATCGCGCTCTACGCCACACACAAAATATTTTTATATTGAGTTATTATTAGTAATAACTGTACTATCAGTAATAATAAAAATAACACACAAAGAATTTACTACAATAATACATTATCTCAATCATAGTACTATGTAACAATTCCATTTAATGCTATGCCAACACTAGCTAAAACAAAATATTACTATTTTTTTACTGACTTTACGGCTCTGGGCCCGTCTGAGAATGTCACTATGATACAAAGGCCCTGGAGCCATGCCAGAAATATATATTTATAGTATGGAAAAATATAATAGAGATACAATAATCTATTATGTATTAAGCTAACATCAAACAATCACAGGCAGCATGACTTTTTCCAAGTGACATAGGACATAACCTAAAAAGGTTCAAATGTAAATATATTTTTCTGACGCCTTCTCAGGACAAAATTCTTTGACAGAGTTATTAAGGGACTGACGCTTAACATTTTAAGATATTTTTGATATATAGACGCTACCATTTCTTCTCAACTAATTTTATATATGAAAGTCTGCCATTGCTCTTTTTTTTTTTTGTGTTCATAAAGTGTGACCGTAGAAAAATGATTGCAAAAATATCTATTAGCCGAAAATACACGTTCTGCTTCAACACTTGTAGGTGGGATGGTAAGTAAAAAATTGTAAACACGTTGTAGATGAATGCTTTTAGGGCCACTTTGATCTAATAACGCCATTTCCACCCTAACAGATGTTTCCAAGTCATCGTTTTCGGACAAATATTTTGTTGATTCCTCAGCAGCATTGTGCAAGGATTTATTAACTTTTGTCTTAAACTGTTCCTTGAATGTGTTGGCTATCTCCTGTTCCCTCTCATCTTCAAGGCGCTGCTGTCTTTGTATTTCTCTTAAAGGCAGGTTATTTTCAGCTTCAAAGACAGTTGTAGCAGCTTTATCTTTGCAAAATAAATCTCATTGATTTTCACAATTAAGGCTGTTATTTCCGCATGGGATACTCTTGAAAATGCATGAGGAGTATTCCTTTCGTCATATTATTTTGTAGAATTATGTAAGTACTCTAACGTACTTACCAGTGTAGCGTTTCTCCTCTGCAAGATTCTTATATTTAAAGCTTTTTTAAGCTGGCCACTAATAACGTCTGGTTTCATTGCACATTTCGCCACCATGAATTGAAGTGCAATTTCAGCGGTTAGTAAGTTTGATTTTCGCTTGAAAAGTTCTTCAACCTTGGCCTTTATGAAATTGAGAGAAGACAGATCCTTCAAAATTAATATTTCAGTATCTGAATAGGTAGTTGTCTCTTTGAGCTCAATTAATGTCTTTTGAATTGCGTCTTTAAATTATAGAAATCTTGCTATCATATCAGCAAGGCTGTTCCAACGAGTCTTGCAATGAGGATCAGTGTCGTGTCTTTAGATTTGGACTCCAGGTAAGAATTAAGTATATCCATGCGAGTAGGTGAACCTTTGAGAAATTTTACTATTTTCCGGACTTTAGTTATCAATTCTTTATAAACCAGCTTGGGAATGACCATTAGGAGGTTAGCAGGGGGTTAGCAGCCATGACGAAACCATTTTCATCTTCGTTCTCTATATCGCTTTCGTTCTCAGAGTCAGAGCTATCGCAATGTCTGTTGACAGAGATGCCGGTGTTACCTTCTGTGTTATCAGCTTTGTATAGCACGTCCAGGACAGCGCACTGAATACCATGGGCCAAACATAACTGATGATAAGATCCCTCTTATTCTCCCTATTGCGCACACTACGCTTGCACCGTCAGAGATTATGAATGAGATATCGTTTTGTATTGACAAGCCGTAATATTCCGATTTTTCCTTCAATATATTATAATAGTTCTCTGCTGTTCCATGGCCGCTTATTTTCGTCAATCCCAAGTTCTTAAAACTTTGGTTTTGAAAGCTCTGGTGAATGAACATTTACGTTCACATATCTGTGATTACGTGCACTTGTCCATTCATCTAAGTTTACAGCCAATTATAAGCAGCATTGCTATCTTTGTAAGCAGCTTTTTCATATAACTTTCTCATTGATTCCGAAGAACAGAATATTTTAAATTGTACACCATCTACTGCTGTCATTTTCGCAATTATAGTATCTAAGTCATCTTCTTCCTTCACGTGAAAAAAGTACTTTATTTTTTTAGCCTTTTTTGTTGCTGACGTCATTATGATATCGGAATCAATTGATATATCTTTTTGAGATGTTGACGAAAGTGAATAGTTAGGTGTTTTTTAGCTAACTGAATAGAATGAACAAGTCTAAGATGATTATGCAGACTTGAAGTTGTTCCAGAGGTTTTAAATACTTTTTTCATCTTGCATTGAGCATGAAGGCCATCTGATGTCTGTAAAAAATGTTGACAAATAGAAGACTTATCTGCAGCACAGCGAATATATTCTTTAAATTCAAGTTTATTCTTTTCAATCATCTTTAATCTGTGGAGAGAGAAAACACAACACCAAATATATTTGTTATTAAGTTTCTTCAGAAATATATAAATATTTGGAACTGCTTTAGAATTTAAAACCACTTTAGAATTTGTTTTTGGTTTATGTTATTGTTATTATACTTTAAGAATTGTATTTATTGCACGCTGTACACAATTGACTGCAAAATTTAGCGATACCGTACCTATCTAATTGTTACACCTTATTTACATGAATTTAAAATATATTCAATTTTTACAAAGAAAACGACAAAGAAAAACACCGAAACGAGATCAAAAATGGTAAATCACAAAAACTGCATTTAAAACTGCAAATTAACAGCCGTTTATTTCACGTGCTAAGTAACGCTTGAATTATGTTTATCTATCGTTAAAAATGTGATAGGAAAAAGCATTTTATTAAGTAAGTATTTAAAACAAAATGTGCCAATAGAAATAGCAAACAAATAAACTGCTACACCAGCATAACATAACCTATAAATTAGAGGTAGATTTAAGCATCGTCCAATTGGAATAACAATAATAAAAAGCAGCGCAATGTAATTGTTAATGTAAATACTTACCTATCATCAAAGTTTAACTTGGGTATTTCGATCAAACCAAATACTATTATTTATTGTTGAAATTCGTCATAACTCACAACAATATCGCAAAGATACGAACTGTAAAACCGTTCGAACTATGCACTTGTGTGCTAAGTAGCTTTTTTCTTCATATTTTCGGATTTGGGTACGTTTTGGGTACACGCATGTTTTTCACGTAACTTAGTAGGTTTACGTTCGGATATTTTAATAAATCAAAATGAGATAGTAATGTTGTTAAAAAATTACTTCGCGGATGTACGCGAATTTTTTTTATATTTACTATAATTAATATTTAATTATTTTACGCGAGTAATTTTTACCAACTTTATTATAATGAACTTCCGCAAAGTAACGCCTGATTCTATTAATTAAAATAAGATAGTATTCGAAATATTCGTTATAACCGAATAATTATAAATATACTATTCGAATAATAGCGTCAGTAGCCTAATGGCAGGTCGCGCACCGCTAACTCGAAAGGTCGTGGGTTCGAATCTGCCATTCGACTACTATCTTGAACTAATTCTAACACAAGCATTTTAAGCTTACCAGAAGCGGTTATAGAGAATATTAGTAATGTTTAAAGCATTAATAGTATTTTTTTAAATTAAAAAAATAAACGAGGCGAATATCCAAATAATTTGGATATCTGGATATCTGAATTGCATGCCCTACCAGTGACTAAACGGCGTGTATCCATATCATTTGCAATGATGCAAATGATGCGTCTATATATATATATATATATATATATATATATATATATATATATATATATATATATATATATCTGCGTCATTGTAGCCTGTGACGTCTGATGTTTGTAATCTTCACAAACATCAGACGTCACAGTGTATAACACAACCTATAATCTTTTGTATCTGTCTTGTGACTGCATTCCAATGGGTCTGATTATAACAATTAAGGAAACGACTCACTAGAATGACGGCAAACATGATATCGGGTCGACTCACAATGGCCAGACGCATTAGAGTGCCCACAGCTTCTCTGTATGTTACATTCTTCTCACCCTCTTCATTTCCTCTCTGCAACTTCATATGGGGGTCAACTGGAACACTGTTGGAATTAGCATTAGTCATATTGAATTTGGCCAACATTTGTTCTACATAGTTAGTCTGATGGATAAATATGCATTTACAAGACTGTTCAATTTGCATTCCCACATAGTTTCCAGGTTTGGTTAGTATTTTAATTTCAAATATGGTTCTCAATTCTTTAGTTATTTCCTGTAAATCTCATTCATCTGAAGAAAATAACAAACCATCGTCTACGTATAAGCGTAGACAGCATTTCTTTTTATTGACTTCACCAACATAAACACATTGGTATGCGTTGCTGTTGACAAAGCCAAACTTTTTAAGCACAGAGTCAAATTTACTATTCCAACAACATTGAGCCTGTTTTAGACCATACAATGATATATTAAGTTTACATATTATACTGTCTTCATGGTGCAGCCCCTCTGGTAGTTTCATGAATATGGTCTCTTCAAGTTCTCCATAAAGAAATGCTGTTTTGACATCTAATTGTATAATTTTTAAATTATTTTGTGCTGCAACTGAAAGAAGTAAACGTATAGAATCATACCTGACTGTCGGAGCATAAGTTTCATGGTAATTAATACCCTTGGTCTGTGAATACCCTTTTCCACGCAGTCTTGATTTATACGTTGGACCTGTTGGTTCATCCTTAATTCAGAATACCCACTTACATGGTATTACATTCGCATTCAGAGTTTTTTCAACCAATGTCTAGGTGTTATTTTTCTGATGGGCTTCCGGTTCCTCACCATTGGACTTAATCCATTTATCTTTATTAGGTGAGTCCACAGCTTCCTTATATGTTACTGGAACATATAAGTGACAGGGACTTGGTCGGAGAACGATTGATTATTTAGGCAGCTGTATGCACTGCATCAGCCCAATATTGTTTTGGCAGTTTTACATACATTTTGCTCTTTCAATGGGA
Organism: Parnassius glacialis; assembly: GCA_033319125.1. Lineage (NCBI taxonomy): Eukaryota > Metazoa > Arthropoda > Insecta > Lepidoptera > Papilionidae > Parnassius > Parnassius glacialis. The sequence continues at coordinate 8,309,275 of JAVANC010000014.1, forward strand.
GTCCTGTTCATTCGTTCTGCAGTCCCGTTTTGTTTCGGAGTATATGGTATGGGTCTGGTGTATGATGCCAGCACTTTTTAAGTAGTCAGAGAATTCCTTACTGACATACTCTAGGCCATTATCTGTTCTTAGAATCTTTATGTGGCTATTCAATTGATTTTCTACTTTATTTTTGAACTCATTGAATTTTGTTAGTGTGTCACTCTTTTTGCTAAGAAAATACAAATAAATTTTCTTAGTATAATCGTCTGTGGAGGTCAGGAAATACTTGGCACCTCCTATTATTTATTTCCATGGGGCCACATCTATCGGGATGTACCAGCTGAAGAGGAACCGTTGATCTGTTTCCTTCACTTTTAAAAGGTAGCAGTGTTTGCTTACCTTCTTTACAGGTGACACATGTCAGTAATTGCTGAGAAAGTTACATGGTCAGCATTTTAAGGCATTTTCTTTAAATTATGAAAATTAAGATGTCCCATTCTTTGGTGCCACAGGAAAATATCTTATTCTCCAACTTCAGACATGCATGCATAGTACAACATTCGGCTAAACACTCCCGGAGGAGCCGGGAGTGTTTAGCCGCATGTTGTACCAGTTCAAGTAATCTGACTCACAGAGAGCAGGTTAGTCGCTAGGTCGGGAACATATAACCTCCTGAGGACGAGACGTAAGAATTTCATTATTCTTAAACAAGTGATAATTTTTCGAGCTCTTATAAGACCCAGGACCATCAGAAAAATAAATAAAAAAATCTCTTATTATCAATATGTTAGTTATTCGACGTGTCAAATTTGGAACATTCAGTCTGTACTCATAATGTCGATGTGGCATATTTGGCACATTCGTGCTTTAGTTCATGAGACTTGACTCAGTAAATCGTAAAATAAAATTTCGTTCATTTAGAAAGAAATATATTTTAATAATAATAAAACATAAACCACTTACTGTGAACACAAATAAAAAAATAACTTCTTTAATATTATTAATAAAATGTTTATTCATCACATTAAAATAGGAGCTTCTGAGGTAATTCTGAGATCTATCTTAATATTAAGATAGATCTCAGAAAATATATTTTATTTATTTATTTATTTACACTTTATTGCCTACCTTATTAAAGGATTACAAAGGGCGGACTTAATGCCATTAGGCATTCTCTCCCAGTCAACCCGGGACGTGTAGAAATTAAGTGATAGGTGACAAAATAAAATGAACAATTGAGTAAATCAAGGAAAAAAACTACTGATAAACTTAAAAATAAACTATTATTATACATATAAATACAATAAACTTATATACTATAAAATATAATACCGACAATATATTATATTTACATACAAATACATAAATACATAAATATATACATATTATAAATACAAATATAACATAAACCTATAAATAAAATATCAACAAAGTAACCAAGTTGACCAAATTAACTATCATCTAATATCTTCATAAAGTGCTTATGTACCAATCTTTTAAAAGCGGACTTATTAGAAGTTTTTCTGATGTCATCGGGCAAGGAGTTCCAGAGCAGTGCAGACTGAATGGTGAAGGATTTACCAACAAAATTAGTAAAATGGAGTGGGAGACTTAGTTTATTATTATATGAGGAACGCAGAGTTCTATCATGCGTTAAGGAACTATACTGAAATTTCTCCTTGAGATAAGAAGGAGTGGATGGATCATTTAAGATAGAGAAGAGAACAAGCAAAATTCTAGAGTCACGCGTCTGTTTAATAGTGAGCCATTTAAGGCGAGAGCGATAGTGAGAGATATGATCACATTTACGAAGATTGAAAATGTATCTGACGCAATTGTTGAGAGACTTAGTTTATTATTATATGAGGAACGCAGAGTTCTATCATGCGTTAAGGAACTATACTGAAATTTCTCCTTGAGATAAGAAGGAGTGGATGGATCATTTAAGATAGAGAAGAGAACAAGCAAAATTCTAGAGTCACGCCTCTGTTTAATAGTGAGCCATTTAAGGCGAGAGCGATAGTGGGAGATATGATCAAATTTACGAAGATTGAAAATGTATCTGACGCAATTGTTGAGAAGGCGCTCTAGCTTGTTACGAACAGTTTGGTTTAAATCCAGGTTACCAAACATCAGCATAATCAATGATAGATGCGACTATCAGGCGATCATTATAATAGACGGGAGATAGGCTAGCGGCATCTATTTTTGCAAGCATCCTTGAGCTACCCATAATCACCGCTTGGCATTTCGTAGGGTTGACAGACACTCCAAAGCGCATGGACCAATCATGGACTGACTTGAGATTGGTATTCAATTTGTTAATCGCATTGTGGATGTCACAAATGTCAGACTGTACATACATTTGTAGGTCATCAGCATACACATGGTACGAACAATCAATATTAGATGTGATGGAATTAATAAAAAAGGAGAAGATTAATGGAGAAAGTATACCGCCTTGCGGTACGCCAGAAATCAGGTCAACCCTCTGTGAAGTCATTTGCTCCACGTGGACAGACTGTTGACGTCCGCGAAGATAAGGTGAGAACCATTCCAGGACTGATGGTGCAAACCTGTAATAAGAAAGGATAGCAAGAAGGATAATTATCATAATCAACTGTGTTAAAAGCATTAGAAAAGTCAACGAGCAGTACAACTGTAACTTTCTTGTTTTCCATTCCTTCTCTAATATCTTCAGTTATTTTAAGTAAGGCAGTTGTAGTGCTGTGACCAGGACGAAACCCGGACTGAAAAGTACTCAGCAGGTTATGTTTATATATGAAATTGGAAATTTGCTTATGAACACATGCTTCCAGAACTTTAGATAGGAAAGGTAAAACTGATATGGGACGGAAGTGATTGGGAAGTGTAGGATTGGATACTTTAGGAAGGGGTCTTACGAAAGCCTTTTTCCACTGACTCAGAAAATGACCAGAGTCAAGCGAAAAATTAACAATATGTGTGAGAGAATGTGTTCTAGAATATTAAAAATCATGGCTCTACTAATATCATCGCAACCGACAGCCTTGGATGTTATTGCCAGAAAAGTCTTTCTAATTTCATACTGATCTACAGGGTTAAAAAGAAAGACTGGTATGTGTGGAGACGGAATTGAAGCTATGTAAGCGACTGTTTGGGATCGGATTGAAAGGTCCAATGCAGAAGCAGAAGCAAAATGAAGATTTAAAGCATCGTGAGAAAGAGATAAACCACAATCCAAAGAAGGTGTTTTACCCAAACCTAGAGAACTAAGAAATTTCCACACATCAGCTGGCGAAGAATTACTTATATTCCTATGGATAAATCGGCGTTTTGCAGAACGTACCATCTGATTGCATCTGTTTCTGGCCTTCTTAAAAGACAACCAGTTTTCTTCAGATCTGCTCCTCTTGAACCGGGCAAAGGCTCGATCTCGCCTGGTCATGGCCTTCCGTACTTCTTCAGTCATCCAGGGAGCTGGTGGACGTCGTAGTTTTACTTTACGTACAGGAGCATGGTTATCATACAAAACATGAATTATGCTATTGAAAATAGTAACTTTATCATCTACTGTGGATGCAGTTGCTAATGGAGTAAAATCTATAAGCGATGCGTCTTTCAAAAGGTTATTCATATTAATTCTACTAAAATTACGGAAGAACAGTACAGTAGGTTGATATTTGGGAGGTTTAAGGTTGTTTGATACATAAATAAGATCATGGCGGGAAAATCCCAGCGCTTCAATTTGCTCATATGATAGCACCCTGTCAGAGGAGTCAGCTATAATGAGATCAATCAGAGAGTTATCAGTGTCGATATTATGATGAGTAGCCTTTAAAGGAAGAATGTTGAGATTGACAGATTCAATGATTTTACTAAGATTTTGAGACCGGACTGATTTTTTCAATAAATCCGTGTTGAAATCACCCATGATTATGCAGTGAGCGTACTCAAAACTAATGTTATCAAGAGCCACTTCTAAATTGGCGAAGTAATCAGTGGAAGGAGGACAATACACTGCTCCAAGAGTCATCCTTGAGCCTTTTACATCAAGTTCTATAAAAAGGAATTCAGCAGAAGCAGTGTAAGGAGAAGGGGATGCTAATATGATTTTGTAAGAAATTGAAGCGTGGAGATATATTGCAACTCCACCTCCTCCTTTGCCTATACGATCATTTCTAATCAGCACAAATCCAGGAAGAGGATACAATGCCGAATGTAAAGACGGTTTCAACCAAGTTTCTGAAACTAAGATAGCATGTATATTGTTGTAAGAGAATGATGCTTCTAGCTCAGAAAAGTGGCTGGGAATGCTTTGTGCGTTAATATGGCAAACATTTAACTTTTTATCAAAAAAGTGAAAAATGCTATTCAGTCGGCTATTTAAAGATGGCACACTGTAATTTATCTGATCATCAAATGATACAAAAGAACTCTCTGACTCAATAGAATAAAAAGAGTCAGAGTCAGACATGATAAGTTAATAGTATAGCATAATATACCCAATATAAAAATAAATAAAATAAAAATATATAAAAATACGATTTAAATAAAAATATTTATCGATAATATATAAAAATAAATATATAACCAAGATATACAAAACAATGACTTAAATATTAATTAATCATCAAACATCATCCCACCAGTTAACTGTTTACATAACAAAATCAGTACTAAACAAAAAAAAAACAATTCCACTGCTTTTATTGATAGTTCATCAAAAAAAATATAAATAATAATAAAAAAAATATTTTTGTCAAAAATTAAGAAATTTTTCTACTACATTTCATGTCCATGGAATGTATCAAAACAATTTCTTAGCTTCGTCAAACAAAGGTATATTTTACAATTATTGCAAATAACGTCAGTCTTAAGACCACATGCATTATTTCGACATCGTTGTCTTTTATCTACTATCTTTGGCATATGATCAGACCTATTTATTCTTTTGTGCATTGTCGGCAGCGGTGTAATAGGAACACTCCTCTTCAAGTGTTGGATTTTTAGAATGCCTTCCTCTTGGTCAATAAAAGGTTCTTGTGGCGGCAGTACGTTTTCCTCGATCAATTTTGTTCCAAGTCGTAATTTATACTCACGTAGTTGGGGAATTTAGTGTGATGGCATATTTTTCTTTATTTGGACCCCTCGGTAAAGAAGCCATGCATTTACAACACTGATGTCAATCATGTAACATATAAACCTTATAGTCCATTTTCGGGTATGAGATCTTAATGGACAAACAGAGATCATTCGATCTGCAAGATCGACACCACCCATATTCTGATTATATTCTTTTATCACTTCTGGTCTTGACACATGTATATAACGTTTCTGTCGTTTATCCCATCGTTTGCATATATCCGTTTTACTGTTTGTATAACATGTGGATACAGTGGTACAGGTTTATTATCTAGCCATCTTGTAATGGCAATTTGATTATTATTTAGACAAGCAACTTCAGATGCGCCACGATTTTTTTTAATGAAACAATTGTCAGGTATCAATGATATATGTCTTTGAAAACGATTTTTCATAATAGTTCCTGTTGCGTTGAATCCTCTTTTTAGTAATTCTTCCATCAACTTAATAGAAGAGAAGTATCTGTCAAAAAAGATAGTGTCCAGGAACCAATGTTTCTGTCATTTTCAGAACAGCAGCTTCTCCTAAGCTGAAACCTTGTTCTCTGTAGCTTCTAAATGTTATCTCACCTTTATATACGGTCATATCACAAATAAGGCCACATGGATTCGCGAGAACAAATATTTTTAAACCGACGGGATTAGGTTTATTAGGACAGTATTGTCTAATACCGCAATATCCCGAAAAGGGCACAATCATCTCATCAATTGATAGCTTTTCGGCCTTTTCCTGAATGTGACAACCCTTGACAATTCGATTGAAAAGTGGTCTTACCTTCCATATGCGGTCTTGAGCCCGCTGTTCTTCTGTTACATCATCGTCTTTAAACGTATACGTATTAGGAAAAATCTATCTCGAGTCATCGAATCAGCAATTAGTGAAATACGCCATAAGCTTTCCCAGTACATTTTTATTTGCGGATAATTGATGTTCGACATGACCATATTTATCCCAATAAATACTTTTAGCTCACGAACCGTTAAATCTATATTTTTTTGGGTAAGTAAAACAGATGTTTGATTTGTGGCCCTAATCATTTAATCAAAAATTTCATCATCTAAATAATCGTCTAAAAACTTAAACCATTCCCGCTCTTCTAGTTCTATATGAATATAATTTGGACTTTGCAAATGTGTTACAAATGGATTAAAATCTGCTACGGAATTTATCGCTGACAGAACAGATGCTTCGCCTTCAGATTTACATGTTTCTTGTACCCTTAGTACTCTGTCTCTTGTCCCTCTGCTGTTTTTTGGTCGTCCTCTCATTAGTCTTCTTGAAACTCGCTGTGTAGCTCTATGTTCTGTGATACTACTGGTAATAGACAGTGCTGGAGATTGTGAGTGGTCAAAATGATCATATAAAATATCATCTTCATTGTCTGAATCAGGACTACTGGATATCAACCTATTTTGTCGATTTCTCTCTAAGTATGGGTGATATAATGGATCGTTATCCGAATCAGCACTAAAATCTTCATCTGATGCATTCAAAACTTCAAAAGTTTCACTTTCATTCATAGCTGTAAAAAAACACATTTGCTATAAGGAACGAATGAATCAAATAGGGAACATCGATAATAATAATTAGGACCGGATTTTCCAGTGGCGGAACATCGACGAAAAACGGCATGCCATGTTATTGTTTTTTACTTTTGCATCAAATAGAATTTCAATATTATTAGGTTAGGTTCTTTTATTTAATATGTTGGCAATGATATAAGGTTTTGTTTCACGTACGATTATTTTAAATTTGCTTGTCAAGACATGCTCCACATTTTTTATTTTTTGACGTATCGTATTTGACCCGGCTTACCGGGTCAAATAGGAGGATAAAACATAGTTTAACAGGACCTTTTTCTCATGACCTTTATGATTATAAGTGTCGAAGCTTACTTGCACTGAGGATTGCACAGATAACTCCTTATTATTTGCGACTCTTATTTTCTTTATCGAAGAGATTGACTTATTCTGAAGCAAATCCTTGTTTGGTTATGTGCGAGGTTGCACCAGAGTCCACATAACAGGCATCATTTTGTGAGAGTGATGCTACAAATACAGCAGCATAAGACGAACTACTTGGTTGTTGTGTGTCTTTAGCTTTAGATTTACTTTGTGAACTTTTATGACCATATTTATTGCAAGTATAGCATCTAGGTCCTTTTGATGGCTTCTTATGGTTTTTCTGAGACTTTTTGTTTACTAAAAATGCCTTGCAGTAATTTTCAGTTAGTCTTATATGTTGTAATAACTTTGTTTTAACTGAATCTGATGTAATTTTCATTCCAGAGCTCTCTGTGGCTATTGTCATAGGATGATATATGTTAGGAAGACCAGAGAGTAGCAGCGTGCCCAGCCACTCATCATCTACCTTAAAGCCTATGTTTCTGAGCTTATGAGCGGTACCAATTATTTTGCTTACTTACTCCATTTCCTCTACATTTTGACATCCACTTAGCGATGTATTACACAGGTCACGCAGCAGACCATCTCGGTGTGTCAGCCCAGAGTCGTCGAACGCTGACGACAGTTTCTCCCATACTTCTTTAGCAGTGCTTGCCTCTTGAATGTGCACTTAATTTGTTGAATCGACTGAGAGTATTATCTTCGTTTTAGCTTTATTGTCCTGTTTCTTATCTATAGTTTCTGAGTTGTCTTCTATGCAATCCCAGAGTTCCTCGTGTTGCAAGTAGGTTTGCAGTGCAAAACGCCAGGTTGCATAATTTTCACGGCCAGAGAGCTTTTCGATAAACGCACTACTGATAGTACTAAAACGGCACTAAAATAGTATTAGTACTATTTTAGCGCCACGAGATAACCCAGTTTAAATACGTAAATGCTTTACAAAAAGACGTGACAGCTACATATTAAAGTGCGCAACTGCATCAAATAGGCGTGAAATTCAATGCAGAATATTACATTCAACAGATTTAAATAAAATATTATATGTGCTAGACACGTACTGATGTGTTTGAAGGTGGTGCGATTACACCCCGCACGAGCGTCGGAACGCTCGAGCGTGGAGGAGGCTCGTGCTGAGCGATAAAACACAAACGGGCAGACGTCGTTGGCAGTCTTCTCGAATGTAATTAATTTTTTTATGCATTTTAATTTTGTTTATGTGGTCTTTGTACGTTAATATAAGTATTTAAATATTTCATTAGAATTACGTTTCGTTATTAATTTATTAACTCTATATAAATTACTAAGTATAAGTATTGTTTTGGTTATTATATAAGTATAAGTATTGTTTTTCTTATTTTTGGACTTAACACCCTTTAGCACCGCGGGTATGGGAATCGAATAACCAATATGAAGGCATTTCCGAAACATTTCTGCAATGCACTGCAACTGTAATAGCATTATAAGTTAATGTTCTGTCTTTGTTAGCATTCCCCTCGAAAAATTGCAGTAACGCATTTTTTAAGTTAGGGTAATCGTTACTATTGTCGTTCTCAATATGACCATTAAATGCTGGTTAATAATTAATGCAAAGATTTACATCCCGCCCATCATAAATAATTCGTGGTAGTAACTCTGTTACAGATAAGTACTCATGATTTACTTCCTGATTGTCTGGCTTATTTATTTATTTATTTAATATTCTAAATACACACCATACAAAAATTACAGAAATTATATATTATTTATATATATGTAAAAGAAGTATGCAATGGGCGGTCTTATTGCTGACAGCAATTTCTTCCAGACAACCAATGAATGGACAGGATTGCACGAATATGACAGGGGTAGGGCAAATTGGTGTGATAGAAAAAAAGAGGTAAAAAAAAGTGAACATATATATACATACTTCAAACATATATAAGGTCAGTGTTTGGAAGACCGGCGTACTTTTCTATACTTTATGTTTAACTAAACTTATTGAACGAGATACGCTTTCTGCAAATTATTGCAATAATCTTTAGAATTATATGTTATTTTTTAAAACTCGGCGTGTAGACAGACTTGAGACGGAGTTGAGGTAAGTCCGTCTAGTAGCAATATAACCATAACTTGTGACGCAATATGTATGAAAACAATTTCTAGCAGTGATGCAAAATTGGCGTTGAAATGTGTGCTTAATGTTTTAGTCCATAGGGTTTAAATTTCAAAGTTATTTAATTTTAAGGCAAGTCTATTTAAGTATCTTTGGTGACAGTGGTTGCAAACATTTTCTATAAAATTGTAGCGAATTTTCTTTTAAATAAAATACTAAGTAAAAACACAAATCTTTATTTCTAATTGAACATGTCAGAAATATTTCAATCATATTTAGCATACCTGTCAAATTCCTTTCGTTTTTTCCTTTTTTTTTACCTTTGTATTTTTTTTTTGTAAAAGTATTTGTACAATGTGCACCGCCGTCTTGAGGTTAAAAAAATAATTGGACAGGTATGCCAAAAGATCCGAACCCGTATTAGAGAAGACATTAGCTAAAAAATATAAGAGAAGAATCAGTCTAATAAGTTTGCATTTGAGTAATTAATTAGTTTGATAATCAAGTCGATTATGACAGGTAAATTTCTAAATCTAAATTAAAGTTTGTTCTGCCTCTTTAATTTGACAGAGCAAAAAAAGACATGGGAATATCCTTATAAATACTTGGAGTTCCTAAGTAGTATTTATCTTTTTAAAATTGCTTATAAAATTGTGTCATTTTTCTTTACTCGTACGTATTTTGTTTATTTACTCAAATAAAAATAAACCATTATTTCTAGCATAACAAATGCAAAATCACAGCATAAAATAATGCATTTAATTTATGCTTTTTTTAAATAAGTATTCAGTAACAATAGCAACAATGAACTTTAGAACATTGGTTTAATCCATGGATATAATCATTAAATTTGCATTTTAAATGCTATTAAAAAAATAAGTATTCAGTAACAAATAGCAACAATGAATTTTATAACATTGGTTTAATCTAAGCATATAATAATTAAATTTGCATTTTAAATGCTATTAAGCAGATAATAAAATAAGTACTTATTGAATAACAAATGGCAGCAATGAACTTTATAAAATTAGCTTCATCTAATGATATAAGTCAGTCGTAAGTACTTGCTAAAAAGCACATAATAGTAACATCAATATCATTTTATCTAAGACATAAAACCGAGGTTAAAATAACCTTAATCATACAAATAATCAACTGAGGCTAAGGCACTAGCTATGTCTACATAAATAAGCATAAAAAATATGCACTTATAAAAAATAGATAGCGTCATCATCGTTAGACAATAGAAACTCTTTGGGATTGTCTGGATTTTGACACAAACCAATTTGTTTTACAACAGATAGGCTCGGGACATTATCATAGTCCTTTCTTTTTTTTGTTAATATAAACTTTAATGGTTTTTTTACAGTCTTATAAAATGTTATTGAGTAATATATTTTGCCGAACTAAGTATCGTACGAGTACAACGTCATTAATGCCATAATCATGTATTAGTTTATATTTTTCTGAAATAACGTTATTTGAATCACCTCCATTCTCATTACGTGTATTTTCTGTTTCGAACTTACTGTTTTCTTCGACGTCTTTACTTTCTTCAACTAGTTTACTGCAAACTCTCAGGTATCTCTTGTACTGTTAGTGATTTACTCTTGTATTTTTTCAATATCTTCAATATTTTAATCTCTTCTGCTGTAGACACATCTTCTTCAAAATTTTGTTCACCGTCGCAAATGTCGGTATTACTGTAGTCGCTAATGTCGGAATCACTGTATTCACTTAAGCAATCCGAAACACTTGTCGAGTCATCTGAAGCTACTTCAGGTTGTTTTTTTCTTTTTAGATTTAATTACTTTTTTCTGTTGTTTTTGAACAACATATCTCTTTTTACCGATACCTTTCCCTTTTTTCGATTTAATTGTTTGTTGTTGTTGTTCTCTACTAGCAGGCTTCTTTATCGAACTTGATGGACCGGGTTCCATTAAAATTTTTGTTTTTATCTCAATTTCCTTTGGTTCTTTCTTAATAATTTCGATTTTTTCTTCCTTTTTACGCCTCAAAACGTCGCCATGAGTTATAACTTCCGCTCCTGGTGTCATTCTTTGTTGCTTAACTTTTGTGTTGTTTCCAGCTTTAACTTTCATCAAGAGGAGTTCTTCAAAAGTCAACGTTCTGTCATCTAATACGTGGATCTTTTTACCATTACTAACGGAGTTTGAAATGTCTTTATTGGTGGATTTAGTTGCCTCATATATTTGATGTTTTAAGAGTTTTCCATTTTCCAGTTCACTTTCATTCATATCATGAGAATTACTCATAGGAAAATGATTTGAATCTAAATGCTGTTGGGAGTCACGCTCTCCAGATGTTGCTGTGTGTACCATTTTTGAAACGCAATTAAATGCTAATGAAAAAAGAGTTTTTGGGTCGCTTTTGCTAGTAGACTGCTCAACTTTGACATCAAAATTCGGACATTCTTTTGGAGAACTGTGTGAAATGTGTTCAAACTTCTGTTGGGACTCAATTTTTTGAATATTTTTCCATTGTTCAAGCTTCAACAAGTCAAATTGCTTCTCATCAACTGCTTTAGGATTAAAAGGATAAATTCCTGTCTTACGAAAACCATTCTTTAAAACTTTACTGTCGATTTGTGTCCTAAATTCTCCGATTAGCCTCGTGAACTCTTTTTTCGACAATGTAACTCCAACATTCAAACGCTGCCATTTGACAAGAAGCTGATCCCAACGATCTTTGTAAGATTTCATAACTGCCACATCAAGCGGCTGCAAAACATGACTGGTATGTGCTGGTAATTTCAATATTGTTATATCGGCTTTTCGAGCTTCTTCGATTATATTTAATCCCATATGGGTCGCGTGGCCATCATATATGAGCAGAACTGGACGTTTATCCCCAATATTTGGAATAAAAACTTTTCTGAAGTATGTCTCGAAAAACTCGCTCTCCATCCACCCATTCTTAGTCGCGGCATAAGTTGTGCCTGGGTAAGCTTCTGGAGATGTCCACTCGTCCCACATATGTTTACCTTTATAAATTATCAGCGGCGGCATTTTTTCCCCTAGCGCATTGATTCCAAGCAAAACAGTTGTGTTATCCTTTCCGGGTGAAGCAATTACTCGAGTAGCCGCGTGTCCTTTAAGTCCAACGATTTTGGTTTTGTCTGGGTCTTTTGAGAAACTTGTCTCATCTAAATTCTAAATTGCAGATGGTTTATCCAAAAGATTCAAATCTTTTAATGTTTTCTCAAGTAAATTGAAGTACTCGTATACAATAAATGGATTCACTGCTTTCTTTCGCGCATATTCAACTGCTTGAGGTTTTTTAACCGATAAATGATGTCGCTTTTTGAATGCAGTGAACCACGTATTACCAGGTTCTCCGTTTTTAAATGGCGTTGATATTTTATTCTTTCAATCACAAATCACTAAATCGGCCACCATTTCCAGCATTTCTGTTTTTGTCAATCCAAAGCCATGCTTTTCCATCAGGTGAAGACCGAGAGCTAATTCCTTTTCTACTTGTAATGGTAATGCTGTGGTTTCTTCCTAGTGAATTTAATTTGGTCCTCTTATTGTTAACGTGGTCCATTATGGTCATTCTCGGAATCTTATACTCCTGAGAAGCCTTGTAACCACTCAGCTCCCCATTTTTTACAGCTCTTACTGCTGCTTGTAGCTTCTCCCTAGAATAGGACGCTTTGTCCGTTTTCCTTATATAGTTACTGACCATAATTGCAAAATTGGCACTCGTCGCTGGGATAATGGTCGTAAATAGCAAATTTGGAACAGCCTTAACACCAGAAAAAGTTAAATTCTTGAATTTTTGAATCTTAAAATGGCGTGGATAGCTAATATCTGATCTGTAGCTACAATTAAAACAACTTTTTGCAAGTATGAAGTGGGTTATTAACCAAGGCCACTTTTTTGGTTTAAACTTTCAAAATCGGTTCTTTGCAAAAAACGATCGATATCTAGAGAATCAGGCATCTTTCTGCATGATGTGTAGGTGATAAATCTAAAACAAAAAAGTTACAGGTTCGATGGTTTTGTGATTTTCCCAAATGGAGTAGCTATTTTGTTAAATGTTTGCCATTTTCGAAAGGGAATCAAAGCGCTAAGAGCAATGCGCAAAACCAAAATTCAGTTATTTGCAAAACCCGAGAAAAGCTTTTATAGCAACAACGTTTCAAGATTTGCATAAGAGCGCACCGAGCCTCCAGTAGCGTCGCCAATCAATAAATAACATTACAGCGAAATAACTAGGTATGTTTATTAAAATTTTAAAACTTATAAAAATTAGGTTAAGTTGGAAACTATTTTTGTATGCGTTAATTCTTAGTTTAAATGTGTTTGTGTAGTAACAATCTGGATTAACGCCTAATCCAGATTGTAACTACACAAACACATTTAAACCAGGACAAAACACATGCCTACAAAAATAGTTTACATTTTTACCTAGTTTTGTACGTTTCAGAATTTTATTAAACATATTTAGTTATTTCGTTTAATGATTTTTTCTTGATTGGCTGCGCTAATGGACGCACTGTGCACCCTTAAAACAAAAAAAATAATTTATTAAATACGTGCAGCTGAAAAGGTTGACAATATCAGCATTCGAGTCAAGGCCGGCATATGACGGACTTTCCTTATGCATGCTGGACGGACTTCCCAACTATTACATTTTAAGGTTAGTATTTTGTGAAGGTAATTATTACGAAATTCAAGTGATATTAATGTATTTGACAGGACCAGCACCATTGCCCTTGTGGCGCGGTAGCCGTCGGTGCAGTTAGACAGAATTCTTGTAAAAGACACGTGTACCGCACACCTGCGGCATTGCACCTGCGGTGCCGCCCGTCCTGCTTGTATAAAACGGACGGAGCGGCCACCGTTAAGGCAGTCTTGGCTCTGACGTGGAACGGTACGCTTGTCGTATTCCGTTACTAGTTTATCCTCGACTCATTGGATAATTAATTCGTGTAAACGAATTAATTAGTATTCCTAACTGCAAAATTAGTGTCTGTACTATACTCAATTACCCTTTCTACATCAGAAGTAGGATAAAGTCCCCATTTTTGCCCACATTTAATCTTCGAATACTATGAGGATTATTACATTTGTGGAAGACTGTAATGCATTCCGCATTGATGAATCTGTTTTTATGTTAAATATCGTAATGAAATTTGCTATGCTACTTACGATATTTTCGTATCATTAAAGTGTAGAGAAAAGATAAAGTGAAATTATTTAAGCCAATTTTTTTTAATTTGTTCGATTTGTATTAAAAGTACCCCGCAAGTATTTTCATTATTTCTTGATGTACCTAAATATGTTAACAAATGTCGAAAGAAGTTGGAGGCTTTCTAATTAACTTATTCAAGTTATGTTGTAATTTGATAGTTCACGCAAAACATGATTATCATTTGCTATATTTTGAAGTTCAAAACGTTTAAGGGATGTACCAAAATAAAGGATTAACTTTAACACGCTATGAATTGAAAATAATAAGTGACATTTTTGTGTTCTAATGTGTTGATGAGTGTTGCAGTTTGCTCCGAATATTGTGTCGTCGACAAGATTGGGGTTTGATGTCGAGGGATTCGTAGAAGTCTCTACAACAATGATCAATGAGGAAGATGTTGTGACGGCTAATCGAACATGGTCAGGTACGGCCGAGCACTGGTAAGATTGAGCCTACACCGCTACAGACGGTAACTTATCGGCTGATCTTACGGCAGGGCAATTTAAGCGGCCGCCGAACAAATGGTGCTTTGGCGCTGTAAATGGACGTCTGAGGTCGGCTTTCGTAGATTTTACGCAGTTACCTCTTTCCATTTGAAATGTTGTGGTATTTGCCTCTACACATAGTTTCTGTTATTTTTTGCAATATTTTCAAATATCATACAGTTGCCGTTTCATAAGAGAATATGTGATAAATTTTGGAAGCTCGGAATTCCATGGTTTGCAATACATTTATATCTATTTCTTTTAATTTTGCAAAGCAGTACGACGATTCGCTAGCGCTAGTACGGCGCGACGGCTGACTGGCGCGAATGTGGCACGAACGCAGCAGAACTGAAGGCTGGAGTGCGTCTGCCTGGAGGTAGCCATATTGGCGCGTCCATGACTTAAATGAAGTCTGGGATGGTCAACCGTTGTAATATTTAACAAGAGTTAATATCTGTTAGCAGGTGGTGATAACTGATAGACCGTATGCTGTTCACTGTCAACCGCACGAGGAAGTGCGACAGTCAGAGGTAGCCGTGTCTGTGCATCTAGAAAATACTAGAGACGTTGTTCTTGTGCAGGAAAGAAACATGGAGTTGCAGGAAGGCTGGTCTGTGCTGCACTGGGATGTATCGTATTGCTGTTGGTTTACATACTTAGGTGTTATCATGTTACTACGTCCCTCACGATACACTTTTGTGTGATTGTGACAGGGACATGTTTGCGGTATGGTTGGTCTGTACCTGTTCTATACTGAATTGAAAAAAAGAGAGTAAGAAAAAAAAGTGGTTCTTACTATCATTGCAGGGCGTTTGCCGGTCCAATGATATGGCTATAGGGAATAGTGATTCCGGACTAGCGAAAACAGTACTTGAAAAAAAAAGAGAAAATAGAAAAGTTACAGACTAATCATTCCGATCTCGCATAAAGTAGATTAAAGTTTTGTAGGGCTTACTGCCGGATCAAAACTGATTGTCACCCAAGTCTGAAGGGTCAATGTAGACCGGACCAGACGCTGTTATGTCATGATAGTCGAACGATGTTTTTTTTCTCTCTACAGATAACTAAAATTGTTATGGAGCGCGTGCGAGGACGCACGCATGTCAGTATGGCCGTGACGGGATCAGCACCATTGCCCTTGTGGCACGGTAGCCGTCGGTGCAGTTAGACAGAATTCTTGTAAAAGACACGTGTACCGCACACCTGCGGCATTGCACCTGCGGTGCCGCCCGTCCTGCTTGTATAAAACGGACGGAGCGGCCACCGTTAAGGCAGTCTTGGCTCTGACGTGGAACGGTACGCTTGTCGTATTCCGTTACTAGTTTATCCTCGACTCATTGGATAATTAATTCGTGTAAACGAATTAATTAGTATTCCTAACTACAAAATTAGTGTCTGTACTATACTCAATTACCCTTTCTACATATTCATTACCAGAAATAAGTATATGGATCACTAAATGACTTACGTAATCAGAGAAACTCCAAAAACACCATCGATTTTTCACTTTTTTTGATTATTTTCCCAGAGACGTTACACTCCCACTTCAAGTTCACAACGCGAAATAAAATAGCTGACCGATTTTTTTCAACCTAATGATGTTAGCGACATCTTTATTTCTTAGTTCGAACTAGCTCCGTAATACTGTTTTACCGACCGAGGCATAAGAACCTAGTCGTTCAAAAATGGTAGTTATTGCCGCTAGATGGTCTTGCCTCCCAGACGGACTTCCAAACACTGACCTTACACATAAAAATAAAATACATATATATTACTTTATTGAATTACTTAAATGCAATCGATATGCTAGGTACATATAATATTATATTTAATGGTTAGTGTGGAAGCGAAGTTATAATTTAAAGTGCGAGGTAATTACTTTTGACTAGTATCTTAAATACTGGTAGGGATTGTGCGCATTTTACTGCCAATGGGGGTTCATTCCATAAATGAACGGCGTGTACAGTAAAAGCCTTGTTCATAAATTTTCTAGTGTATAGTGGCAAATCCAACTTCTACGTGAAATTCTACGTGCTAGAGTCATGCTGCAGCTATATTAGTAGTAGTATGGGGAAATGCGGCTGATTCAGAAACTATTTTTGTTTTACAGAAGAGGGCCATTAGAGCAATTTACAACCTAAAACCGAGAGATTTAGAGATAAATTTAAAGAAATAAATAAGTATATTAACTTTGGCCTCTCAGTATATTTACAAAAATTTAATGTATGTTCACAAATACAAAGGTAGTTTTAGTAAAAAAAAGTGATATACATTCAGTAAACACTAGGAACAAACACAAGCTAGTGATACCAGTTTCTCGACTCCACAGAATCAGTAATTCAATCTTGGGGCAATGTATACGCTATTACAACAAGGTCCCGGAAAGTGTACAGGCTCTCTCTATTACCAAGTTTAAATGTTTTGTTAAGTTGAAACTGTATAAAAAGGGTTATTATAGTATAAATGAATACATGGTTGATAATAATCCCTGGAAATGAGGTGGTCGCATCCAAACAGTTTCGAAAATAAATTTTGTAAATAGTTTGTAATCATCTATATTGTAAAATTTATTTAAAAAAAAGTCCCGTTGGGTTTAAAGTAAAGTAAAGTAAAAAATGACTTTCAATAAAAATTACCCATGTGATCTATATTGAATAAAAAATTATTCTATTCTATTCTATTCTACTCGTATTCTGTATAGTTGTAGCACGAATGGATCGGCTCGACCGGGGAAGGAACAGAATACCAGCGTAAAATATCAGCTTAATGCTGCTGTGTTTCATATGATGATTGTAGAGAACCGGAGACCCTTTTACTGCAAATGAGTCATTCCATCTTAATCCTCACGGGTGACAACGCATCTGCATTTTCTTTGATGTCGATGTCTATGGGCTACAGCAACCACTTACCAACAGGTGGACTGTGTGCTCATTTGTTACCCTTATCCTATAAAAAAAGTTTTCTGATGATCTCAAGTTACGCGAATGGGAATCACGAAGAAACTCAAAACTATTTTTGAGGTAAGAAGGGAAAGAAGCATTGAAGAGAACACTATGGAGAAGATGAAGTATGTGTGCGTTCCGATGAAGTCGTATTGGCAACCACGTGAGCTTAGTACGAAGAACAGAGAGATTTTTTTTTCCAATTCTACTCTTTTGATACATAAAGCTTCGTTGACCTTCGTTAAGGAGGATATTTTTCATCCTTCCTTATTTATTAATACTTCTGTTATTTTAATACCTTTACTGAAACCCCTCTCTCGTATTAAATTTCAATTTTTTCGTGCAGAATATGACATCATTTATAAATCACTTAATAAACAGGACTGGTCCTTTATTTAAAAGGAAAATAATATTGAGTATATAATTGAACATTTTTACTTAATTCTGAACAATCACATACAAAATATGTACCGAAAGTCAAATATTCTGGTACGTATTTATATCCCATTTGGTACAGTAGGGCTCTTATACATGTGATAAAAGAAAAACGTAAAAAACATAGTAACTGGAAGCGATATAATAACCCAGTTGATTATGCTGACTTTGCTGATCTCAGAAAGAAA
This sequence comes from Parnassius glacialis, assembly GCA_033319125.1. Taxonomy (NCBI): domain Eukaryota; kingdom Metazoa; phylum Arthropoda; class Insecta; order Lepidoptera; family Papilionidae; genus Parnassius; species Parnassius glacialis. The sequence goes on from JAVANC010000014.1 coordinate 8,327,647, forward strand.
CAAAAATACTACAGGCTCATTGTTATAACTCCTTTCTTACCTTCAGTCATGAAAAAATTAAAACAAATCCTAAATTTTTCTGGACTTACGTAAAATCTAAAACGAAAAAACAAAATTCATTTCCCACAACAAATGACGTATGGCAAAACAGTCTTGAATAGCCAAGAGGATATTCTGCATTTAACAATTATTTTCATAAAAACTTTAGTATGCCTGCTCATAAATATTCTTTTAACTCGCCCATTAGTGAATCTCATGATAATATAATTCATTCTTTTGCTATAGATAAAGATGAAATAATTAAGCTCTTCCATGGTATTGACGTCACAAAAGGTGCTGGTTGTGATGGCATCCCATCAATATTCTTTGCTAAATGTGTGGAATCGTTAGCTACTATAGTTACCTTGATTTTAATAGATGTCTAAAAGATGGATATTTTCCTAAAATTTGGAGAAGAGCTCATATAGTCCCAATACATAAAAAGGGTTGCCTAACATCTATTGGAAATTACCGCCCCATTTCAATTCTTAACGTATTAAGCAAGATGTTTGAACGGGTGGTACATTCGCGGATCTATCCTTCTCTATCTTCGTTAATATGAACTGAACAACATGGGTTCATCAAAGGGCGTTCCACAGTAACCAACTTAAATGTTTTTACTGAATATGTTTATAACAGTATGGATAGTGGCTGGTAGGTAGATGTTGTTTACACGGACTTCGAGCAAGCTTTCGACCGTGTGGACCACATTATACTACTGTATAAACTCTATGAACTAGGAATCCGTGGTAATCTATTCAGATGGATGGAGTCATACTTACGTAATCGTTCTCAGGTAGTCGTAATTGGTGGATTATGCTCTAATTTTGTTTTAATTCCATCTGGTGTACCACAAGGCTCAATCTTAGGACCGTTGCTCTACGCTTCTTATTTATATGATATCGTTACTTGCTTACATTATGCAAAATACTTAATGTACGCAGTTGACACAAAAGTATACATGAGGATTAAAAATCATACTGATTGTATCAATCTTCAATCTGATCTCGATAGATTAAACGAATATTACGCTCAAAATCGTATATGTATGAACATAGATAAGTGTCATTATATATATATATATATATATATATATATATATATATATATATATATATATCATATATCATTTACACGTAAGAAAAATGTCATACATTTTTGTTATGAAATTAACCATGTTAAAATAAATAAATCACATTTTGGGAACATATTGAGAGTATAGTAAGTAAGGCTTACAGAAATTTATGTTTTGTTCTAAGAGTATGTAGGTCCTTTTCAAATATTACGTGTTTAAAGATTTTGTGTTATTCATATGTTAGGTCTATTCTCGAGTATTGCAATATAATTTGGAATCCACAATATAAGACATATATTCGTGCTATTGAAGACATTCAGAAAATAATGATTAATCATTTTATAGATGTATATGAAAAATAGTTATAAAAACTTAAAGAGCTGTGGATTTTGTTAAATAAATAAATAAATAAAATAAATTGTCATATTTGCGCAATCCAAATATAACTTCTGCATAGTCAAAATTAGAGTAGAGAAGGGACTTGCAAAACATAGTTTTGGTGGAAATGGGAAGAAAGTTATGTAATCTACGCAAGGAGGCTGTCGATGCATACACTTTACGATTAATTTCTTTGATGTGCTGTCCCCACAACAGATTCTTATCCATGTGGATCCCCAAGTTTTTTACCGAACCTCTGTATGGAATAATAGTTTTAACAAATACTAAATGAGGCAAGTAATCTAGGCTCAACTTAACTAACATTTGCGCGTTGCACACGATAATGCCAAGATCATATGCCGCTATCTGGTCATCCAACTCAATCCCCAAAGGTCATAGGGTAACCATTAACACAGAGACCCGATATGTGTATAGAACCAGCATGATTCACACTTTTGACGAAGGGATTCCTGATTTAAATAACTTTATTTTTGTCAATAACCATAGAGACTGAAGTGAGGTTAGGAGATAAATCACCCGTAAAACTGCTTCTCCTTTAAATTTAGAGCGAAGAATGGAGGAACTAGGTTGATATTTTTTGTTTCCTGATAGTAAAAACGGCTTCGGAGAAGATAACGATATTTCAATTACAGCTCTGGACTATTTCCAAGTAAGGGTAATGGGTTCAGAAGAACGATTCCAGATAAATAACTACCTTTTTTTGTCTTGTCTTTTGTAGAATGCGACAAGGTTACAGGAATGAACCTCAAGTACTAGTGGAGAACATGCACCTAACAATGAGAAATATAAGAGGTACTGCTTCATGTTGGAGACGGTGTAGTTCAGAATTGATTGCCATGGTTAGGAGTCTAGGAGCTACTACTTGGTTTATAACTTTGTCTTGTAACGATTTCAGTTAGTCAGATATGATCAAAGCGTTACTTATTCCTGACGGTGGTAATTTGCGTAAGGCTGAAACATTGTCATTTCCGGAATGATTTGCATTGATGCAGAAATATCCAGTCGTAGTTGCACGCCAGTTCAGTGTACGAGTTAATGCACTAATGCGTTGTTTAAAAAATAGTAACATCTGCTTAGAAGGTCCTTATCGGATAGAATTTCAGTATAGGGGATATCCGCATTTACATATTATGCTGTTGTGATGTGACGTGGTTCCAGATTTTTCTACTATGGAAGGCATAACAGCAATTGATAAAATTTTATCATGCTCTTTGAACCCTGACGATCCATTGCTGTGCAGTTTGGTGGAAAATGTATAAATACACAAACACATAGCCACCTGTCACAAAAACCAAAATGACGGTTCATGTCGATTTGGATTTCTTAACGCAGTGCTTTAAGAAATCCAGCAGACATCACAACGTGTTTAAGCCTCGATGAAGCTCGGTCTAATAACAGCCGATTTTGTATTTTGAAAAGAACGCCCTCTGAGACCATGGTTAATAAGCTGTGTGGCTTTAATTCGGAAGAACGATTCCGACTGCTGCGTTTTGATGGAGATGAAACGGTAATTTGCAACAATATTTTCGACCGTTACGTGCTCAGACACGACAAGCTAGAGAACATAAGTCTCGTTGAATTTGCAGTCCACTATTAAACTGTATATTCTTCAACGTAGGTTGACGATGACTGCGACATAGAGATGAGACATGTTGAAAATCAACCGTTGCGGTACACTAAATTTAGGGACAATTCACAAATACGGATCTGCAACAAACCGGCAGTATTACGCACGCGGTATTATACTCTAAATTGTGACAAAGAGGCTTATTATTATAGCCTTATTGTGTGCCATATTCCGTTCAGAGAAGATAATAAACTTTTATTAGAAGAAGAATCTGTGGAAGAATGTTATTTTAAGATGACAGGACGAATTGAGACCACTGCTGAACGGCTTTAGCTCTGAAGAATTCAGAAACATAATCAGAAATATTTATTCGCCATAAAATAACAATCTCTAAAGGCAAGTAAGCAATTTGCTCATGCAGAGCAAGTAATACAGCAAGCACTCGCTCAAGCAGCTGCATTGAGTGCCGTTCATGATACGCATACCGATGGTACCCGAAATTAACCAGTTATATGTGCTGACGAACATATAACATATGACCATGATGAATACTGCGATGATCTCGATCAACGCGCAGCAATGACAGATGATGCATTTTTAGCAATATACGTGGCTTGAACTTCCTGCAAAACAATTTATTCCAAAAAAAATCACAAACTATTCAAAACGATCTGAACGGCATTGGCTAAAATTATTACTATTTATTAGCGGTGGAGCAGAAAACAGCAAGCCGCTCGTTCTGAAATTGCTGGTAGAGCATATCAAGCGATGTTATGATCCTTCTGTAGACTCATTGCTTAAACCAACTTTCGTGAAAGTAGTATCATTGACTGAAGCTATCGCCAGTCAAATATTTGGTAAAAACTTACACTCCGTTTTCTATTTGCCAATTGAAAACGGAAATACTAGGGTATACACTCGGATGTCTGATCACAAGTCTGAACCAGAAAGAAGAAAGTAGCGCCACATTCATTGGTTGGTCATTGACAAAATCTCTATGCTCTCATACGAGAACCTTCGTATGATACACCTAAGACTGCTAGAGTTTAAGAACTCTTTGGTGACATAATGCAGCTGCCATCTGTGAAAGGAAATTGGTGTTTCATGCAACCCGCATGGTGCTCGGCAGAAGTCAAGTTATGGCTCTAATTAGAAACAAAATTTTGTTTCTGCGAATTGACAATAAACATGCGATAACGAAATGATCAGAATTTCATAGACCTTCTCAATCATTCACGATTTGGAGAACTGACAACTGCAGAATTGAGCTGTTGTGTGTTGCTACACTTGTGCTAACTAACGACACCCATGCATTGATATAGGAAAGTGGATATTCTTAAACCGCCACTACACAGTTAGCAAAATTATAAAATTTAAACTCAGCTAACTTAGAAATTAGTACTTATATGGTACCACTCTACGTGTTCTACGTGTTCGGGAGTATGGATGTTGTAAAAGAGTTTAAATGGTCCTCGTTACGCAGAGATCAGTTGGAAGAAGGGGAAATGCCAGACACTGTTTTTATTAAGTTTGGTAACGAGACAATAGGAAGCATATTGAAAGATGCTAATGGCTTCGTTTCCATTCCCCCAATGCGTGCTACATTCCAAGCAACTAGAGGCTATGGTGACATTGAGCGTCGAATATTACCTCTTATTTTATGCTACGCTGTAACTGTGCATAAACTACAGGGTACAAGCCTCGATAGAGCTGTCATAGAACTTTGCGAAGTGTATACAAAATTAGACATATTAAAGGTTGTATTATGGTTTTATATACCTTGATAGCATCAATATTTTGGAATTATCCAAAAATTTACCACTGAAAAAAGACATTAGTTGCGCGCGGTACTTTTAGAAAAGTTTTTGAAATTAACTTTGATAGCTTCTTTTTTTCCAGAGAATTCGTTTAAGAAGTTGTTAAGTTCACGAATTAAATAAATAATAAAAAAGTATTTTGCGATTGGACTGTCAAAGTTACCATGATTTATTGCAAAAGAAAGAAGGTGAGAATAATAGAGCTATGTTATTTTGTACCATGTTAATACGTCATATGTATATACAGTTCAGCTGTAAGTGTTCTTAATTTAGGACTCTTTCTATGCTAGTAATTACTCTGTGGATTGAATATAGACAATAACACATGCTTTGTTGAGTTGTTCCATGTATTAAATTCGATTTACCCAATTTTTGAATGAGGGCTAATAATCGTCCACTCACCAGATGTCGCTAGTTGTGACTGAGGTAAAATTTTTGTTACACAGTGTCAGTTAATTGAGAAATTAGTTTTAAATAATAGTTTATCATTGTTTAGAGTATTATATTAATACACAACACAATGCGTCAGTGTTTTGATTTTTAATTTTTTGCACATTGTAACTCTTTTTTTTTTAAATTCGTTTTTAGTTATATTTATAGTTTGGTTTATTCATTTCTAATGTAATTAATATAAAATATATTAATTACATTTACATTATTACATAATAATACAGAAAGAAACCTTAAAGATTACATTTTCCTAAGAAATTATCGTTTCCGCTATGAAATCTGTCCAAATAATTTAACCTCACTCTAAAGTGGCGCCGCCCTGGTGGCAGAAAAAGTCGTGGATGCCCTCATTCAGTCGCTTTCGCCTTACTGTGCGATATGTGCAGCAGTGTGGCATGTAAAACGCTTCTTTGTTATGGTGGGTCAAAATGATTATTATTGATATTGTTACTTATCTTCACGCACAATCCCTGACGGGGTAGCCAGAGAGAACAGATCGCCAAGTGTCACGATCCTTACATACCTCTTTCGCTTCTTTCAGATTCATTATCTTCTTCATACATGCACGTCTAGGTATCCGAGTACTCTTGACCCTCCCCTCTTCGAGCAGTTTGCTCACATGGTCTTCGAAAGTTAGTCTCGGTCTACCTCGACACCTTTTAATATTAACTTTCGCGCTATATATTTTCTTCACCATTCGGTCTTCACTCATTCGCTCAACGTGCCCAAACCATCGAAGCACGCCCTTATCATTTTTTGTGATAAGGTCATCTTTCAAACCTGCCATATTGCGAATCTCTTCGTTTCGCTTTCGGTCGGCCATGGTAACGCCGCACATTTTACGTAGAGACCGCATCTCCACTGCATTCAACTTGCTTTTATGCTTCTTCTGGCATACCCAGGTTTCGCTGCCATATAACAAAGTCGGTACCAACACTGCGTTATGTATTGCAAGGCGTGCACTCTTCACTACGCCTTGCCTTTTGACTAACGCAGTCAGGCCACCATTGACTTTGTTCCCGGCAGCAACACGCCTGTCCACATCTAAATCACATCTTCTATCCCGGCTAAAAGCACTCCTATCAGAATAATTGATATTGTTGATTGATTATTATAGATATTATTTGAAAGATGTCACTGTAGTCGAAATCCTCTAAAGGATCATATACATAGGAATTTGTAGATTTTTTTTAATTGAATTCGAAGTCGTGTAAATGGAAACGAATATACTCACATGTAAGATATAAACCACAAGTTGAATATTTTGTAAATTTTATTTAACTTAGTTACAATATTATGAGTACTATTATATAATAAATACATTGTTACGTTATTGCTTTCACATATATCAAAGCAACTGTTATTGTTAACAATTTAATTATACGACAAATGTAAAGCTATCGCTACATAGTCTTTAACGGCTTTTCTTATCTGTGTGTTCCATAAATAACGCGAAAATGTAAATCTAAAAATATATTTTATTGTCTAATTTAATTTAAGTATATTTCGTAATGAGATATTTTAAGTTTACTTAATTCTAATTTTGTGAACAACAGAACTAAGACTAGTGATAAGTGGATTTTTTAATCTGTGTTTAATTTAAAATACACTCAAATAACGTTTGTTCTTATTAACTTGACGCGTGAGGGATTGGTATCATGTTTTTTTTTTAATATTGTTTCTGTAAGATATACGACTCTTTTTATCTCTTTTTATATTATTGTTTTGCTTCTAGTTCAACGTATTGTTATTACAGTGTTACTTAATTTTTAAAACGTAAATTATTTTAAACTTTACTAGAATGCCAATCGTCTCCCGCGTCAAGTAAAGTTGAACGAAAATTAAGCAATACAATGGCAGTATTCACAAGATAAATGAGAAAAATACTGTACAAATATAAAATTATGAATTGAAAAAAGCGTTTATTTTATTTCCTTAAAAATATAATCAATTTTTTACTCATTCCATTTTTCTTTTTAATACAATACCTCAATTTAAATAAAGTATGAAAAGTCGAATACAATAAGAGATCCTTCACTGCAATCACAAACGCACGGAGATGTTTTAAAGTAATAACTTCTTCAGACCAGTTTGCTTAGCCAAGTTCTACAATGATTAAGGCTAATGGAAAACTATTGAAATGAATGTTGAATTTAATTACATAATATATATCATTCCCATATATTCATTAGTAGCTTTCTATTCTATTAGGTAGCGGTAACGATTATAGAAAGTCAATGAGGGCATCCACGACTTTTTCTGCCACCAGGGCGGCGCCACTTTCGAGTGAGGTAAAATATTTGACAGATTTCATAGCGGGGACGATAATTTCTTAGGAAAATGTAATCTTTAAGATTTATTTCTGTATTATTAGTTATATTTTATATTAATTACATTAGAAATGAATAAACCAAACTATAAATATAACTAAAAGACAACTTAAAAAAAAAAGAGTTATAATGTGCAAAAAATTAAAAATCAAACCACTGACGCATTGTGTTATATATTAATATAATACTCTAGACAATGATAAACTATTGTTTAAAACTAATTTCTCAATTAAATGACACTGTGTAACAAAAAATTTTACCTCAGTCGCTAGTAGCGACATCTGGTGAGTGGAAGATTATTAGCCCTCATTGATCTAGGCTTGCTGTTAGGTTTAGTCCGTCTGGTTCCGAATGTAACAACCATTCGTGCTCATTTGTAAAATCCGGGTTTAACCCATTGAAGTAATATGTACTCGTATTAGAAGAGACGTCTATACTTAGTTGTTTGGAGCACGCCCGTGGATTCAAACTTACTTAGTCTGTGCCCCAGTCTCTCTCTGTGTGTTTGTGTGTGTGTACTCTGTACCACAGAATAAATAATAGTACTATCTGTACCTCCTGCCATGAGTCTCGCATTGATGCACGGATTTTGCTCGCAGTCTGTTCTAGTACGAAGTACTTATTAGTTCAGTGGTTTAGCCGATGTAATAAGAAATAGGTTCCATGCGGATAAACTTGTGGAAGTTATAACTTGCCGTGCTATCAGCATACACCTTATTTTTTAATGAAATTATATTACAAACTACGGTAAACGTTTGTTAATTGACCCAAACATTTTTCTCAATCGTAAACCAATCGAAACACATTCTAATAAATTATTCATTGGTGCATTGAACTTTTCATAGAGATCCTTAAATCAGTATTTTTAACTTATTATAAGCCAGTGCTTCCAGTAATCCCACCTAGTGGTAAGTGGCTGTAAGTCCATATATGAATATAATTCTTGTTAATACGCTATACAACAGGAAAATTTTAAAATATATCCAAAAATAGTTTTTTTTAATTATTTTAACCATTGAGTTATATGTACTACGTACTAGAGAAGCCATTCCGAATATTGACTATGTTCAACTGAATTGCAGTGCAATCCAGACAAACTAAATATTGCGTAAATTGAAGATTTGTGAATTCCATAAAATAATTATTATTACATTTTATTTAGAAATATGTTTGTTTAGATTAAATTAAGATATTTTATATTAAATTCTTATATTTATTTTATATTAATATCTTATTTTATATTAAATTAAAGTCTTCGCGCATGCGCGACTACTACTCCCGCGCATGCGCGAAGACATAGAGTAGGACACAATTGTTGTTTGGAATGGCTTCTCTAGTACGTAGTACATATAACTCAATGATTTTAACTATACTCTCTGTTAACATTCTAAATACCTACATTATATCTATATCAAACCTTTTAGTTATAATAACACATTAAAATCGCCATCGCAAAGAGATTATAATTAAATCACTATATTGATTTTTTTCAATTCAATAATATATCTTAAGTTGTATGTAGTTTTTTAATTGAATGGAAAATAATATTTGACTTTTAATAAGTGACTAAGATTCATCTATAACACCTTAACTCGTAAGCTATGTGGCCAATTTTCAGAAACGATCATTCATATTGAGTGTAGGCATAACTTTGCCAAATGCATTTGTACACAGTCGATACTTAGTTTTTAACTTTTTTTTTAACATTTGATCAAAAAACGTAGCGGACATCGATTTTATTTTGTGTATTGACACAGTAATAATCTCTATGAAAAATTCCAAGCACCGCCTATCCAAAGTTCCTCGTACTATTTAACACCAAGATGCCATTCTTCGTCCACACCGTTTTTTGCACCACGCAAAGCGGCGTGATCAGTTCCATGTTAGGCCTCTGTTATTTTTGGTTGGCTTCGGTGACGTCACTTAGGGCTGTCACCACGAAGGATTCGATGTCGGCCTCGTTGGATCCACGTGCGATTCTGAAGTAGCCATTCTCACCCCACTGACGGCCCCAACTGTTAGCTACCAACTGAAAACAATTGGGAATGTTATTAGCAAGATAATGATTTTACTAGGTATATTTTCATAGCTTTAATCGTAAAGTTGAAGATGATAAAATGGTTGACTCCTAAATTAGCCACACGCTTTTCTACAGGTGCCGTTGGTATGTAGACTGGTTTTTTTTATAAAATAAGGGTGACAAACGAGCATACAGTCCACCTGATAGTAAGTGCGTGCTGCAGCCCACAGATATCTACATTTATCCTCGTTTAAGAATCAAAATGCAGATACGTTGTCACCCCTGAGGACTAAGACGGAGTGCCTCGCTTCCAGTAAGGGTCTCCGGTTCTCTACACTCACCATACGAAACACAGCAGCGTTAAGCTGCTATTTTACGCTGGTATTCTGTGAGAGCGTGGTCCTGCCCCGGTCGAGCCGACCCATTGACGCTCCAACTATATTTTAGCTGTAGCGTGGTTCGCTCGAGTTTTAATATCTTTAATTTTTTTGTAATTTTATTAACATATAAAATAATCTGTGATTCCCTATAAGATCATTCGTTTTCATTTTTGATTAAGAATATTGTATAAATGACAAAAGAGAGGATATCTGCGAAGGTTTTTTTAAATGCGGTTTTTTTTTCGGAATTTTATTCCTTTTCATTTTTGATTAAGAATATTGTATAAATGACAAAAAAGAGGGTACCTGCGGAGTTTTTTTTATTTGCGGATTTTTTTCGGAGTTTTGAAACGGTAGATTAAAAGACATGTTGTTGATATTTTTCAAATTAAAATAAATTTCTTAATTAAAACAAAAACTTTGATTTTTGACCATGTAGTGGCGGTGTAAGAAAATCTACTACCCCATTTCGTCCCGTGTGTTACGTAAGAGGCCGACAAAGGATAGTGAAAAATAAAACGGGCAGCGGGATCTTCTTGATAATAATTCAAAGTAATAAAAAATTGCAGCGGCAATCACTCTGGCTATAATGAATTAATTAAAACTAATATAGTGCCAGCGGGAAACACGCCAGGAGATGGGTAGAAGCATCATCCTTGTAACACTGGAAAACAACTAAAAATAAAAAAACTGCGGTTGGCTGGCGGGTTGACGCCAGCCAAGCGTAGCAACTATGGCAAATGTTCTCTCTACAAGATAATCTATGGGGGAGGTCTATGTTCAACAATGGACTATTATAGGCTGTAATGGAAAGTCAAATGACGGCTCCGTGGCGCAGTGGCTTAGCAATGACTTGATGCGGCTGCGGGTTTGAAATCCCGCACGGAACAAGTATTTGTATGGCCTACAAATAATTGTTCCGGGTCTGGATGTTTGTCCTCGTGCAATCAATGTTTGTAAACTGCCTCCACGATACAGGAGAAAATCCTAGTGTGGGGGTAACGTTTTTTTTTTTAAGTAAATAAATGAAATGGAAAGTCGATAAATAAAAACTACGAGCGTTGTGGGCTTGAATGCTTAAATGTTTGCTATTTTTATCAGGCTCTTAACATTTTGTTTTTAAGGAGTTAATTAATATGAATAATAAATAATGTCCTCCAGACCGTAGTTCGGTCACGGTGGCCGTTCTTAGCATCAGCAGGGCTAGCATGGGCCGGAGACAATTTTATTCCCGGGGAAAGGAGAAAATATTTATCCCCTCGCTTAGTTTTATCCACCCTTCGAGCATGGGCACACTGGTGGATATAATATCCACAGTAGATAAAATGGGAGATAGATTTAGACTTAGATATATTTTTTGTATGAATATAAACGTAAACCCACGTCCAATGAACTAAGATAGAATTTTCCCTTTCAAATATCAAAACAGCATAATTTTTTTGTCTTTAATTTGGCTCCATACTACGGTCGGGAGATATATGTCTACTTGTTATGTCAAACGGGGATATACTTCTCCCTGTTGCCATGATTTGGCATAGGGACAAGATAATTTTATCTCTTGTTAGTGGATATAATCGGTGGATAAAATTTTTGTCCCCAGCCCATGCTAACCGTGCTGTTGGTTTTATGCGTAGGGACCTCATAATCGGCAGTCGCATATACAACCACTGACCAACGTGGCAGTCCATTTAATGAAAATCAGTTAGTTTAAAGAATGTACTTCATAAAACATCTAACCGTTTCCTATTCGGTAGGCTGTATAACTGTATACACATAGTCTTCTATTTAATGATTTAAAATTAAATATTTTGTACAGCCGACTTCAACATAAGTTATTAAGAATATCTCAAAAACGATTGCTCTGACCTTGATCAAATTTATATAGGACCACACGAAAAGTACCAGCTTTCAAACAAAAAAAAACCATCGAAATCGATTCACCCAGTAAAAAGTTATGAGGTAACGAACATAAAAAAAAACATACAGTCGAATTGAGTACCGTCTCCTTTTTGGAAGTCGGCAGAAAAATATCTTACCCAATACTTGTCGCCGCGGTCTTCACCCCATCCAATGATACGGACGCTGTGGTATCCCTTCAAATTGTTGTTGCCCTGGTAGCTACGTCGGTAAATGCCGTCGCGATAGTGGAAGAAATCTTGGTACACCGTCATAACCGCTGCAAAAAAAGTGAATGTTTAGACAGATAACGCATGTACGTACGTACGTACGTACGTGGTGTAGTCATGCTGCGGTTATATTATGGTTGTACCACGAATGGGTCGGCTCGACCGGCGAAGGATTGGTTGTCACAGAATACCAGTGTAAAAAAGCAGCTTAATGCTGTTGTGTTCGTATGGTGAGTGCAGAGAACCGGAGACCCCCTTTTAATTTTACTTGGTTGATAATAACCCCTGGTAAAGAGGTGGTCGCGTCCAAGCTTCTAAAATATTTTTTTTAAATAGTTTGTACAATCTTTTATCTAAACATAATTGACCATGACAGCTGAGTAGCTGAGATGCGACTTTTGGACTTTGGACTTTTTGCTTATTATTTTATATCAATGTAAAGGTCTTTGACCAGTGATATTAAAAATAACATGTCCTGAGTGGGCTTAGCCCACTTAACTGGCCTTTTACTTGTATTGTATAAATTAAAAAAAGTCCCGCAGTGTTTCTTGCTTGTTCTTCTCAGGGCAGAGAACCAGTGGTAAAGTACAAAAAATTACTTTCAATAAGAATTACATGTAACCTACAAGTATATTGAAAAAAAATCTATTCTATTCTACTGGGATCGACTCAGGGATGACAACGCATCGAGATTTTTATTCTTCTGATATAGATGTCTATAAGTTACAGCATCCACTTACCATGAGGTGGAGTGTAAGTTTGTTTTTTTACTTCAGTTTTATAAAAAAATTACTTTTACTATGTGTATATGACACAATCAAAACTCATAATCGGTCAAAACTACTTTTGACTGCAATATCATTTAAAAGTGGTACTGACAAACGTCCTTAGTCAAGACTAATTTTGCCTGATTTTTTACAGTCTAAAGTGATTTTGACTGGTTATGAGTTTTGACTGTAACGTATATAATTATGTTGTATATGTATCTGTGGCGTTTCTATGACGTAAAATTTGCAATCAATGATCCCTCGAATGGTCAATGAGTGACAGTAAAACTAACTAGTGGCGGTGAAGACCGCCACTTAGGCGATGTAATGTTTGATCAAATACAGCCTCAAGCCGAGACCAACAACTACACACCTCTATGTATTAGGTGCTTGCTCTTGAGCAAAATAGGTAAGCAAGCAAACTGTAGTGAAACATAAGTTTCGTCCACGGAACAGATAATAGGTGGGTCGTCCGCAACTTCAGACGCAAATAGTAGGGTTGTGTTCAGAGGTAACCAAGCCGTTAACTTGACAGATAATCATGATTCACAGTAGATAACGGTGTATTGTTAACATTTACATCGATGCATTTGTTATTAAATTATTCATATTATCTACGTTCCTATAATAATTTCTATATACCATGCCCGACGGTGAAGGAAAACATCGTGAGGAAACCTGCATGTCTGAGAAACAAGAAAAAAGTTTCGAAGACATGTGAAGTTCGCCAACACGCATTGTGGCAGCGCGGCGGACATTTCCTTACCCTAAAAAAATCATCTCAGAATTGGGAGGAGGCTTGTGCCCAGCAGTACGTATATATGCTGTAACTGTAAACTCTAAATTATAACAATTTTATGAGCATTGAACAAACCAAAATAAAAAAATAGGAATATAAATAGAAAAGCGGTGGAAATTTTTATGAGGCGACTTCAAATAAAGAACATTTACAATTCCACTGTATTGTGTGTGTGTGTGTGTGTGTGTGTGTGTGTGTGTGTGTGTGTGTGTGTGTGTGTGTGTGTGTGTGTGTGTGTGTGTTACACGATATCTTCAATTGTGAACCAATTTCGTTGATTTGCTTAACTGCAGTCCATGTACACCTGTAGTCAACTTCAGACAAAGAACGCTACATATACGTTGCCACCTCTGAGGACTAAGATCTGTATTCCATCTTACGAGGGTGACACTGAAAGTGAAAAACGGAACTATCTAGCAAGTTATTACTTTTATTATATCTTTTCAAAATAGTGTCCATTTACATCAATATAGTGCTGCATCCGATGGAACCACTGAGAAAAGCACTTTGCCCACTCGTCCTCGGGTCCTCGGGTCTCTTCGAGGGCATTTTGAAACACAGCCACTGCTTCCTCGGCGTTCATAAAACTATTTCCTCGATGTTTTTCTTTTATTTTCGGAAATAAATAAAAATCGCAAGGTCGGGGCTATAGGGCAGGTGATCCAGTAATTCCACGTCTGATGTCGCCAAGTAGTCGATTGTTTGCTTGCCGGTGTGCGACGAGGCGTTGTCGTGGTGAATGAGGATCCTACTGCGAGGTCGTTTCTCCCGAACTTTTTCCAAGACAAGTGGCAAACAATTGTTAGTTTACCACTGCAGTAACTTTTTTCGATCCTCCAAAACAATTGTTGCGTAATAACCTGTCCTTCCGAAGAACGAGGCCACCATCATTTTTTCCACGCTTCGAGCTCTCTTCACTTTAGTTGGCAACTCCTCGGAAGGAAACACCCAGCCAGAAGACTGTCTCCTAGTTTTAGGATCATAACAATAAATCCAGCTTTCGTCACCCGTAAGTATGTCGAACACAGCATTTGAGTCACCTCCGTAAAATCTTTGAACCATTTCACGACATCAATCAACACTACGGAGTTTTTGGGCCTCTGTTAAATTATGAGGTATCCACCGGGCACAAAGGTTCCTGACCGCTAAATGTTCATGAAGGATTTTGTGCACTTGACTCATACCGATACCTCAGCTTGTCCGAATCTGCTGATAAGTCACTCTTTTGTCAGTCTTTATCATACGCCGCACAACACTGATGGTATCTTCAGTCGTCACCGTAGAAGTCCGTCCCTCACGCAGATCATCGGTGAGATTAGTGCGACCACGTTTAAACTCATGAAACCAGTTGTAAACAGTAGCACGAGATGGAGCTTCATCGTGAAATGCCAATCGAAGTCAATCATAACTTTCTTGTGGACTTAAGTACGAAAATTTTCTCGATTAAATTCATGCTGACGTGACACAGACACTTTTCAATTTGCCGCCAAATCGTAAACAAATGACAAATTAATAAAATACATACCCAATAATATTGGAAAAGAGTTCCATTTTCAAAATTTGAACTTATTTTTTATTATATCGTTTACAAGTGGCCAGTTTTAAAAACTTTCAGTGTCGCCCTCGTACTCACAGCTTATAATAACACTGGCTCTCTCTCTTCACCCTTCAGACAGGACCACAACAGTGCACGCTGCACGCTCTGCTATTTGGCGACAAAAATAGGAAAGGGGGTGGTGTTTAATCAGACGGACTCCTAAAAGGAAAGAAGCCCCCACTTAGTAAATTATTTTCATCTCGCTTTTAAAGGTTAGGTTATTTTTGCAGTGTGACAGTCCACTGATGTACATGAGCCCAATGTGGACACCACCACTGTGTACACAGTTACTCGTTACACTGGAGTAGCTTGATTATTTCTTTTTTCTTTCGCATAGATTATTTCTATTTGCGTTCTTTAAATAATAATGTCCTCCAGGCCGATATTCGGTAACGACGGCCAGGCTCAACGTAGACTTGCCATCTACAGGATTGTAGGGCAAATGTATGCGCAAGCATAGGTGCACTATTTATTCCCTCACTCTCATAGCCCGATGGGACGGTAAACCGACACGACCGGTGAGAGATTAGGCGCAAAACCAAGGGCTTTACGTGCTTTCCAAGGCACGGAGGTGTAGATAGACGTCCCGCTTCTAGGTCAATTTTGGGCCGTCCCGCCGTGACCCCATGCGGAACGCCTTTTGTCCCGGAAATCAGTGTTTATATGATATTAATATCTATCTCGTACCAACTACAATAATTTGTTAACATTATTAATTTTTTTTTTCTAACCAATTTGTATGTGGTGTCGTAAGAGGCATTGTCGTGTGTCCCGCGTAATATATCCAAGTCCCGGATGTCGAGCTGGGTAATCCCGGAAATGCCTTTTTTGGAGTTGGCAAGCCTAGGTGTAGACCAACGAGGAAAGTATAACAGTTTCAAAGTACAACACACAGAAACAGTAAGCATAGCATTCTCCAATACTAGTTGAAAGACCTTGAACTTCCTCATAAGGTCATTATATTGTAAATAAATTCATCCAATAAATAACACAGACTCCAATGTTTACGCCGATAAGAGCTTATCGTTTCACGACGTATGCATAGTTTCATATTCAAGGGCAAGCAAGAGTGAAGTATATAATGAAGATGAAGTGAGCAAATTGAATTCTTCAGATAATAATGATTGATGTAATCTTTTATATATATCTCTTTTCTTTAATTCTTTCATTGTCGTCCGATTCCGAGCTTAGCGAATTTCAAGTCTCTAGTCCATCGGGAAGTTAATTTAAATTGCGGCCTCTCATTTCAAGGGTACCTCGTTTAGAGTTTAGGCATCAGAGGCAGCTGAACTGAGGAAGTGGCGCAAATATGAGTCGCTGAGAGATGACTACATATTTGTGTCATTTGCTGTAGAGACTATCGGTCCATGGGGTCCACGTGCGGTGAAGTTCCTAAAGGAACTCCATCCGCAGCTGGTCGTCGCTGCTGGTGATAAGAGGGCTGGGTCTTTTCTCGTTCAAAGGTTAAGTATGGCCATTCAGCGGGGAAACGCAGTCAGCGTTCTTGGCACGATACCGCGGGGAGTATTACTATATGATATTTAAGTTTCTAGTTTTAGTTTTTATTATTATTATTATAATTTAAAATCTATTACTAAATTCAACCCTAACAGACGCACGAAAGAGAGTGGTAAAAATATAGCGCTATCATAAATGCTTTCATTCACATCGTGCAAAGCTTTACAGTTTGTGAACATGATTTGGTCCATTTGCTGATATTTAAGTATTTTAGTATATTTTACTCATGAAACCTTACGAAACTATCAATTTCTAATACAGGCTACTTTCATTATCATTATCAGTGCCTAATGATTTCTTATATTTACGCGACCACTACACATTTAAATAAAACTAGTTTTTATGGATTCTATCGCGTATTAACTTATTTTATATTCTCGACTTTTCGAGCACTTTACAGCACCCATGGTCACGGGAGGGACTGAGGTGTCCATACCATTCATACTGCGTAGATCGGGACAAAAATTAATAGTTTTTATCTGGAGGTAGCCGTGATCAACTATGCCACTGGGACGTCGAACACCTCAGTCCCCTTCGTGACTATGGATGATGTAAAGTGTTCGAATCGTCGTGAATACAAAATAAGTTAATATATAATCCGTAAAAATTTATTTTATTTAAATTATCACAGCCTATCCAACCCACAGCTGAACATTGGTCCCCTCATATATTGGGGCCTATAGAGGGAATATTTGCAATGGTTACCTCGTTTGGCAGGCCGGTTGACAACCGCTGTTTTATATTATTTTGAGATGTTATCAAGAAGATACTGCGTGCCCATCTCTTGATTAATTTCTCTCTGTCGCCTCTTTTAGCGGCCACGGCATGATACGAGAACCGGGTAGTGTACATTCTCCTACGCCGCCTCTTTTTACACTGGCTAGGTAAGAACATCCACTACCCCATGTCATCCCGTGGCTGTCGTGAATGCACCGCACTTGGCTTCGTGAGTTCATCTCCATTTTTTTATAGGATAAGGGTGACAAACGAGCACACAGTCCACCTGATGGTAAGTGGTTGCTGCGGCCCATAGACGTCTTCATCTATCCCCGTTTGCGAATCAAAATGCAGATGCGTTGTCACCCGTGAGGACTAAGATGGACTGCCTCATTTCCAAGTAAAAAGGGCCTCCGGCCACCTGCACTCGCCAAGCGAAACGCAGATGTGAACCTCTACTTCACGCTGGTATTCTGTGAGGTCGTGGTACCACCCCGGTTCGAGCCGGCCCATCCGTGCGACATCAAAAGCTGCCGCGTGGTTCTACCACTGTAAAAACTTTGCAAAGAAATCTCCTTGAATTCGCGCGCTAAGTTGATAAACATTGTTATTGCAACTTCGGTCGTGTTATGTTGAAGATGTAAGAACATCTTTAAAAGCAACGTGATAATTGTCATTTATTATTACATTTTTTTCTCTTAAAACATTAACTCTTTTAGGAGAGTAAAGAATTGGGCGTTTTATATTTATTATTTAGGTCATACAAATATTAGAATAGAATAGAATAGAATAATTTTTTATTCAATATTGATTATTACATAATTCTTATTGAAAGTCATTAAACACCGTCTACCACGTTAATACCGTGTAGCAGCGGTGTAAGAATATCCACTAACTCATATGATCCCGTGGGTGTCGTAAGAGGCGACAGAGGGAAACAAATCAGGAGATGGGCAGCAGCGTTTTCCTAATAACGACTAAATATAAAAAACTGCGGTTGCCAACCCACTTGCAAAGCGTGGCAACTATTACAAATGTCCTCCTATGAGGAAATCTATGGAAGATGCATATGTTCAGCAGTGGACTTTAATAGAATGTAACAGTAACGGTATCGGTAGTTTGAAGTAGCATTCGATTACTACGTTGTCTGGCTCCTTTCCTGCTTAAAATTCTAAATCGCGCTATCAAAATTCCGAAGTAAAGCAGTATATAGATTATCTCCGAACTACCACGCGGAGCGTTGGCCGCTCCCGGGATAGAACACCTTTCCCGGCGGGAGATCTCCCCTTTTCGTTCCACGACCACAGTTGTTTGTTGTTCATTGCGTGTTCATATCACAGACGTGATATGAACACGTAACTAACAACAGTCGGAAACTATAACTTCCTCTAGTACCCCATTCATTCGCTCCCGAGCAGATATTGTCTGCAGTCTTCACATTCTGAAAGCCATCTAGCTTTACAAAGGTTAATCGCAGCACTGGAACAATAATGCTTCATGTTCCTTCGAGCCACTCTCTGCGCTACAGTGTTCGGCACGGCTCTGAGCCTTACTGCTCGCCTCTGCTTCACGGCACTCTCGCTGATTACTTGCCTTCTTCTCGACTCACCACAAACTACAAGGTCCCTGGCACTTGCACATTCATCGACATCTAGACTGCACTATCGACCTCCGGTCTGAGCAGAGGGGTGATGTGGCGACGTTCCTCAGGCAGAACATCTTCTCCGGCGGGAGATCTCCCTTTTCCCTTCCACGGCCAAAATATAAAGATCCAATATACTCGTAATTACAGGTTGTACACCTGTGAAGTATTCCAACAAAGTTCACAGAGGTGACAACGCATCTGTAGCTTTCTTTGTGCAAAGTTGTCTGGAGGTGTCTATGGAGAGCAGTAGCTACTTACAATCTAGGTGGACTGTATGTTCGTTTGTCCTTATGTTGGTCTTATAAAAGTGTTGGATTTCCTAATATAATTTAATGTCATAGATTGCTCTTAAAAAATAGTTGTTAATTTGTTTTCCTGACATCCGTTTTTGCAGAATTTACGCTTTTATTAGCTTCGCGTGTATCTATCTATAGTATGTGCCAAATCGATTGAGAAAAACGGACAATGACCTTTCGGTCGTTTAACCAGGGGTTACAAACCTTCAATATATAGGCACATTTTATATGTAGTACTTTCTTTATTTATAATGATTTTTTTATAATGATTGATATAATATATATTTATTAACTATTATTAAAAAGTTATGTGAAAGATCGCTGTAGAAGAAAAATCATCTATTGTTATAAAGTACTTTATTCATTTAACAACAAAAAACATTAATTTATAACACATATAAAGATTCGAGTGATAACGACACCGAATAAGTACGTACTTATGCAAAAGATAAAACTTTATTTTTAATATTATATAAGAACTTTATTTTTATTCGGTGCAATCATCACTCGTATCTTCACTTGATGAACTATCTGTAACATTAATTATAAAGCGATCTGCAGTTTGGTCAATTCTATCATCCATGCCACGCATTTTTTGTTCAACCTTAAGGACATGCTGAACACAGTTTTTCCATTTATCTGGCGTGATTTGAGTTAAACCATCTTTAAGTAAATTTTTAACATCTTTTAACTTGAAAGTTGTATTTTTTCGTGCAACGTACCCTTTCACATCTGCCCACACAAGTTCAATGGGGTTAAGCTCACAGTGATAAGGAGGTAACCTTACCACTGTGATGCTTTTTTCTTTTGCCATCTCGTCGGTGACGTAACTTCGATAGTTATCTTTAACTGCCTTTATTTTTTCCATTAAGTGGGTCTTTGTGTCCGAGGGCACGTATGCGATCTGTTTAGATTCTAGCCATTCCTGCATATTTTGTTTCCGCCAAGACATTGTTGGGGTTTTTTCTAAACGTCTGGAGTGGTAACTAGCGTTATCCATAACTATGACATCGCCGCTTTGCAGTTTTTCTATTACTTTTCTAAACCAGTCCTCGAAATGGAGAGCGTCCATACTCTCATGGTAGTCACCAGTAGATGATGATTCAAATACCCAATCACATCCCTCCAAAAAGCCATTTTCATTGCCAACGTGTACAACTATTAATCGCTTTCCTTTACCCGAAGGGGCTTTCGCGCCAGTAGAGTAGCCTTCTAACCGTGATTGACGAGAAGATTCAATTGTGGTGTCTTCCCATACCTTTCCCATAGTATGACCTGCGTTAATCCATGTTTCGTCAAGGTAAAAAATGTTACGTCCCTCGTTTCTTAATATTTGTATTTCTCTCAAATATCTGGTACGCCACAGAACTATCTCTGGGCGATCTATTAGACCACTTTTTCTGTTTCTCTTTATATATTTGAATTTTAAATGGCGCAACACACGTCGCAGGGAAGTTTTGCTCAAGTTTGGCAACTGGTCATCTTGATTTATACTGAGCAAAATTTTGTCTAAAGTCGGTAATTCTCCTGCAAGAAAGAACTGATGCACTTTCGCTCTTATAGCCGATTTATCAAAATCGTCCAACTTGTCAATTACAGACTTTTTTCTTTTATTAATTATTCCCTTTTCTGGTATTTTATGGGAATCTCTATACACGCTTAATACGCGATATATAGTGCTCTTGCTGACTCCTGAGATCTCCGAAACCTTTTCTACCATATTAACGTTTGAAGGATACACGTCTTCGGGCCAGGTGTTTTTGACATATTTGTATACATTAATGATAATCTCTTGTTCCCCGACCGACAAAGTGGTAGGTTTTCTCTTTTTTACTGGTGACGTTAAAGGTGCTCCAGAAGATGGGCCTGTAAATAAATGACAAAAATATACTACCATAGTACTACATCACATAAATACATATTGTTTTAGAAAATAAATACCACATGGTCACATAAAAAGAGCGCTTTAAGAAATAGAAAGGCTACGTCGTCGCATTTGTACCTATTTGTACGTACCTGCTACGTTTATTATGGGTCGGCGACGTCTCTTTCCACTTGATGTTGAAGGACCGGGTCCTTCACCAAATTCTCCTGAACTCATGTCGATTTAGTAACGACCGTCACAGTAAAACTAATATAACAGATTCAAAAAACAAAAACTTAACGATATAACAAATTTAACAGTAAAAACTCAACTAAAACAATGCAATGAATGCTATGAATTACCCGAGACGTACACACGCAAGCGCTATCCGAACACGAATGAAAACAAAATGGCGGACCGGCCCAAAAAAGGTGACGCATCTCTGGCTGCCATTGTCACGTTTCTTTTAGAACGAACTGACGTAACGCGCGTTTTGTTTATTTTAAAGGGATGAATTTGCAAAAGCTCAATATGGTGATTATATTGCTTCAAATATTTTTTTAATATGAAACTGTTATTAAATGAATTGCTGCGTTACTTACCATAAATTGAAATATAAAATATAACACATTTTTCGCGATGTACCGTAAGATTTTACTATGTTTATAGGAACCACAGACAATATTATTTAAGAAACAAAAAAACAAAACATATGTGCTGACCTAGAAGTGGGAATAATATCAATATTTAAATATTGTTATCACATCTAAATTGAGATTTTGTAAGTTACGCCTTTTGACACTCGGCTCATATCTGAGGTCATTGTCCGTTTTTCTCAATCTATATGGCACATACTATATCTATCTATATAACGGAATCTTTTAATGTAATTTTCACAAACTTGTAGATTGTCGATTGACTTGAAACTTTGCACTCGAATCAAAGACCGAACAATTTAATAACTTTGTCTTAGTATCCTGATCAAGATCCCTAGGATAAAAAAAAATCTGCATAGGTTCGATACGTGTTGTCTAGGTTTTTGTAAAGTCTAATATTTTTTTTGCAAAATATGCAACAGGGCTATGTACACTGTAAATGTGTAAGCAATATAAACACTTCATAATCCTCCTCCTTGACAGTCTATTGTCAATCACTACAACTACACCAAGCAGGGATACAAGTTATCAGACGTCTCGAACTTTTCACGATGCTTCGTCGATAATGTGATCATCATCAAAAGAGAGAACACCAAAAATCTTACGTTGCGCACTTAAACAACACAACACAAATAATAGAATGGAATGATTTTTATTCAATATAGTATTATTATATAATACATAATACTTATTGAAAGTCATTTTTTTTATTTGCCACTGGTTGGAAAAATACGTCTGTCCTGGGAAGAACTAGCAAGAAACCCAACGGGATTATATATTTTTGAAACATTTATAACTTTAAAATAATTTTGTGTTAGTTTTATTATGTGTTTTAATAGAACCAGCATGGTGGGGAAGCAATGAAAGAGCTGGACAACTCACCCTGTACAGGTCCTGACTCCATTATGTCGTACATGATGTCCTTCTCGTGGTTCAGCTTGCCGGGTGGTCCAACCGTGTAGCGGAAATTGCGGTGTTTCACAAGGGGAGTGCAGCCATCTTGGATTAGAGTGTTCCGTGGCCGGAATGGGCACCGCGTGACTGACGCCTTGTAGGGGAAGCATTTCTCATCAACTAGCCTGCGGGACGAAAATATTAATTGTTGCATATATTATAATTTTAGGGCGCGACACATAAATATAAGAGTATTAAAATCAAGTTAAAAAAAACTTTTGACGTTTTTAAAAGTTTTATTCGATGTAAGGTTGGCAAACCAGCTCACAGTCCACTTGTAGGTAAATGAATACTACATAGACACCTACATCTGTGTTCGGTTAGCAATCAGTATAAATATATCACATTTGAGAACTAAAATTTAATGTCTCGTCACCATTAGAAAAGGTCTGTGTGTTTCAAATGTAAACAAAACAAACAATAAACATTATATAGGCATGCGTTTCTATATTTCGGGACCCCCTGGCAGGCCGAGGCCCAGAGCTCGTACTCCTTGTGTCCTAAGGATAGAGAAGGCATAGATTTTTATATTCTCGATACTTTGAGTGTTTTATGGCATCCAAATCCTTCGTGACTCTTGCTAACCTACTGATGAAGTTACCTACTTACATATATGTTCATTTTAGTTATTTATGTTATCTCTTTCTTACCCATGACCTCGAGCGAAGTTCCAAGCCACGTCGATGTGACCTCCGTGGCAGCCACGTTGGGCACGCAGGTTGCATGACAACAGCGTTTGTGGACTGAGCACCATGTTCTCTGCCCCGTTGGACTGGATCGCAAATCTGGAAACGATATAATGTACTTAATTATTATTTGTGCTTGGCATAAAGCTCAAATAGTTATTTAGTTAATAAATATTTGACATTTATTTGCACCTCTCGCCGTTAATTTAGCCCGCACTAATGTATAAATTATTGCAATTAATTATTTCATTGTTTTTTTTTTTAATTTTATGTGCTGATTTACTACGTGCTCGACAGTGGAAGAATACATCAAGAGGATACCTGCACGTTTGAGAAATAAACTATGTTTTTATAGATTTTGTTAACTTTTTTTTAATCTCTATTTGACATCATTTAGAACTAAATAAAAAGTGTTAGTAGCCTTATGTCAAGACGCGGACCGCGAACTCGAAAGGTTGTGGATTCGAATCCGCCATTCGACTACTGTCGTGAACCACTTCTATCACAAGCATTTTAAGCTTACCAGTAGTGGTTAAAGGGAATATTAGTAATGTTTAATAGCGTTGCTAGTAATTAAGAAAAGAATAAAGAAAAAAAACACTTATTGCACTATTTTGTTAATTGATCACACGTAGCCTACATGCTTATGCTAGAACCCATGAGTTCACATCTGTATAAGGTTACTGGGCATTTGAGGTAAAGGACGTTACGGCGTTATTCACTTATATGACATACGGCTTGGTATAAGAGATGGACCAATCCACTGTATGTTGGCTGATTTCACGTCTTTGAAATATTTTATTTCTTAGACATGCACATTTCCTCACGATGTTTTCCTTCACCGATTACCACGTGGTAAATCGGCACTTGACATTGCAATTAGCAATGAAAGGTATAGGTAATAATGTACCGGCGTATTAAGTAATGGTTAAATAATAATTAAAAGTTTTTTCTTCATAAGTTTAGGGTTTTTTGGAACGGTCTATAAAACAATGTCTTAGATTCCAATCTGCCATCGGAATATTATCGTAAAGTTTTAGGTTCTAGCTTATTATTTTACTCTCAGTAGGATCTACTAATAGAAATAAATGTGTCTGTTTGTAATGTCAAAATAACAGCTATTGACTATAAATGCATATTAAAGTATACACGGTACTTATAACAAAAATACATTTTTTTAAATTTTTGTCTGTCTGTCTGTTTGTTCCGGATAATCTTCGAAACGGCTGGACCGATTTTGATGGACTTTCACTGGCAAATAGCTGTTGTTATAAGGAGTAACTTAGGTTACTTTTATTTAGGAAAAAATTGAGGAAAAAGATAAAAAACCTAAATTACACGCGGGCGAAGTCGCGGGGAACAGCTACAACAAACATTACGAGTAGACTTTTCAGTGTTCCTTGCCAAATTCAGACAAACGAAACACTTATGGAATCACCTCGATGCTTGTCTCGAAGCATCGATCGTATCACACATAATAAGTATATAAAATGTGTTTAAAAATAAATGTCTCTTTTAGGGGTAGATCCAGGGAGGATTCCCGTAATGTTAGTTGTGTATAAAAGGAAATATTTATTCAGAGTTAAGGCGTATTTGAGGTGTTAAAATATCTTGTTGAACAGAAGGTCTTACCTATCCTCGTTTAAAACTAAATGTCTAAAAAATTCGTAAACGAAATATAAGATACTTATCTTGTTCGGAGGCTTAAGCAAACCGCGAAGCCATGAAATTACACTCAATTTGCAACGGTTAAGTCTGGAATCCCGATCAATATTATTGGGCTCATGAATAGAATTATACTTAATGGAATATAAATTCATAGAATTATATAGATATAAAGAATTTATAATTTCAAAGTGTAGGTATATAATAAGAAAATTAATTCAATATTTAAAAGAATACACAGGTAATTATTGTTGTGAAAAGTATATCTGAACCAGTAATGGGAGAGAGGTGTATGTGAGATTTTTAGCAAAAATATTTATGAATACGAAGTCAAATACAAAATCTTACTGCTTAAATACAAGAAATGCAACAAAACATTCTTCACATAAATGGCGCTTGATACAAAACAAGCAGTGGGAGCCAACCACTCAAGCAACGGCGGAATTTTGAAGTGCGTTTATTTTTAGCTCGAGTGTTCTTAACTTTTTTGCATAAGAAAAGGTTCTTACATGTGTAGATCTCATGTTACAACCGCTTTAGAAATAAATCTGTGTAAGTTGATACTGGTGTTAGTTTTATGGTACAGATAACAGTCCACGTCCGCTTGAGTGGAACGTTGTGAGAGTTATTGTTGAAACGGCAGCATTATTATGGTTTCAGTTTTCGAACACACGTATGACTATGCTCTTTAATCGAATTCAAAAATCAAGAAGGTTCTAAATTCAAAACCTATATTTTTAAACGGCTTAACCGAATTAAATAACTCTTTTTTTAATAAATAGGTTATAACTCAGGGGTATTGTTATATACATTTAAAGAAAAAACTTCATCCCGAAGAGTCGAAAAATAGGGGGTGAAAATAATTAATGAATTTATTTAGACGGCATTGTAATGGTTACATTTTAAAGTCGGTTTGTCCTTTTTATTAAGAAATTAATATTAATTAAAAGCTACAATAGTGAACAGTGTTATAATTTTATTCACATTTAATAAAAATGCTATGTTGGTCTGTTACAAGGTATTATGTTTATGTGGGAATTATAACTAAAAAAATGTGTCATCAGTGTTACTTGCCTATCATGTCGTAAAAGGCAATATTGGGTTTGTGATTGTGTGGGCGATGGGCTAGCCACTTATAATTTCTTTCTCAATTTTTTATCTATACTCGTAATTTTTGTATGTATTTAAATCTCCTGAACGCCTGAGGGCGTGGGTGTGTATGTTCGTACGTTTACTAGTGTATAAAAAAATAACGTTTAACAAAAAGTAAAAGCCGATTTCAAAAAAATAATTATCAAATTATTTCATAATCTCAAAGAGTTATAGCCCCAAGTTTGAAGTCAGCTTTAATTTTTTTTTTTTAATTATATTTTTACCTTTTGAGTCGACCAAGGAACATTACATTTTCAATGTGGCCTAAATAGTTACATTAAAAACTTCATTCCCTATTTTGCCACCTTGATTTTTTTTTTGGAATTTTGCTCTAAATTTATATAGGACCATCCCTGAAATATATCCTATTTAATATAAAAGAATCTTCAACATCTGAATTGGTAAACAAAGATATCGCGTAAAACAAACATACAATAAAACACAGTCGAATCATGATTAATTATGAATTATCTCTTCCTTTATTGAAGTCTGCTAAAAATTAAATTTATATGAAAAAACTTTCTTAAGTAATTTAATAAAGCCGTCAGTATCTGCTTACTAATTACAGCAATCTAAATGTATCTACAAACCTCTAGAAGTTATAAAATAGAGCAAGAATTATTTATCTGCAATCAATACGTACTTTCACGGTTTATTAAAGAGAAAGGTGTCGTAATGGTCTAATTAGAACAGGACGTCGTATATACTTTAACTAAAAACAAACAACTGGAAACGCAATGACATTTTTTATTTTATATATCAATGTGGAAACATTATAATTTAAAAAGTTCAGTCTGTTATCCATTAGCCTACTCATAAAAATCGAAGTCAATTTAAGAAATTCTTAATTTTGCTCTTTCTCTCTCTCTTTCCACTAAATAAAGAGACAGGTTTACCAGCTGATTAGTGACCGCTCATAATGGGTGGAGGCAGTGGAGTCTAAGGGGGAGGTGTTGGCTGTTAGTTTAGACATAGCGAAGGCCTTCAATGGGATATGACACAAAGCGCTTCTTTCGAAGCTGCCTTCTTATGAACATCCCGAGAAATTGTGCAACTGGATCACCACTTTTCTTACAAATCACAGTATCAAGGTCCGTAGTAGTAACTACGGGTCTGATCTTGATCAAATTCATATGGGACCACACGAGAAGTATCAGCTTTCAAATAAAAAAAAGAATCATCAAAATCGTTCATCCAATAAAAAGTTATGAGGTAACACACATAAAAAAGCATACAGTCGAATTGAGTACCGTCTCCTTTTTGGAAGTCGGCAGAAAATATTTCCACGATATTGTGATTGATGAATATGTCCAGTTCAAAGTTCATTGTTTTACTTAAAGTAAATGGAAATATGTTCAAAGTACATTTATAAAAAGAGAGAAAATGTGTCTATCAAATTGCTGACAAAAAAGGCATTGCAATACATGTCGGGCACAGCTAGTTAAAAATAAACAACAACAGTGAAATAAAATGAGTCATCAGGCCGATCTTATCTCACGTCATCTTAAATGAAGTCGTGCATAAATTCGTTGCACATTGTTTTTATGTCTGTCTGCCAGTTTTTTTGTCCGCGATCAGGCGCTACGATGTAGACCTGGCCGGTTTGTTTTATTTTAGCCGTGCAAATAAAGTTTTCTTTTCTGTTAAATGGGGCGCAGAGGGCACTTTCACACTCCGTTTGCGAATGTTAAACGATAGCGTTGGCGCCAGACGTCAAGGACTACTTTTACTTTAATGTTTATTATTTTATTTTTATATCCTTTGAACGCACCTGGTGAGAAAGTTGATTGTATCTGTATTTATTTATTTTGGCGCCCTTTTTTTGTCGTATTTTAACGATTTTTTGGTTATGGATTCGTAGGGTTATACTTTTGCCAGTGTCATGTAATTAAAAAATTATTCTTTATAATTTTTTTTATAAATTCTACGCAATATGCTTATACGTCACATTGCGAAATTCTTAGGATATTTTGATGACAGCTCAACTTAGCCGACGGTCGTAGACCACAGTATCTCAAATTCTGACGCCTAAACGGACAAAATAATTTCAGGTTTGTAATAAAAGACGATATTGCTGCAAATATTGCAATAACTGTCACATGCTGCACTGAATGATATCGACAAATGTGGCAGTAACGATATAGTAATAAGGAACTATTCAAGAAATGGCCTTAGTAGACGACATTTCACATCTAAGATGCTATATTATGTTGGTTGTGGGCATTTTATGTCTAACATTTTAAAGATATTTAAGATTTATAAGTAGGCTATGCTTGTTGCTATCTGTCGAATTACACTACTCGTACAAGCAGCAAGTTCTTGTCCTTTTCAACTGGATTCACATAATTTAAAATTTTGTACAGCCGATTTCAATATAAGTTATTATATATAAATTGATATGGGACCACACGAGAACCATCAGCTTTCATATAAAAAAAGAATCATCGAAATCGGTTCACCCAGTACAAAGTTATAAGGTAACTAACACACATAATAAAAAAAACATACCGTCGAATTGAGTACCGTCTCCTTTTTGGAAGTCGGCAGAAAATGTTTTTTACCACTTGTCCTTAGTAAGTTTACGACACTTACGACTACTATTCAAAGTGGGATCCCCACAACCTACGCAACGAATATCTGAATAAAATATGTTAAAAGATCATACCTGTCAGAAGCAACACCAGCTAGAGACACCGCCCAATCGGAGCCGCACCAGCCTTGATCGACGATGGGTGAAATGAATCCGGGCCAGCGTGTTCTCGCGTCGAAGTTGGCTGGATATGGGATGTCCTTATCATACCGCAGGGCCCCCACTCGCTTGGTCTCGCTGCTTAGTGGGAATGTTCCTGTGAGCGAAATTTATTTCGTTAACATTCAACAAAATTTTGCTAAATTTGCTTTTTAGGTGCCCTTTGCTTTCTTAGAAAGGATCCGAGGATTTTTTTCTAGTGATACACGAGTCTATTCTGTTATATCTGATCTCATTCTCCGTTCTGTTCACCGGCTCGTAAAAGTTTTATACGTGGTCCTTCCTCGGTCGGGCCAACCCAATCATGATACAACCATAACATAGCTGCAGCGTGGCTCTACCACGTTTGAGTACTACATGTTTGAAAGTCTTTGAGCATGCTGTAAATCAGCACTCCAAACTACAATCAACAATACTGTTGTAAGACATTTAAGGCCAGCGTGTAGCCCTAAACTACCGAGGCATTTAAGATAGGTTACCTACAATTCAAAAGAAAATTAGTTGCAGCAAACACGTTCCACTGCTGCTGGTGTGTGCCTTTCCTCATTACTAATGCCGGTTTTTTATATTTAAAAACGCTTCGTTTTCTATTCCGACAACTTAACTTTTACCCTTTTTGAAAATAATATACCAGTTCAGCTGTTTATGAAACGTTTAAAGTTTTGAACTGATAACTTCTTTAGAATCGTTGTGATTTGAAACTCGATAAAACTACGAGTATTATAGTATAGGGCGACAAACGAGCACACAGTCCACCTGATGGTAAGTGGTTACTGTGGCCCATAGACATGTCCATCTATCTTCGTTTGCGAATCAAAATGCAGATGCGTTGCCGCCCGTGAGGACTAAGGTGGAATGCCTCTTTTCCAGTAAAAAGGGTCTCCGGTTCTCTACACTCACCATACGAAACACTGCAGCATTGAGCTGCTATTTTACGCTGATATTCTGTGAGAGCGTGGTCCTTCCCCGGTTGAGCCGACCCATTCGTGCTACAACTATACCAGTAAAATAGCTACAGCATGGCTCTACCACGTAAAACTAATGAAGCAGAGTATTCATCTCATTCTCTCGAAGTTTAATTTTCTGAAGGTTTGGCTTCTACCGCGTGTGAACTGCACACATTTTTTTTAATTTACGCCATTTTAAGCTAAGATGTTTTTACGTCTTTGATTCTAAGTTGCTCAATGAATACTTTGCAATATAAATTGTTTTTACATGCAGTTCGTATATAATGAAACGGATCGTTACAAAGAACGAATCTTTGTTCGAAGTTGGCTGCAATAGCCCTTACCATCAGATAGACTCTAAGTTCATTTGTCACTTCTTTTTAGGGTTCCGTACCTCAAAAGGAAAAAACGAAACCCTTATAGGATCACTTTTTTGTCCGTCTGTCTGTCTGTCTGTCTGTCAAGACCCTTTTTCTCAGGAACGCGTGGAGGTATCAAGCTGAAATTCATATCAAATACTCAAGTCTACTGTTACTTGAAGCTGTGAAAAAATCAAACATCTAAGCCAACGCAATCAAAAGATACAGCCGTTTATGCCGCAAATATTATGCCGCAAGGGAATCAAAACCTACAGGATACTTCCCGTGAACTCAGAATCTTAAAATTTGGGACGAAGCAACGTATTATAGCACAGATAAAGGAAAAATTGCAAAAAGCATAAATTTTTAGTTACATCATATAATAAAAACATTTTTAATAATTTTAACCTACGGATTTGTTCGGAACCCTCGGTGCGCGAGTCCGACTCGCACTAGGCCGGTTTTTTTTTATTGAAAATCCTGATGCAGAAAGCGATTACTGTAAATAATAAGTGTGGCGCCTAAGCACTAAAGATTTGAAAGACGCGAGGTTGAGTCGTAATACACTTAATTAACGGTAATTTTTTATTTTAACGGTTCGCGATACACTTTCGTTCCTAGCAATTAGCCGCTCAATCAAGAACGGCACGACCGGCTTTTATTGTCTGCCATTTTAAAACCTTTAAGACTTTTGAAAGCGGAATTTGTAGTGGATATTTTTTAATGATTTTCGGGGTTCCGTGTAGACTACAGCAAAATAGAACACTTATAGAACATCCATCATGTCTGTATGTTTGTATTCTTCAAGAAGAGCCTGCTATTGACTCAAAGGCTGGCAACACTCAATAAGGGTGACAAACGAGTACACAATTCCACCTAATGATAAGTTGTGCTGTGGCCCATAAATATTTACATCTATCATCGATCTAGAATCTAAACAAAGGTGTGTTGTCACCCCTAAGAACACTCACCATACAAAAAACAGCAGCATTAAGCTGCTATTTGCCGAACCATTCGTGCAAGAACCATAATATAGCTGCATATTTAGTGTAGCAGCTGTTAATAGGCGACGCCTGTCAATTGTCATCAGATGAACCGCATGCTCGTTTTCCCCTTCTTCGATAAAAAAGCTATCACAGGTGTTTTTATCGGAGAGTGTTTTACGTCATTATCACTATCGTAGGCCTCCCCAAGAAATGTCATAATACACGATCCTGCACCATTTACCTCTTATTCCATTCAGCCTATCACTACTAGTGAAGCTTCCAATGTTTTTACTGCATTCGCTGCATAGCTTAGTCTGCTTGTTAGTTTAGATATAAAGCGAGATAATTTTGACATCACATACTGTAATCATATTTCTTAATGTTAATGTTGTATTTGTGAAATAAATACGTTCCTTTCTACCATATATCGAAGAAAAGCATAATTTTTTATAGCATAAGGCTGACAAACGAGCACTCAGTCTAACTGATGGTAAAGTGGTTGCTGTGGCTCATAGACATCTACATCTATCCTTGATTACGAATCAAAATGCATAATTATACGTTGTTACCCGTGAGGACTAAGATGGAATGCCTCATTTCCAGTAAAAAGGGCCTCAAGCCACCTGCACTCACCAAGCGAAACGCAGAGGTAAACCTCTACTTCACGCTGGTTTTCTGTGAGGTCGTGGTACCACCCCGGTTCGAGCCGGCCCATCCGTGCGACAGCAAAAGCTGCCGCGTGGCTCTACCGCTGTGTGCTATCACCAAAGCTGTTTCTTCTGCATATCAATGATATGTTGCTAACTCGTAACATTCATTGCTATGCGGATGATAGCACCGGTGATGCTCTATACACCGGCCGTGCCAATATTTCTCGGGAAAACGTCGCCGAGTACCGGAACAAACTTGTGTCTGAAG
This sequence comes from Parnassius glacialis, assembly GCA_033319125.1. Classification (NCBI taxonomy): domain Eukaryota; kingdom Metazoa; phylum Arthropoda; class Insecta; order Lepidoptera; family Papilionidae; genus Parnassius; species Parnassius glacialis. Next base: position 8,360,125 of record JAVANC010000014.1, read on the forward strand.
TCGAGTCTTTGCTGAACAAAGTCTCGGATTGGGGGCGACTAAATCTAGTCCAGTTTAATCCTCAGAAGACACAAGTTTGTGCGTTTACCGTTAAAAAGAACCCCTTTGTCGTATCTCCTCAGTTTCAAAGCACTTCCCTTCTTGCCTCAGCCAGTATCGGAATTCTCGGAGTCGACATATCGAGTGACGTGCAGTTTCGTGGTCACTTGGAAGAGAAGGCCAAATTGGCCTCTAAAAAGCTTGGCGTGCTCAACAGAGCGGGACAGTATTTCATGCCGGCACACCGCCTGCAACTTTACAAGGCGCAGCTTCGGCCTCACATGGAATAAATACTGTTCCCATCTCTGGGCAGGGGCTCCCCAGTGCCAGCTCCTTCCACTTGACCGCATCCAGCGCAGAGCGGCTCGAATCGTCGATGACCGAGTTCTTTCCGATCGACTCGATTCATTGGCACTGCGAAGAGATGTTGCATCCCTTTGCATTTTCTTTCGCATCTACCACGGGGAGTGCTCTGAGGAATTGTTCGGATTAATCCCAGCCGCCAAATTTCACGAACACACATCGCGGCAGAACTCCCGATACCATTCACACCATCTGGATGATTGGCGGTCCACCACTGTGTGATTTAGAAGATGTTTTCTTCCTCGCACGACTTCCTTGTGGAATCGATTACCATCAGCGATTTTTCCGGACCGATACGACTTAGGGAGCTTCAAGAAAAGAGCGTACTCCTTTTTAAAAGGCCGGCAACGCATCTGCGATTCCCCCCCTGGTGTTGCAGCTGTTCATGGGCTGCGGTAGTCACTTACCATCAGGTGAGCTGCATGCTCGTTTGCCCCCTGTCCTATATAAAAAAAATCGGCCAGTGAAAGTCCCGTCAAAATTGGTCGAGCCGTTTTGGAGATAAGCCGGAACAAACAGACAGGCAGACAGACAGACGGGCAGACAGACAGACAGACAGACCAAAATTTTAAAAATTGTATTTTAGTTATAAGTACCGTATTTACTTTCATATGCATTTAGTAAAAAGCTGTTATTTTGACATTACAAACAGACACTTCAATTTTATTTATTTGTATAGATGAACGAAGTAATAATTTTATCTTTGTACCATAGATTTAATAACTATCCACTTTCACTATCCAATTTCCCTTTCTACTCTACGTTACCAGTCGACCTGGTGAACGGATGATTCTTTATTTCTTTAACTTAACAAAAGCCGCTCTATCTTTAATATAGGCTACTGCCTACAATACTGGGTAGCAAGCTCTAGTCAGTCAATTAATATGGTACAGTAAGATAGGATACGATGGAGTGTAGGTATGGAGTTTTGGAGTATAGTTCTCAGATATAGGTACTCCAAAACTTCAATAAAAATGTGTACAAACTTCTTGTTTTCAATTCAATTAATTATATTAAAAAAAAACTTTAGACGCAATAATTTTCAAATGCTAACGTTTACTTTTTCGAGTTTAGTTCACTCGTCGTCGATAGATAGAGCCAGTTATCACACGATGTTTTATTTTTAAGTGTCCAAACAAAACAATCAATTATTATATATTGTACGTCATTGTACAATGAATAATTAAAACGGTTTATACATTATATGATATTTATCAGAAATGAGAGGAGGCCTGTACCCAGCAGTGGGACGTGTATATAGGTTGTAACTTTAAGTTTATACGTGGTAGAGTCGCGCTACAGTGCAGCTCTACATAAATATAATGGGTTGGCTTGACTTTTTTTTTATAGGAGAGGGGCAAACGCCCCACACAAACAAAGACAACGAGCATGCGGCTCACCTGATGGTAAGTGACTACCGCCGCCCATGAACAACTGCAACACCAGGGAGGGAATTGCAGATGCGTTGCCGGCCTTTTAAAAAGGAGTACGCTCTTTTCTTGAAGCTCCCTAAGTCGTATCGGTCCGGAAAAATCGCTGATGGTAATCGATTCCACAAGAAAGTCGTACGAGGAAGAAAACATCTTCTAAATCGCACAGTGGTGGACCGCCAATCATCCAGATGGTGTGGATGGTATCGGGAGTTCTGCCGCGATGTGCGTTCGTGAAATTTGGTGGCTGGGATTAATCCGTACAATTCCTCAGAGCACTCCCCATGGTAGATGCGAAAGAAAATGCAAAGAGATGCAACATCTCTTCGCAGCGCCAAAAATTTGACTGGGAAAGGATTACGCTCGCACAGAATTCCAGCGAACTTGGGTATTGCAAAGCACTCGAAAAGTCGGAAGTTACAAATAAGTTAAAATTAAACGCCATAAAATCCGTCAAATTTGTTTAATTCAATGTGTAATACTTGCCTCAAAAATCTACAGCTTTTTACAGCTTTCAATCCATCTAATCTATATCTAACAGCTAAAAACTATTTACATCTTTTTCGAATAATGTGAAATTATCTACCGCCAATTATCTAACTTTAGCTATGTGTGCTCAAATGTATACGTTCTTTATGATTATAATGTTTAAAACTATTTTTGTAATTGGGTTTACTATATATATAAGTCATAGTTAGATTATCATACACGTAGCTATATATATTTGAGAAGCACTACGTGTCCATGATCTAATGTCGAATCTGGTTTAAATTTAGATTCGAAATTTAAACCGTCGTTAGTGTGAAGCGTAACGATTAAGTATCCGGCCTGACACCTTGTGTTAGTTTTAATATCATAATTATGAAATTACTGTTTATTTTTAAATTAAGAACAGTCACGTGCTCGTATTTCATATGGGTATGATACGGTATCAAGTTTTATTGCTTTAATATTTGCAATGGAATTGACCCACTGTCTCGATTCTGATAAGTTGATGCACTATAATGTGACTAATTTAAAATAATTTAAAATAGGAGACTGTTTTGTTTTCATTTGACAGCTTATCTGCTGCTTCATATAGCCTATCAAAAGTTCACTGGTGAACATTGTCCTTAGTTTGCTATAGTTGCCTACCTTAGCAGGCAAGTTGGCAACCGCAGTAATTTTGAGCTGTTGTCAGGAAGATGCCTGCCTGGATCATCTCCTGTTTCATATTCCTTTGTCGCCTCTCACGATAATTTTCCTACGCCGCCACTGCATGGCATTTCTTCTTTCTTCTTCATCAACCCGTAAATGTCCACTACTGAACAAAGGCTCCGGTTGATGGGACTACAAATACGCAGCCGTGGTAGTTCGATTCCCGGCGCATTTTAAGTGTTGATTTCATTAACCCCCTTTTGTTCTATTGTCTTTTTATATGAGAGGGGACAAACGAGCATGCGGATCACCTGATGGTAAGTGACTACCGCCGCTCGTGAACAATTGCAACACCAGGGGAATTGCAGGTGCGTTGCCGGAGTTTTAAAAAGAGTAGGCCCTTTTCTTGAAGGTTTCTAAGTCGTATTGATATGGGAAAATCGCTGGTGATAGCAGATTCCGCAAAGAAGTTGACTCTGAGTTCGGGGATATGTAAAGTTCGCCTACACGCATTCCGCGTTTCAATACTTTCAGAAATATGAAAAAGCTTATCGCTATTTTAGTTTTGGTTCTGATAATAAATTTGTTATGTAGTTTTAGAAAAATAAATCTACCCGCATTTATTCTGTGCATTAAATACTTTTACAGTTTTAAATTAAAATATTGTTGTATTACTATATCAACTTAAGCAACTACGTACTTTATTATATATCTGCATTATCCAAAGATTGAACAGCAATAAATGTAGGTATTAAGTCTACCTAAATAAATCAGGATATCCGCAGTAGAACCAGAGTAACCGACATAGCCCAACGGATTAGTAAGCTGAAGTGGCAGTGGGCCGGCCATATAGCTCGAAGAACCGACAACCGATGGGGAAGAAAGGTTCTCGAGTGGCAGCCTCGTACCGGTAGGCGAAGTGTAGGGCGTCCCCCCACAAGATGGAGTGACGACCTGGTAAGACATTCAGGAAGTCGATGGATGCAGGTGGCTCAGGACCGTTCTTTGTGGCATTCTTTGGGGGAGGCCTATGTTCAGCAGTGGACTTGTGAAGGGCTGTAATGATGATGATGATGAAATAAATCATACTCTGTATATGAAGTTAAATAAATAAATAACAACGAAAAAATATCATAGTAAATGTAATACAGGACTGTCCCAAAACTAATGAAATAGTTGGTCACCTGAAACCTTTAAAACTGCTATTTCTTTACTTATAACGATACTAGACGTTTGTTTGACCGATAAATATAATTTCATTGTTTTAATTACGTGTTTGTAAATACATTTTTAAAGAGTGTAATCTAGATTCCTTTTAAAATAAGAATATCATATTATGATAACCTCTATTCAAAAGAGACCATCACCCAGTATTAGCACTCCGTTTTTTTCAACCCCACCTTGAAACATTAACAACTATTTGAAACTATAACTATTTGAAAAAGTCACAAAAAATTGTTTTTGTTTTACTTTTCTTTTCACCAGATATCGCTAGTTGGGACTAAGGTGAACTTATATATATTTTTTATATAAAATATACACATGTATTATGTATGTGTTTCATGTATATATTTGATTTGAAATTGATCATAACAACCTAACTACCCAAGGATAAAATTAAGCTCGCCTTTTGTACAAATCTTTGGTGCTATAAAGAATAAAAAAAAAACATATTTGTTACGCACATGGTCACACAGTATCATTAAACGTCACTGGGCGCCCTGGTGGCAGAAAAAGTCATTGTTATTAGCATTCTTAAAGTTGCGAACTGCAAACTCGGAAAGTCGTTGATTTAAATCCGCCATTTGACCACTTCTAACAACACAAGCATTTCAAGCTCTTATTTGAAGTGGTTAAAAAACACTCTAAGAAAAAATTACTGAGGTAGCCTGGGACACCGTGGTGATTTTTCGAGTGTTCCATAATAAGAATTTTAACCCTATCTTCGTCTCGTGACCCACATGTAGGTCATTGCTATTGTCTTACTATTGTGTTTTTTTTTTATAGGAGAGGGGGCAAACGAGCATGCGGCTCACCTGATGGTAAGTGACTACCGCCGCCCATGAACAACTGCAATACCAGGGGAATCGCAGATGCGTTGCCGGCCTTTTAAAAAGGAGTAGGCTCTTTTCTTGAAGGTCCCTAAGTCGTATCGGTCCGGAAAAATCGCTGGTGGTAATCGATTCCACAAGGAAGTTGTGCGAGGGAGAAAACTTCTTCTGAATCGCACAGTGGTGGACCGCCAATCATCTAGATGATATGGATGGAATCGCAAGGTCTGTCGCGATGTGCGATGGTGAAATTGAGCGGCTGGAATTAGTCCGAACAATTCCTCACAGCACTCCCCGTGGTAGATGCGATAAAATACGCAAAGAGATGCAATCTCTCTACGCAGTGCCAGTGAGTCAAGCCGATCGGAAAGAACTCGGTCGTCGACGATTCGAACCGCTCTGCGCTGGATGCGGTCAAGTGGAAGGAGCTGGCACTGGAGGGCCCCTGCCCAGAGATGGGAACAGTATTCCATGTGAGGCCGAACCTGCGCTTTGTAAAGTTGCAAGCGGTGTGCCCGCATGAAATACTGTCCCACTCTGCTGAGCACGCCAAGCTTTTTAGAGGCGAATTTGGCCTTCTCTTCCAAGTGACCACGAAACTGCACGTCACTCGATATGGCGACACCGAGGATTCCGATACTGGCTGAGGCAACAAGGGGAGTGCCTTGAAACTGAGGAGATACGACAAAGGGAATCTTTTTAGCGGTAAACGCGCAAACTTGTGTCTTCTGGGGATTGAACTGGACTAGATTTAGTCGCCCCCAGTCTGAGACATTGTTCAACAAAGTCTCGACTTCAGACACAAGTTTGTTCCGGTACTCGGCGACGTTTTCCCGAGAAATATTGGCACGGCCGGTGTATAAAGCATCACCAGTGCTGTCGTCTGCATAGCAATGAATGTTACTGGTTTGCAACATATCATTGATATGCAGAAGAAACAGCGTTGGTGATAGCACGCAGCCTTGTGGAACACCAGCGTTAATGGGTTTGTAATCGGAGCATGCACCGTCTACTACGACCTTGATGCTCCGATCTGCAAGAAAGCTGGTGATCCAATTGCAGAATTTCTCGGGCAGCCCATAGGAAGGCAGCTTCGAAAGAAGCGCTTTATGCCAAACCCGATCGAAAGCCTTCGCTATGTCCAAACTAACGGCCAACGCCTCCCCTTTGTCTGCAAATTGAACAGTGAAAGTTTTAAGTTACCCTGTATTACGTTCAAATTAATCTATTCTTCAGCATCAGGAGATAAGAACGCAAAATATTATCTAACTACAAAAAAAAGTACAACCGTCTTCAATATAAATAAAATGAGGACATTATCAAAGTAGTTGAAGTTAACAAAATACGCATTATTAATGATAACTCAAAAATTCTGGTCATATCTCGATCAAATTTGTATGGGACTGCCACCAGCTTTCTAATAAGAAAAGAATCATCAAAATCGGTTCACCTAGAAAATAGTTCTGAGGTAACACACAGGTTTTTTTGAAGTCAATTAAAATACTGCAGTTGCCAATCCGCCTGCCAAGCAACCATGGCAAAATCCCCTCTATGAGGCAAGCTATGGGGGAGGTCTATGTGCAGCAGTGGACTTCTATATGAAATAGAATAATGGAATCTATTCTTAGACTATCTACCAGAAATCCTTAAACGTTGGCTGAATAGCGATCCGAACACAATAGCTCAATGTTAAGAGAAAGTGAGCTAGATCTAGGCGAAAGCGATTAACAAAGGACGGTATATTAACATTGATGTGAAACAGCTAGTTAAGTTATGGCCGGTTATTTGATGTTGTATATATGTATACATACGAGTATAAATATTATTGAAGAGTGTCTAAAATATTGAGATAACTGGCTTCTATTAGGCTCAGGGGGTTATTAGCATGATGTTAAAACATAAACATTCATTTTGTAAATATTGTCTGTCTGTCTGTCTGATTGTCCGGGCTAATCTTCGGAATGGCTGATCCAATTATGATGAACAGATAGAGAGCAATACCAAGAGGGATATAGTTTATATTTTATCCGAAAAACTTGATGTGAATGATCTTTGATTACCTTAAATTTAAATTACGCCACATTAATACATCCTATCTAGGCGAAGCCGGGACGGATCGCTAGTATACACTAATAATAATAGTGTATTGCAGATCGAATTTCGATCACGGCGGCCAGTCATAGTCTGATCGGACGGTAATACAAATGGAGGGAGGCCGTTTTAATCGTATCTACTTAAGCTAAGCGTAGAAGACATGAGTGAATACAGTACTCGCTCGCTAATCCGCCACTATAAAATCCTAACCATCGGTGAATTATAATGTACAGAAAGTGCACACATACATACAGAAACAGAAATTTTTTTTAAAAATGTGTGATTTATTTATATATGTATTGTATTTAAGAAATCAACCAACATGAATCTTTTCTTAAAGTAATTACTCATATTTCGGAAAATATTGGGTCTTATTTTGCTTGTTCTATACCAAAATATATCTTTTTGATAACTTCATCGCGCATTTTACGTAAATTTGCAACTATATCGCATGACTTCCCATTTCTTTTGGGTCATTTAATACAAATATCTACGCTATTCAGGGCATCTTTAGATTTGACAGTGCTAACAGCATGAAACATGGCTTCTTTGTCTAATGAGTTGTCCAGTTCGACGGTATCATTTAAAAGCTCATCATCAGTTAAATGAGGCTCATATATTTCAGAGTTTTCTTCAAACCAACCTTCAAGATCTTCGCTTGTTAAGACCGCATTTGGAATTGTTGCTAATCGTATTAGTTCTTGTAAGGGTATCAGATCTTCTTCCCAAGTCTCGTCATCTTCGGTAATGAAAGGCTACAATTTTTCCAGAATGATTTGATAGTTTGTTTTTCTACTTCATCACATGCATCAGAAATAATTAAAACTGCGTCTTTGATATTCAATTGTATCAAAGTCTCAGAAATGTTTGCCTCTCGACTTATCGCATTAAGTAAAATCTTTTTTTTGTAATCGTTTTTCATCATTTGTATGACGTTTTGATCCATCGGTTGGATAAGAGGCGCACAGTTAGCCGGCAGATTTTTTTATAAAGCCATCATTAGATAATAATTCATCGTATGGGCCGTGTCCACGTGCATTATCTAGGATAAGAAGCGATTTTTGCGGTACATTTCGTGACTTAATCGTTTCATGTCAGGCACGAAATCATGGTGAAACCTGTCGTAAAACAATTCCTTGGTTACCCATGCCTTATTTTGACCCTTTTAAACGACTGTGAGGTTGACTTTCTTGAATGGCCTAGGGTTTTTAGACTTTCTAATAACTAAAAGCTGCAGGTTATCTGCCAGTTGCATTGGAACAAGGCATAATAGTTATACGTCCTTGGACACTTTTCTGCCTGGAAAAGACGTTTCATCTCTGTGAACGTATGTTTAGTTGGTAAAGGACGCCAAAACGAGCCACTTTCATCGGCATTATAAACTTGATCGGCTGTCAAATTAAGTTCTTCAATTTTATTCTTAAAAACTTCTATAAATGGTGAAACAGCAGCCTCATTGCTGGACAACTTCTCTCCAGTTACAAGTAGCAGTCTGATGTCAAATCTTGCTTTAAACTTAGAAAGCCACCCTTCACTGGCTCTAAAATCATTCATTTTATAAATTTTCTCATAGAAATTATGTGCTTTCTGCCGCAATACATCAGCAGTTATCGGTGTGTGACGTCGACGCTCTTACAAAAACCATGCAAAAAGCGTTTCTTCCAACTGTAGGTATTCGTCAGTTATAGGGAAACGTCAAGCTACGTTTCCCTATTCCAGATTCTGCTGGAGGGACGTAATTTTCAATTTTATGTCTGATATTTCGAATGTCACAAACCGTCATTGCAAATCAGTTTTATATAGGGCGGTCAGGTCAACGCCCTATATAAAACTGATTTGCAATATCTGTAATTTTAAAAATTTCCATCTTTTGCACTAAAGTTATGAGTTTCATGTTTTCTTTTTGTGGATTGTTTCGGTAATGACGACACCGTTTTGGACGCTTTACTTTACGAAATTCAGTGTGGAATGCGCGCGAGACCTTACACCCCAGATGTCGTGGGCGGACTAAAGAGTGGTTGCTTAGCAACGTGCGGTGAAGTATAGAATTCTGTTCGTCATACGCATTAAAGAGAGTTAAGACGGCGGATTACCGAGTCGTAGACTTTCAGTGTTGGCGGATTACAGAGTTTAATCAAGACCAATCTCCAGTCCAAGAAACGGAATATTATAGTACTTGTAGGCTAATCGAGCGGCGGATCAGCGAGAGAGTACTGTAATGTAATTCTTAATGGTTGATCCTATGGCCTCTGCTCAGCTGTATATATTTTATATCAGTAGTTATATTTATCAGTTCTTGTTTGGTTTTTGTACAACATCATCTTTGTTTTGTACTGTTATGATGCTGTTACTGTTGTTGTAACAAATAAATAAATAAATCTTAGTCCTTAGGGGTGACAATGCATCTGTGGCCTCGTTTGAAGTTGCTTGCAGGTGTCCATAGTCTGCAATTACGAAGATTGCAATAGTCACTTACTATTCTGTTACGCATACTGACTAACAAACTTACACTCCATCAGGCACTGTATTCCATAGACACCTTCAGCCAACTTTAAACAAAGAAGGCTAAAGATTGTCACCTCGTTGCACCTCTAAAGTCTAAGACGATTTCGTTTTCTCTTCATAGCTAATTATACTGGCTTTCTTGATCCCCCAGACGGAAAAACTAGCAGTGCTAGATATACAGGTAATAATAAGTTCGAAAAACCGACAACCTAGAGGTAAGAAAAACTGTCGAGTGGCAGCCTCGTACCAGCAGATGAAGTGTGGGGCGACCCCCCAATAGATGGAGTGACCACTTGGTAAGACATGCAGGCAGTCAATGGATGCAAGTGTTTCAGGGCCGTGATTTGTGACATTCCTTGGTGGAGGCCTATCTTCAGCAATGGACTTGTGAAGGACTTTAATAGATGATGATGATAGATAAGATACCCAGAAGTACTTGGCAGAAAACGAATTCTACCACATAGTAAATTATAATAATATGCTTTTCAATTAATAATATTACCTTCCACACTAAGACTGGTTGCGAAACCTTTATATTGATGTTTAGAGTTTGAATACGAGCAAAAATGTGCCATACGAAAGAAAAAACCTTCAACACATGAAATGAATTTTGGAATACTATATACGTGGTAGAGCCACGCTGCAGTTATATTATGGATGTAGCATGAATGAATCAGCTCGACCGGGGTAGGCCCACACTCTCGCAGAATACCAGCGTAAAATAGCAGCTTAATTCCGCCGTGTCTCATATGGTGAGTGTAGAGAACTTTGATTGCACATCTAAAATGGCGGCTTAGCTTTGTAAAAGGCTTTTGCGCAGTAGAGTCACGCTGCAGCGTGTTTTATCCTTCAGTACAGATGGGTCGCGGGTATATGGTTTCCCTGTCGACCCGACCCGTGTTGAAGAACCACGCTTGCGCAAAATTAAATAAGATTAGATTATTATTAGGATATTAAATTAAGGTTGCATATGCTTTACAATTCACTTACCACTATACCATCAAGTAGTCCTAAGATCTAGTAGTTTAAGCACTTACCAAGTTTGTAGATCAGTCCATCCTTGAGCTTCTTGCCGCGGAACTCCGGATAGTTGTAGGCTCGCCAGCTAGAACCACCGTAGTTCACGCCATCAACGACCGAATCGCTCATTAAACAAGGGTCATTATCGCATCTCCAATCCGTTTTCATAGTGATCGGGTCCTTCACGCATTCACTGCAAAGAAAGGTGCTGGTTGGATTAATATGTCTGCAATAATTCGTATTATTTGTACTTTAAGAGTCAATTTTAAACAGCTCAGGGTCTTTAAAGGGCACTGGCAAAATATTATTGTGTCAGAATTTCTCACCTTTGGTTTTGGCATTGTGAAATAAACGCCAGACGATTGGGGACAAAGATTTAAATATCTGTATGTTTATTCGTTTAGCATACAAATAATTTCATTTCTGTATGCAACCCTATGAATAACCGGATTTATTTGTTTTGAACTGAAAAACAGGCTCGGTTTGTTTAATATATGATAATCTTTATACAGGGTTATTTTGCAATAACCAGTCATATTTGCAGAGAAGGTTCAGAATAAATAATATAGGCAAATGGTGAAGAAAAATTAATTAAAAAAATCTCAAATATTCTGTCCTTTTTACATTTTATATTCAAAATGTGTAGTAATGCATTATTTTAACTAATTTTACTGCGCACGCACACATTCGCAAGGGTCGATCAGCAGGCAAAAACGTTGTTACCATATCCAATTTGAGATTATTTCAAATAAAAGTAGCCTTATTTACTCGTATTTTCAAAAACTGCAATAATAGTATATCATTATTTATACAATATGTAACAACAACCCTGTGGTTGCCGTTAAGTACGTAATCAGGATCATTATTCAAACGTATAGTAATAACTTTTTTTTTAAAGTCGATATAATTTTTTTTATTTTATTTAAAAAAAATATTGTATGCAAATTTTATGTGGTTTTATTACATCTGCATTGTCTGGGGAGTAAGAGGATTGTCAAAGTCCCCGATTTTCTTAGCTTTAGCATCGGCTAGTGTCAGTAAGAGGTAATAAAACCACATAGAAATTAAAAAAAAATTAAAAAATATATGTTCGAGTTTTTTTAAAAAAAGTTGTTTCTATAGGTTCGAATACTGATCCTGATAACGTACTTAACGGAAACCACAGGGTTTTTTATTACATGTTGTATATTTGAACTTAAGCAAAATTTGCCTACTCTTTTAAAAATATCCTAAACTGCAATTTTATAACTTTCGATTAAAATAATCGGGAATACAGCACCTTTTTCGTTTCCTAATCTTACAGCAGAGTCTGCCTTACAGTTGTCTAAACACGCACTTTTTTGTAAAGGCCGTATGTTTTTAAATTACATAATATGTTGTATATATTAGCATATTCACACATAGGCATTGAATTTTATACAACACCGAGACCTCTAATGATCCTTCAATAAACAAACAGTAGAACTTTACAATTGAGACAGGTGACGTCATTTAGGGCTCCACGTCCACTTGATTGACGTCTCAAAGGACGGTCATTAGTGATGCGAGACCTCACAGAAGCATAACTCCTATGTTAATTAACTCTTGTATTCGCTATATTGGTTTTAATCCAGAGCTTAGGTTACATAAGAGATTAGGAGTGCGTCAGAAACTATTTTAAGATTATTGCATTCAAGGATGATACTAATTAAGTGTTACCAATTAGTACAATTTGTTTACGTCAATGTAAGAAGTTTATAGTTATATGGAGACTGTATGTTGTACAGAGACTGTGTAAAAGGAATGTAAGTGAGGACAAGAGCGAACTTTTTTACCAAACGTCGTCTTCATCTGGTACCGGTGAATGAGAGACGAGGCTTTGACAATCAACTCATGATGAAAAAGCCATTTGAAGATGTTGATCCGATTTACAGATTGCTAATGTACAACCGCATTACAGTTAAATGTCCAGAAATCTGTTTGAATCCAGATCGAATTTCGGTCAAGGTGGCGGTCCGAATGAATCGGGACCGAATTTCGGTCAAGGTCAACAGAAGCTAGTCATCTGCGCAGGACAGAGTTACAGCGCACGACCGTGAACGCAGGCAGAAGTGCATTCTCTATTCGCTTATTATGATACTCCAATGGGACGGCATTCCGACACAACCGGAGAGAGATCGTGGTTGAAACATCGCCAACTTACCGAGTCGGGCCGCTACTAATCTTAACGGAAGAACCCACTAACTGATTCCACCCAATCCTGGATCCAATTTGGGACAACAGCAGCACTCGCGTTTACGACCAATAGATCAATAAGGTAGTCATAATTAGGTGTGCGTAAGTTAAAAGGGAGTATCAGATGTGTGTTCATTAACCCACTTGTCTGAAGCGGCACTAGTCTATTCCAGAAATATTCTAAGCAATGTACCTAGTTTGCGTATTCTTGGTGTGGCCTATTTGTTTTCTGTAGTATCCACTGCAATGCTTCGAATTTAAAGGGCATGCTTTGAAATACTACATCTTAATCTTTAAGGTGACAACGCATTAATTTGTAGACTTTTTTATAGAATAAGGGTGACAAAAGAGCACACAATCCACCTGATGGTAAGTGGTTGCTGTGGCCCATAGACATCTACATTTGTCTTCGTTTGCGAATTAAAATGCATATGCGTTGTCAACCGTGAGGACTAAGATAGAACGCCTCTTTTCCAGTAAAACGGGTCTCCGGTTCTCTACACTCACCATACGAAACACAGCAGTGTTAAGCTGCTATTTTACGCTGGTATTCTGTGAGAGCGTGGTCCTTCCCCGGTCGAGTCGACCCATTCGTACTACAATTATACTATCAATATAGCTACAGCATAGCTCTACCACGTATAAACAATCTTCTTAATAAACTTCTTTCTTTGAAGTAGGTTCATCTGCAACCAACTTTAAAAAAGCTTTTTTTTTATAGAATAAGGGTGACAAACGAGCACACAGTCCACCTGATGGTAAGTGGTTGCTGCGGCCCATAGACATCTACATCTATCCTCTATTACAAATCAAAATGTAGATGCGTTGTCACCCGTGAGGACTAAGATGGAATGCCTCATTTCCAGTAAAAAGGGCCTCCGGCCACCTACACTCACCAAGCGAAACGCAGAGGTAAACCTCTACTTCACGCTGGTTTTCTGTGAGGTCGTGGTACCACCCCGGTTCGAGCCGGCCCATCCGTGCGACAGCAAAAGCTGCCGCGTGGCTCTACCACTGTTATAAATGCTTACAGAATATTAATTTAATTTTTTTTAAACTCAAGTGACAAACAAACCTACAGGGACAGTAGCCTTAATGGTAGGGTGCGGACCGCGAACTGTAAAGGCCGTGGATTCAAATCCGCCATTCGACTAATATCGTGAACAATCATTTTAAGCTTATATATCATCTAATTTTAAGAATATTAGTAATGTTAATATCATTACTAGTGGTTTCTTTAAGGAAAATAATATCTGATGATGTAGTTTATGCTACCAATACGACTACGGCGCAGAAATCATGTTTCTTGGTTTTGTGCCGGTATCAAAATCTTCCAAGACTTTGTTTTTTTTTTATATCGTCAAGTCAAAACAAGCCAGTATAGTAATAAATTTTTAAATCCTTGATTACAGTATCTAAAACGGTGACTGCATTTCCACACTCAACAGCTATAATTAACCTATCGCTGAGAAAAAAATGTACTGCCCGCTATGTCACTAATGGAGACGCGAGTAGACGTTTTTTTTTCGATATTTCAACGCATTCACCCCACGGAAAGCTCTCTCTCTCGCTCTTGCTATCAGGAAATAAGTTTTCTGATAATCATATTTGTGCCATTTGCTCAGTTTCGGGTCGCATTCGAATCCCACAAGGAACAATATTTGTATACCGTTACCGTTACGGCCTTTTAAAGTGCGCTGCTAAACATAGGCCTCCGTCATAGATTGCATCATAGAGGGGATATTTGCTATAGTTGCCACGCTTGGAAAGCGGGTTGGCAACCGCTTTTTTTTTACTTTTCGTTATTAGAAAGACGCTGCTGCCCATCTCCTGATTTGTTTCCCTCTGTCACCCCTTACGACACCCACGGGATCATATTAGTTGATATTCTCCGCTGCTACACGGTATTACCGGTAATATTTGTATGACCTAAATAATAAATATAAAACGCCCAATTCTTTACTCTCCTAAAAGAGTTAATGTTTTAAGAGAAAAAAATGTAATAATAACTGACAATTATTACGTTGCTTTCAAAGATGTTCTTACATCTTCAGCATAACTCGACCGAAGTTACAATAACAATGTTTATCAACTTAGCGCGAATTCAAGGAGATTTTTTGCAAAGTTTCACAAAAAGTGGAGGTGAACGCACGAAGCCAAGTTCGGTGCATTCGGTTCGCTCTATGTTAGGGCTGCTCGATATTTTGCTTGTAAATTGTTGGTACATTAAAATTATATTTGTAACTACGTGGTAGAGTCACGCTGCAGCTAAATTATGGTTGTAGAATGAATGGGTCGGCTCGACCGGAGTAGGACCACACTCTCACAGCATACTACCGTAAAATGGCAGCTTAATGCAGTGTTACGTATGGTGAGTGTATAAAACTGGAAACCGTTTTTACTAGAAACGTGGCATTCCACCTTAGTCCCGTCTGCAAAGTTTAAATTATTTAGATTATTCAGACGTCTGGAGTTTGATGAAAACTATTTCTATTTATATATATATATATATATATATATATATATATATATATATATATATATATATATATATATATATATATATATATTTATATATTTATTATATTCTATTTTATTTATACATAAATACAAACAGGTGAAGCTAATATATATACATACAATATAAATCGTACTCTCTGTAATTTTTTGTGACTTTATTGTATGTGACGGGACCAGCACCACTGCACGTGCGGCGCGGTAGTCGTCGGTGCAGTTAGACAGAATTCTTGTAAATTACACGTGTTCCGCACACCTGCACCATTGCACCTGCAGTGGCGCTCGTTTTGCTTGTATAAAACGGACGGCGCGGCCGCCGTTAGGACAGTCTTGGCTCTGACGTAGAACGGTACGCTTGTCGTATTCCGTTACTAGTTTATCCTCGACTCGTTGGATAATTAATTCGTGTAAACGAATTAATTATTATTCCTAACTACAAAATTAGTCTCTGTACTATACTCAATTACCCTTTCTACATATGCAATAAGTAGTAATAGGTATAGGTATATTTTTTATTGTTAACTAGCGCCCCGGCTTCGCCTATGTGGGATCTATTAATGTGGCGTCATTTAGATTTATTTTAAATAATTATCATGGACCATTTATTTTATCAATTTTTCATTTCACAAATTTCTTTTGAATAAAATAAATCTTTTTTTTTATAGGATAAGGGTGACAAACGAGCACACAGTCCACCTGATGGTAAGTGGTTGCTGCGGCCCATAGACATTTACATCTATCCTCGTTTGTGAATCAAAATGCAGATGCGTTGTCACCCGTGAGGACTAAGATGGTATGCCTCGTTTCCAGTAAAAAGGGCCTCCGGCCACCTGCACTCGCCAAGCGAAACGCAGAGGTAAACCTGTACTTCACGCTGGTATTCTGTGAGGTCGTGGTACCACCCCGGTTCGAGCCGGCGCATCCGTGCGACAGCAAAAGCTGCCGCGTGGCTCTACTACTGTTAAAATCTTAAATCACTCCTGGTACTGCTCTCTATATGTTCGTGAAGTTTCACCACAATTGAGTCGGCCATTTCTAAGTTTAGCCCGGATAGACAGACAGACAGTCAGTCAGAAATTTTACTAATGTTATTCATATCTTAATACCATGCAAATAACCCCTTGAGATCAATGAATGGCAGTTTTTTCAATACGTACAACAGTCTATTCAATTTTATTTATATGTAAAGTAAAGAAAAGTTACAGCCTATTTACTTTCCACTGCTAGACACAGGCCTCCTCTCATTTCTGAGAGGGTTTTAGATCAAGGAATTGTCCACCACGCTGCCGTAATGCGTGTTGGCAAATTTCACATGTCTTTGAAATATTTTTTTTTCTTATTTCTCAGACATGCATGTTTCCTCACGATGTTTTCCTTCACCGCCGAGCACGTGGTAAATCAGCACTTAAAATTGCATTTAACAATTTCATTGGTGTCGGGGGAGATCGAAGCAAGGTTGCTCGAGTACTGTGAAGCTTACAGCGAGCGCTAACCATCTGAGCTAGCACGGCTCTATTTATATGTATAGAATAACATTCATTATCATTATCAACCCAATTAAGGTCACCGCTGCATATTGGAGAGCCCATTGTAAACAAGATTTACCTTATTAGTTGCGTTTGACAGGCAGATTGACGGTTATTGTGTTTTCATTGACGATCTAATAAATAAAATAATTTCGTCATATTACAATGACTAAACCATTTTCAGGCATTACAATAAGATAACCTTTACCTACTTTTATAAAGCCTTTGCTCAGCACATAAGTCGATTTGTTTGTTTTACATGACCTCTTGCGACGATTCATATTAAATTACGATGATCTAGTGAGTCTATAGTAATTATTTCTAGTGTTTTTATGATAATAAATATTGTATATTTTTATTATGTATTAGCTGTTCCCCGCGACTCTGCCTGCGTGTAATTTACTACTATTTGATTTCATGTGTTTTTTTTTTGCGCGGGACCCTAATTCTTCTTCAGAAACAAAAATAGCCTAAGTTACTCCATATAACATCAGCTATCTGCCAGTTAAAGTCCCGTAAAATCGGTACAGTCATTCCGGAGATTAGCTACAAGAAACAGACAGACAGACAAAATTGTTTTTGTTATAAGTACCGTATATACTTTCATATGCATTTAGTAAAGAAAAGTTTTTACGTGGTAGAGCCATGCTGCAGCTATATTAGTAGTATAGTTGTAGCACGAATGGATCGGCTCGACCGGGGAAGTACCACGCTCTCACAGAATACCAGCGTAAAATAGCGGCTTAACCCTGCTGTGTTTCGTATGGTGAGTGTAGATAACCGGAGACCCTTTTTACTGGAAATGAGGCATTCCATCTTAGTCCTCACGGGTAACAACGTATCTGCATTTCGTTTGATGTAGATGTCTATGCCGCAGCAACCACTTACCATCAGGTGGACTGTGTGCTTGTTTGTCACCCTTACCCTATAAAAAAAAGAAAAAAGTAAAAAGATGTTACTTTGACATTACAAACAGGACACTTCAATTTTATTTATTTGTATAGATGTGTACAGATATGTGAATATTTATTATGTTCATTTAATTTAAAATAAACATACCGTACTTAGTTCAAATATAGAACGTAGATTATTTGTTAGATTTTTTGTTTCTGACAACCTTACCCTTTGCAGTTTTACTATAGTAGTTACGGTGACTAAAGAACACACAGTTCTGACGATAATTGAATGCTGCAACCCATAAATACCTACATTTATCTTCAATTAAGAATGAAAATGTAGATGCGTTGTCACCATCGGTGATCGATGGTTGTCACTCCTGAGGACTTAAATAGAAGGAGATTCCAGTTCTCTACACCCATAATACGGCAAAGTTAAAGATATAGTTATTATATACGTCCCACTGCTGGGCACAGGCCTCCTCACATTTCTGAGAGGATTTTTATATAATACGTAGCACAGTTTTTTACACTGGTATTCTAAGAGAGTGTGGCAGGCACTACATGACTACAGCGGCCGACGTATTCGTGCTTCAAACATAATATAAATATGTTTACAGCGTGGCTCTTTTTTCGGTAGACGCTAAAAAGCGCGGGCACAAAAAAATTACGCAATAGCATACTTTTTATGCTGCTTTGTTAGAATAACCATTTATTTACATTTACGGATAGTGTCACGGTAAATATTATGTTATTTAACTTTTTTTTAATCAATGACAAGATCAAGTACCCGTTAAAGTCGTAGCTGTGTACATTTTTTTTTCGATTTAGGTAGATATAAGAGGTCCAATATAATTAGATGTAAGTTAAAAATTTATTCTGAACGTTTGGTTTATTAGTAAACTGACGCTTTCGATAGAGAGTAATAGATCTAACAGTTGTGAAACACCTTTGATGTCCGGCGATGCCGCCGCCCGCGTATGTAGGTATTTACTATTTACGCCGTCGTCGTCGCAAATATGCTAGGGGTTGTCACGAAATTGGAAATAAAACAATATTGGATATTATATTACTCGTTATCATTTATTGACTTTATGTACATACTTATAAGTTAAAAACATTTATTGAACAATATTATTTTTATTACTATACAAGAAAAAATACATTTACAAGTGTTGCACTCCGAAATATTTTCACTCTTTAAACGGTGGTAGTGTTCTCTAGCAAGAACGACATAGTATTGAATGATGACAACTATCTCTCTCGCACTCGTGAGCTTTTTATTAGGGTTTTTAACCTACGATTAATTATACAAATAAATTGAAATATATAATTAATGTTGGTACTTTATATAGGAATTAGTATGAGGTGGCACATTTATTAAAAAAATATGCCCGCAATTCACGATCATTATCAAGATAGATGAAAAGTGTAATGAGTTATGTAAAACGGTGCTTCCGTTGACAAAAACGTTAACTCTACATTTTGTTGTTTTTATAAAGCAATTGAATTCAAATGCTACTAAACCAGTAAAAGACAATGCCCTCTTATACCATTTAAATTACGACAGTATCTTTATAAAACAAACTACGTCCTTATCAATGTCAAATCAGTGACGTAACACACAATATTAACCATTCAAGGCAGTTCAATATCAATCAATCAAGGTGCTGGGTTGCTTCATCGATTTATATCTACAATACCCAATCGTTTATTGAGTGACAACCACTGTTCAGTTGATGATTCAATTTAACGTGTTCCGGAAGCAACATTGTCCATTTTATGCATGATTAAGTAATCAAAAACTTAATAATTGCATTTTATTTTTAATACATTTCATGGGTTTGGATACTTAATTATTAACTGGAAACACAATATGTAGTTTGATGCATTTAGTGATTTGAGCACATATTATTCATATTTTTCGATATATTTCTACTGATTAGATTTTAAGAAAACGTATATGATGTGAAAATATGTTAAGACGTTAAGTATAAATTGATTTGCAGTTTATATGTAAATATTTAACTATAAAGTTTTTTATAGAATAGGGTGACAAACGAACACATAGTCTACCTGATGGTAAGTGGATGCTGTGACCCATAGACATCTACATTTATCCTCAATTAAGAATCAAAATGCATATGCGTTTTCACCCCTGAGGACTAAAATGGAATGCGTCGTTTCCAGTAAAAAGGGTCTCCGGTTCTCTACACTCACCATACGGAACACAGCAGCATTAAGCTGCTATTTTATGCTGGTATTCTGTGAGAGCGTGGTCCTACCCCGGTTGGGCCGACCCATTCGTGCTACAACCATAACAGTAGAGTGGACTACCACGTAAAAAGCTGTTTATTTTCCAAATAAAACCAATTTTGTATGACATGTACAACAGTCCAGTCGTGTAATATCGTAAAAAATGAAATAAATAAAGTATCAGTAGCGTAGCATGGAGGGGTAAATGCCTTAACTTCTTAAATTGTGTTAAAGAATATGAAAAAAAAACAACTGCAAAATATCTCTTAATGAATACTTTGGATTAAACTACAACGAACACTACGGTTCTTAAAATAGAGATAACATGTACCCACACATTTTACTAAGAATAGTAACATAAACACAGAACATAGGGGAAGCGTCGTCACTTTGGCTCTATCGGCTCCGGGCAGCACTTTTACGGCACCTTTTCAGGAGATAGTAGACCGAAGCTGCGACAACGATGAGGATAGTGGTTATTATCAGCAGAGATTGGGTCTTGTTGTTTGAGTGTTCAGCCTTTGCTATTTCTGTATTAGCTGAAGCTGCTCCGTTCGCATTTTGAGCGACGACGACTTCATCTTTAGAATAACTTTAATTTCGTTTTGGTTGATAGTCAACTGAAGAATAGAAGGTATGAGATCTCTATGCCAGTTGACAGGGTCGCCATGGCGTAGGATATCGTTTTAGGGAATTTAATTTAATTAAAGATATGTTTTACGTAAGGTAGTCAAAAGTATATTGTCAGAGCCACGGTAAAACACAGTTAATACGCGGTGCTGCGTAAGATGAAATTAACACGCCGGTGCTTATGACATGAGTGTGTTCAATTTTACACACCTGTGGGATCATTTTCTTGTTTACATTATTTTGATCACATTACACAATCATGCCACAAAACTGTCTTATATGAATTGAATGCTTCTTTGGTCTAGTAGTTGTAGTGCGACTGCTGATCATGAGATCCCGGGTTCGAATCCCGGGTCGGGCCAAAAAATCAGTTATTGAGCTTTTCCATCAAGAAACTCTCAGTTGCTGTCCGGATTAAGGAAGCTGGCGGTCTCTCACGCCCGTGCCTCGGAAAGTACGTAAAGCCGTTGGTCCTGCGCATGGTCTCTCTCCGGTCGGTTTTTTTTATGGAATATGGGTGACAAACGAATACACAATCCACCTGATGCTAAGTGGAGGCCGTGACCCATAGCCATCTACATTTATCCTCAATAAAATGCAGATACGTTGTCACCCCTGAGCACTGAGATGGAATGCCTCGTTTCCAGTAAAAAGGATCTCCGGTTCTCTACAATCACCATACGAAACACAGCAGTATTAAGCTGCTATTTTACGCTGGTATGTAAATTGATGAAGATGAATAAGGACGGGCTTCTTTGAACTCTATCGCAATTGAGTAAAAATGATGTTTTTCATTGATGAAGCCGTAAATGGTAAATCGCACTGTCTTAGCGTAACTAAAGCCTTCACTTGGACTTCACTTTTTTGGATTCACTTGGACGCCGGCAAATTATTCCAATTTTTTACTATACGCATTACGTAAGACTATTTTCCTCAAATTCATGAGAAACGCGTATTTTGCGTGTCGAACTTTGTTACGATTCGAGCCATCCAATCTCTACAAAGAAGTTCAGTAGACCATTAATGGTCTTGACGATTTGCGGAAGCGAACTAAGATAGAATTTTTTAATATAAATACGGGTGACAAACGTGCACACAGTCCACCTGATCATGATAAATGAATTTTGTGACCCATAGACATCTACATCTATCCTTGGTCTTAACAATACATCTAATTTTTTTAATTATAAAATCAAACTTTAGGTGTATTCTTACTTCATATGACTAAGATGGAATGTATTATTACTAGTAAAAATAATCAAACCGAAATACGGCAGTATTGTGCTACTATTTCATGCCGGAATTCTGTGCGAGTGTAGTCCTTCTATGGACTAGCCGATACATCGTGCTTCAGCGATAATACGTTACACTGTTGTTGTTAGTACCTTCAGATAGACTTTTTTTTGGACTAAATGTGACAAACGAGCACACAGTCTACCTGATGATAAGTGGATGCCGTGGCCCATAGACATCTACATTTATCCTTAATTAAGAATCAAAATGCAAATGCGTTATCACCCGTGAGGACTAGGATGGAATGCCTCGTATCCAAAAAGAGTATCCGGTTCTCTACACTCGCCATACGAAACACAGCAGCATTGAGCTGCTATGTTACGCTGGTATTCTGTGAGAGCGTGGTTTTTCCCCGGTCGAGCCGACCAATTCGTGCTACAACCATAATATAGTTGCAGTATGTCTCTACCACGTAATAAGACTGGTAAGAAACGTGAGCCCTTTTTATTTTAATTCAGTTCGTTCAATCATGTTTATTTTAATTATGTCATCGATAACTTTGTCAATACTGTCAACATTCGATGTGCGGAAACCCTTTAGTAACACCGCGATAATCGATTCAATGCCTCGTTAACAATTTATTGCTTTTTAGAATGCATGATATTAATGCCTTTGACCGTGAACCAAGGTCGATTATGACGGTTACATAGGAATCTAGATTCTAGACTGCATTTAGCCACCAATTTTATAGAGGTGATGTCATTGACGAACTTTTTAATGCAGGAAATTGTGATGTCATTTCATCGTTACCTGTTATTACATGAGACAATTTATGTAATTTTCTTTGAATCTATAGAAATAAATAAAATTGAAGTGTCTGTTTGTAATGCCAAAATAACAGCTTTTTATGAAATAGGTATTAAAGTATATGCAATACTTAAAGTAAAAAACAATTTTTTAAATTTTTGTCTGCCTGTCTGTTTGTTCCGACTAATTTCCGAAACGGGTGGACCAATTTTGGAGGGACTTTCACTGGCAAATAGCTGATGTTATACGGAGTAACTTCGGCTACTTTTGGTTTAGAAAAGGAAAATCCGACTCAAATAGGGAAATGTATATATATATATTACGTTTTTAATGTTTTTATTATGATAAGTAATTAATACTGTATATTTTATGTTATGTAATTTAATGTACATCATATTAGTAGTAGTAACTAAAGAAAAAAATAATTATTCACATAGAATAATTTGTAGATATAATATTTATAACAGCAATAAAAAATATCATAAGATTCATTCTCATAATAAACAGATATCCCAGCCGATTATAAATAAAATTGAATCTAGAATTTTGCCGGACTGGCCACTCGTACGGAAAATTTCGGAAATCAAGGAAGTGACACAACATTACTGTTAGGTTTTCACTTAATTAATTTCCTAAGAATATAGTTTCTGTTTAAGCAATTGACATTTTATTAGTAAATTAACTTAATGAGAATGGTAACACTACAGTAAGAGAGGGGATGTGGGCAGTTGCACGAAGCAAAAGGGCATGAAGTGGGAGACAGCCGTGGGAGACGGTTGGGTTAGTGACGAAACATAGATTAAGACCAAATAAATGTATAATATATAGAGTTTAAACTAAAGCCTCAGGACGAATAAAAGTGTAAGCAGTAATCGGAGAGTCTTTTATTATACTTCAGAAGTGGTAAGTACCCGTTTCTTTTATTATACCTGTAAGTATATGTTTCTGATGGGTAAAAAAAAGTTTTATTGTAAACAATTTTATTGACTCGTTTATGATTAAATGGTCCTAGGCTACCCGTTGAGTACCGGGGGGACCAATTCATACAGCTATACCGCGCTGTTATTTTCGTCTTAATAAATATAGAACGACAGTATATTTTCAATTAGAAACTATTTTATTCAATTCTGAACAAAGTAAAGAGTATTCTCAAGTATTAAGCTCACTCGGTTACATAGACAAAATAAAAAAAATAGGCATTCACTTTCGCGTTGTTGGTGATGTTAGTTGCGAATTGTTTTCTTTTTGTATTTATGATTTTTGTTGGATTTTCTTTCAAAAACTGGTAAAAAAAAATGTTAATTATTTTTGCTAGATAATGTTTTAGAATGATTTAAGTTACAACAACAGAAAATGTTTGTGTTTCAATTGATAAAAAAGGAAAAACAAAACATCAACAAACGCCAACAATTTATAACGGTCAAAATTTCAAATAGATCTACCTTCTGAGATATTTAGCCTTTTATAGATAGTTTATTGCGTGTATATTCATAAAGATATTATTTCAAAATGTTTTATCTATATAATTGTATATAAAAAAATAAAGAAGACGCTGTAATATTTTCACAAAAAGGTTTTGAAAATGAGGTTACAAGGAGGCTCGCGCAAACTGTCTCCTGTAGAATTTTTAGCAAATGTTTGCGGGTGAAGAAGTAGAACTATTTTAATGATTACATACATCATTTCGGTTAATTTTAAGAAGAGCGTGTTATACAGATATGATGACATAAAAATAAAATAAAATCTTACGCTTTTTCATTCCTATAAAACATATTTGCCTAAAACCAAATTAATTGGCAGTAAATACACTTTTTCAAGATCCCTTAGAAACAAAGAGCTGTACAAAACTAAATAAACATCCAAATGTTATTGTTATTGTTTCTACTTATCGACAATCTTATCAGCTTTAAAGAACTGTAACTTAAACCTTTTGTAACATAAGGGAACAGTCGTGAATAACATTAAATGTTTTAAACAAATGCCGTGCGACAAAGCCGTTTTTGTTAGCAGGTTTTAAATTATGTTATTATTTGTTCATTTGTTTTACTTATTTCGGTAATTATTGGGTTCTTCTTATATTTTTATGCTTTCTTGCTGAATCTTACCAGGACAGAGGTTTTACTTCAAACCAGTGGTAGTTAAACAAAGAGGACATTATTGTACTTCTTCTTATGGTAACGTATTAATAAAGTATTAAGTGTAGGTCAAATGTGAGAATGGCGCTACCTAACGTGTTATGTCAATCCAAGTAAGACTACCCAATGCTAGATACCGCTGCGATGCTGGGATAAAAGGAGTAACAAAAATTTTGTTAATTTTTAGATAACATAGGCCGTTTTCGAGATACCTACTTAAGAAAAGTTTCAAGTCATTGAATGTATTCATAGTTGCTTTTGTTTGTGAGTTGCAGAAAAAAATGCAGAGGGAAGATAAATCGCAACCTCGTCGTCTGGAGACTCCAGATCGTGGGGAGTCTCGACAACGAAGGGATGATGATAGGACCAGAAGCAGACGTAGCCGCACCCGCTGTGACAGTATTAGGAGTTTTAACGAACATGATCGACTCCGTGTAGTAGAACGAGAGCTGGCTCGCGAACGGGACCGGCTACACAATCTCCAGAACGACCTGATTATGGAACGTAGTAGGAGGCTACGCAGTGTGAGTAAAAATAACGATTTCGAACGTCATGATTCCCATATTTCTGGGCGTGATACAAGTACTGGACGTAATGTTCGTTCTAGAAGTAGGGCGCTTGACCAAGGGGTGGATGACCGTCCCAAAAGAAGGCGAATTCTAGAACAAGGCCAACGATCTTTCAGTCCCTCGTTCTCAACTAAAGATGTAACTAATATTCTTAAATCACTTAAAGACTTACAGTCACAGCCGTCGACGTCCGCCCCGGTTGCACCTATTAATTCAAGTAGCTATAAAAATATTTTACCTGATTTTGATCCATCGTCGAAAAATCAACGAATAGATATGTGGTTAAAAAAAGTAAATGAATGTGCAACAGTCTACGGCTGGGACGACAAAACAACAATCCATTACGCCATGCAAAAGCTTCAGGGTTTGGCCAAGACCTGGTACGAGAGTTTACCTTCAATTCTTTTTAATTGGAATGAGTGGCAAGATAGGTTAATAAATGCTTTTCCATATGAATATAACTATGGCCAAGCTCTGGAAGATATGTTGAAACGAAAGAGCAAGTTTAACGAACCTATTGAAGTGTATTATTATGAGAAATTGGCACTTTTGAACCAATGTGACATCGAAGGAAAGCGCGCTGTCGATTGCATTATACACGGGTTAACGGACAAAATTATTAAATCAAGTGCTACCACATTACGTTGTTTACAACCGGAACAGTTGCTCCGATTTTTAATGAGTAATAAAGAACTCAATCAACCTTTTGAACGAACTTATAACAACTTTAGGTCTGGTGTAAATACAGATGTTATTAGCGTTAATAATAATAATAGATTAGCAAATAAAAATAACCTTATCCAAAATAATAATATATATTGTTATAACTGCAAGGAAAAGGGTCATCCATTCTTAAAATGCCCCAAGCCTATTATAAAGTGCGGTAAATGCGATAAAATGGGCCATAAAACAGAAAATTGTTTCGCTGTTATTAATGCCAATGAGCGGCCCTGTTCATAAAACCTTGCGTATATCAAACTCAAACCCAAATTCTAAGTTTATTATAGTTCGTCAAGAAACTCGAGAAATAAACGATCTAGCCACCATAAGAAAAAAAAAGAAATTAAAGACTCTATTGATACTCAACAAGAGAAACAAAAATTTAGATTCAATAGAGGATGACGTCCGGAAAAGGTTTATGCCGAAGGTTAGTTAAAATAACGAAAATGACTTTTACAAATGACGGAAATAGTAGGAAACTTCTTCTTTCATACATAGGCCCATATTAGGTAATATCAGTATTGGGAAATGATAGATATAGGGTAGCGGCTATTCCGGGACGAACGGGTACCAAGAACAAACGACAAACAGCTGTAGCCGCTGACCAAATGTCGCCTTGGGTCAATTTTGCCGCTTTAGATGTTAATGAATCCGATATGTCTAATGATGGTGGTAATGAGGATATATATAGATTATAGTAATAGTGATAAATGATAAAACCAAGTAATTATTTTATTTATTTATTTTAAATTTTTATTTTATTTTGTAAAATTACATCAAAAATGTCGTAAATGGACCTGTTGTGAACAATTTTATTAACAATTTTTCTACCTAAGTACCCTTCTAAGTTTCACATTCATGGTAAATATTTTGTTACAAAATATGTTATGTTAAGTTACGACGTACATTTGGATAGATAGACAAATAAAAAACAAGGATTGTTATGATTAAGACAAGCATTGATATCCGTGAGAATGGATGGGTTCACAGTTTATCGTTTTACTTGTGCCGCTTATGAAAATGGATGCACAAAGATTGTTATGGTTAAGATCTAGCGACATGGGTGTTGAGCATAGATATCTGTGAGAATGGATGGGTTCACAGTTTATCGTTTTACTTGTGCCGGTTATGAGAATGGATGGGTTTGTAATCGGGCAAGTAAAGTGTTCTGCACTATGTTCGCTTGTTAAATGTGTCCCGTTTGTAAGAATGGATGGGTTTACTAATGGGACTCATTTGGAAATTGTAATGGATTAACAAAAACTGCGAAGTTGTGTTTTACTTGCTCAATGGGAATGGATGGGTCCACAGAGCAATATATTAAGCACATACCAAAAGCTATTGTTAAACTTATATTCTGAGACGTACCATAAGATTATAGCAATGTTTGATTGTTTGATTAGGCTAATATCTAAAAAATAATAATATTTTAAATTGTTATTTTAGTTTGTAAAATTACATCAAAAATGTCGTAAATGTACCTACCAGTTGTGAACAACTTTATTAACAATTTTTCTACCTATTCCCTTCTAAGTTTCACATTCATGGTAAATATTTTGTTACAAAATATGTTATGTTAAGTTATGACGTACATATGGATAGATAGATAGATGAATAGAAAACAAGGATTGTTATGATTAAGATTTAGCGACATGTGTTAAGCGTTGATATCTGTGAGAATGGATGGGTTCACAGTTCATCGTTTTACTTGTGCCGGTTATGAGAATGGATGGACAAAGATTATTATGATTAAGATTTAGCGCCATGGGTGTTGAGCATAGATATCTGTGAGAATGGATGGGTTCACAGTTTATCGTTTTACTTGTGCCGGTTATGAGAATGGATTGGTTTGTAATCGGGCAAGTAAAGTGTTCTGCACTGTGTTCGCTTGTTAAATGTGTCCCGTTTGTAAGAATGGATGGGTTTACTAATGGGATTCATTTGGAAATTGTAATGGATTAACAAAAAAAACTGCGAAGTTATGTTTTTTTTACTTGCTTAAAATTGGGAATTGATGGGTCCACAGAGCAATAAATTAAGTATATATACCAAAAGCTATTGTCAAACTTATATTCTGAGATGTACCATAAGATTAGGTATAGCAATGTTTGATTAAGCTAATTTGTAAGAAATAATAATAATATGTACCTAATGTAAGTTTTATATTATTGTTTATATTACTGTGAAATTATCTGTATCTAGGCCTCGTGCATCTCACCGAATGTTAGGTTTCTTTTCAACCGTGCATGAGGACATGCACGAAGTCAGGATGGACGAATGTTAGGTTTTCACTTAATTAATTTCCTAAGAATATAGTTTCTGTTTAAGCAATTGACATTTTATTAGTAAATTAACTTAATGAGAATGGTAACACTACAGTAAGAGAGGGGATGTGGGCAGTTGCACGAAGCAAAAGGGCATGAAGTGGGAGACAGCCGTGGGAGACGGTTGGGTTAGTGACGAAACATAGATTAAGACCAAATAAATGTATAATATATAGAGTTTAAACTAAAGCCTCAGGACGAATAAAAGTGTAAGCAGTAATCGGAGAGTCTTTTATTATATTACTATTTAAAAAATGTATTTATTGGTTTTCGAATTATTCTCCGCGAAATTTGACACATTTTTCCATACGATGGAACCAATCATTGAAGCAACCATTCCATTCGGAAGTTGGGGTCTCCAAAATGGCTGTTTTGTAGACGGCCACAGCTTCTTCAGGTGATGAAAATCTCTGTCCACGCAATTTATTCTTTATTTTAGGGAAAGTATAGAAATCATTAGGGCTTAGGTCGGGGCTGTACGGCGGATGGTCTAATAATTCTATGTTTTATGGCTCTAAAAACTCTTTGTTCTGTGTGCGGTGTGAGAACTCGCATTGTCGTGATGGAGGATGATGCGGCGGTTGCAGTTCTCTTAACGGAGTTCAGAAACGACCTGTAGCAAAGAAATGCTAGCATACCATTCTGCATTAACCGTTCTTTGTCCCTCAAGAGGAATAGTCGTAACATGGCTGGTTTTGGAGACAAACGTGGCCACCATTTTTTTTGCAACACTCCGTGAACGAACAATTTTTGTTGGCTTTAACTCATTTTCGAACACCCAAACTCGTGACTGGTTTTTTGTTTCGGGTTCGTACGCATATATCCAGATTTCGTCACCTGATACGATGTTGTATACAGCATTTGAGGATCCTGCGTGGAATCTTTCGATAGTTCTGACGCACCAAGTAACGCGAGCCGCTT
This sequence comes from Parnassius glacialis, assembly GCA_033319125.1. Taxonomy (NCBI): domain Eukaryota; kingdom Metazoa; phylum Arthropoda; class Insecta; order Lepidoptera; family Papilionidae; genus Parnassius; species Parnassius glacialis. The sequence goes on from JAVANC010000014.1 coordinate 8,389,512, forward strand.
TTTGCTCTCCACAGAGCGAATGCGGTATCCATCGGGAAAACAACTTTTTTATACCTAATTGTTCATGCAAGATTATTTGTATTTGACTCATAATAATGTCTAAAGTTGCCTGAATTTCGCGGTTTGTCACATGTCGATCTTCCTCAATCAGCTTACGCACAGCATCAACATTTTCTTGGGTGACTGCAGTTTTTGGACTACCTTGACGGGGATCATCACTGAGCACGTTGAAATTCAGCAAACCAGCGATAAATTGTGGTTTTGGATGGAGCTTCATCACCAAATGCAGAAATCATCCGGTCAACACACTGTTTTTGTGTTAAACCACTTCGAAAGTCATAATAAATCGTCGCTCTTGAATTTTCTCGAGTCAATTCCATTTTCTCAACGACTAAACAAGTTTGACAAAACCTTGTGACAAGACCGAGAATCTTTTTTAAATAAATAAATGGTATTCGATTTTTAAAACCAAGGAGTTTTCAATTAAAAAGATTTTAATATGACAGGAACAGTGGAAATATTCCATTCCCGATACTTTTAGTGCAGCCTATGTATACAAGTTACTTTCGTTAAAATTATTATTAGTAGTGTACAAACAAATGATTTCTATTTCGTACTACGAAATTCTGTCACGCTTATTTAAGTTGCATTTCAAGTAAGTGATTGACATATCGATCACATACCGGCATCCGGCAGCACCGGCACGGCGAGATGAGTATATATTGTTAGGTACAATATTAAAGCAAAACCACAAATTGCTATTGGTATATTTGAACAAAACCACAAGTAATTCGTGGTTATGCTCAAATATTGCAACCGTCGTAGATCAGGGGCTAAGGCGGCGGGCAATTTGATAAATTCAAAGTACGCGAACAGTGCGGGTTCGATCCTCTCCGGCACCACTGAATTTATTTCTTTCAATTTTGCGGGCTGATTTACCACGTGCTCGGTGTTGAAGGTATGTATAAAGAATTTAATCCTTCGACGACATTTGAAGTCCGCCAATACGTACTGGAGCAGTTACCGTCACAGCCTATTTAAGTCTACTGCTGAACAGAAGCCTCCCCCATAAATTGCCTCATAGGGATCCCTAATTACCATTGTTACAAAATAATGACTTTTTAGTCATAGTCAATAAGTCTATTATAAATGCTTCTTTTAGCATTTATAATAGACTTATTTTTAAATTAACAACTTCATTGTCCCATGAGTCATATATGAACATTTCAATGGGCATCCACGACTTTTTTGCCACCAAGGTGGCGCCACTTAAAAATGAGGTGTATAATATTTGACAGATTTCATGGCGAGGAAGTTAATTTGTTCGAAAAAAGTAAAGGTTAACGTTTCTTTTCGTACTAATATTTATATTTTATATTAATTACATTAGAAATAAATGAACCAAACCACAGATATTCGTAAAGTTGGAAATTAAAAAAATTGTTAAATATGTGCAACAAATTAAAGAGCAAACCAGTGAGGCATTGTTTTGTGTATTAATATATTACTCTAGAAAGTGATGAATTTTTATTTAAAACCAACTTCACATTTAAAACAACTGTAACAAAAAAAACTTTACCTCAGTGTCAACTAGCGACATCTGGTGAGAGGCATATTATTAGCCCTCAGTGGTACACTAGTATTTTCGAAAAAAGAATTTTACACAATTGAATTTTAGTCACTTTTAAAAATTTGTAAAAGAAAGCTGTGGGACGTTAGGAATACCACGCGTGGCGATCAGGGCATGACGTCACACTTGCAGGTCTATGCTCAATGCCCAGCGATAGACAGTTATAGGCTGTAAACAATAGGCTTTGTAAACAATACAACTTGCGTAAACAAAAATACTCATTAGTATTATGTTAAGGCGTTGAAAAAGGATAATAGGAAGGACAGGGCCGAGCGTAATATTTTAAGTTAAGGTAAACTCACGCCTAAATCGTTAGTTGTTGATGGTGTTGATGTCATTCACTCGGTATTTGTTTAATTCGTTATCGATAAACAGAGCGACACGATATGTGATGTCATCGAGTCCGTGTTTTATTTTTATTTTATTTTTTAATTATAGGTACCTAAATGATGTCTTGCATATTGGCCATAATATTATTTTAATGAGGTGTCCACGACTTTTCTGCCACTAGGGCGGCGCTTTAATATGAGGTGAAATATTTGACAGATTTTATAGCGGGGGAAGTTAATTAGTTACAAAAGTGTGGAGATAAATGTTTATATCTGAAATTTTAGTTATATTTTATATTTAATTAGATTAAAATTGATAAACTAAACTACGCATTATCATAAAAGTAGAATAATTTAAAAAAAGCTAAAAATTTGTAAAAAAATAAAAAAGCACTAAGGCGTTGTTTTGTGTATTACATACACAATTCCGAAAAAACTATAATCTAATGTATAAAAATAATGTATGTACATAAAAACATAAATAGCTTTAATAAGAATAAGGATGTGCATACTTTAAGCACTAGGAACAAACATATTAAGCTTGTAATACCAGTTACTAGACTCCACAGAATCAGTAATTCATTTATGGGGCAATGTATACGCTTTTACAACAAAATCCCAGAACATATTCAAAGTTTATCAATAAACAAGTTTAAAAGTTTTATTAAAGAAATACTGTACAAAAAGGGACATTATAATATCAAGGAATACATGAATGAAAATAACCCCTGGGAATAAGGTGATCGCCACCATGCTAGTTCTATTAAAAATCGTTTAAAAATTGTATAAATGAAATTATTGTGAAGTGAAATATATTTGAAAAAAAAAGTCCCGCTGGGTTTATTGCTGGTTCTTCCCAGGACTGAGGTATTTTCCGAACCAGTGGTATATAAAAAATGACTTTCAATAAGAATTATGTAATAATCAATATTGAATAAAACATTATTCTATTCTATTCTATTAACTTACACTAGGTGGCGCGGGTATCGTACCGACAAACAGTGGTAGAGCCACGCGGCAGCTTTTGCTGTCGCACGGATGGGCTGGCTCGAACCGGGGTGGTACCACGACCTCACAGAAAACCAGCGTGAAGTAGAGGTTTACTTCTGCGTTTCGCTTGGTGAGTGCAGGTGGCCGGAGGCCCTTTTTACAGGAAATAAGGCATTCCATCTTAGTCCTCACGGGTGACAACACATCTACATTTTGATTTGTAATAGAGGATAGATGTAGATGTCTATGGGTCGCAGCAACCACTTACCATCAGGTGGACTGTGTGCTCGTTTATCACCCTTATCCTATAAAAAAGAACTTATTTGAAAGTCATATACATCTTCTATACAAATAAATAAAATTGAAGTGTCTGTTTGTAATGTCAAAATAACAGCTTTTTACCAAATGTATATCAACAAATAAAACAATTTTTAAAATTTTTGTCTGTCTGTCTGTTTGATCCGGCTCATCTCCGAAGCTGCTGAACCGCTTTTGACGGGATTTTCACTGGCAGATAGCTGATGTTATAAGGATTAACTTAGGTACCTACCCATGAAATCTAATCGTAACAAATTCCACGCGGGTGAAGTCGCGGGAATCAACTAGTCCTTTATAAGAATATATCACTATTCATAATTAAACACTCCACTCTTCCTTTAATACGATATTTTCACAATTATTTTATCTGCGGCATCGACGCGACGGGTATCAGCTAGTTACCTATAATTAAATCGCAACTTTCCGATTAGGCTTGGGTAAAAAATATCGATATATCGAAATATTTTTATAAAAAAATATCGATATATATCGTCGATATTAGAAATTATTTTATAGTATCGAATTCGTAAATTCGTATTAAAATATTGTATCGTTTTTTTCGTCGTCCAACCGTCAGTAAATAAAATTTTGGACCTAATCTTAACATCATGCTAATGATGACGATATATCGATATTTACTTACTTACTTATCGTCACGCACAATCCCTGACGGGGTAGCCAGAGAGAACAGATCGCCAAGTGTCACGATCCTTACATACCTCTTTCGCTTCTTTCAGATTCATCATCTTCTTCATACATGCACGTCTAGGTATCCGAGTACTCTTGACCCTCCCCTCTTCGAGCGATTTGCTCACATGGTCTATAATCGATATTTATCACGCGATATATATCGATACTGTTTAAAAATATCGATTCGATATATATCGATATATTTTTTTACCTTGCCCATCCCTATTTCCGATGATGATGACACTGTGTGACCAAACATCGACGTAACAAAAGGCTTAGTCCCAACTAGCGACATCTGTTAAGCGTAAGATTGTTGATAAATATTATTTGAAATCAAATTAATTGTACAAATTATACTGTGTTTAATTGAAACTTATTTTTAATTACCAATGTTTCAGAAGTAGGTACTAATGAAGTGGGGGGACTAGGCTGTTTGATTCAATAAAACATGAGTCTAAAGACACTTTAACTAACAAAAAAGCTATATCACTTGATATCATAGTTAACCTAGGGTACTTTCAGCTCGAGCTAACGAGCTCAATAAAGTCTTGCGGTAGTATACTAGGGTTAGAATTTTATTTTACTAATTACTGGCTGGTGCCCGACGCCTTGTTGTCACAAAAGAAAGAATTAAATAGTGTTTTATTGATACAAATAAAATTAAAAATTTTGTACAGCCGACTTCAATATAAGCGACTTCAATATAGGTTATTTAAGAATAACTCAATAACCATTGGTCTGACCTTGATCAAATTCCATCATATGGGACCACACGAGAACTATCAGCTTTCATATAAAAAAAGAATCATCGAAATCGGGTCGCCCAGTACAAAGTTATGAGGTAACACACATAAAGAAAAACATACACCCGAATTGAGTACCGTCTCCTTTTTGGAAGTCGGCAGATAAATGATAAAACTATTAATTTGAATAAGAGTTAATACACCAAAACGAATGTAACCAACTTTTGTTTCTACCGGCGATATTATTAAATTTTAAAACAAAAGCTGCTATTGAGACTTAAATAAAATAGTTAAATAGGTATATTGGTCGTGAAGCTTATTGAAATACCGTAAGTCTGCCGCTCACTGGCTCGGACTATTATTCCTTCGCAAACTGTTTTGTAGGTAATAATGATTACTTTAATATAAAGTACCTACTTACATATACATACATTTTATCAATAGTTTTCTCTGCGCACGTCACATAATGAATTTTATATGCAAAATTTTGGTACTTTGGGTTACATTAATGCAATTTTCTTAAGGATCTAAAATTTTTTGAAAATAAATACCTCTTTTACTTCCTGATAAGTTAGCATTCTATTGGTGAAATATTATTAAAATAGGTCTAGTAATTTTGGAGCTTATTCGGTACAAGCACAAAAAAATCTTTCTTTTTTTTAATATTAAGTATAGATAGGTTTCAAGCACTGGCACCCAGATATCTTATCTACTATAAATTAAAAGCCGTAAAATAAATTTTATTAAATATGTTTTAGTTAATAATTCATCATCATCATCATCATTACAGCCCTTCACAAGTCCACTGCTGAACATAGGCCTCCCCCAAGGAATGCCACAAAGCACGGTCCTGAGCCACCTGCATCCATCGACTTCCTGCATGTCTTACCAGGTCGTCACTCCATCTCGTGGGGGGACGCCCTACACTTCGCCTACCGGTACGAGGCTGCCACTCGAGAACCTTTCTTCCCCATCGGTTGTCGGTTCTTCGAGCTATATGGCCGGCCCACTGCCACTTCAGCTTACTAATCCGTTGGGCTATGTCGGTTACTCTGGTTCTACTGCGAATATCCTTATTCCTAAGTTTATCACGCAGAGAAACCCCGAGCATAGCCCTCTCCATAGCTCGCTGAGCGACCTTGAGCTTCCTCATACGGCCAGCAGTGAAGGACCACGTCTCAGTTCCGTAAGTCATCACTGGCAACACGCACTGGTTGTACAATTTCGTTTTAAGGTTTTGAGGTATGTCTGACGAGAAGATGTGTCGTAGCTTCCCGAACGCTGCCCAGCCGAGTTGAATCCGTCGATTGACCTCTCGGTCGAAGTTGGACTTACCTAGTCGGACTATTTGTCCCAGGTAAACATACTCGTCAACAACTTCGAGCTTAGTGCTCCCAACAACTACCGGCATAGGTGTGACATGGACATTAAACATGATCTTTGTTTTGTCCATGTTCATCTTAAGACCTATCCGTTGGGAGACACTATTGAGGTCATTGAGCATAGTGCTTAGGTCCTCCAGCGATTCTGCCATAAGGACTATATCGTCGGCAAATCGAAGGTGAGTGATGTATTCGCCATTGATGTTAATACCGCATCCTTTCCAGTCCAGAAGCTTGAAAACGTCTTCCAATGCAGCGGTGAAGAGTTTCGGGGATATAACATCACCCTGTCTTACACCTCTCTGCAATTGGATGGGTTTCGTACTCTGGTTCTGTACTCGGATAGCCATCGTAGCCCTACTGTACAAACACTTCAGCACTTCGATATACCGACAGTCAACTTGGCACCGCTTAAGGGACTGCAGCACCGCCCAAATTTCGACGGAATCAAAGGCTTTCTCATAGTCCACATACGCCAGACATAGTGGCAAATTGTACTCTTCGGACTTCTGTACAATTTGCCGTAGGGTATGTATGTGGTCTATGGTGCTAAAGCCCTTTCGGAAACCGGCTTGTTCGGGAGGCTGGAAGTCGTCAAGTCTGCGCGCAAGACGATTCGTAATGACTCTCGAAAACAGCATGTAGACGCGGCTCAGAAGGGAAATCGGTCTGTAGTTCTTCAAGAGAGCGTTGTCACCTTTCTTGAAGAACAAGACCACCGCACTTCTGCTCCACGCCTCCGGTGTTATGCCACCATGGAGGACGGAATTAAAGAGCTTCTGAAGGACTTCAAGTACCGGTCTTCCACCCGCTTTCAGAAGCTCCGCTGTAATTCCATCCTCGCCTGGGGCCTTGCCGTTTTTAAGGTGCTGGAGAGCCATTCTAATCTCGCTCAGACTGACGTCCGGGATATCTTCGGAATAGTGTCGGATAAGACTCGCTCTTGGATCGTTACTCACACTTGCGTGTGGCTCCAACGATGACGTGTACAGCTGCCCATAGAACCTCTCAATCTCACTCAAAATCTCAGGTGCCCCGGAAACGATGCTGCCACATTCGGTCTTCAGCTTTGACAGTTGGCTCTTTCTGGCAGACAGATCTCTGGCAAAGACTTTGGAGCCTTGGTTCCGCTCGATCGCTTCTTCAATACGAGCTGTATTGAAGTTGCGTAAGTCCCGCCGCATGCATTTGGAGATCTGTCTGTTCAGTTGCCTGTATGCTGTCAAATCTGTTGAAGAATGTAGCCTCATCTCCCGTCTAACAGCCATGAGATTAAGAGTGTGATCGGAGAGTTTTTGTGTTCTTCTGCGGCGGGTCTTGCAGAACTTAGCTCCGACCGCATGGACAGTTTCCACGAGCTTGTCATTCATATCGTCCACTTCATTGCAGTCTTCTAGGCACTTTCGTAACTCGAGCTGAAAGGTTTCGGGACTTTGGATTAGAGCACGAGGGGGACGGAGCGTTGACTTCATCAGACGAGACCTCTCCAACTTAACATTTAGGTTCAGTGTGCCTCTAACCATTCGGTGATCGCTGCCGGTTTTCACCCTCGCGATCACTGAGACATCACTGAACAGTTGTCGTCTGGTCGTCATAATGAAGTCAATCTCATTTTTTGTCGAACCGTCGGGGCTCAACCAGGTCCACTTCCTGTGGGGCCGCTTCTTGAAGAAAGAGTTCATCATAAAGAGTCCCTCTTTCTCCATGAAGTCGGCCAGCTGCTGGCCCCTTGGGTTCCGTTGCCCTATTCCAAATTTCCCTACTTTCAGCTCACCGTTCTCTCTTGTGCCTAGTTTTGCATTGAAGTCTCCCATTAACACCGTATATTGGGTTTTGGAGGAATGCATGGCTCTAGAGATATCCTCATACATTTCCTCCACCTCCTCATCGGGGTGTGCCGAGGTTGGTGCGTAAACCTGTATGACCTTCAGCGAATACCGTTTGGTGATTCTGAGTATAAGGTACGCAACCCTCGTCGACACACTCCCGATCTTTACAACGTTGTTAACGAGAGACTTGTGGACGATAAATCCGACACCTCCTTGGGACAGATGTTCGCCCTCCCGGTGATAGAGCAAGTTGCCGGATTCGAGGATTACCGTGTCCTCCCCCTCTCTTCGGACTTCGGATAATCCTATAATATGCCAGCGCAACTTGTCTATCTCTTCTTCCAGCTCCACGATCTTCTCGTCAGTCCTCAGGGTGCGTGCGTTGTATGTTGCCAGGTCGAGTCGTCGTAGGTGGCAACCAAACCTCCACCGGAGATTCTTAGCACCCCCTGCCCCGCCGTTACCATGGTCGCCACCGTAGCCAGGAATAGCGGGGCCGCCGGGGACTGGGGGCCGTCTCTTTATTACATCCATTCATAAGGGGGGTATTTGCCATAGTTGCCACGCTTGGCGAGCGGGTTGGCAACCGCAGTTTTTTTTTTTTATTATAATATTGGCTATTATCAGGAAGATGCTGCTGCCCATCTCCCACCTGTTTCCCTTTGTCGCCTTTTACGACACCCACGGGAGGATATGGGGTATATATATAATAATTCGCATAAATGTAAATCATTAGCTGAATAATGTTATAAAAACGTTATTTTATTTTATTATTTTGAGCGACCAGTCTTTTAATAAAACATGAGTCTATAAGACACGTTTTCTAATAAAAAAAGCTACATCACGAAATGTCGCCGTCGCGTCTCTCGTCCAGATTTACCGAATTTTACACAAAACGTATTTATATAGCTTGCATAATTGAAAGGACATTGACATTATCACATTATTCTGTGTGGGCATTCGACCCTGATCGGAGGACATAAACTTAGCACTTCATGTTGTGTTTACATTTAACTATTTTAAATTCGTTTCACACAGAGTAATTACGTATCAGAGACTTCGCTTTAATATAATTTAAATTATAGTGTAGTGGTGTTGTAAGAATATCCACTACCCCATCCCGTCTCGTGGGTCTCGTAAGAGGTGATAGAGGAAAATCAATCAGGAAATAGGCTGCAGCATCGTCCTGATCAACTCATCTGTCAACTTTAAATAATAAAAAACTGCGTTAACCAACCAAGCGTGCCAACTAGGTAAAACATCTCCTCCTTGAAGTGACAGTATAACAGTGGTAGAGCCACGCGGCAGCTTTTGCTGTCGCGTGGCTCTACCACTGTTATACTGTCGTGTCGTGTCTACCACTGTGTGAGTGTAGAGAACTGGAGACCCTTTTTACTGCAAATGAGGCATTCCATCTTAGTCCTCACGGGTGACAACGCATCTGCATTTTAATTTGTAATAGAGGATAGATGTAGATGTCTATGGGCTGCAGCAACCACTTACCATCAGGTGGACTGTGTGCTCGTTTGTCACCCTTATACTATAAAAAAAAATCTATGGGTGAGGTCTACGTTTAGGTGATGGGCTGTAGTGATGAAAATCTTATAAGGAAAATTTCATAATGAATTTTCATTACATTTTTTTTAAATTTTTATTTTGTTGTGAAATTCCTTTTTTCGTTATTTACAAACTTTTAGTTTCGCAGTATCTTCTTTCTATTAGGTGGAGTAATATGAGTTCGTTTGTCACTCTCATTTTATTAAAAAAAAGCTATAATTATTACCAGCTACCTTTATAGGAATTAGTTTATATTATATTTATTAGTGTTTGTATGTATATGTATATAATATGTACATATGTGTACGTATATGTATGTATTTATGGATATATATAATGTATATATTTATATTTTTTATCATAACCTATTTAAGTTTTCTGCCACTTTATTTTCACCACACCATGGGTTTCATCGTCATTATTACAGCCTTTCACAAGTCCACTGCTGAACATAGGCCTCGCCCAAGGAATGCCACATAGTACGGTCCTGAGCCACCTGCATCCCAATTGACTTTGAGATTTCCAATTGACACTAAATCCGTCCTTTGTTACCTTATTAAGGTAAATATCAATATATTTTAGAAAATTAATTATAATAATTATAAAATATTATATCATGAACTACAAAAGCGTACTATTTATTGGAGTATCTAACTACACATGTAGCAGCATTTGACTTGACTGCTCTATGTCGATCCAGAAATATCATGTTTGGTATATTTACATACCTTATTTCTGTAGTCGTTTGAATCTGATTTGACGCATTAATGGACGTTTACTTTCAAAATACAATTTACTAACGTCCATTTCCGTCTATAATTTATGAATTTTTTGTTGCAACAACAACTTGTGTTTTTGTACGGGTTTGAGGACTCATCATCATCATCATTACAGCCAAGTCCACTGCTCAACATTGCCAAGGAATAAAAGGATTGCCTCTCCCTTTCATCGCTCGCAGAGTGATATTGAATTCCTCATATGGCCAGCAGTGAAGGACCACGTATTCGGGCCGTCAGTTATCACTAGCAGCAAACACTGGCTGTAGGCATTTGTAATAAGGTTCCAAATCAGAATTTCTGAGGTACGAGTATATTTGATTAGAAGATTTGTCGTAATTTTCCCAACCCGGCCCAGCTAAGTCACCGTGTAGTGGCGGTGTAAGACTATCCACTACCCCATATCATACCGTGAGTAGCAGCGTCTTCCTAACGTTGCCAACCCGCTTGCCAAGCGTGGCAACTATGACAAATATTCTCCCTATGAGACAATCTATGGGGGATGCCTATGTTCAGCAGTCGAGTTTAACAAGCTGTAATGGACTGACGGCCCAGCTAATTTCGACAAACTGTTTGAACCAGTATGTTTGTTCAAATTACTTGAAGGTCTGCGGCCGTCTAGTGCATAGCAATACGAGTATATTATGTTTGGTCTAATATTATGCTATTACAATGCAAGAAGTATATTCATTGCTAAATGTAATCTTAGTCAAATAGTGTGTCACAGAGTGTATTTGTATTTTTAAACATACTGATATTTTATAAGGCGACGTTCATTAATGGTAGTGAAGCGCTTAATGTCGACATTTCAGCCAGGCTACGTCATTGGCGTTACCAAATGACGAATTAAATAATAATTCAGAAACGATTTGTTTTCGTTGTGGATTTGAGATATTAAAAAACCATGATAACTTGTTACGAGTGACATCATCATTGTCACCATAGAGATGTTTACACTACTATTATAGGAAAAAAATATACACGCTGTATATATTACACCTACCATTTTTTTTTATTACACGTTTTCAAAAAATAGAAGGTTTACAGCTCGACTGCATTTTTGTGTGTATGGAAAGCGATATTTTCGTTAGCTGTGAACCGATTTTGATGATGTTATCTCAAATTTTTCTAGTACCTACCACCCCGGGGTGGTACTACAAAAATTTGCAAACATTTCACCCCTAAGGATCGTCTTTAAAGTATTAAAAAGAAAAAAAAATCATTTCACATTCTGATATCGGCCCTTTCATTTCTACACTATGTTTTAACACCGACTTCAGAAAGTTGTATTGTTTTATTCTATAGTGATTTCTTATATTTACGAAAACACTACACATTGAATAAAACTTCTTTTACGGATTCTTAATTTTTTTTTCATTTATTTATAACTAAATTAAACGCGATAAAATCCGTAAAAGTAGTTTTATCTTTTTTAGTTCTTTGAAGCCGGCTTTTACTTTTTATTAAAATGCAATTTTATTGGCTGCTGTGTGTTTAAGCATCAAAATACCTGGTATTATGGCTCTTGTAGCGAATAACCAAATGGTTTTCCATTGCCAAGCCTTGGATTTTCCATTGGATTGTTCAGCAGTAGACTATTTTAGTTGATAGTGATGTCGTTGTGAAGTCGGTAGTCGGTACCAGGCGAGTCGTCATAACTATTTTAGCTAAGCGTTTGTCCGGTGCTGCGGAGCCGCGGGATGGAATCCCGCATGTACCAAGTGTTTGTATACAAATAATTGTCTTTGGGCTTACGTTTTTAAGAATAAAATAAAATAGAGGCAACGGTTCAAAAATTATTTTTGATCGTTTCTTTCTCTAGTGTGAATTATATCGAAAATAAATATTTGTCAAATACGTATCAACGTAATAACCAAAAAAAAAACTTGAAAACACGAAGAAATAATTGAAGGATAGTTACGATTTGTTTTACTATACGAGAACCTTACTAGGAAAGAATTGAGAAACGAAATGCAATTTCTTTATGTTAAGCCTTCACATGATAATTGTATTTTCACAATAGTCCATCGTACTCATAAAAACGAAGAAATAAAGTCTTCAGCGTTTATTATTAAGTCTCTGTCAAGGAATGATTAAAAATGAAAATAATATCAGTAAAATATTGGCAACAATCCTGTACATGCTTGCATAGACCTTGCCCCATAAAGATTGCTATCGACCAAGAACGACAACTAAGGATTACTTTAAGACTTACAGTAAGCCATTGCGTAAAATTTCAAAGCAAAGCCACTTCATATTCATGTCACATGTAATCAAGTATGTATTCAAACTTAAAAGCATAATAACAAAGGGATTACTAAAGAAAACAATACGCCGTCTGAATGTTATCGATATGGACTTTCGATAACTTTAAGGAAAATTTCTGCAACACTAAAACGTTTCTTAGAAGTAACAATTATAGAATACTTAATAACATGTTGTAACAGAATGATATAAAGAAGTGAATGTATATGATCTGTGCTAAACCTAAGTATTCGATTAATGTGTGTAAAGCCTAAGCTTTAAAACTGCTACTATGTTACCTAAACAACTAATTTAAAAATTCTATCATCATCACAACAACACAGGTTTTGAGGCACCTGATAATTCTATGTCAATATAAAAATAATACGGGTAATTGACTGGGAGAGAACGCCAAAGGCATTAAAATCCGTTCTTTATAATCCTTTTAATTATAAGATGTACAATAAAGTATACATAAATAAATAGATTATGAGACATGTAACCATAGTATAAAGAGACCATGTAACATTGTGTTTGTATTTAATACTATATAGTTTTGAGTTTCTAAAGTAAAAAGACTACGACAAATCTCAAAGTGGTAGAGCCAGGCGGCAGCTTTTGCTGTCGCACGGATGGGCCGGCTCGAACCGGGGTGGTACCACGACCTCACAGAAAACCAGCGTGAAGTAGAGGTTTACCTCTGCGTTTCGCTTGGTGAGTGCAGGTGGCCGGAGGCCCTTTTTACTGGAAATGAGGCATTCCATCTTAGTCCTCACGGGCGACAACGCATCTACATTTTGATTTGTAATAGAGGATAGATGTAGATGTCTATGGGCCGCAGCAACCACTTACCATCGGGTGGACTGTGTGCACGTTTGTCACTCTTATCCTATAAAAAAATGTTACTAGCAGATACTCAACCCATCTTATTAACAAGTGATAAAATTAAAAATATTTGTACAACAGACTTCAATATAAATAAAATGACAACATCATCAACGTAGTCGAAGTCATTTAAATAATCATTATTAAGGATAACTCTAAACTCCAAGAAAAACTACTTTTATATGGGACCACGTGAGCAGCACCTGCTTACAAATATAAAAAAGAATCATCAAAATCAGTTCACGTAGAAAAAAGTTCTAAGGTAACATATAAAAAATACAGTCGCATTGAGAACCTCCTCCTTTGTTTGAAGTAGGTTTATAATAATTAGCCCCTGGTATAACTAGACTATGTTTCTACAAAGAAGTTCGATGGAAAATATGCGTATATATTATGTTTATTAAGGAATTGGATCTATAAACCAAAGTTACGACCCGAGACTATGAATAAAATAACAAAATAACAAAAAAATACAAGTGCGAATCGGACTTACGCATGAAGGGTTCCGTATCATCGTACATGAGTTAACACACTAACACACATAGTAATGTTGATATTTTCAATTTTTCTAAGTCTAACTTTAAACGCAAACTTATCCCTAAAAACCCTAAAAACGGTTATTCATCTTTCATTCAGTCTTAATGGCAAATAACCCCATCAGTTTAATATAAAGCAGTTATTTCGATATTGCAGACAGACACTTTCAATTTTATTTATACGTATTCATCTATACAAATAAATAAAATTGAAATGTCTGTTTGTAATGTCAAAATAACAGCTTTCTACTAACTTCATATAAAAGTATATACCTATAACAGAAACACAATTTTTAAAATCTTTGTCTGTCTGTCTGTTTGTTCCGGCTAATCTCCAAAACGGCTGGACCGATTTTGACGGGACTTTCACTGGCAGATAGTTGATTTCACAAGGAGTAACTTAGGTTTCTTTTATTTTAGAAAAAGAATTAGGGTTCCGCGCAAAGACATAAAAACCCTAGCGAAGTCGCGGAGAACAGCTAGTAAAGAAATAAGAAGTTAACATTGAGAAGTAACAAAACTTCGTATTGATTGATACACTCTGGCAACTATCAATGGTTTTCATCTATACGTAAACAAGTGAGGTATATTTGTTTTGCTAAGACAGCTGATATTAATCTGAGATCCGAAAGTACAAAGAGTTGAGATTTCACGGAAAACGAAGCACGGGAAGGAATAACATTACCATGAACTTGTTTAAAATGTTTATGTAGGATGAATTGTTGAAAGTACTGTTAGGTGGTATTGTTTGTTTAGAGCAGTGATTCCCGATCAGTGGTCCGCAAGAACTTAAATATGGTTCGTGAAACATTTAAATATTAATCTTTTCAACTAACACATTTATTATTTTCTCGTCATGCGGGTAGTGCTACCAGGCCTCAGATGGTTAGCACTCGCGGTAAATTTCACAGTACGCGACAAACTCGGCTTCGATCCCTGCCGGCACCAATGAAATTGTTAATTGCAATTTTAAGTGCTGATTCACCACGTGCTCAGCGGTGAACATCGTAAGGAAACCTGCATGTCTGACAAGTAAGAAATAAATATTTCGAAGACATGTAAAGTCCGCCAACACGCATTGGGGCAGCGCGGCGGACACTTCCTTGCCCTAAAACCCTCTCAGAAATGAGAGGAGACCTGTGCCCCAAGTGGGACGTATATAGGCTGTAAATTTATGCGGGAAGTGCAACCCGGCAGCTCGCATCACAATCAAAATCTCAATTTTTTACCAAACATATATGATTTCTTTTACAATAAATGCACAAATAATACTGTGAATAAATGTTAAAAGTTGTGATTACAATTTATTATTAGATTAACAATAAATTTTAATAGTTTTTGGAACGAAGTTCCTTATCGCATGGTACGAATTTGGCAGATGGGGGCTAGGCGAGAATAAGTGTAAGACTTTTCCGTCACGATCCTTTTTATAGTCCGAGCGAGATGGAATAATATCCATCTCCCTCGCACTTTTTCTCATCTTTCCATGAAAGAAATATTATTTTAAATGAAGCTTCATTTTAATAGACGATAGTAATTCATTTATTTGTATTTGTTAATCAATAACATAATACGTTTATCAATAATAATATACTACGAAAGAAACTTCGTTCCAACCGAGTGCTCCACGTCCACGACACTCACGCATGTTTTTTCTTTTACCTTGTGTTCCTTGCTAACAACAAAGAAATGAAAGTTGTACCTGGTAAAAAAAAGGTTGGGAAACTCTGGTTTAGAAAAATTCAAGTCACGACCTTATAAATGTGCTTATAATGTTGGCTGTAACGTTTCCTATACATAGTGGCCTATTTATAAATTAGGCTAGGAAGGAATCGGAGCAGTGTTTATTATCATCCAAGGAAACAAAAGAAATAAAACATAGAATATTATACAAGAATTTTAAAGAGGATGGATGCTTGATCAATTTAAGTTGTTTGGACTCAGACAATTTTTACACGGGAGCTTTTTCATTTATTATATATTTGGTAATGAGGGTAAAAAAAGGAAGTACGAACAAATGAAGGTACAGTGGTAATCTTCTACTTGTTGTAGCAGTATAAAGTATCGCACAGGCGACTAAGACCAGATCTATAGATCGTAATTTGACTTTGCTCAGACTTAGCTTAGGAAAAACTTAGCTGAGTATATGCTCAGCATAAACTTTGATTGTGTATTTATAGTTGTATCGGGTTAAGATTAAGCTAAGCATATTATGCTAAGGCCCAGACAGTCCAAATATTAATGAATGCTTCATTCCACGCATTATATTTTTGACTTTACTTTATAAAATTAAAAAATATATATTTTTAAAATCAAAATTACCGTATAAAATTACAAAAATATATATATTTAAAATCGAAAACAGTCCAAATTGTATTTCATAAATAAGCTATTATTACATGAAATAGGAAACGGGAGTATGAGAATGGGAACGGATGAGTGCAAAATCAAAAAAAAGAAGAAAAAAAATAACATTTTAAGAAATTCGAAATAAGATTGAAATTACGTAAATAGAAAATGGAATTATGCTATTTAAAACTAGAAGACGGACTAAAACTATAATTAATTAGAGTATCATAAAAACGACAATTTAAAATGAATACGGTGGTTTTGAATAATATCCTGAGTTTTACATAAGTCGTTGATATCACTGACTTAGGCTTTGCTCCGCGCACTCAGCACGACTTCGAAGTTAGCTCTAAAATACAGACATTGTCTTAGCTCGAAAGTAAAGTCTGAGCAAAGTCAACGTACGGTCTGTAGATCTCAGCCTCTTAGGCTGAGATCTGTAATTCTACGAGTCTCATTGTCCTTACTATGCCCGTTGGGGTATTCTACTAGTGTAGGCAAGGAAGATCGTGTTGCTGATAGGCTGCCCTGTGTTACATTCAGACGGGTAGTGATGCTGTTGGATTGCATACTTTGGTGTTGTCATGTAATTGGGCCCTGATAGTCAGCAGGGTTTGTTACCGAGTAGTGTTCTCTTATTTAAATACTTTTGAGGATAATTTCTAACATCAGAAGTGGAATAGTATCTTATAATATATTATATCAAGCAACATTTTCTACTCAACAAAAATTTAAAAAAAACATGCGTGTGTGTCGTGGAACACTCCGTTGGAACGAATTTCCTTTCGTAGTATATTATTATTGATAAACGTATTATATTATTGATTAACAAACACAAATTAATGAATTATTAGCGTCTATTAAAATGAAGCGTCATTTCAAATAATTTTTTTTTATGGTAATATAAGAAAACGTGCGAGATAGATGGATATTATTCCATCTCGCTTTCTTATAGCCGCCAAGGCCGTCTACACTACGTCAGAAGGGGTCTTAAAGGAAAAATCGTACACTTTTTCTCGCCTAACACCAATCCGCCAAATTCATACCGTCCGATAAGAAACGGGTTCCAAAAATTATCATAATATAGCCCTATTCCTAACGGTATAGTGTTACGAACGCCGAATTAAACCTTAGTTTTAATTTAATTTTTATTTTTAAAAGTATTTATTTAACATTTCGAAACGATGAGAACACAAAAGAAATACAATAAAGTAAATAGATGCAGTAGAAAAAAAAATTTATATATAAAAATCAATTTTTGTAGAAACTGGCTTGACCGATTTTAATGAATTTTTCTGTGTGAGTGTTTGTGTTTATACTATAGATATAAACACAAATATATCTTATGTTATCCTTGGATGGTTTATATTTACAATTAGGCCCCGTAGATGACGCTTTTATCGAGATCTAGAAATCACCCCTGCGAAGCCGGGGTAGTATATAAAAAAGTTGATATATATCATCTGATTATTTATCACATGATATCACTTATGTAAATGTTCATAGATGTCTTTAAACTAAGCAAAGAAGTATTGACCTCAAGGAAGCAGCGTTGATAGCTCATTGGTGTTTTTATCACGTTCGTCGCCAAGCGGATCAAAAAGAAACTGTTCATGGTATTAACTTAAGAATTTCACTAAACACTTTAGAGACGAGTCCGCTGCTTGAATAACAATATGGTTGCACATTTATTGCGTCAGTCAGACCATTCATACTTAGTATACACTATACATACTTCGTGGTGATTTTAAAAATAAGTCGTCCTTTTGTTTCAAAGACGCAGTGGTGACAAACGAGCACACAGTTTACAGTTTCAGGTAGTGAATGCGTATTTGTTGTCACCCCTGAGGTTAAAGTTAAAATTGACGTTACAGCCTATATTCATCCCACTGCTGGGTACAGGCCTCCTCTAATTTCTGAGACGGTTTTAATTAAGGCAAGGAAGTGTACGCCGCGCTGCCCCGTGCGTATTGGCGAACTTGACATGTCATCGAAATATTTTTTTTCTCATTTCTCAGACATGCAGGTATTCGCACGATGTTATCCTTCACCGCCGAGCACGTAGTAAATCAGCACTTAAAATTGCACCCCCGAGGATTATGATGGAATGCCCTACTTATTAGCAAAAGGGCCTTGCATATCTACATAATATTATACTACTAATCATTCATAATTTTATGCATAAATTTATTCAAGGCTTTTGCTTTGTTTAATTAATAAATTATTAAAATACCCAAATAATACAAATGCAAAAAATAATAAGATCCGATGACAAAAATATCTGAGAATCTAACAAAGACAAAATCGTTCTTAGAATTTAACCGGATTGTAAAATATAACATACTATTAGGTACCCGGCGCGTTGCTACCGTAGAAGAAATAATTGCGGAAATATCACAAATTTGGAAGAGTTATATAATTTAACTAGCTGTTACTCGCGACTTCGTCCGCGTGTAATTTAGGGTTTTAATTTTATTGCGCGGAACCCTAATTATTTTTCCAAAATATAAGTCGCCTAAGTTACTCCTTATAACATGAGCTATCTACCAGTGAAAGTCCCGTCAAAATCGGTCCAGCCGTTTCGGAGATTAGCCGGAACAAACAGACAGACAGACAGAGAAACATTTTAAAAATTGTGTTTCTGTTATAGGTACCGTATATACTTTTATATGAAATTAGTAAAAAGCTGTTATTTTGACATTACAAACAGACATTTAAATTTTATTTATTTGTATAGATTAGAAATTATAATGATGATGTTAGATAACTTTCAATTAAATTTGTCGGTACAATACGCGCGCCATCTATTGTAAGTTAATTGTACTATCCCTATAATCTTCGCGCAAGTGCAAGCAATAAGTTGACAAAGTTTTACCGCAATCTGATGAACGGTATGGCAGCGCGTGAAATACGAACAAACAAAGATTAATTTTTATGTGTTAGATTATCGATATAATTGAAATAAACATTACAACACTATGACATTAGTTAATGGCTAGCCGCCAGCAAGCGGACGATGGCAGATCGAACACAATCTCACCTGGGTCACACCTAAATATAGCCATTGTATCATTCATTCTATGCATAATACCTTGAAATGCAAGCATTTCATTACGTTTGTAGTCTATTTATTTATAAAAACCATTCATTTGTTGCAGCCAGTCAAACCTCGACTGCTATACATTATTTCCTCATAAATTGCTTCAAAGGCCACTGTTGCCACGCTTGGCAGGCGGACGGGTGTTGGTAGTTATTTAATTGGCAACCCCAGTTTTTTTTTATTTGTCATAAGGAAGCCGCTGCTACAGGCTTGTTTACCCCCTGCCTCTGTCGCCACTTACGATATCTATGGAACACCATTGTGTGTGAACGATGGTTTAAGGTACGAGACGAGATAATGCGATTGCTATTTCATATATTTACTCGTGGTAGAGCCATGCTGTAGCTATATTACTGGTATAGTTGTAGCACGAATGGGTCAGCTCGATCGGGGAAGGACCACGCTCTCACAGAATACCAGCGTAAAATAGCAGCTTCACGCTACTTTTTTTACTGGAAATGAGGCATTCAATCTTATTCGTCATGGGTGTCAACACATCTGCATTTTGATTCGTAATCGAAGATAGATGTAGATTTTTAACAGTGGTAGAGCCACGCGGCAGCTTTTGCTGTCGCACGGATGGGCCGGCTCGAACCGTGGTGGTACCACGACCTTACAGAATACCAGCGTAAAGTAGAGGTTTACCTCTGCGTTTCGCTTGGTGAGTGCAGGTGGCCTGAGGCCCTTTTTACTGGAAATGAGCCATTCCATCTTAGTCCTCACGGGTGACAACGCATCTGCATTTTGATTCGCAAACGAGGATAGATGTAGATGTCTATGGGCCGCAGCAACCACTTACCATCAGGTGCACTGTGTGCTCGTTTGTCACCCTTATCCTATAAAAAAAAGAAAAAAATATGTCTATGGACCACAGCAACCACTTACCACCAGGTAGACTGTGTGCTTGTTTGTCACCCTAATCCTATAAAAAAATCTATATATATAGTCTACAATGGATGTGGCCGATGTCCAGGAGCGGACTTTAACGAGCTTATGATGAGAAATAAGCGCTATGAACTTGTTACGTACTAACTGTATGACATCTGTAACAAGTCATTTATACGTGGTAGAATCATGCTGCAGCTATATTAATAGTATAGTTGTAGCACGAATGGGTCGGCTCAAACGGGGAAGGACCATACTCTCAGTCAGCAATAAAATACCAGCGTGAAATAACAGCCTAATGCTGCTGCGTTATATGATGAATGTAGAAACATTTTACTGGAAACAGTGGCGTAGCGTGCCTTCGAGGGGCCCTGTATCAAAATTTGTTGGGGGGCCCCAATGAAGAGTAAAGATTTCATAAAAGGAACAAAAACGCTTGCATTGAATTCAAATTATTATATATTGATTTTAAGTTATTCATCATCATCGTTACAGCCCTTCATAAGTCCAAGGAATGAAAAAACGAATAAAGGAATAAAAAACATATACATAAAAATGGTCTTCAGTTCTCTATGTACACATAAATTATCGTCAATTATCACGACAACGGCAAAAGTACTAATTCCACTAGTTCATCATCATCATCATCATCATAACAGCCCTTCATAAGTCCATTAAAGAGCATAGGCCTCACCCAAGGAATGCCACAAAGCACGGTCCTGAACCACCTGCATCCATCGACTTCCTGCATGTCTTACCAGGTCGTCACTCCATATAGTGGGGGGACGCCCTACACTTCATCCGCCGGTACGAGGCCGCCACTCGAGAACCTTTTTCCCTATCGGTTGCCGGTTCTTCGAGCTATATGTCCGGCCCATGGCCACTTCAGCTTACTAATTCGTTGGGCCATGTCGGTGACTCTGGTTCTACTGCGCATATCCTCATTTCTAAGTTTATCACGCAGAGAAACTCCGAGCATAGCCCTCTCCATAGCTCGCTGAGCAACCTTGAGCTTCCTCATCCGGCCAGCAGTGAAGGACCACGTCTCAGTTCCGTATGTCATCACTGGCAACACGCACTGGTTGCACAATTTCGTTTTCAAGTTTTGAGGTATACCTGACTAGAAGATGTGCCGTTATTTCCCGAACGCTACCCAGTCGAGTCGAATCCCTCGATTGACCTCTCGGTCGAAGTTGGACTTACTTAGTCGGACTATTTGTCCCAGGTAAACATAAACGTCAACAACTTCGAGCTTAGAGCTACCAACAACTACCGACATAGGTGTGACATGGACATTAAACATGATCTTTGTTTTGTCCATGTTCATCTTAAGACCTATCCGTTGGGAAAAACTATTGAGGTCATTAAGCATAGTGCTTAGGTCCTCCAGCGATTCTGCCATAAGGACTATATCGTCGGCAAATCGAAGGTGAGTGATGTACTCGCCATTGATGTTAACACCGTATCCTTACCAGTCCAGAAGCTTGAAAACGTCTTCCAATGCAGCGGTGAAGAGTATCGGGGATATAACGTCACCCTGTCTTGCACCTCTCTGCAATTGGATAGGTTTCGTACTCTGGTTCTGTACTCGGATAGCCATCGTAGCCCTACTGTACAAGCACTTCAGCACTTCGATATACCGACAGTCAACTTGGCATCGCTGAAGGGACTGCAGCACCGCCCGAATTTCGACGTAATTTTGATTGAAAGTCTTTGGGCTTTCTCATAGTCCACATACGCCAGAAATAGTGGTAAA
Organism: Parnassius glacialis; assembly: GCA_033319125.1. Classification (NCBI taxonomy): domain Eukaryota; kingdom Metazoa; phylum Arthropoda; class Insecta; order Lepidoptera; family Papilionidae; genus Parnassius; species Parnassius glacialis. Next base: position 8,411,511 of record JAVANC010000014.1, read on the forward strand.
TTGTACTCCTCGGACTTCTGTACAATTTGCCGAAGGGTATGTATGTGGTATATGGTGCTAAAGCCTTTTTGGAAACCGGCTTGTTCGGGAGTAATGACTCTCGAAAACAGCATGTAGACGCGGCTCAAAAGGGAACTCGGTCTGTAGTTCTTCAAGAGAGCGTTGTCACCTTTCCGGAGTAGTGCCACCATGGAGGACGGAATTAAAGAGCTTCTTAAGGACATCAAGTATCGGTTTTCCACCCGCTTTCAGAAGCTCCACTGTAATTCCATCCAGCCTGGGATCTTGCCGTTTTTAAGATGCTGGAGAGCCATTCTAATCTCGCTCAGACTGACGTCCGAGATATCATCGGAATAGTGTCGGATAAGACTCGCTCTTGGATCGTTACTCACACTTACGTGTGGCTCCAACGATGATGTGTACAGCTGCCAATAGAACCTCTCAATCTCACTCAAAACCTCAGGTGTCCCGGAAACGACGCTGCCATACTCGGTCTTCAGCTTCGACAGTTGGCTCTTTCTGGCAGACAGATCTCTTGCAAAGACTTGGGAGCCCTGGTTCTGCTCGATCTTTTCTTTAATACGAGCAGAATTAAAGTTGCACAAGTCCCGCCGCATGCATTTGGAGATCTGTATGTTCAGTTGCCTGTACGCTGTCAAATCTACTGAAGACTGCAGCTATATACCCCGTCTAAAAGCCATTGAGATTAGAGTGTGATCGGAGACTTTTTGTTTCTTCTGCGGCGGGTCTTGCAAAACTTAGCTCAGACCGCATGGACAGTTTCCACGAGCTTGTCATTCATATCGTCCATTGTATTGCAATCTTCTAGGCACTGAAAACGGTTTCGTAGCTCGAGCTGAAAGGTTTCTGGACTTTGGATTAGAGCACGAGAAGGACGGAGCGTTGACTTCATTAGACGTGACTTCTCCAACTTAACGTTTAGGTTCAGTGTGCCTCTCACCATTCGGTGATCGCTGCCGGTTTTCACCCTCGCGATCACTGAGACATCACTGAATAGTTGTCGTCTGGTCGTCATAATAAAGTTAATCTCATTTTTTGTCGAACCGTCGTGGCTCGACCAGGTCCACTTCCTGTGGGGCCGCTTCTGGAAGAAAGAGTTCATCATAAAGAGTCCTTCTTTCTCCATGAAGTTCGCCAGCTGCTGGCCCTTTGGGTTCCGTTGCCCTATTCCGAATTTCCCTACTTTCAGCTCACCGTTCTCTCTTGTGCCTAGTTTTGCGTTGAAGTCTCCCATTAACACCGTATAGTGGGTTTTGGAGGAATGCATTGTTCTAGAGATATCCTCATACATTTCTTCCACCTCCTCATCGGCGTGTACCGAGGTTGATGCGTAAACCTGTATAACCTTCAGCGATTACCGTTCGGTGATTCTGAGTATAAGGTCCGCAACCCTCGTCGACACACTCCCAATCTTTACAACGTTGTTAACGAGAGACTTGTGGACGATAAATCCGACACCTCCTTGGGACAGATGGTCGCCCTCCTGGTGATAGAACAAATTGCCGGATTCGAGGATTACCGTGACCTCCCCCTCTCTTCAGACTTCGGATAATCCTATGACATTCCAGTGCAACTTGTCTATCTCTTCTTCTAGCTCCAGGACCTTCTCGTCAGTCCTCAGGGTGCGTGCGTTATAAGTTGCCATGTCGAGTCGTCGTAGGTGGCAACAGAACCTCCACCGGAGACTCTTAGCACCCCCTGCCTCGCTGTTACCATGGTCGCCACCTTAGCCAGGAATAGCGGGGCTGCCGGGGACTGGGGGCCATCTCTTCGTTACTTTCATGGGGGTATATTGCCATAGTTGCCACGCTTGGCGAGCGGGTTGGCAAGCGCAGTTTTTTTATTGTTGTTTTGCTGTTATCAGAAAGATGCTGCTGCCCATCCTCTGCCTCAGTTTCCGTCTGTCGCCTTTTACGACACCCACGGGAAGATATGGGGTTGTGAGTATTCTTACCCGCCACTACACGGGCTTATGAGTTATTACTTACAATAAATACTCCTAGGAACTAAGCTAGCCAAACAATTTAATTTTCGTGCCTTTTGTTCGGCGAACATAGCTGAAGACGATTTCAGTTTTACTAAATTCTTTACTTCTTTAGAGAATAGTGATAGCCTTTCCTGTCCCATTAGAAGTCCTTGGAGTTTTTGCTTACACACGTTGGGGGCCCCTGTAGCCCGGGGGCCCCGTATCATTGATACGGCTGATACGGCGGTAGCTACGCCCCTGACTGGAAATAAGGCATTCTCTGTGAACTTAGATGGAATACCTCGTTTCCAGTAAAAATGGTCTCCGGTTCTCTACACTCACCATACGAAACACAGCAGCGTTAAGCTGCTATTTTACGCTGATATTCTGTGAGAGCGTGGTCCTTCTCCGGTTGAGCCGACCCATTCGTGCTGCGGGAAGGAACACGCTCTCACAGAATACCAGCGTATAATAGCAGCTTAACACTGCTGTGTTTCGTATGGTGAGTGTAGAGAACCGGAAACCCTTTTTACTGGTAAAGAGGCATTCTATCTTAGTCCTCACGGCTGACAACGAATCTGCATTTTAATTCGCAAACGACGATAGATATCTATGGGCCACAGCAACCACTTACCATCAGGTGGACTGTTTGCTCGTTTGTTACCCTTATTCTATAAAAAAAAGGATAAATGTAGATGTCTATGGGCCACAGCAACCACTTACCATCAGGTGGACTGTGAGCTCCTCTGTAACCCTATCCTATAAAAAAAAGTCAAACCATTGAAAGGAGTCCCTCTTTAGTTCACTATCATTATCATTACAGTCTATCAAAAGTCCTCTGCTATACATAAGCCTCCCCCACAGATTGCCTCATAGCATTAGCAAGCGGGTTGACAACCCCAGTATTAAATTTTCCAGATGTTGTTAAGAAGATGCTGCTGTCCATCTCCTGATTTGTTCCCTCTGTCGCCTCTTACGACGTCCACAGGATGTTATGGGCTATTGAATATTCTTACACCGCTAACTACACGCTACAGTATTGATAATAGTTATGAAATTATGGTTGTTTTTTGTTTTGTCGTTTGTTAAGTATTTCCTTCTTCAGTTCGAACTATAAACTGAAAATCTGACCGAACAAACAGTTTTAGGTTTCCACTTAAAAGAGATAAATGATGTTTCAATTCGCTCACAATTTCATATGTGATCGCTCAAATTGTTACGTCCTTGATCTTGTCACTTCATTGTTTGCTTTCATTTTGGACAATTGTGGCCAATTTACTTTTTAAATGACCGAGTTTTAACTGGTTGCATTTAATATGTGTACATATAGAAGATTTGGATAATCTACGGATATATATTAGAGACCAAATTCACCTGTCAATTAGTGAGCTTTTTTATAATCGTTGGTGTGTTTGTTAGTGATCGTGTAATTTCTGAATGAATTGACCAATTACGATCATATTGGAATTGGACCATAGCTACGCCGGGATCCGATATCGATGGCCTAAAATGAATTATATTCAAAACATATATTGATGATTGATGAAGCCACTAAGGCTTTGAAGAAAATCACAAAATCTGGTCCCCATCGATAGCACGTTTTTATTTTTACTGTGGTCTGTGGCCTATAGATATCTACACACATGTGTCTATCCTCGTCCTCAAGTAAGAACCAAAATTGAAATGCGTTGTCACCTCTGGGGATCAGATGAATTGCCTCATTACCAGTAAAAAGGGTTTCTGGTTTTCGCCTCTCACCATACAAAACACATCGGCATTATGCTGCTATTTCATGCTTATATTCAGTGAGAGCAAGGTTCTTCCTTATCGGACGGAGTAATTTGTACTGCAGCTGTAATATAACTTGGCTTTACCACGTTAAAGAAATAAATCATTTCAAAATTTCAGACATCCCGACAAAAGTCTACTGCCAAACATAGATTGTCTCATAGTTGCCATAATAGTAAGTCTGGCAAATAAATATCTCTCATAATTCCCTTCGCTAGAGCGCTTAGCAAGTGTGTTGAAAACCGCACTTTTTTATTATTTTGAGCTGATATCAGGTAGTGGCTCCTGTTCATTTGCTGTTTTATTTCCTTATGTCGCCTCTTTCGACACCCACGACATGATATGGGGTTCTCACACCGCCTCAATATTTTTTATTTTTGTTAAACTAAATTTTTTTTTATAGGAGAGGGGGCAAACGAGCATGCGGCTCACCTGATGGTAAGTGAATACAGCCGCCCATGAACAACTGCACCACCAGGGAGGGAATTGCAGATGCTGTCCCGGCCTTTTAAAAAGGAGTACGCTCTTTTCTTGAAGGTTCCTAAGTCGTATCGGTCCGGAAAAATCGCAGATGGTAATCGATTCCACAAGGAAATCGTGCGAGAAAGAAAACATCTTCTAAATCGCACAATGGTGGACCGCCAATCATCCAGATGGTGTGAATGGTATCGGGAGTTCTGCCGCGATGTGCGTTCGTGAAATTTGGCGGCTGGGATCAATCCGAACAATTCCTCAGAGCGCTCCCCGTGGTAGATGCGAAAGAAAATGCAAAGGGATGCAACATCTCTTCGCAGTGCCAATCAATCTAGAAATGAATCGAGCCGAACGGAAAGGACTCGGTCGTCGACAATTCGAGCTGCTCTGCGCTGGATGCGGTCAAGTGTAAGTAGCTGGCACTGGGGAGCCCCGGCCCAGAGATGGGAACAGTATTCCATGTGAGGCCGAACCTGCGCCTTGTAAAGTTGCAGGCGGTGTGCCGGCATGAAATACTGTCCCGCTCTGCTGAGCACGCCAAGCTTTTTAGAGGCCAATTTGGCCTTCTCTTCCAAGTGACCACGAAACTGCACGTCACTCGATATGTCGACTCCGAGGATTCCGATACTGGCTGAAGGGGAGTGCCCTGAAACTGAGGAGAAACGACAAAGGGGTTCTTTCTAGCGGTAAAGGCGCAAACTTGTGTCTTCTGGGGATTAAACTGGACTAGATTTAGTCGCCCCCAATCCGAGACTTTGTTCAGCAAAGACTCGACTTCAGACACAAGTTTGTTCCGGTACTCGGCGACGTTCTCCCGAGAAATATTGGCACGGCCGGTGTATAGAGCATCACCAGTGCTGTCATCCGCATAGCAATGAATGCTACCAGTTACCAACATATCATTGATATGCAGAAGAAACAGCGTTGGTGATAGCACACAACCTTGTGGAACACCAGCGTTAATAGGCTTGTAGTCGGAGTATGCACCGTCTACAATGACCTTGATGCTCCGATCTGCAAGGAAGCTGGTGATCCAATTGCACAATTTCTCGGGAAGCCCATAGGAAAGGAGCTTCAAAAGAAGCGCTTTGTGCCAAACCCGATCGAAGGCCTTCGTAATGTCCAAACTAACGGCCAATGCCTCCCCCTTAGACTCTACTGCCTCCACCCATGTATGGGTCAGGTAGACTAAAAGATCACCAGCTAATCGACCCCGACGAAAACCGTATTCGTGGTCAGTAAACAGCTGGTAATCCTCAAGGTACCGCATGAGCTGGCAGTTAATAATGGATTCCATTATTTTGGAGAACAAGGAGGTGATCGCGATAGGCCTATAGTTGGACGGGTTTGAGCGGTCGCCTTTTTTAGGGATCGGGTGGATTAAAGCTGTCTTCCAAGAATTCGGGACTACGCCTTGGGAGTAGGAGTACCGGAAAAGACGCGTTAGGACCGATCCCAACTCCGGAGCACACGTACTCAGCACAATTGGGGGGATTCCGTCAGGCCCACTCGACTTCTGAATGTCCAGGGAGAGGAGTGCTTTGCGAACCGAGCGCTGTGAGAACATCACATCCGGCATGGAGCACTCACACCGCGGGATGGTCGGCGGTGTTTTACCCCCGTCATCAAGAGTCGAGTTGGACGCAAAAAGGGAGCCTAAAAGGTCGGCTTTGTCTTTTGCGGGCTTGGGCCAGTGAGTCGTCCTCCCTGTGCAGTGATGGTAGTGGTGGCTTACAGAAATTCCCTTGGACAGCCTTGGCGAGAGACCAGAATGCACGGGTTCCCGAAAGAAGGCGAACTAGTTTCTCGCCAATTTTGCCTATGTACTCTGACTTTACCTTGGCAATAACTCTTTTGAAGGACCTGGAGGCGAAGTTATACTTCTTTTTAAGTATGCTGGTGTTTACATCTCGAGTCGCCGAAGCCGCAGCCCAGGCTTGATAACACTCCTGCTTACTGCGTAATGCAGTCTTACAGGAGTGACCAAACCAAGGCTGAGATCTGCCTCCGATGGGTACCACAGATGATGGAATAAATAGTTCCATTCCCTGTAGCACCACATCAGTGACAGAGTCAGCAACAGCGCTGGGATCATCCGGTGAGAAGCAAACCCGCCCCCATGGGTAGGATGCAAAGAAAGACCGCATTCCGTCCCAATCCGCCGACCTGTAATGCCAAACACGGCGGCAACCTGCAGAACGCAACTGCAAGGGGAGCGTGAGTGGCACCACACACCGGATCAGACAATGGTCCAAAGAGCCGAGAGGGGCATCGACGGAAACCTGATATCCGAATATGAGAGGTCAGTAGTAGGTCCGACAGGGAAGGTGTATGATCCTCCACATCTGGAATCCGCGTAGGCGAAGTAACCAGTTGTGTGTGTGTATGACCCAATTTTTAATTAGCGAGGTAATTATTAAAATAAGAAACCAATACAGGGTCGCGGATTAGGTATTATTTTATTTTATTGTATCCTCATGAGCTTAGGCTGGGTTCAGATGTGAAATAAAACTTACCATTAGGTGCGATGGTAGTCAAACACTGGTTTATAATAGGAATATAAACAGAGAATAATTAAACGAAAGCCGGGACATTAGAACTGCAGCGCGATTGTGTAACTCTGGTGGGAATCGTGGTCGGCTTTGTTATGTTGTGTGACGTTTGATTTCGTAATGTGTAAATGTTAACTATGGGGGGAGGGGGGGGGGGGAGGGAAATATGTTCTAATTGTTGAAAATCTTTTAGGAAAATTATATACAGTTTTTTAATTATTTTAGGGTTCCATTACCGTCCATTACACCATATACTATCACAATGAAGAACCATAAGGCAGTTGCAAAGCGATTACCACCAGGGTTACATAATAATACCGCAGAATAGTACAGGTTAAAAACTTCTGAGTCGGATTTCGCGGTCAATGCCTCATTAGTAAATTAATGTTAAAATGTACTAATTACCCTTCAGACAAACTAAACGATCGATACATTGATTCGATTCTAAGTTTTTAATTGAAAGTGTTAATATCTATAGAAGCAGAAGTGTTGCCAGAACAAAGGTGAGGCGGCCTTGACATTCCTCGCTTCTTAGTATCTAGTGCTGAAACGATTGTGGAAATGGGTCAGAGTTACGGTGGCCAGCCGTTTAGTGTTATTAGAACGAAGACAAAGAAAGATATTAATAAATTTAATAACATAATATATTTATTATACTATTGAAAATTTCGTTCTTCAATCGTATAATAAATATATTGATATATTAAGTAAAAAAGGACTCCAGTACACTTCTTTTACGTATTGTATCAATGTAAGAGAAAAGGGGACCACCAAAATATATCTAAGCCGGAAACTCACTCCAACTTACCTATTCGTATTACCTAAAACTCACTGACCCAGTAGCCAGCTTTTTTTATATAAAATATTTTTTTATAGAATAAGGGTGACAAATGAGCACACTTTACGTGACAGAGCCATGCTGCAGGTATGTGATAGTTGTAGCAAGAATGGGTCGGCTCAAACGGGGAAGGACCATGCTCTCAGTCAGCAATTAAATACCAGCGTGAAATAACAGCCTAATGCTGCTGCGTTATATGATGAATGTAGAACCATTTTACTGGAAACAAGGCATTCTCTGTGAACTTAGATGGAATTCCTCGTTTCCAGTAAAAATGGTCTCCGGTTCTCTACACTCATCATACGAAACACAGCAGCGTAAAGCTGCTATTTTACGCTGATATTCTGTGAGAGCGTGGTCCTTCCCCGGTCGAGCCGACCCATTTGTGCTACAACTATACCAGTAACATAGCTGCAGCATGGCTCTACCAGTAAGAAACTTATTTCATTATTTTCCACACTCGGGGCGGAATTCTTCTTCAAAATTTAATAGGACCACCCTGGAGGTAAAACCTATTTAATTAAAAAAAAAATCATTAAAATCGATTCACTATCTGCGAAGATATCACGTAACATACAAAAAAGAACATACACTCGAATCGAGAAACTCCTCCTTTTTGAAGTCGGTAAGGACTGAAGGCTGAGAAGAAATACCTCACAGCCTGTTATTATGCTGGCTCTTTCTCTGGCGATTTCTTTTTAGGCGTATCTGGTTACTTATTGTGTCCAAATAGTTGGTAACCCTGGTTTCAGATCTCATTAATCATGTTGAAGTATTTTAATGTGACTGCATTTCGTAACGGCGCTTTATAATTACAAATTTACAAGTGTCTAACGCGGAGCGTGTTATGAGTAATTATATGCACATCATGATGAGATATTTTTATTTTTAAACTCAGTAACGGGATCTTAACTTGTAAAAAGAGTTTGTTTATTTTTTCTCGCTATGTTTCTCTTCACCGTTGAACATTAAGCGAATCAACATTTTACATCGTAATTAATTATAAAGGCATCGACGATCAAATTTCAGTTTTATTTTTCGACTAGGTAATACCCGCGATTTGGTCCGCGTTGCTTTATGTATTAACAAAGCGTATGTGCGAAGGAAAACATCAAAAAGACCGCAAGCAAAAATATACTTTGCTTACTAACTCGTTGTTGCTTAAAACTTATGAAGATATCCCTATATTTTTTTAGATAAGGGCCAAGTGTCTAAGAAATAAAACTTAGAACACCTAATTGAAATCTATCCAGTAGTTTTTCCGTGATGCGTGCACAACTGCAAATCTCTATCATTTTATTTATATAGATAAAACAGCCGTTTGATCAGTAAAAGAGCTTTGTTTTCTTGATTTAAGGATAAGTTTGTTAGGAATACTATGTTGTATATTTCACAGATAAATGTGTAACGCAGTGTGTGTTTATCAGATTGAAATATACAAGCAGCCTAATTCTGATGTGTTTCGTATGGTGAGTGTACAAAACCCTTTCTACTGGAAACAAGACATTTCAACGCATACTAATTACTACTAACACTAACGCATCTGCAGTTTGATTCTCAATCGAGGATAGATGTCTGTGGGCCACAGCATCCACATACCTTCAGGTGGACTGTTTGTGTGTCTGGTCGTTGGTCTATAAAAAAATAAATAAAATTAGAGTAAAAAAATATCATATGTGCAGTTCACACGCAGTAAAAGTAAAACCTTGAAAGAAAGAGATCAGGTAACAGGAAACACTGTATACTGTATTCTATCTCTTTCTCACGTATGCTAATGTTATATGTTTGTCACTTTTTAGTGTCTCTTTTACGTTTCATCGTGTTTCGAATCACAACGATTCTAAAGAAGTTTTCATTTCAATAAAACATCACGTATTAATCATGTACTTATATATTCCTAATGAGAATACTAGGTCAAAGTCATGAAATTATTGTACGGTCATCAGTTTTTAATACGTTTGCAAATTTTCAGATTATTCAAACGGCCGGAAGTGGACAGAAAACCTAAATTTAAAAATGAATGAATGAAATTATGAAATTTAAAATTTCAATACAGGTCAACCCAATAAGCGCGTGTTAAACAAGAGGTAAAATAATTTTTATTTTTATTTTGTACAACCGACTTCAATAGAAATGATTAAGGATAACTCAAAAACTACTGGTCAGACCTTGATCAAATTTATATGAGACTATATCAGAAGCACCAGCTTTCAAATAAAAAAAATATCGATATCGAATCACCTAAAATAAGTTATGCGATAACATACATTAAAAAAAATACAGTCGAATTGAATACGTCCTCCTTTTTGAAGACGGTTAAAAAGGAAAGATTTGTAGTCCTTTCTTCTTTAACGATGTGAAATTCTTAAAGACCACAAGAAATAAGCGTGAGCTAAGAAACCATGTCCTTTGATTTTCTGCCATCATCCATCCGAACTAGAAAACCGTTACGTGCGTGTTGACGGACTTCACATGTCCTGGAAACATTTTTATTCATCAAACATGCAGGTTTCCTCGCGATCTTTACCTTCATTGCCGACCACGTGGCAATACAGCACTTAAAATTGCAATTCACAATTTCATTAGTACCGGCGGGGATCGAACCAAGTTCGCGTACCGTAGCATTTACCTACGGCTAGCATTCAGCCCTTAAGCATGGCTGATTTATGTATAAACAGGTCGATTATAAAGAAAAACTTACCATAAATTACAATCCTCGGTCCTGGTTTGTTCGGGCAAATAGCTCTTCCCGTTATGCATGCAGGGCAGCATGAGCGCCCCGGGTGATGTGCCTAAGCATACGGGCTCGTAGTCCGGGCAGCAGTCGTCGTGAGCTCGGGTTCGATTGCAGAACTCGTCGCAGTAACATAACGTATCTGAAAATGACATATTTTTTAGCCTGTACAAACTAAAATAGAGGCGAGGAGACTAAAAAAATCTATTAAAACTAAATAAATAAAGCGTCAATTTTGCTCTTGAATAGTAAGGACTTATTCCAAAGAGCATGGTGTTAAAAATTTGACTTATTTTTCACAATCAAAACTGCACATTTGGAAATAAACGGCCAAGTGCGAGTCAAACTCGCGCATGAAAGTTTCGTACCATGGTAATACACGTTTCTAGTAGGGAAGCCCCCCTTTAACTTTTAACTTATTTTAATTGTTTATTTGCTGTTATAGCGGCAACAGAAATACACATTCTGTGACAATTTCAACTGTCTACCTATTACGGATCATGAGATACAGCCCGCTGACAGACAGACCGACGGAAGCGGAGGTTTAATAATAGGGTCCCGTTGGTTACCTATCGGGTACGGAGCCCTAAAAAGACTTTCAATAAGAATTACTTGTAATCTACGAGTATATTGAATAAAAAAATATTCTTTTCTATTCTAACCATCTCATATACAATATTAAAAAGTAAAGGTACAGTTTATATACTTCCCACTCTTGGGGACAGGCCTCCTCTGATTTCTGTGAGGGTTGTAAGGCCGCCGCGCTGCCCCACTGCGTTAGTTAGTGAACTTCACGTATTTAAAAATATTTTATGTTTAATTTCTTAGAAATGCAGGTATCTGGCTGATACTGGCTGGGGAGTGAATACTGCCAGCTAACCTTTGATAGTGTGGTGAGAGATAAAAAACAGAATACACAGTGTTTTCAGCCCTGAGGTCTATGATGGAATGCCTAGTTTCCAATAAAAAGGGTTTCAGAAAGTGTTTCCGGTTCTCTTCATTATTCGAAACACTATTACGAATATACGAAGCATTATTCCGATAAGAGAAGAGAGAAGAGAAGAGAAGAACATTCGTGCTTCGACAGATGACGGAACTTAACCAGTTCGTGCAATACAATACTTAAAATATCTAATTCAGTAATGGGAAGCATTGTAAAAGGTGCATGCAAGTACGTGTTTTTTTTTTATAGGATAAGGTGACAAACGAGCACACATTCCACCTGGTGGTAAGTGGTTGCTGTGGACCATAGACATCTACATCTATCCTCAATTAAGAGTAAAAATGCAGCCTTGTTTCCAGTAAAAAGGGTCTCCGGTTCTCTACACTCACCATACGAGCAGCGTTAAGATACTATTTTACGCTGGTATTCTGTGAGAGCGTTGTCCTTTAGGGTCGAGCCGACCCATTCGTACTACAACTATACCACTAATATAGCTGCAGCGTGACTCTATCACATACAAAGCGTGTGTACTGCGATCATAAATACGTCGATAAAAATACATAGAACTGTAGAAGAGACCTGCGTGAAGTTTTGTACGTGGTAGAGCCACGCTGCAGCTTTATTACGCTTTTAGCATGAATGGGCAGCTCGACCGGGGTAGGACCACGCACTCACAGAATACCAGCGTAAAATAATAACTTAGTGCTGCTGTGTTTCGTATGGTGGGTGTAGAGAACCGGAGACTCCTTTTACTGGAAACGAGACATCCCATCTTAGTCCTCAGGGGTGACAACGCATCTGCATTTTTATTCTTAATCGAAGATAGATGTAGGTATCAATGGGCAACGCCACTCACTTACCATCAGGTGGACTGTGTGCTCGTTTGTCAACCTTATTCTATAAAAAAATACGTTTTTTTTTTCTTTATCATACGGAGACCTATCCAACTTGTTACCGAATAACGTAGAAGCAACTGACAACGAGTTGATTTCTGCATTCCCATTTTATTTATTTATTTATTTAATTACAAATTGTTTTATTACGAGAGAGCGTAGAATGCCTCAATAGGCAAGCCGGTACTGAGGCAGATCCCGTTTACGCTGTCAAAAAGAAACATAGTTGATAGAGTAGTTAGTTCTTGAAAGCGGTACCCACATTAGGATTTTCTCCTGTATCCAGACCCGGAACATCCATCTAAAGGCCACACACACATTTATTCCGTGTGGGGTCTAAACCCGCAGCCCCGCAGTGTTGCACTTATAGAATAGATTAGAATAATTTGTATTTAATATTTGTAGAAGAATACTTATTACATAAAGTCGATGGATGCAGGTGGCTCAAGACCGTGCTTAGTGGCATTCCTTAGGGGAGACCTCTGTTGAGCAGTGACTTGTGAAGGTCTGTAATGATGATGATGATGATAGCCACTGGTTTTGGAAAATATCTCTGTCCTGGGAAGAACTTGCAAGAAATATAATGTTACATACAGTTCCCAGTTTCGAGTTCCCAGGGGTTATCATCAATCTTTAGTGAGTATGTAGGTTTAGTAGATTTTTTCTTTAGCGGCATATTATTCCTAGCCCGTGCACTACTGAGCCGTCAACACAACACAGTTAGCGTGTAATTTGGCAATTCGGCACACCTTGTACGTGTGAGTTTTCAATAGCAGATTTGTAAATAGAGTTATTACGTAGAGTGTCTATTTTTAAATACTTACTCAATATCTGATGTGCACAGGAGTCTTTTCTGTCATTACAGCATTCTCTAGTCCTACCGCAGTAAGGACCCGGAGGTAAATCCGGTCCCCAGTAGGCTGTCGCCATGCACATTAGAGCGAAGAGCACCAATAATTGTTTCCTAGAAACATAAGAAATATTGTAAAACATATTATAAAATAAAAATGTAATTCCGAATACCTCGTTAAGGGTTTAAGTAAGATAAATTCAATATTTTAGAACACGTTTTTAAAATCAGAGAGTATATAGGTACATTCTAATTTTAAAAACGTGTTCTAAAATATTAAAAGATAAAGTGTTAACCCAATTCGAAATAAGGTGGGACTAAATAAGATAGGTAATAAAACATCTAGGTCAGCAAATTCATCGTTAACGTGTATACGAGTTTGAAACTTTAAAAATAATTTGATTACCAGGTCTCATAAGAACTGAAACCTGAAAGCCATAATTTAAATGTAAAGTAAAGTAAAGTTGCAGCCTATTTACGTCCCACTGCTGGGCACAGGCCTCCTCTCATTTCTGAGAGGGTTTTAGGGCAAGGAAATGTCCGCCGCGCTGCGCCAATGCGTGTTGGCGAACTTCACATGTCTTCGAAATATTTTTTTCTTATTTTTCAGACATGCAGGTTTCCTCACGATGTTTTCCTTCACCGCCGAGCACGTGGTAAATCAGCACTTAAAATTGCAATTAACAATTTCATTGGTGCCGGCGGGGATCGAACCCGGGTTGCTCGATTACTGTGAAGCTTACAGCGAGCGCTAACCATCTGAGCTAACACGGCTCATTTTTTTCATTTAAATGTAATTTGTATTATTATTACACTATCTACATTGCTTCTTACTCGATATCAGTTTTGTTGATAAATTTAATGAAAACAAATGCGTCGATTGTTACGTGTTATCTGCGATTAGAGCACTCGAAGCAATTTATGTAATCGTAAATCGCGAATATGCATAGATTAAAACAAAAGTATTAACAGAAGTGACAGTAATGGTGCTGCCTTATTTTTTAATAATTGCAAACTCGCATTAGGATAAACTCCGTCGAACTACGTCGACTACAGGTGGAAATAGGTTTCTCGCAGGCCAGAAAATGCATTCGAAAATTGAGGGACTTTCTTTCTTTTCCCTATTTCTTGGCCTGCACAGTTTATGCACCAGCCATGTTTTCCATTTTTCAATGTATAATTATTATTATCCTTCGTAGTACAAATGTATAATTAGCCTTCATAATACACTGCTTCACAATATGTTGATGCGACACATTGTGAAGTCCTCGGGAGATTTTGACGGCAACTTGAGCCAGCAGACAGTTGGCAATGGTATCTCAAGGCGTCAAGCAATCACATCACCATTAGAGCACTTTTTCACCGTTTCCACTAATAGTTCACATGCGTAGACACTTAATATTCAAAATCGCACCACTTTTACATATCAAAGTCCACTTCAAACCATTATTTAAACAATAATACAGGAGCAGCATACCGCCGCCGGTCAAGTTCCCGCCAAAACCCCAATTGAGGAACTTATTTAACTTGATTGTTGTTGAATATAAAGCAGGTTACACATTAGATACTTCCAAAAAAAAAACGATGTAGTCAAAGACAAAGGGAAGAAAGTGATAATGTGACGGATTTTTGGTAAGACCGCGGACGATGGATGACTTTGTACATTAAAGCGTTCTCGATAAAATGCATTGGTTTATTACGATAGTGGATAATTTATTAGAATAACAAATTACGGTCCATTTGTTACAGTTCACTTAATAGTAAATGGTCATTGACGGACGTGTTATTAGTGTATAGTCGTACAGCTAAGGTTTATGGTGTTTTTTTTTTTATTAGTAAGCTTGAATTTGCTTAGTTACATTGAATAATTATTATAATACGCGGTGATTGTTGCTTATTTATAATAATGAATCCTCTTTTTTGCTTCTTTCTAGCTAAATAGTTTAATAACGAGCGTTGTTTTTATTGTATTACATACAACACAGATCTGTAAATAGGTGGGATTGTGGTATTTTTAGAGTCTAAAAAGTTCGTCTTTGGTCATCGTCTATTAGTTAATCGTGTAAACTTCTGAATGACCAAAGCGATTAAGGTCATATTCACACAATATATTATTTGTTATCGAGACGATGGTTCTAGCTATACTAGGCTCCCATAAGTGACGCTGTAGAAAATTTATGCTAAACAAATGCTATACTATTACTTATATTAATAATATAATTTATTATTATAGTGCATAAAAAGATGCCGCTATGAAGATTATTAATAATCTTTATTCGCGTTTAAGTTTAAGAAGGCCTTTTATGTGACACATATTTTATAATGTGTAAGTGTGTAGTATAGAGTTTATATAATATTTACATGGTTTCCCTAATACTTCTATGGTTTCCTATATGTCACGTGATAGCGAACATAAAAGGTTACATTTTATTATTTTGTTATTTATTACTTACTCAGGAAACATTTAGTGCCTACAGACATTTATTTAGACGCCTCTGAATAGTTAATTGTACATCGATGCGGACATCGACCTATTTCTTACGCATAGAGGTGATGCCGATAAGAAATGAATTGGCACAATGCAATTTGGTGTTCGTTTCTTTTAATTTACTTTTATGAAGTGCATCCGGAGATAATGTTCGAAGTTCAAACAGTTCTTTGTCCTTTGTATTCCTATAAAACGGATAATTTACTTATTGATAATTGTAGACGGCCAGTGTGGTCAGTTTTATTTCTTTTATGATTTGTAAAGTCAGTGCCGTAGGTTTTTAAACGAGTTCCTAAAACGAAAAGGTTCAATATTCGACGCTTTCGATTTTTTTTTATGTACGTACACCAATTACTCAATCATAAAAACTTAAATAATTTTCACTTAATAGCTTTTGAAGCCGTTCATTATTTAAAAATAATTTATTTTAATATGACAAACTGATTTAATTGTTTTTATAATTGGATTATTTTTTTTTTGGTTTGAAACCGTTTTCTGCCGACTTCCAAAAAGGAGACGGTACTCAATTCGACTGTATGTTTTTTTTATGTGTGTGCTACCTCGTAACTTTTTACTGGGTGAACCGATTTCGATGATTCTTTTTTATTTGAAAGCTAGTACTTCTCGTGTGGTCCCATATGAATTGGATCAAGGTCAGGCAAATAGTTTTTAAGTTTTTTTTTTATAGGAGAGGGGGCAAACTAGGATGCGGCTCACCTGATGGTAAGTGACTACCGCCGCCCATGAACAACCGCAACACCAGGGGAATTGCAGATGCGTTGCCGGCCTTTTAAAAAGGAGTAGGCCCTTTTTTTTGAAGGTCCCTAAGTCGTATCGGTCCGGAAAAATCGCTGATGGTAATCGATTCCACAAGGATATCGTGCGAGGAAGAAAACATCTTCTAAATCGCACAGTGGTGGACCGCCAATCATCCAGATGATGTGGATGGTATCGGGAGTTCTACCACGATGTGCGTTCGTGAAATTTGGCGGCTGGGATTAATCCGAACAATTCCTCAGAGCACTCCCCGTGGTAAACGCGAAAGAAAATGCAAAGAGATGCAACATCTCTTCGCAGCGCCAATGAGTCGAGCCGATCGGAAAGAACTCGATCGTCGACGATTCGAGCCGCTCTGCGCTGGATGCGGTCAAGTGGAAGGAGCTGGCACTGGGGAGCCCCTGCCCAGAGATGGGAACAGTATTCCATGTTATGCCGAACCTGCGCCTTGTAAAGTTGCAGGCGTTGTGCCGGCATGAAATACTGTCCCGCTCTGCTGAGCACGCCAAGCTTTTTAGAGGCAAATTTGGTCTTCTGTTCCAAGTGACCACGAAACTGCACGTCACTCGATATGTAGACGCCGAGGATTCCGATACTGGCTGAGGCAACAAGGGGAGTACCTTGAAACTGAGGAGATACGACAAAGGGGTTCTTTTTAGCGGTAAACGCGCAAACTTGTGTCTTCTGGGGATTAAACTGGACTAGATTTAGTCGCCCCTAATCTGAGACTTTGTCCAGCAAAGACTCGACTTCAGACACAAGTTTGTTCTGGTACTCGGCGACGTTTTCCCGAGAAATATTGGCACGGCCGGTGTATAGAGCATCACCAGTGCTGTCATCCGCATAACAATGAATGCTACCGGTTTGCAACATATCATTGATATGCAGAAGAAACAGCGTTGGTGATAGCACACAGCCATGTGGAACACCAGCGTTAACATGCTTGTAGTCGGAGCATGCACCGTCTACAACGACCTTGATGCTCCGATCTGCAAGGAAGCTAGTGATCCAATTGCATAATTTCTCGGGAAGCCCATAGGAAGGAAGCTTCGAAAGAAGCGTTTTGTGCCAAACCCGATCGAAGGCCTCCGCAATGTCCAAACTAACGGCCAATGCCTCCCCCTTGGACTCTACTGCCTCCGCCCATCTATGAGTTAAGTAGACCAGAAGATCACCAGCTGATCGACCCCGACGAAATACCGTATTGGCGGCCACTAATCAGCTGGTGATCCTCAAGGTACCGCATGAGGTGGCAGTTTGTAACGGATTCCATTATTTTGGAGAACAAGGGGGTGGTGGCGATAGGCCTGTAGTTGGACGGGTCTGAGAGGTCGCCTTTTTTAGGGATCGGGTGGACAAAAGCTGTCTTCCATGATTTCGGGACTACGCCTAGGGAGTAGGAGTACCGGAAAAGACGCGTTAGAACCGGTGCCAACTCCGGAGCACATGTCCTCAGCACAATTGGGGGGATTCCGTCAGGCCCACTCGACTTCTGGATGTCCAGGGAGAGGAGTACTCTGAGAACCGAGCGCTGTGAGAACCGCACATCCGGCATGGAGCACTCACACCGCTGGATGGTCGGCGGTGTGTTCCTCTCGTCATCAACAGTCGAGTTGGACGCAAAAAGGGAGCCTAAAAGGTCGGCTTACTCTTTTGAGTTGTGGGCCAGTGAGTCGTCCTCCCTGTGCAGAGATGGTAGTGATGGCTTACAGAAATTCCCTTGGACAGCCTTGGCAAGAGACCAGAATGCACGAGTTCACGAAGGAAGGCGAACTAGTTTCTCGCCAATTCTGCCTATGTGCTCTGACTTTGCCTTGGCAATAACTCTTTTGAAGGACCTGGAGGCGAAGTTATACTTCTTTTTAAGTATTCTGGTGTTTACATCCCGAGTCGCCGAAGCCGCAGCCCAGGCTTGATAACACTCCTGCTTACTGCGTAATGCAGTCTTACAGGAGCGACCAAACCAAGGCTGAGATCTGCCTCCGATGGGTACCACAGATGATGAAATAAATAGTTCCATTCCCTGTAGCATCACATCAGTGACAGATTCAGCAACAGCGCTGGGATCATCCGGCGAGAAGTAAACCCGCCCCCATGGGTAGAATGCAAAGAAAGACCGCGTTCCGTCCCAATCCGCCAACCTGTAATGCCAAACACAGCGGCAACCTACAGAACGCAACCGCAAGGGGAGCGTGAGTGGCACCACACTCCGGATCAGACAATGGTCCGAAGAGCCGAGAGGGGCTTCGACGGAAACCTGATATCCGTCCGGATGAGAGATCAGCAGTAGGTCCGACGGGGAAGGTGTATGATCCTCCACATCTGGAATCCGCGTAGGCGAAGTAACCAGATGTGTCAGACCATATGCCAAGGCAAAGTCATAAACAGATCTCCCCGCATGATCGGTTAAACGTGAACCGAGCCATTCGGCGTGGTGGGCGTTAAAATCGCCAAGGATCACGATCTCTGCGGATGGTACCTGTTGTAGCAAGGAATCTGTAGCCATTTGGTCGATGAATCGGTCTGTTTTGGCATTACCGCTATGGGACCTATAGAGGCACCCGTAGACGCGCGGATGGTCGTCGCTATTTACGCGTAGCCAAAGGATGGACAGGTCTGAACCTTCAAGACTGCCGAGGCGACGAGAACAGATGTCCTCTCTGGCATACACGCAAACTCCAGCCCGAGACACAAAGGAGTGCTCCAATTTTTACCCTGGGTAGGAGAGATACGAAATATCAGCCGGAGAGGAAACCTGCGTCTCGGTCAGAAAGAGCAAGGTCGGCTTAGCCGTCTCGAGATGGTAGTGGATGGCGTTTAGGTTCGAGTGAAGTCCCCTAATGTTGCAGAAATTCACGGATAGCGTGGCAGGGGTCGCCTTGGTATTGTTGCTCAGTTTGCCCCAAGCAGTTGCGTTTGAGCGAATTTTGCCCCCCCCCCCCCCCCCCCCCAAGAATACGCGGGGCAGCCTGAGCACCCACGCTCAGGAGTGGAATAGCATGGTCGTGGATGCTCAGCGAGGGATTCTCCAGGGGTGCTGGTACCCTCCTGGGGTAGTCTAAAAAAAGTTATTTTTAATTATTTATATTGAAGTCGGCGGTACAAAATTTTTAATTTTAAATTATTGCATTTTTTATTTTATTTATTTAGGTAAGCGATCTAAGTATTTGGAATGCGGATTTGTCATGATGTGGAATTTCGAATGTATGGTATAGTATTCGTATCTAACAATGGTAGAGATTCGACTTTGATTTTCAAGATAATGAATTTCAAGAAATGAACTCGGAAGTTGCTGGTAGTACCTATAATAATTTAATTTTTACATTGTTATCTATATAAATAAAATGATAGACGTTTGCAGTTGTCCGCGCATCGTGGAAAAACTGCTGGATAGATTTCAATTAGGTTTTCTAAGTTTTATTTCCTAGACACTTGGCCCTTATCTAGCAAAAAAAATATTGCGATATCTTCATTTAACATAAACTTATTAAAGTTTTAGGAAACAACGATTTTTATAAGCACTACGTGTTCAGTGCTGTATGTAAGCAACGCGGACGAAGTTGCGATTGCAATCAGCTAGTTGTGAAGAAAGTTGATTTTGATTTTTTTATTTATTTATGTATTTATAAGGGTCACCGACAGATGATACACAAAAACTAAAAACAAGATACAAGTATTGTGAGAAACATGCAAAGTGCTCACCCAGTTATAGGCAACCACAGCTAACACCATTGAGTTATATGTACTACGTACTAGAGAAGCCATTCCAAACAAAAATTGTGTCCTACTCTATGTACTCGCGCATGCGCGGGAGTAGTATTCGCGTCGCCCATGAGCGAAGACTTTAATTTGATATAAAATAAATATAAGAATTTAATATAAAATATCTTAATTTAATCTAAACAAACATATTTCTAAATAAAATGTATTAATAATTATTTTATGGAATTCACAAATCTTCAATTTACGCAATATTTAGTTTGTATGGACTGCACTACAGTTCAGTTGAACATAGTCCATGTTCGGAATGGCTTCTCTAGTACGTAGTACATATAACTCAATGGCTAACACAGAGTAATGTTGCGAAAAGTTAAATAACGTAAAATTTTATAGTAACAGTATGTAGCAAAATTGCGTATTTATGAGAAATTAATTTATTTTTGTTTGCGTCAAATATGTGATAAAATTATAAAGAAACCATTTCTTGTTTAATTAGTTTTTTTTTCTAATAGAAGTTCACACACATTATGTACAAAGCATGAACGCAAAACATGTTTGTAAAATATATCTACCTGTCAACTTCAAAGACTAACATGGAATGTCTCACAGTTTGTAATTTTACCGAATCTCTATAAATTTCATAGCTGGACATAGCATTGCAGGCACTGCTTTTTGGTAGTACAAATGGCTTAGCTTATGTTAAATATCAGGACGGACTCCTATGCAGAAAGAAGTCCAATCGCATCAATATTATGATTACACTAGCTGTTCAACGCGACTTTGCCCGCGTGTGATTTAATGTTTTTAATTATATTGCGCGGGGCTTTAATTCTTTTTCTAAAATATAAGTAGCCTAAGTTACTCCTTATAACATATCTGTATCTATCCCCGTCGAAATCGGTCCAGCCGTTTCGGAGATTAGCCGGAACAAACAGACAGATAGACAAAACTTTAAAAAATTGCGTTTTTGTTACAAGTACCGTATATACGTTAAATGCATTTAGGAAAAAGCTTTTATTTTGACATTAAAAACAGACACATCAATTTTATTTATTTGTATAGATATAGATATGTATGATATGTCAAACAAATGTCTCTATCTTTCATCATTATTTATTTATTACTAGCTGTTCTCCGCGACTTCGCCCGCGTGTAATTTAGGGTTTTAATTATGTAGCGCGGAACCCTAATTATTTTTCTAAAATATAAGTAGCCTAAGTTACACCTTATAACATCAGCTATCTGCCAGTGAAAGTCCCGTCGAAATCGGTCCAGCCGTTTCGGAGATTAGCCGGAACAAACAGATAGACAGACAGACCGACAGACAGACAAAACAGAAACAGAAACAGAAACTTTTTTATTCAATATAGATTATAAATAATGCTTATTGAAAGTCACTCCTTTGTATAATTACCACTGGTTCGAAAAAAAACCTCTGTCCTGGGAAGAACCAGCAAGAAACCCAGCGGGACTTTTTTTTTTTAAATAACAGCTTACAATCATGTATGTTACACAAATTAACAACACAACAAATTAGAAATAGCTTGGTAGCGATCACCTCATTTCCAGGGGTTATTATCATCTATAAATTCTTTAATACTATAATAACCCTTTTTATACAAACTTAGTTTAATAAAGTTTTTGAACTTTGAGCAGGTCAAATTTTGTATATTTTCTGGAATTTTGTTGTAAAAGCGTATACATCGCCCCAAGAATGAATTACTGACTCGATGGAGTCGAGTAACCGGTACTACTAGCTTGTGTCTGTTCCTAGTATTTACAGAATGAATATCACTTATTTTTGTAAAACTACTTTTATTTTTGTGTACGTACATTACATTTTCATAAATGTATTGAGAGGCCAAAGTTAATATATTAATTTCCTTAAATTTTTGTCGCAGCGACTCTTTAGGCTTTAAATCATAAATTGCTCTTATGACCCTCTTCTGTAAAACAAATATAATTTCAGTGTCAGCTGCGTGTCCCCATAGCAAAATACCATACGACATTATGCTATGGAAATAGCTAAAGTAAACTAGTCTAGCTGTTTCAACACTAGTTAGACTTCTAATCTTTTTTACGGCATATGCTGCAGAACTAAGTCTGCTTGCTAGTTTTGATATATGGGGGCTCCATTGAAGCTTCGCGTCTAGTGTGATTCCAAGAAAAATGGTGGTATCTACAAGACTCAGTTTCTCCCCATTTAAAATTACATTAGTATTTAATTGTTTGACATTTGGAGTCATAAATTTCATACATTTCGTTTTAGTGCCATTTAAATGCAAATTATTAACATTGAACCAATTTACTAATTTAGATATAGCATTATTTACTTCGTCATATTTTAGCAATTGTCGACTTAATTTGAAAATTAAAGAAGTGTCATCTGCAAATAATACTATATCATGGTTATCTCCTACTATGTAAGGTAAGTCATTAATGTATACAAGAAACAGAAAGGGGCCTAGAATTGAGCCTTGAGGCACGCCCATCTGTACCATCGACCCGGAAGAACTCATACTGTTAATGACAACTTTTTGCGTTCTCTTACTTAAATATGAAATAATTAATTTAAGAGCATCACTTCTTACACCGTAGTGTTTAAGTTTCCTGATTAATGTTTCATGGTGAACACAATCGAAGGCTTTGGATAGGTCACAAAATATACCCAAAGCATCCTGTGAATTCCCCCATGCATTAAATATATATTTAATCAGCTCAACACCGGCATCAGTTGTCGAGCGACCCCTTGTGAAACCAAATTGATTTTTATGAAGTAAATTATTTATATTAAAGAAATTTAACATTTGATGAAGAATAATTTTTTCAAAAATCTTACTAAGTGTTGGTAGTATAGAAATACGTCTAAAATTAGCGGGGTCTAATGTACTACCAGATTTAAATAAAGGTATTACTTTACTATACTTCATTAAATCAGGAAACACACCAGATTCGATACTAGTATTAAAAATAGTAGCTAAATGAGGCGCGATTGTATCTATTATAGACGCAATAACTTTAACGGAAATCCCCCACAGATCCGCAGTTTTCTTAACATCAATAGTTTTAAAATATTTTACAATATCTTTTGATGATACTTTATGAAATGTAAAATTCTTTGTACACGCATTTACATTTTGTTTAAGTAATGATTCGGCGACCGCAGGAGAAGAATTCAGTGACTTAGTGGTTAATATCGGAATATCAGTAAAATATTTCTCAAAAAACATTGCAACGTCCTGATCTGATTCGGTTAATTTATTATTAACACTTAACTGGTACTTTGAATTGCGAGAGTTAATCTTACCAGTTTCGCTATTAATTATACTCCATGTCATTTTAATTTTATTAGAAGCCGTCTTAATTTTGTTGCTCAAATGCAAAAACTTGGCTGTGGAGCACACTTTTTTAAACATTTTTGAATATTTTTTTACATATTCCCTAAATTCGACGCTATGATTATATGACCTTTCATGGTAAAGATCATATAACCTATGTCTGCTCTTATGGACTCCTACTGTCGCCCACTCATTAAATGACTTCCGACTGTTCAAGGAGAATGTCTTAGAAGTAAAAGTATTATTAAATTCATTGCAAATAAGCTTAAATAATGTTCCATACAAAAAATTTGGATCATTTTGTTATGTAAGTGATGGAAGTTTTTTCACTATGTTACTTCTAAATTTCTCCAAGCGACGTGCATTTACTGGAACAAACACAACTTTCTTATCTACTTGCTTTTTGTGAACATATGGTAACGAAACTACTTGTCCACAGTGATCAGAACTTAATTTTTGAATTATACATTTATGCAACGGCTTCACATTTGTAAAAATGTTATCTATACATGTTGCACTAGATTGAGCAATACGCGTTGGCTCTAAAAATAAATTAAAAAGACCATATGATTTAAACAATGATCTAAATTTAATATTGATTGAGGAAGCTTCTAGGAGATTGATGTTAAAGTCTCCACATATTACAACAGATTTATTCCGTTTATTAAGCTTAGCAAAAACTTCCTCCATAATTTTTTCAAAAGTATCGTATATAGAACATGGGGGTCTGTAGACGCTCACAACAATGAGGTGCTCAAACTCAACACATGCCATTTCTACAGTTCATGACAATAATTTACTAGCTAATATTAAGGAGCCACCTCTTAAAACCGTTTCTCTATTGAAAGAACTGACCACCTGGTGATTACTGAAGTTAAACATTAAGTTATAAGCTTTTAACCAATGTTCAGTAATACATAAAATATGAATATTGTTGCTATTTAAGAACAACTCAATTTCTAACTCTTTGCCTACCATGCCTTGTATATTTTGATGCACCAGGTGTATACAATTTTCATTATCATTCTGTGGAGTCATACAATTAAAGATTTGTAAGCTACATTCTAAATTATTTAAATTATTACAACTGCTAGAGATTACCTCTATTGTCTCATTTTCTAATTTAAATTACTTGGAACTGATTCCAAATTACATATTAAGTCATTACACTGCTCAAAAGGAGCAGATGTCTGTGTAGCCAAGTCCTTGGCTGAGTTAATATATAAACAATAAGATAGCACATTTGCTATCTGTCTTAAAATATATTTAGATAGGTAATACCTATCATTAGTCAAAAATTTAAAATTAAACTACATTTATTATTATAATTATAACAATTAAATGTCAAGTTTATATTATTATTACATGAAAACTTATTCATTAATAAATTTAAATCATATCTTATTTTATTTTCCTGCGGCCAACCCTGTATGTAAGGCAATGTAAACAAGATAATTTTATGTACATTTAAATTATTAAGATTATCAATATATTTTAATAATTGATTTTTGTTTAGATTGCCTCGTCTCCCAACAAGAATTATTAATGTGCTATTAGGGCAAAATTTACTAGCTAAAACTTTATTCATTATATGACTAAAGGATGCTCCTGGCATGCAATAATTACTAATCATATGTCCTTCTAAACAGTTATTTAACATCATGCCCAAATTTTTGCCTATGTGATCACAATACATAATAACTTTATTTTTTTTAATATTTACATTGCTTTTTAAGTTTATATCCTTTGTCATGGCACTGTCATAGAGTGTAGATGAAAATAATGAGTCCTTACTGTTTACTTTGTTATTTACACATATTGTCCCCGATGAACCTGGTATGGAGCGCTGATACTCACTCTGATGTTTTATTAAGGAGTCAAAGCGCTCCTCATTATAAATAAATATAAAAAATTGTGTTTTTGTTATAAGTACTGTATATACTTTCATATGCATTTAGTGAAACGCTGGTATTTTGACATTACAAACAGACACTTAAATTTTATTTATTTGTATAGATTAAATAATAAACCCAATACAAATTAAGCTTAATACTATTGCGACCTACAAGTTAATAGGTCAGTTGATATAGAACAACGCATAACTACTATCAAAAATAGACTCAGTAAAGTGATGTCCAATATCGATAACATTTTAAATAATTATCTATAAATATTACACGTAAAATGTTTAATCTATGTAGCATAGTCATCAATCGTCAGCCTTTTTAATTCCTCTGGACTTAGGTCTTTGTAAAAATGTGCTAACTGCACTTCAGCGTGCTGAGCAGGCGGAATAATGAGCACATAGTTGGTACTCTTGCACTAGTAACA
This sequence comes from Parnassius glacialis, assembly GCA_033319125.1. Lineage (NCBI taxonomy): Eukaryota > Metazoa > Arthropoda > Insecta > Lepidoptera > Papilionidae > Parnassius > Parnassius glacialis. The sequence continues at coordinate 8,437,224 of JAVANC010000014.1, forward strand.
TTACTGCATTGCTCCCCATAACTAGTCTGTGAAGATTTTTTAACTTATATTTAGGTCGTAGAGCAATATTGTGGTTACAGTACAAATGGGTCAGATCGTCCGAATTAGGGTCACGCCCTCACAGAATACCAGCGTAAAACAGCAGCTTTATGCTGCTGTAGAGAACCGGAGACTCTTTTTACTGAAAACGATGCATTGCATCTCAGTTCTCAGGGGTGACAACGGATGTGCATTTTGATTCGTAATCGAGGATAGATGTAGATATATAGACATCTACATCTACATACATACATGTTAAGTGGTTGCTGTGGACCCTAGGTCCACAGTAGGGTCCACAGCAACCACTTAAAATCAGGTCGACTGTGTGCTCGTTTATCACCCTTACTCTATAAAAAAAAAACATCAGGGAATAACCATCCTGGATGGCCGTTCTTCAATTAAGCATCAAAATACAGACGCGGTTATTGGCTATTGTTCCATAGATCATATGGGTTCTTTTTATCACAAATTGATAGTTATTTTATCAGCGACGAGAAGACACATCACCACTGTGATTTTATGTGGAATTTAAATGCGACATATTTAGATGAATTTTCCTCTATTAATCACGAGGGAGATAAAGTATATTAAATTACTGGATGCACAAATGGGTAAGTGTTCTCTGGGTTAAGTAGTGAACACAGATTAAGGTAATATTTAAATAGAATTTTGACTATACTCACATGAGATAGTGGTTGGCGTACCTCACTATCTACCCGCTTTACGTGAACGTACTATTTTTAATAGAAATAAACATAGCAAGCTAACAGCATAGCAAAGTGGCGAAGCAATCAGCTTTGTAGCGGTTTCTAACGGTTGCCGTTGAGCAATCAGTTTCAAAATAGGAGGTTCAGATGCCTGGGTGATCAGTAATCGATTGCTGAAAACAGAATTTGAAAATTCGAAACCGTTCTCGAGATAATCGTGGGACTGACGGACAGACGGACGGACAGACGGACAGACGGACAGACATCGTGAAATCAATAAGTGACTTCGCAAGCTTCGCCACTTAATAAGAGTGACAAACTAGCACTCATTTCATTTTCAAGTGGATACTACAACCCACAGATACCTACATCTACACTAAGAATTCGACTAAGAATCAAAATGATACGTTGTCTTTCTTGAGGGTCTTTTACATCACATCACATTACGCTGCTATTGCACGCTTGTATTCTTTGAAATCGTGTTCCTTTCAAGGTCAAACCGATCTATTCGTGCTACATCCACAATATACTGCCACGTGGTCTTAGCGTAATAAATACGATTACGTAAACAAAAGCATCGGCGGTAAAAGAATATTCACTACTCCATACTGTTAAGTTGGCGTCGTAAGTTGCGACAGAGGTAAACTGAAAAAGGAGATGAACAAAACAAATTGTGGTTGCCAACCAGCCTACCAAGCGAGGCAACTATGGCATAATTATAGCAGGCAATCTATGGGGTACCTGTTGGTCAAGATTGGACTTCTGATATGATGCAATGGTAGTGGTAACGTAAACAAAAATATATTGAATAAATCTAATTTTTGTGAAATTTTGAGTGCTTTGCAACACCAATAGTTACGGAGGAACTGAGATGAATGACTTGAAATATTGATGCCGCAGTTCTTCTCCCGACATTTTGAATAAAGATTGAAGGTAGCCCAGCCCAGTCATAAAATTAAACCTGCGGTGTAGGAGTCAGGTGCTAAAACTAGATCAAGCGGTCATCAACGATTTGTGCATATTAAAAGATATGATTGTATTTTCTTTTAACCGACAGTAAATAAAATGGAGGTTAAAGCTTCGTCTTTTTTATTTGTGTTTTACATGATATATCCAAAGTCAGTTAATCAATTTTGCTGTTTTTATCGAATGAGTAAATTTTCACGGTGGTACCGTAGTTCTATATATTTTATTATCGGATTAAAAACAGTTTTAATATACTTTTTAAATAATTCAAGTACTTAGCAGCGTCAATGGTGCCACTGCTAGACATGGGTCTCCGCACAACGAAAGACGACCGTGTCCTGCAGTAGACATTCACGGGTTGATGATAAAAAGAATCCAATTTTATTTATCGCTTATTACATAACACTTCGTATATTGTTTGTTTACGCTCGTACATCTATTTAAATTAGTAAAACAGTAAATAACCTGCAGTCCTAAGTATCTACACCGTTTCTCGTCAAGTCTGTCGCGACCTGCTAATTGTTACACAAACAGTGTCGCATACTTGGCAAGACGCGAGTCACCTAGCATGCAGCAGATGTGTCGTATCGGCCTAAAAATCAACCACATAGTACTTGCACTAGTGCAGTTTAGATATACCCGATAGCGATTCTTTAACGAATTGATAATAATTTATTAAGAATAACTCGAAAACTATTTGTCAGACTTTGATCAAATTTATATGAGACCACACGGGAAGCACCGTCTTTCAAAAAAAAAAGAGAATGATTGAAATCGGTTCACCCAGAAAAAAGTTATGAGGTAACGTACATAAAATAATAACATACAGTCGAATTAGTGAGTACCTCCTCCTTTTGACGTCGGTAGAAAATAAAGTCAAGCCACAACATTTCTAAGAGGGTGTCGGCAAGCAAGCAAGTATTGACTAAGCAAGATAGACTTATGTTGGTCTATATAATGGTTGAAACACGAATGGTTCACCCAGAAAAAGCTATGCGGTAACGTACATAAAAAAATAACATACAGTCGTATTATTGAGTACCTCCTCCTTTTGACGTCGGTAGAAAATAAAGTCAAGCCACAACATTTCTAGGAGGGTGTCGGCAAAACATGCAATTATTGACTAAGGAAGAGAGAATAGCATAGATAGCTGAAGCTATATTATGGTAATACGAATAGGTCGGCTCGACAAGAGAAGGCTCTCACAGTACACCGGCGTAAAGCTCAATGCTGCTGTTTTTCGTGTGGTGAGTGTATATTACCGAAGACCCCTTTTTACTGGAAACGAGGCATTCCATCTTAGTCTTCAGGGGTTACAACTCATCTGCATTTTGGTTCTTAATCGATGATTTTTGTAGTTTTTTTAGAGTTTTGTAGAGTTTTTAACAGTGGTAGAGCCACGCGGCAGCTTTTGCTGTCACACGGATGGGCCGGCTCGAACCGGGGTGGTACCACGACCTCACAGAAAACCAGCATGAAGTAGAGGTTTACCTCTGCGTTTCGCTTGGTAAGTGCAGGTGGCCAGAGGCCCTTTTTACTGGAAATAAGGCATTCCATCTTAGTCCTCACGGGTGACAACGCATCTACATTTTGATTTGTAATAGAGGATAGATGTAGATGTCTATGGGCCGCAGCAACCACTTACCATCAGGTGGACTGTGTGCTCGTTTGTCACACTTATCCTATAAAAAAAAAATTTAGTCACATCAGAAAGACTGTGTGCTCGTTTGTTATCCATAATCAATAAAAAAATCCGGATGCGTTGGCGGGCTTCTCGTTTGACGCTTGGCAAGCGGGTTGCCAACCGCTATTTTTTATTATTTTGAATTGTTATTAGGAGGACGCTGCTGCCCAACTCCTGTTTAATTTTCCCTATGTCGCCTCTTACGACACCCACGGGATGATATGGGATAGTGGATATTCTTACACCGCCACTATATAATTAAGAGGAGCACAGACTGATATCATTTTATTTATGAACTAGCTGTTCCCCGCGACTTCGCCCGCGTGTAATTTAGGGTTTTAATTATGTTGCGCGGGACCCTAATTATTTTTCTAAAATATAAGTAGCATAAGTTATATATTACATCAGCCATCTGCGAGTGAAAGTTCCGTTAAAATCGATCCAGCCGTTTCGGAGATTAGTCGGAAGAAACAAACAGACGGACAAACAGAGAGACAAACAAAAATTTTAAAAATGGTGTTTTGATTATACATAGGCTGCATCGGGAATGGAATATTTCCACTGTTCCTGTCATATTAAAATCTTTTTAATTGAAAACTCTTTGGTTTTAAAAATCGAATACCATTTATTTATTTAAAAAAAGATTCTCGGTCTTGTCACAAGATTTCGTCAAACTTGTTTAGTCGTTGAGAAAATGGATTTGAAGCGAGAAAATTCAAGAGCGATGATTTATTATGACTTTCGAAGTGGTTTAACACAAAAACAGTGTATTGACCGGATGATTTCTGCATTTGGTGATGAAGCCCTATCCAAAACCACAATTTATCGCTAGTTTGCTGAATTTCAACGTGGACGTGTCAAGCTCAGTGATGATCCCCGTCAAGGTCGTCCAAAAACTTCAGTCACCCAAGAAAACGTTGATGCTGTGCGTAAGCTGATTGAGGAAGATCGACATGTGACATACCGCGAAATTTAGGCAACTTTAGACATTGGTATGAGTCAAATACAAATAATCTTGCATGAACAATTAGGTGTAAAAAAGTTGTTTTCCCGATGGATACCGCATTCGCTCTGTGAAGAGCAAAAAGCAGCTCGCGTTACTTGGTGCGTCAGAACTCTCGAAAGATTCCACGCAGGATCCTCAAATGCTGTATACAACATCGTATCAGGTGACGAATCCTGGATATATGCGTACGAACCCGAAACAAAAAACCAGTCACGAGTTTGGGTGTTCGAAAATGAGTTAAAGCCAACAAAAATTGTTCGTTCACGGAGTGTTGCAAAAAAAATGGTGGCCACGTTTGACTCCAAAACCGGCCATGTTACAACTATTCCTCTTGAGGGACAAAGAACGGTTAATTTAGAATGGTATGCTAGCATTTGTTTGCCACAGGTCGTTTCTGAACTCCGTAAAGAGAACTGCAACCGCCGCATCATCCTCCATCACGACAATGCGAGTTCTCACACCGCACACAGAACAAAAGAGTTTTTAGAGCAAGAAAACATAGCATTATTAGACCATCCGTCGTACAGCCCCGACCTAAGCCCTAATGATTTCTATACTTTCCCTAAAGTAAAGAATAAATTGCATGGACAGAGATTTTCATCACCTGAAGAAGCTGTGGACGCCTACAAAACGGCCATTTTGGAGACCCCAACTTCCGAATGGAATGGTTGCTTCAATGATTGGTTCCATCGTATGGAAAAATGAGTCAAATTTCGCGGAGAATACTTCGAAAAGCAATAAATACATTTTTAAATAGTAATGTTGTGTCACTTCCTTGATTCCCGAAATTTTCAGTGCCGCCCTCGTAATTACCGTATATACTTTCATATGCATTTAGTAAAAAGCTGTTATTTTGATATTACAAACAGACACTTCAATTTTGTTTATTTGTATAGATAAGTCAACATTAATAAAATTAGCGTGTGAATCGGTGAAATATTCTTTGATTCCATCTGTTAATGTCCTTATCTAGCAGCTGGTATGCATGTGTTCAATTTGTATAGCGCATGGAGTCGACGTAGCCCACTTTCCTAATTATTTTATCGCACCATAATACTTGTTATAAACATATCGTGCAATGGGGTCATTGCCACCAGTTTCTTAACATCTATTCAAATAAATAAAATTGACGTGTCTGTAACGACAAAACAATAGCATTTTTACTAAATGCATATGAAAGTATATACCGTACTTATAACAAAAACAATTTTCTATCAGAAAAATAATTAGGGCATGGAACCCTAAAAAAATAAGTATATCCCATGAAATCCGATCGTAATAAATTATACGCGGGCGAAGTCGCGAGGAACAGCTAGTAACTAAATAATAACCATAGGATTTCATAATAAACATACGAACCATAGAATGGTCCTTCTAATGTTATATGAATTTTTTGTAGTAGTAGTTGGTGTGTTGTGTGTTGGTGATTTGCATCATTGGACGTAGTTATGCAAAAAGGATCCAACCCGCGATAAGTTAATTTGAGTTTATGATATATCTATACTTCAAATATCATAAACTCAAATTATCGGTATGGTATCTGTCTGTTTGTAATTTTTCTTCTTATTTGTGTTACTTTTGCTAAAATTGTTACATCACATAATAGTATAGACCACAAACATTATTTTTCAAGTCAACATTATTGACACAAACTCGGGTTGGATCCTTTTTGCATAACCACGTCCAATTTTTCTATAGACATGCCACCACTTTCAAATAAAGAGTACAGATGTGTTGACCCCTCTGTGGACTAAGATGGAATAACCTACAGCCTGTAATTAGGCTGTCTCTCTTCATCCTTCAGACTGGAACAGCTTCACTTCAACGGAAATTCAACAGAATATTTTCTACATCTATATCTATACAAATAAATAAAACTGAAGTGTTTGTTTGTAATGTCAAAATTACAGTTTTTGCCTAAATACATATAAAAGTATATACGGTATGTACTAATAATAAAAATACAATTTTTAAAGTTTTTGTCCGTCTGTCTGCCTGTTCGTTTGTCTGTCAGTTTGTTCCGGCTAAACTCTGAAACGGCTGGATCGATTTCGACATGATTTTCATTGGCAGATAGCTGATGTCACAAAGAATAACTTAGGCTAATTTTATATGAGAAAAATAATTATGGTTCCGCGAAAAATAAATGAAAACCCCCAAATAACACGCGGGCGAAGTCGCGGGGAACAGCTAGTCATATTATATGCAGGTTCTGTCAGTCAAAGTTACAACAAGCAACGGTCCACTAGTCTACTACTGTATATACTCGATAGAATGGCGAGCGTGTGTTATGATTTTCATTTAAAAATCTTGTATCTGGTATTTTAATGCTGTTGCCCCTAAAAATGAAAATCTGGTCTGGTGAGATTCTATCCAAAAGAGAGAAATATAGGCATTGATTCGGGAACACCACGGTAAAATTATTACTTTTTAAGTAACTGTAGTATTTTTAAGTGTGTAGTTAAGGATCCAGTTTGCAGAAATCTTAATTGCATTTGTAGTATTTAAAAAAAAAATAAAGAAACAAAAGAATGATCGTACCGCCTTAAAACTAAAGAAAAAAATTACAGCTACTCGAATTACACACGAATTGTCAGATGCAATGGACTTTTACTGTCGAGGAACATAAATCAAACAGCCAGTAATACCACCTTTTCCTCCACTTATGGATTTACGATCGACAAGCTCAAGCTTTGACTACTTTAAATTTGCATGCACATGAAAAGAATTCCGTTTTATTTTGTATGCAATAAAGTTCAAATTAAATTGCTTTTGAAATTAACTATTGAAGAGTTTGTTTTTTCTTGTCTGGTTGTAGATCAGAATGTGTTTGGTAAAACGAGACGGACTTTTGTTTTCGTCTAAAGTTTCAACGCTAAGGGAATGTTAGTAAATAGACATTACAACATTTAACTGCCAACTAAGCTATTTTTAACTCTATTTTGAAGATTTAAATAAAACACATTATAATATTTATCGGCTGTATTCCTTGAAAAATATATAACATTTGAAATTTTCAAAAACTACCAGTTTAACATAAAATTATTTTTAAATTGATAAATTAATTATTTTATAAATAGATCTGATAATATTTTAACTTAATATTAATTATTAACTTTAAATGATAATTTTGTATTATTGCAGAAAACGCCTGATATACGTACATCATGTTTTATTCAATTGAATTATTGATTACTAGTTCTACTAGAAAACTCGACTATAGACAAACAATCACTATACTAACTTTCGGGAAATGTCAAATGTTATCTATGAAATGCCATCCTGTCGACCCTCAGTGATTAATTGTTTTCTCAGGGTATCACGAATATAGGTCGTAAATTGAATCATATCAAATATATATATGTTACGAAATTTTTACATTCTTTGTTGTTTTGTAAAATAAATATAAATCTTTATTAAATTAAATAATTACTTTATTTCAAGTAAAAATACCTTATTTTACTCGATCAAATAAGCGTGAGTTAAATAAGAGATTTAATTCTAAACTAGTTGTTTTTAATTAAGCAAATTTCCGCGATAAGTCGGCAGCTTTATCTATTTGCCTGTCGCTCTATAACGTACACAATAACCGCGTAACCTTAAGATGAAACGCATCGGGTGAGTTCTGTGAAATTCGATCTAGACGACCTAAATTGTTTCGACAATTTACGTCGAATTCGAAGCGAGTTCAATGCGGTTAAAAGTTTAATTTACAGTCGTTGAAGTTTAGTCTTTCGATAGTCGTTTTAGGACTTATTTTGGACAGTTAAAATTAGTCGAATTACTCGTAATTGGTAATTGTAGTCAATGGGCATAAACAGAGACTATGTTGATTCTTTTTGATAATAATATAATGTAAATATATCCGTGTAGTGGCGATGTAAGAATATTCACTACCCCATATCGCCCCGTGGTGTCGTAAGAGGCGACAGAGGGAAACAAACCAGGAGATGGGCAGCAGAGTCTGCCTAATATTTTACTTTTTATTTATATTTTCTTGGGACAAAAAACAATTAGCTAGTACATATTAATGTATTAACAGGTACTTAACGTGTAACCCGGGCAGCAGCGTCTCTATAATATTTTTTTAACGTTCTCTATGATTTCACATACATAAATTTCACAAGGATAAACATCCAGACCCGGAACAATTATTTGTAGGCCATACAAATACATGTTCCGTGCGGGATTCGAACCCGCGGCCCTTAGCGTAGCAACCTACTGCTAAGCTACTGCGCCACTGAACCGTCTAATAATAACAACTAGAAAATTAAATACTGCGGTTGCCAACCGAATTGCCATGCGTGGCAACTATGGCAAATAGTCGCCTTATGAAACATTTACTATATAATTAAAAATTAAAAATTTTGTACAGCCGACTTCAATATAAGCGACTTCAATATAGGTTATTTAAGAATAACTTAATAACCATTGGTCTGACCTTGATCAAATTCATATGGGACCACACGTAAACTATCAGCTTTCATATAAAAAAAGAATCATCCAAATCGGTTCGCCCAGTACAAAGTTATGAGGTAACACACATAAAAAAGAACATACACTCGAATTGAGTACCGTCTCCTTTTTGGAAGTCGGCAGACTAGTAAAGTCATAATCGGTAGCAGTAATAGTTTAGGGTTAGAGTGCTCGCCTTAAACTTCATACTACTTAGAAATAGAGTTCGCTCCCCGTTGATGATGATAGACATCATCATTATATCATTACAGCCCTTCACAAGTCCACTTCTGACCATAGGCCTTCCCTAAGAAATGCCACAAAACACGATCCTGAGTCACAAGCATTCATTGACTTGCTGCATATTTTACCAGGTCGTTACTCTACGTGGTAGAGCCACGCTGCCGCTATACTGTGGTTGCAGCACGAATGGGTCGGCACGACCGGGATAGGACAATATACCAGCGTAAAATAGCAGCTTAATGCTGCTGTGTTTCTTATGGTGAGTGTAGAGAACCGGAGACTCGTTCTCCTGGAAACGAACTATTCCATCTCAGTCGTCAGGGGTGCATCTGCATTTTGATTCGTAATTGAGGATAAATGTAGATGTCTATGGGCCACAGCATCCACTTACCATCAGGTGGACTGTGTGCTCTTTTGTCATCCTTATTTTATAAGAAATACCTTTATGTAGTCCATTCCATAGAAATAGTTAATTGTAATTTACGTGCTGATTTATAATGGCCGATGCGGTATTCAATAAAACATTCACTTTTAAATCTACAATGCTAACACTGCTGGTTACATGCCTCTCATATCTGAGTTGTATATCAGGAAATAGTTTACTACGCTGTCTGATTTCGTGTTGGCGGACTTTGCATATCTGCGATAAATATATTTTTTTTATTTCTGTAGGCGAAGAAGAGAGAAGAAATCTTTCGCTTGCTCGCTGCTGAGAATGTATTCGTTAGATTTGCATACAGATACCCAGAAGCTGCAGTGACCACTTACCACCAGGACAAGTAGCAAATCAGTATAGTATGTTATAATAACGCAATAATTCTAAATTCGAAAACACTTCCAAACATGAACGACATAAAACGTTAGGATTTTCCGTGGTTTTCATACATGGTAGAGCCACGCTGCAGCCACAAGTATACTATTATTGTAGCCCGAATGGGTCGGCTCGACCGGGGAAGAGCGACGCTGCCACAAAATACCAGCGTAAAATAGCAGCTTATGTTGCTGTGTTTCGTATGGTGAGTGTATAGAACCGGAAACCCTTTTTACTGGAAACGAGGCATTGCATCTTAGTCCTCAGGGGTGATAACGCATCTGCGTTTTGATTCTTAATTGAGAATAAATGTAGATGTCTAGGGGCCACAGCATTCACTTACCATCAGGTGGATTGTGTGCTCGTTTGTCAATCATAATTTAAAAAAAAAAGATTTAAATCGTTTCGAATCAAAACAAGACTTAAAAACTGGATACGTGAGACTTTAATTGGTGTCAAAACAACAATGAACGATAAAGGAATAAAAAGCGTGTATCAGTTTTGGCGTTAAAAATGAATTATAACAAAAATGCGAACGCTAGAACGGCCTTGAGTATGATTAAGCATAACCGAACGTGTTACACCAAGATGTAAATAACCAATTTAATAGATACATATTTTTCAACTATGTTCTTTTTAAAATTTTTATTTTTAAAATAATTTAAATTAAACTAAAAATATGATTATCATGTTCCGATACTAAATATTTGTTTTAAAACATGAATGCCCTTGTCAAGTCAAAAATTGAAAAATTATGAAAATGATAAATTGCGAAGTGCGAGGCTACTAAGATAATATTAATTTTAGCAAGAAATAAAAAATTCCAAGACTACGTTGATTACGCAGTATGACAGAATTTTCATAGGATAAGGGTAACAAACGAGCACACAGTCCACCTGATGTTAAGTGGTTGATGTAGCCCATCCTCGATCACGAATCAAAATGCAGCTGTGTTATCACCCGTGGGGATAAAATGGTTCGGAGGCGCTTTCGTCACGCCACAACGAAATACATCCGCAGCCTAAATCGCGCTGTCAAAGTTTCGAACTAAAAGCAGTATATATACAATAGCTCCTAACTACCACTCGGAGCGTTGACCGCTCCCCGGGACTATCACCGTGCCCGGCGGAAGATCTCCCCTTTTCTTTTCATGGCCTTACTAGTGACCAACCGACGTGATGTGAACACGCAACCAACAACCTTGGGAATTTTGTTTTTATAGGATAAGGGTGACAAACGAGTACACAGTCCACCTGATGGTAAGCGGTTGCTGCGGCCCATAGACATCTACATCTATCCTCGTTTGCGAATCAAAATGCAGATGCGTTGCCACCCGTGAGGACTAAGATGGAATGCCTCATTTCCAGTAAAAAGGGCCTCCGGCCACCTGCACTCACCAAGCGAAACGCAGAGGTAAGAGCCTGTCCAGAAAGCGCGTTTTACGCGCGTATCCACTCGCGCGTAGGCACTCGCGCGTTCTCGAGATACTAGAGCTACATACATGCCGTCCAGATGCTCTCGCGCGTTACCTCACACGCGCGTAAAACGCTTGCAATGAGCGGGACTCTCGACTCGCTCGTTTTACGCGCGTGCGCCGCGCGAGTCGAGATACTCCGGCGCCATTGCTGCGTCCAGTACTACGCGCGTGTCCGTGGCGAGTGGACGTATTTGGTTCAAAATGGAGCGTGATAACTTTGACACGGAACTTTTTATTGACGAAATTGAGAAAAGGGTAGCTATATGGGATATGGAATCATCAGATTATTCTAATAGAATCATTAAACGTAGGAACTGGGAAGAAATAGTAGAAATTTTTTGTGAAGCTGGTGATTCCGAGGAGAAAAAAAAAACTTTAGGTAAGTAAATAATATTTTATTAAATAATAATATTCCTTGCACATATTTTACATTAATAAACTATATCATTTTATCTTGCCAAGGGAGTTTGTCTTCGTTAACAAAATAATCAGCAAATCTATCTCTTGTATTCAATGATCTCGCATTAGGCCTCACTGCCTCAGTGTTCAAATTAATCAGAGATGTTTCGTAAAGAGTGTGATCATACCTGTAGCCATCCCTTAACCTTACGTAGTTATGGAGAACACAACAAGCCTTAATGATATTTTCTGCAAATTCTATGTCTACATTCAACGGTCTATGAAATATTCTCCATTTATTTACTAAGATGCCAAAGCAACATTCAATGTAACGCCGGGCTCTGGATAAGCGATAGTTGAAAATTCTTTTTTTAGTTGTTAGAGATTTACCGCAATAAGGGCGCATTATATTTTCAGACAGACTAAACGCCTCATCTCCTACTATGACATGAGGTAAGGGGGTTGTATCTGTTTGCGATATTGGCTTTGGATCTGGGATATCTAAAGTTTTCTCGACAAGTTTTTTATATAAAATAGAGTCTCTAAAAATTGTGGAGTCATTACTTTTTCCATATGCGCCTATGTCCACTGCAATAAAACAATAATTTGCATCGCATACGGCCAACAAAACAGTTGAAAAGTAACTCTTATAGTTATAAAAAAGAGATCCAGAATCATTAGGTTTTATAATACGGATGTGCTTGCCGTCAATGGCGCCGATGCAATTTGGAAAATTTGTGTATTTTTGAAATTGTTTCGAAATTTCTTTCCATTCAGCCTTCGTTGGTTCTCTCATTACTATATTTTGCAGTTTGTTCCATATGACGTAACAGGTTTTCTGTACTATTTCGATAACTGTAGACTTTCCTAATCTGTAGGCATAATGCAGGTCCGCAAAATAACATCCTGTAGCCAAATATCTGAAAAGAAAGTTACATAAGAATTATTATTTTATTCTAATCTTTTTATTGTTTACAGGTACTTTATTGCAGAAGAAGTGGAAAGGGTTGCGTGATGGCTTTGTAAGAGAAATGAAGAAGAAGAAAACCACACCGTCTGGATCAGGAGCCTCCGGCAAAGCCAAATATATTTATTTTGAACGTTTGATGTTCCTCGAAAGATCGACACGGAATAAAAGAACTGAGAGCAACATCAACACCGCGTCTATTGCAGCTGAAGAACAAGAGTTTTCGGGCGATGGGGAAGATGTAATGAGACCTCCACGTAGTCAGGCGAAAAAGAAGAAAAACCTAAATGCGGCCGACGAAGAATTTCTCTCCATCATAAAAACAAATTTAGCATCTGGAAATCAGCCACAGACATCAAACCAAATGGAGTCAGATGATGACAAACTATTTTGTTTGTCCTTACACAAAGAGCTTCTTAAAGTACCAGAGGAAAACAGACTTCAAACAAAAATTGAATTAATGAAAGTACTTCAAGCTCAACAAGCTCTGTGTCTTAAACCTGCAGCTGCTCGTTCCGACTACCAACCTTCGACACAATGTCATTACCAAACAGGAATGACACAACGTGGACAGACAGATTATTTTGGAGAAACAGGATATACCGCAACAGACCCTTCAACATCTTCGTTTCCACCTGCAACCTTTTCGACTTACAATCGAGGTTATTGCACTGCGTCACGACCACCAAAGACGTCTAGCTACAAAAACCCATCACCGGCATCTACACAAGATTCCAATGAATCTGAATTAATGGAACTATACGATAATTAAATTAAATGTTAAGTACCTACCTATATTATATAAGAATGATTCCTAATTTTTGTTAATTTTGTTCAAATTCTTTATTTTTGTTAATTGGGTCTTAGTTTATAATTACTAAAGCAATAAAAAATATTACCTCAAAGTAATCACGAGTTTTTCTTCTGCAGAAACAGTATCCCGTACCACATAATTTTGACATGGAGTCAAATCTTCTTTGATAATTTCTAGTAAATCATCAAACGATGCTACTGACATCCGAAAGTAGTTGAAAAACTTTTCACTATATTCTCTGAGTTTTGGGTATAAAGTTATATACATACTATGCGTCATTCTGTCACGTAGAATGGGATGCACGTTAAATCGTCGACTTTCTCTTCGTTTACAACGTCTCCATCGACGGTATGCAAGCCACAACACAACCGCTGTAGCCGAGTCCATGTTTATAACTGACCAAATCCGTCTCATCTCATGCGCGCGTAAGAACGCGCGTGATTTCGCCGCATCTGGACGCAATACAAATCAAAACGCGCGAGTGGACGCGCGCGTAAATCGCGCTTTCTGGACAGGCTCTAAACCTCTACTTCACGCTGGTGTTCTGTGAGGTCGTGGTACCACCCTGGTTCGAGCCGGCCCATCCGTGCGACAGCAAAAGCTGCCGCGTAGCTCTACCACTGTCAAAATACTACAACTTTAAGCCTTCGTCATTATCCTCAAGAACCCCTACCATTCATTCATAAGAATCGCCTTCTGCAGTCTACCGGTAAGTAGAATGTAGACTCCCACTAGGTGAAGTATCGACCCGGTATCATCATGCAGGAAGTTAATGGATGCAGGTGGTTTAAAACCATGTATTTTAGTCAGCGCAATGCACAGAGTGTAACTCTAGCGTTCACTATTCGAAACGTTAACCTGTAGATCAGATTTTTGGTTCATCAATTTCATTATATTTTGCTTAGATTCTTTTATAGAATAAGGGTGACAAACAAGCACACAGTCCACCTGATGGTAAGTTAATGCCGTGGCCCATAGCCATCTACATTTATCCTCGAATATGAATGAAAACGGAGATGCGTTATCACCCCTGAGGACTAAGATGGAATGCCTTGTTTTCAGCAAAAAGGACTCCGATTCTCTACACTCAGCATACGAAACACAGAAGCATTAAACTGCTATTTTGCGCTGGTATTCTGTGAAAGCGTGGTCCTACCCCAGTCGAGCCAACCCATTGTGCTACAAGCATAATATACCTGTGTCTCTAGCACGTTTAAAGATAAATAGGCCCTGTGAAAATACTTCATTACTATGAACAAGCAGTAACAAATTTATGATCTGCTCGACCTTACACTGTAAGGTATGTCCATAAATTGTCTCCTATGCACACAATATTAATCAAAATTAATTATTTTAAGACCTGCATACCGAAACGAGCGTACAAAATAAAAATTTCAGTCAACAACGGGCGATTGCCAGCGATTTGAGCTCTATTCTTTTGTCATAAGAGCTAAGTCGATTTTTCGCAAAATTTTGGCAATCATCATTTGATAATTGAAGGTGCCCTGATAAGTCTCAAGTGACAAGATTAATGTGGAATCTAATACGCAATATATTTGTGGAAGCTTATTCATACATAATCCTAAATAACACAATGACCTTGGAAAATTTTATGCATTCTGACCTTGGATTAAAATGCATAATATATTATTATGTATTAAATAAGCGAAGAAAAACTGGTTTAATATAATTACAAGTACGCTGTGATGTCAGCTGCAAAAAAAACAAATAAGAAATCTGACGATTATCTTTATTTTGTTGCAAAATAAAGATAATCAGCTTTAAAAAAATACCATTACCCAATTTTTCCCCACATTTAGTTAGGGGTGGCGTTTTTTCAGCAAATTTATATGGAACCCTGAAACATTAACTATTTAATGAAAAAGAAATCTTTATAATCGGCACACAATTGACAAGATATCGTGTACGTAACATACAAAAAAGGAGGAAAAAATAAAACAGTTGTAATCAATTAAGCCTCCTCTTTCTAAAAGTTGGTTAAAAAGTAGGAAAAATTATCATGATCATAAAATTTCGTTTTCACAGAGTAGTTAAACATATAACTCGAACCGTATGTAATTCAAACTATCTTTATGTTGAAACAGCTTTTATAAATCGGTCAATTGTGAGTCGGACTCGCACATGAAGGGACCCGTACCATCTTACAAGAGTTAATACTATGTAGACTAAAAACACGTTTCTAGTAGCCCCCATAAATTATTAAATTTATTTTAAAAATTTGTTTATAAAGCGGCAACAGAAATACAGATTCTGTGAAAATTTCAACTGTCTACCTATTACGGGATCATGAGACACAGCCCGCTGACAGACAGACGGACGGACAGTGGAGGCTTAGTAATAGGATCCCCTCGGTTATCCTTTGGATACGGAACCTTAAAACGAGTTTCGCGTTTAAAAATAATCGCGTTTTTCTTTATCGATAAATAATAACACAGGCGGTCTAGATCAAATCAATTTACTAGGGGGTGGTACTCCTTTTCGCCTTCTGGGTGGTTATCAGCTCTTTTACCAATTTCTGCCACCAAGTAGCAGTGCGTACACTGCTGTGTTATCGTCTAAAGCAGCGATTCCCAAACAATTTTTGGCAAGAGACCCCTTTTCCAAAATAAACTGATAACTCACACCCCCATAACCAAATTAACTTTAAAAAACCTTTTTTTATATAGAATACGGGTGACAAACGAGCACACAGTCCACCTGATGGTAAGTGGTTGCTGTGGCCCATAGACATCTACATCTATCCTCGATTACGAATCAAAATGCAAATGAGTTGTCACCCATGAGGACTAAGATGGAATGCCTCTTTTCCAGTGCAAAGGGTCTCCGGTTCTCTACACTCACCATACGAAACACAGCAGCGTTAAGCTGCTATTTTATTAAGTGGCGAAGCTTGCGAAGACCCTTATTAAGTGGCGAAGCTTGCGAAGACACGATGTCTGTCCGTCTGTCCGTCTGTCCAACGATTATCTCGAGAACGGTTTCGAATTTTCAAATTCTGTTTTCAGCAATCGATTACTGATCACCCAGGCATCTGAACCTCCTATTTTGAAACTGATTGCTCAACGGCAACCGTTAGAAACCGCTACAAAGCTGATTGCTTCGCCACTTTGCTATGCTGTTAGCTTGCTAGGTTTATTATACATACAAACATTTGTTCCGTGCGGGATTCGAACCCGCGCCCCACAGCGCAGAAACCCACTGCTAAGCCACTGCGCCACGGAGCCGTCATCTTTAAGGATACCATTTTACAGGATAAAATGGGACGACATTATATTTTGTAACGTCATGTCGCGTCGTGCTATGCTAAATTATAATGTAAATAAATATCAATATACGTAAATAGAATCATGGTCGAAGTGGAATTTTGGCTAAAAAAATTTATATTGCCTTAAATTTATTTGAAAATGTTTATTTAATATATTTAGATTCAATATTTTTATAGGCACATGGCCAGCAGTGAAGGACTACGCCTCAAATCCAAATGTCATCACTGACTGCACGCTCTGGTTATACATTCTTGATAATCTATGGGGAAAAAAGGTTATCTAATGGCAGCCTAGTAACGGTAATTGAATTATAAGGTCCCATTAGATTGAGTGATGACCTGGTAAAAAATGCAGAAGTCGTTAGAAGCAGATGGCTCAGGACAGTGTTTTGTGGCGTTTCTTGGGGGAGGTCTATGTTCATCAGTGAATTTGGGAGCAGCTATAATGATGATGATGTTTATTGTTATATTATATTGGTATAAATATTAGTATATTGCTTTATATCTTTATAGGGTTCCGTACATGATGCATTTTATATGTGGTAGAACCATTCTGCAATTATATTAGTAGCATAGTTGTAGCACGAATGGGTCAGCTCGGCCGAGAAAGGACCACGCTCTCAAAGAATACCAACGTAAAATAGCAGCTTAACGCTGCTGTGTTTTGTATGGTGAGTTTAGAGAACTGGTGACCCTTTTTACTGGAAATGAGGCATTTTGTTTTAGTCCTCACGGGTGACAACGCACCTGCATTTCGATTTATAATAGAGAATAGATGTAGATGTCTATGGGCCTCAGCAACCACTTACCATCAGGTAGACTGTGTGCTCGTTTGTCACCCCTATCCTATAAAAAATGCGATCCTGCAGGCTAATAGCACAAATATTTGTAGAGCCAAGCAGCAGCCATATTATAGCTGAAGCAAAAATGGGTGGGCTCGACCGAGCAAAGACCACGCTCGCACATAATATCAATGTGAAATTTATCGCTCGATGTAACTCAAATACGAAATGTACCTGGTAGAGTCACAATACTACGAGTATATCGGCTTGGCCGGGGAAGAACCAAGCTTGCAGAGAATACCTGTGTAGTGTAAAATAGCGGCTTAATAATTCTGAGCTTCGTATGACGTTCGGAGACACTTGTTATAATTAACGAGGTATACCATCTTAGTCCTCAGGTGTGACAACGCATCTACAATTTGGTTTTTAATAGCTTACTACTATAAAATAACATCGAAAAATGAGGTTTACAATTTCAGTCAGTCTATCAATTCTAGCTTGCCACAGCAGCTGAAGTTCCCATGGGTTTTCATATTATTTTTTATGTATTTCCTCTACAGGTTGCATATTCAAATAGTTGCATGAAAATATACATTCAAAACACTCGTTACGGCTTGTTAAAGAAATCTAATAGCTCCACTAACAAATATTTACTCCCAAATTCCTAAGTGCCTAAGCTAGTGTTTGTTTGAACGTTCGTCTGATAGCAGTGTTAATAAAAAGGATTATCAGTGACCTTGGAGTTCCATTACAATGAGTATTTAGCCCAGTTTTTTTTTAATTCTGTGACAACTATTTTAGGACAGCTGTGGCGCCCGCGGGTCGCGGTTTCGAATCCCGCATGGATTAAGTATTTACATGGCCTACAAGAAATTGTCGCGGGTCTGGGTGCCCTTGTGCAATTTATATATGTTAATTACCTCCACGATACAGGGGAAATCCCCGAGTGAGGGTAACGTTTTTCTTTTTAGATTTTGACTGACGATCAAGTCAAAAATATCCGTAAGGTGCTTTATCTAATGCCGTAAGGCTATGTATTTATGAGAATTGAAGTGTTGTTTTTTATTAATGTGTCGTGAATGAGATTTTAATGATGATGATCAAAAATAACTACATATTTGTTCCATTTGCTGTAGAGACTAGAGACTATCGGTCCGTGGGGTCCACATGCGGTGAAGTGTATTTACGATTGGTCGTCGCTGATAATGATAACAGGACTAGTTATTTTTTCGCTCAGACGCAAGGTCCACTCAGCGAGGAAAAGCCAGCCAGCGTTCTGGATACTTTAAAAAAATACGTTACCTCCACACTAGGACATTCTCCTGTATCGTGGGGGCAGTTTACATACATAAATTTCACAAGGACAAACATCCAGACCCCGAACAATAATTTGTAGGCCATACAAATACGTCACGGGGCCGGATACTGCGGGAAGTGAGACCGTAAGGCTGGTTTCACAGCTGTACGGGAGACCCGTACGGGTAGCCCGTACGGGACTCCCGGAACGGAGACAGACGTGAGGCGCTGTAACATCGTTTCACAGCGACGCGGATGGTTCCGTACGGGACTCGCACCGCGTAGAACCCGTACAACACCACCCGTGTCCCGCACCCGGACCCCGTACATGCAGACGTGAGCGCACCGCTGCTCATTCATCGCTTCACAGCGATGCGGAGCGCCCGTGCTCCGTGAGTACAATCGAGATGAGTCGATTCATTGACACGGGATATTGTAGCAGCACGAAACATGTCTTGGTGTTTTATTCTGTTCTCCAACCTGGATAGTAGTTCATCAAAACTACTAATCGACATACGAAAATAATTTAAAAATTTGCGCGGATCGTTCCTAAGTTTATAGTTTAAGTTTTACAAATGCACTTTCGAAACATCTTGCTTCGATGATGGGATGTACCCATAGTCTCTTTCTCTTTCTCTGTCGTCGTCGTCTCTCACTAATTAAATAAATACCACGAATTTTTAATACGTCCGCATTCATTTTCATTTGCGACTGTCTTCCGCTAGCACCCGTATCGTATTAAACACTCGTTTCAGAGCACTGCGGGCGCTACCCGTACGGGTCTCCTGCATTACGGGCTACCCGTACGGGTCTCCCGTACAGCTGTGAAACCAGCCTAACAAGCTCTCTTTATTACCAAGTTTAAATATTTTATTAAACTAAAACTGTATAAAAAGGGTTATTATAATATAAATGAAAACATGGTTGATAACCCCTGGGAATGAGGTGGTCGCTTCCAAGCTGTTTCTAAAAATACTTTTTTTAAATAGTTTGTACAACCATTCATGTAAAATCCCCCTGGGTTTCTTGTTGGTTCTTCACAGGACATAGGGTTTTTTCGAACCAGTGGTAAAGTAAAAATAAAAAAATACTTTCATTAAGAATTACACATCTGAGCTATATTGAATAAAAATTATTCTATTCTGTTCTATGTTAATTTAAGATTTTACTTTCACTTTTTTAATATATTGCTTAGATTTTCTAGACTTCAAAAATGAGCCGGTACTCAATTCGACTGTATGATTTTTGTAATGTGTGTTATCTCATAACTTTTTATTGGGTGAACCGATTTTGATGATTCTTTTTTATTTGAAAGCTGGTACTTCACATGTAGTCCGAAATAAATTTGATCCAGGTCTGACCAATAGTTTTTGTGTTATTCTTAATAGTGTATATTGAAGTCGATTGTAGAAAATTTTAAATTTTTAATTATAATGTTATGTAAATAAATAATATTAAAATAATTTAAGTAATACAGTACTTGCTATAATTCAAACACTCACTACTTCAAACATCACAATTATATCTTAATCCCCACATTCCTCTTTACATTTTTTTCTCATGTTTCTAATCTGCGCTGGCGCCAACTCAATCTATGCTAACAAAACATTTAATGCGACTATCCGAAAAAAAAAATGAAGACAAATTTTGAACAGTTCATTGACCGTTTCAATTTTAGATTATAATAAAGTGAAACAATTTATGTGCGTAATAATTTTGAAAATTTTGGTAAATAAAGCTTATAATAACTCACATCGTCTCTTTTGTTTATAAAAGTGAAAACAATTGGGTTTTTATATTCTACGATTGCATTACAAATAAATCTGGCACATAGCTTTTTTGTCAAAGGTACTCGTAAATAGGAAATAGTACTTGTTTATATTATATACACAGAGTTATTTTGCAATAACCGGACAAATATGCAGAGAACGTTCAGAATAAGTAATATAGGCAAATGGTGAAGAAAAGTTAATTAAAAAAAATCTGAAATATTCTGTCCTTTTTATCTTTTAAATGCAAAATGCGTGGTAATTTATTATTTTAACTGATTTCACTGCGCACGCACACATTCGTAAGGGTCGATCAGTAGGCAAAAACGTTGTTGCCCATAAATCACATCCACTTTAGGAAAAAGCCGTGGCAGCTCAGATGGTTAGCGCTCGCTGTAAGCTTCACAGTACTCGAGCAATCCGAGTTCGATCCCTGTGGACACCAATGAAATTGTTAATTGCAATTTTAAGTGCTGATTTACCACGTGTTCAGCGGTGAAGGCAAACATCGAGAGGAAACCTGCATGTCTGAGAAAAATTAGAAAAAAATATTTCGGATACATGTGAAGTTCGCCAGTGTTGGCGCAATAAGGAAATGCCCGCCGCGCTGCCTCAAAGCACACTTGCCCTAAAATCCTCTCAGAAATGAGAGGAGGCCTGTGCCCAGCAGTGGGACGTAAATAGGCTGCAACTTTACTTTACTTTACTTTTACTTTAGGATAATTTCAAATAAAAGTAGAAACTTTATTTACTCGTATTTTCAAAAACTTCAATAACCGTATATCATTATTTATATATTTGAACTTATGTTTAAAATTTGGCTACTCTTTGAAAAATAACCCTATATATATATATATGTATGTATATATATATCTTTATTTGTCCCGTATGCATATACCATTCATCCGATAACAATGAAACTTAAATAAGACAATATGTGTTTGTTTGTTTGGTCGTTTTTTATGCGTATACATATTATCCGATAACGATAAAACTTTGGTGAATTGTTTTACGCGTGCCCACTAATATTTCGGACATAAAAGACATTGCATGCAATGGATGTCGAACATGGGTACCGGGTAGGTCGTATTAAACTGATATTTATTTACTCTCTATTTTTATTAAAGATTTTAAATAGGACAATGCTAAAAAACTGTGTGTACTATACCCTTATAATTAAGTTACCTGGTAGAGCCATTTTTTACGTGGTAGAACCATGTTTTACGTGGTAGAACCATGTTTTACGTGGTAGAACCATGCTTTACGTAGAAGAGCCACGTTTTACGTATTAGAGCCTCGCTGCAACTATATTAGTGGTACAGTTGCACGGAAGGGTCGGCTGGACCGGGAAAGGACCACGCTCTCACACAATCTGTGTTTTGTATGGTGATTATTGAGAACCGGAGAGCATTTTACTGGAAACGAGATATTCCATCTTAGTCCTCACGGGTGACAACGCATCTGCATTTTGATTCGTAATCGAGCATAGATGTAGATGTATATGGGCCACAGCGATCACTTACCATCAGGTGGACTACCAAGAACACCACTAACTCAACTGCTTCAACTAACCTAACCTGCCCAGATTGGTGATTTAGGGGGAAATCATGCAAGTCATGGTCGCCAGCTGGAAAAATATATTCAGCAATGGACTTATAAAGGCTGTTATTGTGATAGTACTATTGTCTTTTTCTTATCAACTCGCCGAAGTCTACAGCTGCACATGGACCTCCCACATTACATAGAGGATTTTAACAGTCGGATTGACGATCACATTATCAGACTGCTCGAAACTTTGACACTGCTCTCATCGACAGAGTGAACCCACAGTGTTTTACGTTTGGCATAAATTACATGTTATAACGCCATGAGAATTTTCTCTCTCTCCCATATTAGACTTTCACGGCACCCACGCGGTGATCAAGTTGAATTCTCTTACGTCGTACCCACACGGCAAGCTACTACGCTTGTCCTGCAGGAACGAATCTTATTAATAAACAATAAAATAATTTTAATGTAGTGTTGGTCTACAATATATATTCTCAAGGCTGGCTCAATAAATTGTATCACGTGGTACTATATTGGCTGCAGCACGCATGAGTCTGCTCTACCGTAGAAGAACCAGGGTTTCAATACCAGCGGGAAACAGCAAAATATGCTGCCTTGTTTCGCATGATGAGTAGGTACATAGGACCAGATACCCTTTTAACTGGTATCGGGCCAATCCGTCTTAGTCCTAAAGAGACAACGTATGTGTGATTCGAGAATAAATTTAGACATGTATGTGCCACGACCATTCACTTACCATCAGGTGAACTGTGTACTTCTTTATCAACTTTGTTCTTTAAATAAAATTTACCATCATTGTTTAAAAAATATGTCTCTGTCTATTAACTTCAAAGACTACAAATAATAATAAAAAATAATTAGACAACTATGATTATTATACCATATATGAAAAACCAATTTTTTTTTTTATAGGATAGGGTGACAAACGAGCACACAGTCCACCTGATGGTAAGTGGTTGCTGTGGCCCATAGACATCCACTTTTATCCTCGTTTGCGAATCAAAATGCAGATGCGTTGTCACCCGTGAGGGCTAAGATGGAATGCCTCTTTTCCAGTAAAAAGGGTCTCCGGTTCTCTACACTCACCATACGAAACACAGCATCATTAATGTGCTATTTTACGCTGGTATTCTGTGAGAGCGTGGTCCTTCCCCGGTCGAGCCGACCCATTCGTGCTACAACTGTACTATTAATATAGCTGCAGCTTGGCTCTAACAAATGCTTAAAAAAAGGAAACACCAACCAAAGAACTCGCGAAGATTCGTGGTAGGTCAGGGGCTAAGTGCTCGCTGTAAATTTCACAGTACGCGAGCAACCCGCGTTCGACGGTCGACTGCACAATGAAATTGTCAATTGCAATTTAAAGTGTTGATTTACCAGATACTCAGCGGTGAAGGTAACCATCGAGAGGAAACCTGCATGTGACCACACACATTGCGTATTGCAGTGCAGACCAGTTGCAGACCAAGGAAACCAGCAGTCACATGCTGGTTTCCTAGGTCACGTGCAGTTATAAAAATTTTGTAACCACTTTTATTGTTTGTGGAAAATTGACAATATACTTGCACCGATAGGCCACAACGCTGCATATCTGACAAATTAAAAAAAAATTCAAAGGAATGTGAAGTCCGCCAAAACGCTTTAGACATTTCCTTGCCCTGAAACCCTCTCAGAAACGAGAAAAGGTTTCAAAAAACTTTACTTATTTGTAGAAACTAATGAACGCTACTAATATAATAGACAATATTATTAATACTAACAGCAATTTTCAAATGTCATACTTTTATGAACGATTGTATCATCATTAGATTTATTATAAAATAAATGGCAACACTGACCTTGATATCAATAAAATCGATAAATTTACAATCAGAGAAAAACAAAATAATGGGGTTATGAATAATCGTGAAGATATGGATAAAAGAATTAATACAACTGAGCGTTTTTGCTGTTACGTCACTCGTATTTTGAATTCGGTCAAGTGTGCATTCAGCATAACATATCATTCGTAATTGGTCGTTCCACAACATAAAACAAATCATTTTCGTATGCGTATTATTATGTCTATTATATTCTCGTCTATTCTGCCTCGTTGGTCTAGTGGTTGTAGTAGTCCGACTGCTGATCATGAGGTCCCGGGTTCGAATCCCGAGTCGCGCCAAAAAATCGGTTATTGAGTTTTTCCATCAAGAAATTCTCAGTATCTGCCCGGAGTCAGGAATTTGGCGGTGTTTCACCCCCGTGCCTCGGAAAGCACGTAAAGCCGTTGGTCTTGCGCCTGATCTCTCTCCGGTCGTGTCGGTTTACCGTCCTATCGGGCTATTAGAGTGAGGGAATAGAGAGTGCACCTGTGCTTGCGCATACACTTGGGCACTATAATCCTGTCCTGCGCAGATGGCTAGTCTCCGTTGAGGCTGGCCGCCGTGGCCGAAATTCGGTCTGGAGGACATTATTATTATGTCTAATATCCGTTCAAGTTTCTTAATTAATATTTTATTATAGTTTAAAATAGATAAGAGAATGTGTACTGAGTAGTGGCAGTTTAAGAATATTCACTAACCCATCGTGCCGAGGGTGTCGTAAGAAGCGACAGAGGGAAAATGAATCAGGAGATGGGGTGCAGCATCTTCCTGATAGCAACTTAAAATAATAAAAAAACCGCATTTGCTAACCCGCTTGCCTGCAGCACTGCTATTTGGTGGCAGAAATAGGTTGCTTTTTATAAAACAAGTAGAAGGCCAGTTACGTGGGCTAAGCCCACTCAGGACATGTTATCTTTAAAATCACTGGTCAAAGACCTTTAGATTGATATAAAATAATAAGCAAAAAGTCCAAAGTCCAAAAGTCGCATCTCAGCTACTCAGCTGTCATTGTTAGTTGTGTTTAGATAAGGGTGACAAACGAGCACTTGATGGTAAGTGGATGCTGTGGCCTATATACACCTACATTTATTCTCAATTAAGAAACAAAATGCAAACGCGTTGTCGCCTATGAGGACTGAGATGGAATGCCTCGTTTCCAGTAAAAAGGGTCTCCGGTTATCTACACTCATGCTACGAAACACAGTAGTATTAAGGTCCTATTTTGTGCTGGTATACTGTGAGCGCGTGGTGCTACCTCGGTCGAGTCGACCCATTCGTGCTACAACCATAGTACAATGTACATATATATACATTTTGTACAAATCATGAAATGTTATCGAAGCGCATTCTATCGTTTAGAAACAAGTCGTTAAAACTGCAATATGGCCGTCTCAATTACCCCAGCAGCAGTACTCTATCGATAAAATAGCGAAAAAATCATTTTATCATACATAAAATACCTAACCATTAATTTTACAAACAAAATCTCTTCAGTTTTTAATAAAAAAAACTAAATTTTTACTTTTTTTTGAATCAGTTAAAACATTTACTAGCGGTTTTTTTTCAATGCAATTGAGTTTACCTTTGAGATTCTTGAAGGTTAACTTTAAATAAAAACTGAAGTGACAAACGAACTAACGGTCTACAGACACTACTTATCATCAAATAAGTGTCTACTGCAGTCCGTGGACACCTGCAACTTCAAATCAAGAACGATACTAATGCGCTGTCACCTCTGAGTCCTAAGGTGGAATGCTTCACAGCCTGTGATTATACTATCTCTCTATACCGTCGAGAAAGAAATTTGCTTTCCTGTTTCAAGTTCAAAGTCCATATCCAATCGAATTTAATACATTCTTAGGCTTATTAAATAGAATTTTGTCTGTTCGCTCTGCATAATTTATATGAATTGAATTCAATATGATAATATTTTGGATGAGCAAGACTTTTTTTATAACGCAAATGGAGGATGACTTCAATTTTTGTTTATATGTTTATAATGTGGCCAGTGCCTTTATATTGTGACTGGACTAGACTTGATAGGGTGACCTAAAGGTGTACTTCGGTGAATTCTACTGGAACTCCTCAAAGACTGAAACTAGGTGTGCCGAGTTTGGCCTCATTTTGTCAGTTATGATGAGACCTTACCTCTAGACTTGATAGAGTGACCTGAAGGTGAAAGAGCTTCTGAAGGATTTCAAGTACCGGTTTTCCACCCGCTTTCAGAAGCTCCACTGTAATTCCGTTCTCATCTTTGGCCTTGCCGTTTTTAAGTTGCTGGAGAGCCATTCTAAGTCGGATAAGACTTGCTCTTGGATCGTTACTCACACTTGAGTGTGGCTCAAATGATGATGTGTACAGCTGTCCATATAACCTCTCAATCTCACTCAAAATCTCAGGTGTCCCGGACGCGACGGTGCCACACTCGGTCTTCAGCTTAGACAGTTGGATCTTTCTGGCAGACAGATCTCTAGCGAAGACTTTGGAGCCCTACTGGTTTCGCTCGATCGCTTCTTCAATACGAGCAGTATTAAAGTTGTGTAAGTCTTGCCGCATGCATTTGGAGATCTGTCTGTTCAGTTGCCTGTATTCTGTCAAATCTACTAAAGACTGCAGCTTCATTTCCCATCTAACAGCCATGAGATTAAGAGTGTGATCGGAGAGTTTTTGTGTTCTTCTGCAGCGGGTCTTGCAAAACTTAGCTTCGACCGCACGGACAATTTCCACGAGCTTGTCATTCTTATCGTCCACTGCATTGCAATCTTCTAGGTAATGAAAACGGTTTAGTAGTTCGACTACTTTAAAATTTTACGTATAATCATGTTATACGTAATTTTTAATGCTCTTAAGGCACGCACAACTGGATTTACCGATAGTTTTTTATTTAAGTTTACAGCCAGTTTTAATCATTAGGGTACGATCATATTAACCATTCATATTGTGACTCATTGCCTAAAACTTTTCAAAAGACCGTAAACTGTTTTATGTACATGTAGTGTGGCAGCACCATTAAAATGAAAATAGTATTAAGTTCAGACTTTGCTTCATGGTTCAGAGAAACAGTATGTTTGTGTACACTTGTTATCTTGACCTAACAGTCGAGCAACTTAATAAACTTGAGCGGCTTCAAAATTATTGCATAAGGTTTATATTTGGGTTACGAAAGTATGACCATATATCCGAAATTCGCCATAAGCTCAAGTGGTTACCGATTCGCCTTCGCAGGAATACTCACATTCTTCATCTTCTTTACTGCATTCTGTTCAATCCGACCACTCCTTATTTGAAAGACCGATTTATATATTTAAGTAGTTTACACTCCTTACCTCTACGATCTCAAAATAATCTCCTTCTAAGTACTCCTAGACATTCCCCTTCCTTCTATTCTAATACTTTTACGGTTACCGCTATACGATTATGGAATTCTCTCCCGTTACATATTAAAGAATCTAAATCTCTTCCTATATTTAAAAATAAATTAAAACTTTATTACCTTTCCTCTTAAGTTACTACCTGTCGTCATTCACCTTTTTTCTTTTTTTTCCTTTAATCTCTTATGTTCTTCTATTTATCTTTCTATATTATATTCTGTACACCCCTTCCGCTATCTTTGAAAAATAATATCCTCTGCCCTAAGGTTGCCTGGAAGAGATCGCTGTTTTAGCGATAAGGCCGCCTGT
This sequence comes from Parnassius glacialis, assembly GCA_033319125.1. NCBI lineage: Eukaryota > Metazoa > Arthropoda > Insecta > Lepidoptera > Papilionidae > Parnassius > Parnassius glacialis. The sequence goes on from JAVANC010000014.1 coordinate 8,465,036, forward strand.
TGTACGAATGTCCCTTTAACTATATAAATTTTGTTATATGTTCCTTGGTGTACAATAAAGTATATTTTACTTTACTTTTACTTTATGTCGCAAATTATATATTTATTAGTTAATAACCTAAACGAATAATAATTTTAAAATTACTATTATTAATTCTCATAAACATATTTTTATTGTACGTCCGAAATGGACAAACGGTTGATACCTTTATAATTTTTAACATCAATAATTATTATACAAAGTTATTACAGTAAACAATTATCTTATACACCAGTTGAAACTGCGCCATCAGATCGGCCACTATAGGCTATTTTATAGAAGTTAGGGTGACAAACGAACCTACAGTCCACCTGATGATAAGTGGATACTGTGACCCATAAGCATCTACATCTATCCTTTACACTTACTTTACGAAACACGGCAGCATTATGCTGCTTTTTACGCTGGTACTCTGTGAGAGCGTGGTCAATTTCAGGCTGATCCGACCTATTCGTATTACTTTAAGAAAGTTATAGCATAACTCTAACACGTACAAAGACTGCAATAATACTACAGGTATAACCTCAAGGTGACATGTATCAGTTCAAATATTAAATGGATAATGAGTATCAATAATTTATGGATGATAATAACCCCTGGGAATGAGGTGATTGTTACAAAGCTATTTCTAATTTGTTTTGTGTGGTTGATTGTGATTACATGATTGTAAGCTGTTATTAAAAAAAAGTCCCGCTGGGTTTCTTGCTGGTTCTTTCATGGACAGAGGTTTTTTTCGAACCAGTGGTAATTAAACAAAAGAGTGACATTCAATAGGTATTATTTATAATCTATATTGTTTAAAAAAGTTTCTGTTTCAAATAATATCATTCATTATGTTGCTGTTAATTGATTAACAGGGCTCTGGCAAAGGACAATTTACCTTACTCCGAACCTTAATTAATAATAATAATTACACTGTTGGTGAAGAGCAGTACCAAGCTGGGTTCAGCTATGCGCTCACTAGCATGCCTGGTAGGATGGGCATTTATTTTAAATAAATGGCTTTTAACTTGATTTATTATTAGTAACTTATAACCTATGGAAAAGATAGGCTCTCGAATGGCAGCCTCATACTGGCATACATAGTGTTGTACCTCTAGATGAAGTATACAGGCTGTCGATGGATGCAGGTGACTTATGTCCGTGCTTTATGGCTATCTATAAGGGAGGCCTATTTTGAGCAGTGGACTTGATGCGCGTAATGATGGCAAGGACGCGTGGACTTATAAAGTTGATGGCTTGAGTGTGATATCGTCATTGTATTATTAATCTAATATATTATTGAGATCAATCAATAAATTCGCTTATTATGGCATAGCAACTCGAAAATGGACATAATAGAGATCTCCAGTCACGAGTCATGATTAATAGAACAGGTTTAGTCACGAAACGTTCCAGTTCAGATTTATGGATGCAGTTTTTCTAGCATCCAGTTTAGAAATAGTTTATCACATTTGTAATTTTTGGGTTATTTATTTAACATCCAATAAATAATTTCATTGCGAATTAATACTATATAACTATACTAAATTAGCAAAATGTCCGTTCATATAATTTTAATGAAAATATATTATAACGATTTAGGTAAATTCATTTTTTCAAATTTTTACACATGGCCTATCCATATTTTTTATGGAATAAGTGTGACAAACGAGCACACAGTCCACCTGATCGACATCTAATTTTATCCTCAACTAAGAATCAATATGCAGATGTGTTGTCACTCTTGACGATTAAAATGGAACACATCGTATCCAGTAAAATGGTCTGCTATTTTACTCTGGTATCATGTTCATATATGATTGCAACACGAACGAACCGGATCGACCGGGGAAGGACCACGTTCTCACAGAACACCAGCGCGACATAAATGCTTAATGCTGCTGTTTTTCGTGTAGTGAGTGTAGAAAAGCGAGCCTTTACTGGAAACGAGGCATCTGCATTTTGATTATTAATCGGGGATGTAAATGTCTATGAGTGACAGGATCTACTTATCATCGGGTTGACTTTAATTCTTCAATACACTAAGTTTAGCACCTACCTCTGAATGTGAAATTTGATTTATCATATTTAGCTTTTTCAAAGTAAGCATATCCCCTTTTTTAAGTTTTTATTGTTTGTCTACTTAAAAAACTTAAGTTAATGGACAAACATCCATCCAATAGTAAAATGTTAATTCTGTAATTTATTTACTTAGCTATATAAATAACACGTCATACTAACTTGTTTCTTCATCAAAAAAGGTTTTTTAAATTTATATACATTGATTACTGTAGAATATAATATATATATATGTCATTTGTATTTCGTGTAAATAATATCAGATACAATTTTCTTTGTCTTAGTAGGCCTACGTGGCCTACTAAGACAAAGAAAATTACACATATTTTTTATTTTACGACGATTTTAACACACGAATAAATTAGAATATATAATGTTGCGATTTTGCAGCACAAGATAGGATTACTGACATTTGAGTAAATAAAAATGTGATTTATAACAATGTTACCACTTTCCACCCATATATCTTTCTAAAAAAACTGTACATATATACCTATTGAATTGGCTAATATTTGTTGTAACTGTTAATTAATCCGCTTTCACCCATTTCATTTTTTTTTTATTAAAGGAGACACTGAGCATAACATGATACAGTACTATTATTTATTCTGTGCTGATACATAGTTTTTATTTTGCATTCATATAAGATGTACCTACTCGTATGGTGCCTTTAGCATCTTTCTTTGGTTAACGCCATACATAATTTAAACTCTAATACATCATTTAGAAAATCAATCAAAATATAAAATAAGAATCCCGTATGTCACGCAATCCAATAAAAAAGCGAAACTAGCTTTTTTTATAGGATAAGGTGACATACGAGCACACAGTCCACCTGATGGTAAATGGTTGCTGTGGCCCATAGACTATCTCTCTCTATATTGTCTCTCTATCTATATCGAATGAAAATGCAGATGCGTTGTCACCCGTGATGACTAAGATGGAATGCCTCGTTTCCAGTAAAAAGGTCTCCGGTTCTCTTCACTCACAATACGAAACAGTAGCTTTAAGCTGCTATTTTACGCTGGTATTTTGTGAGAGCGTGGTCCTTCCCCGTTCGAGCCGACCCATTCGTGCTACAACTACACTACAAATATAGCTGCAGCATATCTCTACCACATCTTTAAAAGTAATTTTTATTTGTTTTTTTTAAAGTATGCATACAGCTTAATAATTAATTTATTGCTCTTTACGAAAAGCGCTTTGTAAATAATACAAACATATATACAAACTATACACATAACGAAAGATTTAAATTGAAATGGAAACCGAGGCATAATTTAAAATTATACACTAACATCGAATTAAAGTAACCTTATAATTCAAAATACCAGGGTAGCATGAAAGGCTTAATAATAGTGCAAATGTTACGTACTCGTATTGTAGTTCCAGCTTTACGAGACGGTATTTGCGCCTTTGAAAATAGATGTTTGGCAAACATTTGATTTTATTGGCAGTTGTCAACGAGATCTGAGGACTTCATGGCTTCCGATAGATGACGGTCTGGGCATCTCAACCTCGTTTACGTCAGACGTAAAATACCAATAACGGCGACGAACGGTAGCGTAAAAGGTGCAAGACTTCAGTGAAAAATCCACACTAAAACGGGAGGAACTCATGTCTGATGTCTAGCAGTGGACTTAGAAGAAAGAAGAAGTTAGAAATAATTTCTGTTTGTCTTTATGTTCATGTCTGGATGTATATCCTTGAGAAATTTATGCATGTACACTGACCCCACGATACAGGAGAAAATCCTAGTGTAGTGTACCTAACGTCTTTTTAAGAAAGCAAAATCAAACGGATTTTATACTCATTCTTTTTGTCTATACAAAAAGAATAAGTAAAAAATGATATACATCCTTCTCTTTTTTTCTATAAAAAAAGAGAAGGATGTATCACAGTATCCTACTACCAACATTTGTGGAATGAAATAATTTGAATATACAGATAAGAGATTAAAGAAATGTGTAAATAAATAATACTGCAAAAATATTTGTAAAATGGTCTAGAAACAAGACAGTACGTAAGCAAGTTCTGAGGTAATAAACATAAAAAGACAGTCGAATTGAGAACCTCCTGCTTTTTTTGAAGGCGGTTGAAAATAAACTATATTGAACAAAATATTCTATTCTAGATTTCTAGATCCTACTCATTTCTGAGTTATAGTTTTGGTATATCCCTAGGTGTGATATCCTAATAAACTAGTTTGCTCATAGGTTAAAAAATTTGTATTGCTTACCACCCATATACTTATTTTAATATAGTTGTAAAGCATATAAAATTGTTTTCCAATTAAATTTATTTCTTGCAATTATTCGCAATTAACAACTTCTCTGTCACTTTTAATGGAGTTAACGCGAAGTGAACAACCGATAAGTGGGAGGAATTACGATATCGTTATTCCTGTAATTGCAATTACAGCATTGCAATGTTGCTCACAATCACTACTTCATAAGTAGTTTCCACATCAGCTCCGTGGCACAGTGGCGTTTGGTTGCGCCGCTACAGAACCGCGGGTTCGAATCCCACACGAAACAAGTGTCACCACGCCTACAAGTAATTGTTCGAATATTTGTCCTCGTGTTATTTATATGTAAACCACCTCCACGATACAGGAGAATATCCTACTCCGGGAGTTACGGTTAAAAACAACAGAATCATCTAAAGTAAACTTACAGCCTATATACGTATGACTGCTGAGTACAGGTATCTGTAGTTCTAGGAGGGCTTAGAAATATAGAGACCTGTAAGCAAGAAAATGTCCAACGTGCTGCCCTAGTTCGATGCCCTAATAGAGCTGGTTGTAGATATCACGTCTTCGAATTATTTTTAATTTTTCAGACTTACCTGGTTCTTCACTATGTTTTTTTTTAAATAAAACTAGTTTTACGAATTCTTGACGTGTTATGACGTTTCGAGTACTTTACAGCACCCATGGTCACGGGGGGACTGAGGTGTTTGACGTCCCGATGTCATAGTTAACCACGGCCACCTCCATATTAAAAATTATTAATTTTTGTTCCGATCTACGCAGTACGAACTTACAGTAACTTGAAGTGTTGCAGTTGTATGCTTGGGTTGGGATTTAATTTCATTAATTATAGTATCCCAAGCAGATGGTAGCACCCAGCCATCTTCTCTCAACAAAACCGTAGGATTTATCTGCCTAGCAGTACGCCTGGGTAGGTACAACCCTCTTACCTATTACTGCCGCTAAATCGCAGTGCTTTCACTGCTGGGTTCCCGTCTGAATGATATAGAGAACCAATATAGTTACAGAATGTCAGGCATTCCATCTTAGTCCTCAAAGGTGAACAAGCACCTGTGGTCTTCTTTCTTTGAAGTTGGCTGCAGATGTCTATAGACTGCAGTAGGCACTTACAATCAGGTGGACTGTAATGGATGCCATACACGATCGAGTTTACCGTCAAGTTTGCACCGTGCTTGAAGCAGCTTCAAGTTTGCAGTGCATCCATATAGACCACTCACGTTCAAGTTCACCGTCAAGTTCGCATGATGCCGCATCAGTTGAAACCATGGCGTCTCTTGCTTATTTTCCACGGCTACCGTCATGCATACTTGACCGCTCATACACACGTTCAAGTTTGCATGAAGCTGCAAGCTTGATCAAGTCGGCAGAATCGAAATTCAATTTTTGCTTCAAGTAGACTTGTCATGCACACTGATAGCCATACACCGTCAAGTTTACCGGATGCCGCTTCAAGCGCGCTGCAAACTTGACGGTAAACTAGATCGTGTATGGTATCTTCGATTTTATAAAAAAAACATACCACACTAAAACTGATGCAGGTTTCATATCAGACGATTCTTTAACGCAGCATTGCATTTATCGGTAACTTAGCCCAGGTTGCCGATAAATGTAATTATGAGCGGATGATTACCGATTTTCGGTTATTGTCGAGGTCGATTTACATCTAAATATAAAGTATAAACTAATTGTCTCTTATTATCTTAAAGCCTTAGGAATAATGTAATAAATCAGTACATTAAATATGCGTATATCGTGCAGCTTCTAGATCATGGCACCATATACGGTAGAATAACTTTTGAGTAATTGTGTAAATCTATTATTGCATTAATAGTTCAATTACATGATACTAGTTTATTATACATAACACAAGTTCAGTATTTATCGGCTACTGGTTAAGTGTCATAAAATTACACTTTCAAATATTACTGATTAGCTGCCATTAAAGGCAAAGGATATTCCATAAGGTAATAATATTTAAAATGTAAAAATTCATGTTTGTTTATTCGTATTTTATACACTGCAATACAGTTCATCAGATTGCGGTAAAACTTTGTCAACTTATTGCTTACACTGTCGCGAAGGTTATAGGCATAGTACAATTAACTTACAATAGATGGCGTGCGTATTGTACCAACAAATTTATTTGAAAGTTATTGTATAGATCATTCAATTTCAATAAGCTCAAACAATATAATTCGTAGATGTAGACGTCTATGAGCCCAGCAATCACTTACCATCAGGTGGACTGTGTGCTTGCTTGTCACCCTATTTTGTAAAAAAATATTCTAAATTGTAGATAGTTGTAGATATCTAAATAAAATTTTAAAAAATCACGCTGGTGTTTTTAGGGGTTTCCCCGGTTGAGCTTGAGTCAACTCATTCGTGGTACAACGACATAAATAAATTATTATTTATCTATAAGCAATCGATAGGGTATCACTGGTATCACTATAGATCCCATATCAATGAACGCTTAACGGTTCTTATACTTGAATGCACCTCACCACATATTAAATTCCTTACGATCTGGGATGAATTTCCACATGTTCGTAGGTCGTGTGATTGTGTTTTTTTTATATTAGAAACATAATAAAATGTGATATTTTGGTACAGTGGCCAAATAATGTGGATATTCACTTAATTTAGTGGTGTAACTAACTAACTACTGAGTGGAGCTATGTTTGAATCATAGACAGAAATTTTATATTACTAGGGGTGCATAATTCCAGTGAGACTTTTTGACCAAGTTGTCATTAAGTACAGGCGTTTAATTGATAAATTTATTAGCATAAAGCTAAGGCATAAAGTCATCTATGTGTATTATAAAATAATATACATAATCTTATAATCGTGACCCATCAGTGGTTACACTTGATTTCAGGGCCAGAAATTGATAAAAAGGTGGTACCTACTTAGACAGACTTTTAGGCAGAAAAAAGCCCAGAATAAATTCTAAAAGCTTTTGACGATATCTGCTTAAAAACTGGCCGTTATTTTATCAAACCAGCTGCGTTTTTTTATATTTTTTAAAGAACTTTTTGTTGAACCTCTACCTCTAACATCTCTCTGTCTCTCCGTTTGAGCTGTAGAGCGTTCTCCGTACAAAACAAACACTCCTCTTTGTATTATACAACTCGGTTAAGTTTGTAACTCTCGTCGATGACGTCATATCGGTGCCTTGCTACGGTTTGCAAAAAAGGCGTCACTTTGAAACATGTACTTTACACACATTTCATTAGCCTATTTAAATACATTTCAACTTGTTTAATTTAAATTATCTACATGCCACTGGGAAGCGATAGAGGTGTCTCATTTCAGTGAGGTGCAAACTTAGCTCAACCGAGGTATAATCACAGAAATAACATACTGTTCTGAGTAAGTTGAGTACAGTTCTCCGGCCACTCAAATTGTTTACCAAGCGCCTCGCACAACACTCTGTACTCGGGCATAAGTGGCGTTTATGAGTGACAAGCGTGAAGCGAGGCTTCTCTTGAGTGGCAGTTACTCAAAATGCAGATGTCATCTACTCAGGCTAGGTTTACTTAGGTAGGTTAACCTTACCGTTACCGTTACAGCCTATTAAAGAATATTTTGATACTAAATTCGTACCAATTCTCATAATATCTACACCAATACACATCCCATAGCTGAGCACAGCCAACCTCTAATTTTTGAGAGGGTTATGAAACAAATAATCCGCTGCGCGACTGGTAAATTTCATAAGTTCTTTTTTTATAGGATAGGGTGACGAACGAGCACACAGTCTACCTGATTTTAAGTGGTTGCTGTGGCCCATAGACATCTACATCTATCCTCGTTTGTGAATCAAATTGCAGATGCGTTGTCACCCGTGAGGACTAAGATGAAATGCCACTTTTTCAGTAGAAAGGGTCTCCGATTCTCTACACTCACCATACGAAACACAGCAGTGTTAAGCTGATATTTTACGTTGGTATTCTGTGAGAGCGTGGTCCTTACCCGGTCGAGCCGACCCATTCGTGCTACAACTATACTACTAATATATAGCTGTAGCATGGCTCTACCACGTATAATTCCTCAAAGTACTTGTTTTTTGAAATTGTTAAATCAGCATTTTAAATAGCAACTGACAATTTTTCATTGGTATCTGCGGGAATCGAACCCGGGTGGCTCGCGCACTGTGAATTTACTTCAAGCGCTTAGCCCAAGGGCTACCAAAACATCACAAAATAACAAAAATACAGCTTAAATTGTTAGCAAGGGACATCCTGCTGCGTCAGTCAGATAAAACCTGTCTAAGAAGCGATGCTAAAAAGATCACAAAATCTTTTTGCGACGAAAGGAGAAACTTGCAGTTTTATTTTTAGACGCGGCTATACTTTCTCGGGATTTTAAAATGAAGCCTAGCGAGATCAAGATCAAGTTTATCTCATCTGTACTGTTGTCAAATCTCTCAAACTTCACACTTTTAAATTATTTAAGATGGTTTTAATACGATTAATTATTCCAACACATTTGACTTGATATGTTCTTATTTTCAGCTTTTTTAATTATTTTTTTTACTATTCTAAGCCAGTACTTGACATCTATATAATATATATCTATATACTATACTACATAATATATTCCTTCAGATCGTAAATGGTGACGCATTTGTAGATAGTAAAGCGAAATAATTAAATAAATAATAACTTTTTATGCGTAAATTAAGTAAAAAAATATGAGATTGAAATTTCAAATGTTTATTTTTTTTCCTGTTGTTTAATGTTATCACATAACGTATAACGCTAAAGTATATTTTAGGCCTTAAAACCTAAACAAGTTTATCCAAAACATTAACCCACTTAAAAGCAAAACTTTAAGTGGGAGGAAATTTGTTGCAACTGCACTGTAAAATAATTAACTTGAATAAATACTTGCAAATTATGTAAATAATGCTTTACTTACGTGTTCGCCATGACAGCTTTTGCTAACACTAACTAAGCACAGCTAAAGGGATTAAAAATGTCAGCTAATGCTAATAAGATCTATACAAATGTCAATTTTGTTCAGTTCAAATAATTCTTAAACACAGTGTCCTCTAACAAAATTTCGTATGTATTTATCATCTGCCCATTGTTCACGAAGTATAAAAAAGAAACACTGGCAGTTTAAATTCAATTTATGGAAAAAATTGGACTGTCACTTTTGAATTTCGAATTAGGCGCGCGCGGCAATCTGTCCTTCAAGCGCGAGAGCGTCTACCGTCTATTCCGTATGACCGCCGCAATCAAACTGTGTTTCGCGCCATCCACCACCTGATTTAATATACCGCGAAAATATAATATACACATATGCTTAATATCATATCCGTTTCAATATAGACAAATAAGAACGAAGTGTCTGTCTGTTATATGCACGTTGTTTTTACGTGGTAGAGCCATACTGCAGCTATATTAGTAGTATAGTTGTAGCACGAATGGGTCGGCTCGACTGGAGAAGGACCACGCTCTCACAGAATATCAGCGTAAAATAGCAGCTTAACGCTGCTGTGTTGCGTATGGTGAGTGTAGAGAACCGGAAACCCTTTTTACTGGACACGAGGCATACTATCTTAGTCCTCACGGGTGACAACGCATCTACATTTTGATTCGTAATCGAGGATAGATGTAGATGTCTATGAGCCACAGCAACCACTTACCGTCAGGTGGACTGTGTGCTCCTTTGTCAGCCTTATACAATAAAAAAAGTAATTTATGCGACACATTCAGCTCGCCGAATTATTATGTTTACTACCTGGGATGTTAAAGTCAGTCTACATGCTTATTTATCTATTTATCAATAGGAATTTAACGACGGTTAAAGTATGGTAGCAGTGTAATACAATCCCACCCACAATTCTGTTGCCTAGACAATTATTTTTCACATGACGAATAAACAAATAAACAAAAGGAAATATACAGCGGTTATATGTGGCAACTACACACTATAACAAATATTATGTTAATTATATAAAGTATCCTATGTATAATAATTAAAATACTTATTTTGTTGACGCACTGGCTTCATTACTAGAATTCTATACAAAAACCAGAAATAAAAGAGAGAGAGAGAGAAAGAGAAAGAAGTCTGAGCTGGACTGGATTATAGTGCACATGGACACTCCATATTCTCTCATTCTTATAGTCTGATGGTAATCTGGTACATGACTAGAGAGCACGACGCATCCGAGACACGGAGGTAGGGTTGCCTGATGGTCGGGATTCGTCTGGATTCTCCCGACATTTTAAATAATCTCCAGACTCCCGACAAAACTCAAAATCTCCATACAACTTTGAAGTAAATTTTTTAAATTTTAAAACTTTTCTTAATACTACTAAGGAGTCCAAATTGGTGGACTATAGTAAACTCCAAAGACAACACGTCGCAACCTAAAAATTTAATGTATATGAACTTAAATTAGTTTTGTTTACAGTACTTTTTGTGGCCTCTTAATTAAACAAAATTTACATTTTATTTTTCATGTTTATTTCCCCCGACAACAGCCCCAAAATTCCAACGTTTTCAAAATTTGTCCAGATATTTCGGTCTTCCGATATGGCAAACCTACACGGGGGTGACACCGCCACCTTCCTAATTTCGACCACTAGACCAACGTGGCAATAGTTTTTTTATATAATATTAGACCGGTAAATGAACTAATATTCCAAAAGAAAAAGGCGGGCAACGCACCTGCAATTCCCTGGTGTTGCACTTGTTTATGGACGACGGTAGTCAGTACCATCAGGTGAGCCGCGTGCTCATTTGCCTCCCCCCCCCCCCTTCTACAAAAAGGACGATAATATTTAGCTACTGCCTATTACCCTTGTGGACTAACATGTAATGCCTCGTGGCTTATAATCATACTGGATCTTACTCTTTAAACCGAAGACAAAAGTGAGAGGATCCAGTGTTGCTTGGCTTAAATGTGCGTTCTTAACAAACTTAAGAGGATTGAATAAGGACTCCTAAGCACAACGTATTTGACCTACAACAAGTGGTAAAATTAAACATTTTGTACAACCGAATTCAATATAATTTAGTAAGAATAACTCAAAAACTACTAGTCAGACCTTGATAAAATTTATATGTGACCACATGAGAAGCAGCAACTTTCAAATAAAAATATAATTATCGAAATTGGTCTACATTGGAAAAAGTTATGAGGTAACACACATAAAAAAGATATAAAGTCGAATTGAGTATCTCCTCCTTTTTGAAGTTGGTAAATACTTAAATTTTCCGGGTGTAGCTCCTTATCCATGTGCAAATTATGTATTTAAAACGCCTCCACTACACTTGAGGAATTTCTAGAGCAGAGAGATAACGTTTTAAAAATGAAAAATAATACTTTAATTACACTTAAGAAATATTTTTAACTTGCATACCTTTACTCTAAGGTTTTATTTAAAAACCTAAATTAAAAACAAATTAAATCACATAAATCGACCCAATAAAAATCTAGTCTTTTTTATCTTCTTCTGTTATCTTTAAGTACACTACTTTATAGAGCCTTTTCAAGAATACGCACTATATGACGAAAAGTTTGCTAATAACTTTACTGGGCAGGCGGTTTGGAATCCCTATTAGCACAAGCGTACTCTCCGTCGTAGAACATAATCATACATAGCAGTGCTTTAAACTGCCATGTTCCGATCTAAAGGGTAGGTATATAGCATAGACATAGAATATAATTAGAGAGACAGTATTACTACAGGCAGTGACTGACATTCAGAGGTGACAACATATCTGCAGCGTTCCTTATTTGAAATTGGTAAGTTCGTTTGTCTCTTCCAAAGAGTATATAATCACTACGTATAGCCATTTCGTGTTATTAAAAAAAATAGAGCAGAGACACACAGTGTAGTCTGTAGTAGTAAGTATCTACGTGTGGCAAACATTACAACTTTGAAAGCTCTATGAAGTGTAAAAATAGAAATGAAATTAAAACGGCTGCTCTTTTTTTTATTAAAATGTTAACAGTTCATGTAGATACATGTATCTATGTACTTATGTATCAGCCCAGCGTAGCGATCAATAATTCCATTATAAATGTAAAACTTAAAACTTTGTCTTTCAGTCACACCTGAATGGATTGATCGTGGACGAATTCTGATGATAATTGGCATAGAAGTCACTTATGTCAGGACATAAGTCACTTTTTATAAAAAAAATATTACTATAGTTTAATTTACGCCCAGCAACGTAGGCGAGTAACAGCTTGTATCAAATAACATTATAGTTTCCTCCAACTGTCAATTTCCACAGTGACAGATTACAATAATTAATTATTTCCATGAAAATTGAACCTTGGTCTGTTTTCTAAAATTGATTTGACGTGAACAAAATTACAGGTGTCTTGTGAATATGTTTGAACTGGAGGTAACGTCTCGATTTTAAAACATGATTCATGAATGATGAATCTATACGTCACATAAGTTTACTCATAGCAGCAAATTCAAGAGATAACGCATACTGAATGTCATTTGTAGCCAAATCACGCCTTACAATATTCGGAATTACTGACAGCTAAGAATGCATCTTTAAAAATAATGTATTATTATTAAAAAACAAAATTCAGTTTTAAAAATAATAACACACACTTTTTAGATAATAATCGGTACTTACGTTGAACAGGTAGTTTTTTTTTCTTAATATTGTTTTTTTATTGTATTTTTTTTAGGATAGGGTGACAAACGAGCACACAGTCCACCTGATGGTAAGTGGTTGCTGTGGCCCATAGACGTCTACATCTATCTTCGATTACGAATCAAAAAGCAGATGCGTTGTCACCCGTGGGGACTAAGATGAAATGCCTCGTTTCCAGTAAAAAGGGTCTCCGGTTCTCTACACTCACCATACGAAATACAGCAGCATTAAGCTGCTATTTTACGCTGGTATTCTGTGAGAGCGTGGTCCTTCCCCGGTCGATCCGACCCATTCGTGCTACAACCACATTATAGCTACACCATGGCTCTACCACGTATAAATATAATTATAGAAGTCAATATAATATGCATATTATATTAAATAATTTTGCCTGCCTTTAACGAAATATAATTCAAGTATCCGAGTGATGGTAAATGAAACTGCGCAGTTAGTCAAGCTGACTTTCTACAATCAATGACAATAAAAGACAACCTTAAGTTATGTGACAGTCAAGTAATTTAACGATGCTATCATTAATTTTTATAGTTTTCTATTAACGTTATAGATTGAAGAAAATGGTTGAAAATAGTTATATATCACTTTACCAAAGTACTCGTATTCTAATTATGTGACAAATATTCATGTCTTACAAGACTAAAACCAAAGATGGATATGAAGAATAAATTTAAATAAATAAATATTTTTTATTGATATACTAGCTGGTACCCAGCGCGTTGCAGCCGCAGAAGAAATAATTGTGGAAATATTGTTTTAAATTTGGAATAGGTATTCTTTAAATTATAAATGATAAAACATTCATTGAAGTTTAATGATACATAACTTTCAAATAATAGTAAACTTTCAAATAATTTTATACGTGGTAGAGCCATGCTGCAGCTATATTAGTAGTATAGTTGTAGCACGAATGGGTCGGCTCGACCGGGGAAGGACCACGCTCTCACAGAATACCAGCGTAAAATAGCGGCTTAACACCGCTGTGTTTCGTATGGTGAGTGTAGAGAACCGGAGACCCTGTTTACTGGAAACGAGATATCCCATCTAGAGGACTAAGGTCCTCACGGGTAACAACGCAACTGCATTTTGATTCTTTATTGAGAATGGATGTAGATGTCTGTGGGTCACAGCAACCACTTGCCATCGGGTGAGCTGTGTGCTCGTTTGTCACCCTATCCTATAAAGAAAAATTCGCACTGTACTATGCAGTAAAATTTTTACCGCAATCTGATGAACGGTATGGTAGAATTAAATGATTTAAGAGCTTAGGGAATTATTAGTTATAATACGGAAACCTTTAACGACTCTATCAGTCCTGATAGTCAGTATATGCACTCTTCTAAAAATGTATGTATAGTAACAAGATACCGAGATATTTACATATATCACCGTTGGCACGAAATTATTAATTTCAATTGTTTTGGCTGATTATTTACTCCGTCCTCTGTGATAAACATAAACCTACGTATATGTCTTAAAATAGAACTACGTGAGTAGAAGCATATCAATAGTATTTTTCTACCGACTTCCAAAAATGAGACGGTACTCAATTCGACTGTATGTTTTTTTATGTGTGTTACCTCATAACTTTTTACTGGGTGAACCAATTTCGATGATTCTTTTTATAATTGAAAGCTGATACTTCTCGTATGGTCTCATATGAATTTGATCAAGGTCAGAACAGTTATTGAGTTATTCTTAATAACTTATATTGAAGTCGGCTGTACAAAATTTTTAATTTTTAATTATTTAAAACACAATTTAGGGTTTATAAGAGATGTTAACCCTGAGGACTAAAATGTTTCGTTATCAGTTATAGTATAAGTTTCTATAATTTCCATCTCTAGTCTTAAGAAATACAGTAGCATTATACTGATATTTTAGGCTGGTATTATTTATTTATTTATTTTTCAAACGTTACCTCCACAGTAGTATTTTCTCCCGTATCGTAAGGACAGTTTACATTTATTAATTTCACAAGGACAAACATCAATGCTGTAAGAACCTGATCTTTACTTGTTAAACTAAGTCGTTGTTACACCGCAGTCATAATACAGCTGCAGATTCGCATCAGATAAAAATAAGTGATGATTAAAACATGATTGATGATATATGAATACATCACACGATTACAAAGAGTATATAAATCACTAAGTTTAGACCAGTTTATATGTGTACTATAAGAATCTATATTTAGTCTATCATCACTCATGCCGTTGATTTTTTTTTATTTCCTGCCAGCTTAAATAACAAAGTTTAGAGTCAGTGCATTTCGTATGGCTAACTTAAATAATGTAATTGCATATCACAGACGTTTTCTAAGCTTGATTGAGAGTAACTCCGAGTAAGGAATTTAAATGAACAAAACTGGACCTGACTCCCGATTAGCATGGATATTACTTTATGAGAGTTATAACATTGAATACCTTTTTAGAATGAAACAAATTTGTATTTTAATACGTAGTCTCTACAAATGACATATTTAATTTAAGGACCGTTGTAATTCTAATTTATAAATGTGATATATTTAAATAATATTAACATAAAAAAGAATTTTTTAAGTAGTAAAAATGTGAGATATGTACTACTGTATATTAATTTAAAAAAAAATTCTATTGTTTCTTACTCAACAATTTAAGAATACTGTTCGTTCATTCATTAAACCCTATTAAAAGTCCACTGCTGAACATAGGCCACTTCCAACGAATGCCACAAAACACTCCTGAGTCACCTGTGTCCATCGACTTCCTGCATTTTTTCCAGGTCGTTACTTCTTCTAGTTGAAGGCTGCCCTCATTGACTTATATATGCTGCCCTATACATCGCTTGTCGAGGTGCTTCCACTCGAGAATCTATTCTCTATCGGTTGTTATATGACCGACCCATTGCCAATTCAGTTTTCTGATCCGTTGGGCTATGGGTATGGTCGCATGTAAAAGAATAGATCTAGGTTTTTGTAATTTATATTTCCTTCTAAATTTTTTTAAAGAAGGTTTTTTTATAGGATAGGGTAACAAATGAGCACACAGTCCACCTGATGGTAAGTGGTTGCTGTGGCCCATAGACATCTACATCTATCCTCGTTTGCGAATCAAAATGCAAATGCGTTGTCACTCGTGAGGACTAAGATGGATTGCCTCTTTTCCAGTAAAAAGGGTCTCCGGTTCTCTACACTTACCTTACGAAACACAGCAGTGTTAAGCTGCTATTTTATGCTGGTATTCTGTAAGAGCGTGGTCCTTCTCCGGTCGAGCCGACCCATTCGTGCTACAACTATACTACTAATATAGCTGCAACATGGCTCTACCACGTTAAAAAGGTTCTCTATTGTAGGCATATTTTCTGAACTGTAGGAACGTTTGTCATACATCAAATGCTGATGAACAATGCCAACATTTGCGAAACACATTACGAACTTATTTGTAGACAAAAAAATTCACTTGATCGTATACTAGCGGTGTTAGTATATTCACAACTCCATATAGTCCCGTGAATGTCGTAAGATGCGACATAGGGAAACGAACCAGGACATAGGCAGCAGGACTTTCCTAATCTATACATAAAAATAATAGTAAATAGTATACGTGGTAGTGGTAGAGCCATGCTGCAGCCATATTAGTAGTATAGTTGTAGCACGAATGAATCGGCTCGGCCGGGGAAGGATCACCTCTCACAGAATACCAGCGTAAAATGGCAGCTTGACACTGCTGTGTTTCGTATGGTGAGTGTAGAGAACCGGAGACCCATTTTACTGGAAAAGAGGCATTCCATCTTAGCCCTCACGGGTGACGACGCATCGGAATTCTGATTCTTTATTGAGGTTCAGTGTAGATGTCTATGGGTCACAGCAACTACTTACCATCAGGTGGACTGTGTGCTCGTTTCTCACCCTATCCTATAAAAAAACTACAAATAAATAAAATTTAACAGATTTTTACTACAGTATACATATGAAAGTGTATACAGTACTTATAACAAAAACACAATCTTTGTTTGTCTGTCTGTCTGTTTGTTCCGGCTAATCTCCGAAATGCCTGGACTGATTTTGACTTGGATAGCTGATGTTATAAGGCGCAACTTAGGTTACTTTATTTTGGAAAAAGAATTAGGGTTACGCGCAAAAAAATTAAAAGCCTAAATTGAGCGAGGGCGAAGTCGCGAGGTATAGCTAGTAACAACTAAAAAAACCACCCGGTTGCCAACCGCCTGCCAGCGTGGTAACTATGACAAGAGTGTACCTATGAGGCAATCTATGGAAGAGGCATATGTTACCTAATCTGTGGAATTTCGATAGGCTGTTACACTATGGTTTTTCAATGCTGGCCATATGGAAAGATTAAGGTTGCTTTCAAAAAAAGTGTTTCACGAGTTACAGGCTCATACCGGTAAGCGCATTAAATATAAGTCCGCCGCACTGCTCCAGTATCTGTTAGTGGACTTCATATGTCCTAAAATTATTTTACTCTATAGGTAGATATGTCAGTCTCAGCACTCAAATTGTAATTAAAATTTTCATTGGACAGGGTTCGCTCAAAGCCGGATTGCTCTAATACTGTGAAATTTACAAAAAACTCTTAACCCCAGATCTACTACGGCTCTATTCCTACTTACACTAATTTTATTTACGTCACTATTTTCCTAGTAACTTTTAGATACTGTCAAAGTTACTTACACTCAGAGTGTACCTACACTACCTGTACTTCTGATACATTCCAACTTATCCTGAGTGGCTTTCCTTTTTGGAGCAGAGCAGCATTAACGGGTGGATTATCTTTGTAATACACCTTATGCATTACTCCTTATTCTCTAGTTCTTTATTATTGTTTTTTTCTTTTTTTTATATTATTGTTTGCTTTTTTGTTTTTGTTTAATTTTACCATATCTATAAACAAGGAGTGAATGTCCTGTTTCTTGATTTCTATGTATATTTTTTTTGTGTTTTTTTTTTCGTTTCTTTGTATGACTTACTTGTTACGTACTTACTACTTACGTACGTACTACTTACGTACTACTTAAATGTTACGTGTTTTATGTAATCCGCTTGAGTGTGTTGCATGTGCCAAATAAAATCTGTTTCTTTCTTTCTTTCTTTCACAAACTTATAAGTCGTACTAACGTATTCCAAACGCTAATCCTCACATTGCATTGGGAATTGGGAAGTTAAGGCAACTGTGTGCCTCTCTGTCTTTTAACAGTGGTAGAGCCACGCGGTAGCTTTTGCTGTCGCACGGATGGGCCGGCTCGAACCGGGGTGGTACCACGACCTCACAGAATACCAGCGTGAAGTAGAGGTTTACCTCTGCGTTTCGCTTGGTGAGTGCAGGTGGCCGGAGGCCCTTTTTACTGGAAATGAGGCATTCCAACTTAGTCCTCACGGGTGACAACGCATCTGCATTTTGATTCGCAAACGAGGATAGATGTAGATGTCTATGGGCCGCAGCAACCACTTACCATCAGGTGGACTGTGTGCTCGTTTGTCACCCTTATCCTATAAAAAAAAAATGATATTGCTTCCTACCATCCATTAATTTTTCATTTGAATTCACTGAACATAGGCCTCCCCCATAGATTGTCTCACTGCGGAGATTTTGCCATAGTTGATATTGGTGAGCAGGTTGTCAACCGCAGGTTTTTTATTATTTAGAGTTGTTATCAGGAAGATGCTGCTGCCCATCTCCTGGTTTAATTTCCCTCTGTCGCCTCTTAGGACATCGGACGATATGGGTTAGTAGATATTCTCACACCGCCACTACACGTCATGATATTACCTTTACGAGACTTTATCATGTGATAGTACATTACTCGTATCAACGTTTGTTTTTATAAGATAAGAGTGACAAACGAGCACACAGTCCACCTGATGGTAAGTGGTTGCTGCGGCCCATAGACATCTACATCTATCCTCTATTGCAAATCAAAATGTAGATGCGTTGTCACCCGTGAGGACTAAGATGGAATACCTCATTTCCAGTAAAAAGGGCCTTCGGCCACCTGCACTCATCAAGCGAAACGCAGAGGTAAACGTCTACTTCACGCTGGTATTCTGTGAGGTCGTGGTAACCACCCCGGTTCGAGCCGGCCCATCCGTGCGACAGCAAAAGCTGCCGCGTGGCTCTACCACTGTTAAAACGTTACGTTACTGCATAGTAAAACGTTAAAAAACCACGTAATGCAAGGCTATGAAGAGTTATAAAGTATTTATGTGGTTATTGTACTCTAATAAAAATTTTGTCACCAAATTAAGAAACGTTTCGTGTTCTACATTACTTTGTAAATACCTTAAGCCGCAAACAAACACCGCATACCGAAAACCACGATAAAATTCACGCAAAATAAATTGTTGGAATTGTTTACTGACTCCATTGAATAAAGTTCTCGATGAATGAGTGTTATTCTGCGTATAATCTATTTCAGGCCGATTAACGTATTACCCGTTAATGTGTGCACTGTGTACTTGTTGTCACATGACAACTAATTAATAACTAGCGGTGCGCCCCGGCATCGTACGGGTGATTTCTGGATCTCGACAACAGCGCCACCTGCCGGGTCCAATTGTGAATCGTTTAGATCATCCCAGGGCCCACTCAAACACACACAAAAATTCATCAAAATCGGTTCAGACATTTTCGAGTTTTTGCGAGACTAACGGACAGCACTTGATTTATATATATATATATATATATATATATATATATATATATATATATATATATACTAACTGGCCAGGCAGACGTTGTTCTGCCCTTTCCAACGACCCTTCTTATAAAAATCCTTAAATTCGCAATAAAAAATTTTGAAGGTCATTTATCGGGTTAAAAACTATCCTATTTCTCAAGTTGGACCAAAATGCTCACAGTGAGCAAAATTTCATTCAAATCAGTTCAGTAGTTTAGGAGTCCATCGCGGACAAACAACGTGACACGTAATTTTTATATATAAAGATATATATATATATACATAAATATATAATTAAAGATTTGATCATCGGCAACAAATACTGCAAAATGCAATGTGACACCACGCAATATAATCTATCACACCATTATATCCCTTGGTCTTATGGCTGCTTACATATGGTGATAAAACCGTCTAAGTATGTTGTAAACGTCTGACGTAGACATACAAGATATATATATATATATATATATATATATATATATATATATATATATATATATATATATATATATATATATAAGATATATCTTTCTGACATAATATAGTGCCCCGCTTATAAGAATACTGGTTGAAACTAACCTCCCAACATACGAGTACAAAGTTACAACTGCGTGAAAGGTCATGCAGTTTTAAAACATAGTACCGTTCACAACAACAATATTAATTAAAGGACAAATGACATAAATTGTATGACGTGGTAGAGTCCCACTGCAGCTATACATATCTGCAGCACAAATAGGTCCACTCAACGAGGGTAGGTGGTAAGCACTCACAGAATACCAGCGTGAAAAAGCAAAAAAATAAATAAAAAGAATTATTTATTTTTACTTCAATAATATAAATTATTATGAATAACTCAAAAACTATTGGTTAGACCTTAATCAAATTTATATATATGGGACCACATGTGAAGCCCCGGCTTTCAAATAAAAAAAGAAATATCAAAATCGGTACGCCCAGTAAAAATTTATGAGGTAACACACATAAAAAAACATACAATCGAATTGAGGACCGTCTCCTTTTTGAATTCGGTAGAAAAAATCATTCGTATGGTGAGTGCGGAAATCCGACGACTCTTTTTATTAGTTACGAGGCATTCCATGTTAGTCCTCAGGGGTGACAACGCATCTGCATTTTGATTCTAAATAAAATATAGATGTAGACTATGGGCCCACAACATTTACTCGCTTTTTTTAAAGGGTGACAAGCGAGCACACAATCCACCTGATGGTAGGTGGTTGCTGTGCCTATAGACATCTACATATATCCTCGTTTGTGAATCAAAATACAGATGCGTTGTCAGCCATGAGAACTAAGATGGAATGCCTCTTTTCCAATATAATGGGCCCTGGATCTCTACACTCACCATACGAAACATAGCATCATTAAGCTACCATTTTACGCTGGTATTCTGTGAGAGGTAGTCTGAAGGTACCCATTGGTGCTATAACTATACAATTAATATAGCTGCAGCGTGGTATACCACGTTAAAATTTGCTTGTCACCCTTGTTCTATAAATAAAACTGTCAAAGGACTGCACTGTGAAAACAGCTTCACAAACTTTTAAACATTATTTTTGTGTTGTTAAGAAACATCTCACATGTGTATGTATGTGAGCGTGACGGTCATGCGACTTTAGTGCTTTTTCCCCATTCTAAAAGTTCCCAACATGCCTAAAGAAAATTTTCACTTCAAAAATCTTTATAGTAACACCTAGTTGCTAATTTACGTTATCCTCATATGTTTGTGTATCTATATATTTAAATGACATGTTTCACCGAAATGAAAAAAATAACATGTAATGTGTGAACGAAGTAGAGGCCTAAAGGATAGATATTTAAAAAAAAAGTAAACTTCATTATTTTGAAAAATGTATAAAGCCGATTAGAAATAACGGTATTTAAATTATTTGGGCCTTGACCTTAATTGGGCCGCTGGGTAATAATTTTACTTTAAATTAGTATGTAAGTAGTACCTTAAAAAAATTCTATGCGGAAGACTTCTACTTGGTTTACATAATACACCCTATTCACCTATTATCCTAACGGAAGATAGCGATAGATAAGATATCCTAAGCGGAAACTTTGTACTTGGTAGAGTCATGCTGCAGCTATATTAGTAGTATAGTTGTACCACGAATGGGTCGGCTCGACCGGGGAAGGACCACGCTCTCACAGAATACCAGCGTCAAATAGCAGCTTAACACTGTTGTGTTTCCTATGGTGAGTGTAGAGAACCGGTGACCTTTTTTACTGGAAAAGAGGCATTCCATCTTAGTCCTCTCGGGTGACAACGCATCTGCATTTTGATTCGCAAACGAGGATAAATTTAGATGCATATGGTCCACAGCAGCCACTTACCATCAGGTGGACTGTGTGCTCGTTTGTCACCCTATCCTATAAAAAAAAAGTATTGATAATAGAACAAAAAAGTCCGCGATACCATGTGCCTAACTATTACAGTTATGTCACAATTACTACTTTTCCAACTTAAAGTATGCTATTACTATAGCATACTTTAAGCCGGTACCAACTAGGCCACATTATTCGTACCTGGGTATTAGTCCTTATATCCAAATAAATCAGTTCGTATTCAGTACCTGCACCATGCATAACCACCAATTACGTTATCCATGTAATTTAAGCAACATTTTTCACCTATTAAATCTTTTTTTTTTAATTCAGCAACCGTCCGTAGTGATGTCTCTTTCGAAGTTCGCATATCGCGAGGCGCAGATTTTTAACAGTGGTAGAGCCACGCGGCAGCTTTTGCTGTCGCACGGATGGGCTGGCTCGAACCGGGGTGGTACCACGACCTCACAGAAAACCAGCGTGAAGTAGATGTTTACCTCTGCGTTTCGCTTGGTGAGCGCAGGTGGCCGGAGGCCCTTTTTACTGGAAATGAGGCATTCCATCGTAGTCCTCACGGGTGACAACACATCTACATTTTGATTTGTAATAGAGGATAGTTGTAGATGTCTATGGGCCGCAGCAACCACTTACCATCAGGTGGACTGTGTGCTCGTTTGTCACCCTTATCATATAAAAAAAAGAAAAAAGATGCGTGATATACGCGGGTGAAACCGCGGGATACAGCTAGTCCTAAATAAAGTGAATTGTCTTCATGTCACATCATTACGATATCGTCATCATATCGTCAGTATCCATACTCCCTACGAATATTATGACGTGACGGCTATTTGTGTATGTGCTTACGTACGTATGCGTAAGGCATTAGGTATTTTTCCGTGTCGCAATCGTTTTCATTAGTCGTTGCGCCGACAACTATTCGAAATATTTTATAATTCGTTCCACGTTCATAAAATACCGCATTTGCGATTTTTCAATTAATTCTGTTAAAGCTGCGGACATATTTTTAAAGCCACTTTTATTTTTTACATTTTTTTGTTAACCGACATAATATGTTATTGTGATACTTATACGTGTTAAGTTCTCTACAATCATTATCATCAGCCCACACAGTCCATTGGTGGACATAGGCCTCTTCCAAGACGCGCTATTTATGAGCCGCATCCAATTTCTACTAACCACCCAGCGCAGATCGTCGCTCCATCTAGTCAGGGTGAGACACTTGCGTAAGCGCGGTCTTCGTCACACACGCCTACTCCACCAGTTGTCACTTCTGCGACAGACGTCACCAACCCAATGCCGTTTCAGTTTACAAATACGGACAGCTGGAATGTTATCTCTGTTTCCACAATACATATTTGTGTCTTTAAGGGATGACTGTATATTAGGGTAAATATATAATAAATAATATATAAATATAAATATATTATATACTAACTGACCGGGCAGTCGTTGTTCTGCCCTTTCCTAAGATGACCCTTTCTCCAATAAAAAAATCCTTAAATTCCTAATAAAAAATGTTAAGGGTCACTTATCGGGATAAAAACTAGCCTATCTCTCAAGTTGGACCAAACTGCACACAGTGTGCAGAATTTCACTGAAATCAGTTCAGTAGTTTAGAAAATCATCGCGGACAAACAATGTGACACGTAATTTTTATATATTAAGATAATGAAATAAAATATATACAAATAATATATAAATTTTATAGGATTAGGGTGACAAGCGAGCACACAGTCCACCTGATGGTAAGTGGTTGTTGTACCCATAGACATCTACATCTATCCTCGATTGTGAATCAAAATGCAGATGCGTTGTGAGCCGTGAGGACTAAGATGGAATGCCTCTTTTCCAGTAAAAAGGGCCTCCAGCCACCTGCACTCACCAAGCGAAATGCAGAGGTAAACCTCTACTTCACGCTGGTATTCTGTGAGGTCGTGGTACCACCCCGGTTCGAGCCGGCTCATCCGTGCGACAGCAAAAGTGGACTGTGTGCTCGCGTGTCACCCTAATCCTATAAAAAAAAATTTAACTTAATTTTTTTTAATAATTTAAATTCTGAAGTACTTAGTCATAATCTAAAGTTGACTGCCAATTTAAATAAATACATTACGCATAATAATTCGTATAAGTGATGATTAAATACAATTTATTGCCTTATACCGCGGAAATGACTGAATAAATCCAAAACAATATAATTAATTAAAGAACACAAGCTGATGTCGCCAAAAATAAATATGGTCAAAGTTAGAATATAATAGAATAGAATATTTTTTTATTCAATATTGATTATTACATAATACTTATTGAAAGTCATTTTTTATTTACCACTGGTTCGGAAAATACCTCAGTCCTGGGAAGAACCAGCAAGAAACCCAGCGGGGCTTTTTTTTTTAAACATAATTTCACTTAACAATAATTTTGTTTATACAATTTTTAAATGATATTTTCATAGAACCAGCATGGTGGCGATCACCCTATTCCTAGGGGTTATTTTCATTCATGTATTCCTTGATGTTATAATAACCCTTCCTGTACAGTTTTTCTTTAATAAAACTTTTAAACTTGTTTATTGACAAACTTTGAATATGTTCTGGGATTTTGTTGTAAAAGAGTATACATTGCCCCATAAATGAATTACTGATTCTGTGGAGTCTAGTAACTGGCATTACAAGCTTATGTTTGTTCCTAGTATTTAAAGTATGCACATCCTTATTCTTATTAAAGCTATTTATGTTTTTATGCACATACATTACATTCTCATAAATATATTGTGATGCAAAAGTTAATATGTTTATTTCTTTAAATTTTTCTCTTTATAATTTAGGTTATAAATCGCCCGTACGGCTCTCTTTTGCAAAACAAATATAGCTTCAATATCACTCGCATTACCCCATAGCAAAATTCCATAAGACATTACGCTATGAAAGTAACTAAAATACACTAATCTAGCTGTCTCAACATCTGTGAGACTTCTAATCTTTCCTACAGCATATGCTGCAGAACTAAGTCTGCTTGCTAATTTAGATATATGGGGGCCCCATTGAAGTTTCGCGTCAATAGTAATACCAAGAAAAACAGTGGTATCCACAAGACTCAACTCCTCCCCATTTAACAGCACATTGGTATTCGAATGTTTTACATTAGGTATTGTAAATTTAATACACTTTGTCTTATTTCCGTTTAAGAGCATATTGTTGGCGTTAAACCAATGTACCAATTTCGATAGAGCATTATTTACATCGTCATAACTAATTAACTGTCGTTTGAGTTTGAAAATCAAAGAGGTATCGTCAGCAAATAATACTATATCGTGATTGTCCCCTACAAGATAAGGTAAGTCATTAATATAGATTAAAAACAGGAATGGGCCAAGAATCGAGCCCTGAGGAACGCCCATTGATACTACCGATCCGGAGGAACCTTTACCATTAATCACTACTTTTTGAATTCTGTTACTTAAGTATGAAGTAATAAGTCTAAGCGCTAAATTTTTTACACCGTAATGTTGTAGTTTCCTGATTAATGTCTCATGATGAACACAATCGAAAGCCTTGGAAAGATCACAGAAAATACCTAAGGCATCTTGTGAATTCTCCCAGGCATTAAAAATATATTTCATAAGCTCAACACCGGCGTCCGACGTCGAGCGACCCCTTGCAAAACCAAATTGGTTTTTATGAAGTAATTTATTTGTATTAAAAAAAGTTAACAATTGATCCAAAATTATTTTTTCAAAAATTTTACTGAGAGTTGGTAGTACAGAAATAGGTCTAAAATTAGCGGGGTCCAATGTACTACCAGATTTAAATAAAGGTATTACTTTACTATACTTCATTAAATCAGGAAACACACCAGAATCGATACAAGTATTAAAAATAATAGCAAGAAGAGGTGTAATTGCACCTCATCTTGCTATTATTTTTAATTTATATATCTATTATGGACGCAATAACTGTAACGGAAATCCCCCACAAATCTGTGGTCTTCTTTACATCAATGGTTTTGAAGTATTTTACAACATCTTGCGATAATACTTTTTCAAATCTAAATTATTTTAAACAGGTGTTAACATTTTGTTTGAGTAATGACTCGGCGACAGTTGGAGAAGTATTTAATGACTCGGTTGTCAAGATAGGAATATCAGTGAAATATTTCTCAAACACCGCTGCGACTTCTTGATTTGATTTAGTCAATTCATTGTCAAGTTATGTTACGGTTGTGGCATTATGGCCTGTTATTTTCATATGAATCGAAAATAGAAAAGACCAGAAATACCTGATCCCCGATGTAAATAAGCCAGCACGAAACGTATAGTGCGTGGTACTACGATCACCTATCTGCGTGCCAAGTGCGGGTGATTGCAATAAAACCTTTTCTATAGAATAAGGGTGACAAACTAGCACACAGTCTAACTGATGGTTAGTAGTAGGCCATAGACACCTACATCTATCCTCGATTAAGAATCAAAATGCGGATGCGTTGCCACTCCTGAGGACTAAAATGGAATGCGTCATTTCCCCTGCAATAGGTCTCCGGTTCTGTACACTCAACATAACAGTAACACACGAAACACAGCAGCAATAATCTGCTATTTTAAGCTGTTATTCTGTGAGACTGCTACAACCATCACAATAGCGTGGCTCTACCACCTTTCCTATCCGACAATTGGAGAGACTAGATGCTCAGCATTTGGCTATTTCAGGCTGACAAAAAAGTAGAAAAAACAGAGCCGTATTTTGTGGTCGTACATACTAATTCTATGGCAACGAGATTAATGTTACTTATGAATCTTAAGCCCCGGGTTCAAAATGCAAAAAATAAATACAATATAAAAAGTCAATGCTAGGTGTGCTATCTGGTGGAGAAGGAGAATCTATCATTCAATTTGATTTTTTGGTTGTCGTAGGAGGCGATATGGAAAATGCCAGAAATATGACTTCTGACTACCTCGTTGGTCTAGTGGTTGTAGTAGGGCAGCTGCTGATCCTGAGGTCCCGGGTTCGAATTCCGGGTCGGACCAAAATACTAGTTATTGAGCTTTTTCATCAAAGAATTCTCAGTAGCCCGGAGTTAGGAAGTTGGCGGTGTCTCGCCCCCGTGCCTCGGAAAGCACGTAAAGCCGTTGGTCCTGCGCCTGATCTCTCTCCGGTCGTGTCGGCTTACAGTCCCATCGAACTGTGAGACTAAGGGAATAGAGAGTGTACCTGTGCTTGCGCATACGCTCGGGCACTATAATCCAGTCCTGCGCCGATGGCTAGTCTCCGTTAAGACTGGCTGTCTTGGCCGAAATTTGATCTGAAGGGAATTATGGCTTCTGATAAAAGAGATGGCGATATCGCCATGTTGCTTACTCCAGGCGTAAAATACCTAGAATGGTGACAGGCAGCGGCGTCAAAGGTGCGAGACATCTGGCACTGCAATCCTCAATCTACCCTCCAAGAGTGACGATTAAGGCACTACGAAAAAGGCCCATGTCCAGAATGGAGGACTTTTATAGGATGATGAAAAAGAAGACGCAGATGTCCAATATGATAATGATATTGTGGCATAACGGTATACCTGGCATTCAAGATTTAAATTCTAGCTTAATTATCGGTTTTCGGTGGTGCACACAGCGTCCTAAGATTCTTTCAATCTCATCTCATACGTCACTGACATCTTTCAAAAGTCCACCATTATCACTTGCAGCTTTAAAGCGGGGCTGTGGTAGCACAGCGCTCGCTCGCTGTAAATTACATAGTGCACGATCAACCTAGGATCGATCCTCGCCAAAACCAATGAAATATTTTATATTCGAGTATATACACTGTTCCCCGCAACTTCGTCCGCGTGAAATCTATTACAATGGATTTTTGCGCGGAACGTTAATCCTTTTCTAAAAGTAAAAAGTAGCCAAGTCACTCCTTATAACATCAGCTATCATTCAGTGAAAGTCGGAAAGACAGACAGTCAGACAGAAATTTAAAAAAAATGTTTTTTTTTTTTTGTTATAAGTACCGTATACACTTTCATAAGCATTTAGTAAAAAACTATTATTTTGTCATTACAGACACTTCAATTTTATACGTATGTTTGTCACAGAACTCCTCTTAAACGGCTGGACCGATTCTGATGATTTTTTCTGTGTTTGTTTGTGTGAGTCCCTGAATAGTTTTAATTCACTATTGAACCCGGTAGACGGCGCTGTTGTCGAGATCCAGAAATCACCCGAGCGAAGCCGGGGCGAATCGCTAGTTATTAGTAAAATACTGAGAAAGTGAGTATAGCCACGTCTAAAAATAAAACTTCAAGAAGTTTCGCCTTTCGTTGCAGTTTCTCTGATCTTTTTAACATCGATTCTTAGACAGGGTTTATCTGATTGACGCAGCAGGGTATCCCTTGGTAAGAATTTAAACTGTTTTTGTTTTGTTTATTCAAACAGTTTGTTATACAAACAGTAGTAGGGTGTAGCTCGGAGGGTAAGCGCTCGCTGTAAATTTTACAGTACTAGAGCAATCCGCGTTTGATTCCCGCTTGTACCAACAACAGTAGAGAAACATACGTTTACCGGTTACTGTTTTTTCTTCTAAGACACGGTTTTACTGCCATCTATCGGAAACAAAAAAAATTGCCTGATGTTAATTGGCTGCTGTGGCCCATAAACATCTCATTTAACTTCGATTAAAAATCTAAATGCAGATGCGTTGTCAACCCTGAGGACTAAGATGGTATGCCTCGTTTCCAGTAAAAAGGATTCTCCGGTTCCTTACACTTACCATACGAAACGCAGCAGCATTAAGCTACTATTATATGCTGGTATTCTGTGAGAGAGTGGTCATCCTCCAGTCGTACCAACCCGTTCGTGCCACAACTAATATTATTATTGCAATTTAGAAATGTATGTAAACTGCCTACGCGATACAGGACAAAATCCTTATGTGGGTTTACGTTTGTATTTTTCCAAAAAAAAAAAGAATAACAACACAGAATAATGTATATTCATAGATACATTATTCTGTGTTGTTATTCTTTTTTTTTAAAGCTAAAAGCTAAAAGAATTTCGGTCAGATTTTGAGAACTGGAGAAATAAAACGAGACATAAAGCCTCTTTTGTCAAACAGTCATACATTTTTTCTTCTTAATTTTATTAAGTATTTTCTATATCGTCACATTCCATCTATAAATATTTTTTTATTTATTTATGTTATTCAATCCATCATTCGAGGAAAATGGCGACCGTATAAAACGAGTTAATACAAATGACCTTTCACAGTGTTTGAATTCCTCGCGGCGTTAGTGACATTTCAGTTTCAATCATATTACGTATACATTACAAATTCGATATGACATTTATTTGCAATTTATCAAAACTAAATCGATGTCGAAAACAAGATATTCGCTAGAATCTACCGTAATTAATCTTTGATACGTTATATGTAGTCTGTGAACAAGATGCACAATTGAAATAAGATTGATTCATGTAAAATTATATTTGTATATTTATTTTTATTTTTAAGCGTTTTCTACCATTACAAGGTCAATTACTGTATATGGACAGATATAGGTGCCCTCCGTTGCAGAGAGGAGGAATGGCCAGTGGATGCTATGGCCTATAGACATCTTCATCTATTCTTAATAAATAATCAAAATGCAGATGCATTTTACCCCTAGAGACTAGAATGGAATATGTCATTTCCAGAAAAAAGGGTCTCCGGTTCTCCACACCCATCATAAAAAACACAGCAGTATTAAGCTGCTATGTTACGCTGGTATTCTGTGAGAGCGTGGTCCTTCCCCGGTTGAGCCGATCCATTCGTGCTACAACTATAATATAGCTGCAGCATGGCTCTGCTCTACTATCATATATCTTTATGAAATTTCCTTTAATATTTTTTTTATAGAATAGCGTGACGAACGAGCACACAGTCCACCTGATGGCAAGTGGTTACCTGTGCCCCTTGGAAATCTAAATCCTCAATAAAGAAACAAAATGCAGATGCGTTGTCACCCGTGAGGACTAAGATGGAATGCCTCTTTTCCAGTAAAATGTGTATCCGGTTTTCTACACTCACCATACGAAACACAGCAGTATCCAGCTGCAATTTTACGCTGATATTCTGTGAGAGCATGGTCTTTCACCGGTATGCCGACCCATTCGTGCTACAACTATACTACTAATATAGCAGCATGGCTCTACCACGTATACTTACTAGGATGGAATATCTCATTTCAAGTAAAAAGGGTCTCCGGTTCCCCACACTCATCATAAAAAACACAGCAGTATTAAGCTGCTATTTTACTCTGGTGTTCTGTGAGAGCGTGGTCCTTCCCCGGTTGAGTCGACCCATTCGTGCTACAACTATAACATAACTACAGCATGGCTCTACCATGGATATATTTATATGAAATCTTATCTTCTATCATCTTTATGAAATTTCCTTTAATCATCTTCAACGATACCCACGGGGCTAAGTGTAGTAATAGATTTTACACCGTCACCAACAAATCGAGTAGTGCCACTGTAAGAATATTATAGTTAAATATAATTGTCACTAAACATTTCTATTTATCAATATCAATAGTCAGTTTGCTATCTTTTCGTATAAATTCCAATTCCAAATCACGTATGCTTGTAAAAGGTAGCAGTGTACGTACGTGGTTCGTGAATATCAGCAGACGCAGATAAGTGAATGCTGTGGCCCATAGACATCTACACCTATCTTCGTTTAAAAACCAAAATGCGTTGCCACTCTTGAGGACTAAGATCCATCCTCAATAAATAATCAAAATTCAGATGCGGTGGCACTCGTAAAGACTAAGATGGAATGTCTTGTATCCAGTAAAAAAGGTCTCCGGTTCTCTGCACTTACCATACGAAACACAGAAGCATTGAGCTGCTATTTTACGCTGGTATTCTGTGAGAAAGTGGTCCTTCCCCGGTCGTGCCGACCCATTCGTGCTACAACCATAATATAGCTGCAGCATGGCTCTACCGTGTAAAAAACTAAGGACTTAGATGAAATACTCCGTTTCTAATTGAAACTGTTCTCTACACTCACCATACGGAAGACACCAGCATTAACCTCCTATTTTATGCTGGTATTCTGTGAGATAGTAGTCCTTCCCCGGTCGAGTCCACTCGAGGTAATTATAATATAGATGCAGCGAGGCTCTACCACGTACTATGCATAATAATGATATTAATGTCCTCCATAACGAAGCGGTTAACATGTATGGCGGTGTAAGAATATCTACTAACCTATATCATCCCATGGGTGTCGTATTCTCTTTTTTTTATAGAAGAGGGGGCAAACGAGCATGCAGTTCACCTGATGGTAAGTGACTACCGCCGCCCATGAACAACCGCAACACCAGGGGAATTGCAGATGCGTTACCGGCCTTTTAGAAAGGTGTAAACTCTTTTCTTGAAGGTTCCTAAGTCGTATCGGTCCGGAAAATTCGCTGGTGGTAATTGATTCCACAAGGAAGTCGTGCGAGGGAGAAAACTTCTTCTAAATCGCACAGTGGTGGACCGCCAATCATCCAGATGGTATGGATGGTAACGCGAGTTTTGTCGCGATGTGCGATGGTGAAATTGAGCGGCTGGAATTAGTCCGAACAATTCCTCAGAGCACTCCCCGTGATAGATGCGATAAAATACGCAAAGAGATGCAACATCTCTACGCAGTGCCAGTGTATCGAGCCGATCAGAAAGAACTCGGTCGTCGACGATTCGAACCGCTCTGCGCTGGATGCGGTCAAGTGGAAGGAGCTGGCACTGGGATGCCCCGGCCCAGAGATGAGAACAGTATTCCATGTGGGGCTGAACTTGCGCTTTGTAAAGTTGCAAGCGATGTGCCGGCATGAAATACTGTCTCGCTCTGCTGAGCACGCCAAGCTTTTTAGAGGCCAATTTGGCCTTCCCTTCCAAGTGACCACGAAACTGTACACTATTCGAGATGTCGACGCCAAGGATTCCGATACTGGCTGAGGCAACAAGGGGAGTGCCTTGAAACTGAGGACTTTAGCGGTAAACGCGCAAACTTGTGTCTTCTGGGGATTGAACTGGACTAGATTTAGTCGGCCCCAATCCGAGACTTTGTTAAGCAAAGACTCGACTTCAGACACAAGTTTGTCTCTTACACACAATCTTTTACTCTCACTCAATATCTCGACAGACGGAAACAAATCAGCAGACGGGCAGCAGCGTCTTTCTAATAACAACTAATAATAAAAAACTACGGTTGCCAACCCGCTTGCCAACGTGGCAACTGTGGCAAATCTATACAAATAAATAAAATTGAAGTGTCTGTTTGTAATGTCAAAATAACAGCTTTTTACTAAATGCATATGAAAGTAAATACGGTACTTATAACTAAAATACAATTTTTAAAATTTTTGTCTGTCTGTCTGTCCGTCTGTCTGTCTGTCTGTTTGTTCCGGCTCATCTCCGAAACGGCAGGACCAATTTTGACGGGACTTTCACTGGCAGATAGCTGATGTCATAAGGAGTAACATAAGCTACTTTTATTTTAGAAAATTAATTAGGGTTCCGCGCAAAAAATTTAAAACCCAAGAAGTCGCGGGGAACAGCTAGTATCCCCCATATGAGGCAACCCATGGTGGAGACCTATATTCAGCAGTAGACTTTAATAGGCTGTTACGGTAACGGTATACAGAATTTTGGATATCCTGAGCAGTCTTAACGGTGACCATCCATCCCAGCACTGGATTATAGTGCACAAGTGTGTGCGCAAGTACAAAGTACAGGTGCACTTTCAATTTTCTCACTCTCATATTGCGTTTGCGATCGGACACTCCCGGAGAGAGACTAGGCGCAGGACCAACGCCTTTGTGTGCTATCCGTGGCACTGAGGACCCCCAACTTCCTGAATTCCTATTGCTACTGAGAATTTTCTGACAGAAAAACCCATAAACTGGTTTTTTGGCCCAACCCGGGATTCTAACCCGGAACCATGATTAGCAGTAACGGTTACAACCACTAGACCGACAAGGAAGTCAGATTATAAGTGTCAATATTAGTATTATAGATGCAACAATAATGGATCGGCTTGACCGAGGAAGGATCATGTTTTCATAATATGAGCGTAAAGTCGAAGCTAATTTCGTATTTTTTTATAAGAGTAGTTTTGGCAAACAAAAACACAGTCCAACTGATGGTAAGTGCTTGCTGTGGCTCATAGACACATAACTAGCTGGTACTATGTAGAAAACATCCGCTGAAAGACTGTAAATCGTAAGCAGAGCAAACATGCTCTGAAAATGATTTAATACCCAAACAATGGCACTTAAAGATGTCGTTTCACCTGAAGCCGGTTTACGACTGCCACTCAGTTGCCAACGCTATCTTTATTTATAGACGCTGATGGAATTCGTCCGCGCTTACTCTCATTCCAAATTCAAAAATGATGTACACACGCCTCTCAAACAAATGCCTCCAAAAGTTTATAAGGGCAATAACGACAAAGGCATGCGCCGTTCAGCCGATTGGCGTTCGTTCTTAATTTGAATTTATGCGTCAAATTATTATTTATGAGAATCTAAATTAGTTTCATCGCTCCATTAAAGAAATCATATTGCTATAAAATTGAAGATCCATCGTACAGACCGCCGGCTATTAATCCCTCGATGTTTTTTTTAATATGTTGTTGCAATACTCCTGTCCTAAATATCTGGCATTATCGAGGTCCTTTTTAAAAATAAATACACAGTCATATTCACGTCTGTTTGTTGGTCGAACGAGGTCAGTCATATTTTCAGTTCATACGTACATTATGTAAATTGTTAAATACTTTCAACTTTGTTTATAATATGTATCTGTTTAAGTGATAATAATTGCGTCATGTGCGTTCGGGTGAATTAAATTTTCAATGACTACTGACAAACTGACTATTTATGCATGTTTTACATATTATGCAATGAAAAAAATAATTATATAAATATAAATAAAAATCTTAATACAAAAATACCTACATTACTAATATATGTATTTTTGTATTAAGATTTTTAGCTTGGATGCTTGTCCTTTAAGCCATGTCTTCATTTATCTGCTTCAAAATATATTGATGCGTCACATTGCGTAAGTTTTGGAAGATCTTGACGGCAACTTGAGCCAGCAGACAGTTGGCGATGGCATCTCAAGGCACCTAAGCAGACACCTTATCTTGAGATTCACATCACCATCGGAGCACTTGTTTTACCGATTCCATTAATAGTCCACATGAGCATTCATTTAATACACAAAATCGCAACACTTTTATATATTAAAATCCACTTCAAACAATTATTTCAACAATTATACACGAGTAGCATTCTCCCGCCGGTCAAGTTCCCGCCAAAAGTCCTGTATATTTGGTATATGTCCTGTATAATGGTGAATACATCCACAGTGCAAGGGAAGGGAAGCTGCATAATATATCTAACCCGAAAATTTACTCCGACTAAGGATATGTTTTTACCTAGCACCAGTGGCTTGACTGCCACGTTGCAGTTATATTAGGGTTGTAGCACGAATGGGTCGCCTTGACTGGGAGAAGACCACGGTTACACAGAACACCATTGCAAAATTACAGCTTAATGCTACTGTGTTTCGTATGGTGAGTGTAGATAACCGGAGACCCTTTTTACTAGAAACAAGGCATTCCATCTTAGTCCACAATGTATCTGCATTTTGATTTTTAATCGAGGATAGATGTAGATGTCTATGGGCCCACAGCAACTACTTACCATACCATCATGTGGACTGTGTGCTCGTTTGTCACCCTTATCCTATATAAAAAGGAAGGCAACAAATTTTTTGTCACCTCTGAGGAATAAGATTGAATACCTATTAATTAAACTGGCTCTTTATTACCCTTCATACCGAAACACAACAGTTCAGGTACTGCTATAGGTAGAAGGGTAGATTAAATAAAATACATTGCGAATAGTGTGTACAGTTATTATTGTGTGTGTGTGTGTGTGTGTTCCCAACATCCCGGCCGAGTAGCAACTATGGCTAACACTGATCCCCATTTGAAATAATCTATGGGCGAGTTCTATGTTCAGCAATTCAGATTGTCACCGATTTCAAACAGGAGGAGGTACTCAATTCGACTGAATGGTTTTTTTAAGTGTGTTACCTCAGAACTTTTTAGGTGAACCGAATTTGATGATTGATGATTTTTTATTTGAAATGTGGTGCTTCTCATGTGGTCCCAAATAAATTTGACCAAGATCTGACCAGTAGTTTTTGAATTATCCTCAATAATGCGTACTTAATTGACTTCGACTACATGACGATGTTGTCATTTTATTTATATTGAAGTTATTAATTTCATCTTACTAGTAGTTCAACAGTCTTCAAAATATTATTGTAGGAATTTCATCACGAGTTTCCTTGGCAACATCATCTGGATTGGCGCATGGCAACATTAGCTCTAATGTTTACATATTTTTTAAATAATTGGCTCCATTATTGTCTAAATGGCTTTTAGATGAATCGTTAAGTGGCATGTGCATTTTAATAGATCGACAGGGTCGATTGCATGGAACACGTAACGTGTTCCAGGAATTATTTTTTCTCATCTATATTGAAGTGTTTATTGCGTGGTCACACATATGCTAATAAAGAGTGATTTGCGTTTCTATATGCGCTTATTAAAATGAAAAAGGTCAATAAACTTTTCTAGATGGTGTTTAAAAATCTCTAATTTTATTCAGGTTTCTTTTTTAAGGATTCTTTTCTAAAAACAACTACAACAAAATAAGGAATCTTTATAATAACATAAGGAGTCACTTTGTTGTGCATCAATCCATCTGCGTTTGTCAAGGACCTTTTTCTCAGGAATGGAAAAATTACGGTAGTTAATAACGGTAAGTTAAGTATCAAATACTAAGTTTACGGTTCCTTGGAGGTATAAAACACTCAAGCTTCTAAGTATCTACATAAAATCATGAAATTTTGCAAGAAGCGAAGTCTCGCAGCTCATTTAAAGGAAAATTTTATATATATTTTTAATACAAAAACATGTTTTAAATTACAAACTTACACTTGCATTTGGAACATCGATCGTATTGTTAAACAGTGAGAGATGAGAGAACATTTTTTCCCTGTAAAGTTAAATTTGTCTCTCAATCAGATTTTCTTTTACGTAAGATCTTTCCGTACCTATAATTTCAATAACTAAACGTCATAAAAACCGTCATCGTCATGGTCATCGTTATCCTCATAGTCGTCAACACTGTCATCATCAAGGTTATCGTCAAGGTCGTGGTCATGGTCATCGTCATCACCAAAGTCATCGGCATCGTCTCCGTCATGGTCGTCGTCAAGGTCATGGTATTTGTCATCGTCAAAGCCTTTGTCATCATCATTGTCACCGTCATCGTCATGGCCATGGTCATTGTCAACGTCTTTGTCACCGTCATCGTCATCGTAATCGTCATCGTCATGCTCATCATCACCGTCATCGTCTAGGTCATGGTCATCGTCATCGTCGTCGTCATGAACATCTTTACCGTCATCGCCATGTTCATCGTCAAAGTCATGGACTGAAAAGATTGGTTTCAACCAAATCATGGTCACCAATGAGCCTCTTAGCACGTCTCTCCACTGAGTCCAACGCTGCCAGGTGGCATTTTAGATCACCAGCCCATATGTGACAGCAGTACAGACAGCAGTCTTCTTTTACATTTCTACTTTTGAAAGGAGGCCTTCCACTTTTGAACCGAGATGGAGACGATGTGCTCGACGAAGACGATTCCGGTTCATCCTCAATCGCATCCGTAATGTTCATATCCTTTTCCCCAACATGCTGCGAAGAATCAGCGTTTCCACTCATTTGAAATAAAACTTTGTGGTACTATTGTAGCGCAGCTTAAATGTATCTACCATGGCAGCGAGTAACACACGCAATGACACAAACAGGCACTGAACACTAATATAACAGGGCAATCCCCTCCTTGCGGTGACAGTCCATAGACAAAATTATCTATGGGTTGATCTACAATAAATGGTAGTAAGTATCACTATAAAGGTGAGTGCACACTACTTCTTCAAAAGTGATGCTGTGTTTTCTGATAGACACGTAATAATTTACATTTAAACGGAAATAAAACTAAATGTATTAAATTTACAACAACGAATGTTAAAAATCTGAATACCAATGTGTTTTTAAATGGGGAAGAACTGAGCCCTGTTGAATCCTCTGTTTTTCTTGGCGTCACTCTCGACATAAAGCTTCAATGGGGCCTCCATATATCCAAACTAGCAAGCAGACTAAACTCTAGAGCTAATGCAGTAAAAAATTAGAGATCTCACTAGTGTTGTCTCAAGATTAGTTTATTTCAGTTATTTCCATAGCATAATGTCTCATGGGATTTTGCTATGGGGAAATGCGGCTAATTTATAAACTATCTTAGTTTTGCATAAGATAGCCATAAGAGCTATTTACAACCTTAAACCCAGAGAGTCTCTTAGAGAAAAAATTAACGAAATAAATATATAAACTTTGGCCTCTCAGTATATTTACGAAAATTTAATGTATGTTCATAAAAAACAAAGGTAGTTTTAGTAAAAAAAGTGATATACACTCTGTAAACACTAGGAACAAACACAGGCTAGTGGAATCAGTTTCTCGACTCCACAGAGTCAGTAATTCATTCAATGTATACGTTATTACACCAAAGTCCCAGAAAATATTATTAAATAAAGTTTTTAACTTTGAGAAGGTATTGCATGCCTTAAGCGCGAAGCGCTCATTTATGTTCTGTTAGGGCCTAAAAATTAAGATTTCAACGTTTTGTCGCATGAAATCTTATCTATCAATCATATTATACATATAAATGATATAATAAGCACATTGTCAGAAAGATAAATGATTGTTGAACTTAATATTTTTTTTAAATCGATTAATTGCTATTTTTACATAATAAATGGGGTTTTAGTGGCTGGATTTATCAAGTCCGCATGACTTTGTAAACACGATAACTTCGATGTATTTTTAAAACTCTTCATCTGTCATGTGGGAAGCCATGGAATGTAAATGGCAGTTTAATTTTGTTTTGTTTAGTTATAATAATTTTGAGAGCCTTGTATTAATTTATTTTATTAAATAGGCCGCCGCCGCACTCCGAACCACAGCCACAGAGTACTTTATTTACTTCGGGCTCAAATTCCCTTGTGAGTGGTCGTTTGTTACAGCAGCTCGTGCAGAAAAATATCGATCACTGTAGAAATACAAAATATTCCAAAAACCAAACATGATATATACTTGAACAAGGTAAGATATTATTATTATTTTTATAATCACAGATTTTTATTACAATATTTTGTTTCGCTAAAAGCACGCAGGAATTATATATAAATATACTTATATACTTATACGTCTTGGACTTTATTGACCTGAAGGTGTGTCGTTATCTGCTACTCGACGAGGAGAACTAGATATGCCGAATTTGGGCTTATTTTGTTAGTTATGATGAGGCCTTACCTCCGGATTTGATAGAGTGACTTAAAGGTGTACTTTGATGACTGCTACTGGAACTTCTCGATGAGGAAAACTAGATGTGCCTAGTTTGGGCTCGATTTGTTAGTTATGATGAGACTTTACCTCCGGACATAATAGCGACTAGAAAGTGTACTTTGATGACTGCTACTGGAACGCATCGAAGAGTCGAACTAGGTATGCCGAGTTTGAGCTTGTTTTGATACTTATGATTATACCTTACCTTCGGACTTAATAGAGTAACTTGAAAGTGTATTTTGATGACTGCTACTGGAACTTCTCGACGGGGAGAACTAGATGTGTCGAGTTTGGACTCGTTTTATTAGTTATGATGAGACCTTTTCTCCGAACTTGATAGAGTGGCTTGAAAGTGTACTTTTATGACTGCTACTGCAACTTCTTGACGAACAGAACTAGATGTGCCGAGTTTAACCTCGTTTTGTTACTTATAGAATATAATAGATATATAGAATAGACCTTACCTCCGGACTTGACGGACTAACTTCAAGGTGTACTTCGTTGACTGCTACTAGAACTCATTGACATTATTTTTAATTTTTTCACTATCATTGTAAGTCCTGCACTTTTGGATTTTCCAACCTTTTTTAATTGAATTTTGAGACAAAGATATCAGAAAACAGGAAGTATAGTTATAAAGTTATTAGTGAAAACCTGTGCGTATATAAACTACTTAAAAAAATTAAGTATATTCATGTTTTACATAATTTTTTTATGCGCTTAAGTCATGCACAATTAGATTTACCAATAGTATTTATTTTGTATATTTTCTGGGATTTTGTTGTAAACGTCATCATCGCCCCAAGAATGAATTACTTTCGCAGTGGAGTCGAGTAACTAAGTGACGACATTTCCTATATTTGTCTGAAGAAATGAGTTGATGAATTTTCTTACGCCCCCACCATGTGACATTTTAATAAATACGGTAAGGAGAAAACCCTACCTCTTTTGATGCCTGCTGACAGATGAATGAGTCTTTGGCGATTAAACGACGGCTGTTTCTCCGAAATAATATGCTGACTCAAAATTTAGCTGAAGGGGAAGTTATATAAAATACGTTAAAGAGAAAACAGGACACCCTTTTTACTGGTAACCATTCCTTCTCAGTCCAGATTTACTGGAAACGAGGCATTCCATCTCAATCCTCAGCGGTGACACAGGTGCATTTTGATTCTTAATTGAGGATAAATGTAGATGACTATGGGCCACAGCAACCACTAACCATCAGTTGGACTGCATGCTCGTTCGTCACCCTTTCTCTATAAAAAAAAAGTAAGTCCCCAAGGATGATAACATATCTGCATTTTGATTCTTAATCAAAGATAGATGTACCTACTAGTAATTGTCTATGGGCTTCGGCATCCACTTACCATCAGGCGGACTAATTGCCAAATACTCGAGCACTACTCAATTTTAAGACGCTTTTAAGTCTCATGGTGTCACAGTCACTTTGACTTAAAGTGAAAGGGACAGCACGAGATTTAACGACGGCTTAAAATTGAGTAGCGTTTGAATATTTGCGCGTAAGTGTATTAATTTAAACTGTAGGTATTTGTTAAAAAAGTCAATATTAACATTTAACTTTATGAGTCGTCACAGCATTTCAATAAGAGAAATCCGTGAAATAATTGAGGTCAATAAGAAGAGCGAAATGGTCTCAAGTATTTGAATCATATGTATTTCTGTTTTTGCATTACTTAGATGAGTATTTTGTTTTGAGTTTGAGATAGAAATATAATAAATGGCAAAAAATATAAACATGAACAAGTGGTATCCTTCAAAGGAATATGCTTAGAACCTTTATTAACAAACTCACGCTACAGTCAGACTTTATGAAATTAAGTTCACCTTCTTATAAAGTTATGGTATTAGGAAAAATTACGGAACCATAAAATAATAGGATACTAAATTATTGATTAGAGTTGGCAGTCCTAGGTACGGAATACGCAACTTAAAAATATTTGGGTTCGAATCTGCCTACCGACTACTGTCGTGTACCACTCTTATCGCAAGCATTTTAAACTTAACTGGAGTGGTAAACGGGAATATTAGTGGTGTTAATAGCGCTGCTAGATTTCTTTTTTTAAATGATCTTATATTAAGGGTGTAAGATTAAATAATTACGTGTTGGCGGACTACATCCACATCCCCGAAATTTTTTTAATTTGAGACATAACGATGTCGAATCAGATCTTAAAATTGCAACTATACCCTGTAAAACATAGCTTGATCTTTTTGTCAGATGGGTCTAGTGATGGGAAACAGAAAATATCTAGTATTGCAAAAAATAACGTTTTATATAAGTACTTGTAACTGTGATGAAATGGTGTAACTGTATGTACGTTTTAAACTATTCAAAAAATTTATTAATTCATCAATTAACTTTATTGCACTATATTTATAAAAACATTGGTTAGGTTGGTGGCGACGATGGGTTTTACGTTATTCATATAATATTGAGTTAAAATCAAGGTTGCAAAATAAAATAAAATTTTCTCTTTAACACATAGTTTTTAATCGGGAAGAGCACAACCAAGATTTTCATCGTCGGAGTCGTTGTTGCTAAATCGATAAAAATGATTTTAATTAAGGCTTCTTTGTAACAGCGGTAGAGTGACGCGGTAGCTTTTGCTGTCGCACGGATGGGCCGGCTCAAACCGGGGTGGTACCACGACCTCACAGAATACCAGCGTGAAGTAGAGGTTTACCTCTGCGTTTCGCTCGGTGAGTGCAGGTGGCCGGAGGCCCTTTTTACTGGAAAAGAGGCATTCCATCTTAGTAGTGATGGCAAGTGGTTGCTGCGGCCCATAGACATCTACATCTATCCTCTATTACAATTCAAAATGTAGATGCGTTTTCACCCGTGAGGACTAAGGTGGAATGCCTCTTTTCCAGTAAAAAGGGCCTCCGGCCACCTGCACTCACCGAGCGAAACGCAGAGGTAAACCTCTACTTCACGCTGGTTTTCTGTGAGATCGTGGGACCACCCCGGTTCGAGCCGGCCCATCCGTGCGACAGCAAAAGCTGCCGCGTGACTCTACCGCTGTTACAAAGAAGCCTTAATTAAAATCATTTAACATCAGCTATCTGCCAGTGAAAGTCCCGTCAAAATGGGTCCAACTATTTCGGAGATTACCCGGAACAAACAGGCAGACAGACAGAGACACATTTTTAAAATTATTTTTTTGTTATAAGTAACGTATATATCTTCATATGCATTTAGTAAAAAGCTGTTATTTTTATATTACAAACAGACACTTAAATTTTATTTATTTCTAATATGTAGTATAGAT
This sequence comes from Parnassius glacialis, assembly GCA_033319125.1. Taxonomy (NCBI): domain Eukaryota; kingdom Metazoa; phylum Arthropoda; class Insecta; order Lepidoptera; family Papilionidae; genus Parnassius; species Parnassius glacialis. The sequence continues at coordinate 8,506,918 of JAVANC010000014.1, forward strand.
GTAACCCTTTTGTGTTTAAGTACATATGTTAAGTAATAGTAAAAAAAATAAGTGGTAGAGCCTTGATGCAGCTATATTAGTAGTATAGTCATAGCACGAATCTCACAGAATACAAGTGTAAAATTGCAGCTTAACGCTGCTGTGTTTTGTATGGCGAGTGTAGAGAACCGGAGACCCTTTGTACTGGAAACGAGGCATTCCATTTTGTCCGCAGGGGTCTGCATTTTAATTTGTAATAGAAGTTAGATCTACATATTATACCGAAGATAGATCTACATCTATCTTCAGTAGATGTATATCTACATATCTATGGGCCACAGTAACCACCTGCCATCAGGTGGACTGTGTGCTCGTTTATCATCCTTATCACATTAAAAAATAGAGCTTTGTCAGAATGGATAGTAATATTAACATTTTCTTCCGCTATTTTCCACCTTTAGGGTTAGAATTTTTTCTTTAAATGGATCTATCTTTGAGGTTGCCTATTTAAAAATTTCAATTAAATATAAAGTTCTATCCGAAAAGCACTTAAAACTCTATTGACCTTCGCAATAATTTTGAAAAATTTATTATGAATAGTACATTATATTTTCAGAAAATAACTAGGTCTATTGTATACATTATATCGTATAGTAATTATCAAACACTGTAATCTACTTACTTCCTTACATAATTGATATGAGTAGGTACTTTTAAATTAATTGATATATTATTGAAAGATGTAATTGACAGACTTATGGTAAACAAACGTTTAAAATCATCATCGACCATATTAAGCCAACCGCCAGTGTTTATAAGAATGTCACTAACCTCTACCAAGTACTTTAGATTACTGACTGCCATCGTTTAAAAGACAATTAAAATTACGACTCCTTTAAAGAAGTGAATTATGGATGTCGCCAGTGGAGGACACAAAAAAAAACAAAATTACTATACAAATTAAATTATAAGAAAAATATTACAATTAAAATAACTAATTAGGTGCCGGCTGACACCGCGTGCGTATTTTAAGTCCACGGCGGCCGCGTTTCCCATCAAGTAGCAAAAGCGCCACATTGAAACGATATTTCAATATAAACGATATGTGTGGGAATGCGAGACATAGTTTGCGATTTTGAAAGGGGACATCTACATAACAAGTGCAATAATAAACTGTTCTAAATTGCCATATAAATCACAAACAGTATAATTCTGAATTCTGAAGACGCAATAATCATTATTTTTTTAATGTCATATCAATTGATTTACATTTTTTGAATATGGAACTCCAAACAAAAGGTGGCAAGAGCGGGTTCAGTCCTTACGACATAAATTGTTGTTTATTGAAATTGGTAGTGATCGATATTGGGTGTGTTCCGATAAACACTGCGAGCTCTGATCAGTACTCTCAATGGTGAAACATTCATTCAACATTATATATGGTGATGACTCTTCCACTTCAGGAAATTCAGTGAGGATTAATTGCAGTAAAACCAAATTGAAGAAGTATATAAAAGTTAATAAATATATAAGAAAAGTACAAAAATTAATAAAAAATAAGATTAATACCAAAAATTATGTTAATTTATGTAAACAAAAGCAAGCATTGATATATGAACTTAATTTGTATTCAATTGAGGTGGATAACATAAGAAAATGTTATGAGACTGACGTAGAGTGCCTAAAATCAGAAATATTATCTCTTACAAATTCCCTTCAAACTGTATCCAATAAATATAAATCAGCCCAAAACGAAATAAAAGAACACATACTGGCTATGGATAATCTGGTAAAGACATGTAAATACAATGAGGAGCGTTTTGACTCCTTAGTTCAACATCAATGTGAGTGTCAGCATTCAATACCAGCTTCTTCAGAGTCGGTGTGTGCTGATAATATTATACCACCACCAAAACTCTATGACAGTGCCATAGCAGAGGAGCTTAAAATAAAAAATAACTTAAATATTAACAAAAATAATATAATTGTGTATAGCGATGACATAGGAAAAAATCTAGACATAACTTTAAATTACTCTTTAAAGGGACAAAAAATGACAAATTGCTGCATGCCTGGAGCATCTTTTAGTGATATCCTAAATAAAATTATTGTTACTAAATTTTGCCCAAATAGTACAATAATAATTTTTGTTGTTAGAAGAGGCAGTGTAAACAACAAACAGTTATTAAGATATATTGAACAACTTAATAACTTAAATGTACTCAAAATTGTCTTGTTCACACTGCCTTATATACAGGGATTGCCACAGGAAAATAATTTAAGACATAATTTAAATATACAAATGCATAATTTAATATGTAATAATAATTTAAATTTGACATATAACTGTAATGATAATAATGACAAATTTCATGTAATTGACATAAAAAATTTAATAAAAAAGTTTTGGACAAAAGATAGGTATTACCTATCCAAATATAATTTAAGACTGATAGCAAATGTGCTATCTTATTATTTACTTTTTAACTCAGCCAAGTTTTTGGCTATCAAGACTGCTTTTATTGGGCAGGATAATTATTTGACAATTAATTTGGAATCAGTTCCAACTAATTTAAATTAGTAAATGCGACAATAGAGGCAATCTTTAGCAATAATGAGAGTTTAATTAACTTTGAATGTAGCCCACAAATAAGTAATAAAAATTGTTTACACCTGGTGCATCAAAATATACAAGGCATGATGGGCAAAGAATTAGAAGTTGAATTGTTTTTAAATAGTAACAACATACATATCCTCTGTATTACTGAACATTGGCTAAAAGATTATAATTTCATGTTTAATTTCAGAAATCACCAGGTGGTCAGTTCCTTCAATAGAGAAAAAAGTTTACGTGGTGGCTCCTTAATACTAGCAGATAAATCATTATTATATAAAGAACGTAAGGATATAGTGAGCCTCCCTGTTGAGCGAACTGTAGAAATGGCTTGTGTCGAGCTCGAGCACCTCATTGTTGTGAGTGTTTACAGACCCCCATGTGCTACTTATGACTATTTTGAAAGGATTGTGGAAGAAGTTTTGCTTAAACTTAGTAAACAGAACAAGTCTGTTGTAATATGTGGAGACTTTAACATCAATCTCCTTGAAACTTCTACCATTAGTATTAAGTTTAGCTCATTGTTTAAATCGTATAATCTTGTTAATTTATTCTTAGAACCAACACGTATTGCTGGGCCTAGTGCGACCTGTATAGATAATATTTTTACAGATGTTAAGCCCTTGCATAAATCAATTATTCAAAATTTAAGTTCAGATCACTGTGGACAGTTGGTATCATTGCCTTACATACACAAGAAACAGAAAAATAAGAAAGTTGTGTTTGTTCCAATAAATGAACATCGCTTGGAGAGGTTTAGAAGTAATATAATAAAAAGACTTCCATCACTTTCATTTAAAAACAGTGCTAATTATTTGTATGGTACGTTATTTAAAATTATAACTTGTGAATTTAGTAGGATATTTACTTCTAAAAGTTCCTCTTTTAACAGTCGCAAATCATTTAATGAATGGGCGACAGTAGGAATTTATAAGAGTAGGCGAAGGTTATACGAGCTTTATAATGAAAGATCATTTAATAGTAGTGTTATATTTAGAGATTATGTAAAAACTTATTCTAAAATATTTAAAAAAGTGTGCGCCACAGCTAAGGCTTTACATTTAAGTAACAAAATTAAAACTGCATCAAACAAAATTAAAATGACCTGGAGAATAATAAATAGTGAAACGGGCAAGGTCAAACCGCGCAACTCGGATTTTCAATTGAATATTAACAATAATTTAACCCGATCTGATCAAGAAGTTGCTATGGCTTTTGAGAAACATTTTACTGATGTTCCTTTTTTGACAACTAAATCATTAAACTCTTCTCCTACTGTCGCCGAATCATTGCTTAAACAAAATGTAAAGGCTTGTTCAAATACTTTTAAATTCCATAGAGTACTGCCAAAAGATATCGTTAAATATTTTAAAACTATTGATGTTAAGAAAACGGCAGATTTATGGGGGATTTCCGTTAAATTTATTTTATCTATAATAGATATAATAGCACCTTATCTAACCACTATATTTAATACAAGCGTCGAATCTGGTGTGTTTCCTGATTTAATGAAACTTAGTAAAGTCATACCTTTATATAAATCTGGTAGTACATTAGACCCCGCCAATTTTAGACCAATTTCTGTACTACCAACATTTAGTAATATTTTTGAAAAAATAATTTTAGATCAAATGTTAAGTTTCTTTAATATTAATAAATTGCTACATAGAAATCAATTCGGTTTTACAAGGGGTCGCTCAACAACTGACGCTGGAGTAGAGCTTATTAAACATATTTTTTGTGAATGGGAGAATTCAGAGGATGCTTTGAGTATATTTTGTGAACTTTCCAAGGCCTTCGACTGCGTTCACCATGAGACATTAATCAGGAAGCTACAGTACTATGGTGTCAAGAACACAGCGCTTAAACTTATAATTTCATATTTAAGTAATAGAATGCAGAAAGTTATTATTAATGGTAAAAGTTCTTCCGGCTCACCTGTACTAATGGGTGTCCCTCAGGGCTCAATTTTCGGCCCATTTTTGTTTCTAGTGTATATTAATGACTTACCTTCTATTGTAGAGGATAATCATGATATAGTATTATTTGCTGATGATACTTCTTTGATTTTTAAACTTAAACGTAAATCATTTAAATGTGACGAAGTGAATAATGCTATATCAAAATTAGTGCATTGGTTTAACGTTAATAATTTACATTTAAACGGAAATAAAACTAAATGTATTAAATTTACAACAACGAATGTTAGAAATCTGAGTACCAATGTGTTTTTAAATGGGGAAGAACTGAGCCCTGTTGAATCCACTGTTTTTCTTGGCATCACTCTCGACGCAAAGCTTCAGTGGGGCCCCCATATATCCAAACTAGCAAGCAGACTAAGTTCTGCAGCCTATGCTGTAAAAAAGATTAGAGGTCTCACTAGTGTCGAGACAGCAAGATTAGTTTATTTCAGTTATTTCCATAGCATAATGTCTTATGGGATTTTGCTATGGGGACATGCGGCTGATTCAGAAACTATTTTTGTTTTACAGAAGAGGGCCATTAGAGCTATTTACAACCTAAAACTGAGAGAGTCTCTTAGAGATAAATTTAAAGAAATAAATATATTAACTTTGGCCTCTCAGTATATTTACGAAAATTTAATGTATGTTCACAAAAACAAAGGTAGTTTTAGTAAAAAAAGTGATGTGCATTCTGTAAACACTAGGAACAAACACAAGCTAGTGATACCAGTTTCTCGACTCCACAGAGTCAGTAATTCATTCTTGGGACAATGTATACGCTATTACAACAAGGTCCCGGAAAGTGTACAGGCTCTCTCCATTAGCAAGTTTAAATGTTTTGTTAAGTTGAAACTGTATAAAAAGGGTTATTATAGTATAAATGAATACATGGTTGATAATAACCCCTGGGAATGAGGTGATCGCTTCCAAGCTGTTTCTAAAATAAATTTTGTACTTATATAGTTAGTACAACCATTATTGTAAAATTTGCTTTAAAAAAAAAGTCCCGCTGGATTTCTTGCTGGTTCTTCCCAGGACAGAGGTTTTTTTTTTCGAACCAGTGGTAAAGTAAAGTAAAAAATGACTTTCAATAAGTATTACACATGTGATCTATATTGAATAAAAAAATATTCTATTCTATTCTATTCTATACTGCGCCAGTATACTGATGCAGTACCTTAGGGAAATATATGACGTCATCAATCGCCGCCGTTTTTATACTGTGAGCACTGGCGTTTTCGAGGTAAGGTGCTATCAGAACTTTGATCATGTGATCAAAAAACAATAGCGCCTAGAGATTTAACAGCTTCACGAATGATTTTTATTATTATTAATTAATATTCTTATTCAAATAAACTCGAACATTAAGTTTTGAAAGCAACAGCATTCAAATATTATTATTTTTTGTTGAACACGTGTACATGATAAATATTTCCATTTGAAAACAGTGTCAAATATGGGGATGACAGTTTTAAACAGTAACGTAAAAGTATAGCAAACTAAAAAGCAACGGCATCACAGTGTACTGAATTGACGTCACACCTTACAGTGGTCACAGTGTATATCGGAATACACCCGTTGTCTTTCTTTTTATCGAGTCGTTCTAATTGACGCATATAGTAATTTATCGAAGCAACTGACTCTCGAGAGAGTAATTCTAACTATTTAGTGATTTGAGTTCGAATTCCATCTGCAGTCAATTAAAAACAAAAATAATATTTAAACGTGTACTTCTTCTACGCGGTAGAACCATGCTGCAGCTATTATGGTCGTAGAACTAATGGGTCGGTTCGACCGTGAAGGACCACGCTCTCACAGAATACCAGCGTAAAATAGCAGCTTTATGTTGCTGTGTTTCGTATGGTGACTGTAGAGACCGAATACCCTTTTTATCGGATACCAGGCATTTCATCTTAATCCTTATGGGGTAAAACGCATCTGCATTTTGGTTCTTAATCGAGGATAAATGTAGTCTATGGGCCACAGTATCCACTTATTGACAGACGGACTGTGTGCTTTTCTCACAAACATTCTATAAAACAAAACTAATTTTTGGTTCTGAATGTAAGGAGATAACTCGTTTTATTGTCACTTCTTATGGTTATTAAATTCCTTATGTCGTGAATTGGTGTCGTAGGAGAATACGTTACGTCATATCATTCCGTGGGTGTCGTAAGAGGCACAGAGGAAAGCTGAATCAGTAAATGAGCGGCAGCATTATCCTGCACAATATAATAAAAAAAAACTGCGATTGCTAAGGCAAATAACTGAGACAATTATTTGGCTCAGTTATCGATCTTTGAAACAGCAATTCCTATGAGGCAATCTATGAATTCAATCTCACTGGCATTGCGTAGAGATGTTGCATCTCTTTGCGTATTTTATCGCATGCACCACGGGGAGTGCTCTGAGGAATTGTTCGGACTGATTCCAGCCGCTCAATTTCACCATCGCACATCGCGACAAAACTCGCGATACCATCAATACCATCTGGATGATTGGCGGTCCACCACTGTGCGATTTAGATGATAATGAATATAAGATGTTTTCGTCCTCGCGCAATTTCCCTGTGGAATCGATCTCCAGCGATTTTTACGATACGACTTAGGAACCTTCAAGAAAAGAGCCTACTCCTTTTTAAAAGGCCGGCAACGCATCTGCTATTCCCCTGGTGTTGCAGTTGTTCATGGGAGGCGGTAGTAACTTACCATCAGGTGAGCCACATGCTCGTTTGCCCCCTCTCCTATAAAAGAAAAAAGGACTAGAACATTTTATAGACTGTAATGAATAAATGAATATGTTTCATAAGCGCTATTGGACGTTGGTTGGTTCGGATGGATTAGTACCTATAGTATGTATACGCTAACTACTTATTAGTACTACCAAATGTCCTGAGCGGTGATCAAAAGTTGTCGTAAAGCAAAGCCGATATCGTCATCACCTTTCGGACGAAACGCTGCGAGCACGGATTCCAGCATCGGACATATATTTTTATGTTTTAAAATAATTGTTCCAGTCTAGTTATACTAAGAACAAGTTGCATATGGTCAAACGTCTATGAGCAAATTATTTGTAACCCGGGCCGCAGGTCTGCAAATAGCGTAATGACGTCACGTGCCATGGAAGGGTTGCAAGGTACTAAATAAAAGAGCATGTGATGCAATCAGCGAAAATGGAAGAGATGGTCATTGACAACCTTTGTAAACGCGTATATTACTATTGTTACTGATATGGTAATAATAATGTGTACCACACTATCACGTAGCTTCATAAGTTTTAAAGTTGTCAAAATTGATTAGCTAAGGGTGCGTACAGATTGAGTAACATGATGTGTAATTTTTGTTTTATAACACGTCCACATTATGTAACATTCAGCCTTCACATTACTGAAACATATATATAACAACGTTGTATAACATGTTATGTTATAGAATGTGTACGCACCCTAAGATCCGCGTAGAAATAAAATGGAAATATTGTGTCATATCTAGTTTGAAGCAAATTCCACCCTTTCGCAATTGTGTCAACTATCCATGTCAGTGTTAATCCCAACACCCCTACACAAGAACCACCACAACCGTCGATAATACGATACGTATTCTGCCTCTATACCAGGCATTATCAGATTAATTACTTTTAAATATACGGGGTTATTTTGCAATAATCAGCCAAATTTGCAGAGAAGGTTCAGAATAAGTAATATAGGCAAATAGTGAAGAAAAATTAATTTATCAAATTTCAAACATTCTGTCCTTTTTATCTTTTAAATTCAAAATGCGTAGCCATGCTGCAGCTATATTAGTAGTATAGTTGTAGCACGAATGGGCCGGCTCGACCGGGTAAGGACCACGCTCTCACAGAATACCAGCGTAAAATAGCAGTTGTATATACAGTATACACTGTTCAGCTGTATATATGCACTGCTGTGTTTTGTATGGTGAGTGTAGAGAACCGGCGACCCTTTTTACTGGAAAAGAGGCATTCCATCTTAGTCCTCACGGGTGACAACGCATGTGCATTTTGATTCTTTATTGAGGATGGATGTGGATGTCTATGGGTCACAGCAACCACTTACCATCAGGTGGACTATGTGCTCACATGTGTGTGCTGTGTGTGTCACACTATCATATAAAAATGCGTTATTTTAACTGATTTTCATTCATAAATATCTATTTTGCTACGCACGCACACATTCGCAAGGGCCGATCGGTCGACAAAAACGTTGTGAATTGAATCGCACACAGAGGAGCGCGCGTACGCGTAGTTGTTGCCCATAAATCACAAAACAATTGGGATAACTTCAAATAAAAGTAGAAGCCTTATTTACTCGTATTTTCAAAAACTGCAATAACGGTATATCATTACTTATATATTTGAACTTATGTCTAATATTTGGGTACTCGCAGTGATAAAATATTGGGAAATAATATTTTCCAATATTTGATCACTGCGAAATTGTATCCTCTTAATCGGTACCATGTGTTACTGTCCCCAATAAATTATTTGCAACACAATTTACGTTCATGAATAAATTACTTCTCCAGACAAATAATTAAAGTCACTTTAGACTCGCTCACAGGGTATTGGTGTAAACATTACATGCCATGAAGTCATCTGATAAGGGATTGAAGTAAATTTTATTAACAATCGTTAAGTTTTATTTGCGGACCACTTGTCATTTAATTAACTACTGTCATTCTCTTGTTCGTTAAAAATATATATTTCTAAATATTAAATAATGCTAAGCTTGCTATGAAAATAAATGTAATACAAAAACGGCTGACTTTTCAATCACCAGGTAAAAGTTATCCATCAAATTAAAGACCTCCTGAATATAAAGTGAAACAATATTGCTATTTTATTCCTACAACTGTATTTTTTAATTATTTATGTTGTATTTTATATCTTAAATGACGTTTATCTTTTTTTACAAAGTAGAGCCACTCTGCAGCTTTAGGTATATTGCACGAATTTATGCTTTAATGCAGCTGTGTTTCGTATGGTGAGTGTAGAAAACCGGAGACCCTTTTTATTGATTACGAGGCATTCCATCTTAGTCCTCACGAGTGAAAACGCATCTGCATTTTAAATTGTAATGGAGGCTAAATGTAGATAGATGTTTCACCTTTGATAGAGAACAATCACCATACGAAACACAGTAGCATTGAGCTGCTATTTTAAGCTGGTATTCTGTGAGAGCGTGATCCTCCCCCGGTCAAGCTGACCCATTCGTGCTACAACCATAATACAGCTGCAGCATGGCTTTACCACGTTTAGTAACACTCAAATGGAATTTATGAAATGCTGTAACAGACTATAAATATTGTTTTCGCACAGACTAAAAATAAACCCACGTCAAAAAACAACAGAACAGTTCTCGGCACTCGAAATAGTTGAGGTTTTGGAGCATGATGGATCGATTGCCGCGGACGTGGGCTCCCGAAATACACGCCATTGATACTCGATTGAGGAATTGCACACGAGTTATGAATTGCAATTGGATTTAGAAATAACAAGTGCGTTTGATTTAGTGCAAGTAATCAATGAAATTCCTTAGTCATTTGCTTATTTGTTTTGTGTTGTTAATTGTATAACTTAAATGATTCTAAAATGTTTTTTTTTAAGTAACGCTGGGTTTCTCACTGATTCTTCGCAGGACAGAGGTTTTTTTCCGAATCAGTGATAAATAAAACAAAAGCATGACTTTCAATAAGTATTATTTATAATCTAATAGTTGACCAGTCAGACTTTGTTCTGTCCTTTCCGTCGATCCTCTGTCCTTTAAAAAATCCTTAATTTCGAAAATAAAAAACACTTAGGGTCACTTATCGGGATAAAAACTATCCTTTCTCTCAAGTTGTAGCAAGTAATACACGTTTACATGTATACAAAATGTCACTGAAATCAGTTCAGTACTGACGCGTAATTTTTATATAAAGATATTGAATAAAAAAAAATAAAAAAAAGTTTTGTTTCTGTTTCTTATTGCTAATGATGGTTGGTGGCCATGTCCGAGATATGTGACGTGGCAATGCCCCGCGTCCGGCCAGGAAGCGCCCGGCGTCAGGTGTATTGGTGGTCGCGTGAGCTGACGTGTCTGCGCGAGGCTTGTGTCGCCGAGCGGCACCTGTACGCCAGGCATCGCAGGCTCCGCATTCGTCCACCGAATGCGGCAGCCATTGAGGCGGAGCTGTACGAGGGATACAGAGCGGCGAAGACCGCCCTCCGGGAGGCTGTCATGCGGGCCCGGGATCGGGCCCGTGAGGAGATGCTGGAGACTCTCGACAGAGATCCGTGGGGGCGACCTTACAAGATGGTGCGGGATAAACTCCGCACCTGGGCCCCCCCGCTGACGCAGAGTCTCCGGCCGCAGCTCGTGGAGGACGTGGTGAGCGCTCTGTTCCCTGCGCGAGGGGAACATCCGCCCCCGCCTATGGCTCCGCCACCTGCGGTGCCGGAAGCGGACCACCAGGACGACGACGACGACATCCCGGAAGGGACCGGGGTAGACCTGAGAGTGGCGGTACGTAGGCTCAAGGCCAGGAATACCGCCCCAGGACCCGATGGCTTGCCTGGCAAAGCCTGGGTCCTGGCCTCGGAGGCTCTCGGGCCCCGACTGGAGGGGCTCCTAAGCGCATGCTTGGAGAGAGGCCAATTCCCGCTTCGTTGGAAGACGGGGAAGCTGGTCCTCATTTGGAAGCCGGGGCGCCCTGCGGACTCTCCGTCCGCATACCGGCCCGTGGTGCTGCTCGACGAGGTGGGCAAGCTCTTTGAAAGAGTCATTGCAAACCGCCTCGCCGAGCACCTTGCGGGGACGGGGCCGGATCTTGCGGAAAATCAGTTTGGTTTCCGCAAGAGGCGCTCTACGGTGGACGCCATCATGCGCGTGAGAGCCCTCACGACGGGGGATGCAGTGGCCAGGGGGGGGGGGTTGTTTTGGCGGTGTCTCTCGACATCGCCAACGCCTTCAACTCCATGCCCTGGAGCTGCATTAGGGAGGCACTCCGGTATCACCGGGTGCCGACCTATCTCCGTCGTATAGTCGGGGACTATCTGACGGACAGGGCCGTCATCTACCCCGGTCGCAACGGTGAGTGGAACCGGCGAGAGATGTCGTGCGGTGTCCCACAGGGTTCGGTTCTGGGGCCGCCCCTGTGGAACATCGGTTACGACTGGGTGCTGCGCGCCGACCTCCCTACCGGCGTCAGCGTAGTTTGCTACGCTGACGACACGCTGGTACTGGCACAGGGGGGGTCGTACGAGGCGGCGGCGGAAAATATGACACGCGGGGTTGCCATAGTCGTTGAGAGGATCCGGCAGCTGGGTCTTGAGGTGGCTCTGCACAAGGCCGAGGCCATGCACTTCCATGGTCCTCGGAACAGGCCACCACCGGGATCCTCAGTGATGGTAGGAGGGGTATCCGTCGGCGTCGAGTTGACGTTGAAGTACCTAGGACTCGTCCTCGACGGCCGATGGAACTTCGTTGAGCACTTCCGACGTTTGGCTCCCAAACTGGAACGGACCGGGGCTGCCTTCAGGCGGCTCCTGCCGAACCTGGGGGGGCCAAACGCCTCCTACCGGAGGCTCTACGCGGGGATTGTGCGGTCCATGGCCTTTTACGGGGCCCCGGTGTGGGCGCGTGGTTTGGCGCGGCTTGCCGTCCACCACCTGAACGCGCCCCAAAGGGTGGTCGCCGTGAGAATGGTTCGCGGCTACCGCACGATCTCCCGCGAGGCGGCGTGCCTCTTTGCCGGATTGCCGCCATGGGATCTGGAGGCGATAGTCCTCGCGCGCCTGCACGAATGGCACACGGAGGCACTATGCCGGGGGGAAACCCCGCTGCCGCGGCAAGTTGTCGTGCAGCGGACAGACTTCCGGCGTGATCTCATGGCGACATGGAGAGAGCGACTGTCGCAACCCCGTGCTGGGCACGCCACTATAGCGGCGATAAGACCCCTCTTTGAGGAGTGGCTTGAGAGACGCCACGGCGTCCTCACCTTCCGCCTGAAGCAGGTCCTCACCGGACACGGTGTGTTCGGGAGGTTCCTGCACCGAATCGGGCGGGAGGAAACGCCCGGGTGCTCCCACTGCGAGGATCGACCGGAGGACACGGTGGAGCACACCGTGGAGGTGTGTCCTGCTTGGGCGGAGCACCGCCGTGTCCTCGTAGCGGCGATAGGCGGCGGCGACCTCTCGCGTCCGGCCCTGGTCGAAGCCATGGTCCGGAGCGAGACGGAATGGGATGCCGTCACCACCTTCTGCGAAGCATTGATGCTAGCGAAGGAGGTGGCGGAGCGGGAGAAGGAGAGAGCAGCAGCTTTCCTTCCCGGCCGCCGCGGGAGACGCCCCGGGCGTCGGGGGCTACGTCGTGGCCCCCGGCCACCGTAGGCGCGGGCCTGTGGATGGCGAGCAATGGGTAGCTCGCCGTCCGTCCGTCTAACGACGACAGGCCGTGTCGACGGCGCGTTTTGTTCCACGCGCGCCTCAAAGAGCTGTCAGCATCGTGAAGGGGCCCGCAAGGGCTGACGCCTGCCGGGGCTGCGGGCTGTTCGAAAGAGATACCGCGGCTCCGGAACGTAAGGGCACTGAAGGAACACGGATGGTTTTTAGTCAGTAAAAGTCTGACACTCCCTTCCGCTCCACCCAGAGCGAAAGGCGTCATTTGATGATTTTCCATCCGCAAAAAAAAAATGTACTTTACCTATTTTAGATTATAATTAGGAAATGGTTTATAAAACATAATACATACATATAGTCACGCCTGTAATCCACGAGGGGTAGGCAGAATACAAAGTAAGGGGGCAGCGAGCTGCTCCGACCACGTTTAAACAAAAACATGGGTTTAAATGGAACATTGTGAAATAAGTGATTGGTGGGTAGCCCATCACATTCACAATCACAAAACCAATATCGCATTAGTCGCTTATTACAACATAATAGGCAATTAACAACAAAGTTGGCATATTCTTTTATGTTTTCAGTCCCACATAACTATGGGACCAACAAGTCCCAAACCAACGTGAGACAAATAATAAAACAATAAATTTTATTAATGCACCAAACCCTAAGACATTAGTAAAGCATCCGGTAAAACCGAAAAACAAAGATAAAGTTAAAAAATGTAAAGTTACAGCCTATATACGAACCACTACTGGGCGGTGGGCACAGGCTTCCTCTCACTTTTGAAAGGGTTCTAGTGAAAGGAAGTGTCCGCTGCGCTGCCCCAATGCGTGTTGGCAGACTTCATATTACTTCAATTTTTTTTTATTTCTCAGACATGCAGGTTTACTCCCGATGTTTTACTTCACCGCCGAGGACGTGTTTTAACACTGATTTATCAGCACTTAAAACTGCAATTAACAAATTCATCGGTGCCAGCGGGGATTGAACCCTGGCGTACTGTGAAATTTATAGCGAGCTCTAAGCCCCAGCTACCAAGGCTCTTTCAAAACAAAGATAGTAAGTACTCGTGTAAAAGTTGAGTTGCAGCTAACATGCATCCCACTGCTAGGCACATGCCTCCTCACATTTCTAAGAGAGTTTTGAACAGTTCCTTACCAGAACGGTAACACTGCTGGGCATGGAAATCTCGGGCTTTCCAGTTTACTAGGTTTACAGTTTATTAATGGATACCATACACGATCCAGTTTACCGTCAAATTTGCAGCGCGCTTGAAGCGGCGTCAAGTTTGCAGTGCATCCATATAGATCACTCACGGTCAAGTTCGCCGTCATTTTTGCATGATGCCGTACCAGTTGAAACCATGGCGTCTCTCGCTTATTTGCTACGACTACCGTCATGCATACTTGACCGCTCATACACACGTTCAAATTTACATGACGCTGCAAGCTTCATCAAGTCGGCAGGATCGAAATTCAAGTTTTGCTTTAAGTAGACTTGTCATGTACAGTGATAACCATACACCGTCAAGTTTACCGGATGCCGCTTCAAGCGCGCTGCAAACTTGACGGTAAACTGAATCAGATCATAAGACAAATCCAGGGAGGATTTGGTAAGTTTTTTATATAGAGGTGACAAACGATCATACAGTCCACCTGATGGTAAGTGGAAGCCTTGGCCCATAAACATCTTCATTTATCCTCGATTAAGAATCGAAATGCAGATACGTCGTCACTCCTGAGGACTAAGATGGAATGCCTCGCTTCCAGTAAAAAAGTTCTCCGGTTCTATACGCTCATCATACGAAACACAGCAGCAATGAGCTGCTATTTTACGCTGGTCTTAATGGTCGTGATTGACGATCGCAATACCAGACGTCTAGAATATTTGCTGCCCGTCTCTAGTCTGGGTATTTTATGTCTACGTTAGATGTTTACAATACAGTTATTCGGTTTTACCACCATATATTAACAGTCACGAGATCTTTCTGCTATTCGTTATGTTTGCCTCTTACAAGAGCCAAGGGATATAATGGTGTGATAGTTTACATTTTTTTTTATAGGAGAGGTGGCAAACGAGCATGCGGCTCGCCGGATGGTAAGTGACTACCGCCGCCCATGTTTCTTTAGGAACTTCACCGCACGTGGACCCCACGGACCGATAGTCTCTACAGCAAATGGCACAAATATGTAGTCATCTCTCAGAGACTCATATTTGCGTATTTATATCTTTAATTATATATAAATCTTTAATTATAATCTCTCTATAATATCGAAGTAACAGGCTTTTATTATGCTCAGAAGATTGAAAATGCTATAATGACATGAGTGACCATTTTTAAAAATTTTGTGTCTGTCTGTCTGTTCGGGCTTATCTACGAAATGACTGAACAGATTGTGTTGAAACTTAGAGAGAGCAATACCTTTTATTTTAACTATATTTTTTTATTTACATACCAGTGCAATCGAGGCTTCTTTATTATCTCTGAAAACCCCTTTTCCCATATAACAATTAGTTTTCGAGCTAACAGTATAAAACTGACTTTAAAGTGGTTTTTTGTTAAACACTTGCCCAAAGACCATTATTATAGATCTGCGAATCTACGCGAAGTCGCGGGTAAAAGCTAATAAGAAACAACTAAAAGTTTTATTATATTATAAGCCGTAATATCTTAATAGCTTAGTGCTCAATATAAATTAAATTGTTCGCGAGTGATCCGAGTTCGAACGCGCATGACACTGTGTTACCTGAAGTTAACTTCAGATAACATATGGTCTGAGAGCTCCTTCATTCGTAGCAACATGTTGCTTATTTGAGTAATACAGATATTATAGCGACTGTTAAATGTGGTCCCATGTTCAAATCCCAAGTAGGGCCAAAATAAGTTTTTTGGCTTAATGTCAGTTCTTAGTAGGAGCCGGAGTGAGAAAGTTCTTAGCTACGTTGGTAAGTAAAGCCGATTTTTTATAGAAATAGAGTGACAAACGACCACACAATCTACCTGATGGTAAGTGGTTGCTGAGGCCCATAGACTACATCTATCCTCGTTTGTAAATCAAAATGCGGATGCGTTGTAAGCCTTGAGGACTAAGATGGAATACCTCTTTTCCAGTAAAAAGGATCTCCGGTTCTCTAAACCCACCATACGAAACACAGCAGCATTAAGTTGCTATTTTACACTGGTATTCTGTAAGAGTGTGGTTCTTATTCGGTCGAGCCGACCCATTCGTGCTACAACTATAATATAAATATAGCTGCAGCTAAAAAAACTACCACGTTGGTCCTGCTACTGATCTCCGGCCGTATCGATTGTCATCTCATCACACTATGTAATCTAATCGTTGGTTATATAAAAGCCCCGTCTCCGAGTGTGACGTTGGGAGGCACGCAGTCCAGAAAGACGAACATTATGTTTTTACACCCTGTTATATAGGCGCTATTTCCACTTGGAAAGCAGGTGAAAGTGGTAGGAAGTTGCTGTCCATCGGCACTAGCATAGTGACCACTAGAGTAATAGTTTACTGTACCATTGAGCTATTTTATTTGCGCACACACAATCCTGTCCGACGCAGAAGGCCAGTCTCCGTTGACAGTGGCCGCAGTGACAGAAATTCGGTCATGAGGACATTATTACCATAATTATTCTAACCATCTTGCCCCACAAACAATTCTAGTACATATAAGTATATGTAAATGACATCATCTCTGATTCTGATAGTTTGAAACAACTTTATAAACTAATCCTGAATTAGCTTGTACGTATCTTTATGATTAAAATAGCTTCTAAGTTTGTATGGATAGACAATCCCTTTTCTCTTAACCTTTACTGATAGTTACCTGTACCGGGAACTGAACGTGTGCTAAATCGTTCGTCATGCAGCTGACCTCAAGGTCAGAAGACTTAACCATTGGCTAGGCTGCGATCCACTTTCACTACTATAATTTATGAGAACATACGATGTAATAATGGTCGTACGGTCAAAGTAACACTTTAAAAAATACTTTGTTGACATTTATTTGATTTCTTTCTCTAAACTACCACGGTTAAAAGTAACAATACATTATTCTCAATTATAGTTATTCAAAAATATTCTTGAATATTTTCCATTCTTAGAGTTATATTTTCAAATAATTTAGTAACATCGAAGAGAAATTATATTTAGCTACGACCTGTTAACGATAGCGTAGTCTAGTTTTTAGAGTACCGGACAATTAAATAGCAAGTCCTGGATTTTTGTTATCAAATAAAAAGCTTTTGATAGTTGGTAGGAGTCATTTTCTGGCTTTGAATTGATCGTTTCGGTACGACACATTCACCTATATCTGCCGCCAAGCAACAATGTACTGCTGTATTCCGGCTAGACTGCTAGGTGATAGGACTTATTTTCTGCCTAGAAAACCGTCTGGGTTACTCATAAATGACAAACTCGTTGAAACAGTCCATTCGGTCAAATTCTGCAAAAATTGCCGCAGACGAAAACAAAACCTCTCCGATCGCAATCTTAATCTCATGGAAAACGAAGCAAAATCTTCAACAGCATAACCATCACTGTACTGGTACAGATAGACTGTCAAGTGCATGAAACCATTTCAAAACCATTCCTAAACCATAATACTGGATCACCAATCCACCAGCGGAAAATACCCAGCCAAAAAAACATCTATGATCACAATAACACTAAGCAGCAAGGCACAGATAAGGTAAGGGGAATGAGTTCCTACGTGTTTAGGCCTATAACAATGGCATTATAATGTCTCTTACTTTTTGATGGCTCGCGATTGTTTGGATGTTGTCGTCGTGACTAAATATTGAGTTCAATATTGGTCATTACACTTTAAATCTGCTTTAAAAACGATTTTCTTCGTCGTTCATAATGCAAAGAGCAAAGTAATGAATTATTTTATATTCAAGGAAAGAGAGAATATACCTATACAATTTTTAAAAACAATAATTAAAAAAAAACTAAAACTAGAAACTTAATTATCTTACATTCCTACTCCCCGTGGTATCGTGCCAAGAACGCTGGCTGCGTTTCCTCGCTGAATGGCTATATGGCATTTCAGCGAGAAAAGAACCAGCCCTCTTATCACCAGCAGCAACGACCAGTCACGCATAAAGTTCCTTTAAGAACCGCACGAGGACCTCACGGACCAATAGTTTCTACAGTAAATGGCACAAATATGTAGTCATCTCTCGGAGACTCGTATTTGCGTCACTTACTCAGTTCAGCTGCCTCTGATGCAGCCCCAGCTCTAAGCGAAGTACCCCTGAGATGAGTGGCCGCCAAAGTGTATTCGCAAGTAACATCCCACACTAGGGCTTTACCTCTCTCCCAAAGGACCAATGACATACCGCCGTATCTCCTGCCATCGTCTCTATATATTTCACAAGGCTCTAAAACCGAGAAAACATTTATAGAGACAAGAGCCCTTCGGCTGAATATTTTTTTGTTAAACTAAGTCAGTGCGCTTTACCATCTTTGATTGCATCACCACTTTCCATCAGGTAGGGTAGTAGTCATGCACTGGTTTAAAATAATTTAAAAAAAAAGAAATTTAGTACGCTGCGTTTGTGAAAGTAATTTGCTCTCGTATGTTTTCATTATCACGGAGTATATTCAGTTAACCATTTGTGTAGGTATATTAATAGCCACAATAAACATTCCTTTTGATTGTTAATTGCTAGGCGACGTGGCAATAAATGAGATTAATGTATTGCAATAACAAATAAATATGTTAAAATAAATTCATTGTCGTGTTTATTTTTGATACACGCTGGTTTTAGCGAAAACTTTACCGCCGGCGGAATGCAGCTCTTTTATTATTGTTTAATTATTTATGTATGTGTGAGTACGTGCGCGTGCGTGCGTGTGTGCCTGCGTGCGTTCGTTTTGTGTGTGTGTTGCGTGTGCGTGTGAGTGTGCGTGTGCGTGCGTGCGTGCGTGTGTGCGTGCGTGCGTGTGTGCGTGCGTGCGTGCGTGCGTGCGTGCGTGCGCGCGCGTGTGTGTGTGTGTGCGCGCGCGCGTGTGTGTATATGTGTGTGTGTGTGTGTAAGTGGATACGTAAGTGCTGTGTGTATTAAACGTCTGCGCATCCGAACTACTAGTTGAAACGATGAAACAAGAGCTACAATAATGATATAAACCTCAAGTAATTTTGCCAACTCAGGAGACTCAAGAAATTGGACTACTATCGTCATCGATATTCCGCTGGCTAAAGTTGCCCTCAAAATCGTGGCAATGTGAGGCACTAACATATTGTTAAGAAATTTGATAACGTAGTTATATTTTGTAAAATATACTATTGCATTTCATTTACACGTATTATTTTTAATGAAAGTTTGATAGCCAATGCAATTATTTTGTGCACAATATTTTAAAAAAACGTTATCCCCAATGAGTCTACCATGAATCTACTTCTAACTGTGGGGCAGGCTCAGGTCCAGCCATGAAATATAATTTACTATCATCGTTACAGCGTTTCACAAGTCCACTGCTGAACATAGGCCTCCCCCAAGTTATGCCACAAAGCACGGTCCTAAGCCACCTGCATCCATCGACTGCCTGCATGTCTTACCAGGTCGTCACTCCATCTATTGGGAGGTCCCTCTACACTTCACCTACCGATACGAGGCTGCCACTCGAGAACCTTTTTTCCTCGTCTTTGTCGGTTCTTCGAGCTATACAAGTATGGCCGGCCCTTTGCCACTTCAGCTTATTAATCCTTTGATCTATGTCGATCACTCTGGTTCTACTGTGGATAATATAATTTATTATATTAATTATTACATAAATTATTTATAAAATTAAGAAAATAAGAGTATGCTGTCCACGGAAATACCAGGTCCGCATAAACAGAAACAAGTCAACAAAAATTTAATGATTTGTTGCGAACCGTATTGACTTTACGGTTTATGCAAATCTAAATTACATTTAACATTCCTCACCACGGCCCACCTACGACTGCACCCGTTCTCCTTTGTTTGTTTTCAAAAGTTTACAATTTTAATTACTTCAGACCAAAGTTTGTAGATAAGAAATAACTAACTTTATTTCCTCCGTCTTCGTGTTTTCCATCAGAGCAGAAAATATAGAAGTTTACCTGACAAACATTCCATAGAAGATTACAAAATTTCCTAACGCGAATTGTAAAACATACCTTGACTAATTTTAAAATTGACTTAACTTTTTTGTATAAAAACTGGTCTATATGGATGTATACGTCCTTATGTATAAGTGGAACACTCGGTTGGAACGAAGTTCCTTTCGTAGTATATTTTATTGATAAACGTATTATATTATTCATTAAAAAATCAAATAAATTAATTATGTATGTACTAGCGTCTATTAAAATTAAGCCTAATTTAAAATAAAATAATCTTTCTCTCTGGGCAAGATAAGGTAAAGTGCGAGGGAGATGGATATTATTCCATCTCGCTTCCTTATAGGTCGCAACGGAAAAATCTTACACTTTTTCACGCCTAGCCCCGATCCGCCAAATTCGTACCATCCGATAAGGAACTTCGTTATAAAAAAAAACTTTTTGTTTCATCGTCGGTACGATTAATTAAATATTCGTTGCAATCAATTGGAATGTCTGAATTGTTTTCTCTAAAAATCGTTACCTCCGCACCGGTATTTGCTTCCGTATCATATTAGCGTTTTACATACGCAAATTGCACATAGTTTTTTTTTTCTTTTTATTTAAGGGACTTTCGTTATTATTAACATGTCAGTCCCATTGTACCTTATAATTATAGCACACAAAATTATTTAGTTACTTATAAAATACTTAATAAATGATAAACCATTTGAGAGGCATCTGACAGTGGTTCTGAGAGTATACTTTGATATTCCCCTATATTATACATTTTAATGTCAGTTTTGGCGACCAGTAGTTTCCTCTCGTGATGGTTTTTAGAACATTCTGCGAGCAAGTGTTGTATGTCTTCGACTGTGTTACATGTTTCGCAATTTGGAGATTGTTTCTTTTTCATCATGAAAGCAAACTTGTTGCACGGAATGTGTCCGGAGCGAAGTCGCATTGCTAATACAACAGATTTTCTGTTCAATAGACATTGATTGAACCAAGGCACTTTCGGAGGCTGACTCTGGATAGTTTTGTACCAAATCCCTTTTTCTTGCGACCTTTTATCAAAATATTCTTTCCAAAGTGCATAACATTACTTTTTGTATTTAATTAAAATTTCTGTATAATCTGGATCAATATTACATTCTCTTCCTTGTGTAATTGCCAATTTAGCCAGTTTGTCAGCCTCCTCATTGGCTTGTAAACCGATGTGTGATGGTACCCACTGCAATACTAAATTACGGTTTTTACATTGAAGTTTAAATATTTCATTTAATATATAGTATGCTATCGATACACCTCTGATACCAGAGGCGCATCGAGCAATATGTTGAAGAGCACTCTTACTATCAGTTAATATGACTGTTTTTTGAAAATCTGTTGTACCAGCATATAATAGGGCATCATTTATAGCAATTAATTAAAATTATTAGGAATTTTAATCTTACATTTATTACCCATTAATGAATCTACATAAGCGGCACCTACCCCACATTTATCCTTAGATCCATCACAAAAAAGCCTGTACACACACATTCACATACACACACATAGTTCAAGTTACAACCTATATACTTCCCACCGCCGGGTACAGGCCTCCTCTCATTTCTGAGAGGGTTTTAGGGCAAGGAAATATCCACCGCTATGCCTGCTCCGCTGTTCTCCAAATATTTTTTTCTTAATTCTCACACATGAAGGTTTCTTCTCGTTGTTTTTCATCACCGTCGAGCACGTGATAAATCAGCACTTAAAATTGCTATTAACAACTTCATCGGTGCCGGCGGAGATCGAACCCGGGACTTTTTTATAGGATAGGGTGACAAATGAGCACATAGTCTACCTGATGGTAAGTGGTTGCTGTGGCCCATACACATCTACATCTATCCTCATTTGCGCATCAAAATGCAGATGCGTTGTCACCCGTGAGGACTAAGATGGAATGCCTCTTTTCCAGTAAAAAAGGTATCCGGTTCTCTACACTCACCATATGAAACACAGCAGTGTTAAGCTGCTATTTTACGCTGGTATTCTATGAGAGCGTGGTCCTTTCCCGGTCGAGCCGACCCATTCGTGCTAAAACTATACCACCAATATAGCTGCAGCATTGCTCTACCACGTATATAATGCTCGCATACTGTGAAATTTACACCGAACTGGGCTAACGCGGCTCTTGGTACCACGTCTCCTGCTTACTCTCAATTTGCACATGGATAAACAATATGATGATGCATCATTAGAGCACTTTTCAAGTGTTTCACAGTTTGTTTCTTCTCCAACGGTTGTCGGTCCTTCGAGTTATCTCGCCAGGCCGTACCACTTCAGCTTATTGATCCGTTGGACTATATCTGCTCATTTCTTTGATTATATTAATATTCTGAATTTTGATATCTAATATTAGTCATAAGCTGAATGACCGAATTACAAGAGATTACTTGCTTAAAATGAAAATAGCTCTTTTACATAAAAACAAATTTATTTTTAAATTTGCGTCGCACGCGTTGGCTCTTGATGCAAAAAAAAATGTGAATCATTCGCTCAATTAAAATAAATACACTGCATTGAAATCATCAGTTGTCATTACCTAAACATAATTTCATCATTATCATCAAAAGTCCATTGTTGAACATAGGCCTCCCCATACCACGCTTGGGGTTGGCAACCATAGATTTTTTATTAATTATATTAAAGCTTTATCTATTGCTATTATATATCTATTTTATATATTTTTATATATATACCACGTGATCGGCGGTGAAGGAAAACATCGTGAGGAAACCTGCATGTCTGTAAAATAAAAAAATATTTCGAAGACATGTGAAGTTCGCCAACACGCATTGGAGCAGCGCAGTGGATATTTCCTTGCCCTAAAACCCTCTCAGAAATGAGAGGAGGCCTGTGCCCAGCAGTGGGACGTAAATAGGCTGCAAATTTACTTTAGTTTTTTATCTATTGTTTATTAGGAAGATGCTGCTGCCTATATGCTGTTTTAGGTTCTCTCTATCGTCTCATACGACACACAGGATAATATGAGATAGTGGAATATCTATACATTTATACAAATAAATAAAATTGAAGTGTCTGTTTGTAATGTCAAAATTACAGCTTTTTACTAAATGCATATGAAAGTATATACGGTACTAATAACAAAAATAAAAATTTTAAAATTTTTGTCTGTCTGTCTGTCCGTCTGTCTGTTTGTTTGTTCTGGATAATCTCCGAAACAGCTGAACCCATTTTGACGGGATTTAGAAAAATAATTAGGGTTCTGTGCAAAAATTTAAAACCCATGAAATCCGTTTTACGTTGCAAAGCCATGGAGCAGCTATATTAATAGTATAGTTGTAGCACGAATAGGTCGGCTTGACCGGGGAAGGACCACGCTCTCACAGAATACCGGCGTAAAGCTGCTGTATTTCGTATGGTGAGTGTAGAGAACCGGAGACCCATTTTACTGGAAAAGCGAGATTCTATCTTAGTCCTCACGGCTGGCAACGCATCTGCATTTTAATTCGCAAACTAAGATGGATGTAGATGTCCATGGGCCACAGCAACCACTTACCATCAGGTGGACTGTGTGCTCGTTTGTCACCCTTATTCTATTAAAAAAAATCCAACCGTAATAAATTCACGCGGACGAAGTCGCGGGGAACAATTAGTATTAAATAATAATAGTGTTTGTCCTACTCAATGATAGGACTCTTGTGTACCACACTCTACCTATTTCACGCCGCTAAGTAGCAAGCGTGCATTACTGTGTTCATGTTTGAAGAGTATATAGAACCAGTATATATAGACTGAGAGGTATTCCATCTTGGTCCTCAATGGTAGCCTTTTGCATGCCTCACAACTCGCGAGCCTGTGAGAGTGCTCTACTGTGATGTGACGATTTTGCAATATAAAATTAACAGTATGTCTCAATTTAGACACTAAATCAATAAATAAAGGATGTTATAAAAACTAGATATATTAAATTATAAAGTCAGGGTATTATTTTATTCATCTGTTTAGATATATTTACAAAAAATGTAGTTAAAAAATTATTCAGTTAGTCTTTTGTTCGTCTTTGCACTTGATTGTGTTCACGTTTTTAAAAATATACGCACCGAAATGAAATAAATCTTTCTGAATAAGTTTCCATTTATCCTCAGAACTCATAGACGTTTAAAAGATACTTTTTTTTCATCAAAATTAAATGAAGTTTTGATGAAAAAATTAAAACGCTCATGAGGCGTGCACTTTTGGATTTCCCAATTTTTGTAACGAAGTTCTTTATCGCATGGTACGAATTTGATGGATCCCCCATCCGTCAAATTCGTACCTAGGCGAGAAAAGGTGTAAGATTTTTCCGTCACGTCCATAGTGCGAGTGAGATGGAATGATAGCAATCGCCCTCGCACTTTTTCTTATCTTGCCATGAAAGAAAAATTATTTTAAATTATTGATTTTAATAGACGCCAGTAATTCATTTATATGTATTTGTTAATCAATACCATAATACGTTTATCAATAATACTACAAAAACTAAAACTACTGATACTACAAAAGGAACTTCGTTCCAACCGAGTGTTCCACGACACTCACGCATGTTTTTTGTTTATAGTTTTGCTGCAGGTGTATATGGCTTGCAGTAACCGCTTACCATCAGGTGGACTGTCAGTTCACTTGTCAGTTCAATTATATAAAAGAAAGTGGTGGCACATTAGTAGATGAGTGAATCGCTGCGCACGCTCCGCCGAACTCTTTCTCTCTCTCTCTCTCTCTCTCTCTCTCTCTCTCTTTCGGTAAAGAGAATTCGGCGGGACGAAGCAATTAGTACCAAGTACTTACACATATTTAACATTCAACAGTGGTAGAGCCACGCGGCAGCTTTTGCTGACGCACGGATGGGCCGGCTCGAACCGGGGTGGTACCACGACCTCACAGAATACCAGCGTGAAGTAGAGGTTTACCTCTGCGTTTCGCTTGGTGAGTGCAGGTGGCCGGAGGCCTATTTTACTGGAAATGAGGCATTCCATCTTAGTCCTCACGGGTGACAACGCATCTACATTTTGATTTGTAATAGAGGATAGACGTAGATGTCTATGGACCGCAGAAACCACTTACCATCAGGTGGACTGTATGCTCGTTTGTTACCCTTTTCCTATAAAAAAAAAACATATTTTTCTGTCACACTAAACTAATCGACAATCAAAATTATACGTGGCAGAGGCACGCTGCAGCTATATTATGGTTGTGGTACGAATGGATCGCCTCGGCTGGGGTAGGATCACTCTCTCAACAGAATACCAGCGTAAAATAGCTGATTAAAATGTCGCTGTGTTTCATAAGGTGAGAGTAGAGAAGCGAAGATCCTTTTTGCTGGGAACGAGGCATTCCAGCTTAGTCCTTAGGAGTGACAATGTATTTGCATTTTGATTCTTAATTGAAGATAAATGTAGATATCTATGGGCCGAAGCATCCATTTACCATCAGGTGGACTGTGTGCTTATTTTTCTTTAATTTTTCTATGAAAAAATGTATTCTTGCTACGCCACACGCTCCACTAAATGCACTCAATTAAGATCTTATACTAAGCACTAAGTTAACAATGCCCTCGTAGAAAAATGTTAATGACGGAGAGACAAATATGGATGTTCTTTAACAACTAACATTAACCCTAAGTCTGTCGCTAGAGCCGCAAAGAGTTTTTGTCATTTAACATTTGTCTGTCATAAGACCCGGAAAAGGCGTCGGGACATACTGTCGCGAAGCCCAAAACAGGTCTCGACTTATTTTAATATTTTTTCTGTGTTGCAGGTTACTTATCTTGCTCATATTTTAGAAAAGGCTTGTTAATAGACTGAGCCACTTAGCAAATAATATGTCATCTGTAAGTCATCGCCTAATTTGAAAATATTGTTAGTTGAATTCGTCATCCAATCGCCCAATTCAGCGCTTGTTCAGCGGCAGTGCCGCTTTTTTAATTTTGTCTCTTATTTAGTGTTTTCGTCTTTATCTTTTAATTAAGGTGCCTTAGACTGAGCAATAGCCTAACAACACCCTCGGAAAAAAGCGTTTACGACGGACAGACAAATAAACATTCATAACAACTAACATCAATAAACATTCATAAGTATTCCTATGTAACTAAAAATAACGTTTGCTAGACCAAATTTAAATTTATGTCGAACATGTTAATATATATCGTTTTATTTAATTTCATACCACATCATAGAAAAAGTCAAAGCCGCTAAAATATTTAATCTAATGCGGGAATGATGATTACACGCGGAATCTCCAAGAGATTAAAGGAAAATGTGATTTTTTATGACTGGAAAACACTAAATTTGGTTGAGTTTATTTAATTCGTGTGCGGTTACATACATTTAGCATTATATATACATTTAATCTATACATATAAATAAAATTGAACTATCTTATATTGAGCTGAGAGTATTATTTGCTTCCCATTAAAACATAAGCATTTTTAGTTTTAACTTTTTTATACGAGTAGAATAAAGTTGACAAAACAGCACACAGTTCACCTGATGGTAAGCGGACGCTGTGGCTTAACAAAATATATGCTCGATTAAGAATCAAAATGCAGGAGCGTTGTTACTTCTGATGACTATGTTGGAATGCCTCGTTTCCAGTAAATAATTGTTTCCGTTTCTCTACTGTCACATACGAAAGACAGGACATATCTTTCATATTTTACGCTGGTATATTATGAGAATGTGGTCTCCCCAAGTCGAGCCATCCCATTTGTGCTACAACTCTACCACATCAAGCATATTAGTGTTATATGTAGACTGCTTAGTCGCTGGTCCCAGGTTTGAAAGTTTAAATAACAATGTACTAGCCCCTGTGGCTCTGAGGGACCTCCTTTTTTAATTTATTGGGGTAAATAAACGTTTATTCATGAAGAAGTGGCGTCACAGAGAAAAGCATGGCAACTAATGCGTACATCCCTCTTATGAGGTAATCTATTCAGGCGGCTTGTATGAAGCTGATGCGGAATGAATGATGATGATGATGAAATAAACAATTTTTTTCATAGATTTAGGGTGACAAACGAGCACATAGTCCACCTGATGGTAAGTGGTTGCTTTGGCCCATAGACATCTACATCTATCTTCGTTTGCGAATTAAAATGCAGATGTGTTGTCAGCTGTGAGGACTAAAATAGAATGCCTCTTTTCCAGTAAAAAGGGTCTCCGGTTCTCTACACTCACCATATGAAACACAGCAGCGTGAAGCTTCTATTTTACGCTGGTATTCTATGAGAGCGTGGTCCTTCCCTGGAGCCGACCCATTCTTGCTACAACTATACTATTAATGTAGCTGCAGCATAGCTCTATCACGTACAAGTATTATTTTTTTATGGGATAGGGTGACAAACGAGCACACAGTCCACCTGATGGTAAGTGGTTGCTATGGCCCATAGCTAACTACATCTATTCTCGTTTGCGAATCAAAATGCAGATGCGTTGTCGCCCGTGAGGACTAAGATGGAAGACCTATTTTCCAGTAAAAAGGGTCTCCGGTTCTTTACACTCACCATACGAAACACAGCAGTGTTAAGCTGCTATTTTACGCTGGTATTCTGTGAGAGCGTGGTCCTTCCCCGGTCGAGCCGACCCATTCGTGCAATGCAATATGTGATTAAGAATTATGGCATGATGTCACAGCTTACGCACAGAAATACATAATACTATCGATCCGCGACTTCGCAAGTAATTTCTGGATCTCGACACCAGCGTCAACTACCAGTTCCAACTGGGACAAAAAAAATCATCAAAATCGGTCCAGTCGTTATCAAGTGATGATCTTTCATACGTGCGTCATTTTATTTTTATTTATATAGATATGCGTAAAGAGTTGGAAGGTAGTGCAATTAAATCAACCATTTTAAGAATTTGCTTTTTAAATATGCTAGGACGTGATGCTGCAATGCCTACGAAGTTAAACAAAACAAGAAACAATTCGATACAGATGGGCACGTTTACGAGCATTGGCAGCAAAAAGTTGGCAAGGTTGCATTTAACAGCTGTGCATTCCAGTGGTTGTTCTATAACAACGTTTTGTAATTCAAGGATTAAAATCGTATCAGTTGGCCAGCTAAAACGGGGAAGGACAACAAAAAATAACAGCATAACATAATTCTTTTAGTGAGTGTAGAACACCGAATCTTTTTTAAAGAATAAGGGTGACAAACGAGCACATAGTCCACTTGATGGTAAGCTTATGCTATGTAGCACATATATCTATATGTACTATCGATTACGAATCAAAATGGAGATGCGTTTTCGCCTCTAAGAACTAAGGTAGAATGCCTTGTATCCAGTAAAAAGGGTCTCCAGTTCTCTATACTTACCATACGAAACACAAGAGCATTATTTTACAGTTTCACGCTGGTATTCTGTGAGAGCGTGGTCCTATCCCGGTCGAGCCAACCCATTCGTGCTGCAGATGTATCTGCAGCGTGGCTCTACCACGTAAATCTTAGTCCTCAGGGGTGACGCATCTGCATTTTGATTATTAATCTATGGCTATAGCTGTCTATGGACCATAGTACCCTAACTTCTATAAAAAATCTGTTATGACACAAATCATAAAACAACACTGTTTCAAATTGTTTAAAATGTGCAATTTGTAGAATTTATAACGGTCGTTTAGCCCTTGTCATGATCTTCAAAAGACAAAATTAACGTAAAATGAAAAATAAAGTAGCAGACCAAACCCGCCCCACAGTAATGACCTCTTCTAAGAAGTAATGAAGCAGACAAAATATTAGATTTCTTTTAGATTTTTAGATCAGTCTGTGCACACACACAGATCAGATTTGATAGACCACAAACCCTCGCGGAAAAAAACACCGCTTCCTACCAAGGATGATTCGCGAGGCTATTAAAAAACATCCTAATTTCAATAGAGAAGATGGCTGGATGATATCTGCTTGGGATCCTATAATTAATTAAATTAAATCCAAACTCAAGCATACCACTACAAGAATTCAAGATGCTGTGGTAGAGCCACGCGGCAGCTTTTGCTGTCGCACGGATGGGCCGGCTTGAACCGGGGTGGTACCACGACCTCACAAAATACCAGCATGAAGTAGAGGTTTACCTCTGCGTTTCGGTTGGTGAGTGCAGGTGGCTGGAGGCCCTTTTTACTGGAAATGAGGCATTCCATCTTAGTACTCTCGGGTGACAACGCATCTGCATTTTGATTCGCATTCGAGGATAGTTGTAGATGTCTATGGGCCGCAGCAACCACTTACCATCAGGTGAACTGTGTGCTCGTTTGTCACCTTAACCTATAAAAAAAATACTGTAAGCTCGTTCTGGGTAGATGGGACCAAGAATGTATATTCAAAAACTGAATGTAGCCCAGGCTAACTACAACGTCGGGACGTCAAACACCTCAATCTCCTCGTGACCATTAGTGTTGTAAACCACCATAAATGTCGCTTTGATTTCTTTTATTTGGTTTGGAAGAAATTCTGAGATAAGACGGATTTGGCGAGTACGGTACTGACAAATTTGGTATATATGCGGTCTTCATACCATATGCTCAAAATATTATTATATTTGAGACGTTTATTTTATAAAATGAAATTGACAAATGAACTTCAGTTCATCTAATACTGTAAGTGGCACCTACAGCATATGAATACCTACAACCATCTTCAAACATAGAAAACTTCAGTTACGTTGTCACTTCTAAAAATATGGATGACAAAACATGCAGTATTCCTCTAGAAAGTTGCCGTCCCTACCAGTCACTTTTTAAATAAGTTTAATAAGAAGTCATGTACACGTGGTAGAGCCATGCTGCAACTATATTAGTAGTATAGTTCTAGCACGAATGGGTCGGCTCGACCGGGGAGGGACCACGCTCTCACAGAATACCAGCGTAAAATGGCAGCTTAACACTGCTGTGCTTCGTATGGTGACTGTAGAGAACCGGAGACCCTTTTTACTGGAAAAGAGGCATTCCATTTTAGTTCTCACGGGTGACAACGCATCTACATTTTCATTCGCAAACAAAGATAAATGTAGATGTTTATGAGCCACAGCAACCACTTACCATCAGGTGGACTGTGTGCTCGTTTGTCACCTAGCCTATAAAAAAAAATTATCACTACTCTCAAATTCTTTACAATACCTCAAATTACAATCAACTATATCAGCATATCATCAACTCTGATAATCGAATCCGAATCGCTCGCGTTCCATCAAATTTTAACGAGCGCCCTGCCTTTAAGCGACGGTTCAAAATTAACATACATGAATATTTTTATTTACAAGGATCTCGCACATAATAGCTATGTTTAAGTCGAACATAACAATAAAACTGTTTGTCCGTATTAACATAACACGCGACTGTTAGCATAACAATGTGACATACATACATTTGAAATGCATATGAAAGAGTTATTTAAGGTTATCTCCAACGTGCTACATTTTTGAGTGCTTATTTGTACAAGTACTATTATTAAAGTTGGTAAGAATGACTTTGCTTATATCCTCTTAATGAAATAAAATTATTCTTACCTAGTTTGAACAGCACCTCCCGCTCTCCCTCAATTGGGTATACTATCCCCGATCGCTGAGCGGTCAGCTACAGCAGAGTCTACTTAACCTGAGGATGCGTCGTGTAGAAGCGAAACACGTGTCGTATTATCAACGGTGGTGTGTCTTTCTTAGTGTAGTGGTGTTGGGAGTAGTGGTGCTGAAATTAGTGGTGACGGGGATAGTGCACGCAATTGATAGAGAGATCATTTTATTTCACACACAGTGGTGCACTCCTGTGCTCCAATATGAATGGTTAGAAAGCCAGTATAATTACGACTTGTGAGACGTTCCATTTATATTCAGGGGTTTCAATGCGTCTTGGCTGCAGTAACCTCTTAATAATAGAACTAACCTCGTTTATCACTGTAATATTACAATTAAAAAAAATTGACTGTCACCGTCCCACGGCAGATATGATACGTCATAGTTGTTGGTAGAATTTATAATTAATTAAACCAATAAAGAAATGTGAAATAGTATAAATGAAAACATTTTTTTAAAAGAAATTCAAGCGTTGAATAGTTCAAGAATGCTATAGCCAAACGACTCTTAAACAAGAGAGCAAACACGGTACACAACTAACGCCGAAAAGCAATAAAATGCAAAGCAATAGTATACGTAGAAGGCGCGTGACAGCATAAAAGAGCGTCATGACGTTTGCTGCCACGGCACACGAATCGGCTTAATGAGCGGTGGTGTAGAGGGGGCATGACGGCATAAGAGAGCGTCATGTCGTTTACTGCCACGGCATACGAGTTGGCTTAATGAGCGGTGCTGTAGAGGGAGTATGCCGGCATAAGAGAGCGTCATGCCATTTGCTGCCATGGCATACGAGTCGGCTTAATGAGCGGTGCTGTAGAGGAGGTATGACGGCATAAGAGAGCGTCATGCCATTTGCTGCCATAGCATACGAGTCGGTTTAATGAGCGGTTGTGTAGAGCGGGTATGACGGCATAAGAGAGCGTCATGTCGTTTACTGCCACGGCATACGAGTTGGCTTAATGAGCGGTGGTGTAGAGGGGGTATGACGGCATAATAAAGCGTCATGCCATTTGCTGTCATGGCATACGAGTCGGTTTAATGAGCGGTTGTGTAGAGGGAGTATGACGGCATAAGAGAGCGTCATGCTGTTTGCCACCACGACACAAGAGTCAGTTTAATGCCAAGGCACGCCTAGAATGTTCACATAAAAAATATATAAGAAAATTATCCTTCTTCTTTTTATTGACTTATAAAAGCCTGCCACTGAACGTGGGACTCTCCTGTTGTAGGGAAAATCTGCCTTCATCGTCACGTTTGGCAGGCAGATTGACGTTCGCAGTACCAGAAGACGTCTCGCAACTTTGACGCTGCTTCCAGTCGCTAATCTGGACATTTTACTTCTGACGTAAATACGGTGGTTAAACCGCCATCTATCGGAAACTATAGGATGTTTCGGGTAGTTCTGTTACAACACACATAAAACCAAATATAGTGATCAATTCTCTAAGACCACACGGTATATAATAAGTTTTAAGAAAGTTTTCCAAATAATATTTGACAATAAGAAACAATACACCAAAGAATTAAATTTAATTCAACTCAATCACGAGTTTTTCATCAATGTTGATGCTCTAAACAATGACACATGTAGATTGTATGCGCTGACGCAGAACAATACAGTCATTTGCACCTGTGTAATCGAGTCAAGGTGACATGAACGTCGAGGTTATAGAGAATCTTCAAATATAGTGTAGGCTAAAATCTGGAATCACGAACCTTAAAAAATACGAACGTAATGTTACACTGATAATGTGTGAAGCACCCTAGGTCGCCAGTGTGCAGCGTGCGTCTGGCGCGCTGCATATATGTGTGCGTAAATATCGCCTATGACAAACACATTTGTAAGGCCTAGGATGCTTCAAAAGTTTCTGTATGTGTGCGTAAATATCGCTTATGACAAACACAATTGTAGAGAACCGGTGATCCTTTTTACTGGAAAAGAGACATTCTGTCTTAGTCCTCACGGGTGACAACGCATCTGCATTTTGATTCTTTATTGAGGATAGATGTAGATGTCTATCCTATAAAAAAACCTATACGCTATAAAACATGAGGGAAGTCAATTTAGGATGTAACATTTAGTATTAATTACCACTTGCAACATTAAAAAAAAACAATCAAAAACCTTATCGGATTGAAAATAATTAACAAAATACAAAGATTAGATCAATTAGCAAGATTCTGGGAATTCATTTTGTCTATTCTACAAGCTTTAATTTCTTATTTGCGAATTAAGAACAATGGTTTCGCTGCAGACACAAACAATCATAAACGGAATCACAATAATAATCATTACGGAAGAATTTAACATACGATTTTCGCGTACTACTTTACTTGGTAAAGTATAACATCTAGATCAACGAGGCAGTCAAGTTGCGTACTACTTTACCTAGTTCGTCTAGTGGTTGTAGTAATGCTAATCATGAGGTTCCGGGTTCAAATCCCGGGGGTTGCCCTACAATTCACCTACCGGTACGAGGCTGCCACTCGAGAACCTTTTTTCCCCATCAGTTGTCGGTTCTTCGAGCTATATGGCCGGCCCATTGCCACTTCAGCTTACTAATCCGTTAGGCTGTGTCAGTTACTCTGGTTCTACTGCAGATGTCCTCATTCCTAAGTTTATCACGCAAATACACCCCGAGCATAGCCCTCTCCATAGCTCGCTGAGCGACCTTAAGTATCTTCATACGGCCAGCAGTGAAGCACCACATCGCAGGACTTAGGAACCTTCAAGAAAAGAGCTTACACCTCTCTAAAAGGCCGGCAACGCATCTGCGATTCCGCTGGTGTTGCGGTTGATCATGGGCGGCGGTATTCATATTGCCGCATGCTCGTTTGCCCCTTCTTATATAATAAAAAAGATCCATAAGTCGTCACTGTCAACACGCACTGGTTATACAATAAAATACTACTATAATATGTGATCTATGAATTATTAAGAAAAAAACATACAAACAACATTTGAACAGTGGTAGAGCCACGCGGCAGCTTTTGCTGTCGCACGGATGGGCCGGCTCGAACCGGGGTGGTACCACGACCTCACAGAATACCAGCGTGAAGTAGAGGTTTACCTCTGCGTTTCGCTTGGTGAGTGCAGGTGGCCGGAGGCCCTTTTTACTGGAAATGAGGCATTCCATCTTAGTCCTCACGGGTGACAACGCATCTACATTTTGATTTATTTAGAGGATAGATGTAGATATCTATGGGCCGCAGCAACCACTTACCATCAGGTGGACTGTGTGCTCGTTTGCCACCCTTATCCTATAAAAAAAAAATACAAATATAAAGAACTATGTTTATCTGTATTTACAGTAATCATTAAATCAACTTATGCGAATTATAATAAATTGCCCGTTGGCAGTTCTTTTTTTCTGTTTAGAGTTCAGTCTGCGTAAGCACTACCCTCTTAACTTATTTCTGCCGCCAAATAACAGAGCGTGCACA
Organism: Parnassius glacialis; assembly: GCA_033319125.1. Classification (NCBI taxonomy): domain Eukaryota; kingdom Metazoa; phylum Arthropoda; class Insecta; order Lepidoptera; family Papilionidae; genus Parnassius; species Parnassius glacialis. The sequence goes on from JAVANC010000014.1 coordinate 8,541,009, forward strand.
GTCGTGTTCCTTTATAAAGTCTAAAGGGAATACAAGTCAGATACGAGGGGTGATCCAAAAGTAATGATAATGAAAATAAAACACGGTAATTAAAGTTAAAATAATAATTTATTTTTCTACATAGTCTCCTAACAAATCAATACATTTAGTCCATCTTTTTACTAAACCCAGGATTCCCTTTGAAAAAAATTCTTTGTCTTGACCCTCCCAAAACGCTTCAACAGCGGCCATTACTTCGCTATCGTCTTCGAATTCCTTGCCTCGGAGGCGTTCCTTGAGCCGAGGAAAGAGGTAGAAATCCCTAGGAGCTAGATCTGGCGAATAGGGAGGGTGTTCGAGCAGTTCGAATCCCGTTTCTTGAATGGCAGCCATCGCAACTACGGCTTTGTGAGCCGGTGCGTTGTCTTGTTGAAACAGCACTCCAGCTCGCAATTTGCCGCGTCTTTTTTCCTTAATGGCCTCCCGTAACCTTCTTATTTGGTCTGCGTAGTTCTTACTACGCAGACCAAAGCCACTATTACGGGCTCTTGCCCGTAATAGTGGCTCCCTTTTCCAAATATTCCACCATAATTATGCCTTGAGCATCCCAAAAAACAGATGCCATAACCTTTCCCGCCGAACTTGAAACTTTGAATTTCTTTGGCGTCGGTGAGGAGGCTCGCTTCGAAGTCATCGATTGTTGTTTCGATTCAGGATCAAAATGGTGGATCCAGGTCTCGTACATAGTCACAAAACGGAACAAAAAATTTTCTTGATCTGCTTGGAACTTTTCGAGATTGACCCTCGAAATGTCAACTCGATTCTTCTTTTGCTCGTCGGTTAACATTCTGGGTACCCAACGCGCAGAGACGTTTTTCATATGCAACTCGTTCACAAGGATACTTTGAACGCTGCCATATGAGATCCCTGTGACCTCAACTACATGCCTGATGGTCACTCTTCGATCTGCCAATACAACATCTTCGACTTTTTTCACTTTGCCTTCAGTGAGGGATGTGGATGGGCGTCCTTCGCGATGTTCATCTTCAGTGGATGTTCTGCCCAGTTTAAACTCCTTGGCCCAGCGTGCAACTGTAGAATATGGAGTTGCAGAGTCCCCCAATGTTTCCACTGAGTCACTGTGTATGTTTTTTGAAGACATTTTTTTCAAACAGAGGTACTTGATGACAGCTCTAATTTCGTTTTTCTCCATGTTGATGTTATCTCTTTGACAGTTCGTATTCAAATGAATGTATCTCCCGGAAATCGTGATCTATTTATATGATTTTTTAGGCTGATGTAGTGAGTATATAAGCAAGCAAGAAATATTTTTTTAGATTTTTATGCGGACCTGAAGTAACCGATTATCATTACTTTTGGATCACACCTCGTATTTCGTCTTTGGCCACTAAGGTCACGATGCATCAATAGCCTTTTTCGTTTGAAGTTGGCTGCAGGTGTCCATGGACTGCAATAGCCACTTTCTGTATTAGAAAATAAATCTAGTAATGCTTTGTAAACTTGCTCATTTTTGTAAATAGACTTAAAATGGATGACGTCTTGTGGCAAGAAAAAAACTTAGACCTTTCTAATATACCAACAACGCACCTGAATTTCTTCTGGTGTTGCAGATGGAAGGTGGAGCCACATGAGTAAAGAAATCGTAGCGTACAGAGGCAAAGCTTCATACATAACCGCGCTATGATAGATACACTACTACAAGCTTGAGGCGCGTGTGTGCGTGAGCACTGGCGGCTCGTCACATACAGAGAGAAACTGCTTTATACCGGCTCGGTCTGCGCTCAAAGTCAGGGTTGTGTAAAAAATAATAAGTGTGAAATTTTGTTTTTTAAAGAATAATTAGTATCAAATGAAATATAAAAAGTGTATAGGGTAAAACACCCAGTAGTCAGCCCCGCACCAGTACTCGGCCTTTACAGACATTATTTCCGTATAAATAGTGTTGAAATTTGTTTACGACATTAAAATAATGTTTAATTGAATCTGTGTCTCTTTATTCACTAATACGCACACTTACGAATCAATATCATGTCAGGTTCACGAGTTACACTCGTTAATTTGTACTGCTGCCAAAGACATGACTAAATGCGTCGCTGTTGCAATTTTTTTCTTAAGGAAACCTGCTCGAAATTTTAATAAGTTTTTGAGTGTATTTGCTGTAATTTGTGGTGGATTGTTATACTGTGTCACATTAAAATGTTTATTTTGTAATAAAGTTAACTATTACATGCATTTTATTTGTTTATTATGTTGTAATTTAGGTGGCCGACTAGTGGGTTTCGAATTTTTAAGGTAGATTCAGTACTCAGCCATAAGTGGCTGACTACTGGTTTTTTCGTGATTTTCTTATATATAGTTGAAATTAACGGTACGAATAGTACCAAGTTTGCTCATTAACTTGGGCTTAACTCTTATAAGACGAAAAGTGTATTTTACCAGTAGTAAGCCGCGTACATACATGTAATTGCATGTCAGGGGCCCACCAATGGGTCTACAAATCCAGTAGTCAGCCGTTAGTCCTGTTGCACAAAATAGTACCTTAAAGCCTTTTCAATAAGGGTTAAATGTATGCACGGTTATTTTTGCATAAAAATCATTTGTTTTAGATTTCTATCATGTCCAAAATCTATCCATCAATACAAAGAAGAGCAATTAACACAAGTTATGGGGGCGATTAGAAATGAGATGAAACGAATAGGAGCTGTTTCTTCCAAAAAGTGGAGAAAATATCAGAAACAAAAAGAAGAAGTGAAACAACAGAAAAAGAATGATGTATTGATTAAAAAAATTATTTGAAGCTAAAACAAAGAAAGAAGAAGAAAGTCAAAAAAAGAAAGCAAAATTACAAAAAAAGGAAAGCGTAAAAGCTGTTGAATTCCAAAAATAGCAAAAGGAGGAAGAAAAATATGATACATATCGTATTTTCAATTTAATACTATATGTACAATAAACAACGCTGCAAAAACTGTGAAGAGGAATTGACTAGCGACACTAAAATTATTAGCCGTGTAGTGGCGGTCAAGAATATCCACTACCCCATATCCTCCCGTGGGTGTCGTAAAAGGCGACAAAGGGAAACAGGCAGGAGATAGGCAGCAGCATCTTCCTGATAATAGCCAAAATTTCAATAAAAAAACTGCGGTTGCCAACCCGCTCGCCAAGCGTGGCAACTATGGCAAATACCCCCCCCCCAATGACTAAAGCAACAAACAGACGGCCCCCAGTCCCCGGCGGCCCCGCTATTGCTGGCTACGGTGGCGACCATGGTAACGGCGGGGCAGGGGGTGCTAAGAATCTCCGGTGGAGGTTCGGTTGCCACCTTAGACGACTCGACCTGGCAACGTACAACGCACGCACCCTGAGGACTGACGAGAAGATCGTGGAGCTGGAAGAAGAGATAGACAAGTTGCGCTGGCATATTGTAGGATTATCCGAAGTCCGAAGAGAGGAGGAGGACACGGTAATCCTTGAATCCGGCAACTTGCTCTATCACCGGGAGGGCAACCATCTGTCCCAAGGAGGTGTCGGATTTATCGTCCACAAGTCTCTCGTTAACAATGTTGTAAAAATCGGGAGTGTGTCGACGAGGGTTGCGTACCTTATACTCAGAATCACCAAACGGTATTCGCTGAAGGTCATACAGGTTTACGCACCAACCTCGGCACACCCCGATGAGGAGGTGGGGGAGTATGAGGATATCTCTAGAGCCATTCATTCCTCCAATACCCATTAATGGGAGACTTCAATGCAAAACTAGGCACAAGAGAGAACGGTGAGCTGAAAGTAGGGAAATTTGGAATAGGGCAACGGAACCCAAGGAGCCAGCAGCTGGCCGACTTCATGGAGAAACAGGGACTTTTTATGATGAACTCTTTCTTCCAGAAGCAGCCCCACAGGAAGTGGACCTGGTCGAGCCCCGACGGTTCGACAAAAAGTGAGATTGACTTCATTATGACAACCAGACGACAACTGTTCAGTGATGTCTTAGTGATCGCGAGGGTGAAAACTGGTAGCGATCACCGATTGGTTAGAAGCACACTGAACCTAAACGTTAAATTGGAGAGGTCTCGTCTAATGAATTCAACGCTCCGTCCCCCTCGTGCTCTGTTCCAAAGTCCCGAAACCTTTCAGCTCGAGTTACAAAACCGTTTTCAGTGCCTAGAAGACTTCAATGAAGTAGACGATATGAATGCCAATCTCGTGGTAACTGTCCATGCGGTCGGAGCTAAGTTCTGCAAGACCCGCCGCAGAAGAACACAAAAACTCTCCGATCACACTCTTAATCTCATGGCTGTTAGACGGGAGATGAAGCTACGTTCTTCAATAGACTTGACAGCATACAGGCAACTGAATAGACAGATCTCCAAATGCATGCGGCTGGACTTACGCAACTTCAATACAGCTCGTATTGAAGAAGCGATCGAGCGTAATCAAGGCTCCAAAGTCTTTGCCAGAGATATGTCTGTCAGAAAGAGCCAACTGTCAAAGCTGAAGACAGAGTGTGGCAGCATCGTTTCCGGGACACCTGAGATTTTGAGTGAGATTGAGAGGTTCTATGGGCAGCTGTACACGTCATCGTTGGAGCCACACGCAAGTGTGAGTAACGATCCAAGAGCGAGTCTCATCCGACACTATTCCGAAGATACCCCGGACGTCAGTCTGAGCGAGATTAGAAAGGCTCTCCAGCACCTTAAAAACGGCAAGGCCCCAGGCGAGGATGGAATTACAGCGGAGCTTCTGAAAGCGGGTGGAAGACCGGTACTTGAAGCCCTTGAGAAGCTCTTTAATTCCGTCCTCCATGGTGGCATTACACCGGAGGCGTGAAGCAGAAGTGCGGTGGTCTTGTTCTTCAAGAAAGGTGACAACGCTCTCTTGAAGAACTACAGACCGATTTCCCTTCTGAGCCGCGTCTACGTGCTGTTTTCGAGAGTCATTACGAATCGTCTCGCGCGCAGACTTGACGACTTCCAGCCTCCCGAACAAGCCGGTTTCCGAAAGGGCTTTAGCACCATTGACCACATACATACCCTACGGCAAATTGTACAGAAGACCGAAGAGTACAATTTGCCACTATGTCTGGCGTATGTGGACTATGAGAAAGCCTTTGATTCCGTCGAAATTTGGGCGGTGCTGCAGTCCCTTCAGCGGTGCCAAGTTGACTGTCGGTATATCCAAGTGCTGAAGTGTTTGTACAGTAGAGCTACGATCCGAGTACAGAACCAGAGTACGAAACCTATCCAACTGCAGAGAGGTGTAAGACAGGGTGACGTCATATCCCCGAAACTCTTCACCGCTGCATTGGAAGACGTTTTCAAGCTTCTGGACTGGAAAGGATACGGTATCAACATCAATGGCGAGTACATCACTCACCTTCGATTTGCCGACGATATAGTCCTTATGGCAGAATCGCTGGAGGACCTAAGCACTATGCTCAATGACCTCAAAAGTGTCTCCCAATGGATAGGTCTTAAGATGAACATGGACAAAACAAATCTTTGTTCTTTAATGTCCATGTCACACCTATGCCGGTAGTTGTTGGGAGCACTAAGCTCGAAGTTGTTGACGAGTATGTTTACCTGGGACAAATAGTCCGACTAGATAAGTCCGACTTCGACCGAGAGGTCAATCGACGGATTCAACTCGGCTGGGCAGCGTTCGGGAAGCTACGACACATCTTCTCGTCAGTCATACCTCAAAACCTTAAAACGAAATTGTACAACCAGTGCGTGTTGCCAGTGATGACTTACGGAACTGAGACGTGGTCCTTCACAGCTGGCCGTATGAGGAAGCTCAAGGTCGCGCAGCGAGCTATGGAGAGGTCTATGCTCGGAGTTTCTCTGCGTGATAAACTTAGGAATGAGGATATCCGCAGTAGAACTAAAGTAACCGACATAGCCCAACGGATTAGTAAGCTGAAGTGGCAGTGGGCCGGCCATATAGCTCGAAGAACCGACAACCGATGGGGAAGAAAGATTCTCGAGTGGCAGCCTCGTACCGGTAGGCGAAGTGTAGGGCGACCCCCCACGAGATGGAGTGACGACCTGGTAAGACATGCAGGAAGTCGATGGATGCAGGTGGCTCAGGCCCGTGCTTTGTGGCATTCCTTGGGGGAGGCCTATGTTCAGCAGTGGACTTATGAATGGCTGTAATGATGATGATGATGACTAAAATTATTGACTTAAAGAATATTGGATGTAACAATTGTCTTGTACATTTGTCATGGTACATTTGAAATGTACTGAATTCGCTGGGGACATGTATGAAAATTGGACTTACCTAGTCGGACTATTTGTCCCAGGTAAACATATTCGTCAACAACTTCGAGCTTAGTGCTCCTAACAACTACCGGTTTAGGTGTGACATGGACGTTAAACGTGATTTTTGTTTCGTCCATGTTCATTTAAGGCCTATCCGTTGGGAGACACTATTGAGGTCATTGCATAGTGCTTAGGTCCTCCAGCGATTCTACCATAAGGACTATAATCGTCGGCAAATCGAAGTAAAACTTCGACCGAGAGGTCAATCGGCGGATTCAACTCTGCTGGGCAACGTTCGGGAGATTACAACACATCTTCTCGTCAGGCATACCTCAAAACCTCAAAATAAGTTTGTACAACCAGTGCGTGTTGCTAATGATGACTTATGGATCTCAGGCGTAGTCCTTCACTGCTGGCCGTATGAGGAAGCTCCAGGTCGCTCAGCGAGCTATGGAGGGCTATGCTCGGCGTTTTTCTGTGTGATAGACTAAAAACGAGGATATCCGCAGCAGAACCAGAGTAACCGTCAAAGCCCAAAGAATTAGTAAGCTTAAGTGGCAATGGGTCGGCTATATATAACTCGAAGAACCGACAGTCGATGGGGAAGAAAGGTTCTCGAGTGGCAACCTCGTACCGGCAGGCGAAGTGTAGGGCGTCCCTCCACTAGATGGAGTGATGACCTGGTAAGACATGCGGGAAGTCAATGGATGCAGGTGGCTCGGGACCGTACTTTGTGACATTGCTTGGGGGAGTTCTATGTTCAGCAGTGGACTTGTGAAGGGCTGTAATGATGATGGTGATGATGATGATATTTGAAAAAATGCATGGTAAAGAATTTCTATGCCAAATGTGCAAGAGTAAGTGAGAGGCTGACTACAGGGTAAGACATGGCTGACTTGTGGAGAAATGAGGCTGACTACTGGTGAAAAGTGCCATAATTTGTTTAATGTTGATTTTTTATATAATGCTATTATAAATATAATGTTTTGTTGATTTCTTTAGTAAATTTAATAAACAACCTTTCTGATAATAATGATTGTTTTTATACATAATGTATAATATTTAAAATACAGTTGAATCAATTTTTTTCCTCACTAAAAGGCTGACTACCGGGTGTTTTACCCTATATGGTTTAAGTAGATTTAAATCTTATCAAGTTCGCCGCAAGAGATACATATATATAAAATTTATAATTTGATTAATTTCTTAAACTCAAGTACACTGCGATCTCCTAATTAATATAAAAGAGGTTTTCGATGCGATAGTTATCAAATTGAGTTTTTAGAAGAAATACTAACATTTTTCTAACTAAAATCAATAAGAAGTTATAGGCAGAAATACGTCACAAATAGAATGAATTTCATCCACTGATTTCAAGTGTCTATAAAATCTTTAATAAAACTTCATGTAGTATTAAAATCAGAAGAAATTAAATAAATTTATATTTACGAGACGTCTCAATAAAGATTGCCTCGAAAATTTCTTTAGAAAAGTCAGACAGGCGGGTCGTAACTGCCAGGAACCAAAATGTCGTCTAATTAGTATTCAATACGATGTTTATAACCAATTTCTTAGGGAAACCTCAAAGTAATAATTATGGGTATGATTTCTATATGTTACTTATATAGTATTTTAATACACCATCACCGCAACCTGACAATGTTACTGCCCCTTTTTTTTTTTTCGTGGGGAAATCCTCATGGATACCTCCGGCTGCGGGGACAACCGGAAGGTTATGCCGGACTCCTACCGGCTAAAACCCCACGGTGCCTCCTCGCACGTGCGCGCGGGACCGCGGGAATCCAAATTCTTCCGCAGCCCCGCACTAGTGCTGGCCCGGTCGCTCCGGGCCTCGTCTTCTGCACGGGGTAGCGAGGTGGTCAGCTACCCCCCTCCACGGCCTCCAACTCCACCTGCGTATCGGACCTCCCCGAGTCCGATACGCGGAGGCCATGGGGCCAGGAAAAACTAGCACTCAGAAGCACCAGCTTTCCTGACCCCAGCGGCGGATCTGGTCTATGGCTCCGCCGCCAACCAAGATTCGGTTGCGGAAGGTAGGGAGAGCGGCGCCTCGCAATACCGGCACTCCTCTCCCCCCGCAGCCCCACCACCACCGCATCAATTAACGGTGCGGCCCCGTCTGAGTCGCGGAGGATAGGGCGAGTGGCGCATCGCCATACCAGCACTCCTCTTCCTCCGCGACTCCACCTCGGCTGCAGCGGTAGAGGGTGCGGACTCCCCTCTCACCGCAGCCCCCCGACACACATCCGAAGTGGGCTTCCCAAGCCCACTCGGAGTGGCCACCTCGGGCCGGCCCTACACCACGGGCCAGCCAAGGGGTTCCTCTTTGTTCACCGCGGTTGACCAAGCCACGGCTACTAAGCCCCCCCGCCACGACAAGGCGGGAACCCGTTCGGGGGGGAATGTTACTGCCCCTGTGTTAACTGTAGGAACAATTGATCATCTATTTGATTTACTAGAAAAAAAATGGTTTAGTCTATGTGGCGGGATATTTGTGTAGAAAATTTTGTCTCGAACACCACACATGCGAGAAAATAAAATGGTACGTTAATAGATCTGAACAACCTATAAATATTGGAAAAGATTATTTTTCCAGTCATTACAAGGATTCTAACAAAGATAGTAATCAATTGAATATAATTCTCTTAAGGAATGAACTACTGCTAACTGCTACTGCTGTTAACTGAAGTGGAAAAAGTGAGATTTCTCTACAACTGCTATTTCCACAGTACTACATATCCTATGGATTATCATGTAAAGATCAGCAACTGATTTTTAAAATATATTAATACGAGAGAAAAGAGCTATATGTACGTGCTATTTACAATATTAGATCAAGGGGTTCACTCAGAAACTATTGTAAAAAAATAATATATTTTATATTGCATCTCTTTTTATTTTAGAAAAGAGCTATATGTACGTGCTATTTACAATATTAGATCAAGGGGTTCACTCAGAAACTATTGTAAAAAAATAATATATTTTATATTGCATCTCTTTTTATTTTATATAATAATAATACTTTAAGAAACTAATTTAATATATTTGACAAAATTAATGATGCTCATATTTTTAACACGCGCAATTAATCAAAACTTGCTGTACCAAAGTACAGACTTCATAAAACTAGCAGCTCATTTTTGGGTAGATGTAATATTACTGATTTAGTATTAATGATTTGCTTTTGTATAATTTCAAAGCGTATATGAAACGCATTCTTATGAAGAAAGTATAATATTTATTTATTTAAATCTTTATTGCACAATCGACAAACTTAATTAAATAATACTGACAATTTTATCGAGTTTGTTGAATAGCTGGAGCGAAAATTTCGCGAATATTTTGACGTCGAAAGAAACATTTGAAATATTGGTAGTGAAATATTAAAACGTTTGCAAGATTTTATATCTGTTACGAAATGCGAGTGTTTCCAATAGATTATTTTTAAAAACAACTTGACATTAATTTAGAATTAACAATTTAATTAAAAGCCACAACTAATTGTTGAAGAACAATATAAAAGTAAAACATTTATAATACTTAGTTTATAAATAAATATTATATCTTAAGTATCTATTAAAATGCTGATAAGCGTTTTGTTTATTTAGTTTTACCCATCTGTACCAACCCTAACAAAATATGCCAAAAATTTGACTGCTCCTTAGAAGCTTTGCCTCTGTACAGTTTTATTACTCATGTGGTGGAGGTTACTTACCTCGCTTCTTAAAATAAACTTGTTTAACAATGACAATGTTCTGGTTTCTGTCTAAAATGATATCTCACGGGACGAATGATCAACAAAATATAATTTAATTTAGTCACAAGATATGTCAATGCACCTTTAAAGTACGCATATATAATTAATAACATTGCAAAGTGCAATAATCCTCTAAATTTCAACTTAGAAGGAAATTGCGCTGTTTCGTAATATGTGGGCCGGTTGGATATAAACGCCCGCATTTGTTGATACGTCCATCGGCCACTTCATAAACTTGTTTCGCCCACCTGCTTTTGTTTGTATGACTAACTGTTGCGTATTTTCATCAATTGTAAATAATAGCTCTCAAGCTATTCCATAATACCGCTTAATATGAAGCTGCTAAGATCCTAATTCAAAGGAATGAATATATAAGAAAGAATTGTGTTATTGCACACGTACGTTGTGGTAAAATTCAGATTCCATGGAGAATAAATTACTTAAGACAGATAATAAAAATATGTTACGTATCAATTTTAAAATTAATAAAAATTCACTTTACAACACATGTCACGGATCCGGTGAGGAGAGATCGATTTCAAAAAAAGATTTATTTGTGCATCTGTCTTAAATCTTCGTTACGGTGAACGTTAAAATTGATTTGTATATGGAATACATCAAACTGTAATTTAAGCTGACGACAATCAATAGATGCAGTTTTAAAGATCAAAGAGTCTTATGATTCAAGTAAGTTTTTTATGTTATATTTTAGTTTAATAATTTTTTGTGGCAGAATTCCTTTTTTGTCTGTAAGACATGTGGATTAGTTAAGCTTCCATGTTTCATTTTTTTTTTCACTTATAGCAATGCGACCACTGCCATATTTTGATCTGAAGGAAAAGAGAGCCAGTCAGCTACATATGTAGTCTGATTTTGCTTGAAGTTGAACATCACAGAAAACATGAAGGAAATAAAAGTCATTTTAATGTGTTTTGAATGAGAATTTCCATATTTTTCTAGTTGGATTTAAATAAGATACACTTATTTAAATCCAACTTGAAAAATATGGAAATTCTCATTGCGACTATATGTTCTTGCTTATTTAGACAAACGAGCACAGAGTCCACCTGATGGTAAGTGGTTGCTGCGGCCCATAGACATCTACATCTATCCTCGTTTGCGAATCAAAATGTAGATGCGTTATCACCCGTGAGGACTAAGATGGAATACCTCTTTTCCAGTAAAAAGGGTCTCCGGTTCTACACTCACCATAAACACAGCAGTGTGAAGCTGCTATTTTACGCTAGTGTTCTGTGAGAGCGTGGTCCATCCCCGGTCGAGCCGACCCATTCGTACTACAACTATACTACTACTAGTAGTGACAGCCCCTATCTCTTCGAGACTGAAATCTAACACATATATTATCATATCAGTCTTACGATTACATTAGACAGTGTGCCTTTATTTACGCTGTGCAGTTGAAAATTGTGTCTATTTCTGACTGGACATGTAGTGACTGCCCCTATCTCTTCGAGACTGAAATCTAACACATATATTATCATATCAGTCTTACGATTACATTAGATATGTGCCTTTATTTGCGCTGTGCAGTTGAAAATTGTGTCTATTTCTGACTGGACATGTAGTGACTGCCCCTATCTCTTCGAGACTGAAATCTAACACATATATTATCATATCAGTCTTACGATTACATTAGATATGTGCCTTTATTTGCGCTGTGCAGTTGAAAATTGTGTCTATTTCTGACTGGACATGTAGTGACTGCCCCTATCTCTTCGAGACTGAAATCTAACACATATATTATCATATCAGTCTTACGATTACATTAGACAGAGTGCCTTTATTTGCGCTGTGCAGTTGAAAATTGTGTCTATTTCTGACTGGACACGTAGTGACTGCCCCATCTCTTCGACACTGAGATCTAACACATCATATATTATCATATCAGTCTTACGATTACATTAGACAGAGTGCCTTTATTTGCGCTGTGCAGTTGAAAATTGTGTCTATTTCTGACTGGACATGTAGTGACTGCCCCTATCTCTTCGAGACTGAAATCTAACACATATATTATCATATCAGTCTTACGATTACATTAGACAGAGTGCCTTTATTTGCGCTGTGCAGTTGAAAATTGTGTCTATTTCTGACTGGACATGTAGTGACTGCCCCTATCTCTTCGAGACTGAAATCTAACACATATATTACCATATCAGTCTTACGATTACATTAGACAGTGTGCCTTTATTTGCGCTGTGCAGTTGAAAATTGTGTCTATTTCTGACTGGACACGTAGTGACTGCCCTATCTCTTCGACACTGAGATCTAACACATCATATATTATCATATCAGTCTTACGATTACATTAGACAGAGTGCCTTTATTTGCGCTGTGCAGTTAGAACTTCCAATAATATATAACAGACAGGGCAAAAGCTTTCGAATAATTTAGAGCACAGAATACTTTTACTCCTAGCGGAGAATTTAAAGCTTATTCAAAGATGAAATTATATAACATTAGCTGGTACTCGGCGCGTTGCTACCGAGGAAGAAAAAATTGTAGAAATCTCGTTTTGAATTTGGAACAGTTATATTGTTTAATTAGGAATGATAATTAATACATTCCATTGAAGTTGAATGATATAAATGTAACTTTCAAATAAATTTGTCGGTATCGTACCGACACCTCATCATCATCATCATTACAGCCCTTCACAAGTCCACTGCTGAACATAGGCCTCCCCCAAAGAATGCCACAAAGCATGGTCCTGAGCCACCTGCACCCATCGACTTCCTGCATGTCTTACCAGGTCGTCACTCCATCTTGTGGGGGGACGCCCTACACTTCGCCTACCGGTACGAGGCTGCCACTCGAGAACCTTTCTTCCCCATCGGTTGTCGGTTCTTCGAGCTATATGGCCGGCCCACTGCCACTTCAGCTTACTAATCCGTTGGGCTATGTCGGTTACTCTGGTTCTACTGCGGATATCCTTATTCCTAAGTTTATCACGCAGAGAAACTCCGAGCATAGCCCTCTCCATAGCTCGCTGAGCGACCTTGAGCTTCCTCATACGGCCAGCAGTGAAGGACCACGTCTCAGTTCCGTAAGTCATCACTGGCAACACGCACTGGTTGTACAATTTTGTTTTAAGGTTTTGAGGTATTTCTGACGAGAAGATGTGTCGTAGCTTCCCGAACGCTGCCCAGCCGAGTTGAATCCGTCGATTGACCTCTCGGTCGAAGTTGGACTTACCTAGTCGGACTATTTGTCCCAGGTAAACATACTCGTCAACAACTTCGAGCTTAGTGCTCCCAACAACTACCGGCATAGGTGTGACATGGACATTAAACATAATCTTTGTTTTGTCCATGTTCATCTTAAGACCTATCCGTTGGGAGACACTATTGAGGTCATTGAGCATAGTGCTTAGCTCCTCCAGCGATTCTGCCATGAGGACTATATCGTCGGCAAATCGAAGGTGAGTGATGTACTCGCCATTGATGTTAATTCCGTATCCTTTCCAGTCCAGAAGCTTGAAAACGTCTTCCAATGCAGCGGTGAAGAGTTTCGGGGATATAATGTCACCCTGTCTTACACCTCTCTGCAATTGGATAGGTTTCGTACTCTGGTTCTGTACTCGGATAGCCATCGTAGCTCTACTGTACAAACACTTCAGCACTTCGATATACCGACAGTCAACTTGGCACCGCTGAAGGGACTGCAGCATCGCCCAAATTTCGACGGAATCAAAGGCTTTCTCATAGTCCACATACGCCAGACATAGTGGCAAATTGTACTCTTCGGACTTCTGTACAATTTGCCGTAGGGTATGTATGTGGTCTATGGTGCTAAAGCCCTTTCGGAAACCGGCTTGTTCGGGAGGCTGGAAGTCGTCAAGTCTGCGCGCGAGACGATTCGTAATGACTCTCGAAAACAGCACGTAGACGCGGCTCAGAAGGGAAATCGGTCTGTAGTTCTTCAAGAGAGCGTTGTCACCTTTCTTGAAGAACAAGACCACCGCACTTCTGCTCCACGCCTCCGGTGTAATGCCACCATGGAGGACGGAATTAAAGAGCTTCTGAAGGACTTCAAGTACCGGTCTTCCACCCGCTTTCAGAAGCTCCGCTGTAATTCCATCCTCGCCTGGGGCCTTGCCGTTTTTAAGGTGCTGGAGAGCCATTCTAATCTCGCTCAGACTGACGTCCGGGATATCTTCGGAATAGTGTCGAATAAGACTCGCTCTTGGATCGTTACTCACACTTGCGTGTGGCTCCAACGATGACGTGTACAGCTGCCCATAGAACCTCACAATCTCACTCAAAATCTCAGGTGCCCCGGAAACGATGCTGCCACATTCGGTCTTCAGCTTCGACAGTTGGCTCTTTCTGGCAGACAGATCTCTGGCAAAGACTTTGGAGCCTTGGTTCCGCTCGATCGCTTCTTCAATACGAGCTGTATTGAAGTTGCGTAAGTCTCGCCGCATGAATTTGGAGATCTGTCTGTTCAGTTGCCTGTATGCTGTCAAATCTGTTGAAGAATGTAGCCTCATCTCCCGTCTAACAGCCATGAGATTAAGAGTGTGATCGGAGAGTTTTTGTGTTCTTCTGCGGTGGGTCTTGCAGAACTTAGCTCCGACCGCATAGACAGTTTCCACGAGCTTGTCATTCATATCGTCCACTTCATTGCAGTCTTCTAGGCACTGAAAACGGTTTTGTAACTCGAGCTGAAAGGTTTCGGGACTTTGGATTAGAGCACGAGGGGGACGGAGCGTTGACTTCATCAGACGAGACCTCTCCAACTTAACATTTAGGTTCAGTGTGCCTCTAACCATTCGGTGATCGCTGCCGGTTTTCACCCTCGCGATCACTGAGACATCACTGAACAGTTGTCGTCTGGTCGTCATAATGAAGTCAATCTCATTTTTTGTCGAACCGTCGGGGCTCGACCAGGTCCACTTCCTGTGGGGCCGCTTCTTGAAGAAAGAGTTCATCATAAAGAGTCCCTCTTTCTCCATGAAGTCGGCCAGCTGCTGGCCCCTTGGGTTCCGTTGCCCTATTCCAAATTTCCCTACTTTCAGCTCACCGTTCTCTCTTGTGCCTAGTTTTGCATTGAAGTCTCCCATTAACACCGTATATTGGGTTTTGGAGGAATGCATGGCTCTAGAGATATCCTCATACATTTCCTCCACCTCCTCATCGGTGTGTGCCGAGGTTGGTGCGTAAACCTGTATGACCTTCAGCGAATACCGTTTGGTGATTCTGAGTATAAGGTACGCAACCCTCGTCGACACACTCCCGATCTTCACAACGTTGTTAACGAGAGACTTGTGGACGATAAATCCGACACCTCCTTGGGACAGATGGTCGCCCTCCCGGTGATAGAACAAGTTGCCGGATTCGAGGATTACCGTGTCCTCCCCCTCTCTTCGGACTTCGGATAATCCTATAATATGCCAGCGCAACTTGTCTATCTCTTCTTCCAGCTCCACGATCTTCTCGTCAGTCCTCAGGGTGCGTGCGTTGTACGTTGCCAGGTCGAGTACCGACACCTATTGTAAGTTAATTGTACTATGTCTATAACCTTCGCGCAAGTACAGGCAATACTTTGACAAAGTTTTCATTGATAAACTACAAACAAAGAAAAATTATTTTTATATATTAAATTACATATAATAGATTAGGGGGATGAGTCGCTCACGTCCGTAGGCTTCAACCACCTAATCCTAGGCCCACCCTACACGTGTCCCCCGGGTGGTGCTAAACAAGCGACAAAGCCGAAAGAACAGACTCGGCTCCTCGCCGTGTGGTAGCGGCGTAAAAAAATACCACCCCCTATTTTCGCACCATGAGGCAAAAGATTTATGAAATAGCCCCGAGTTCCCGGAGCCCCTTAAATGGGGCAGGGGTGCGAAGAATCTCCGGGAGGAAAACCGGCGACGAGTTTCGCCACCCGTCACGTTCTGTCCCCCGGAAGGGCGAAAAGTGGATTACGGAATCCCATCTGGCTACGTTGAATGTATGTGGAGCAACGAATGATAAGATGGATGAAGTATGCGATATGATGTATGATAGAGGAATAGACGTGTTGTGTGTAAATGAGACGAAATGGAAGGGAAAGTATGCAACTACACATGGCATGTATACCGCGTACTGGTCTGGTGTAGACGAGAATGAGCCAAGAATGCCAAGGAGTCGGTATCATCATTTCAGAAAGAATGGGTCATTGTGTGAAAGAGTATGAATGTGAAAGCCCGAGACTGCTATGGATACGAATGAAAGTGGGCTTAAAGAAGTTGTTTGTTCTAGGGGTCTACGCCCCAGACTGGTCTAAGCCCACTTATATCCGAAATCAGTTTTGGGAGTTGTAAAAGGATGGTGCTAATGAAATGCAAGAGTAATGAAAATATTGTGATATTAGGAGATTTTAATGAAAGGGTTGGGGTGAGAAGGCTTGGTTATGAAAGGATATTGGAAACGTTTGGTGATGAAAGTATAAATGAAAATGGTGAAAGCCTTCTCACCGTCTGTGTGGAAAAGAATATTTTTGTGACGAACACTTTCTTTCGTCATAAGAAGATTCACACGTATACATGGGAAAGAGGTGATGATAGAAGCTTGATAGATTTCATAATTGTTGATGAAAGATTAAGGAGTGCGGTGGTAGAAACAAGGGTTTACCGGGGGTCTAATGTAGGGACGGACCATTACTTTTGTCTTATGCCGAATTAATGGTCTTTTCAAACGTTGTGTCTACCACTGCGTTACAGCGTATAAGAACAGAAAGGTTACAAGATGAAGGTGTGAAAGAGAAGTTCAAATGTAGATTGAGAGAAAATATAAGTGGTATGGCTGAATTGTGTATGAACGATTTAGACTGTACACGTTAGCTGTAACTGTACACGTTTAGCTGTACACGTCATCGTTGGAGCCACACGCAAGTGTGAGTAACGATCCAAGAGCGAATCTTATCCGACACTATTCTGAAGATATCCCCGACGTCTGTCTGGGCGAGATTAGAATGGCTCTCCAGCACCTTAAAAACGGCAAGTCGCCGGGCGAGGATGGAATTACAGCGGTGTTTCTGAAAACGGGTGGAAAACCGGTACTTGAAGTCCTTCAGAAGCTCTTTAATTACGTCCTCCATGGTAACACTACTCCGGAGGCGTAGAGCAGAAGTGCGATAGTCTTGCTCTTCAAGAAAGTTGACAACGCTCTCTTGAAGAACTACAGACCGATTTCCCTTCCGAGCCGCGTCTACGTGCTGTTTCGAGAGTCATTACGAATCGTCTCGCATGCAGACTTTATGACTTCCAGCCGCCCGAAAAAGCCGGTTTCCAAAAAGGCTTTATTATTATAGACCACATACATACCCTGCGGCAGATTGTGCAGAAGACATAGGAGTATAATCTGCCACTTTGCTTTGCGTATGTGGACTATGAGAAAGCCTTTGATTCCGGCGAAATTTGGGCGGTGCTGCAGTCCCTTCAGCGGTGCCAAGTTGACTGTCGGTATATCGAAGTGCTGAAGTGATTGCACAGTAGAACTACGATGACTAACCGAGTACAGAATCAGAGTACGAAACCTATCCCACTGCAGAGAGGTGTAAGACGTGGGTGACGTTAGGGTGACGCTATATCCCCGAAACTCTTCACCGCTGCATTGGAGGACGTTTTCAAGCTACTGGACTCGAAAGTATACGGTATCAACATCAATGGCGAGTACATCACTCACCTTCGATTTGTTGACGATATAGTCCTTGTGGCAGAATCGCTAAAGGACCTAGGCACTATGCTCAATGACCTCAATAGTGTTTCCCAACGGACAGGTCTTAAGATGAACATGAACAAAACAAATATCAAGTTTAACGTCCATGTCACACCTATGCCGGTAGTTGTTGGGAGCACTAAGCTCAAAGTTGTTGACGAGTATGTTTACCTGGGACTAATAGTCCGACTAGGTAAGTCCAACTTCGACCGAGAGGTCAATCGACGGATTCAACTCGGTTGGGCAGCGTTCGGGAAATAACGGCACATCTTCTTGTCAGGTATACCTCAAAACTTGAAAACGACATTGAACAACCAGTGCGTGTTGCCAGTGATGACCTATGGAACTGAGATGTGATCCTTCACTGCTGGCCGTATGAGGAAGCTCAAAGCCGCTCAGCCAGCTGTGGAGAGGGCTATGCTCTGAGTTTCTCTGCGTGATAAACTCAGAAATGAGGAAATCCGCAGTAGAACCAGAGTGACCGACATAGCCCAACGGATTGGTAAGCTGAAGTGACAGTGGCTCGGAGACATATGCTCGAAGAACCGACAACCGATGGGGAAGAAAGGTTCTCGAGTGGCAGCCTCGTACCGTAGGCGAAGTGTAGGGCAACCCTCCACTATATGGAGTGACGACCTGGTAAGTCATGCAGAAAGTCGATGGATGCAGGTGGCTCAGGACCGTGTTTTGTGGTATTCCTTGGGGGAGGCCTATGTTCAGCAGTGGACTTATGAAAGGCTGTAATGATGATGATGATGATGATTTAGACTTGGAGACTGTATGATATAATGTCAAGAAAGGTTTGGTGGATGCAGCTACCGAAGTATGTGGTGTAAGAAGAGAACGAATGAAAGGGAAAATAACACGTTATGGTGGGATGATGAGGTACGGATGGAACTTGAATCAAAGAAGAAAGCATGGCTAGATTTACTAGCAACCAAGGCTAGTAATTCTAACGGTATTAATGATGATATTGAAAGGAAAAAGGCAGTCTTTAGATATCTAAATAAGAGAGTAAAATAAGTAGTTGAAATGAAAAAGCAAGAAAGAACGGATAAGAATGATAGAAGAATGTCGAATAACTTCCAGGCAAACATTAAAATGTTCTGGAAACTCATAAGAACTGCCAAGGGACATTCAAAACAGCCTCATGCTATACGAGACCAGAATAGTTGTATACTGAATGACGAAGTTTTGAGTTTAGGGAGATGGAAGGAATACTTTCAAAGCGTGTTTATGAGTGATGAGACGATTGAATGAAATGAAATGAATACCAGCGTAAAATAGCAGCTTAATGCTGCTGTGTTTCCTATGGTGAGTGTAGAGAACCGTAGACCCGTTTTACTGGAAAAGAGGCATTCAATCTTAATCCTTATGGTTGACAACGCATCTGCATTTTAATTCGCAAACGAAGATAGATGTAGATGTCTATGCGCCACAGCTACCACTTACCATTAGATGGACTGTGTGCTCGTTTGTCACCCTTATTCTATTTAAAAAAATAGAAATTCTGAAAGAAGAGGAAATAGATAGAGACATAAGTATAGATGAAATAATGAAAGCAATGAAAAGTATGAAAGCAGGTAAGCCAGCCTGATATGATAGAGTATCTCTCTAAATGCTAAGGGCTGGGGAAGGAGTGGTGGCAGACCTGCTGTACACCTTGTTTAATTTATGTTGGGAACTTAAGCGAGTACCGGTAGACTGGTGCAAAGCCGTAATAGTCCCAATATATAAGGGAAAAGGGTCACAGCAGGACTGTAAAAACTACCGTTGTATCAGCCTTCTTAGCATTGTGGGAATACTGTATGCTAAGGTACTAATTGAAAGAGTTATGAAAGAAACTGATGGAAAATTTGGGATCTACAAGCGGGATTTAGAAAGGGAATGGGATATACAGATCAGGTATTTTCCATGCGCATGATTGCGGAGAAGTATTTGGCCGAAAACCAAAAAGTTAATGTGCGTTCGTGGACTTGGAAAAGGCTTATGACAGAGTGGACAGGGATGTGTTATGGCAAACACTGAACTCATTTGGGTTGAGCGCTGGGTTTATACAGGCATTGAAGTCTCTGTATAGGGACTCTAATGCTTGTGTCAGGATCAAAGGGACATACTCGGACTGGTTTAGCATCCATAAAGCTGTCAGACAGGGCTCTGTGGATTTCCCGTGGCTGTTCAACCTATTTATGGACAGTTGTTTGGAAAATTTGAAAGGAGAAGAATGCAGGCTAAGAATGGGTGTGTTAACCGTCAAATGCTTTTTGTACGCCGATGATCAAGTCATATTTGCGTTGTCGGCGGCCGAGTTGCAAATGATGGTTACATTAATGAACAGGACATTAAAATAAAAGGGAATGAAAAAGGACGCAAGTAAGATGAAAGTTATGGTTTTTGAAAGAGAAGAAAGTAAAACGATATGTGAAATAAGAATAGAAGGGTAGTTGGTCGAGCAAGTAGATGAGTTTGTGTATTTGGGATGTGTATGTAGCAGGGATGATAGACATGATAAGGATATAGAACGACGAGTGATTTTTTTTATAGGATAGGGTGACAAACGAGCACACAGTCCACCTGATGGTAAGTGGTTGCTGTGACCCATAGACATCTACATTTATCCTCGTTTGCGAATCACAATGCAGACGCGTTTTCACCCGTGAGGACTAAGATGGAATACCTCTTTTCCAGTAAAAAGGGTCTCCGGTTCTCTACACTCACCATACGAAACACAGCAGTGTTAAGCTGCTATTTTACGCTGGTATTCTGTGAGAGCGTGGTCCTTCCCCTGTCGAGCCGACCCATTCGTGCTACAACTATACTACTAATATAGCTGCAGCATGGCTCTACCACGTGAGATGCAGGAAATAGAGTGAATGAGGCTCTACACCCTATTGTGAGAAGTCAGAATGTGTCCAAAAAGGCACGATGGCAATTCACAATGCTGTGTTAGTCCCTACTTTAATGTATGGTAGTGTAACATAGCGTAGATTGTGAACACGATTGTAAGAGGGAGGAAGTTTGTTTTCATAGTACTCCCACCGTTTTATTATTGTACGCGTAAGTTAGGAATAGAGCAAAAATGTCTTCATGTTGTGGAGAAGATTTACCTTAATTGCCAATGAGGAGTACCAAATGTTTCGCACCTTTGAAGTTTTTTTTTGGGATTTTTGTCGAATCGATATGCCAATCCCACCAAGCCTTATACCTTTGAAGTTGCTTACTGTCGCCAGCGGGCTATTAATATACATCATTATACAATTAATATTCATACGTAAACGATATACCGCAATTTTTTCGAGCCGCCGTCCCGTCACGTAACCCACGACAGGACATTGGTTAATGGATCCTATTACGCTGCCACGACTGGACAAAATTTTAGTATAATATAAATAATGATCTGAAATATATATCTTGAACATCCAACAACATTTAAAATTTACTAATTACTAATTGCTATTTTTGCATTTAATAATTGATAAAACATTTAAAATCCAGGACCAAATATATCACCTTGCGGAAATCTATCATGTTAGGTCGGTGATAGGTCTCCTTTAGTGTTGACTACAATAAAATTTTAACTTGGTAATTGCCCAGGAGTCCGTCTGGGTAGGAACCATCCTTATAATTATTTTGCCGCCAAATAACAGCGAGTACACTGCTGTTTCCGTCTGAAAGTTATAGAGAGACATTATGACTACAGACTGTGACGCGTTCCATCCTTGTCCACAGAAGTGTCCGTCCATGGACTGTATTACTATCAGGTAGACTGTAAATCAGTGTGTTACTTCAATTTTTTTTAAATGTAAAATGATCCTTCAGACTCCAATTATGATTCTCGTAGAACAACAACTGTTAAATGTCTCGGGAAACTGTCCAACGTATTTTCTGACTTAATCCCTAACAGGATAAATTTAACGACGTGTAACTAGGTCAGAGACGTCAGTTGTATTAGACCTAATTAATCCCTGAGTCATTTCCATTATCGTACTGTTTTCTCAATCGGGTGCGAATAAGCCCATCACGAATGAGTGCACGTTTATTTATATATTCACGAACACAACAGCAAAAATTCCTGGAATTGTTATGCAAATGACCAATATATTTGTGCTAACTTACCTGCAGTCGATTAAATCCAGCATTTAGATCGGATATAAAGTGACCAGTGTTGGTTACTCGATTTTTTCCAAATCCGTAGATTGATTTAAAAATTTCCGCAGGATTCCGTAGATGCTATTTCAAAATATCCGTAGATATTTTGAAATAGCATCTACGGAATCATAGACTTCTTAAGAAGATCGAAAATTTTTGTTATAGAGTCAATATAGCTGCACATATAAGAAAAAAGTTCCAAAAAAAAATTATTAAAAATTAATTGTTTTCTTTTAATGAAATTATTTTAGTAAAACACAAATAAAATAATTAACACTTAAATATTAGGGGATAGTTATATTAAAAAAAAAATTACGTTTGTTAAAATTTTCGATTGTCGGTTGTCGGCTTTTTTAAAAATATAATTATTCTGAAAGGGCTGTGAAGTACAAAAACTTGTTAACAGTGCTAGAGCCACGCGGCAGGTTTTGCTGTCGCACGGATGGGCCGGCTCGAACCGGGGTGGTACCACGACCTCACAGAAAACCAGCGTGAAGTAGAGGTTTACCTCTGCGTTTCGCTTGGTGAGTGCAGGTGGCCGGAGGCCCTTTTTACTGGAAACGAGGCATTCCATCTTAGTCCTCACGGGTGACAACACATCTACAT
The DNA here is from genome assembly GCA_033319125.1 of Parnassius glacialis. Classification (NCBI taxonomy): domain Eukaryota; kingdom Metazoa; phylum Arthropoda; class Insecta; order Lepidoptera; family Papilionidae; genus Parnassius; species Parnassius glacialis. The sequence goes on from JAVANC010000014.1 coordinate 8,563,523, forward strand.
TTTGATTTGTAATAGAGGATAGATGTAGATGTCTATGGGCCGCATCAACCACTTACCATCAGGTGGACTGTGTGCTCGTTTGTCACCCTTATCCTATAAAAAAAAATTTAACATAGAAATCAAATTCCATAGATTACAACTCAAATTCCGTAGCTCCGTAGACGACGAAAAAATTCCGTAGATCTTCGAAAAAATCCGTAGAGTTGGCAACGCTGAATGTGACCAATAAAAGGCTTTCGCTTTCTTAAATTCCGTTTCGTATTCGTATGCTACAGCATAGCTACGGCCGATTTGTATATATTTTTATGTTTTAAAATATTTATCTATTATTTAAGCTAATTTAGTTTTTATATCATTAAACTATACAATTAATTTAAAGGAAGACTTTATCTAAAAATAGTCTAAAATTACAAATACCTGAACTAGAATAAACCAGTATTTCAGGTGTATACAACTTTTCCGTATCGTCGTATGACACATTTTGTAATCATATTCGAATTATATTTTTACAATCTGCCACTCCATAATCGCCACATTAATGGATACATATACAAAATTGTATTATCTTGGTTATACAGAAAATAGTATAATGGTGTATAAAATGAGAGTCGTAAAAGACGGACTGTGGGAAACGCAGCCAGCCGCCAGTCTGCGTTCTTACGAGATTGAGATGAGCCTCTAAGATGCGAGAAGTCTGTATCTGCGATCGCTAATACGTGACGTAAGCGTGACAAATTAGCCAAATCTTGTCAACAACAGGATAGACGTATTCTTCTTTTACGGGGTCATGAAAAACATGCATAACAATTTACACAGAACGACCAATCTTTTTTATTTGGGTTGATATCTGCAACACGCACTAAAGATGTGAAATTCATAACTTAGTTCTCCTAATTAAAAGCTATTCTTTTAAGCTATTATTATCTAAAGGCTGATTTACACGTATTAAATAATCAAATAATTAATTGAATTTAACATACACACTCACACATAATTAATCAGAGACGGATTATATGTCGACAGCGTCCTAGCCTAGCATCTCAACGGCTCACTTCTAGCGGCCATATATTATAATTTGTAACTATTAATTTTGCAAATAAACTATAATAAATTTAAAATACAGTTTAATAGTTGTAAAATAACTAGGACACGAGTACCCTTAACAGGTGGGCGTGAATGAAAAATGTTACGAGAGAGGGTGATGTAGGAGTTATCAATTAGACAAATTATTATTTTTTTTCGTTTAAAAACCTCCACGCGCCCCTTTTTTTATCTTGCGCCCATAGGCACGTGCCTAGTTTGCCTTAAGGATAATCCGCCACTGTTATCAATATTTAACATTTGTTAAGCTCTTTAATTTGTCCAAGACGGACGAATAATAAAGTAGCAGCTTAAAGCTGCTGTTTCGTACGGTGAGCGTACAGAACCGGAGGTCCATTTTACTGGAAACTAAGTATTCCATCTTAGTCCTCCGGGATGACAACGCATCTGCATTTTGATTCTAAATTGAGTATAGATGTAGGCGTCTATGGGCCACAGCATCTACTTACCATCGGGTAAACTGTGTGTTTTCGCACCCTTATTCTATAAAAAATGGCACATTCCTGTCATAATTTCAGTGATTTAATTCGTAGCGAGTTTTTGAATAAAATAGGGAATGAAATAGTCAGGGAAGTGAAAATATATAAAAGAGTAAATTTTGTTTCATGAAATAGCAGAAAAAAAAGTAGTTCTCTGCACTTCGGATGTCAGAAGAATCCTTTAATTACATGTTGTCTACAGACGAACATAACAGACGCGGCTTAAGATGTCGCTGAAAGAAATGTACTATAATACAATGTGCATTAGAGTCAAAATTAAAATTGTATGTTTATTATGTTATATTATATTATGTAATATTTTCTCGTTGTTGAAAATAGTTTTTTTCTTAAAGGATTCTTGAACAAACTTTGATGTTGTATCACAATATGTATATTTCGTCCACTTCAACATTTTTAAAGAAAGTCTTCAAATACTTGAACTCCGTACGTGACGTTTCGCCAAACGTACGCATTTAATCGAATCGTCCTAATATCTCATGTAATTAGCCACGCCCACTAATTTAACTAAAAAAATTTATAAAAAATTCTATTGTATTTGTTTACTCGACCTATTACTACTATTTACAATTTACATGCACTAAGTAAGTAAATTTTGTAAATTACTTGACAACTTAATGCATTTAAATCAGCTATAAGGGTAAGTCTTAGGGTGAAATGCGTTTGGCGGGGCGTACAGCTTGACGTCACACGTTTTTGTAATGCAGTGTCTTGAGCACCCACCGCTAGGTCACAAGCCTCAACGCTTTTCTCCACTGAAACTTTAACCTTAAACATCTTCTTCTTAAACACTTCGTACTTACGTGGTAGAGCCATGCTGCAGCTATATTACTGGTATAGTTGTAGCACGAATGGGACGGCTCGACTGGCGAAGAACCACACTCTCACAGAATACCAGCGTAAAATAGCAGCTTAACGCTGCTGTGTTTCGTATGGTGAGTGTAGAGAACCGGAGACACTTTTTACTGGAAACGAGGCATTCCATCTCAGTCCTCTATGGCGACAACGCGAGGATAGATGTAGATGTCTATGGGCCACAGCAACCACTTAATATCAGGTGGATTATGTGCACGTTTGTCAACCTATCCTATAAAAAAAATATAGCATTTGACAAGCGGATTGGCCATCGCCGTATCAGACGTCTCGCACCGTTCTTTTTTTATACGTCTGGACATTAGTGTGATTTTTATACCGCCATCTATCGATGGTCATAAGATTTTTCTGGCATTTCTCGTAGTCGCCTCTTACAATTCTTATGTCATCACCACCGTCAACAGTTTGGCAACCATCCCCCTATTAGGCAATCGAGGTGTAGCAATCATGGCAATTATCCTCCAACCCTATGAGACAAATATTGAAGGCTTACGTGGACTTTTGATAGGTTGTAACGACGGAAGATGATAATCAGGCGATCAATGGAGGAGGTCTATGTTCTTGGACTTGAATAGACTTTAATGAAAATAATTGCATTGAAGTTATATGTGTACTACATATTACAAACTTATTGTAGTACATACTACTTCAACGAACAATGATGGTTTTGTAGACCTAGTCCAGATACTTGTTGGCTAATCCGACACTGAGCACAAAATACACAATTACTATTATTGTCTGATATGTATATTATGGTCATCATCATCATTACAGTCCTTCACAAGTAAACCGTTGAACATAGGTCTCCACAAGGAATGCCACAAAGCACGGCCTGAGCCATCTGCACCGATGACTTCCTCTATTTCTTGCCAGGTCGTCAATCCATATAACGGCTCCCCACTATATGGAGTGCCTACACTTCGCTTACTGGCGCCAGGCTGACACTCGAGAACCTTTCGTCCTATCGATTGTCTATTCTTCAAGCTATACAACCGTTCCATGGCCACTTTAGCTTTCTACTTATATCCTTATTTCCAAAGTCTATCACGCAGAGAAATCCCTCTTTATTCCTCATACGGCCAGCAGTGAAAGACCATATCTCAGATCCATATGACATCGCTGGCAACACGCACTGGTTGTATAATCTTGTTTTCTAGTTTTGATGTATACATGACGAGAAGATGTGTCGCAATCTTCCGAACGCTGCCCAGCGATTGAATCGCCGATTAACCTTTCGGTCGATGAACTGGACCTTAACCTATAGGTTATATATCACAGGACACTATTTCTCTAATATGTAATAAAGAAATAAATAAAATAATTAAATATAAAATAATGTCAATGTCGTGTGTTATGCTATTGGGATTAGTGGTGACAGGGATTGTGCACGCAATTGAGGGATGGCGAGAGGTGCTCTCCAACCTAGGTAAAACACATCAATTTATTTATTACGCGGATATTAGCTAATAAATTTTTAACATATTTAATATGGTCACCCACCCGGTGATAAAACAAGTTGCCGGATTCGAGGATTACCGTGTTCTCCCCCTCTCTTCGGACCTTAGATAATCCTATAATATGCCAGCGCAACTAGTTTATCTCTTCTACCAGCTCCAGGATCTTCCACCAGGATACTTTTCGTCAGCCCTCAGGGTGCGTGCGTTATATGTTGCCAGGTCGAATCGTCTTAGGTGGCAACCCAACCTCCACCAGAGATTCTCAGCACCCCCTGCCCCGCCGTTACCATGGTCGCCACCATAGCCAGGAATAGCAGGGCCGCCGTAGATTGGGGTATTAGGTGGGATATTCCAGCCTCCCGAACAAGCCGATTTCCGAAAAGGCTTATCTATCATAGACCACATACATAACCTACCGCAAATTTTACAGAATACAATCTGCCACTTTGTCTTGCGTATGTGGACTGAGCATAACTGTATATGAGAAATCCTTTGACTCCGTCGTGGGCGATGCTACTGTCCCTTAGCGGTGCGCGGTGCCAATTTGACTGTCGGTATATCGTAAGCTGAAGTCGCAATAAGCCGGCCATATAGCTCGAAGAACCGACAGCCGAGGTGAAAAACAGATTCTCGAATGGCAGCCTCATACCAGCTGGCGAAGTGAAGGGCGCCGCCCTCCCCCCCCCCCCCTAGATAAAGTGACGACCTGGTAACACATGCAGGAAATCGATGGATGCATGTGGCTTAGGACCGTGCTTTGTGGCATTTCTTGGGGGACACCTATGTACAGCAGTGGACTTGTGAAGGGTTGTAATGATGAATGATGGTATTTATTATAATGGATTTCCGCAATCATTACATCATCATCATCATTACAGTCTTTCAACATTACAGTATTCCACTGTTGAACATAGGCTTCCCCCAAGGAATGCCACAAAGCACGGTCCTGAGCCACCTGCATCCATCGACTTCCTGCATATCTTACCAGGTCGTCACCCAACTAGTGGGGGGAAGCCCTACACTTCGCTTTCCAGTACAAGGCTCTCGAAAACCTTTTTCCCCATTGGTTGTTGGTTCTTCGAGCTATATGACCGGCCCATTGCCACTTCAGCTTACTAATCCGTTGGGCTATGTCGGTCATTCTGGTTTTACTACGGATACCCTCATTTCTAAGTTTATCACGCAGAGAAACTCCGAGCATATCCCTCTCCATAGCTCGCTGAACAACCTTGAGCTTCCTCATCCGGCCAGCAGTGAAGGACCACATCTCAGTTCCATATATCATCACTGGCAACAGGCACTGATTGTACAGTCTCGTTTTCAAGTTTTGAGGAATACCTGACGAGAAGATGTGCCGTAATTTCCCGAACGCTGCCCAACCGAGTTGAATCCGTCGATTGACCTCTCGGTCGAAGTTGGACTTACCTAGTCGGACTATTTGTCTCAGGTAAACATACTCGTCAATAACTTCGAGCTCAGTGCTCCCAACAACTACCGGCATAGGTGTGACATGGACATTAAACATGATCTTTGTTTTGTCCATGTTCATCTTAAGACCTATCCGTTGGGAAACATTATTGAGGTCATTGGGTATATTGCTTAGGTCCTCCAGCGATTCTGCCATAAGGACTATATCGTCGGCCAATCGAAGGTGAGTGATGTACTCGCCATTGATGTTGATACCGTATCCTTTCCAGTCCAGAAGCTTGAAAACATCTTCCAATGCAGCAGTGAAGCGTTTCGGGGATATGAAGTCACCCTGTCTTACACCTCTCTGCAATTGGATAGGTTTCGTACTCTGGTTCTGTACTCAGATAGCCATCGTAGCCCTACTGTACAAGCACTTCAACACTTCAATATACCGACAGTCAACTTGGCACCGCTGAAGGGACTGCAACACCGCCCCAATTTCGATGGAGTCAAAGGCTTTCTCATAGTCCACATACGCCAGACATAGTGGCAAATTGTACTCCTCAGACTTCTGTATAATTTGCCGAAGGGTATATATGTGGTCTTGGATTTCCGCAAAGTAGCGCCTAATTCTATTAATTATTCTAAAATAATGTCGTCCATGTCGTCGAAAATTGTTAAAGAAAAAGAAACTCAACTTTTAACGTGAACTTTTTTAATTATACTTATATCAGTCATGCTTATAAAAATATAAATACTTAAAATAATGTGTATCCTTAGCATATATACCTAAATAATTACAAATTGCCTTCGCCATTTTCCTTTTAGCAGTGTTGAATTCAATGCCGTCTTCGAACGATACAGAAATATCCAAATATGACCTCGCGGTTACATCGTGCGGATTTTCTTCAACGTAATAACTGAAAGGAAGATACAGTTTTATCAGATTATTTTTGTTTAGATTAGATATAGATTATCACGGAGATAAATGTAGTTTTGTTACACTATTAGAGCGTTAAATTTACTTTTTATAACAATTTACTTCTTCAGCCAGCTTTTCAGTATTAGGTATATAAAGAATAAATTGCAGACAGTGTGCGCAGGAATTACATGAACGCATGTCATAATGAGGACATCCATGACTTTTTCTGCCACCAGGGTGGCGCCACTTTACAATGAGGTAAAATATTTGACAGATTTCATAGCGGGGGACGATAATTTCTTAGGAAAATGTTAACTTTAATGTTTCTTTCCGTATTATTAAGTGGCGAAGATTGCGAAGTCACTTATTAAGTGGCGAAGCTTGCGAAGTCACTTATTGATTTCACGATGTCTGTCCGTCTGTCCGTCTGTCCGTCCGTCTGTCCATCTGTCCCACGATTATCTCGAGAACGGTTACGAATTTTCAAATTCTGTTTTCAGCAATCGATTACTGATCACCCAGGCATCTGAACCTCCTATTTTGAAACTGATTGCTCAACGGCAACCGTTAGAAACCGCTACAAAGCTGATTGCTTCGCCACTTTGCTATGCTGTTAGCTTGCTAGGTTTATTAATTATATTTCATATTAATTAGATTAGAAATAAATAAACCAAATTATAAATATTACTAAAAGTAGAAAACTTAAAAAAAAAAGAGTTATAAAGTGTAAAAAATTAAAAATCAAACCACTGACGCATTGTGTTGTAAATTAATTTAGTACTCTAGATAATGATAAAGTATTATTTAATAACTAATTTCACAATTAAGTGACATTGTGTAAGAGAAAACTTTACCTCAGTTCTTGTACATACAAATTTGTAAGGTTTTAAGAGGTGGTTAAACGGTTTTAAGAGGTGGCTCCTTAATATTAGCTAGTAAATTATTGCCATGTAAAGAACGTAAAGATATTGTGAGCCTCTCTGTTGAGCGAACTGTAGAAATGGCATGTGTTGAGTTTGAGCACCTCATTGTTGTGAGCGTCTACATGCCCCCATGTTCTATATACGATACTTTTGAAAAAATTATGGAGGAAGTTTTTGCTAAGCTTAATAAACAGAATAAATCTGTTGTAATATGTGGAGACTTTAATATCAATCTCCTAGAAGCTTCCTCAATCAATATTAAATTTAGATCATTATTTAAATCATATGGTCTTTTTAATTTATTTATAGAGCCAACGCGTATTGCTCAATCTAGTGCAACATGTATAGATAATATTTTTACAAATGTGAAGCCATTGCATAAATGTATAATTCAAAAATTAAGTTCTGATCACTGTGGACAAGTAGTTTCGTTACCATATGTTCACAAAAAGCAAGTAGATGAGAAAGTTGTGTTTGTTCCAGTAAATGCACGTCGCTTGGAGAAATTTAGAAGTAACATAGTGAAAAAACTTCCATCACTTTCATACCAAAATGCATTTTTGCTTTGCATTTGAGCAACAAAATTAAGACGGCTTCTAATAAAATTAAAATGACATGGAGTATAATTAATAGCGAAACTGGTAAGATCAACTCTCGCAATTCAAACTACAAGTTAAGTGTTAATAACAAATTAACCGAATCAGATCAGGACGTTGCAGTGGTTTTTGAGAAATATTTTACTGATATTCCGATATTAACCACTAAGTCACTGAATTCTTCTCCTGCGGTCGCCGAATCATTACTTAAACAAAATGTAAATGCGTGTACAAAGAATTTTACATTTCATAAAGTATCATCAAAAGATATTGTAAAATATTTTAAAACTATTGATGTTAAGAAAACTGCGGATCTGTGGGGGATTTCTGTTAAAGTTATTGCGTCTATAGTAGATACAATCGCGCCTCATTTAGCTGTTATTTTTAATACTAGTATCGAATCTGGTGTGTTTCCTGATTTAATGAAGTATAGTAAAGTAATACCTTTATTTAAATCTGGTAGTACATTAGACCCCGCCAATTTTAGACCTATTTCTGTACTACCAACACTTAGTAAGATTTTTGAAAAAATTATTCTTGATCAAATGTTAAATTTCTTTAATATAAATAATTTACTTCATAAAAATCAATTTGGTTTCACAAGGGGTCGCTCGACAACTGATGCCGGTGTTGAGCTGATTAAATATATATTTAATGCATGGGAAAATTCACAGGATGCTTTGGGTATATTTTGTGACCTATCCAAAGCCTTCGATTGTGTTCACCATGAAACATTAATCAGGAAACTTCAACACTACGGTGTAAGAAGTGATGCTCTAAAATTAATTATTTCATATTTAAGTAAGAGAACGCAAAAAGTTGTCATCAACAGTACGAGTTCTTCCGGGTCGATGGTACAGATGGGCGTGCCTCAAGGCTCAATTCTCGGCCCCTTTCTGTTTCTTGTATATATTAATGACTTACCTTACATAGTAGGAGATAACCATGATATAGTATTATTTGCAGATGACACTTCTTTAATTTTCAAATTAAGTCGACATTTGCTAAAATATGACGAAGTAAATAATGCTATATCTAAATTAGTGAATTGGTTCAATGTCAATAATTTGCATTTAAATGGCACTAAAACAAAATGTATGAAATTTATGACTCCAAATGTCAAACAATTAAATACTAATGTAATTTTAAATGGGGAGAAACTGAGTCTTGTAGATACCACCATTTTTCTTGGAATCACACTAGACGCGAAGCTTCAATGGAGCCCCCATATATCAAAGCTAGCAAGCAGACTTAGTTCTGCAGCATATGCTGTAAAAAAGATTAGAAGTCTAACTAGTGTTGAAACAGCTAGACTAGTTTACTTTAGCTATTTCCATAGCATAATGTCGTATGGTATTTTGCTATGGGGACACGCAGCTGACACTGAAATTATATTTGTTTTGCAGAAGAGGGCCATAAGAGCAATTTATGATTTAAAGCCTAAAGAGTCGCTGCGACAAAAATTTAAGGAAATTAATATATTAACTTTGGCCTCTCAATACATTTATGAAAATGTAATGTACGTACACAAAAATAAAAGTAGTTTTACAAAAATAAGTGATATTCATTCTGTAAATACTAGGAACAGACACAAGCTAGTAGTACCAGTTACTCGACTCCATCGAGTCAGTAATTCATTCTTGGGGCGATGTATACGCTTTTACAACAAAATTCCAGAAAATATACAAAATTTGACCTGCTCAAAGTTCAAAAACTTTATTAAACTAAGTTTGTATAAAAAGGGTTATTATAATATTAAAGAATTTATAGATGATAATAACCCCTGGAAGTGAGGTGATCGCTCCCAAGCTATTTCTAATTTGTTGTGTTGTTAATTTGTGTAACATACATGATTGTAAGCTGTTATTTAAAAAAAAAAAGTCCCGCTGGGTTTCTTGCTGGTTCTTCCCAGGACAGAGGTTTTTTTCGAACCAGTGGTAATTATACAAAAGAGTGACTTTCAATAAGTATTATTTATAATCTATATTGAATAAAAAAGTTTCTGTTTCTGTTTCTGTTTCTGTTTCTGTAATTTGTGACCTCAGTCACAACTAGCGACATCTGGTGAGTGGAAGATTATTAGCCCTCATTCCTATATCTCCCTTCCATCTTTTCTTTTTTTATATAGGAGAGGGGGCAAACGAGCATGCGGCTCACCTGATGGTAAGTGACTACCGCCGCCCATGAACAACTGCAACACCAGGGAGGGAATTGCAGATGCGTTGCCGGCCTTTTAAAAAGGAGTACGCTCTTTTCTTGAAGGTCCCTAAGTCGTATCGGTCCGGAAAAATCGCTGATGGTAATCGATTCCACAAGGAAGTCGTGCGAGGAAGAAAAAATCTTCTAAATCGCACAGTGGTGGACCGCTAATCATCCAGATGGTGTGGATGGTATCGGGAGTTCTGCCGCGATGTGCGTTCGTGAAATTTGGCGGCTGGGATTAATCCGAACAATTCCTCAGAGCACTACCCATGGTAGATGCGAAAGAAAATGCAAAGAGATGCAACATCTCTTCGCAGTGCCAATGAATCGAGCCGATCGGAAAGGGCTCGGTCGTTGACGATTCGAGCCGCTCTGCGCTGGATGCGGTCAAGTGGAAGGAGCTGGCACTGGGGAGCCCCTGCCCAGAGATGGGAACAGTATTCCATGTGAGGCCTAACCTGCGCCTTATAAAGTTGCAGGCGGTGTGCCGGCATGAAATACTGTCCCGCTCTGCTGAGCACGCCAAGCTTTTTAGAGGCTAATTTGGCCTTCTCTTCCAAGTGACCACGAAACTGCACGTCACGAAGCTTTGTAGCGGTTTCTAACGGAAAAAAAATTCAAAATAGGAGGTTCATATGCCTGGGTGATCAGTAATCGATTGCTGAAAACAGAATTTGAAAATTCGAAACCGTTCTCAAGATAATCGTGGGACAGACGGACATACGGACAGACGGACGGACAGACGGACAGACGGACAGACGGACAGACGGACAGACGGACAGACATCGTGAAATCAATAAGTGACTTCGCAAGCTTCGTCACTTAATAAGTGTCTTCGCAAGCTTCGCCACTTAATAAGTAAATTAAACGCGGTAAAATCCGTAAACATAGTTTTATTAAATGTGTAGTGTTCGCGTAAACATAAGAAATCTTTAAGTAATTATTGATTTATTGTTGCGCTTTATTTTTGTATTATATTGTAGATCCGAAATAGGCAAACTGTTGTAATCTAAAGCCCGGTTTCCACCGCGGAAGGGTAATGAGTGGGAAATGGTAAGCGGAACGGAATCTTTTAAACAAAATAGGTTTGCATTCACACCAACAAAGAGTTTTGCCTGTTGATTTCCACATACTCTGTATTTGTAAAACATCATGTACACAGTTGTGTCAATAAGTTATTATCTTATCCTATCTTATGAATTCCAGATTCAGTACAAAATATGTAATATCGGCTTTTTAGGGCAACTGCAGCTATATAATTTTTTTATAGGACAAGGGTGACAAACGAGCACACAGTCCACCTGATGGTAAGTGGCTGCTGTGGCCCATAGACATCCACATATACCTTCGATTAAGAATCCAAATGCAGATGCGTTGTCACCCGTGAGGACTAAGATGGAATGCCTCGTTTCCAGCAAAAAGGGTCTCCGGCTCTCCACACTCTCCAAACGAAACAGCAGTATTAAGCTGTTATTTTACGCTGGTATTCTGTGAGAGCGTGGTCCCTCCCCGGTCGAGCCGACCCATCTGTGCTACAACCACAATATAGCCGCAATATGGCTCTACCACGTATAAACGTACGTACATTATATTATAACTGCAAAATTAATGGGTCGGTTCGAGTAGAGAAGAATTACGCTCTTACAGACCTAGCGTGAACGTTTAAAAAGCAACATAATAGTATCCCCTCTAACGGATAAGCGACATTATATTATTATTCCAACTTAGTCCTCAGGAGTAACTAGGCATTTTGATTTCTAATCATAAAAAAAATTATGATAGTTCTTGCTGTTTACGTACTATATCACATTTTGAATTCGTTTTGAGTGCTTTACAGCATGGTTTCTACTGCTTAAAAAATTGGGAATTTAAAATTATAACTAAACACGTATTTTAAATTCCTGAATTGTATTTAAAGTTCAGTAATCGCTTTTATTATCTTGTTTCCAATACCGCTTCACCGAGTCTCCGAACTTACCTACATGTCAAAACAAAGAAATGCCTTTTATATTGTTGTAGTACAGTCTATATTATACATCTTTAGTTCACAATATCGAACAATAATTGTTTGTTGTTACATTCAAATCTACCAGCATGCCGTCATTCTGTCCTTATTATTTAATATTATATATTTAATAAATATGATTTTTGTTTGGATGTTTAGATATATATTAGATAATAGGTATGTATTTTGTGGCTAAATCACGCAAAAACGACTAAATGGACTTTGATGAAACTAGTCAATAACATACGATACAAACCATAATAGATGAGCTACATTTTTTGCAAATTTTTTACAAAAATATAGCCCACGTTTAGCTATCCTATATTACTATTAGAATAAAATTTCTTGGCGTGTGCTGCGTAAACTTCGACTAGGACTAGCACCAATATCCTTAAAAAATATGACTTTGATGAAGACTTCTATTTTGTTTACAGAAATAAAATAAAACTTGCGAGTATTTCGGACGCACACGGATAACTCTTACCAATTCTATCTTTGTATTGTGACGAGTGTTTTATCATTTCGTCTTTAAATTATTGAAATTGGACATTTCGTTTTGGCAACAATATGAAACAAGTATTTGTATCATATCCTTGCATTTTTATCCAAATTTGAACTATATTCAAAATTTAAAATTTCCATCTTAAAGAAAGTTCCAGCTCACCCGGAACAACAGACAAACAAGAAAGTTACAATAAAAACGTGATAAAAAAATAAGTTACGCAAGAATATCGTGGCAACTCGTGGTTTACGACATTCGTACCTAGATGGCACTATGTACTATATAAATGGCACATAACAGTTTTAATGTACTTAAATAATTAAAACTTAGGCTATACCGAGAGCGTGAGTTCTTGCAATCAGAACGGCTTTTGCGGTGCTGTACAGGTACTGACGCGAACACTATTACAAATAATCGTGACGTGCACTACATAGATAGAACCGTAAAAGTTATTGCCCGATGACTCACACAAGCTCTACAAATTTTATCAGGAGAAGCCAAGGGCGAGAGTGCTCTACCACGCATTCATATTAATGAAAACTAACCGAACCATTTAACGTTAAACGATTAGAATTCCCTAAAGAAAGAAGTAACATGTTCAATGACAATTAACAAATCCCAGGAAAGTCAAACATTAAAAGTAATCCGATAGCTTGACATATTAGACTAGGGCCTAAACCTGCACGGTTTCTCTGAACTATATTATTTAAAAAACTTTTAGTTAAAATAAATTCAGTAATAAAAAAAATGTCGGTATATTACTAAGTGCGAACAGAGCCGCGGGTAAAAACTAGGTTTTATGTGACAAACGCTATCATAATAGATACCTGTTTAACTGACGGCATGGGGACTTGAATCCAACTTCAAACAAATAAATCTACAAATGCAATGTCCCCTCTGAGGACTACATACTGCTTCACCACCGGTAATTATATTGATTCTCTCACCCTTCACACCGATACTGAAATAAATGAATGCATCGCTGTTGGCCGAAGAAACAGATCAGAGGTAAAAAGGATCACCTGTTCTATACACACGCCAAACGAATCGCAGGTCCTCCCCGGTGGAGCCGACCCATTCATGCTACAACCATAATACTGCAACCTGGCTCTACCACGTAACAAAACAATTGCAAATAGTTACCTTAAGCATTTTCTTAAATAGGTGAAATGATCCAAAAAGCAAGAACATGGACCAAACTGGACCAACAGGGGTGTACTTGAACCGCTATTATCGAGAACTTCGTTCCTTGGGGAACTTGCGTCGTTATACGAAGGCATCAGCTTCATGGATTCGTCCCCGAATCTCTTTAAATATAATTTTCTTATTAAAGTCGATGTCGTGACGGGCATCTGCTTATTGATATCCATCTCGAATGTTCTCCTGTTGTATTCTTCGTGATATTTTTCTACTGCTACTTCACGTTTAACTTCAACCACAATCGATTCGAAGTCGTGCGTTGGAGCGAGATGGGTGATCTTGTTGCAAAGCGTTTGAATGAACCACGAACCGTGAAGTTCATCTCTGGAAATCAATTTTACGTGATTAATGTATTTTGTAGGGAGACCCCTTTTAATGTAAACAATGCATTCCATCTTGGTCCTCAGGGGTGACAACGCATCTGCATTTTGATTGTTAATCGAGTATGTAGATGTCTATGGGCCACGATACCCAATTACCATCAGGTGGACTATGTGCTCGTTTGCCGCTTTTATGTATAAAAAAACGGTCTAATGGCGTGTAGTGGTGGCGTATATGGATCCATCACAACTTTTATAAAATTCTGTGATTACGGAAACTTCTAGATACATATCTTAGTCGTTGTATTTGACTAGATTATTTGAAAATCCATTATCCCAGAATTTTACAACAGTTAACCCTACGGTTGTAAGACGAGTATTGGGATATACTAGAAAGATTTTAAGGCTACCTATAGATGTCAGTATAACTTACACTTACGCCAGACGTGAAATACCTTGACCAGTGACGGGGAGCACCGTCATAAGGCGGAGGCACCTGGGAATATGCCTGCCAAGCGTCACGATTAACACCAATTCTCTTTTTTGCAGCAGTGGTGAATGTTAAGCAGTAAATTTTATGGACTAACGAAGAAGAGTCTGAAGAACGGTCCCTAATCCTTACTTTATAGGTGACAGATTTCCTAGAAGAAGGTAGTTTTAAATCAAGAGCCTTAAAACTTAATGCAACTTTCTTACTCACCTACCTAGCGTGGCAACTATGGCAAATGTTTCCCCTGTGAGGCAATACATGGGAGAGAATTATGATCAGCAGTGGACTTGTCACAGGACTGTAATAATGATTAAATAATAATAAGCAATAACACAACACAAGCACTCACGCCTGTCACCCAGAGGGATAGGCAGAGACTACGGACTTCCATTTGGCGCGATCCTGACACACCTCTCTCGCCTCCTTTACATCCATATATCTACGCATACACGCTCGTCGGTTAAGGGTACTTCTAATCTGGCCTATTTTCAATGTATCGCCGATTTGGTCGATAAATCTTCGTCTAGGGCGTCCCTTACCGACCGAAGTGAACGGCAGAGTCGGTAAGGGAAATAAGTAATAACATAATGAAATATAAAATGCTTTCTCTAAACTTGAGCGAGGACGAGCAAACAATTGGACTGTTTCATCATCATCATCGTCATTATACGCCCTTCCGTATAATGACGATGATGATGATGAAACAGTCCAATTGTTCAAGTCCACCGCTGAACTTAGGCCTCCGTCAAGGGATACCACAAAGCACGGTCCAGAGCCATCTACATCCATCAACTTCCTGCATGTCTTACCAGGTCGTCACTCCATCTAGTCACCCATCGAAGCTGCCACTCGAGCTATTTCCGGCCTATTGTTACTTCGCTTACTAATAATAATTGCACGTTTAGATGCTAATAATGACAATAATGATTTTGAATGTTTCAAAGGGTGCATACCTATGAGAAGGATGGCCGACATATGAACTGTGCAATATCAACATGTCGGACTCCGCAGGCAACGTGTACGGCTCCAGCGATTCGTCGTAGTCTTTTTTTATTACCCCTGATCGAAACACCACCACGCCTTGCATTTCACTCTTGCCGCGACATGCCTGTTTGATGATAAAATAATTAACAAATATTTTATAAATGTTTTTTAAAAAAACTTTAGCCACACAATATATATACGTGGTAGAGCCATGCTGCAGCTATATTAGTAGTATAGTTGTAGCACGAATGGATCGGCTCGACCGGGGAAGGACCACACGCTTTCACAGAATACGTATGGTGAGTGTATAGAGCTATCTTAGTCCTCACGGTTGACTACGCATCTGCATTTTGATTCTTTATTGAGGATAGATGTAGATGTCTATGGATTACAGTAACCACTATTAAGTGGACTGTGTGTCAGTTTGTCACCCTATCCTATAAAAAAAACAATAGCTTTTCATTTTTGTATTGTTAAAGAGTTTTACATTCAAGGCAACAAAAGCCAACGGCTTTTTTATTATCGACTAATTGGAGCTTTCTGCGTTTTATTTTATATTCAAATATATCTATTTCTGACGTTATGTCACAGTTTTTAAGATTTTTTAGTTGATTAAATAGTTATCACATAGGGCACGAGCACGACCATTCAAAAACCAAAGAAAATAGTAGCTGCTCTTTCCCAAAATGATGAGGTAAAAGTAGAAAATAAAATAGAATAGGACGAAAACACGAGGACAAAGCACAAAAAAGTGAAAAGGAAAGGGAAAGGAGAAAGGCGAAGGTAAAAAACCAGCGAAAAATACACTCTTTTTCAAAAATTTTTATAATTTTATTTGTTTTTCTAAAAATCGTTACAACGAGCCCCTCTCTCCCCTACGCGAACAACCTGGACTCAAGCCCCGGCCGCACATGCTGCTGACATAACAGGTGCTCAGCGGTGAAAGAATTACAACGTGAGGAAACCTGAATTGTCTTAAAAATTAATGAAATATGTATTTCGACGACATGTGAAGTGCGCCAACACTCATTGCGGCAACGCGGTATACACTCCTTGCCCTGAAAGCCTTTCACAAATGGAAGGTAGTCTGTGCCGAGGTATAAAGACAGCTACAAGAAAGTTACGTCGTGAGGAAACCTGCAAAATATTCTGAAGACAGTTTAAAAACAATCTCAGAAATGTGTAGGCCTATGCCCAGAAGTGGGACGTATATAGACTGTTATTTTATTTAACTTGGGTCGGATAACGACTCTGTTGTTACATGTCACGTATGATGTCATTCTAGTGGATTTCAATCAAGGTGATAAAATATGATTATTGATTGCAACTCAATTGAGATATCGCACGAGATATACAATATGTATTTCCCATACTAATAAAGTTTAGAAACGAACACGCAGTCTACCTTGTGATTAGTGGATGCTGTGGCCTTACTGTGGCCCATAAACACCTACATCTATCCTCGATTAAGATTCAAAATGCAGATGCGATCCTTGACTAAGATGGGATGCCTAATTAGTAGTAAATGAATTTCCGGTATTTGTCATTCACCGTCATCGTATCAAGCTTCAGTATAGTTCTACCAATACTGTTACCGTTACGCTCTATTAAAGTCTACTGCTGAATATGGCCTTCCTCCATAGATTTCATAGGGGGGGGGGGGATATTTGCCATAGTTGCCACGCTTGGCAAGCGTTTTGACAAGCGAAGTTTTTTTGTTCTTATTAGAAAGACGCTGGTGCTCATCTATCGATTTGTTCCTCTCTGTCGCTTCTTAAGACACCCACGGGATGATATGAGATAGTGGATATTCTTATCGCCACTACACGGCATGGTTCTATCACTTCACGTTAAAATATAGTTCTGATGTCATCGACCGTGTTTGTGGGCATCCCTTGGAAAATACCTTGGTTAAACAGTAGGCTTCTGTGGCTGTAATTATGAGGATGATGGTGATGATGATAACGTCATATGCAATGCAGGGGAATCCAACACTGTATCTGTTCCGTGTTATTAACACCTTTATCACATTATATCAGTAAGTATCTATAACAAGAGATTTCCGGAGTGAATCAGCTCGGCCGATTCCTACTGTATACTTAAATAAATCGATAAACTTAACCTAAGACGTTTTATCTATTTCAAAATATCTCTTCGAAGATTACATTTTTACGGATATTACGAGTATACTTTCCATTTCATCGGTATTTCAATTTTTTTTTAATAATAAAGATGAATACAAGAAATGCAATTCAAGCTTATTATCAAAATTAAAATATTTTAATTTAAAATTCGCAAAGCACTTTTTAAGAATTAAGAAAGCTACGACATATGTACATATTGGGTCGGCTCGACCGGGGAAGGACCACGCTCTCACGGAATACCAACGTAAAATAGCAGCTTAACGCTGATGTATTTCGTATGGTGAGTGTAGAGAACCGAAGACCCTTTTTACTGGAAACGAGGCATTCTATCTTAGTCCTCACGGGTGACAACGCATCTACATTTTGATTCGTAATCGAAGATAGATGTAGATGTCTATGGGCCACAGTAACCACTTACCATCAGGTGGACTGTGTGCTCGTTTGTCACCCCTATCCTACAAAAAAAAATACTTCAAGTTTCTATTGTGGAGACCTTGTGAGAAGAAGCAGCAAGAAACTCACGAGTATTATTTCACCTTCCTATGCGACAGCTAGAATTTAACATTATAAAATGTGAACTTGTATTTAACATGGTGTGCGAAAACTAACTCCCTATTTATTTTCAGTTCTAGTTTTAATCTCAGTATTTTGTTTCCGTATTTCTTTTCTATGTATTAGTGCATTTACCACGGGGATTAGCTCTGAAGAGTTTTCCTTTTCAATTAGCCGCCAACTTCCAGCATCATACGTTAGAAAACTTAATTATTTGACCCGCACCGCTCCATCCGCATCCTACTGTCACCTAAGCCTACTGGCCAACAATAACGCGTTCTCTTCTGAATACATTTTGAAAGATACTGATGATGAGCGCACAACCAGATCGATTAATTATTGATCGACGTTGATCGACATCGATCGATGATTGAACAACGTTTTGTCGACCAGTATCAATAAAATCAGCTATGGCTAACACACCAATCGATCGGCGTCGATCGACGTCGAGCACTGGCATTGATCGACGATCGATCAATTGGTGTGATAACACTTTCATATCATTTAGTAGAGGGTTATAGACATACATAGTGTAAACAAAACTATAGGGCAAATAGACTACACGCTGTTACAGTGCGCGTTAAGAACTTCACATATCCTACAAGTATTTTAGTTTCTAAGACATTTAAGATGTTTACCTTGGCCGACAAGTAGGTACGTGGTAAATCAGTACTAAAAATTGTAAATAATAATTTCATTGTTGGGTCATGGGAATCGTTATCGGGTTGTTAGTGTACTATATAAATAATTTAAAATTAAAAATTTCGTACAGCCGACTTCAATATAGGTTATTTAAGAATAACTCAATAATCATTGGTCTGACCTTGATCAAATTCATATGGGACCACACGAAAACTATCAGCTTTCATATAAAAAAAGAATCATCGAAATCGGTTCGCCCAGTACAAAGTTATGAGGTGACACACATAAAAAAAAACATACACTCGAATTGACTACCGTCTCCTTTTTGGAAGTCGGCAGAAAATAACTACGAGCATTTAAGTCCTTAATCTTAATCGACACAACTTGAGATATACGACACAAGCGTACATAACTAAAAATCAAAACATAGTAGGGTAGACTCTAAAAAAACTCTAAATTGTATGGATGATAATATGTATTTGGAATTCAAAAACATATCTCTATATAATTTACTGTTTCAAATAATAGAAAAGAATATTTTTCTTCAATATTATATATTATTTGGAAAATACGTCTGTCCTGGAAAGAACCAGAAAGAAACCTAGCAGAACTTTTTTTAACATTAATTTACAATATGTTGAAAAATTATATACGAAAACATTAAGAAACAGCGTGGAAGCGATCACCTCATTCCCAGGGGTTATTATCAATCATGACTCTTAATAATTTTATTTTATTTATTTATTTATTACAAAAATAGTAATGTAATAATGTAATAACCCTTATTAAACAATTTTTGCTTGATATTTTTTTAACTTTTTGATAGATAGAGCCTGCATATTTTTTGAAATACTGTCTCTCTGGAGTATCGAGTGACGTATAAGTAGCCTGTACTTGTTCCTAAAATTCACAGAATGTAACAAGCACACTATTTTTAATAATAAATCACCGTTCTTTTTTTAAATATATATTCAAAATAATCACTGTTACCTGAATAATCAAGATCTTTGGCTTCGTGACGAGAGTGGGTTTGTTGTAAACTTTGAAATGGTTTATGATTTCGATCTCACTGTAGGGCTGATCCTTGGCCCGGAGAAGGCCGTGATTAGAGCCGTGTGTCAGCACTGCCACAGCAACGCACCCGTAATCCGTGAAGTCTCTTTCACTGACTGAAATATCAAATGAAAATGAGAAATATACAAACTGCAAACAATAAAACCGACTCGGACCAAAATCATCTCTCTTAGGTGTAATATGTCTGTTCAAGATTGTACCAGCTGCCCATACATTTCATAAAAAACTTATCTATAATAACACATCGTAATTTACGAGTAATTGAGAAACTATAACGTTATTCTGATAATATTTTCACCGTTTAATCTACTTAATAATAACTTGCTATATTTATGATATTATTATTTTCTGGTTTTTTCTCAGCGATACTTTTGAATTTAGTTTATCAGGTAATTCTCCCTAGTGTGGGTTATTTGGCCGGTGATGAAAAAATTAACGCCTCCATCATACGACAGAAATCTCATATCAGGCGTCATTAATTATCGATCTTTCTTCGATCGATTTTTTTTTGTAAGGATACTGTAATCAAATATTTTCCGACCCGACCTAGTGCCAATTTTATCTACTTATCTACAAACAACATCATTTTTATTTTCATTACAATGCTGTTATGAAATAGCGTCGTTTATTTATGAATTAACAAAAATTGAAATAAAATTATTGCATAATTTTATAAATTATTAAGAGCTATAAGATTCAAGTAACTCAAAGGCTAAGCGCTTTAAGTGCTTATTTATTATACTCGTACATGTTCGGCGGTGAAGGAAAACATCGTGAGTAAAGCTATATGTCTAAGAGATGAAAAAAATTTAAGGACATGTGTCCATGAGTCCACCGACACACACCAGTGTAATTGCACTATAGCCCTCTCAGAAATTATGCCTGTGTCAAATAATGAGACGGCTGTAGGCTAGGCTGTAGTTTTACTTTTAATTTTTAAAAGTTTATTATTAAAAGCAGTTGATGCGACTGCACTTCTTCACATAGGCTATTTTCCATTAATAAACTTTATACCTCCATCGCAGCATTTGCTGTAAGCATGTTGCATGTAGCGCAGGCGTATTGGCAACCGTCGTACCAGAGTCGTGAGTCGTCTGGTAATTCTATATATTGTAAAAATACAAAATGGTAATATCACTACCTGTAGAAGGGCACAATTCTTAATCACATTGCCCAGATCTTCTTCTGGGAATTTCCCTTCGTCTCAGACAACAGCCACGGTATGAATTAAAGTGATAGTTATTCTTACTTCACCATCACATAGCGAATATATGCAATACAAAATCATCAGTCAGGCTCTCCCAAGAATACGCCAGCTTACAAGCATCACTTGGAAAATTTGTCCGCGTAGAGTCGTATATAAGGCGACTGTGGGAAATCCCAGAACAACTTCTAGGCTTACTCCACACAATCACCAGTCTGTGAAAACTTGGTACCGACATAAACGAATATTTTTTTCTCCTAGCAGTTTGTCGGTGGATCTTTTGTCAATCGGGAGGTTACACAGCGTCTACTTTAAGTTGACATTTGGAGAAAAGTCAGCAAAATGAAAACCAATTCATTATTTAATCATAATAAATTGTTAATGAGATAATCTCTTTGCTTACAAAAATATTTATAGAAGTACTTTATGGTATGTATAAATGAACCACTTTTGTTACAAAAGGATCGACATAAAAAAGCTTTAATACGGATATCACTAGACGTTTAAAACCCAAATCTTGTTTAAGAATACGAAGAAGAAATCACAAGTCTCATTTTGCTTAAATATTAGTTCCAATTAAGATTCGAGCGCAGAAATCTCGAAGGTACTTCATTTACTAAACTTTAGATTAATATTTTTATAGTATAAATAAAAATGCTGCACGAAAAATATACATACACGATTTTAATTCCTTGAAAACTTCATCCTTTGTAAAATCCTTGTGTTCAGTCACCTCAAAACCGAAGTTAGAAAATGTATCTTTTAAAACTTGTACGTCTTTTTCTGTGCCAAATCGAGGTTTAAATCCTTCAACATTCTCTTGATTGAATATAACTAGACAATTCTTTTCAAATTTCTCCAATTCATACGTTGTCGCATGTTTCGATAAAGCTCTAGTATTATATGGTAAAAATTCTACCTCCTGTGGTTCACTTGGCTCATACAATTCAGTTTTTTCATAAGGTTCGGGTTCCAATATGCTCATCTGAGGCGGTGCTTTCATAATACCGTCCATAGTCACTGTTCTTTCTAAGCGATCAGCTATATCTTCACCTGCTGTTTCACAGATTTCAACATTTCCCACTGTATCACTTACAACTTGTATAGGTTCTATATCGTTATTAAATTCCTCATCTGAAGATTGGGTTTCTTCTTCATTATCACGTTCTTCTATTGTTGCGTCACATTCTTCTTCAGAATTTAACTGGTTTGATTTAAAATTCATCTGGCCTTTCCCTTTCTTTCTACCCCTGCGTTTTCTCTTTACATATCCCTCACCTATGCCATTCTCGAGGAGTCCATCTTGGCTGCGACTATACATTTTTAATACCAAAACAATACCCTGACTCACTATTTCACTCGCGATTATACGAAGACTGATCGATTGATTATAATAAGCGTTGCTTGATCTATACGTACAACGTATCTTATCAATTCGATAATTCAGTTATATGACAAGCATTCTACAGGATAAAAACAACGTTATATCATTTAGATATTAGTACTTTTTTAAAACAAATATTTCTATTAATACTGATGCGCTCGTTAACCACTTCAAGTAAGTTTTTAATGCTTGTGTTCATGAGAATAGTCCAATGGCAAATTTTAACCCACGATTTTCAGAGTTTTCAGTCTGCATACTTAAGCAACCGAAGATGGTAAAGTGCACTGTTGTAGTTTAGCAAAAACCTATTCACTTCTGCCTTGAAGACACCCACATTGTAATCAGATGGAAAGAGAAACTAAGCTGGCAACTTAAATCCACCATTTCGCTGTACACATGACGAATAATGAGAATAACCACCGAATGGCCGAGCGTCTGGTTGTCCGATAGTGGAAAAAGAGGGAGTAATTAAGTTATGGAATTCCTGCGCATACTCTCCGAAAGGAAAAATATGTTTATTTTGACTTTTAATCAACAATCATATAAATCTCCAAAACTAATAGAATCAGGCGTTACTTTGCGGAAATCCATTATATAAAAGCTTTTAGAAAAATTTACTCCGCAATTATCCGCGTTATAAAATAAAATGATGTGTCTTACCTAGTATAACGGGGATAGTGCACGCAATTGAGGGAGGGCGGGAGGTGCTCTTCATACTAGGTAAGACACATCATTTTATTTTATAACCCGGATAATTGCGAAGTAAATTTTTCTAGAAGCTTTTAATCTCCAAAACGCCTGAGGAATAAAATATCTTTTGGACTTGTTGCGAAGTCCAGCGACATGATCGTGAGTAGTACGGCGGAGTAATTACTGCATAACCCTCTCAGAAATGAGGGGGCCAGTGCCCAGTGCTGTGGCCAGTAGTGAGACGTATATAGCCTGTACCTTTATTTTTTTAATTTAAGGTTAGATGGCACAGTAGTTAGCCCCTGAGCTACTGAACCTTCATTCTAAGTTACTTTTATTTCACTGGTTATTTTAAACTTTTTAATAAAACCCAGTAAAATATCTACATATTATTATCGATATCTATAAATTGTATTACTATAATTATGTTTTATTTAATATTAAATAAAAGATGTAAAATTATTTGTAGTCCCATAAATTATAATTAAAGAAAAAAATTACCAAAAAAACTTTTTGTTTGAAGTCAAAAAGAGAAAAAAAAATCAATTAATAACACTAAAATCCCTATGCCCTGCGCCATACTTTTAGCAAACTTGTAACAGCAATAAATTGCTATTTAAAATTAAAATCGTAGTCTTGACGACAGCCTGCTTTTTCTGTTTAATAACTTGTTTCTAGGTCTAAATTAGAACATAGGCGTCTGAAATTAATTACAAATAAGGCTTATAGCCCGAAAAATAATTGTTTTAAGGCATTGAGTTATATGTACTACGTACTACATATAACTCAATGTTTTAAGGTGGATTTAACTAAACCACGAATTTTATTATGTTACCATATATAACTAGGTATTATTGCACTTTTCATTCACCATATTGAATTTGATGATAGCGGCTTATGTTTAGCCGTGATAAGCTGAAGAAGATAAGATGAAAGTATGAATCAACTAAATATAACATTAAAATGCAGGTGCCAATTCTTCTATCTTTGCTCCGGCCTTTTCAAGGACACTGCTTCTCCAAGAACAAGCAGCATGCATTTCTTAAGAGTGTTAACCATACTCGTGGTGAACTGGGCTTGGTTTGGTTTACTCCCCCACGAACGGGTTTCCGTGTCGTGGCAGGGAGGCTTAGCAGCCGGGGCTTGCTCAACCACGTTGAGCGAAGAGGAACCCACATAGCTGGCCCGAGGTGTTCACTCCAAGCGGTCTTAGCAAGCCCAGTTTGAATGTGTGTTACTAGACTGCAGAGGAAGAGGAGTGACGGTATCACGGGGAGCCTCTTCTTCCCTTCGCAACGGAATCTTGGTTGGCGGCGGAGCCATAGACCAAATCCGCCGCTGGATTCAGGAAGGCTAGTGCTTCTGAGTGCTCGTTTTTCCTGTCCCCATAGCCTTCACGCCAGATCATGATGTACCTTGAAGAGCATCAGCTGATTAATGCCCGTCAATAGGAATTCCATCGAAATCACTCAGCTGGTGATCTTCATGTTTACCTGACTCACTGATGGTCGGAGGCAGTAGAGCCTAAGTGCAAGGCCCTGGCATGAACGTAGCGAAGGTCATCGATCGGATTCGGCACGAGGCGCTTCTTTCGAAGCTTCCCTCTTATGGGCTTCCCGAGAAATTATGCAATTGGGTCACCAGTTTTCTTACAGATCGGAGATTTTAGATCGTACTCGATGATTCATACTCCTACTCCAAGCCTGTCATCGTCACCTACCCTGCACCTTCTGCATATCAATGATATGTTGCATAATAGTAACATTCATTGTTATCTAGACGACAGCACTGGCCATGCGTTATACAGGGTCCGTGCTAATATTTTTTGGTAACATCGGCGAGTGCCAGAACAAACTCATGTCTGAAGTCGAGTCTTTTTAAATCTAGTACAGTTTAACTCCCAAAATATACGTGTATGCGCGTTTACTGCAAAAAAAAACGAACTTTGTCGTATCTCCTCAATTTCAGGGCACTTTCCTCGGTGCCTCAGCCTGCATCGGAATCCTTGGACTCGATATTTCGAAAGACGTATAGTTCCGCAGTTACATGGAAGGAAAAGCTAAACTAAAACATACAACAAAAAGCTTGGTGTGCTTAGTAGAACGAGACGGTATTTCATGCCGGCATATACAAAACACAGGTTCGGCCTCATACGGAGCTCTTTCTACATGAGTGTATTAAACGGAGAGCGGCCCGAATCGTCGAGGACCAAGTTCTTTGTGATGTTGCACCACTATGGATCTTCTACCCCATATACTACGGGGATTACTCAGAGAAATTGTTCGGATTTATTTCCGCTGCTGAATTTCACCATCTTGCAACAGAACTCGAAATTCCATCCTCATGATCTATGGCTGACGGTCCACTTCTGTTCGATTTACGCGGCGTTTTCTGCCTTGCACGACTATACTGTGGAATTTACCGTCGCCAGCAGTTTTTCCGGACCAATACGATTTAGGGACCTTCAAGAAAAAAGTCTACTCATTTCTAAAAGGCCGACAACGCAACTGTGATTCCTCTGGTGTGGTGGATGTTCATGGGCGATGATGATTACTAACTATAAGGTGAGCTTTACATGCTTAAATTTTTTCTTTTAAATATTTCCCCGCCGTCCTTTTTGTAACCTTGCGACCCTAGGCATAGTGGCTGTTTGCTAGTTTGCCTTTAGGATAATCCGCCATTGTGTTGGACATAAATACGACGAAAATGTGTGATGCACAAAAAAAATGTTTTAATCATAGAAAAACGTCCATATTTTTTACTTCCGTGGTATAAGTATCCTCTGTAACCGTATTTCGTGTACGTCTGATCAATGATGCTTTTAAGAAAATTTCTTTTGGCCATTCGTAGTCGTGAATGCCATATTAATAATCTTACATCAGAACAGTTAGAGTCTGCATTTGCTACTCTTGTAAACCATTTAACAAGTGTTCATACTCCAGGATTAAACTGTGAAAATTATAATGGTGAATCATTATATACTCTCATAATAAATAAGAATAGTAAAGTCAGTAAGACATGTAAAGTTGATATTAATGTCATATCAGATATTTAAGTAATACCACTGGCATCTAATAGCGATCTTAAAATAATGGCGCCACTGGAATATTTTTTTTATAGAATAAGGGTGACAAACGAGCACACAGTCCACCTGATGGTAAGTGGTTGCTGCGGCCCATAGATATCTACATCTATCCTCTATTATAAATCTAAATGTAGATGCGTTGTCACCCGTGAGGACTAAGATGGAATGCCTCATTTCCAGTAAAAAGGGCCTCCGGCCACCTGCACTCACCAAGCGAAACGCAAAAGGTAAACCTCTACTTCACGCTGTTATTCTGTGAGGTCGTGGTACCACCCCGGTTCGAGCCGGCCCATCCGTGCGACAGCAAAAGCTGCCGCGTGGCTCTACTACTGTTATGTATATTAAATTGAAAATATATACAAGCAAATCATCCGGAGGGAATGTAACGCATGTCATAACAATATAATATGTAATGTAATTGAAAAAAATAAAGAAATATAGATTTATTGCTAAGGAAGTTGTCTAAAAATCTTCTTATATTATA
The DNA here is from genome assembly GCA_033319125.1 of Parnassius glacialis. NCBI lineage: Eukaryota > Metazoa > Arthropoda > Insecta > Lepidoptera > Papilionidae > Parnassius > Parnassius glacialis. The sequence continues at coordinate 8,590,264 of JAVANC010000014.1, forward strand.
ATACTATGATCTATGACGATGATATATCTCGAGTGTCAGCCTCGTACCGGTAGGCGAAGTTTAGGGCGACCCCCCACTAGATGGAGTGACGACCTGGTAAGACATGCAGGAAATCGATGGATGCAGGTGGCTCAGGACCGTGCTTTGTGGCATTCCTTGGGGGAGGCCTATGTTCAGCAGTAGACTTATGAAAGGCTGTAATGATGATGATGATGACTATGTATTAAAAAAAATAAAATAGAAAACCTTTGATTTCTTATATTTACGCAAACACTACACATTGTATAAAACTATATTTACGGATTTTATCGCGTTTAATTTTTGAACAAACCACCGAGGTTGTATGGGTTACGAAAATTAAAAAAAAGAAAGAAAGAAAAATTATTTATTACATCAAACACAAACACCAACACACATGTTACAAAAGATATTATAACTACAGACCAAAAGAAAATTAAAACCTAAATAAAATCAATACAATCAAAATTTTATTATGTGTGCAGGTTTGGTATAAAAGGGCTACACTCAGCATTATTTCGTGGTATTATCCACGAAGCTGGTTTTCAGTGCGCCCTCTAGTGAGTAACGTACGGTCGAATATGCAACAACCAGTACCACTACTACGACGCTACACTTGTTGCACCTACCACACATAAACACATAGTGAGTGAAAAAGAAAAATGAAAAAATGAGATGCAGATATTGCTGATTTTATGTTAACAAACATCGCAAATTATTTGTTACCAACAATATAATAATTATAAAATCTACTACTATTACTACTTCTATTATATACTACTAAAATTTACGTGACGTTTGCTAATTTTGAGTACATTGTCTGTTTGGTGGCAGCTGTAAATAATATTTATATAAGTTTTTGTATATTGAGAACATGAATTTTGTATTTTTCTTTCTAAAAACCAATAATGATGTCAGACTACGCAGTGGGGTTTTTTTTTATAGGAATAGGGTGACAAACGAGCACACAGTCCACCTGATGATAAGTTGTAGTGTTATTCTACTTACATATCATTTTACACTATTTTTCCATTCTGTTTTTGATTTTCTTTTTGCATCACCTTTATTTCCATAGGATCCTGTAACGTTTTTACACAATAACAAATCATTTTCACTTCGTATTTTCACGCTATCACCACTTCTTAAATCGGTGTCAATGGAGTCTTACCTTTTTCGATCTTTTATTAAGTTCTCCGTAACTCTGCAATTTCGGGTTTCGTGCGCGCTGCTGCGCTACTTTTTTTCCTATATCAATAATATCTCATTTCTTACTTATATCTTGTTGTTTTTCAATTATAAGCCTAAAACCAAAAATTTATATTTTTGACAATCGTTATTTATTTGGTTGTCATGGCAATTTTTATTCAAATTCGTTACCGGTCTGATGTTTTTATTTCAATATTTCCACATAAATACTCTTTTGCTCATTTACAAAAATTTCCTTTTAATTTAAATAATTTCCCGTTCTCTCTAAAAAGGTATAAAAGCCGAACCATCGGGGAATACAGACAGTCTCGCTTCAGCTTCTAAACTGGAAGCATCACCTAAAGGCCTTATCCCGGGGCCGCACTGCCCCGGGATCCTGCAAGCCTCCATCTACACCTGAAGTCGTCGGCGTAGTCTACTCCAAGCGAGGGGCCACACTGCTCCGGGATTCCGTAAGCCTCTATCTACACCTGAAGTCGTCGGCGTAGTCTACTTCAAGCGCGGGGCCGCACTACTCCGGGATCCTACAAGTCTTTACTATCATCTAGAGTCGTCGCCTGCGCCTCCACCTGCTAGTGCCCGTGCTACCTTTGGGCGCTGCGACTGTTTGCTCCAGGCGCTGAGAACACCTACTCCAGGCGCTACGTGTGCCGGCTCCGGACGCTGCGTGTGCCTAGACCAGGCGCTGCGTGCCACCACCGCCAAGAAACTTCAAGCTCAGCGTGTGCCTACTCCTACTCCAAGCGCAGCGTGTGCTACTTTAACCTTCAGGCTCCGCTACAATATTCTCCTATCTTTATTTTTTTATCTAATTGTAATTTCACGTCACCCATCACCATCATCATATTTCATTTTTTTATATAAAATAGTAAATATCTATTTTGTTGTTTTGTTGTTCTTAGGTTAGTTTCTTTTTTTTTTAATTGTCGCTTCACGACAGGTTGCTGCGGCCCATAGACATCTACATCTATTTTCGTTTGCGAATCAAAATGCAGATGCGTTGTCACCCGTGAGGACTAAGATGGAATGACTCTTTTCCAATAAAAAGGGTCTCCGGTTCTCTACACTCACCATACGAAACACAGCAGTGTTAAGCTGCTATTTCACGTTGGTATTCTGTGAGAGCGTGGTCCTTCCCTGGTCGAGCCGACCCATTCGTGCTACAACTATACTGCTAATATAGCTGCAGCATGGCTCTACCAGGTAAAAATGCGTTAAGTGCTAAAGTATTTGCTGTGGACAATACACACAAAATACACAAACCAAACGCTTCACTACGTCCCATAGTGAACCAGATTGATTCCCTAACTTATAAGTTGGCTCAACATTTGGCAAAAATTCTGTCACCGCTGAGAGGACACACCAGAGCACACAAAGGATTCGTACCACTTTGTTAGTGATATAAAAGACCTACATCTCGCTGTCAATGAAACTATGGCCAATTTTGATGTTCAGTCACTATTTACATGCTTACCTATTGAAGACTGCATCTCAAATGTAACCAGGAAGCTAGAAGAAAACAACATGCCTACAGAATATGCAGAATTACTCAAACACTACCTCACTATCACGATCTGGCTATCTATTGTGGAAGGAGGAGTTCTACAAGCAAGTAGACGGTGTGGCGATGGGCTCACCTGTATCTCCCATAGTTGCCGACATATTCATGGAGAATTTTAAGGAGAAAGCCCTTCATACTACTCCTGTAAATCCACAAGCGATACGTAGACGATACTTTCACAACTTTACTATCTGACAAAGTAACTGCATATTTAGACCACCTTAATTCGATAAACTCTAAAATACAATTCACAATGAAGTTGGAGGCAAACAATTCTTTAGCTTTCCTAGATGTTTTAGTCATCCAATAACACTATTGGTCACACTGTGTATAGAAGAAAGACCCATACCAACCGATATTTAAATAGTGAATCTCACCATCAACCATTACTGTTAGCTACCGTGGGAAAATCTTTCTTTCAGAGAGCACGAGGGATCTGTGACAGAAAACATCCAGCCGCCGATCTTCAGTATGACGAGCTAGTATAGCAAGACAACAAGCTTCGGGTCCAGCGCCTACGTCACAGTGATCGAGTGAAGCGGCAACAGTCGAGCGTATGCCTGCTATACTACCCCATGTCAGAGGAGGCATAGACAAGTTTGGCTATATCTTCAAGCGAGCTAACATACTTACATAAAACATACTTCAAACCGCCGCAGAAGATTTGTAAATTTTTACCACCCGTCAAGTTTAATATCTCTCTACAAGATGCACAAGTGTACAAGCTTGATTGCAAATGTGGATTCTCTTACATAGGACAAACAAAAAGATCTATTAAAACCCTCGTGAAAGAACATATAGTTGACGTGAGGCACCGACACTCTGGGAAGTCTGCAGTCTGTGAACATGTTCAAGATCGTCCCGGCCATTACATCAGATTTGATAGACCATAAATCCTCGCAAAAGAACTCAGATTCCTACCAAGGATGATACGCAAGACTGGCATCTGCATGGGATCCTATAATTAACAAAATTAAATCTAAACCCAAGCATACCACCGCAACACTTCAAGATACTTTAAGCTCATTCTGCGTAGATCGGACCAAAAACTGAAGGTATCCGGACTAACTATGACATCGGGACGTCAAACATCTCAGTGCCCCCCCCCCCCCGTGACCATGGGTTGCTGTAAAGCACCCGAAACGTCGGGAATTAAAATAAGTAAATTAAACGCGATAAAGTCGGTAAACATAGTTTTATCCAATAGAAAACCTTTGCTAAAAGAATACACAAAAGTTATGAAGTATTTTTTATTTTTAACTATTCTAAAATTTTTCTAAAATGTATACAGCGTTATTTATCAAAAATGAGCCAAACGACAATGGCGAATAAATTGTTGATGGAATTATTAAGTGTCTACTTATGTCACCGTTACAGATATTAATAAAATAATTTACTATGTTTTGTCTAATCAAGCTTATGGCCTATCGAAGTCGAGAAAAAAACATCATACCTAACTTAAAACTAAATTTTATATATAATGAAGTTGTTGTAGCAAATTCTTGATGGAATTATTAAACGTCTACTTATGTTACAGATATCAATAAAAATAATTTAATATTGTATATTTTTAATGTTATTTAACAAAGCCATCAAATAATTTACTTAAAGGTCGGGGAAAACTTTCTTCGTATTTTATATACGAATTCAAGACATTTTTTCAATGTTTAATTACATTTAAATTTGTTGCTCCCGAACAAGCCGGTTTCTGAAAAAGCTTTAGCACCATAGACCACATACATACCCTTCGGCAAATTGTACAGAAGTCCGAGGAGTACAATTTTCCACTATGTCTGGCATATGTGGACTATGAGAAAGCCTTTGATTCCGTCGAAATTTGGGCGGTGCTGAAGTCCCTTCATCGGTGCCAAGTTCACTGTCGGTATATCGAAGTGCTGAAGTGCTTGTACAGTAGAGCTACGATGGCTATCCGAGTACAGAACCAGAGTACGGAACCTATCCAATTGCAGAGAGGTGTAAGACAGGGTGACGTTATATCCCCGAAACTCTTCACCGCTGCATTGGAAGACGTTTTTAAGCTTCTGGACTGGAAAGGATACGGTATCAACATCAATGGCGAGTACATCACTCACCTTCGATTTGCCGACGATATAGTCCTTATAGCAGAATCGCTGGAGGACCTAAGCACTATGCTCAATGACCTCAATAGTGTTTCCCAACGGATAGGTCTTAAGATGAACATGGACAAAACAAAAATCATGTTTAATGTCCATGTCACACCTATGCCGGTAGTTGTTGGGTACACTAAGCTCGAAGTTGTGGACGAGTATGTTTACCTGGGACAAATAGTCCGACTAGGTAAGTCCAACTTCGACAGAGAGGTCAATCGATGAGCTATGGAGAGGGCTATGCTCGGAGTTTCTCTGCGTGATAAACTCCGCATATCCGAATAGATGGGTTTTCCCGGTGTTAAAAACTCATAATAGGCGATGCCCTTCCAATCCCACCATACACACAGCATAATCTTATTGCGTGTGAGTTTCACTACAGTCTATGGGTACCTAGTGTTTGAGTAATACTGCATATTCTGTAGGCATGTTGTTTCCTTCTAGCTTCCTGGTTACAATTGAGATGCAGTCTTCAATCGATAAGTATGTAAATAGGGACTGAACATCAAAACTGACCATAGTTTCATTGATGCGAGATGTAGATCATTTATATCACTATAACACATTTTTTATAACAATATAGTACGAATCCTTTGTGTGTGCTCTGGTGTGTCCTTTCAGCGGTGGCAGAACTTTTGCCAAATGTTGAGCCAACTTATAAGTTGGGCAATCGACCTGGTCCTATGGGACGTAGTGAAGCGTTTGATCTGTGTATTTTCGGTAACCCATACAACCTCGGTGGTTTGTTCGAAAATTTAACGCGATAAAATCCGTAAACATAGTTTTATTCAATGTGGTGTTTGCGTAAAAGGTCTTTCAGATAATTTCCTTAGCAATAAATTTATATTTTTTTTAATTACATTACATCTTATATTGTTACGACATGTGTTACATCCCCTCCGGATGATTTGGTTATATATATTTTCAATTTAATATACAATTTTTTTTTATAGATTAAGAGTGAAAAACGAGCACACAGTCCACCTGATGGTAAGTGGTTGCTGCAGCCCATATACATCTACATCTATCCTCTGTTACAGATCAAAATGCAGATGCGTTTTCACCCGTGAGGACTAGGATGAAATGCCTCATTTCCAGTAAAAAGGGCCTCCGGCCACCTGCACTCACCAATCGAAACGCAGAGATAAACCTCTACTTCACGCTGGTTTTCTGTGAGGTCGTGGTACCACCCCGGTTCGAGCCGGCCCATCCATGCGACAGCAAAAGCTGCCGCCTGGCTCTACCACTGTTAAAAACATAAATATTCAGTACAAATATATATTCCAGTGGGGCCATTATTTTAAGATCGCTATTAGATGCCAATGGTATTACTTGAATATCTAATGTGACATTAATATCAACTTTACATGTCTTACTGACTTCACTATCCTGCGTAATGAACACGATATCATCTCTCTCTCTCTCTCTCTCTCTCTCTCTCTCTCTCATTCGTTCATCATAAAATACATCAATTCTTCTCTGTCAGAACGACCAGGATAGTAACACATCACATTGGCACATATCAATGTGCATGTTGTATTTGACTTCAACAGTCCAAACGATTTATTGCTAAGGACATTATCTGAAAAACTGATACCTACTATGTATAAAAAAAATATAAACATTTTCTTGACAATTATAAAAGAAAAATTAGAATAAAAACAATTTTACTAAAAGAAATCATTTCTACACTATTTGTACCAGTAAGTATAATATTGTTGGACTTCAAAAATTTTACTTTCAAAACTTCAGATAAAAATAGAGACAGATTTTTATACATTATAAAACTGTAGTACATTAAAGATAAAAAAAATCTTGGGTTTATCCTCTTTAAGCCATTACGAACCCAACTAAGTATTCATTTATCAACCAAAATAAATGTATACCCTTACTTAACCAACTGCATAGCCTCACGGTAACACGGATACAATATTCATAGCATCACGCTATCTTCCCCAAGGGGTTGAGTGGAGCTTCGGATTATACTCCCAAGTCACAATGATAAATCTTTTAGCGTAATTAGGTATAGATATTTAGTAATGCTACTGAAGCGTCACTAGACGCACGCGCATGAGACGCGATAGTATAAATTCTATAGTATTTGATACTCACAACGCTCAATGCCCGATTCATGCTTGATGGTCGATGATATTGTGTCTAGGGCTTAAATAGCATGGTTTATCACCTACAGCGTTAGCCGTAGAGAAGAGGAACTCGTGATTAAGTAATAGATCTGCGAGATTAAGTTGCACTTGCCGTGGTCATTTCATGAATGAGTGATCATTTTCTTAACGAAGATTGAGAGAATAGAGAGTGCATATGTATCTTCAGACACTTGGTCCACTTTACTCTGTTAAGATCATTATGGTTTTAAAATTAATGCAGCTAAAATAATAATAAGTTTATTATTACTTTATACTTTTCAGGGACAGATGAAAGAATATAAACATGAAGACTACTTCGCCACTTTAGATATGGCTCTCACTGATATTTGTTCTGAGTACACACACTGTATAATCATGGGTGACTTTAATACAGATCTGTTGAAAAACTGCCTTCGTTCCAAAAAGCTTCTTTCGATTATTGAGTCGGTAAATCTTTCTATTCTCCCTTTAAAGGCTACTCATCACAATATCGGCACCGATGACTCATTGATTGATCTAATCCTTGCTGCTTCTCCTGAACGTGTGATGATGCACGGTCAGTTACCCGCTTTGGGTATCTCTCGCCATGACTTGATTTATGCTTCGTATAAGCTTAAACCTCCAAAATATTCCCCTACTGTAATGCATCTCCGCAGCTTTTCTAAAATAGACTTTGAAGAGCTCAAGAACGACGCTCTTAATCTCGATCTAGCCTCTTTAATTGCAGCACCTACTGTTGACGATAAAGTCTCGATTCTTAACCACAATGTTCTCAGCCTCTATGATGCTCATGCTCCAGTTCACAAGGTTAGATTAAAGCGTCCGCCGGCCCCATGGATGACAGAGGGCGTAAGGTCGGCAATGTCTAGACGAAATCGAGCTTTTCTTCGTTTCAAGAAAGATCGTACTGAAGAAAATTGGTTATCTTTTAAAGCCGCCAGGAATAGGTGTAATCAGATGGTACGTGCAGCTAAACGCCGATATTTCCATAATTGTATTAATAACTCTTCTCCAGCCGTAGTGTGGAAATTTCTAAGATCTTTTGGTCTTTGTAGGCCAGCTATATTGGATTGTGGTCCTTCTCTATCACTTGATGAAATCAACCAACATTTCGCTTCTGTAAAAGCATTGGACCCTACAATTCGCTCCCAAACTATAATATCCATTGCTTCTGTGCAAACTCCTAACATTCCTGTCTTTAATTTTTCTCCTGTTTCTCAGGATGATGTCAAAAAGTCTATTTTAGCAATCCAATCCAAGGCGGTGGGCTATGATGAGATTAGTAGACATATGGTAGTATTTATTCTAGAGCACCTTCTTCCGGCAATTTCCCATGTTATCAATTTTTCCCTTGATTCATGTCAGTACCCTAATCTTTGGAAGAGGGCTTTTATAAAGCCTCTCCCAAAAGTCCCTACTCCCACTCTTCCCAATCATTTTCGCCCAATATCCATTCTACCCTTTCTTTCCAAAATTTTAGAATCCTGTGTTTACAAGCAAATCTCTACTTTTCTTTCGAAACATAACCTACTGAGTATATTTCAGTCTGGGTTCCGCCCTGGTCATAGTACCACTACTGCTTTAATTAATGTTACTGATAATATAAGACAAGGTATGGAAGAAAAAAAGATAACAGTACTGGTACTAGTTGATTTCTCAAATGCTTTCAACACAGTTGATCACGAAATTCTCCTTTCCATACTGTCTCATCTGAATTTTGGTCCTGCTGCTTTGGAATGGTTTGCATCTTATCTTCGCGGTCGACAGCAATCAGTCTGTGTTGGACAAATGTCCTCAGCTTGGGCTGATGTGGATGCTGGTGTGCCGCAAGGCGGTATTCTCTCTCCTATAATTTTTTCAATTTTTATAAACTTTATCACCTCCATCCTCGACTGCTCGTATCATTTGTATGCCGATGACCTTCAGTTATATGTGCAAGCTGAAATTGGGGATATTCATAATGGGATCATAAAAGTTAACGACAACTTATCAGCTATCAAAGATTGGTCTACTCGTTATGGAGTTTTGGTCAATCCTTTGAAGTGCCAAGCTATACTGGTGGGTAGCTCAAGAATGCTGGCTAAGATTAATCTGGCAGATTTACCTCCTATTTATTATGATAGTATTATAATTCCGTTCAGTAATTCTGTTAAAAATCTTGGCCTATATATCGATAGCACGTTGAACTGGAGAACCCAGGTTTCAGAAGTGAGTCGTAAAGTCATTGCCACTTTATGTTCTCTGTATCGTCTAAAACATTTTCTTCCCACAAAATCTAAGATCATGCTTGTCCAATCACTCATATTACCCATAATTGATTATGCAGATGTGTGTTACTCAGATCTGTCCCAAGATCTTCTGAACAAGCTGGAACGCCTTCTTAATAACTGTATAAGATTTATTTTCGGGCTTCGTAAGTATGACCATATTTCGCAATATAGATCTAAGCTAAATTGGCTTACAATCCGCCAGAGGCGTAATTCCAGAATACTGCTTGTTCTTTTTTCCATTTTAAATGACCCATCTTCGCCTTCTTATCTTAAGAGTAAATTTCACTATCTCTCCTCATCTCATGATAGGGTCCTACGATCTTCTTCTAACAACAAAATCTGTATTCCTGTTCACTTCACCGAGTTCTATGGTAACTCCTTCACAGTTCAGGCTACACGCCTTTGGAACTCCTTGCCCGATGACATTAGAAAAGCACCCAATAAGTACGCTTTTAAAAAATTGATCCGTAATCATCTATTGAAGACAACGCATTTTACATGAATCATCCATTTAATGTGTATTGCTAAACACACGCATATATTCATAGGTATTTGTATGTACTAATTATACATATTAAGTGTATTTAAATATGTATATTTTTATGTATATGCATGTATTTATATCTCCATTTGTATATATATATATATATATATATATATATATATATATATATATATATATATATATATATATATATATATTATATATATATATATATATATATATATATATATATGTGTATGTGTATGTGTATATGTATGTAGATGTATATGTGTATGTATGTATCCATCATATGTGTATAGTTTATTTATTAGTAAAATGTATGTATTATGTAGTTAATTATAATTTTGTTTAGTGTTATTTTATTCTATATTGCCGCACCTACGTCAAATTCTCACCACTCCATGGGTTGACTGGTAGAGAATGCCTCAAGGCATTAAGTCCGCCCTTTGTATCCTTTTGTTTTAAGGAATGCAATAAAGAATAAATAAATAAAAAAATAAATAAATGAAGCACGATGAAGCCTCATAAACATATTGGCATTTAAACAGAGCAATATTATTTAACTGATTCCTTCAAGTTTATTTATTTAAATTATTAAGTTTACTTAAGATAAACTTCTATAATGTATTTGATTATTAATTATTAAATGTTTGTAATTATCAAAAGTAATACTTACTCGTATATGAAAAATAAAGCAGTCATTATGAACTCCGTGTCCCCGTCCTTTAATTCCCCATCAAAACATTTTATAAAATATATAAAATACAAATAGGTATATAATTGGTTAAGTATCTACCTATTTATATTAACAATATGTTAAAAAATTCCGGGGAAACTGTCCATGGTAGTAAATATTTTTCTCCAAAGATTACAATTCGAAAATATAACTTTCCAATCTGATTCTTGGAGAGTGTTTTTTTTTAAGTTTATCAGTAGAGTCACCTGGGATTTTTTACTTTTGAATTATAATAATAATAATTCTTTATTGACATTTTTATAGTTTACATACTTTTTACAAATATATGCAATACATCAAGAGGACTAATTTGAAATGGGTAGAATCCTGTGTCTCCTAGCTAGGTTACTTATTAACCTGTATTTAGGAGAAAATTAATTAAAATAAAACAATTTATTAATTAAAATCAATTAATTATAATAAAAAAATAATATCCAACAAAAGGCAGGTAGGTTCAACTTATTCCCGGGAACATGTTATATGAATATTTTTAATTATTTTAGAACCATAATGGTAAAAATTCAGTTAATTTTTGAAGTTATTCAATTTCGTGCACTAAACAATTTTTTAAATCTTTTTACCGCTTCCTTAACAATCATTTTTCAATAGTCCCTATAAGTAAAATGTACATCACTAGCTAACGCACACAATGACAAATCAAAATTTGTCACGTGTTTTCGGGCTGTTAGGTCGTCTATACGCTAGTATATTCTAAGTCTATGTTCTGGGCAGTGTTCCATAAACAATGTCACTAAACATAGAAATAGATTAAACACATTCGGTAGAAAAATAGAATTAAATATAGTCTGTGTTAAACACCACAGCAGAGTGACCCGATTCAGTATTTTAATGCTTTTTCAATGTATTTTATCAATTTTTCCGAACATCAGTATTTTGTAGTATATTGCCAGATTGTATATATTTTGTAGTATATTTTTTGGGTATGTTTTGAATAAGAAGCACCTTAGCGTTCGTTCTCGCGAAGGTCACGAACATTGATGTTCAGGGAGCAAAGGTCATGGTCGTGACCACCTTTGTAGGATTATTAGATTATACAATAAATAATATATTATTTTCAAATTTCGAATACGAATTGCCTAATACGGTTTGTTTAAGTGAAATGATTTTCTGTTCTGCATTCGACTTAATCTTTAAGGTGGTTTTAATTAAGGAATTTCCCCAAATTCGTATGTAGTACGTATATGTCATCATCTAAATAGAGTTTACTGTTTGATTTTACTTTACGTATCCATCTGGACAGAAGGTCTAGTTTTTAGCAAATTAATTTGGCAAAGTGGGAACCAATTAAGGTATTTTCTTCGTGGTTTTACGTTATAAATATGACTAGTTTGTGATCTTTGCAAAGCATGCAATGTGAATCTCCAAAGTAGCATCTATATAAAACAACATGCAAATACTGAAAAGCATAAATCGAACTTGAGGAAATACAAAGGACAGTCAAATCCAAGCATAACTTGTTATATAGTTTATAATTAGTATTACGTTACCCAAAGTCAAGAAATTAGGAGATGTTTCTCAAAATGTTGTAATAGCACTTTTAAAAACAAAGCTAAGATGAAAGTTGCGTCAATTTTAAACTTTCGAACAGAATGTTAAAATACGATGATGAATGAATAAAGTATGTTAAGAAAATCAGTATTTTATTGGTGTATTTGCCATGTATTTCAGTATTTTTCTAAAGGTGCCTGGGTATTTTCGTAAAATTTTATCTGGTCACACTGCAGCACAGTACTCTAGAAATGGGCAAGTGTAAAAATTGTATCGATATTTATCGTATCTATATTTTTAAACAGTATCGATAATTATCGCGTAATAAACGTGTTTTATGTGATGTAGTATGAGCTTACACCTTGCAACCAAAGGACGAGTAATGCGTTTAATGCTACGAACAAAAATTTCTGTCACATTCGGTGAGGGGCTGCGGAGCTAGGAAATACTACACAGCCTACTCAAAAAAAATTGTATCATTATGGTGCACACAAATCTAAATCTCCAACACTATTACATTTTACGCAAACATTTAGGTTAAATGCTGCAGCTATTAGTAGTATAGTGTAGCACGAATGGGTCGGCTCGACCGGGGAACGCTCTCACAGAATACCAACGTAAAATAGCATGGCTGTGTTTCGTATAGTGAGCACCAAGATGGAATGCCTCATTTTCAGTAAAAAGGGCCTCCAGCCACCTGCACTCACCAAGCGAAACGCAAAGGTAAACCTCTACTTCACGCTGGTATTCTGTGAGGTCGTGGTACCACCCCGGTTCGAGCCGGCCCATCCATGCGACAGCAAAAGCTGCCGCGTGGCTCTACCACTTTTCAACGTGTGAGGTCGTTTTTCAACCATATCCTATTAAAAAAAAGTTATGAGTGTAAGACAGACGAATTAATTGCGATCATAGACTTAGTATATTCTAAGTCTATGATTGCGATGCTGTCATATCGATATTTTATATCGATAGTTTCCCTAAGCGAAAAACCAAACATAAGCAAAACACACTCGAATATTTAAAATCATCTGAACTCTTTAGTTTGGTCAGTGCAACAAGTCTTTTTAAGGTTCCGTAGTAAAACAACAAGGAACCCTTATAGTTTCACCTAGTCCATCCGTCTCTCAAATTCAAATTCATATTCAAATGTATTTATTGCCATAATGTAGTACGTAATATTATAATGTTGTTAGTTATTAACAAGACCTTACATTCTACTATGATAATGGCGTGCAATGTTTACAATATACAAAAAAAAAATATTATTACAATTTTGTTGCCAGCCATTCTGTGAGTTTCCTTTTAAAAATAACGAAAGGGGGGTCTTTAAAACTGTTAGGTAATTTATTGTAAACTCTAATAGCATTTATAAATACATTTCCTTTATATACATATATCAACCCTGCATTGAGGCAGATATAGCTTAAATTTATTTCTTGGCGTGGCACTTCTACTGACTAAACTTGAATTAATGGTGAAATATTGTGGATGCTGTTTGACAAAAACACAAATTTCCCGTGTTCATACAAACTAGAGGCAGTATGTGAAAATTGTGAAATAAAGGGTTGCAACTATCTAAAGACCAAGCTCTACAAATAGCCCTTACACACTTCTTTTAAACATGAAAGGCCTTATCAACTTTAACTGAGTTGCCACACAACAACAGGCCGTATGAAAGCACTGAGGAGAAATAGCCGTGGTAAGTGCTTAGTGCCGCTTCAGTAGACACTGTCAATCTTAGCTGTTTTATAGCATAAATAAATCTCTCAAGCTTATCGCATACATATTCTATAATATGAGTCTTCTAGTCACAGCGTCTATCAATCATTAATCCCAAAAATTTATTGGAGTTGACTTCTTCAGTTTTTGTATTATCGTAACAAATGTTAAGTCCAATAGGTGGAGTTCTAAAATCCCTAAATGGTATAATTTTGGTTTTATTTAAGTTTATTTTTAAATTGTTGCTTTTGAGCATCTGAAGATTTTGTCGAGTGTTATAGATATTTAATTTTCATAGAATTTTTTATCCTTACAATAGTATCATCCGCAAACAGAACAGTTTCGTGGTCAGTGACGTTTGGAAGATCATTAATGTACATTAAAAAGCAAAAAGGACCTAACACACTTCCCTGTGGGACACCGTGTTTATTATTTTGTAACGGAGATCTGCTTGTAATTTTATTGCCCTTTTGAATTTTATTAACCTCTACGCACTGTTCACGACCAGTCAAATAACTCTCCAGCCAATCACGTGCTTTTCCCCTGATTCCCTATTTTCCAAGCTTATTAGTAATAATTTATGGTCTACGAAATTGAAAGCTTTAGTCATATCTAGAAAGATCACATTTACCGGTGTCCTTTCATTAATGACCTCCGTAATATATTTTATTAAATGAAAGCAAGCTAGTGTGATGTTACTATTCTTTCTAAACCCAAACTGCTCATGTTTAATAATATTTTGATCTATAACATATTCGTAAAATCTTTTCATCATTACCTTTTCAAATATTTTAGATAAAACTGGTACTAAAATGATTGGACGATAATGATTCATATCAGTACCCTCTCCCTTCTTAAATAAAGGCTTAACGATTGATTTTTTTTATTTCAGGGAAAGTACCTTCCTCAAGCGACATGTTTATAATGTTAGCTCAAAGGTCTACATATATACTTAGCACAGGCTTTGATTTATTTGTTATATGGATAATATATATTTATATTATCCAATCCTACTAAATTAGTATTATTAAGTCTTTTAATTATAATAATTATTTCAATTTCATATGTCGCTTTTGAAAATATTGTGTTTAAAAAATTGCTATTCATAGTTTTATTGATGTCATCTAAATTGATCGATAAATTTCGTTTGTCGAGTATGTGACTTAATACGCGTTTCTATATTAAATTTTTTTTAATAAATTTATCAGATATTGACAGTGTTTATTAGGTCTTAGAGTGTCAAAGTTTCAGTTAGATCTTAGAGTTACGGGAGTAGGTACACTGAGTCGAATCTATTTCGTGGTATCTTCAGAAGCTGCTCCATACTTTTTTCATAAACATTTCAGTCAAACATACTATGTCTATTTCTTTATTATTTTGTGAAAATTCTGAGTGCTGATATAATTTTTGGGACTTATTTATAGCACCAGCAATAATTTGGTGAATTATGGTTAGGTTATGATATTTATTTTTATTGACGAAAAAACGTTTTATTTTCGTTGTTACTAATCCTATTCAATTTGTTTTTTAAAAAGTAGTAAAGTAATGTGCCTCTTTTATGGGTCACACCTTTGTTCTCAATCTTCTCGCTTATCTGAATCAGACCAGGTTGAAATTACTGTGGCTCATTATTTCGGATATCACTAGAAATAGTAGATGCCTTTAATTTTTTAAACTGCTTAATATATGCCAGGAACTCGATTTCCACGTGCAATTTAAAACTTAACATTCCAGTAAACTGTTTTGAATTATTATGAAAAAGGTCATTATATTTTAGTTTTACCTATCGACAATTGCAATAAGTATTTACCATTAATTTTATATTACTATTTAACAAATTTTCATTTAGGAAGGGATTGTAGATACAGGACATCTATAACGAAAACATTGTGAATTAGCAAAAGGTATAGCATATTACTTAGGTCTGAAAGTATTTTGTAGGGATGCTTGTCAATCGGTCCAAATGCTAAAATCACAATGTCTTCGCTTTTTTTGGGATGATATTATACTTATACAAGATTCCAATATTTCACAGCTTTTTGCTGATGATTTAGTTATGCCTAGAACATCGTACATATCGTCGTTATTTTTTTTTCGCCTGTCATAAGATATTTGAGGAGCTAATCCAAAAGGTTACTCATCACCTATTATTAATATTTCTACTTTGGAATACTGGTGGCACCATCTAGAGGAGTGGAATTTTCCGAAATTTTTAAGTTGAGATCAAATTTTGTTGCTATTTCCTCGGATTCCCTATACTTTTGTGGACATGCCATGGCAAACCCATTAAGGATAAACTTTGTAAATGTAGAGGCGGTTTACAGCGACTTTTAGGCGTTTCATTGAGATGATATTCGTTTCCTGAGTTGTTGACAGGTGACAAGCGAGGTATTTTCATTAGAATATTTGTAAGCCTCTTTAGCGTTGGTGAATTTCGGCAGGATGTCGTTACAAGTGGAGTGGTTGTTATTGAGATGCTAGATATATTTTTATGGAACTGTATATGTTTATTTTTTTTCTGAGTGCATTCTTCCTTAATAAGTGCATTCGATGTTTAAAATTCTTGTTGAGCGCTTGCATTCTCAGTTTGTAAAATTTTGATTTTCTGATTTAATTCAAAAATCTCTGACTTTTCATTTTCTAATATTACGGAAACACTTTTTGATGACAAATCTAAATCTTCAGGAGTAGAGCTAATAAAGATGACATTTAAATATATGCAATTTCACCAGATGGAACTTAGCGTAGAACATTCTTTTTTTTAACTAAACTGTATGCCAATTGATTGCTCCATAAATGCTCCAGCAGAATCCGAAATTGCTCCAGCTCTATTGTTATTAGTTAATTTATAATTAATTAAAAAAAATTAAGTATCACAAATTTAATTTTGCTATAAAATATCTAATTTTTTAAATTAAACTGTATGCCAATTAATTACTCCTTGAATGCTCCAGCAGAATCCGAAATTGCTCCACCTATATTATTATTAGTTAATTTATAATTAATTATTAAAAAATTTAAGTATCGGCAATTCAATTTTGCTATAAAACATAAAATATCTACGTTTTAAAATTAAACTATATGGCAATTAATTGCTCCTTAAATGCTTCAGCAGAATCCGAATTCGCTTCACCTCTATTGCTATTAGTTAATTTATAAATAATTTTTAAAAAATTTAAGTATCGAAAATTTAATTTTGCTATAAAACAGAAAATATATAGTTTTTAAAATTAAGCTGTATCTAAATTATTTGCTCTTTAAATGCTCCAGCTGAATCCGAAATTGCTATACCTCTATTGCTATTAGTTAATTTATAATTAATTTTTAAAAATTAACCAGAAGGAAGTTAGCGTTGAACATTATTTTTTTTAAATTAAATTGTATGCCAATTAATTGCTCCTTAAATGTTCCAGCAGAATCCGAAATTGCTCCACCTCTATTGTTATTAGTTAATTTATAATTAATTTAAAAATATTTAGTATCAAAAATTTAATTTTGCTATAAAGTATAAAATATCTACTTTTTAAATTAAACTGTATGCCAATTAATTGCTCCTTAAATGCTCCAGTAGAATCCAAAATTGCTCCACATCTATTGTTATTAGTTAATTTATAATTAATTTTTAAGGAAAAATAAGTATCGAAAATTTAATTTTGCTATAAAACAGAAAATATCTACTTATTAAAATTAAACTGTACGCCAACTATTTGCTCCTTAAATGCTCCAGCTGAATTCAAAATTGCTATACCTCTATTGCTATTAGTTAATTTATAATTAATTTAAAAATGTTAAGTCTCGAAAATTTTATTTTGCTATATAACACAAAATATCTAATTTTAAAAATTAAACTATATGCCAATTAATTTCGCATTAAATGCTCCAGCAAAATCCGGAATTGCTATACCTCTATTGCTATTAGTTGATTTATAATTAATTTAAAAAAAAATTAAGTATCGAAAATTTAATTTTGCTATATAACATAAAATATCTGCTTCTTAAAATTAAACTAAATGCCAATTAATTTCTCCTTAAATGCACCAACAGAATCCGAAATTGCTTTACCTCTATTGCTATTAGTTGATTTATAATTAATTTAAGAAAAAAAAGGATCGAAAATTTAATTTTGCTATAAAACATAAAATATCTGCTTTTTAAAATTAAACTAAATGCTAATTAATTGCTCCTTAAATGCTCCAGAAGAATCCGAAATTGCTCCACCTCTATTGTTATTCGTTAATTTATAATTAGTTTTGAGAAAGAGTGATCCCATTTGAGTAATAGCGCCATCGTCAATAGAATGTAGTAACATTCTATAGTAAAAGTCATTTTATCGAATAAAAATTGATTGACTCTCAAAAGTGGTGCATAAACCCAAAAAAATAATATTGATGGGTGAGTTTTAAAATTATGGATTCTTATGAATGGATTAGACAACCATCTTAATATTTTTTTTGTGTTTGTGCCATCTAGCATCTTTTCTACGTACCACCATGAGAGTTAATCAATTTTGATTTGATAAAGTGACTACTTATAGAAAGAAAGAAATAGATGGTGCTATTAAAAAAAATACGCATTTAATAGATAGTAATTACCTAATTAACAAACAAAACAGATATGTCTCTTCTTAAGATCGAAGAAGATGGTGCACTGTGACACATATGTATATAATTTTATGTAAATAAATGAATGATACACACCATCTATGTTATTCAAAACTCATTGATGAATAATTTAAATGTTTCCCTGTAATACAAAAGTTTCACTTCTGTCGTGTGTCTTCACGACACACACTGTTTTTTGTAACGCTTTTGTAATATATTTATATAAATTATACATATAAATAACTTACATGATATATATAAGTATTAATATAATTTATACTTTTTTTTTAATTTAACACTGAGTAAATTAATAAAAATATATAAATATAAAGCTAAGGTGGAAATTCGCATAAACGAATGGGCAACATGACAGCTAAGTAAGTGTACGAGACTTTTTCTTAAGACTGCAGTTGTCGCGCCTTATAAAAACAAGAAGTGGTCACATGGATTTCATATGTAGTCCAATCTAAAATAAGAAGAAAGGCGTAAAATATCAACTTTAACTAATACATACTCTATTTTAAATAAAACAAGGTAACATTTAGTCAACGGTTAATTATATTAAATAAACAAAAACATTTATACCTCCTTTTTATTCAAATATATTTTTATCAAATAATGAAAGAACTTTTACATATTAATATATGAAAATGGCACATTAATTTCAAAGTGAGATCACAAATTATTGTTTGCTGTGTATAATAATGTGATCGCTAATGTTTCCTCTATTCGTTGATACACTCTTCGACCAGCAAGTTATTATTTAGAACAAATCATAAATAAATGCACGTGCACGTGCTGCACTGAGCACGTCCTCCCACAAATTATAAAGTTGTAGTCCTACTTTTCAACTTTTAATACTTGACATGTCAAAAGATTCATTTTTAAGTGACTGACGTTTATGCCATTTAGTATCTATTCTACGTACCACCTTGAGAGTCAACCAATTTTTGTTCGATAAAATGACTTTAACCATTCTATTTATGATGGCGCTATTACTCAAATTGGATCACTATCTCAAAATTAATTATAAATTAACTAATAGCAATAGAGGTGGAGCAATTTCGGATTCTGCTGGAACAAAAATTAAGTATCAAAAAAATTAAATTTTTTTGATACTTAATTTTTTTTTATTATTTTAAATTAACTAATAACAATAAACCTGGAGCAATGTCGGATTCTGCTGGAGCACTTATGGAGCAATTAATTGGCATACAGTTTAGGTAAAACAAAGAATGTTCTACGCTAACTTCCATCTGGTTGCAATTTCTTGCTAAAAGTTATATTGTTATTATTCATGATCAATTTATGTTGTTACGTCTTAGTAGATGCGCCATCTATCGCTTTGTAACAACAATAGTGCGTATATCTATCTATGTTAATGAAAGTAGTTTTAGTAGATCCCGTTAGATGACAATGCTTTTAACGGATTAATTTTCCAATTAAAGATTTTATTCTGAACCTTTATTTTTAGTTTCCTTTTTATTTTTCCTTTGTTAGTATAAATGTCGTCATAATATGTCATAAAATTAAAAAAAAAATTATAATTAATATTGAGTACAACAATTTAATTTTGTTTAAGAAGGAAGATTTTATCTCTTTTTATGTGAAACACTTGGTGCTAGAAATACTTTTAATGAAATAAGTTTAATTTAATATAATACGTTCGGTAAAGTACTAATGACTTACATTCAAAAGGTTGTAAAATTAATGATAAAATTCTATTGTCACAGTTTTATTTTCAAAAATGAACAGCTGTTACTTAGTTCCGCGATCTTAGCACCTCATGTGCGGAATCTGGGGGCACGGCAGTGCCCCCGCCAAGTCGAGCAAAAAAGCGGCACGGCCGTACCATCCTTTTCTCGAAGCAGTTCAGGCCATTTCCGAAACCCTATAACTTCGTTATGAATAAAACTAGAAGTCTGAATTTTTACTTACCAAGTAGGCATTGTATAAACTCAGCATATTTCAAATTTCATTAAATTTGAACCAGTAGTTTAAGAATAATTATAACTAGTCAAAGTTTCTTAGTTTTGTCACTCACTGACTGACCGATCATCAAAACTCTGAGGCACTTCTAGCAGACATAGAAACTTCAAATTTGGAATACTATTATTGTTTAATATATAAATTAAGGAAAAATTAAAATATTTTACAATTTCGGTCCAGTTTTAGAGATACATCAACTGCATAAATAACTTTGTAATCCCATATAAACATAGTATTACAAAGTTACATTTGCAGTGAATGAATTAGTGTACCTATATATGTATAATGGAATAATAGGTGTAAATAGCTACCTAGATATAACTATCTACAAAAATTAATGAGATGCCATCAAAAACATAACTTGTAAAAAAAGCCAAGTCTCGCAACTCAGTTCTTCTACCGTAAAAAGTTGTGAGATCCATTTAATACCAAGTCGGTTAATTTATTCGGTCCATAGATTGATACATAGATTGACTTGGCAATCGCACTAAACAATCTAATTTAATATAATATGTATTACTTGTGAGATATATTGTGTTTTAATTCGATTGCCAAGTGAATCTATGTATATATCTATGGACTGAATAAATTAACCGACTTGGTATTACATGGATCTCACAACTTTTTACGGTAGAAGAACTGAGTTGCGAGACTTGGCTTTTTTTACAAGTTATGTTTTTGATGGCATTTAGATTTACCAATTATACCATCTGTAAGGTCAGAAATTGGTCATAAAAGGTCAGTTGATCTTATTATGTATCTTATTTTATGACCAATTTCTGACCTTTCAGATGGTATAATTTGTCAATCGAAATTCCGCACATGAGGTGCTAAGATCGCGGAGCTCCGTTACTTTGACTTAATTTTGAAATAAGGTAGGTACGTTAGGGTAATATAATAAGTCACCTTAACCTTTGGCGTACCACGGCAATTAACAGGTCTGTGTTAGCGACGGGTCATTGACGGTTTTTCCGTTAACGAAATGTTAACGTTGATTTAGGTTTGTCAACTAGTTAAATTCGTCATTGAATTAACGTTTTACTAATGTCAACTTGCAACGTAAACCGTTCATTCATTGAACGGTTTTTATTCAACGCTGCAACGTTCAATTTTAGAAACAATTTGATTCAATGTATGTATTGGAAAACGTTTGATTGATGGTTCTACTTAGATGACCTTCCCTTCATACTTTTTCTTCAGGCTTAGGACTGACTGAATACAACTAGTTATGAACCATATTCTAAATTATTATTTACAACAAATAAATTATTATTTGCAATGTTTTTTTATAATTTTCTTTTTATTTTTTTTTTATTTTTATATAATTTTTTTCATATTTTATATGTTGATTTTGATGATTTTATGTACACGTCGATTTGTTTTATTTTACATTTAATTCATACCCCTTGAACCGGTCCTGAGGTGAATTTGCGTTGAGAAACATGATTTGCTCAACTTTGCTGGTGGTCAGCTTTGTACGACTTTGGTTGATAATAAGACCAGTGTTTGAGAACATTCGTTTACAAGGGACGTACGTGGCGACTATATTTCTGTGCTTCACACACATTTTCTTCAGATTAGGGTATATAAATTGATCAAAAAAATATCAAGTCAAATTGTGTTCATCCATTGCCCACTTTTTTAATTGTGTCATCAATTCAAAAAGCAGGCAATTCAAATTTCCTGGTTGGTCCTTTCGAGGAAATAACTCATCGGATAGGTACATGTCTACCTCATTGATGGCCTTTGAAAGCGGCGTTCCTTTAGTTGTGGTACTCGCGATCATTTGAGCGAAAATATTCCAGGGGCTTAGTTCATCATTTGCATTTCTGTTAACATCGTCTACGAGACTCTTACTGACGAAAATGTAGATGCTGTGGTGTTTTCTATTGTTTGTGCAATCAACGCTACTATTATTTTTCTAACATTTTCTTTTGTTTTTTGTGCTTCATGTTGATCTGAAAAACCTTGCATTTTGAACCGGGTGTTCATAAAAGTGCACAACGGAAAGGTGCCACTTTATTCAATTATTTCGAACCGGTCAAGGTCAACCAACCCAGATTTTAATAACCGAACGGTGTCTTTTGCGTCAGCTCCATTCTGACAATTAATTTTTCGCACGCTTCTTTTAACTAGGTGCTCTTCTAGGTAAGACTTCAAACATTTTATTTTATTTTGTGGATGTTGGCAAAGTAAATTTTTCCAACTTTAATATAATCGATTTCCGTAAAGTAACACCTGATTCTATTAATTGTATGTCATAATTTTAAAATATATATAAAATATATATTGAAAAGAAATATATTGACGTTTGAGTTTTCCCTGGCTAGGATGTGATAAGCATGAAAACTTTTTCATTAATACTTTAATTAGATTACATGGACACAATTGGCGCAACTTAAATAATAAAATATTGAAGGGTGAACTATTGAACTAAAATGAGTGAACCCCAAAAATTGGCCTTAAAGAAGTATAAAAATTTTAGGTTAAGAAAAATATGTTTAAGTAAATATAATAATGATGAAGTGACGACCTGAATATGCAGGTGGCTTAGGCCCGTGCTTTGTAGCTTTTCTTGGGGGAGGCCTACGTTCAGCAGTAGACTTGTGACGCGCTGTAATGATGATGATGAAATAAAATGTTCGGATTCCTGAAACGTAAACACTGTTTCAGGCTTCCGCAAACCAAGTTACTGCCTAAAAATCTCTGGTCTGTAGCAAGCTAGAATATGGTTCTATAGCGTGGAGTCGATTTTATGCTATATTACACTTTTAGCATATTGAGCACATTTGTTATTGTTAATGTTGATATTTGTTTATTTTTCAGATGCTTGTCATGGAACCTCCAAGTGAAAGTACCAACACCATAGATATAAATGTTCTTTTTAAAAGTAATTTATATTACCATATAACTTAGTTATATGACAATATATTACTATTTAATTACGATTATACTAAACTAACTTTCGTTAACAGCATAGCCATACAGAGTTAATACATACAATACAAATGCATAAATTATATATTTATTCTTTAATTTTGATTTTATGTATAAGAACATAAAATTCACAAATATTGTTTGTTTTCAGGAATAGAATTGTAATGCTGATGTGGTGAGATAAATATTGCTAGAAGGTACATAATGTATATGTAGAAAGGGTAATTTAGTATAATACAGAGACTAATTTTGTAGTTAGGAATAATAATTAATTCGTTTACACGAATTAATTATCCAACGAGTCGAGGATAAACTAGTAACGGAATACGACAAGCGTACCGTTCCACGTCAGAGCCAAGACTGTCCTAACGGCGGCCGCACCGTCCGTTTTATACAAGCAAAACGAGCGCCACTGCAGGTGCAATAGTGCAGGTGTGCGGAACACGTGTTATTTACAAGAATTCTGTCTAACTGCACCGACGGCTACCGCGCCGCACGTGCAATGGTGCTGGTCCCGTCACGGCCATACTGACATGCGTGCGTCCTCGCACGCGCTCCATCACAATTTTAGTTATCTGTAGACAAAAAAACATCGTTCGACTATCCTGACATAACAGCGTCTGGTCCGGTCTATATTGACCCTTGAGACTTGGGTGACAATCAGTTTTGTTCCGGCAGTAAGCTCTACAAAACTTTAATCATCTTTATGCTAGATCGGAATGATTAGTCTGTAGCTTTTCTATTTTCTCTTTTTTTTTTCAAGTACTGTTTTCGCTAGTCCGGAATCACTATTCCCTATAGCCATATCATTGGACCGGCACAAAGCCCTGCAATGATAGTATAACTATTTTTTTTCTAACTCTCTTTTTTTTCAAGTACTATTTGCTAGTCTGGAATCACTATTCCCTGTAGCTATATCATTGGACCGGCAAACGCCCTGCAATGATAGTAAGAACCACTTTTTTTTCTTACTCTCTTTTTTTTCAATTAAATATAGAACAGGTACAGACCAACCATACCGCAAACATGTACCTGTCACAATTACACAAAAGTGTATCGTGAGGGACGTAATGACATGATAACACCTAAGTATGTAAACCAACAACAACACGACACATCCCAGTGCAGCACAGACCAGCCTTCCTGCAACTCCATGTTCCTTTCCTGCACAAGAATAATTACTTAGCTAGAGTGTTGCAACGTTTCTAGTATTTTCTAGATGCACAGACACGGCTACCTCTGACTGTCGCACGTCTTCGTGCGGTTGACAGTGAACAGTATACGGTCTATCAGTTATCACCACCTGCTAACAGATATTAAGTCTTGTTAAATATTACAACGGTCGGCCATCCCAGACTTCATGTAAGTCATGAACGCGCCAATATGGCTACCTTCAGGCAAACTCATTCCAGCTTTTCGTTCTGCTGCGTTCGTGCCACAATCGCGCCAGCGAGCCGTCGCGCCGTAGCCGTACTAGCTCTAGCGAATCGTTGCACTGCTTTGTAAAATTAAAAGAAATCGAGATAAATGTATTGCGAACCATGGAATTCCGAGCTTCCAAAATTCATCACATATTCTCTTAAGAAACGGCAACAGTATGACATTTGAAAACATTGCAAAAAATAACAGAAACTATGTGTAGAGGCAAATACCACAACATTTCAAAGGGAAGGAGGTAACTGCGCAAAATCTACGAAAGCCGACCTCAGACGTCCATTTACAGCGCCAAAGCATCATTTGTTCGGCGGCCGCTTAAATTGCCCTGCCGTAAGATCAGCCGATAACTTACCGTCTGTAGCGGTGTAGGCTCAATCTTACCAGCGCTCGACCGTACCTGACCATGTTCGATTAGCCATCACAACATCTTCCTCATTGATCATTGTTGTACGAATCCCTCGACATCAAACCCCAATCTTGTTGACGACACAATATTCGGAGCAAACTGCAACACTGATCAACACATTAGAACACAAAAATGTCACTTATTATTTTCAATTCGTAGCGTGTTAAAGTTAATCCTTTATTTTGGTACATCCCTTAAACGTTTTGAACTTCAAAATATAGCAAATGATAATCATGTTTCGCGTGAACTATCAAATTACAACATAACTTGAATAAGTTAATTAGAAAGCCTCCAACTTCTTTCGACATTTGTTAACATATTTAGATACATCAAGAAATAATGAAAATACTTCCGGGGTACTTTTAATACAAATCGAACAAATTAAAAAAATTTGGCTTAAATAATTTCACTTTATCTTTTCTCTACACTTTAATGATACGAAAATATCGTAAGTAGCATAGCAAATTTTATTACGGTATTTAACATAAAAACATATTCATCAATGCGGAATGCATTACAGTCTTCCACAAATGTAATAATCCTCATACTATTCGAAGATTATATGTGGGCAAAAATGGGGACTTTATCCCACTTCTGATGTAGAAAGGGTAATTGAGTATAGTACAGAGACTAATTTTGTAGTTAGGAATAATAATTAATTCGTTTACACGGATTAATTATCCAACGAGTCGAGGATAAATTAGTAACGGAATACGACAAGCGTACCGTTCCACGTCAGAGCCAAGACTGTCCTAACGGCGGCCGCACCGTCCGTTTTATACTAGCAAAACGAGCGCCACTGCAGGTGCAATAGTGCAGGTGTGCGGAACACGTGTTATTTACAAGAATTTTGTCTAACTGCACCGACGGCTACCGCGCCGCACGTGCAATGGTGCTGGTCTCGTCATATACATTGGTAAAAATGTATGATAAACTCAGTTTATTCTTAGACATAATTAGGCAAAGTTTCAATATCTCATGATAGAGCCATGCTGCAGCTGTATTAGTAGTATAGTTGTAGCACGAATGGGTCGGCTGGACCGGGGAAGGACCACGCTCTCACAGTATACCAGCGTGAAATAGCAGCTTAACACTGCTGTGTTTTGTATGGTGAGTGTAGAGAACCGGAGACCCTTTTTACTGGAAAAGAGGCATTCCATCTTAGTCCTCACGGGTGACAACGCATCTGCATTTCGACTCTTTAATGAGGGTAAATGTAGATGTCTATGGGTCACAGCAACCACATACCATCAGGTGGACTGTGTGCTCGTTTGTCACCCGATCGTATAAAAAAAATCTATCCTCAAATCACGATAAGAGTTCTTTATTCTTCGTCTAATCTAAATATTACAGTTCTTCTACACTCCAATGGTTTTATCAACAACTCATTTACTGTTAAGGTTACACTTAATATGAATTCCTTGCCTGAAGACATTAAGAAAGCTCCTGATAATGGATGTATACAATTTTAATATTTATATCTTTTTTTATTTCTTATTTATTGCATCTACCACTTTATTTTCACCACACCATGGGTTACCTTAATGTATAATTTATGAGTAGCATTCATTCATAAAATATGAATATTGGACTTTATTTTTATTTATTTATTTTCAGGTTACGTTGTGTAGAAAATGTAACTAAAGAAGAGAAGTTGTTAAAATTTTGACAAAAATTGTAACTGAACCTGTAGGTGAATAAGCCTCACAAAGACTTGCTTATTGTGGAGGCTCAAGGGTGGCATGCGAAATTCAAATATTCTTGCGTTTTTTGGAATTTGCAGGTCAGGGTCAGGTTGTATGTTTAACAAAATATGAATCGCGACCGTAACGAGTATGTATTTACAGAGTTATAACCATTATAATCATCAATACAACCCTGTAAGTTCGTATAATCCCATTGTAGGGCTATTTCCAGAAAAACTCATACAAAGGGATTATATGACCTTAAAGGGTTGTATTGGTGAATTTAATGATAATAATTCTGTAAACAGATTCGTTACGGTCGCGAACCATATTTTGTCAAACAAGCAACCTGACCCTGACCTGCAAATTCCAAAAAACGTAAGAAAATTTGAATTTCGCGGGCCACCCTGGAGCTTTCACCTTAATGTCCAATCTCTTTCAAAATGTAGAGAACTATTTGAAAACTTTTATATGATAACTTTTAATCTTATATATTAACTTTCTTATTAATACAATTAAAACAATTTTGTAAAAAAATGGCCAGGTTTACCCTATATGAAAAATAAATAGCATTTCTACTAATAAAACAAAGCTCCAAAGACTAAATAAACTATTAGAAAAAATGTTTGTTTTGCCTAACAAACAAATGATATATAGACCAAATAATAATTTAGCATACCCTTGCGAAAAGCTCCTTATCTGATACAGATTAGCTGCACACTTAATTTATAACTATTAGAATTATAGCTGTTTTAAAATTTGAATAAAAAATAAAATATTAAGCACTTATATATGATTCCTGTGGTTTAATTTCCTTAATTTGCTTTATTTAATGAACTATAAATATTGATCTGTTTCTCGTTAAATTGTTCTTATGTACAATGTTATGTACAATTTTCTAATTTGTTTATATAACTTTATGTTTCTTTAATTTAATCCTAAGATTACGTGTGTATGTATATGATGTTGGGGTGCTTGTATAAAAAATAAATGTTAAAATACTATAATTGTTTAAGTAAGTAATATTATATTATTACTGCCTGTATAATGCAACCTTATGTCGATATCGATAATCTAAGATCACCACTTAATATCGATATCTATGATTTGAAGCTCATCTGTCAATATGGGCGACTGCAGCGCCAAACGCGTATTTGGGAAACTTGTCTAAAAGTCACTGTCGCTTGCTATATACAGATAATCTATCCCGTCAGGTTATATGTATTCTGTGATATCTATTTATCTATGATTCGCACTTGCTTCCGCATTCGCAGTAAAAAGTACTCTGTGATTCGCAGACTTCGCAGTGCTCACATGGCAATGCCAGTGCTTTATAGTTGTTTTGTGTTGTTTTGATTTTCTCGTGGAATTCATCTATTTGTCGGAAAGTGAAAACATTATTTTATTGCTTAAAATCATATATTTCAAGTACCAAAAATGTGTTTTATGACATAAATATTTAATTGCTTGCAATATAGCTTAAAGTTTTATAGTTTTTACATATTTTAACATATTTGCAAAATGTTTAATTACAAATATCTCAGCAATGAGCATTTAGAGGGATTTGATAATTACAAGGTAACTAATTTTTTTCCCCATTTATATTACATCAGTATAGGTAGGAAGAAGGATTTTCTTCACATTCAATTTTCATACTATGCAGTAATATAACCTAAAACATCTATCTTTAATCAACACAAAATTAACCTCCTAATTTTTGTCTTTAATGTTTATCTGATATTTAGAAAATAACTTAACACTTTTGAGATTTGATTCAAAAACAATTTTCTTTACGATTTAGAATGTATTACTTATTTATATAGCCAGCATTTAAAAAAATTGGCAACTAACACTTGGTGACCAATACATAAACAATTCATAATTTAAAAATAATGAAATACACTATAATTTAAAATTTGTTTATGTAATTTAAAATATGATTATATATTTTAACATATGTTACAGAATTACTAACACTATTGGAAAAAATGTTAATGCTGATGAAATTCAAAAATTTATATTTGTATTATGATATGAATATTGAGGTTTTTATAATAACTTTTTCTTTTCAGTATATGGCAAAAGACACAAGTCCCCTCAGTGTTTATGTTATGCACCCATTTTGGAACAAAGTTGTAGAGGTAAGTTATTAAAAACAATTCTTTACATTCACCAATATAAACTAGGAGTTGAAAAGTGGTTCGTAATTTCATTTTAATTCTTCAATGAGGTTCAAAAAAGATTCCACTGCTAGATGTAGTTTGTGTAAGGTCAAAAAAAGATTTTTTTAGGTTTTAAGTCAAAGAGAAAAACCTTTGTGTTGTAAGCCTTTCTCACTTACTTGTTATGTTACTAAATAAAATTATGTTGTAAAGTACATAATTTGGACAAAGAAATTTATTACTGCATGATGATGTAATAATAAATATTTTATGGACTGTCTCTCAATCATGAATCAGTTAGTAATCAGCAAGTTATTACTTATTGGACTCTTCATATAGGTTTGGGCTTTTATTCTGGTTCTTCTATCACAACCTCTACATTTGATTACAGATCAATATTATGGAACCTATACCTATACACCATTTAAAAAAATGTTTTCATTTTATAAGTATGTTTCAGTATCACTCAAATAATTGAATGGTTTTTATATAATGTTATTTGGTTTTCATTAAAAATCTGTTAAGGCAAGTAAAACTGAATTATTTAACAAATCAAAGTTCGCAAAGCAGCACCTGTTCTGACTTGTTGGATGTTGTAAACTATCTTTAAGTGGTATCATCTTATGGATGTAAAAGGCTACAGTTTGTTTGCCAACTAGGAGGTGGGCAGCAGCGTCTTCCTAATAACAAATAAGTAAACTGTGGTTGCCAACCCGCTTACTACGTCAGCAACTATGACAATTATTCACCTTATGCAATAATCTATTCCAAGGTACTAATTGTTGCAGGTACTAATGTTCATCACCCCTAAATTTGTTAATGGATTTACTGACATCTTCTAGCATAATTTTTTGTTAATAAAATTTAAATGAAAAACAAACTTACAAACCCTCTAATAGTAAGTGGCTACTGTAGTCCGTGGACACCTGCAGGCAACTTCAAACAAATAGTTTTTTTTTTATAGGATAAGGGTGACAAACGAGCACACAGTCCACCTGATGGTAAGTGGTTGCTACGGCCCATAGACATCTACATCTATCCCCTGTTACAGATAAAATGCAGATGCGTTTTCACCCGTGAGGACTAGGATGGAAAGCCTCATTTCCAGTAAAAAAGGCCTCCGGCCACCTGCACTCACCAAGCGGAACGCAGAGGTAAACCTCTACTTCACGCTGGTATTCTGTGAGGTCGTGGTACCAGCCCGGTTCGAGCCGCCCCATCCATGCGACAGCAAAAGCAGCTTTTGCTGTCGCATGGATTGGATTTGGATGGATGGACACTGTTGTATAAAACCTCTGAGGACGAAAATTGAATGCTTCACAGCCTGTAATGATATAGACTCACTATATCCTTCAGACTTCAAGCATTGCAAAGCACTGCTATGTCATGACATTGCACACTGAAACTCTCAGATAGTATAACACTGACTTGACACTGCCAGAATTGTATCAAGAGAAGCCATAATTTAAGACAAGAAGAAGATGTAGTACGACCAGTGAGACTTAACTGTGCACCTCGCGCTGTGATGTAACTCTGACAATACTGTTTGCAATATTCATTTATATTTTGTTTCTTTTGTTCGTTTTTTCAACATTCATATGTAAAGTTTGTATTGTAATAATAAATAAAACAAATAGGATACATACCTATAAAAAAGAGTAGTTATCGCTAATGAACACACGAAACGAAGCGGGCGAGAGGACACATCCCATACACATGCACAATGAAGGCGCACATGTTATACCAAAGTTTTCTTCAGCTATAAGAATCTGCTATAAAGGCTACCATAAATCCAATTTTGACCGAGAGGTAGAGGTCAATCGAAGGATTCAACTTGGCTAGGCAGCGTTTGGGAAATTAGGACACATCTTCTCGTCAGGTATACCTCAAAACCAAAACCAGTACGTGTTACCAGTGATGACCTATGGAACTGAGATGTGGTCCTTCACTGCTAGCCGTATGAGGACGCTCAAGGTCGCTCAGTGAGCTATGCTCGGGTTTTCTCTGCATGATAAACTTAGAAATGAGGATATCCACAGTAGAATCAGAGTAACCGACATAGCCCAACGGATTAGTAAGCTGAAGTGGCAATGGACCGGCCATATAGCTCGAAAAACCGACAACCGATGGGGAAAAAAGGTTCTCAAGTGACAGCCTCGTACCGGTAGACGAAGTGTAGGACGACCCCCCACTAGATGGAGTGACGACCTGGTAAGATATGCAGGAAGTCGATAGATGCAGGTGGCTCAGGACCGTGTTTTGTGGCATTCCTTGGGGGAGGCCTATGTTCTGTAGTGGACTTGTGAAGGGCTGTAATAATGGTGATTATGATAAAGGCTTCCAAAATTGACCAAAAAAAATTAATGTTACATTCGACTTTTAATTTAATAGTACACACTACACACAAGCTGTAACTGTTTGTTACTTGAGCAAAGCTAATAAAAGCTAATTTAAATGCTGGTTTACCATGTGTCCTATTAAAGAAATTAAAAAAAATTCAAAGACATGCGAAATCCGCCAATGCCGCGTTGGGGTAGCGTGGTGGACACTCCTTGCCCTAAAAATGCTCACAAATTAGAGGAGGCCTCGGCCCAGGAGTGGGACATATATAGACTGTTACCTTTAAGTACCTAAGTTTAACCAACCGCAGGTCGTCACTCCATCTAGTAGGAGGCTCTATCTTACCAGTACAAGATTGTCACTCGAGAACCTTTCTTCCCCATCAGTTGTCAGTTCTTCGTGTATGGTCTGCCCAGTGCTACTTCAGCTTATTGACTCGTCGGGCTATGTCGGTTACTCTGGTTCTGCTGTGGGTATCTTTATCTTTAACAAATACCATCCATGCAGTTGCATGGATGGTATTTGTTGAGGTACATGAAGTCGATGGCTGATGGCCCAGAACTGAGCAACGGAAACCAAAGGAATGACACTGAGTCATTCCTTTGTAAAGGCCTATGTTCGGCAGTGGACTTGTGATTATGATAAGTTTTTTTTTTATAGAATAGGGTGACAAACGAGCACGCAGTCCACCTGATGGTAAGTGGCTGTGGGCCATAGACATTCTACATATTCATCTACATTTATCCTCGTTTGCGAATCAAAATACAAATGCGTTGTCACCCGTGAGGACTAAGATGGAATGCCTCTTTTCCAGTAAAAAGGGTCTCCGGTTCTCTACACTCACCATACGAAACACAGCAGTGTTACGCTGCTATTTTACGCTGGTATTCTGTGAGAGAAGTATGGCAATGATCCAACCGCAATCAACTGCACCTAATTATAGGCCGGCTAAACCTAAAAAGCCGTGACACCGCCTAATCCTTCGTACCATTGGAGGGTCATTGTCAAAAGGATTAGGATTTGCCAAAAGCTCCACGTTAGGAGACGGATCGGCAGTCACAGTACCAGATCTCGCATATATTTGACACTACTCCCCAACGCAGGTCTCACGTCTGGTCTGGTTATTATACGAGGTAGTGTACGGTCAGCATTGGGATGTGAGGTCGTTATGAGACCAACGAGGTACTGGGACCACGTTTAGTCGAAACAATTATGATAATGGAAGGAAATCAGCGGAAAATAGCAGCCTAATGCTGTGATTCGTATGGTGAGGGTCGAGAACCGGATACCCTTTTTACTGGAAAAGAGGCATTCCATCTTAGCCCTCACGGATGACAACGCATCTGCATTTTGATCCGCAAAACTAGGATAGATGTAGATGTCTATGGGCCACAACAACCACTTACCATCAGGTGGACTGTGTGCTCGCTTGTCACCATTATCCTTTAAAAAATATTTTTATCATAAACTCATAAGCCCCATATAAACATGGGACATAGGCCTAGATAAACATACTTCTTTAAAGAAGGAAATAATATGTAGGACATAATGCAAATCAGCAACACGATCAAGTTTACGTAAATACGGTGTCTATTCTTAAGCGTTAGTGTTTATTTTAGCATGAATGTACTGTTATCAATATGCTGACGTATAAATAATCGCACCATACTATATAGATAAACGTTAGTAACGTGAGTACTTAAAATCTGTATTATTAAATAGTAAATACGTATTGTATACCTACGGCTGTCAACTTAAAAAATAAACTTCAGGCGTTGGTGCATCAATAAGGATCTTGTAACTTTGTAACATTAATATTTGTATTATCAAGAGAATGGTTCATAGCTATATTAGGATCCGAAAGGTGGCGCCATTAAAAAACTTTACCGAACGGAGGCCTATACAGCCAAGGACATTCATAGACCGTAATGGGTGGGTGGAAGGATGCATAATTACATTTATCGCAGCCCAATGATCATCAAATCGGCCAAATAATTAACCAGCGGGCTTTTGAGTTAAACGCCGGTATTAAATTGAATGTCCAAAAAAGCGGAAGCTTGGGAAACGAAATTATTACGGTTTGCGAGGATGATCATGAGATTAGTTAATATATATATTTAGTAGTAGTAGTAGTATATACTTTATTGTACACCACACATATACAACGAATAAATATATTACAGAGAAAACTTAATAGATATATACGTATGTACAATAAGGCGGTCTTATCGCTAAAGAGCGATCTCTTCCAGACAACCTTTGGGCTAAAGAGAAACTGGAATTAAGAACAGTAGGAGGTGATCCGTTTTATGTTACACTTACATACTAATATCTAAATAAACTAAACTATATTTTAAAAATAAAAAAAATATATATAATATAATTTTTTTTTATTTTTTATTTTTGTTCAGTGATGGGTAATGTTCACTCCAGCTGGAATTCGAAAATTGACTTTTATTAAAAAGTTGAAGCCAACATCAAATAACTAAACATAATAAAATAATTTCACTCGTGGTAGAGCCATGCTGCAGCTATACTATGGTTGTGGCACAAATGGGTCAGCTCGACCGAGGAATGAACGGAGGACTACGCTCTCATAGAATACCAGCGTAAAATAGCAGCTCAATGTTCTTTTTTTTATAGGATAAGGGTGACAAACGTGCACACAGTCCACCTGATGGTAAGTGGTTGCTGCGGCCCATAGACATCTACATCTATCCTCTATTATAAATCAAAATGCAAATGCGTTGTCGCCCGGGAGGACTAAGATGGAATGCCTCATTTCCAGTAAAAAGGGCCTCCGGCCACCTGCACTCACCAAGCGAAACGCATAGGTAAACCTCTACTTCACGCTGGTATTCTGTGAGGTCGTGGTACCACCCCGGTTCGAGCCGGCCTATCCGTGCGACAACAAAGCTGTCGCGTGGCTCTACCACTGTTAAAATCACGAATAAAATGTTTGCTGTGTTTTGTACAATATAGGTACGTATGGTACGTGTAGAGAACCGGTGAGCCTTTTTACTGAAACGCATCTGCATTTTGATTCTTAATCAACGATAAATGTAGATTGTAGATATCTACGGGCCTACCTACCTACCTATAAACCTATACCTATGTGTTCCTTTGTCACTATTATTATATAAAAAAGTATGTACTTATGTACGCACGTAAGAAGTTATACTTCTTTAGCGTGACAAAACAAAAATAACTAAAATAAAACACGTTTTATAGATTCATATATATTTGAATAACTACCTAGAATAATAGCTATCAGTTCTCACGAAAACTTGACAGTTGACAGACAATTACCAACTGAAGTTGCCGCTTTTAGGTTTCGGTGTGTGCGCGCTTCGTAATAACTTCATGGTGTCGTTTTTAGGTGTCGGTGTGCGCGCGCATCGTAAAAATTCATTGAGACATGGTGTATAGAAAAATAAAGCCACGATATCAGTATATATGATAAATTATATTATTATTTTTAGTTATTTGATGTCGCCTTTTATTGATTATCAAAAGTATTTTTTACCCTTTTGAGTGGAATAAGAATTATCACGAATAAACCATTATCACAACCTCAATGTTGTTTAAGGTTTCATTAAAAAAAATATTCTCTATTTTGGCACCCTGAAGCCTGAAGTATAACCAATATTTATTCATTTAAACTTTTATGCACAAAAGAAAAATCGTACATATGGCGGACATCTCCCAGTCAACCATTAGGCTAAGCAGATATAATTAAAAATTAAAAATTTTGTACAGCCGACTTCAATATAAGTTATTAAGAATAACTCAAAAACTATTGGTCTGACCTTGATCAAATTCATATGGGACCACACGAGAACTATCAGCTTTCATATAAGAAAAGAATCATCGAAATCGGTCCACCCAGTAAAAAGTTATGAGGTAACACTACATAAAAAAAAAAACATACGCGTCGAATTGAGTACCGTCTTCTTTTTGGAAGTCGGCAGATAAAAAGAAATATTAAAGAATTAGCTGATACCTTCGTTGCTTGATATATTAACAAAGTTTTCGCTTATAAAAATCGTTGTTTCTTAAAACTTTAATAACTTTATTATTTATTCTGTGATCAAATGAAGATATCGCAATATTTTCTTTTGGTAAGGGCCAAGTGTCTAAGAAATAAAACTTAGAAAACCTAATTGAAATATATCCAGTAGTTTTCTGTGATGCGCGCATTTTATTTCGCATACATTCATACAAACAAGTTAACGTTTTAACCACGTTTACGTTTTTAAAAGTATAAAATTCTTGTTCATTTTTTTTTTTCATATTTTCATTGTTGTTCTATTCTGAACTATGTTCAAAATTTTAAGTCTCTTGCTCATCGGAAAGTTAATTTAACATCAATTACTAAATTAGACCGGAACAGACACGACATACACGAAAGCGAAAGCGAGTTAATAAAAAACGTGGTTAAAAAAGAACATGCAGTACCATACTTTAACCAAATAAGTCAAGGCGATAGTAATTATTAGTCGCTATTAATTTCCACTAGACTTGGACTTTGAACCGTTATTAATTTGCCAGTGTAATATAACACTGCGTCACCGAACCGATCGATTTTAAAACCTGACCAAGTTTCCTTGGTTAGTTTTTACTGGCGCTAAAAACGAGGCAAGCAAGCTATAATTACTTGTTATTGATCAATCAGTGCGGTCGTGAATGCAGTGTTTTTTTTTTGTCGTGTTATAGCATAACATAACTGCATTGTGATATTATCAAAATAAGGTCGATTAATTCCATCCATCCATTACAGTTAACAGTGGTAGAGCCACGTGGCAGCGTTTGCTGTCGCACGGATGGGCCGGCTCGAACCGGGGTGGTACCACGACCTCACAGAATACCAGCGTGAAGTAGAGGCTTACCTCTGTGTTTCGCTTGGTGAGTGCAGGTGGCTGGAGGCCCTTTTTACTGGAAATGCGGCATTCCATCGTAGTCCTCACGGGTGACAACGCATCTACATTTTGAATTGTAATAGAGGATAGATGTAGATGTCTATGG
This sequence comes from Parnassius glacialis, assembly GCA_033319125.1. NCBI lineage: Eukaryota > Metazoa > Arthropoda > Insecta > Lepidoptera > Papilionidae > Parnassius > Parnassius glacialis. The sequence continues at coordinate 8,626,643 of JAVANC010000014.1, forward strand.
GCCGCAGCAACCACTTACCATCAGGTGGACTGTGTGCTCGTTTGTCACCCTTATCCTATAAAAAAAAATTACAGCCTATAAAAGTCTACTGTAGAACATAGGTCTTCCCCATAGATTGCCTCATAGGGAGGGATTTTGCCATAGTTGCCACGCTTGGCAGGCGGGTTGGCAACCGCAGTTTTTTTTATTATTTTGAGTTGTTTTTATTAAGATGCTGCTGCCCATCTCTTAGTTCAGTTCTCCTCTATCACCTCTTCCGAAAACCACGAAACTATATGGGGCTGTGGATATTCTTACACCGATCTGAATCAATTATCATCAGTATTTATCAATCTTCTTTTAAACACTAGCCATAACAATGTTAATAATAACTAATACTCTTTACCGTTTTAGCTTAGTCTGAGAGATATGATCAAATCCATTATTTTTCTGCCGACTTCCAAAAAGGAGACGGTACTCAATTCGAGTGTGTTTTTTTTATGTGTGTTACCTCATAACTTTGTACTGGGCGAACCGATTTGGATGATTCTTTTTTTATATGAAAGCTGATAGTTCTCGTGTGGTCCCATATGAATTTGATCAAGGTCAAACCAATGGTTATTGAGTTATTCTTAAATAACCTATATTGAAGTCGCTTATATTGAAGTCGGCTGTACAAAATTTTTAATTTTAAATTATATAGCCTTCTAAGCGTTAACAGTTAGAAAGTCAATTAGACTAAACCTGCTGGTCGTCTCGCTCTTTTAACCCAGGTCCCCGTTACCGGTCTCGGCAATTTACGTCTGGTTGAAAACTTTAAGTGATACGTGTTTGTCTGCATACTTTTAATAATTATAACTTTTAACAAAACGTAAAAACCGACTTCAAATTGCTAAAAAAGAAATTATTTATTTGCTACCATGAGGCGTGGAATTTTTTCTCCAAATTTATATGGGACCACCCTTGAAGTTTAACCTATTTAATGAAAAAAGAATCATTTTTACACGTGGTAGAGCCATGCTGCAGCTATATTAGTAGTATAGTTATACCATGAATGGGTCGGCTCGACCAGGGAACGACCACGCTCTCACAGAATACCAGCGTGAAATGGCAGCTTAACACTGCTGTGTTTCGTATGGTGAGTGTAGAGATCCGGAGACCCTTTTTACTGGAAAAGAGGCATTCAATCTTAGTCCTCATGGGTGACAACGCATCTGTGTTTTGATTCGCAAACGAGGATAGATGTAGATGTCTATGGGCCACAGCAACCACTTACCATCCAGTGAACTGTGTACTCGTTTGTCACCCTATCCTATAAAAAAAATCGATTCTCAATTTGCGAAAGTATCATATGAAATTCCTTAAACAATAATTAGTTCAATATGAAATTTTTCCCCCTATTTTCCCGCCTTGGGGCGGATTTTTTTTCTTCAAAATTTAATGAGATCACCCTTAAGGTAAAGTCTATTTAATAAAAAAAAATCATTAAAATCGGTTCACAATTTGCGAAGATACCGCGTAACATACAAAAAAACATACACTCGAATGAAACCTCCTCCTTTTTGAAGTCGGTTAAAATGACCTATATCCACTGGTAGAGAATGGCTGATAAGGTAAGGTATTCTAAACCCCCCCTCTAGTTGTTTATAAGCTTATCTACTTCATAATTTCATTATTAAAACGATTACAATACGATACGTTATCGTATTCAGTGGCGGTGAATGTAATAATTATTGATGGAATAGCATTTGTAATGCTGAGTCGGTTCTGGTTTTACTATCTAATCTTTGATTAGATGCATATAATCAATATGTACCAATGTCGTGTCTGTTATTATAATATTGTTCTGGAAAAACGAAAAAGCAAGTTAAAAGTAAAAGCCAAAACTAATTCGTCGTAGAGCAATGATACTGCTATGTTATGGTTGTAGCGTGGGTTGTGGCACGCATGGGTCGACTCGAACGGGGAGTGACCACGCTCTCACAGAATACCAGCGTAATGTAGTTTAGAGAACCGGAGAGCATTTTTTACTGGAAACGTATTCCATCTTAGTCCTCAAGGTTGACTACCCATATGCATTTTGATTTTTATTCGAGGATAGATGCAGAATGTAGATGTCTATGTGCCACAGCATCCACATAACATCAGGTCATCCATTAATTTTTATATGAAGGTAGATAATGAGTAATAACCCTGGGTAACATTATGGCTACTGTTTCCTCTACTACAGAAGTGCAATTTCCTTTATTTAGATGTTTATTGTCATTGTTGAAAATTATCGGAGTCGATGTTGTCCATGAGCAATTTGAGTTTATAAAACGCTTCCAAGGTACAGGCAAAATGTCTGCAATGTTTAACGGAAGTCAAAATGTTTTTTGTCGTCTATATTAATCCAATCTTACTTTTGTAAGGGACCTGCGTAGCAGGGCGGTAGGTTAATTGTTCCTTAACCCTTTCAGAAATTATAGAGGGTTCACGCCCAGCAGTGGCACGGATAATATAGCCTGTAACTTTACTTTTAATATGTTATACTAGCTGTCCCTCGCGTCTTAGCCCGCGTGGAATTTACTACGATTTCATGTCTTTTTTTTGCGCGGATCTCTAATTATTTTTCTAAAATAAAAGTATTCTAAGTCATTTTTTTTAATAGGATAAGGGTGACAAACGAGCACACAGTCCACCTGATGGTAAGTGGTTGCTGCGGCCCATAGACATCTACATCTATCCTCGTATGCGAATCAAAATGCAGATGCGTTGTCACCCGTGAGTACTAAAATGGAATGCCTCATTTCCAGTAAAAAGGGCCTCCGGCCACCTGCACTCACCAAGCGAAACGCAGAGGTAAACCTCTACTTCACGCTGGTATTCTGTGAAGTCGTGGTACCACCCCGGTTCGAGCCGGCCCATCCATGCGACAGCAAAAGCTGCCGCGTGGCTCTACCACTGTTGAAAACTACTACTTCTTATAACATCAGCTATCTGCCAATGAAAGTTTCGTCAAATTCAGTACAGACGTTTCAGAGATTAGCCGGAACAAACAGACAGACAGAAAGACAGACAAAAATTTTAAAAATTCTGTCTTTGTTATAATTACCGTTATTTACTTTCATATGTATTTAGTAAAAAGCTGAAATTTTAACATTACAAACACACTTCGATTTTATTTATTTGTATAGATTATTACGAGCAACCTGCCTGCAAAATTTATTAATGTGGCCTTATTTAAATTTAAGATAATCAAAGACTATTTTATTAATTCTTAGATTTTTTTCTTTAGGATTTTCAGATAAAATATAGTTTCATCACAATCGGTTCGGTGATTCCGAAGATTAGCCGGAACAAACAGACAAACAAAATTTTAAAAATAGTTATTTATATCTTATTAGCATGCACATAAGCCCCTGAGCTTGATAGCAGCCAGTTATTTCAATATTACAGGCAAACATTTATATAGATAGATTTTATAGACATAATTATATAAATGAAACTGTTAGATATAATTTCCATTATTCTTGGTGGAAAATTCCTGGTTACATTGTTTGAATGTAACAACTGTTTATCTTTCTTACTTGTTTGTTGATTTATATTTAACGTTATGTGGTTCAAGGCGACATGTGTATCTTGAATATTTTTTCTCAAATAGTCGATAGTTGATACCAGTTACATAGGTTTATCGGTTCGTTGCGGCACCGATTTTCGACAACTTTTAGCTGTGGCGGCGAACAAATATTCCATGACACGCCAGGCGCGCACAGACATTGATGACACGCCTATTGTGCCATCAGCCATGTGTAAAAGTAATGTTCTTTTTTATGTTTTTTTTATTTGTTTAGACCTAATTAAGTTTATTTGACATCAAACATAAGTTACAAATGGAAGGATACTTGTTTTTAGTGGGTAACTACGTGTTTTTTACGTGTTTTCTTTGAAATTGAGAGTAAGTGAATTTTTTTATGAAGAGATTAGCAAACCTTTTGTACTATTTATTGTTTTATAAAAAAAATATTTATATAAGTAGGTACAGCTAAATCACCCTGGAAAACCTTGGTTTTTATTAAATAAAATTTTCACCTAATAATAATATTTGAAATATCAAACAATCAAGAACCTTAATTTGGAAAAAAATAAGGTTTATGATTCATTAATATTTACAAGTGTTAAATATTATTTAATGTTATACAAATATAAAAGTAAAGTCGATTTGAAAACATCTAATTAGTAAGAATAGCAAAACAAGTGTTTTCAAAAGGAAACAAACGCCGGCGCTATACGGCGTCAGATTGACAAAAGACTATTTATTAACGAACTTTTTTTATGCATGAACGGTTTCAAACTGCTTCAAGCAAAAATAAACTTTATACCATATCAAAAGAGCACATGGTACTTCGTAGGTCTATTCGGCCATATGATAGTAATACGACGGCAGTTCAACCATTTTAAGCAAAATCAAACAATAAGACAAACGCATTTTTCTTTAACAGGACACTTGTTTTCTAGAAATTTATTTACAACTAGAATTTGTGAGCGATCGCAATGAGTGCTATTATTTGTTACTTATTAGACTATTTTTCCACAACATGATTGAAAACCCACAAAGTAAAAAGAGTACCATATACAAGTTAAAAAAAGTTGTCGACCTCTAAAAATTTCAAATTTTCAAAATATCCAGAAACGAAGCCGCGAGCATGAACTACTTGCAAAATAATGAATATATTGTTCTGGATAATTTTTCCAAAAACGCAATTTGAGCGAGTTATAACGATTTTTAAAAAGACACGACTCATGTGTCATACGCCACACGCAAAAGTAATCGATGGCACGCCTGGCGTGCCATTCGCACTGAACCGGTTAATAGGGCTGCTTTCCTTAAGATTGCAGCTGGGTAAATAAAACTCGTAGCTCTTTGCGGCTAAGAGTCAAGCTGGTTTAGAGATTAAGGCAATACCGATGGCCATCACGTAGAGCGGGTGTTTGTGCTTCACTTGGTACCTATGTATTGGAATGATGACCTACAAGTTGGCGCGAAATCCGTGTGGTGTCGGTTTTTTTTATAAAACCTGATTTAAATTTTATATTCACACATCGTAACTAGTGTCCACAAAATGGCAGTAACAACGACCAATGACGAAACTTTTAGTTTTATAGACCTCTTCCAAGCCGAAAATTGTTTGTGGAACTCAAGAAATAAAATCTCTTTTTTTTTCATATCTTTTTGATCACCCTTTTCTTATACACATTCACGTAGTAGCGGTATGCTGGGAATAAATACACCGCAGCAGCCGTTAGCGCCTCAATATCCATTTTAATAAATTCGTCCGCACATTGGCTTGAATCGAAGCAAACTGAACGACCTTCCAACGTGTGGACACCATCACAAACTCTTGGCAAATATCTTTGCCAACACATTCGCCACTATGTTGGTCAACGTGAAGAGCCGCCTTTAGGAGTGATCCCATGTTAGTATTCAGAAGTGAATATTATTTATTGCCTTCTTTATCAGCATTTATTAATCTTCATTTAAACACTAGCCATAACAATGTTAATAATATTATAATCTATACTCATGTTTATCACTTTAGGTAAGCTTATAACGGTACGTGTACATCAAAACCGATTTTCTCGGACGATGGCGGACAGAACTACCTAGACGAGTAACTCGGACGTGTATGTGCTTACACTGCAACAGTGTACCACGTGTGCCGACATTGAACGTTGCCGGTATTCTATAGTTGACTGTGTTGCTTAACATATCCATTTCCGATCCAACTTGAGCCCATAACCGTATTGAAGAAACCTCTCGATTATTGCAGTTGTCTATTATAAACACAACTAATTAATTTTTCAAGTTTAGGTAGATAACAACAATGACAAAAACAACAGAATAAAGATAAAATGATTAAATTAAACTATAATAAATACACTCAATTTACACTGTAGACTCTGGCAATCTGGCGATAAACCCCAACAAGTTCGGACCCCAACGGTTGATCGGCCGATTTCGTGCGACTTTGACCCAGTGATGCCAACTTAGCAACTTTATAGCTAGATCTAGCTATTATTTGGTGACAGACAGCTACAATTTAATGAAATTTGTAGCTAAACTTTTTAGCTACTTTTTCTAGCAACTTTACATTTCATCATGAGACGTGAGCACGTGAAGCTATCGAGATTCATAATTTCGTATAGTAGGGTACCGAGTCTCGAAACAAAAAATAAAAACTAAAAACGAATCTATGGTCATAGATGCTATGGTTGGTTTAGTTCGGCGTTGGCCGAGAATTCCCAGTTTCCTGTTGCTCTACCACAGATTACTCATTAAACCAAAATATTACGCGCTACTCGTATTCCACCTTGTGTTGTTTTCTACCGACTTCACAAAATGAGAAAGTACTCAATTCGACTATGCGTTTTTTTTGTGTGTTACCTCATAAGTTTTTACTGGGTGAACCGATTTCTATGATCTTTTTTTATTTGGAAGCTGGTGTTTCACATGCGATTCCATATAAATTTGATCAAGGTCTGACCAATAGTTTTTGCGTTATTTTTAATAACTTATATTGAAGTCGAATGCACAAATTTTTTAATTTTAAATTATGTTTTATCCGTTTATCTTTTTAATTTTATTTGAAAATGGATTTATCTTCAAAAAAAGCGTGCGCACAGAAATATAGACCGAAATGGGAAAATATGGATGAATTTAAAGATTGGTTGAGTCTGATAACTCTGAACTCAATCCTCTGCATTAGAGACTCCCTCAGAAAAAGTGGTTAAAGCTGCCGTAAATGTGTTTTGCCTTAAGATGTACTGCATAAAATGGGCACCGCAGAAAAATATTCGGAATAAACGATGAAAGACACTGAACCCATTGTGGCAACCATTGACATCTTCTTCTTTGATTGATTAATTTTAACCTTATTTTTTTATTCAATAACGTACAGTCACGAGCAATAATATGTAAACAACATAGAACTTTGTCACATTAAGCGTTCCGAAACAAAACTATTTGTGCCACAAAAGTCGACAATAAATATAATATAATATAGTCCTATGTTGTTTACATATTATTGCTCGTGAGTGTACGTTATTGAATAAAAAAGTAAGTTTAAAATTAATGAATCAAAGAAGAAGACATTTTTAACTCTCTTGTTGGAAATTAGAAAATGATTGTCAGATATTGACATTTTATTATAATCTACCTACGTATTGTAACATTTAGCTACTTCTAGCAACTTTTTAGGGTTAAAAAACCTGGCAATCTAGCAACATTTCCAAAAAGTCTAGCAACTGGGTAAAGCTAGCAGTTGGCAACACTGCTTTGACCGTTGACGCATGTGTACGCGTACCCTTAATGCTATAGTTTTCACGATGCCAGTCAATGGTTGATTTAAATAAAAAATAACCTTTACCATGACGTTTTTAATCAATACAAATGGAATATACGGCCTTACTCACAAAATCGATGTCAATTTAAGTAATGCTTAAACTTGCTCTCTCTCTCTCTCTCTCTCTCTCCTCTCTCTCTCCTCTCTCTCTCTCTCTCTCTCTCTCTCTCTCTCTTCTCTAAATGCCAGTAGAAAGAGACGGATATGGAGTAATTAATACTTATTTTTAAGTATGTGTTGCCGTTAGCATGACAGCCTATCAAAAGTTCACTGCTGAACATAAGACTTCCCCTATAAATTGCTTCGTAATGGGGATATTTGCCATAGTTGTCATGCTTGGCAGGCGGGTTGGCAATTCAGTACGTGTTATTCAACGATTATAGGAAAGACCGTGGGCCGTGTAATGGCGGTGTAATTATAACCAATACCCCATATTTTCCCGTGGGTGTCGTAAGAGGCGACAGAGGGAAACAAATCAGGAGATGGGCAGCAGCTAGGCTTGCCAACCGTCCCGAATTTTCCGGGACGTCCCGCTTCTGGGCAAATTTTGGACCGTCCCGCCTTAACCCCTTGCGGGACGCCTTTTGTCCCGGAAATCGATGATTATATGATATTAGTATCTATCTCGTACCAACTACACCTTAGCCGTAGCTTCTATACCACTTTCAAATGCATCAGCAGAGAGAGTGTTTTCTGTGTAAAATGCATGGACAGACAGCAGAAATAATCTGTTTGTTGAACACGTCAAGGCTGAACTTCAAATTGACATTAATTTTGATCAAAAATGCAGTGAAATTTATAACCAATGTGTTTGTTTGTTTAACCAATTTGTATGTGGTGTGTTGTGTCCCGCGTAATATACCCAAGTCCCAGATGTCGAGCTGGGTAGTCCCGGAAATGCCTTTTTTGGAGTTGGCAAGCCTAGCAGCAGCGTCTTCCTATTAACGACTAAAAAGTAAAAATAACTGCGGTTGCCAACCCGCTTGCCGAGTGTGGCTATGTCAAATAGTCCCACTATGAGGGAGGCCTATGTTCAGCATTGGACTTTAATAAGCCGCAACGGCAACGGTGTAAAGGCGAAGGCGGGGTTTTCGACGACGATTGTACCGTTCTTGGCACCCATTTCATATTTATGTTTTTGATAGAAGTCAGATCTAAGTCTATCACCGATATTATCCTGCAAACGTTACGACGATGAGGTAATAAGAACTAGTTCAGAAAAATCAACTATCGACCGCAATTCACAGGTGATCAACGTACTCGTCGTGTTTATTAATGTCTTAAGCGGTGACCCTAAATACCAAGAACGCTTATGCACTGTTTCCGATCTGAATCGAAGTAAACACAAAATTACAGGAAACTGACCGAATTCGGAAGTTGGAGAAAATACGATTGATACTTGAGATTCGAAATTTTTGGCCATTCTGGTGCTGTTTCGCATATAGCGCTTACGTCTTTCACTTTGTGTTCTCTCAATCGCCGTCAACTTTTAGCACTGTTATTATACGTAAGAAGATGCAGAACAAAGACAGTTCTGGATACACCGCTACCACACATCGGTTTCGGTGCGCGAGTGTTTAAATACTGTGCTTACTTCGGTCCATGAATATTAAAAACTGACCTAAAGATATTCTTAAAATCGTGCAACGGAATTTGGATGTATTGCACAACGCCCCTATACAAATACATCGGATCAACATTTCTCGAATTCGGATCGGATGCAGTACGCAAACTCTCTTAACACCGTTGCACTTGATTCTCGCGACAATGTACTTGAATATCAAGTTAAGTATCTAATATTATTGTCAAGTATCCTCATTTCGTAGTGGTGGTCAGTCCTGGTGAAATAATTTCAAATCTTCATCAGTCTGCAAAGACCACTATTGGTCATGGATGAATGGACCCTCTGTAGGGAGAATTTGCCAGCAGGCGATCGTCATAGCTATAAGTCTGTTCGCTTATATACGGTCAAAGGCGCTGCCGCGACATCATAGGTCGCCGTGTATGGCGTACACCGGCAGGAGAATTTTGCATTTTAAAACTAAGCGCCGTAGTGAAATGTTCTTTGATACCTAAATTATGTAGTTTGCTGTCATTGACAGATCCGGAACATAAATGTAAAAGAAAAATAAAATTATCAAGGTTGATTTTAAAAGTTCGTAATTCACTGTATTAATTTTTTTCAAAGTTACACTTTATATTTATAATTATAATGAGAAAACTCTAGCACTAAACATCTATAGCCTGCGCCATATCTTTATTGTACTCGTACTTTTATAACATGAAACACACTATTTTAATTTATTAGTACCAATTCATCAACAGCACTTATACACACAACCACTTGTGACTTTGATATTCCGACTGATACACGATTTTTGAAGATCTTCGTTGATCTAAGGATACGCCTTTTAAAAGGTTCACAAAAGTAATGGAAGTATTTACAGTTCTAACAAAAATAAATTTCCTTGCAGTTCGTACCGCGATGGGTTGCTCCAAACGTCCTCACCTTTGCTGGCTTCCTCCTGACCGTGTTCGACTTCGTGCTACTCTCGTACTACGACTATGACTACACAGCTGCGAGCGCCGCAGTGCGGAACGTGACCATCGCCGACCAGCCCCTGAACGGTCACCCTGAGGTCATACCGCAGCGGCTGTGGTACTTGCTAGCTGCGTTCCTGTTTCTCGCGTATACTTTAGGTACGTATTGGTTCAATCGCAATGTATTGCTTTTCAGAGAGCTGTGGTACCGTGGTAGCGCTGTAAGTATAGCTATTACGCGATATTGTCCGGTGTATATGTACCCGTCTGCCAATCGTGGTAACTACGACATATATCCCCCATATGAAGTAACCTACGGGGGAGGCCTATCTCCTGCTATGTACTTTGATAGACGGTATTGGTAACGACAGTATCTCTTAATATGTTCTAGATCTCAGATTTCAAAAACACAAGAAAAATCTTAGATTTCAAATAAATCTAATCTTACGGATTTTATTGCGTTTAACTACCGACCGATCGGGTTATTATACTATTAATGAATACATGATTTTAATAACCCCTGGGAATGAGGTGATCGCTACCATGCTGTTTCGAAATGTTTTCATATTTAATTGTACAATTATACTATATTATAAATTAATCTTTAAAAAAAAACCCGCCGGGTTCTTGCATCCTGGGAAGAAGCTTCTTGCTTCCTAAATAACCTCAGTTCTTACCTAACTACTACTAAAAGCACAAATTATGATTTTCTATGAGTGTTCTCGTAATTTATATTGAATAAAATTTATTCTATTCTATTTGATTGCTAATCCGACTGAGAGGTGACGATTAAGCCAAATTCTCTCCAATCTGCAATTACCTACTTAGGTAATATTATGTTGTAAGTATACCTGCGACTCTATCGCTATAGAATCTATTAATGTGGCGGTAGTCGATTTTTTTATAGAATAAGGGTGACAAACGAACACACAGTCCACCTGATGGTAAGTGGTTGCTGTGGCCCATAGACATCGACATCTATATTCGTTTGCGAATTAAAATGCAGATGCGTTGCCAGCCGTGAGGACTAAGATCGAATGCCTCTTTTCTAGTAAAATGGGTCTCCGGTTCTCTACACTCACCATATGAAACACAGCAGCATTAAGCTACTATTTTGCGCTGGTATTCTGTGAGAGCGTGGTCCTTCCCCGGTCGAACCGACCCATTCGTGCTACAACTATACTACTAATATAGCTGCAGCATGGCTCTACCACGTAAAGAAAATAATTAAAATAATTAAAGGCATTTATTTCGATATTACAGGCAGGCACTTAAATTTTATTAGGTCCTTACATATGAAATTAGCGTTTTGTCGTACTGACCACTTTGATCTGAAATATCTCCTCTTTGGTTAAGAATTGCAAATTCAAATTTATAAATTCATTTAACTGGTACATTTAAGTTTTGAAAACAATAATTCATTTGTTTTTTCCACATTATTTTTTTCTTTGGCGTCGCTTATTACCGCACAATGGAAAACATGAAATATCGGTATATTTACGAGTACGAGTTCTACCGTGGCACCAGTGCTGCAGAAAAAGCTTGAAGAATTAATAATGTGATGTGATCAATGAACTACCAAGAGATGGCAAAAGTGCATAGATAACAACGGTGCATACTTTGATTAATTAAATATATTTTACAAAAAAAAAATGACTTTATATTCCTCCCGTACAAAACGCCAATTTCATATGTAAGGACCTAATATTTATATGTATAAATAATATAACAAACAAAATACCCACAATATTACTTATAAAATTAAATGTGAGCGATTAATTGTATGTCGCAGCTCAAGGTTTATTTTTGCTGCTTCGATGATAGCCTACATAATATGCGTCCAGATATAAATACATAGATAAATTTGATGCAGGCAGTGAGATAAATGTTTATTTTGATAAGGTATAACTGTTACGTATAAATAATTTTGCAGTGTGTTTTTTTATGTACATTTTTTTTTATAGGATAAGGGTAACAAACAAGCACACAGTCCACCAGATGGTAAGTGGTTGCTGTGTCCCATAGACATCTACATCTATCTTCGTTTGCTAATTAAAATACAGATGCGTTGTCAGCCGTGAGGACTAAGATGGAATGCCTCTTTTCCAGTAAAAAGGGTCTCCGGTTTTCTACACTCACCATAAGAAACACAACAGCATTAAGTTGGTATTTTACACTGGTATTCTGTGAGAGCGTGGTCCTTCCCCGATCGAGCCGACCCATTCGTGCTACAGCTATACTACTAATATAGCTGCAGCATGGCTCTATCACGTAACCGTTTTATATATTTTTTTATTGTTACTGATGTTATATGAAACCTACTGAAACCCAAAAGCTTAAAAGATTTGCACTGAACGTTGTCACGTTTGTAGATGGATTGTCAATCCATAAGTAATACGTTATTTTTCAATGGCTAAGAGTTGTAGAGTCAATAGCTAAAACGGAGCCCTATTAATATTAATTTGCTGTCGCATTATTAAGTCCGCCTGACCTTCCGTATGATATGGATCTCTATGTCATATGTGTTCTAGGCCTTTCATTTGGATATTTCGTGTAGAATGTTGACCTAAGACCGAATATTGAATTTTTAAATAATGCGAATATTAATTTACATTTTGCCATCGTCTTAGCGTTCATTGGGTAAAGTACAAATATTTTTTTATTCTTTTTTATCTATATAAAATATAAATAAAGAAATGGGGGCTGGAAAAGTTGATATTTTTAGATCGTTTGGTTTACGGGGTTAATCCCAAATATCAAACTGGTAAGGAATTTGAAATTTCTGTATATTATGTAACACGCACACATATATATATATATATATATATATATATATATATATATATATGTTTACGATGCAAGGTACTTATAAATTGTGTATATTATGTATTTTTATTGTTGTAAAATAAAAAAATAATACTGTAAATAAATAAGAAATACTGAGAAGTGAGAACATTGATTTATAATGTAGTTTGTAAGCTATAACCAAAATAAACGATTTTTTTTAAAATAAGCTACTTGGTTATTGACCGTACTTGAAAAACGCTTTCTACGATATATTATTTTTCCTAATATACGAGCAGGTTTCTCATAACTAATCGCAGTGTTTTCTGTTTTTTTTTTTTTATTTTAGATCGCAATTGCCCAAAACATTTCAAAACCACCTTGTCCTCGATTAATGGATGTACAGCAATTAGTTGAGGAAAGACAGGAATGAGAAATAGGGCAATAGGATGTCTTTGATCCGATAGTGATGAAAAGGGTTAGTTGTATTTCGGATTGGAGATTCGATTACTACGCTAAAGCACGGTCACGGAGCAGGCATGTTTTTGTTGCTTTGCATTTTTAAACTTAATTCCCATCACAAAAGTTTTATTTCTATTGCAACTAAGATGGTTTTAGGACCTTTTGAACAATATTTGTGATTCGAAAACCGAATTTATTCTCAAGTTATTCAAGTTCACATTTGTATGAATTTCAATAATTTGAAATTCTTCCTGCTCCGCCTTCACGCCATAGTAAAAACATTATAGCGCATAATTGAAGCTTACGTTTCATTTTATTACTTAGTGATCTGTCACTGCACTTGAGATTCTTATTATGTGGGACCACATGAGAAGCACCAGTTTTGAAATAAAATAAGAATCATCGAAATAGGTTCACCGAGAAAAAGTTATGAGGTAACAGTAACACTCATAAAAAAACATACAGTGGAATTGAGTACCTGCTCCTCCTTTTTGAAGTTGGTTGAAAATATACCCTATATCCTTTCTGGAATTGCTGTCTATCTTTTTGTAAAGTTTCATCACAGTCGGTTTAGCCATTCCGAAGATTAATCCGTACAGACAAACTGACAGACAGACAATTTTTTTTAAATATGTGTTAGCATACAAATAACCCTCTGGAGCTTAATAGAAACCAGTTATTTCAATATTCCAAACACACACTTCAATTATATTTACATGTATAGATTATAATTTGCTCGTTGGACTTCCAGTAGTAAATCTTAGAGACACCGCACACTGCAGACTTTCTATCGGGCGAGAGTTTAGTCGGGTTGGGCTGCTAGTGCGCTCACTGGCCAATAGTCGGCCGATCGTTTGCGAAAAAATTGTAGTTAGTAAGCAGCTTCGGAAGTGAGTAGTCGCGTAATGAAACCTAAAATATCGTCCAGAAATGTTATTATTATTGCTATTATACAAAGAAGAGAAAACGAGAATATTGGGTGCATCCTATATACAGTGACAAATTACTTCTTCCACCAGCTTTTTCTTTAAATTTACATCATATTTCAGCGTCCTCTATCAACTGTAAAATAGATGATTCAACAAGCAGCGCCATTTTGATGCATGCGCACGTTTTCAGCGCCAAAATTTTGAGCAAATTGACGTTACCGGCCGAGTCGGCCGACTAAACAATCGGCGTGTATGCGCGCGTCGAAGAGCGCCGTACTGATTTAGCAGTTGGCCGATAGTTGACCAACAATTTAATTTGAAGGGAATCGTGTAGCCCATCAAACTGATTTATCAGCCGATAGCTAATTGTTATAATATGCGCATTGCATACATCTCAATACTGATGAGAAAGTCTGCAGTGTGCGGTGTCTCTTATAACTTCTAGTAAAATGTAAACCTATTTACATATGTATGACGTCTGTCTAACCGTAGTAACAAGGCTTCTTAAGTCAGAACAGATACTTGGTTACGTAACATGAACTAATAATAAATCGTATATAAATAAATATGCGTATGATCCGGCTTGCAAAAAAAAAAACCAACACGCAATTTTCGTTCGACAATGTCGTAAGCCGTCTCAGAATAAGCTCGTGGCCTCTGACAGATCTCACTATCGCATTTTCATTGGCCGGAGTTGCGATCTCTCGTCTTCTTTTTAAGTGGCGAAGCTTGCGAAGTCAGTTATTGATTTCACGATGTCTGTCCGTCTGTCCGTCCGTCTGTCCCACGATTATCTCGGGAACGGTTTCGAATTTTCAAATTCTGTTTTCAGCAATCGATTACTGATCACCCAGGCATCTGAACCTCCTATTTTGAAACTGATTGCTTCGCCACTTTGCTATGCTGTTAGCTTGCTAGGTTTATTTACTCTGTAAACAGTCTACTGTGACCACTACTATGTTAGAAGGGCTTACTGTTACTTCTTCAAAATTACGCTGCTTGGTATTTAAACGTGTTTCTTCTTCGACCGGATTCGATCAGATGAAATGTGTGTTCACCCTTATCTATACATATGTACATACAAATAAATAAAATTGATGTGTAACAGACACATCAAGTGTGTAGGTCAAAATAACAGCTTTTTACTAAATGCATATGAAATTTCAAATAGTGCTTATAACAAAAACACAATATTTTAAATTTTCTGTCTGTCTGTCTGTTTGTTTGTTCCGGCTAATCTCTGAAACGGCTGGACCGATTTCGACGGGACTTACTGGCAGATAGCTGATGTTATTAGGAGTAATTTAGGCTACTTATTTTTTTTTTATAGGATAAGGGTGACAAACGAACACACACTCCACCTGATGGTAAGTGGTTGCTGCGGCCCATAGACATCTACATCTATCCTCGTTTGCGAATAAAATGCAGATGCGTTGTCACCCGTGAGGACTAAGATGGAATGCCTCATTTCCAGTAAAAAGGGTCTCTATTATAATTAAAACCCTAAATTACACGCGGGCGAAGTCGCGGGTAACGGCTAATTCTAAATAAAAAAATACTCTTTGATCATCATTGATAGTCAATTAACTTGCACAGCGTAAACTAACCTTTACCGATGTTTTCCATTCAATCATAACAGTCTATCAAAGGTCCACTGCTAAAATAGCTTCCTATTCGTAGACGTCGAGACTTACATGTGTTATCATTTCTCTACTTTCTATTCTTTAATCCTGTTGCACTTCCATATCTCCGCTCATGTTTCGAGTATCTTGTACCTCGTGAAACTCAGTGCCGGACCACTAAACAGCTACTTCTCAAACTCCTCATTTCACAAGTCGATGTGGTGGATCCTTTACTGTAAGGGCGTAATATATGTCAAGCTATGGAACTCACTTCCACATGACATACGTGCTAGCTCTTCTCTTGATATATTTCGGAGCAGGGTAAAGAAACATTATCTATCAACTTAGAATTATATATTTTATGTATTTTATTATCTTTATTTATATATGTATGTATAATTAATAGAAATAAGAAAATAAATTATACTTAAATTTTAAACACTTATATGTTAATTGTTAACTGTAACTTTTAGCCAATTTCTACTAATAAGTGTTATGTTAATTATTAAGTACGCACGCTGCTACCTACTTACTTTATATATAAAACTATTTCTCTTTCCCAATAGGTTTGCTGGAAGAGAACTCTTATTAGGGTTAAGCTCGCCTTTGTACACCTTATTTCAATATTTAATAAACCTAGCAAGCTAACAGCATAGCAAAGTGGCGAAGCAATCAGCTTTGTAGCGGTTTCTAACGGTTGCCGTTGAGCAATCAGTTTCAAAATAGGAGGTTCAGACGCCTGGGTGATCAGTAATCGATTGCTGAAAACAGAATTTGAAAATTCGATACCGTTCTCGAGATAATCGTGGGACAGACGGACAGACGGACAGACATCGTGAAATCAATAAGTGACTTCGCAAGCTTCGCCACTTAATAATTGTTATCAACTTACAGTGTGTACAATAAAGAATAAAGAATGGATTATCGCTAATATCCACTACCTCTCTTCACGAACCAATAAAGAGAAATATACTTGAATTTTTACCCGTGTGAAACCGGGGTGCATCGCTAGTTATAATAAATTACAATTTTTTTTGTTCTTACATCAGGCACCAGTCTCTCACAATTTAGGTACCAGTCTGGCAATTATCTATTGCTTAGCAATAAGATTGATTATCTCTCTTACAAAGCAATAAGGACCGTGGCCGAGCTCACTTGACTACTCTAGCGCCATCTATTATCTATCTACGGAAGCGGTTGCGATGTATATCGATATGAAAATTTGACGCGCTAAATACATCGTTCTTTATTTAATACATTTCCATAGATGTCGCTACATGGTACCGCTAAGTAAGATTGACGAAGTCATTGGGCTCTAGTTATTATTAATTTTTTATTATTCATTCATTAAATTATTCAATATTGCTGGGTAACTTACTATTTCATTTAAAATCTTTTAATATGTTTCAGATGGTATCGATGGAAAACAAGCGCGGAGGACGCAGACCTCCGGCCCGCTCGGGGAGCTCTTCGACCATGGACTGGACTCCTATTCGGTGTTCTTCATACCGGCCTGTCTTTACTCCATCTTCGGACGTTGGGATTTCTCCATATCGCCTATAAGGTATCTAAGGCATGGAATACTACTAATAAATGACAACCATTTGGAGTAACTATATCAGTCTTTAGTTTTGAGTTTAGTACGTACGTTGAAAGCTTGAGGATGTATTCACCAAGGGGCAAGGACGGTATATGACTCGCATCTACTAAAACCCCATGGTGTTACACCCTCGCCGTATATTGGCAGGGTTACCGGCGCGGCGCCGGCCGATCTATGGATGCCCCACCTTGGGATAGGACAACTCCTCCCCACGTTGTCACATCTAAATTAGAAATGCATTACAGCCTGTTATTATTACGTTAGCTTTCTCACGATTCAAGTCGTAGCTCATAGGCCTTAGCGCTCGCTGTAAATTTCACAGTACAGGAACAACCCTGGTTCAATTCCCGCTGGTTGCTGCTTTCACCAAGTGTTTGGCGGTAAACGATAAACCATGATAAACTTGCATGGCGAAAGAATAAAATATTTCGAAGACTAAGTCATTCAACATGCACTGGAGTAGTGCGGCGAAGAAAATCCTACATAATTTTTCATAATTTAAGTAGCAAATCTGGTCTTATCTATACTCTAGAAATAGAAATAGATAATCATAAAATGAAATATATAATATTCATAATTTAGTCATAGTGATTTACTATCGAAGCCAATCTAGCTTGTCTGATTAGTACCCTTTACTCACGATTCTCCTTTTTCTACTGACTTCAAACAGGAGGAGGCACTCAATTCAACTGTATGTTTTTTTATGTGTGGTTACCTCTTAACTTTTTACTAGGTGAACCGATTTCGACGATTCTTTTTTATTTGAAAGCTGGTGCTTCATATGTGGTCCCATATAAATTTGATCAAGGTCTGACCAATGGTTTTTGAGTGATTCTTAATAATTTATATTGAAGTCGGTTGTACAACATTTTTAATTTTCGTTGTATGAAATACATACAAGAAACACATTGAAGAAGAAGAATAATATATAATAATATTTAGTTTTTGTGTTTTAGTTGTCTACTTGTTATTGTTATCCAGCCATGGGTACCTATAATTAAGATAAAGCTTGTTTGCATGTTTCGTTCTAAGATTGTGTTTTTATTACAATTTGTAAAGATTATATCTTGTTGGTGCCTAAATATGTAAATAACCCTCCCGGAAATGAGAGGAAGCCTGTGCCTAGCAGTGGGACGTTAATAAACTTATTATAAACCAGTGCTTGACCACAATCCCACCTGGTGGTTAAGTGTTGATGCAGCCCTAGATGGTAAATCGCACTGTCTTAGCGTAACAAAAGCCTATTCACTCTCGCCTTGAAGACGAGCAGATTGTATTCGGACGGAAAGATAGACGCCGGCAAATTATTCCACTCCTTTGCTGTACGCATTACAAAAGACGAAGCAAACCGTTTGGTTCTAATGCGTGGAATATCGACAACAAAGGGGTGAAGACCCGCCGACCGCCTGGTTGTCCGATGGTGGAAATTAGAGGGAGGAATTAAAGCGTGTAATTCCTGCGCACACGAACCGAAATGCATCCTATAGAATACCGAGAGACGGGCTACACTGCGCCTGTGCACGAGGCTGACAAGATTGGTTTCAACCAAATCAAGGTCACCGATGAGCCTCCTAGCACGTCTCTCCACTGAGTACAACGCTACCAGCATTTTGCAGCACCACGAATAAAAAGAATATATGAACAAGGTCTATATTTTGTAGATTTAAAATTCTCTAACAACATATCGCAAATCTCCAACCCGCAAATTGTAGAGCAAGCATAATATATGTCAAGGCCGTACGCATGTAGATTAAATATTAATAAAAATTACTGATAGCAAAAACAAAATAAGTAGATCAAAGATCTGTTGGCAATACGTAATTTGATACATCGTTATCAAATGACATTACTGACAAATGACATACAATTATTATTGTTAAACCATCGCATGATTTTTCGTAAAACTAATAAGGCAATAGCGTATCTACGAGGGTGGATTGAAAAGTACTCGGCCTAACACAGATCCATTTAATTCTAAAAATCAAATCTACCCACATTATTTAGTTCAGTTCAGACTAGTTCATTGTGTGAAGTTCGAAACGTGTGCGATAATTAGTTGTGATTTTATAAATTTATTAACAAAGTAATCGGACATAATTTCCGCGAATGGAGCAAATCGAGCAGCGTGCCGTTATTAAGTACCTCCATAAGAAGGGGCTATCATCAAAACCCATCCATAATGATATGGTCAGTACATTAGGCGATTGTGCTCTGACATATTCATCCGTCAAAAAATGGATAGCAGAATTTAAGCGTGGTAGAGACAGTGTGAAAGATGAAC
Organism: Parnassius glacialis; assembly: GCA_033319125.1. Lineage (NCBI taxonomy): Eukaryota > Metazoa > Arthropoda > Insecta > Lepidoptera > Papilionidae > Parnassius > Parnassius glacialis. The sequence continues at coordinate 8,646,223 of JAVANC010000014.1, forward strand.
CCCGCTCTGGAAGGCCTTCGACGTCAACTACTGACGAAAATATTAAAAAAGTACTTGATTTAATAATGGGAGACGGCAGATTAAAATAAGGGCCGCTGATAAGGGCGTGCTTCGATGGTTTGGGCACGTTGAGAGAATGAGTGAAGACCGAATGGTGAAGAAAATATATAGCGCGAAAGTTAATATTAAAAGGTGTCGAGGTAGACCGAGACTAACTTTCGAAGACCATGTGAGCAAACTGCTCGAAGAGGGGAGGGTCAAGAGTACTCGGATACCTAGACGTGCATGTATGAAGAAGATAATGAATCTGAAAGAAGCGAAAGAGGTATGTAAGGATCGTGACACTTGGCGATCTGTTCTCTCTGGCTACCCCGTCAGGGATTGTGCGTGACGATAAGTAAGTAAGTAAGTAAGCAGATTAAAAATTAGAGAGATAGCCGAGATTATTATAGGCATCTCTTATGAACGAACTCAAAACATCATTGTCAACGAGTTGGGTTTCCACAAGGTGTCTGCGAGGTGGGTTCCGCGACTGCTTTCAGTTGAACAAAAAAGGACGCGATTGACTATTTCACGCGACTGTTTGGAGTTATTTGAAGCCGATGCAGATGATTTTTTGAATCGTTTTGTTACTATAGACGAAACATGGGTTCATTACTGTACACCGGAAACAAAACAACAATCAAAACAGTGGAGAAGACCTGGTTCACCACCCCCTAAAAAGGCTAAGTCGATTTTGTCGGCAAATAAGGTGATGGCTTCAGTATTCTGGGACTCGAAAGGTGTGATTATGATTGATTATCTTGAAAGGGGTCAGACTATAAACTCTGATTACTACTGCACCTTACTACGTCGTTTACGAGAGGAAATAAAAGAAAAACGTCGAGGAATGCTCAGAAGAAAAGTCCTGTTTCATCAAGATAACGCCCGTGTTCACACGTCAGTACAGTCAATGGCTGAAATTCACAACTGTGGCTTTGAACTGTTACCGCATCCGCCGTATTCACCTGATCTGGCACCATCAGACTTCTTTCTGTTCCCTAACCTAAAAAAGCACTTGGGAGGTCAAAGATTTTCGACAAACGACGAGGTCAAAGCAGCTGTAGACGCATATTTTGGCTCTAAGGAAGAATCATTTTTTTTCAACGGTCTAAATGCTTGGAAGGGGAGGTGGCAAAAGTGTATTGAACTTGATGGTGATTATGTAGAAAAATAAAAATATAACTGATTTAGTATGTGTTTATTTTCTTGGTTAGGCCGAGTACTTTTCAATCCACCCTCGTATATAAATAAAATGATAAAGATTTGCGGTTGTGCGCGCATCACGGAAAAACTACTGGATAGATTTCAATTAGGTTTTCTAACTTTTATTTTGACACTGCTTTTATCTAAAAAAAAATTATTGCGATATCTTCATTTAATATAAAGATATTAAAGTTTTCAGAAACAACGATTTTTATAAGCACTACGTGTTCAGTGATTTGTGATTTCTTGTTATATCAAGCAACGCGGACGAAGTCACGAGTATCGGCTAGTTAATTAATAAAATCTTCCAGACTGCTTTCGGCGGTCAGTCTAAAAGGAGACTAGCCATCTGCGCTGGACAAGATTAAAGTGCCCACAGTGCAAACGTGTGCGTGAACACAGGTGCACTTTCCATTTCCTCACTCACTCACTCTACATAGTCCAATGAGACGGTAATCCGACACGACATTCGTGGAGCCACAATTATCTTAGCATCATGGACTGTAGTCACTCCAATCTCATCGATATTATATATTCGTGATGATGTAAATTGATACCTATCCATAACATCTGTAAGCTTCCTAAAAAAAGTCCTGAACGTTGGTTTTATTAAATTATGTTTTGACAGTGATAGAGCCACGCGGCAGCTTTTACTGTCGCACGGATGGGCCGGCTCAAACCGGGGTGGTACCACGACCTTTACCTCTGCGTTTCGCTCGATGAGTGCAGGTGGCCGGAGGCCCTTTTTACTGGAAAAGAGGCATTCCACCTTAGTCCTCACGGGTGACAACGCATCTGCATTTTGATTCGCAAACGAGGATAGATGTAGATGTCTATGAGCCACAGCTACCACTTACCATCAGGTGGACTGTGTGCTCGTTTGTTACCCTATCCTATCCTATCCTATACTATAGTATGTGCCATATCGATTGAGAAAAACGGACAATGACCTCAGATATGAGCCGAGTGTCAAAAGGCGTAACTTACAAAATCTCAATTTAGATGTGATAACAATATTTAAATATTGATATTATTCCCACTTCTAGGTCAGCACATATGTTTTGTTTTTTTGTTTCTTAAATAATATTGTCTGTGGTTCCTATAAACATAGTAAAATCTTACGGTACATCGCGAAAAATGTGTTATATTTTATATTTCAATTTATGGTAAGTAACGCAGCAATTCATTTAATAACAGTTTCATATTAAAAAAATATTTGAAGCAATATAATCACCATATTGAGCTTTTGCAAATTCATCCCTTTAAAATAAACAAAACGCGCGTTACGTCAGTTCGTTCTAAAAGAAACGTGACAATGGCAGCCAGAGATGCGTCACCTTTTTTGGGCCGGTCCGCCATTTTGTTTTCATTCGTGTTCGGATAGCGCTTGCGTGTGTACGTCTCGGGTAATTCATAGCATTCATTGCATTGTTTTAGTTGAGTTTTTACTGTTAAATTTGTTATATCGTTAAGTTTTTGTTTTTTGAATCTGTTATATTAGTTTTACTGTGACGGTCGTTACTAAATCGACATGAGTTCAGGAGAATTTGGTGAAGGACCCGGTCCTTCAACATCAAGTGGAAAGAGACGTCGCCGACCCATAATAAACGTAGCAGGTACGTACAAATAGGTACAAATGCGACGACGTAGCCTTTCTATTTCTTAAAGCGCTCTTTTTATGTGACCATGTGGTATTTATTTTCTAAAACAATATGTATTTATGTGATGTAGTACTATGGTAGTATATTTTTGTCATTTATTTACAGGCCCATCTTCTGGAGCACCTTTAACGTCACCAGTAAAAAAGAGAAAACCTACCACTTTGTCGGTCGGGGAACAAGAGATTATCATTAATGTATACAAATATGTCAAAAACACCTGGCCCGAAGACGTGTATCCTTCAAACGTTAATATGGTAGAAAAGGTTTCGGAGATCTCAGGAGTCAGCAAGAGCACTATATATCGCGTATTAAGCGTGTATAGAGATTCCCATAAAATACCAGAAAAGGGAATAATTAATAAAAGAAAAAAGTCTGTAATTGACAAGTTGGACGATTTTGATAAATCGGCTATAAGAGCGAAAGTGCATCAGTTCTTTCTTGCAGGAGAATTACCGACTTTAGACAAAATTTTGCTCAGTATAAATCAAGATGACCAGTTGCCAAACTTGAGCAAAACTTCCCTGCGACGTGTGTTGCGCCATTTAAAATTCAAATATATAAAGAGAAACAGAAAAAGTGGTCTAATAGATCGCCCAGAGATAGTTCTGTGGCGTACCAGATATTTGAGAGAAATACAAATATTAAGAAACGAGGGACGTAACATTTTTTACCTTGACGAAACATGGATTAACGCAGGTCATACTATGGGAAAGGTATGGGAAGACACCACAATTGAATCTTCTCGTCAATCACGGTTAGAAGGCTACTCTACTGGCGCGAAAGCCCCTTCGGGTAAAGGAAAGCGATTAATAGTTGTACACGTTGGCAATGAAAATGGCTTTTTGGAGGGATGTGATTGGGTATTTGAATCATCATCTACTGGTGACTACCATGAGAGTATGGACGCTCTCCATTTCGAGGACTGGTTTAGAAAAGTAATAGAAAAACTGCAAAGCGGCGATGTCATAGTTATGGATAACGCTAGTTACCACTCCAGACGTTTAGAAAAAACCCCAACAATGTCTTGGCGGAAACAAAATATGCAGGAATGGCTAGAATCTAAACAGATCGCATACGTGCCCTCGGACACAAAGACCCACTTAATGGAAAAAATAAAGGCAGTTAAAGATAACTATCGAAGTTACGTCACCGACGAGATGGCAAAAGAAAAAAGCATCACAGTGGTAAGGTTACCTCCTTATCACTGTGAGCTTAACCCCATTGAACTTGTGTGGGCAGATGTGAAAGGGTACGTTGCACGAAAAAATACAACTTTCAAGTTAAAAGATGTTAAAAATTTACTTAAAGATGGTTTAACTCAAATCACGCCAGATAAATGGAAAAACTGTGTTCAGCATGTCCTTAAGGTTGAACAAAAAATGCGTGGCATGGATGATAGAATTGACCAAACTGCAGATCGCTTTATAATTAATGTTACAGATAGTTCATCAAGTGAAGATACGAGTGATGATTGCACCGAATAAAAATAAAGTTCTTATATAATATTAAAAATAAAGTTTTATCTTTTGCATAAGTACGTACTTATTCGGTGTCGTTATCACTCGAATCTTTATATGTGTTATAAATTAATGTTTTTTGTTGTTAAATGAATAAAGTACTTTATAACAATAGATGATTTTTCTTCTACAGCGATCTTTCACATAACTTTTTAATAATAGTTAATAAATATATATTATATCAATCATTATAAAAAAATCATTATAAATAAAGAAAGTACTACATATAAAATGTGCCTATATATTGAAGGTTTGTAACCCCTGGTTAAACGACCGAAAGGTCATTGTCCGTTTTTCTCAATCGATTTGGCACATACTATATATGTAGTAGATTCTAAAATGTCTACTTATTAAATATAAGTTATATAATTAAAAATGTCATAATTTACAATGTCAATGTCATAATTAAAATTTAAATACATTCAATCATTAATTAAAGGTCAGATAAAATAGGGATACGCAGTGATACACAGCAATTACGTCCATCATATGTCAACATGCATATTATTATAATTTTGAAATTCCTTAACACTATAATAACATTTTTTTATTAGCCATGCACGTAACTTTTTGGTCATGAGAATCATACAGCCGTGCTTGAACTGCTTTGGAATTTTATTAAATATTTTTACACACATGCAGTAACAACCTTTCTGATAGACAGAAGTATTTGGTTTATAGTGTAAGACAAGCCGTTTATTATCTCTAGTGCTTCGTGAATATATATCATAAGCTGACTTAAATAACTTTGCATGTTGTTTGACAAATTTATATATTTCTAATATGTACATGCCAGCGACTGTTAATATACCCAGCTTAATGAATAGAGGCTTCATTTATCAAATGGAGCTTTACCGCATATAGCACGTATACATTTTTTTTGTGCGATGAGAACTTTATTTACTTCAGTGTTGTTGCCCCACAGAACCAGACCGTAATTAATATTAGACGCGTCGTAACCATAATAAGCAGACATAGTTACGCTAAGAGTCGTTATCTTAGTTAAACGCCTTAAGACGAAAGCAAACCTATTAATTTTATTACAAACTTTATCAATGTGGCCAGTGAAATTTAAGTTCTCGTTAAGAACTACACTCAAAAATGAACCCATGGTAGTCCTTTCAATAGTTATATTTTTGTACAACACATTAAGATTATTTACTGCTCGTCCTTTTATGTTAAAATTTATGAAATCGGTCTTATTCAGATTTACATTTAGATTAATTGTTTTAAGATATTGAACTATATTATTAATGTCATTTTCATAACTATTTAAATTGTCATTATAATTCGATTAAACAATAATGGAAATGTCATCAGCAAACATTATGCATTGATGTTTAGTCACTCTCGGTAAGTCATTTATATATAATAAAAATAATATATGACCTAGAACGCTACCCTGTGGTACTCCAAACTTATTTATTTTATAATTAGAACGATCAGATGTAGTTGTATTTCTCTCGCTTATCCTATTTATTTCTACACACTGGTGTCTAATTTCTAGATATGTTTTAAGCCAAGAGCGAGAAAGGCCTCTGATCCCATACTTTTTACATTGTGAACTACAATATCGAACGCCTTACACATATCGAAGAAAAGTACAGTAGTACGCTATTTATCATCAAGTCCAAGAATAACGTTATGTATTAGATTAAAGCACGCGAGAGTAGTTGATTTTCCCTTTGGAAGCCATTTTGCTCCGGTGTAATGAGTTTGAATTTTGTTAAATAGTCGAGCAGTCGTTTTTGCATGGCCTTTTCAAATACCTTGGATAACACTGGTATTAATGTAACTGGGCGATATTTACCGATTTCAGATTTATTCTGTTTTTTATGAATAGGTTTCACGATCGAGAATTTAAGTGCCTCAGGGAAGCATCCAGTTTCAAAGAATAAATTAATTAGGTATGTTAATACCTGGGCTAGTTCGTTTTTACAGAATTTTAAGACTTGCTGAGATTTCATCATATCCACATGAGTTAGAATTGTTCAATGATTGTATAATACGAGTAGTTTCTATTGAATGAGGGCATCCACGACTTTTTCTGCCACCAGGGCGGCGCCACTTTATAGTGAGGTAAAATATTTGACAGATTTCATAGCGGGGACAATAATTTCATAGGAAAATGTAATTTTTAACGATTCTTTCTGTATTATTAGTTATATTTTATATTAATTACATTACAAATGAATAAACCAAACTATAAATATAACTAGAAGCCGATTTTTTTAAAAAAGAGTTCTAAAGTGCATAAAATTAAAAATCAAACCACTGACGCATTGTGTTGTGTATTAATATAATACTCTAGATAATGATAAACTATAATTTAAAATTAATTTCTCAATTAACTGACACTGTGTAACAAAAAATTTTACCTCAGTCGCTACTAGCGACATCTGGTGAGTGGAAGATTATTAGCCCTCATTCACCGCTTCAAGAAAAATTGACTTTGATATCTCTCTATATAGCTTCACATGACAGAAATTAAAATGTTTTGCAGCTTTTCGTACACTGGTTTTATTTTCGAAGACTTCAACAGAAGCCAATTCGTACACATCATGGCTTTGGGAAGCACGTTCAGTTTTTCTTTTATAGTGTCTCTTTCTGAAATAGATAAAATCGATTAAGTTGAACAAAAAGGTATCAAAAACATGAAAAGAAGAAATTTATGTATGTCCTACGTAATTTCATAGAAATAATAAATCAATAAGGTAATTAATAGAATCAGGCGTTACTTTGCTGAAAATCCGTTATATTAAAGTTGGTAAAAATTACCTTGCGTACATCTGCTCGATAAAATAAAATACATAATGTGTCTTACTTAGTTTGAAGAGCACCTCTCGCCCTCCCTCAATTGCGTGCACAATCCGCGTCACCACTAATCCCAGCACCACTACTCCCAACACCACTACACTAAGAAAGACACACCACTGATGACAATACGACACATGTTTCGTCTCTACACGAGGCATCATCAGGTGATAGAAAGTACAGATAATCTTACAGCTAAACAGAAGTTCAATCAAACAAGGTTTCTTAAGACTAGGTTCTTAAGGTACCTTTTTCTTCCTCATACAACTTATCTGTGGAATTGTTTATCACTGGCGATTTTTCAGGACCGATACTACTTAGGGATCTTCAAGAAAAGAGCTTACACCTTTCTAAAAGGCCGGCAACGCACCTGCAATTCCCCTGGTGTTGCGGCTGTTCATGGGCGGCGGTAGCAACTTAGCTATTGAGTTAGCCGTATGCTCGTTTGCCCTCGATTCTATAAAAAAAAACTAGGTAACGGTTTCGTCCAAACTAACGCTTACGAATTTATTTCTCTTTCAGAATTTATTACGTGATGTGGAATTTACTTCTCAACTTCTATCTGAGCCACTGGGAGAAGTACAACACTGGTGTTCTCTTTCTGCCTTGGGGATACGATTTTAGCATGTGGGTAAGTGAGATTGTCTTGTGTTACATAATTTATAACATACCTTTATAGGTTGCATTGTATTGAATTCTTACCACAGCTTTGCTATAGTCTTTATTACAAACAAAAAGTATAGGATCAAAAGGCGAACTAAATGCTAAAAGCATTCTCTACCAGTAACGCTACGAAGACGGGTACAAAGAACAAAAAAATCTTTGGGAGCATCCCGGTTATAAAAATATTGGGGTTAGGGGTGCATTAATTACTAGAACAAATGCAACCTTCTCCTGACAAGGGAAATTTATAATGATTTCTTATATTTACGCGAACACTACACATTGAATAATCCGAAATAATCCGATCTAGTAAGTTCATTCTGCGTAGATCGGACCAAAGTTAATAATTAAAAAAGCTAAAGGTACTCCGGGTTAACTATGACATCGGGTAGTCAATCACCTCAGTCCCCCGTGACCACGGGTGCTGTAAAGCACCCAAAACGTCGGGAATAAGTAAAAATAAGATAAATAAGTTAATTAAACGTGAAAAAATCAGTAAAAGTAGTTTTATTCAAAGGGAAATTTACACAATTTTTATGTGAGTTTGCAAAGTGTACCAACCATGTTAAGACACCGTAAACACATCGAAAACCGTTGAAGCGGGCTATCGCCGGACTGTCCCGAGTGAGTGCATAATTTCTATAAAAACTTTAAAAACGCCTTTATAAGGTCTAAAATTGCGTAGCGCCCGCGATGATTAACACCGCTTGGAAATTGTCAGAATCTTAAAATATTTAAAAAAAATATCGATTTAAGTAATCAAATTAATGAGCAAGTAAATTACAAATATTGATGTTATGAATGTATTTGAGTGATTCCCAAGCATATAGATTAAGTAATTTCGTTGTAATTTCAACTATAGTGATTTTTAGAGGTGTTTTCGCAAATAATTATGATCGAGTCAAAATTATACAATCGTGTTTTTGAACAAGCAAATTCAAGATAAAGACATAAATTTCCCTATATCAAAATTCCAGTTTCGTTAGTCGTGTCATAGTTCTATAAGTACTATTCGGTGAAAGGAAGTACATTTTCTCACGGTGTCGCCTTGAGTATTTCTACTGTACGTAGAAATTACACAAAATGTAATTCATGCAATTATTAAGAACAATCAGAGGGACTATTATTTTTATACTGCACTCATTCATGAAAAAAAAACACATTATTAAAATCACGAGGAGAGAACTAACTTTTATTATATAAAAAATCGATAAATATATCGATATTGTCGTTGGATAATTACAGCACTATTATAATTCACATATTTATTATGTTGTCATTACAATTAAGTGAGCCGCATGCTCGTTTGTCCCCTCTTCAATAAAAAAAAAACTCACCTCCGTAGTGAAACACTAAGGAACCCTTATAGTTTCGCCATATCCGTCCGTCCGTCCGACCGCGGTTTTACTAAGAAATCCTGGATCATAGTAAAAACGAAATAGAAAGCTATCTTCTAAAGCCGCGTCTCCACCAAAGTTTTGTTACCAACTGTTGTGTTGGCAACAAAACTTGAAACAATGTCGGGAACCGTGTTTCAATTTTCGACGGCAACATCAAAGGAATACGCTTGTTGCAAACATTTGTTCCCTCGGTGGAGACGCTTGTTGGAAACAGTTGGAAACATAAATGTTGTCAACATTTTTGGTGAATACGCGGGTTAAGAAATGTACCGAACGCCGCTAATATCTGTGCGTGCCTAGCACGTGCCAGTCGGACTCGTACTCACGAGCCACAGCACGCACACAACGACACTTGCTAAGTCGGGAAGATCGTGCTGAGTCGGGGACGCCCACCGTCTGCAATCACCTTTGTTTGAACATAGTAAAACCAGAATTTTGTTTTTACTATGGTTCGAGTTTCGTGATATTTCGCGTGCCGTACCTATTTAAACTGTGCTTATGCTTTACAAATATGTCGATAGCACATGAAACATATTGTCCAGTCTTTGAATACCTCAACAACAGTTGCTCAAATCCAGAATTATTAATTAAAGATCAAATTAATTTTAAACATTAAATCTGAGCTGACACTAAATGCACAGTGTTAATTTACTCGTATTTTAGTTATTTGGCATTTGTTGTTACGTAAAGTTCGAATTTTTATTTTGACAAACATTGATTCTTTGAGAGGAATCTAAATAAATGATTAACAAATATGATGCATAGGCACGAATCCGTATGTATTATGTTTGTAATATTATAACTACTTATAAAACTAAATGAGACTTAACTGTTATACTCCGGCCGCTGAGTTATTACCGATTTGACACATGACGAATTGACAATACTAGTGAAGTGACTGAACCAGTAACCCTAATATCATTTGGGAACAGTTTGTTTTTAAATATTCTAGTATAGTGTGTAATTAAATAAAATCAAAACAATAATAGTTAAAGACACAGGTTCTTTATTAGGTGGAGTATCCTTGATGGGCGTAGATAATTGGTCGAGGACATATCAAAATAAAACAAATTTGTAAACACTGTTACACATTTTAATGAATAGAGTAGGTACAAGATATTTTAATAAATGACTACCTATCATTTATTAAAACAATTATTCAGACTCTGAACCAGATTCGGCAGAGCTGTCATCGCTATCAGTCACTTGTATGACAATTTCATTGTCTATAATGGTGTCCACTCTTATATCGCGTTCATAATCTTCTGTTATTAGTTTTCGAGTCTTTTCGACGACCTTGACCCAATCTTCTTTCGTTATTTTGCTGCAAGCATCTTTTAATAGACCCATCATTTTATTAGTACTGAATGGCGGAGTCGTATTATTACGAGCTGCGTAACCTGTAATGTAAACATTAAATAACGTTAATTTATTACATTAAATAAACGAAATGTTACACAATTACCTACATGTAAGGGACATGAGATATTTATTTCTTAGTTATGTATCTTTTTACATATATGCTGAATATTGGATGTTATAATAGTACAAATTATTCATATTCATAACTTATGCGATAAAAAACAATACCTTTGATTTGTGCCCATATTAGCTCAATGGCATTGTACTGGCAGTGATAAGGCGGAATTCGAAGTACCCGATGTCCATGTGCTAGAGCTATCTCATCTACTTCATAACGGACTCTTACTTACTTACTTACTTACTTATCGTCACGCACAATCCCTGACGGGGTAGTCAGAGAGAACAGATCGCCAAGTGTCACGATCCTTACATACCTCTTTCGCTTCTTTCAGATTCATTATCTTCTTCATACATGCACGTCTAGGTATCCGAGTACTCTTGACCCTCCCCTCTTCGAGCAATTTGCTCACATGGTCTTCGAAAGTTAGTCTCGGTCTACCTCGACACCTTTTAATATTAACTTTCGCGCTATATATTTTCTTCACCATTCGGTCTTCACTCATTCGCTCAACGTGCCCAAACCATCGAAGCACGCCCTTATCAATTTTTGTGATAAGGTCATCTTTCAAACCTGCCATATTGCGAATCTCTTCGTTTCGCTTCCGGTCGGCCATGGTAACGCCGCACATTTTACGAAGAGATCGCATCTCCACTGCATTCAACTTGCTTTTATGCTTCTTCTGGCATACCCAGGTTTCGCTGCCATATAACAAAGTCGGTACCAACACTGCGTTATGTATTGCAAGGCGTGCACTCTTCACTACGCCTTGCCTTTTGACTAACGCAGTCAGGGCACCATTGACTTTGTTCCCGGCAGCGACACGCCTGTCCACATCTAAATCACATCTTCCATCCCGGCTAAAAGCACTCCCCAAGTATACAATTTCATTTACCTGTTCTAGACATTCCTGATTTACCCATATTTCACACTTCGTTCTCTCTTCGTCCCTTTCAAATACCAGAACCTTAGTTTTATTAGCATTCAAGCGGAGACCTTTAATTTCACATTCCTCTTTCATACACGTGACTAATGCCTGCAGTTCTGCCTCTGATGGTGCAATGAGCACTGCATCATCAGCATACAGCAGACAATTTACTTTAATGTCACCCAATTTCACACCCAAACAGCTATCTTTCAGCTTCTGTAAACAGCTGTCGAGATACAGTATGAACAGCCAGGAAGACATGACACAACCCTGTTTTACGCCCGTTTGGACGCCAAACATGGGTGACAGGTCATGCCCTACCCGCACACAGGCTTTACAGTCACAGTAAAGTGACTGCACAGCCCTTAGCAATCGACCATCCACACCATACCCCGGCAACAGTTCCCACATTTTCTTCCTTACAACCTTATCAAATGCTTTCTCAAGATCCACAAAAGCACAGAAAATCCTCTGGTTAGCAGCCAGAAGCTTTTCCGTGATCATGCGGAGAGAAAACATTTGATCCGTGCATCCTCTTTCAGGTCTAAATCCGCATTGTGCCTCCCATAGAAATCTTTCCGATTTCTCTTGCATCCTACGTGTCAAAACCTTCGAGTAAACTTTACTTGCTAAGCTGGCCAAGCTGATCGCCCGATAGCACCCGCAGTCAAAATGTGAACCTTTACCTTTATATAAAGGCACAATGACTGCGGATCGCCAATCATCCGGGACATCCCCCGTCCGCCAGCACAAATTGCACAGCAGATGAAAGCTGTCCCAGACGCGAGGCCCACCATACTTGACCATTTCAGCAGTAACTCTGTCTAGTCCCGCAGCCTTACCACATTTCAAACTTCGAATCGCACGTTCAATCTCTTTCATACTGATGACCTCAGTGTCATCGAGGTCCGGGTCTGGCGTACCAGTCTCGGCGTCATCCCCGGATCCCTCACTAAGATCATCACACGCATACATTTCTCTATAAAATTCGCTCCATCACTGCATGACGTCCGATTTGTCTGAGAGGACGTCATTAGTTCTCGAAAGCACTTTGTTCATTCTTAAGGCCGTCGCACCACTTCGGGTCCTTCCAACCTCTTTCCAGAAGAGTTTGGAGTTCTCCTTAAAGTTGTGCGACAACCTTTCGTCCGCTTCCATTCTACACCTTTCACGCACTTCCTCAATCAATGCTTTCGTGTGAACTTTTTGCAGCTTATATCTTTCTTCCATCTTCTCTCTCATATCCTTATCATTACTAGAGGCCAAGTAGTCTAACCATGCTTTCTTCTTCTTCTTTACAGCTTCTTTCACTTCATCATTCCACCATGCATCTCTTCTTTTACTACTGCCTCTTTTAATCGTTCCACACACTTCTTCCGCTGCACTTACCATTCCATCCCTAAGGTTCTGCCATGTTCTTTCCACACATTCATTTCTGCCATCGATGGTGTCAAGCTTTTCGGCTACCCTCGCATGATATTTGTCCCTAGTATCCGCTTCCTGAAGCTTCCAGCTTCGGATGCGACGGACCGACTGTGGTTCTGTTACTGCCGTCCGGTAGCGCCAACCCGCGAACAGACCCCTAAATCTAGTAATCACTAGATAGTGATCCGTTCCCAGGTCAGCACCCCTGAACACTCGCGTATCCATCACCTGTTTTCGCAGTCGGTCATCCACCAGGAACAAATCGATCATACTTCTCTCATTCTTTCTTTCTCTAGTATACATATGGATTTTCTTGTGATTAAACATAGTGTTTGTCACAAGAAGACCCTTTTCCTTGCATACCGCCAGTATAAGCTTGCCAGCATCATTAACCCTTTTATCCCCAAAATTTCCAAGCACCGACTCGTACCCTGGTCGAGCGGTACCAACCCATCCATTCAAATCACCACATACAACAATTCTTTCGTTTCCCCTAGCCAAATCTAGAACTTCTCTTACATTCTCCCAAAACTCCTCCAGCTCAGCCCTGGACGACGAAGCTACCGGCGCATAAACAGCCAAAAGGAATAACTTCGTCAGTCCCAATTTAAAGCGAACCCAGAGAAGTCTTGAGTTCACAACCTTATATTCAGTCATAACATCGACCAACCGAGACGACAGCAGCACCCCCACTCCCTGGCGGGCGCTCTCGCTCTCCGGGACTCCGGACCATAGAGCTAACGCCCCGCCAGGGAGCTCTTCAGTACCACTGCCCTTCCGTTTGGTCTCCGACATACACACGACATCTAATTCTCTTTCTTTCATTATTTCGATCAACTCATTCGTCTTATCTCTCATGCCTCCTCTAACATTCCACGTGCCAACTCTGCACTCTGTCCTCCACCTTCCGCCGTGTCGGGCTGTGCGTGACGGGTGGCGGTCCCCATCGCCGCTTTGCGCGCTGCATTCCACACCAACGGGGACGAGCTGGTGTGCGTCGCCTTGGGGGGACGCCCTAACCCTCGTTGGCATGGGTGCGCAGCTAAGTAGAATTGCAGCCCTGAAAAGGGCTGGCAGGGGTCGCGACGAGCACGCTTCTACAGTGACCCCCATAACCATAACGCGAAAATAAAACATCAAGAGTCCATAACGGACTCTTGATGTTTTATTTTCGCGTACCAACTTTACTAAGTCAGACTTTAGCATTTCGGCAGTAGTTTCAATTCCATTTTGGTGTAGCCATGCTACGAGATCAGCTTTCTTGTCGGCCTGAGTAGGCGCTTTATTTCACTTGTTTCGAGTGATATGAAGCGTTGTCCATTATTATCTCGCTCTGGCAGGCTGGGTAATAATTGATTTTCGAACCAATTCGTAAAAGTGTCTGTATCCATCTCCTTGTGGTAATCGGAAGTACTTTTTGACGCGAAAGCCAGCAGTCCATTTTCAAAGAAATCACTTCCAGCAGAACCGGCGTGACAAATTATCAGTCGCGATCCTTTTCCAATTAGAACCTTTGAGATTGATGCTTTTGTTTCGTCAGTCCAAGAGCGTGACACAGTGTGGTTCGCATTTAACCATGTTTCGTCAACAAAAACGACGTTGTCCCAAGACTCGATTTTTCTGGCTTCTCTTAAAAACTCGCTCCTTTTAATAATTAATTGATTTAATAATTATTAAATCAAATCTTTCCATTAATATTTTCCTTTTATTCGTTTTTTTATATTCAAACCCAATTTCGTGCAATAGTTTTGACAACGCCGTTTTACCGCCTTTAAACAAGCCAGCTTCTTTTAAAGAGACCAAAAGCAAACGTCTAGTTGGAAACTCGTTCCTAGTATAATAACCATATATGTGGTTTCTTATTGCATCTGCATCAAAAACATCAACACCTGTCACGGGCTTTTGTCTTCGTTTTTTCTTAGGAGTGCGTAAAACATTATCTTCACTTCCAGAAGCACCAAATTTTTCTTTATTTATATTATATAGTGTTTTTGCACCAATTCCAAGAGCTTGTGAAACCCGATCTTTCACTTGAGTGACAGGAATCAAAGGGCCGCCATTTTGTGACTCACGCTCAAAGTAATCCTGTAGCTTTAGTACAAGCTCACGACATTGACTATTCAATTTTTCCCTCGTTTCGGCATTTTCAACAAAATTACCAAACACAAACAAAATTAGTCCAATAAAGCGCAACGATAAACAGGAGAAAGCCGAGTCAAAAAACAACGGTTACACAAGAGAACGTAGTCTGTGCACACGAGAGTACGGAAGACGACTAAACAGATTAAAATAGCGGTGGTAAGGGTGTTGCCAGAATAGTATCGCCAATTACTTAAAAAAATACACCTATAACATTGCTTAATTGAGGGAGAAAATTATATTTACTAAATGTTGTTTTATATATTATGAATGTTAAAAATTATACATAATCATTTTAATTGTATTTATTTTTAAATCATAGGAAACAGTATTTCTGTCTTTGGATCACACATAAATCTTAAAAATCATAGAGATACTGGCAACACAGTGCAATTAGGAGACGCAAAAAAATGGTAGCATTATAGTCTAGTTGCTCGAAGGAATAAGTAAAATAAAAATATCCAAATAAAATAAATATCATATCTATTCCAATGAATTCGGACCGAATACTATCAAGCACATCACTATGAAAACTAGACGCACGATGTAACTTTGTACAAGCGCGCCAAAGAACAAAAAATAAATGTTTTCATATTATTTACAAACTATTTTAAGTTTTGAAACAGAGTTTATTGGAAAATTACTTGATTCTGACATTTTGACATAAAGTTTTATATTAAAGAGGTATTCTAAATCATTCGGCAAATGTGTCGCTCGTGCAAGGTTATATCGATTAATTTAAGAATAATCTGTCAAATCGGTAATAACTCAGCGGCCGTACTATAAACAAAAAGACAGTGACAGCCCTGCAACAGTAGGCATTTAAGTATAGCGTGGGCGGGACTTATCCTACTATTCTGGTTTTACTATGCCTAGGCGTTACAAATCTGTAATTTGGCATAGTTATAGTTATCATGCCTACAATACTATGAAATAAAATCTTGAACAACATTTTTATTTTGGGTACCCATACGGGTAAAGGGAGGATGATTTTTTTCCATTGTGTGGGATGAAAAAAATACTGTGGGTATGTAACAAAATTTTTTCGATTCGTTGTCCGTTTGCGAAATATTTAGCTCTAAAGTGATATTTTTATTAGTTACTAGCTGCTCCCCGCGACTTCGCCCGCGTGGGATTTATTACGGTTGGATCTCATGCGTTTTCATTTTCTTTCACGGAACCCTAATTATTTTTCTAAAATAAAAGTAGCCTAGGTAAGTTACTCTTTATAACATCAGCTATCTGCCAGTGAAAGTCCCGTCAAAATCGGTCCAGTCGTTTCGGAGATTACCCAGAACAAAAAGACAGACAGACAAAAATTTTAAAAATTGTAATAAGTACCGTATATATTTTCATTATGCATTTAGTAAAAAGCTATTATTTTGGCATCACAAACAGACACTTCAATTTCATTTATTTGTATAGATGTGTCCAGCCCCTGTTTTCGGAAAAGTGAAAAGCAAAGTAAAAGTAAAAAAATAATATGAAAACTATATATAGACAGGTAAAAAAACATCCTCCTTTTACGCTTCCAGGTAAAGCGTACCTGTATGGGAGGTACCCAAAATAAAAATGTTTTTCGTAATTTTATTGCACAGTTTTGTATGCATGATTAATATCTATACCTACGCCAAATTACAAATTTGTGGCACCTTGGATTTCTGAGTAAAAATGCGGAAGGACGGACGGACGGACATAGCGAAACTATAAGGGTTCCATGTTGCTTAACTACGGAATCCTAAAAATAATCTTTTGATATTGGTAGGATAGTTTGGTATCCTTTTTATTTTTACGTTACTGATTTGTTACCCTCTGCCGCTGATTACTCTTTGTTGTCAGAAAGTTGCTGCTGCGTATCTTCTAGTTTGTTTCCATAGAGTAGTGGATTTTCTTAACGTCGCCATTACGCGGTTAGCATGTAACATAATATAGTAATATTGTATTGTTGCAGGCTTCAACGTTCCTCTTCCTTTGGACAGGGGTACATGGCACGGGGTATTTCAAGCGGTATATATTTGGTAGCTACACGCTCGCGAACGGATTTGAATGGCTGATCTACGCGACGGGCGTTTTCACCAATCTACCAGTGGCCTTATACAATACTTACTTGTGAGTTATTGTTCAAGACTATATAACCTTGTAGAAGCGGTGTAAGAATACCCCTACCCAATATGGTCCCGTGGGTATCGTAAGAGGCGGCAGAGTAAACAAACCAGGAGGTGGTCTATACCTGGTAGAGCCATGCTGCAGCTATATTACTGGTATAGTTGTAGCACGAATGGGTCGGCTCGACCGGGGAAGGACCACGCTCTCACAGAATACCAGCGTAAAATAGCAGCTTAATGCTGCTGTGTTTACGTATGGTGAGTGTAGGGAGCCGGAGACCCTTTTTACTAGAATCGAGACATTCTGTTTCAGTCCTTTTTTCATTTTTTATATTCTTACACCGTCACTACACGTTGAGCAATTTTATTTATGTATTTGTATAATAATTCAGAAAAACTAACTTTAAATCTAACAGACCTATCGTTCATTCGCAGATCGTACAAGTTGAGGACCGGTAAAATGCGTTCGTTTAGTGAAGCAGTACGACCACTGTGGTCTATCTTGACAGTGTTCTTAGTAACAACCTTTTGGGTTCACAAGTCTACACTACTGCCTGATTATGATCTCCGAGCTGTTTTCCTTCTCATCGGAACTATCTTCAGTAATGTTGCTGTAAGTTATTTATTCATTTTTTTGTGTCACTTACGTCCCACTGTTGAGAACAGGCCTTCTTATTAATGGTTTTAGGGCAAGGAAGGATATGTCCATGAATATTTTTAATTTCTCTGCCATGAACATATCCTCAGGATGATTCCCTTTACAGTCAAACAGTACTTCAAATTGCAATTAATTATTTTTGGTGCTAGCGGGTATAGAACTCTGTTTACTACAGTACCAAAATATTTTATTCCCCTGAGCTGCCATTTAAATGTGGGCATCCACGACTTAAAGAATAATAATTCACACCAAATAAGCATTTCGAATTCTCTGTAATCTGAGAAATTAAAAGAGACCTTAGATTAACTGAGATGAGACGATTATAGGATACTTTTTTACCAGTAATATTCTGACAGTGTCGACTGATAGTGAGCCAAATGAGCAACCAGCGCTGTGAGGCGGTCAACTGGCTGACCTGGCCGTTGTCTATGGCCGCACTGTTGTCTCTAGTCGCGCCAAGCTACGAGTTGCCAGCTTTCTACGCGCTTACTATATTCAGTGTTGCAGCCCATGTGCATTACGGTGCTTGTGTTGTAAGTATTCTTAAACAATTTCTATACTATTATTATGGCGTGATCGCGGAGCAGGAATAATTTCAAATTATTGCAATTCATACAAATGTGAACTTTAATAACTTGAGAATAAACTCGGTTTTCCTGTAAATACTGTTTGTTCAAAAGGTCCTAAAACTATCTTAGTTGCAATAGAAATAAAACTTTTTTTATGATGGGAATTAAGTTTAGAAATGCAAACCAATAAAAAAATGCCTGCTCCGCGACCGTGCTTTATCATTAATTAATTCATTCATTTTTTTATAACCTATTAGTTACACATGCCTCACCCATAAATTGCTACATAGGAGGTATATTTGCCATAGTTGCCACGCTTGGCAGGCATGTTGGCAATCGTAATTATTCATTATTTTACGCAGCAGTTGGAATTTCAGGTGGGTGTCTAACACCCACCTGAAATTCCAACTGCTGATTATGAGGTCCCGGGTTCAAAACAGAATCATTTATTGAGTGTTTCTGTCAAGAAATTCTCAGTAGGAGTTCGGAGTAGGAGTAGGGGTCAGGAATTTAGCGGTGTTTCACCCTCGTGCTTCGGAAAGCACGTAAAGCCGTTAGTCCTGCGCCTGATCTCTGTCCGGTCGTGTAGGATAGTCGTCCCATCGGACTCCGAGAGTGCTAGTCTTCGTTGAGAATGGCTGTCGTAACCAAAATTCGGTTTGGAGGACATTATTGTTATTATTTGTGTAAAGCCACAAAATGTTCGTAGCATGTACTTAAGTCGCCTCTTACGAGATTAAATGGAATGGTGGTTTCTCTGAAATTGTCACCCGTAGGTATTCTTCCTGGCCTGTGGAGATGACTACATTTGGCTTTCAACAGCTTATACAGCCATAAACAATAAGGGAATTTGAAGAAGTTACTCCGTTATCTTTCAAAGGTCATAATTACCTATCTCTTCAACTGTTAGCCGTCGTCCACAGTGCGAGCCTAGAGCGGTTGCGACGACGGGCGCGAATTATCAAACATATGAAACCGCCGTTTGCGTCCATAGTGTAGTGACTAAGGCGGACGCCTAGCGCGACGGGCATAAGCGATATAGCGCGCGTAGTTTTCAAACGTTCATATCCGCGCGTTTTGTCCACACTACGGGCCTAGTAAGCAAGCGATCCAATGCGCGGGTGCGGCGATATCAAACCAGTTCAGTCTTATCGCTCGGCGTAAACGCGTCTTTATTTTTTTTTTGTTAAAAAATTTGTATCTTCTCTAGTGATTTAGGTGATATTTTACACAGGACGTAATCAAATGTTGACACGGACATTCGAGTATACTCAAAGAATTTTCTAGGATACTATCTCAATTCTTCATACAAATTAAGAAATTCACCATTTATTTGTCGGTTTATATTTATTTCGTTTCGTTCGTTCTCTAATGTTCAAAATCTCCCATCTCAGGATCGGACTGTCTAGTAGAAATACTAAATCCTTGTCCATGGTTTACAATACCTTTAATACGTCTAAGCACACCAACAGCTCGCTCCAGCTCGCTCGTCACTGTGGCCACGGCACACGCCCGCCGTCGCGCCCGCAATAGGCTCAAGTCGCCGCGCATTCACTGTGGACGCACACTTACAGATAATTTGATAGGCCTATCTAAAGATCGCTTCGTCTAATATGAAAATATGAAACAAAATAAAACCTTATTTTATCACGTTTTATAGAGTTCTGTACCCAAAGGGTAACCAATAGCGCCCTATTACTAAGCCTCCGCTGTCCGTCCCTCCATCCGTCCGTCCGTCTGTCTGTCAGTGGGCTGTGTCTCATAATCGGTAATAGTTAGACCGTTGAAATTTTCACAGAATGTGTATTTCTGTTGCAGCTATAATAACAAATAATACATATAAATGAAAAATTATAAGACGTTCCCCTACTAGAAACGTGTTTTGCGATGGTACGGAACCCTTCATGCGCGAGTCCGACTCGCACTTGGCCGGTTATTTTTAACTCGCTTTAGTGTTTGTTTGTTAAGGTTGAATTTAGTAATTTACTCTAAATTTTGAACATAGCTCATAATCGCATGACAATGTAAGAATATGACAAAAAAATATGCTTTTAGTCCGTTTTAAAAATGTGGTATATTATTTTTTTTGATACATAAACCTATTTTCAATTCTTTTACAGGTACAACAAATGTGCAATCACTTCAGAATAAACTGTTTCCATATAAAACAACGTTCAGATTGACTCTTAGATGACAGTGCGTGCTAGATAACATAACATAACATTTTAATACCACCGTGGAAAATAACATAAACATTTGCAAAGTGTGATAGTAAACTGCATGCTGCCATGAGTGGACATAGCATGCATTATACATTTCTAAATAAATACTGTTCATTATATTGTCCACTACTAATGGAAGTACAGACTTCATAGACTATTTTTGGCATACAATATAACAAAATTTTCACCTAAGTAATAATTGGTAGATGACCCAGTATTAATTCATATATGGATACCTCCAAAAAAATCAGCTATTGCAGTTTATATTTGAAAGCTGTCATCACAAATAACTATATTTATTATATAATAATTTGAATTCACGGTGTCAACAACATATAACATGTACGCGCTAAAATATATCTTATTTCTTACGTGTTAGGTTTGTCAATTGAAGTGAATGGAAATGGAAGGGTATTCTGGTTAAAAACAAAATTATTATCTATTATTTTAGTAAGGGGTTTTTAAATTTTTTGAAAGCAAACGCGTACGAATCAATAAGAAGCTACTTAAAGAAAAAAAATTAATATATCTGTTATTTAGTATATTTTAAACTTTAAAATTTAGCCATTACAGACTAAGAAAAATTTACAAAAAAGAGAGTCCCCCAAACATATCATTTCACCTTCTCTATAATACTCTCTGTTACCATACATTTGTATACTCACCTTATCATTCGTATTTATTACATTGTGTCAAACTCGTATCTTGTTCCTTATTTCATTTATGCGCTAATACATGATTATTGTGTTGTTCCTTTCCTAATGTTATGTTATGTATAAGGATCATGTACATAACAATTTTTTTAAACATACATTTTTAAATGTTAAGAAGCTAAGTTAAATATAAAATTATATGTCACCGAACAAATAATCTTATTGAGATATTTCATTTTGACGTATTGCAGCTATCTTAATTAAAAAAATGTTACATAATCATATTACTGTATTTGAAATTTCAAACAGTTTTTCATAATTTTATTATATTAAAGTCATCGAACAAATTTATATGTACATGATATTCCTTTTAAGGATTTATAGCACGCATTGTCTTACATATTTATTTATTTTATGTTGTTTTAATAAATAAATATTTAAAAACTACATGTTTGTACCGAGGTGCACGCTTTGACGATGGTTGTGCTTTATAAAATGTATAGTTATTAAGTAGTATTTCTAACATTTACACGCCAGAGATGGTAAACATTTATTAAAACTGCACGCTTTTGTGTAAGTTCTAAGAGGAGTGATTCCTAGTACTAATATAAGATATGGCAATTTTTACAATTAAAAACGTAAGCATTAGCTGAGAACGTGTGAAAGTTGCGAAAGCGTGTGCCTTGATCGTTACGATTTTTTTTATTTAGTTTTAAGTGTAAATCATTTTTAGTCCGGCCCTGTAAATCAGTCTTTGTTTTTTTTATTATACCTTATTTTTAATATTAATCGATGTAATATAAAAAAATATATCTAAATGTTTTACTGCACGCTATTATAAAAATGTGTAATATGTATCTATAATTATTTTCATATCACCAAAAATCAATGTTCTAAAGTTTTTTTTGGTTTTTTTTGTAATATAAAGCCTTATTTACAATATGGCTGCTGTGTTTGTGTAAGCTTTGTTAGTGATATGTATTTAGATTAAGATACCAAATGAATTTATATCAAATTAGTAAGACATTTCGGTCTGAGAGAAAGTAAAAATAGTTTCTAGTGTTTAACCGGTACCGTAAATCCCACCTCACACTCTGCAGTTATATTGAGTATATTTGTTTGCGCCTTATAGTGATTGGTGAAAATTGGAGAAAAGTATAACATGGAAAAGCAAGCCGTATGGTTAAAACAGTTATTAAAAAACCCCGACTACGTAAAACTGTATGTGTGTACTGAAAAGGGAAAAATTCAAACATATCCCCTATGTCACTTCTACCATTAAGATGAATCTAACAACATCGCATTTGTATGGAGGGTAGAAGTAACAATCCATACCCATATGTTAAAATCCATCAGAGCCGTAGAGTCCTCCCCTATAAGGCCAAAGTTGCCATGCTTGCTTGGGTTGGTAACCGCAGTTTTTTAAGATTTTGATTTGTAATCAGGAACATGCTACTGAGAATCTACTGTTTCAATTTTCTTACGTCGCCTCTTACGACACCTACTGGATGATAATATCATAGCCCATATTATAGGGTACACATACGCTATGACATGGGGTAAACTGTACCACACGGTATAGGTATATACGATTGTATATTTACGCTTATTTCAGTGATTTAAAATAGGTTAAAAACTTGGCATTTCCATACTTTTTTTAAATAGTTTTACTAACTCTCAGCTTATTTGTTAGCCATATAATATAGAGGCAAAATAATGTTTTAAACATTATTATTTTTACTATTTTATATTTTATTAACTACACGTTAACTTTAACAAATTAAATATATTTTAATGTGACATCTCTGTAAATCAATGTTTGTGATGTTTATATCAAGAACTTAATATATTACTTTTAAGTCATCCGATGATATTATAAAGGGTTATTTTTCAAAGAGGAGCCAAATTTTATACTTAAATTCAAACATATATCAACGATATAACATTATTGCAGTTTTTGAAAATACGAGTAAATAATCTACTTATTTTGAAATTATCCCGAATCGAATGTGATTTATAGACAACAACTACGCGTACGCGCGCTCCTCTGTGTGCGATTCAATTCACAACATTTTTGTCGACCGATCGGCCCTTGCGAATGTGTGCGTGCGTAGTAAAATAGTAGGCGTTAGATACTTACGAATAACAATCAGTTAAAACAATGCATTACCACGCATTCTGAATTTAAAAGATAAAAAGGACAGAATGTTTGTGATATTTTTAACTAATTTTTCTTCGTTATTGTTACTTTTATATTACTTATTCTTAATCTTCTCAGCGAATTTGACCGTATTAATCAAAATAATTCTGTATACTATAAATATGTTATAAGCTCACAAAATTACCGAAAAAAAAGTGTGACGGCATACATTCACATACATTTCGTTCATGTTACATTTCACTAATTTGCCGAATGATGTAAAAGCGATGGCGTGATTAAAATAATAAGAAGAAAGAGGATAACTAGTGTTTGTCACTTACACGTAAGTGTTAACAAACGTTACCCGAACGTTATCCGGCCCACCAATCACCGCACGTTCAAATTTATTTGCCCTCTTTCTTTGTTTTCTAACCTCCACATATTAAAATAATTAGGAAAATGATAGCAATTTACCAATAAATCAAAGTTTGATATAAGATTCCTTGTGTTTTTTTTTTATTTAAAATCATAATTGGTACACACTTTAAATACACAATGGCAATTTTTATATAAAATTATACAGCGTTTTTCTCGACGCCCTGCGTGACGCGGACTAAATACAAAACGTCCCAAATAGGACGTTTTCGAGTCTCCACTACGCGTGCACTACCTACATTTCTGCTTCTTTTTGTATATAAGGTAATGGATTTTACAATTTTTTACCGAAAAAGAATATAACACTGGTCCTTTCCAGTACAAATTTCAACCTGATAATTTTAAGTCAAATTGTTTTTAATAATACATTTATCAAGATAAAAGATTATAATACTCAACCGTAAACATTATAAGTACATCGAATTTTAGAAAGAGACTATCGGCTACTATCGTCTTTGTAGTGTCGTCTCTGTCGCACGAAGTACCAAGTTCGGTGTCTTATAAGAGCTGTAAACCAATTATACGATTAGTAAATTAATAGATATAATATTATATATTATTATATATTGAAGTTGGTGCTACCTAACTTTAAGAAATGTGTACAGCAACTGACAAGTCCGCGACACGAATATCATTAGGATGTGATGAGTGTGACAAGTACTTAGCCGATTGTAGCCAGATAGTCACTTTCTTACACTCAATTAGTAAATTTAAAGGCAACGGAACCTGCTACAGTTCTTCTGATTGTAGAAGAATGGGCGTAAGAATTATCAAAGCAGGGTTGGCCAAGTTGACTTTCTACAATCGTTAAGGCTAATAGAAAAATACAATCATTAATTTTTTTAAAAGTGTAAATAGACTTCAAAGAACTAAAAAGAATGAAATAATTAACTTTTTAAGTAGACTAAACACAATCATAATCTCAAAATAACTAGAATATCCTCGTTATTAGTTACATCAAAAAAAATCGGACCCTATTTTTCTGTCCTTAGATAGGAAGGAATTTTTTCTTCCTTTTTTGAATCTGCTAAAAATTAATAAAGCCACGAGTATCATTCCTCATTTATTTTTATAGTTTTCTATTAGCGTTAATGATTATGGAAAGTCAACTTGGCCAACCTCACAGGTACCCTCATTTTTTATTGATTGAAAATTGCAGTGAGAGGTCACTGACATGAGCTTATCTAGTGGTTCTTGTCGACTCTGCGAGATAATCAGTATCCATTAGTTTACTGGCATATTATAATAAAAAATGTACGACTACTATTGTAGATAGATAAATACTTTTCGATTTGTCTTTGTTGTATTGTATAAAACAAATGTAGCCCATTATAATAAGCTTTTACACGCTGACCACTTATTGGCTGTATATCACGTAAAAACACTAATTAAAAAAAGGTTAAATCTATTCGTTAGTTTCATTTTTCCCCGCTAAATGACCGTAGTACTATAGACAATATTTCTGTTTAGAAAAGAGTATGTTCAAATCCAGACAAAGCTAATCAAAGACCAGATTAGAAACTGACTCGATCTCAAGTTCGTAATGTCGTCATAATATTGTGATCCAGACCACTTGATAGAGTAATAGTGTTCTGTGGTCTATAAAAGTTTGAGTTTAAACTTAAACTCGAGATTGTCTGAATAACGGCCTTAACACCAGTCAAAGAGAGTTAATATAGGGTATCATCACTAGTGGGAAGATAATATGTGCTTTTCGTTCACCAACCCATCCAGATTGCCGAGGTCGTTAACCCATTCATTGCTATCAACGCACCATTAGCGTTTATCGAGATTGCAACGTCATGCCATCAACGCACCATATGAGTTTAGTGACTTCTTGAGATTTTTGTGGCATCACTTAAAAACTGTAGAAATTTATTTAAATCTGTGGCATTATTCACAGCTAGGAATAATTTTTAAATTTGGAAACACTGACAGTTTTTGCTAAGTACTGTCAGTCTTGTTTTGACAGTGCAAAAAATTTTGGTGCTGAGAAGGTCTATTCTGAATTTGAAATAACTTAGGTTTTATTGAATGTTTATTATATATTTGTAAATTGGGAGATAAAGGTAAGCAATATTCTTAATTATATAATTCTTTTTCATTGTTTCATTGCGTATTTTAAAAATAAAATCACATGCACGCATTCGGTGCGTTCTTTGGCATAGCAGTAAAAATCTTTGATGGCTAGTTTTATGCATGAGGAACAAATCACGCCAAAATGTATGCATGTCTAGTAATTTTTAATCTATTTAACACAAATAAAGTTAAATTTGCTATTCGTAATCTATTTACTTACTAAATAAATTAGAAGCTGGCCATTACATTTTACAAATTGAAAATGTAAGATAAAATTGTGAACCCACAGATAGAAACTTATTTTTATTACTTCCACAGTGGCATTTATAGTACCCAATGCAATTACGGCAGATCAAGATAAATCATTTCGGGATTCAGATATTATGGATGAAATGAGAAATAAACTTACAGGAGAATACAAAGAAGAAAAACCGAAAGCGAAACTACCATCTACAAAACTATTGACTGAAGAAGACCTTATTAAGATGCTGGAATTGGAAGATGAAGATTTAGAAGAAAAACGTGAGGGCAGAATGAGAAAAATTGACGTCGGTGTAGACAGTGCTTGTTTTCAAAAAAGATACCTTCATATTTCTGTCCCGATTATCCCGAACAATACGGGTTTTGCTTGAATGATTGTTTCAAAGAGTACGACAACTGCTAATTGTTTATTTTTAATTTTTAATAATAAGGTATTATCTTCATGGTTTTATTTTTTAATTGCCGTAGTGTACCCTAATTGCCCAATGAAATATTGATTATCTACCTACAATCCATACCTACGTATAATAAAATATGGGTGCGTAAATGTAATAGTAGAGAAAGTGTATAAGAATACATTTATTAGATGTCGAACAAACATGCTAAATAATACTAATATTAAATTATATACAGACACAGATTATATGAATAAAGAATTCAACGGCATGTATATCGATATATCGGACATGAGCAGTCTTTCAGAATATGTTGAATAATACTATCCAAGCAGCAACGCAAAGGGTGTGTTGAATGGCACTTGTGATTAAATTTCTCTTACCAGTGCCACCACCGTGTATGTTGCGTTTACCGTTTTTTAGATAGGTTTTTGTTATTAATGTGGTTTTTGTAATTAAAAAACGTGCTCAATTACGCCTTTTCTATTGTAATCCACAAAAATATTAAGTGGCACTCAGTTGATGTTTTTAAAATTTTAGTGGCAATGAATGGGTTAAGTGAATTTGGTAAATGAGGTATGTGGTCAATTGAAGCATATCCGCGATATATACATGGATATGATATAATATATTGGACATAGACAAGGGGGCGCTAAAAATTAAAGCTTACCACAAAGCACAGTTCTAAGCTAATACTTCTTAATTTGCGAGATACTAGCTGGCCGTACAAACATTATCCTTTCCAGTAGATGATGCTATAAATTTTATTTGAATATAACATTAATATAAATTATATTAACACCTCAATCAACATGTCATATATGGGGCCCAGATATTATGATTTTTTTTGAATTTGTTAATAATGGATTACAGGGCCACCTATCGGATTCTAACTGGGAATTTACGTCTGGTGCTAACAAGATGGTTATACTAGCATATATTGCAAGCTGACATTTTCCCTTAGTTGCCTCTTACGACACCCACAGTATTATATATACTAAGCAAGTAAAGGGAAAGAAAGTGGAATGAAATGGGGTGATAGATTATTTTATGTCGCCACCACGAATTCTCTTATGAAGTTACCTACTCAATATCCATCACAGAAATAAGGCTTGTCAGGGGATATATCTCACAAGGGAAAAATCAATTAAGTCAAACATAAAAATTTTAATCTTTACTATTTACAAAAACTTATAGTTAAAAATTAACTGCAAATATAATGCTATAATTGACATTTAATTTTTCTTATACTACAAAGAATCATTGAGTCATTTTCATATATTCACTCTTAATCTTTTCCCTGTCTTCTAGGTCAGGTAAGTATGGGTGAATCCCTTTTGCTCTCCGGTCTCTATATACTTGACCCTGAAAAAATCAAAATATATATTTAGCATTTAGTTACTGCATGGTCAGAGCATCTGGCATTCATGCTGATATGCAACATTGTAACAAACTCAAATTGTTGGCTACATTGATGTTTTCAGGTCTACTTCTGATTGTCCCCAAGTCTAATATTTCAACAGTCTTCATTGTTTGTTGTCAATATTTCACATTCAAAACAAATGTTCTGCTTTTATTTTCATAATGCATATAGCAAGAGAATGAAATAATTTGCCAGCATGTGTCTTTCCATCATGTGGCTCAGGACTTTGGAGAGGCCTATTGTTCAGCAGTGGACTAGCAAGAGTGAATAAGCTTTTTTATGCAAAGACAGTGATTTAAACTCCAGGGTTTCATCACCACTTACCACCAGGAGGGATAATAATCAATACCCGGTTTATAAGGAAATAAAATCTAATTGCATGTGTTGTTACACCAGGCAACACATAGGTTAGAATTATAACATCTCCTGTATTAGTTGAAAATGTTTAGTAATATTTTTTTTAATTTAAGTATTTTTTTACAGATTATGAGTGACAAGCACACAGTCCACCTGATGGTAAGTGGATGGTGTAGCCCATAGACATGTAAATCTATGCTCAATTAAATATCAACATGCAAAAATGCATTGTCACCTCTGAGGACTGCCTTATTTCCAGTTAAAAGGGCCGGTTCTCTACAATCACCATACAAAACATAGCAGCATTACACTGCTATCTAATGCTGGTATTCTGTGAGAATGTGGTACAAATGAGATTGAGAGTGCTACAACCATAATACAGCTGCAGTATGGCTCTACCATATATAAAAAGTAAGTCTATACGTGGTAGAGCCATGCTGCAGCTATATTAGTAGTATAGTTGTAGCACGAATGGATCGGCTCAATCAGGGAAGGACCACACTCTCACAGAATACCAGCGTAAAATAGCAGCTTAACACTGCTGTGTTTCGTATGGTGAGTGGAGAGAACCGGAGACCCTTTTTACTGGAAAAGAGGCATTCCATCATAGTCCTCACGGATAACAATGCATCTGCATTTTGATTCACAGACGAGCATAAATGTAGATGTCTATGGGCCACAACAAGCACTTACCATCAGGTGGACTGTGTGCTCGTTTGTCACCCTATCCTATAAAAAAAGCAAAGTATTTTTTGTGGAAAATTATCTAAGAGAACATAATTTAGAATTTCATTTCTATAAATGACTGTGCAATATTGAAAAAAGCATCACCCCCATCTCTCACCATTAAAATTGTTACAATCAAGTAAAAAGAAGATATTGATAACTTAAATAAAAAATTTTGTAACCACCCAAAACAAAAAGAGCTGATGATCTTAAAATGGCTGAACATCATGTCGTTTATCAACGAAAAAAAAATTAAATCAAAATCATAGACAGAATCACCGTTCTCATTGGGGGTTAAAAAATACTACCTAGGAATCTTACCTATATTTGATGCTGAATTGGAGTGCTTGCATTGCTGTATTGCAGTCTGAAGGATATGGAGAGCAAGTATAATTTCAAACTGTGAGACTTTCCATCTTACTCTTAAGGGCCTACAGCATCTGTGGCCTTCTTTGTTTGAACTTGACTACAGGTGTCTATGGAGTGCAGTAGCCACTAACCACCAGGTGGACAGACCCATAAGTTTGTTTGTTACTTCAGTTCTATAGAAAAATAAGGATCTTTTCTTTAATCCAGATTCAAAATAAATAAAAATATGTATGAGCAATTTAATCCCTGACATGTGAGCATTGTGACTATGAAAGAATGCCTCTTTACCAGTAAAATCACGCTATTTCACCTTGTTACTTTGTGAGGTCCAGCCATAATATGCAATGTGGCTCATATGTATGATGAGGTATATAGAAGTACATAAATGTTATGTATTTACATAATTGTTTTTCTTAAAACCCGAATCGCTCACAATAGTAAATTATATTAATTGATGATTGATGTTTAGCATTTTATAAAATTGAATAATGTTTATCAAATTAGTATATGTAACTTACAATATAATGTATTCAATACTAATCCTTACCCAAAACTTTTTACATGTGTTATAGTTGTCGAAGTAAGTTTCGCATTTCTCTTGATCGTATCCATTCTTACTTAAGCATTCATAAGATTGGTTTTGCTCCTAAAATTATATAATGCAGGGTAAGTTTCGGTAAGTGATAAACATGGATAATTTTTTTCGGACAAATAATATATAAAGATTTTGGTTGCAACTTGATAGATTTCGTTACAATTCATTAAAACCTTCAAGCATGGATTTATTCGAGCCGCAGCTTCAGCGTTGTTTAATTTAGTCATTTTTTGGGTTTATTTTTTATCGTTTGTGATTTTTATTTTTCTGTGTCAACTGTCAATGTCAACTTGACATTGATAATAAGATACAAAAGAGTCTATCTCCATACAGCCTAATCTGATATATTTTGCTAAACTCATTACGGATATTTGACACAGTGCATGACTATGATCCAAAGATATAAGAAAAATAGGGGATATGGCATGTGGCCACGTGATCTGAAGTAAAATGTTTCTCAAATATGGCGACGACTCCACCCACAAGAAATAGCGTTGTTTTTGTCAATATTTTCAGTATCGATGCTATATAAATTATGACGTATTGTCCTTCTCATAGGTATATATTCATCATCATCATCATCATTACAGCCCTTCACAAGTCCACTGCTGAACATAGGCCTCCCCCAAAGAATGCCACAAAGCACGGTCCTGAGCCACCTGCATCCATCGACTTCCTGCATGTCTTACCAGGTCGTCACTCCATCTTGTGGGGGGACGCCCTACACTTCGCCTACCGGTACGAGGCTGCCACTCGAGAACCTTTCTTCCCCATCGGTTGTCGGTTCTTCGAGCTATATGGCCGGCCCACTGCCACTTCAGCTTACTAATCCGTTGGGCTATGTCGGTTACTCTGGTTCTACTGCGGATATCCTCATTCCTAAGTTTATCACGCAGTGAAACTCCGAGCATAGCCCTCTCCATAGCTCGCTGAGCGACCTTGAGCTTCCTCATACGGCCAGCAGTGAAGGACCACGTCTCAGTTCCGTAAGTCATCACTGGCAACACGCACTGGTTGTACAATTTTGTTTTAAGGTTTTGAGGTATTTCTGACGAGAAGATGTGTCGTAGCTTCCCGAACGCTGCCCAGCCGAGTTGAATCCGTCGATTGACCTCTCGGTCGAAGTTGGACTTACCTAGTCGGACTATTTGTCCCAGGTAAACATACTCGTCAACAACTTCGAGCTTAGTGCTCCCAACAACTACCGGCATAGGTGTGACATGGACATTAAACATAATCTTTGTTTTGTCCATGTTCATCTTAAGACCTATCCGTTGGGAAACACTATTGAGGTCATTGAGCATAGTGCTTAGTTCCTCCAGCGATTCTGCCATGAGGACTATATCGTCGGCAAATCGAAGGTGAGTGATGTACTCGCCATTGATGTTAATTCCGTATCCTTTCCAGTCCAGAAGCTTGAAAACGTCTTCCAATGCAGCGGTGAAGAGTTTCGGGGATATAACGTCACCCTGTCTTACACCTCTCTGCAATTGGATAGGTTTCGTACTCTGGTTCTGTACTCGGATAGCCATCGTAGCTCTACTGTACAAACACTTCAGCACTTCGATATACCGACAGTCAACTTGGCACCGCTGAAGGGACTGCAGCACCGCCCAAATTTCGACGGAATCAAAGGCTTTCTCATAGTCCACATACGCCAGACATAGTGGCAAATTGTACTCTTCGGACTTCTGTACAATTTGCCGTAGGGTATGTATGTGGTCTATGGTGCTAAAGCCCTTTCGGAAACCGGCTTGTTCGGGAGGCTGGAAGTCGTCAAGTCTGCGCGCGAGACGATTCGTAATGACTCTCGAAAACAGCACGTAGACGCGGCTCAGAAGGGAAATCGGTCTGTAGTTCTTCAAGAGAGCGTTGTCACCTTTCTTGAAGAACAAGACCACCGCACTTCTGCTCCACGCCTCCGGTGTAATGCCACCATGGAGGACGGAATTAAAGAGCCTCTGAAGGACTTCAAGTACCGGTCTTCCACCCGCTTTCAGAAGCTCCGCTGTAATTCCATCCTCGCCTGGGGCCTTGCCGTTTTTAAGGTCCTGGAGAGCCATTTTAATCTCGCTCAGACTGACGTCCGGGATATCTTCGGAATAGTGTCGAATAAGACTCGCTCTTGGATCGTTACTCCCACTTGGGTGTGGCTCCAACGATGACGTGTACAGCTGCCCATAGAACCTCTCAATCTCACTCAAAATCTCAGGTGCCCCGGAAACGATGCTGCCACATTCGGTCTTCAGCTTTGACAGTTGGCTCTTTCTGGCAGACAGATCTCTGGCAAAGACTTTGGAGCCTTGGTTCCGCTCGATCGCTTCTTCAATACGAGCTGTATTGAAGTTGCGTAAGTCTCGCCGCATGCATTTAGAGATCTGTCTGTTTAGTTGCCTGTATGCTGTTAAATCTGTTGAAGAATGTAGCCTCATCTCCCGTCTAACAGCCATGAGATTAAGAGTGTGATCGGAGAGTTTTTGTGTTCTTCTGCGGCGGGTCTTGCAGAACTTAGCTCCGACCGCATGGACAGTTTCCACGAGCTTGTCATTCATATCGTCCACTTCATTGCAGTCTACTAGGCACTGAAAACGGTTTTGTAACTCGAGCTGAAAGGTTTCGGGACCCTGGATTAGAGCATGAGGGGGACGGAGCGTTGACTTCATCAGACGAGACCTCTCCAACTTAACATTTAGGTTCAGTGTGCCTCTAACCATTCGGTGATCGCTGCCGGTTTTCACCCTCGCGATCACTGAGACATCACTGAACAGTTGTCGTCTGGTCGTCATAATGAAGTCAATCTCATTTTTTGTCGAACCGTCGGGG
Organism: Parnassius glacialis; assembly: GCA_033319125.1. Classification (NCBI taxonomy): domain Eukaryota; kingdom Metazoa; phylum Arthropoda; class Insecta; order Lepidoptera; family Papilionidae; genus Parnassius; species Parnassius glacialis. Next base: position 8,679,305 of record JAVANC010000014.1, read on the forward strand.
CTCGACCAGGTCCACTTCCTGTGGGGCCGCTTCTTGAAGAAAGAGTTCATCATAAAGAGTCCCTCTTTCTCCATGAAGTCGGCCAGCTGCTGGCCCCTTGGGTTCCGTTGCCCTATTCCAAATTTCCCTACTTTCAGCTCACCGTTCTCTCTTGTGCCTAGTTTTGCATTGAAGTCTCCCATTAACACCGTATATTGGGTTTTGGAGGAATGCATGGCTCTAGAGATATCCTCATACATTTCCTCCACCTCCTCATCGGGGTGTGCCGAGGTTGGTGCGTAAACCTGTATGACCTTCAGCGAATACCGTTTGGTGATTCTGAGTATAAGGTACGCAACCCTCGTCGACACACTCCCGATCTTTACAACGTTGTTAACGAGAGACTTGTGGACGATAAATCCGACACCTCCTTGGGACAGATGGTCGCCCTCCCGTTGATAGAGCAAGTTGCCGGTATATATTAAATAAACAAATATTAGATCACTACATTATTGCATTGGGTTAATCCTGTAATAATAGTTGTATTGATATGATAAATAAATAAATCTTACGTTCAACTCAGAATAGGAAAGTTTTGAAACTGTAATTGCTTTAAGATATGGTGAAGCAATAGTCAAAAGTGAGCGAAGAGACCAAGGAAGGAGCACTTGATTGGAACTTTAACTCCTTTCTTTTCAGAACACGTATACGACGTGCACCAGAATATTATATTGAGTTCGTGCAACGAGCTAACGTTTTCTCGTAACGACGGCAATATGCACATAAGCACTCCATCCGTGCGTCCCTGGGTCGACGCATGCATTTTTTTTCTCCTCTGCAGAGATTAACGAAACCACCACTAAAGGCAATGTATTAGGCTTTGCATGATTTTTTTATCCAGCCCATGCTGTCCCACTACTAGACAGAAGTCTCCCCTAAGTTTTTCCCAGTGGTTTTGTCCTGCACCACATCGAACCAGCCCCAACGGTATGCGTCCAGGTTGCGTGAATTATATCATATATATAGACTTTATAGCGGCTGGGAAGTTAGTTGCGAGCGCAAGTCCTGTACCTTCACGCTTCGCTTTACGTACTGTGATCTGAGATACCATCAAGTTTTCTTTCAACTATATCTGCACGGACTAGCGCTAGCTCTTAACTTCCAAGTCGCCATAAAGATTCGAAAACACCTTTCTTTCGTGGTAATGGTCGGTTACCAGTTCAAGTCACCATGAACGTGCAGTAGACTGACCTATATCTTGATTTATTTAAAGTTTGTGGAGCATGTGTTCTTTCATACATAGTTACTAGCCGTCATTTTTCTTTTTTTGATAATAAAGATGATTTATTTTATTATCTCAGTAATCTAATCGAGTTGAGCAGCCCCTTTCTAACCATACCACCGTTCACACAACCATTAATGATTTAACTATCCTAACATCATCATCATCATCATCATTACAGCCCTTCACAAGTCCACTGCTGAACATAGGCCTCTCCCAAAGAATGCCACAAAGCACGGTCCTGAGCCACCTGCATCCATCGACTTCCTGCATGTCTTACCAGGTCGTCACTCCATCTCGTGGGGGGACGCCCTACACTTCGCCTACCGGTACGAGGCTGCCACTCGAGAACCTTTCTTCCCCATCGGTTGTCGGTTCTTCGAGCTATATGGCCGGCCCACTGCCACTTCAGCTTACTAATCCGTTGGGCTATGTCGGTTACTCTGGTTCTACTGCGGATAACCTCATTCCTAAGTTTATCACGCAGAGAAACTCCGAGCATAGCCCTCTCCATAGCTCGCTGAGCGACCTTGAGCTTCCTCATACGGCCAGCAGTGAAGGACCACGTCTCAGTTCCGTAAGTCATCACTGGCAACACGCACTGGTTGTACAATTTCGTTTTAAGGTTTTGAGGTATGTCTGACGAGAAGATGTGTCGTAGCTTCCCGAACGCTGCCCAGCCGAGTTGAATCCGTCGATTGACCTCTCGGTCGAAGTTGGACTTACCTAGTCGGACTATTTGTCCCAGGTAAACATACTCGTCAACAACTTCGAGCTTAGTGCTCCCAACAACTACCGGCATAGGTGTGACATGGACATTAAACATAATCTTTGTTTTGTCCATGTTCATCTTAAGACCTATCCGTTGGGAGACACTATTGAGGTCATTGAGCATAGTGCTTAGGTCCTCCAGCGATTCTGCCATAAGGACTATATCGTCGGCAAATCGAAGGTGAGTGATGTACTCGCCATTGATGTTAATTCCGTATCCTTTCCAGTCCAGAAGCTTGAAAACGTCTTCCAATGCAGCGGTGAAGAGTTTCGGGGATATAACATCACCCTGTCTTACACCTCTCTGCAATTGGATAGGTTTCGTACTCTGGTTCTGTACTCGGATAGCCATCGTAGCTCTACTGTACAAACACTTCAGCACTTCGATATACCGACAGTCAACTTGGCACCGCTGAAGGGACTGCAGCACCGCCCAAATTTCGACGGAATCAAAGGCTTTCTCATAGTCCACATACGCCAGACATAGTGGCAAATTGTACTCTTCGGACTTCTGTACAATTTGCCGTAGGGTATGTATGTGGTCTATGGTGCTAAAGCCCTTTCGGAAACCGGCTTGTTCGGGAGGCTGGAAGTCGTCAAGTCTACTATCCTAACGTATACCTGCTATATCTTCAGCATCCAATGTTCATACCATATGACAACCAATTTTCATGCAACATTTCGATCAATAGGGGTGGCTGCATCACTTCAGACTTCTACTTCCATACTCATTTCTCATTATATCCCATTTGTGTAACACCAAAAAATATCAATTTTATAGTGTTTACAATCTGCAAGTTGTAATGACTTCCACCAGTAGCGTAATTAGTGGTGGATACTGGAGGTAAACGAGAGAGGATTAAAAATAAATAAAATAACAATAATGTATACTGATTAAAATCATTTATTCGTGACGAAATAATATTATTTAGTCAGAAAATTTATTTTAGACACATGAACCAAATCATTCTTAAGCCGAACTACATCCAGCGTTCTATTTATACATTCTTTTTCAAAATGCAAGGAGCATATTCTTCTTACTACTGCAGGTTTTATGTTTTCCTGGCTTATATTATCAATGCACAATTTTTAAAGACCTTAATTTTTTGGCAAACTAAAATAAAAATTTTGCATTTTTAAGTACCAATCAAAAATAATCTTAACATCATCAAATCTTTTAAAGAAAAAAACTATAGAAAATTTACGATTTACACTATTTTCAAGTTCTTTTCTTAAATGAAAGGCTCTCAATCGATCGTTTGAGTAAATATACAGTTTACGTATTTAAAACGATATTTGATCATAGGACTACATTAATATTATTGTTAAAATTTATATCGATAATTTCAAAACATGACAGCACGTAAGGGCAACACTATGTAAAAATGTAAACAATCAAAATGTTTACTTGTTTAAATTTACATGATAATAGTCATTGTAAATCATATATAATAGCGGGAAAAACGATTTAGAACCCATAACATGAACACGAAACGCAATTCAAACGAAAAAATATACAATTATGGAAAAAAAATTACAACTAACCTGAAAAATGACAATCCTTCTTCATTTTAACGAGACTTTGAATTACATCCATTGATGCAATACTTTGTCATGTTGTTTTTGCTCAATTACCTTGTACTAATGAACAAAAAAGCTCCAAAATAGTCAAAATTCACTGTAACACTGCAAAATAACTCCGAACAAGGCTTAGAAGACTACCACAAATGAACGTCATCCTAAAATGGCGTCATGCTTCAAGGTGGAGCTTAGTGAAATTATGAAAACTGTCAACAGAAAATTGAAGTCTAAGATATGTACTTATCTTTTTTTACATTTGAAAATCATAATGTGTGAGAATGAGACAGTATATTTTTGTTGGCAAGGTTCATGTTTGCATGATATTTGTATAACCAAAAAATATATATGCAATTTACTGCTTGTCCTCTATTTTTCTTATATCAATGCTATGATCCCAGTAGTAATGAAGCCCTAGATTTTCAAAGTGGAGGACGCATCTTACAATGGGGCACAGAACCCACAGGTGGGGGGGGCGTGACATCTGTGTGGTAAGGTGCATGGGCCAGATACATGGACTTTAAATTAGTTTAAATCCTCCGGGGCCAACGCAAAATAATTAATTACGTAGTTACATTTCTCACCCTTTTTATTCATCCTTTTATCATTTTGATATTAAATCAATTTAAAATAATAATATCATGTATCAACTTACTAAGGTAACTCTGTGATCCTTTTGTTGCTGTTCGTGCCCTGCAACTGTAGTACTCACGCCAGGCTTGTTCGCCAAACATTAGAACACTCGCATTGCTAAATCACACTGTCTTAGTGAAACAATAAGAGCAGGAAATCCCCTATGCACGCTTAAATAACGCACGAGGTGCGTAGCATTACTGAGGAAATTATCCAAAAGCATATATCAGGCCTTATGGTTCAAATGACCAAAAGCGTGCGGTCCATACTGAACTTAAAACATTTCGGGAAGAAATTTGTGATATGAAGCAGAAAATGGATGATATGAATAAAAATGTGAAGATATTCAAAATAAAAATGCAAAAATAAAGTCTCTGGAAGATACTAAGAGTCTGATTGAAACAAATGCCAAATTGCAGAGTACTATAAAATATCTTGAGACACGCATGAACAACCTTGAGCAGAACGCTCGCAGCAACAACGTCGAAATTCAATGCTTGCCAGGGAAGAAGTCAGAAAATCTTTTCACGGTGTTCAACAACATTTGCAGTATAGTAAAGTGTGACATTAAAATTGAACAGATATGATATGAATAAAGTTAACCCGGATAACAATTTGAAACTTTTGACGGACATCTGTGTATTATTGGCGACTTTAATATGAGTAATATAGATTGGACGCAGGTTAATCACAACTTAAGCTACTGCACCACCAGTCTTTATCAAACATTAATAGATTTTACTTTTGTTAATAATCTAAAACAAATTAACTGTATAATTAACTCTAGAGATAAAATATTCGATCTAGTTCTTACAGATATTGATAACTGTACTGTGTCTCCTGCTTATGATGTTTTATCCAACATCGATCCACAACATCCACCTATATGCACTTATATCTGATGAAACTGAAAAACTTACGCCTAATATGAGTGTTCTTAAGTATAATTTTTATAAGGCTGATTACGAGGCTAAAAATAAGTATCTTTTTAGTTTGGATTGGAACTCAATCTTCTCTGAATGTCAAATGTCTGAAGTCATTAAAAAATGTGTCCCAATTAAAAATGTTAATAGCCCTAAACGTCACCCCACATGGTTTAATAAAGTGCTAATTGCAAGACTAAAGAAAAATAAAAATTCGGCTTAAGTATAAAAAATACAGTATGTACCACTTTAGACGAAATTGACCTACAAATTTTAAGTCATAAATGCGATAAGTTAGCTGTAATTTGTTCTTTTTTATCGTTTTTTGTGGTGTACAATAAAATATAAATAATAATAATAATAGAAAGTGTTATAATAATTATATTGTTAACATAGAGAAAACGATTAGGCAAAATTCAAAATACTTTTGGTAATTTATCAAAAACAAACGTGTAGGGTCTAGTGCATATCCAAGGTCTGTGACAGATGGTATTACTATAGCAAGCAATGGCCACAGCATTTGTGAATTATTTGCTGCAACTTATTCAAGGGTGATATTCCAAGGGTGATAATCCAAAAGAAGGACCCCATTCTGAATGTGGAAGTCTTAGAATCATTGATAATGGGAGTTCATGTTTTTTCCAGTATTACCGTTGATCTCAATGTTATTGTTAAGAAACTCAAAACTTTAGATATTACCAAAGGTACTTTTGCCGATGGATTAGCGCCAATATTTCTTAATAATGTCCTGATAGTTTAGCTTTTCCTTTGTGTAAAATTATAAATAAGTCATTTATTACTGGAGTCTTTCCAGATCTGTGGAAGCTTGCAAAGGTAGTACCAGTGTTTAAATCAGGTGATATTAATATAGTTTCGCATTATTGGCCAATCTCGATACTTTCTACATTAGCCAAGCTTCTTCAATCAATCGTTTGTCCTTACATTCAAACCTATTTCCGACAATTTATTACCGACCCTTAGCACGGTTTCGTGAAAAATAGATCAACTTTAACTAATCTTGTAACTAATTTCGAAGATTTTGTAGATGCCATTGACAATAGAAATCAAGTTGATGTCATCTATACCGATTTCAGCAAGGCATTTGACAAAGTTTCACGTATGGACACAAGTATGTATTCACAGGAAAGATTTGCGATTTGTTTAAGTCTTATTTAAGTAATCGTTCCTTCAATGTAGGATTTTTAGGATGGGTTTAACTCTGATACTTACGATATAACATCTGGTGTGCCACAAGGATCACATCTTGGGTCCATACTTTTTAACATGTTCATTAACGATATAACTAATAGTTTTATCTACTCTAAACCTTATTCTTATGCAGACGATTTAAAGATTTCTCGTAAAATTGTTGATGATTCCGACATAGCACTATTGCAATCTGATTTAAATAGGCTGTCACACTGGTGTAAAGAAAACTCAATGAACCTAAATGTAAATAAATGTTTCCATATTAAATTTTCTCGAAATCATAACTTTATAAGCTCGTATTATATAATAGACGATTCTATTTTAAGTGAAGTAAGTACTAATGGGGTTGTTATAAATTAATTTGCTTAATTCCGCGTAAAGAAAGAAAACGATGTGTCCTGCCCCCTTAAAGCTGGGCAGGACACATCATTTTCTTTCTTTACGCGGAATTAAGCAAATTAATTTATAACAACCCCATTATAATGGATTTCCGCAAAGTAACGCCTGATTCTATCAATGAAGATACTGTTTTAGACTTAGGGGTAGTGTTTGACCGCAAATTGACATTTATTCCACATTATGATCATATTGTCAAGAAAGCATCGAAAATGTTAGGATTTATTATAAGAAACGGTAAAACTTTTCGCAGTTATCAAACAAAAAAAATTATGTAATGCCCTTATTCGTAGCCCTCTTGAGAATTGTAGAGTAGTATGGAGATCGCACTATGCTACTCATTATTTGCGGCTGGAAAGGATACAGAAGAGATTTCTTTGGCACCTGGCGTATTCTTCTGGAATGGGATGAAGGGGCTTCTCTTACTCTTACTCCTACAGACTAAAACATTTCAACATAGACTCTCTTGAAAAACGCAAAGCTATTATCGACCTAACTTTTATTTTTAAATTTTAAAAATTCAAATAGACTGTCCCCAACTTCTAAGTTACTTTAAATTTAGGGTGTCCAGGACACTCCCGCGAGCTCCCATTCTTCCTTGCCCCTCCATTTCGTAGGACTATGCTTGATAACAATTCTCCTGTAGCTAGGTTAACTAAACTTTATAATGGGGTCAGTAGTCGGAGAGATATAAATTTTGTTTTCTCGTACAAGTTTCGCAAGTACTTGTTAGATACAATTTCAAATTAAGTTATTTTTTATGTATGTTTATTACACATAATATCTAAATCACTAGTTGTTTTGTTTTAAAATGTTTTAATTATATTTATTTCTTAACATAATATGTAAATTAAGATTTTAATTATGGTTTAACGGTGTTTACCTGTAAGTAATTGTGCAATTAGTATAAGACTTTATTATACATTTAGATTTAGTATGTTAAATTGTAACAATTGTAGGTAGATCCTTTTTTAAATAAATAAAGAGTAGCCAAATTTTAAACTTAAGTTAAAGTATATAAATAACGATGTACCGTTATTGCAAATTTTGAAAATGAGTAAATACTTGAGCTACATTTATTTTGAAGTTATCCCAAATTGAATGTGATATAGGGCAATAACGGTTTCCGATCGACTTTTACGAATGTGTGCGTGCGCAGTAAAATCAGTTAAAATAAGTTTCCCACCCATTGACTTATATGTACTACGTTTACACTGTATGAATATGGAAGACACACTAAATGAGACTAAAGTAAGATATACGGATTGCAGTACAGTTCAGTTGATCATAGTGAATGTTCGGAATGCGAAATCTAGTGCGTAGTAGGGGGTCATTGTAGAAGCGTGCTCGTCGCGACCCCTGCCAGCCCTTTTCAGGGCTGCAATTCTACTCAGCTGCGCACCCATGCCAACAAGGGTTAGGGCGTCCCCCCAAGGCGACGCACACCAGCTCGTCCCCGTTGGTGTAGAATGCAGCGCGCAAAGTGGCGATGGGGACCGCCACCCGTCACGCACAGCCCGACACGGCGGAAGGTGGAGGACAGAGTGCAGAGTTGGCACGCGGAATGTTAGAGGAGGCATGAGCAATAAGACGAATGAGTTGATTGAAATAATGAAAGAAAGAGAATTAGATGTCGTGTGTATGTCGGAGACCAAACGGAAGGTACCAGGGAGCTCTTCAGTGGTACTGAAGAGCTCCCTGGCGGGGCATTAGCTCTATGGTCCGGAGTCCCGGAGAGCGAGAGCGCCTGCCAGGGAGTGGGGGTGATGCTGTCGTCTCGGTTGGTTGATGTTATGACTGAATATAAGGTTGTGAACTCAAGACTTCTCTGGGTTCGCTTTAAATTGGGACTGACGAAGTTATTCCTTTTGGCTGTTTATGCGCCGGTAGCTTCGTCGTCCAGGGCTGAGCTGGAGGAGTTTTGGGAGAATGTAAGAGAAGTTCTAGATTTGGCTAGGAGAAACGAAAGAATTGTTGTGTGTGGTGATTTGAATGGATGGGTTGGTACCGCTCGACCAGGGTACGAGTCGGTGCTTGGAAAGTTTGGCGATAAAAGGGTTAATGATGCTGGCAAGCTTATACTGGCGGTATGCAAGGAAAAGTGTCTTCTTGTGACAAACACTATGTTTAATCACAAGAAAATCCATATGTACACTAGAGAAAGAAAGAATGAGAGAAGTATGATCGATTTGTTCCTGGTGGATGACCGACTGCGAAAACAGGTGATGGATACGCGAGTGTTCAGGGGTGCTGACCTGGGAACGGATCACTATCTAGTGATTACTAGATTTAGGGGTCTGTTCGCGGGTTGGCGCTACCGGACGGCAGTGACAGAACCACAGTCGGTCTGTTGCATCCGAAGCTGGAAGCTTCAGGAAGCGGACAAATATCATGCAAGGGTAGCCGAAAAGCTTGACACCATCGATGGCAGAAAAGAATGTGTGGAAAGAACATGGCAGAACCTTAGGGATGGAATGGTAAGTGCAGCGGAAGAAGTGTGTGGAACAGTAAAAAGAGGCAATAGTAAAAGAAGAGATGCATGGTGGAATGATTGAAAGAAGCTGTAAAGATGAAGAAGAAAGCATGGTTAGACTACTTGGCCTCTAGTAATGATAAGGATATGAGAGAGAAGATGAAAGAAAGATATAAGCTGCAGAAAGTTTACACGAAAGCATTGATTGAGGAAATGCGTGAAAGGTGTAGAATAGAAGCGGACGAAAGGTTGTCGCACAAGGAGAAAGGAAGGAGAACTCCAAACTCTTCTGGAAAGAGGTTGGAAGGACCCGAAGTGGTGCGACGGCCTTAAGAATGAACAAAGTGCTTTCGAGAACTAATGACGTCCTCACAGAAAAATCGGACGTCATGCAGCGATGGAGCGAATTTTATAGAGAAATGTATGCGTGTGATGATCTTCGTGGGGGATCCGGGGATGACGCCGTGACTAGTACGCCAGACCCGGACCTCGATGACACTGAGGTCATCAGTATGAAAGAGATTGAACGTGCGATTCGAAGTTTGAAATGTGGTAAGGCTGCGGGACTAGACAGAGTTACTGCTGCAATGGTCAAGTATGATGGGCCTCGCGTCTGGGATAGCTTTTATCTGCTGTGCAATTTGTGCTGGCGGACGGGGGATGTCCCGGATGATTGGCGATCCGCAGTCATTGTGCCTTTATATAAAGGTAAAGGTTCACATTTTGACTGCGGGTGCTATCGGGCGATCAGCTTGACCAGTTTAGCAAGTAAAGTCTACTCGAAGGTTTTGACACGTAGGATGCAAGAGAAATCGGAAAGATTTCTATGGGAGGCACAATGCGGATTTAGACCTGGAAGAGGATGCACGGATCAAATGTTTTCTCTCCGCATGATCACGGAAAAGCTTCTGGCTGCTAACCAGAAGATTTTCTGTGCTTTTGTGGATCTTGAGAAAGCATTTGATAAGGTTGTAAGGAAGAAAATGTGGGAACTGTTGCCGGGGTGCGGTGTGGATGATCGATTGCTAAGGGCTGTGCAGTCACTTTACTGTGACTGTAAAGCCTGTGTGCGGGTAGGGCATGACCTGTCACCCATGTTTAGCGTCCAAACGGGCGTAAAACAGAGTTGTGTCATGTCTTCCTGGCTGTTCATACTGTATCTCGACAGCGGTTTACAGAAGCTGAAAGATAGCTGTTTGGGTGTGAAATTGGGTGACATTAAAGTAAAATGTCTGCTGTATGCTGATAATGCAGTGCATATTGCACCATCATAGGCAGAACTGCAGGCATTAGTCACGTGTATGAGAGAGGAATGTGAAATTAAAGGTCTCCGTTTGAATGCTAATAAAACTAAGGTTCTGGTATTTGAAAGGGACGAAGAGAGAACAAAGTATGAAATATGGGTAAATCAGGAATGTCTAGAACAAGTAAATATAATTGTATACTTGGGGAGTGCTTTTAGCCGGGATGGAAGATGTGATTTAGATGTGGACAGGCGTATCGCTGCTGGGAACAAAGTCAATGGTGCCCTGACTGCGTTATTCAAAAGGCAAGGCGTAGTGAAGAGTGCACGCCTTGCAATACATAACGCAGTGTTGGTACTGACTTTGTTATATGGCAGCGAAACCTGGGTATGCCAGAACAAGCATAAAAGCAAGTTTAATGCAGTGAAGATGCGATCTCTTCGTAAAATGTGCGGCGTTACCATGGCCGACCGAAAGCGAAACGAAGAGATTGGCAATATGGCAGGTTTGAAAGATGACCTTATCACAAAAGTTGATAAGGGCGTGCTTCGATGGTTTGGGCACGTTGAGCAAATAAGTGAAGACCGAATGGTGAAGAAAATATATAGCGCGAAAGTTAATATTAAAAGGTGTCGAGGTAGACCGAGACTAACTTTCGAAGACCATGTGAGCAAACTGCTCGAAGAGGGGAGGGTCAAGATTACTCGGATACCTAGACTTGCATGTATGAAGAAGATAATGAATCTGAAAGAAGTGAAAGAGGTATGTAAGGATCGTGACACTTGGCGATCTGTTCTCTCTGGCTACCCCGTCAGGGATTGTACGTGATGATAAGTAAGTAAGTAAGTAGTGCGTAGTGCATATATATCGAAGGTCCCACCGAAACAGGATTTTCAACCGAAACCGAAAACGAACCTTCGGTCAGGGTATCAGTTTCGGCCAAAAGGGAAACTTATTTAGACATGTAATTTTTTATTAAATACTGAAATCTGGTATTTTTTTATGCATATACAAATCGGTAAGGCGCGCTAATGAAAAATAATAATTGTAATAGTCATGAAGCAATATATTTATTTATTTTAAAGTAAACAATCAACAATTTAACGTTAAGAAATACTTTTTTAAGTAAATTTTGTAAGAAATCTACACTTACACCCATAAAAAGTTACTCGCTAATTCAGAACATATTTTATTGTGTTCACAATATTGTTAAAACTAATATATTATTTAATGCGGGCATTAACCTAATATTATGAGTAATACACGAGTTACGAACTTATCCGAAAGACGCATGATAACCCACGACTACTGAGTTTCGGCGTTGCCGATGGTTTCGCAGATTTTATGCTGAAACCGAAACTAGGTTTTTTTTTGCCAAAACTTCCCGAAACCGAATCTTCGGTCGGTTACTAAAAATAATACATTACCATTTACTACGCATTTCGAATTTAAAAGGAAAAAGGACAGAATGTTTGAGATTCTCTTTCAAAATTCTCTTCAGCATTTGCTATATTACTTATTCTGAACCTTCTCTGCAAATTAGGCCTTAAATCATTTATTTAAAAAGTATATAAAAGCACAGAATACCACTTACTACAGCACTCTGGGTAAAAGTGGGTTAATAAATGCAATAATATATAGTTCGGCCGTTCAGAGAATGCGTTCCTGACACCTATCAGTTAGTCACGACTAGTGATGGGCACAACATAACACTGAGTTCGTTACCATTCCTCCAAAATGAACCGCCGCGTTATTTTTAAGATTATTTTCGTTTTAAATTGGAGGAATCATTAAAAAATTATACTTTAGTTATTTAAGTGGAAACCAAGAAAAGGTAATATTAATATAATAAAATTGTTTTATTTATTCTTTGTTACAAAGTTACAATCTGTATTTCTATGCAATAAAGTACATTGAATTGAATGTGCGTACAGAATATTAATCAGACTCCGATTCGCTTGAGGAGGTGGTGTCTTCATCATCATCTTCGCCTACATTTATAATTATATTATTATCAATAACAGAATCAATCCTGATATCTCGGTCAAAATGTTCCACAATCAGGTTTTTAGTCTTCTCAACAACCTTTGCCCGGTCATCTCTTGCGACTTTCCCGCAGGCTTCTTTTAATAGGGTCATCATCTTTTTCGTGCTGAATGGCGGGGAAGTATTGTGGCGGGCGGCGTAACCTTTTATTTGAGCCCAGATTAGCTCAATCGCGTTATATTAGCAATGATATGGTGGAATTCTTAGAACGCGATGACCGTACTCCAGAGCCAGTTCATCGATTTCGTATCGCACATTTGCCACTTTATTTTCTTTAACTAATTTAATAAGCTCTGGTTTTAGCATCTGCATATTTGCGTCAATGCCTTTTGCTTGTAACCAAGCCACCATTTCTTCTTTTTTATTAGCTTGGGTAGGAGGTTTCTGTATTTGAACCGAGTGATAGGAGGCATTATCCATGAATATTACAGAAGGCTCTGGTAGGCTGGGCAAAAGCACGTTCTGGAACCACTCTTTAAATGTAGTGGCATTCATTTCCTCGTGGTAGTCATTTATGGTTTTTGATTGAAATGCCAGTAACGCGTTGTCCACAAAGCCGTATTTTGCCGAACCTGCGTGGCATATTATCAGACGGGCCCCCTTACCCATTGGTACTTACGATGTCGGCGCTTGGGTTTCATTCGTCCAAGAACGGAAAACCGTGTGATTGGCGTTTAGCCATGTCTCGTCAATGAACACGACATTATCCCAGTTATCAATATTTTTTGCTTCTATCAAAAAAAACTTATCCGTTTTAAAATTATGTCGTATCGTTCTAATAAAATTTTTCTTTTGTCTGTTTTTTATACGAAAAACCAATATCTTTTAAGATTTTGGTTAAAGCAGTTTTACCCCCGCTAAACAGTCCAGCTTATCTTAACGATGCCAAAAGCTTCTTCCTGTTGAGATATTCATTTCTGGAATAGTAACCATATATATGATTTCTGATTGCATCGGCGTCAAAGGTGTCAATATCTGTCACGGGTTTAGTTCTACGTTTCTTCTTCGGAGAACGTAAAATATTATCTTCCGTGCCAGTAGAGCCGAACTTTTCTTTATTAATATTTGTTGTCGTTCGTTTGCTAACTCCGAGCGCCTGAGAGACGCGTTCTTGTACTTGTTAGACAGGTAACAGGGGTCCGCCATGTTGCCGCTCCCGCTCAAAGTAATCTTGCAGCTTGATGATTAACTCACGGGCTCCACTTTTCAATGTTTGTCCACGTTTAGGCATTATTATGCACCAAAAGTAAAAAGAACGCAATACAAAACACAATCGAAGTCCGATTTAGCGCAGATGTCAGTTTGAAAAGCAGAAACAGTCCATTAAACGAAAGCCGGGTAATCAAATAAAAACAGATCGAAAACACTTGAAGAACGTGGTCTATGCGCACGAAACGACAACAGACGTTTGTTTTAGCGTCACAAAATGGCGGCCCATAACCCCATTTGGGGTTACCATTTCCAACCTAAATATAAAAATGCTACTTTCTTTCGCGCGTTCGGTTTGGTCGTAGTTTTATTTTTATATTTAATAAAAGTTATCTTATAGTCCATTATTTTCAAATTGTCAAAAAGATAAACAAAAGGTATTATTTTATAAAGTATATCTGTATAAGAACAGATTACGATACTGTTATTGCCTGTTATTGTTAGCACAGCACTACAAATATAAAGCGCTGACATAACCTTGTAATAGCGCAGTATAGATTTAGAAAAATATTGTTTACCAAGTTATTTGACACTCAGTTTGGCACAAAATTATAACATTCATTGATTATTGAAATAATAATGTTTTTTTAATGCTCATCAATTGTTAAAACGGTAAACAACCAGCAAAAATATTTTTATCGTAACTGCAACGCCATTACAAAGTTACGTCGTCAGTTCAATCACGACGTGTCAGGAACGCATTCTCTGAACGGCCGAACTTTTTTTATAATATCTATCAAGAGGTATTATCGGTATTATTTATTGTATTCTGTGGTAGAGTAGATATTTGTAGATATCACTAGATAACATTTTCCCGTAATTGGGAACCTATATTTTTTGTCGTTAGATAAGTTACTATAAAGTTGTTACTGCTCATAGATTACAATACATACAGTTTAAATACGAGAAAAATGCATAATATTGCATACGTAGAAACGTAAAATATCTGTTTTCTTTGTCGTTTTCAGTAGTCCAATAAAAAAGGAAGTTGAGCAAATTAGATAGATTTGATTGGTTTAATACTGTAAAAGTTTTGTAAATGAAACAGCATCTTATAAAATTACGACGCGAGAGTTACGAGTGTACGGAACAACTACAATTATTTTAAAACTTTTGATATTTTACAATGTTTTTTAACAAATCAAGTGCCTAAATGTTTTGAAAATAGATTTATAATTTTAGTGTAAGTGTATTAAATGCTTTCGAGATGTCGAAGAACAAAATAGCAGCTCGTATCGACAGCCAAAGTGTAGAAGTTAAAACCAAGGTATGTAAGAAGGAATTTCTATTTTACACTGAATCTGGAGAAGCTACAATTAGATAATGGAACAAATTGCTGTCATAAGTTAAAATAGCAGCCATTCTGTAGTAATCGCTGTTCAAAGAATACATGTTTTTTACTTTGATCCCAGAATAAAACTTTTTGTATGAGTTATTGTCCTAACTTCGAGGTTGTCAATCTAAAGATTAGTGTGTTATACGTATATACATATAAAAATAAATTATACAACCTATAAAACACTGCAGTTAAAACTTTTTTGCAATAATATGTTTCAAAAGATTTCCTCAAATGTTTGACTCTTTAACTGTGTGTAAACTACAGAAGCTAAAATAATGACAGAAAAAGCGAGGCTTTAGTTCCCAAATAGAAATATAAAACTATGTCAAACAAGTTTATAGCACTTCTTACACAAACTTACTGACACAAAAATTATTTTAGATCATGAGATGAGACACATAAAATGCTTATAAAAACTCATACTGCACTTCTGTCTGTCATATCGTAGGCAAATGGCATGAAATACAATAGTCCAGTCATGAGATACAATAGTTCATCCACAAATGGTACCTTCTTTAGCCCATATAATGCATAATTAGGCAAAACAAAACTAAAGTTTTAAAATACTCTTTATTGTCTTCAAATAAATATGAATGGACATTGAAAGGGACAGTATCATCACTAAGAATGATCCGGTGCTCTCTTGAGGTCCAGCATAGATGTGGAGACTCAAAAGGGCTGCAGGCTATGCAGCATCTCTGAAACGAAGGGTAGATGTAACACTTTGCCAGAATTTTCTATTATTTCTTAAGTTTTCGCTTACTGAAGAGATTTAACAAATTAAAATGTCACTCAAAGATTAACTTCCAAGAAAAGCAATCTGTTAATAAATAAGTAATTGCATATTTCACTCATCTAAAATATGGTAAATTTAATCACCGGGTGTGTAATTACCCTAAAAACTAAAAATATTATAAGAAAATTACTACAGAGCATCCTAATGCTATCAGGTGGACTGTGTGCTCATGTTTTACACTTATTCTATGAAAACAACTTAGACATGTTCAACAAACATGCTTAATGGATAAAACAGTAATTAAAAAAAGTTAACTGAAAAAAGAACCTTCGTCTCCCTTTTGTAGATGCAATATATAAATATTATATATACCATGTCACTCTCACAATTCAGATCAATCTAATGACACCTTATTTTATTTTAAAATCTGTTAAATTGTTTAGGCTACAGAACATGCCAAAGAAATAGACACAAGCATACATTATCTCGAAAAACATTACCCTTCTAGGTCAATTGTGTAAAAAACCCTATTCTGATATCAACTGCTGAAAGAAATAATATAGTCAAAACTGGATGTACTGATATAGATATTTTTTTTTATATTATTCTAAGCCAGAGCTTAACTACAATCCCACTTGATGGTAAGTGGTGATGTAACCTAAGATGATGAAGAGCGCTGACTTAACAAAAGCCTATTCCCTCTTGCCTTGAAGACCCCCACACTGTAATCGAATGGAAAGACAGATGCTGGCAACTTATTCCACTCCTTTGCTGTACACATGATGAAAGACTCAGTAAACCGTTTGGTTCGAATGCGTGGTAAGTTAACAACGATTAACCCATATAAACATAAATATTGAGTAAAACAACTTTAGCATTCTTAGTTAGATGGGCTCTTCAATGTTGATATAATGGATTTCAACTGTACAAAGATAAGCATTACATTACTTTAAATTTATAACATTGAAAACAAATCACAACCAGATGACTAGGCTGAAACTTTAGTCAGTTTGTACTAAATCTATGGTTTGCACTATATTTTTGCATTGATTCTGAGTTTATGCTCTAAAGCAAAATATGAGAGTTGTAAAATGCTCAATTTGTATTTCCTTTGATGTTATCTCTTATTTCATTGGAGCAGTTTACAGAATATCCATAAATTCTTTATGTACATTACCATTCAAAAGTTTGGAAACACTTAGGTAATTTAATTAAAACTACAGTAAGTAAACTGAAGCACACAATTCTTTCTCAGAAGTGAGAGGTCTGTGCCCAGCAGGTGGTGTAAAAAAACATATTTGGATTTCATCATTATCCTTCACAAATCCACTTCTGAATAAAAACCTCCCCTAAGGAATGCTAAAAAAGACAGTCCTGAGCCATCAAGTTCCTGCATATCTTACCAGAACTTAAAACAACAATCTCTTATAGGTGGCTCATTCATATTCAATAGAGTGATTGTCATGGCTATTACACTTGCGTTTGCAAAATTTAAGATCATGTTTTGAATGAGTGATTGGGCTAGATACCTGATCTATAACTCTTTGCCTTAGCACATATTTTGCATGTGAGCAGAAAATATGAACTATTTGAGCCACCCCGGCTTCTTCTCAAGTTTCTCAAGGAACCTTAGTAAGTTCTCAATGTTATCAATGACCTGTAGTTAGAACCTATCTTCTTAAGTTTCTCAAGGAACCTTAGTAAGTTCTCAATGTTATCAATGACCTGTAGTTAGAACCTATCTTTTGGTGTTTTACAGGATACATTTCACAGTGTGTGCGTACAGGAATTCTATGATTTAATTTCTTCCTCTCCAATGCATCATACACTCAGATGATCACAACCTCTTTGTTGTTGACACACCACACATTCAAACTAACCTGTTTGCTTAGTTGTACATAATGTGTACAGCAAAGGAGTGGAATAATTTGCCAGCATCTGTCTCTCCATCCGATTATAATGTGGTTGGTTTTGATGGCAAGAGTAAATAGGATTTTGTTAAGCTAAAACAGTGGGTTTTGACACCTTCAGTTGCATCACTACTTCATCATGTGGGATAGTAGACAAGCACTGACTTATGTTAGTTAAAAAACTCCAGAAAGTGACGATCTGAGGTGACTCTATAGAGTAAACTTTATATAGTTAAAATATTTCAGTAAGAGATCACATTTAAAAAAAAATTTGATAGCCTTCATTATTTTTTTTGCAAGTTTTAATTAAATACCCAGGCGTATTATTGTCTAAGTATCCACAAACCATTATGTTACTACCCTGCTTAGTTTTCGTACTGTACATGCTTCGAAGGCCTTTTGAAGAATAGCATATAACTATCCATTGACATATTATATCTTTAGATGATAAACTACTAGGTAGGGATCTTTTTAGTAGGTAGTCTGGGTAGGTACCATCACAGAATATCAGCATAAAATAGCAGCTGTGTTTTGTATGGTGAGTGAGAGAG
The DNA here is from genome assembly GCA_033319125.1 of Parnassius glacialis. NCBI lineage: Eukaryota > Metazoa > Arthropoda > Insecta > Lepidoptera > Papilionidae > Parnassius > Parnassius glacialis. The sequence continues at coordinate 8,697,584 of JAVANC010000014.1, forward strand.
GAGACCCTTTTTACTGGAAATAAGGTATTCCATCTTAGTCCTCAGGGAGAACAATGCTTCTGCATTTTGATTCTTAATAGAGAATAGATGTAGATGTTTATGGGCCACAGCATCTACTTAAGGTGGACTGTGTGTTGTTTGTTACCTTTATTTCTATAAAATAAAAATAAAACATACTCTTACCTATTATCACCCACTGCCGTGTTTTGCAGTATTTTATCTCAGTTATCAAGGGAGACAACATATTTGTGACCCTTTTTTTGTTATTCTTGTTTAAAGTTGTTTGCATGCATCCAATGCTTGCACTGAATTATTTATTAATGTATATGTTGCAGTAAGATAATTAGGTCATGATATAGTTATATCCCTGGCGATATAGCTACGAGGGGTAAACCAAAAGTAATGATAATCGGTTACTTCAGGTCTGCATAAAAATCCAAAAAAAAATTTTTTTGCTTGCTTATATACTCACTACGTCAGTCTAAAAAAATCATATAAATAGATCACGATTTCCAGGAGATACATTCATTTGAATACAAACTGTCAAAGAGAAAACATCAACATGGAGAAAAACGAAATTAGAGCTGTCATCAAGTACCTCTGTTTGAAAAAAATGTCTTCAAAAGACATACACAGTGACTTAGTGGAAACATTGGGGGACTCTGCTCCTCCATATTCTACAGTTGCACGCTGGGCCAAGGAGCTTAAACTGGGCAGGACATCCACTGAAGATGAACATCGCGAAGGGCGCTCATCCACGTCCCTCACTGAAGACAATGTGAAAAAAGTCGAAGATGTTGTGTTGGCAGATCGAAGAGTGACCATCAGGCATGTAGCTGAGGTCACAGGGATCTCATATGGCAGCGTTCAAAGAATCCTTGCGAACGAGTTGCATATGAAAAAGGTCTCTGCGCGTTGGGTACCCAGAATGTTAACCGACGAGCAAAAGAAAAATCGAGTTGACATTTCGAGGGTCAATCTCGAAAAGTTCCAAGCAGATCAAGAAAATTTTTTGTTCTGTTTTGTGACTATGGACGAGACCTGGTTCCACCATTTTGATCCTGAAACGAAACAACGATCGATGACTTGGAGGCGAGCCTCCTCACCGACGCCAAAGAAATTCAAAGTTTCAAGTTCGGCGGGAAAGGTTATGGCATCTGTTTTTTGGGACGCTCAAGGCATAATTATGGTGGAATATTTGGAAAAGGGAGCCACTATTACGGGCTCTTACTACGCAGACCAAATAAGAAGATTACGGGAGGCTATTAAGGAAAAAAGACGTGGCAAACTGTGAGCTGGAGTGCTGTTTCACCAAGACAACGCACCGGCTCACAAAGCCGCAGTTGCGATGGCTGCCATTCAAGAAACGAGATTCGAACTGCTCGAACACCCTGCTTATTCGCCAGATCTAGCTCCTAGTGATTTCTACCTCTTTCCTCGGCTCAAGGAACGCCTGCGAGGCAAGAAATTCGAAGACGATAGCGAAGTAATGGCCGCTGTTGAAGCGTTTTGGGAGGGTTTTTTTTAGAATTTTTTTCAAAGGGAATCCTGGGTTTAGAAAAAAGATGGACTAAATGTATTGATTTGTTAGGAGACTATGTAGAAAAATAAATTATTATTTTTACTTTAATTACCGTGTTTTATTTTCATTATCATTACTTTTGGATCAGCCCTAGTATATACCGGAATATAGTTATTTGAAGGCGGTTCATAACTATCTTACTAGACTAATCTAGTGAAATAATTATAATTGTAAACTGAATGAATGCACAGGAGAAACAAATTTCGCGATATTGACGTTCTTGTTGTGTTATTGTTATGTAGTAAGATAGTAATATTACTAGATCATGCTCGTATCATAGGAACTGATTTTCGGCCCAATCCGGGATTCTGATCTTGAACCGCATGATCAACTGTCACGCTCACGACCTCTAGACGAATGAGGCAGCCAACATCTTCCATTACACTAACAATAACCCTCCCTGCCAAACTTACAGCATTCGTTTCACTAAGTTGATTTTAATACAAGACTCGTCTGTCCACAGTTTGACGCGGAGTTCCGACGCTTCTCCCTCAGTCGCACGGAGAAGCTCAAGTATGAAGACTTCAAAGCGCTGATAGAGAAGCTGCATCGGCTGCACGACGTTGCGTTCCTCATCTCCTACACTGATCCCCGGGATGGAGATCTCTTACCTATCAACAACGACGACAATCTGGCGCGAGCGTTGCTTACGGCGAGGCCTTTGCTCAGGGTCATCATACAAAGGAAAGGTAAGTGTATATTATAGATGGTCAATTAATTAATTCTCAACAAAAACAAGGAAATAAGGGGTCCTTTGCAAAGTGATTCATAACTCCGGTACAGCTTTTAACATTAACATACAAACAGATTGCATTGTATTATTATATTACACTAGCGACTCGCATTTGCTTCGCCTAGATAGGATCTATTAATGTGGCGTTAAATAGATTTAAGATAATCATATACCATCTATACTAATATAATAAAGCGGAAGAGTTTTTTTGTTTGTTTAAACGCGCTAATCTCTGGAACTACCAGTCCGATTTGAAAAATTCTTTTTGTATATTATAGCCAGATTCATGTGGAATAGTATAGGCTATCTAGCATGAAGCTATATTACTCAGTTAACCTTAAATATGGATATTTGTTAAGCAAGTCAGAAGAAAAAGCACTCCCGAAATGATTTATCCGCGTACGCTGGTGTTATCGTTAGGGATACGTAAATACAGTTTTCTAGAAAAATATAAAACTTTACTCCGTCTAAAAAAAAGTCCGCGATACCATATGTCTATTTCTTATACATAAGCCATAATTTAGGATTTTGTGACAAAAAAAATATTGAAAATTTAAAAGTGATTTATGAGCGTTATTATTAGGTATGGCCTATTTATCGTTACGAACGATAGTTACTTCATTATCAAGACAATTTTATGAAGATAAACTTTGTTCTTTATACCATGTTACTTGGACGCATAGTTTAAGAGATAATGTAAAATTAAAATAATTCAATACTTGGCTGGGCGCGCGAACGACGCTTAAACCCTAGCCGTTATAAAACGCTTGAACTAGGTCATGTAGCGCACCTCGGACACGTGATGACGCGGGTGAAACCGCGGGGCACAGCTAGTTAATTATATATTATCTACCGACTTCAAAAAGGAGACGGTACTCAATTCGATTGTATGTTTTTTTATGTTTGGTACCTTTTAACTTTTTACTGGGTGAACCGATTTCGATGATTCTTTTTTTATTTGAAAGCTGGTCCTTCACGTGTGGTTTGATCAAGGTCAGACCAATAGTTTTTGAGTTATTTGAGTTATTCTTAATAACTTATATTGAAGTCGGCTGTACAAAATTTTTAATTATATCTGCTTAGCCTAATGGTTGACTGGGAGATGTCCGCCATATGTACGATTTTGCTTTTGTGCATAAAAGTTTAAATAAATAAATATTGGATATACTTCAGGCTTCAGGGTGCCAAAATAGAGAATGATTTTTATAATGAAACCTTAAACAACATTGAGGTTGTGATAATGGTTTATTCGTGATTCGTGAATTTGATTAACGTGACCAATAGTTTCAGAGTTATTCTTAATAATTTATTTTTAAGTCGGTTGTACAATTTTTTTTAATTTTAAATTATTTTTAATTTTCGTACTTTTGGTTAAAATATACCCTATTTACCTCTTGGCACTGCTCTCAATCTGTTCGTAAATTTCATTACGATGGATTCGGTGATTACGAAGATTAGACCGGACAGACATACAAAAATTGTAAAAATTTTTATTTCATTATCTTAATTTAATTAAATTATTATAGCATGCCACCTGCTATTAATACATGAATTACAATGATAATCACTTTGTAGTGTACATTGCGTCGTATGTCTTATAATATTTCTGCTCTTTTGAAAAGCTATATAGCATACAACGCAATGTACTCCAAAGTGATAATCATTTTGATGTCAACGGAGGATTGTTCAGATAAGCCAGTGCACTTTACTATTTTCGGCATATCACCTCTTACCGTCAGATGGAATTGTGTTTTCTTTTTAATAGAATAAGGGTGACAAACGAGCACAAAGCCCATGTGATGGTAAGTGGATATTGTGATCCATAGACATCTACTTCAATCCTCGATGAAGAATCAATACGCAGATGCGTTGTCACCCCTGAGAACTAAGATACCGCGTTTCCAGTACAAAAACCGGAGACCCTTTTTACTGGAAGTGAGGCATTCCATCTTAGTCCTCAGGGGTGATAACGCATCTGCATTTTGATTCTTAATTGAGGATAGATGTAGATCTTCATAGGCCACAGCATCCACTTACCATCATCATCGTCTCCGGTTCTCTACACTCACGGTACGAAACACAGCACCATTAAACTGCTATTTTAGGCTGATATTCTGTGAAAGCGTGGTCCTTTCCCGGTCGAACGACCCATTCGTGCTGCAACTGTAACATAGCTGCAGCATGACTCTACCACGTGTTCAAACACTATCTTATAATAGGTAAAAAAGTAATCTTAATGGGAGATAGTTACTATATATAGTAGAAGCATAGAAAGGTTACAGATGAGCAGTATTGTAGCCGTACAGTATTAGTGGCGTGTGGTGGTAGGTAAGACCATTTGTCACCACATTCCGTCCCGTGGTTGTCAAATTTACTTTAATTTATTCATTTTTACGTGGTAGAGCCATGCTGCAGCTATATTAATAGTATAGTTGTATCACGAATGGGTCGGCTTGACCGGGGAAGGACCACGCTCTCACAGAATACCAGCATAAAATAGCAGCTTAATGCTGCTGTGTTTCGTATGGTGAGTGTAGAGAACCGGAAACCCTTTTTACTGGAAACGAGGCAGTCCATTCAGTCCTCACGGGTGACAACGCATCTGCATTTTAATTCACAAACGAAGATAATATATTATGCAGATGTCTATGGGCCACAGCAACCACTTACCATCAGGTGGATTGTGTGCTCGTTTGTCACCCTAATTCTATAAAATAAAATATTTTTTATGGAATAAGTATAACAAACGAGCACACAATCCACCTGATGGTAAGTGGATGCTGTGGCTCATAGACATCTACATCTATGCTCGGTTAAGAAACAATTTGCAGATATGTTGTCAACCTTGCGGATTAACATGAAATGTCACGTTTTCAGTAAAAAGGGGCGACTATGAATAATGCCAGAAATATTTTATGGTTTCCGATTAATGGCGATATAACCGTTCCGGTTACGTCAGAGGTAAAATACCTAGACCCAGACATATGGCACTGTGATCGTCAATTTCACCAAGTGTGACTTCACCGTTCTAGGGAGGATTTAAGTGAATACTTAAATCCTCCCTAGAACGGTGAAGGCATGGGCCTGGAAATGGTTCCAGTAGTGTAACTTAATTTTTTTAATGATTTTTTTAAAAAAGGGCAGTGCTGCTGGCCATCCTTGTTTAGTTTCCCTCTATCGCCTCTTTCGACACACTCTGCATGTTATAGGATAGAGGATATTCTTACACCGCCACTACACGTTTATATAATCTGTTTGGTTTCTCATTTACCCCTTTACAATAATAATTTTCATAAATGCAATCGTTTTCAAACCGTAAGAACAAATTAAATAAAGGAAACGTAGGAACAGTAAGGAATAACGAAGGCAAGATGACTCGGACGTCTTTAAGCCGCTTATAAGGTCCGCGACCTTACTATGGCCACTGCCGTTGGAGAATTACATGGATTTAAGACCAACGTCATATTTTACTAGATAATACGTACCTAATAACGTACTTGCACGAGATAAGCCCCTATGAAACATATAGGGTAAAAAAATAATTAAAACAACGTTCCTCTCAGAATATATTTATATAATATATAATTTCAACGTGGTAGAGCCATGCTGCAGCTATATTTGTAGTACGAATGGGTCGGCTTGACTGGGGAAGGACCACGCTCTCACAGAATACCAGCGTAAACTAGTAGCTTAACGCTGCTGTGTTTCGTATGGTGAGTGTAGAGAACCGGAAACCCTTTTTACTGGAAACGAGGCATTCCATCTTGGTCCTCACGGGTGACAACGCATCGGCATTTTGATTCGTAATCGAAGATAGATGTAGATGTCTATGGGCCACAGCAACCACTTACCATCAGGTGGACTGTGTGCTCGTTTGTCACCCTATATCTATAACAAAAAATTATACTTTTGAGTACTTGGCTCGTAAAAACAATCCACAAATGGGCTAAGTCTCTTTTAGAGATTTCCTGTATTCCCCATGCTTGGAAGGCGAATTGGTTATTGAAATACAAACAGACTCTGATTCCCTTCGTTCTTACACAAATGTGGCACCGGATGAGATTCTAAACCAAGTGTAGGTAAGGTACTCTAAACTCTTGGCCAGGGTTGCGGTATGTGTCGTTGTCGACACAGGGACAATCAGTTCAACTAGCCCCAAAACTATTGGCTTTTGCTAAGATTAATTTATCTTTAAAATAATGATTTCTTATATTTACGCGAACACTACACATTGAATAAAACTATTTTTTACGGATTTTATCGCGTTTAATTTACTATTTTAATTCCCGACCTTTCGGATGCTTTACAACAACCCAAAAAAAAACTGAATGTAGCCGGGCTAACTGTGACATCGGGACGTCAAACATCTCAGTCCCCCCGTGACCATGGGTTGCTGGAATGCACCCGAAACGTCGGGAATTAAAATAGTAAATTAAACGCGAAAAAATCCGTAAAAAACAGTTTTATCTTTGAGATATTTTTTTAAGAACCCACAACTATTAACACAGTCACTGTTAAAATTCCTTTCATTTTGAATCATTTGTGAAATATTTAAATGTTTTGTTTGATGATTCATAGCGTTAATATTGTAGCGTTTGGTCCGTGAAGTAAAATTTATACGAGTGTATATTACATACAAGCTGTATCAACCTATGTCACACCCTCAGGGGTTGGATGTTCCAAAATCCTTTTTAGAGGGTGTCTACGCTCTACGTCGAGAAAGAGGAGTATTTATGCCAAATTCCAAGTCAATGTTGCGTATAGTTTTGGAGATCTCGTGATCCCATAGACATCTTCATCTATTCTCGGTAAAGAGGCAAAATGCAATGCGTCATTTCCAGTAAAAAGGATCTCCGCTTCTCTACACTCACCGTACGAAACGTAACAAGCTGCTATTTTACGTTGGTATATTGTGAGAGCGTGGTCCTTTCCCGGTCGAGCTGGCCCATTCGTGCTAACACCACGATATATCTATAGCACGGCTCTACCACGTAAAGTTCATCGTTGAGAAATTAGATTTTTAATTTTGGTCCGATACACGTAGAATGACCTCACTGTATTTTGAATCCTTACAGTTGTGTGCGTGATTCGTTTTATTAATTTCTATGTTCCCAAACACATGCTCGATGCTTTAGGAAGTCTGAAGTCTATGATAATTATTCCGCTGCCATTTCGTTAGGTTAGAACCACAAATGCTCGCAAAAAGGACACCGATTTTAATAATAGGAATATTGACTACATGCTAACACCTGCTTGTGTATCTGTAATAAAATAAAATAAAATAAAAAATACCGAATGTGTAGTATTCGCGTAAATATAAGAAATCATTTACTATTTAACATGTGTACTATTTTAACAGTGGTAGAGCCAGGCGGCAGCTTTCTGCTGTCGCACGGATGGGCCGGCTCGAACCGGGGTGGTACCACAACCTCATAGAAAACCAGCGTGAAGTAGAGGTTTACCTCTGCGTTTCGCTTGGTGAGTGCAGGTGGCCGGAGGCCCTTTTTACTGGAAATGAGGCATTTCATCTTAGTCCTCACGGGTGACAACGCATCTACATTTTGATTTGTAATAGAGGATAGATGTAGATGTCTATGGGCCGCAGCAACCACTTACCATCAGGTGGACTGTGTGCTCGTTTGTCACCCTTATCCTATTAAAAAAAAAACTACAAATATTGGCTATTTTATAACACTATCTAATGCATATTTTATCGAGGATTAAATTAAACAAACCATCCGACGGTCTGTCGTCGCGAAGGCAGTTAATTAGCATAGAATGCGACACTCCCAGGGACCGTTCATTATTATAATATGTTTTTGTTATGAAATAAGGATCAGATTTCCTTGTTTGTCCGCCTGAAGCCGTGGCATGTTGACAAAGGAGATATGTTTTTTTTTTACTGTAGTGACACACTTGCTAGAATTTGATGTTTAACTTTCGTCAGTGTACTGGCTAGAATGATGGGTGCCGTGATAAAAAAAGTTAATGGTACGACGGTTTTTGATGTCGCATTAGAGTTTGTTTATTTTATGCCTATTGTTATGTAATGCGTCAGTTGTATTTTAACATATTTTTTTTGTCCCAACCAAATACAATGTTTACAAAATATAAAATGCATACAATATTTAGATGCGTTGTATATTTTATAATATTGTATTCGATATGAACACCTATATATAGGTGTTCGTTTCGAATTGGTATTTCTATTTAGCCGACTTCAAAAAAAGGGAGTATGGTTTCAATTCGAGTGTAACCTGTTCGTTTTTATGTATGTATGTCACTCGATATCTTCGTCAATTGTGGACTGGGTTTCAATTTTTCTTCTTCTTTTTTCTTTAAAAAAGAAAGTACCTTCACACTATCATTTCTCTCCTGTATCGTGGTAGGTACATAAATTTCACAAAGACAAACCTCCAGACCCTGTAGGACATACAAATGCCTGTTCCGTACGGGATTCAAACTCGCGACCCTTAACGCTGCAACACATTGATAAGCCACTGCGCTACAGAGCCGACCAATTGATTATTTTTTAACAAGGCGTTTTTTTGGTATTCATTTGGCAGGCGGATTGACGTTCGTATCGTACACTCATGCCATTGTAATATTATTTACTGTCAAATTAAGGTGTTATATTCGAAAATTGTTGCTACGGTACAAAGCCGCTAGAAGACCATTCATTACTTAGAAAAACGTGGACACAGACCTCCCCTATTGTAGGAAGAATGTTTTTTGTAAAATATTAGTTCAATTCGGTGTAGCTAATTCGTTAATATAAGTCTGCGGATAAAGGAATATAATATGCCAAAATGTCATCCCCACCTGCACTCGGTTTTAAGCTAAGTTTCTTCCGGGCGAAAAGTGTAAATGTACGCTGAAACCACTGGCATTTACACTTATCCCTTTTTTGTCCGTCTTCAATGTAGCGCAGTGGCTAAGCGCTTGGCTGCGAGACCGCGGGTCCGAAAAAACACGAAACAAGTCCACAAATAAAGCCTCGTATACACATAAGGGATATTTTGTCCCGCAACAGGACAAGGAACACTCAATATACGTGACGATGCAACGTTGCACAGTGTCCCGCAACATGACCCGCAACATTTTACGTGACGCGGGACATGTTGTTTTGCTCCCGCTCCGAGGGCGAGCGCACGTGTCCCGCGTCAGTGTTTGTTACCATATAGCCGTGTGCTCAACGTGCCTTGCATGCAACGTGTCAGTAGTGTGGGGAAACGAAACCGTTCGCTTACTTCTTGAGTAAACCGTGATTATCGCAATAAAATAAATAAAAATGACGCGTGGGAGGATATTGCCAAGGCAGTTAAATTACCGAGAATTTTTTTTAAACCAAGTGCATAACTCCGTCTATCGGTATATTGGTATCGGTATCGGTTAAAAGTGGTAGAGCCAGGCGGCAGCTTTCTGCTGTCGCACGGATGGGCCGGCTCGAACCGGGGTGGTACCACGACCTCACAGAATACCAGCGTGAAGTAGAGGTTCACCTCTGCGTTTCGCTTGGTGAGTGCAGGTGGCTGGAGGCCCTTTTTACTGGAAATGAGGCATTCTATCTTAGTCCTCACGGGTGACAACGCATCTACATTTAGATTTGTAATAGAGGATAGATGTAGATGTCTATGGGCCGCAGCAACCACTTACCATCAGGTGGACTGTGTGCTCGTTTGTCACCCTTATCCTATAAAAAAAAAATCGATCAGTTGTTTCGACACTCGAAAAGTGTACGACAAGGAAGCATAAGAATCTCCAGTCGACAAGAAGTCTTATATGTGGGTCAACAGCGTTCCGTAGTATTGTATCCTGTTTGGCTACGGAAGCTCTGATCATTTGTAATAAAGTTTCAAAATCAGATGTTGACACTAGAGTAAAATTCACAAAAGGTCCGTAAGACATTCGGAGATCACTTGAAAGATTAAATCTTCTTTCTTTTCGTTGAAGAAAGAAATTCCGCACCTTCAATTTCGCTTACTTAATAAGTACTATCTACGTAGCACAAATCACCTCAACCTCGGGCGACATTTCTGTAGGCACTGACTAGTGTGGCCTGCAAAATGTTCTGCGACATGTCTCGGGACATTCCACGTAGTTGTTGAGCGACATGTTGCGCAACATGCTACTCCTGTTGTTGATGTTTGTCCCCGTGCAACTTATGTATCTAAATGCCTTTACAATACAGTAGAAAACCTTAATTTTTGTTTTTAACTAATTATTATAAACTAGTGCTTGACTCCTTAACCACCTGGTGGCAAGTGGTGCAGCCAACAATGATGAAGTGATGACTAATCGGATGAAAATAAAGATGGTGAGAGTTACATTTTACAAATAAAAGAAAAAATGTAAAGTTGATCCAACAATATTGTCAATAGACGATCTCAACAAACACTTTCCCTATAAATATAACAATTTTAATAATGTGTAATTTTAATGAGGCGTATGTAAAACAGTTTAAATTACAAATTAGCGATCCGTACCCGGCTCCTCACGGTTGATTACTGGATTTCGACAACAACGCCACCTACCGGGTCCAATTGTGAATCTAAACCATTCTCTAATTAACTTAATCACACACAAAATTTCATCGAATTCGGTCTAGCCGTCTAGGAGGAGTTCAGTCACATACAAGCGGACAGAAAAAATATATAGTACATAATATGCATGTATTATACATATAAACCTTCCTCTTGAATCATTCTGTCCATTGATGAAAACCGCATCTAAATTGGTTTCGTAGTTTAAAAGATCTAAGCGTACAGATGGTGGGAAACGACTTTTTCTGCCGACTTCCAAAAAGGAGACGGTACTCAATTCGAGTGTATGTTTTTTTTTTATGTGTGTTACCTCATAACTTTGTACTGGGCGAACCGATTTCGATGATTCTGATAGCTTATATGAAAGCTGATAGTTCTCGTGTGGTCCCATATGAATTTGATCAATGTCAGACCAATGGTTATTGAGTTATTCTTAAACAACCTATATTGAAGTCGGCTGTACAACATTTTTAATTTTAAATTATATACTATGTAGAGACTATTTTTTGGGCAACTTAGGATAACTTGAAATCAAAAATCTTTAAACGGTTTTCAATAGTATAGTTCGTAAATAATTGAACTCGTATTTTGTTTTAAAGAAGGGTTTTCATGAACTTAATATACTGCAAAACGACTTGTAAAATAAAACGAAGCGTTTTTAAATATAGAAACCCGGCATAAGTCTCGCGTTAGTAATTTGCAAAGCGCACGTTGGGAACATACATTTGAACATGTTAATAAAGCACGTTCACGGTACAGTGGCTGTGTACCGTTAAATTTAAACTGTTGACCGTCGGGCTGTGACGGGGTCGGTGGATTTGTGATAAAAATGAGGTGCTTCTCTTCGAAGACTTCCGACTACCTACGGAAATAAACTGTTTCAGGGTATAGGTACTGTTTATATGTAGCTACTTCTCAAAAGTAGCTACTACTCGGTCATATTACATATTATTAAGTGGCGAAGCTTGCGAAGTCACTTATTGATTTCACGATGTCTGTCCGTCTGTCCGTCTGTCCCACGATTATCTCGAGAACAGTTTCGAATTTTCAAATTCTGTTTTCAGCAATCGATTACTGATCACCCAGGCATCTGAACCTCCTATTTTGAAACTGATTGCTCAACGGCAACCGTTAGAAACCGCTACAAGGCTGATTGCTTCGCCACTTTGCTATGCTGTTAGCTTGCTAGGTTTATTTAGATTTTGATTCGGTCTGTTTCAAAAGACAAAGCTTTTAAAGAAAAAAAAGACGGGGCGGTGGCAGTGGGAGTCCCGCACGGAACAGCATTTGTATGGCCCACGATACAATAGAAAATTCTGGTATGGATGTTTATATTCCTATGATTAAACTAGGTGGTAAGACGCCTGTACTGTCTCCGGGACGTGCTTCCAGCAGGACTAGCATGGGCAGGAGACATTTTATCCCCGGGGAAAGGAGAAAATGTTTATCCCCTCGCTTTGTTTTATCCATCCTTCAAGCTTGGATACACCAGTGTATATAATATCCACAGTAGATAAAATGGGAGATAGAGTTTTTGTATGAAAGTAAACTTAAACCCACGTCCAATGAACTAGGATAAAATTGTCCCTTTCAAATGTCCAAACAGCATAATTTTTTCATCTTTCATCTACCTGCTACGGACGGGGGATATATTATGTGTACCTACTCGCTATGTCAAACGGGGATGTACTTCTCTCCGTTGCACTGCTTTGGCAGTTGATATAGTCGAGGGATACATTTTTTGTCTCCAGCCCATGCTAGCCGTGCAGGAAAGCAAAGCGAGAGGGCCCCCCGGTTGCGTTCCGAACGGAGATTTTAGCCGGTACGAGTCCGGAATAACCTTTCTGTTGCTTCCGCAGCTGAAGGTTATCCATGAAGGTTTTTCCATGATATTTTCTGCCTATCTGTCTGAGTAGATACCACAGTTTTGTCTATTTTGCTGCCAAGTGCAGTGCGGTGCCTTCTCTGCTAAGTCAGGCGCCGCACTGCACTTGCCAGACAGGAGTGTAGAGAGCCAGCATAATTAGCTGCGAAGGATTTCATCTTTTTTATATAGTATAGGGTGACAAACGAGCACACAGTCCACCTGATGGTATGTGGTTGTTGTGACCCATAGACATCTACATCTATCCTCAATAAATAATCAAAATGCAGATGCGTCGTCACCCGTGAGGACTATGATGGAATGCCTCTTTTCCTGTAAAATGGGTCTCCGGTTCTCTACACTCATCATACGAAACAGCAGTGTCAAGCTGCCGTTTTACGCTAGTATTCTGTGAGAGCGTGGTACTTCCCCGGTCCTTCTTAGAGATAAAATGCATATATTGCCAACACATTTGTTTAAAGCTAGTTGCAGGTGTCCAGTAACTTTTTTTTTAATTATTTACCATCAGGTAGACTCGTTTCGTTTATCATTGCATTTTAAAACAGTGTCACGAGTTGTATAACTCACGATTACCTTGTTGGGATTTGAAATGTAAAGCGTTGGCGAAGAGTTGTTACGGATGGATTAATATACGTAAAGTTGAAGTACAGCCTATATACGTCCCACTGCTGGGCGCAGGCCTCCTCTTATTTCTGAGGGGGTTTTAGGGCAAGGAAATGACCGCCGCGCTGCCCCAATGCGTGTTGACGAACTTCACATGTCTTCGAAAATGTTTGTTTCTTATTTCTCAGACATGCAGGTTTTGCTACGATGTTTTTCTTCACCGCCGAGCACGTGGTAAATCAGTACTTAAAATTGCAATTGACAATTTCATTGGTGCCGGTGGGGATCGAACCCTGGTTGCCCGCGTACTATGAGCTACCACGGCTCTTCATTATGCATATGTATAAAAATATCTTTTTACAAATTTTAGCCTGGCTAGGTTAACCAGGACCCGCGATGTAGCACTCAGGTACACAGTAACGGATTTATAATGAGGCACACAGATGCAGATTAAATGTCGACAGCGCCCTAGGCTCACCTCATTGGCGCCCTTCCAACGGCCAAATAATTACGACACGAGTACCCTTAACAGGTGGCCATGAATGAAATATTTGACGAGTGAGTAAGGGCGATATAGGATAGATTTTTTTTCTTCTTTTTTAAAAACTTCCTCACGCGCCCCTTTTTAACATTGCGCATCTAGGCAGTTTGCCTTAAGGATCAGCCGCCACCATTGAAGGCTCACTAGGTACTGGCCTAGGGCATCACCGCAGAGAGGACATCATTGGTCAGCAGAAAAATCATTCCCACAAAAAGAGATTAAAAAGTCTTTGTCGAACTATGATGAAGCAGGAAAAATTGGATGCATTATCACCTCTGCATTGAAAATGATTTGCTACGTCAAATCAATTTTGCCGATATTATCAGGGATTTCGCTCTAGGAATTTAGTGGTTGAAATACTGTTTCCTTGACTCTTTAACCCTGGAAACAGTATTTCAATCACTAAATATACCTTAAAATTTGTTATTATTACTATTTTACCAAAAAATTAAATCCGGCGCGTATAAAAATTGCCACGTATAATAGTTTACGCTGGTTATCTATGAGTGCCGCTGTGTTTCGTATGGTGAGTGTAGAGAACCGGAGACCTTTTTTACCGAAAATGAGGCTTTTTTTTCGAACCATTCGTAATTAAACAAAAGAGTGACTTTCAATAAGTATTATTTATAATCTATATTGAATAAAAAAGTTTCTGTTCCTGTTTCCAAACTAACAGCCAATGCCTGTATTTGCATTTTGATTTTTAATTGAGCATAAATGTCTATGGGCCACAGCATCCACTTACCATCACGTGGACTGTCTGGCCGTTTGTCACCCTATTCTTTAACAAAAGATACACTAGTGTATTGTGAATTAGCCTGTATCTATGGCAGTGTATCCTAACCTACCTCTAGAACCAGCGATTGCGAGATGTGAGAGAAGACACCTTTGGTACTGCTATAATATCTTTTTTGATATTTTAATGTTACCAACATTATTTACTTAGTATATTCTTTGTAGTATAAAATTTAACGCGGATTATTACTCACGAAGTACAGTTAATATTGCAAGAGAATTGGGTTAAACATTACTAAAATTCATCTAAGAGTTGAGTCACTTATTTTCAACGTATGATACCTACATACGTCAACTTCTTCTAATTTGTTTTATAACGTTGACGTCCTCATAACTTCATGAATAATTTCAGTAGGCAGCGGGTTTCTCTTAGTCCTCATGGGTGACAACACATCTGGATCTGAGACATGCTTTTATTGAAGTGTGTTGCAGATATCCATGAGCTGGAGTGGGCACTTACCATAAACCGAACTGTTTGCTCGTTTGTCATTCTTATATTTTATAAAGTAGGTGACAGGTGTTTGTATGCTGCACGGACCACTTACTATCAGTTAGACTGCGAGCTCGCTTGTGATTCAAGTAACTGAAAAAAGAAAGTTTTTTGCTTGGTAAAGCCACGCTGCAGCTATATTATGGATGTAGTATGAATGGTTCGGCTCGACCGGGGCGAAAACTTCTTTGGAAGCGTGATTTGAAAATCGATGAAACTAAAAAGAGATAAACATATACATCTAAAGGATTTAGCCTACGAAAGAAAGAGATAGAATATTGTATACAGTGGTAACCTGTTATCTCAGTGTCAATAAAATAATAATAATAAATGAATTAATAATATCTCACAGAATACCAGCGTAAAATAGCAGATTAACACTGCTGTGTTTCGTATGGTGAGTGTAGAGAACTGGAAACCTTTTTTACAGGAAAGGAGGCATCTTAGTCATCCAGGGTGGCAACGTACCTGCATTTCGATTCTTAATAGAGCATATATGTAGATGCCTATGAGTCACGGACGGTATCCTCTTACCATCAGGTGAACTGTGTGCTCGTTTATCACCCTTATTCTTAATACAAAACTAATCAGTTGTTTCGTTATTTTAAATCGCAATACAGAGTAATGATAGAAATTGATTAATCTGCAAAATGCGCGAAGCATGGCAATTCTAGTCGAAAGCTATGAGGAGCTATTCATCACAGTCGTCTGATCATACATTCACACGCTTGACATCCTATGACCGTGACACGTCACTCAAGTGTGAACTTCGCTTTATGCGGATTAATGGTTATGTAAGCGATAAGCTGAGGCGATTTAAAATTTGTTGAAATTTAACAAAATTTTAATAATTTCATTGAGTTATAATTACAACGATATATTATATCGATGTCAAATTTTGTCGTATTTAAAAAAAAACAACTAGCAATATGTGTTTAATTACTAAATTCTCTCTTGTCGTAAGATCTGTTAATGAGGGCTAATAATCTTCCACTCACCAGATGTCGCTAGTTGCGACTGAGGTAAAGTTTTTTGTTACACAGTGCCATTTAATTGAGAAATTAGTTTTAAATGATGGTTTATCATTATCTAGATTATTAAATTAATACACAACACAATGCGTCAGTGGTTTGATTTTTAATTTTTGCACTTTATAACTCCTTTTTTTAATTTTTCTACTTTAAGTTATATTTATAGTTTGGTTTAATAATTTCTAATGTAATTGATATAAAATATAACTAACAATACGGAAAGAAACCTTAAATATTACATTTTCCTAAGAAATTATCGTCCCCGCTATGAAATCTGTCAAATATTTTACCTCACTGTAAAGTGGCGCCGCCCTGGTGGCAGAAAAAGTTGTGGATGCCCTCATTAATAAGTCTGTGGCGCGAACCGTAGGTTAAAAAAAATATGAGTTCGAATCCGCCACTCGCAAAAACATTGCCGAGTTTACTGAGTAATGTTGTGAAATCTGCTAATAAAACTTCTTTTAGTAACACGGCGCACTCTGGTCCAAAAGCCTGTCAGAAATAAAAGGTTGATAAACCCAAAAATGTAGGACGTATATAGGCTGTGGTGTTTTCTTACTTTTATTCGCAACTAGAGACTCGCCTCGGCTTCGCCTGTGTGGTATCTATTAATGGCATATATCATCATTTAGATTTCAAATAATCATCAACTGCCATTTATTTTATCAATTATTGTATTTCACAAAAAAATCTCCATCTTTTCTGATAAAGTATAGCCTCACACACTCCTCTCACAATCAGTTCAGGCATTATGAGGTATAGCCCGGACAGACATGCAAACATTTAAAATATGTTTATTAATTTCTTAATAACATTCGAATATCTCCGGCGGCTTAATAGAAGCCAGTTAGTTCGATGTTACAGACAGACACTGGAATATTATTTATATCTGTATAGATAAGTTAATGAAGACTAGAAAGTATTAACGCACTGCCAGAGAGTGTCTAATAAATCAACATTTTTATCTAGAGAAAGCAAAATTAAAGTAAATAGAAATAAAAATCGTTCATTAAGTATATTTTAAGTGTAATAATTCTAATAATGTTTAAAATAATTAATATATACTAATATAACATATATGCAGCAGATGGCGACTTTCACGTAATTATTTTCGCATGCTTGCGCACAGCCTCATGTCTAGAGAAATTTTATGTGTTGAGAAATTTTACTTGTATTATTTTACATATTATTCACAATCCTTAGCACAGAGACAGAAGGAGCACTGCGCACATTTCAAGTGACGCCAAAACCGTTCTCAACTTGATACGCACTCACGTCACACATCTTGTTACTTTTCTTACTTGCCCGCATACATATGCACTTATAACCGCGTTTTTTATTGCAAAAAAGTTGTATTATATTCATTTATTTAATTTTACTAATTTTGAACTGACTGACCCGTTTGCTACGTAATGTAGGGTAAGAATATCAACAACCAATTTCACATCTCATGTGAACATGAGAACATGTGACTAATGTTGAACTTCCCGAGGAGAGCTAGACATCCATCCATCATAGCCGTGGTAGCTCAGATGGTTAGCGCTCGCTGTAAGCTTCACATTACTCGAGCAACCCGGGTTCGATCCCCACCGGCACCAATGAAATTTTTAATTGCAATTTTAAGTGCTGATTTACCACGTGCTCGGCGGTGAAGGAAAACATCGTGAGGAAACACCTCATGTCCGAGTAATAAAAAAAATATTTCGAAGACATGTGAAGTTCGCCAACACGCATTAGGGCAGCGCGGCGGACATTTCCTTGCCCTAAAACCCTCTCAGAAATGAGAGGAGGCCTGTGCCCAGCAGTGGGATGTAAATAGGCTTTTTTTACTTTTATTTCATTTTAAAATTCGAATCAGAAATAAAATATTTCGAAAGTCAAATGGCCAGTTATTACAATAGTTATGATCTAGCGATGATAATATGGATTCTTTTATAGTACGAGGGCCCACCACGTGATTACTACGCCCATCTGTTTGTTAATTAAAATACAATTGTTAATAGAGGAATATGTTTTGCTGGGTTGCATATAAAAAAGATATGGCCGCAAGTGTTTTTATTATAGTATTTATATATTTAGCGAATAATTTTATTAATAATTTTTTTTAGAAAATTATCAGTAATATCAAATAAAAATATTTAAAAAAAGCTAAAAACTTTTGGGTTGCCACTTTTTGATACTTGTGGCGAAATGTTATTATGCAGGCCCGGCATAAGCGTATTATTTTATTAACAACCCACCCCGATTTCGCCTGGATAGAATCTATTAATGTGGCGTAATTCAGGTTTAAAATGATCAAATAGGTACCGTTCATTTTATAAATTTCCCTTGTTCTTTCAAAAAATGCCTGGCATTGCTCTTTGTTTGTTCGTAAACTTTCATTACGATCAGTTTAGCCATTTCAAATATTAGCCCAGACAGACAGTCACTTCAATTTTATTTATATATTATACTAGCAATCCGTCCCGGCTGATTTCTGGATCTCCGCAAGAACGCCACCTACCGGGTCCAATTGTGAATGTAAACCATTCTCTGATCAACTTAATCACACACACACGCACACAAGATTTCGTCAAAATCGGTCCAACCGTTAAGGAGTTCTGTCACATACACATGGACAGAAGAATTATATAATATAATATAATATACATGTATTATACATAATATAAACCTTACTTTTGAATCATTCTATCTATTGATGAAAATCGCATCAAAATCCGTCGCGTAGTGTAAAAAATCTAAGCATACAGATGGAAATAGAAACAGAAACAGAAACTTTTTTATTCAATATACATTATAAATAATACTTATTGAAAGTCACTCTTTTGTTTGATTACCACTGGTTCGAAAAAAAACCTCTGTCCTTTGAAATGACTTTTTTATTGTATGTAGAGATAGATTTCTTATACATATTTACGCGAACACTACACATTGAATAAAACTACTTTTACGGATTCTATCGCGTTTAATTATTTTTATTAATTCCCGACGTTTAGGGTGCTTTACAACACCCATGGTCACGGGGGACTGAGGTGATTGACGTCCCGATGTCAGAGTTAACCCGGAGTACCTTCAGCTTTTTTAATTATTAATTTTGGTCCGATCTACGCAGAATGAACTTACTGTGTCTTGAAGTTTTGCAGTGATATGCTTGGGTGTAGTTTTAATTTTATTAATTACAGTATCCCAAGCGAGTGATAGTACCCAGCCTCCCCCTCTATTGAAATTAGGATGTTTTTTAATTTTAATAGCCTCATGTATCATCCTTGACAGGAATTGATGTTGTTTCGCGAGAGTTTGTGATTTATCAAATCTAATGTAATGGTGGGAGCCGTTTAGGATACGAGGGCGGCACTGAAAATTTCGGGAATCAAGGAAGTAACACATTATTAACAACATTACTATTTAAAAATGTATTTATTGCTTTTCGAAGTATTCTCCGCGAAATTTGATACATTTTTCCATAAGATGGAACCAATCATTGAAGCAACCATTCCATTCGGAAGTTGGGGTCTCCAAAATGGCCGTTTTGTAGGCGTCCACAGCTCCTTCAGGTGATGAAAATCTCTGTCCACGCAATTTATTCTTTATTTTAGGGAAAGTATAGAAATCATTAGGGCTTAGGTCGGGGCTGTACGGCGGATGGTCTAATAATTCTATGTTTTCTTGCTCTAAAAACTCTTTTGTTCTGAGTGCGGTGTGAGAACTCGCATTGTCGTGATGGAGGATGATGCGGCGGTTGCAGTTCTCTTTACGGAGTTCAGAAACGACCTGTGGCAAACAAATGCTAGCATACCATTCTGCATTAACCGTTCTTTGACCCTCAAGAGGAATAGTCGTAACATGGCCGGTTTTGGAGACAAACGTGGCCACCATTTTTTTTGCAACACTCCGTGAACGAACAATTTTTGTTAGCTTTAACTCATTTTCGAACACCCAAACTCGTGACTGGTTTTTGTTTCGGGTTCGTACGCGTATACCCAGGATTCGTCACCTGATACGATGTTGTATACAACATTTGAGGATCCTGCGTGGAATCTTTCGAGAGTTCTGACGCACTAAGTAACGCGAGCCGCTTTTTGCTCTTCACAGAGCGAATGCGGTATCCATCGGGTAAACAACTTTTTTACACCTAATTGTTCATGCAAGATTATTTGTATTTGACTCATGCCAATGTCTAAAATTGCCTGAATTTCGCGGTATGTCACATGTCGATCTTCCTCAATCAGCTTACGCACAGCATCAACGTTTTCTTGGGTGACTGCAATTTTTGGACGACCTTGACGGGGATCATCACTGAGCTTGACACGTCCACGTTGAAATTCAGCAAACCAGCGATAAATTGTGGTTTTGGATGGGGCTTCATCACCAAATGCAGAAATCATCCGGTCAACACACTGTTTTTGTGTTAAACCACTTCGAAAGTCATAATAAATCATCGCTCTTGAATTTCCTCGAGTCAATTCCATTTTCTCAACGACTAAACAAGTTTGACAATACCTTGTGACAATCTTTTTTAAATAAATAAATGGTATTCTATTTTTAAAACGAAGGAGTTTTCAATTAAAAAAATTCTAATATGACAGGAACAGTGGAAATATTCCATTCCCGATACTTTTAGTGCAGTCTATGTATGATCACAAACTGCAGACTTCCCGGAACGTTGGTGCTTCACGTCAGCTATGTGTCATTTTACGCGGGTTTTTATTGATCGTTTTGTTTGCCCTATATATGAGAGACCACATTCACAATCAAGCTTGTACACTCCTGCATCTTGTAAAGGAATATTGCACTTAGCGGATGGTAAGAACTGACTAATCTTCATCGGCGGCTTGAAGAATGTTCTAATAGAAGCTCGCTTCAAGATGTAGCCAATCTTGTCTGTGACAGCTCTGACATATGGTAGTACAGCAGGCACGGGCTCGACTGTGGCCGGCTTCACTCGGTCACTGTGACGTAGGCGCGGGACCCGAAGCTTGGTGTCGTACAGAACCTGCTTGACGTGCAAGCTCGGCGGCCAGGTGTTTGCTGTCACACATCCCTCGTGCTCTCTGTAACAAAGATTTGTCTACGGTCGCTAACTGTGAAGGATGATGGTGGGATTCACCGTTTAAATATCTTTTCATATGGGTATTTCTTCTATACACCGTGTGACCTATGGTGTTGTTAGGATTTCGAATGACTAACACAGTAACACATCTACGAAAGCTAAAGAATTATTTGCCTCTAACTCCATAGTAAATTGATTTTTAGTGTTTATGGAATTAAGATGTTCTAAAAAATGCAGTTACTTTGTGTGATGGTAAAATAGTGAAAGTATCTTCTACGTACCGCTTGTAGGACCTTGGAGTTATTGGTGCAGTAAGCAGGGCTTTCTCCTCAAAGTCCTCCATAAAATTGTAATTCTATTAAAATCAGATGGGCGGTTATAATTACGCGATGGGATCGCGGACTATTACGCCACCAATACATGACGTGACGGAAGCATCTTTATCCTATAATATACGTGGTAAAGCCCACGCTGCAGGTATTTTATGGTTGTAGCACAAATGGTTGATTCGTATCACAATACGAGTTATTTACACTCACCAGTGTAGAGAACCGGAGAGAGACCTTTCATCTCATCCATCTTAGTCCTCAGAAGTGACAACGCAATTGCATTTTGATTCTTAATCGAGAATAGATGTAGATGTCTATGGGCCACAGAATTTACTTACCGCCGGCAGGGCTAGCATGGGCAGGAGACAATTTTATCCCCGGTGAAAGGAGAAAATGTTTACTCGCTTAGTCTTATCCACCCTTCGGGCATGGGCACACCGGTGGATAATTATATCCACCGGTGTTTTACAATTATATCCACTTTTACCTACTGTGGATATTAATCCACAGTAGATAAAATGGGAGATATTAGTAAGTAGCTTCGCTTTATTATGCCCTGCAGTGGACGACAAGAAGCTGATGATGTTTTGCACCTTTAAAGTATTTAGTTTAGTTTAAATAGGGCCCCCATTTCATTTTTGCCCCGGGGCCCTTGATACATACATAGCTACGCCACTGAAGATAGACTTAGATAAATTGTTTGTATGAATATAAACTTAAACCCACGTCCAATGAACTAGGATAAAATTTTCCCTTTCAAATATCAAAACAGCATAATTTTTTATCTTTCATTTGGCTCCATGCTACGGACCGGAGATATATGTCTACTCATTATGTCAAACAGAGATATACTTCTCCTCGTTGTCGTGCTTTGGCATAAGGACAGATAATAATTTAATATTTTTGTCAGTGGATATAATCGGGGGATAAATTTTTTGTCCCCAACCCATGCTAGCCATGCTGGGTGAACTGCGTGCTCGTTTGTCACCCATATCCTATAAAAATAATTAATTCTTATGTTAGTAAATCGATTGTACAACAATCTTAACGCTTCACTTATAGTGTGCAGTGCCGAAGGTATTCCAGCTGTATTAGGAAGGTTGTTTTGAATGAATTGCGCTTTATGCTCTTTGTGCGTAGTCATTTCACGCAGGTGTAGGTTTGTTAGTGACGTCATTGTATCTGGGTATAGATACGTGTACCACTTTGAAGGGACTGCAGTAAGGATCTGAACTAAATTGATTCAGTATTCTGATTTAGTTGCATATTATACTCGTTTGACCGACTGTTTATATTTCGTATATTTGTCATATTATGATGTTTTTTTTTAATGATGAAGCGATACGGCTATTACGATACCGATACGATTGACGAATACATCGTAATTTGTATTATAACGATACGAATGCTTTACGATTTTTACTTTTAATTAAACTTTTATTTGAATTAAATTAAAAAAAAATACTTTACTCATTTATTTTATTTTTAAATATATTTTTTTATAGGATAGGGTGACAAACGAGCACACAGTCCACCTGGTGGTAAGTGGTTGCTGTGACCCATAGACATCCCCATCTATCCTCAATAAAAAATCAAAATGCAGATGCGTTGTCACCCGTAAAGACTAAGATGGAATGCCTCGTTTCCAGTAAAAAGGGTCTCAGGTTCTCTACACTCACCATTCGAAACACAGCAGTGTCAAGCTGCCATTTTACGCTGGTATTCGGTGAGAGCGTGGTCCTTCCCCGGTCGAGCCGACCCATTCGTGCTACAACTATACTACTAATATAGCTGCACGTTACGTCTACCACGTTACAAAATTATTTATCATTGAATGCTTTTTATTCAGAAAACATAAAATATTTAAGCTCTCGCATTTCAGCCGTTTTCTGTTATCCGTGTGTTTTATGAAAAAAGCTATGAACTAATATTTATTATAAAAGTATGTATCGTAATGAATCGTAATAAATATTACGATAACAAATATCTTAATGTATCTTAATGTTAAGATATTTGCCGATATACGGCTATCGCATTCTTATTCGATTCATCACTTGTTTTTTTTTAATAAGAAAGGTCATAAACTAGCATTAGTAGCCTAGTCCATTGAAAATATGTCTGTCCATGTAAAAAATCTCAACTAACTATAAGATTATCAAAAGTCTTTAAGATTATATTTGTCAAAAAAAATACAACTTTAAAGTTTTTTTTTTTCTTATGAAATGCTTATTAGTTTATTAATAAAATAGCTTAAAAAACAACAGGTCAGTTTATAACATTGATTTTTACCACGTTTTTATTAACGCGTTTTCTTGTCTGTTTGCTTGCTGCTTAGTCTGTTTTCAATCTGACGTGAACGGTCCTAATCCGCCATCTTTCGGAAGTCTTAAGACTGGATGGATCACTTTCCTAGATCGCCTCTTATGACACCCACGACACGATATGGGTTGATGAATCCTCTTATGTCGCTTGGTACAAAAAGTTACGATCAATTTTAAACTAAAATTACGTTGTGCTAGACACTTGAATTTTTAAATATATCTAAGAACTGGAGGACAATGCAATATAAACTTACTTTCTCGTCTGTCTGTTTGAAACAAATTTTGCAAACTGCAAACTTTAAACATAAGCTCAGAACTGAAAACGTGGTAAAAAATGGCGGTCATTTTGAATTATAATGATTTGCTATTATATAATAAAAGTATTAAGTACAAATTAGGCTGCGTAGGTAACTAGGGATGGAAAGTGAACTCATGTTTTCTCTCCAACTTTGCAAACGCTTTTTTTTTTTTATAGGATAAGGGTGACAAACGAGCACACAGTCCACCTGATGGTAAGTCGTTGCTGCGGCCCATAGACATCTACATCTATCCTCGTTTGCGAATCAAAATGCAGATGCGTTGTCACCCGTGAGGACTAAGATGGAATGCCTCATTTCCAGTAAAAAGGGCCACCGGCCACCTGCACTCACCAAGCGAAACGCAGAGGTAAACCTCTACTTCACGCTGGTATTCTGTGAGGTCGTGGTACCACCCCGGTTCGAGCCGGCCCATCCGTGCGACAGCAAAAGCTGCCGCGTGGCTCTACCACTGTTAAAACTTGCTTGACCCGTCCTTGACACTAATAGTACGAGTAGATGTTCCCCATTTTGTTTGCCTAAACTGCAAAGCTGTCTTACATTTTCTGCCGACTTCCAAAAAGGAGACGGTACTCAATTCGACTGTATGTTTTTTTATGTGTGTTACCTCATAACTTTTTACTGGGTGAACGGATTTCGATGATTCTTTTTTTATATGAAAGCTGATATTTCGCGTGTGGTCCTAAATGAATTTGATCAAGGTCAGACCAATAGTTTTTGAGTTATTCTTAAATAACTTATATTGAAGTCGGCTTTACTATAGATTAAGGGCCTTGTAAAGGCAGTAAAGTCCAGTAAAGGCCTTGTCAAACATAATTGCTAACCGAACTGAACCAAAAACGTAGCGAATCTATGTACTATATATGCATATGTATGTGTTCGTTTTCGCTTCGCCACGCTATCAGTTCGCTGTCTATCTCGTCAAATAATTTTTCGTCGTTAATTTCAATGCCGTGAACTTACAAATACATAACCTTATCAGGGCGCCTTAAAAACCCAGGACGCTGCTTAAAAACTATCCAGGACATCCCAGGAGACTACAAAAACTAAAACATGTTCTGGGAAAACAGGACGGTTGGCAACCCTACTATACCCCATAAAATTTATTGTAACATTTTGTACAAATAAATCGCTTTTCTTGTTTCTTTAGCAAAACAATTTCCAAGGTTAACACAGCGTTTCCGCTGAGTCAGTCATTGAATAAGTGACCGTTGATTCGTTTTGGCGATGTAAATTTGATTGTATTGTTTCTTTTCTTTTAGGCCCATTCGTCCGTCCGGTAAACAATACCTGATACTTTTCGGAAATTTGTAGCAGACTTGTTCTCGACAAGTATCATCATTATCTACTATATATAATGTCCCCCAAACCGAATTTCGGCGACGGTCTGCCTCAACGGAGACTTGCCATATGCGTAGGACAGGATTATAGGGCCCGAATGTGTACGCAACCACAGTTGCACTCTATTCAAACCTCTCAAGTTCCGATGGGACTGCAATTCGAAACGACCGGAGACAGTTCAGGCGCAAGACCAACGGCTTTATGCACGGATGTGATACACCGCCAACTTCTGGACCCTGGGCTGCTACTGAGAATTACTTGACCAAAAAATTTAATAACAGTAAACTTTCAGCTCATGACCAGCAGTCGCGCTTACGATCACTAGACCTAGAAGGCAGTCAGGGCAACTGCCTATGTAATGACGTGCAATCTCAAAATATTTGATTAATATTGCCGTGTACCACTCTATGGGGTAGTAGTATATTATGATATTATCCCATCGGTGTCGTAAGAGGCGAAAGGGGGATTTTATACAGAAGTAAAACAGCCTCTTTTTCCTGATAACAACTCGAAATCATAAAATCTGTGGTTTGTGCCAGTGTGGCAACTACGAAAAAAGGGGAAATATGAGGTAATTTATGGGCATGTCATTGTTCAGTAATGGATAAGCTGTAATGAACGAATGATATCAAAGATCCGCTGTGACTTGGCAGCCTATAAGGGCTTAAAATTAAAACCCCTTACTTATTCCACGGGTATTGTATCGCTTAAGGAAAATACCACGTTCGTGCTTACGGGGTAGAGCCATGCTGGTAACGATGTATTCCCTGTTAGTCTGCAAGAGTGACAACTCATTTTAATTCATAATCGAGGATTGATATAGATGACTATGGACCCCAGCATCCACTTGAACACAGGCGGATTGTGTGTTGCTCTGTCACCCACTGTTATTCTACGAAAAATATATTGATAGAATTATATAAATATGTTAAAATACTTCTATAATTTTAGCAAATAGTTACGACTCCCGAAATTTGTATGCAGATAGATAAACTTTGTTTCAGTATACAACACGTTAGCAAACTAGATATACACAGTCAGGTCATAAGTATTGTCACACAGTAAATACTTTTCTTTTAGAATGCTGGCCACAAAAAAGTTTATTGAATTCGAATTTCGAATTATTCATGAAAATAAAACTGTATACTTTTTAGAATTTTACTCATTTTTAAATATGGAGTGGACGTTTAAAGAAGACCGGGTTGCAGTTATTGCGTTGCATCGTTGCGGTTACGCGCCAATTCAAATTTTTGACATACTGAAAAATTTGAATATAACCAAAAGATTCGTTTATCGTACCATCAAACGATACAATGAAGACTCTAGTGTAGATGACAGGTCAAGAAGTGGTCGCCCTCGGTCTGTTAGGACTCCAGCAGTGATAAAAGCTGTGAAGGCGCGAATTCAAAGAAATCCCAAAGGTAAGCAGAAACTGCTGGTCCTTCAGATGGGGTTAAGCAGAACCACGGTGAAAAGGGTGTTAAATGAAAACTTAGGGCTTCGGGCATATCGAAGAAAAACAGGACATCGTTTGAATGCTCGTCTAATGGACCTGAGACTGAAGAGATGCCGCGCTTTGTTGAAGCGGTACGCGGGAAAAAATATCGGGAAATTCTTTTTTCGGATGAAAACATTTTTACCGTAGAAGAGAGCTACAACAAACAAAATGATAAGGTGTACGCACACAGTAAAGAAGCGAGCAACCGTATTCCGCGTGTCCAACGAGGTCATTTTCCATCCTCGGTCATAGTATGGTTGGGAGTTTCTTATTGGGGCTTAACAGAGGTACATTTTTGTGAGAAAGGTGTAAAAACGAATGCAGTTGTGTATCAAAATACAGTCCTGACGAACCTTGTGGAACCTGTTTCTCATACCATGTTCAATAACAGGCACTGGGTATTCCAACAAGATTCGGCGCCAGCTCATAGAGCGAAGAGCACACAAGACTAGCTGGCGGCGCGTGAAATCGACTTCATCCGGCACGATGACTGGCCCTCCTCCAGTCCAGATTTGAATCCGTTAGATTACAAGATATGGCAACACTTGGAGGAAAAGGCGTGCTCAAAGCCTCATCCCAATTTGGTTACTCAAGACATCCTTGATTAAGGCAGCCGCCGATATTGACATGGACCTCGTTCGTGCTGCGATAGACGACTGGCCGCGCAGATTGAAGGCCTGTATTCAAAATCACGGAGGTCATTTTGAATATACTTTAGTGTCATAAGAATCTATGTTTTGTTAAGTTCATTTTGGTATATAAATGGTTACATAATGAATAAACTTGTTTCAATTATTTTATATTAAACATGTGATAGAATTTATGACCTGACTAGGTATATACGAGTACATACACAAACTCTTACGCCTGTCAGCCAGAAGGGTAGGCAGATATTACTTACTTCAATTTGGCACATTCCTCATACACCTCTCTCACTTTTTTCAGATTTATATTTTTTGTTATAGGATGGAGTGACAAACGAGCACACAGTCCACCTGATGGTAAGAGGTTGCTGTGACCCATAGACATCTACATTTATCCTTAATAAAGAATCAAAATGCAGATCCGTGGTCACCCGTGAGGACTAAGATGGAATGCCTCTTTTCCAGTGAAATGGGTCTCCGGTTCTCTACACTCACCATACGAAACACAGCAGCATTAAGCTACTATTTTACGCTGGTATTCTGTGAGAGCGTGGTCCTTCCCCGGTCGTGCCGACCCAATATAGCTGCAGCATGGTTCTACCACGTACATATATCTACACATACATGCTCGTCAGTTAACGGTGCTCTTGATTTAACCCAACTATAATTTACGCCAATTTGGTCGATAAACTTCCGGTGTAGGGCGTCCCTTGCGTACTCTGTCGCTCTTCACTGCAGCATAAATTTGATTTGTCACTCTTTCTGCATTCATTCTTGTACAAACCATCGAATCATTGCTTTCTTGTGGATTAGTGGATGCTCAGGTACAGGGAGAGTGTGATTCATCCCCGGTTGAGCCGACCTATTCGTGTTACATCCATAATAAATCTGTAAAGTATTAAAATTGATTACTCTATCTGGAGTGTTTACTGTTTTTATTTATCAGACTTGACGCCATTTCTAGTATTATAAGTCGTTTACACTTGCTATTATATCTAATGCGCCGGTATTTCTCCGAACGATTTATTGGACGCTGGTAATCGATAGTTAAGTACCTATATTAAAACGACATTAAGTTTTATGGTTTTAATGCCGTTTTAGTATAGGGCCCATAAATTACCTCATATTTCCCCTATTTTTCGTAGTTGCCACACTGGCGAGTTATAGGATGAGGGTTATAAACGAGCACACAGTCCACCTGATGGTAAGTGGTTGCTGTGGCCCATAGACATCTATATCTATCCTCGTTTGCGAATCAAAATGCAGATGCGTTGTCACCCGTGAGGACTAAGATGGAATGCCTCTTTTCCAGTAAAAAGGGTCTCCGGTTTTCACCGTACGAAACACAGCAGTGTTAATCTGCTATTTTACGCTGGTATTCTGTGAGAGCGTGGTCCTTCCCTGGTCGAGCCGACCCATTCGTGCTACAATTATACTACTAATATAGCTGCAGCATGGCTCTACCACGTTATAAAAGTATATATATTACGTATTAAAAGTAAATATATTTCAAGTTGCTATCAGGAAAACGAGACTTCTAGTCTTACTCCTGTGTAAACTCCCCCTTTCGTCTCTTACAACACCGATGGGATGATATTATGGGGTGGTAGGTACACGGCAATATCAATCAAATATTTTAAGATTGCACGTCATTATATAGGCAGTTACCTTGACTGCCTTGTGGGTCTAGTGCTCGTAAGCGCGACCGTTCATCATGAGCTTGAAGTTGACTGTTATTAAATTTTTCGATACAAGGAGACTAACGTCTTTGTGAGTTTATTCTTCATCGATTCATATAACCCAGGTGTATGCCCAATCGAACTAATCAAACTAATATTTCCGACAACCAGCCACTAGCACTGACCTTTGATCAGGTCACTCTAATGGCTCTTAACTAACGGCACTTGTATTTTAAGAGTATACTAGAATTAAACCTTGATCTACTAACAACATGGCGCTTCGCATCGAACATTTAAGGCCAAGACAAAACTAGTGTTAGAGATCGTTTAATCAATTTAATTCAAGATGTCCTAGATACATATCAAATTAATCGAACCCTAATACGTGGACGTGTACATATAGCGACAATTAAAAATGATATAAAATATTTAAGAATAGCGTTCTCGTAAACAAATCTGCCGATTTTTTTTTTAGTTTGGTATTTTATGTCTTGCGTAAACGAGGTCATTTATCGCCATCTACTGGATACTATAAGAATTTTGGCATTATCTATTGTTGCCTCTTACAAAAAAATACGAGACAAAATTGGGTGATGTAGTCCCTAACGCCACGCCACACGGCAATTCATAATATATGGTACATATGTTTTTTTGTTCGTTTTTTATAATAACAATGTTATACAGCATTGAAAACACGGGACCCGCACAATATACTCTAATTTAGAGTAAATCATAGGTAACAACTAAAAAATAAAACTTTTTGAAAAATTGCCCACCCGCCTGACAAATATGGGAAATATACTCCTTACTGAGGCAATCAATTTGGAAACCTATGTTCAGCAGTAAACATTCTGATAGGCTGTGTAATATACATGACATACTTAAAAATACATTTTGTTTCTGATGTCACCATGACCGCAGTTGAATAAGAGCGAAGAGTTCTTTTGACGTGTACAATCAAAAATATCATAAAATTATTTAATACTAGCTGGTCGTCGCGACATCGCCCGCGTGTAGTTTAGGGTTTTAGTTATGTTACGCGGAACCCTAACTCTTTTTCTAAAATATAAGCAGCTTAATTTACAGCGTGTCGCTGCCGGGAACAAAGTCAATGGTGCCCTGACTGCGTTAGTCAAAAGGCAAGGCGTAGTGAAGAGTGCACGCCTTGCAATACATAACGCAGTGTTGGTACCGACTTTGTTATATGGCAGCGAAACCTGGGTATGCCAGAAGAAGCATAAAAGCAAGTTGAATGCAGTGGAGGTGCGATTTCTTCGTAAAATGTGCGGTGTTACCATGGCCGACCGAAAGCGAAACGAAGAGATTCGCAATATGGCAGGTTTGAAAGATGACCTTATCACAAAAATTGATAAGTGCGTGCTTCGATGGTTTTGGCACGTTGAGCGAATGAGTGAAGACCGAATGGTGAAGAAAATATATAGCGCGAAAGTTAATATTAAAAGGTGTCGAGGTAGACCGAGACTAACTTTCGAAGACCATGTGAGCAAACTGCTCGAAGAGGGGAGGGTCAAGAGTACTCGGATACCTAGACGTGCATGTATGAAGAAGATAATGAATCTAAAAGAAGCGAAAGAGGTATGTAAGGATCGTGACACTTGGCGATTTGTTTTCTCTGGCTACCCCATCAGGGATTGTGCGTGAAGATAAGTAAGTAAGTTAATTTACTCATCATAACATCAGCTATCTGCCACTGAAAGTCTCGTCGTAATCGGTCCAACCGTTTCTGAGATTAGCCGGAACAAACAGACAGATAGACAGACAAAAAAATTTATAATTGTATTTTTGTTATAAGTACCGTATATACTTTCATATGCATTTAGTAAAAAGCTGTTATTTTGAAACTACAAACAGACACTTAAAAAAACAATTTGTATTGTAAACGTAATTTGTATTTGTATAGATTCGTAATACTCAAGAGTAACATGGCAATGCACCTATAATTGTACTGTGATTTATCTAATCCGCGTCTACGTGCTGTTTTCGAGAGTCATCACGGATCATCTCGCACGCAAACTTAACGACTCCCAGCCTTCCGAAGAAACCGGTTTTACGAGTACTTAGATCACATACTTACTATTCGGCAAATTGTATAAATACAAATTGTCATTCTTATGTGGACTATGAGAAAGCCTTTGATTACGTCGAAATTCGGACGGTGCGGTACTGCAGTCCCTTCAACGGTGTCATATTGCCTGTTGGTATATCGAGGTGCTTAAATGGTTGTAGAGTAGGGCTACGGTAGCTATACAGAACTAGGGTACGAAACCTATCCAAATGCATAAAGCCCTAAACTGTTCGCTGCTTTATCGGAAGAGGTTTTAATAAAGTACTAGACTGGAAAGGATACGGCGTCAGCACGAATGGCGAATACATCACTCATTCTCAATTTGCCGACTATAATATAGTCACTATGGTAGCATCGCTGGAATACCTTAGCACTATGAACTATGATCAATGATCTCAGTATTATCTCCTAACAGATGGATCTTAATCATGTACAAAACAAAGGTTATGTGAAACGTCCATGTCACACCTATGGCCGGTAGTTGTCGGGAGCACTACGCTCCAAGTTGTTGACAAATATGTTTGGACAAATTGTCCGACTATTTCTTTCAAAAAATAAAAATAAATAAATAAATAATAAATATATGGTTAGTCGACGCGTTCAACTGGGCTTGGCAGCGTTCGGAAGATTGCGACATATTTTCTCATCACGAATTCTTAAAACTTGAAAACAGCGCGTTACCAGAGATAAATTATGATTCTGAGACGTGGTTCTTCACTGCTGGCCGCCTTAGGAAGCTCGAGATCGCTCAGCTAAAGCTCAGTGCTATTTTCGGAGTTTCTAGTTGATAGAATTCAAAATGAGCCAAAATATCTAACATAGGCTAATGGATCAATAAGCTGAAGTGGTAATGGGCCGGTTGTATAGCTCGAAGAACCGACTGCCCGTGGGGAAGAAGTTAAATGGAGTGAGGACCTAATAAGACAGGAATTCGATGAATGCAGGTGGCTCAAAATCCTGTTTGTGGCATTCCTTGGAAGAGGCCTATGGGTGTTGATCGATTGTCGATCGATGGCATTGATTGATGGTGGAATGGATTAGTCGACGTCGATCGATAATTTCTACCACACCGATCGATCGATTGTAGAATGAATTGGTCGACATCGATCGACCTGCTTGATTATTCGAGAACCCGCCTCGCTCCACCGACTGCACTTTAAAAGATACTAATGATGAGCCCACAACCACATCGATTAATTGTCGGTCGATGATTGAACAAAGTTTTATCGACTAGTATCCGTCGATCAGCTAAAGCTACCACACCAATCGAACGACAGCGATTGAAGTCGATCAATGGCATCGATCGACGATCGATCGATTGGTGTGGTAACACACTATGTTCACGTGTGGACTTGTGAAGGGCTTTAATGATGATGATGATGACCCACAGACCGTGGATAGTCCCCGTTTGCCCCCCATTTGAAAACCATTTAACTTGTCCGTAACTTATGCTTTTAAAATGCCACGTGTATAAACATGTTTATAGTTTAATTCTTGCCTAATAAACTCTTGTCGTGGACGAATTCATGAGTATTTAATCAAGGCATAATGCCATTAATCGCTTTGCTGCTTCAGAGCAATCGGGGTCAAGGTACTTTGCGGCCATTGTTGTGTCGGTTGTAACCTTTAATTCCTGGTTTCCGTCTTCATGGCTTTTATTAGCGGACTTCAAGAATAGAAAGATGCTTACAATTTCTACTGTATGTTTCTTTTTCTAATTTTTTGGATGTATGATTTTGATGATTCTTGTTTTATTAAATTGGTTACACTTTGTCTTCAAAAAATTCTACACGCAATGGTAGCAAAATAGGGGACCAATTTTTAACATGACGACTTTGAGTTTGTGATTTACTTTAGTCCACTCGAAAAGGTAAAAAAATAACTTCTAATAAAATGTAAAAACAGACTTCAAGGAACTAAAAACAATGTTAAAATAATTTCACGTTCTGAAGTCGCAGCTTTAATTTTTCTATAAACTATGACTGTCTCGTTGGTCTAGTGGTTGTAAACGCGACTGCTGATCATGAGGTCCCGGGTTCGATTCCCGGAACGGTCCAAAAAATCCATTATTGAGTTTTTCCGTCAAGAAATTACCAGTAGCTGCCCGGAGTCAGGAAGTTAGCGGTATCTCACTCTATTGTCGTTAGTCTAATCTCTCTCCGGTCGTGTCGGTTACCGTTCCATCGGACTAAGAGAGTGAAGGTATGGAGAGTGCACCTGTGCTTGAGCATACACTTGGGCACTATATTCTGTGCCAATGGCTAGTCTCGATTGAGGCTGACCGCCGTGACCGAAATTCGGTCTGCAGGACTTATTATAAGCTATGAATTAGCACCGACTTCAGCATGTGAAATTATTGAAGCGAAAACTTCTTTGGAATCGTGATTTGAAAATCGATGAAACTAAAAAGAGATAAACATATACATCTATAGGATTTAGCTTACGAGAGAAAGAGATAGAACATTGTATACAGTGGTAACCTGTTATCTCAGTGTCAATTAAATAATAAGAATAAATGAATTAATAATATCTCACAGAATACCAGCGTAAAATAGCAGCTAAATGCTGCTGTGTTTCATATGGTTAGTGTAGAGAACCGGAGACCCTTATTACTGGAAACGAGCCATTCCAGCTCAGTCCTCAGGTGTGACAACGCATCTCTATTTTGATTCGTAATTGAGGATAAATGTAGATGTCTATGGGCTACAGCATCCACTTATAATCATCAGGTGGACTGTGTGCTCGTTTGTCACCATTATCCTATAAAAAAATATTAATTAAAAATAAATAAGGTTGCAATTCTACCGTACTGCACAACTGTTTTTTTATTTATTTATTTTTTTTTTAGTTTTTGAAGTCGGCTTTTACTTTCTACTGCAAGTTTACACAACAAAATTGTTCGACACAGTCATGACGATTTTTCATTGTAACGCATTTCCATTGTAACTCCCATCGATCTGTGACACCATTTACCTATGCATGTGTATAACATAATAATTAGTAAACATATTTGCAGCGTTTTGTATATCGATAATGATAATACCAGCCTGTCTGTTACGAATCGTGCAACGACCTGTGCATAATCAGTCGTGTTCACTCGTTTTCACGTTTTATACATCATCGAAAACTGTCTTATGAATTTTCAACATAATTGTTATGAATTTTTTAGAACAAAAATGACCGCTTTACAGCAAATAATGTTTATTCACATAATGTTAAATGTGACGTATTTTGATTATCTTGAATTGCCACTGTAGCTCATCTTCTATCTCGTATCGCGTATCGTGATCATCAGCAGCGTATAACTGTCTCTACGTCCGCAATGAGAACTGCTGATTTTATTTTCTTAACCTCTCCGAAGACCTCGCATTTCAAACTTCCTAATTATTAATAATGCTAGCTACAAGGATAGCTAAGTTGATTTTCTACATTCGTAAACGCTGATAGAAAACTGTGAAAATTAATGGGAATTACATATCTGAACGAGTCTCTTCATTTTTATAATTGTCTATTGACGTTAACGATTGCAGATTAATTAAACCCTCAGAATGCATTCCGATCATTAAACACTGAAGTAAAATTGTTGATATATTGTAACATTGTGTTTTTTTTTTATAAAATTGAAGTACTGGTCAGAAGTTCCAAGCGGAGATGTAACCTTGACATATATTTCTAGATCATTGGTCCACTAAAGCGTCGATGACTCTTGCTTCCCTCGTAATATTTTTTTAAATGGCAGAGTCACGTTGCATGCGTAAGCACCAATACAGCACGAATGGGTAGGCACGACCGGGAAAGGGTTCATCCGTCACAGAATGCCAGCGCGAGATAGCAACATAATGCTCTTTCACGCTGGTGTACTCTGGCGATTGTGACATTTTGTATGTTGAAGGGTGAGAGAATCGGAAATCTGTTTTATTGGTAAGGGGGCATTATGAGTCCACATGGGTGACGACACGTCTGTTTACGTCTATGGGCCACAGCATACCCATTTATTATCAGCTGGACTGTGTGCTCGTATGTCACCAATACTTAAAACTGACTCTTCCAACTCTTTTATTCTCTTTATAATAAGATTTAAGATTATTTTATTCTCTTTACGTGGTAGAGCCATGCTGTAGCTATATTAGTAGTATAGTTGTAGTACGAATGAGTCGGCTCGACCGGGGAAAGATAGAAAAAGATAAGAAAAAGTGCGAGGGAGATGGATATTATTCCATCTCGCTTCCTTATAGCCGCCAAGGCCGTCTACACTACGTCAGATGGGGTCGTGACGGAATAATCTTACAATTTTTGTCGCGTAGCTTACATCTACCAAATCCGTATCATCCGATAAAGAACTTAGTTCCAATAACTTGTTTATTTTGCAGGAGACAGTCTGGAAGAGCTCAATGGATATGGCACGATGCGACCACGAAACATAATCTCGTCAATACTAAGCGGCACTCCGGCCAAGAACAAGGGGCTCGCTATATCGAATCCGCACGATTTTAGAATGGTAAGTTTGGATCAGACCACATTTTGAAGCTTTAAATTGTGATTAGACCGTATAGAGGCAGAGACTATTTAGTGGCATATCATGTACATGTAGTGTGTGTCGTAAGAGACGACATGGGGAAACAAATCAGAAAATAGGCAGCAGCGTCTTTCTAATAATAACTAACAAATAAAAACTGCGATTGCTAAACCGCCTGCCAAGCGTGGCAATTATGGCAAATATCCCTCCAATAATACAATACACGAGGGAGTCCGATGTTCTGCAGTGGACTATTGATTTTTTACGTGGTAGAGCCATGCTGCAGCTATATTAATAGTATAGTTGTAGCACGAATGAGTCGGCTCGACCGAGGTAGGACCACGCTCTCACAGAATACCAGCGTAAAATAGCAGCTTAATGCTGCTTTGTTTCGTATGGTGAGTGTAGAGAACCGGAGACCCTTTTTACTGGAAAAGAGGCATTTTATCTTAGTCCTCACGGCTGACAACGCATATTTTAATTCGCAAACGAAGATAGATGTAGATGTCTATGGGCCACAGCAACCACTTACCATCAGGTGGACTGTGTTCTCGTTTGTCACCCTTATTCTATATATAAAAAAAATACGTTTTAATAGTCGTACGGAGTTCGATTTATCTACCACACAATAATAAATCCCTTATTGGTCAGGTTCATACACAAAGCGAGGAATATCTTTTGGCTTATTATTATGATCTTTTCCTGTACACAGGTGTCAGCGATCATAGACGTGGACATAGTGCCGGAGACGTGTAGGAGGGTGAAGCTGCTTAAGCATGGCTCTGACCGGCCCCTGGGATTTTTCATCAGGTATATTCAATTTTTTTCTTGTACGTAGTAGAGCCATGCTGCAGCTATTTTAGTTGTATAGTTGTAGCACGAATGGGTCGGCTCGACCGGGGAAGGACCACGCTCTCACAGAATACCAGCGTCAAATAGCAGCTTAATGTTGCTGTGTTTCGTATGGTGAGTGTAGAGAACCGGTGGCCCTTTTTACTGGAAACGATGCCTCGTTAGTCGTCCATCTTAGTCCTCACTCCTCACAGGGGACAACGCATCTGCATTTTAATTCGTAATCAAGGATAGATGTAGATGTCTATGAGCCACAGCAACCACTGACCATCAGGTGGACTGTGCGCTCGCTTGTCACCTTTATTCTATAAAAAAAAAAGTTTTTTTAATATTGTCTAGATATGTTCAGATAGTTCACGTGGATGATAAAAATCTTGGATCGTACTGGTCATTCTGATGCAGTAATAGGTTTAAATGTCCTCCGATAACTATATCCAAACGTACCGTGTCATTGCGTATATCATAAGCCTTTATCCCATCGCATACCGTGCCGTGGGTTACAGTAGTGGCGACTTAGTGAAAAGTCCAGAAGATCGTATGGCCTCAAGATTATTATAGATTTTGCTATAACCATCTCGTATAGATACCTATAGAATATAATAAAATAGAATCATTTTTCTACCGACTTCAAAAAGGAGCCGGTACTCAATTCGACTGTATGTTTTTTTATGTGTGTTACCTCATAACTTTTTACTGGGTGAACCGATTTCGATGATTCTTTTTTTATTTGAAAGCTGGTGCTTCACATGTGGTCCCATATAAATTTGATCAAGGTACAATCTGACGAATAGTTTTTGAGTTATTCTTAATAATTTATATTGAAGTAGGTTGTACAAATTTTTAATTTAAAATTTTATCCAATATATATTACAAGAATATTTATTTAAAGTCATTTAATCTTATCACTGGTGCGGAAAATAAACCTCTGTCCTGGAAAGAACCAGCAAAAAAACCCGGCGGGACTTTTTTAAACATTAACTAACAATATAATAATTTTTATAATAAAGTGTGAAAAACTTTTGAAACAGCATGGTAGCAATCACCTCATTCCCAGGGGTTATTATCAATCACGTACTCTTTGGCAGTATGATAACCATTTTTGGCTTAAAAAAATAAACTTTTTGATAGATAGATATTGCATATTCTGATCTGGTCTGGTCTGGTCTGGTCCTGTATACGCATACCTCGTTTATCACCACCCGGGGAACACTTGTAAGGGGATCTAGGGTTAGGTGGCCAAAGGCACTTAAAGCACCTAACTCTAGACATCTTGATTGTGCCACATCTGCCATGGCAGTCCGTAGTCTCTGCCCACCGTTCTGGGTGTAGGACGACAGGCAAAAAATACAGCATAAACTCTTATGCTGTATTTTTTATCTGTCTAATGAAGATACACCGCTAACCGTGTAGTGGCGATCTAAGAATATCCACTACCGATAAAATGCGGGCCCGTGGGTGCAGAGGAAAACTGAGCCAGGAGATGGGCAGCAGCATCTTCCTGATAGCAGCTGAATAAAAAAATAGCGGTTGCCAACCGCCTTGTCAAGCGTGGCAACTATGGCAACTATGGCAAATGCCCCACCTATGAGGCACTCTATGGGGCAGGCCTATGTTTTACAGTGGACTTTTGATAGGCAGTGTTGTGATAGTAATAAGAAGAAGTACTCGATAGCCAATCTGCACACTACCAAGTGTGGCGATTTCAGTGAATCTCGCCTACTATAAGGGAGATCCATGTCCGGCAGTGGACTACTTTTGATCTCATCATACCTCACCAAGCATATGACTAGGCGAGGCTTGGTGGTGAATTGATTACGTTACAGCCTATTAAAGTCCATTGCTGAACATAGGCCTCCCCCAAGGAATGCCACAAGGGGGGATATTTGCCATAGTTGCCACGTTATTATAAAGACGCTGCTGCTCATTTCCCGATTTGTTTCCCTCTGTCGTCTCTTACACCTACGGGATGATATGGGGATATGAATTGATTTCATTTATTATTTATTCGTCGTTAGCAACATTTGTTCAATTTTTTTTACCACCTCTCCAGGGACGGCACATCAGTCCGGGTGACGCCGAACGGAGTAGAGCGATCCCCGGGTATATTCATATCGCGGTTGGTGCCCGGTGGCCTGGCCGAGTCCACAGGACTCCTTGGCGTCAACGACGAAGTGCTGGAGGTCAACGGAATTGACGTGTCCAATAAAACCCTCGATCAGGTCGGTATTCAGTGTAATTAACGAAAATTAACGAATGTTTTGGTATGTGTTTAAAACTAACTAAAACGTTGCTAGTGCTGGGTTGGTATCCAAGCTGAAGCCAACATGTGTGCAAAAAAATCTCTTGGTTGATCTTATTAACAGAGCTATATTACAAAGAGCAGGTGTAGTATAAAACGTAAAAAAACATCCCATAACACCCGTAGAAATAGAATTTTCTTCTATATGTGGAGATGTCTCACACAAATTACATAAATTGCACATGGACGAACTAATTAGAAACAACGTTTGTATGCCATTCAAATATCTACTGTGGGTGAGAATTGAACCAGGAACTCGCAGTTTTGCTTGCCTTGTGAATGAAATTTTCTTTGTTCATCAACACCGTTAGTTCCAGGTGTTAATAAGTTGCACTGGCCAACTACAAGTTTCATCGTACTGCACTCCATGCAGTAGTTAAATACAATTAATTTCCTTTCTCATATTACAGGTGACGGACATGATGGTGGCGAACTCCTCGAACCTTATCATCACAGTTCGACCAGCTAACCAAAGAGCCGGTCTTCCACCGGCGGAGACCGTTTCACGTCACTCACAGCCCTCCAGCGAACCTGACGACGATAGGTAACGCTTTGGATCCATACTTTTTATAAAAAAAAGAAGAGGGATCTCTTCTTTCTCGGTTCGTAAACATCCACTGCTGGGCCTCACACACTTGGCAGCGGGGTGGACGATTGGTGCCTGTTGATCGGTGATCAGTGCCTGAATGCTTCCCGTTGCTACACTAAGTATTTGATGTATGACGTAAACGAGATAGTTATAGCGTCTTCTATCGCAAGCCATAAGATTCACTTGGTGTTTCTCACAGTCGCCTCTTACAGTGTCGTAAAAGGTGACTTTGTGAATACGAATAATGGAAATGTGTGGTTTTTTCCACGTGTTAGAGTCAAGCTGCAGCTGTACTATGGTTGTAGCTTCGATCGGGGAAAGACCACGCTCTCACAATAGCAGCGTAAAATAGCAGCTTAACGCTGCTGTGTTTCATATGGTGAGTGTACAGAACCGGAGACCCCTTTTACTGGAAAAGAGGCATTCCATCTTAGTCCGCACGGGTGTCAACGCATCTGCATTTTGAGTCTTTATTGAGGATAGATGTAGATGTCTATGGGTCACAGCAACTACTTACCCTCCGGTGGACTGTGTGCTCGTTTGTCCCCTATCCTATAAAAGAAAAAGATATCTCTGACCCACAGCATCCACTTACCATAAAATGGACTGTCACTGTGTGCACCCTTTACTATAAAAAAACACGAACGACCTGGGACGAAATGAGTTGTGGATTCTCTTCCGCCGCCTTCTATGTGATGCAGATGAAACATTGCTATAAATCATCAGACAATTACATGGTGCTTTAAATAGAAGCCAACGAAATGTCGTCGTCGTGCGCGAAGCACACAGAAACAAATGGTAGCCTCGTTTTCTGCAATGTGACCCATTTTGCTACTGTGGTGCTGAATGATCGAAAATGGTTTACCCCGAGTGATATGTCTTCGTCTGTGCTCCGAAAGTGTTATCAACTTAGTGTAACAAGCGATTAGTCAGGAACACGTCGTCTCTGGCACCACAACGTCTTTTTGAATTATTTTAGCTAGTGGTCGACCAGGGTTCGCAATCCGACCGTAATTCAGGAAACTTTTAAGTTTATATAATCAGCAAGCTATATTTCGGTTCCAATTGCTAATTTATATAAATCATAATCATTACAAGATATTAGTGTTTTATATAATATATTAAACACTAATATAGTGTTTTATATATATAAAACACTAATATCTTGTAATGTCCTCCAGACCGAATTTCGGTCACGGCGGCCAGTCTGAATGGAAACTAGCAAACAAAGCAAAGGATTATAGTGCCCAAGTGTATGCGCAAGCACACGTGCACTCTCTATTCCCTCACTCTAATAGTCCGATGGGACGGTAAACCGACACGACCGGAGAGAGAGAGATCAGGCGCAGGACCAACGGCTTTACGTGCTTTCCGAGGCACGGATGTAAGATACCGCCAACTTCCTAACTCCGGGCAACTACTGAGAATTTCTTGATGGAAAAGCTCAATAGCTGATTTTTTGGCCCGACCCGGGATTCGAACCCGGGACCTCATGATCAGCAGTCGAACTACTATAACCACTAGACCAACGAGGCAGTCAATATCTTATATACAAAATATAAAATAAACGTTTTTTTCCTTGTCATACATTCCACAAACTATTAAAAATAGTTGGAATCACAACTATTAAAAATTCATAGCTCATTCAGTCACTCTTATTTGTCGGCAATATTTTATAAATATTTGGCGGAAATCTCTACTCCGTGTTAAAACGTAATGATTATTTACTCTGTGCTACTGCTTGACCACAGACTATTATGTGTTTAACGAGTAGATAGTCTATGGTTTGACATTGGCAGTATGAACGTAAAAAATTGATGAATTTTTTTTCATGTATATGTAACACTTATTATATACAGGCTGTGGCGTAAAGAGTTGATATACCTTTATCTATGGGTGGGGGACAAAAGAAAATTTCGTAAATGTCCCATAACTAAAAACAGTCCAAAACAGTGGTAGAGCCAGGCGGCAGCTTTTGCTGTCGCATGGATGGGCCGGTACGAACCAGGGTGGTACCACGACCTCACAGAATACCAGCGTGAAGTAGAGGTTTACCTCTGCGTTTCGCTTGGTGAGTGCAGGTGGCCGGAGGCCCTTTTTACTGGAAATGAGGCATTCCATCCTAGTCCTCACGGGTGAAAACGCATCTGCGTTTTGATCTGTAACAGAGGATAGATGTAGATGTCTATGGGCCGCAGCAACCACTTACCATCAGGTGGTCTGTGTGCTC
The DNA here is from genome assembly GCA_033319125.1 of Parnassius glacialis. Classification (NCBI taxonomy): domain Eukaryota; kingdom Metazoa; phylum Arthropoda; class Insecta; order Lepidoptera; family Papilionidae; genus Parnassius; species Parnassius glacialis. Next base: position 8,739,538 of record JAVANC010000014.1, read on the forward strand.
GTTTTTCACCCATACCCTATAAAAAAAAACCCGAAAACTGTGACACTTTTACTGGGTACGAGTTTTTTGTTTTCTGAACGGTCATTATGTCCCCTATCCGTAGGCAAAGGTATATCCACTCTTTACGCCACACCTGTATATACAAATTTTATCTTTCTGCACTCCTCCATAAAAACTAACTATTCCATATCAAAAAAGGGGTTCACATATAAAAATATAGATTCAATAAAATGTACTTATACTATTCGTCCGTCAATATTTGAAATCTTTCTACTTTTAGATTCGATCAAGATGAGCAGGACGAGATCGTCGACTTAACAGCCGTGACCTTAGAAGACCAGCATCCTGAGCCAGGTTTCGCACACACAGTCCCTACAAAAGACGACGGTCAAGTTCTACATCTCTAGTACATACTTAACAGGTATCGACGGGCGAGGGAAAATGCTATTTTACACCATAACTCTTAACTGGTGTTAAAATTGCGAAGTGACATTCCAAATTAGTATTCATATGGTGCAGTGAAGTGATCATTCCATTTTATATTCTAAATCGTAGCGGGATAAGTGTCATTATAGACTGGCCGCGCGTTTTGTACTTAATAACGTAACAATAGACGATTGTACGCTTAAGGTATATATAGATACGTGTCAAAATAGTATATCTTATAGGACGTCACAATATTGGTATAAGAGTTAGCAATAATTAATGCAATGAAATCATATGGTATAAGGTCACTTAAGGTAAATCCACATGATATTATTTTTAAGGTAATACTGGAACCATCTTCTTGGTTCAAATGTAATATCTATTACACAAAAGTTGAAATTGTAAACAATCATCATTTAGTCGACTTTAATATTTAATAAGGATTAGTATTTCATTTAATATCAATATTCTCAAGTGCCTTAAAGACAAGGATACATTGTGATTCTTATTTCCGTAATATCTGATTATTAAAATCATGTTTATCCGAATAAAATTAACATGGTAATCGTAAACAAAATATTTCATATATTCTATAAAGGTGGATTGAGAAAAAAATATTTAAAAATAATATATTATTATTAGTCTCATGGTTCACGTTATTTTTAACATGGCACAACTAAGTTGCCATGTTAAATATCGTATATTGTTTATTCAATTTGATATTTAATACAATTTTCAAATTATAAACCCCAAAGTTCAAAAATAGTTTAAAGTAATTCAAAAGTTTTTGTGTCATGGCAACATTATTTAGCATTCACCGTTTAAGCCTTTCTAGGTTCTTTATTAAAATTTACACTTTAAAAAAAAGAATTTGTAAATGTGAAAGAGAAATCAATTTACCTTTTCATGTGGATCGACTTTAACACACAGATTTAACAGATAAACATATAATCGTTGTTGAGATATAGATTTGTTGATACTATTAAACAATCTTTTTTTACTTTAGACAGTCAATTACATCAGTCTGATGTTATTAAGAAATAATCCTTTTTAATATATTGTTATTTATATCAAAAGAAGTGATATGTTCAGATCATATTGGTTAGATAACAGATACAAATTATGAGAATGAAAGAAAGAAAATGTATTTATTTATAACAAAGCATTGATATTAAAAGTCGAACAGTATGTTGTTTAAAATTTTATATAAAAGTGTCATCACAAATCAGTCCTAACTCAGCATAACATACTATATGTTGGCTGGCTGGTGATCCATTGCATTGGATTGGCACTACCAGTATTCAGATGTACATCAGCTTTTTAATGAAATACTTGTATTGTACTGAACTTCATTTGTTTATTACGTAACCACTCAACATATACAAAAAAATATTCCGACTTACGTCCTTAGATTCAAAGTGTTAAGGCACAGAACTTTACGCCGTCTAAAATCCTCCCATAAATCAACTATTAAAATGAAAAAAAAAAATTAACCTTATCTATGAACTATTATAACCTAATATCAAACGTGGATAGACCTGTTTGAGTGGATAAATAAAAGGAAAAACATCATGGTACCGTTATCCCGTTTGCGACTGAGTTTTTGCTGTCTGGGTAAAAAGCATTGGTCGGTTTGTAGTTCCGAGTACTGGAAATGTGTGCCTAAGCTGTTATGATTGGCTCAATTATTTGTATGAATTTTTATAACATAATATTTATGATAACTTGGCAATAACTATATAACGTTTACAATTACAATAATTAAATGCACGTGAGGCTGCACGAATTCATTATGGTTAGCATAAAATATAAATGTCACTTTCAGTATATATTGCAAGTCAGAAAAAAACGATTATATATATATATATATATATATATATATATATATATATATATATATATATATATATATATATATATATATATATATGCATGATAGTAATTCGTATCAAAAAACCGAACAGGATTTTTCCTGACGCCTTAAAAATATCATGTCTTTATCCCCAAAAAATAATTCTGACAAAAATAATAATGAAATGATATAATTTTGCGCACAAAATTGTATCTTATTCATTTTTATGAATATAGGTTACAACTGATCCTTCAAACCGGATAAGCGATTTTGTTAGAAAGCAAACACTACATGTATTATGTAATCTACAAGAACCTCATAAATCATTAAGAATCTATCCGATTTGGGTTTTGTTCCGATTAGGGAATCCTTTTCTATTTTCTCTATTGTTGTTTATTGAAACATTTCATTTCGTATTGAATCAGTCTAAGACTCATTTAACTTCTCATTTGAATCAAAAGTATAGTCATTAAGTATTATGAATTAGTTTGTTAGGCCTAATGTATACATGTATTCTACTTTCCTGTATTACATTCCAAAAAAGTATTATTGTATTGAAATTTGTGTTTATTTATAGAGTGACCCTTCCATTTATAATATTATTATCTATTAATTGGTTGAAATTATTGTTTTAGGAATTGGACAATAAATTAGATATAGTGATTTGTATGTGAAGAATTCCATCCATTTTGTTTTAGATCGTATGATTGAAATCAACCAATACGCGCTGCATTCTTTTATGAATTATATTTAGCTCTAACTTATTAAATTTAACGTAATTTTAATTTATGTTTTTATATTAACAACACATTTTACAAGAATGCAGTGCGTATTTCGGAAAATAGATAAAGTATTGATTAACATTTCATAGAATTAATCACTTCCTATGGAAGGTGCTAATAATCAAAAACCACTCACAATTATGTTTGTAGTTATCATGAATTTATATAAAGTTGAATGTTTTATTCAAATAATTATTATATCTTTTAAAATCCGTTACTAATAAATCTTCTCCAGGAAATAAAAAGAAATATTAGGTTTTAGAAAGTTTCAAAAATTATAAGAACAATACATTCCATTACTAAAGACAATTTCGTTCGAATCTCTTCTTAGACTCGTTAAGAAATAAAACTAAGTTCACCATTATTAAACTTATTATGTCAATTTATATTTATGACTTGTGTAATTTGAGAAATCAACTGAAAGTGGTGTACTGTGAACAGTGAATGAAATATGGCTTATTATAGTGCCTTGTTCCTTTGAAATTTTTTTTTTTTGTATAATATTGAAAATGTTTTTTTGGTTAAAAAAATATAAATGTAAGGCAATTTATACATGTAAAAAAAATGCTAAAATCATCCATGTTCTCATGTATGGAACAGTGAAATTAAGAAAAAATATTTACAATTGTTTAATCAACATTTTTTCTATTTTTGTAGAGATGTATTATTTGGATCAAATAGCCTTTAGTTTTTTCGAGCTTAAATTAACTTTTAGTCTGATAAGAATATTTAATGTATGATTGTGTAATTATTTGGTCGTCTAGTATTATTCAACTATCTATGCACATATCAAGAAGAGCTTTGGAATATTCTAGATGTGAGATCTTGTAACATTGCTGTTTGAATACAACTAAATGCCACATCCAAAAGAGCGTATGACACTACAAATATGTTGTCAGAATCACACAATTTGTTTTTAAATTGACACTAAACATTTTTCATAGATAAAAGAAAATATGTGTGAGCCCTTTACATACAACTATAGCAATACATATCATGTTATATTTTTCGGCTGTTGCTATCACATGATTCAAATAATGGTTTGCAGACTTTGATACTTTAATGTATTAAGTGGTGCGATTTTGTATTTTAAGTGTTTGCGCGTATGAACAGTTAATTGCGTTAACACAAGTGTACCGATTGTGATATGAAAAGAGTTACTGTGTTCATTTTTGCGCCTAGAAATATTATTGGAATTGACTCGCTGAGCTGGTTTAAGATTACGCCTAAATCTCCCAGACGAAAAATATTCTAAAGATTTCTATGATTTTTTTTTAAATATTGTGGTATAGCTAAAGGCCTTGAAGCCAATGCTGCAATAAAAATATTTTAATGTTCTTAATATCTTTATACATAAATACACTTGAAAGAAAAATGTTTAAAGAATGTATTATATCATTTTATAAATCAAACAAAATATACATTTATTACATAGTGGTTATAGCGTTAATTGTTTGTAATATAATCACTAAAGGGTTAAAATTTATGCAATGTGAATTTACACCACATATCTTACTAAGGCAAAGAATTGTGGACTACAACTTACTAATTAAGGTATATTACACAAATTTAATTTATTATCATTAAACCATATTTTTAACATATTAAAATTGTTCTGTAAATGCATTTGCCAGTATTGAAGAATGACCTGCAACTATATTTATATTTGGCTTCGTAAAATTTTTACCTTTTTTTTAGCGGTTACTCTTAATTTAAAAACAATTAGGCAAGTCTTATGACCATACATCTACAGTTATTGCATGTCACAATGTTCTGTTCAATCGCCATCGTAATTGTGACATAATTTTTAAATCGATTTTATTCTTATCACATTTGCTATTAGTAAATGATCTTAATTATAGACTTCTGTTATTTAGGGTATGTTCTTCACTGTGACCACTGTAAGGTGTGACATCAATGCAGTATGCTTTGAAACCGTTTCTTTTCAGTTTGCTATACTGGTTACTGTTTAAAACTGAACGCAATCCAGTATACTGTCGTCACCATTTTTGACACTGTTTTCAAATGAAAATATTCCTCATATACAGGTTTTCTTTTCAGCAAGAAAAATTATTATTTGAATGTTATTGCTTTTAAAACTTAATGTCCGAGTTTATTTGAATAACAATATTAATTAACAATCATTCGTGGAAGCTGTTAAATCTCTAGGCGCTGTTATATTTTTTGGTCACGTGATCAAAGTACAGAGAGCACCTTGGCTCGAAAACGCCAGTGCTCACAGTACAAAAATGGCAGCGATCAATGACGTCATATAATCCCTGGGTACTGCGGCAGTATACTGGCAGGCAATAACGGAACGAATTTTTCACCAGTGAGAGCAACTGAGCAGTGCTCTCAGTGTATCGGAACACGACCGTATCCTAACACTAGTACTTATTCTTTTTAATTTTTATCGGGCATTTATACCCAATATACACACACTTTTTATATTGCTATTAATGTTTGTTCTAGTAACCTTGTCCTGAGGGAATTTTGTCGGCACAGTTTATCGTGTGAATCCCGATTAGATTAACTTTATTACGTTCATTATACACCGAATGACGTTAGTAATTAGTCGCTGTTTTTTTTTTAAATATGTAATGAAAATCTGGAGAATGCAAAATATGCATTACCGCTAAAATTATTATAACTTATTTATTTTCAAAAACCATTTTCAATATTTCTTCTATCGACTGATAGCTTGGCTTAATATCAACATATACATACGTATACGTAACGTTGATACAACAAAAATATACTAACTTACTACCTACCCTACACTAACTATTTATGGCCTCTTCGACAGTCTTCATTCATTATTTAAATCTTTATGTTTTTATTATATTATATACGCGAACTTTTTATATGAAATTGTACTTAATAGTTAATTTATCACACGTTGCCTGTAAGCCTCTTCACACAAGCTTAACTACAGATAGAAGTATCATCGTTGTTAAAAGTTACGCTGGTGTGAAAAGGCTCTTATGGTTAAAAGGTGAATTGTCAATGGTTGGCTCAATTATGCGGCTGATATACGCGTGTTGTAGCGAAATGGTAGACAGATGTTAATAAAATATTTACCCTCTAGTTATAGTGTTACACTTGTGTTCCAATGTAATAAAGTATATTCTTATTGATGTGTGCTTTTAATTACGGAAGATTGTTTCATACGTGGTAGAGCAATGCTGCAGCTATATTAGTAGTTTAGTTGGACCGGGGAACGACCACGCTCTCACAGAATAGCAGCGTAAAATAGCAGCTTAACGCTGCTGTGTTTCGTATGGTGAGTGTAGAGAACCGTTGGCCCTTTTTACTGGAAAAGAGGCATTCCATCTTAGTCTTCACGGGTGACGACGCATCTGCATTTTGATTCTTTATTGAGGATAAATGTAGATGTCTATGGGTCACAGCAACCACTTACCATCAGGTGGACTGTGTGCTCGTTTGTCACCCTATCCTATTAAAAAAAACTTACCTATTTCTGTTGCAGAGCAGCAGTGCATTCTGTGTAGTGACGGTGTTAAAATATCCAGTTACCCATATTGTCTCGTAAGTTTCGTAAGAGGCGACAGAGGGAAACAAACGAGAAGATCGACAGCAGCGTCTTCCTTATAATACCTAAAAAATAAAAAACTGCGGTTGTCAACACGCCTGCCAAGCAAATACGGAAAATATGAGGCATCAAATAGAGAATGCCTATATCAAGTTGACTTTTGACAAGTTATATTGGTAATGGAGACAATGCACCTGTACCTTTTGTTTGAAGTTGGTTGCAGCTGTCCATGATTTGTATTCTAGCTTTTAATTATTGGACTACTAAATCTTTCCTAATAGCTACAAACAAGTTAGAAAATCGCAAATAATGGGAATTGATACTTACGTAATTACTTTCTCCGCCTAACCTCGGATCAACAAAAAAGATAGACGAAGCGCTGCAAGTGACGCCGAAACAAAGCCAAAAGCATGTCTTATTGTAACAACACCGCATACATATGCAATTAAAAAAAATTTGCAACCAACAACATGGTTTTTAGTCTATGGTGAATCGTTTGTAAAATGTACTGATTATATTATATTATAGTAATGTGGTTTTAATGGTTACTCTATAAGGCCTAGATGCAAAGTTTTACGGCTTTACCTACTTTAATGGTTTTGGTGCCCTGCGTCTTAAAACTAATTATAATTAGGAGCAAATTAATTCCCTATATTTGTCCCACTGCTGGGCACAGGCCTATCGTTTCTGAGAGAAATACAGTGAAACCTGTATAACTGGGACGTTAAAGGACCTGCAAATTTGTCTCACTTAAAAAGGTATTCCACTTACCCAGTGTCTCAGATATCCACGTATAAATAAATATCTGTCTCGTTTACAGAGGGTTCCATTAATAGAGGTGAGAATAGAGTTTATTTCAGTTATAGAGGTGCGATTATTAAATAAAATAATGTATTTTGTAAACATTATACATGAGTTGTAATCTTTATTAACAATAAAGAAGCTATTAAACAAAAAAATTTCAAATAAACATCCGGATGATAGCAAAACCAAACTAAACCTTTTTTTTTTGCGGATGGAAAATCATCAAATGACGCCTTTCGCTCTGGGTGGAGCGGAAGAGAGTGTCAGACTTTTACTGACTAAAAACCATCCGTGTTCCTTCAGTGCCCTTACGTTCCGGAGCCGCGGTATCTCTTTCGAACAGCCCGCAGCCCCAGCAGACCAAACTAAACCTGGAAGTCACTTTTACACAATTAGCAAAGTGCGGAAATTTGCGGGTAGAATAAGAATTAGTAAACAAAATATAGTCTCGGTAAAAGAGCTAATATACTCTACACTCCATAGAGCTAAAATATACTCGCTGTCTTAAATAGAGAGTTAATTATAGTGTATTATCTATGGAGTTAATTATGACGGACAATTTCGAAAGAACTAATACCTAAAATATAGTCTCATTAAAAGAGGTAAAATACACTCAATGTCTCAATTATAGAGGTAATTATGGCAATAAAATTGCAAGAATTAATCCCAGATGTAGAGGTTTGTTTTGTACCACTAACATAGCTAATTCAGTGCTAAAGTGTCGGGACCTAAGCATGAGTTCCAAATATGGAATATGGTTTCTCGCTTATCAAGGTCCCACTTAACCATTTTTTTTGTATAAAGCAATTATTTTCCGCTGCGCAGCTCTATCAGGTGTTGGCAGACTTAACATTGCTTCGAAATATTTTTTTATTATTTCTCCGACATGCAAGTTTCCTTAAGATGATAGCACGGTACTTCATGATTTCAACTCTAAAAATTACAATTAATAATGGAGCCGGCGAGATTCGAACCGTACTTGCTCCTGTGAGATTTACGATGAGCGCTTTGCCCCCTGGGTTACCCCATTATAAGTGGGTATAATGTTACGTTGCACGAGAATGTTCACGAAGATAGGGGTCAAAGTAGGCCTCTGTCAAGTTAATAAAATGTAACAACCCTAGAGTATTTATAAGTAAGCTAATTTATACTCGTAACGCTCAAACTATAATTGATGCTAGCAAAGTGCAACTTTATTACTACCAAAGCCTTCTCTTTTGCGCATATTATTGTTAATCTCGGGTCATCATCATCATCATCATTACAGCCCTTCACAAGTCCACTGCTGAACATAGGCCTCCCCAAGGAATGCCACAAAACACGGTCCTGAGCCACCTGCATCCATCGACTTCCTGCATGTCTTACCAGGTCGTCACTCCATCTAGTGGGGGGACGCCCTACACTTCGGCCGCCGGTACGAGGCCGCCACTCGAGAAACTTTTTTCCCCATCGGTTGTCGGTTCTTCGAGCTATATGGCCAGCCCACTGCCACTTCAGCTTACTAATCCGTTGAGCTATGTCGGTCACTCTAGTTCTAGTACGGATATCCTCATTTCCAAGTTTATCACGCATAGAAACCCCGAGCATAGCACTCTCCATAGCTCGCTGAGCAACCTTGAACTTCCTCATCCGGCCAGCAGTGAAGGACCACGTCTTAGTTCCATAGATCATCGCTGGCAACACGCACTGGTTGTATAGTCTCGTTTTCAAGTTTCGAGGTATATCTGAAGAGAAGATGTGCCGTAATTTCCCGGACGCTGCCCAACCGAGTTGAATCCGTCGATTGACCTCTCGGTCGAAGTGGACTTGCTTAGTCGGACCATCTGTCCCAGGTAAACATACTCGTCAATAACTTCGAGCTTAGTGCTCCCAACAACTACCGGCATAGGTGTGACATGGACATTAAACATGATCTTTGTTTTGTCCATCTTCATTTTAAGACCTATCCGTTGGGAGAGACTATTGAGGTCATTGAGCATAGTACTTAAGTCCTCCAGCGATTCTGCCATAAGGCCTATATCGTCGGCAAATCGAAGGTGAGTGATGTACTCGCCATTGATGTTAATACCGTATCCTTTCCAGTCCAGTAGCTTGAAAACGTCTTCCAATGCAGCGGTGAAGAGTTTCGGGGATATAACGTCACCCTGTCTTACAGCTCTCTGCAGTTGGATAGGTTTCGTACTCTGGTTCTATACTCAGATAGCCATCGTAGTCTACTGTACAAACACTTCAGCATTTCGATATACCGATAGTCAACTTGGTACCGCTGAAGGGACTGTAGCACCGCCCAAATTTCGTCGGAATAACAGGCTTTCTCATAGTACACATACGCAAGGCAAAGTGGCAGATTGTACTCTTCTGTCTTCTGTAAAATTTGCCGAAGGGTGTGTATGTGGTCTATGTGGTACTAAAGCCTTTTCGGAAACCACCTTTTTCGGTAGGCTGGAAGTCGTCAAGTCTGCGTGCGAGACGATTCGTAATGACTCGAAAACAGCACGTAGACGCGGCTCAGAAGGGAAATCGGTCTGTAGTTCTTCAAGAAAGCGTTATCGCCTTTCTTGAAGAACAAGACCACCGCACTTCTGCTCCACGCCTCCGGTGTAATGCCACCATGGAGGACGGAATTAAAGAGCTTCTGAAGGACTTCAAGTACCGGTCTTCCACCCGCTTTCAGAAGCTCCGCTGTAATTCCATCCTCGCCTGGGGCCTTACCGTTTTTAAGGTGCTGGAGAGCCATTCTAATCTCGCTCAGACTGACGTCCGGGATATCTTCGGAATAGTGTCGGATGAGACTCGCTCTTGGATCGTTACTCACACTTGCGTGTGGCTCCAACAATGACGTGTACAGCTGCCCATAGAACCTCTCAATCTCACTCAAAATCTCAGGTGTCCCGGAAACGATGCTGCCACACTCGGTCTTCAGCTTTGACAACTGGCTCTTTCTGGCAGACAGATCTCTGGCAAAGACTTTGGAGGCTTGGTTCCGCTCGATCGCTTCTTCAATACAAGCTGTATTGAAGTTGCGTAAGTCCTGCCGCATGCATTTGGAGATCTGTCTGTTTAGTTGCCTGTATGCCGTAAAATCTGTTGAAGACTGCAGCTTCATTTCCCGTCTAACAGCCATGAGAGTGTGATCGGAAAGTTTTCGTGTTCTTCTGCGGCGGGTTTTGCAGAACTTAGCTCCGACCGCATGGACAGTTTCCACGAGCTTATCATTTATATCGTCCACTTCATTGCAGTCTTCCAGGCACTGAAAACGGTTTTGTAACTCGAGCTGAAAGGTTTGCGGACTTTGGACTAGAGCACGAGGGGGACGGAGCGTTGACTTCATTAGACGAGACCTCTCGAACTTAACGTTTAGGTTCAGTGTGCCTCTAACCACTCGGTGATCGCTGCCAGTTTCCAATCTCGAGTGTGCGAGTTTTTCCCATCACAAGAAGTGAATGTTTGAATGGCCGTATTAATCTAGAATGTTCGTTAATTCCAATAGATCTATACAAATAAATAAAATTGAAGTGTCTGTTTGTAATGTCAAAATAACAGCTCTTTACTCAATGCATGTGGAAATGTAAACGGTTCTTATAACAAAAACACAATTTTTTAATGTTTTGTCTGCTTGTTCCGTCTAATCTCCGAAATGGATGGACCGATTTTGACGGCACTTTTACCATTATTACTGGCAAATAGCTGATGTTATAAGGAGTAACTAAGGCTACTTTCATTTTAGAAAAAGAAATAGGATTCCGCGCAAAAAAATTAAAACACTACACGCGGGTGAAGTCGCGGGAACAGCTAGTTGGGTATAAAAGCGTGTGTGTGCCAGCGATCGGAGAAATAATTATTCCGGAAACGCGATAGTGAATAACGCTCCAGGAAGTAACGCGCGCGATTTTATTGAATAACAGCTTCCTATTAGGGATTGGCAAGGGAAAAAAATCAATATATATCGAATAGATGTTTTTAAACAGAATCGATATATATCGCGTGATAAATATCGATATATCGTCTTTAATACAACATTAAACCTAAAATAAATATCGATATATTGCGATTGAAAATATCGACGATATACATCGATATTCATCAAAAAAATATCGATATTTCGAAATATCGTTATTTTTTGCCCAAGCCTACTTCCTATTGGCCTGCAACTGACCTTAAATGGCGGTCAATAACGCAGCCATATTCCCATCTAAAGTTTGCCCTAATCATGAGACCGCTGCAGAAATCAATTCGAAGACAGCAGTATGGTTACTTGACTCTTCCTGTTCCTGGAGCGTGGATCATTCCGCTTCCGATTTCAGAAGTCACATGCGGTAAATAAAAATGCCAATTAGGATATGGAATATTTTCCCCAGACACACCAAAAGTACAATCACGACGCGCGGTCGATCGCTTTGTAGTCGCTTCCCGGAGTATAATTCACTATCGCGTATCTCAAATAATTAACTCTCCGATCGCCGGCGCATGCCTTTATACCCAATAAGAGAATAATCAAACATTCTACACCAATCCCGGTTATTGAAACATTCACTTCCTTCAATCGGAAATTCCAAAACATTCGGAATTAGCAATGTGCCCAAAAGAAAAAAAGCGTTGGGTTTTCCTTGCATCAATTAGTTTGAGCGTTGTCCATTCTTATGTCTAAAAATTTTTTAACTTGGGAGAGGACATTGAGTCTTATCTTCGTGAACATACTCGTGCAATGTGATGCAACAGCAAGACTCAACTGGCTGTAGTAGTCGTAACAATATTATACCTACCGATATACGAGTACATGGTAAGGCAGGGGTAAAGCGCCCTTCTTAAATTTCGCAATACACGAGAAGTCTGGGCTTAAGCCCCGCCATTTAGATGGAAAAATATGAGTTTAGATGGAAACTTGTGAAATTAGTGATGGATAACTAGCGCTTACACAATCAAAAAACTGACTATCTTACTAAACTTACTAAATGACAAAAAACCCAATATCACATTTAAGACAATGCATGGTAGGCAAGAAATACAATTAACAGTTGAACCTACATTTCTTTTTATTACAAGTTCCACTATATGGAACCTAGTCACATACCAACATGAGACTGATATCAACAACATTACAAATTAGATTAGGCAAGCGTTGTAATGTGCCTTCAATATTTTAAGCCATGCATTCTTGAATAGGCCTACGAAAATTCACCAGTTAGCTTAAAAAAGGCTACTAAAGATGAGAGATATGAAACCATCCGAAAACAAAGGTGAAACGCCCATCGCATTGGCATTAGGCGCGCACCTCTCACGTTGTAACATACCGGTGGTAGGGTCACGATAACATGTGAGACGTCTCCTTTCTGGCCTTGCAGGAAGAAACACTGCAGAACATGCGGTCCTATGCTGTGCTAACTAGGAGCCCAAATTTGTATCTAAGTATATACGTTAAATTTGTATTCCAAGTATCAAGATCAGACCCGCAACTTTGACAGACTTGGCTGCCCTATTTCTTACGTATATGATCAGTCACCTCAAAATTTTCCCTTGGCAAGTGACGAAAGATGAACGATACTTCAACTAAAAATAATCAATACGACAATACGATATCTTCGACATTTTAAAAGTGTTTAATTATAGCTTTATTTTTGATTGTGTAGATAACCTTTTATATAATGTCTATTCTTAATGTTATAATTTAGGAAATTTGGTTAGCTTTTTATCATTAATAAAATGACAATTTATTTACAAGAAATGTTATACGCATATTTTACCAATAATGGTAATTAACATTTTAATTGCGAAAATAATTACTAAAGCTATAAAATATGAAGAATAAATAAATAAGCAATTAAGAAATTCCAACTCTAAAATATTGAAAGAATATTCTAATTTTAAATAAAATTAAATACATATATAACAGATCGCAACTCTGCCATCAGAATATGGTAATTATGTGGACACCTAACTGAATGATGTTCAGCAGTTGTCTCAGTCTTCTTCGTCATCAGCCCATAGAAGTCAACTGCTGGACTTTTATGCACTGGAGCCTCTCCCGCGGTAACGGGGATTTGTTTTTATCGTCACGCCTCGCAGACGGACTGAGGATTGCAGTACTAGACGTGTGCACTGTTGATGTTGCTTCCCGTCGCAGGTCTAAGCATATTGGACCTGGATTAAACATGTTTATACCGCCACCTATCGACGGTGATAGATTGGCATTGCCGACAAATAATTTATTTATTTTCTTAGATTATTTATTTCAACAATTTATATGTATATGTCTTTTACGTGGTAGAGTCATACTACAGCTATATTTTGATTGTAGCACGATTGGGCGGCTCGACCGGGAAAAGACAACGCTCTTACAGAATACCAGCGTAAGAATAGTAGCTTAATGCTGCTGTGTTTCGTATGGTGAGTGTAGAGAACCGGAGATCCTTTTTACTGGAAACGAGGCATTCCATCTTAGTCCTCAAGGGTGACAACGAGTCTGAATTTTGATTCTTAATTGAGGATATATTTAGATGTTTATGGGCCACAGCAACCACTTACCATCAGGTGGGCTGTATGCTCGATTGTCACCTTTAAAAAATATATTTATTAATCCTGCCTAGAATATTATCATGTTATAAATCACGTCCTTATACTCGTAATCACAACCGCATAAACGGTAAGACTAGTTAAAATCATTAATATCTTTTGTATACGTAATAAGCATATAACAATTAAATCGGAAGTAGTGTCATCATGAACTTAAACTAAGGCTTATCGATTTGATAATATATTTAATTCACTTTCATCCTGATGAAATATTTATAGATTTATAGACTATTCCTACTTAGATTCCTACGTCATCTAAACGTCATCAGAAGCATTAAAAGCATTAAAACATTTAAAAAGGAAGTTAATACATATTTAACGAAAAATTGTTATTACTCGTTGCAGGAGTTTTTTAGTGATTCAGTAGGAAATAGGAAATTGAAATAAATAATATAATATGATCTCATTCATATTTAAGCTAATTGTAAATATTAATTAAATGATAATTTTATTAATAATACTATAATGTGAACGTAATAATAATAATATTAATAATTGCCTATATTTGCAGTGCCCTTGCAGGGTTCTTGTTTTGAACAATTTTTTTTAAATATAAGACCAAATGTACAACAAGAATAGCAAATAAATTGAATTGAATTGAATTGGAACAGCAAAGATAGATCACTAGACCAAAATTTAAATGAACAATATTACGCGATAAAAGCTTATAGTTTTAATAACACCTGTTGCTTTCTGCATTAAGCGTGTTACATACACAAAATATAAACAGTACTTTTGAAATATTTCAATCGTATTTCGTAGGCATAATGTACTATTTTCACTAGCAATTATATACGGAAGGTGGCAGATAGATCCAAGGTCTGGGTCTCCAGAAATAAATATTACATCCTCTCCAGAATCGTCAATTCAGTGCCAAGTTCCCGTCCTACATCGTCAGTCAACACACAAAAACCGTGCCCGATGGTCAGGTGCGAAAGTGTTGTTCAACGTAACTTGTATTGAAATTAAAAGTATATTTTGACGTTTGTGAACGCGAGAATATCGCAGCTAATAAGTTTTAAAGTGAAACAGCAACTACATCATTATGACCGACGAAACTTATCACGTATATACCAGAATGGAAAACATAACGGAACAGGAAGATAAATATTTAGCAGGCGCAAAAAAGGAAATAAGAAACGATTTAACCGTTATAATACCTGAGAATCCTTTCCCGGAAATAGAAGTAGACGCGTATCCCCCACTCAAATTCTCATGGGTTATTCCAAAAAAGTTAGCCGCTATGGCTTTTCCTAGAAATAAGGAAAATTTGCAGTTCCTAGTGAATCAAGGTATAACGAATCTAGTGACACTGACAGCCGGCAAAAAGCCTCCCGTTGATGACATTGCCAGACTGAGGTGGACAGAAATACCAATAGAAGAATTCGAACCACCTACTTTAGAACAGGTCAAAATGTTTATCGATGTTTGTAAGAAAGCTGACAAAAATGGCGAGGTAAGTCTATTTACTTTATTTATTTCCTTTGACATAATTTACAACAATTTCAATATCATTCAATATATATTAAATATGTTTTGATTGTAGTTGACAAAAATAGTAATCTATTCAAAGAAATAAAAAGAAAACATATTTAATTTTAACATTATTTGGTCCCTCAAGCCGGATATAAGGCTTATAGCACAAGTTGTATTAAAAAAACACTAAAGTAAATGCTACAATGAAAATGTCTGTGTAGTGGCGGGGTATGACTATCCACTACCCGTGGGTTTCGTAAGAAGCGACCAAAGACAGGAAACAAACCAGGAGATGAGCAGCATCTTCCTAATAACAAGGAAAAAAACTATGGTTGCCAAGCGTGGCAACTATGGCAAATATTACCCCCTAGGATGCAATCTGCGGGGAAGTAGTGGGATTTTTATAGGCTGTAACAGTTAGATATATTTCAATGTTTATTTTAAAAAAAATACATAAAAAGCTTGTAAAGTTATTGAAAATAACGGCTAAAGTAATCTTGTATATGAAGTACATCCGTAATCCGTAAATAGATCCTTTTTACTGGAAACGAGGTATTCCATCCTAGTCTGTAGTCTGTAGTAGCATTTTAGTCAATGTCTATGGGCCATAGCATCCACTTACCTCAGGTGGACTGTGTGCTCGTTTGTCACCCTTGCTCATATGAAAAATCACAGGTGTTAAAAATAATATTGAAGATAGTATTTTTACAGAAAAATTATTAACGTATATAAAAACATGCATTTAAAAGACCATTTATTTACTTAGAAATAAAGGCCAAGTGTGTAGTGGACCACGCTGTGTAGTGTGTTCCGTGATTAGAATGGCTTTTTAGGCATGGCGTATTTGGTCATTATTTGAAAACTGGTCTATATAGAACAATTAACAATATAGACTGGGAGAGAATGCCCTTCTGCTTTAACTCCGCCTTTTTGTATTTAGTGTGCAAATATAGCATAAATAAATAAACAATTACAGAGTAATAATTTAAATAACTTAGGTAGAAACCGCATAAGAGAATCGATCACACAGTTTCGTCCCGTGTGTATTGTAAAACGCATTTAGCATTTATGGGGGGTAAATGACGTGAACGTGCCAAAAAGTACATAATAATTAGAGGTTTATATTTAATCGTTTCCATCTTTAAATATCAAAATTCACTTTCAGCAATATTACAATAGCGTCAATCAGCAGCAGTGCTGGGTAATATTAGGTTAATTGTTGGCGGTTAAGTTTTTGTCATAACCTTTGGAAACAGAAACAGACACTTTTTTATTCAATATAGATTATAAATAATACTTATTGAAAGTCACTGTTTTGTTTAATTACTACTGGTTCGGAAAAAAACCTTTGTCCTGGGAAGAACTAGCAAAATTCATTCAATATCAGAAGCTTTTTTATTTTGGCCAGTTTTAAAAACTTGTGTCAACTCTTCTTTAAGTCAGCACTTAAAATTATACAACAATGTCATGTTCTGGCGGCGGATGGTAATTCGAAAATTGAATTTGTTATTCTATCCAGTTTATCTAACAGTTTTCAATTAAACATCTACATATTCTCACAGAAACTGATCTTTAATCTAAAATGTGAAATGAGAGATACTCTCTAAAAGTGAAAAAGGCTTATGAGTTATGAGTATCTCGTCTGAGAATAAACAGTTCTAAGATTCACACAGCGCAGTGGGCACGCACTATCACTGAAAGTTTTTGTTTCTGAGATTGTTTAAATAAACTATTTTTAAATTGACCCCTCATTATTATTATATAATGTTGGTAAAGCATGTAGTAAAAAAATAGCGTACAGTAAATTAAAAAGAACCACGTATATGGATGTATGGGATGCGAGAGAAATGTGTCAGTATCGTGCTAAATGGAAATCCGTATAGTCTCTGTCTACTACCCCTCTGGATGACAGGCGTGAGTGTTTATTATTATGATTGAAAATACAGTTTTAAGAATTTTGTAAGTGAAGAAGGCCTTTCGTCATGTCATACCCAACGACTCCTTCATGACGTAACCTAGCCTCGCGAAAAATATACAAATACGAGTATTGCATTTTCACAAGCTTCTTTTTCACCAGGTTATGGGCATTCACTGTCGTCAGGGGCGCAGTCGGTCTGGCGTAATGCTGGCTTGCTATCTGGTTCACTTCCACCGGTTCCTGCCCGACCAAGCCTGCAATGTCATCAGAATGATAAGGCCAGGTAATTAGCAATAGTCCCCGATCCAGCCAACTCATTCGTGCTACAATTATAATATAGCTGCAGCTGGCGGCTCTATCACGTTGGCTCTACTTGATGGTATGTGGTGATGTATATGAAGACTTAGCTTAACAAAAGCCTATTCACACTTGCCTTGAAGATACTCAAAACTTACATTTATTGTATAATACATAATATTGTGTGTGTTTTTTTTTTATTTAATTAGATTAACAACGATTGTTACATTACTCAAAATCTTAATTTCTAAAGCTTAGTATCTAGGACATAATGCACAATCACTGGTAATCATCGCTTATACAATAAAACATTAAATAATAAGGCTAAAAACTAAAAGCTACATCTCTAAAATTGTTTTATTAAATTTTGTGGTTGTCATACAATGTACGTCAAGGATTTGGTGATGGTCACAGTATTTGTTGTAAATATGGTTCATTCTAGAGATCGGGGAATTCGATCCTAGTAGCGTCCTACGGAATGGGCATACTAGAGGCTTGATATAGCACGAGGTATTCTCCGCGGCACTCTAAAGTAAAATTTTGAGACGAGTTCTGGAGAGCATATGTAGTTTCTAATAATTTTATAGAAGAACATTATGTCAGTTGTATCTCTTCGCTTGTTCAGTGATACTCTCAGACCATCAAAGAAAAATAGAACACCACATGAAATGTTCGAGTGTCGCCGAAACCATTCTCAACTTCTTGATTCAACGTGGTTCATCAATCGTTCTTTCTTTTCATTTAAAAATCTACTGCTGGATGCACACTGCTGGACATAATCATTTACGAGAATGTTTTTGGCTTGATTCCGCAATGACTTGAAATGTAGGTTCGCAGCCATAGAAATACTATTATTATATCTATGTTCGCAGCGCTTCGTTCATCTTTCTTTGTTTCTCTCGGAGTGTTTCCGTTTATTTTTAACCGATTTCAAAAAGGTGGAGGTTCTAATTTCAAGAGTATGGTTTTTTGGTATTATGCGATATCTTCGCAGATTGTGAACCAATTTTGATAATTCTCTGTTTTATTAAAAAGGTTATACCTACTTCAAAGATGGTCTTATATAAATTTGGACAAAATTTAAACTTTAAGGGTATCAAATAAATAACTTCTTTTTTAGTAATTTGAAGTCAGTTTTTACTATTTGTTAAAAATTATATCATTATTCTAAATAAAAGTTATTTTTTAAACGTTGCCTCATTTCATTCAGGCATTTCATTTTAGTCCTCATAGGTGCATTACAACGCATGTGTAAGTTCGTTTGCCACTTTAGTTTTATAAAAAAAATATCCGAGTACGATCGTCGCGGGGACCAACGTGTTCGGCAGTGATATCGTAAGAAAACATCCATGTCTGAGAAATTAAAGAAATATTTTGAGACAAAAGAACCCCCCAACCACCAACCCCCACCAACAAGTTTTACAACGTGGTAGAGGCATGCTGCAATTATATTGTGGTTGTGGCACAAATGGGTCGGCTCCACCGGGGTAGCACCGCGCTCTCACACAGTACCGACGTAAAAGAGCAGCTTAATGCTGCTGAGCTTCGTATGGTAGGACCAAGAACTGGAAACCATTTTTACTGGAAGTGAGGCATTCCATCTTGGTTCTCGTGGATGATTACACATCTACAATTTGATTCTTAATCGAAGATACATGTAGGCGTCTATGGGACACGGCATCCGTGTGGACTGTGTGCTCGTTTGTCGCCCTTATTCTATAAAAAATGTTATACTGAGGTAGCACAGTTGACTAAGGTATCTGTTCTAACACCTTCACAGAAATGATAAACTTGTGCCCAGAAGTTGATATACGTTGCATCCGTTTGTTACTTAACCCGATATTGTGTAATTAGGTACTCTAACTGCTACTATGCAACGCGATTATTCAATAAATCGCGTATAGAACTGTAATTTTTGAGCTCAATCTATCTTTAGAAAGTAGCTGGTACTGGTATAAATAGGCGTACTATAGTTTTTCATACACTACCCTGATAAAGTGCTGCTAGATAGCATTCAAGTTTATTCTTGATATAATTAAGTTTATTATTTTATTTTACTATATGATAATTAAGTTTCTAGTTTTTTAGGGTTCCGTACCTCAAAAGGAAAAAACGGAAACTTATACGATCACTTTGTTGTTCGTCTGTCTGTCTGTCTGTCTGTCTGTCAAGACCCTTTTTCTCAGGAACGCGTGGAGGAATCAAGCTGAAATTATATGAAATACTCAAATCTACTGTCCCTTGGAGCTGTGAAAAAATCAAACTTGTAAGCCAACGCAATCAAAAGATACTCGTACAGCCGTTTATGCCGCAAATTTTCGACATTCGCAAGGCAATCAAAACCTACAGGGTACTTCCCGTGAACTCAGAATCTTGAAATTTCGTACGAAGCAACGTTTTATAGCACAGATAAAGGAAAAATTGCGAAAAGCGTAAATTTTTAGTTACATCATATAATATTTTTTTTTAATAATTTTAAACTTATATGCCTACGGAATTGTTCGGAACCCATAGTTTATAATTATAGTATATTTTTAAATTTGTAAAAGTGTCCTCACGGGTGAAAATGCATCTGCATTTTGATTTGTAATAGAGGATAGATGTAGACATAGAAAACAGAAAAACATGTCTTATTCCGTGTTCTGTGGATGTAGATGTCTATGGGCCGCAGCAACCACTTACCATCAGGTGGACTGTGTGCTCGTTTTACACCCTTATCCTATAAAAAAAATATGTTTATTCTCAAATCGATTTCGATATGTCGATCTTTTAACAATGAAAAGAACTTCTTTCGAATAGGAGAGTCTAATATTATACGATTGGGGAGCTTTATTGTTACAGATTTTTTAGCTCTTTTCTAAATATTTCTGGTTGTTACAGGTTCCTTAAATTCATCTGAACATGAGGAAGTCGTCGAGAAATATTTCGAGCATCTAACAGAAAACAATCCCTTAAGATTTGGCGTTAGCGGAGAGGTTATGGAGGAATTTATTGAAGCAGCCAAAGAGAGTACGAAAAAAGTCATATAAGTGTGATATTCTGTGATTTTAAAATATTGTGATTTATGAAATATTTTTAATTTTGATAAAAATATATTGTACCTGAATACAATAAAATTTATTTACTTATGATACCTATAATGTTTATTTTGACAGTAATACATGCCAAGCTTTATAAAAAGAAACGATACAACCTAGTGCTATTTAATTTTGTTTATTTTATCTACCGACTTCAAAAAGGAGGAGGTCCTCAATTCAGCTGTGTTTTTTTTGTGTTACCTCATAACTTTTTTCTGGGTGAACCGATTTCGATGCTTGTTTTTTTTATTTGAAAGCTGGTGCATCTCATGTGGTCCAATATAAATTTGATCAAGGTCTGACCAATAGTTTTGAGTAATTCTTAATAATTTATTTTATATTGAAGTCGGTTATACAAAATTTGAAATGCTGAAAAAAAAACTAATCTCCATAGATAAGGCGGCTGGAAACTACTTGGGTTCCTGTAATTAATAAAATTAAAACCAAACCCAAGCATACCACCGCAAGACACACTAAACTCATTCTGCGTAGATCGGTACACAAATGTATAATTAGAAGGTAGTGCAAGGCATTCGAAACGTATGAAGTTAAAAACAAGTAACATTAAACGTGATAAAATTCGTAAATGTAGTTTCATTCGATCGTCATAGCTATTAAAAGGTTCGGATTTGGATCCGCTCTCCGCTATAAACACCTTGTCCGGCGGCGGGAGACCTCACCTTTTTCTTCCACGGCCAAAGCCGTACTCATTATGATTTCCTGTATTTTATTCGGAGAGAGTGAATTGCGCATCATTGTAAAAATAGCACTTAAATTTCCGGCTACGTAGTAAAGTAGGTAAAGCCGTGATAGCTCAGTATCTAGGAATTTGCTTAAATTTCATAATAATCTTAGTTCGTTTACTGGTAGCGGCACTACTGAAGGCATTTATCGTAGTTATATCAGTTGATTCACCAGTTCACCACATTCTGAGGTCAAGGAAAACATCGCTATTGCTATTTCGTACCTATTATAAATATAAACTTATTTCTTTTATTTACTTAAATAACGAAACAGTGGTAGAGCCACGCGGCAGCTTTTGCTGTCGCACGGATGGGCCGGCTCGAACCGGGGTGGTACCACGACCTCACAGAATACCAGCGTGAAGTAGAGGTTTACCTCTACGTTTCGCTTGGTGAGTGCAGGTGGCCGGAAGCCCTTTTTACTGGAAATGAGGCATTCCATCTTAGTCCTCACGGGTGACAACGCATCTGCATTTTGATTCGCAAACGAGGATAGATGTAGATGTCTATGGGCTGCAGCAACCACTTACCATCAGGTGGACTGTGTGCTCGTTTGTCACCCTTATCCTATAAAAAAAAACGATTAATTGACAATGTTCATCAAAACATTCGACATTTGGGATAGAAGTTTTATGATTTATACTCTCCCATAAAACCATCATAAAGATTATCTGACTTAAATATTATTAAAGCAATTACGGCAAAACATTTCAACTTCTAATCTGTTCAACGTCCAGGTGTGAACCCCTGGCCTGGATGATTTTTTTATAGGATAGGGTGACAAACGAGCACATAGTCAACCTGATTGTAAGTGGTTGCTGTGTCCCACAGACATCTACATCTATCCTCAATAAAGAATCAAAATGCAGATGCGTTGTCACCCGCGAGAACTAAGATGTAATGCCTCTTTTCCAGTAAAAAGGGTCTCCGGTTCTCTACACTCACCATACGAAACACAGCAGTGTTAAGCTGCTATTTTACGCTGGTATTCTGTGAGAGCGTGGTCCTGCCCCGGTCGGGCCGACCCATTCGTGCTACAACTATATTAAGTACTAATATTGATCCAGCATGGCTCTACCTAGTAAATATTATATATATACATATATGTATAGCAAATATTATAGTAGAACAATGTCTACTGTTGTTCTTAGGATTGTCAATTTATGGTCAATTTAACAGACATCTCGATACATCTTATCTGACGCTGCTATTCGACGCTAATCTGGGTATTTGGATCATTTGGATCTGGCATATGGCTTTTGTCAAAGTATAGTGTCGTTTTCCCTCCGACCTTTACAACTTCACCGAAACAAACATACAAGCAGGAGGCATGTGAGTTAGGAGTTTCTACGTAGCAGAAACACGCTGCAGTCTTCTATGGCTGGTACGGGTCGGCTAGACCGGGGAAGAACCATGGTCGCACAGAATAACATAATAAAATACCAGCTTAATGCTACTGTACCTATTTTGGTATAGTAAGTGGCAAGAACCGGAGACCATTTTTTATTAAATGAGGATGATAAATGAGCACGCAGTCCACCTAATGTTAAGTGTGGCCCACGGGCATTTACAGCTATCGTCGATTAAGAATCAAAATGCAGATGTGTAGCCAACCCTGAGGACTAAGATGAAATACCTTATTTCCAGTAATTCTCTACACACACCTTACACACAACAGCATTAGGCTGCTATTTTACGCAGATATTCTGCTAGAGCATAGAGCGTGGTTCTTCTCCGGTCGAACCGACCCACGTGGTACAGCTATGTAAGAGTTGCAACGTCCATATTAGTCCTTGGGTTAACAATGCAGCTGCATTTTGATTTTACATCGAGATGTAAGTGTTTATGAACCATGGCATCCGCTTACCATCAGGAGTGTGTTCTCATTTGTCACCCTTAGACTTCTTTAAAAAATGAGCACGACGTTATACTATCGACAATGTCCCTGCTATATGCGATCCTAGGATCTATCACAACAAACTAAAAAAAGCGACTGAACCTTGGTTTTGATAAGGATCGGATAACGCGATGTAAAGGGTCGATTTTGAAACGATCACGAGTGTTAAATCTGTAGGCTTTGAACCTGAGATGAGACTTCGCGTTCGCCGGCGAACATGGCGTAAATCAATCTGGTGATAGCTAAACAGTGACGGTGAAGTCTATTGCTGAAGGCTATGAAATCTCTATGGAGTTTTTATAATAGTCCATAGATGAGGTGATACGACACAGCATCCATAGATGAGGTGATGTGTCACGATATAAAAACCCGTAATATTCAATCAATTAGCGTAATGGACTTGACACTGCACATGTGTACACACAAGCGACACAAATCTGTCCATGCCAATTCCGTATGCCAATGATGCTGGCCTGATTCCAGATACGAGTAGTGACGTCAAAATGGCGGAACGAAATTAGTGAACGCCATTAATTTCGCGCCTCTGTTTTATCCGTTTATTCTACATCAAATCGCGGAAGACATTTCATTTGTTTATGTGCCTTGTATTTCTGGAGATTGTTTATTGCTTTGTGGCAGACGTGGTTTACCCAGATTGAGTTGATTTTTATAAAGGTAAATTTTATATATTTTGTTTTATGTTAAAGCATAGAAAGATTCTACTATAGTGATGTCACTTTCGGCTATAAATTATATTTTACAATGTTAGGTATCCTTAGGTAAATATTTTATCGTGTCAACATGCACATTAATTTTATTATGTAATATAAACTTTTAGTAGGTAATTTAGTTCAAGCTGAAAATAGATATAGGTACTTATTTATTGAATCGACCTATTCTCACGGTTCGTGAGACATCAGCATTACCTGACTTTGACTTTTACACCGTGGGTTCAGTCTCTTTTCTGCCGACTTTCAAAAAGGAGACGGTACTCAATTCGACTGAGTGTTTTTATGTGTGTTACCTCATAACTTTTACTGGGTGAACCGATTACGATGATTCTTTTTTTATTTGAAAGCTGGTACTTCTCGTGTGGTCCCGTATGAATTTGAGTCAGACCAATAGTTTTTGAGTTATTCTTAATAACTTATATTGAAGTCGGCTGTACAAATTTTTTAATTTTTAATTATTTATAAATAATGTATTTGACATTCAATGATGCGTCATCCTAGTCTACTTGTGATTTTATCTCATAAGCGGGAATTTATATTTATATAAGGTTATTTCAATTTTTTTATACCAACACGTGTTAGCTCAGATAGCGCTCGCTGTAAATTTCACAGTACGCGTGCAAACCCCGGGTTCGATCCCGCCGGCACTAATAAAATTGTTAATTGGAATTTTAAGTGCTGATTTACAACGGAAAATAGCGTGAGGAAACCTGTCGTTAACGAGATGGATATGTGGTTATACCGCATCTGTTGTAAACCATATTTCTGGTATTTCCAACAGTCGGTTGCATTTTTACGTCACCCACGGGACACAACGGGGTGGAGGATTATATTGCGCCGAAACAACACAGCAATGCTAAATATGTAATACCTATATAATTATGCATCCCGGCTTTCCCGGTATTGCAACGGAGATTATCACAGTTCAAGCATAAGCGTGGGCGTAGATTGCTGAATTGCGTCTGGAAGACGGGTGGCCCTTCGTGTTCATATTGATAACTGTACTTTAGAATAGAATAGAATAGAATATTTTTTTATTCAATATTGATTATTACATAATTCTTATTGAAAGTCATTTTTTTATTTACCACTGGTTCGGAAAATACCTCTGTCCTGGGAAGAACCAGCAAGAAACCCAGCGGGACTTTTTTTTCAAACATCACTTAACAATAATTTCGTTTATACAATTTTAAATGATTTTTCATAGAACCAGCATGGTGGCGATCACCTTATTCCCAGGGGTTATTTTCATTCATGTATTCCTTGATTTTACAATAACCCTTTTTGTGCCGTTTCTCTTTAATAAAACTTTTAAACTTGTTTATTGACAAACTTTGAATTTGTTCTGGGATTTTGTTGTAAAAGCGTATACAATGCCCCATAAATGAATTACTGATTCTGTGGAGTCTAGTAACTGGTATTACAAGCTTATGTTTGTTCCTAGTGTTTAAAGTATGCACATCCTTATTCTTATTAAAGCTATTTATGTTTTTATGTACATACATTACATTTTCATAAATATATTGCGATGCCAAAGTTAATATGTTTATTTCTTTAAATTTTTGTCTGAGGGACTCTTTACAATTTAGGTTATAAATCGCCCGAACGGCTCTCTTTTGCAAAACAAATATAGCTTCAATATCAGTCGCATTACCCCATAGCAAAATTCCATAAGACATTACGCTATGAAAGTAACTAAAATACACTAATCTAGCTGTCTCAACATCTGTGAGACTTCTAATCTTTCTTACAGCATATGCTGCAGAACTAAGTCTGCTTGATAATTTAGATATATGGGGGTCCCATTGAAGTTTCGCGTCAATAGTAATACCGAGAAAAACAGTGGTATCCACAAGACTCAACTCCTCCCCATTTAACAGCACATTGGTATTCGAATGTTTTACATTAGGTATTGTAAATTTAATACACTTTGTCTTATTGCCGTTTAAGAGCATATTGTTGGCGTTAAACCAATGTACTAATTTCGATAGAGCATTATTTACATCGTCATAATGAATTAACTGCCGTTTGAGTTTGAAAATTAAAGAGGTATCGTCAGCAAATAATACTATATCGTGATTGTCCCCTACGAGATAAGGTAAGTCATTAATATATATTAAAAACAGAAATGGGCCAAGAATCGAGCCCTGCGGAACGCCCATTGATACTACCGAACCGGAGGAATTTAGGTTAATGGTCTAGAGTAAGTATTAGGATAGTACTTGTGCTATTATCTATTATGTGGTCTTTACTATATCGCGTATTAATTAATATACCGAACATTATTAGTTTTAAGTATCAAATAATGTCTTTTTAAAAACGACCTTGGGCCATTGCCAATTTTGAATATATTTCTGACATTTACAGTCATAAAACATTTTAACGCCGGGAATTAAAATTAAGTAAATTAAACGCGATAAAATCCGTAAAAGTAATGGTATTCAATAAAACATTTTATTTACAAAATAAAATAATAAGTCATAACATTTAACTACCTATAACTAAGTATCTATTAAGCTTATTAACTTATCTTTGTTACTATCTTTCAGGTACTGCGGTATTTAAAAAAAAAAACTAAGTAGTATCTACATCCAAAACACATCATGAGTACGGTGCCAAAAAGAACAAATGTGAAACTTGCTAAATTATTTTACAAATATGCTGACACATCTCCTAAAGAGGAGACAAAACAAGAAGTCGAAGAACCAGAGAAGAAGCAATATGACTCGTATCCACCTTACAATTTCTCATGGTTCGTAAAGGACAAAGTTGCGGCAATGGGCTATCCACAGACAGTTGAAAACTTAAATTATTTAGTTGATTCCGGTATTAATCATTTGATTACACTGTCGCCGGAAAAGTTGCCACCAGTTTTCGACTTTGATAGGAATTTGAAATGGACGGAGATAGGAATAAAGGAGTTCGGGGCGCCAACTTTAAAGCAAATATTGAAGTTTATTGAAATATGCGAACGAGCCGAGATGAAGGGAGAGGTAAGAGATAAACGAATATGTATCTGCAAAAACAACAATTATAAGGTTAGAAACTTAACCTGATAAGGTACGACTTAATTATTAAAAGTAAAGTTACAGCCTATATATACGTCTCACTGCTGTGCACAGGCCTCCCCTCACTTTTGAGAGAGTTTTAAGGCTAGGAATTGTCCGTCATACTGCCCCAATGCGTGTTGGCGAACTTTACAAGTATTCGATATATTGCATACCTTAAGCGGAAGCGCAAGGTATGTTCTACTATCGCCTAAAAATTAAGATTCCAACATTTTATCGAATAAAATCGTATCTAGCAATCATATTATACATATAAATGATATAAAAAGCACATTGTTAGAAAGATAAATGATTGTTGAACTTATTAATATTTTTTTTAAATCGATTAATTGCTATTTTTAAATAAAAAAAGGGTTTTAGTGGCTTATGGTGTGGATTTATCATGTCCCTGTGGCTTGTAAACACAATAACTTTTGAAAATATTAATTGTTTAACTCAATCTATTTTTTAATCTCTTCATCTATCATGTGGGAAGCCACTGAATGTAAATGGTAGTGTAGTTTTGTTTTGTTTAGCTATAATTAATTTTTTTCGGCTCCAAAATGGCGAAATTTTCGTTGATTTGTTAGCCTCGTATACAAAATTTTTTCTGTAAATGGGAAGCTACAGCCACAGAGTAGTAATGAGTAGTTTAGTTTGGCTCACAGAGTACATTATATATAGGGAATAATGTAAAATAAATAAATTATACTAAAAATTTAATTACAAATTTGTTTTGTAACAAAATAGTAAGATAGCAAGGTTCGATTGTATTTTAAACTATTCATTAATTTGTTTGATTCCTAATTGGCCAAGCATGGCTAAATTTAAAAAAGCGGCATCTATTGCAACATGGACAAACTGTCATGACATAATAATACCTCTAAGAAAAATTATAGTATGGACTGTATGCCACTGGTTTGGTAGTGTTTAGTTCTGTATAGTTTGTGTTCTATATAGTTTGTGCTGGTTTGGCGCCTTAGGGTATAAGTGTTCTGTGATTTGGCTTCAGTCGCCTTCGTGAGTGGACATTGTTTCGGTTGTTTGCAGCGGCTCAAAAAGCTCGCTGTACAAATACACAATATTCGAATAACCAAATTTCTTAAATACTTAATTATAATAATAATAAGACATTTTTTTATTACAATATTTAAAAGCACAGAATAAATAATAGTAGTACGTACTAAAAGCAAGTAGTATAATTTTTTTTTTGTCATGGGTGACATTTTCATGGTTTTCGAGGATGTTGAAGCCGATATACGTAATTTTTTTAATGCGCTTAAGGTATGCCCAATTGGATTTACCAATATATATTTTTTTCTTATTTCTCAGAGATGGTGTTTTCCTTCACCGTCGAGCACATGGTAAATCAGCACTTAAAATTGCATTTAACAATTTCATTGGTGCCTGCGGGGATCGAACCCAGGTTGCGCGCGTGCTGCGAAATTTACTGCGAGCGATATGTCCTACCACTTAATATAAAAAAATCGTTGAGAAAAATGTATTAATATTTTGTATTACTTTATTTATTTATTATGGATTTAGAATTATATTCCACTGTTACAGCCTATTAAAAGTCCTCCCCATAGACGGGAGGGGATATTAGCCCCATTGTTGCTACGCTTGGCAGGCGGGTTGGCAACCGCAGTTTTTATATATTGCATGTGTTTAGTAACGTATGTGAATTTGTATTTATATATTAAAATGGATTACAACATATAACTACAGCATATACCGCAACGTTCTTACTTGTTGCTAGCTACAAGTTTTATAATTTTCCTTTGACATCTTAAGTAAGGTCTTCATAAAGTACTGTTAAATTACTGAAATAAAACAATACGCATTTCATCGTTTTATTTTGAACTTATTTTACAATACCGACGTATGTCGTTTTTACAATTTACTGCACTGACCGGTAACGGGTGTTCGACCTTATTTGTCGCTTTGATACGATTGGTAACCTATCCATCCATCCGTCCATTACAGCCTATAAAAGTCCGGTACTAGACGTAGGCCCTCCCATAGATTGACCCATATGGAGGATTTGGCCACAGTTGTTGTTAGGAAGATGTTACTGGCCGCTCTTGGTTCAGTTTCCTTCTGTCGCCTTTTACGACACCCATAGATATAGGGCATAGTGGATATTCTTATAGCACCACAACAATCTGGTTTCTGATGGTTAGCCTTTTGGCTCTTATAGCTCAATAGGAGTCAGGGCTCTACCCTAACTCTCTTATAGAGTGGGTGGAGATTATTTATTTTAGTGCAACGTTATAAAACCAATAAAAAATAATCTTGTGTTGTTGTGATCACATCATGACATGGATGAGTCTAACCGCCGCGCCGTCCGAACAATGGTGACGGGTCCCGGTTCCGAAGGCTAACTCGTAGGTATCGCTTGATGTTCTGGGCGGCGAGAACCGCCCAGGAATAAAGCCACTGCATGGTTATGGTTTCAGCTTGAAAATATTAATTTTGGTTCGATTTACGCAATACGAACGTATAGTAATCTTTATCTAATATAGTTGGTTAATCTAGTCAATTATAATATGGTATAGTTTTGCAGTGGTGGAATTAGATCTTTAATTAATATAGTCGGCAGTTTGCTACATTGCTAACTGCTTGTGCGGTTTGATATGTTCTTTTTCAAGGGTTTTATCAAATCTGATATAATGTGATTTAGTCTAGGTCTTTACTTATTAATATTTAAAAAAAATTAAAAATAAGTAGGTAGATAAATTATACGCGATACGATCCGTAAAAATTAGTTTTATTCGATATTGGTAATTTAAAATACTGGTCTTATAAATGTTTTACGTAAGACTACTTTATATTTAAATATTCGATTTGCAGGTGATCGGGGTTCACTGCAGACATGGCCGAGGCCGAACTGGCACTATGCTGGCGTGCTACCTTGTGCATTTTAAGAACATGGCGCCCGAACGCGCGGTACTAACGGTTCGGGTACAAAGGCCTGGTAAGTCAGTAAAGTTTAGTAATTTTCTGTAATATTAAGTTTATTATGTACGAGTATACCTAATGATTAACGGTAGATACGGATTATGAAACTAAATTCTCATTGACAAAGCCCGATTAACCTAAATGTTCAGTAGGCAACTGCTTATGCCTTCTCCCCCTACCGCTGGAGCCGAGGTGGAGTCACGTAGGAAGAGGAGGGTTGGTATGGCGATGCGCCACTCGCCCTATCCTCCGCGACTTTGACGGGGCCGCACCGTTCATTGACGTGGTGGTGGTGGGGCTGCGGGGGGAGAGGACTGTTGGTATTGCGATTCGCCGCTCTCCCTACCCTCCGCGGCCGAATCTTGGCTGGCGGCGGAGCCATAGACCTGATCTGCCGCTGGGGTTAGGAAGGTTTGTACTTCTGAGCGCTAGTATTTCCTGGCCCCATGTGATGCTGCGCATGTGAAGTTTCGAGGCCGCGGAGGAAGGCACGCCATGTGTTCTGGTGCGCCTTACCTGAGGAGATGAAGGAGGAGTAAGTCCTCTCCCGAGGAGGGGCTGCCATGGGGCGGCCAACACTAGTGGGGCCGCGGATGTGTACGAAGGCGTTCCCGTGATCCTGCCAATATGTGACGAAGGTGGAATACCATAGGGTTTTAGTCGGTGCGAGTCCGACATAACCCGTCCTTGCCCCGGCGAGGCGGGTATGCGTAGGCATTTCTCCATGTAAAAAAAAAAGAAAAAAGGTAACAGCTTCTGAGCCCGCGACCTTTAAAAACTTTTTTACGTTATAGAGAGAGAAAAAGAGAGCCTCGACATTTGCATTGTCCAAGGGCTTGAACCTTTTACCGTGTAAGAGCAACAGTCTATCTCCTGTTGCTCCCACACCGTAAAGCAGTGGTTCTTAACCTTTTAGATATGAGACCATTAACCGCTTTTTTATCTTGCTACGGACCACCTTATAAATAATACAACATGGTTGATTTTTCAGTTTGTTCTACAAATAAAACATACAAAAATTAATGTGAAGATAGGTCTCATTGTGCGCCCCTTATTAATTAATTTAGCAGCTCATTGTACAGAATATGCTACGTATCGTCAGTATATGCTATGTATACAGACTATCATCTCCAGGTATGTTGTAAACTTTTCCATATGTGAGAGAATTGCATGATGCCTTCGCCGACCACTTCAGCACTATAGGGACCACCGGTTAAGAACCACTGCGGTAAAGGATAGGCTTGGGTAAAAAATATCGATATATTCTTATGTATTATGTATATTTATTTTAGAGTTTTTTTTTTTTATAGAATAGGGGTCAAACGAGCATGCAGCTCACCTGATGGTAAGTGACTACCGCCGCCCATGAAATACCGCAACACCAGGGGAATTGCAGATGCGTTGCCGACCTTTTAGAAAGGTGTAAGCTCTTTTCTTGAAGGTTCCTAAGTCGTATCGGTCCGGAAAATTCGCTGGTGGTAATTGATTCCACAAGGAAGTCGTGCGAGGGAGAAAACTTCTTCTAAATCGCACAGTGGTGGACCGCCAATCATCCAGATGGTATGGATGGTAACGCGAGTTTTGTCGCGATGTGCGATGGTGAAATTGAGCGGCTGGAATTAGTCCGAACAATTCCTCAGAGCACTGCCCGTGATAAATGCGATAAAATATGCAAAGAGATGCAACATCTCTACGCAGTGCCAGTGTATCGAGCCGATCAGAAAGAACTCGGTCGTCGACGATTCGAACCGCTCTGCGCTGGATGCGGTCAAGTGGAAGGAGCTGGCACTGGGGTGCCCCGGCCCAGAGATGAGAACAGTATTCCATGTGGGGCCGAACTTGCGCTTTGTAAAGTTGCAAGCGATGTGCCGGCATGAAATACTGTCTCACTCTGCTGAGCACGCCAAGTTTTTTAGAGGCCAATTTGGCCCTTCCTTCCAAGTGACCACGAAACTGCACACTATTCGATATGTCGACGCCAAGGATTCCGATACTGGCTGAGGCAGTAAGGGGAGTGCCTTGAAACCGAGGAGATACGACAAAGGGGTTCTTTTTAGCGGTAAACGCGCAAACTTGTGTCTTCTGGGGATTGAGCTGGACTAGATTTAGTCGGCCCCAATCCGAGACTTTGTTAAGCAAAGACTCGACTTCAGACACAAGTTTGTCCCGGTACTCGGCGACGTTTTCCCGAGAAATATTGGCACGGCCGGTATATAAGGCATCACCAGTGCTGTCGTCCGCATAGCAATGAATGCTACCAGTTAGCAACATATCATTGATATGCAGGAGAAACAGCGTTGGTGATAGCACGCACCCTTGTGGAACACCAGCGTTGATAGGCTTGAGATCAGAGCATGCACCGTCTACTACGACCTTGATGCTCCGATCAGCAAGGAAACTGGTGATCCATTTGCACAATTTCTCGGGAAGCCCATAGGAAGGAAGCTTCGAAAGAAGCGCTTTGTGCCAGACCCGATCAAAGGCCTTCGCTACGTCCAAACTAACGGCTAATGCCTCCCCCTTGGACTCTACTGCCTCCGCCCATCTATGAGTTAAGTAGACTAGAAGATCACCAGCTGATCGACCCCGATGAAAACCGTACTGGCGGTCACTAATCAGCTGGTGATCCTCAAGGTACCTCATGAGCTGGCAGTTTATAATGGCTTCCATTATTTTGGAGAACAAGGAGGTGATGGCGATAGGCCTGTAGTTGGACGGGTCTAAGCGGTCGCCTTTTTTAGGGATTGGGTGCACCAAAGCTGTCTTCCATGAATTCGGGACTACGCCTTGGGAGTAGGAGTACCGGAAAAGACGCGTTAAAACCGGTGTCAACTCCGGAGCACACGTCTTCAGCACAATGGGAGGGACTCCATCGGGCCCACTCGACTTGCTGACGTTTAGGGAGAAGAGTGCTTTGCGGACCGAGCGCTGTGTAAATCGCACATCCGGCATGGAGCACTCACATCGCGGGATGGTCGGCGGTGTGTTCCCCCCGTCATCTAGAGTCGGGTTGGACGCAAAAAGAGAGCTCAACAGATCGGCTTTCTCCTTTGCGGCATGGGCCAGTGAGTCGTCCTCTCTGTGCAGAGATGGAAGAGATAGCTGACAGAAGTTCCCTTGGACAGCCTTGGCGAGAGACCAGAATGCACGTGTTCCCGAAGGAAGGCGAACTAGCTTCTCGCCAATTCTGCCGATGTGCTCAGACCTTGCCTTGGCAATGACGCTTTTGAAGGACCTGGAGGCGGAATTATACTTCTTTTTAAGTGCGCTGGTGTTTACATCCCGAGACGTTGATGCGTCAGACCAGGCCTGGTAGCACTCCTGCTTATAGCGTGATGCTATTTTGCAGGAGCGACCAAACTATGGCTGGGATCTGCCTCCGATGGGCACCACAGAGGATGGAATAAAAAGTTCCATACCCTGAAGTACCACATCAGCAACAGAATCGGCAACAACGCTGGGATCTTCCGGCGAGAAGCAAACCCGCCCCCAAGGGTAGGATGCAAAAAAAGACCGCATCCCGTCCCAATCAGCTGGCCTATAGTGCCAAACGCGGCGGCAAGCTGTAGATCGCAACTGAGTTTGCTATAACACGTGCAGAGTAGAGAATCGAATTCGTATCAATTTCGATATATTTTAAAATGTTGTATTAATCGACAAAACATTAAGCCACAAAAGCATTCATGTGCTGTTGTAATTTTTTCTTTTTCGTCCTCCAACCGTCCAGTAATAAAATTTTGAATCTTATCCTACTACATCATGCAAACCATGACGATAGATATATATCGATACTGTTTATAAATATCGATGCGATATATATTTCCTCTTACCCATTCCATAATCTTGAAAACTGACGATAATAAAAAACCGTTTACTATCGTCAGTTTTATGCCCATTGCGAGACGTAAGCCTAATCAAAAAAGTGCCAAATGGCTTTCATAACTTGAAAGGTTTCTTCCACACACTGTTGGCGAGTCGACCTTTTCTTTTCTGAACTTAGCCGACACACGCGTGCAGTGTAGATTAATACCTTCACTTCTTGTATCTCCTTGTAATAATTAATCCATTATCAATCCATTACGGCCTATAAGTCAACTGCTGAACCTAAGTCTCCCTCGCAGATTGCCTTATAAGGGGGATTTTGCCATAGCTACCACGCTTGGCAGGTGAGTTGGCAACCGCAGTTATTATTGTAATTAATTACTTAAATTATTTTTAATTTATTCCAGGTTCCTGTGAAACATATGAACAAGAAAAAATCGTGTGCTACTACCATGATTGCGTTAGAGGAACAATACCGAAACCTGATTATCGATTAGTGGATGATAAGGTCTACTTCGAATGCTCCATGAAATACTTATACCCCGATGAGGGCGAAAATACCAGTAAAGATGAGGTGCAAATTGATAAGGAAACCACGGATATAAATTTGAAGAGTAAAGATGATGTAGAAGTAAAAAGAAATAGAACGTCTCGAAAATCAAAAGCGATGGTTATTAATCATAAAATTTATTTTTAAATGTAATAATATTTAAATAACCTCTTTTACCTATTATTAAAGAACTTATTTTGGAACAAATTAAACATATATTTTCTTTGAACGCAATTATTTAAATTTCGTTTCATAAATAAAATGCTTTTCCATTTATATTAATATGGTATACATATACATTGTTGTAGTTGCAGTAACATAAACAAAAAATGCGAAGTGATAATAATTTTAATTTATAAATTTGCACGAAGTTTAGTTTGTTTAGGTAAACTTAGAGGTACTTTAATTGAAACTAATTTTACGGATTTTATAAAAATTAGTTTCAATTAATGTGTAGTCTTCGCGTAAATATAAGAAATCATTAGAGGTACTTTGTTATAAAATAAGTCCTTTAGTTAGTCTCGGCGTTTGACACTTGCTGTTAATTTCCATACGTTCCATTTTAGAGTGTTACAACACCAATCGGTCAATGCCATTGATCGACGTCGATCGTTGTCGTTCGATTGGTGTGGTAACACCCTTAGTCCACTTAATTCTTCGGGACTTCCTTCTTGAATCAGACTAAAAACGGACTAAAACTTGAGGCTACGAATAAACAAAGTTTTGTAGTAAGACTGAGTAAATCACTGCATGTTTTCATTTATTTAATGAAGAGTATTGTTACAGATATAATTAGCATTTCAGTGACATCAAAATAAATATTGCATTAGGGGACTATCACAATTCACAATCAATTTAAGTCTACCATATAACAGTAATAACAAATTAATTAATATGTGGTAGTATTGGTAAAAAACACATCAAACAAGTTATGTTGTAAGTGTAGCCGTAATTCCTTATTCACCAAGTATCTTGCTTCCATTGAAAGCTCTATGAAGGAGTTATTCTTCTAATCTGACAGCCGAGCAAGCCTGGATGTGCCCAAGGCCTTGGTACAACAGTCAGAGAGAGAACTTGTCGATCCCTCTTCACCTTTACTTGTATCCTTTGGCCTACTGAATGTGCCACGACATTGTGGACTTGTGTTATGTCTGAAAAGTTATTGTAGTTTACTGAACCAAACTGAAGTAGCTCATCGTTTTCTGTTAAGCCCTGAAACACAAATTATGTACATTAAATTTACATTACAAAAATTCATTGTATTTACAAGTACTTAGTTAGAATTGCATCTGATGCTAACATTTGCACGAACACAAACTGTACCCTTAACTTAGTAAATACGAAAAACACTGTTTTTACTGCCTCGTTTGCCTAATGGGAGGCGCGACTGCTTATAATCTGGTCTCAGGTTCGAGTTCTGGGTCGAGTCAATATCAGTTATTGTGATTTTTGTCAAGAAATGCGCAGCTTGAGGTGAGGAAGTTAGTGGTGTTTCATGCCAATGCCTCGCAGAGTACATAATGTCGTATTTTTGCACATGTTCCATCTTTGATTGTGTCGAATTACACTTTCTATCGGATTATAAGAGTGAGGAAATAGAGGGCGCACCTGTTTACACGTTTTATAAGATGGTGGGATGGATGCTAGTCTCACAAATGTTTTAAATATTAACAGTAATTGGGTATGGTTGGGTAATAATAGGGTGTAAGAGGTAATTATCAGGTCATCAAGTCATCATCAATACAGCCAATCTCAATTACACTGCTGAACATAAGCATCTCCAAGGAATGCCACAAAGTACATCATCATCAACTTCTTGCATCTCTTTCCAGAACGTCACTCTGTAGTCGGAGCCAAGTATAGAGCAGCCACTCTCTAGTGTGAGTGGCCGCTCTATATTTGGCTTGCAGGTACTAGGCGGCCACTCTAGTACCTTTCCACCTTCTTTGTAAAAGAGAATGATAATTGACAAATACTCTAATGACTAACTGATGGGAAAATTCTTAAAAAAATCCTGAACCTGTTGATGGGGAGTATAGAGTGTTCACTCTGTCTGCACTCATCAACCTACTCGGCCAATGTGCCATTGGCACATTTTCGATCAATTCCTATGTTACATCCAGCAGTGGACATAAGAAGGCTGACAAAAATGAATTGATTAATTTTCTACTTTTATTTCATCTTGTCCTAAAAGTTTCTCAAAGGATGTTATGATATAAAGATTACTTATACAAGGTTTACGGAGATATCATTGTTTCACTGTCCCTAATCTAAAACTAAGTAATACGAAGACAGAGTGAAGTGCTGTTTCAAGTCCAAATAATGCTGTATTTAGGAGAAATTTTGGCCTCTAAACTATATTAAAAAAATTCTTAGATGTTATAACGTAAAACAAAATAACTTTAAAGTGAAGAGCTGAATATACAATGGACCCCCGGTAATCCGACAAACATTTAGCAGGGCAGTGTCGGACTATCGAATTTGTCGGATTATAGAGTACTGCCTAAGGGGGGGCCCTATAGTCCGGAATTTTTTATAAAAGGGTACCTTGTAATCTGACAAATTCCAAATCCAATGATAAGATTCTATATGTTATATATGTACTCTGAAGTACAAATTATACTTCATTATGTATGTCAAATTTAGTAAATTAAACAACACAATAGGGAGCTTACATTCTATTATAAAATTAACGTCATTAATGCTATAGAACTTACTAAAAATATGCAATAGCTTTACATTAGGAAATAAATGTGTACAAACAAATGTACATACTAAAATAATCAAAAATTATGAATCAATCAATTTAAGAAGCATGAAAATATTCATCAATCGTGCGTCGAGCACAATAGTGGTGTGTACAAGTTATAATTTGTTCAATCATGCATTTGCGAAGATTGTCAAAAAATATCTAATAATAAATAAAAGACGATGTCGGATTACAGGGGGTGCCGGATTAGACAGGGGCCGGATTACCGGGGGTCCACTGTATATAGAATAGTTGAAAAACCTATAAACAATACACGTGTGTTACGCGCACACGCACGCAAGAACGCACGCATGTACACGCACACACACACGCACACACACACGCACGCACCCACGAACGCACGCACGCACGCACTCAAGCACACACAAACATACTCAAAACACACGCACACACACACAATAGATAGATGTAAATTATCAAATTATAAAGAAATAAAAATACTAACAGCAATGTCTGCAGGGGAGCCATCATGAACAAATCCCACAACAGCAAAGCATTGCTGTTCATTTCCAGAATCATGAGCATTATTCAAGCCATGGCCATTTGTATAAGACAGTGAAGAATTCTGGGTTTGTGATGCCGATGCATTAACATTTGATCCGCTGAAGTCCGAATATACTTCACCCAGGCCTTCTTCGATCTTTCTCATGATTGATTTGTGGTCATTTTGTAAACCTGAAAAGTTGTTGTGAATATTCATACAGCTACTAGGTGACAATTGGATTCTTCTATATTTAAAGCAACCTGTCTTAACTCTCTAGGAATCTAGATCTATTTTATGAGGACATCTGCAGTAAAACCAGAGTAATCAACATATCCCAACTGATCAGTAAGCTGAAGTGGCAGTGGACTGGCCATATAGTTTTAAGAACCTAAAAACTAGGAAGAAATAAGGTTATCAAGAGGCCACTTTGTAACATGGTCCTCCTATACTATAAATGGAGTAACGACCAGGTAGGTAGAATGGGGTGGGGGGGGGGGGGGATATTTATACTTATTACACACTAGTAAGCATTTCTTACCATATGCTCAGCAGTGAAGGAAAACATCGTGAGGTAACGTGCATGTCTAAGAAAAAGATACATGTGAAGTTCGCCAACACGCATTGCAACTTCACAATGCACCTTTTACTTTAAGTTTGCAGTCAAAAGGCTACACATAATTTTATTTATCTCTTAGATTCATCTATCTATATGTGTGATGTTTGCAACTCGCAAAGCCTCTCTATATCTTTTTTATGTGGAAATGCCCCAATAGACAGTGCGGCGGACTTTTCCTTGCCCTTAAAACAGAAATGAGAGGCCTGTGCCCTGGAGTGGGTTGTACATAGGCTGTTACTTTAAGCATTTCTTAGTACTGTGCTGTGTAAGGGCATGGAGAGCAACCCTGTTTGTACCTGGCTGGTTTTGACATCAATACATAAGATTATTAAGAAAAAGAAAAATAAAAAGTAACAAAACACTTCCCCGCCATTTTTCAATTGCTTTTCTGTCCGCCAAATAAGTGAATCTAATGAAGAAATTCAATACATTCTAAAAATGTATTACAAAAAAGGGAAAAAATGCGACTCGAGGCGAAAAAAATTTTGACGTTTATCGACCTAACGCTGTGTCAGTAAGAGTAGAGCAAAGTTGCCTCAAGCATTTTCAGTCCGGGAATTTTGATGTCAAAGATGTAAGTCGTGGGATTAAATGTTTGTGGATTTTATTCCCATGGCAAAACCACAGCATAATAGATGTTTTTGTAGTTTTGACAAAATTATCAGAAATCATAGTTATTTTAGTTATTTTTCAGACTTCACTAAACCTAGTTGTAGACATCCTATATGGAAATAATGTAACATACTTACATAAAATATTTATTTATTGACCAAACTTGTAAGACGAAAGGGATTGATTTTTACTTTACAATTCATTCAATATAAATAAATTGTAGAAAGAAACAAGTGTTACTGTTGTTATTATCTTCGAGGTTTTTATTGCCTTTGTAGCCATACAAAGGGAATAAAAACCTCAAAGTCTCCTACAGTCTGTTTAGTAGCAGCATAGAGTCTATCCACTTTCAAAGAGATCTAGGAGTTTACATAGCATCTAATCTAAAGTGGGAAAAGCACATTATAATAATTGTCAAGAAAGCCAATTCATTTTCATCTAATCATAATAAGGCCCTTTCAAGCATTGCCAATAGAAGAATTATTACATAAAGAGAATGGAACTTAGACATGGTCCTTCACTGCTGGCCGTATGAGGAAGCTCAAGGTCGCTCAGCGAGCTATGTACTTAGAATGTAGACTTAGAAATGAGGATATCCGCAGTAGAACCAAAGTTACCGACATAGCCCAAGGGATTAGTAAGCTGAAGTGGCAATGGACCGGCCATATAGCTCGAAGAACCGACAATCGATGGAGAAAAAAAATATTGGTAAATCCAATTGAGCATGCCTTCGCATTAAAAATAACGTATAGCATGATTATACGGATTTTTTTTAAAGTAGTTTAAATACATTTCATGATGAAAAAATTGATATCTATTGCAGCCGCCATGTTGGATTTACATTTCGACAGCACTATCGGCTGCAACACCCTCGAAAACCATGAAAATGATATCCATGATGAAAAAATTTGGTACCTACTTCAGCCGCCATCTTGGATTTACATTTCGACAGCACTAACACACACAACACACATGATGAAAAAATTGGTACCTACTTCAGCCGCCATCTTGGATTTATATTTCGACAGCACTATCGGCTTCAACACCCTCGAAAACCATGAAAATGACACCCATGATGAAAAAATTGATACCCCTTGCAGCCGCCACCTTAGATTTACATTTCGACAGCACTATCGGCTTTAAACCCCTCGAAAACCATGAAAATTACACCCAAGATGAAAAAATTGATATCTATTGCAGCCGCCATCTTGGATTTACATTTCGACAGCACTATCGTCTTCGACACCCTCTAAAACCATGAAAATGACACCCATGATGAAAAAATTGGTACCTACTTCAGCCGCCATCTTAGATTTACATTTCGACAGCACTGTCGGCTTCAACATTCTCGAAAACCATGAAAAAGACACCCATGATGAAAAAAATTGATACATATTGCGGCCGCCATCTTGGATCTACATTTCGACAACCCTATCGGTTTCAACACCCTCGAAAACCATGAAAATTTCACCCATAACAAAAAAATTGATACTACTCACTTTTAGTACGTACTAGATATGAGCGCCGCGCCGGCGCGCCGCCGTCGCCGTGAGTTCATGTCGGCGCGTCGCCGCCGCGTGAAGCACGCGGCGCGCCGTCGCAACGAGTCACAACTTCTTTTCCCGCTCACATGCGCGGCCCGGCCGCATTAGTTTGCTTTGTCGTCTCGCCACGCTCACTCAGTCGAGTCGAATATTTCACCGAGTGAACGTGTATTGTTGTGTGGTGTTAACCATGGACCTCACAGAATACCGGCGTTAAGTGGAAGTTCTGCTTCTGCATTTCATCTGGCAAAATTCCGCTCAAGACAATAACTGCTCGGAGCAAGCTGAGCAACAAGGCCAAGGCGACCCCAGCCACGCTATCCGTGAATTTCTGCAACATCAGAGGACTTCCCTCGAACCTAAATGCTGTCCACTACCATGTCGAGATGGCGAAACCGCCCTTGCTCTTACTGACCGAAACACAGGCATCCTCTTCAGCTGATACTTCGTATCTCTCCTATCCAGGGTACAAATCGGAACACCCCTTTATGCCTCGGGCTGAAGTTTGCGTATACATCAGAGAGAATATCTGTTCTCGACGCCTCGGCAGTCTTGAAAGTTCGGACCTGTCCAGCCTTCAGCTACGCGTAGAGAGCGACGACCATCACGCGTCTACGGTTGCTCCTATAGATCCCATAGCGGTAATGCCGAAACAGACAGACTCATCGACCACGTCCAAATGACTATAGATTCCTTGCTAAAGCAGATCCCATCCGTAGAGATCGTGATCCTCGGTGATTGTAACGCCCACCACGCCAAATGGCGCGGTTAACGTTTAACCGATCATGCGGGAAGATTTGTTCATGTTTTTGCCTTGGCATATGGTCTGACACAACTGGTTACTTCGCTTGCACGGATTCCTGATGTGGATGATCATGCGCCTTCCCTGTTGAACCTTCTGTTGACCTCTCATCCGGATAGATATCAGGTCTCCACCGACGCCCCTCTTGGCTTCTTGGACCATTGTCTAGTCTGGAGTGTGGTGCCATTCACACTAACATCGCGGTTGCATTCTGCAGGCTGTCGCCCTGTTTGGCACTTTAGGTCGCCAATTGGTAAAGGATGGGGGTCTTTCTTTGCATCTTACCTATGTGGGCGATTTTTCTTCTTACCGGACGATCCCAACGTTGTTACTAATTCTGTCGCTGATGTGGTACTTCAGGGTATGGAACTTTTTATTCCTTCCTCTGTGGTGCCCATCGGAGGCAGATCTCAGCCATGATTTGGTCGCTCCTGTAAAATAGGATCAAGCTATAAGCAGGAGTGCTACCGGGCCTGGGCTGACGATTCAACGTCCCGGGATGTAACCACTAGCGCCCTTAATAAGAATTATAATTCCGCCTCCAGGTCCTTCAAAAGAGTCATTGCCAAGGCAAAGTCAGAGCACACAACAGAATTGTCGAGAAACTAGTTCGCCTTCCTTCGAGAACCCGTGCATTCTGGTCTCTCGCCAAGGCTATCCAAGGAAACTTCTGTCAGCTATCTTTCATCTCTGCACAGTGAGGATGACTCACTGGCTCATGCCCCAAAGGAGAAAGCCGATCTGCTAGGCTTTTTCTTTGCGTCCAACTCGACTCACGATGACGGGGGGAGCACACCGCCGACCATCCCGTGGTGTGAGTGCTCCATACCGGATGTGCAGTTCACGCAGTCTTCGGTTCAAAAAGCATTCCTCTCTCTGGACATTCACAAATCGAGTGGGCCTGAAAATCCCTCCAATTGAGCTGATGACGAGTGATCCAGAGTTGGCACAGGTCCTAACGCGCCCTTTCCGGTACTCCTACTCCCTAGGCGTAGTCTCGAATTCACGGAAGACGGCTTTCGTCCACCCGATCCCTAAAAAAGGTGACCGCTCAGACCCGTCTAAGTACAAGCCTATCGCCATCACCTTCTTGTTCTCCAAAATAATGGAATTCATTATAAACTGCCAGCTCATGTTGTACCTTGAGGACCACCAGATTAGTGACCGCCAATACGGTTTTCGTTGGGATCAATCAATTTGTGATCTTGTGGTTTACTTGACTTATAGATGGGCGGAGGTGGTAGAGTCCAAGGGAGAGGCATTAGCCGTTAGTTTGGATATTGCGAAGGCCTTCGATCGAGTTTCGCACAAAGCGCTTCTTTCGAAGCTCCCTTCCTATGGGCTTTCCGAGAAATTGTACAATTGGATCCCCAGCTTTCTTGCAGATCGAAGCATTTCCTCAGTTTCAAAGCACTCTCCTTGTTGCCTTAGCCAGTATCGGAATTGTGCAGTGATGTGCAATTTTGTGTTCACTTGGAAGAGAAGGTCAAATTGGAATATAAAAAGCTTGGCGCGTTCAGCAGAGCGGGACAGTATTTCATGCCGGCACTCCGCCTGCCACTTTACAAGGCGCAGGTTCGGCTTCACATGGTATACTGTTCCCATCTATGGGCTGGGGCTCCCCAGGGCTTTATTAAAAAATATAAAGCTGTGTTTAGTAACAACAAAATGGTTTCCTTAAGTTTTTTTTTTATAGGTTAAGGGTGACAAACGAGCACACAGTCCACCTGATGGTAAATGGTTGCTGCGGCCCATAGACATCTACATTTATCCTCTTTTGCGAATCAAAATGCAGATGCGTTGTCACCCGTGACGACTAAGATGGAATGCCTCATTTCCAGTAAAAAGGGCCTCCGGCCACCTGCACTCACCAAGCGAAATGCAGAGGTAAACCTCAACTGCATGCTGGTATTCTGTGAGGTTGTGGTACCACCCCGGTTCGAGCCGGCCCATCCGTGCGACAGCAAAAGCTGCCGCGTGGCTCTACCACTGTTAAAAATTTTTTTTTAAGAAATTTTTTCCTTTTAGAAAATATCTAAAGATCACGCCACGCCGCCGCGACGCCGTCGCCGCCGAGGAAATTTTGAGGCCACGCCGCCGCCGTGGAATTGGCCTTCAGCGCTCATATCTAGTACGTACTACTATTATTTATTCTGTGCTTTTAAAATATTGTAATAAAAAAATCTGTTATTATTATTATAATCAAGTATTTAAGAAATTTGGTTATTCGAATATTGTGTATTTGTACAGCGATCTTTTTGAGCCGCTGCAAACAACCGAAATAATGTTCACTCACGACGGCGACTGACGGCAAACCATAGATAAATATAAATGTAGCAAGCTAATGCGGCGAACTGATATATACAGTAATCTATGGCGATGGCCAACTGAGTTAG
The DNA here is from genome assembly GCA_033319125.1 of Parnassius glacialis. Lineage (NCBI taxonomy): Eukaryota > Metazoa > Arthropoda > Insecta > Lepidoptera > Papilionidae > Parnassius > Parnassius glacialis. The sequence goes on from JAVANC010000014.1 coordinate 8,783,268, forward strand.
TGAGTAAACTACTCTGTGGCTGCAGCTCCCCATTTACAGAAATAATTCTATACGAGGATACCAAACCAATGAAAATTTCGCCATTTTCGAGCCGAAAAAAATTAATTATAGCTAAACAAAACAAAATTACACTGCCATTTACATTCAGTGGCTTCCCACATGATAGATGAAGAGATTAATAAATAGATTGAGTTAAACAATTGATATTTACAAAAGTTATAGTGTTGCCACAAGCCTTGGGGACATGATAAATCCACACCATAAGCCACTAAAACCCCTTTTTTTATTTAAAAATAGCAATTAATCGATTTAAAAAAATATTAATAAGTTCAACAATCATTTATCTTTCTAACAATGTGCTTTTTATATCATTTATATGTGTAATATGATTGCTGGATACGATTTCATGCAACAAAACGGTGGATTTTTGATTTTTAGGCGTTAGTAGAACATACCCACGCGCTTTGCGCTCGGCATGCAAAAGTTCTCATGTGGCGGCCTCGTACTGACGGACAAAGTATGGGGCATCCCCCCACGAGATGGAGTGACAACCTGGTAAGACATGCAGGAAGTCGATGGATGCAGGTGGCTCAGGATTGTGATTTGTGGCATTCGTTGGGGGAGGCCTATGTTCAGCAGTGGACTTGTGAAGGGCTGTAATGATGATGATGAGAGAATAGAAGTATTTGCCTATCCATACTTCCAGCATGGATACCAAGTGTGGAGATGAATTTAAGCTGGAGTGGATTTAAAAAATATAGGGTGGATGCCCCTAATATCAGCCTTTTCACCTTTTTCCTTCATAAATAAAGTTTCTAGTGGTCTTATCTATAAATTTAAAAAATCACAATCACAAGAGAAAGTATATTTCAAATATTACCACACAGTTATAAATCTATCACTATTAAATTTAATATTAAAACACTCAGGCAAGAGAAAACGGTCACTTTTGTATTTTTTTGACAAGTTATGCTCCCCATAAAATTAGGCTTAGTTTACATGATCTCGTCCTTAAACTATCTATGTTGCATGAATATGACTATGGATGTAGTAATGCAGTTTTCTTTAAATAAATTTATAAGCTTATTATTTTACTTTAGTGGGCATTAATGAGGCTGTAATTAGATATACAATATGTATGGAGTGCATAATGTCAGCCGTCAGACTATTATTTGATTTGTGGTACCAAAATAAGAAGTACCTAATTTCAGCCACGAAATATAAATCAGGGTTGTCATAAACTGGAATAAATATCATTAATTACGATAACTTATTTTGAGACGAAGTTACAATCAATTTGTCTATGATATAAAATAGATTTATTAAAAATTAAATTAAAAAAAATTCAGCTGAAAACAAATTCCAAAAGGTTAGTTCCAATACTAGAATTTTCTAGCATCTTTGTAATCTAGTAAGGCAGCATCTTTGGATGATTCTTTTAGAAATAGGTATCCTGTTCCAGGAAAAGTATGGAGAAATGTAGTTTACTATCGAAATTGCTTAGTCAGTTTTAAGTTTTACTTACAAATAATACGATGCCGTGCATGTCTTACTTTGTACACATCAATGTCATTACGTGGAAAGCCTTCACTATCCACCAAAGTATCGTGCATGTTCACATTGTTAGATTCCAGAATAGCAGTTTGATCGCGTATTTCGCTCTCGATTCTATCCTTTTCTTCAATAAGTTTCATAACTCGATCCCGTGTGGGGCCATCTATATTATAACCCACCATTCTACAATTTTTTCGTCAATTTATGTATATTATTTTTAATTTATATTGTCTCAAAGGTATATACAAAACAACTTATTTTTCAATACGAAATTAAAAATCATCATAGACATAGATAAATAAATATGTAGCAAACTATTAAGCTAAATGACAGTTATTTTTTTTATAACAGGCTTTACGGCACTGGGTTCTAGCTCTTTGGAGCCTTATATGACAGTTGACATTTGACAATTACTATACTCCACAACACAAAGTACAGCACAGACTATTAAAGCGCGCGCAAGATAACTCTGCGCGCGAGCGCGACTGATGGCGTACTTAATGTTACCAGCTTAACTGATATTTTTTTCCTTCATTTCATCTTATTATTAGAATTATATCATCATCATCATCATTACAGCCCTTCACAAGTCCATTGCTGAACATAGGCCTCCCCCAAAGAATGCCACAATATTATAGAATTATTATTTATATTGTTATTATTATATAATTATTATTACATAATATTAGAATTATATAATTATAACAAATTACATAAAGGACCAAATTGATAACCAAAGCTCAGTTAAAAAAACTGTAATGTTCAGCTTAAACTTACAAAGACCTAATAAATTTAAAACCCTATATTTATTGTTTAAGATTCATATAATAAATATACTTCTTGATCGTAACTTTCGTAAGTTTAACACTACACTACACTAGTTTCTATGGTAAGATTTAAGTATAAATTATTCCTTAAAAAACATTTGAAAACGTTTAATTTATGCGAGTGAGATTGAGAAAAAAACTATAAAACACGCTGAACTTTTATTTTTGGTATTCTTCTCAGCAAACCCTTTTATTTGATACCCCTATCATGGGAATGCACAAAAAATAACTAGTCCTCCATCTTTGGGAGTCCGCCATATTGGATTTATAATCACGTCACAAATTTTCATCTAAAGTTAACGTATATGCAAAATTTCAGCTCCACCGAAATATCCATTTAACAGTGGTAGAGCCACGCAGCAGCTTTTGCTAGCGCACGGATGGACCGCCTCGAACCGGGGTGGTACCACGACCTCACAGAAAACCAGCGTGAAGTAGAGGTTTACCTCTGCAATTCGCTTGGTGAGTGCAGGTGACCGGAGGCCCTTTTTACTGGAAATGAGGCATTCCATCTTAGTCCTCACGGGTGACAACGCATCTACATTTTGATTTGGAATAGAGGATAGATGTAGATGTCTATGGGCCGCAGCAACCACTTACCATCAGGTGGACTGTGTGCTTGTTTGTCACCCTTATCCTATAAAGAAAAGCCTAAAAGTATTGGTCAAATTAACTTTCAATTTTTTTACATAATTATTAATAAAAAAGTATTATAGGTGAATATATTATATGCGTGTTAGAAATGACTACCATTATGATAAATGTACGCTGATATTTTGTCTATAACGAATTTTTCAAAAAAGGTATTTTAAAAACATTTATTATAAAGAACGAAATCAAAAGTCCATGGAAGCCTTGTAAATCTTTTATTGAATACAATATAGATCTATTGGTTAATTTGGTGTAACAATGGTCCTGCAGTGAGTCAACGCCTTCCATTCGCACCTCTTCATCAGAATCCATGCTAGAGATGCATCATCAGAAGACTCGGATGTGTCACCTGTGACATTACCATTTCCATATCGTGATGGATATTTTTATCCTATCTGATTCGAAATATTTATTTCCTATTTATAAATCATCTAAACCATTTTTTTCCCGGTTCATAATTTTTCCGTACGTCACAATTTTAGAAGATGAAGCTGCTGGTACATTATGTACCCTCTTCAATAATTTGCGTGACGGTACGTTCAGAAACGCCTAAAACATAATAATAACTATGCATTTTAAATACATGATATTAATGATACGAGGAAACTAAAAACGAACAAGTCGAGAAAATTTGGGAGTTTTATTTGTTATGGCAGCCCTAAAAATTACCTGTGACATGTGAAAAATAGGCTCTAATTTTGGAAATCGGTACTGTAGGCCCGTTATTGTCTCGTTCTTCTTCACAAGGACGTTTGACCTTCAAGATGATATCCCTGCCAGCAATTTTAATCACATTCGGCATAATGATGACGATTATTTACTGCAAAAACGAATAAAAATACTTGTTGTTTTGACATCTGTCATACACAGTAAGATGGCGGCACACGATTAGTTCCAATTTTGGCCGCGCGCAGAGTTATCTTGCACGCACTTTAAGAGGAATCTACCCAGTACGCATCTATACTCTTTGTCTTATCTCACAGAATATATAATGTAATCTGCTATATCTATAACTAATAGATAAATAAATATGTAGGTAGCTATGTAGCAAGCTAACAAGCACAGGCTCCCTATATATTCTGTGCGAGCCGTGGGACCACTTTGATTTTGAAAAATGTGTCGGAGGCGAAAAAATGGCAGAATGGCATGATGTGTCTAGAAATTATTAAAACCTATTGTTTTCATTCATTTACTTATTTATTCAAATTTATTTTGGGTAAACGTTATATACTTATGTATATTGAGTATATAAGATGTTATTGATATTGGTGTCATTTTAAAGGGAATATTATATACTATTATAACATAAAATAATTGTCTCCAGTAAGTATTACACTTTTCTTGTGAAACTCGAAATAAAAAATAAATTCAATTTTTTTATATATTCCCATTTTTAAGCTCTATTTTCAGGCTTTATTTTTAATTTAACTAATTTTCTTTTAACAAAATAAAATTTTGAATTCTTTGAGTCTTTCGAAAATATTTTGACGTGACAACGTCTTATAAATCGATGACGCTGGCTGCCGGCACGAAAAAACATGACTCATGCGGCGTTACCTAGGCGTTCCATTTAAAGTGCAAGCGAGAGCGCGGAACGAGCGACTGTGCGAGCGAATGTGGTGTCAATTGTTAATAGCAACGATAATTGCGGAGATAAAGGTAATGATTCTTTCGATATTAAATATTTCTTATGACGTTGTCACGTTCAACTATCGTCAGTAAACCGACTTTACAGACAACCGAGATTTTTTTTTTGAATGTAGCTATAGTAGTTTTTCAGTAGTAATCGTTTTTGTTAAGACTGTCTCGCGCGGTCGTAAAAAATAGTGACATTTAATTCGCGGACAGACAGGCGAGAATCACTCGCGAGGGGCGGATGGTTTAGTGGTTATCTACCTAATAAAAGAATTAATAAGAAATAACGAAAAAATTACAAAGGAAGAAAATATAAAACCTTTATAGTAAGTGTAAATACCTAAAAACCATTATAATCAATGTTTTATTGCAAATTACAATAAAATGTAAATATTGAATTAATAAACTTATAAATACGCTTAGCTTGATAAAACAATAATTTCATGCGTAAAATTTAAGCAATAAAATTAACATCAACCGATTAAAACTAAAAATTAAATACAAATGTAAGCATAGATTAATTATGTTAGATTGGCCAATGTAAAAGAGAAAGGGCGTCGCATATGTAAACGTTAGAACGAGATAGAATGGCTAGACAACACACGTACATACTATAGGCCTACATCGGGCTGACGTCACGAAAGTAACAAAGGAACTTACAGTATCACTTGATGGTAAGCGGCTACTGCAGTACATGGTCACCTACAGTCAGCTTTAAACAAGAAAACTTCAAATGTGTTTTCACCCCTGAGGATAGCCTTACAGCTTATTATTATATATAGGCTCTTTGTAGGCATAAGGCTGCAACGCGGCAGTGTAAGCACTGCTGTTTATTTATGTTTATTCCTCTCAAGACTTTTATGAGAAAGGCCCAATAATTCCACTTGAAAATGTTCATCAGCGTGTAGCTGCCATGACAGGTGAGTAAAATAGTGTTATCTGATACCTGCTATTCGTGTTTTTCCCATACTGCTAGCGAAATATAAAATTATTTTAGATTTCGCTAAAAGATTTTTGCAACATTACGTTCCGTTACAATTGTAAATAGTAATAGTAACGTCCTTTTTTGTATCAAAGTACTAATCCAATTTAATTTGAATAATAAAATAACTTAATTTAGAAAAAATGTTTTTTTTTCAATTAAATACAATATAAAAAAAGGGTTTACGTGACATTTTATATTTCAGGTATATCTGACAATACCGTCAGCACTATTACCAAAAAAGGCGAAGTTGCTGCTTCCACATCTATAAAAATATCTATATATGTAAAATATATTTAATTCATCAAGGTATGCACCATTGTTATCTATGCATTTTTGTCATCTCATAGGCAGTTCATTTATCCCTTCACTAAAAAAAACGTGGGGGCGAGAATCAATAAACTCTTCGAAGGCGGTTTGGACTGCCACATCGGAGTTGAATTTTTTTCCTTGTAAGAAGTTGTCCAAATACTAGAAAAAATGGAAATCTGTTGGAGCAAGGTCCGTGGAGTACGGTGGATGTCGCAGACATTCCAATCGTAGCTCATCTAACTTAGTGATTGTTTGTTGTGCAGTGTGTGATCTTGCATTGTCGTGAAGCAGCAGTGGCCTAGAGCGGTTGATCAATCTCGGTTGTTTAGCAGCTAGTTCTTCCTTCATGGTTTGTAGTTGCTGACAATAGATATCTGCCGTAATCGTTTGGCCAGATTTTAGAAAGCTGTAGTGAATGACACCAGCGCTAGTCCACCAAACACTCACAACTTACTTTTTCTGAGTCAATTTTCGTTTAGGGCAGGATTTGGCTATTTTTTATTTCTAAACTACATGGGTGCAGTTTAAATAATTAATATTTTTGCAATGTGCTATTTGAAATACGTCTGTCAGTATTTTATACTTATATTCCAAATTCGTAGGCTGGGGTAGGGCGGGTGCATTCGATACTTAACAAATTTGATTTTATTACCTTTTTGTGCTTATCGTTGCACTTTATGCATTTTTAACGATGGTGCAATTACATTTAAGCAAAGTGCAGTTTTTGTATATTGTAAAAAGTACCCAATTCTAATTATTTGAAGTAATATCTTATAACGTCGATATTTCTTCAAATAATTAGAATTTAACTATTTTTTATTTTTAAACCACATGGGTGCAGTTAAAATAATTCATATTTTTGAGATGTGCTATTTGAAATATGTATGTCAGTATTATCTTTTATATATAAAAAGTACGTGTCACGTTGTTTGTCCGCGATGGACAATCAACGACGACTACTGAATTGATTTCAATGAAATTTTTGGTCCATGTGCAGTTTGGTCCAACTTAAAAGATAGGATAGCTTACATCTCAATTTATAGTCGCAATACAATATTATTTTATTGAAAATTATTTGTCTATTATTTGACAGTCACAATTATCTGTTAGCTCCAAACGATTCTGTCAGATAACGATATCTGTTGACTGGATTGAGTAAATATTTAATAGATGGCGCTATGTTAAAAATACAAACGTTTAATATAAGCTACAATTTAGTAGTATAACCACCACGTGTTGGTAAGTATTCAAACAGATAGAACCGATTACAAAAAAAAATTGCAGACTGCGTGCAGTTTGGTCCAACTTGAGAGATAGGATAGTTTTTATCCCGATGAGTGAACGTCAATTTTTTTATTGCTAATTTCAGGAGTTTTTTTGGGAAAGCAAAACGTCTGCCTGGTCAGCTAATATATATATATACAATAAAAAATTTTGAGGGTCATGTATCGGGATAAAAACGATCCTATCTCTTAAGTTGGACCAAAATGCACACAGTGTGCAAAATTTCATTGAAGTCAGTTCAGTAGTTTAGGAGGAGTCCATCGCGGACAAACAACGTGACACGTACTTTTTATATATAAAGATTTTTATTAAACATACAACCTGACACTGGCCTACAAATTGCAAAAAACGTAAGAAAATTTGAATTTCGCGGGCCACCCTGGAGCTTTCACCTTAAGCAGTGGCGAACTGTTTAACATTGGATACGGTAAACATTTCCTTTTGAAAAATGATTTACCACATTTTCGAATAAATAAAATATTTTGAGCATGTTTATTTAGCTAAAAAAACTTTTATTTACCTTTTATCTAAAACAATTTTTCATAGATTTGAAATATAACAGCGTTTTCGGGAATATCATTTTAGGATAGTGAAAAAACACAGATGACTGAAACAATAAAATAAAACATGGCGTTTATTTGTTATTTTTTATTTTGAAATCAATAATGAGATTTTAAACTGTTGCTCTTAAGAATCATTATTTTATACAAAAAATATTGTAAGCTTTTAGTATATTTGCTTTGATTTTATATTCAACAAATACAACGATTTAAATAAAATGACCAGATTAATAGGTTTATAATATTACTAATAATAAATGTTTAATCGTAGTCAGATTTATAATAAAATTAACAAGTAAAGGTGAGTGTTGGTTAACGTTTTTTAATTGAAGGAAGGTTACATTTTAAAGCACTTTTTATTTTATATATCAAAAGTATTCTTAGCTTTATTAAGGAATTGTCTTTTGTATTGACAAGTGTACTTTAGTTACTTTACTTAAATTAAAGTCCGCTATGGAATTTCGTTTTTGTAAGCAGGTTATTATAGCAGAGGGTTCTAATCAACTCTGGCGATAGTCGAGAGATCCCTCATTCTATTTATCAATAAAAATCATATACCACCTACTCACGTACAAAATATTGTGCAAAAATCGTAATATAAATAAATCACATACATAATGTATATATCTAGTGACAATAATGAAATGTCAAATTAATCAGCATTCATTTGAACACAAGAATAAAATGACAATGTAACCATGATTGTGCAAAAATGAAACAATATTACCTATTATCACCTTATGGGGATCATCGACAACTGCTTTTTGCCCCTTTTTCAACGTTTGTAGTCTGGCGTTACTACAAACGAGAATTACAAGAAAAAAGCCGTAGCCGATAATCTATCATTATTTCGTAAATAAAATGGTCCCTAAAGAAATTAATACAAAGAAAAATTTCAAATCACACTCATTTCTGGTCTCTAGACAGAGACTATACGTATTTAACATACAAAAACATACACTAACAATTATGGCAACGTTGACAATAAATAAATAGAAAACGTATTCACAAGGTATTGAAAGCTTTTTTTAATTTGATATAATAAATACTGCCAATATAAGTAAGTAGTCAACTGAGTAACTTGCACAGACTGTAGAAAAAAGTATACAAGGCAACAAGTGCAGACTTTAAGTTTACTACTATCGTTCTTGATCCTAACTAAAAGCCACATTCGCAAATTTTTTACAAGCTTGGCTTCATCAGCGAATACGTTAATTTATGGTTAGTATAATCTAATAAACATACCGGCACTTCGTTAAATTGCTATGCCAGACCCTTTGACACCTTATTTTTGTGATTTTCATTATTTTTATTATACATTTATACTTAGCTCGTAACATGTTGAAAAAAATATGCAAATAACTGTTTTAAGTATATTATTACGTATCATAGCGACTGTCATAGCACAATAATTAACACAATCGATAAAACTACAAAATTGAAAAAACAAAAGAATCGTTTTCAATGTTGCGGTTTAACGTGGTTAAGCATGTAAATTGTTTTATCTAAAGTCTGAACGGTTCGCGTTTTTCCATAGTTCGAGATGATGCTGGAGTGCCGCGTCGAGTCAGAGGCGTAGTAGGTGCTCCACTATCTGACGCATCTGATTTTTTTCGAAGCAAACGTGAAGTCGCTGTCTGTTGTCCAGGTCGCACGGGTGTGGTACTGCCCGATGGCGTTCTTTGCCTATTAAACGATAATTTTATTAAAGTATATATTAATTACTACGAAATACATGCACCAAACTAACAAACATGTAACTTATTCCACAAATAATACCCCAGAAGGTACGAAGAACAAAGATAAATTTACAGTCACTACAAAATCACAGTAAGCTAAGGGAGTTGTTATATGATACGAAATAATTGAATTACCTAGTAACGTTACTGTTAGTGTGCTGATCCTTAAGAACCGGTATGCGACTTCGGCCAGGTGTTTGTCCTTCCGTGGAGGCAAACGACCCGCTCCTACGATGATGTTAGTGAGCACATACACGTACAGAACATTAGTGACAGACAACAGAGAGGAAAATGTTATTCGTTTGTTATCGCACATACGAGTATTTAGAAATATTCGAAAATATGTAACTTAAGCCTGTGTCAAATTTTGTATATAAAATTTTAACGTACATTGCTCCAGTAAGAAGATAAAAATTAACGACAGAATCATTCTTAAATATAAAAATAATTCAACTGTAATGAAAATACTTAATTTAAGTTCAACGGATAGTAAGTAATACTAACTTAACACTGTGGTGGGTAATTAACATCGCATGTGCAATAACAATGTCAGAAACAGAAGGTCAAACGATAATATAACAAAAAAGGTTTAGCAAGGAGGCGACATATAAAAGCGTTCAATAATAGTATAACTGTTAAAATTATTTACAATACAACTGCAAAAAGGTATATATTCCAAAACCATATTAAGATAGCAAAAATCTGCTATTAGTTCATAGACGAGTATTCTCATTAAGCATAATGTGTGCATAAGCTTATGGTTATATGGTAAATTTGAAAGAGCATGTGCATTAGTGCGCAATTATAATTTAAAATATATGTATCTATTGCGTTTTTCGATTTCATGAACTGTGTAAATGTACGACACAAGAACAAGCAAATGAGAGGTGACGAGCATAGAGAATCGACTGTACTATACGTCGAAGCTTTATGTAACCGTGAATGAAAATGATGCCGTGAAGTCAAAAAGTTATCAAATTTCAACGAGCTTCAATCCAAATAAACGGGCAAAACTATAGTGAACATTCTAGAAGCTTGTACCCTTTAACGTTGCGCTGAGTTGGCTTTGGTGCTTCACCACTTGATTCGCTTATATTACTTTCATATTCATTGTCGCTCGTCATTCCAGATATGCTGAACAGTGAAGAATCATCTTCTGGACTCCTCTGGTCGGATTTTCGCGAGGGATCATGGGATGTGGGACTAGGTTCTAGAGAAATTTCTCTGGAGTGAGATTTACGTGGTATTTTCAGACTTCGATCAACGGAGGGTGACCTTTGTGAACGGTTGCCGATATATACCGGTATCTTTGTGGAACCTTGGGTTTGGAATGCTGGATGATTATATGATAGAGATTTGGGATGTTCAGATGCCATCGACGACGGTTGGGAATGTGTCGAGCTGTTTTATTTTGTGTCCATTTCGTATTGTATGGCATGCGGGAAGGAAAAATATAATTATTTAATAGTCATCAATACCCAATCCTTTTTATATAAATATAATATTGTTAGATTAATTTCCACGCTGTTTAAAATTTAAAGCAATGTTATCTTTGTTTATCGAACTACTTGCAACATGCTTAAATCTCGTCGTAACTTTGAAGATATATTACATTATATTTTCTCTCCGAAGTGTACTGAAATAGTTCAATTACCACCACCGCCACCACCACAGAGAAACCTTGTGAAATCACAAATATATGTTTTATAACATTCATCCAACACATATGTATATATATGCGTCTTGTCCCTAAAATACATACGTCACGGTAGAACTCACTACAAAAACCTATAACCCCAAAAAGCAATATAACGTGCCAATTCCAAAAGATATTTTCCATAATGATGATCGCAATTTGTTTATTTTTAACTTTTTAAGTTAACTTTTTGTCTTATGTCAATTTCACTAGCTCAGTTAAAAAATAAAAAAATTGCAGCCATGACCTATCCCTTTTACAAACAACGCACGAGCAAACTCCAATCAGTTTTTATACCTCACTAAGGCCGGCACCGGTGACAGTGTCGGTATACTGGACGTGCGATAGATCCCCCCGCTGGGATACCTGCCCATGTGCATCATTGTCCAGTTGGAATTACAAATTTAAAGTTGTGGTATTGTCACTTTTTAATGCAAGTATAGTGTACGTTAAAATAATAAAATTAAAATTGTTTTAATTCACGTGGATTCAGTCAACTTAGTTAACAATTACAGATACTTTAGTTTTAAAATTTCTTTAAAGTTTACATTTAATGCAATCAAAACGTACCTTCCACTGGCCGGTGTAAGGAAACCTGTTGGTGTCCTTGGCCGGGATCCACCATTAGGCGTGGTTACTCCTAGCTTACTAGCTGTAGCAGCAGCTCGAGCTGTTGATGTCCGCGTATTTGTCACTTTACGCATCGGGATACGGGATGGTGTTAAAACTTCGTCTGTATAGAGAAAATATTTTATTGTAACACAAGTTAGCAGCTACAAACACTCAATATGAAACTTAAAATCTTATACCTGTACTATCTAGGGAGAGGTTCGATCCATGCCTTGAAGGTGGTTTGGATCCCGTCCTCGACCCTGGCCTTGAACCTGGTCGTGAACCACCAGGTGTTAGAGTTGATCTAAGAAAAACATATTAAAATAAATAAACAACAAAAATATCACTCTAAAAGACCTGTTAAAATTTCGGTTGAAAGGTAAAAAGTTACAAGGCAATCAAAATAAACAAGGAGACGTGACTCAGTTTCTTAAGCGATCACCAAAAAATTATTTTTTTCATTACCTGGGCACACTTGGTTTCCTATATCTGGTTCCGAGTCCACTTGCTGCTTCATTATCACTAAGAGAATCAGGTGTACCAGCGCTGAGAGAAGATCTTGACGCGCGACCTGTAGCTCCTGTCCCTGACATGGGCACAGAGCGAACTGTTCGTTCCCTTACCTGCGTATTTTAAGAAAAAGAATTATTATAAAATCGAGAAATTTGCTCACATACATAAAACACTTGAAACTATTAAAAATATATAACGCGAATATAATATTAAATAGATAAATTGTCATTTAATTACAAAAGCAAGAGTTGTATGTTACACCGTGTTTGTGAATATTTCTGTGATTTTTATCAAAATCTAATTTACGAGCATGCTGAACTAGAATAGGTAATTCACCAATATGAATAACAATTTCTAACACAATGACAACGATTTCACATAATAGAACTAAAACGAAAATCAAAAAATTCAATTCAAAATAATTGAGGTGCATTTCAATCTCGACACTTTCACACTGCCTAAATAGCGTTACCCAATGATATCCTGGAGAAGGCTGGTATCCATGGTGATGTGTATAGTGATGTGCGCCTGGTGTTGTAGAACCCTGAGATCTTGAGTGTCCGTAAATGAAAGCTTGCTTTGTGCCATGCGTCGATCCCACGTGCAGCGGGTACGAACACGGAAGCTCTTCCCGTTGTCTTAGGGCCTCAAAAATGGGCCTCAGCTGCTCCATGAATTCTTCAGCTAAATCGACCAATACAAAACCGGGACTTTCATTAAGGATGGAAAGTCATACAGCCAGTACCATTACATACAAATCTTTCATAGTGCCAATCTTGTTGCCACAACGCGCATTTACGAGGTTTCAACGGTGTTACGGTTAATTCACACGCTTGATTGACACGGACGCGGGAGAATTTGAAATTTTCGGGTATGATGGGATCTAACGGAAGGGATAAACGAAATACTTTACCATGAGGTCCACAGGCGTTGAAGTGCCACCTCTCCAATGCAGTGGTTCCAATGAATAGTTACACTAACGAACAACACCAAACACTACACGAGCTTATACTTCAATACAGCCTTGAGCACACCAATGCAATACGAAATCAAATACTACGAGCTGAACGCATGCTGCACTCACGAAAATGCCTCTTGCAAATGGATACAGAAATCCATGTACAAAAGACAACAGAAAAAGCGAAAACAAAAAATAAATCCCAAACCGATTGCTCCCTCTATCAACTACGTGCGTTTTATGTAGTACGTGTGCGAAATTATATCTATATTCTAACCTGTTGAAGGAAACTTAATTATTTTTTAATAGTTATAGGAACTATTAGCTACTTACCTTTGTTATAGGTCCTGTGGATGGTGGCGTATTTGTGTTAGAGCGGGGCGTACGTGGTCGGAACGCTGCCATGCTCTGTGACACTCCATCAGCCAATATGAACTGTTCCCGCAGTTCGATGTTCGTGCGTCCCTTAGCTGCATGCGGGCGGCGTCCAGTGCGTGGGATTGCAAACAGGATGGGAAGAGGAAGGGCAAAACGAAAACCATTCGGTAATAGGAATGTTAAAAAAATAACACATAAGTGTAAAACGAGGATGCGTGCAATGGTAGTAGGGTAAGAAAGGAGGAAAAAAAAATAACAAACATAATCAGAAAAAGTCAAACAAAACAACACATCAAAAAAAATTGGATATTTATTTGCAAAAAGGGTGCAATTAGGAAAAGGAATTTTAAAAATACAATTAGTTTATTGTCACCAAAACACACAAATTTAATAAACCAAGAGCAAGTTTTAAAGAAATGATTTACTATATTCCTTATTTAAAATCAAAATGATTCGTTATAATTTCTAATTATAATTCAATATGTGAAAATGAATATTTACAATATGGGCTTGCTAAATAAAATAAAATATCTTGCACTTGTTTTATTTTAAGATAAGTATCTACATTATTATTTAAAAAAAATGCAACAATATGTACTTAATGCAACCAAATACACTGACATGCTGTATTATTAATATTTACGTAAAGCATTATTTTAAAATAGACGAGTTTGTACCCAGTATAAAAATAAAGAACAACTATGTGCTTAATATTTATAAATTAGTGGTGATAAAATAACTACAATAAAAGCAAGGTATCCCCATCCCAAAAATAAAAATATAGCCATTTAAAAGTAATACGATACAAAATTATAGCCACACCAAGTATAACAACTCGCAATAGAACCAATCTTTAATTAGAAAATGAAAATAATTTCTTTAATGTTCGGATATTTAAACAATTAAAGGTAGGTTCCAAAAGTTAGTCGCATTATCTTACCGAGCGGGCAACAAGCTTCATGCTGCTCCGGCTTGCTCGGATCAGGCAGCGGTAGCACTAATGACACTACTTATTTAAGGTTTGTTTAGGAAGGATGGAACGCAAAAAATAATATTAATGAAAACAAAAACATAAGGGAAGAAGGATTTGGATTGGATAAAGCCAATACGAATTAGTGAATTAGTAGCAACATCAATATTTATCGTGTATAATTTTACGTTTTGTTGTACTAGCAATAAAGGTTATAAACGTTTTCTGGAAAATGTGAGATAGTCATGAAATACTACTGTGGTATTTAAGTAAGACTGTTACGATTAAAATAAAATGCGCGTAGATATTGATTAAATTATTTTTTCTAAATCTAATTATAAGTATCAATTATTTTATTTAATAAAAAGCTAATGATATATTATAACGCTGCTATATATAACTGCTATGGAATTAACTGGCAACATTTTTATTTGCGCATGTCAAAATCGTCGCGTCAAATTTATGGATTCGCGTTTCGCGTACGATCGTGGCCGTGATATTTTGTCGGTCGCTAAGCGTTGTCATATGAAACAACAATGGAAACCGGTTGTTATTTTTAAGACCGTGGTACATTTAAGATATAATTACTCCATTGGTGTTTAAGTCACGATGACGGGAACCATAATTGAAAATCTTAGCGGTAGAAAACTGGCTGTATTAGTCACGTTTCTTTTGTTATGTCAAGTAATATGTTTTCTCATCGGCGGATTAGTCGCACCCACGCCAGCCAATGCTCAGAATATACTTGCTACAGTATGCAAGGACACGACAATTATGAAAAATGATACTACAAAGTGGTTTTACAACCGCGGTAAAGGTTCATGTAAAACTGTCCACCTCGGCGACATGCATCCAGACTTGAGCGAAACGGATGTTGTTTTTGCGTTCCAAATGCCGGTTCCGCGAGACGACAGAATCTTAGACTTCTCCAGATGGCAACAAAACTTAATTGGTGTTTTACAGTTGGATTTGAAGTATCATTCTCAAATGGAAGTTAAACCTAGAAGTACAATAACTATAGATGCCCGACTTGCGTATAAGAACAAAGGCGACGCAGATGAAGACTGGAAACTTTATACTCGGTCCGTCGAAAAACGACATTTAGACTGTGGTATTGAAGTGAAAACTGAAGAATATTTGTATAATTGTTCTGCAATACCACTTTTTGAACTTGGTTCTTTGCATCATGATTTTTACCTACTTAATATAAGATTACCAGTGGACACGCCCGACATGAATACTAACATTGGCCACATACAAGATTTATGGCTTACAGTCATTAATCAAAATGGAGGATTTACAAAAGTGTGGTTGTCTTTAAAAACTATATTTTTTCCATGTATCATTGCAATATTAGCCTGGTTCTGGAATCGCATTCACATGCTACAAAGAAAACCTGTATTATTGGAAAAGATGCTTTTGAGTCTTGGAATAGCATTATGTTTTCTTAACATGCCATTAGAATATCTTACATTACATTTTGATCTTCCATTTATGTTACTTTTGGGAGATATCAAACAGGGTGTATTTTATGCAATGTTATTTTCATTTTGGCTTGTTTTTGCTGGTGAACACATGTTGATTCAAGATGCATCTGCTCAAAGTTCTCTGAAGCAGTACTGGAGACATTTAAGCGCAGTAGCAATGGGCTGTATTTCACTTTTTATATTTGACATGTGTGAAAGAGGTGTTCAGTTGCGCAATCCATTTTATTCAATCTGGGTGACAGACTTAGGGACGAACCTTGCTCTGACCTTCATAATACTAGCTGGCATATCTACTGGAGTGTACTTTTTATTCTTGTGCTATATGGTGTGGCAGGTGTTCATTAATATATCTCAAAAACGTCAATCACTACCAACCATGTGTTCTGTAAGGCGATTGCATTATGAGGGGATTATATATCGTTTCAATTTTTTGATGTTGGCAACGTTGTTATGTGCTGCTTTAACCGTAATTGGATTTATTTTGGGGCAAGTTGCAGAGGGTCAATGGAAATGGGATGAGACTATTGAGATAGAGTATGCTTCAGCATTCTTCACTGGAGTGTATGGGATGTGGAATATTTACATCTTTGCTCTACTGGTATTGTATGCACCAAGCCATAAGCGCTGGCCTGTCAGTGAAAACACATCAGATACTCAGAATTTAAGCGAGGAGATTGAGTTTAGTCTATTACCAAGTGAGAGAAATAGTGAGATTTCATCCTTAACATCTTTTATCCGAAAGACCACAGTCGATTGAATTTTGCCATTTTTAAGGAAAGTTCTTTAAAACATTAAAATCTTTTTAATTTAATCAATGTAAAACTGATGTTTGTTTAAATTTATACTTTTATATTTAAGGTGTTTTTTCCCTAGATGTAAGCAACTTTATCAGTATTATTTAGGTGCTTATTGAAAAATACATGTACTCAGATATTTAAAACAAACCATATTCCATATTTAGAACTCTTTTATCTTTAAACTTGTAGTTGTTTAACCATTTTAGTAATAGGTAATAGCATTTAAAACTAACGTGACATGAGAATCTCAGTATGCATGCTTGATTCAATATTTATTTTTAAATTTTTATGGCCAAGCTAATGTGTGACTAATACAGACCATATTTTGACCTGCAAACAGGTTTTACAACCTTCACTGAATTGAGGGTTAATAAAATGAGCTTCCAAATTTAAAATGTATTAATTTTCTGTACCATGGCTTTATTAAGTGTTTTTTTTGTGTGATAACATTGATCGTCAAAATTTGCATTTTTTGACAGTATTTTTATATAGATTTAAATTGACGTTGCCAGTATTTATACTAATTTAAGGATTTTTGTTATTTTTACTGCAAGCTAATATAACTGTAGCCTGTCTTAGTACTTAAATAAATGTGATTAGAATTCAATTGGTTATTTTGTTATTTTAAGGAAAGCGTCCAACACTTAATAATTGTAATTATTTCTCCCGTCAACAACTGTAGTTAATGAACAAATACATTTGTTTTCCCTGTTAGGGTGTTAACACACAAAAGTTAAACCCCGAAATGTTTTTGATTGACACTTTGAATACCAGAGACATAAAACCTTCTGCTCGTTAAAACAATGTTTCTTACAAACAGAAGGTTGATAATACATTTCATAAACTTACAATGCTTATGAGATTCAATAATATTTAGAGCCAAAATACAAGTATATTTATAGTATTATATCCAGACATTTTCGTTTTAGAGTCAATAAACAATTTAACTTGTAGTTTGGCTTAAAATATAAACCTGTGATAATTAAATCCCATTAAAAATAACCAATGAGGTACGAGTATTGTGATGCAAACTTAGTTAAAAAATTAAATCACATCACAGGCTTACATCTTTCTCAGTTATATGTACAAACACCAATCAACTTCATATAATTGTTTAAAAAAAATCCTTTATCTGTGAACTGATTTGAATGGTGTTTAAGGCACATATTTTAGACAAAAGTAGGAGAATTGAATAATTAAAAAAGAAAAACAAAATGCTGCTACATATTTTTAACTTAAAATGACTAATTATTATATTATTTAAAATGAAAGAGTCCAAAGTGAGACAATTTACTTAAGTCGATTTCTTTTAAATAAAAATAGGTAGGTGAATTTGTACTCATAAAGAAATCAATCAAAAGTTGTCAGAGAAAGATTTATTACTTCAATTCTCCATATGTTAATTACACGTAAAAGTTCTCAGAATAGTTAGTATTATTAGGTCCTTAACTATGAAATTGTCGTTTTCTAACACTGTCTAGTTTGAAACAGCATCTTGCGTTTAAATGAATACAAATTAAGGTCTAATAATAATAACTGAAATTAAGGTAAAAGTTGTTTATAAGTTTTCCTGCCTTTTTTTCTTTAGAAAAGATTTAAACCGCTGATGTTATGAGTTCCTTTGTGGCATCAATTCCGAACATACAGTTCGCAGCATCAACGAGGTGTATGTATTGACCTAGTAATATGGCAAATTAACACACAGTGCGTTTTTGCCTTCTTGAAACTTCCTGAACAGAAGGAAGTTTCTAACACAACAACGAGATTCGTAGACCCTTTCATATAAATTTGATCCAGATCAGACTAGTGGTTTTTGAGTTATCCTTAATAATGCGTATTTAATCCACTTCGACTACATTGATGATAATTTCATTTTATTTATATTGAAGTCGGTAGCTCAAAATTTTTAATTTAAACACTTGATTTTGGGACAATTGCTTGCAACGCTGGTACAGTAGAATCGCTCCCATCTTAGGGATTTCTATACCAGTGAATTTTCACCAAAATGGCTAAAATACATTAATCTCGAATCTTTAATATATTTTTCATAAAACAAACATTTCATTTTATTAAAAAAACGACAATTACATTAAGGACCTAATAAAAGTAGTAATGATGATCTCTAAGAAACCGAAGTGAGGTGGAGAGTGACCCAATTTACGTAAACAGATAATATTATACATTTGATATAGCTATATTCAAAACTTCAATAAAAAGCCTGTGAATTTTTTTATACGTAAACTTTAATTAGTAGTGATTTCAAATAAGTATTAATAATATTATTAGAATTTTCTTTTCTCTTTTAAAAGTCGTCTTTACATTAAAGCAAATATTTTAATTATTCCATCCGTATGAATATGAACATTTACAACTTTTTTCTTTAACACAAATGAACAACTACATTTACGCAACACGGCAAAATACTTTCTGAACTATCGCTCGGTCACTTCACCTCACCCGCGTTCCAAGTCATGGTAAAGTTGTGTCTGCGTGTGTGTTAGTCTGTGCTCACGTACCTCTGCAGGGGTCGTTCTTGACGAGGAACTCGTCGAGCGCCACCCATCCACCTCCCACTCGCACCATGACGGTGGAGCGCAGGATTCGAACCAGACGCAGCTTTTGCGAATCGCCGAACTGTTGGACCGCATCACGTGAGAGCGTACGCGGAACAGTAACGTTATGCGTTACGGTGTTAAGCCGATAGTTTTTTTATCACACCCCATATTGACTGTGGTTAGATAACCTAGCTGTGCACTAAGGTAGAACGCTCTTTGGCATTGATATATAGACCCGTACTGTCTTTTTTTTTAAATAAAGTTGAAGTGACAAAATAATACACTACCTGATGGTAAGTGACTCCCGCAATCCATAGACGCCGAGCCAACTTCAAAACAAGAAGGCTTACAGGTGCGATGTCACTTCTGAGGACTAAGGGTGCTTCTCCACCAGTGATGTGCTATGCAGCTATGCTGCGAGGATGTGAAAGCTAAGCTATGAAACTGTGTGACCGATTCCACTGATGATAAGCTATGTAGCGGGACGAGTAAGATGTGCTATGAAGATGCACCGCCTCGTTGTAGCTGTGCGAGGAAGATGTGCAGCTCGAGCTATGCGATGTCTCGACAGTAGAGATGGCACGGGGAGCTCTGCTCTGCACATAGCTACATCACTCGCGACCATCCATAGCACGCGACATATAAAAAACAGCTTAGTTGAACCTGTTTCCATCAGTGCTAAGCTATATGGACCAATGAATATGATTGGTGGATATCAAACGCATCCATAGCAACGTAGCATAGCACATCTCTAGAGGAAAAGCACCCTAAGATGGAATGACGCACAACTTTTATAACATTATTATACTGTTTTTACACTTTTTAGATCAGAACGCAGCAGTGCACGCACAGCTACTTGGCGACAGAAATATGTAGGGTACCTATTCAATTACAATATTTCAATTCAGCAGTAGCAGTCCTAGATGGATTGCTACTGCTGGATTGAAAAGGAGCCTACTAGAGATACCACCTTATATAATATATTATAATGATCACAGTATGGTGATTTGACTGCCTCGTTGGCCTAGTGGTTGTAGTAGTGCGACTGCTGATCATGAGGTCGCGGGTTCGAATCCCGGGTCGGGCCCAAATATATTGATCTTTTCCATCAAGAAATTCTCAGTCGCTGCCCGGAATCAGGAAGTTGGCGGTGTTACACCGCCGTGCCTCGGAAAGCCCGTAAAGCCGTTGGTCCTGCGTCTGATCTCTCTCCGGTCGTGTCGGTTGACCGTCCCATCGGACTATGAGAGTGAGGGAATAGAGAGTGCACCTGTGCCTGCGCATACACTTAGGCACTATAATCTTGTCCTGCGCCGGTGGCTAGTCTCCGTTGAGGCTGGCCGCCGTGACCGAAATTCGGTCTGGAGAACATTATTATTATACGGTGATGATCGTCATAATTATTTTCTTAATCTCCACTACTAGATATGAAAGCTTTTCGGATGCAGTTGGAGTGGGAATTTGTTCCAATCGTTACGCTCGGCAGGCGGATTGTAATTGCAGTTCCTATCTAGCCGGTCAGAATATTTTACACCTGACGCAAACAATATGATATACCACAGTCTATAGGAAGCTATTTTGGTAGCCATTTCACATAGTCGCTGTTTTCCGACGCCTTCGGAAGGAAATTGGGTGATATGGATATATACATAACACTATATACATTAACATATAATAATACAAGATATTGTTCTATCTAAGCAAGCTCCAATAAGAATTATTGGTATTATGGTATGAGACACCATATTGCCATTAATATTAAAAATATTTAAAATTAAAACTACAATCCAATTCCCATCTAAAATGAAATTGCTTACATTAACAAAGTGTATGAGATGACGTATCTATATTATGTATCATCCTGCAAACAAATGAAAAAATAAAACTAAACTCAACCGAGGGAAGTCTTTTGACCTTTAAATAGTAGCTGTGATCAGGCCCAAAATCAGTAGTTGGGTATTCTATCGAGAAATTCTTAGTATCAGCAACCATCAGCATCACCGCTAAAATTAAACGCTTCGGCGTTTGATTTTAGCGGTGTTTCATCCATGTGCCCCAGGAAGGGCTTACATCACCCAATACAACACCCACTGGACGAAATGGGGTGATGTGTTCTCTTACGGCGCCAGCACACGGCTGCAGTGTTTTACGAAGTCGAGAATCATAAAAAAAATGATACTAAACGTTAGCTAAACTATTGAAGTAATATGTACTACGTAGTAGAAGACGAGACGCCGTGGTCATTTGCCACACGAATTTGAGCCCATGGGCCCAAATTTACTGTCTCTGCCATCAAAATTAATCTGTGCCTCTTTCCACGCGTCCCTTACTGTCACACAGATTTTGTTCGCGGTGTCCGTTTTAATATGGAGTACATAATTCCTTCAATGAACGAAACACACTTTTTTATTTATTATAATATAATTCTATATCTATTAAGTAAGTAAATCATCTGGATTCTTGGATTTGGATTCTGGATTTTTTAATAGTGAATTTATTGCACTTGTTATTAGCACTTACCCGGTATTTGCCCTCTCCGACCTGGAAAACGCGGAACTTCTGCCGGCATGTGCACAACATGACCAGCCTCTTCACCTCGTCGTGTATCTTATCCGCGTCCGTGGGCGGCCCGCGTCGCTCCACCTGCACAAATTTCAACAAATTAATTATGTTAGGCTACTTTGTATAAATGATTATCACTATTCGATGATGATGATGATGATGTTGTTCTAATCGATTTTGACAATGGCAGACGATTATAGGACTACACATAGAACTTTTATCTTGCCTCCGGTATTATGCGACACGATAAGATCCAAGGTAGAAATGAGGGAACTCGTTGGAAAACTTATTTTAAATTTACGACGTTTTCCCAGTGCTTTACAGCACCCATGGTCACAGGGGCGGGTAGTTAATGTTAAATGCACGTACATATAATTTTTATTACCATTACAATTTTTTTTTAAACTCATATCTATGGGTTGACTGGTAGAGAATGCCACAAGGCATTAAGTCCGCCCTTTGTATTCTTTTAGATTAAGGAATGCAATAAAGAATAAATAAATAAATAAATAAATCTATAAAACAAAATATCGACTACTCATATAATATTTCAAATGAAAGAAATCATACCAATACGCTTGTGTAACCAATGAAGGTACTTTATATCAAGTCTGGTAGATAGATGGCGTTAGTAGAGCACTGTTATTAACACAAGTGACTTGATGATGGTCTTTGAAAGTCAATGTAGTTTTAAAATTTTAATGGAATGATGATTACGGTTTCAAGTTTATATTTAGTAACACTTACCCAATCAGGTCTAAGGGCCGCAATGAATTCCTCCCAGTCGATAAGGCCAGCGCCATTCCTGTCGAATAGGTCTGCTACAGCGCCCATTTCGAGACGGGAAGTGTCGAATTCTGTTAAATAAAATTTCATTTAGAACACCTTTGATTTTCCCTCTTTTATAGAACTAAGGGTGACAAATGAGTACACTCTCCAACGAAATCGACAAGCCACTGCCGCCAATGAAAGCCAGTACCCAATGTTAAGTAAAGATGGTTCAGAGTGGTCATTCCAGTGAACTCAAATGGAACGCCTAGTAGCCTATAATAATACAAAGTAGCATTTTTTTTAAATCAGTAAAGGTGACAAATAGAAGCTGGACTTTACCCAGGTGATGGTAATTGAATGATGTGATCCATAAACATCTACATTTATCCTCATTTAAGAATCTTGATGCAGATGAGTTGACACCCTTGAATACTAAGATGGAATGCCGCATTACCAGTAAAAAGGGTTTCCCATTGCCGTCACTTGCCGTACGAAACAGCAACATTATGTTGCAATTTTTTTTATAGGATAAGGTGACAAACGAGCACACAGTCCACCTGATGGTAAGTGGTTGCTGTGACCCATAGACATCCACATCTATCCTCAGTAAAGAATCAAAATGCAGATACGTTGTCAACCCTGAGGACTAAGATAGAACGCCTCTTTTCCAGTAAAAAGGGTCGCCGGTTTTCTACACTCACCATACGAAACACAGCAGTGTTAAGCTGCTATTTTACATTGGTATTCTGTGAGAGCGTGGTCCTTCCCCGGTCGAGCCGACCCATTCATGCTACAACTATACTATTAATATAGCTGCAGCAAGGCTGTACCACGTACATATTTCACACTCATGTTCTGTGTATTTCTTGGGTAGGGTAAATACCACCCGTTTTGCTATTTCAGCGGCAGTGTTTTATTTGTGGTTAAATAGTTTTTATACGTGGTAGAGCCACGCAGAATCTTATTATGGCTGTAGCATGAATAGTCCTCTCGACCGGGGAAGAACCACGCTCGCACAAACTACTAGGTTAAAATGTGTGGTTAATGATGAGAACTGGAGACCATTTTTTACTGGTAATGTGGCTTTTCATCTTAATCCTCATGAGTAACAAATGTTTACGTGGTAAAGCCACCCTGTAGCTATGCCAGCTATACACAGCTGCCACACGAATGAATCAGTTTGACTAGGATAGAACCACACTCTCACAGGATACCAGCGTAAGACAGCACAATAATGCTGCTGTTTTATATGGTGAGTGTAGAGGATCGGAGACCCTTTTTACTGGAAACGAGGCATTCCATCTTAGCCCTCAGGGTTGACAACGCATCTGCATTTTGATTCTTATTTCGAGTATATGTCTATGGGCCTCAGCGTCTACTTACCATCAGGTGCACTGTGTGCTCATTTGTCATCTTTTTTCAATAAAAAAAAGCTCTCACAATGTTGCTGTATTTCGTAAGGTGAGTGTAGGTAACCGGAGAGCCATTTTACTGGTAAAGAAGCATATTATCTTAATTCTCAGGTGTAACAAAGCATCTGCATTTTGATTTTAAATTTAAAGCGAGAATACATATGGACGGGACATAGTCCACCGTTCATTTGTGATTACGTTGTATTATTATCCATTCATCCATCTTTACTTAACGTTGTTTGCGTTTTATCCATGGTCGGCAGTGACCTGTCGATATAATTGTATTAAAAAAAAACTAGCAATGTAGTAAAAATTACTGAGTATACTCACTGGTGTTGATAATTCCGTCTATGAACTCGTTCCGCTGTATGAGGCCGTTGTTGTCCTTGTCCATCTTGCGGAACAGGTCCGTCAGACGCGACTTCTTGTGGTTCATGAACTTGAGGAACTGATGGCAAGGAGAGGTCGCCATTTAGTATGAGCTACAATCGATTCTAGCCGATATTATCTATGAGGTAAGATTCAAAGTATGTGTTTAGTACTCACGGGTACAAACCGTAATTATTATATTTATCATATTCGTTGTTTATCTTCCGCTTCGCTGGACATAAATAACACTTTTATATAAAACGTTTCCTATAATATCTATACTTTTGAATAAGATAAATGAAGCATGACATTTACATACAGAAACTTTAATAAACTTAACATAAACACTCTCGTCTGTCACCCAGAGGGGTAGGCAGAGATTATGAACTTCCATTTGGCACGGACCTGACACACCTCTCTCGCTTCCTCCACATCCATATATCTACGCATACACGCTCGTCGGTTAAAAGTAATCTTAATTTGGCCCATTTTCAATATATCGCCAATTTGGTCGATAAACTTTAGCCTAGGGCGTCCTTTCCCGACTCTACCGTTCACCGTTCACATAAATTTGCTTTGTCACTCTTTCCTTTAAAGAAAATTTTACTCTAACTTTTTCCTAAAAAACCTGTTAATGCCATTGTATCGTATTTAAAAAAATATATATTTTTCAAGATATCTCTGAGATAACTGTAGTCACCATCAAGGTAAATGAGTTTTGTTTATAGACTAGTGACCCGTCCCGACTTCGCCTGAATAGGATATATGAAAATTAAGCTTAGATCCCTGCTGGCATTCTGTTCGTAAAGTTTCATCAAATTTGGTTCAGCCATTCTAAAATTAGCCTGGACAGACTGACAAAAATTTTAAAAATGGTTATTTATGTCTTAATACCATAGATTAATCTATGCTTAATACCAAGCCTATAATAACGCCTTGATCTTAATATAAGCCAGTTATTTAAATACTACAGACATACACTTCAATTTTACTGTTAGATATAGGTAGATTATTATTAAAATATCACAGTAGTCCCATTAAACCAAATCCTTTAATAATTTTATACAATAAACTAATTATACTCTAAGAACACGCTTTAAAAAAAAACTCAAAAGAAAACAATATAAAAGAAAATACAATAGTGTTAAACATGTTTATCAAGTTCATTTGAAATTTTAGTTTCTTTTTCCTCATACATACATAATGTGATTATACTCGTTACCCAAAGGGGTAGACAGGGATTACGGATTTAATTTTGGCACGATCCTGACCAACCGAACGCATACAGGTTCGGCCATTAAGGGTACTCTCAATTTGCCTACTTCGCTACATATACAAGTATCTTATTATAGTCACTCTTTTCATTAATTCTTTCTACGTGTCCGAATCACCGAAGCATTCCTTTCTTAATTCTGGTCACAACATCTTCTTGCAATTATTTCTCATCCTAACAATTTCTCTTCTTTATCCTGCCCTATCCCCAAATTATTTGCGGTCGGCATAGTACATCTTCTTCTTCCATTATCCGTTTTAGCCGTCCTCTTTTCACTCACTCTTTAATCCGTTATTTCTTAACCCCATCCATCTTTTCTTAAGCTTCTCCCTACCTTTACATTCATCCACTTTCATAGCCAATAACAACAACACCTAACAATTTCTACAACATTGATTTTACTCCCTTTTATGCTTCTTCCGCAACACCCAACTTTCACGAAAAGGCACCTAATGTATAACTACATTAAGGTGCCTTTTGCCATATTTAGATTTTCACGATAGAGTGTAAACACAATATTTTTTGTGTTTGCGTTTGCCGTGCCGATTTTCATACAAATTTTACAGACCGAAGATAGGGAAGCAGCGATGCTAATGTTAAAACCAATGGCACAAATAAAAGAAGGATAAACTCTTCTAGCTAAATTAAAAAGAAACTATAAAAAGCATAAAGTATATAAAAATTAAATGATCCCTTGGGTTTAAAAGGATATATTCCCTTACCCGCTTTCTCCAGTCATCCCAACTGAAGTTGGACACACGTTGGAGCTCTCGAAGATGAGCCAGACGCTCGTGCAGTCTCCGTTGCCTCTCCCAGGCCAGCAGCCACACCGTGCGCCACTTGTCCCACAATAGCTTCACGCGTGGTGAACGGAACTCCGGTTCCGCGCCTTTGCTATTTGCCCAAATGTGAGTGGATATTAATTTAATGAACTTTGTTCCTATCCTATGTATGTTTTACGAATTGTGTGCTTAAAATGGGTTGCCAACCTACTATAAAACATGACATTCTGTTTCATGGTTCTTTAATCTATAAAAAATGATTGTATGATGAAAATATACATCGAAAAAATATGTTTTGAATTTTTTTTTTAATTCAGATTGTTACGAAAGTTAACTTTTTTAATTCCCGTCGATTCTGTGGCCTGGTGCTGTAAAATGCCCGAAAAGTCGACAATTAAAAAAATATTCAATGTGTAGTGTTCGTATAAAAAGAAATCATTATGCAATGTTTCAGTCTGAAAAAGTTGGCAACCGTAATTAGTGAGTCATGGAATCGAATAACAGCTAAAACAGTTTTTGTTCATCACCATCATCATTATCAGCGATAGCAGTATTACAACGTACCCAAAAGGCCAAAGCTAAACATAGGTCTCCCCCATACATTGCCTCCTAGGATATATGCCATAGCTACGATGCTTGGCAGACGGGTAGGTAGGCACCTGTAGTTTTTTATTAATTTGTGTCTAATTTCCCTCTGTTGCCTCTTACGACACTAGGTGATATAGGATAGTAGATTCTATAATGCCACCACTACGCGTTTTTTATTACAAGTTATTGGTTTTCTAGTTTATCGACACGTCACTTTTACCCTCCTGGATGTACAGGAAATTGAGGCCAGGTGCAACTGAATCCTTTCGATAGTAACCACAAAATCTTGTTGATGTGGCCAGGAAAGCAAATGCTCTCATATACACGTCATCATCATCATATCATCTACTGTCTCTCTATAGGTATAATTGAATAGTATAATAACTGCGACGTTGTCACAGGGTCTAGTACAATGAGTTATATGTACTACGTACTAATCCATTCCGAACATTGACTATGTTCAACTGAACTGTACTGCAATCCGTACAAACTAAATATTGCGTAAATTGAAGATTTGTAAATTCCATAAAATAATTATTATTACATTTTGTTTAGAAATATGTTTGTTTAGATTAAATTAAGATATTTTATACTAAATTTTTATATTTATTTTATATTAGTATCTTATTTTATATCAAATTAAAGTATTCGCGCATGCGCGAAGACATAGAGTAGGACACAATTTTTGTTTGGAATGGCTTCTCTAGTACGTAGTACATATAACTCAATGGTCTAGTAAGTGATCAATGAATGCCTCATAGACGACATTGCCTTAAACACTGATAAGAGTTAAAAGTAGAAAAATTTGTCGATGAAAACATGAATGATTAAAAATAATGTTTGATTATGGTGTAAGTTAATAAAAACGTGATGTAATATTTCATTTTTTACTAATTTCAGTATCTAAATAAAAAAATACTTTTTTAAATAGCTCCGACATGCTACATTGCGTATTTAAGAAACAATATTAAAGTACAGTTATATTTATTATAGAAAATAGAAAAAGCTAGAAAAAATCACTACAAGCCATTATAACATTCACGATAAAAATAAAGCTATATTATAGCAACAGACTGTACACAAATTTATAATAGATCGAAATTTAAATTAAAATGGCGGGAAAATGAAAAAGCGATAATCAAAACCACTACCAAGTTCACGGATGACCTTGAAATGATGTACAGCGAAAATCAACCCCCTGTTTAAGTACACTTGTGTTAATCAATAAAATGTACATACATCTTACCTTTATAACAACGTTTTTTATATATAAAACTATATACATAACATGACATATAATTTAATTCCAGTGACTAGTTGCCATTCATAATATGATATTAGGTTGGCACATACATATTATTTATTTATTTATTTTATAAAACTGAAGTGACAAACGAACTCGCAGCCCACCTGATCGTAAGTAGCTACTGCAAGTCCATGGTCGCCTGCAAGCAACTTCAAACAATAAAATCTATAGATTCGTTGTCACCTCTGAGGACTGAGATGGAATGTCTTACAACCTGTAATTATACAGGCTACTCTATACTATTATTTTCTACGTCCGAATGTGATTTTCTTTGTTGATGATAGAGTTTACCGTTATTTTTAAATTGTGAATAATTTAAATGTAATTTTTAATTGGTAACAAAAATGAAAATATGTTCTTCATTTAAACTTTTTCCGCGAGAAATCGTAAGCAATTACATAAAGTTAATGTGATTTTGATGGTTTGCCAGATTTTTAATGATAGTTTTAATAGATATAATTACTTATTTGATATGTTTATTTGTGAATATACGTAATTCTATTTTATGATTTTAGAAAGGTACGAGGTATGGACGGTTTTGTGTGTCATGTGATGATGAATGGACCTTACCTTCCCCGTGGCGGGAATCGCGGCCCGTAGTGCGGCAGATTGCGGTCCGGTGTCTCGCGACCGGGGCTCACGCGACTGCACACGCAACATTGTCATCACAAGCGAGGGACACGCACACACACACAGTACAATACAAACCCCACCGGTTAGTCGTGATCGTCGCACGCGTGACGGTTAGTCGCTGACGTTAGTAGAATGTAGAGCGAAACGACTATAGTGTGTTACAGCAAGGAACAGGTGTTGTTATTGTTAAGGGAATTAAACTATTGGGCGGTTTATTGTTTTAGTGGATTGTTTATACACATGCAATTTCTTTTTAAATGCGTCTTTTTTAATCATGCAACTTTAAAGTGTTTAAGGAGATGCCTTACTAAATTTGTATCGTATGTGGATTAATTCATAACATATAATTTATGGTGTACAATGTTTTTAAATTCAACAATAAGAAAAACTGATCGAAAAACATCTCCTTGTCACTGAAAACGCGTGCAGCTAAACCATACATGACATGCATATATTTCTTTCAACCAA
The DNA here is from genome assembly GCA_033319125.1 of Parnassius glacialis. Classification (NCBI taxonomy): domain Eukaryota; kingdom Metazoa; phylum Arthropoda; class Insecta; order Lepidoptera; family Papilionidae; genus Parnassius; species Parnassius glacialis. The sequence continues at coordinate 8,812,942 of JAVANC010000014.1, forward strand.
GGCAATGTCACATATTCTAATGCTGTATATACACTTCGTGAGAGACGTTGCCATTATAAGATATTTTCTTTTTCACAAAATTTTAGTGAATAGCGAACTAAAGGACTAACATTTCACTTGAGGGTAAACGGTAACTTTCTTTTTTTATAGGATAAGGGTGACAAACGAGTACACAGTCCACCTGATGGTAAGTGGTTGCTGCGGCCCGTAGACATCTACATCTATCCTCTATTACAAATCAAAATGTAGATGCGTTGTCACCCGTGAGGACTAGGATAGAATTCCTCATTTCCAGTAAAAAGGGCCTCCGGCCACCTGCACTCACCAAGCGAAACGCAGAGGTGAACCTCTACTTCACGCTGGTTTTCTGTGAGGTCGTGGTACTACCCCGGTTCGAGCCGGCCCATCCGTGCGACAGCAAAAGCTGCCGCGTGGCTCTACCACTGCAGCCAGATTTATACAAAGATGGCTACAGTTGTTACCTGTTACTGTACTGTACTGCTGACTAACATGGAATGCCTCTCACACTGAAATTATATTGGCACTATACTATTAGAGCACGCACTGCTGCTTGATTGCAGGAATAGGTTTTTTTAACATATTATAAGCCAGTGCTTGACTACAATCCTACCTGGTGGTAAGTAGTGAGTGTGTGGTACGCATCCAGACTGATTTCTAAGCAGAAAAGAAGTTCTACGTATTTAACGTTTAATCATCCAAAGATTGTCTGGAAGAGATCGCTCTTAGCGATAAGACCGCCCATTGTACCACATTTCTTTTCCTCATTTTTTGTTAATATTTATGTTATTTTTTTGGCGTACAATAAAGTGTTATCTATCTATCTTAATCTGTTTCCTTATTACGGTTTAAAATTGAAAACAAAAATTTTGGAATATTTAATAAATCATTAGGGCGTAACCTTTTATTTTAATTTTATGCACGCTATTTAAAGGAAATGATAAATTTTTACAGTGATATTAAAACTTTTTGGTATAACAAGTTGATTTTTCGTATAATGAAAAAGTATTAACGTATTTAAAAAGTTAAAGTATTTGAAAAGTCGATGTTGTATTTTAGCGCGATAATAATAATGTTTTCTAAACCAACTTTTGGTTACGGCCAGTCCTAACGGAGATTAGCCATCTGCGCAATTTTTTGACCTAAAACCGAATTTCTTGATAGAAAAACCTTAAAACTGATTTTGGCCCGATTTTGAATCGAAAGTTGAGTGCGATAGTAACGTGGTAGAATTCCAACATGACATTTAACATTTATTTTTATTTTAAACGTGTAGAATAAAAGCGGAAAACTAACTCTACATGGAGGAAAAAGCAAGGCAAGTACACTACATCGTATACGATATACTGCTACAAATAATACACGATGCAAATCAGATTCGATGAAAAAAATAATTTGACAAATTGAACAAAGTTTTAGTACTAATCATTTAATTGTTAATAATTACTATTACCAGACTGATTAGGCGATGTACGATCAAATGATCTAACCATTTCAATTAAGACAGAGCCCGTTTTAACGTAGAAATACAAATTATTGATTTTCGTGTTTGATATTTATAGTGATAATTTCTTTGAAATCGTTGTGTTTTGAAACTGGACTAAACGAAAAGGAGACACCAAAAAGAGACAAAGATATACATCTATAGGATTTAGCCTGCTAAAGAATGAGAAATACATTATACAGTTTTTCCTAATATCTCGGTCTCCTTTTCTGAAAGTTTCATTTCTACCGCGTGTGAACTGCACAGATTTTTGTTATTTTTATTTTATATAAGTAAAGGTGACAAACAAATACACACTAGCTGATGGTAAGTGAATGCTGTGTCCCATAGACACCTATTTACATTTATACCAGACTAAGAATCAAAATTCAGATGAGAAGCGTCACGTCACTCTTGAGGGCTAGTGTGGAAAGTTACCTAAAAGTGTCTTCGGTTCTCTTCACTTTCCTATGAAACACACTAGCATTATGGTGATATTTCCCAGTCGAGCCAACCCATTTCTGCTACAGCCATTTTAATACGAATCGATCGAGTTTGGCTGCATTGTGATTGTCGTTCAAGCTAACTAATATCTAATTAATTATCTTATTGCATGAAAGTTACTTCATATAGTAGTAATAATAAGGAATAGCATGTTTGCGCAGCACAGTGTTGTTGCAGTAATATTCCTTATTCTATTATTCTGCAGCAAGTTTGCTCGTAAATTTTCGTTAGCTGTGAACTATGCTTGAAATATTATTAAAATAAAGAGTAAACTGAATAAATGATAAATTAGATAGACTATAGGTATACATAGAATAATTTAAATTACAATCCTTCTTAGTAAATTGGCATTTTAATTGACATTCAAAAGCCATTCTAAGTATTATTCTCTAAATTTATTGCACAATTTGTCAAAATTATTTTTCCAACGTGCGAACAAAATCACTATTCCAACTATATACATAACTAATCAGACGAAAGATCACACAGGACAATAAAAAATGACATCAAACCTTCCTCTCCTACTTCGACTGTGTATCCTGGACCTGCCCGTGAGATCACCGAAGCGTGACATATGAACGAGACAGAAAGCAACATTTACAAGTGTTAGAGCGAAATAAAGCTATGTCACTATGTCTCCAGAGAATGTATAACCGCATGTTGATGTAAGTATACCAATGTTTATACAATTTAAAACTCTACGACATTCTCTGTTGACAGTGTTAAAATAACATATGACATATAACATAAAACATTTAAAAGCAAAATGAACTGTTAAATTTGATGATAACATGAAAATGTAAAATAAATTTATTGATTTTTTTTATTCTGTCCAGCAAATATGCGTGTAAATATTTTTATAAAAATAAATTACGAAGTGGTCACTAAAATATATATATATATATATATATATATATATATATATATATATATATATATATATATATATATATATATATATATAAGTTTGTACAACACATATTTGCTAAGCACTATTATTAAAAACCAATTTATACAATTATATAAAACATAAATACAGCTAATTTGGTAACTAACCTGAAACGCCTACTGCCATAATAGTCTGGCGACACAGATCGCTCCCTGTGCAAATCGTGTTGAGAGCCGCGCCTGTTTTCCGTTATGGCAACCCCGAGTACACACCATGCAATGACGTCACAACATGGAGATGACGCGACGTGCATGAGCGTGGTAAAAACCGAAAGAAACAAAAACAAATGAAATGAAACGAAAAGCAACTGATACAAAATGTTAAAAAAAATCTCCAACAAAACAAAAGTGTTAACAAAACACAAAATGACAAGTGAATGTGATTCGTAAATGGCACACATAGGTATATAATAAATAATAATATGACAAATAATAACAAATCGATTAAAGCCAGATTGAAATTTTTAATGGACTAGTAATTTTTTTAACAATTGTTATTAAGTACTGTTTAAAATTATAACGTACCCAGGCGTTCCCTTTGTAGCACTTTTGGCCGATATCTTTCGTGGTGTTGTGTCGCGACCTTGACTTTGGCTCTTGACCTAAAGAATAAAACAATGTCGGTTATTAGAGGTAGTATTATTTCTACGAGGTTTATAGGACAAGGACACCTCTGCACTGCCCGATGCTTGTTGGTGAACTTCACGTGTCTTCGGATTATTCGTTTTTAATTTCTCAGACAGGTATTTTCCTCTCGATGTTGAATCTCTCAGAAATGTGAGGAGGCCTGTGCAACTTTTCATCAAGATGTTTTCCTTCATCCCCGAGCACGGAGTATCTAACAGATTGATTTACAACCTAACAACTGACGAAATGCCAATAAATTTAGATATACAAATTGTTCGTATGCATACCTGGTAGGCTTTACAAACTCGGTCGACTTCGTTCTGTCTCTTCTGCGTGTGCTCCATCAGTTCTTTGTGATCTTCTATAAGACCTTCCAGTAGTTCGATTGATTCCGGTAGAGGCTCGGACTCCATTGCTAGGAAAATAACATATTATGTTACATTCCGACACAATAAGTGATTATTATGAAGTACATGTTACAAACAAAGTGCTGCAAGGAGTGAATTGCAAAAATAAATCTTTGAAGATATACACAAAGTCTAAATTAGATCAACGAAAGTCTATCTGAAGTACATCATTGTTAATAAAATAACGAGCTAAATATAAGAACCTAGTTATAAGTTATTATATATAAAAACATAAGCTTGATGAGTTTGAAGATTGAACACATTAAAACCTTTATTGTTGATTTGATTGATATAAAAATACTTCATTAATTATAATCACGTGATCTTTTTAAATCCTTAATGTCTTCGAATTACGTTATTTATGCAAAGGTCTATCCTATTGAAAATACTACTGGCTGATTTAATTCGAAAATTCATGTTTCGATATTCATACTCACATATCAAGGTGTTCTCTAGTCCGGTGAGCCATTGCAGAAGTTCCTCCAGCACTAGATCCAGATCTTTAAGACTCTGCATGTGGGCTTCGAGTTTGTTGCCGCGCTGCATTGCCCATTGCCATACCTAGGACAAAGAATACCAACAAATAAGTTAAGGGTGGAGAGGCAAACTAATTGCATCTCAAATTGTAATTATTAATTACATTGTAATTATTAATTAACAATGTAGTTAATAATTACAATTTTATTGGCGTGCATTGATATTCTGTGTAATTGAAATGTTAATAAAAAGTAAAAACCGACTTCAACTAAAAACGAATACAAATAATTTTCACATAACAGCTGCTGAAGTTGGTGTTAAGACATACACTGTCGAAGAGAAGAGAGAAAGCCCATCCTAAATTGAACGGGCCCAGCAATATCACAAGATCGAGGGATAACTAACAAGAATGTGATTTTAATAGTTACAATAAAAACTTCATACCCTATTTTTTTTACAACCATCGGGGTGTTATACTTTAAATTATCATGGGAATAAAAAAAAATTAAATTGACTTTTTATTTTTAATTGGCCTTAGGCGAGAAATTTACGACCCATCCCTTTTCTAAACTCTATTAAAAATGCACCTTAAGTCGATTAGAAGTTCAGATATTCGTACTTTTTTGTTTTTGTTTTGAAGCTACGAAAAGAAAAAAGGAAGCATCAACTATGATGTGACATAAGGATTGTATTTTTATAAATTTAAAGGAAAATTATTGATTACTTTAGAATTTTTAGAACTAAGGATAATATAAGAAATTAAACAATGATTTCAAAATTACCTGTGCGGCAGACACCTTACTAAATATACGTATCACTGGCAGAATTGTCACCACAAGTTGGCGTGGTTTACTCGAATACATTTTATTACAATATATCAGGGCAATCTTTCAAAAATTTCAAACTAGATTTAAGCGCCAAATTACCATTAAAATTCGTTCTAAGGTCGCAAAAAAATAAATCCAAAACAGTAACTCTATAGATAATATATTTCGATGATTAGATAAATATTATGATTTGTAATGAAATAATCTATTGCATACGTGAGATAAGATACATTGAAATTACTTTTCTTTTTATAATAAATATATTCTAACACATTTTGTGAAAATAATTTTGAATATTAACAGGCTTATAAAAAATACTAACTGTTTCGTAATAGTCAGAGTAATGGCGGCAGACATTTTAAACGATTTCAACATTGGTAAAGGTTAATAAATGTAAAGATTTAACTGTATAAAGTACTTAATATGAACAATTGTTGTCGCTTTTATTTATTATACTTCTGTCTTTCTCATATTTTTATTGCGTTCTGAAATGACTATTTATATAAGATGTTAACATAACATTACTGTATACATTATAGCCTCTTTTTTATTTCATTATAATAAATAATTATTACTTTAAAAAAACAGTTAAAACCGACTTCAAATTGCTAAAAAAGAAGTTATTTATTTGCTACCCTTGGGGGTGAAATTGTTTTTACAAATTTATACGGGACCACCCTTGAAGTATAACCTATTTAATAAAATTGAAATTGAATAATTAATAAATAAATAATGAAGAAATAACAAAATTGGTTCACAATCTGCGAAGATATCGCGCAACATACATATAAAAAAAGAAAACATACACTCGAATTGAGAACCTCTCCCTTTTTGAAGTCGGTTAATAAACTTAAACAAAAGATTAGTGAAAGCACGAGACGTTTGTGCTGCCTTTTTTAGTTACTTAACTAAAAAAATAATATAATGATAGCTACACTATAATAGTTATGGATATGACATTATATCATCAAAAGCAGGGGACGACACTTCAGTTTGATAAGTTTCTTTTTTGTGTTTGATATAAATTGGTAGTTCGATATAACAACCGTACTTCATAGCAATCTACGGTGAAGACCTATGTCCAGTAGTGAACTTGTGATATGTGATATGACGATGATATTAATTGTATTTATTTGTGTTATCTAGCAAGTATGTTTAATAAATATAATTTTTCCGCTCTTACTGATTACTCAATGAATATAATTTCAAATACAAACATATATTCAAGGATAAGTTTATCATTCTACAGTCTTAAAATAAAATAGTATATTTCATTACGAATGCGGAAAGCCTGTCATTGCAAAGAGTTCCGACAAATGTCTACCCGAGCCGAGGCGCAGCAGAAGGTGAGGGTTGACAGTAGGCATGGGTAATATCACTTTTACCCTATATTAAATCGTACCTATGTATTGGATATGAAAATCCGATTTTGTATCTATATATTTCAATATCTATATATTTGTTGATATCTTCCGTCTTCGTTCTGAATAGAAGTCGGTACTCACATGGTGATATGCGATTTATAAACGAATTTCCATATATAGATTTATAGATATATTGTATTATTTATGTAATATAAATATTCTTAAAGTATCTTATAATATAAAAAATTACATACATATATCATTAGGATTTATGCTGCGAGATAATGAAATAGAATATTAAATTTAAATGGAACATGAGCATTTTGAGCATATCGCGCGGACACAAACACGCCCCCTTGCCACTTCTCCTCTTTTTTATATTTCTATGTTTTCAGCATACTTTTTATCATCGAAAACCTCAACCATAACGTAGAAGGTTTTAATTTTGCTGAGAGTTCGGAAAAGTATGCCAACATAACATTTTCTGAAAAACTATTTGCTTTTTTCCTCTTCTCTCCACGTCCAAATTCGTCGAATGTAGATATGTAGCGACTTTTTGAACTTTTCGGTAAAATGTTCTCCGAAGCATTTTGTGCAATTATACTGAGTTCCGGTGGTTTAATTCAAATAAAATATCGTCGAAATTACTCATTTTGTGCAACAAACAACTAAACTCGCAAAGAACATTTTTGGAAAATGGCGCCAACCGTAAAATAATATAAGCAGAGATTTTCTTGTTTTCTGCACCCATTCTGGGTAGGCAAAGGGAACTATGTCCATACAGCCAAGTCTTCAGCAGAATTTTTTTATTGATATGACATGAAAATGAAATTTAATGAGATGAAATGAAATTAAACTAACCTAACTCATTGAATCAAATCATTAAATCTGATGATATTGAAACAAATTAGTAGCTTCTTTTTAGAAATATTTGCATGAATCATAAAAACTTCTATGATTTTTTTAGTAATAACTTCGTGGTTGTTTTTTTTAATAGACATTATTTTCACAGTTAGGAAAATTTTTTTGGAGTTTATGGCCTGATATCTAGACCTTTAGGCCAAGTCTTGAGTATTTTTATTCGGTTTATTATAATTTCCTCAAGCCTTGTCTTTATGTATTATTATCATTCATAGTTCACTGCTTCACAATATGTTGATGCGTCACATTGTGCAGCCCTTGGGAGATTTTGACGGCAACTTGAGCCAGCAGGCAGCTGACAGTTGGCGATGGTATCTAAAGGCACCTATGCAAACAGCTTATCTTGAGAATCCATCACCATCAGAGCACTTGTTTCACCGTTTCCACTAATAGTTCACATGCGTAGACAGTTAATACATAAAATCGCACCACTTTTACATATCAAAATCCACTTCAAACTATTATTTAAACTATAATACAGGAGCAGCAAACCGCCGCCGATCAAGTTCCCGCCAAAAACTCTGACAGTTAGGAAAGAGAACGCACAAGTTCGGAAAAGGTAAAGAAAAAGCTCGAGTATGTAATAGCCCACATCCCGAACGCTATACATCGCTGCAATAGGTCACTTTTTGAGCAACTGTATTAAAAAAATGTATATTCTTCTTTATTTCTTTATTAGCTTTTCTGTTAATAGGATTTTGTCATAGTATGCAGATGCGTTATCACCCGTGAGGACTAATATAGAATGCCTCGTTCCCAGTAAAAAGTGTCTCCGGTTCACTACACTCACCATGGAAATACAGCAGCGTTAAGTTGCTATTTCACGTTGGTAATCTGTGAGAGCGTTGTCCTTCCCCGGTCGCTGCAGTATAGCTATGGAACGTAAATTGTAGACACGTGATGAGAAAGACACCGACCTCATCCCAGCGACTCTGTATGATGGTGATCCAGTGCTTGATGACGGTGACGGCGTCGGGGTGCGCCTTGGCGAGCAGCGAGTGAGCGAGCGCGACGGTGTCGTCCTTGTCGCGCAGCTTGTCTTGCAGCTCGCGCACGAACTGCTGGTGGTCGCGCAGCTGGCGCGCGGCGTCCGCCTCGGCCTCGGGCAGCTGGCCCGAGAAGCGCAGCCGCGTCTCCGCGTCCGACAGCCACTCCAGCAGCATGTTCACCGCCTTGTGCAGCCGCTCCGCCTGACAACACCAATAAAAAATATTAACTGTCATCAACACAATATTTATATGATTGCAATTTACAGTTCTTTTCAAATTTTCATATTTATTCAAGTGGAACTTATTTATCGACGTACTGGAGAAATTTACTGGGGTAAAAAAAGACACGTTTTCTTATAACGTTTCACCATCGGAACTGCATGAGTAACAAAAAAAAAAGAAGTGTAACTTGATACGTGTGTACACAATTACACACACAATTTTTCATTAACGCATCTTAAAATGCATATTTATTTACAAATTGTAGTATTTGGAGTATTTTATTAATAACCTACGTAGACTTACTTTTTTTTACGATTTTGATTATTAATTAAAGAAGAACGACGGAAAAATATCAATTGAATTTATAAAAATATACTTAAACAAAAAAATCATTGTATGTAATTTGGCTAAAATACACTTTATGACCATACCTCTTTAAGTGCAATTTCAAGTTTTTGCGCTTTCTTCTCACTCAGGCTTTGAACCGTCTCCCAAGCTTGTTTAAGTTCACTGCATTGTTGCTTGATGTTGGAAGCATCTTCCACCGGCACCTTAAGAATGATAATAAAATTTGATCTTTAATACTGTTAATTTAAGTTAAATGTACATGATTACCGTTAAAATGAGTTCAAAAAATAGTACAAATGTAACTTTTACTTACAGTTGCTTCTAAATCTTTGCCGGTCTTCATAACGGATTGCATTTGTTGCTCCCGTGAATGTAGGTCTTCTTCGAATTGCTAAAGGAAAAATATTGATGTAGTATACTATATTCCAGTTTAAGATACACAATAGAAGTCAAGAAGACGGTAGCAATTATAGTATTTGTTTTAATCGTCCTTAATAATAATATTTCTTTCTTACAAGTGTAAAGAAAAAAATTTGAAGCAACTCAATATCTCACTGTTTTATTAAATATAATTTACAAACACAAAATACAAAACAAATTGCAGATGAAATTTAAGATTTGTTATCCAAGTAATAAAGTGTAATTTACATTGTCTCCGTTTCTCACCTTGTGCTGTTCTATCAAAGCCATCACAGTGTCGAGATCACCATGTACGGGTGAGTCTCCAGACAACTGTTTCTCCTGTTTCTTCAGCCAGTCGAGGAGAGCCGACATGGCGTCCTTGAACTGACCAGAGTACAGCAGTGCTTCTTCCAGTCGCCTTTGTCTGTTGAAATATTTACAACGTCACCGTCAGCATACACAAGGCCTTTGTTACGAACGGGGTCTTTATAATGTTAAATGATAATAACACGATCGAAAAAATGGTCATTTGAGCTACCATAATGTGTTAGAAATACTTAATTTATTTTTAATGTATATTTAATTAAAGAAATTACATATATACGACGTTCCAAGGCTGGGCATATGCCTCCTTCCATTTCTGGGAGGGTTTTTACAGCGGGAAAAAATTTGTCGCGTTTCTTCTTCGCGTGTTTTGTTTATTTCAACCATATACGAATAAGATGTAAAAGAGAATGGGATTTTTGGGCCTGAAGTTAACTAATTGATTTATACTTTAAAAAATCGGCCATATTTTTCTAAAGTAAAATACAAAAAAATAGCTTTTTTTACAATCTAGAATTCGAGAAAACAATAAAATAAGAAATAAGTTAGAAAATCGATTGTAGTGTATTCTTTATGGCAATAAATGGATTACCATAGAGAATACATTAGTGGAATTCTCGTTTCTGAACTTTATCTTCCAATAGAGGACTTCTAATTTTGACTTGACAGGTCAAACTTCAAACTATTTACTTAAAAGAAAAACACAGATTTTCGATTCGATTTGAAACGAGTACAATATAATCGATTCTCGATGAAATTGAGCATTTTAATATCTATTTTCGATTATTTTTCTGTGTTGACTAGGGAGTACAAAAATAATTGCGTACATATCTACAAATAATAATACAATAATACAAAATATCAACATTCCAACAAGTAACAGATACAACATCAATTCAAGTAATAGATCTCAGATGAATATCCCTAATATACATTTCACTTAGTTGTTGTTGTTTTAATTTTCGTTAATCGTTTCATTATTAACCACAGTTTTTTGGTGATTTTATACTGGTCCGTCTTTTATATCTTTAAGTAATTATATTGAAAAATAGCCTGTTATAGTGTAATAACAGTGCAAAATCACCTGTTACAGTGTAGATAATCTCACTTTTACTTATTCCACAATAACTCAGCTTCTAGATTAACAAATCTTGCCAGATTTTCAGGTATGAATTGTTTATATATACGCTTTCAAATGGTCCTACTTTCATCTTGTTAACACTTGGGCCCAAGAATGTATGGAGACGTCTTCTTCTCCTTTGAGTATTTTATTATAGCCGATAACAAATAATGTTACCGTCGTGAGTTCACTTAAACGTGAATTTTATTTGTTACGTGGTTACGTGGCTGTTGGCGGACATCACATGCCTCGCAGTATTACTCAAACATGACCTTGCTCTTTTTCACAAAACTGAAGTGACAATCGAATTTACAGACCAACTGATGGTAAGTGGCTACTGCCAGACCACGGTCACCTGCAACCTACTATATATAGTATAACAGTGGTAGAGCCACGCGGCAGCTTTTGATGTCGCACGGATGGGCCGGCTCGAACCGGGGTGGTACCACGACCTCACAGAAAACCAGCGTGAAGTAAAGGTTTACCTCTGCGATTCGCTTGGTGAGTGCAGGTGGCCGGAGGCCCTTTTTACTGGAAATGAGGCATTCCATCTTAGTCCTCACGGGTGACAACGCATCTACATTTTGATTCGCAAACGAGGATAGATGTAGATGTATATGGGCCGCAGCAACCACTTACCATCAGGTGGACTGTGTGCTCGTTTGTCACCCTTATCCTATAAAAAAAAACTTCAAACAAAGAAGGCTCCACATCCATTGTTGAGGACCAAGATGGAAAACCTCGCAGCGTGTAACTATACCACCTCTCCCTCTACACTGCATTGCTGCTTAGAGGAAGAAATAATAGGAGGTTTCCTCAAGAGGTTCTCCTTCATCGTCGAGCACATTATAAATTAGAATTTAAAATAAGACTTATTTTGCAATCATGTCCATTCAAAGGTTGTCTGAAAGTAATCGCTTTTAGTGATAGACCGCTCACTGAATTACCTTTTAACATTTTGTAATTTATTTTTTCTCTATTATTTTGTGTTTTGGTATTTGCAAAAATGAAAGAATAAAGATATCTAATGGTACATATATACTAACTGGCATACTATATTAGTTTTTGAAGGGAGAATAAGAAAATTACCTTTCGACAGCCTTAGAGCAAACTGTAGTCCACTTGGACTTGAGATCTGCGAGCATGGTCTTGAGCGTGGGTTCATCGGTCTTCGGTGCTTTATCTTTCAGGTTCTTGCCGGTCTTCGTTGTTAGGTCGTAAGCGGGCTGTTTAGCGGCCAAGGCCTTTTGGAACTCACGATGTTTGTTTAATCTGTGGACAAATTCATATTTGTGAAAAATATCATGAGATCGATATGACTATTGGTTCCTCCTGCACCTCCCCCCCCCCCTGGTTCCATACTACAAAGAAAAGAGAGGTATTATCATCTGCAAGTGGTATGGTAGGGGATTTATACTAAGATAAAATTTTGTGATATGGAACATATGCATTAAAACACTATACCTCTGTTTGATCTTCTCTGGGTCGTTGACGATGGCTTCAGAGTTGAGCTGGTCAAGTTGCTGGTCGGTCTCCGACAGCCAGTTCATTAAGTTGTTCCTATAGAAAAGATATAATTCCCACTTTCAATTATTTACGTCTTTGACAGTTCCCTTTTGCGACTACTGCGTGACTATTATCTCACCTCATTATAAGTGATTACGTAGCCGAGGATGATAAAACACAGTTTGTATTCTAGTTGTTTTTTGTGTATGTGTACAAAATAACGAACGAATAATGAACGAAAATTCATTATTCGCGAAATGAAGACAATTGAGAGACAATCGAAATGGGACAGGGAAGTTTTAAAGATTTTAATGCTAATTGCAGTCTCAAATGTTCAGTACGACAAGGTTATTATTTTTTTATTTTTGGAAAAATATAATGTTAGATTTCGGATCTGCAACTGATGCTGGCCGTAAGAGGATGCACATATATGCATAATAGAATCCACAATTAAAATATCCGACATAGAACCAGTGCAACCAACATAGCCAAAGGAATCAGTAAGCTGAAGTGGCAATGGGCTAGCCAGCATACATAACTAGAAGGAACGACAATGAGGGCATTCACGACTTTTTCTGCTACCAGGGCGGCGCCACTAGAAAATGAGGTATAACATTTGACAGATTTCATAGCGGGGAAGTTAATTTGCACGGAAAATGTAAAAGTTGTTGTGTCATTCTGTACTATTAGGTATACTTTATATTAATAACATTAAAAATAAATAAACCAAGCCATAGACATTCATAAAAGTAGGAAACTTAAAAAAAGTTAAAAATGTGCAAAAAATTAAGGAGCAAACCACTGACGCATTGTTTTGTGTATTAATATAATACTCTAGAAACTGATAAACTTATATTAAAAAAACAACTTCTCAATTATACTATATTATGTAACAAAAAACTTTACCTCAGTGTCAACTAGCGACATCTGGTGAGCAGAAAATTATTAGCCATATGAAAGTGATATATGTATATATACATATGTCGTGAATGATTCGTTCATTTGACCCGTGTCGCATTAAAGTATTATAAGATTGCAATTACATTTTTTGAACGTTCCGGATCAAAAATTGATAGGGCCAACAACCAAAGAGTATAGTAATGTACGACGACCAACGTTATCGAGCAGGTCTCACAGTTCCCAGAGTACTGAAGCTCGAATTGATCTATTTACATGATCGACCTGAATGACCTTGTTCGTAAGACAAATCAATACTTAAATGATCGGGCCACTAGAAATGAATGAATGACATTTCGAAGTATAGTTCTCGAGTTGTGACCTCACCTGCCGTTAGTTACTCACCACATCTCACTAAACTCCTTGGCCTCTTTGAAGCCGTGGTCCAAGGCCCTGGTCCTCTCAGCTGCCTTGGAGACGACTCTCTCCCAGCGATGTTGCACAGATACCAACAGATTCTTGATGAGGATCACGTCCTGCTTCTGGCTGAAGTACTTGAGGTGGGTTCCCTTCTTGTCCAGTTGAAGCATCGTCTCGCGGTGCGTGGCGACTTCCTTTTGGAAGGATTTGTGCTCTTCAATTTGGGCTGAAAGAGAAGGCGATAGTAAGTAAAAGATCATAAGTAGCACAGAGTTTCGCTATCTGAAAATAGCCACTTTGAAGAGTTTTCGAAAGATAACTTCTTTAGGTGTTAAACTACACATTTTATTGAAATATTTCTTTTTAAAATCTGAGAAGAATGGCGAATTGTAGCATGGCCTCCATCTTAGGCAGATTGGCTTTGAAGAGCGAGAGGGAGAGATAGAAGATACTCGATGCAATAAGTGCGCAAACAATCCACTTTTTAAATGGGATTAAATCACCTAATGAAGCAATAACGTTCATTACAATTATATTGTAAATATATAAAAAAGCGATTGCTTACTTAGCAGTGTCTCCATGACCCTGGATACAGGTTTGGCGGAGGTCAAGGTCTTCTCTGCGCTCGTCAACCAGTCTACGAACGATTGTAATGCGTCGTGGAATTCCGTTGCTTCTTTCAGAGCTATCTCCAATTTGATCTTCTTATCCGAGGCCCTAAATAATACATAATGGCATCATTAGCAATTCATCAATTTAGCAGAGTGGCTACTGTTTCTATTATTTTCATTTCAGATCAAGTCAAATTTGTTGGCTAGGTGAGTTTACCTAGAAGTGACATTATCCCATCTGGACTTCAAGTTCTTGAGGTTGTGATGTAGTTGCGACGTTGGGTTCGGCTTCTCTTGCCGCTTCAGGTACTCCTGGCCTTGTTGTAGTACGGCCTCCATCTTAGGCCGATTGGCTTCGATTTCGTTATACACTTCCTGTTTTGCAGATCAGAAATTTCGTACTAATTTTACTTCCAAAATCACATTGAAATATTTGTTATATTAAAGAAAATCAAAATAGATCAGAAACGATTTCAAATACGCACCAACTTTTTATTTTTATCGACTAAATTACTTTTAAAAATACATTACTACAAATAATAGTTTTCATTTTGTATCTCTCTTACAAAGCAATAAGGACCGTGGCCGAGCTCACTTGACTACTCTAGCGCCATCTATTATCTATCTACGGAAGCGGTTGCGATGTATATCGATATGAAAATTTGACGCGCTAAATACATCGTTCTTTATTTAATACATTTCCATAGATGTCGCTACATGGTACCGCTAAGTAAGATTGACGAAGTCATTGGGCTCTAGTATTATACAAATTATATTTTTAGATTACATAACCTGAAGTTGTTTTTCGTAAAAAACTGATAAGTAACTAAATCTGACTATAGTGACTGATAAAACTCTATTGTAACACTATAATGATGAAATATGCTGAGAAACGAAAGTCAAGAAATAGTTGAATTTTAATGCTCAAGTCGCTTGCTTCTACCATGGACAGTTCTCTTACTAACCATAAACCTCTCTAGTTGTTCTGTCGCGGTCTCTGGAAGTCCTCCCACTGGCTTCGAAGCCGCAATCACAGCATCAACCTCCGACAGCCATGAAAGTAAGTCTCCGATCTCCGCGTTAAAGCTGTAATATAATATTTTTATGTAGAAATATCTGAGAATTTATTTTTTAATTTAAAATATAGCAGAAATTTCAAACTGTGACGGTGAAAAGTGTTCTTAAAATTAACAAGAACCAAAACTCCAGCAGTGTTCTTTTAATATTTAACATAATCGCACATTATGTTAACGTAAATTAGAGTTGTCTATCAAAATCTAGTTTATCGTGTTATATGTGAAGGCGAGTTAACTCATTGACAATAGAAAAAAAAAAACAATTGTACAAAATAGCATTGTAGATGTCTTGTGTTGACTTTAGCATCACTTTGTATTATTACAGACTAACTAGACTACATACATAAACTTATGTATTATCCTAAGTATGTTTTGATCTAACATATCTCTAAGTAAGCAAAATAATGTATTTAAAATATTTAAATTAATTACCTTTGTGCCTCTCGAAGTGCGTCTTCGAGCTCCGTTTGTCGGTCTCTAGCTTTTTGTTGCAGCGTGCGCCACTGCTTGTTCAGTGTTGCTAGCTTTTCGGCTGTCTCTCCCGCCTCTTCACTGCCTAAAGACGTTTATTAGAATTTTTAGAAATATTTTAGGTATTATAGTTTTAATTTTCGTCTTTACAAAGATATAATTGTTGTTGGTATATTACTAACACTTTATTTAATAAATAAAACATATAAAATTAAAACAAGTTTATTGCATATGGCACACTCAAACACTTCATCAAAACTGTAACTCGAACTGTATGTGGATAGATGAGGGCAGAGGATTTTTATGAAAAATAAAGGTGGAGGAAAAGAAGTAGTGCAGACAGGAATATAAATCGTACAGGTAAGAGTAAGGAAAGTAGGAATATATACGAAATAAAAAGGAAATGGAGATTAGAAATGTTGTGTGCGTGTGAGCATGCGTGCGTGTATACACATTGGGGCGTGTGTGAGCGTGCGTGTGTGCGTGTGTGCGTACCGTGCTGCACGATGTGCGCGCCCGCGTCGTTGATGGTGTCGACGCTGGCCTGGTGGGCCGCGATGTCGTTCACCAGCACCTTCAGTTTCGCCAGCTCCACCTCTAGGATCTGAGGCTCGCCCGCCACCTGCAAGCAATCAGTACGTTCGTTAATGTGAAAATGTTACCATTTTTAATTTTGTAGTAGTTTACACAGTGAATTGTATATTATTTCTGCTCAATGTAAAGTTACAATTTATATACGTCCGACTTATGAGTGCAGGTCTCTTCTTATTTCTGAGCAATTACTTCCTGCAAAAGTAATATGTATTTAAAATAAATGTTTGTGTTTAATATATTTTTAGAACTCGTTTAAAAATTAAAAGAATAGGAACAAAAATAATTTATAATATATTTTAGATAATATAAGCAAATATTTAAAAAAATATCAGATTAAAATAGTAATATAATGCTTTTGTGTTTAGTATGATAAGTGTAGAGATTCAGAGAGCTCTTTACAGGTAACGGGGCATTCTATCTTTGTACTTAGGAGTGGTATAGAATGTCATAGGAGGCTACATCCACTTGTAATCGGTTTTTATAGCATTTAGTGTGGTAAGCAAGCATACTGCTCACCTGATAGTAAGTAGAAAGACACCTTTATTTATCCTCGATTAAGAATATATATACAGATGTGTTGTCTTCCCAGAGGACAAAGAGAATGCCATCAAAAACATAACTTATAAAAAGCCAAGTCTCGCAACTCAGTTCTTCTATGTCTCAGTTCTTGATATGGTCACCTGCCTTACGTACGTACGTACGGACTGAATAAATTAACCGACTTGGTATTACATGGATCTCACAACTTTTTATGGTAGAAGAACTGAGTTGCGAGACTTGGCTTTTTTTACAAGTTATGTTTTTGATGGCATCTCATTTCTTTTTGTAGATATGTAGTTATACCTAGGTAGCTATTTACACCTATTATTCCATTATACATATTATATAGGTACACTGATTCATTAACTGCAAATATAACTTTGTAATACTATATGTTTATATAGGATTACAAAGTTATTTATGCAGTTGGTGTATCTCTAAAACTGGATCGAAATTATAAAATATTTTAATTTTTTCTTGATTTATATATTAAACAATAATTGTATTCCAAATTTGAAGTTTCTATGTCTGCTAGAAGTGCCTTAGAGTTTTGATGATAGGTCAGTCAGTGAGTGACAAAATTAAGAAACTTTGACTAGTTATAATTCTTAAAGTACTGGTTCAAATTTAATAAAATTTTAAATATACTGAGTTTATACAATGCCTACTTGGTTAGTAAAAATTCAGGCGTCTAGTTTTATTCATAACGAAGTTATAGGGTTTCGGAAATGGCCTGAACTGCTTCGATAAAAGGATGGTACGGCCGTGCCGCTTTATTGCTCGACTTGGCGGGGGCACTACCGTGCCCCCAGATAAAAGAGATTTCTGGGTCTCATCACGTGCCACACAAAACACAATAACATTATGCTGCTCGTTTTTCATTTATTGCAATCAATCAAAAGTTCACATATATGTCATACTTACCACGCTTGGTAGGTAAGTTGGCAACCGCGGTTTATAATTATTTTTAGTTGTTGTCAAGAAGATCGCCAAAAAATAGTAGTGAAAAATGGCATATGCGCTGTAGCGCATTTCTCACGTTAATATTGTATGCGAGTGAAGACCGAGAAAGGGCCACCGTTTCTCGGTAGAGCGTGGATTCAAGGTGCAGTGTGTTACAGCAATAGATATCGTGCGGTGTGAGTGTGGTGTGTGGGTGTGTGGGTGTGTGGGTGTGTGGGTGTATGGGTGTGTGGGTGTGCGGGTGTGTGTGTGCGCACTGACCGGGTGCAGCGCGTCGAGCGTGTCGGCGGTGCGCTGCAGCCAGGCCAGCAGGTCGCGTAGCGCGTGCTGCAGCTGGCCCAGGCGCAGCAGCGCGCGCTCCAGCTGCTGCTGGCGCTCCACCATGCCGCGCAGCAGCGCCGACCAGCGCGCGTTCACCTCCGTCAGCGGCTGCTTGATGGACGCCGCCTGCTCCGCGGACGTGCGCTCCGTCAGCTCCTGCGCTTGCCTGCGCGACCACACCATGGATTAAAAAAACCGACGCTGTCACCGACGTATATTGCGTGCAGTGCGAAATTGAACCAAGTCCACATTCTTAAGCCAGTATTCAGAGTCAATCTCGAACTCCAAAATGTCAGAATTTCAGTCAAGACCATATTACACCCACTTTGACACAGTGATGTTTACATTTGTCAATGAATATTATGAAACACACTTTAGTTAACCTTTATTTATAGCTTTGTGCATAACACACAAGTTCACAATGTTACACTTCTAAACAATTTTTGCATTGAATATTTCGAAATTGACTCATAGAATTCAGCTATTAAAAATTACTGAAATATATTTTTCACTGCACTATTATGGCAATATGAAATACAAATTATCAAATAAAAATACGGTATACAATTAAATTTCCTTTAGTATAAAGAATTCCATCATTTAAATATATTTGCTACAAGAGGAAAAACAATTTAAAGAATAAATAATTCGAAAGCAAAACTATATTAAATTTCAACTGACCATAAGATACTGTTAATAAGTAAACATGATAGCAGAAGCGTGTTTATATCATTGCGTTTCTCGTGCATTTAAAAGGGTTTTTTGTTGCTGATGATTATGAACACGCTTCAGTTTGTTAGAAGTAATATGCGAAAAGTGCTAAAAGATGATATCGGACAAAATACAAGCGGAATGCATTGACAAAACTACATTGTAACTACAAAGAAGGACTATCGAAATCATTTAAACCTTTGCACACAAATATGACTTATATTTTCTATGGGCCAATTTGAAAATATGGGTTTCGCGATCAAGTTGAGATTGTAAATTAAGGCAACTTAAATGCTGAATTTTAGGATAATTACTACATTTGCCACATTCTTTTTATATTATTCTAAACCAGCGCTTAACTAAAATCCCATCTGATGGTAAGTGGTGATGTAGCCTAAGATGGTGAAGCGCACGGACTTAACAAAAGCTTATTCACTCTTGCCTTGAACACACCCACATTGTAATCGGATAGAAACACAGACACTGGCAACTTATTGCACTTCTTTGCTGTACGCATGATGTAGCAAACCGTTTGGTTCGAATGCGTGGCAAGTCAACAACGAAGGGGTGGAAGGGAGAGAGAGGAATTAAATTATGCAATTCCTGCGCACACTCTTCGAAATGCATCCTATATGTAGAAAACCAAAAGGCTGGCTACTTTGTGCCTGTGTTCGAGACTGGTAAGATTGGTTTTAACCAAATTCAGGTAACCAATAAGCTTCTTAACACGTCTTTCCATTGAGTCCAAAACTGCTAGGTGGCATTTTACAGTACCAGCCCATATATGGCAGCAATACTCCATGCACGACCGGACCGCTTTATATAAAGTAAGCCGCTGTCCCAGCATGAAGTATCGCCGCACATTTGCAAGGACTCCTAGCTTCCTTGCAGCTGCTTTAGCCTTGGACTCAATAAACCGCCCGAAGTTCCGATTAGAAGATATCTCAACCCCCAATAATTAATGGCGGTCGTTGTTCTAGTATTACATTTCGGAAAGAAGGAGCCAAGATGAGCTGGCTCCTTTTTGCAGTCAAGAGGCACGCTTTTGTTTTGGAGGCATTGAATTTCACAAGATTTTCATCGCCCCATTCGGAGACTGCCTATAGTGTGAGATTCACATGCTCTACCATAGTTTCTCTTTTCAGACTCGATTTGATCCCAACTGGCCCGAGGACTTGGTTGGTATCTCTCCACAACTGGGCTATCGTCTGCATACCCATAGATACCGGGCATAAGCAGATCATTAAAATTCAACAACAAAAATTCCCGACATAGAATAATATTTTTTCTTTAAGTAGATACCGCTGCAGTATTGATGCATAATTACTTCAGTATTTGATTGAAGCATTTATGTTCTATGATAAACATAGTTTCGAATTATTAGTGACAATCATGACGTGCACCTAACAGAGCCTTAACTTGATCAAATCAGAAAACGATGTGGCAGTGCTGTCAAAATGCTACAATAGCGTAAACGTACTTTTATCACAGTAATTTAATAGAATTAAGTCTATATATTACGTTTATGAATTATCCAGAATTACAAAAATATAACACAATTGGTGCAAAGGTTCATAAGAAAGAAGACAGAGTTCACAATTAACACAAAACTAAGTAACACAAGCTGCACACTGAAAAACTAAAAAATCGTGTCCTTGCCTCATTAGACTCCTGCAATGGTGTTTCGGTGGCGGGTGGGGTGCAAAGAAAAATACAATATTAGTGCACAATTCATAAGAGACTCACTTCACCTTGTTACAGAGTTAAAATTCACAGGGGAAACCCTTACATATTAAATGTTACCAAATATAACCAAAACACGAGATATCCCTTTGTTAAAATCTACTTATAAATGGGAAATTAGAGCTAAAGCTACACTTAGTCATATAGCTTATGCGTAAGTAAAAAACGTACGTAACGTACGCAAAAACTTATACGTAAGAAAAAAAAATTAAAATAAAAACTTTATCAACTCTTGAACTTCACACGCATTACACTTTACTAGACTAGGTGTAGCCTCGGCTTCAATTAAAGTAAAAGGTACTTCAACCACTATGGACTAAAGGAATTATAAAGAAACAAGCAATGAAAATTTGGAGATTTTTATTAGGCAGTAACATTAAAAAGAAAAATAATTATTCTCAATTCTTTTTTTTGTTACGTTACCAGTAGGATAATAATAATGGTTAGGATAATGTTTCTCAATTTTATGGCTAAAGGCCATGTAGCCAATGCCACAAGAAATGAAAAAAAGCAATGTCTCTCGTATAATTGATTGTCTTTTTTATCTTATCTTATTTTTTATCCTATTGTTCCGGAGTTTTAGAAACACAAATAAGCAACTGAAATATTTTAGTTATTAAATAAAACCGTTTTTGTTTTGTATTTACTACATTGATGAAACAACTATAGCCAAGAATAGGTATTACCCTTTATCATAATATACGGTTTTACTTATTGCCAATTTCTAGAAAAACGAATTTAAAAATATTAAAAATTGAATCTTATTACAATAAAAACTAAATCTAAATTTCATCCATTACTATGGGGAAATTTCATTGATAACTAAATCCTAGTAAGACATAGGATAAAATTGTAGTAAGCAAATTGGAACCATCACATACCTGTTCAAGGCCTCTACTTTGACCATGTGCGGATCGACCTCTTGTTTGAAGGTAGCTAGTTGTGCGATCTGACGTTTGACCGCGTCAATGTCGGAGCCCAGGGGACCCATATTGGAGAATTTGTCCTCCGCTGAGTCTAGGAACTCTTGGAGATTCTGAAAAAAAAATCATGTTTAGGAAACAGATAGATGGTACATAGCTTCATGGAGTTATTACAATGTATAAGTGATTAAAAGATATTGGTGTGTCAGATGCAAGTTTTCAATTAGTTTTGAAATCTTGAAAAACACATGTTAATAACACTTTCAGCTCGGAAATATAAGATCTGATCTTTTATATACTGTTCTATGAAGTTAAATTTGCAAAGTAATTGTTTAAGATTGGGTTAGCTTTTTACTAACTCTAATAGTCAAAGCAATTAAATTTACCTGTAATGTGTCGTGGAACTCCATGGCCTTCTCCATGGCGTCGATGAGATTCTCTTCTCTTCTAGCGTACAGCGCTGTGATATTATCCCATGCGTTGTCCAGATCTTCCATGTGCTTCTTGACCTCAGGTTTGTCCGGCTCACCACATATCGACATGAGAGTCGAACCGGTCTTGCGGACTTTCTCAACCTATTAAGATATGAAATGTAACATTAGTCTTGTGCTGTTAAAAATGGTGGTGATGAGACTTACTTTATGTCTACAAGATTGTTACGCCAATCTTCTAGACATAAAGTAAGTCTCATGCCTCTGCCTTTTAACGATTTGTGCAGCCAAGCAACAGGGCAGGTGTTGCAGGTGTTGCAGGTAGTGGCGCGGCGCGTACCTCGGGCTTGGTGTGGTCGATCTCGTGGCGGATCTCCTGCAGCGCCACCTGCTGCAGCTGGATGGCGCGCGGCTGCGCGGCGGGCGGCGGCTGCGCGCCCAGCGCGTCCTCCAGCTCGTGCAGCGTGCGCATGACGGCGTGCAGCTGCTGCCAGAAGCGCCGCGCGCACTCCAGCGCGCTCTCCAGCGACGACCCGCGGGCGCTCGTCGCCTTCTGCACGTCGTCCCATAACCTGCCGCGCAACACACAATTATTGCGTGTTTCAACGTACAAATTCCTTTACCGTTAGAGCCTATTGAAGGCTACGGCTGGACATAGGACTCCCCCATAGATTGCCTCATAGGAGGGATATATGCCATAGTTGCCATGCTTGGCAAGCAGGTTGGGAACCGCAGTTTTTTATTTTCAATCGTTATTAGGAAGACGCTGCTGCCCATCTCCTGAATTGTTTGCCTCTGTCGCCTCTTACGGCACCCACGGGATGACATGGATGATAATGATGTAGTGAATATTCTTTACACCGCGACTTCACAATAATAATGATTTTGGTAATGGTGCTTAAATAATGGTTTTTAAAAATCAAAATAATTATCTTCATTACAACAACAAAAAAATCTCAAACAGTCCTTTTTATCTATTAAATTCAGAATGTGTGGTAATTCATTACTTTAATTGATTGTCATTCATAAATATCTAACGCCTACTATTTTACTACGCACGCACACATTCGTAAAGGTCGATCGGTTACAAAATATAGGTACCTTGTCGCGCATCTTCCCACGCCCTTCTCTCTGTTAATCGTTACACCGCTAGGTACTTACGTCTGCCGGACTAGCCGACAGTTGACAGCGTTGACTTCATTACGTGCAAACGTGCTTCTACTATTTTTAAATTTTCGTAAGTAGTGTCGCTTCGTTACCAATTGTGCGGTATATGTAAATTGTAATACTATAAAAATGAAATGGTGCAGTATTACATTTTAAGCAATGAAAGTTTATGTGCTGCGCAAGGTTATAGGAAAATGAGTCTTTACCGCGGCAAGAAATTAACGTAGGTGTACCTACCAGTTGAAGAACAATTGACAGCTAATCAAACTATTCGAGTGCAGTGAGCTAAATAGTGAATATGAAGATAGGTTGAATTGATCACGGAGACCCTTTATTATGGCTTGCAAACCCGCCGGAATTTTAACCGTTAGACTTTTATGTGTAGAGTGAAATAATGAGTCCTGTTTACGTTAAAAAGGCGCAAAGTTATGAAGACCGACCAGTAAAATTATTGGTGCGTTCACGGAAGTTAAAAGTGCTCAAAATAATTTAAGAAAACGAACTCGTCTATGCATTGAGAGTGTAATTGAGAATAATCTTTTAGTGTATCTATAATCTTCTTTGTGAGAAGTAGCTTGCTTGTGGCTATAGGCTGTAGTAGAAAATATATTATTTAAAAAAAAAACTAACTTGTTAAGCTTGTCGAGCTTGTTGCGTATGTCTCTAACAGCCGGATCGCTCTTGTTGGCCTTGCTGATGACGTCAGTGGCGGCGCGCTGAACTGCGTTGTACGCCTCTTGTCGCTTGTCCAGGTCTTCAGATAAGGCATTGTTCTCCTCGATTTGGTCCCTAAAATAAAAATAAAATATTTTAAATAATTCATAAAGGTATTTTTACTAGTGGTAGGAATTCTTTGGATAGTTAAAGTAACAGCTTGTACATGCAAAGGCCTCCTCTAATTTATGAGAGGGTTTTAGGACAAGGAGGTGTAATGTAAACGAAGGCCCAATGCGTGTTGGAGAACTTTACATGTCTTCGGAATATTTTTTTTCTTATTTCTCAGACATACAGGTTTCCTCACGATGTTTTCTTTCACTGTCGAGCACGTCAAATCAGCACTTAAAATGGCAATTGACAGTTTCATTGGTGCCGACGGGGGACGAACCTAGGTTTTTCGTGTATTGTGAAATTTACATCGAGCGCTAAGCCTCTGGGCTATCACAGCTCATTCTTTGGATTGTGCCTTATTGTATCATATATCGTCATCAGTCATCAGAATTCTATATATTTAATTTACAAAGTTTCGATGCGACGATTGAATGATTGACAATTGTGATTTCACACGTTTTTGCAATATTTAGAAACAACGTCGTTTTAGGTGCAAAAACGCCAGAATTTATTTGGTAGTCAATGTTAACACTTCTGAACTGTTCGGTGAAACCGAACACCTTTGTCAGCAATTGGCGCTATGCCGCCAATTTGTTTAGTGCATTTTCGTTACGCAACAGTGTCGGGTGCATTCATAACAATTTATTAACATTTTTGTAATTGTTTTAAATAAAGTGATTTTTTATTATTTCGAACGTTATCAATTCAACATTCTTAACAAACAACCAGACAGACCCCCGACATCTGGTCCTTCGAGCCGGATATGAAACAGCGACCTATGGATGTAATTTCAACAAATGCATTCATTTTATTCATGCATTCTTTAATTTTTATAATAACAAATTATTGTCCTTCTTCAAATTAAAGTAATACAAAGAAGAAACAGAGTTATAAGTGCAACACTGACTGTATCTTAGGCGGGTGGGCGGACACTGGCTCGGCGTGTTGAAGTTGATCTGCAGTGCCGGCCAGAGCACGCAGCATCCCTTCCAACTTGTCCGAGAACTGCGATGACTCTTGTAACGCCTGTATCAAAAATCAACCTTAAGTCCTAAGGTTTTACAAGATATTTTTTGCTGTATATATTATTATTATTATATATATTTTTATTTCAGACGTAAATACCATTGATTATTTTTAATCGCATTTTTTTTATTTTTGTTCATTGTCGAAATCTAAATGAGGAGAATACTAATAGGTAAGTAAAATAAATAAGATAATTTTGATGATAATATTTAACTAAAAGTTGTTGCGATTGCAAGTATTTAATAAAAAAAAATACCAAAATTTGTGGCAAATAAATATTACAATATTCCAAATAAAGCTTACTATCTTATATTCCACTAACCTGTTCTAATTCTTGTTGACGCTGCCTCAGCTCTGCTCGTAGCGCGTTGTATCGTTCGCAGTCCGTCTCCACTATGTCCTGTAATTTCGATGCGTCCTCCTCTCCGCAGAGTTTAGACAACGCTTCACCAGTCTTCATTAGTTTGTCTACCAGCGGCTTGTGCCCGGCAATCGATTGTTGCAGCAACTTAGAAAGAGAAGTTATTTAATTAATATAAATACGTAACTAAACAGAGTTATTATCGATATTCCGTATGCCGTATGTGCATTAAGGGTTTCGGATCCAACTAAGTCCATTTTTATTACTCAGTCCGAATATGATAATTATTTTTTAGATCAAATTTTATATATCTATGTTTATCATTTTATGAATCTGTTATTATAGTTACCTCATTTTTGTCTTGCTGCTGAACGATTTGCTCGGGGCGAAGCGCCGGCATGGCCAGCATTTGGATTTGATCCTCCATCTCGTCTAGCCATGATGACAATCTTTTGGCAAAGAGCAATGAAATAAGTGTCTTATAAAATTATAATTAATGACTCATTACAGTATATTAAGTGACACGTATGTTTAGTATTGTACTTGTGTTTAAGATAGGTATTGCCAAAATTCATTTTTATAATTTACAAGACATTTTAATATTTCTTATATGTTTATCGATGATAAGAACAAGCTACAGATAATATAATTATGCCAGTTTGCTTAATAAATGTTCGCGAACTATCTTCACGAATGGAATGATTGTTACACATTGATACGATTATTATAAAGTGTACATGTAGTGTGTGGTGTATAGGATATGGTATGTGGTATGCGGTGAGTAGTGTTGTGCATAGTGTGTTTTTAGTATGGTGTGCAGTGTGTAGTGTGAGGTATGTGGTGTGTAGTGTGAGGTATGTGGTGTGTGGTGGGAGGTATGTGGTGTGTGGTGTGTAGTATGTAGTTTGTAGTGTGTAGTATGTAGTGTAGTGTGTAGTGAGAAGCGTACACTAACCCGTGATGCGTGTCGGCGAAGTGTTCGGCGAGCGGTAACGCCTGCTCTAGCGCGGCGAGGCGAGCGGCGCTGAGGCGGCCCACCTCGTCCATCATCTCGCGTAGCTCTTCACTGCGCTCGCGGATCACCGCAGCCTCCTCGCTCGATTGGCACTCGCGGAGCACCTGCCAAGTACGCTAGATTCAATATTTTCCTAAATCATCTTGCTAGAAACTCATACAGCCATTTTCGTAAGTAATGAGTAGTTCCATGCAATTTCAATTATTTGGTGTACATGTCAAATATGTATGCAGGTAGGCAGTATGTGTGCGGCGGCGTACCTTCTTGGCCTGCGCGAGCAGGTCCCGGGCGCGCACGCGCTGAGCGGCCACCTCGTCGGCCAGCGGGCGCTGCGCCGCCAGCTGCGCGCGCAGCCGCGCCGGCGCCACGCCCGGGGGGTCGGCCCCGCGCAACGCCGCGTCGGCCGCGCGCAGCCATTCCACCAGCTCCTCCATGTCGCCCGCCACCTCCAGCGACCGCTGCACCAACACACCACACTTATTACTCCATTCAAAACTCACATTTCTATGTATACTTCTACATCAGCATTACAATACTAACGCGTTCATTCATACATTCATGATTTATCATGATCCAAAATCCACTGCTGAACATAGGCCTCCCCCAATGAATGCCACAAAGCACGGTCCTGAGCCACCTGCATCCATCGACATCCTGCATGTCTTACAAAAATAATGTCATGACTTTAGTACAAATGCATAACACTAGATAAACTTAAGACTGATGTCAAAAATCACTTCCAGCCACGACACCTCACCAGCTTCCCAATGTTGCCCACCACCTTCAACGACCGATACACAACCATACCACACCACCACACGCCTCATTTATCACTCTATTTAAACTTTCAAAGCAAAGATTTCTATGTATACTACTAAACCGGCAATTCTGAACAAAAACTGTGTCACAACTGTACATCAAACAGGAATAAATGCGAGCACGGACGAGTAACGAGTTACATAAATTAAGATGTTTTAATTTACGACAGTTACTCTTTCAGGCAAATACGTAATAACATTAACATCAAACGACCTTGACAAAGTGCACACATATATAATGAATGACAACGTTTTCTTAGTTACATTTAACAAAATCAGTTTTATATTGTCGAAAAAAAAACGTTTCCGATTTAAAAAACAAAAACAGTCTTCTTACCCGCTTCTAAAAAATATACGGAGAATTGACCGCAACTTAGTGCCGTAATAGGCAATGTATTAATGCCGCAGAGCCCGTTTAGTGGTATTCATAGAAGTCTTGATTGAAACTTTTTTTTTACTAGTCTAAGCCAGTGCTTGACTTTGATTGCATCAAATTAAAGGGCATTAAATTTTCTAAAAAATATTTTTATGAAATAATGCGAAATTTTTTTGAAGGCCGTAGACAGTTTTTAAGACGAGCAAACATTTGAAATTTTTTTTGCTCAAAAAGTGGCGTATTGCAGGGACGTATAGCGTTCGGGATGCGGGCTATTAAATACTCGTGCTTTTCCTTTACCTTTTCCAAACTCGTGCGTTCTCTTTCCCAACTGTCACAATAATGTCTATTAAAAACAAAAACCAATCACGAAGCTTTTACTAAAAAAATTCATAAAAGTTTTTATGATTCATGCAAATATTTTTAAAAAGAAACTACTAATTTGTTTCAATATCAGATTTAATGAGTTAGGTTAGGTTTCATTTCATTTCATCTCATTAAATTTAATTTTCATTTCATATCAATAAATAAATTCTACTGAAGACTTGGCTGTATGGGCATGGTTCCCTTTGCCTACCCCGAATAGGCGAAGAAAACAAAAAAAACATCTCTGCTTATATTCTTTTACGGTTGGCTCCATTTTCCAAAAATGTTCTTTATTAAATTGCTTCATTTTTTTCGCAACTAATCATTAACATTACTTATTATAATATATGATTATTGAGGTATGAGGTAATATCTGGGCTCATGTCTATAATATTTTTAATAATTCAAATTCATACGGGCAAAAAACCATTAGCAACCTACTCAAATGTAAAAATATTACACTTTAATAAAAAAAATATACCTTCTTGCTGAGCAACACTCTTTCAGCCTTCCTCTGTACTTGCTCAGCGATGGCGTCGAAGCGTCGGTTGTCTCGGGTCACTATGCCCTCTATGTGAGTGGCGCCCTCACCAGGCGAAATCTAAAAAAATATATAAATTTGTTAAAGTGAGAAAATAAAACATTTATTCTTCGCAATATATTTGACAGGCAAATCTTTGTAGGAGATACTTTTATTTTCATAACACATTTAAAATTAAAGTAAAAACTATTTGCAGTAAATTAATTGAAAATAAAACTGATATAAAAAAGAGAATAATAGTCTTTAGACTAGATTTAGATCCGTTCCTTGTTTATCGTTTTAAAGTGAGATAAGTCTGCTCAAGATTATTTTTTAAATGTTTTTTTTTGCCAGTGTATATATATAGTTTTTTTTGACAGTGTAATAAATGAATGAATTAAAAGTTGTACTTATTGACAACTTTTAATTCATTCATTTATTACAGCCTATCTAAAGTTCAGCGCTAAGCAAAGGCCTCCCCCATAGATTGCCTCATAGGATATTTGCCTTAATTACCACCCTTGGCAGGCAGGTTGGCAACCGCGGTTTTTTTTTGATTATAAGGAAGATTCTGCTACCCATCTCTTTATTTGTCCTTGTTGTATCTTACGACACCCATGAGATGATATGAAGTAGTAGATTCTCAATGCAACTTAATTATTTAAAATAAATAACCTTTTCTTATTATTTAAGCCTATCTAATTTTCCGTGTGCAGGTCGCAGTAAGTAAAGTAACAACACGAAGTACAATCATTGTATTTTTTTATTCCTTCGATGTACCGCAAGGCTCATATCTAGTCCCAATTCATTCATAATTTATATTAGTGTCATCTGAATGTTAATTAAAATTCAAAACGAAAAAGCCAAGTGACATAAAGGTTTATAACGACATCCGTATAAAAGTACCTTAAGAACACACATAAAATTAAATTCTGAAGCTTTTTCTTACCTGGCACAACTGTGGTCCTATCAGATTGATGTTTTCAAGTACTGGCCTGTACTCTTGAATTTCAGCCTCCAATCTCAGTATATCTTCTTCACGCGGCTCTACAGATTGTAAGCATGATTCCGCTCCGGACATCCATTCTGTTAACCTGTAGGAAATGAAAAATTTGTGAGCACATTTTCACATGTCACATTTTTAGTACGGAAGGTATGATCTCTTTGTGGCCTTTTCTTATAGATTAAGGGTAACGACAAACGAGCACACAGGCCTAATCATAGCAAATGGATGCTATGGTCCATAGACACCTATATCTATCTTCGATTAAGTATCAAAATGCAGATGCGTTGTCACCCCCGAGGACTAAGATGTAATGCTTCGTTTCCAGTAAAAAGGGTATCCAG
The DNA here is from genome assembly GCA_033319125.1 of Parnassius glacialis. Lineage (NCBI taxonomy): Eukaryota > Metazoa > Arthropoda > Insecta > Lepidoptera > Papilionidae > Parnassius > Parnassius glacialis. The sequence continues at coordinate 8,842,954 of JAVANC010000014.1, forward strand.
TTCTCTACACTCCACACACGAAGCATAACCCCATGTCGAACCAACCCATTCGTGCAGCTGTAGCATGGTTCTAACACGTTTATGCTTTCTTTCCCGTTCTTGCTATGATTTTAAGGTTATCATAAATTAGGTATTTTAAATTCGATTGCTATGACGCTGTTGTCTGTTTCTAACAACATCGATTACCACATAATTAATATTATTAGATTTAAATAGCTGAAAGAAAACTTTGAGAACAAAAATGTTAATTAGAGTGAGATAGGGATATTGAGATTTAAATTTAATATTTTCTTTCTTACTTGGTATGGCTGTTGGTTAATTGTTGCACCAACGGCAAGGTCTCGGAAGCAACACGCAGCAACTCCGCTCCGCGGCTCGTGAGATCGTTGTATCGCCGCTGCAATGCGTCTAGTTTGTCCTTAAGCTGCAGAGCCTCGTCTCCAGAGATGTGCTTCATTAGTTCTAAACCAGACTCCACTGTGCTGTCTACAGCTTCCTGTTTCGCTGCAATTTCTTCAGTTTTCTCCTGTTAGTAATAAATTACAACGAACATTAATATAATATAATAAAATATATCAAGGTACAATTATCTTTTTTATCACGTTTTTATTAACTCGCTTTCGTGTACGTCTATTCAAGTCGAATTTAGTAATTGATTTTAAAGTAACTTAAAGAAGAGTTACAGACTTGAAATTTAACATAGCTCACAATTGGATGACAATGTAAGAGTATGAAAAAACAAAACGTGGTATATTAAAAAAGTTTAGTTACAAAAACAATTATTAATAGGGAGCACACAGTTAAATCTGATAGAAAGTGAGTGTGTAGACCCACAGACTCTTGTATTCATGTTCGTTTAAGATACAAAATCCAGATGCGTTATCATTCCTGAGGACAAAGATGGAGTGCACTGAACTCAGCAGCACTGCGCTGTTATTTTATGTTATTTTATGCTTGTTATAGCTGATACACGCGACTTCGTTCGCGTTGCTTGATCATGTATTAACAAAGTTTTCGCTAAGGCTTTTTTTAGATAAGGTCTAAGTGTCTAAGAAATAAAACTTAGAAAACCTAATTGAAATATATCCAGTAGTTTTTTCCGTGATGCGCGCACAGCTGCAAACCTCTATCATTTTATTTATATATATTTTGTAAGAGCTTGATCTTTGCCCGATTGAATTATATCATAATCTGTTTTGTTACATATAATGTGTATTAATTTTAGTTTCTATTTTTTTTTCTTTTCTTTTAATTGCTACACCTACGACAAACTCTCACCACTCCATGGGTTGACTGGTAAAGAATGCCTTTAGGCATTATGTCCGCCCTTTGTATCCTTTTTCTTCCAAAGGGACGCAATAAAGTTTTTAAATTAAATAAAACTGACTCATTAGTCCTGCGGCCTTATTATGACTGCTCTATCATATCCAGAAACAGAAAACCTCGTGCATGTGAGCTACCAAGGCTCTATATACATATTTATAACAATATGTTTGTAGATAATCCGTGTAAATAGTATCCACACTTACTGCTAACTCGTCCATCTGTCTAAGCAATTTCTCCATATGCACCGGCAGTATCTTCCTCTTAGCTAGGTACTGTTCCATCACATCCATCCAAGCAGATAGGTCTTGGTACGTCAGCACGAGATGGCGGAGACCTTTGCGAGAGTTGTCTAGAAGTTCGCCGATGTTCAAGCTGTGTTCTACTAACGCTTGGTATCTAAAACAAATAATGATTATATATAAAGAAATCCAATATACTGTGACACTTGCAATACTAAGACGAATCTAACGTCACTCCATATGTAAAAATACATTAAGCCGTTTAGACTACAGTGTATCAAAGAAATAAACATATGGATGTACATACATACACTTAAAGAATGTTATCCTTCTATAACTCAAGGCAAACGATCGGTTGTATTAGATGTTAGAAAGGATTGGAAATAAATAGTATTAACTATGGATTTTATAGAGTTTAATTTTATTGAGGAGTTTAGAGAAGCACTCAAAAACGTAATTAACGTAAACGAAATTTTATTCAATGTATAGTGTTTGCGTAAATATAAAAAATCATTAAATAGTAATAATATTTTTGGTTATCAGTTGAATCAAAACAATATATTCTGCTAATAATAGACTTTTCTTAGTTAGATAAATATAATAAATTTTGATTGAGTTTGATAATAACAGAATTCTCTAAGTAAGGCACTGGCACTACGTGGGGATGTTGCATCCCTTTGCATTTTCTATCGAATTTACCACGAGGAGTGCTCTGAGGAATTGTTCGGATTAATTCCAGCCGCCAAATTTCACGAACGCACATCGCGTCACAATTCACGATACCATCCTCACCATCTGGATGCTTGCCGGTCCACGACTGTGCGTTTTACTAGGAGTTTTCTTCCTCGCACAACTTACTTAGGGACCTTCAAGAAAAGAGCTTACACCTTTCTAAAAGGCCGGCAACGCATCTGCAATTCCCCTAGTGTTGCAGTTGTTCATGGGCGGCGGTAGTCACTTACCATCAGGTGAGCCGCATGCTCGTTTGTCCCCTCTTCTATATAAAAAAAGTAAAATAAAAATAAATCTTTTTATTTAAATTTCACCTTTATCGTGTATAATACGCGTTAATCCTAGGTCACTTTTTATATGCATCGCTAATAAACGCACCTGTCGGTACCGGCTTGTAGTCGATCCGCTAAGGCCGTGGCCTCATCGTCTCCGACCAGAGCCATTAGTGTTGAGGCAGTTTCAGTGAGCTGCTTGAACGCTGGTTGTTTCGAAAGGATGTCGTCGTGGAGAATCTAACAAGGAAGATACAAAAGATTTTTAAAATTTCATGTAAGTTTGTCATTTGCAGAAATATAGCGTCTTTAGTAGAAAAATACTTGAAATAATATCAATGAAAATAACTTTATTAAGTATCCTTTATCTTTATATATAACTTGTCACATTGTTTGTTCGCAATGAACTCCTAAACCACTCTACCGATTTTAATTAAATTTTGTGAATGAGTATTGCTTGCTCCAACTTGAGAGATAGCATAGTTTTTATCCCCATAAGTGACCCTTAATATGTTTTATTACGAATTTAAAGGACAAGGAGAACAAAGTCTGCTTGGCCACTGACAGTGTAGTTTATTATAATACATAGAATAAGGTATTATTACAGAATTTGTATAATTTTAGAAAAAAATCTTATTAGGAGTTCTATAGTCATAATTTTATGGAAAAGGCATTAAATCAAATTAAATAATATAAACGTTTGGGCACAAACCTTGTGTTCCCTGATCTTTTGCTGAATCTTCTCCTCGTCAGTGGGCACGAGCTCTAAAGCTTTGACCTGGCGCTCTGCGCTGGATAGCCATTCCACTAATGGTTGAAGTTCTTCTTGGAATTGTTTCGCGACCTGCGGAGAGAAATAGTATTCTAGAATGGTTGTTTTCTGTATTCAAAAAAAGGACATCTATTGATTTAAGATAACATAAAGTAAAGTAAAGTTGGAGCCTATTTACGTCCCACTGCTGGGCACAGGTCTCCTCGCATTTCTGAGAGGGTTTTAGGGCAAGGAAAGGACCGCAGCGCTGCCCCAATGCGTGTTGGCGAACTTCACATGTCTTCAAAATATTTGTTTTCTTATTTACTACGATCTCGGCGGTGTAGGAAAATATCTAGAGAAATCCTGCATAATCCCCTAACAATGATAGGAAGCATATTTCCAGAAGAGGAACGTATTAAGTTTGTAACTTTTTTTATAATTTATAGTTATTTACTTTGTTTTAAGTTTTATACTAAAATTCATTAAATCAATGTGTATTTATTGTTTCAGCAAAAATATATAATCATCCATCCTACACAACGCACTAAAGTAAGTACGCAATGCGAAGAGATACACCAGTTTAATATATAGTACCTTCATGGCTTGCTCCAAGTCCAGCATGCGCTGTTGAGCCCCGTTGGTGAGAGCGTCGAAACGCTGCATGAGTCCCTTCAGCTGCTTCTCTATACTCTTGCGTTCCGCTGGCTCGCAGCCGGCCGCCACTTCGTTGCCCATCGCGAACAGAGACGACATCGAGTTCTGCCGGTCCATCAGCATCTTCTTCAGGAACTGCAGACGAAACAAACAATAATTAAATTTGATTCCTCTTTTTATATTGAAATGACAAACAAGCTAACGGTCTATCTGGTAATTAACTCTTGCTGCCATAGACACTTCTAACCATTTTGAAATCGACCGTGTGGTTCCAGTCTTAAGAGGCCACAGAGGCCAATAAACCAGGTGATGGGCAGCAGCATCGTCCTAATAAGAACTAGGAAACAAAAAACTGCGGTTGGCAAACAGCCTGCCAAGCATGGCATGTACCGTAAACGAGACAATGTATAGGGAGGCCTATGTTGGAATGATGATAAACCAATTTCAAATAAAGAACCCAACACATCCCTTGTTGCCTCAGCACGGCTAGCATGTGCTAGGGACAAAACTTTATCCCCCAATTATATAACCTGATAAGAGATAAAGTTATCTTATCCATATGCCAAAGCACAGCAACGGGGAGAAGTATATCCCCGTTTGACATAACGAGTAGACCTATATCCCCTGTCCGTAGAAAGGAGCCAAATGAAAGATAAAAAATTGGATATAATATCCACAGTAAATATTTTTTTATCTACTGTGGATATTATATCCACCGGTGTGCCCATGCTCGACGGGTGGATAAAATTAAGCGAGAGGAATTTTCTCCTTTTCCCGGGGATAAAATTGTCTCCTGCAAATGCTAGCCCTGCAAAGGCCTACGGTGGAATGTCTCAGAGTATGTAATTATCCTGGCTCTTTTACCCTATCCTCTTTTAGATATAGACCTTATCTACAGTGCATTATCTGCAATCGCCACGTTTAGTTTTTTTTTGGTTGGGTTAATTGCTGTACTAAAATGATTAGGATAAGGACCTTTAACAATGCTGCCTGTCGCTGGTGTGGATATTACACTATATTTTATACATGAAGTACGCAATCTATACCGGAAGCCAAGAGTTTTATTATTTGAGTATTAAGTTTAATCTTTTAATATTCTGCAGACTTACAAAAAGGAGCCGGTACTCAATTCGACTGTATGTTTTTTTTATGTGTGTTACCTCATAAATTTGTACTGGGTGAACCGATTTCGATGATTCTTTTTTTATATGAAAGCTGATAGTGCTTGTGTGGTTCCATATGAAATTGATCAAGGTCAGACCAATGGTTATTGAGTTATTCTTAAATAACTTATATTGAAGTCGCTTATATTGAAGTCGGCTGTTCAAAATTATTAATTTTAAATTATTACGAGATAAGGTAATGTGGATTCAATGATTTTCTTACAAAACACGGCGTAATTAATTTTTAATTAGTTGTTTCAAAATATAAAAAAACAACTGACATAATTAAACTAAGTGCAAGTATATCAAAATTAAAAACGCGCGGAATTGCATAATGTAATATTTAGAAACCTTTTGTTCCTGGAGCTGCGCCTTGACGACCTTGTAGTCGGCGGAGGGCGGCTTCTGGTTGTGCACCATGTCCTCGGTGTCGGCGAGCCACTTCTCCAGGCCGGCCAGCGCCTCGGCGAACTTGCCCGACTGCAGCAGCCCCACGTCCAGCCGCCGCTCGCGCTCGTTCATCTGCAACCGAACATGCACTTGAGAACGCCGAACGTAGGCCGAATTAAAAATTATTTTTAGCTCTTCAAACTATAAAAAAACTGGCCAAGTGCGAGTCGGATTCGCGCACTGAGGGTTCCGAACAAATCCGTAGGTTAAAATTATTAAAAATATTTTATTATTCAATGTAACTAAGAATTTATGCGTTTCGCAATTTTTCCTTTATCTGTGCTATAATACGTTGCTTCCTATCAAATTTTAAGATTCTGAGTTCACTGGAAGTACCCTGTAGGTTTTGATTCCCTTGCGGCATAATATTCGCGGCATAAACGACTGTATCTTTTGATTACGTTGGCTTAGAAGTTTGATTTCTTCACAGCTCCAAGGGACAGTAGACTTGAGTATTTGATATGTATTTCAGATTGATACCTCCACGCGTTCCTGAGAAAAAGGGTCTTGATAGACAGACAGACAGACGGACAACAAAGTGATCCTATAAGGGTTCCGTTTTTTCCTTTTGAGGTACGGAATCCTAAAAATGACAAATTTTGTGACGAATCACACCGTAAATGTTATTTGTCATACACATTTTCTAAATATTCTTACGTTTAAATAATAACACTTTATTTATTTATAAAACTGACCTTCTCCTTAAGCGCGTTCCACCTGTCGTTCATCTTCTCCAGATCCTTCTCTAGCTGTTGCGTGGAGACACCCTGCAACGCTGACCGCACCAGACCCTGGCCGATCTTGTTGCAATGTGCGACATTCTGTCCCAAAGGTTCTAAGGTTTGTCGCTTCAGATCCGCGAAGTCCTTCTGCTGTGAACGAATTTGTTCTACCTCTGACGATACTGGTTTGAGACTACGCACTTGTTCCGACGCCTGCAAACGAATTAATATAATATTTGGAAATTATTATAATACATTTAGGCATTAGCATATTTGTTATTTTTTATTGTTAACAGTTTCGCTTTTTAATGGCACCCCATTTGTTTCTGTCGAAATCGCAAGAAGCGACTAAAGGCAAGGTCAAAAGGCTCAGGCCTCCGATAGTTGACTATATAACCTTGCATAATATACATCTTACTACTGCATATTATAAAGGTGCGATATATGGTACTACGGTCGTCGATACGCTTGCCAAATGTAAAGACATATCTTTCCAACAATGAAAGAGACTCATGTCCAGCAGTGGGCTGCTAGGGGCTGATAAAGAAGAAAATATTTTAGTCAACGGCGGGAATATGGTTAAGTGATCAGAGTACCCAAATATTAAGACGCAGATTCCAATTCCAGCCCGAAGGAAACATTGGTGGAAAACACAAACATTAATGATTGTGTACATATATGTATCCTAGCCTATATTTTATTACATAAGTTTAATCTTACCTCTTGTACGTCATCCATAACCGAATCGTACGCCTTGTAGAAGGCCTCCAGTTTACTTAAGGTGTCATCCAGGTCTTGCTCCTTAGAACGAGCACGTTCATCCAGTTTGCCTAGCTTTTTACGTAGACTTTCCACCTACCAATAAATAAATATACGTTAATATGCAAGTAAAATATTAACAAAAATTATTCTTGGAGTGACATTATCTGACCTGATCCCGGGTCTTTGAAGTGTCGACGGAGTGTCCACTATCGACCAAGTTCTCGGCCGCCCTTTCGGTATCCGCGATAAGATCTTCTGCGTTTTCCAGGCGCTTGTAGAAGCGTCCGAGATCATCTAGTTGTTGGCGGACTGTTTTTATGTCGCGACCTGGAGCTTTCATGCCGTCCAGCTCCTTCTCCAAGTCGGATAGGTCGTGGGATACGCCCTTAACTTTGTCCTAAAAGATAGATATGTTAAGAAAAAAGTACTAATTTACTCTTTTAATTTTTATATAGAAAGTTTTTTTTCTATCGTCTACATATGACAAAATATTAGAAGCAAAAATGTAAACCAAAACATTAAAAATTTGGTAATATCTTGAATTTTTTTATATCGTACATAGAATCAATATACAGTGGATTTCGGGTATAACGACGATGAAGGGACCACTCTATTTTCGTCGTTATATCCGGAAGTCGTTACAGGCAAAGGTAACAAATTTAATACATTACAGTTGCTATTCAGAATATCACTTTATAACTGAACCATAAACTTAACTCCGAAACGTACACGCTTCCCTACCTACTTAGTTAATATATATAAACAAAAGGTAAAGGTCTCCACACTTGCTGACCATCTGTATGGATGTAAACAAAAGATAAGAAATGTTTGTGAAAAAAAGAAACCTTTGTGTTTTTGGCGGCCGACTCCGGTCGCAATATCTGCATGGGATTTCTAGGAATTCAATACAAATGATTAATTAAAAACAGTCGCTACACCCGAACTCGGCGTTACATCCAAAGTCGCTATAGCCACATGAATTTCTTACTAAAATATGCTTTAAATTCAAGGGATTTAACGTCGCTATAGGTAAATGGTCGCTACAACCAAGGTCGTAATAAATGAAATCCACTGTATAACGATCTTTAAAATATCAATGGAGTATAAAATATATATAAATATCAATACCTGGAACTGCGCTAGTGCAGCAGTAGCACCGGCCAGTTTGTCTCGAGCGTCATCGGCTTGGGCTTCTAAGAGTTGCAAACGTTCGGCCAGAGCTCTAGCGGTCTCTTCCAATACGGGCCGCGCCCTATTTGCCAGTTCTGGTCCCCCGCACTCAAGTGCAAGGGAAATAATATCATCAGCTGCTGAGTGTACACTCTGCAATAAAAGATAATATGCATTAAAAAGAGTATTTAAATAGTTTGGAAAATCCAAAAGTGCACGCCTCATGAGCGTTTCAATTAGTTCGATGAATAAATAAATTACCAAAATAAATCGATTACAGAAAGTATAAAATCGATAAAGGCTATTGGTGCATTTGTCTTTTTTTACTATCAAGGGCTAAAGAAAAAAAACCGGCCAAGTGCGAGTCGGACTCGCGCACCGAGGGTTCCAAACAAATCCGTAGGTTAAAATTATTAAAAATATTTTTATTATATGATGTAACTAAAACTTTATGCGTTTCACAATTTTTCCTTTATCTGTGCTATAATAAGTTTCTTCGTAACAAATTTTAAGATTCTGAGTTCACGGGAAGTACCCTGTAGGTTTTGATTCCCTTGCGGCATAATATTTGCGGCATAAACGGCTGTATCTTTTGATTGCGTTGGCTTAGAATTTTCAGCTCCAAGGGACAGTAGACTTGAGTATTTGATATGAATTTCAGCTTGATATCTCTACGCGTTCCTGAAAAAAAGGGTCTTGACAGACAGACAGACAGACAGACAGACAGACAGACAGACTGACTGACAGACAGACAGACGGACAGACGGACGGACAACAAAGTGATCCTATAAGGGTTCCGTTTTTTCCTTTTGAGGTACGGAACCCTAAAAATAAAGCGATTTTATTTTTAACAGCAATAAAACTTATGAAAGTTGAAAATCACTTTATTAACAAACTACGTGTGTATTGATATGAAATAGGGAACTAGTTGATGTAATTCTGAAGCTAATAAAAACAATCCGGTCTCGGTACATCAATTTTTTCGAGAGTTATCGTGACCACATATAAAATCAACTACTGAACGGCCACGTAATTTTTTTAAACAGTTTTTTTTCCAAAGTAGCAATATAAAATGGTTTTTCAGAAAATATAAGATGGATTAATTAGTGTTTGCTTGAAATACGGCTATCATATTATTGTATAAGTGGAATATGGTTATGAATTATTATAGAGGCATTTAAAGATCAGAAAATTGCTTGATCTTGACGTGTCTAGATTAATACACTACCTAATAACGCTTTTCGATATAAGGCATGCAATAGATGAAATGTTATAACATATATTTTTAACAAAACTAAAATTATTTATGAATATATTTCTAACTTTTGATTCAACTAACATTTATTATTGAGAAACGATATTAAGCTAACTTGTAACTTAATTATATTCAACTTTGTAGATATAATTCAACGTCTGCAATCAATAACTACTTCATATGAGGTTGTTTTAAAACTCAAGTAGAAATTAAGAGTTAAGTCGGACATTGAAATACGGAAGACGAATTTGTAAGTTTATTCGACTAATTGAGTAATCATTAACACTTGGTGGGATTCGTGTTATTTATTTATTAGGTGGCGGTGGGAGTACTTATTTAGTTCGATAAACGGCAAAGTCGTAGTTTCTCTGGTTTTGTACTTATTTATGGGCGGTGGTATCTATCAGTTGGGTTCTATTTTCTTGTACCTCCTTTTATTTTTATACATAATTCCTCTGTCTGTGTGTATGTGACTGAAGTCTTAAAATACTTCAGTCACATACGCACAAAATTGATCCAATTTTTTAAGGTTGGATAAATTTTCATGAAATTTTGTGTGTGTGATTAAGTTGATTCAAGAATTGTTTAGATTAACAATTGGACTTGATAGGTGCGCTATTTTCGAGATTCAGAAATAACTCGTGCGATGATCGCTAGTGTAGAACTTATATAGAATAATATTCACAATACGTAATATTGGCTCACTATCACATCGAGTTTCTTGGTACACGCCCTACCTCGGTGCGCTTCACAACGCAACTGACTGCCGGAACTCAGTGCAACCACAGAATAACGTGCTATCCCCCATTACTTGTGTGTATGAGACAATGTATTGTATGTATTAAATAGATACAAATACTGCAGTTAGTATATATAAAAAGCGTGTTTACCTGCAGCGGTGCGCGGAGCGCGTGCAGCTGGTCCGCCAGGCGCGCCACGTGGTCGCGCGCGGCGGCCGGCGTCGTGGTGCGCGCGGCCGCCAGGCGCTCCTCGCAGCGCTGCAGCGGCGCCTCCACCGCGCGCACGCGCTCCTGGAACTCGCCCAGCTTGCGCGCCGTCGCCTCCAGGAACTCCACCTGCTGCAGCACCACTGCAACACCACAACGCGACAACACCGCCTATATTCTACAGACCCACACAGCACCTATATTACAGTTATACCACTAATGGATGGCTGGACCTGGAGAGGAACAAACTCTCACAAAATACCAGCTTAATGCTACTTTATTTCGTACGGTAAGTGTAGGGAACCGGAGACCCTTTTTACTGGAAAAGAAACATTTCATCTTAGTCCTCACAGGTGACAACGCATCTGCATTTTGATTTGCAAACGAGGATAGATATACATATCTATGGGCCACAGCAACCACTTACCATTAGGTGGACTGTGTACTCGTTTGTCACCCTATCCTATAAAAAAACCAATAAAATCATAACACTAAAAACGGGTAATTCGACTTCAACTTTGATTACTTTCGACTTTAGAATAGTGTGCAGTTTCGTGGTCACTTGGAAGATAAGGCCAAACTGGCCTCTAAAAAACTTGGCGTACTCAGCAGACCGAGACATTATTTCATGCCGGCACATCGCTTGCAACTTTACAAAGCGCAAGTTCGGCCCCACATGGAATACTGTTCTCATCTCTGGGCCGGGGCACCCCAGTACCAGCTCCTTCCACTTGACCGCATCCAGCGCAGAGCGGCTCGAATCGTCGACGACCGAGTTCTCTCTAATCGGCTCGATACACTGGCACTGCGTAGAGATGTCGCATCTCTTGGCGTATTTTATCGCATTTACCACGAAGAGTGCTCTGAGGAATTGTTCGGAATAATTCCAGCCGCTCAATTTCACCATCGCACATCGCGACAAAACTTGCGATACCATCCATACCACCTGGATGATCGGCGGTCCACCACTGTGCGATTTAGAAGATGTTTTCTTCCTCGCACAACTTCCTTGTAGAATCGATTACCACCAGCGATTTTTCCGGACCGATACGACTTAGGGACCTTCAAGAAAAGAGCCTACTCCTTTTTAAAAGGCCGGCAACGCATCTGCAATTCGCCTGGTGTTGCGGTTGTTCATGGGCGACGGAAGTCACTTACCATCAGGTGAGTCTTATACTCGTTTGCCCCTCTCCTATATAAAAAAAACTTTCATTACTTTCGAACTTACCGTTGTTGATTTTATCCCATCTCTCCTTCATACTATCAATTTGTTTCCTAACCACTTCCTGGTCAACGTCGCACGATGAAATAAATGTTTCCCCCAGAGTTTTATTGTTTTCAAATTCTCCAGACCTAACAAGAAAAAATATATTTATTAATTTCTTTTATTGAACTTAACAATCATTTTGTTGTATACAGTAGTATTGTACATCTGTAAAATGTAAAAAAATTAATGGTGCATTTTATTTTAATTTCACCTCTTCCAAATGTCGTTTCTAATCTGCTGAAGTTCTCGCAGCAGTTTTTCGACTTCCTTCTTAGTAAATCCAGTTGGAGGAAGTTTTTGCAGACGCTCCTCGGTGTCAGAAAGCCAAGGCAGGAAGGATTCCTGCGCTTTGCTGTATTTGCGGCAGTGTTCCTATGATGACGAAACAGTTATGTTAATTTATATAAAGTTTTAAATATTACATTTTAAGTCAAGTAAGTATAAAAAAGCCTTGTAGACTTAAAGAATAAAGTTCCAGTTTGAATATTTGAAAACTTACCATAGCAGTTTGTAAGCGAGTGTATCTGTCGACAGTTTCTCGCTTGAGCTTGTCCCACTGTGTCTGGATCCTATCCAGGTCTTTACGAAGACCTTCGTGGGAAGGTTTCTTTTCCATTTCACGGCCTGTTCGACAAGAAAGTGATTTTTTTTTATTTTAATTCGAAGATTTATCGATAAATTTCACGGTTTATCAATAAACTTGGTATATAATTGGAAATTATATAAAAAAAATAATTTTAATTTGCATTGATCAGAAATACGTATCCAAAAGTGAAACGAATGGAAGACCAAAAGTTAAATTTCTTTATCTCTTTACCCCTCCCAGCCAGCCTTTGTGATCTCAGATAAGTTTCGTAATGGATCATAATGCCACAGTGTTTCATTATTTGCAACGTCAATAACTCAACTTATAAGGTTTAGGGATGCAATATACTTTGAATGTGTTTTATTAAGTTTCACTACCAAATAAATTCAATGAACAATGGCCTAAGAGAATTGGACTAGGAAAAAACATAAATTGTTATCGACATTCGACATGATACTGTCCCCAAAATTTAGCATATTGTTAACGTTTATTAATTAACGGATATCATCACTTTATTTTTAAGTTGGCTAACTGGGAAAATATAAATTGTATTAAAAACTTAGCTTATCAGAACGCAGTATTAAATATTTTATTATTAAGCGCATCCGTAATTATTTACGTTCCTAAAACAGACTAAATTAACGTTTTACTAGAGAAGTCCAAGTAAATAGAAGATGATAGATATGGATATTTTTCCAACATTCTAGACACCAACAGATGCAGTCTGGGTGCGAGGGAATCTGCAGCAGTGTGCACTTACCCTTGTCCAGCAGCATGATGATCTCGTGCTCGCGCTGCGTGAGCTCGCGGTACAGCGGCTCGTGCTGCTCCAGCTGCTGCTGCAGGCGCGCTCGCACCGCCGACACCTGCAGGCGGCCCGGGAGCGCCGCCAGCTCCGTCTGCAGCCAGCCTAATGTGCGCGCCACGTTCTCTTCCAGGTTGCGTCCTTCCCTGATCATTTAAACAGAAAAAATTATCCGTGTGCAGCCAGCCATACCAAGATGCGGGAGAAATTCCTAGTCCTTTTAGAATTTCTCCTGTATACTGGAACTTTCGTAGAACCAGGAATTATATTTTCTTTAAAAGTTTGTATAAATAAAAATATGCAAAAATATGAACTATCACTTGAAAATAATTTAATGAGATGCGCCTACTAAGTAGACTTGATGCGACGTAATAGATTTCTGCACCCACAAAATAAATTTTTATTTGCAGAATTTAGTACCAAATTTTGTCATTGTAATGCGCGTTTTTTAATATATTACCAGTATACCAGGAAGTAAGCGAAGCCTTTTGCTTAGCGCATACCTATATATGTGACAATTCAAATCCTCGCCGGAAGTTCATAGTCAATCGACTTCTATACAAATGTCTTTGGAATTTGTACACAATTCGACGTAATAGGGTATTACACCCATTTTTAAAAAGTATTTTAAATGAATCCTAGAGTGATAATGAACCACTATAATTTTTATTTAATTTTTTTAAAACCGAATAGTGACATAAAAATTACTTTTAGTCTATCATTTTCAATTTTCGCGTGAAAACGCTAGCCGCCATACTGTTCAACTCGTGACGTCACTGTCGTAGAATTTGGACAATTTTGCAAAGGAATAATATACTTTTGAATGTTTAATAATGAGTTATCATTTATATCATTGTTGTGTTATGCCTAATTGCAAAAATACGAGCACAAGAACGCCGGGGAAGTTATGGATTAAAGTGCCAACTGATTTAAATATGAGAAATACTTGGTTAAAACTGGCAAGAAGAGACCCGAATGCATTGTCTACAAAATCTAAACTATACATCTGTGAAGATCACTTTGATTTAATTATGACTTATATTTAACTATCAATTAAACAAAACAAAACATCATGACATGATAGGTACCTATTGCAAGTCAAATTTTGTAATAGATTAGGTTTATCGCTCGTCTGTCCCGCCCTTTGTGGACCATTTTGATGGCCCTTGCAAGTGCAGTGCAGTGTTTTGCTTAATTCCTGTTTTCTTCTATTATATGGGAATAAAGACATGGTTTGTACTCAGACCAAATAAAAAAGTGACTTTTTATTTCGTCTGAGAGTTTGTACAAAAAAATTTAACAAAATGTTTTTCTCACCTAAGTTTATATTATAATATCTATAACATTAGTGCTAAAAGCGAAGTAATAAACTCGCTTTTACGAATCCGTCTTCCATGATGCCTTTTGAATAAAATTCAGAATAAAAGTCAACAATCGTAATAATAACTTGAAAAAATTCGAAATTAGCTAGTTAGTACACAGCACATAACTTAGTTCTTTGACCTAGTGACGTCACGACGCTATCTAATATGGCAGACATTGTTTTGCAGATTTGAGGCACAGGTAAAAAAAAATATTTTTTAAATTGAAATATAAAATTTATAATGCAAATTTATAAATATAAATCAATATTTCTCGTTTACTTTTTACAAAATCTATCATAAATATTTATTCTTTGACTTTTTTTTACACGGTGTAAAATACCCTATTGCGACCAACATCCCATTCCAAACAATCATATTTAAAGTTAGATTTTAATGTACAGTATAAGTACTATCTACACTATCTTATTCTATAGTAATACTCGCATAATTTTCTTTTTTTTTTAAGTTCTTGGTGCTACTGCAACTAATCATTAGTGACCTACCGTCATGTGGTATGATCACATCATATGGAGGATGTAATACTTCTGGCTGCCATTTTTTAAAAATGGGGAAATGCCTACGCATACACGTACCGGTCAAGGGCAGTGTTTAGGCAAAAAATATAAAATTTTTGAAACGTGAATTTGTTAAACGTACGCGCGGGGTATAGCACAAGGTCGCCCGGCCCCACTCCTCGGTCGCATTCCACGGACGGACTTCGAGTCGACGGACGTTTTTAGTTTTTAGCGCCTATTTTGTTACGAACGTAAAAACCCGCGAAAATCATTGTGTCCACGAAAACCCGTGTGTTCTTAAAAGACTTATAAACTTCGGTTAAATTAATTGTGCAACTCTGATAGTGATTTTCTTCTGAACTTCTTCTTTGGCTGTACCGTTACGTGACTAGACTGAAAGGGTGCCTCAAGAAGGGAATAGTTCCGGAGCGACCAGAGGATACTTTCCCCAGGACAGTATTGTGTCATCTAGCCCAGGCCACTTACACACAGCTTCATATAATTAACACATACTTTCACTACACTTCCATCAGCTGGGCAGACCAAGGTGAACCGTCTCCGCTCCAGAAGCAGGTGAGTGCCTTCCCATTAACGGGCTGTCGCCCCTTATAGTTCATTGCAATTAAGGACTTTCCACTTGGCTTTGTGAGGCCCGACTTGCACCTGCTTGTAGGTTCGTCCTTCAGGGCCCGAGAGGAATCTACTCTTGTCAAGGCAGTTGCAAGCCGTAACAGGTAGGTTATGTCAGAATCGCACTTCTGTTGTAACAATTAGTCATTTGAAAAGGCGTGAGTACTGACTTGAGCGCAGCTTCGGCCTCGGCCTCGGCGATGTCGAGGCGGCGCTGCAGCGCGTCGTACTGGCGCGCGGCGCCGGCCAGCTTGGAGGCCACGTCCTGCCGCGCCGCCGCCTCGCCCAGCACTGCGCCCAGTGCTTCGCCTGCCGCTTCCAGGTCCGCCAGCAGGGGCCGCTGCCCTTCCAGTTGCCTCTCCAAGTTCTGGTACACAGATTGTTATTTTTTTTTACATATTTATCGCACACACGAATAATTTCACACATTTATTAATTTAATGGTATATTTTAATGTATTTAATAAAAACTTTTATTGTGTGTGACATGAAATTGTATTACTCTAAATCCAAAAATATGTTTCTTGTTTATTTTTTCACTTTGTGATTAAATAGTTTCAAAATCACATCCATGTAAATCGTTCATTGACAACGGAAATGGCGAGTCCGTGCTGCAGCCTGCACGCAGCACGCACTTACCTCGATGGTGCGCAGGCGCTCGTCGGCGGGATGGCTGGGCGCGGCGTCCAGCCTGTCGGCGAGCGCGTGCAGCGCGTCGCGCATGCGCGCCAGCCCCGCGTCCAGCTCGCGCGCCGAGTCCGCTGCCGCGCCCAGGCTCGCTGCGCGCTGCTCCAGCCTGCACACATCACACTCACTTAAGCCGTGTATCGATTATACGCTCCAAGAGGCCAAACATTGGGGCGCGTTCCAGACGCGCGAAATGGATACCGCCATGGAACGCGCGCCAAACTGTTCGTTGGGAAGCACAAACGTGCAACGGGCCGTTCCATCTGGTGTCGGTTTTTTATCGTGTATCAAAGTAGTTAAGTTCTGGCGGAACCGTTGTTTTCATCATTCTTGTGCTCGTTACGTTCCGAGCTATGCATAACCAGAGTTGGCGTAAATTGATAAAATTATATGGTTCAAAATAACTGCTATGGAATAGTAGAAGTCGTTTTATCATAATAAAGCGCTCAGAGAAGATGTATGGAACTATGAAAGCGGCAGCTGTTCGTACACGACCGACATCCACGTTGAACAGTCAAACACTGGAACAGATGCCGCGCCAGGCGCGCTTAGTTGTTATACTTGGAATATTTGGAACGCGTTCCGCAAAACGCACTGGTCGGCGCAGTCATTCATGGCACGCGCGTGTGTGCGCACGATCGGTGCGTGTGTGTACTCACGCACCAATCGAGTGCACTCCTCACGTTTGCACTCCCCAACACACCAGCTCGCGTGCGCACTCACGTATAGACAGCGACGCGAGTCATAACCACCGTATACTACTAATTAGAATCTACCTTAATATACTGCGCACTAAGTTACACTTAATTCTCCATAATGGGTCACACCAACATGTTCTAATTTGACAATAAACACCTTAAAGCTATGTTTATGAAAATAACAATAGTTTTTGTTTCATCCAAATTGGTACAGAAATACTAAAGTTATAACGTTTTGAAGTTTCGCAATTTTTTTAAATTTTTACCCGCTCGTTCTCTGTGACGTGACGTCACAGTCCGACAGAGCGAACGCGCAGTAAATACTTGCTAAGTTCAGTATTAACCGCGCGCTCGTAAGTATACAGTCGTTTACCTATATATTATATCGAATGTCAGAGTTAATGTCCGGTTGACTGTATTAGATGATATAATACTTATAATAAACCCAACGACTATATAATAATTTTGAACTAATAATATATGAATAATCTAATCTAATATGAATAATCTTATCTAATATGAATAATCTAATCCAATGTAATAAATATTATTTAAGATGAATAAATTAATCTAATAATCTAATCTATTATTATGAATAATGTAATCAATGAACTATTATTTGACATTTGTATGCCCATGAGGCTGATCAATACTCAACTTTATTTGTGTTTAAATAAGACCTTTTTGTAAACCGTGAATCACAAATGAACAATTTGATTTGATTTATAAACTAAAGTAGTGAACATTTAGCCTTTATATGATTATATTTATATGTATAGTCACGGTGTGTAGTGCTGTATAAAAAAGAAAATGGAAGCGGGCTTTGAAAAAAGACAGTCAGCTAATCTGCCAAAAATGGATATTTTATATGGTTGCGCAGTATTTTTCAGAAAATTATGATTTTTTTATCATCAGAAATGCATGGAATAAAGCTCTAAAGGTAAGTTACTAATAAAAGATTACGAAAAGTATACAGCTTTACCATTGATTCGTAATAAGGCAATAACATAATAAGTAGGTATTAACTGACCGAACCATGAAGTTGCACATGATTTCCAACGACATAAAATGAAAAAACTTACTTAAACTTACTAATGCAGTGGGTATTAATCAACCCATACTGTTATTTAGTACCTAGTGACACGTGAAGAAAGTTTGTTGGTTACGTAGTTCGTCAGTGGTTGCAAACATATAGTCCTAGTTTAACTTGGACTTACTTTTGAATAAACTATTGCAGTATTACGTTTGTAGTTGGTACCTAATTTGTTTTGAAAATGCAATCTTCTCATATCGGACTTTTATTACCAAGGAGCGTGATATAACAGAATTTTTTTTAAAAAAAAAACAGGAAATAAAGGTTACTGATAAATGAATAACATGACAAGAAAAATATGGAGTAATAAATATGGAGAGAATAAGAAAAATATAACAATAAAGACTACTGGTGGCTTCGACGTGTCGGTTTATGACGTCACATCGCGATGCTGAGTAAAGCGGTCGCCCTTACCGTAAAACACCACTTTACTCATAAATATTTCAGTCATCTTCAAAGGTAGAATATATAAGAATACCGTTGAATTCGTAATTTTTTATACAATTTTTTGATACCCTTAACAAAATTGAGTGGCCAGACCCATTTCTTTAGTCGACTGCGAACAATCGAGGAGACTAGTTCTTTGTTTTGTAAACCGCGTATATTGTTTTTGATAATCAAATTCTGATTTTGTTTAATGTTACTAAAAAACGATGTCATTAATTATAATGGATCAGTAACAACATGATTTGAAGTTTATATCAATTTAATATGTAACTTTATTTCCTATTTGACTAAAAACGCCCGCGCGATTTTCAGCTATACACAGTTTTCATCTGAATTGCCAGTCTAGTAATGTACATAAGTCACTTACGAACACGCAATAACAACATTATATACTAGAACAATACTACTGTGTCTCGTATGTTGAGTTACAAGAACCAACTCCTTTTTATCGGTAACAAGCTATCCCATTTTGATACTCAGGACTCAGGGTTAACATGCTCATTACAACCTATCAAAAGCATATATTAACTCATAATATCCTCCATATTTGTTTTAGTTGCAAACATTGGCAACGGGTTTTTGTTTTGGCTTTTAGTTTGTTTTTAAGATATTATCAGGAAGATACTTTCGCCTATCTCCTGCGGAAGTGACAGTGTGAAATATCACACTGTGACTTCTTACGACACAGGATAATATTTACGACCTACAAGGTAGCAACACATTCCAATTCTCAATGGAGGATAGATTTAAGTGTATATGTACCAAATAACCTTTTATTACTCTAATCATCAGATGAAGTATGTGATAATTTGACACCTTTACTTAGACAGGGTTATTTTGCAGAATAAGTAATTTAGGCAAATGGTGAAGAAAAATTTATAAAAAAAAATTTCAAACATTCTGTCCTTTTTATTTTTTAAATTCAAATTAAAAATACTGACAACCGATGGGGAAAAGGGTTCTCGAGTGGCGGCCTCGTACCGGTAGGTGAAGTGTAGGGCGACCCCCCACTAGATGGAGTGACGACTTGGTAAGACATGCAGGAAGTCGATGGATGCAGGTGGCTCAGGACCGTGTTTTGTGGCATTTCTTGGGGGAGGCCATGTTCAGCAGTGGACTTGTGAAGGGCTATAATGATGATGATGACCTATAATATAGTCGGTTAACGGTTTTGTGGCGCTGAGGGTCGCGAATTCGAATTCCGATGAGAAGAAATATTTGTATCCTTGTAATATGTATATAAACTTTATCTACGATACAGAAGGAAATTGTAGTGTAGGGTGGCTATATAAATAAATGCATGTGTACTGACTGGTCGAGCAGGCGGTCCCAGTGCTGCTGCAGCAGCTGCACGCGCTGCTGCAGCGCCGCGGCGTCGGGCGCGCCGTGCGGCAGGCGCTGCAGCGCAGCGCTGCACACGCGCTGCAGGTGCGCCAGCTGCGGCTGCTGCGCGCGGAACTCCTCGCGCAGCACCACCACCTGCACACACGTCACCACATTACTACTTCCAATACTCCATGTATGTAATAATACAAGTATTGCTTCTACGTTTACCGACCCACCTGATCAGCGTCGTAAAAACGAACAAACAATTGTTTTCTCAAGAAATGCGTCATTTGATGCATTTCTTAAAAACATATATATGTTAAGCAATGGATTCAAGGCTGATAAGAAAAAAAAAGGGGAGTAATAAAAAAGGGTGAGAAGAGATCGTTATACATTCTAACATTAAACGATCACAACTTATGGTGGCGGTAAAACAACAGTGCAATTATGTAGATCTAGTGAAAATCGTAATTGGTTTCAATTTTGACGTTTGATGTTTCATTTCTTTGTATTTTAAATTTGTGAAAATGTATCAGTGTTAATTATATACTTATATCTTTCTTATACATCTTTTTTAGGTTACAAAGTGTTATTATAAAATGTTTTATAAGTAAATCACACTATTGATACATTTTTATCATACCTGTTGGACTTGTGTCTGCACCATCCTCGAGTCGGATGAGATCGGCCCTAAAGCGGCCATCATGCGGTCTTTTGCGCCGAGCCATTGAGAGAGATTGCTGTGAGTGTCATGGAAGTCCTTCATCTCTTCCATTAGTTGGATCCTGTGAAAATTAAGCCAAAATAAAGTTTTCCATCATCCCATCACATTCCACTCACTTCACGAAACGCAAAAGCGATTTCCTATTATCCAAGTCGACCTATTTGTGTGTTAAATATACAACTAGGTAAATAGCAGTAATAATTAAGAAAAATTATAAATTAAACAATTGGATCGGAATTTCCAACATAATTATGTATATATAAATAACTAATTACTTACTTGTCTTTGAAGGCATCATGAAGTGACTTCCACCTGGAAGCGACGTCCTCCATCTCATCGTGTAGTCGATCCGCGCCTTGTACGCTCTGTTTGCGCTTAAGAAGTTCGCGGACCTGCAAGCAAAACATATTATAATTAACATATTTAAAATATAAACCCGTATTCTATAAATAAACTAGCAACCCGCCCCTAGCGGCTTCGCACGGGTGATTTCTGGATCTCGACAGCAGCGCCACCTGCCGGATCCAAATGTGAATCTAAACCATCCAGGGAACCATTCAAACCCACACAAAAAATTTCATCAAAATCGGTGGAGCCGTTTTTAAGTTTCAGCAAGACTAACGTGGATAATAAAAAAATATTACCTCGAAATAAAAAATAAAATATAAAAACACAAAATAGTATTTTTTTCTATGTTTCTCTTATTACGTTAAATGTAACTCAATTATTATCAAAAAAAGTATTATGTAATATGGTAAGTATGATTCGAATGTTAAAATTCGTTTGTCAAAAATAGGGTTATTTGTTTTACAATATAAATATATAAGGAAGTTTAATAAACTAATTCCATGTGATTTGTATTATGTAACCGTTTGAAACACTGTGCACCTTCTCACAAGTATTTTTTTTTAAATAAATAGTACCTGGGTCTTGGTAGAGTCCAACAAGCTCTGTTTCTCATACATCTCCTCTAGTACGGCTCGCGCTTGTTTGATCGTCTTGTCTGCTTCTTCTTTCGTGTTAGGAACGGAATCCTTCGGCAGCTGTCTTTGTACCTGGGATTAAAACAATACTGACCATTAGATATTATTTTTTCGCGTGATAGCTGCGTTAGAAAAGCCACCTAGGCAACCTATTTTGCTTCTATCACATCTATATATCTCAGCAGGGTCAATTTTAAATATGTCGCCAATTTGGTCGACAAACTTCTAACTAAAGGGTTTCTTGACGACTCTGCCACGAACTTTTGCAGCATCAATTTGATTTGTCACTCTTTTCAGTAAAGTTTATCATTAAAAAGTCGATGAATAAACAAGAATTGTAAGAATAATGACGTACCTTGTCAAGGAAATTGTTGAGTGTGCGTAAGTTGTCGAGATGCTTCCTGATTTCTTCCCTGATATTGTCAATCTCGGCCTGGCGGTCGGACAGCTTGCTGCCCAGCAGCCCATACCGGTTGTTGATGTCGGAAATATGCTGCTGCACTGGAGAAAGGTCTGTAAAACATTTTGTTATTGTTTGTATATAGGCCTCCTTCATAGAATAGACCAAATATCACGTGTACAAAGACGTGTACACTTTACAAAATATTATCATGTATTACAACTAAGCTTTACCTTCAAGATGGAAGCCATCTTGGCTGGAACGACGCGACGAGAACCCACTAGAAGTTGAGTGAGACCCAGGGCTCACTAAGTGACCTTTGCTGGGTGACGGCGATCTCGCGTCCAACGAACGAGCTGTAATATGATTTAAAAACTAAATAACACATCTGTAATAAGTATTTATCATAGTTAAAAATACAACGCTGTATGCTGTAATAGCAATAATTCTAAATATCACTAATTACATGAAATATTGAGAATGGGAAGAATATAAGGGTAGAAGTAATTTAACAGTTAACTGAGGAAGACTCACTTGGTGTTTGCCTCTTTGTCGGGCTGTATATCTGTCTCCTTCTGTGTGGACTGTCGGCACGGTCGCCCCTCGTTAGATTTTCATACAAAGCAGCGGCTTCGTTAACCTGCGTAGTTAAAAGTAAATTAGTGTCAATAAATTTGGAAAAGATATAAGAAATGCCTGCAAAAAATATTACTCGTATATTTTTCAATAATTTTTTCTTGAAATTTTCACTAAAACTAGTAGTAGGTCCTGTTTGCTCACCCTGTCGATGGTAATAGAGAAGTCTCTGTGCTCTTTGGTCAGCGGCCGCAACTCTTCGTGCTGTGTCTTCAAAACGTCCAAGTCAACAGCCACTGGTTGCAAGCGAGCTACCCTCTCCTCCATCATCTGTAGCCATTCTTGCACCTGGGGAAATATATACTAGGTTAAAAATATACGACCTAATTTTCGGCCGATATCTAATTTGACGATGGATCCTAAATAACAGGTATACATTATTTGCTTTAATTCCACCATTCACATATTCCCTTAACACAAACATTTGATCAACTATTTGATCATTGGTAATCTATGCTTTAAAATGTTTTTATGTAACAGCAACAAATATGCTGCTTATTATTTATAATTATGCACAAAGTGCACATGTGGCAAAATTCATTACCCTATTTCATGTTTAGAGGCGACTATTGCTTTGTGGCATTTCTTGGGGGAAGCCTATGTTCAGCAGTGGATTTGCTGTAATAATGATGATGGTGATGATGATGATGATGATGATGGTTCCGATAGATGGAGATATAACCATCTCGTTTACGTTAGTCGTAAAATATCCAGATCGGAGACGAGCAACAGTGTGAAAGGTGCGAAACGTACGGTATTGTGATTCTATGCAGAGTTCTATATCCAGCCATGGACTCACACAGGCTAATAAAGAACAAGAAGAAGGGTTGCTCTAGTGTAAACAAAGGATACTTCAATATTTGAACTTAAAAGATTTATCTACATGATTTATTTACTATTTAATAATTGTATTTCATAATTGGAGGATCTCACACAGACTTGTTAGTGAAGCATTACTCAAGAGTTGGAGAGCTATTTGATGTCACGTTTTAATTGTTTTTTAATTTTATTATTAAGTAGCGATCCACCCCGGCTTCGCCCGGGTGATTTCTGGATCTCGACAACAGCGCCACCTACCGGGCCCACTTGTGAATCTAAGCCATCCAGGAACTCACTCAAATGCACAGAAAAATTTTCATTAAAATCGTTTGAACCGGTTTCGAGTTTTTAACGAGACTAACAGTGCTTTCCGTTAATCATTAATGGTGCATGTATATTCTTATTATTAATGCGTTAGCAGTGTTAGACTGATGCGTACATATTTTTGCCCCTTGATTTTGTAAATTTCTTTTCTGAAAATATATGTATCAAATAGTTCTTTCTTTCTTTCTTTCAAATAATCATTATACCTGAATCCTGAGCGACTCGTATTGATTAAGTTGGTCGGCACGTTGTTTAGACAGCTTCTGTTTCTCTTCCAGTGCGGTATTAAAGTCGCGCCATAAGTTCTCCAGAGCCTGAAATAATTCAGTTATTTAATTATATAATATGGATGACACTTTATCGAGACTAGGTATTGTACAAGAGTTATTTATGTTTTTTTTTTCTGAAAATGCAACATTTCACTCCTTATTAAATTTAATAAATAAAATGCACAGACCATATTTAATAAATTACTGTTATTAATTAAAATAATTGGAAAATAGAGGAATATTTTATGTTATTTTGAAAACACAATAAACTAATCAACTAATAAAAAATGCGTTAGAAATGTATGCATATATATACCTTCATCCTGTCACGCACAACATGGGTGTCGGTGATGTCTTTCTTGGCGAGAAGTTGTTTGCCGGTATGGAGACACTCCTCCAGTAGTGGCATTTGTTTGTCCCTATAAATAAACATAATTATTTGTTATCTAATAAATATAAATAAACTTAGACAATAACATACACTAAGAGAGATATTATAGGAAAATTAAAGTGGCCACATGGAGCCATATCTGTGTGCTGCAATTATACTATTTTGCAATTTAGTTGGTAGGACTCCCTAGGTGACACTCCTTTTTTGTATAGGGTAGGTACCATTCTCTTACCTATTTCTGCCGTCAAAAAGCACTGCATCTGAAATCGCAGTTTGAAGTGTGTGGAGGCAGCATAATTACAAGTTGTGAGACAATTTTATATTAGTTTTAGAGGTGACAACACATTTGTAGTGTTGTTAGATTGCAAATGGTTGCAGGTGTCAGGTTTGTATTTTTTTATAGTATAAGGGTGACAAACGGCCACACAGTCCACCCGATGATAAGTGCATAGTGTGGCCCACAGACATCTACATTTATCTTCGATTAAGAATCAAAATGCAGATGCGTCGTCACCTCTGAAGATTAAGATGGAATGCCTCGTTTCCAGTAAAAAGGGCGTCCGGTTCTCCACACTCACCATACAAAACACAGCATTATTGAGCTGCTATTTTACGCTGGTATTCTGTGAGAGTGTGGTTTTTGCCCGATCGAGCCGAGCCATTCGTGCTACAAGCATAATATAGCTGCAGCGTGGCTCTACCACGTACAAAAACAGGCACGGGTAGTACAACCCGTGCGCGGGCAGGTCGTGCAGCGGCTGCAGCGGTTGCGTGCAGCGGGCCGGCTCGTACCTGAGCACGGGCAGGTCGTGCGCGCGCGGATCTTGCAGCGCCTGCAGCAGCTGCGCGTGCGCAGACTCCAGGCGGCCGGCTTGCTGCGTGAAGCGGCCCAGCTCGCCGCTCACCTCCTCCAGGAATTGCCCGCGCCGGCTCGACTTCTCCACCAGCTTCTCGTATCTAGAGAGGAAAAGCACCATATACACAAAAATATTACAGCGATGCAGCACCTCGTCGCTGCGCTTGCTATACGCGACATACAAGTAATCCAACTTTTCATTAAAAACAAAGATCTATTCAACAGTTTTAACAAGATAAGTCATTTAAATACATTCAATTTTTGCTCTTTATGAGCCTTAGTATTTATTTAAGGCGCGGTTTTCCGATGGTAAAATGCTTTTAACGCTTCTCTTCTCTGCTGTATACATATTTGTACAGCACAAAGTAAGCGAATAAAGTTACTATATTTGAAACGTTTTTGCTTATTATCAAAAATATAAACGATCTAAACTAAAATGTAGCCGACTAAGAATCTAATTCTCTAACGTGCTTTAAACATCGAAAAATATTAAAAAATAACTTCTTAAAAAAGAAGAACTTGACGTTACGAATAGGACAGGTAGATTCACGTTGTGAGGTGCTTATGCGGCATCGTCGCATGCGGGCATACTTATCATCAATTATCTGCCTTTAAGCGACATGTTTGTTCACTCGCGATCAGAGTGTCTAGTAGGAGTTTGGCGTTTTCGAAAAATGTGGAGTATTAGAGAAGTTTCGTGCAAAAAAAGAGCCTCATGGAAAGGCAGTTATTGTGTTTGGTTAATTTGTTAAGACTGGACTTGTCTCTCTTATACTCTCTGTTGTCAGTTTGCACACTTTAAATCAAAAAAATATACTGTAACTATGTAGTCTATTATCAGTTTTATTCGTGTATGCAGGCGAGTTTAGCATTTATTTTACGAATTAATTAGGAACATTTTCCCACTTACCATCAAGTCGGATAGTCATGAAGCACTGACTTATAATAGTTTAAAAAGGACAAATAATTTACCTAGAGTACATGTCCTCAGCGCGTTGCTCCAGCTTCTTGGCGATCCTGGCGTTAGATGGCGTTAGCGCGGCGTCCCTGGCGGCGGCCAGCAGCTTGGCGAACGTGGCGCGCCGAGCCTCCGCCTCGCCGTGCCACACGCGCTGCTCGCGGATCTGCTCGTCGAGCCGCTCGCGGATTAGTGACGCCGGCTTCACTTGACTCCTGTTCACAAAAATCATTTATGGCGGCCATCACAGATTTTGAAGTAGTCATTTTATGTTTTATACTGATGGGATATTGGTCAAATATAAATATGTTAATAATATTTCTTTTTACTTGCAAGCGTATCGATTATTCTAGAGTCAAAAATAAAGTACTGATAGAAATTCATTATTATTATTATGTCTGTCCATTCACATTGTTCACTATTTTCAATTATTATTAACAATTATGTGGTTAGTAACAAACAGTAATAATATGATTTCTTTCTACAGTAAAACCACCACCGGTCACGCAAATTATTATAGGCATTCTAAATTTCTAAACAGTGGTAGAGCCACGCGGCAACTTTTGCTGTCGCACGGATGGGCCGGCTCGAACCGGGGTGGTACCACGACCTCACAGAATACCAGCATGAAGTAGACTACCTCTGCGTTTCGCTTGGTGAGTGCAGGTGACCAGAGGCCTTTTTTACTGGAAATGAGGCATTCCATCTTAGTCCTCACGGGTGACAACGCATCTACATTTTGATTTGTAATAGAGGATAGATGTAGATGTCTATGGGCCGCAGGAACCACTTACCATCAGGTGGACTATGTGCTCGTTTGTCACCCTTATCCTATAAAAAAAATTCTAAACACTCACTTGAAGTTATTTTCAGCCTGATTGAGCCACATTGCTTGTGTCTCGGCGGCATCTTGGAGTCCCTGGCACTGTAGCAACGCTGCTTCCAACTCGGCGCAACGCGACGCGACCGCGTTACCGATCTCGTTGTAACGTTCCGTTAGTTCTATAACCGGTCCCTCCAGTTGTCGCATCTCTGATGGTGTGACGCTGCCTTCTAGGCTGCTGAGGAGCTGCTCGCAAGCCTGGGATTATTATTATTTAATTGTCAAAAAAAAAAATATTTTGGAACGAAGTTCTTTATCGGACGGTACGGGTTTGGCGGATGGGAGCTAGGCGACAAAAAGTGTAAGATTTTTTTGTCACTACCCCTTGTGTCGTAGTGTAGACGGCCTTGATGGCGAAATAAGGAAGTGAGATGGAATAATATCCGTCTCCCTCGCACTTTTTCTTATCTTACCATGAAAGACATATTATTTCATTTCAAATGGCGCGTCATTTTAATAGACGCTAGCAATTAATTTATTTCTATTTGTTAATCAATAATATAATACTTACGTTTATTAATAATAATATACTACGCAAGGAACTTCGTTCCAACCGAGTGTTCCACGACACTCACGCATTTTTTTTACTTTCTTTATAAAACAAAGAAATAAAGAAGCAAAAGTAAGTAGAATAAGCGGACGTACTCATATTAACCAAAAGTTATTGTTTTCAGACGGTTAAAATAAAAAAATATTGGTAGTTTTTGTTTACTGTTTTATTACTGTATTTATTTTTTATAAAAGCGTAAAATCGTAAGGAAAAACGTCATCTCATTTGAATTTGTAGAAGTGATGAAAGTTAGGTAAGGGGATATTTTACAAAGAACTGACAAAGAAACTATAGAATTAAAAGGTTCAAACCGGTGATTAGGGCAGCGTCTAAAACCCGAAGGGGACGGAACCTTGAACTGAAATCCATCAATCCGCCTGTCTAAAAAGGCCTATGTCCTACAGCGGACTGATTTAGATTGATGATTGATAAGTTAGGCACTTGGTTGGTAATATGATATGGTAACGATAAAATATTGCCGACATATTTATTGTATCAAACATTTTTTTATATTATATAGACATTTTTTATATCTGAAATAATTAAACAATGTTCACTCCGCAATAAATAACTACTGGTCTACTCACCTCTTTAGCATTGTCAATGAGACGTCCTTGTGACAGTATTTCATTGTGCAGGCCCTTGATGTGCTGCAGTTGTGATTCGACGGCGCGGGGCTCGCCACCGATGGCTTCTTCTAGGGCGCTTCGGACTTGTGGTTCCACCTGTTAAAGGAAATGTATTTAGTGTCAAGATATTGTCGAATGCCATGTTGAGTTCTTAATTAATAAAATCACACAGGAACACGTTTGTGGCGCACTGAGCTAAATTGTATCATACTAGAGCCCAATGACTTCGTCAATCTTACTTAGCGGTACCATGTAGCGACATTTATGGAAATGTATTATATAAAGAACGATGTATTTAGCGCGTCAAATTTTCATATCGATATACATCGCAACCGCTTCCGTAGATAGATAATAGATGGCGCTAGAGTAGTCAAGTGAGCTCGGCCACGGTCCTTATTACTTTGTAAGAGAGATTCGTTCATATGGTATTCGGAATTAGAGAAAACGAAGCATTAAGTCTACTGTACGTTATAATTTGTACATCCAACATTGCGTCGTTGTTAGTTAAAAGAGGTCCAGTTAATATCATTCAATATACGAAACACGAAAATAATATACTGCCATTTTACGTTGGTGTTTTGAAAGAGCCAGGAGGACCTTCCCCGATTGGGCCAACCTTACGATTCGTGCTGCAGCCAAAATACATTTTCAGCATGTCTTTACGGTATACCTCGTGCATAATTGCTCAAGGTGTGCGCTGTTGCGCTATATGTATTTACTGCAACTAGCGCTATTTGTACGCGTTGCCAGTTCGCCAAGTACGGAGTTGATGTATACACCTCACGGGTGCTGGCAGCTCGCCACGCGCGTTGCTAGGTCACCACGTGAGACAATTGGTGTACACCCTTCGAGCGGCCAGCGCTGAGTGCACGCGCCGCCAGCTCTCCACATGCAGCTCTCGCTGTACGTACCTCGTGTAGCCAGCGCACGGCGCGCTGCAGCGCGGCGCGGTGCCGCTGCAAGCGCGCATCGGCAGCACGCAGGCGCTCGAGTAGCCGCTGAGCGCGCGCCGCCAGCTCGGAGTGGCGCCGGCGCGCCTCCGCCGCCTCCTCGCGCACGCGCTCGCCACTGACGCTTATTGCCGCGCCGCGCGACTCTATTGACGCCCGATGATCGTTCACTGTCGCCGCGAACTCCTGTGTACGAAACTCACGTTAATTATCAACTTGCTAAACCTTAAAAATATTCTGTGTAGGCGTATTTAAAACTACGATGAAGATCAAAATCTTTAAAAAAATACATAGTATAACATATATACATAAGCACTCACGTCTGTCACCCAGAAGGGTGGCATAGACTACGGACTTCCATTTAGCACGCTCATGACACATCTCTCTCGCCTCCTTTACATCGCATACATGCTCGTCGGTTAAGGGTGCATTTAATTTAGACCATTTTTAATATATCCCCACGTTGGTCGACAAACTTTCGCCTAGGGTGTCTCTTCCCGCATGGGCGTCCATAACCGCAGTTCTACAGCATTTATTCTACTCGTGCTTCTTCTGCTACACCCATTTTTCGCTACCATATATTAAAGTAACATAGCCTTATGAATTGCCATACGTGCCTTTTTTGACACATTCTAATTTTTCCCAATAGAGTGTAGAGCCCCTTTGTTCTATTTCCTGCATTCACTAATCGTTCTATATCCTTATCGTATCTACCATCCTTGCTAAATACACATCCCAAATATATATATTTTGATAAAGTCAAGTCAAAGCTTGAAAAGATGCAAAAAATGTATTAAGAGAATGATCCATACGAACCTTGCTCTCGTCAATGAACTTCTGTGCGGCCATGGTGATGAACCTCAAGTCCGCTTGGTGTGCGATCACGTCCGACACGAACTCGCGCACTTCCTCGCTGTGCGATGGCAGGTTGTCTAAATTGGCAAGTGCGGCTTCCTTATCTTCCAGGTTTCTGTACGCACTGTCCATCCACGTTTCGAAGGCGTTAAGTTCGTTCCTGTATCAAGTAATATACACACACTAAGTTTTGTTTTCACTTTAACTAACATTTAACTTCACTTTATTAGGCCTGACGGACGAAATATCAATATAAAAATTAAGTATTTGTTGCTTTGTTTCAAAAGTATGTGTAAAATAAATGAGAAATAAAAAAGGATATGACATATTAAAAAAGTACCTTTTTAATTTGTACCATTTAGTACAAAGTAAGTTTTACATTTAATACATTGGTTATGTAGGTGCGGTGTAAGAATAATATCCACCAGTCCATAACGTTGTGTGCGTTTCGTAAGAGACGACAGAGGGAAACAAATCAGGAGATGCGTAGCAGCTTCTCCGTAATATTATAATACACATAGTTTTTATAATAATAGTACAATTGTCTAATAAATATCATACATAATAATTCTAAAGTTACAATCATCATCATCATCATTACAGCCCTTCACAAGTCCAATGCTGAACATAGGCCTCCCCCAAGGAATGCCACAAAGCGCGGTCCTGAGCCACCTGCATTCATCGACTTCCTGCATGTGTCACCAGGTCGTCCCTCCATCTAGTGGGGAGTCGCCCTACACTTCGCCTACCGGTACGAGGCTGCCACTCGAGAACCTTAAGTTAAAGTTATAATAAAAACTATTAAATTCAAAAATATATTCAATATCACTTACGTGAATTTGCCAAGTTCATCTTTGGCGGCTGCAAGCCTTCGCAGCATCTTGTCAGATCTCTCAGTGCATCTGTCATACTTCTGTTTCAGTTGACGCACTCCTCGCTCAAGGGCTGCCACCTAGCACATAGATATTCGGAATAAAATCTTCTATTCGACACTAAGGAGGGATTAAAACATATTTGCAAGGTCGCCCTGGAGGACTACTCATCTTCATTCGATAAATTAGACGCAACTTCGTAAATAATAAATATGCAAGAACCTTTAAGTAATACGGTGGAATACTGTATTGTTAGAATTTATATTAAGCACATTACCTTTATATTTCTTTAAAAAAATTGCAGCGAAAAAAGTTGGAAAAATTAAAAAAAAATATTTTTAAAAATACTTCTCAATTTTAGTAAATATAAGAGATAAATATCATAGTAGTTTTAGTGTCGAACCTACCTTACAAGAAGTGCCCCGACAATTTTTTAAAGTATTTCAAAAATTACAAATATATTCGGATTATAACTGTATGTACAAAGTTATGAGGATACCTCATGAGGCGCTAGCACATCGCCTCCGGACACAAGAAGCTGCTTGGCTTGATCGGCACAGGCTGAAACCTGGCGTTGATGACTCTCGAGGTCATCTTTAATTATCTGAAAAGATACATGATTCATTAGGCACCCCGAAATCTTACCTAAGACCAAGTATTCATCAACTGTGCATGGTAACTCACCTTCAAAACGTTGATTTGATTACGAAGCTCTTCCATGTTCTCTTTCACTGGCTCCTGGTTTGCCAATTTTTCCTCAACATCGGCGATCCATTCCAGCAATTTGGAAAGGGTATCATCGCATAGTCTATATTTCTCCTCAACTGCTTGCTAAAGATTAAAAAAAATCAAATTATTTGCTAATCACAAAATCACAGTCCTCATAGTTACAGTATCAAGTTATGTGAGGTGCATTCAATTCTATTGCTACATGGGTATCTTACAATGAGTCTATCTACATTTGCTGTATTTACACATCATTTACAACATCTATGTGCATTTATACAGTGCAGTGTCAACGTTTACAAACTTGGCATAGAAATAATCTTTTTACACAGAGAATGATATGACGAACTTCTTAGGACTAAAAAACAAAGAACCTGCAAAGCTTAACATATAATAAGTATGTACAAAGAAGCGAAGAAATTCATCCCAAACAAAGGAAAAGAAACTACAACATACAGCCAATTCACACTAGCGTGGAGATGACGACGCACAACAGGTCGAATTGTTGCGTACAATAGATAGATAACATAACATACACGTGCAAAATAAGCGGCTCATGCAAGCTGTGACGGCAGCGAATGACACGAATTGAAAAGTTTCTTAAAAACTACTTCAATTCAGTGACATTTGCATAAAAATAGAAAAAGCTTCAAATTTTGTAATGGTATGAACATCAGATTAATATTTACGTAGAGTTAATTGTTAACAAAAGTATAGAAAAATAAAAAAATACCTTTTGAGATATCTGAAACTTTGAAACATATTTTGGGGTAGGTACAGTTGAAGAATGAAATAAAGTAAGTTTAAGAGTTTTCAAGTAAGAATATACACTTATTTTTTAAGAATACAGAGTTGAAAACGGATTTACAATGAATTTACAGTTAAAATGAGATCTTATTTCATAGTTGAATAATTAAAAGAACATAAGCTGGAAAAAGTGTTGATACTTTTAGTGAAATAAAATCTCATTAGGGCGAAGTATTTATAATAAGACGTACATATATGAATCGGAAATACTACCTTTCGTGTTTGTGTTCGTTGAAAATGTTTTACCAGTTCGTGATTTTTGTGAATGTTTGCACCGCGATTATTATCTTTAAATTAATATCATGATAGCTTAGGGTTGATCATGCATTCCAAACATATGAGCACGGGTCCAAGGAATGAGTATATCGAAACTAAATTTAAGAAATTTTGAAAAGAAAATGCATAATGAAATTTAATATTTAACCAATAAAAGAAATCACTGGCCAGCCAGTCATATTTAGCTGGTTTGTTTTTTCAAATGAAGAAGCGAACATAATTAAGCGTAACATAGATCGAAGGGCATCGCCCTTTTGATCATTGAAATTCTTAGCACAATGTGAACATGGGTTAGATATTTGGCGAAACGGTGATGGTTCGTATCGTCGTTAATATGATCCCTCAAAGGCAAGCATTCACGATTTAGCTCAAAAGGGCTCTTTAGCATCGCAGGCAACGGCTGGAAATAAAAAACAACATACATCGAGCCTTATTACTATGTGTATAGGCGGCTTTTTAATAACAATTATCAATTTTTCTTAAAATCTACTTATAAACGGATTCCGACTTTAATTTAAAAAAAATGTGGTATTTTACTTTCGTCTTGCATAATATGTATTCAAGGAGAAAATAACAGATTTAATTAGGTTTAAAACTTCTTGTATAAATGGCCTAAGCTAACCTAATTCATAGGGTTTCAACTACATAAATTAGGTTAGTTTAGGCATAAGTGAAAAGTGATAATTGTATGAGGATTTTAACCTTAACTTAAGCAACTAGACACAACACAAGACAATGTAATTTCACTACATAAACGAATGAAAATACTATTTAGCATATTGCTCTAAAAGCTACTTTTATATAGAAATTAAAATATATTTTTTGTCTTAACTTGTAGTTTAAAGTTACAGAACGTTTAACGTCGCTTACAAGGTGGTCGAAGTGCTTTTAACTACTCAATAATGCGGAATAAATTACTTTGCTAACTAATAATAGTAATAGCGAAATTAAAGTAAATGATTCATCGTAAATCTAATGTAAACCACACTAAAGTTGCCCCAGTCTTCGACACTGTAGGTCTTGTGAGTGTCGTGCCATGCCATTGTTTAAGCCAAACGCTTAAGATAAGATAGATAACCATCTAAAGTGGAAGAAAAGGATATTCAAAGCAACACCATTGCTTGATAGAAGCACAAAGTTAATTTTAAATGATAAAGCTTACCCTTGTTTCTGCTGGCAGCAAAAATCCCTTCTTTAGCGCCTTGACTAAATCGAGGCTAGTGCCTTTTTGTGGATCAATAATTAGGGTGCCTTCAACAGGATTGATCAGTTGTTGCTCTATAGCTTGAATCAATGGCCAAATCTTTCCTGTTTCTGGCTCTTTGACGACAGTACTAGATGGATCCACAATTCCTTGTTGGATCGCCTCGCCAAGTGTTAGTCTCTTTCTATCCATCACGCTTGTAGTTATGAATGGATCATTTAATGCCCCTGTTGTTGGGTTATAAATGCCGAAATTTAAAGTTTCAATTAAACTGAAGCTCTTCTTGGGAGTCATAAGGAGACCACTATCAATGGCCGCCGACAAAGTATTAAGTTTAGAGGTCTCAGTGTCTAAAATGTTTCCCTTTTCAGCATCCATAAGCCCTTTTCGGAACGCTTCTGGCAGCTTCACTAGTCTCTTTTTCAGATTATCTTTTATAAGCGCTGTGTCTGGATCAATATAGCCTAAAGTGGCCGCGTCTTTTACAGTTAAAACTTGTTTGGAATGAGGATCAGTAAATCGAGCAGTATTAAGATTGAGATGACCATTTTCTAACGCTTGCTCAAACGTAAACGGCTCGCGAATGTAAACTATAACGCTATTTTCAAAAACAAAACATAACGTACGTGATCTACCAATTTGTGTGTCAAAAGATCCCTTAATATTTTTATCAATGATACCTTCAGATAAACCTAACGATAATGGAATGTATTTGTTTTTATGAGGATCTTTAATTAAAGCAGTTTCAGGATCTATAAATTCATATTTAATTGCTTCATCTAACGTAAACTCCCTTAACATCGGTTCGTTTGAAGCAGACGAATCAGTTACGTAACGTTTTGTAATTGTTTGCGAAGTTAAGGGTTGAACAACAGTTACGAGCAGACCTTTATCAAAAGCAATGTCAATGCTATATGTTTTCTTTGCTTTTGTATCGAGGACTCTGCCTTTAGTGATATCCACATCGCCATGTTGTATTGCAGTAAGCAGAGGTTTAAACTTGTTTGTAAAGTTATCTTTAACAACAGTTAATTCAGGATTAATAAGGTTAATTTCTATGGCTTTGTTGATGTCAACAAATTCATTTGTACTTGGATCGACTATTTTTCCATTGTCTGCCCTAAATAAGCCGTTTCTAATTACTTCTTCGAGACTGAGATTCTTTTTGGGGTTTACAATGAGACCCCGGTGTTTCGCGTCTAATAAATTGATTTGATTGCCATTTGGCAAGATATAAACGCTGTTATTTTCGTCTATAATACCAGTTTGTATAGCTTCAGTTAATTTAATGTATTTACTTGAAGGGATATTTTTAACAAGGGAGGTATCGGGGTTGATGAGTTCTTCAGTGATAGCTGATTTAAGTGAAAGTTTTCGTTCAGTAACTGGGTGAATAAATAACATCTCCGTAATATTATACATATTCATAGATAAAGTTTCGTATAAACTAAATCCTGCACTTTCAATGTCAACGATAAGGCCTAAACTCATAGCTTCAGATAAAGGTATTTGAACGTCAGAACCTGGTTCAATAAACTTCCCACTTCTTCTATCTACGATTTCGCTGCGACAGCAATCGGTTAATGTTAAAGGTTTTTCAGATTTTTTATCGAAATAGCATAGATATTTTGGACTTACAATCGAGCGTCTTATCGCTTCATGAAGAGTGATTTTACGAGTTGTTGCTGGATCAATGATTTTACCAGTACTCTCATCATACAAACCCTGGTGTAACGCTCTTTGGAGGCTAATAGGCGCTTTACTGTCTACAAGTAAGCCAATTTCGAATGCCTTACGAAGACTTATCTCTTCGTTATCGTTATTGATATTTCTTATTTTGCCTGTCTTATTATCGATGACTCCATTTTCTATCGATTCAGCTAGAGTAATATTGTCCCATTTGCCTAATTTGTTGTACCGAATATGTACAGAATGTGGGTCTATTAGGTTCATTTTGATGGCTTCTGCTAGTGTGTATTTTTTACCACTTTGCGGATCCATAAAAAGCCCCGTTATTTCACTGTAAACGCCCTTTTCAAGCGCTTCTATCAATGACAAAGGTTTTCGCACTTCAACTAAAATGCCTCTTTCAAAAGCTTCTCGGAAATCTATTCTTTCATCGCCTAGCACAATTGTACCAGTTCTGCCATCCACAATACCTTTATCGACGGCAAATTCAAATGGTATCACTTTACCTCCAACATGTACAAGGGTTGATTGAGGATCTAACATACGTTTTTTAATTGCCCTATCTGTTGCTATTTTGTCTTTGAATTGAGGATGAGAAAATTTACCAGTTTTCGGATCATAAAATCCTTTAAAAACGGCCTCTGGTAAACTCAGTTTACGTTTAGCAGGAATTATTAAACCTCGTTCAGAAGCATCAATTAGTGATATTTTATCTCCCTGTACTGGGTCTGTTACTTTACCTTCCTTAGAGTCAATTATTCCTTCTTTAATGGCATCTGACAGCGAAATAATTTCTCCCGAACTAGAATCCTTAACAGTTAAGGCTTCTGGATTGATATTACCGATTTTAATTGCATCATCTAGGGTCATAGTGCTATTGTTAATAGTTAAAAAGCCGGTATCTGGATCATAAAAGCCCTGAACCAATCCCTCTTGTAAAGACATTGGTTTTTTATCGCTTAATAAATAACCTTTTTCAGAAGCATCTTTAAGATTAGAAAGTGGGCTGGTTATAATACCACGTTTTAAGTCTAACAGACCAGATGTTACAGCCTGTTTGAAAGTTATAACCGCTTCTGATTTATCTTCTTTAATTTTCACATCAGAAGGATCAATTAGTTTCGTCTCTATAGCTTCTTTAAGTGTTATTTTATGACCAGACTTCGGGTCTAGCACCAGACCAGTGTCTGGGGAGTAATAGCCCAAATCAATAACATCGAATAACGAAAACGTAACATCTTTCGTCGCGATTAGACCCTTTTTCAGCGCATCATCTAAAGGAATAACCTTACCAGTCTTTTTATCCTTATATTTTCCGGTATTAGGGTCAACAAGTTTCATTTCAAGAGCTTCAGAAAGGGGAATGAATTTTTCTAATGCAGTGTCTTTAACTTCAGATATAGTAGGATGAACAATATTTCTGTCAACGGCATCTTCGACAGATATAAATTGTTCTGTAACATTGTCTTTGAATTTACCTGACGTGGGTTCATACATGTCATTAACAATAGCAGCTTCAATAGAAATTGGCCGTCGAATAATGGTTATGAGTCCACGTTGTATTGCGACAGATATTTCCATAGTTTCACGTGTTTCAACAACCGTAATGACTCCTTTATGTATCTCTATAACACCTCGATCTATAGCGTCTGATAATGAAATAGTTATATTAGAACGAGGTAATTTTATAAGTAACGATTCATGATCTACTAGGTGTTTTTCAACTGCCTCACCAATTGATATTAATTTTCCTGTATTAACATCTTGGATCTCACCAGTTTTAGGATTATATAGTCCTTTTTCAAAAGCTGTTTCTATAGTCGTTTGTTCAGAAATTGAAACATCTTCTGGCTGTTCAACTATCCAACCTATTTGGACGCATTCCCAAAATGAAACACGCTTTCCTGTTTTAGGGTTAACCATATGGCCAGTTGTTTTGTCAATTATAGGTCTAGCAATAGCTTCATCAAAAGTTATATAATTATCGGATTTCGAATTTAAATCTTTAACTAAAATGGTTGTTGGATCAAAAATATGTAAACCATAAACAAGTTCTTCAAAAGTAATTTTAGTGCCAGTTTCAGGGTTTAAGAATATTTGTTTTTCTATATCGTAAACTCCCATTTCGGATAGTTCCTCAGGGGTTAACTTTTGAGAAATCGAAATGCTATACCTTGGTTTAAATTGTTTTACAACCACACAGTTTTTAGAAATTACGTCTACAGGTGTGAATCTACTTATTTGTTCTTGTTCTAGTGAGTCTTGAACTGTGAGCGGAGACTCAATATTATTTATTATAATCCTACATACTTTGGGTTCTATTTTACCTTCTACAATGGCATCAATTAAAGGTACGTTTTCATAAAGTGGCTTAACTTGTTCCGCTTTTACTTTTGTTACATTATGTTCAGTAATCTCATCTACATCTCTTAGGGGCTGCTTTTCAGCATCAATAAACATAGATGATATAGTTTTAACATCTGTATGTGAGCGACCACCGATTTCGTTCTGTAATAATGTACTTTCAATTGATGAAGTTAACTGAGTTGGGATTTGTACAGATGTTTTTGTAAGTGTTACTTGCGGGGAGTGCGTTACGGCAGTAGAAATCTGACATTCTACGGCTTTATCAGAATCCAATATTTCCGATACAGGAACGGATTTATTTTTCTCACTTATTTTTGGTTTAGAAAATTCAACTGGGGTGTCCGGGTAAATTAAACTTTTAGTTGGTGTTTTTTCTAATTGACTTTGATTATCAGAATTAGAATCTACAACAGCACTTTTGACAACGTCAATCAATTTAGAAGCTGCTAAAATCGGTGCTCCTACTACAGCCACTAATCCTATTTTAGCAGCGTGGGCAATAGTTATAGATTTCCCTGTCTTATCTTTAAGACTGCCCGTTTCCCTGTTAACAATACCATTGTCAATGGCTTGCTTTAAAGTCATTTCTTTTCCAGTTACAGGTTCTAAAATTTTTACAGATTCAACGGAAATAGTGCCATTATTAACAGCAGTTAAGATATCTTCTTGCAAACCGGAAGAGATAGACACTACTGTTTTTGTTTTGGGATCATAAATTAGCCCTGTTGTTACTTCAAGGGGATTTTCTGATTTGTTGATTTCAGCTAATTCTGTAATTTGTTTTTCTATTTGAATTGCAGATTTATTTGTTTTAATTTGTTCTGTATCAACAACAGCACTAACACGATCTGAATGTTTTTCTTTGCTAGAGATATAAGTCGAATCTTGGGGATATTCTTTTCTTGTTGATTTGTCAGCATCTTGCACTTTACGTAAAGCTTTATCAACTTGATCTGGTGACTCTACTTGTACTTGATGGCTGTCAATATGTGTATGAATGTCGGAAGGTAAGCTTTTCTCTTCAGTAACAATATAAGGCTTAGTTTGATTTTGGTTTGATTTATTCATCATTGTGGTAACTTCGGTAGCTTTTGATATTACGGGATCACTATACTCGCGAATATATTCTTTAAATATGTTTTTAGAGATCATCTTTTCAGCTTCGGTAATTTCCTCACTACCAGGGGCATAACTCCGGGAATCTTGACCAGTAGAAGGTTGATCTAAAACTTTTTTCTCTTTATCGACATAAACAGGCTTCGACTTGTCTTCCTGTGTGAATTCCGAAACATTGGTTAGGTCTTTATTCAAATGTTTGGAATTTAACTCTTTTAAATTGATGTCAGTATGAAGCATATTTTTTTCTGGTTTTGATATTTTTACTTCATATCCACATTCAACCTTAGTATTTGAATCATATTCAGCAGAAAATTTAATATCACCTTGATTGTTTTGATCCTTTCTGTCTGAATCAATTTTAGTCACAGCTGATTCTTCTACATTACAAGATGTCGTTTCAAAATCTTTTTGGTCTTGTTGTTTCGTTACTGATGACTTGGACATTTTTTCTTGCAATGAGTTCTGAGATGTTAATGGTTGAGGAGACGTGTTTTCTTTCTTATTCGAAGTTTCCTCCTTAATCACAGCAGATTTTTCTATATTACGAGATGTCGTTTCAAAATCTTTTTGGTCTTGTTGTTTCATTAATGACGACTTAGACATTTTTTCTTCCAATGAGTCCTGAGATGTTAATGGTTGTGGAGGCGTGTTTTCTTTTTTGTTCAAAATGAGTACAGAATGCTTATTTTCTAACAATTCATCAGATCCTTTTTTATAACTTTCTGCTTTTGTAATTGGTTGTTGATCTTTTCGTGAAATATCTTTATTTTGACTTTTATCAACTGGTTTCTGTGCAGTAGGAGTTTCATCTTGAGATCCCTTTAAAAATATTGTATTTATATTAATTTTTTTAATGTTGTCTTTATTATCATTTTCTGTAGTTTCCAATTTTGTTTTCTGGTCTGTAATACGCACCACACGTGTCTCCTCCTTTTTAGGCACGACATTAGTAATTTTTGTAGCAATAGAATCTTTTGGTTTAGGTATTATAACCTTATTAGTGACAGCTTGCGCTCCTTGAACGACAGCCATGCCAGCTAACACTGGTGCTGCAACGACTGCTAACAGACCCATCTTTGCTGCTTTTCTAACATCAAACGATTTGCCAGAATCAGGTTCTTTTAATTTTCCACTCTTTGTATCTAAGACGCCTGATTCGACAGCTTCTTGTAAAGTTAAGGGTATATCTGAACCTAATTTATATATAACAGACTCAGGATTGATCAATTTTCTGTCAAGAGCTTCTTTAAAGGTAATTACCTTATTTGGTGAATTAGGATCTTTGAATTTTTGAGTTTTTTCATCAAAGAGTAATTCAAATGCTTCATTAAGATCCAGCATATTTAAATCCTGTGTTCTTATTTCAGTTTTAGTATTGGATTGAATTTCCGTGTTTAATAATCCACTGTTAACAGCATCCGTTACACTAACGGTCTCCCCAGTCATAGGATGAGTGAATGTACCTTTTGCTAAATTAATATAACCGCACATTAAGGCATCGTTAAAACTTATATTGGAGTCACTTGTAATAAACTGTTCTTTATTTGTTTGTTCATCTCTAATAATACCTTTTAATCGTGCCTCTTCTATCGAAATTATTTCTCCCGTTTTCGTATTCTGTACTTCATTAGCACTAATTAATACGTAGTCTGCCAGAAGTTCAACCATTTTAGTTGTGACTGTATGTTGTGATGTAAAGGTTTCAGTAATGGTAGTCACAACACTACTTTTATCTGATATTTCAGGATCACGTTTTATGGCCACTAATCCTTGTTCCATTGCTTTATCTACAGGTAATAACTCTTTCGTGTTTGGATCAGTGAAGGTGTAATTCAACAGATCCACTATACCTTTATCGACTGCTTCTTTAAGAGTGAGTGTGTTAGGTGTTTGTGGATACGGGATTCCCATCAATAAATCCTTTTCTACGGCGTCTTCTAGAGGAATTATTTCACCAGTCAGAGGATGTTTTATTTCACCCTTCATTGGATTCAATAAACTTTGTTTTATTGCCACTGAAAGGGTCATTGCAGCTAAGGGAATCTTTTCCAAAGGTTTAACTTGAACTTCAGGGAAAATTCTTGCATTTACTGCTGATATTAAGTCTAAAACACCATCACTCGTTTTCACTACATTTTTTTCATTATCGATAAAGTTCTTTTCCATAGCTTGTGCAAGGGTTATATCATTACCAGGAGCTATTGTAACTGTAGATAGTGGATCAACAATGTCACAAATGATCGCTTCTCTAAGTGTGAGAAGACTACCAGTCTCAGGATGTATAATTTTTTCAGAAGCAGGATCCCATAATCCCTGTTGCATTATTTCTGGGATAGATAAGCTTCTAGCAATAGGAATTAATACTTCATCTTGGCATTCTTCATCTAATATACCTCTATTAATGGCTTCCTTAATTGTGAGCGAATCACCATGAATTGGATCCACGATTTTTCCTTTATTTTCATCGATAAGTCCTATTTCTATTGCTTTTTTAAGTGTAATAGGTAGGTCATTTTTGTCTTTGTATATTTTGATAGAGTCCAACATTTTTGATGTATGCTCGTCTAATAATCCCTTTTCCAAAGCTTCCAGAGGGCTAATAACTCGCTTTCTTAGTTTGGATAATATAATTGGCTTAGACTCAACACATTCACTTTTAATCTTTTTAGTGGCATGGTATTTAGGCTTTTCATCGACATATTTCTTGTTAATTTCAATAACATGTGATGGACGGATATTTTTATGTTTATCCGATGAAAACTCTTTACTGACAGTATTAGCCAATATACTGTTTTGTATTGATTCTACAGTTATAAAACCTTCTGATACAGCTGCGCCTACTGACATTGGTTTATTCATTTTGTTTAGATCTAAAGATTTATTTGTTTCTTTAACTGTACACGTTTTATCAGGTGACGAATCCTTGACAGATTCTCGATGTTTCATATAAACCAGAGGATCAACCAATCTCTTTTCGTATGCCTCATTTGTAATAATTTCAGATACTTTGGTTGATGTTGTTACAGAGGATGTTTCAGTTTTTTGTTGCACGTTTTTGTCTACTATACCTCTTTCGAATACTTCCTTAACAGAAACATTTTTATCATTTTCACTTAAGTGCGATAATGATTCCGTTGTACTTTGTTTTCCTGTTTGATTTGATGAAAATGAGATATCCGGTGATTTCTCTTTTAATGAATCCTCATATTTTTTGTAGGTTGTAGAGTCTACAAGTCCTCTTTCATATGCAACTTCCATAGGAACATTCTCTCCAGTTTGTGGATCAACTACCATTGTGTTCTTTACAACCTGAATAATTTTAGAAGCTGCAACTAAAGGAGCCCCTACTACAGCAACAAGACCGACTTTAGCTGCATCAGCCAAGCTTATCTTGTTACCATGCTTATCATTGTATTCCCCCGAGTTTTTGTCAATTATTCCTTTTTCAAAAGCTTGCTCTAAGGATATTCTTTTTCCCGTATGGGGCTCTAAAACTTTTACAGTATTCCTAGGAACAACACCTCGATCTACTGCCTCTACAATGTTTTCAGATATTCCTGATGTAGTTGAAATAACTAATGCTGTCGCTGGATCAAAAATAACACCCGGTATTACCTGTACTGGTTCTAATGCTGTTAATTCTTCATTGACTACGCTTTGTGGTTCTACCTCCGATATTTCCATTTTATCGGGCATACCTGCCATCGACGTAATTGTTATAACTTTATGAATAGATGCAGATGGCGTTAATTGCACAAATGTAACAAATTTACGCTGAATCGCTTCTTTCATTGTTAAAGTTTCTGTTACATGTTTATACCGGCCTACTGAATCTAGAATATGTAATACGACTGCTTTGTACAACGGAAGTTCTTTTTTAGTTTTAGGGTCTACTACATTAGCAGATTCCGGATTTATAATGTTTAGTTTTAAAGTTTCTTCTAAGTTTAAAATTCTATCGGTACCAGGAATTATAAACATACCGGAAGAAGGATCAAAAAGATTTTGTTGAATCGCGTCTTTAAGAGACCATCCGCCGCGAGGTAGTTCAATAGTGTTCTTTTTGATTGTTAGGGAAGTTACAGTGGGTTCTAAAGATGTGGATTTCGATGATACGGTTTTAATCTCATGTGTAATGTCCTGTCGCGGTCGATGAGCTTCCCTGAAAGTGTAATCTGGGCTTTTAATAGTTTCAGGCTTGGTATCTTTTTGCACCTTACTTTCAGGACTTGGAGGTAGATCTTTAATAAAAGATTTCTTTGTAATTTTTAGCTCAACAACTTGACCAGGCACTAAGTCTTTTTTGCTAACTTTATCAGACAGGCGAGCAACTCGAGGTTCATTTTTATCTACGCCTAACAAACCTTCGTCCAGCGCTTGTTGAATCGGAAACACTGTTCCGGTTGTAGGATCTGTAAACGTTTGAGTAGTTTCATCAATAAGACCACGTTGAATGGCCTCAGCAAATGTAATGATAGTTCCTGATCGATGAGATGTATTTGTGTTTGTCACTGTAACGTATCGTTTGACAGTTTTTGTAACAGTCTGTAAAGTTAGAGTAATGTTTAAGAGAGAATTTAATAAAGCGGCACCCTCAGGCGTTATCATGTTTATTTCTACAGCTTTATTAAATGGGATTGGTTTTTTAGTCGTTAAGTCAAGCAAATTACCAGTTTTAGGATCTAATATATTTTTAAACACCGCATCTAATACAGATAGTTCTTTGTCGTTTTCGAAAATACCTATCTTTCGGTTAAACATCTCTAAAACTTCAGGACGTACTATGGAAACTTTAGTGCAATCTTCAAGATAAACGAAATCTCCACTTTCTGATTTGAGGAAAGTTTCGCCTTTAACATACTTCAAATAACCTTTGCTTAGTGCATTATTAAAGGAAACAAATTCACCGGTTTTG
This sequence comes from Parnassius glacialis, assembly GCA_033319125.1. Lineage (NCBI taxonomy): Eukaryota > Metazoa > Arthropoda > Insecta > Lepidoptera > Papilionidae > Parnassius > Parnassius glacialis. The sequence continues at coordinate 8,887,019 of JAVANC010000014.1, forward strand.
GGATCCCTAAATCCATCAATGTCAAAGATAGATCTTTGAGAAACGGATGTGATTAAGCCGCGATCTACTGCTTCGGGTATTGTGCAAAGCTCACCCGTTAAATTGTCACGGAATTTGTTATCAGGTAATATAATACGCGCTCCTAAAGCTTCAGACAAACTCAATAGCTGACCAGTGGTAGTATCAGTAATACATTTTACATTATCGCTGTCAAGAACACCTGTTGAAATGGCCTCTAAAATATTGAGGGGTATTTTTTTAGTAGGTGAAAGAATCTTGCCATCATTCGTCATTAAATTACTGTCACAAACATCTTTAAGGGTCATGGGCTTACTGATATAACGTTTACTCGCTGCATCTTTGAAGCTTAATTTTTCTTTTGTAATATTATGTATATACTTAGAGTGTTTTGTATTAATAATATTTCTATCTATTGCTTCAGCAAGCGTTATTTTGGTGTCATTTTTGGGATCAACGACTTCTCTTAAATCGGTATTGATTAGTTCATTTTTAATTGCAACATCTAATTGGAATCTGTCGCCCGAATTTCTGTCCAATATCCAACCATTGTTGTCTACTAGATCCTGACTAATAGCATCGGAAAGAGACAAAGCGCTTGATTTTATTTTAATTATTTCTTTGTAAATAAGATAACCACGTTGATAAGCTTCAGCAATAGTGATATAGCTGCCGTTCGGAAGCCTATAGAGACCTCTTTGTAAGTCGACCTGACCACGATTTAATGCGTCTGAAATACTCATTCCTTGTGTGCTGAATTTCTCGCCTTCAACAGTTACCTTTATTCTTTTTTCCGCTGGATCTGATAATCCTTGTTCAGCATCATAAAGCTCCCTTTGGATTGCTTCTAAAAGCGTTACTTCATTACCATCTTCCGTCATTCCACATGGTCCTGTTAACCTTGCAGCAAGTTTTGGATCGATTAGACCTTCTTTCGCTGCCTGTTCTATTGTCATAGTGTGCCTCGTCTCGGGAGAGGATAGAAGTCTTCCCGTTCGAACGTCGAGTATTCTCATACTTATTGCTTGACCAACTGTTAAAACTTCTCTTGTTTCCGGGTGAATTATACCTCGGGACTCTATTATATTTGGTCCTTCGTACATTTTATGTACTCGTTTGAGCTTTCTTACATCAGGTCTGTCTTCTTCTGTGATAACTGTTTTAGTGGCGTAAGAAGGCGAGCTTATTTTTCCATTGGCCATTGTTTTTGGTACTTGACCGTCTAGTTCCGTTGAATGTGAAGTCCTCATATATCTGTTTTAAGTAAACACTTTAATTATATAACGTAAAATAAAAATGTCACAAAATATTGGAGTTTTCTTTTAATAAAATACGTAAGCTGTTGTTTATATAATTTTAAATTCGGTTTCATTATAACTTACTTCTCTGAAGTGTAAGTAGAGTATGTATGCTCAGTAGTCGCAACATCCTGCATATTGAATTCTTGGCGGAAAGTTCTTGCCGATCGGGGTGCCATCGCCTCCACCAGCCGCTGTAAATAAATACATAAGAAACGTATATATATATATATATATATATATATATATATATATATATATATATATATATATATATATATATATAAATAAAAATCACTGTAAAAAATATCCTACTATATAGTAAGACAATACTTTTTCCTTCTTTTAAAAAAATATAATTAAGTGACGATTGAACTTGCAGTCCACCTGATGGTGAGTGGCTACTCCAGTCCATGGACACCCGTACTCAATTTCAAACAAAGAAATCTACAGATGTGTTCTTAACTCTGAGGACTAAGTTCGAATACATCACAGCCTGTAATTACACTTATACTTTTCGGTTTACTTATGCATTAAACTACATTATCTATTCACGACCATCATTTAAAAGAAGTGACAGGTAAATTTAAAACCTTAACATAAATTAATTTAATTTATGTGGTAGAGACTTATACGTGGTAGAGCCATGCTGCAGCTATATTATTAGTTTGGTTGTAGCACGAATGGTTAAGCTGCTATTCGATGCTTGTGTTCTGAGAGAGCGTGGTCCTTCCCCGGTCGAGCTGACGCGCTAGAGCCACGATTAGCTGTAGCATGTCTCTACCACGTATACATCTGCATTTAAAGTAAAGCTTCTGTGGCATGACGGTAGGTATTACTACTTGAACAGTGATAGAGAAACGGGGTAACATTCTTACGCAATAGTTTGTATATTGAATTAATTCCAACAATGGCTAGGTTTTATTCCTAGAAGCCAGCATGCGTGTGGTTGCTGTTTTGATCATAAGTTAACATTTTTTAACTTTATCACCTCGTAATAGGTCACTGTAAGATATAAGGGTTTGTCTTAATCGCCCATACATGGCAGGTGGATGGACGAATGCACTAGCCGTAAAAATCCTCATTCAAGTGGACGCAACTAAGATCCTTACAGAATATTTTGCAACCAATATGTAATACGATACTATATTTAAATATTAATTAATACTTTTTCTTCTCTTTGTGAATATTATTGCCGTTCTTTATTTAATAAGGAATGTTAAAAACACTAAGATTTTACCCGGTATCGTGGATTTGTGGAGTATTTTACATACGGTAAAGTACCGTATGCAAAATGCTCCACAAATCCACGAGCGAGGGAGCTTTTTTGCTCGGGGTTAGAAAAAAATTCTAAGGGATTAAACCTATCTAGAAATACTTGTAAAGTAATTCATTATCTAATAAAACATTATACAATAACCAAGACCAGTTACATATAATATGTATATTTTCTAAATTTAATTATTCAATAAAAGTTATAAATAAATTTGATTGTATATGGATAAAACAATGTTTTTGTAAGAATACTGCAATCAAACATTATTCGACCAAAACTTATAGTCCGCATAGCGCCATAAAAATGTACCTACGTTACTGGTTACCTATATTACTATAATTATAATTATGTAATAATTTACTTTCGTCCAGTGGTGAGACTGTGTTGACTAGAATACGTTGCTAAGAAAAAATTAAAGTCTGGCCACTGCAGGATTCGAATTGCGCACTCGGTCGTGGTAGCTTTACTCTTTAACCATTAGGCTGTTGAGAAGTTTATCTCTATGGTAAAATGACGCTAAGTTGGGAAGTCAAGTTTATTGCTTGACTTGATTCGAAGAAAATGAATTTTAATAAAAACGAAACTTATCTAGATCGAGAGTCCGTCGTGCTGCATTAATGTAGGTACCTAAATATGTCATATGGAAATGAGGATACCAGGGATTTTACGAAATCCCTAGGGATACTACGAAATCACGGAAGATGTCGAATATTCTAGTTTATTACGTCTTCTCACTAAAAATGTTTAGTGATATGTTGTTTCACCTATCTAAATCTAGTAAAATGAAAGTGTTGTAATGTAACCCACAGAAGTAGGTTAAAAGGGACATGACATGAGCGTGACAAATGGAGGGCTCAAATCTTATTCTCTAGGGTCCGCTCTTTTGACATATCTTCCGCGATTTCGTGGTATCCCTAGGGATTTCGCGAAATCCCCGGTATCCTTATTTCCCTGCGACATATATGTTTTGGCGAACTTTACGTGTTTACGAAATATTAATTATGGAAATACTAAAAGCGTAAATCACTGAAGTCAGTTTCTCATTAGACCTACTAAAATAAGCATTGAAAATAAGTGCAGTGATTCCGGATTTAGATGTGAGAATTAACAAAAAAGAGAAAGTAGCAAGATGCACAGATACTTGAATAATATATATATATACCATATTTATTCAGGTAAATCGGAATCTTGCTTTAAAGGACACTCGGATGGTGGTAGCGGTTAAAATTCTGAACGAATTGGCATATATTGAGCCGGGCGGAGACAGGTTTTATTTGCTGTTGTAATTCAGATTTATAAAACACGTTTAACAATTATATAAATGATTACGAAAATACTCCAAACATTTCAAGTTTAAAAGTTACCTGCGACAGCAATAACAGTCGACAACAAATTACGTATTAATAAGGATAAAGTATCTTTGGCTAAAAAATCGTCAGCGGTCCGGTTTATATTGTATTGATTGAAATGGGCTATGGTATTTTTATTTGCATTTGTTACTGTACCCTACGTCAGCTTAAAAAGTTTGTGTTAGGAGTGGTTTATGGTTCGCACCGTACCTACCATTACGCTCTTCTTTCTTCGCTTGATCTTTTGTAATGGTTACGTGAATAGTTTAGTTAAGCCTTTACCAGTTACAGTTACTAGGCAACTTGAAACTACGCCTTTTATTTTGACGAATTAATCAACATTATATTATTTTAAAGCAATGATATTATATATATAAAAAGAGGATTGTTTTAAAGTCGTTACACTGAACACTACGGAATTCAATCGTGGGGTTTACCTACGAAGCTTGAAGTCTATTATTCTAAAATCTGTGCCTCCGTTTGAAAAGCCCTGGTATTTTTTTAAAATTAGTTATTTGCGTAGTTACGTCATGTGGACTGTATTTCGTTTGTAACAATAACACTAACCTGGTAGGTAACCTTAGAACCTCATAAGATACTGCGTAGTACATGGATATAAATTCTAAACCTAGCGTTGGTTTGTGTGATTTGTTAGATGTATTTATCAAAATCAATTAAGTATTTTGTAAATTTTAAAATCATGTTCATATTAATAGAGACCACGCATTTTTATAAAAAATAATTATTATCACCAAAGAATATTACTACGTATACGTACGTATATATTTCGTATATAGTACGTATATATTACTACGTATATCACTAGCACCAATACAGCGATTCCAAGACTATTGCCGAACTAAATTATTCCAAGAATGCATTAATTGCCATATATTAATCCAATACTATATTTTGTTATTGGAGGAGTTACCACACTGGGTGAGAAGGTATTGAACTTATTGATATCTTCGTATCATAATATCTGTCCATTCCCAGTCAGTAAATTTTGGGCAAGCGTTTTTGAATGGAATTTAAACCAACAGTTGGTTACTATAGACTACCGTCGATCAGGAACGCGTACCTCTTGAAGGATGATATGTACATAAACGAGCATTCTTTGCTAAATGTAAGAATTTCATAGGGAAAGTTAAAATATTTACCTTAAGGCATACACTATAATAATTGCCCTGTTGCATTCCGTCAAATAAAAAAAAAATGTTATTTTTTAAATATTTCAGAAAGAATCTTTTCACTGCGTTTTCGGATGTACACGTCTTCAAAATTTAGTTATATTTTTTGTATTATTATCCGTAATATGTAGCGTAAATACAATATAATGACTAATAACATTAAACATATAGAAGTATACTATGCATTTGTCGTAATTGCTTGATAAAAAATATAAAAGACATCCAGTTAAAATTATTTAAATAATAAAAATAATAATATATACCCACCCGGCACTCATATGCGAAGTCATAATCGTAGTCTTCCATTGTACACACTAAAGTTCACAACACTAAAATATTAACATCGTCCACTTAACAATAACATCGCTTATATTTATAGAGTTAATCATAGTTAACAAACATTCAATTAATCATTTTGTGTAAAATGTAACCTAAGATAATATTCATAAAATTATTTAGAAAAAAATCTACAGTATAAAATAATATACGTTAATTGCCAAAAAGAAACGGACTTTACGCCGTCCGTACTAGCTGAAAACTGAATGAACGCGAGAAAACCGTAAATCGAAATAAAAAAAATACCGGCAATGCTAAATTTAAAATTATTTCGTAACAGCTTCCACCGCGTCTAGACGCCCCATGTGTTGGTTTTGTCGTTTATTATTTAATCGTTTATTACGCGTTCCTGACTATATGCGTCGAAAAACAGCTGTTTTAGAGGTAGATTGTTTTGAGGTTATGAAAATGACTGGCTTATTCGATACTTGTATTGCTGGGTTTGCGAGATGCGCGCGCAGCTGGATGCGCCGTTGCGGTGTCCGATCTAACACTTCGGCTTACTTTGGGTAAAAATGACGTTGTCGGCCCCTTTTTTGTGCCACTGCCAGAAAATTTCGGTGATGTAAGCTTTTAAGTCTTTAACATTAAAGTATGAGTCAGTGGCGGAACTAAGTAAGCATGTTTTCATTGCAAATAGAAATTCAGACCGTCGTTTTTAATATATTGGATTATAAAATTAACAATAACGAGTATTTCGGTCTATAGTGTTTGCATGCTATATTAACAAAACTAAAAACTAAAAACAATAAAAGTAGTGATTTCTTAAAAAGAAAATGAATCACAACATATGAAAGACAAGGACAACTAAATACTAAGTACAGCAGTTTTGAACGCAACGTATGTCTGCTATTAATTATTGCAGAATTTATAACCAATTAATCGAGCACAAATTAATTACTTAAAACAAATAAGAGATATTAATTAATTTAAAAGATTCGTATTTTAAAATTAAAATATCAAATAAGTTACACCGCTATAAGAGATTTATAAAGATAGATTTAAAATGTTTGTCTTATGGTAATTTAGAATTAGAATTTTGTCTATTTAATTAACGTATTCATATTCTAACGGATTAGTTTGCTTTAAGCTTCAATAATCAAATAAGTACAATAACTACTTGAATACTATTGCTATTTGCTAAAAAGACTGAAAATAACCAAGGTGATAAAAAGATCTTCAAACAACCAGCGAGATTATAAATATTGACCACCATAATCTGCCTCACTATTATAGTAAGGTCTAAATATAAGTGTGCTAGTCATACAATGTTAGTCCAATAATGTAGTTTTTCATATTGTTATTTTTAATTTACTTTAAACAACAATTTTAGAAAATACATCATGAGTTTCGACGTGTACAATTTTTGTTGTGTATTATAGTATCACTGATTGTTTTTTTTTTATAGGATACGGGTGAAAACGAGCACACAGTCCACCTGATGGTAAGTGGTTGCTGTGACCCATAGACATCTACATTTATCCTCGTTTGCGAATCAAAATGCAGATGTGTTATCACCCGTGAGGACTAAGATGGAATGCCTCTTTTCCAGTAAAAAGGGTCTCCGGTTCTCTACACTCACCATACGAAACACAGCAGCGTTAAGCTGCTATTTTACGCTGGTATTCTGTGAGAGCGTGGTCTTTCCCCGGTCGAGCCGACCCATTCGTACTACAACCATACTACTAATATAGCTGCAGCATAGCTCTACCACGTGTAGTGATTGTACTCAATTTCTAGCAAAGTAGAAAAAAACGTAAATAGAAAATAATTTATAAATAACGAGTACTAGTGTATTCGAGCAAAATAAGACAATGTGGGAGCATTACAACAAAGAGGTACAGAACTGTGCCCCGCCTTATTCCACTACATCCACGATCCTAAGCAACTTCTTTTTTTGTACCTGACAAATATTTTTTTCGGTAATGGTTGAAATGTTGGCAAGTTTAAACTTATGAAAAAAATTTAATTCAACGTGAAAAATTATGAAATTTAATTTTAAATAAATTAAAAGTCATCCTATTCAATGTAATGCAACAAAAAGGAAGCTATAATAGTCGCATCTTACATTAATACATGCTATAATATCATACAATTTACTACGAATAAAGAAATTTAAATAGGAGCCCGCATTTAGTTCATATTTTAAGGAAATGGAAGGGCTTAATAAAAATAACGAAATACAAAGACTCGACGAGCACGCATCAATCTTTCTAACGTGGTTTATTTTTGGATAACTAAACAGAGAGAACATCAAGAAAGCGGCACAATTCAACATTAGATTTAATGGTCCTTCTCTATTAAAATTATTTTCTCCTATCATTACAGGAAATTGTTTTTATTTGCCAATTACAATCACTACGTAGTGGTTAAGATAAACCTGTAATAGGTAATTCTTTAACATTCGATGCAGAGAAACAAACCAGAGATGGGCAGCAGCATCTTTCTGATTACAACTCAAAATTATCAGGAACTGCGATTACTGGCTCACCTGCTAAACGTGGCAACTATGACTAGTATACCCTAGTATAAGGCTAGCTATGGGAGAGGATGTTCTGCAATGGACTTCGATAGGCTATAATGATGTTGATGATGAATTATAAAATCAGTGAAAATTAAGTAGATCAATAATAAATAAATGTAAAATATAATAAGAAAAGGAGAGGTGCTAGCATGGTTCCTTGCTGAACCGTTCTTACTGTAACAATTTACTAAACAAGCGAAATGGAATTGCAAACAATTACTTTGGTATTCTTGCTTTTTATGGCCAACTAGAATAAGATATTGTACCTAAATGTAAATATTTGATGAGGAAATGTCAATATTTATGTAGCTACAGAATCAAATGCTTATCCAAAATCTAATTTTATTAGATGACAAAGAGACTCTTTATTACCTTTAGACTCTTTACAATTATGTCAATTGTACACAAATAACGTTAAGTGTGCGATTTGTTAATTTTTAGTTCATTTCACACTGTGGTGTTATTTTCATTACGCCAATTACACCATCGGCCAACTTTTGAGTGTAACCAACCATACTAATAATGACCCGGATGTCATTTAAGGAATGTCACAAAATATAAACCGGTTTAGGGAGGCATTTTAAGAATTTAAGTAAGTCCGATACAGATGAAGTTATAAAAAATATCTGAGGCCTATGTTGAAAGTAGTATTACTTTTTTATTATTACTACTATTAATTTTTTTAAGTCAATTTGGTCAATAACTATAAATTATGATGCTCGAACTAACGGACAGAACGAATAAGGATTTCTTGCACGACAGCGGAATACAAAAAAGCCGACAAAGAAAACGTTTCTTCAAAAATGTACCGCGTACGACTGAAGGGTTAACGATCTGAAAAATTATTAATAATAAAAACTTTTATGTTCTTCTATGAGAATAGTGTAATATGTAACGTAATTTCTAATCGAAGAGAATTTATATACATTCCTAGTGTTAAATATATTATATACATGTGAAAGAATAATCAGTAACTGATATTTTTATTACATTGATTTTTATAAAAATAATGTAACGTTTTAAGATGTACCCCTAGATACAGGATTATCCTAGTTTGGGGTCCAATGGAAAATATTTGTTTATATCTTATCTTGAACATTGTTTAGATGTTTAACTCACTGTTCTTACATTTGTTAAATCTATATGTCAATAAAAACATTTATTATTTATTATTATTATGTATTTAGCGCGATAACAGCAATTTTCATCGATGCGCATTTCCTCTTGAGCTGCCGCGAGGTATGCGGCGTGAAAAGAAAGCGAACAAGAAACATTTATTTTCTTGGTTATGACCAAAGAAATATTTTATTAGTGTGGTAATATAAATAAAACTAAACCACATCTCTATTATTACAGACAAGTAAATAACTTCACTTCCATGTATCTGCTATTATTATAGACGTTTCAATTTCTATTTATTTATTGTGTTTCATTATCAACGGTAATTTGTTTTTGTACTTTTGAAACTCTTTTTAAAACTAATATGAAAGAGTCATAGTAAGCAAAGATCTATGCAAGTTATTTCCCATATTAGGCTTATAACTAAAAAGATTGTGGTAACTGTGTTACTTGACTAGCATGTCGTAAAAGAGGACTAATGGGGTATTGGGATTGTGTAGGCGATGAGCTAGCCACCTATTAACTATTTCACAATTTTACATCATTTAACATGGTCCGAGTGGCTCGCTGCTCCTTGGAGTCTACCTACACCCTCGAGAATTAAAGGCAAAAAAAAAATTATATCTAATATATATACAAGTATTTTTTCACATGCAAATTACCATCGCTGTGTAATGTATGTGGTAAAATAGCACTTGTAATTGATTGCACTGGTTTCACCAACACTTCTTTCGTCTTTAATCGAACTGAAGTGTTGTGTTTGTGTAATTTTTATTGTAATTAATTACACACAAATACGTTTGAGCGATGACGTTGCAAATTATTATTGATAGAAAACGAACTTAGTCGTGCCACTCTTAATTTCTTAAATAAACTTGGGTTAAGTTAGGTTTTCACCTTTGCGACAAAAAACTTTGAAAATCAATTGAATCATTCACTTCAGTATACACGGATTTAGACCTCTGTTAATGTATAATCAATAATTCAAACAAATTTAACTGTGCTGATAAGTTTGAAGAAAGAAACATAGTAATTCCATTGAAACATAATATTAAATTAAGATGTAACTCACGTGTATGACCTTGGTGACGAAGCAAGAATGACCGAAGGTAATTTTTTAAAGCCCGCATTACACAAGTAAAAATCGACCCTGGCTCGAAATTAATGTTTCAGCGGTTAGGCGACGTGGTAACGCTAAGGTTAAACGTAAATTGTTTATTAATGAACACTTGACGGTCGTACCACTGAATTGGTATTTCCAAGTCAAAACTTTTATTTTCAAACAGTCCACTGAGGAACATAGCGCATCTCATAAATTACCTCATAGGGACGATTTTGACATAGCTGCCATGCTTGGCGGGTGGGTTTCAGTTGTTATTGGGAATAAGGAAGATGCTGTTGACCATCTCCAGTTTCAGTTTCATTCTAGCGCCTGTTTCGACACCTTCGGGATGATATGGGGTATAGATATTCAAACGCCGCCACTACGTAGTGAAATTATTATTCTGAATATTTGGAAAGAAAAAAATATTTGAGGGAATTGCAAGAATGTTGTTTCTTGTTTCCGAATACATTGTGGATTCGGATGCATTGCACTGATGCGACAGCGCATTTAGTTATTTATAGAAAAGATATTAAGACGTTAAGGGATTATTTAAAATATAAGCTCCCTATTTACCAACCGCTGTCGAAACGTCGGAGACGTAGACATCCGAACCAATATAAATTGCTATTAAATAACATAACAAAGGCAGTTAAATCAATAATGATAAGATATACAGTCGAATGGCAATCGGTAAGCCGAAAAGCAAATGTCACAATTAAAAATAGGAAGCTCTGGCAACCGTATCTTGCCAAATTCTATTGTGTGTGCGGTCGGTTTGATAATATGTATTAACTAAATAAAGGAAATGAATATGGGTCGGCTCGACCGGTGAGGACCACACTCTCACAGAATACCAGGGTAAAATAACTGCTTAACACTGATGTTTTGTATGGTGAGTGCAGAGAAACGCAGACGCTTTTTACTGAAAAAGAGGTCCATCTTAGTCCTCACGAGTGACAACGCATCTGCATTTTAATTCTTTATTGAGGATATATGTAGATGTCTATGGGTCACAGCAACCACTTACCATCAGGTGGACTGTGTGCTCGTTTGTCACCCTATCCTATAAAAAAAATCATGAAATATTTTATGTAATGTTCCTATTCCCTCACTCTCATAGTCCGATCCTATAGGACAGCAATCCGATAGAGAAAAAGGCACAACACCAACGGCTTTACGTGCTTTCCGAAGCACGGAGTTGAAACACCACAAATTGCCTAACTCCGGTAAGAATTTCTTGACATAAAACCCTAATAATTTGTTTTTGGCCCGACCCGGGTTTTGATTAGATCAATGAGGCAGTCATAATAAATATTATGTCATGATTGCTCTTAATTAAGACTGTAGTCCTTACTAGGTAGCGGAAAAAAACAAATCATTCCGCCGTGTAAATTGCACGGATCAGGGTCACTGCTACTGCATTGGATATTTGCGTGATTGTGTCAACGCGCCAGACGGCAACGCATTATCGGATACAGAGGTGGGTCGGTGAATTAATCAAGGTGATTGGCTAACAGCTTCATGTACATATGCGATAGTAGATCGAGAATAAATGTTGCCCGTTTAGTGGGTTAGAACTTTGTACCCATTTTAAAGCATATTGCGCGCATAATGTGAGATTTGGCATAGTTTTTTTTTTATAGGATAAGGGTGACAAACGAGCACACAGTCCACCTGATGGTAAGTGGTTGCTGTGGCCCATCTACATCTATCCTCTATTACAAATCAAAATGTAGATGCGTTGTCACCCGTGAGGACTAAGATGGAATGCCTCGTTTCCAGTAAAAAGGGCCTCCGGCCACCTGCACTCACCAAGCGAAACGCAGAGGTAAACCTCTACTTCACGCTGGTATTCTGTGAGGTCGTGGTACCACCCCGGTTCGGGCCGGCCCATCCGTGCGACAGCAAAAGCTGCCGCGTGGCTCTACCACTGTTAGTTAAAGTATATAAGGAGAAGAAGTGCCGACAGCAAAATTGTATATATAATACTCTAGCTGGTCAGGCGGACGTTGTTCTGCCCTCTCCGATGACCCTTTGTCCTATAAAAAATCCTAAAATTCGTAATAAAAAAATATTGAGGGTCGCTTATAGGAATAAAAACTACCCCATCTCTCAAGTTGGACCAAACTGCACACAGTGTGTAAACTTTCATTGAAATCAGTTCAGTAGTTAAGGAGTTCATCGCAGGCAAACAATATGATACATAATTTTTATATATAAAAGAAGATGTATGACTAATACATAAATAAAATAAAATAAAACATTAATTGTTTACGTACATACTGCTAATGTCAAACACGTAATAGCCTGTGGTCAAACAGTCGCAGGGTAGAGATTGTCACTATAGAATTTTAAAATGTTGCCGACAAATAATTATTACTAATAGATTGACTGAATGCGCTGTGTATTTTTTGTGATTTCAAGTGTACGGGGAGTGTATGTTAAAGCAAAAAAGTGTTTTTATATTTTGTATATTAGATATTAGTGTTTTATTAAATATTGTGTATTAGAAAGTGATGTGTGAATACAGTGAAACTTAATAAACAAACTTAAAAACTTTATGAATTACGATAAAACTTTTATCACTAGTCAACATAGATGGCACGAAACATTAGCATTTCATAACTAGTGTACGTGCTTGAAGTTATATTTAATGTTTATGGAGTTTCAAGCTTGCATTACACTATAATATTTTCTTTAATAACTTCTATAACGATACTTCTCTTATGTTTAGTCTACATGATGAAATAAGGTACTGGAAATTAAATGAGTAAGCAATGAGTTAAGATCACAAAATCACAACATTTTTATCGTGGTAGAGCCATGCTCTAGGAATGTTATATTTGTAGCACGAATGGATCGGCTCAACCAGGGATTGACCAAGAACTCTCACAGAATACTATTTTTTTTATATGATAAGGGTGACAAACGAGCACACAGTCCACCTGATGGTAAGTGGTTGCTGCGGCACATAGACATCTACGTCTATCCTCTATTACAAATCAAAATGCAGATGCGTTGTCACCCGTGAGGACTAAGATGGAATGCCTCATTTCCAGTAAAAAGGGCCTCCAGCCACCTGCACTCACCAAGCGAAACGCAGAGGTAAACCTCTACTTCACGCTGGTATTCTGTGAGGTCGTGGTACCACCCCCGTTCGAGCCGGCCCATCCGTGCGAGAGCAAAAGCTGCCGCGTGGCTCTACCACTGTTACTAGCGTAAAATAGCAGCTTAATTGCTGCCGTGTTTCGTATGGTGAGTGTAGAGAACCGGAGACCCTTTTTACTGGAAACGAGGCATTCCATCTTAGTCCTCACGAGTTAAAACGCATCTGCATTTTAATTATTTATTCAGGATAGATGTAGATGTCTATGGACCACAGCAACCACTTACCATCAGGTGGACTGTGCGTTCGTTTGTCACCCTTACTCTATAAAAAAAACCTGACTGACATAACATGTATACCGAATAACTGATTAGGCATAATATATTTTTTCAGCACATGGCCCTAAACTTTTAATACATATTATAATATATCCTCCAACGGTTTATCCTACTGTTACACACACTGTGACCGTGTTTCCGCTTAATCGAAATTCTTTTATGCACTGTGATAATGTGCCCAAAACCGCAACTAGACTGGAACAATATTTGGCCCATACTAAATGTTTTAATAAATATGATTATTATATTTCCTGCTCACTACAATTATGGTGAACAAAATAGAGCAAGTAATATATATATATATATATATATATATATATATATATATATATATATATATATATATATATATATATATATATATATATAATCAATAAGGAAGTACAAATGGGTCGGTCAAATAGCTCGAAGAACCGGCAACCGACGGGGAAGAATGTTTAGTTGAATACTCTAAGGGAAGAATGGTTCCCGAGTGGCAGCCTCGTACCGTTAAGTGAAGTTAAGGGCGGTTACCCACTAGAAGGAGTGATGACCTGGTAAGAGACGCAGGTAGCTCAGTGCTTTGTGGCATTAGACTCTAATGATGTAGAGCGACGACCAACGCAAAGCAGCAGGCAACAATCGGATATGTTGCTTGGATTGTATTAGGACTGCTGAGCCTAGATAAAGGGAAATCGCCAGCATTAATTAACTGATGATAGTGTTAAGTATAGTAGAATAAATTGTTATAAAGAAGAGGTGGCAATTCTATCTGAAAGTCAACGCGCTAAAATTTAGTCCTTAAACTGAAAAATACGTGTTAAGAGTACCTGTATTAAGAAATATTACGGGATAAATTTAGACATGATTACAGTCGGGGGACATGGTGATAGTTTTATTGTAAACAGTGAGTGCAAGGTCGCACGGAGCGCGATTTATTTATGTTGATGATAATGTGGTTCAGAGGAGGTCAAGTGTGTGAACAGCTTAAGCGCGTTATTTTTATTTTCAATATAAAATACAACGTCGATATAAAAAGCTATTATTAAGTGTTACATACAGTGAATGCAATAAAACACAAGTAAAATATCTCTCCTTTAATGTACTGATTGTATCGAAATTTTCAAACTCAGTTATGAAATTTGAAAATTTGAAATGCAACTAATCCAAAAATATTTTAACAAGAACTAATGTATCATTTGTAGAGGTGTAAATGTGAAAGCTGTTTATCGATATTAATAATGTGAGTTTCAATACTCATACAAAAACAATACAGGTCACGGATATTTTAAACTGTAAATAATACGTTTCGGGAAAATGGCAGACATAAATGAGGAAAACAACTAAATATTTATCCTCCTTTAGTCGATCCATTAGGCCAGAATATAGTTCTACACAAAAAGTAAGTAACTAAATTCATACATTATAATATACTCACTGTATTAAAGATTCTAGGTTTTAATTTAACGTTACAAGTTATTAAAGTCCACTGCTGAACATAGGCCTCCCCCATAGATAGCCTCACAGAGGGGATATTTGCCATAGTTGCCACGCTTGGCAAGTGTGTTGGCAACAACAATTTCTTATTTTCAGTCGTTATCAAGAAGACGCTGCTGCCCATCTCCTGATTAGTTTCCATCTATTGCCTCTTATGACACGCACGGAATGATATGGGGTAGTTGATATCCTTACGTCGCTATTATCTATATTTGAATTTAAAATATTCCTTATATTAGTTACATACAGCCTATATTCGAAAATATTTTTTTTATTTCTCAGACATCAGGTTTTCGAATGTATTCCTTCACCCCTAAGCATGTGGTAAATCAGCACTAATTAATTAATTAAATAAGCAATTTCTACAAGGTACAAGGGCTTCTGTAAAATGCTTTATAATTTTATACATTAAGAAATATCTAGTAAGCATTACTAATATTTTGGTCATGATGCAATCACTATCATTGTAGACAATATAAAGTATACTACTGAACATAATATTTTATTTCCTTCAAGAGACTGAAGCAAAAACTTCGATTGAGACAGTCACGTACCGGTAATCGGTAACTATGCTAACGTTTAAGACGGCTATCAGCTATACAAGATAGACAAACAAGAAAACAATGGACAGAAGAACATGTTTTTACATTCATAATTGAATAATATATTTGTGTACAATCTATGTGTCACTGTTATAATCAGAACAAGTTAATCCTTATCAGTGTATAGGTGGAGAAATAAATGCATTATCGATATCAATGCATGTTCGCCAATAAAAAACCGATAACAAGATAATTTACGAGAACAACACTAGATGTTATGATTTGTAACATAATCGACCTTGAAAAAGATTATCTGTGTCCAAACATACTTTTTAAAACTTAAAAGATATTGATCGCTTACATACCGTAAAGAGATTTAACTCGTAAATATTTGAACGTCTTAATATTTATAATAAACTTATGGTTCACCTCTTTAACATTTTACTTGAATAATAAAATAGATTGAAGTTTAATGCAACTCTGATAAAAAACTTATTATTTTTTGATACTGTTCTTTAGCGTAATAAGAGTAGAGTAGTCCTGATTATTGTTTCAAAAGATATCTAAAATATATAGTATGACGTGATTTTTAGCACTACAATACCCAGTAAAACATCGGTAAAAATTGTGATTTCTACTATATTGAAATAGCGTCACGCTGTATTAACTCCACAGAGGCAATACGAAAGCAGAAAACGGCGGAAATATGATGGATTTTATAAATGTATACGGTATTTGTATGATTCACTGTGTAAAAGTAATTCTTTGTACGTGCATGATAAAAAAATCGATTTGTGCAAATTTTATGAAAATAAAATATCGCTGTAGGATTAAAAATCTAACGTATTAACAATAAGTAGTTAAAATTTCTGCTCAATGTTTTCACCGACAGTGCACTTGAGGTCAGAATCGGATTTTTTGTCAAAATAAGTATCGGTAAAAGTTCCGTTGAATTTACAAAGGTCGACAGTAATGATTGCTTTGAAATATCGATTAGGCGTATCAAAATACCAGTTTTGTTAAATTATGATAACTTCACAACTTCATTTCTGTATTTATTGGAAAACACAAACGCTAATTTGTAATATAATTCTTAGACCATGTATATATTTTGACTTAAAATGAATAGAACAAATTTAAAAATAAAATAATAAACATTGATAAACGAAGCTCATAATAAAGATAAACATTTATACGAATTATCCACTAGTGTTTTGATAAATATCGAGATAACGTTAAGCCACCAAAAAAAGTAAAAGGTATGAAATATTTGGTATTAAACCTCCTTTATAAATAAAAAATAACACTGGCACTCAACACTTATTTGCACATCGAATTCGTTTGCGTTTTTAAAATTCGAATCGTTCGGACGCAGAGCAACGTTTCGCGTGGCACACGGCAGCACGCAGTTTCGTTCGCGTAGTACTAAAAAAAACGACATCGAGAACTGTCATCGCATTTGCAGCGAATTTCTATCTATTCGCAATCCTTAGTGACGAGCAATCGTAATCTTAGATAATATATTAATACGTATTTTATGTGTTTATTGTCAACAATAATATATTTTTTCAAAGTTTTTGACTAAATCCTTATTTGTTGTTAGTTATATTTTACTGCTTTTCATATAGCTCAGCGGTTCACAGCTGGACTTAGGTATATTGCCGGCCCATTCAACTTCAGCTTATATGCAGAGAAATTTTGAACCCTCTTCATAGCCTGCTGAGTAACTTTGAACTTTCTAACACGGTTACCCGAAACAGGCCAAGTCTTGGTTTAATAGGTCATTATTAGCAATACGCAATGATTGTTTTCGTTGATGGTGGGACATTTATTATAGTCGCTACTCTTTACCAGGTTTAATTTTTTCCCGATGCTGCTGCACATTTCATGGGTCAAAAAGTTTCCTCAATCAACTTTTACAACTTTTGTAGATGGGTACTATATAAAACGTCATTTGGTAACCTGCAAACCCTTGAAACAATTATCGTGTATAAAAACTCTTATCGATGAGAAACGCACCTGCTACGTTTACGCAACGTTAATATGCAAGTACTTTCTTGATTCATTTATTTTTTTAAGTTTTTACTGTTAAATGGTATGTAAGTGTTCAATTCGGTACCTAGTTAATGATAAGATTTTTAGGCATATGATTTAATTCATATGTTAGATGTCTCCTCCTTTATCAGCTTTACCGGCTTTAATCGCCACGCTTTGTGAGCGGGTTGGCGATCGCTGTAAAGCCGGCAATACATGTTGGCCAAGGCTCAGCCAAAGCGAGCGTAGGCAAATTGATACAAGGCGAGTGCTATAGTCTACATGTTGGCCAAGTTTGTGAGAGTGAACATACTGACATGGCCAAAAGGAATTAAAAAAAAACTTGATTTTAGGACATTTTCAAAATAATAAGTCCCATATATAGGTGCTAATTAAACATAATCAGCCTTATTGGAATAATTATAACTCTTAACAAAAAGTAAAAACAGACTTCAAATGGCTAAAAAAGTACACACAATACAAAAAAATATATACTTGAATTGAGAACCTTTTCCTTTTTGAAGTCGGTTAAAAAGCGGTTTATATTTTAGGCTCAGGTCAACTAAAATCTGTTTTACAAAAGAAATCCCTAGGTATATGAACTAAAATGAAATTTATGAACTAATTTCGCGATGAACTTTTTTAGTTAAAAAGACTATTCTTAAAGCATAGTTTAAACCAGACTATAAATAAAGCATGTTTTGGAATAAAACGGATAGCATTTGTATTATTAAAAAGTCTTGAAGCATGTTGCCTAAACACATATAAAAAAAAGGAATGTGACAGTCTATCTCCAGGTATTCTTGTAGGACATAGGCCTCCTCTCATTTTTAGAGATTTGAAAAAATCTCACACAATCAACAGTCTCATATAACTTTAACTGAAATACAATGCATTAGGGTCATTAAAATGTCTTTAAGAAAAATTGCCTGGACATAAAATGATTGAATCAGTATTTATGACGGCATCCCATCGTGACAAATAAACCTTGACACTGTAAGCACGCGTGTTACGATAAAGCGTTGCATTACGTCACCTCTATAAAATAACTACTATATTGAGCAATTTCCTCGGAAGCGTACAATAGTGTGACTACAGATGCAACTCGATTAGCCGTGGTAGTTAAGTGCGTCCGAAACAGAGTTCTATAATGTGAAAAAAGATCATTTTAGGAATCTATACATATAAATAAAATTGAAGTGTCTATCTGTGAAATTAAAGTAAATAGCTCCTGTTAAGCTTAAGGGATATTGGAAATACATGAATAACTCTTTTTTAATATTTTTTGTCCGTCTGTCTTGTTCGTGAGATAATCTTCGGAATACCTGAACCGATTATGATGAAACTATAGGAATAGACAGAGAGCAAAGCCAGGAGGGATCTAAGCTAGAGTGAGAGACTCTCTCTCCTTACGTTTATTTTAGAAAAAGAAACCGAAAAATTGATAAGTAAAAATTGTCTTTAATTATATTAAATCTAAATAACGCCACATTAATAAATACTATCTAGGTACACATAGCCGGGCTAGTCTCATCATAAAAATTTATAGTATTAAATTGTTTTCAATATGAAGTATTCTCGTAAATTTTAGTTTTACGTTACGTTTTACGTGTGAAGTTTTCTTTAAGAAAACCCGTTAGTGTATAGTGTTACGTTGCATTCCACTTTAAATATGATATAGCTGTTATACTCCATTTTTTTTATAGGATGAGGGTGACAAACGAGCACACAGTCCACCTGATGGTAAGTGGTTGCTGCGGCCCATAGACATCTACATATATCCTCAATAAAGACTCAAAATCATCTGCATTTTGAGTCTTTATTGAGGATATTTTTTGTCACCCGTGAGGACTAAGATTGAATGCCTCTTTTCCAGTAAAAAGGGTCTCCGGTTCTCTACACACACCATACGAAACACAGGAGCGTTAAGCTGGTATTTTACGCTAGTATTCTGTGAGAGCGTGGTCCTTCCCCGGTTGAGCCGACCCATTCGTGCTACAACTATACTACTAATATAGTTTCAGCATGGCTCTACCACGTAATTACTACTAATCGCATTAAGAAAATTGGCATTTATTTCTTTTTATGGAGGAACAAATCACAACCTTTATTTATAATATTCTCTTATCTTATCAACTTAAGTTAACTTTATTTCGACACGCGTTCATAAAAGGCGCCCACTTACTCGCCCACACTATGACCTATAAATCCTAGATGGATTCAGGGCTGCCTGTATCTAACACTAACTTAGAGACATTGTAAAATATCGCCGATAAATATGCTATTTGTGTCGTATGCTGGAGTCATCATCCTTGTTCATGATAAAATGCTCACCAGGACATGGAACTTTTCAAGAATGTGCAAGTATTTCTGAAATTATTTTTCCGTACTGACAATGCTGGGTAAGTGCATAAGTTAGCGCTGTGTCAAAACTCTCGTGCTGGTAAAGTTATTCTGGGGTCAATGGTGCGAAGCGTCTGGAATTGCCATATAAGCATGGTGATTAAAGCAGATCTAACTTTCCTACAATAATGAGAGCGAGAGAGAGATAGAGAGTGAGAGATAGAAGGGCATGTCCATTAGAGGCGCATAGAGAGATTCTTACGCGCTGATAAAGAAGAAGGAAGATATCTTATTATTATCGGCTAATTATATCTGTCTCTACTCTCTACTGCGTGGTGTGACTCCTTTATTACCTAACTAAGACTTTGTCTAAGTTCATACGCCCTTACATATATCTAATAAAAAAAGTCTCCCTGCTGGGCACAGGTACAGGTCGGACGGACGGATGGACGGACGGACGGACGGACGGACGGACGGACGGACGGACGGAAGGACGGACCTACAGCGGAGGCTTAGTAATTAGGGTCCCGTTGGATACCCTTTAGGTACGGAACCCTAAAAAGAGTGGTTTTATCTCTTGCACTATGTATTACGACTTTTAGTACTGCCACAGAATGGATAATAGTACATGTAACTGCCCTAATGATATTACAAGATACAACCCAAATAACAAGAAACAAAAAACACGTATTCGTTTTAAAAATGCTTGACTCAAAATAAAATAGTTACTTTGTGTGTTTGAACGATCTCTCAGTTTTGGCGGGATTACGTAATTGACAATTAAAATCATCAAAATAATTGGCGTGCGGAGGAGTGAATGCACTCGACATTTATTATTGTTTGTAGTGATTTGTAGTTATTTTTCTGTCAAATAAAGGCAAAAGTATTTATGTTCAAGGTACCTATTATTTTTTACGAAATAAGGGTGACAAACGAGCACATAATCACCTGATGGGAAGTGGTTCCTGTGGCCTACAGACATCTACATTTATCCTCGGTTAAGAATCAAAATGCAGATGCATTGTCACCCTTGAGGACTTAGATAGAAGCCTCGAATAAAAAAAAAAGTCTCCGGTTCTCTACACTCACCAACCACTAAAATTTACGCTGCTATTCATGCTACAACCATAATATAGCTGCAGCGTGGCTCCACCACGTCATGTCATGACATGCCTCTCTCGCCATTACCACAGTCTATCTTCTTAGACTGTGCCATTACCATAATCGGCGAACTTTGCAGAATTATCAATAATTTATTTTATTTTTATTTGTTATATTTTGTTCTTCATTTTAAAAAAAATCGTAGTATCAATACAGTTTAAGCCGGTCACCAATTTAACTTTAACTCTAGAACGTATAAAAAGAAGACGGTAAGTTTGAAAGGATATATAACAACTATAACAGTTACCTTACTTATAGATGATTATTTTGCTATCTATTGTCTACCACAAGCTACAAGCCACGAAATTCTAACATTTTCCTTAATTTACTCTGGTACACCACCGGGAAATGAAAAATGGAGGAATTCTCTTAAATTACTATACAATACATAATATACTTACTTACATACATATATTTAGAGTGACAGGCAGATATAAACAATTTTGTCATCAAATTTAGTTATAAAATACGATAGTCTCTTGCGATATCTGTACTAAAATCCCCTTACCAATTAGAGCGAATCCGAGAAACCGATTTCATGCTCTATTTCGAAAAAAAAAACTATCGGTCAAATCTGATCTCTTACAGACTCGTCAACTCGTCATCTTATACAAAACGCCGTATATGATATTACAATAAGAATCGGTTGCGCAAACTAGATTAGGTTATTATCATATTTCCTCCCGACCGTTACACGAAAGGTCGACAACCGTACAGGAGAATCCTTACAGTGATTCACAAGCCTGTTGGGCGCTCGTCTCCGGTTTCTGGATTTCAATAGCGTTTTCTAGTCTAGCCACAACAGTTTTTGTCTATGCAAACAGGTTATTCACATCACGCTAATGTTACCTAATAATTATTGTAACAGGGTAAAATGCATTACAAAAATGTTAGGTATCTCGATACTTTATTACTATATCAAATAGTGATATCGTTTAAATGCAGTGGTTTTACTAATGAAACTTGTATTTAATCTTACCTTTAGTATGACTCTTCGATATTAGTAATGTTTTAGATGTAGTTTGAGAAAACAACAGATCGTAAAGGGAAACGAATCGTTTCATGTTTATAGGAACAGGGCTATACTAATTGCTATTTGTATACATTGCTTTGTATCATTGTTTTCACACGTCTTATAATTCATCAACAGGGCTTTTAAATCATTAAAAGCACATGCAACATTTCAAGATAGATGATCTTGAATATTCAATATATTCATTAACCGAATAAACCTACCTACAATGTTCTTATAATCACTTGATGTATTATTAAAACATTTGAGATCAAGGCGTTTCATATGACGTTTACCAGATGTGAAATATTCGTTACTTTATCTGAAGTACGCAATTAAACTCGTAAGTGATTTTTGTTGGAGATCATATTATAGTGTATAAGCATAAGTATAAAAACGAATAACAATCTCAAAAAATAAACAAGAAGCGAACTAACAGTACGGAGTCGTAACACTTTTGTTTAGCTTCCATGTAAGTTAGATTAATCAAGTTTTTTGTCGACTCAAGAAGCATTCTGCGATTCCTTATTTTCAAATACAAGACGCATAATCATATTAATAACGGAGGAAAGTATGTAAATGGAATGAATAAATTTTAAGATTTTACAAAACTGATAGCGTCCTTCTAACACTCCGTGGCGCAGTGGCTTAGCAATGAGTTGTTGCGCTGGGGGCCGCGGGTTCGAATCCCGCACGGAACAAGTATTTGTATGGCCTACAAATAATTATTCCGGGTCTGGATGTTTGTCCTCGTGCAATCTATGTTTGTAAACTGCCTCCACGATACAGGAGAAAATCCTAGTGTGGAGGTAACGTCTTTTAACTAAAAAAACGCTGAATGTCACTAATTTAGTAGTAATTTACTAAAAAGTGTAAATCTTTTTTTATAGATGTAAGGGTGACAAACGAACACACAGTCCAGCTGACGATTATGATTGCAAGTGAATGCTGTCGCCCGAAAGTCTCCAGTTCTCCACACTCGCTATACAAAACGCAGTATACTCGTATGCTGCTATTTTGCATTGACTCTGCTGCTTACAGACGACAAACTGTCCTCAATTAACAGACATAATTTTATATTTTCATTTAGTGCGTGGAAACAGAAAGAGAGCGCAACAAAGACTACTACGCGTCTTGCTATTCTGTTTCTTATATACTTTTTCTTTTGTTTTACTCTATGGTATTTCTTAATTCATTTTTACGCTTATATATTACGTTCAAATGTAAAAAAAAAATACACTTTGAACGTTAATACCTCTATTCGTTTTCTTGTTTAATCATTCTGAGGTAGACATAAAACTGAAGTAGAGACGAAACGCACGCGGTTGTTTAGATATGTTTAGATCCATTAATAATATACTGAAAAAATAATATTTTTCATAATCTGTGGCATTATTGAGTTATGATCTCGCTTCAAACGATATTAGGGTCAATATGGCTGGTGGCTACAATTAAAAATAACTGACCACATCACTGTGGTTGAAACTGGCAGGATTTCATAATCATTTATTTTACTTAGAGTCTGTTTTTCACTTTAAATTGCGCAGCACATACCGAATTAACTATTGCTATAAAGTACTATTTATTGTCGACCCACGCGTTCGGTATTACACACTTATAAGCGTATACGTGGGTGTACCAGCTCTCCGTTTACGGTTGTGATTGTATCATTGAGCGGTTATTCAGCATTAAAACCTTTTAGGTTTAAATAAATTAAACTTAACGCTGCTGTGTTTCGTATGGTGAGTGTAGAGAACTGGAGTAATACCATCGTAGTCCTCAGAGGTGACAACAAATCGCAATTTTGATTTTTAATTGAGAATAGATACATCTAAGTATATGGGCCAAAACATTCACATACAATGAGGTGGACTGTGCTCATTTATCACCCTTTTTCTATATAAAAAAAAAAAACTATTTCATACAATCTAATGAACCTTAATAAACTACTAAAAAAGTTTAAAGTTAACAAAAATCAAGGTTTATATTATTATGTTCAGTGGTATATTGCGTGCAAATCTGCTCGTCTGAGAACATGCAGTGGGATAACGCGACGGACTACGCTCTGGTACCTTCTTATAATGGGACGCAGCCTGTGCTCTGTAGTGTGACGTGTAAATGATTATTTTATTATTTCATATATGTACATCTATAATATCGTGTATAATGCACATGTAGAGTGTGTGTCCGTCATTCCATCTTAATGACGAAAATAAGAGATACAGTAACTCACCCGCTGGCACGAATGAAATTGCTAGTTGAAATTTTATACACTGTTTTACTTGAAGTCACGTGAATAGTCAATACTGTATTGAATCATCGCGGTGGACTCATATTGCTTTCAAACTGTCATAAAAAGATCTGAGAGATGGCCTTATATTAATTATAATTAGAAGAAAAAAAACAGGCAAATGTCACAAAGAGGACAAATCTTCTAAGTGGTGTAGGAGTCCTTTTCAAGTTTTCAACCTAAAAGTTCGTCTGGACTGTAACCACAGAACCATGATACATTCCACTGAGAGGTTTTAATCTTTTATGTGTTCTATCAGGTTGCGATGTTATTATTTTTAAATAGACAGCTTTACACAAATTAAATTAATAAATCTTAATTTACTCGTTTATATTCATAACTTATACACTATAAACCGTATAAAAGTAATAAAAACATAAACGCTAATTTCTTGACGCAATAGATAAGATATTATACGTAGAGATTAATACATACATAATTTAAACCTAATTTATACACTAAATAACGAAGAATTTTATTTGAATTAGACGTGCTCACAACAGTGAGACGAATCCTGTACCTTTTAAATTAATGTTATGTATTGTACTGTTATCGAATAACAGACCCGCGAAGCGAATCGAACAGGGATCAAGTTTACGGATGGGATAGTGTTAATATATTATGATATCCTTTCTAAAAATTGGATAAATGAGATTACTCAGTCTAAGGTTCAGTGGGTGGTAAGTTAAAATCCATTTTTATACGTGGTAGAGCCATGCTGCAGCTATATTAGTAGTATAGTTGTAGCACGAATGGGTCAGCTCGACCGTGAAAGGACCACGCTCTTACAGAATACCAGCGTAAAATAGCAGCTTCATGCTGCTGTGTTTCGTATGGTGAGTGTAGAGAACCGGAGACCCTTTTTACTGGAAAAAAGGCATTCCATCTTAGTCCTCACGGGTGACAACGTATCTGCATTTTGATTCGCAAACGAGGATAAATGTAGATGTCTATGGGCCACAGCAACTACTTACCATCAGGTGGACTGTGTGCTCGTTTGTAATCCTTATCCTAAAAAAAAAACTGTTACATATTGATAACTTTGACCATAATCGATAAGGTTAAGTTAGCAGTAAACTGACATAATTGTGTTTTTATATGTTGGATAAATTGTTTAGGGACATTCTTAGAGCCAAGTAGAGTCTTTGTTTTGATTGGATACTAACGACTTATCGATGGTATTCTTTCAAAAACAGCACTGAATTCAATAAATTTTCTAAAACAGACACCTGCATGACCTAAACTGATTCTCAACAAAGAACATCTGGAGGTTTACAGTCATCCATGACGTCTATATATGTAATTGGTTTTGGTTATATATTGAGCAATATTTTATTAAAAAAGCATAGGTACATTTTCAAAATATTTAACCTCTAATAACTATCATTCATGAAATGACATTGATACCTAAGCAAGGGGCCGCCTTTACGCAATATGGGTCTTATTGTTTGTATGTTATTCAAATTCCCTAGCACTTGCCGGCCTCCGTGAGGTCCGGTGTGACATAACACGGTGACATCACTCTTGTAAATTAGGAAAACGGTCGCAAAGCGTGTGGAAGGATCGTGAATTATTGCAATTATTTTCGTACTTAATCACTGCGAGTCCACAGATTAAATATAGCTACCTATTTTACATGTAATACGATTATTTTTTATATTTATACACAAAAAGGCGAATTAAAAATAAAGGGCAGTTTAAGGCAACTATTTGCGTATAGTAAGAAAAGAGATTAACGCGCTAATTATTTTTTATTAATAATAATGTTAAAATTTGTTTTATTTTATTTTATAGTCAACTTCTAACGTTCATATATCGTAGCTATGACGTAATAGATCGCGTCATCGTGCTCAAAGGTGAAAACAAGGTTATTAATACTATTTTATACGTTTCCAGGTGTTTTCAAATAAAATTATATATTTATGTGTGCGACTTGTAAATATTAAAAATAATAAACAATGACTGATGTTAATTATATTCATTCATTCATTTATTCCTAACAGCCTATTAAAGTCCACTGCTAAACATAGGCATCCCTATAGATTACATACTAGGGGGATTTTTAGTCATATCTGCCACGCATAGCGGGCGAGTTGGCAACTGCATTTTAGGCATGGGTTTTAAATATCGATATATCGAAATATCGATATTTTTTAATAAAAATATCGATATATATCGTCGATATTATAAATCACGATATATCGACATAACGATATTTATTTTTGAGTATCGAAATCGTATATATCGATTTCGATATATTTTAAAATATTGTATCGTTTTTTTCGTCGTCCAACCGTCAGTAAATAAAAAGGACCTTATCTTTGCATCATGCAAATGATGACGATATATCGATATTTATCACGCGATATATATCGATACTGTTTAAATATATCGATTCGGTATATATCGATATATTTTTTTCCTTTGCCCATCCCTACTGCATTTTTTATTATTATGCCTCCTCTACACTACTCGCGAAGTAGATCGAAGTTGGACGAGGCGAACAGTGTAGTGAGGTACTTCGATTCACTTCGTCCAACCTCGCTTCGCCTCGGGCGACTTCCGATCGCTGTCGGTTTTTTGCGCCAGAATCAAAGGACTTCACGACGTACCCCAAAGTTACACGAAGCGTCTCACTACAATGCTCGGCTTACGCCGGTTATGAATATTTTTTTATATAAGTATTAAATATGTAGCTTTCTACATAATTATTTATTTAGTTAACGCATTGACGTCGTACTGTTCACACAATTAGGTACAGAAAAGCAGCTGCCTCTTGACTGTCATTCATGTTAACGGTTTGGGAGACTCAAGACGACTAAGCTCTTCGCGAAGTAGCACGAGTGTGTGATCACGTTCTTCGGACTGCGATCGACTTCGACGAGCACTTCGTCGAAGTTACTTCGCGAGTAGTGTAGAGGAAGCATTACGAGTTGTTATCGGGTTGATCAGGTGGCTCTTGGTCATTTCCTGTTTCATTTCCGTATGCCGCCTCTTATGATACACACGGAATGATATGGGGTAGTGAATTATCGTACGCTGCTACTAGCTACAGGATATTATAATATGTATATTGAAAAATATAGACGGCTCCGTGGTGGAGTGGTTTACAAATAAGTTGCAGCGCTAAGGGCCGCCGGTTCGAATCCCGCACGGAACAAGTATTTGTATGGCCTACAAATAATTGTTTCGGGTCTGGATGTTTGTCCTTGTGAAATTTATATAATATGTTAACTGCCCCCATGATACAGGAGAAAATCCTAGTGTGGCAGTAATGTTTAAAAAAAAACTGGTATATCATTTGCCGTTGCAGATTCCGAAAGTAATTATAAAAATAACTTCCGTCATTTATTCGAATTGTATTTTCAAAATTTAATTCCGTAAGATGAAATTGGTTGCAAAATATTATATTTCTTACCTCATTAATTGCTTCTAGTCTCTTTGTAGTTCCTTTTACTAAAATGTATTTTTTCATATTTCCTATAAATAATAGTCATCGTGAGTAAAAGGAGCACTTACCAAAGTAACGATATCTGCCGGATTCGCGGCCGCTATCCTCCTCAGCCTCTCATAGAGCATATCGAGCAGCCTCTGGTGCTTGGCGTTGAGCTCGTCCAGCTCCCTGGCCACGGCGTCCGCGCCGGACGGAGCTCGTTCCGGGGAGATGTGTTGGCCGCGGCGCCGCAGCTGCTCCGCCAGGTCCGCGTCGGCCTGGCGCCGCAGCTGCCTCGTGTCCAGCGACGGGTGGATCTCATCGCACAGCCACTCCGCGTAACGTTGACACCTCGACGTGTGGATCTAATTTTTTTGGTTGGTTAGTGTTTAATTAGGTTAGTTCTTAACGGACCGTTTTTAAATTACGAACACTTTTTTACAATAGAAATAATTTAAAATTCTTGTTTTTAAAAATAAAAAAATATAATTGATATACTACTCTTTTAAAAACAGTCCGTTTCTGGTTAGGCGTTCAAATTACATATTTTATTTAAGCTTTTCATAAATTATTCCTCACACACGCTTCCCGCACATTCATTTTAATTGTATTGTCCGTGTTCGTGAGACGGTTATTTTTTCGGTCTTTCTCTCATCAGCTTTCAATAAAACTTTCGTAACCATCCATTCATCAAAATATTAATAATTTTTCTTTTTTTCTTTTATGTCCAGATTTAGAGTCTCCCAGGTCAAATTTCATGCTGGGAAAATTTATTCTACAGGTTTTCACAAGCGTGCAAAACCCAAGCTAAGTGCTTAGTGCGTGTGTTTTCAAATGCTCATTTCACTTTCGTGCTTCTATATTCATATCTTCAATAATTGTAATATTTTTCCTTATACAGATTTCTTTTATTTTGTGTAGGCAACACTGAAACTCAAACAATGCATGCAAAACGATTTCTATTGAAAAGAACAATAACCTCACATGAATTCAATAATTTTGAAGACAGTTTCCATGTATAAGAAACCTATTTGTAATTCAAATTATCGTCCATATTTATAGATGTTTGGTAGCACATTGGCAATACAAATTTTATTTTGCTTTAGCCCCAAGCCGTATGATTGAATAAATGTAGCAGTAATATATTGCTGTTTTATATGAAAGAAAAAAAAATGTTTCCCACACTCACACAAACTCATTCATGATTGATTTTAGTAATACCAGCATTCCAGTCAAGCGTTAGAGACTTCAAAGTGTTAAAAAAGCAGAAATTATTAAAAAAGCTTTTTTTTAAATTGCAGTCATTAGTTTTTTTTACAAGGTATTTTTTATAAAAGCAGTGATAGTGCTCAAAATTGCTCTGTAAAAATGCATGCGCTACCTTGGAAAAAACCCAAAACAGAAAGACGAACGAGCAAACCGGGAAAATATGCAAGGGAAGAAAGACGCTGAACCGAATCACGCTTAAAACCTTTCATAAATTAAAAAAAAAACATAATTAAGGATTTTTTTTTCAAATTAGCGTTAAGTGGAATTTATTTTTAATTATTATTGCATAACTCAAACGAATAAGAATAAAGTTGCAATATAATGTTAAATAACGTAATAAAAAAATACGCAAAAAATGTTGCCTACAAAATTCCATTTATTTGGAAACAACAAGAAATTCCACAAAACGCCTTAAGTATAAAAGTCACCTGTATATAGTTACCTTAGCCTCACGTATAAATCTTCCGCCGTCTACATTAACCTTCTCTATCTTTGGTGTCCTCTCCACGACACTTGTAAGTAGAGTCTGCAAAAAAAATAATGGTGTCATTGTCCTGTTGGCTGGTTTTGACCACAGTGTCAAACAATTGAGCATTCCTATTATAGTGCCTCAAATCTCAGATTTTATTCAGGCGCTAACACTGGACTAGGAGTTCACTGCTGGACATAGGGGCCTCCCGTGGTATTCAGGATTTGCTTTCAATCATCACGCTTGGTACGGGAATTGACAATCGCACCTTGGATGCTCTGTTTGTTTGTCTAAAGCAGGGTTTCCCAACCTTTTTTGACTAAGGACGACTTTGACTTTTTTGTAGTTAGTACGAACCACAAGGTGAAAGAAAAAACTGTTGTATTCTAACAATAGATTATAATCACAACTTTTAACATAGTTATATAATAAACTAAAAGGAAGCATTCATTAACAGTATTATCTGTGTATTTATTGTAAAAACAACGTACGTACTTACTAACATGAAGAGCGGTATTGCACTGCCCTCGTAAAATATTTAAATCTTTCGCAGACCATATCACTGGTTGGGAATCACAGGTCTAAATATTTCAAGTCGGATGTAAACGAGAAAATTATACCGGCATCTATTACCTTAGCCCTAAGATACTCGTGTCCAATGTCACACACTACATACAAACACAATTAGACCAGTAAATCAGTTTTAACTAGGAGCTGTCTGTCTGGTCTATCCTTTTATATATTTTCAAAGCATTAGGTATAAATAGACAGGGTTAATGGATACATTATTGCTGAGTTTGAAGGGTTTGGTACTACCTGTAAAACTACAGACTCGGAGAAATTCAGCTCTGTCTCGCCAGCACCGCAAAGTCTTTTTATTTATTTATTTGCATTTAGAAAAAGCTAAAATTAGGTGCTTTTTAGGTGCTAATTAAGTGCCAAATTTAAAAATTAGGTGCTCTAAAATTTTCAACCGCAACGAACTGTTGAAATTTGCGTTGCTGGCAAAACGTATCAGCAGCGCAGTGGCGATAATACGAGTATATATACGATAAATATTAATAGCAAGGAATTAAGTGCTAATTAGGTGCCGAAATAATATTCTGGGAATTACCGGGTCCAGGACGATTACCTTACTATAAGGTATGAACGGCATTTTTTATTCTTTATCTTCTTCACAATCATTAGAACTCTTCACAAGTTCAATGCTTAACATAGACCTCCCCCAAATAATTCCACAAAGCACGGTCCTCAGCAACCTGCATCCATCGACTTCCTGCAAGTCTTACCAGTTTGTCACTCTATCTAGTGGGAGACCGCCCCTCACTTTGCCTTACGGTACGAGGCTGCCGTTCGAGAACCTTGCTTCCCCAACGGTTGTCGGTTCTTCGAGCTATATGGCCGGCCCATTGTCACTTCAGCTTGCTAATCCATTAGGCTATGTCGGTCACTCTGGTTCTACTGCAAATATCCTCATTTCTAAGTTTATCACGCAGAGAAATCCCGAGCATAGCCCCTCCATAGCTCGCTGACCGATCTTAAACTTCCTCGTACGGCCAGCAGTCAAGGACCACGTCTCAGATCCATAGGTCATCATTGGTAACACGCACTGGTTTTACAGTCTCGTTTTCAAGTTTTGAGGTATACCTGACGAGAAAATGTGTCGTAATTTCCCGAACGCTGCCCAGCCGAGTTGAATCCATCAATTGACCTCTCGGTCGAAGTTGGACTTACCTAGTCAGGCTATTTGTCTCAAATAAACATGCTCGTCAACAACTTCGAGCTTATATCTCCCAACAACTACAGGCATAGGTGTGACATGACCGTTGCACATGATCTTTGTTTTGTCAGTGTTCATCTTAAGACCTATCCGTTGGGAGGCATTATTGAGGTCATTGAGTATAGTACTTAGGTCCTCCAGCGATTCTACCTTAAGGACTATATCATCGGCAAATCGAATGTGAGTGATGTACTCACCATTGATGTTAATACCGTATCCTTTCCAGTCCAGTAGCTTGCAAACGTCTTCCAATGCAGCGGTGTAACGTTTCGGGGATAAAACGTCACCCTGTCTAACACCTCGCTGCAGTTGGATGGGATGCGTACTCTGGTTCAGTACCCGGATAACCATCGTAACTTTATTGTACAAACACTTTAGCGCTTCGATATACCGACAGTCAACTTGGCACCCTTGAAGAGACTGTAGCACCGTAAAAATTTACTATCGAGGTCATTGAACATAGTGTTTAAGTCCTCCAGCGCTTCTGTCATAAGGACTATATCACCAGGCTATAGCACCAGCCTATGTCCTGCTGCAACCCCGTGAGGAATTGGCAAGTGATACTCACGCGGGTGGGCTCCAGGTGATGTTCCTTGGCGCGCGGCTGCTGCTGCAGGCGGCTGTAGGTGCCGTCCACCCAGTCCACTTCCTGCTGCAGGCCCGTGTTGTAGTTGCGGAGCATCTGGTATGCCGCTTCGAGACTTCGCAACCTATTACGAAGCACAATGTTCTAGTTAGTGGGTTAGGTCGGGTTTGTTTTATTATTCATTTCATGTTATCAAGCACGTAAAAAATAACTATAGAAATGTAAAGTGAGAATTATTATTGTTTCTTAAATTTATAAACTAAAGAGAAATTTGTAGTCGCCATACTGGTGGAAACGAGAAAGTTCGTACCCTTAGCTGTCACTATTTTGTACTTTTTTTAACTTCTTTACTTAATTGAGTACACGACCCGTTTCTACATTTTATCACTTCTCGGAGTAAGTGGTGAGAAAAAAAAAATTCTTCCAACAATAACAAGACTCTACTGACTTTATGTATCATCTTTTGTGTTGCTTATTCTGTATTACCAAAACAGAACATATGTATAAATAGGAATATATACAAACAGGTCTGCCTGAATTCAAATTATTTTTATATAATTGGTTTAACAATTTGCGACGGCTTAAATTTTTTTTATTTGAAATTGTCGTAACTTGGCAAAATCAAATCGAAAACTATTTTAATATTAATTCGTACATAGTTAAGAGAATGGTAATGTTTCTCAATATAAGAATCGGTAATCAATGTATTCGTATTTAAAAGTAAGAAAAATGTTTAACTAATGCTAAAAGTACAAACCTTTCCGCCAGCTGACTGCACACACTATTCCACCTATTGTTCAGCTGTGACACTTCTTTATCCAGCCTTTCTAGGTCTACGTGTTTCCCAGCCCTTGGTAGTGAGGTGTGAGGCAGCCCAGCCCTCGAACTCTCCACCAGACGCCTGCAGTTCTCAGCGTCGTCGTTCATCTGATCGATCTGGATCTGTTGCTTGCTGACCGCCACTTGCATACGTAGCAGGTCTTCGTGCATCTGTTGAAAATGTTAAGTAGTGAAATAGATATATTTAATTAGATATCGAACATAACGGATGCGTCATTTTATCACATATCATAAAAACTCATAGGTCTTACAGTTTAATGTAATTTTGCTTGTGCTTTTTACATAAAAATACTACGTTCCTAATGGGTTACACTGGCGACTTCTACATTATATGAGGCAAATGTGTGCATAATTTTTATTTAAGATTTTTTTTTATTTGTATAGCTAAAACATTATTAAGGTACAATGGGACTGTCATCGTTAGCCTGTGTACAAAAGTCCCTAAATAAAGTTAGAAAAAATACTGTGGGATACACTGCACAGCAACTAAATGATTTTTTTTTAAAAAACGTTACCCCCACACTAGGATTTTCTCCTGTATCGTGGAGGCAGTTTACAAACACAAATTGCACAAGGACTAACATCCAGACCCGGAACAATTATTTGTAGGCGATACAAATACTTGTTCCGTGCGGGATTCGAACCCGTGCCCCCCAGCACAGCAATTCATTGCTAAGCCACTGCGCCACGGAGCCGTCATGCTGTCAAAATGTATTAAGCAATTCATAGTGAAATACTCGATGACGTAAATATCAAAAACGTCATTATAACTACGGCCAATATCAAGTCCACAGGTGAGCATTATAATTATTATGTATATTAGTTCCACCGAAACAGTTTGATAATTAAAACTGAAATACGTTTGGTGATCCACAGATAATTTATATCTTTTTTTTACAGGATAGGTGACAAACGAGCACACAGTCCACCTGATGGTAAGTGATTGCTGTGACCCATAGACATCCAACTAAGGATGCGTTGTCACCCGTGAGGACTAAGATGGAATGCCTCTTTTCCTGTAAAAAGAGTCTTCGGTTCTCTAAACTCACCATACGAAACACAGCAATGTTAAGCTGCTATTTTACGCCGGTATTCTGTGAGAGCGTGGTCCTTCCCTCGCCGAGCCGACATATTCGTGCTACAACTATACTACTAATATAGCTGCAGCATGGGCTCTACCACGTACAAAATGATATATGTTATATATGTATATGTTTTTAATATTGATATTAGCAAGTTGATATTGATATTATGGTTGATATTAGCACAATCATACCCAAGCAAAGCTAAGCTTGGCTAAGCTTCAAGTTTAGCTTTGCTTGGGTATTAAGAGTAATAAGGGTAGTAAGACGTTCCATCGCATTTTATCTTGTGAACGTCATAAAAAACGACTATGGGGTGTTGCCGAAAGTGCTTATGTCTTCCAACAGATGGCGATATAAATATTATTTTTACGCAAAAAGTAACACGTACGTGGTTACAACTAAACTACCAATTATTTTATTTATTTATTAAAAGCCAGGTTTAAACCACAATCTCCAGTTGGTAAAGTGATTTAGTCCTAGATGGTACCATAAGAATTTACTGAAAAAACAATACTTTAATTTACGCAGCTTCAAACATTGTTATATCATACGCTAGTAATTCATTTTCATTGAAAATATCAATAATAAGCGTTATATTTTCGAGTGTACTATTTCAGTTACAGCCGTGTTGCTGACACATTTTACCAAAATAGCATCTATTGGAGTTGTAATAAAGTTGAAAATGTAATACTCACGTCCTTCAGCAATTCCACATCGTTGGGCAATTCGTGGAATTGGGCGAGTTTCATCTCGAATTCGGATATCGTCTGATTGTTCTCTTCCATACTGTTCACGACGATCTCGACAAACTTCAACCTGTGAAAAATTGTTACAGTTATTTTTTTTTCCTACAAAATAGCATTGACATAAAGACAAAAACTTAGACGTGATAGTCGTAGGGCTTAGCACGGTGTAACAGTCGTCAACACTTTTGTCGTAATAGACGATACTACTTTGACCATTTTTTATGATGGTTTTAATTGATTATCTTAATTTAAATTGAACGATATTATGACAATGTCCTTCAGACCGAATGTCGGTGACGGCGGCCAGTCTCAACGGAGATTACCCATCGGCGCAGGACGGGATTATAGTGCCCAAGTGTATGCGCAAGTACAGGTGCACTCTCTATTCCCTCCTTTTCACTACCGTAGGGGGTGGGGAGGAAGAGTTAAACCGACACGACCGGAGAGTGATCAGGCGCAGGAACAACGGCTTTACGTGTTTTCCGAGGCACCGGGATTCGAACCCAGGACTTCAGGATCAAGTCGCATTATTACAACCACTAGACCAACTACGCAGTCAATGAGGGCTTATAATCTTCCACTCACCAGTTGTTGTGACAGTTGTGACTGAGGTAAAGTTTTTTGTTACAGTGTCAGTTAATTGAGAAATTAATTTTAAATAATAGCTTATCATTATCTAGAGTATTATATTATTATAATATAATACTCTAGTATTAGTAGAGTAGTATTAGTAAAGTAGTATTAGTAGAGTAATATTAGTAGAGTAGTATTAGTAGAGTATTATATTTTAATTTTTTGCACATTATAACTCTTTTTAAAACAATCGTCTTTTAGTTATATTTTATACTTTGGTTGATTCATTTCTAATGTAATTAATATAAATTATAACTAATAATAGAGAAAGAAACCTTAAAGATTACATTTTCCTAAGAAATGATCGTCCCCGCTATGAAATCTGTCAAATATTTTACCTTACTTTAAAGTGGCGCCGCCCTGGTGGCAGAAAAAGTCGTGGATGCCCTCATTATATTATACCATCCAATCAAGTAACTGAGGATTTCACAGGGGAAAAATAAGGTCTTATTTTTACACCCAATGCAGTGCTCCAGTTTGAAGCTTAAGAAGGTCAATATAACTTCAGGTTGTGAAGCATTCTCAGTCGTAGGGTCTGACAACGCATAATTGGCTCTCTTTGTTTGAAGTCGGTAAAAGGTTTCATGTGGATGCAGTAGTCACTTATCGTCAGGTGGACTTTTAGAAACTTTGTACAAGTAATATAAAGTACTAATATTTTTTAAGCTAAACAAGCAATAAAGACGATCTATCAACATACCTCTCGACGAACAGTTGGCTCTTTGATTGCATGTCGTTCCATTTGCCCATGACCTTGTCCAGGCTCTTCTTCATAGCCGGGGTCTTAAGGGCGATGCCTGTGTAAGAAGAAAGAGATTTAAATTTAAATCTGCTATAGTGATAATAATTTTTGTAAGTATAAGACAATCCACGAGCCCATATCGTCACGTGGGTGGCGTAAGAGGCGACAGAAGGATACAAATCAGGTAGGCAGCAACGTCTTCCTAATAACGACTAAAAATAAAAATAAATCTGCGGTTGTCCTATGAGGCAAAATGTGGGGGAAGTTTATGTTTAGCAGTGGACTTTTATTGCCTGTAATGGATGGACGGACGAATGGGACGGCTCAACTGGGGAAGCATCACACTCTCACAGCATTCCAGGATATAATAGCAGCTCTTATTCACCATATGAAACACAGCAGCATAATTGCTGCGGCGAGTTGAGCGGAGTATGGCGAGTTTAGAGAAACAAAGATCCTTTTTACTGGAAATGAGTCACCTTTAGATGACTATGATACCATTAAACGTAAAATAGCAGCTTAATGCTGCTGTGTTTCGTATGGTGAGTGTAGAGAACCGGAGACCCTTTTTACTGGAAACGAGGCATTCCATTTCAGTCCTCAGGGGTGGCGGCGCATGTGCATTTTGATTCTTAATTGAGAATGGATGTAGATGTCTATGGGCAACAGCATTCACTTACCATCAGGTGGACTGTGTGCTCGTTTGTCATCCATATTCTATAAAAAAAATCTTAGTCCCCAGGGGTGACAACGCGTCTGCATTTTGATTCTTTATTTAGGACTAGCTGTTCCCCGCGAATTCGCTCGCGTGTTAGGGTTTTTATTTTTTACGCGGAACCCTAATTCTTTTTCTAAAATAAAAGTGGCCTAAGTTACTCCTTATGATATCAGCTACCCGCCAGTGAAAGTCCCGTCAAAATCGGTCCAGCCGTTTCGGAGATTAGCCGGAACAAACAGACATACAGACAAACAGACAGAAAGACAAAAATTTTAAAAATTGTATTTTAGTTATAAGTACCGTATTTATTTGCATATGCATTTAGTAAAAAGCTGTAATTTTAAAATTACAAACAGACACTTCAATTTTATTTATTTGTATAGATAAATGTAGTCTATGTGCCACAGTACTCACTTACCGTCAGGTGGACTGTGTGCTCGCGTCACCCTAGTTTTATACAAAAAAATACGTTCTTAAAACACATATAGAAAAATATTGAAAAGAACCTAGTTGTACGATGCATACCTCTAAAGGTGTTCTGAACCTCCTCCACATCCCCGGAGAGCGTGTGTAAGCTGCTCTCCCAATCCTTGTGCTGCAGCACCAGGTGTTCCAGTGAATCCAGGTCACGAGGGATGTGGCTCGCGATACGTTCATGTAGCTGTCTCTCAAGTACCTCCAGTCTTTCCAGCAGGCTGGATGATTGCTCTGTGAAGATACGAGCTGCATTCTTGGATTCCTCTGCAAAGAAGATCGTAAAAAGTTAGATAATTGTAAAGACAAAAGAATATTAGCTTCTGCTTATTTTTCATCGGCCTTTAAAAGACCACTGCTGGACTTGTGCTGGTGCTCACGCTTTACATTCGCATACCAGATGTCGCACACCTTTGACGCTGCGAAACTGTAACTGCTTTAACGCCAGGCGGAAAATACCACTCTAGGTATTTTCCGCCTGGCGTTATCGAGATAGCTTTACCGTCATCTATTGAAGGTTATGAGATATTTTTGACCATCCCATAGTTGCCGTTTATGGCACCTAACTGAGGAAATGGGGCGATGAATTCTCTTATGCCACCAGTACGTGGTTAGTTTTCCGTTTATATTTATTAATATAGTGACATATAGTGCCAGTGCTAACGGGATAAAATTTAAGAACAAATTATTTGATGTAGTTTTATGAAGAAATGTAGAATAACTTGATATTAGTTGTACTACTACTTTTCATTTGTAGGATTCGTTTAGTTTTTTTTATAGGAATAGGGTGACAAACGAGCGTACAGTCCACCTGATGGTAAGTGGTTGCTGTAGCCCACAGACATCTACATATATCCTCGATTACAAATCAAAATGCGTCGTCACCCGTGAGGACTAAGATGGAATGCCTCGGTTCCAGTAAAAAGGATCTCCGGTTCTCTACACTCACCATACGAAACACAGCAGCGTTAAGCTGCTATTTTACGCTGGTATTCTGTGAGACTGGCTGGCTGGTATTTGTGTGTACCAACCTAGTAGAAAGTGCAGTCACTGCTGTGCGGTTTGAAGGGCAAAAGAGCTAGCATTATTACAGGCTGTGAAGCTCAAGAGTGGCAACACATCTGTCAGTGACCTTCTTTTTAAATTGTTACAGGTGTCCATAGGCTGTAACTGCCACTTACTATCAGGTGGTCTGTTAGCTAGTTTGTCAGTCAAATATTAGATATAAATATAAATTAAATGTACATTAGAATAAATATTTAAATTGTGTTAATTGCCTGAATTATGAAATCTAATAATAGAGTATAGAAGTCAAAACAGAAATTTAAAGAAATAGTAATAAGAAATATTTTTCTTACAATCAATTGCAAATCAACTGGCGATTTGTTTTATAAAGTCTTAGGTATTTTAAAATCAGTGTTAAAAAATAATATACAAAAATCGAAATCAAATTAAAAAAAAACACATCCGTTACAAACGTCGGTTACAAGTGATCGAAGCAAAGGAATTCTCAATGCAGAAAACCACAAGTTTATTTTTAATATACAACACGTTGACAACAGACGGGTCATTTTAGAAAACAATAGGGTTTTTAAATTTTTTTGTATTATTCTTTTATAACATATTAAATTCTATTAAGGAAATAACTTTATGCAACCCTAAAAATGTCCGAGACTTGTACTCTACTTTCATTTTGTTGAAAACCACGAATCAGAAATTGTAAAATAATCCACAGAAAGTATCAATTTCACAAATTATCACAACCTGACAACCACACATTTTGCCAAGTCCTTTCTATGGTTCGCTTCCTATAAACAAGAACTGTATTTTTAGGCATTTACACTGTATAAGAGTGGATTAGATTGACACGCAACGATCCACACGCGATCAGATAGCTCAACTGAAAGGCTTGATTAGATCGCTAGATATTGTTACAGTATAAGTTAAACCAGTAGACATAAACTTTGAAACTGTAGGAATTAAGCTGTGGCGTTCGGTGTGAGTAAAAGTTGCAAAACGAATTGGAAGGTCGCAGGTGGACCGTATATCAATTTGGTTGTATTCTTAAAATAAACGCTAAATGACGAATAGGAATTGTGGAACAATAATATTTTTAGCAATTGAAAAGGTAAACATCTTACACGTGGAAAAAAGCATTGGATCAATTTATTAACAGGAAAAAATAACGAAAATCGCATTGTTTTTTTAGCTTGAATCCTTGTTAAAGTTGCTTATCGATAAAATTGAAATGGAAGACGCGTAGACCTACAAAACAACAAACAGTTTCAGACATCAGGTAGGCTTATGGTCAAAATTTATGAATTAAAAAAATTCAAGGATCTCTAATAGATTCCATTTGTCTGTTTATCGTACGTTGTCTACATCATGTTTTAGTTTCGAACCGAATTATATAAAATAGGAGTATATTCTTTCCAAATAAATCTCAATTTTAATAAAAATGAATCAATATTTATATTTAATAATAGAGATGTTTGCATTTAAGTTTGTCAACTGGTCTGTAACAGTCTGTGGCAAACCACCCACTCTAAGACTACAAGACTTCTAATAAACCAAAGAAATAGCAGACATAACTGTACCAATCTGTGGATAGAGGAACCAAGGTCAATGGAATTGACGCTTCTGGCGAAAATTGCATGACATCACAATTGAATTGTAGACCATAAATTTAATTTTAATGAACGCGTTTGGAGGGTCACTCGAAACGAGGAATTATCATAAATGCATACAATTTTACAATAAAATCTCTAAAATATAGAGCAATAATCAGACATAAAATTTAACAAACTTGTAAAGAATCTTTGAACAAAAACCTAACACAAAATAGATCAATATATTGAAGTCCGTAATACTCCTATTACTAAAATTTATGTTAAAAAATATTAATAAACATGTGCCATAATATTGATTTAAATATATGAGTTGTAAAAGAAATTGTAACATACCATTTAAAAAATTCAAGAACTCGTTGCTCAAGACTTAGGTTCTTCTATGAGATTGTTGTTTCTTTTTTGAGATTATTTTAAATAGTTAATCATTTGTACCATAAAAGTTGAAAAGGACTAATCAACATAACATAGAAGCCATACACAACCTAAACCTATAAAGATATAACGAACTAGCTATTTCGTAAATTATAAGCTTATTACGATTCTCTATGTTGACCTTAGCATTCAGAATACGTTAAATTGTGGCTTATATAATATTGATATTAAAAAGCAGCAAAATTATATATTTCTTTGATGGAAGTTTTTATTGTTTATGCTTGGTAATAATACGTAGTTACAAATATGTAAACTACTATTAAAGTTCATTATATAATTATGCTCTAATACCAATAAAACCGCAGTGGCTTGCAGCGTGATGAAATATAAGAACAAAATAAATACAATTAAATACGAGGGTGGATTGAAAAGTACTCGGCCTAACACAGATCCATTCAATTCTAAAAATCAAATCTACCCACATTATTTAGTTCAGTTCAGACTAGTTCATTGTGTGAAGTTCGAAACGTGTGCGATAATTAGTTGTGATTTTATAAATTTATTAACAAAGTAATCGGACATAATTTCCGCGAATGGAGCAAATCGAGCAGCGTGCCGTCATTAAGTACCTCCATAAGAAGGGGCTATCATCAAAAGCCATCCATGATGACATGGTCAGTACATTAGGCGATTGTGCTCTGTCATATTCATCCGTCAAAAAATGGATAGCAGAATTTAAGCATGGTAGAGAGAGTGTGAAAGATGAACCTCGCTATGGAAGGTCT
Organism: Parnassius glacialis; assembly: GCA_033319125.1. Lineage (NCBI taxonomy): Eukaryota > Metazoa > Arthropoda > Insecta > Lepidoptera > Papilionidae > Parnassius > Parnassius glacialis. The sequence goes on from JAVANC010000014.1 coordinate 8,928,098, forward strand.
TCGACGTCAACTACTGACGAAAATATTAAAAAAGTACTTGATTTAATAATGGGAGACCGCAGATTAAAAATTAGAGAGATAGCCGAGATTATAGGCATCTCTTATGAACGAACTCAAAACATCATTGTCAACGAGTTGGGTTTCCAAAAGGTGTCTGCGAGGTGGGTTCCGCGACTGCTTTCAGTTGAACAAAAAAGGACGCGATTGACTATTTCACGCGACTGTTTGGAGTTATTTGAAGCCGATGCAGATGATTTTTTGAATCGTTTTGTTACTATAGACGAAACATGGGTTCATTACTGTACACCGGAAACAAAACAACAATCAAAACAGTGGAGAAGACCTGGTTCACCACCCCCTAAAAAGGCTAAGTCGATTTTGTCGGCAAATAAGGTGATAGCTTCAGTATTCTGGGACTCGAAAGGTGTGATTATGATTGATTATCTTGAAAGGGGTCAGACTATAAACTCAGATTACTCTTGCACCTTACTACGTCGTTCACGAGAGGAAATAAAAGAAAAACGTCGAGGAATGCTCAGAAGAAAAGTCCTGTTTCATCAAGATAACGCCCGTGTTCACACGTCAGTACAGTCAATGGCTGAAATTCACAACTGTGGCTTTGAACTGTTACCGCATCCGCCGTATTCACCTGATCTGGCACCATCAGACTTCTTTCTGTTCCCTAACCTAAAATAGCACTTGGGAGGTCAAAGATTTTCGACAAACGACGAGGTCAAAGCAGCTGTAGACGCATATTTTGACTCTAAGGAAGAATCATTTTTTTTCAACGGTCTAAATGCTTGGAAGGGGAGGTGGCAAAAGTGTATTGAACTTGATGGTGATTATGTAGAAAAATAAAAATATAACTGATTTAGTATGTGTTTATTTTCTTGGTTAGGCCGAGTACTTTTCAATCCACCCTCGTATATTGCAGATTCTCGACGAAATTCTCTCAATAAAATATTAACTATTCATATTGCATACTTGCGTCTAAATATTATGTTATCGCCTTGCAGATTTTCACAAATCTGTGTCATCTATATGAAGAAAGAGAACATTTACTTGGCGCTACTTAAATAAATCCTCGCAACAAAGAAATATAAATAGGTGTATAAACATAATTCAATTTCATTTTATATTTGACTAGCTGGACCACACGACGTCGCCCGCGTGGAATTTATTAAGATTGGATTTTATGGGTTTTAATTTTATGCGCAGAACCCTGATTATTTTTCTAAAATAAAAGTAGCCTAAGTTACTCCTTATAACATTAGCTATCTGCCAGTGAAAGTCCCGTCAAAATCGGTCGAGCCGTTTCAGAGATTAGCCGGAACAAACAGACCGACAAAAATTTAAAAAATTGTGTTTTAGTTATAAGTTCCGTATATATATAGTATCCGTACTTTCATATGTATTTAGTAAAAAAACTACAATTAGCATTACAAACTACACTTCCAATTTTATTTATTTGTATAGAGTATATAGATCAGACATAGTTTATAGCATACGCTCAAATAAATAAACCTAGCAAGCTAACAGCATAGCAAAGTGGCGAAGCAATCAGCTTTGTAGCACTTTCTAACGGAAAAGAAATCAAAATAGGAGGTTCAGATGCCTGGGTGATCAGTAATCGATTGCTGAAAACAGAATTTGAAAATTCGAAACCGTTCTCGAAATAATCGTGGGACAGACGGACAGACGGACAGACGGACGGACGGACGGACAGACGGACAGACTGACAGACATCGTGAAATCAATAAGTGACTTCGCAAGCTTCGCCACTTAATAATCGCTTCATACTAGTGGTTCATAAAATGTATTTATTAAGAGAGGCACCACAACGCCATTGCCACCCCGGTGTAACATGCAAGTTTTATTGAGATGATTGATTTAAGCGGAGGAAATACATGCGCCCTCGCAGTATTATGCAGAGAATGGATGATGTCAGAGTCCGTGTCGACCTTATAGGTGGAAGTGCGAAATAAAGTAAGATTAATAATGACAAATTGAATGGTAGTTGGAGAGGTTGTCGGTGGCAAGGTCTGATTACTTTTTGGCTATTTCATAACAAAGATAAAAAAGATTTTATATATTTTCCATACTTTACGAGTTTTTTGTAAATTTGGGTTGTTTTTATTTACAATTATCATAATTAACGTCCTCCAGACCGAACTTCGGTCACAGCGGCCAGTCTCAACTAGACTAGCCATTTGCGCTGGACAGGATTTTAGGGCAAGAGTGTGCGTGCAAACACAGGTGCAGCACACTATTCCCTCACTCTCATAGCTCGATGGGACGGTAATGCGATATGACCGGAGAGAGATCTTCTACTGATAATTTCTTGACGGAATAACTCAGTAACTGATTTAGGCCCGACCTGGGATTCGAACCCGGTGATTAAACCAACGAGGTAGTATTATAATTAGTAATTAATTGTATTCGCATATATTTTATCGTTATCTATTATTAAAGCCATGTACAACGCAAGATTTTTGTCCCAATATATCTTTGCGTTATCACCTTGAATTGCATGCGGATTTGGGATCGCAGGAAACGACCGATGCAGTTATTCTACTGTTTACTGTGCTAGTCGTCATCGGTCTGGATATTTTGGGGTCAGGTATTTATTTAGGTAATTGTTTCACCGTCTGTCGGGCGCCATATATTTTTTCCTGACGTGGTAATCAATTAATTGAATAATTAAATACTTCGTAAGTTCTTGGGAAAATAACTACAGTAAAATCACGACAAGGTTTCAACTGGACACAGAGAAGGGCAATTTTCTTGTTTGTCAAACAGTTTTTCACTTAGTGCTATGAACTTCATATGACATACAATAACAATTTTATTGCACTGTGCCGTTTATCTGAAGCTGTACAATTAATGCTCATTGTTAGGTCAAAGTGTTAATTACAAATATAGCTCTGACATAGGAAGAGTGTGATTTAAAGAACTTTATACCACTAATTTGAAAATTAATAAAATATACATAAATACAATAATTGAGTACGAGTTTTTTCTTAATTTTCAATTATTTTTTTTAACGAAATGATGACAACAACGGAACACATGACATTTCTTATACTATTGTGATGGAATTTTCCGAGGAATTACTAAATAATTTGCGGAATATTTCACAATATAAACCATCTGTTGCAGGTAAGAAAAATTGTACTTTCCATTGTAATGAAAATGGACAAATTTTGATATACCTACGTATGATGTTGCCACAAACCGAGTCAAGCAGTAAAATATTAAACTTTACTTCATTTTTGCTTATCTACAGCCGCTTTAATTATAGCCTCTAGTACAAATTTATCTACCGACTTCAAAAAGGAGACGGTACTCAATTCGACTGTATGTTTTTTTATGTGTGTTACCTCATAACTTTTTTCTGAGTGAACCGATTTCGATGATTCTTTTTTATTTGAAAGCTGATGCTTCTCATGTAGTCCCATATAAATTTGATCAAGGTCTGACCAATAATAGTTTTTGAGTTATACTTATTAATTTATATTCAAGTCGGTTGTATAAAACTTTTAATTTTTAATTATTTCATAAAAATTTATTGACTTATGAATTTAATAGATCATTTTGTTATGCCATCATCATCATCATCATCATCATTACATACTATCACAAGTCCACTGTTGAACATTGGTCTCGCCCATAGATTGCCACAAAATACGGTCCTGACTCCTGAGTTATCTGCATCCATCGATTACCTGCATGTTCGCTCAACCTACTGATCCGCTGATCTATGTCAGTTACACTTGTTCTTCTGCGGATATCTTCATAACGGATTTTATCACGCCGAGAAACCCAAAGTGTCAACCTCTCTATCGCAGAGTGACTTTGAGCATTCTCATACAGCCAGGAATGAACACGCATTGGCGGTTCACTTGTGTTTTAAGTTCCTGAAGTATATCTGACAAAAAGATTTGTCGCGATTTCTCGAACGCAGCGCAGTTGGATTTGTAGGTGACATAATTTGTTTTGTTTGTCATTAATGAAAGAATATTTAATATTTGAATTTTAGCAATTGTGTATTAAATTAGTTCATTGGTTATTTTATATTGATAATAATCGATTGGTAATACAATACTTACCACCTTTTCCCATTGAAAATATTCGTTTTATCTTCTTCATTATTGTCAAGCCTTTATACTAATTGATTAGGATTCAAATCTTTGTATCACAAAACTTCAAAGTTTGTTTACTCAGAGAATTAGTTCTATGTGCAAAATAAAGATTTTTACACGGTCATTAAAATTGTTTAGGTATCAATTAAACATAGATTGTTTAGTTTAGATATTATTCTAAAGTCACGTGAGAGACTAAAGATTAGGGACATTTTCCTTCTATTTAAGCCTTTTTAACCCGAATCCCTAATATTATTGTAGTGTTTAACGGCAAAAATATTCTTCGTCAACAAGTCGTGTAGGTACTTCTTAGGCAATAATTAATTTAATAGATTATTTTAGAAAAATGGATGAAAAGTAATTTGCACTGATAAAACTGGCAGGTGATATAAGTTATTATAAGGCACGAAGAACAGTGGAAACAGTGAAAAATTGTTTAATCTTTTAGAAGTTATGAGATCTTTAAAACAATAGTATTCTATTCCAAAAACGAATTAAACTAAAACAATACCAAAAAACAAAAGTATCCGTGATCGATTTAATAGAAATGATAACTACACCATTTCGTAAAAACGCGCACGCGAATGATTGGCCTCTCGTCTCGACGTTCACTACACCATGCTGCCTACGTTCAACTAATTGTTACAGATGGTCCCGTACTCCCGTATTCCCGTAGGACAACTACGAGTATATTCACCGTGACCTTTCGTCAATAAGACGGATGGCATGGTAGGCCTTTTATTTCTTGATATTTGAAGAATAAGTTATTTCTGTAATAACTTCAAAAAAGTTCACAACGAATTGAATTAAAGTTGAAATTAATTCATTGCCTGTTAAAATAAAATCAATTATCGAGATTATTTCAAATCTATTAAAAATGACCTCGGCTGGAACAAATACTGGTGCATTACATTCTGCCAAAGGCCGTTAAATTTGCATACAACTCATACGCTCACGCCGTAGCACTCGGGTATTATGAATTGCAATTTATTATCTGCGCATTTAACTTGCAATAGTTAGTGACGCGACAATAGCCTGATTGTTATGTAAACGGACTACAAACTCGAAAAGTCGTGTGTTCGAATCCGCCAGTCGACGACCTTCGTGAACTACACCTAACGTAAGCATTTTACGCTTATACGAAGTGGTTAAAATTCTTAACTAATACTTAAATAATAGCGTTTGTAGTATTCATTATTAAAAAAAACGTCCAATAGTATCGTGAACTCAGTTCTTAAGAATCAACAAAAGTCATAACAAAGTAGAAAGACAATTTCGTTCGAGATCCCACGACAGAGTACGATCATGAAATAACCGACGGACCTACAATTTTCCAATTTACTCAATTGAAATTTACGTTCCTTTTTCTTTAAACTCGTTAATTAACAAACACACTATGGTCCGTAATTATTGGGCATTATATCACATTTATTTAATGATAGATAATTTGAAGGCGTCAAAGGCGGAGCAAAGTTTCTATCTATAAGGAAAAAGTATGTAAATAAGTAAGTAAAATACTACATTTATGTACAAGTATGTAAAAAAATACTACATTTACTTTTACAATAACCAAACAATAGCATAATTTAATTTCCTGTTAGTATATGCAATATAATAAAAATATAGTCCTACTCGTAAATAGCTTTAGTTATTTGCGAGTAGATAGAGAAATCGAATCAAAATATATGTCTTTTAGTCCGAATACAATTTGGCCGTGTTCAAGGCAAGAGTGAATAGTCTTTTGTTACGCTAAGACAATGCGATTTATCATCCAGGGCTTCATCACCGCTTACCACCAGGTGGGATTGTGGTTAAGCACTGCTTTATAATTAGTGAAAAAAAAAAACAACTGATTCTTTAATAATATCTGCACTTCATGATTTAGTTTATCAGTTTATACTGTAACGTAGCATAGCGTTTATTTCATTTGAAATTAATTTTTAATAGATAAAGCTATATAAACTTCATAGGTATTCATTCCTAAGTCAAAATACACAAACTGTTGGGGTTGTAAATTTAATCATTAAAACGTCTAGCTAGTAAAATCCTAACCATTAGGTCTGAAAGAATAAATGCAATAACTTGGAGAGATAAGAAAATAAATTAATCAATATAAATTATTAAGAATAACTCAAAAACTATTGGTCAGACCTTGATCAAATTTATATGAGGCCACATGTGAAGCACCAGCTTTGAAATAAAAAAAGAATCATCGAAATCGGTTCACCCAGAAAAACGTTACGAGGTAACACACATAAAAAAACATACAGTCTAATTAAGTACCTCCTCCTGTTTGAAGTCGGTAGAAAAAACTCGGTTGCAGACGTAACGTATAAGAGTGGTCTCAGACTAATGACTTTTTAAGTACACAAGCAACGTAGATAATAGTGATTTAATAGATAATAAACAAGAAAATGGAATAATATATAATTATATGAAAAATATGGAGATTGTATGTTTAAAATAAGTGTATACGCCCGAGAACATTTACGTCTAAACTGATAAAGAATAAGTTATCTCTATATCTGTCTCTTTCTATTGTCATTTATTGAAGAGAGAGAGAGAGAGAGAGAAACTCTTACTGGAATTGGTAAGCGTAGTGTACTGTTAAAAGATGTCGTGTGGTGGCGCTTTAAGATAATGAAGAGAGAGAGAGAGAGAAACTGGTACTGGAATTGGCAAGCGCAGTGTACTGTTAAAAGATGCCGTGTGGTGGCGCTTTAAGATAATGAAGAGAGAGAGAGAGAGAGAAAAACTGGTACTGGAATTGGCAAGCGCAGTGTACTGTTAAAAGATGCCGTGTGGTGGCGCTTTAAGATAATGAAGAGAGAGAGAGAGAGAGAAACTGGTACTGGAATTGGCAAGCGCAGTGTACTGTTAAAAGATGCCATGTGGTGGCGCTTTAAGATAATGAAGAGAGAGAGAGAGAGAGAAACTGGTACTGGAAGTGGCAAGCGCAGTGTACTGTTAAAAGATGCCGTGTGGTGGCGCTTTAAGATAATGAAGAGAGAGAGAGAGAAACTGGTACTGGAATTGGTAAGCGCAGTGTACTGTTAAAAGATGCCGTGTGGTGGCGCTTTAAGATAATGAAGAGAGAGAGAGAAACTGGTACTGGAATTGGCAAGCGCAGTGTACTGTTAAAAGATGCCGTGTGGTGGCGCTTTAAGATAATGAAGAGAGAGAGAGAAACTGGTACTGGAATTGGCAAGCGCAGTGTACTGTTAAAAGATGCCGTGTGGTGGCGCTTTAAGATAACTCATCATCCCATTTCGGTCCGTGGGTGTTATAAGTGGTGTCTATTGGAAGTGAAGAATCCAATTATATTCCAGTGATACACAACAACTTAAAATAATACTAGCGATCCGCCCCGGCTTCGCACGATTGATGATTTCTTGTTCTCGACAACAGCATCACCCACCGGGTCCAAATATAAATCTAAAGCATCTAAAGACCCATTCGAACACACAAAAAATTTCATCAAAATCAGTCGAGCCGTTTTGGAGTTTTATGGAGACTAACAGTCAGCAATTGATTTTTATATAAAGATTCTCGCATTTTCTCTACTAATATACATGTCTCTCTTACAAAGCAATAAGGACCGTGTCCGAGCTCACTTGACTACTCTAGCGCCATCTATTATCTATCTACGGAAGCGGTTGCGATGTATATCGATATGAAAATTTGACGCGCTAAATACATCGTTCTTTATTTAATACATTTCCATAGATGTCGCTACATGGTACCGCTAAGTAAGATTGACGAAGTCATTGGGCTCTAGTATTATACATATTAATTCCTCTTGAATCATTCTGTCTATTGATGAAAACCGCATCAAAATCCGCTGCGGAGTTTAAAAGATCTAAGCGTACAGACGGCGGGAAGCGACTTTGTTTTATATTATGTAGAGATAGACAAAAAACTGTTGTTGCTAATACACTAGCCTAGCATGGCAAATATCCTCCTTATGTAGGTAGTCCATGCGAAGTATATATAGGACTTGATAGGCTGAAAGAAATGAATGAAAAAACATTTGTGTCAGAGATCTTACCCTCAGCTCGAGCGCGTCGCTCAAATTCGTCGAATAGTCGGTTGACGTCCTCTATTTCACGACGCAGACGTCGCAGTTGCGGGTCGGCCGCATCTCCCTCTCCCAGCAGTTTCTCCGCGTCTTCGTTTAACGCGCGGCGGATCGCCTGCCGCTGTTCGGCGCCCATTGCAACGAACTGAAAGTAGCAACATTGCTCAATACACTGATATAAAGTGTTAGTCCAAATTATTATAATATGATTGAAAGTTAACAGCTTATAAACGTCCCACTGCTGGAAAAAAGAAACATTAATCTCTTCACTTTTCTAACAAATTATTCGTTCTAGTGGCAGAAAAAGTCGTGGATTATACCCGTATTATAACGTAATATTAATACATAATTACTCACTTGTGGGAAGTCCCATCCTTTCACCACCTTGATGGTAGCAAAGATCATATTCTGTCGCATGCGAAGCTGCTTCCTCTGCCATAGTTGGATCACCTTCAAAATATACAGCACTATGAGTATACACATATTCGAAGATGACGAATGATATCTTTATATCGTTTTTTGGATGTCGTAAGAGGCGACAGATGAAAACTGAACCAAGAGAGCAGCATCTCTCTCTTAATAGCTATATAAAAAATAAAAAATGCTCTTAGACTTTTGTTCAGCAGTGGACTTTTGATAGGCTATAATGATAACGGTAAAACTACTTTTATGGATTGTATTGTCTTTAATTGAACTTATTCTTAATCCCAACGTTTCGAGTGCTTTAATAATACTACACTCTTGGTGTCTCTCAGTGATCATGTGTGCTGCAGAGCACTTGAAACGTTGGGAGTTAAAAATAAGTTTAATTAAACACGGCCAAATTAGTAAAATTAGTTTTAATTAATGTGTAGCTGTCGCGTATTATACGGTTTATGTAAATAAGAATTAGATTTTGTATGCAAGTTTATTTAAGAATGTGTATGTGTATTTGTGTATGATCAGGTGGTAATGGTTTAAGAGAATCCATCACCGTGTTTCGCGTTGTGAGTGTCGTTAATAGCGATTATCATGAGAATCTGACATGTATCTGAGTATGTATGTGCGAGCGTACACGTGTGCTTACGTATGGGCATGCGTGTGTGTGCGTGTGTGTGCGTGTGTGTGCGTGTGTGTGCGTGTGTGTACGTATGCGTACGTATGTGCGTGCGTGTGTGCGTGTGTACGTACGCGGTCGTAAGCGCTGCGCAGCGCATCGGCGGCGTGCAGCGCGTCGGCGCACGGCGGCGGCAGCGCCAGCACGGCGGCCGGCAGCACGGCCTCGGTGCCCGCGCCGCCCACTCGCACGCGCCACCGCACGCGCCCGCTGTTGTCCACCACGCTCACCGACGAACCCTTCTCTATCGCCACCTGTTTTATATTTATACAATCACTCTGACAAACGGGCACACACTCCACACTATGACGCAAGTGGCTACTGTGGCCCATAGACATCTACGCTATCCTCATTTAAGAATCAAAATGCAGATGCATTGCACCCCCGAGGACTAAGATAAAATACCTCGTTTCCAGTAAAAAGGGTCTCCGGTTCTCTACACTCACCACACGAAACAAAGCAGCATTAAGCTGCTATGTTACGTTGGTATTCTGTGAGAGCGTAGGCCCACCCCAGTCTAGTCGGCCCATTCATACTACAATCATAATATAGCTGCAGATTTACCACGCAGTTATTTCGTTTCGTTCATTTATTTATTTAGACAACAAAAACAAATAAGGTTTATAAATTGTAATATAAACACTTAATCTTAGAATTAAACATGCACACAAGCTTTATCTTAATTATAAGTAACCATGGTTAGGTAAAAATAAGAACAAGTTAACATCTAAAACACAAAAAAGGCAAGGTTGGACAAAATATCGTATTAATTTTAGACAAGATTTTAACGCTCGCGAATTATTACTTCTTGAAATAGATATATGCTCAGAAAAAATATATGCATACATGAAATACCGAATTAAATTCTAATTCGAATGGATTTTTAAAATACATACGTTACATTAACCAAGATAAAAAATTATAATTTAATAACTGTTTCCTCATCCTTGTAAATAATAGCCATATAATATTTAGTATTTCATACGAAAAACAAGGTATTAAATAAGATTTTTTATCCATATCATTTTCTTATTAATTTAGACCCTTTACTTTTTGGTTATATAAACGGTTCAAATAAAGTAACTTTTTCCACAGAACATTGCACGTTTCTTTCATGTTATAAAGAAAGGAGCGCAAAATCCTGAACTAAAATCGGCTCCCTATTCAATAGTGTCGTGACAACATGGTGTAAGAGAATTACGCCATTTCGTCCTGTGGGTGATGTAAGAGTTGACTTTAGGAAATGATACAATTATCAAACGGTTTTCCATACATTGTAGTAAAATGATCTAGGTTACACCAGTCATAAAGTACCCAAATTGCGACTGTTAATCTATTTGCTAAATGCAAATGCTCCTTACAACGGCAGAGGCAGTCCAGTAGTGAACTTTAACTGCTCGATTATGAATAATTCCTTATTGCAGTTTTCCATTAATGATAGTAGGCAGTGAAGTTGGCTAAGCCTATTGTATTGCCACAAGTATACAATTGAGCAATGCTTTCATACTAATTGTATGAAATGTTATATTGAAATATTTTTTTACATAAGTCCCGTTGGATTTCTTGCTTTCTATTTTCAGGAAAGAGATTTTTCCGAATTAGTGGTAAAGCTTAAATTACTTTCAATAAGTATTTTTGTAATATATCTTCAATCTATGTAAATAAAATGATAGAAGTTTACAGTTGTGCGCGCATCATGGAAAAACTACTGGATAGATTTCAATTAGGTTTTCTAAGCTTTATTTCTTAGATACTTGGGCCTTATCCAAAAAAAGTTAATTTGATACCTTTATTTAATATAATGTTGTTAAAGTTTTAAGAAACAACACTTTTTAAAAGGGTTTTTTATATCAAGTGTAGGTCGTTTACTCTTGCGTTACTAACCTAGATAATTTGTATATTTTAGTTACAAACGGAGCAACATTATTCATAAAGAAATTTTGTAAGTAAAGTATATTTTTGCTTGCGATCTTTATGATGTCTTTTCTTTTACACATACGAAAATTTTGTTAATATATCAAGCAATGCGGATATAGCCGGGGGTATAAGCTAGTCTATAATATATAAACGAATCGCTGAATGTGTTGCTAAGCGTAAATCTGACAGCAGCTGAACCGATTTTGCTAATTCTTTTTTTATAATATTCCTTGAAGTACGAAGATGGTTCTTACGGAGAGAAAAATTTAAAAAAATTCCTGAAAAAGTCTAAAAACAACACTTTTCTATATTCCCATACAAAAGATTAGTAATAATACTTAAGTCAATTTGAATTTTAATACCATGCCATAAAGTTTAAGTGTTAGTGGAGGGGTTCCGGGAAGGCAAAACAATTGAGCGACGTTAGTATCGTGTAAACATTAATGTAAATATTTGTCAATATTAATACACACTGACAGATAGCTGATGTTAGAAGGAGTAACTTGGGCTGCTTTAATTTTAGGGCTCCGCGAAAAATAACTCCACGCGGGCGAAGTCGCGGTGAACAGCTAGTATTGAATAAAAATGATTGTATTGTGTTGTATGTATGTTGAGAGTGTCTCACGTTGGCGTGCTTGTAGGCGCAGACGGTCTCGGCGGGCAGCGGGCGCGCGAGCGGCGCGCGGCGCAGCTTGACGGGGCGCACGAGCTGCGCGTCCTGCACCACGCGGGCCACCAGCGCGCCGTGCGCGTTCAGCTCCTCGCGCAGCTCCTGCATGCCCTTCAGCAGCCGCTCGCCCTGGTCCAGCGTGAACTCCGACTGCGAGAACGTCGAGTTCAACGCTTCCTCGCGCCTGCAACGTTGGCACGTGTTTAGGGTAATAATATACTGAATCTGTGATGCCATAAAGGAAACAAAAGGAAAACACATAAACATAACATGAAAAACGGCATTGACCAAACCACCTGCCACGCGACGTAACTGTGCCAAACATACACTCTATGAGATAATTTATGGGATGAGTTTATTTTTAGCAGTAAACTTGTAAAAGGCTGTAATGATTTGTTTGCACTTAGAGATTAATTTGAAAAGATGCCACAAAAGACATGAAATTTAAAATAAATTACAACAAAGGCAAACGCAATAAGATCCAAAAAAAATATTCCATGTACGTATTCCTTTTCCTTTAAACCGCCTCCACATGCTTGGTTATTTAGGCCAAACAATTAACATTTGAAATTTGCATCCACACTCGTTTCCGCCCGCTGACTTGTAAAGGTCACCTTGGCCCCCCTCCCGTGCGTCGTCGGGTAGAGGACGCGAAGGCAGAACGTGGGTGCAACAGAGTTGCTAGAATACAGTGCCAACGACAGCACGTAGTGAAGTCGCTCGGAATAACCTCCATTTTTAGAGTCGGTTTTGATAGCAAATTGTGCACGACGAGGAATTGTAGTCTAGAATTAGACGCCGGGTGACAAATTGTTAGGAAGTTAACATTGATTGCGATCAACGTCTGAATTGTGTGTCATGCGCGCCTAATTTACTGCGAATTTGGTTATTCTAATTTGATAGCGTATATAAGTGCATTTGAAAATATTAATTTGCTCGTGCGGCCTTTGATATAGTTCGGATACGTTTTCGGTATTAATGGTGTGTTACGCTTTAGTTTAGTATTAGTGGCGTCTGGAAGTATAGTTAATAGACTGTCATTGTTCGCGCCAAGCGCTAATGTCAAGAATTGACGTCAGAGGGCGCTCGCGCCTCGACGATACCGGTTTTGACGTCCCGTCATGTCGAGGACACGCCAGGGCAAGCCAGTCCAAATTCATCGCTGCTATAGATAGCACGCTGTCCATTTTGTCGGGAACTCGTAATGGTAGGCGCGTATAGTAAATATACTGACTGGGAATTGTAGCGCGTATTCCTTGCTGAGAGCTTCACCCGGGACTTTTGGGTTTAACGCTGAGTCCGTATAAGAGGATTCGACTGTATTAGCTACTAGTGCGGTATTCGATATTCTAGAAATAACTGTAGCCACGCGAAACGGTAGTGACCTTTGATCCGTACGTTCTGTGTTCGTTTCGCGGGCTAGGCGTTAGAACAAACGAGAGTTAGTGGCTTCTGTAAGGTAGTTAATCGTACGACAGAGTTACGGGATCGTCATCGTGACTAACGAAGAAAGTGACGTGAGGTGGAGAGGTGCTGAGGTCCGAACTGCTGTAGAAGGTAACGGTCTAATAAGGTCAATAACACTACCAGCCACACCCAGATACACATCACTGACCCTTACTTTCCTAGCACTATACAACCACATGTGACCTGACCGAATCCTGAAGGACCAGTCGCCTTGGATAGAGCTAAGTAAGCTCCGTTTATTAGAATAGAACGCTCCCCCCTGATTTTCCGAATGGACAAAGATGGCGGACGACGAACTTGTGGGAGTGATTACTTTCAGGTTGAGCTATTTTTATTTAAAAAAAGGCAAAATGAAATTAAAAAAAAACATATAATACACCAGTACCTAAATACACAATGGCACAGTGTAGTGTATAATAATAATAATAACCACTAGTAACTCCGTCCGCCGGTCACGCCTGTTACTACTACTGATTGCCAAGCGGTTAGATACACGTTTGCCGAACACCCTTTGATTTGTACACAAACCCGACACCGACGCTGATCACTGGTTCCTTTTTGTTTGGTGTTCGCTATTTGCCGTTGTTTGCCAAGCATGTGAAGGCGCCTGTATAATTATTATTAATCTTTTCCTACAAAACAAAATTAGAAAAACAGACACACCGATAGAAAAAATACAAACTTACTTCTGTATCCATTTCTCTGCTTCCTTCACCTCTTCGAAGAAGTTGTGGTACTGAGTAGTGTGCTTCAAATGTGTTTCGAGACATAAAGTCAGCTGAAGCACCCAAGCCCATTGAGATTGCATCACCTAAACAAACAAGCCCCCATTAATATACGCTTTAAGCAGCATCATCCTGACAACAATACATAATAATAATAAAAAACTGCGTTTGCTAAACAACTATCAAGCGTGTTGCCGTCTGTCAACAACTATGGCAAATAGACAAATAAAACAGGGGGGATCCCCTACATCGCAATCTATGGCGAAGGTCTATGTTCAGCAGAGAACTTTTGATAGTCTGTATAAATGAACAAATACAAAAAAAGTTGGTTAAATTTTAATAGATCTTTCACTAAATATTTTTGGAGTAACAAACTAATATTCCACTTAATGGTCCCTTGCCACTAAATTTCGGGCCACAGATACGTTGTTACCTCTAAAGTCTTACACTCTGTAATTTTACCGGCTCCCCTTACCCTTCAAACCGGAATACGATAAAAGATACATTGCTGCTTGACGGGAGAAATAGATAAGGAAGCGGTACCGGCCCAGAAAGACTGCCAAATTAGAAAAGAATCCTACTACTTAGTATAGTGATCGGCGTTTATCATTTAGTTATTTAATATTTATATATGCATTTCTTCTCTTCTTGTTCTGGTGCCTCTCCGACTAGTGACGGTTGGGAGTCAGCTAAAACGCCTTATAATACGTTTTAGTGAACTCGGCTCCTATTCTTCGCAAGGCGAAACAGTTCGGCGGCGATTCCTGTCCACTCCCGGATGTTACATAGCCATGACTTTTTTCTGCGACCGACGCCTCCTTTTCCGGCAACTTATATATGCATAATAAATCGTAAATCTTAACAATTATAATATTTACTCCATCGATATTTTTAATTTATGTTAAATAATATAATAAACCTATTCTACTAACCTGAAGATGGGCTTCAATAGTTTTAGTGGCAGGGTGATGTTGTGCGATGAGAGCTTCTCCCCGGTCTATCACATTGCTGAACTGTAACTCTCTCTTCTCCAACGAAGACATCAGTTGCTGCGTAAAAATTAACCTTATTAGAATGCATCAAAGCTGGAAACGTTTCAGTAAATAACCAAGCGTATTCAACAAAATATGGCAACAGAAAAAAACATAAAAAACTGAAATTCGGTGTAAAACAACTAGAAACAAACCTCTCTATCGTCCCCAAATGAATGCTTGCGTAGAAAAGAAAGTAAACGTTAAACTTATTAAGAAATAAATACGACAACAACATCGGTAGCCAGGTTACTACATTACATATGAACTATTTACATATTATGTTTGATAGCGTGCTTGCGTGCGTGTTGGCAATCACGTGTACTCCACGGGGACGTACAATTCTAAATTGCGATTAAAACAATTTTTTTACAGTGGATACATACATACACAAGTTTACAAAATGTAGCTTACTCATTCAAGTTACATAGGTGACCTATGTAAAATACAAAACAACACAAAACACGTGATTTACTCACTTCATAGTAATGTTGAACGGCCGGAAGATTGATGTGGGGATCGGCCCAGTCGCGGGATAGTTCCACTTGTTCTTTTTCGTTAAGCCAATTCAATTCTGCAGTGGCCGACTGCAAGAAGTCTTGTAAGGCGTCCAGGTCTGACATACTGTGGCAAAAACCATAAGATTATTGTTAACTTAAAATTGTAAACAAATATAAAAGTATTGTTTTAAAATAAGACATAATGTCCGACTCGAAGGACCTAGAGATTTTTATATTTTTCTATCGATTGATATAGAAATTATATGATATAGAAATGCGGCAATGTGAAAAAAATCACACATTTTCATTTATTAGAAGATTATAAATTAACATACATATAAATATTTTTACCGTTTTGTACTTGTTGATAGCAGCTCAGCATACAACTTCTGTAGCTGACTTAAATGCTGGTTGTATAAGTTAAGTTCTTCGCCGCTAAAGTTGGATCTGTTGTGTACACATTGCTCCACCTAAGTGCAAAATGTAGGGAAAATTTAGAAATTTGTTATTATTTAGCATATTGGTACTTCCAGATTGTGATTAGTAAATTCAGTATTATAGTACTAATATAGCAACTTCAGAATATTTTATTTGTCTTATCAAATACGTTAATAGTTATATAATAGTAATAGTTACGTTCTCACCTTAGAGTGGAATTGGTCGATTTGTTTGTGCTCCCTCTGGTGTTTGTCCAACTCATGTTGTACTGTGGGTAGGTCTGATCCGTATTCGGATTCGTGAAGTTTTTTCTGTCAAAATAAATTTCTTTCATGAAAATATGTACCTTCCCATTATGTATCTTCGATTCGAATTCTCCCCCTCTGAATATATGAGTGCACTTTTAAGTTCTTATAGAGAAGGACGTGGTAAGTTTATTCGAGCCCTCAAGCATGAGCATTTATTGTAAACTTGTCCAATAGGTGTAATAAATGTCGACTAAAAAAAGTCTCATTTCTTTAAACGTTTAATAATCTTAAATAGATGAGACTCAACATTCTCAAAGAAATGTCTAAGCTGAAATAGCACAAAACAGACTAACTTAAAAATAATTATTTCTAACCATAGGCGAAGTATAGGGAAGTCCTCCACTAGATGGAGTGACGATCTGGTAAGAGATACAGGAAGTCAACAGATGCAGATGACTCAATGCCTTGCTTTGTGGCATTCAGTGGACTTGAGAAAGGATGTGATTACGGTAATGACGATAATAGGTCAATAACTTTTTAATATCCAGACTTGCCTCGCTAGAAAAAATCGACAATCTAGTAAGTTAAGAATTGCAAATAGTATTTTTTGGATCTAAGCACTGCTTTGCTGATGTTGCTGTAATGACTATTCCGTATAAACTAATTATGATATAATACATAAGCACTGGACTTTAGGACGTGGTCCTTCACTGCTGGCCGTATGAGGCAGCTCAAGGTCGCTCAGCGAGCTATGGAGAGGCTATGCTCGGGGTTTCTCTGCGTGATAAACTTAGAAATGAGGATATCCGCCGTAGAACCAGAGTAACCGACGTAGCCCAACAGATTAGTAAGCTGAAGTAGCAGTGGGCCGGCCATATAGCTCAAAGAACCGACAACCCATGGGGAACATAGGTTCTCGAGCGGCAGCCTCGTAGGTAGGCGGTAGGCGAAGTGTAAGGCGACCGCCACTAGATGGAGTGACGACCTGGTAAGACATGCAGAAAGTCGATGGATGCAGGTGGCTCAGGACCGTGCTTTGTGGCATTCCTTGGAGGAGGCCTATGTTCAGCAGTGGACTTATGATGATGATGATGATGATGACTGGACTTTAACTCCGACGTATAATGGTGGTGTAGGTGAATCTATCAAGTCCTTTAGTCTCGCAAGTGTGGTAAAATGATACTATAGGAAATCACAGAAAAGTGTTATGATTTCTGACAGTTGGTGCTATAACCATGAGACGGAAACGTTAAAGATGCGAGACCGATGATACTGCGATCATTAGTTCGTCTGTCAAATCAGGTAATTAAGGAAAGTCCTCCTAACAATGAGACAGGCCCAAATTCAGCAGAGGATTTTAGTTGAGAGGGAAGACAGCCAGTAAAATTACAGGCTGTTAACATTCTTATATTCATATAACCATCTTAATTCTCAGAGGTATCAATTCACCTGTAGACTTTTTTTTAATTGGATTCCAGGTGTCCATGGGATCCGCTTGGTAAGGGTATATTAATGTGGCGTTATTTCAATTAAACATAAAAGACAGAGACGTGGCATTGTAAAAACATCCGTTACCCCAATTCAACCCGTGGGTGTCGTAAGAGGCGACATAGGGAAACAAATCAGGAGATGGGCAGCAGCGTCTTCCTAATAACGACTAAAAATAAAAAAAAACTGCAGCGTGCAACTACGGTAAATATTCTCCTTATAAGGCAATCTATGGAGAAGGCCTATATTTAGTAGTGAAATTGAATAAGTGCGGGCAGCCGCACCGAGCCCAGCCGCGCCACCAGCCGCGCGGGGAACGGTACAGTGAGGAGGTGTGGTTGCAGGTGCGGCATGCGGCACTCACCAGCCTGTCGCGGCACCAGGTGGCGGCGGCGTGCAGCGCGTGGAAGCTGGGGTCGGCGTCCAGCACGCGCGTCTCCAGCACGGTGCGCGTCTCGCGGCGCACTGTGGTCTGTTGCACGGGCAGCCGCACCGAGCCCAGCCGCGCCACCAGCCGCGCGGGGAACGGTACAGTGAGGAGGTGTGGTTGCAGGTGCGGCATGCGGCACTCACCAGCCTGTCGCGGCACCAGGTGGCGGCGGCGTGCAGCGCGTGGAAGCTGGGGTCGGCGTCCAGCACGCGCGTCTCCAGCACGGTGCGCGTCTCGCGGCGCACCGTGGTCTGCTGCACGGGCAGCCGCACCGAGCCCAGCCGCGCCACCAGCCGCGCCACCAGCCGCGCGGGGAACGGTACAGTGAGGAGGTGTGGTTGCAGGTGCGGCATGCGGCACTCACCAGCCTGTCGCGGCACCAGGTGGCGGCGGCGTGCAGCGCGTGGAAGCTGGGGTCGGCGTCCAGCACGCGCGTCTCCAGCACGGTGCGCGTCTCGCGGCGCACCGTGGTCTGCTGCACGGGCAGCCGCACCGAGCCCAGCCGCGCCACCAGCCGCCCGGTGAACGCCTGCCGCGCCGCGACCCAGCGCTCGTGCACCTGCTGCACCCTGCAGATTGCCACACGTGCAGATACTTGCATTAGTGCATGCGTCACGCTGCAGCCTCGGATCCCACTCGCATACGATACCAGCGTCAAATTGCACCATTACGACAGATTACTTAATAGTTTTGCCATTACGCCGCTGTGTTTGGTATACGGAACGAAGAAAACCGGTGACCCCTTTTTACTGATGACGAGGCATTACTTTTTAGGCCGGTATTCCGAAACAATCTCGAATTTAAACTCAAACTTCAAAGTGTCGACTTTTGCGCTTAATAAATAATAGTGATCTAAACGCAATTTTTTTAATGGAAACACTTAAAGGAATTTGAGAATAAGCCTCGAGATTGTCTCTGCAAAACCGGTTTTAGTCCTCAGGAGTAACAACACATTTGTGTTTCGAATCCTCAGTGAAGATAGATGTAGGGGGTCTATGCAATATTCACTAAGCCTTATTTCTAAAAAATATTAATCTATATTAATGCCAGAGAGACAAAACAAACAATGTTAACTTTCAGGTGTGCACAACATTTTTTTTTACAAAATAATTTTATTATAAAATGAAAATAAAATATAAAACTGCCTGGAATAAATTATGTCATCGTCTGTATAGGATAAAATTTTTCAAAATTCTTATCAGTGTAATTATCTTTTAAATATATGTATATTCCGGAATTATCTATTTTATTGTAAATCATAGCGATTAAAAACCAGTTACAAATTTCGTTATAGTTCTTCATTCAAATAAAAGATCCACTACGACATATTTGAAACGGTTCCGGTTCTGATTCCAGTAATAATATCGTTATTAAAAACCAGTATATAAGACCAACATTTTTTTCCAGTAACTTTTTTTACTTTTGTGGCCTTATAGTTAGCGATATTTTTTTTTCAATTATTATTTTGTCTTACTCTGAAAATATCATTTTGCCACTCAATAAAATAAAAATTAAAGTTAGAACTTGCTCGCTTGGCTCGTCTACCGATAAAATAAAAATAAACGATTTTCAATGGGGTTTTGTTTTCAGTTCTAAACCTACTATCACAACCACTAAATACTGGTTCCTTACCAGTCTTTTTTAAAAACTCGTATTCAGAATCATAAAAAAAAATCATAAAAAAATCAAATGAAAAAGACCAAAGTCAACTATCAAAACATTTGGCTAAAACCGTGACCTACGTTACCGTGTCAAAACTAGCAAAAATAGAATCAACATTAACAATAATTGACAAACTGCTAAAATTTTAATGAAGGCCCCACTCACCGTCGATGCAGTTCTGTCGCCTGCGGATATCGTCCTTCTCTCAGTGCTTGGCAGTCCTGGAACATATCCTGTATGGTATGTTCCATGGTTCGCAACTCCTGTTCGATTTGTTCGGCGGCCTGTTTCGCTTCCGCTGGATGAACGCCGCGTTCAACGCGACGTATCTCGCTCTCGATGTGACGCTCTACGTTGTCTAAGCCCGTTTCGGTTTGTTTGATATCCCTGAATATACAAGATGATAAAGTAATTTTAAATAACTTAAATATCCATTTATGTACCAGAACTAAAATGAAATGAAAATCACCCGAAGATTATATATATATATATATATATATATATATATATATATATATATATATATATACACCTTTTTACAAAACTGTAACACTTGTGTTGCATACAGTGCTGCAGCGCTTTCTGCAGCCACACTCACCTGTGTAGCTTCTCGGCCAAGCGCTGCAGGCGCTCGAGGCGACGGATCTCGTCGGAGAGGTCACGCTCGCGCTCCTGCTGCGCCATCAGCAGGCGCGCCCACGCTTGCTCCAGCGCTTCGGGCCGTAGGGTAGGTTCCACTTCACATTCGCCCACGGACTCGAAGTATTTCTGTGAAAAACACATTGTTTCGAATCCTGATGATTGTTTTCTTTGTTTTTAATTTACCATTTGGAAGTTGCTGTCGGAACAAATTCCAATATATTACAAAAAATCGTGGTGACAAACGAGCACAGTCTACCTGATGGTAAGTAGATGCTGTAGTCCATAGACGCCTATCATTTACATAATATATATATTGTCGTTAAGGAATAAAAATGCAAAGAACTAAGACAATGCCTGGTTACCTGTAAAAATGGTCTCAGGTTTTCTGCACACAACATACGAAACATAGCAGCATTAAATTAATTAATTTAAGCTATATGACGGCTCCTTGGCGCAGTAGCTTAGCAATAAGTTATTGCGCTGGGGGTCACGTATTCGAATCCCGCACGGAACAAGTATTTGTATGGCCTACAAATAATTGTTCTTGGTCTGGATGTTTATTCTCGTGCAATTTATGTTTGTAAACTGCCCCCCACCACACAGGAGAAGATCCTAGTGTAGGGATAACGTTTTAAAAAAAATAAAAGAAAAAAGTAAAGAACACTTTATGATTCAAAAATTGCTATGGTATACATGATTAAAAAGAATGCTTAATGACCTTGTAAGTCATACGGGCCGCATTACGGAAAAGTAAATGGTACTTTCTGAGGTCTTTTCTTACAAGCTTTTTTTTATGCCTTCAGCCTTACTCTGTTCAGCTCCTGGATTACTGTAGCTAATTTAAAGCAAAGAGAAAATCCTATGACAAAGGTTATCGAATGGCTACCTCATAGAAAAGGAAAATAAATAAAAAGAACAAAAACAGCAGTGAAGCAAGAGATAGTAGATATAAATACCTCCAGTTCGCGGTACTGGTGGAAGAGCTTTTGCTTCTCCCGCTGACGCAGCGGCACCTCCTCGTTGCGGAAGCGCGTGCTCTCGCTGAGCAGCTTCTTCATCTCGATCAAAGTTGACGGGAAAGCACGGTCCTGCGGAAGTTATCGTAGAAATCATATGCTTTTAATATGTTATCTTCAGCAAGTATTAAGCTAATATACATTGAAAATGTTATGGAAAAAATCGTGTGATCTTAACATTAACGTAACGTAAACTTAATTAAGAAGAGCTTAATTAAACTTAATTAAAATTTACTTTAGCTTTTATACAACTCAAAGTCAGTATACACCGCCCTAAACTAGTCTGCTTGGAGAAAAAGCCCTTAATTTTTGTCATTTGTTTATTTTTATAAATTGTAAATTGGGTTTCTTAACCCCAGTTAAATAGAGATTTAATAAGACATGTCCCAAAAAAAAAAATATTGTCTATATTAATTAACCTTAATACAGAATTAACAACGTGGAGTCGCACTGTAAGTCCTCACCTGCATGAGAGAGCATTTCTCGTGCAGCCAGGCGCGATGTTGCGCGGCCTGCTCGGTGTACGCGGCGGCGCGTCGCTGTGACTCCGCGTCGAACAGCGGGTGCACCGCTGGTGGTTCGGGGAACGTCTCATATAGAGACGAGATATACGTTATGAGGGATTTCTCGTCTGGCTCGTGGGTGTCTACGTCTGAAACAATCGGTATACATCAATATGTTGGTTTGGACAATAATGTTTCACTTATAGAGGCAACGTTTTAAATTTTCTTAGTGAGTTATTTTTGTCCCGAAAAATATTTGAACTCTTCGCCGTGTATTCGCAGCAAAGGAAGCGGCAGTTTTTTTTTCAGTTATTATCGTCCTGATAATAACTGAAAAATATTCAAGTCTCAAACGTCATAAGGCAAATATCCCTATAAAATGTATTCTATGGGGAGGCCTATGTTAAACAATGAACTTTATATAAACTAAAAGGAACAAATGAATGAATGTGCAGTGGAATTGGAAAGGAAGCCTAAATGTTTTTTTTTGTGATTTTTTGATTCTATATTAATTTTTCTGGTATTCTTTTTTAGGTAAAAAAAATGTAGACTTCTCTATTTACAAAATTTGTTAAAAAATTTGTTACATTGTATCGGTCAACAAGAACGCGTTTTACTCAATATTTTATAAATTGAATGAACACGAAATTATAGCTGTGACAGTGGCTACCAATAGTGTTTTTTAAATTAGTATGTATTAGTTATTATTAAAAATATGATTCGATTTCGAAACAGAGTACCTATTGAATTTGTAATGAACACCAAATTACATGATTTCGGATATTTAGTTTGACAAATTCAATGTTTACAATCATTTGAAAAAAATAAACGAATATATTTGTCTGGTACGACAAATTGCATTACAAAATGGCGTACTTCTTTGTACTCTAATTGCACATCAAATTGCATTCCCTGTAATTCTCTTGCATTGTCGCTTATCGAGGTCCACATCGCGAATCGTTCCTTTCCGAGGCAAAAGTGATTATTCACGCCAGCTTTGTACTTGCGCTGTACTTAGATGTGCGGGTCATGGTGTTCATTTTTACATTTAAGTGCACATACTACGTACAGTACTGTAAATTTATATTTTTTTTATTAAAATTTTATGCAAAAGAAATTAAAATCGTACATATGGCGGACTTAATGCCTTAAGGCATTCTCTCCCAGTCAAGCATTAGGCTAAACAGAGATAACCTTATAGAGTAGGTAGTGTACTGTAGGTATTGTAGGTGTTGATATATCTATGACGTTGTTGAAATTTATATAGTGCATCGTCTATAAGAGTTATTACACAACTTAAATTAAAAATTAAAAAAAAACCTAAACAAGAAAAAAGTATGATCTTCAAACGGCTGAACAGATTTTCTTGAAACATAGTTAAGAATACTCTCGATTAAGACACCTTTCAAACGGAAAAAAAACATTTAATCAAAATCGATTCATTCGTTCAGGAGCTATGATAAAACAAATATAATATAGAGAATACACTACAAAATTACGAGTATAATACCCTTCTATTTTTACATACTATATCTATATAGAATTTTTTACTTATTTTTATGGTCGACGGGTTTCGAGTGCCACGGTAATAGGAATAGGACACTGACGAGTTTCAACATTTGATGTCGTAGCTTATAAAATTACAATATTCGGAATCTAAATATATAATTTGGATACTGTATTATAAAATAGGGTTGACAACTGCAGTCATAATTAACTAGGATTATTTTCAGCTTTTTTAAATATTAATTTTGTTTGAATATACCACCTAGTTAGGTAGGTTTTCATCGTGGAAGAGCGATGTTGCAACTATATTATTCGTATAGTTATAGCACGAATGGGTCGACTCGACCGGGGAAGGATCATGGCCTTTTTTTTAATAGGATGAGGGTGACAAGCGAGCACACAGTCCACCTGATGGTAACTGGTTGCTGCGGCCCATAGACATCTACATCTATTCTCGTTTGCGAATCAAAATGCAGATGCGTTGTCACCCGTGAGGACTAAGATGGAATGCCTCATTTCCAGTGAAAAGGGCCTCCGGCCACCTGCACTCACCAAGCGAAACGCAGAGGTAAACCTCTACTTCACGCTGGTATTCAGTGAGGTCGTGGTACCACCCCGGTTCAAGCCGGCCCATCCGTGCGACAGAAAAACCTGCCGCGTGGCTTTACCACTGTTAAAGCCTCGCAGAATACTAGCGTAAAATAGCAGCTTAATGCTGAGAATCGGAGATCCTTTTTACCGGAAACGAGGCATTCCATCTTAGTCCTCACAGGTGACAACGCATCTGCATTTCGATTCGTAATCAAGGATAGATGTAGATGTCTATGGGCCACAGCAACCACCTTATCCAATAAAAAAGGTAGAACTCCTAGGCAGAAACTAGAAAGTCAATCTGGGTAAGTACCACACTCTATTTCTACCGTCAAGTGGCAGTTCTTGTACTGTTCCTATTCTGTCTGAAGGATGTAGAGAGCTGGTATAATTGCAGGCTATGAGGCATTCCGCCTTAGTTCTTAAAGGTGACAACGCTTCTCTAGCCTACTTTATTTCATGCTGGCACACCGCCTGCAACTTTACAAGGCGCAGGTTCGGCCTCACATGGAATACTGTTCCAATTTCTGGGCTGGAGCTCCCCAGTGCCAGCTCCTTCCATTTGACCGCATCTAGCGCAGAGCGGCTCGAATCGTCGACGCTTACCAAGTCTGAGAACTATGGCAAATATTCCCTATGAGGCAATCAATATATGTCTAGCAGTGGACTTTTCTTGTAATGAATGCATGATAGAAAGTAAGTATATGGTATCACGCAAGTAACTTCCTAATTTCAAAAGAGAAAATGGTTTGTCGTGCAGATAACTGCATGCTGATATAAATAAGTCATTCAACCTCTACGAAATAACTTTATAATCATCTAATAGCATACAGGTAGAAGATATAGAAAAATTTAAATAACATCCATTGCCTACGCCTGAACAATAGGTCGTAAAGCGGCACCTTCGCAGACTTGTCTATCTGTGTTGGCTTGTATTGAGCAATCTAAAACAAAAGTCAGTTGGCACAGGTGTTAGGCGAGGTCTGCGAACTGTGTTGAACACGTATGTGTTTTTTGTACCGGTAGTTATTAACAAATCAGATAATCAATCAAGCATATGCTATGTTTAATTACGTGTCACGTGCTACCCTCGTCACCTGGAGACAGTTACTGAAATGGTTCCACATTCTTGTTTTGCTAGATCATCTTATCTCATTATCATCATCACCGTCAGCCCTTAACATTTTACTGTTTAACATTGTCCACTAACACCTGCCTCCGTCGGCTTCCTTCATGCCTCTCCTGGAAATAACACATCCTAGTGGGAATTACTACACCTGACTTACCGGTACGAGGCTGCCACTTGAGAACGTTTCTTCCCCATCGCTTGTCGGTTCTTCGAGCTATATGGGCAGCCCATTACCACTTCTGCTTACTAAGCCCATGAGCAGTCAGATACTCAGGTTTTACTGTGGATTTCCTAGTCACAAAATCTATCATGCAGAGAAAATCCGAGCATAGCTCTCCATATCGCTCTTCTAGTCGCTTGACCTTGACCATCAGTGACAGACCACATCTCAGATCCATGTGCCACCCACCGGCTGTACACTCTTGTTTTCCGATTTTGTTAAATCCATCCATCCATTACAGTCTATAAAAGTCCACTGCTTAACATAGGTAAACCCCGTAGATGGCCTCTTGGGACGATTTTGTCATAGTTAATACGCTTGGCTTGGTTTTGATGAATACGTCACCATATCTTACTACGAAGTTATGATATTAAAAGATTAAATATTGCACTGCTTGACTTTTCGCATGTCTCCTCTTAATAGACTTGGCTATAAAAGCTACACTCGTTCTATGTTTCGATCTTTATCGCATCATAAAACTTTACTACTTTTTTTTATAGGAAAAGGGTGACAAACGAGCACACAGTCCACCTGATGGTAAGTGGTTGCTGCGGCCCATAGACATCTACATCTGTCCTCGATTAAGAATCAAAATGCAGATGCGTTGTCACCCGTGAGGATTAACAAAGAATGCCTCATTTCCAGTAAAAAGGGTCTCCGGTTCTCTACACTCACCATACGTAACACAACAGCATTAAGCTGCTATTTTACGCTGGTATTCTGTGAGAGCGTGGTCCTCCCCCGGTCGAGCTGACCCATTCGTGCTACAACTATACTTTAGTTTAGAATGGCTCTACCACGTTTAAAATATATAATTTCTGCTGAAAATCTATGGAATTGAAACATTAATCTACTTTCTGAAGTTGTGTTTTACTTCTTAGGGTATTGTATTTGATAGGAGCAACGTACTAAAGACGGAATTGATGTTTTTCATAAAAAACCTAATTACAGTGATATAACTCATATGACATACTTACAATATAATTGAATTATATATATAAATGTATTAATGTTATAGATTTTATATGTGTAATATAATATAAAATAATTTGTAACGTAAAATACTATATTTTTTCAAAAATATATTATAATTTTTAAGTCTAAGTATATGGCTATGAATTATGACAAATCGATTAAGCTATCATTTTTTTTAAACTTACGACTAGTTTACAAGTTATGGGCGGACAGCAGGGTACAGAGTATGTTTTGAGCTTCACCACCATAAAAATATAAGGTAAAAAGAAATTTAATGTTTGTAAACAATACATATTTTTTATCATAACGCACGATGGTACGGAACATGAAGATAACTATATTAGCTTCTATAAACATTCTATCGGCATGTAGCAAATTTCACTTACAATCTCATACATCTAAAAAAAATCGATACGCTCAATAAAACTCGATAATTCGTTGCGCATCGAATCGGCTAAACAAAGACTCGGTATCTAGTTATAATTGATGCGTGACGAATAACAGGTGAGATGTCTGAAGCGAAGATTATGGGGCTGCGAAAATGATAGACATAGATGTTTTATTTTTTATTGTTACTGGCTTATGAATTTATTGCGATGATTTTAGTATATTCAATAAAGATTTTACGGCTTCATTAAATAAGTCTTTGAAGAGTTTTTAAAAGCTTTTTCATATTAATAAAAACAATAAACTGATAAACAATTTAAGAAAATCTAAGCGAACATAAAATTTAATTAAACGTAACTAAAACAAAGAATGTAGACCTCGTTTCTCGCCTATATGAAGCCGCGAACACGACGCAAACTAACCGTTGCTTAATGTAGAGCACATAGCGAGCCCTGGGTAAGCAATATAGAATATGCTAGATATGTGTAGCTTACCAGTGCCAATGCAAATACAGTAAAAAATTTTCAACATTAATAAGTGTGACCTGTTGCTAGTCAGATTATAAGTCATCGCTCAATTCAATCTTCTACTATTAAAGTAGAAAGACATCTACTAATTTGTTACCACTACCACTAGCGTCCCTCACAAGGCCACTGTTGGACATAGGCCTTTCCCATAGATTGTGACAAAGCCCTACATGCAACGATGCAATGCGTGTTTTATGAAATCGTTACTCCATCTAGTGGGCTTGCCAGTACGAGGCTGCCACTTGAGATCCTTTCTTTTCCATCGGTTGCCGGCTCTTGAAGCGATATGGCCGGCTCATCTATGTCAGTTACACTTTTTCTTCTGCGGATATCCTAATTAAGGATATACTCATCACGCATAGAGCCCTCTCTATCGCGTGCCTATGAGGTTCCTCATACGGTTAGCAGTGAAGGATAACGTTCCGTCATCTACTGCCGGTACGGTATGGTAAGGTAAGGTAGTAAGGTAAGGTTGAGCTATGTCAGTTATTCTTGTCCTTCTGCGGATATCCTTTTTACGGATTTTACACCGCAGGGAAATTCCGATTTAACCCTTTCACTATCCGGTTTCCAGACACAATAGTAAGACAATAGCAGTGCCCTATATGTAGTGCACGGGACAGCGAAAGGGTTAAAACTACGTGTTTTCTTCTTTCATGTAATAACGGAGTACGAATAAGCATCCGAATTCGTCCAGTGATAGATCGAAATAACGAAATGGTCAGGAAATCATGGCGCATTCGACAGACGAAAAATACGAAGCGGTGATAATCGAATCTTATAAATTATGCCGCCAAGTTGTGCCAATTTTAGAACAAAATTGAAACCTTATAAAAGCCCCTCTAAGACGCAATTAAATAAGTCGCAAAAGGTTTAATGAATATATTAAAATAATTTCAATAAATTACTTTACTTATACACATAAAAATTAATTGAACATTAACATAACATGTTTCAAATTTAAACATTTTGTTTTTGTATCTTTCAAAGCCTATATTTACTGTCGCGTGCCACAGATTCACAATCTTTATTATTTATTAATCATTATAGCATACTATTACAGTTACACAAACTTACCTTCGGGGTCTAATAATCTGGTGACGCCGTACTCCTTCTCCACCACGTGGAAAGCTGTCTCCAAACGCTCGCGAACCTGCCTTGATCTGTAACAACGTAACATTATTATTAAATGTCAAGTTGGAAGAAATTAGCAGATGAAAGAGAGTTCACTTGGCCTCGAAATTCTTTATTGTCCAAACCACAAAACCCTTTCGCAGAGAAGAGGAGGCCTGTGCCTAGAAGCGGAACATACGCGAGTTATACATTCTGTTACTTTAGATGAAGCTGATGATGCATAGAATCCGTCAATGACACCGTAACTGGTTATGAGTTATGACAGTATAAGACCCATTATTGAACAACCTGTACGTCAATGGCATGCCAACGGTCTCGTGTATATATATATGATGTTTCTGTTATCTATCGAGAGATTACATTACAACAGTACTAAGTAGATTTTCGCTTTAGACGAGGTTGTTCAGAGTAGCGCCCAAAAATAACATCGCGTATAACCAACTCAAGTAGATTTAAATCTTACGCCGCTATCACTGAAATTGTTACTGGTTTTAGGTGCAGCAAACGTTGTGATTTCTTTTATAGGATAAGAGTGACAAAGGAGCACACAGTCCACCTGATGGTAAGTGGTTGCTGCAGTCCATAGACATCTATCCTCGATTACGAATCAAAATGCAGATGCGTTGTCACCTCTGGGGACTAAAATGGAATGCCTCGTTTCCAGTAAAAAGGGTCTCCGGTTCTCTACACTCTACACCATACGAAACACAGCAGCTTAAAGCTGCTGTTTTACGTTGGTATTTTGTGAGAGCGTGGTCCTTTCCCGGTCGATACGACCCATTCTTGCTACAACTATACTACTAATATAGCTGCAGCATGGCTCTACCACGTAAAATAAATTTCATGGCATAACGTCTTGAGCCGACTTGCAAAAGTAGGTATTCAATTGAAATGTAGAAACCTTTTTTTTGCAGGCATGATACGTGATATCTCAGTCAATTGTGAACCGATTTGGATATATATTTTTTTTATCAAATAGGCTTTTCCCAAGGAATCAACATTTAAATTTGATATCACAAATTTAATTACAAGTAGTCTTTACACTTGTTAATAAGATATGCTTCAAAGACTGAACTTATTTTCAATATAGCGTCATCTCATCTAGTCGTCTTAAGCTGTTTACTGACTCGAAGGTCAAACCAATCAAGAACATTTCTCACATTTGTTAGCTATTCTAATTGAACCGGTACTTTAAGTAACATGAACATTGTATCCTCACCTGATATTACGCCAGTCTATCAGATCAGGGCGGTTCCTATGTATGAGCGCATTGAAGGCCAGTCCATCGCGCCAGGAAGATGTGAAGTCGGAGACCCTCACGCCGGGGTATTTCGCGGTGGAGCGACGCGCCCAGCTCAAGAGCGCCTCTCGCGCGGTAACGTTTGCTTCTTGGCCCACTACGATATCCGAAATCTGAAAAAAAAAAGAACAAACTGAATATTGGTATATTCGTACAAACAACTGCATATGTACGCTAAATCTGTATTTAGTCCAATGTTGGCCCCTACTTCTCAGTCACATGTTGGATGGGACTTGAGGTCTCATGTTGATGAGGGACTCATTACAAAAAATAATGTATCAACCATGTTACTTATCAAGTGAATTGTAAAATGGGATATTCTTCCCACCTATAACTTCTTTCATTCATCAATTTTCCATCTAAAACACAAGCTTTTCTTTGTAATATTTATCAAACACACCAACTTATATAGTTTAAAATATTGACAAAAAAAAAGTTTTTCTTCAAAACTGTGATACTCTATTGTCATGTTTCATCATTCCATATCTTAATGAACAGTACGAACCTTAAGGTAAGTTGTTAAGTTAAAAAGCAAGAGATAAAATGATTAATTAGCTAACTAGCCACCTATTGATAAGTGGCCGCAACCAGAAACTAACTCCACACAAAGAAAGCCATATATAACTCCTGAGGATCAAAACGTGTAGGACTAAGTGCGTCACAGCCTAATTAAAAATACCATTTCGGAACATAGAAAACATTATACATATATTTCGGCAACACTACGTGTAAATACAGCGGGTGTAGTCTATTAGCAGAGTTAGCAATATAGCGATTTCTCTATTTCGCGCCGATGACGCCACCATGAAAGCGTTACGTTACTAATTATTCACCGCACTAAGATCTATCAATAATGAGTGATACATGTGTAATTTTCTATATCGCGATGAAGATAACATTGGCTTAAAGAAATTTAAGTAACAATATATAAATTTTACATCGTTTAAATTCCTAACGATTTCTAAACACGAACACTGAGTAGTGCATTTTATATAATACTAGCTCGCCAAGCAGACGTTGTTCTGCCCTTTCTAACGACCCTTCCTATAAAAATCTTTAAAATCGCAATTAAAAATTTTGAGAGTCATTTATCGGGATAAAAACTATCCTATCTCTCAAGTTGGACCAAAATGCACACAGTGTGCAAAATTTCATTGAAATCAGTTCAGTAGTTTAGGGAGTTCATCGCGGACAAACAACGTGACACGTAATTTTTATATATAAAGATTAGCGATCCGCTCCGACTTCGCACGGATGGTTTCTGAATCTCGATAGCGCCACCTACCGGATCCAATTGTGAGTCTAAACTATTCTCAAACCAACTTATTCACACACACAAAATTTCAACAAAGTCGTGCGCTTCGGAGTTCATTCACATACACACGGACAGAAGATATATATATAAGTACATGTATATAAAGATTTAACAGTCTCTAAACGGTTCTAATTTCTCCAATCGTTAAAAACTGTAATTGTTAGAATATAATAAATAATTAGATACTATAAAGTTAATTGCATAATGATGCTTACGATCCTAAGTCTCGTCACTGTCTCAATACTGACATGGTAAAGACAGGCGTATTAATCATAAATCAATCATATAAAGCTTGATGGCTCCAAATTACAATAGTTATAACAAACAGATCATTTTCAAATCATCAATAACTATAAAACCAATAGATACAGTCTTGATTCATCAGAGATAAGTTCATGAAACTCTATTACATCCATGAAATAATTTCAGTCTAAACTGGATACCACTAGGGTTTATCTTTAACGCCAATGTTATATTTTACAGTTCAATTAAGTTAAACAGACGACTTGCCGTGATTTCACCAAATTATTTCATAGAACGTAACAACTCTAATTAATTCCCAACGGCTCGACTGAAACTGGCAATCGCATTTTATATCTAAGATGCTGAAAATTACCATGTGCTTGACTCTGAGTGAATCGTCACGAAGAAACATGTATCTCTGAAGAAATATATTGAGGGCATTTAGTGCGAAAATATGCATGAGATAGTGCAGCGGACTCTACTCTTCTCCAAATCTCACTTAGAAATAGGACGAGGCCTGCACCTAGATGTAAGTTGTATTGAAGTTTGAAGCTGGCTGCTGGTGTCTGTGGACCACTCTTATCCTCAAGTGTACTGTAGTTTTGTTTGTCATTTTAGTTTTATAAAATAAATAGAAGGCTGTAAAACTAACTTGTCACTTATTTAACCGATGATAGCAACCATTAAAATAATTTTGATATAGGGCGTAGTATGATCGCACAATATTTTGATTTGTAATTGATGCTGACACAAATGATGCTGCAAAGTTGACCTATTTATTTAGGTATCGAGAAGTGAGTCTAGGCGCTAGCAGGTCATTAGCCCAGCAGGCTGGCGAAGATCCAGCTACAATAATAAATAAGCAACTATGAGGAAGTGCAAAATGCTTCGAGCTTCTATGACGTGTATGCATATCTTTCACATACGGGGAAACATGGACACAGTAATTACAGATTTAAGGAGTGAATTTATTTCAAATAGAAAAACAAAATTAAATAATATAAACAGACAAATTTTTAATCAAAATGTGTCGCTGGATCAAATTTCTATTTGACATAGAGATCGTACATAAACAATTAAGGCTGGAGACACCAGGGCCAATTAAGTAAAAAAAAAAAAAAAATAACCTCACCAAAACGTTTTAAAGCACGCAACTATTTTCAACTTTGGAATGTTTTCTTTTTATAAAACTGAAACTTACAGTCAACCTGAGTCAACTTCCAAAGAAGACTACAGATGCGTGAGGATTAAGATGGAATGACGCACAGCCTGTCATTAAACAGGCTCTCTGTAATCTTACAACCGGAATACACCAGTGCAAGCATTATTTTGCCTGCAGAAATGGATAAGAGAAATGGGTGGAACTTACCCAAGTGGACTATTAGGCAGAATGAGTCCTACCACGTGGAACTAAATAATATTTATTTTTTCTGTGATTTAAATCCTCACATGTACTCGTACTTCTTTAAAATCAATTTCCAATACAAATCACAATATTGAAGATAGAGAAGTGACAATAATCACAAGAATAAATTATAATAACTACGAGTAGCCTACCTATAAGCGGTTACAAGATTGTGTAATGTGAGATATCTTTAACAACATGCATCTACTAAATGGTTTTATACAATATGCATAACTTTTATAGAGTGGTACAGTACAATGTACCATATCTTAAAAGCAGACGGAAAGGAGAAAAACTTTAAATAATTACACTTGTCACAAAACTTTGTTCATTACAAGCAGACCCGAGTGTATAATAAATCAAATAGATTGCCTCAAATTATAACGACAACCATCAACAAGCACCTTCTTAATTAATACCAATGACAACGATCATTTGGCCTCCAATAATTACTGGGTCACGGATTATTTATATTTTCTAAAAAAAAAATTAACATTACAGAACATATCATTACCTGTAATTTATAAAATAGAACAGCTTATTTATTATTTGAATCTTAACGTTCCATTTTAAAAGATTGAACAAAAACACTGAACAATAAGTAGTAAAATGAAAAATTTTGTATAACTGACTTCAATATAAATTATTAAGGATAACTCAAAAACGATTGGTCAGACCTTGATCATTTCAATTTATATGGGACCATATGAGAAACACCAGCTTTCAAATAAAAAAAAAGAGTCATCGAAATCGGTTCACCTAAAAAAGAGTTACAAGGTAACAGGTACAGTCGAATTGAGTACCTCCTCTTTTTGATGTCGGTAGAAAAGAATAGGTCTTTGAAAATATGTAATTTGTATTCATGTAGTGTGCAGGTATTAAAATACATATAACAATAAATACTTGCATGTCATCAATGATCGAATTAAAATATTTCGTGCATACAAATTTTAGATTAGGAATAGTTAATAATGGCACCGCTAGAATCTGATATCAATTATAAATTATTTTCTTAAAAACTAGCCATCCGCCTTAGCTTCGCACTTACTGGATTTCGACAGGAGCGTCAACTACTGGGTTCTATTGTAAATCTAAACCACCCCGGGACCGGCTTACACACACAAAAATTTTCATCACAATCGGTCGAGCAATTTTAGAGTTTGCGAGACTCGCACGCCAGTTAGAAGATATACATAATATATGGATGATAAATATTTCAAATTGAATTTGAAACATACATACAATGAAAGAATGAATAGCTTAATTTGTAAAGCATAAGAGATACGCAAAGTTCAAGATCTCAAAAGAGTAACTTTTTTTTTATATGATAAGGGTGACAAACGAGCACACAGTCCACCTGATGGTAAGTGGTTGCTGCGGCCCATAGACATCTACATCTATCCTCTATTACAAATCAAAATGTAGATGCGTTGTCACCCGTGAGGACTAAGATGGAATGCCTCATTTCCAGTAAAAAGGGCCTCCGGCCACCTGCACTCACCAAGCGAAACGCAGAGGTAAACCTCTACTTCACGCTGGTTTTCTGTGAGGTCGTGGTACCACCCCGGTTCGTGCCGGCCCATCCGTGCGACAGTAAAAGATGCCGCGTGGCTCTACCACTGTTAAAAAATTCTACTACATCTAGGGAAGACATTTATTATATAGTGATGTGAAATGGCAATTCGATGACAATTTTATTATTGCGTATGTAGTTCTAGTACAATATTAAACCTACTTTCGTAATAAAGATTTTATAGTTCAGTCGATTTACACATGATCAAATTGTGAAAAAGCGTCAATACAAATAAAAAACATAAAAGGAAAGTAATCAATATCAATATTTGAATGTAACAAACTTTAACAAACATCTATTGTCCGTTTTTGTACGATGATAAAAGAGAAAAACATTCTCTCAACAGTAAGTGATAGAATTCGTCAATACGTTTCGTTATTATACTCCTGTTCGGTATTATGAGACGACCACAATGTCATAAATCAAGTTTACGGTTTAAATATTTACTGTAGGTATATTTAAAAAATAATTTAAATGATTAAGTTCCGCTGTAATTTATATGCATTAGAATATTCATCCATCCATTACAGTCTCTAATTATTATTCTTTTATAGAATTAGGGTGACAAACGAGCACACAGTCCACCTGATGGTAAGTGGTTGCTGTGGCCCATAGACATCCACATCTATCTTCGTTTTTGAATTAAGATGCAGATGCGTTGTCAGCCGTGAGGACTAAGATGGAATGCCTCTTTTCCAGTAAAAAGGGTCTCCGGTTCTCTACACTCACCATACGAAACACAGCAGCATTAAACCGCTATTTTACGCTGTCCTTCCCCGGTCAAACCGACACATTTGTGCTACAACTATACTACTTATATAGTTGCAGCATGGCTCTACCATGTCAATTATTTCTTAGTTTTTGCCATAGACGCCACGCTTTGCTCGCTTAAGTTGCCAATCGTAGTTTTTTTTTTAAATATATATAAAGTGATTATTATAAAGGCGATTCTGCCTATTTCCAGGTTTGTTTCCCTCTGGACGATATGGGGTGGATATTCGGATATTCACACCATTTATCAATTTTTATACTGACATCTAAAATTTTACATTAAACTCTTCACATTTATCTTGATCTTCACCAAATGCCTTTACGTATCAATTATTCAAGATCATATGTAGGCGGCTAAGCAACATGTAGTCTTTTTTGCTGTTATTACGAGTACGTTTTTTCAATCAAGCTCAACGCTTTCATAATACGCGTAGGAATTAATTCATTCATGTGGCTTGTCTAAACATAATTGACAAGTGAAGCTGGCTGCCTGGATCGCTCGCTAAGACGAGACTAGGCCGAAACGCATATATATCTTATTTACTTTTAGTATTTGTACTGATTTTAAAGATAACATGTGTGGAGTGGGCTAAGCCCACGCTGGCCTTTTTATACTTGTTTATCATAAAATAGTAAAACGAGCGTGAATTTTTGTTAACTTGCTAATATATCCGGATTTGGATCGACTATTCCATATCAGATACAACTATGCATATTAACGAGATACTTAATTTATATATAACGTAAAAGGTATGAAATTGCTATAAAAAGTTTTTGTATGACACTGTTTATTTAAAAATATTTCCGCAAAACATAAGATAAAATGTAGTGAGTATGACGGAAAAAAATGTATTCTGAATTCTGGGTATAAAATAATATTCAAGAAAGGGATTCAAGAATTGATAAGGCCAAATAATTATTGAATAAAACATATCTAACTAATAAGAATGGTTAAGTACTAAATTGCATCATTATGTTATTGATCAGAATTCTTTGAACTGACCGAGTTCGCGGTTAACAACATTTCCAAGGATACCAATGAATTAAGTTCTTATATCAAAATGCAAAGTTAGAACATAATCGCAAGAGTAAATTGAACTGCAAATAAGTATTTATAACCCTTATACAGGCTAGATAAAGTTTAAATACAGTTTCTCGATGGTATCTATATTTACTAAGCGTGGGTTGGTGTCGAGGCTAAAGAATCCATGATGTCATCCAAGTGGTGTCAAGGTCTTTACTTAGTCCTCACTTAGATTGGTTTTACTGCTTATGCTTTAAATTTAGGGACCTTATAGACCTATAAGATATTGCTTACCATTAAAGTACAAGAAGATTCATGAATAAAAATATAATTAAAATTATATTCATGTTTTGAAACGTGTTTTGACTTGAAAAACCGGTGATAACTCGTACACTGCGACAAATGTTTTCAATATATATATATATATATATATATATATATATATATATATATATATATATATATATATATGTGTATGCATGGAAAATTAATATTGTAATTTCAAGGACCTTAAAGACTCGTGTATTGCTTGCCATTAAAGTACAAAAATAGATCGTCCATGAATTAAAAATATAATCAGTTAAAATATTAATGTTATGAAATCTGTATTGATTTGAATAACCGGTATAAAAACTCGTCGACATTAAAAACAGACTAAACATTTTGTTTCGAATGTATTTAAATATATTATGTATAAAAAGTAATATATTGTACTAAATAAATTAAAAATCCTTTTATTTCTTTAGCAGTTTGCCGCAAAATTACGGTGGATAGGGCGATTAGTTCCATATACAGAAGAGAAAATGTATTAAAATAGTCTTCTAACTTCTTTCAACATAGGCAGACATTTCAACGTCTTCTACATCTTATTTCGTCTAATTTAGACTGAAATGAATTTGTTGTTTGAGATGAATTTGATGTTTGAGCAATATTTATCAAATATTAGTTAGTACCTATTTATTACTAAATATTTGAAAAATTGATTGCCGGGCATCTTTTATTTAAGGTCCGTTACTTTTACCGTTACAGCCTTTCAAAAAAAAAGTCCAGTGCTGAACATAGACCAGACAGGGGGATATTTGCCATAGTTGCCTCGCTTGCGTGACATCGCGTGACAACCATAGTTTTTTATTTATTGTTGATATTAGGAAGAAAGTGCTGCCAATCTGTTTTGTTTCCCTCTGTCGCCTTTTACGACCCACGAGGGGTTATGGGGTAGAGGATATTCTAACACCACCATGTAGTTTATAAAACACCGTTCTCTAATTCGTTCTTACCGTAATATAATAATTTTATTTGTGACCACCGTCAAAATATAATGTGCCTTCAAATTAAATAACGTTAATAAGATAATTGCATCGCCATTTTATAAAGTAAGTGTTACATTTGTAACACTTATTTATATTAAGACTGTAACACTCACCTTAATATTTATTATGTAAATAAATATTTTGCATACGGTAAAGGGCTGATTAGGGCATTTTTGGATTATTGCATTTATTTATGGAGTAATATACAAAGAAATCTAATTTGCAGCTACAAACAAATTTAAATCACACTAACAGACAAT
Source organism: Parnassius glacialis (assembly GCA_033319125.1). Classification (NCBI taxonomy): domain Eukaryota; kingdom Metazoa; phylum Arthropoda; class Insecta; order Lepidoptera; family Papilionidae; genus Parnassius; species Parnassius glacialis. Next base: position 8,965,821 of record JAVANC010000014.1, read on the forward strand.
TGTTGAATACACAAATGCAAAATAAAATTATAAAACAGTAGAAATATATATTGTTAGATAGATATACTAGATTGTAAGTTGTTAATTTTGAATAAATACAGTTTTAAGATCATTAATTATATTTTTAAAATATTAATTATTAAATAAGAAATATTTTTTTTCTATTATGGAAAGCATGAGAGAGATATACTGTATTTGCAACATTAAAAAGCATTACTTATTAATTTCAAAATACATAATAAACTTAAAGTAGAGCAGCGTTATCAGTTAAAGTCGTTGGCAGGCCGTCAATTTAATGAAACGGCCAAGTCACGCTCTAAGACTTTACAAAATAGTAAATACAGTTTTTAAAATAATCCCAAAATAGCAGTTAAAGAAATAAAGTCGAAAATCACGGCAATGAATGGAAGACGTAAGTTTGTTGCAAAGTCTGCGGTTAAGATGATAAAAAGCAAATTGGACAATAGTAAGACACTGTTCGTGAAATATGGAACGGACATGCTGCGCCGCGATGGTCGATGTTCTTTTATATCAGCCGGAGAACGCAAAGGTTTAAAACATGGGAACTTTTTTCATTCGGTTCCACGGGTCAGGTCGAGGTACATACGACTTTAATGGCACAATTGGTTTTTGAATTGTGAACGTGTGCATAATCGACAACAAATTACTCTGTACACTTTTATTTCGGACAGTCACGTCAGTGGAGATCGTGTAACTTAAAACTGCACGCGCATTCCATGTAATTTTAGTAGATTTTGTCATATTTGTCGTATTAAGTATAATAAATTCTAAAATTGCATGGCTTTTCTATTTAGTTTTAGAAAAATTTAACATTTTTCTATATTTGACAAAATAAAAGTGATGTAAAATCAACAGTCGTTACTGCAATCAAACAGTGAATTGATTAAAAAGTATTTTCTATGTATTGTTAATTAGCTTATTAGTTACATCTTGACAGGCAGACTTTAGCGAGTTTTTTCGTTAGAATTCGCGGATTATATAGTTCATGGAATCTAGTGAATTCTAGCATTTTTTTAGTTTTATATTTATTGTGTAATCGAGATATATGTACCAGCAGTGATCTAAATCTTACTAGACGGTGAAGACAATTAACTCTGGGACAACATACTGTTTGGTTCACAGTGTATTTGTTTGTATTTTTAATCATATAAAACGACATAAAATTTGCATTATTTACAGAAATGACAAGTCTATAAACTAATGGGTACGCGTTTTACTATCAATGGTAATAGAAAAACAAATGTTGTTTACCAATAATAATTAATAATATGGAGTATGGATACAATAGTTGATAATAATATATACTGCAGTTTTGGTCGCTGTGATTTTGCAGTAGCAGGGATTTTCCACGAGAAAAACAATAAATCTCAGCTTGATATTTGTGTGCAAAAGCTATTGTGCAAACGAGAAATACCACATTATACAATATATCATAAAATATAATCAAAATACATTGATACCTATAATCGAAGCCTAAGACGGTACAGATATCGAATATGGATTAAAAAACGATCGTCTCTCTCGATATGGAAAGTGAATTAAATGTCAGTTTGAAATTGAACTGGATGCATGTATAAGGAAATGGCGCTTCAAAATTTAGAACACCATTTAGTTTGACAGATGATTGTTTGTTCAGATAAAAATAAAATGAAGGTTTATATTTGAGATTTTTTTTTTCATTACAATTAATGTAGAGTTATAAAAACATAATCATCATCATAGTGTAAAATGATTGCTATGATAATTTACAAAAGGGCGTGCAATATTGAACTTGATTTGTCTTTTGTGTAATATGTTTGCAACCGATTCCAAAAAGGAGGAGGTACTCAATTCAACCGTATGTTTTTTATGTGTGTTACCTAATAAATTCTTTCTCGGTGAACCGATTTCGATGATTCTTTTTTTATTTGAAAGCTGGTGATTCGCATGTGGCTCCATATAAATTTGATTAAGGTCTGACCAGAAGTGTTTGAGTTATCTTTAATAATTTATATTGAAGTCGGTTGTACAACACTTTTAATTTTACCACTTGCTTATATACTAAGAATCACGTTTTGTTCTGTACATTCAACTGAAAGAATTTAACGTAAAATTTAATTGCGATAAAATTGATATTAAGTTCATAAATAACAGTACGTTTATTTATTTGAGCAAATTACAGATAGCCTGAAAGGAGTTTAATGTCAAAAGTATCGGAAATTAAAGAAATTTGGAAGACCTAATAATTCGGTGGTGCCTTTTCAAAAATATAATGATTTTTGCAAATAATGAAGCATGAAAGTAAATATTATTATGATTAAAACTTACTTATAAGACGGTGTCTCAAGCGTGAAATAAAATGAACTGTTTTTGATTGAACTCTTGACACAAATCTATAAAATGTAACGAATTGTAAAGAAATTGAAGTTCTTAAGCTTATTTGAAATTGGAAACAAAAAACAGAGCAAATCGAACGTGGCTGAATGCACTCGATGAATATAATAATGGAAGAATATAATCTTTATATATAAAAATTACGTGTTACATTGTTTGTCTGCGATGAACTCCTAAACTACCGAACTGATTTCATTGAAATTTTGCTCACTGTGTGCAGTTTGGTTCAACTTGAGAGATAGGATAGTTTTTATCCCGATAAGTGACCCTCAATATTTTTTGAAGTGAAAACTTCTTTAGCGGCGTTGTGCACTTTTTTGTAATGGGTAAAAAATGTTAAACTGGCATCAGGTCACGTGTCCTGATCGAAAATTCGTAAGACGGACGGAGAGTAGACAGCCGGCGCGGCGTAGGAAAGGAAGTAAGTTAGGTTTAATTAATTTTCATTTATTAATTAATATATTTTTATTATTAAGATTAGGTTTCGATCGAGTCTACTGTACTGCTTGACGAAATTATTAATATAGATACATATGTACTTACACATTATAGATGTAATATTTGTAATATGTTTATACTTTATAGCATTAACCTATATTTTCATAACATCACAATAAGCACATGTGCGGTGTAGGTTTACCAAACAAATAATTTCGAATGAAAATAAATGAAATAAGATAATAATAAATAATCTCCGCCATTCCAAAATATCAAAAATGCACAACGTTAATATTCAAGTTTTCACTTCTGCCGGCACTCCCGGAGTGCAACCCGTCGTTTTTTTTATAAGATAGGGCAACAAACGAGCACACAGTCCACCTGATGGTAAGTGGTTGCTGTGACCCATAGACATCTACATTTATCCTCAATGAAGAATCAAAATGCAGATGCGTCGTCACCCTTGAGAACTATATGGAATGCCTCTTTTCCAGTTAAATGGGTCTCCGGTTCTCTACACTCACCATACGAAACACATCCGTATCAAGCTGCCATTTTATGCAAATTTCAGGAGTTCTTTTAGGAAAGCAAATGATCATCGGAAAGGGCAGAACAACGTCTGCCTGGTCAGCTAGTATATAGTATATAATATACGGGAGGTTTTTTTGATTATGAATTTATCTTAGGAAATAGGAAATTTTAAAAAGTACGAGTAACGATTTCTTATATTTACGCGAACGCTACACATTGAGTAAAATTATTTTTACGGATTTTATCGCGTTTAATAAGTAAAGTACCTTTATGGCGCAAGAATACAAATTCTTTCCAATAAGATATCTTCTACGTTTTCACTTCAGCAGAACACGTGGTCTAACAGTGGTAGAGCCACGCGGTAGCTTTTGCTGTCGCACGGATGGGCCGGCTCGAACCGGGGTGGTACCACGACCTCACAGAATACCAGCGTGAAGTAGAGGTTTACCTCTGCGTTTCGCTTGGTGAGTGCAGGTGGCCGGAGGCCCTTTTTACTGGAAACGAGGCATTCCAACTTAGTCCTCACGGGTGACAACGCATCTGCATTTTGATTCGCAAACGAGGATAGATGTAGATGTCTATGGACCGCAGCAACCACTTACCATCAGGTGGACTGTGTGCTCGTTTGTCACCCTTCTCCTATAAAAAAAAAAACAAAAAAAGAACATCCGAAAATACAGTAACGCTACCGTTACAGGCCATTAAAGTCCAATGCTGAACATAGGCCTTCCCCATAGTGTCTCATAGGTGGGATATTTGCCGTAGTTAACACGCTTGGCAAGCGGGTTGACAACCGCAGTTGTTTTTATATTTAGTCGTTATTAAGAAGACGCTGGTGCCCATCTCCTGATTAGTTTCCCTCTGTCGCCTCTTACGACACCCACGGGATGCTATGGGGGAGTGTGTATTCTTACACCGCCACTACACGGTGTAAAAGAACCGATAGTACCATTAAAATCAAATCATTAAAGTCGTGGAGCAGCCAATTGGTGTCGTGACGCGCTTTCGTGATCGGCGGATAACTGGCCACGACCTAATGAGTATCACCCACTGTTTGATAGAGCTTCATCAATGTAACGGTTTCTTAGTTAATAACTTAAAATGCTTGATTTGTGATAAGTTAACGCCTTCACAGCTTCATCTTAAGATTTACCGTTCCATCTTTTACTGACCACTTAATGTACAATAATATTTTGTAACGACCACGGGCAGGAAATTCTTACACCGCTCGATTGATTGGTAAAGTGACTTTGAATGTGAATCAAAGTGAATGAAAGTGGAATATTGCTACCACAGTGACTACATGCCGACACTTTTGCCATACTTTTGATGGTGTATCGGCTAATTTATTACCTCTTACGTCATGTTTTGATAATATAATATTATCCCTTACGTATATTACCGACGAAATAAACAACTTATAATCCACTGAAACACAAATAAACAACTAAATATCACTGTTACCTATGAAGACTCTAAAAAGGAAAATATTTAATGTAATATACTAAATTTATTAAAGAAAGAAATAATTATGCTAGTAAACCTTGATACCTTGATAGTGATACATTAATAAAAGCTCTGACATACAGAAAGGCACTAGAATCCCTGACATTGTCGTAAGAAATGTGAAAGAGGCCCGGTAAATTTAAGTCGGATACGATGTGGGAACAAGAAATGCTCGATTGTTTCAGTTGTCTCGCCATCTAATAAGACATTCGTTCTTCCGAATGTAAACGATACATAATTTAAAAGTAAAAATTTGGTACTCCCGACTTCAATATAAATTATTAAATATAACTCAAAAGCTATTGGTCTGACCTTGATCAAATTCATATGGGACCACACGAGAAGTACCAGCTTTCAAATAAAATAAGAATCATCGAAATCGGTGCACCCAGTAAAATGTTATGAGGTAGCACACATAAAAAAACATACAGTCGAATTGAGTACCGTCTCCTTTTTGGAAGTCGGCAGAAACTAGGTTTAACTTCCAAATAACACGTTTCGTTTCTCACCTATTGTACCAAGATGTTAATCTTATTTATATTTCAATACTAAGACTCCTTAAAGGTGTTTTTTTTTTAAATGACCTCTATAAATACTTACTAAAACTACGTCGTCATATTATTATTGCGCATTAAAATAACATTAAGTAAATGATATACTTATTGCCATCTATTCACATATATAAAAACAATGTTTTTCAATAAAACAGGTTTATTAACATTATAAAAAACTTTAGTGTTACTTTGACTTTGTTTTTTTTATAGGATAGGGTGACAAACGAGCACATAGCCCACCTGATGGTAAGTGGTTGCTGTGGCCCATAAAAATCTATATCTATCTTCGTTTGCGCACCAAAATGTAGCTGCGTTGTCACTCGTGAGGACTAAGATGGAATTTCTCTTTTCCAGTAAAAGGGTCTCCTGTTATCTACACTCACCATTCGAAACATAGCAGCGTTAAGCTGCTTTTTTCGCTGGTATTCTGTGAGAGCGTGATCCTTCCCCGGTCGAGCCGACCCATTCGTGCTACAACTATACTACTAATAATAGCTGCAGCTTGGCTCTACCACGTACGACGATGTCTTAAAAAAGTAATAAATAATTTTTTTGGGGAAATTATTTCATAAAGGATAGATTTATAACACCGCCCACTTCATAGCTAGACAATGGAGAGAAGTCAATTTAGTTCAAACATTAATCTTAAAATTTTATTCGAATATATTATTATGATAATCATTCTTAGTCAACATACCACAAACAAATATTAGAGGTGATCTCATACAGAAATTGACATCATACTCATAAACGGTCGCAAAGTAAAATATAGTTAAGTTACGGCCTATACACGGCACACTGCTGGGCACAGGCCTCCTCTTATTTCAGAAATGGTATTATGGTAAGAAACAGTCAACCTCGTTGTCCTAATGAGTGTTAGCGGATTTTATAATGTCTTCTTATAATTTTTTTTTAATTTATCAGTAGGACCTGGCCCCTGAAGGTTTTTAGCCGTGTTACTGATAACAAGATATTCCATATTAGTTCTCAGTGGTTGCATTTTAAGTCTGTGATCGAGGATAGATGTAACTCTCTATGAACCACAGCAATCCAATTTCCATCAGGTGGACTGTGCACTCCTTTGTCCATACGGTGCAGTGCGTGATTATACTTGACTCTTTGAGGATTAAGAAGGAATGGTTCATTTCAGGTAATGAACGTTATACATATCGGTATAATAGGAGGTATCCTAATAACATTCGATAGCATAGATGTAACATGCACATACTGATGTTGCCGACCAAACCAAGCTCATTCTCTAGCTCCGACAAGAATATAATGGTTAATTGCAGTATATAATTGTGAAGCCGAAATGTATGAGAAATACGAAAGTTATAGAACATGTGAGGTCTGACTGACTCTTTCCGACTCTCCCAAAATTAAGGACAGTGACAAGACTATGACAGGACTAGTCTAGACTAGTACTACTACTTACTTCTAGAGAAATATTTATTTGTACATTTTATAGTAAACGGTCTCGAAAACTATTCTGACAATCTTTACGTTCTGAGAATTAAAATAAATTTGAAGTAGACGACACATTTCCTATAGCACGATATGCTTTCAGTTAAGTAATGTGTCAAAAGTCTTTTTACCAAATCTTAATATTTTTTATATAGAATAAGGGTGACAAACGAGCACACAGTCCACCTGATGCTAAGTGGTTGCTGTGGCCCATAAACATCTACATCTATCTTCGTTTGCGAATTAAAATGCTGATACGTTGTCAGCCGTGAGGACTAAGATAGAATGTCTCTTTTCCAGTAAAATCTATCTCCGGTTTTCTACACTCACCATACGAAATACAGCAGCATTAAGCTGCTATTTTACGCTGGTATTCTGTGAGAGCGTGGTCTTTCCCCGGTCGAGCCGAGCCATTCGCGTTACAATTATACTATTAATATAGCTACCGCATGGCTCTACCACGTTTAGAAATTTAATAATTTCAGTGGCGATATTCTTGTATATAAATTGTATGTGTACTAAAGATTTGCATGAAATTCTTAATTGAGATGATATTTTATTCTCTAATTTTATTTAGATGTCTCTGAGAAAATTCCTTTTCATTCAAGACGCCGAGCGATTCTTGAACTTCCAGTAGGATAAATATAAGGCATTAAAAACATTAAAAAATACTATACACATAGAATATAATCGTGTTTTTGACTATATAATATATGTTTTTGACTATTAGGAACGATATTATAAAGTGCTTTGTGATTAACTATGATTGGTTATGCTGGGTTATCAATAAATTTCTAATATTTTCTGTAACTGCAGCTCGTTATGTTTTCTCCGATTTTACGAGAGAAATACTTGACAAATTGGTGCAAGCCATTAAAAACTTCAGTAATTATTAGAAACTTAGTTAACAGTTAGACGACCGACCGTGAATTTGCTAATTAAGGAAATCTTTTTGCTTAGACGTTTTTTGAGTTTCCGCCGTAAAACCTAAAAATGTATTAAAAACAAATAGACAATCGTCATAGTAAAACAATAGATATAAATTATGTACAAAGGATGTCCTTGTTTAACGGGATGTTACACAATAAAGTTAACTTACAATAATTTGATATTTTTCAATCATGTCTGTAACATTGTATATGTTTATAAAGACGTATTGTTTAAAACGTGATTCTAAATTTCGTTCTGATGAAAATCTAATCTAAACTGTAATAATCAAAACTAAATGATCTTATGAAATGTCGGACCCACTGAAAACCGTTTGCCTAACGCGCCACAACACAACACGAGGAACGTATTTAACTGTATTTTATAGTCATACTTACTAGTGTTAAGTGTTATATCCGTCTAATTGCTGTTTTTTTTTTCATTTGTTATACTTATTTTAGTTGATGTGTTTAAAAATATTTAAATTTAAGTGCCTACTTATGGGTGTGGGGTGTCGTATTTTTATTTCTTAGGTCACAAGTGTGTGTTTAACAGTTCATGCTCGCTATATTTATTTTATGCAAACGTAATATAGTATGTATTTTAGAGTTAGAACATACACAAGTAGTAAAAACATACATAAAGTACATTATTCGCGCACTTATAAACGATAAATCGATTCAGATATCATTTGTCAAGTTTCCGAAGACCAATTCACAAATGACGGCCAGACTAATTCGGAAACTGACATTCACACATACCAGCCGAATATATTACCCTACTTTTGTGCTACGCAGCCACCTCGTATTCGTATGTGGCCCGTAGAAATCTACATTTTCCTTTATTAAGAAAGAAACTACAAGTCTGAGGGTATTTTGCGATTCTACTTACTTACGCGGCACTTGTGTAACAGTTTGCTGCTTGGGGAAACTTTGGGGAGATGTGAAAAAAAAAGAGCTGGTATAAAATTAACTTCAATAAGTGTCAACCAAAAATAAATTTGAAAATTGTCAATATATAAATATTCCCATCATTATGATGGATATGGACGCCCTTAATTTAGACGCGTTGTTACCCCTGAGGACTAACAAAGAATGTCTCACTATCAATAAGAAGGAAATTCGGTTCTCTACGATCACCATGCCAACACAGCTGCATTAGGCTGCTATTTTACAATGGTATTTAAAATGTCAACAAAATTAACTGGTTGAAATGTTTTTGATGGTAAGTGGATGCTGTGGCCCATAGACATCTACGAGTATATCTTTCCTGGATTAAGACCCAAAATGCAGATGCGTTGTTACCCATGAGGACAAAGATGGAATGTTTCGTTTCCAGTAAAAGGGGTTTCCGTTTACGGTGCGAGCAATTTCATAAAATCTTTTACGTAAGACTGAACTATTTTCGATCGATATCATCATTATCATTACAGTTCATAAAAGTCCACAGCTGAGCACAGGCCACCTCATAGATAGGATTTTGCCATAATTGCCACGCTTGGTAGGCAACCGCAGTTTTTTATAATTTTTAATTGTTATCTAGTCTATGTTTCTTTCCCTGTGCCGCCTTTACGACACCCTCGGAATGATTTAGGGTAGTGGATATTTTTACAATGCCAATACACAGCATGTCAATCGACATACTGATATGGAATAAAATGGTTTGCAATTTTTATGGCGTCTATACAGTGAAATGTACTTAAACAAAAAATACATGAGAAGAAAAGCGTCAAGTGCTTAAGAACAACTAAAAGGAAGGTGGCACATGTGCTTTAGTCTTAGTTGATCTCTTTCATATTCAATTATTTATTCTCACACGTTCTCATTATGAGTAAATCTTTTTGAACTGTATATTTGGTAATGAACTGAAATAATGATAACTCAGTTCAAACAAAAAGTAAGAACTTTCTAAAGATATGTAGAGATTAAGAACATCGAAAAGCAGCTACCATCTGCGTGTTGCGGAGGATAATACATCACGATAATGGTGTAGGACTGGTGCCTAATATGGTGAGATAACGGTGTGACCTGGAGACGCGAGGAGTCGTTCATATTGTACCATTCTCCCAGTTTGTGACAGTGACGAACGCGCGTCGTGATAGCTTTCTAAATGTTACAGTAAAAATGAAATAAAAACAATTTGGTCTTACGTGACATTTTTTTAATGATTATAAAGATTCCAAGAAAAAAATTTGAGAATTTATTTCAATGAAATTTTTTTATACGATTTACTTATTTTATATTTAGTAGTTGCCCATTTAATATAGTTATTACAAAAGTGAATACAGTCAATATAAATTTTAGAAGTATGTGATACAGTTTTAAAATATTCATAAATACCGAGGTATTAAAAGAAAGCATAGAGGACGACTGGAACGAAGGACATAAACTGAGGTCTTAACGGTTCGCGTAAAATTTATTTGGATATTCTTTGGACCGACCCTGACGTCACTGTCTGCATTTGATCTCAAATATACGATTCAAATGCAAATTATAACGTTTTATCTTATACTTCTGCGGTTATTGGCACAAATACATTTCCTATTCGAAAACAACTTTATTTAACTTTGAAAGCTTTTGATTATGTCGATAAGTATAATAAATACAATAAAGGGAAAAATTAGCTCACATTTCTGTTAAAAAACAAAATGCCATTTTTTCGTTAAAATCAGAATCAGATGTTAACATTTTTTTGGTTGTCAGTCCAACCGGTTTTATTTAAAAGTTAAAAAGGTGCACACAAAGAATATGTGATGATGATGACGTCATAATTATCGTCATTATTGATGTCATGTGAGATAATTATGAAGGTATACATAGTTTATTTACCATCTTGTATAGGCCGGACCAAAATAACTTAAAGGATACCGGCATAATATCTTTCGCCGAAATATATGAAACAAATGTGGAAATAGAAAGATAATTTATATCACCTGTTATACAAAAGTGAAATTACTCTTAATGGTGGATTTTTTCTGGCAATACGATATTCAAAGTAAGCAAACAGTATCCTTTAAATAATACTCAAATGCGCGCATAATTGTGTTAATTCATACATTACAGCTATTATAGCATATCTGAAAGAGGGAATTGTGCCATGGTTGACATAATTTTTATATTATTTTCAGTTGTTCTCAAAAAGATGCTGCTGTCGATCTACTGTTTCAGTTTCGTTGTCAGGCAAGTCACAGGACGATGTGGGGGATATTCTTACGCCGTCACTTTAGGGCAAATAATTGTATTATTCTATAATAATATCCTCCACTATGGGAGATGAAAAATTCACAGCATCACCCGCATCAACGTCCGATTTGAATCTAGAAAGAGTTACACAGTATCGAGACGTAATCGTATTTATATATGTAATGAATTTTGCGTAGTCCAAGCTTACGCAGTGCTATCGTATATCAACTTGTCACTTTCTCAGATGCCCTTTTGCTTTCTCGTCGCCGCTTGCACCGTGATTATTAGCACGGAACAGATACTTTCCATGTCAGGTTTAAGGGCTTCTTGAATTTAAAGAAAACACCTATCTAATGGCAGACGGACATTAAGTAAAAAAGTGCTGGTGATTAAAAATATCATTGTTACATACATACATACATATGATCACGCCTCTTTCCCTTAGGGGTAGGCAGAGACCACTTCTTTCCACTTGCTACGATCCTTACATACTTGTTTCGCTTCGTCCACTTTCATTGTTTGTTGCTGGCAATAATTTAAAAATAAAGTTACATCTTGGTATTGGTGGTGGTAGGTAATAGAAATTACAACTAGTTTCTCCACTGAAGATCCTGGACGAATATAAATAGGCAAAAATTATGCAAGAATTTAATGAAGCGATCTTAAATGGGTTGAAATATTTGAAACTAAAAGTGGTAGCCCTCGATTAATGCCAAAAACTGGTTTATTCAATTTGTCTTTATTTTATATATTTGTTAACAAATGTTGCAGTGGCACGACGAAATAATTCTTAAAAAAATATTAATTTAGTAGAAAATAGTAGCGTCACTTGATAAAACAAAAAATAATAAAAAAAAATTATTCTCAGATCGTGTTATTTGATTTTTTTTATAGGGTAGGGTGACAAACAAGCACACAGTCCACCTGATGGTAAATGGTTGCTATGGCCCATAGACATCTACATTTATCCTCGTTTGCGAATCAAAATGAAGATGCGTTGTCACCCGTGAGGACTAAGATGAAATGCTTCTTTTCCAGTAAAAAGGGTCTCCGGTTCTCTACACTCACCATACGAAACATAGCAGCATTAAGCTGCTATTTTACGCTGGTATTCTGTGAGAGCGTGGTCCTTCCCCGGTCAAGCCGACCCATTCGTGCTACAACTATACTACTAATATGTCACTATAATATATATATATATATATATATATATATATATATATATATATATATATATATATATATATATATATTGATACGGCATTACTTTTAAAAAGTAACCTACAACAATAAAACCAAAAAAACAGGCTGCAAAAATATACTAAGGTCATCTCACACTATACTTAAGCTTGTCACTAACTACACAATGTGTAAATTAATATTACAATGAATCTTGTGAGTGAACGTCACTTTTGTGTTTTGTGTTTTAGTGAGTTACGTTATTGGAACTTAGATAATTATGGGCAAGTATCATTAGAATTGATAAAGTACTTAGCATTTTATCATTCGAATAATTCAAAGACAGAAAGTTCTTTTATCTAAACATTAAAATGTCCAAAAGACTTATAAGAGAAAAACAAGGGTTTTGTATCAAAAACGTCTGGAGATTAGCAACAGCAATCCGACGATTCATTTAGTCTAAACCCGTTTGCTACTGCCTTAGCGGCAGTCTGCATTACTTTAATATTACTTTAAAGCAAGTCGCACATGTCAGAAATCTTTAATCTAAATGGCACATACAACGATATATCGAGGTAAATACATATTTTGGAGTGTTCTTAATCTTGGTTTGTAACCAAGTCACTTAAAGCTACTCGTACATAATCTGGCATACATTTATATTTTTAAATTAAAAAACGTTACTGTTACGTTTACCGTTACGTTCCGTAAACACATTAGGATTTTCTCTTGTATCGTGGATACTGGTGAATAAATTGCACACAATCAGACCCAGAACAAATATTTGTAGATCACAAACATTTGTTCCGTGCGGGGTTCAGACTTCCTCACCCCCTGCCCCCCGTAATTGTGTTATCGTTATCGTATCATCTATATATAAAAACTAATTACTCCGTCCGTTATTCTCGCTAAAACTCAAAAATGGCTCGACTGACTTCGATGAATTTTTTTGTTTGTGTGTGAGTGGGTTAGTGGTGGCAGTGTTGTCGAGATCCAGAAATCACCAGTGCGAAGCCGGGGCGGATAGCTAATCTATACAAATAAATAAAATTGAAGTGTCTGTTTGTAATGTTAAAATAACAGCGTTTAACTCAATGCATATGAATGTATATACGGTACTTATAACAAAAACACAATTTTTTAAATTTTTGTCTGTCTGTCTGTCTGTCTGTTTGTTCCGACTAATCTCCGAAACGGCTGGACCGATTTCAACGGGACTTTCGCTGGCAGATAGCCGATGTTCTAAGGAGTAACTTAGGCTACTTATATTTGAGAAAAAGAATTAGGGTTCTGAGCAATATAATTAAAACCCTCAATTACACGCGGGCGAAGTCGCGGCGCACAGCTAGTTAATAATTAAATCCGTCAAGTGCCTACTATGCACATTTAAGCTATTATTTAGAGATGATCTCGAGATTACTCTAATGAACTGAAACTCCACAATGTCAAAATTGTTTAACTTAATTTTACCTATTATTGTCTTTTGGACTCTGAGCTTAGTTGTCCGCGCCAACAACAATGTACGATCTTGAATTATAAAATTACGACACGAACTAAACTTTATTCCAACGCGGAACCACAGCTACTGTAGTAATAAAACTACAATTATATAGAATAAAATTGCATACATCTGTATATAATATATGAATAACGTTTCTGAAAAAATTATTGACAGGGTAGTAAGCAACATAAGCAACTAAATAACATTTCTATCAGTGTTTATATTTGTCTGTCTTTCTGTATGTTTATGAACTCGTAACGTCTAGTAAATAGTAAATCGTATCTTTGAGTTACATTTAGTCTTTATTTTATTAAAATCAGTTCATTCTATCAAAAGTTATAATTATTATTCAGAAGTTTATATACGCAATATTGGTACGAATTTATTAAATGGTGGCATTGAGTCATAAGTTGAGTTGAGTGGGTTAATATAAAGATAATTACATCTTTAATATTAACCCACTATCATATTACTTTAAGTCATCTGTCAATGAGTATGATTATGTTATAAAGCAAACTGAATACTTAATTTGATCTGCTGACGCTCCCCTAGAAAAATGAACCGGAGGCCCACCGGCCGGACATGTCAGTCGGGTAACGCACGGCCGCGCGCCGCCTGTCATGTGCAGGCGCACCTGTCCGCGCTTCCTGCTCCCTGTATGCCATCTTAATCAGGTATCAACCGCGCCTTGTGCTTCTACGATACTTTCTTTACTAGTTTGTGCAGTTAGTCATTGCACATAATAATACTAAACGTGTTTACCAACACGTCATAGACTTTATATAATAATCATACGCTTCAGAATATTTTAAAAATTAATAATTAGTTTTTACGTGGCAGAGCCATGGTGTAGCTATATTACTGGTATAGTTGTAGCACGAATGAGTCGGCTCGACCGGGGAAGGGCCACGCTCTCACAGAATACCAGCGTAAAATAGCAGCTTAACGCTGCTGTGTTTCGTATGGTGAGTGTAGAGTACCGGAGACCCGTTTTACTGGAAACGAGACATTCCATCTTAATCCTCACGGGTGACAACGCATTTCATTTTCATTCGTCATCGAAGATAGATGTAGATATCTATGGGCCACAGCAACCACTTACCATCAGGTGGACTTTCTAAAAAAATATTGTAAAATATAAAATTACTATATGAAAAAAAATTATTAGTGTTTTTTTTATTATATTATTCTATATAAGCGTGACAAACGAGCACACAGCCCACCTGATGTTAAGTGGATGCTGTAGCCTATAGATATCCACATTTATCTTGAATTTAGAATCAAAATGCGGATGCTTTGTCACACCTGAGTTGTAATTGTCCCTTAATACTTAGAATGCCTCGTTTTTCCAGTAATAAGGGGCAATTTTAAAATTCGAAATAAACTTATTTATAGAAGTTTAAAAACTTAGCATGTTAGAAATACAGGCATTGAAATAAATGAGAGAATAAAAATATATTGTTTCAATGTCAAACGGCGGATGTATAATTAACATAAAAATAATAAAATGCAATCATCTTGTAACAAAAAAGACGATTCACATGAGGAAGCAAAAACTAAGAATCGACAAAATAACCCAAATAAATGATGCTATTAGCTAAAAAGATATATAAGGCCTCAAGTCACAAAGTTGAGCCACCGACTGTGTTCTCAGACATTATCTACACAATACAGTACTTATGCACACATGTACATACATACAGTTTGTACTGACTGACGTACTTAACGATGCGAATCTCCGGAACTTCCAAGTGATTTATGGCACTGAAGTGCTGCTCAGAGGTAAATAAACTGGACTGCCTTTAGTAGAAGACGTAAAGAAAGAATCCATTTGCGTTTTTGTTTGTATATATATATATATATATATATATATATATATATATATATATATATATATATATATTGGTTGATATTTAAAGGTAATCTTTGAATTATACGTCAATAATTTAAAATTAAAAATTTTGTACGACTTATAAATTATTAAGGATAACTCAATTACTATTGGTCAGACCTCGATCAAATTTATACGGGACCACATGAGAAGCACCAGCTTTCAAATAAAAAAAGAATCATCGAAATCGGTTCACTCAGAAAAACGTTATGATGTAACACACATTAAAAAAAGAACATACAGTCGAATTTAGTACCTCCTCCTTTTTGAATTCGGTAGAAAACTGAAAATTAACATAAACATTTGTTTCGACGTTATCAACACTTGATTAAAAATGTTATATTCTCGAGTCAAAATATCAAGGTTTAGAGAGGCATTTTATGCGGAAAAAAACTCGCTTCCTACCTGTTATACTACGTCTTTAATTATTTTAAAAAATTAGAGAAAATAATATTTTGTAAAAAATTCTAATACGAGGATTATTTTGTGACAACTCACCGAAAATCTTACAAGATTGGGCCCACAATGTTTGAAGCGCACAAAAAAATTATCCCATAACCGGTATCGTAAGAACATCTACGACTAAAGATAATTTTTTTTGCGTTATACAATAAATACGAAAACAATGGTAATTCGCTAAAGGTTGAAAGGAGGACCCGAGTGAGTTCCTTGAGAAAGATTAAACTTTCTCTCAAGTACGAAATTAACAAAGGAGATTCAACTGCGAACACAGAATGCAATTTGCTTGTGTAGCAGACCATAATTCCTCGTACGGCTGAGAAAAATACGGGAATTAGGTAATAAATGGTAGGATATGCAACATTCACTCTTTGTCTTTGTAGCCATTACAACGGTAATCAAATAAAAAAATATTACACATTTATTATCGAAGTTAAAATCAAAACTTAAATTATTGCACTATTTGTTTTTCAATTGAATAGAATAGAGATGTTTTCCATTTTCTCACGATTTTACTTTATATCAGTTCAAAATATTTAACAGGTTTTAGTTGGATTTAGATATAATTTCCGTAGTCAATTTTGTAAACTTTGTAAGAATATAATCTTTTCGTAAACAATATAATCTAGAATAAAAATTAATATAAATGCAGTTTACAGACGGCGTTCTTTCCCAGGCGATGCAATTACTGCACAATGTAAACAACGTGGGACTTGAACGGTGCTGAAATGGCGGACCTATTTGTGTGCAGAAATTTGAATTCAGAAAACAATTTGAATAGATGAGATACAACATATAATGTGTAGAAAGTTAGTAATAATGGAATGAACTTGCAGATATTAATCGTATCTCATACAAAGATATTCATACAAAATAGAGAATCTAGAAATTTTGAAATTGAAAACACAAATAGAAAACAGTATTAAACATAGCTCTAGGGAAACAGAACATTGCATAAGAATGAGGGAGTTAAATACTATATCAATCATTTTATTACGCATTAGTGATGTTGAAAATTGAAACGTGCTTCCTTAAAAATTTAAAATGGTATGAAATATGTGAAATCGAGCAAACATTACTGTACATTACTTAACAAATAGAGACATACATAATGTATCTGCATTCATCTATAATACAAAACCTAAACTGCTACATTGCCATTTAAATTCATAGTATATTCAATAATACACGAGGAACAAAACAGTCGACCCGGCTGACATTATTCTCAGTTATTTCAAGACTTGAACTTTAAGCGCTGAAGATTTTCAAACTATCTCCGATAGTATGTAATTTTATTATAGATGAAATATATTCAAAATGTCACAGCATATTGGAAATTTTTGTTTGTAAAAGATCGTTAGGTAAAGTAGCATAAAATAATATAACAAAAGAGTTTTAGCCTGAGTTAATTTTATTGGGGTAATTGTAGCAACGGTTAGTAAAAGGATATTTTAAAAATATTACACGTGTGCAAAAAAGAGTACTATTTAAATAGCAGGCTCATTATTCAAAAAAAAGAATGCGATCGACTCTTTTAAAATGAAACTATCTTTAAATGCCAATAAAAATGTAGAATTTATTATATTCGAATACTACAAAAAAAACGATTTAACGCCATAAGATTCTAGGAAATTATAAACTAAAACATCTAAACGACACAAACCGGGCAATCAATATTTCGTCCTAACACAACAAATTCGCAAATAATTTCTTAACAAGGTCTTAAATTGCAAGAAACACATCTAGTGTCCTTACGTACTGACCTCTTTCAACTATATGAGTTTTAAACTACGTATGACCTCAAAAGTATTAAAGACTAATATATCAAAAGGATTAATTTATAAACATAAAAACTCTATCTACATAAATACTTCTATGTTCAAATAGCCTTGCTCCATGCAAGCAGTTTGAGGTCGTTAGAACATTTAAAAATATTCAAAATAAAATTTAACGTTTAGGAGTTAAATATCTAAAGTACACATCTGGTTGTATTTGTATCTATTGACAGATCTATCCAACATATTACATACATAAAATACTGTCGCTTCATTAAATATCAGGCCTAAGGAAAATTACACTTTTGTGGTTAGAGCTCCATAAATTACAGTCTGAGGATATAAAATCTTAGAGATGTAATAAAATATTGCGTTAACTATGTTAATATTATATTTAACAATATTAAATAGTTTATATATATAGCTTATTATCAACACTTGTTCTCGTAAGTTTATGGCGGTTCCTGATGTTTTAGTAGATATGAAAAGTAATTTAAGTAAATATCCAAATTATAATATCATGTTGGACCTCGCAATCATTTTAAAATTACATAATATTTAAATAAAAAGGTTTGATGTAAAGAATTGAAACCAAAGATACTCTTATAATCTAAAAATTGCCTTTGGTACTAGAACAAGGATAATGTTACTTCTCAATCCTTTGGCATTCATCATTACCCAGTGACTTACTCGAATATGACACACGCCGCTAAATATTCGTGTGACATACCCATCGATAAACGGTGACGTCATCAAGGCTGTATAGGTCAACAGTCGTGCGCGCCTCGTTTCTGCCATTTGCATAGAAATAAACTAAAATCAACCACGGCATACGCGCACGCAATGCAACCCGCTTCAGGCAACGATGAGAATTATCACGTTGAAATATTACTTGTATGCACTCTACTTCTAAGGTCTCAAGTATGGTTTTTTTATATGATAAACGAACACCCATCACATTTATTCTCGATCAAAAATCAAAATGCTAATGCGTTATCAAAAAATATTTGATATTGGCATTCATTGCAATTCTAATAATTATTTATCATACTTTTTTAACAAAGAAAATGAAAAATTTGTAGTTAAAAGTTGATTTTAATAATAATTAAATATTTTATACAAAGAAAATTTGGATTAGGTATGTAATGTCTAAAGAATATAATATAAGTCTAAGGGAGTTCTGATTCCTGATTTCAATATTTCTGGAGTAATGTTATTTGATCTAAATTGATTATTATTAGTAACTTTAATCCTAAATATAAAATAAATAACAGTCTTGACCAAGAATACGCACTCGACTTTAATATGCCTGCTCTTAAAGTGAGAGTTAAATCGGACCTATATACGGTTCGGTTCGGTCGATGCTTCGAAATCAAGTGGCACTTTGATGGAGGCTGCATGATATCAGATTCATGTTACAAGTTACGACTTTACATCACTCAAAGACGAAGGGCCATTCATCTAAAAGTTTTATAAAAGCCAAAGAGATTATAACTTTATCAGATAGTGGATTCACCAGATATTTTACTTTTTATAGAATACCCAGTCTAGATGGTAAGTGAATACTGTTGTCCATGAATTTTTGATGATGAAGGATGAATTTTTCTTCGCCAATTATAAAGCTGGAAATATTTTTGTATTATATGACGTAATTTTTCGATAATTTGTCAAATATACTAATCCTGGTAAAAAAAACTAAAACTTCCTTCTTAACTGCACAGGAATATACAAACTGAAAAGCAGTCAAATATACATATATATTTGACAAAACTCAATCAAAGAATTATGTACAATTATATTTAACGTGGAAAAACCGCAATGAAAGGGTCCGAAAAATCTTTTACCTGATAACGAGGCATTTTATCTTAGTCTTCGGGATGACAACGCATCAGTATTTTGGCACACTACCGAGATGTCCATGGGTCACAGAATTTACTTACATCAAGTGGACTGTGGGGTCATCAAAAAGGTATCTTCATTTGACAAAACCAGAGTAAATATAGAAACACAGTAAAGTAAAAGGAAAAGTGAATATATGAATTTAAAACATCTGATTTAAGATAACAATTTCGATCAGTAAATTTTAGAACAACGGCCAGCATTTATTTAGCTTAACCGTCTTAAAGGAAAGGTTTATTTAGAGAAGTGATTTATTTTAATTAAAATTCTGCATTCGTAATGGCGGCAATGCATGTACCTGGTGTAAACTGTCACGTAGTCGATAAAAGCGCATGTAACATGCATCGCGAAGACATGTCAAGTCACTATTAGCACAATGTATTCCTTTCGCAACTGAACATACATCCGCAATAATTCTTTTTTTTTTTTCAAAAGAAAGACGAAAAAACGAAAGTGAAGAATTAATGATAAAAATGTTATCTATAAATATAATCAATGAAGATGATGAAGATCTTAGTAAGATAACTTATGCAAGCGAGTATTAACTGTTAGTTGTAAACAAAGGGTACCTTTACTTTTCTAGGATGTCTTTCCATCTCCACATGTCTGTAACGTTCTGACGATCTGTGGACTTCTCTTCCTCCTCTAGCTAGGTCTTCAGTAGAAGCCTTTTCCTCGCCGCGGGTCAGTGTAGTCACCTTTCTAACTATTCTTGTCGTTATTCGCCTTTGGCCGCTATCATCTTTCTTCGAGATCTTTGTCGACTCTAAAGAAGAGCCAAGGACCTCGGTCGACATGCGTTTGTTCGTGTGAATCGCCTGTAGCTCCGATATACCTCTTCCGCCAGCCGACAACGGCACAGCTAAAGCACTTTCTCCCGCATCATACTCGAAATGAGTCTGATTTCCATCATGGATGATTCTACCACTGTAATTATCTTCCCTGTACGAGCCAGACCGATAGCTCGATGATCTTTCCATTCCTGGATAGTTACCATCGTACACCGTTTCATTCCTTGTCAAACCTTCCCGTAAACTTCTGGGTACTGAAGCGAGATTGAGACTCGTTGTGATTGGTGATCCTACGGGGGACGGTGATGGTTTCTTCAAGCTTGATTTCAGAGGTTTAGAATCATCGCTTTCAAGAGTGCCTTGAACAAACAGGCGCTTGCTGCTGCTGCCTTCTTTGACGAACCTATACATCGACATTCTGGATTCGTTCTCAGTCCTTTATAGGCCGTGGTTTAACATAATACCGTTCGGATGACTCTCCACACTGTAACAGCATTAGCTGTTCCTTATTACGGATTCGATACGCATACCGTTGTCGCTTTACCGTTACATGTGACAAAACTTGTAAATGTTTGGTGTACAATAGTAGTGGGAAATTGTCAATCTACTCAGTTCAGTATTTAAACACTATCAATTGAAATATTTTTTAAGAAAGGTCAGAACGAATATTTCTATAGAATTATATACGAATATAGTGTAACGACGTCCTAGTTTTATAGTCAGTTAATCGTCTGATTTGTTTCACTTAGTGACAACCTGATAAGAGAGTGTAGAAAGTCGATGGATACAGGTGGCTCAGGAGACTCAGGACCATGTCTTGCTGCATTCCTCAGTCTCCCCGGCTTATATTCAGCAGTGGACTTGTGACAGCTGTAACGATGAGGATGACGATGACCCATCTTATTTGATAGTTATAAATACTAAAAAATGAACTTCACTTGCCAAGTTCATTAACCAAGTTTAAGACTTACGTGTGTTAAAGTCTAAAAGTAGCAAATTCAAATAATATTACGGAAATTTAATTAATGGACCTGTCGGCTATGCTCAATTGCTGTAATATATGTATTTATAGGATAAGAATGACAAGCGAGCACACAGTCCACCTGATGGTAAGTGGTTTCTGTGGCCCATAGACATCTAGATCTATCCTCGTTTGCGAATCAAAATGCAGATGCTTTGTCAGCCGTGAGGACTAAGATGGAATGCCTTTTTTCCAGTAAAAAGGCTCTCTGGTTCTCTACACTCACCATACAAAACAGCAGCATTAAGCTGCTATTTATATATCAACAGTTAATTATACTCTAACTGTTGATGTTTTTGTTTTAAATCAACCTGAAACCATGATATTATATTCTATTTTTCCATAGTACACTCATAAGGACTGCTACTTTAAAATTCTTAATATATTAACTCTGTTACATCGGATTAGGCACGTTAGTGATACCATATTTAGTAGATTGACGTATTGTATATCCGGGCCCTTCAGCCGGACGTCACAAGTACTTTCAAATACTGATGTGATATGACAAGAAACAAAGAAGTTTTAAACAAATTTTTGAATTTTCAAAAATAATATTTTATAGTAATATATTTTTTTTATAAAAAACGAGGATACGCTACACTAGATACACTAAGATTTTCTGTGTCGTGGAGGCAGTTTACAAACATAAATTCCACGAGGACAAACATCCAGACCCGGAACAATTATTTGTAGGCCATACATATATTTGTTCTGTACGGGATTCGAACCCGCGGCCCCCAGCGCAACAACTCATTGCTAAGCCACTGCGCCACGGAGCCGTCTATATGAAGGACTATGGTAATATTATTAACTATAAAGTATTATTCAAGCCAGGCCCAATCGCAGCAATGTCTTGACTAATGTAATTGCAAAATGCTTCAGGCAAATTTTATTAGCTTAACAAGAGTTAACAAGAAACGGTGATTTTTAATTATTTCCAACAAGTAAATATAAAACATAATTTGAAGGGAAAATAAAATTAAATGTATTAATTTATGTTATTCATACAGTCAATGTGCTATATAGCCATTTTCGGTATGTTGTTGGGTTGCAAACTTCGATTTAGCAACACGGATTAAAAAAATCAAAAGATCTGCCTTTTTCAAAATAGGTTTAAGTAGTTGAAAACCCTATCCTTAAACGAAAATGTCCTGGTTTTAAAATCCAGAATTTTAAAATTTTAGATAAAAGATACATTTTTATGCATAGAAGTATATGTATATATGGTTTAGTACCATAGAAATAGCTAAAAAGAAGGATAATTTCCTTTTTAACTTAGCTTTCTAGCATTAAGAGAACCATTATAATTGAAGGCTTTAAATAAAGCATTGCATCTTAGTCCTCAGGAGTGGCAATACATCGGTAGCCTTTTTGCTCTGAAGTGTGTTGTAAGTGTCCCTAGCCTGCAATAGTCACTTACCACCAGGTATTGTTAGCTCGTCCGCCACTAATTTTATACAAATATGGTGTATGAACAATAAGCAATGACTATTATATTAATGACGGTCGTTAAAGGAGTATGTTTCAAAGGCAATGATGTGAGGATATGGTCACCAAGCCGTTGTTAAAATGTGTTTTAAACAACATTTATACACTAGGTATTCTATGTTTCATTTCTAGTAAATTATAGTTATATTTTCATTCATATTTCAAAAACTTGTAATAAATAGCTATCGTTATAGCTATTGTTATACGTCATGGTTTTCCGTTCCGTTGAACGGAAAACCATGACGTACCTACGCTATTCTAATAACACTAAAGAAATTTGAAAATAGAACGATTTAAAATCTTTCTATGCATAGCTTAGCCAAGATTTGGTTTTACTATCACGTATTTCTTCAATGATAAAATAATTTATTGTACTTTTTGCGGCCACCTACAGACGTCAACGAGAGCGTGTCCTGCATCATTAAGGCTTCAACTGTAGGCGTTGACATGTTCCTTAATAAATTCACTAATCGATACATCATACTGGTAATTATATATTCAGGGTTTATCCGTGTGGGTGACGATAACATAGGTAACTGAGTTTTTATGAGGGAAGGTGTTCAAAGTGCCCGACGACGATCGCCCACGTACGTGTATATTATGTAGACCTTGCATTACTTCATATGGTAGCACTATCTGCCTTTGTAATTGTTGATGTTATTTTAATTAAGAGCAAAGAACACTTTAGTGGCGTTAGAACTGCAATAAGTAAATTAAATCTTATATAAGCTGTGCGAGAGTTATCTTTTGATACATTTTGTATGTTTTACTCGTTTACCTTGGCTTTACAATGCTGCCATTTTAATCTTTCTTTTTTAGGCCTTCGAGTTATTTAAGTTCTGTGTTTATATCATACCTATATAATAATAGCACGGCAAAAATACTTTAATCTATTTTTTTTTAAGTTCTTGCTGTAGGATACGTGCTTCGGTAATTGCGTTTAAATTCTAGAAATAAAATATTATTAATAAACTACGATATGCAATGAAAGTATTGCAAAATATCAATGTTAGACTAGAACAGTCTAACATTGATATTTTGCAATACTTTAAGTTATTTAGAGCGATTTACTCATAGAAGATGTACCAATTTGATTTGCTTTTTTGTTTTTATTTATTCCTGAACCTTTACTCAAAGACAATTAAATGTTTATATAAGACTGATATTAACCGTAAATCAGCACGTTGAACTACAATTTTCCTATGGTGTGTTTTACGTTTTATTTTTATGGACAATTGCCCAATGCGAAACAACAATACGATATCCGTTACTATCACCGGTGTTTAGGATACCGGTAAGCGCATCGAAACCGTAACGTCACAACACTAACACATACCAGCCAGCACTCACAGCACAAATTCTTTTTCGTGAAAAAAGTTTTTTTTTAATTCGAAAGTCGTTTTCGTATATAAAATCTCGGTTAAATAAATTAATAGCGGCGCGCGCGCATCGATCGGGCGCTAACAGGTGACTGGCGGCTGGCGGTGTTTCCAGCGTCAACATCAAGTTACCCGTGACCGTGCGATGCTTAAAAAAAGTTTCAACGTGGGCTCATGATCATAGTTCCCCATTATTCTGCATTGCGGGTTCAACTTCCATGGCCATGAGTAGAGAGCAATTTAAGTCAGTTCTTTTTAAACAAAATATTTGTGTAGGGCGTGTCTCATTACCATAACAAGAGCATTGTAAACAAGTGGAAAAACAATGAGAGTTGATAAAACTGGGTAAGTGCATATTAATAACACGCATCTGGGGTCTTCAAATATGAGACTAATTTAATGATTTCTTATATTTACGCGAACACTACACATTGAATAAAACTACCTTTACGGATTTTATCGCGTTTAATTAACTTATTTTTCTTATTTTTATTAATTCTCATTCTCTTCATAGCTTAGGATGATACGTGAGGCTATTGAAATTAAAAAAAAACATCCTAATTTCAATAGAGAGGGAGGCTGGGTATTACCACCTGCTTGGGATCCTGTAATTAATAAAATTAAAATTAAACCCAAGCATACCACTGCAAGACATCAAGATAC
The DNA here is from genome assembly GCA_033319125.1 of Parnassius glacialis. NCBI lineage: Eukaryota > Metazoa > Arthropoda > Insecta > Lepidoptera > Papilionidae > Parnassius > Parnassius glacialis. The sequence continues at coordinate 8,990,863 of JAVANC010000014.1, forward strand.
AGTAAGTTCATTCTGCGTAGATCGGACCAAAATTAATAAATATTAATAATTAAAAAAGCTGAAGGTACTCCGGGTTAACTCTGACATCGGGACGGCAATCACCTCAGTCCCCCGTGACCATGGGTGCTGGAAAGCACCCGAAACATCAGGAATTAATAAAAATAAGAAAAATAAGTTAATTAAACGCGATAAAAGTAGTTTTATTCAATGAGACTATTTTGTTTTATTTAAAGAATACTAAGGTGACAAACAAGCACACAGTCCACCTGATGATAAGTGGATGCTGTGACTCATAAACATCTACATCTATACTCGATTAAGAATCAAAACGCCAATGGGTTGTCATCCCTGAGGATTAAAATGGAATGCCTAGTGTCCAGTAAAAAGGGCCTCCGGTTCCTCTACACTCACCACATGAAACACAGCAGCGTTAACCTGCTACTTTACGTGGCCCTACAGCGGTCGGACTGGCCCCAATTCGTGCTACAACCATAATATATCTGCAGTATGGCTCTACCACTTACAAAATTGTCACATGTGTTCATACCACAAAATTTGACACAGTCTCTCGTTTTATGGAAAAGATAGAGTCCGAATTCTTTAAATATTGAGAATAACATGCGTAATACCCTCTACCGTCGAACGAATATAGATAGAGAAACGAAAGGAGTGGGAAGATATTATGTGTTGCATTTTTAATAACATTTGAATGAAAAACGAGGTCACAATCCCGGCCAGACGATAAGTGGCTATTGCAGCTCATGGGCCCCTTTCAAAAAAAAGCCAGAGATACATTGTCACTCCTAAGAACCAAATATGTACCTCTGTCTGTAATTAAACTGGTTCTTTTACCTTTCAAATCGGAACACAACAGTGAATTATCTTCTTTATGGTAACCGAAATAAAGAAAACCGGCAAAGTGCGAGTCGGACTCGCGCGTGAAGAGTTCCGTATCATCGTAAAACACGTTTCTAGTAGGTTTGCCCCCTTTAATTTTTAATTTATTTATATTATTATTATTTGTTGTTATTGCGGCAACATAAATATTAAATACACATTCTGTGAATAATAATAATAACAAATGAGAGTAATAATAATAAATAATACAAATTTCAAATGTCCACCTATTACGGATCATGAGATACAGCCCACTGACAGACAGACGGACGCACGGATGGACAGTGGAGCAGATGCTTAGTAAAAGGGTCCCGTTGGTTACTCTCCGGGTACGGAACTCTAAAATGGAGCCCTGACACTTTGTGTGCGCTGTGTCATAATTGAAATGTATGTCCGTATGGTGGTGACGTAAGAGTGACTCCATATCGTCCCGTGGTCGTATGGGGCGACTACCTGGAAATGCTAGAACTGTATTAAGACTTCCGATAGATGGCTGCAAAACCATCGTTACATGAGACATAAAATACCCTGACTGGTGACGGACAGCAGTCTCAAAGGTGCCAGACGGTCTTCGAACCACGTTATACGTAGTAGAGCCATGCTGCAGCTATATTAGTAATATAGTTGTAGCACGAATGGGTCGGCTCGACCGGAGAAGAACCACGCTCTCACAGAATACCAGCGTAAAATAGCAGCTTAATGCTGCTGTGTTTCGTATCGTGAGTGTAGAGAACGGGAGACCCTTATTACTGGAAAAGAGGCATTCCATCTTAGTCCTCACGTGTGACAACGCATCTGCATTTCGAGTCTTTATTGAGGATAGATGTAGATGTCTATGGGTCACAGTAACCACTTACCATCAGGTGGACTGTGTGCTCATTTGTCACCCGATCCTATAAAAAAAGACACCTGCCAAGCGTGACGAATTCAGACAAAATATCTCTACAGTGGAAGAGGCCCATGAGCAGCGGTGGACTTATACAGGTACCGATAAAGAAAGAAGTGTTACGTGTTTTTCTCAAGATTGTGTCGCATGTTTTCTCCATAATGTACAGCAGCAAAAGACCTGGCAGTACTCCTAACAGTAAGAGAAAATGCAGACCATGGACACCAGCAGATGTGCTTGCCTGAGAATTAAGATTGAATGCCTCGTAACCTGAAAAGCTATCTTTGACGTTCACTAACATTACTTATACCAATTGATTGCTAACGCGAGTGTGATAATCCAAGGCTGTTGCCGCAGAGGGGCTTCGGCTTAATCAACTTAGTAACGATTTGCTTTTACATTGAGTAGTCAGCTTACTATCCTCCCCAATTTACAATTCGCATCGTATTACATTTCATGAAGAAATTAATCTCTACCTGTGCATTTCGCGCTCAATAATCACGCAAATTTTTAAAATACACATAATTTCAGTAAGATCGATAAAAACTTATGTCCTGTTTTTACATTTAATTCTTTCATTCATTAATCCCGTCAAAGTCCGTTGCTGAAAATATACCTCCCCCATAGATTGCCGGGTAGGTGAAAAGAATCGACTGTCCTATATCATCCCGTGGCTGTCATAGGAGGCGACAAAGGGAATGTAAGGACAGGCAATAGTGTCTTCCTGATAAAATTTTTCGATGTAAACATAATTTCTGTAAGATCGATAAAAACATGTCCTGTACCTACATTTAATTCATTCTTTCATTCATTCATTACGGACCGACAAAGCCCATTGCTGAAAATAGGCCTGCCCCATAGGTTGCCGGGTAGGTGAAAAGAATCAACTGTCCTATATAACCGTGGCAGTCTTAAAAAACAGGCGGATAAGCTACCGCCATAAATTTGAAAAATATTGCATTTGCATTGATATCTATCAGGAAGACGACTTCAGTCATTTTGGCGGACAGAAAAACAATTGAAAATGGCGGGAAAGTGTTTTTTATTTTTTATTTTTCATTTTCTTAATGAAACCAGCCAGATACAAACAGTAAAACCAAAGAGATTTTTCTTTAATTTTATACAAACAAAATACGAAGAAACTTTTTCCCGACCTATTATAAAAGATTCTAAGAATCCCCTGGGAGTGTTCTGGAGTATAAGGGAATTTTAAAATAAAGCAACTTGGACGATAACTTAAAGTTGATTCTTTCATAGCGCCATTACACGGCATCAAATGTTATTGAATAATATGTAAGATTTTGCGGTCTACAGAACTTGCTACATTCATATATCTATCAAGAAACATATTTCTGGCATAATCTTAAAAGCATATGTCTACTAATTGGTTGGTTGTTAAGCTAGCCTAAACCTACGAAGAGATGTTTTGGTTACTTCATTTCTCTAACATTAGAAATAGATGAATAATATAAAAACAATATTTTTTTGCCAACCCGCTTGCCAAGCGTGCAAATATCCCCCCTATGAGGCAATCTATGGGGGAGACATATTATGTTCAGCAGCGACGATTACAGTTCAATTCTCAATTTTGTATTTATAAATGTGCCTGTGTGAATTTCGTTGGTTAATTAAAAATATATTGGAAGTTGCTAGTACATAAAACAAAATATTGTTTTAAGAACGCAAAATTCATGAAATTACGTTTTATTGTGAAACACATTATTAAAATTATTATTTAAATATATATTATAATGTAAATTATTAATCATTACTTACCTACTTTTAATTTCAAGTAAAGGTAGTTAATGTTTTAAGATTAAATTAATATTTTTTATAACATAAACTACTACTTACATATTATTAGGGCAAACATTAATATTAAAAAAAAATGGGTATGAAGGTATTTTGCAATTTATATTTTCAATGAGGCGAGTTTAATTACAGTTAGCGCCATCTATTGATGATCGCTGTAAGCTTGCTAAGCGAAGCCTAGCAACACATATACGAACAGTTGGAAATCATCGCTTCGCAGCGCCATCTAGTATTGTGGGCAGTAACTTCTAAGCAAGCAAGCGATTATAACAGTTCTGCGCATAGGATTTTCTTTCTCTGACTGACTTACCAGCATCGTCTGGCAGAGTTTGCGTGTACAGATAAAGTTTTATAAATTATTTTTCTAAAGCAATATTTTATGTTTTAAATATTGCAAATAGGCACTAATTTCTATACCTATAATAATATACCTTTAAAGGAAAAATACTTATTTACAACTTATTTATACATAAGAATACGTCGGGTCCGCATGACAAGAAAAATTTATCATGAATAATATAAAGAACAAAATTGTAAAGAAGGGTTCCGTGCATTTAGTTAATAGTGAAGCATTAATTACATTGAATCAGAGCCAGACATCCCAATAACCCGTGAGGTAAAAAACCCTAAACATTAACACAAATATACATTAAAGTAACATTAATTGAAGTACGTTTTACCTTTTGGGTACGGAGCCTTAAAATATTAATTACTACGTATATTATTAATTCGCCAGTCTATCATTCTAGAAAAATAACTAAGTATAGTGTTCAATGGTAAAATAAACTTGAGATGTTTATTTAAAGTAGGTAGTACTTGGGCGAGCGAGCTTTAGTCGGCACTCGGCATTAGCAAAATTTATAATTTTCTCAGACATTACACCTATCTAGAAAATCGTATAATCCAATCTATAGTACAACATTTAGTATCTAAGTACAAAATTTACATCTAAGTACAAACATTTCCGAACATGTAACATAAAAATATACATAATATTATTATTATTTGTTATTTAATTTATTCACAATGTATTCAATATATTTGATTGTATGTATATCGATAAAAAAAATATTTTCTGTAAAAAATATTTTGACCAAAATTTTGATCTTACGGTTAAAATAGTACATAACTGGGCAAAAACATTTTATGAATGTTTTATAATTTATTTTTGCACTAGAATACTAAAGAACAAAAAGTAAATAAAAACGTGACCACATTGCAGGATACGAGTTCAGGCACTCCGGCGTAGTTACGCAAGCAAGTCATGTTTGTAGCTTTATGCTTGAAAACACGGGGAAAACGAATTTTCCCAGTAATGGTAATCTAGGTAGAGCGATTTACTGCCCGCGTAAATCCGCATATTCTATCTCCGCAATTATGATCGACTGAATTGAACTAGATTTTCGCGCAGAGTCTGACATTTAAGTCTCGGGAATAAGACACCTATGCCGATCACTGGGAAATATATAAGCAGTTAGTTTACCTTTACTAAATATTTGTTAATGGACACAAAACAGTCAGTACCTAAACAGTTGCTTATTATTGGTGCGATTAATCTTCCACCACGTTTCACTTTGATCATGAGTGGTTATTAATTCGTTTTCGACTTGGCAGTGACGGAAAGCATACATGCCAATAAAGGGTTACGATGTTGCGACGTATTTGTGTAACGTTGAGCTTCTGCGCAGTTCATTCGTAAGTACTTATTCTAAAGCAATTTCTAAATCTATGAACATTTCTATTAAATGAATATAGGTAATGCACTAAGGCGCACTTTAATCTTGATTATTGTGTTATAAATGATGTAGGTATCTAACTGTGTAGTGGAGGTGAAAGAGTATCCACTACCACAAATCATGTCGTGTGTAAGAGACGACAGAAGCTAACAAACCAGGAGAAGAGCAGCAGCGTCTTCCTAAAAGCAACAAGAACAGCAGTTGCCAACCCGCCTGCCAAGCGTGGCAACTACGGCAAATCCCTTATTAGGTATTCTATGTCTTTTTTTATAGAATAAGGGTGACAAACGAGCACACAGTCCAACTGATGGTAAGTGATTGCTGTGGCCTATAGACATCTACATCTATCTCCGTTTGCGAATTAAAATGCAAATGCGTTGTTACCCGTGAGGACTATGATAGAATGCCTCATTTCCAGTAAGCGTTGTCCTTCCCCGGTCGAGCCGACCTATTCGTGCTACAACTATACTATTAATATAGCTGCAGCATGGCTCTACCACGTATGCTGCCGCATGGCTCTACCCCGTATGTGTAACGTATGTGTCTGTGTGTGTAAGTATATATTTTATATTTTCGACAGTGGACTTTGATAGGCATGTACGGAATGAATGAATGCATGAATGTAGTGATGTATCAACTACAATATAAAATAAGCGGTGGGGCTGTCCATATTTTACTGACTGATGTAATATTCGTCTGGTATTATTATTATGTATATCCTCTTGAAAGAGAAATTTCCAAAAGACTTTAAAATTATCTTCTATCTTATTTGTAACTGTGTTAATTTTTTCTTTAGATAATCGTAATCCAAATGTTTTTTTTAATTACCAAGTATCTGAGCAACTGTGTAAAAAAGAAAAAATTGGAAAGTAAAACATTATGTAGTTACAAAATTTCATACAAATATTTTGTCTAGAGTACATTATGTATTTATATCAAGAATTGCTCGCTTAAAGTATTAAGATAAGATACGAAATATTTTGTTCTCAATGTTATAAATAACTTATACTGAAATCTTTTAAAAGAAACGTCTTTTACTTTTTAAAAGAAATTATACATTCTAATCCATGACAACTGAAGCTCAATTAAGGCAATATTTTAATAAAATAAGTGTAAACTGTAACCTAACGACTAGGCACTAACAGGCATTACGTAAATGTAAAAGGCTGTCTCGCCCAAGGCTTTGTAAGTCCCTGCGGATAACTCATGAAGGGACAGGTACTAGAAGTGCGATGTGGCAAGCAGGGAGCGCAGGCGGCGCGTGGGCGCTGCCATATGGTCCACGGCCTTACTGCCTACGTACCCTACTATAGGTCACTAGGACCGACCGCATTTTTATTTGAACACGTCACAACGCCTTGGCGCGCTCCGACCGAGGGTGGGTGTCTGCCAGCCTTGGGAATAGAATGTTTCGTAATCAGGGAACAAAAAAGTTATTTTCACGCAATAAACTTTTGCTTTTAAGATCTCTGCTATTTATATTTTTGACTAACTGTACCCCGCGACTTCGCCCGCGTGTAATTTAGGGTTTTTTATTTTTTTGTACGGAACTCCAATTCTTTTTTTGAAATAAAAGTATCCTAAATTACTCCATATAACATCAGCTACCTGCCAGTGAAAGTCCCGTCACAATCGGTCCAGCCATTTCGGAGATTAGCCGGAACAGACAGACAGACATTTTTTTTTTAAATTGTGTTTTTGCTATAAGTAACGTATGTATTTTCAAATGCATTTAGTAAAAAGCTGTTATTTTGACATTACAAACAGACACTTCAATCTTATTTATTCGTATAGATAATACATAATATTATAGAGAGATTTGTCAGATGTGTACTTTACTAATTATTTTACTTCTACCCACATTATTTCGTTTCTTGATTTTAGTTAAATTGTTTTATGCTTTTGTTATTTTGTCTTGGTGTATTTTACTAATGTGTTACAGTTACAGGCTTAGCAGCTGTAACTGTAACACTGGTCTATGACCTAGCATGGTTGTTAAAGATACCCTAATTTAGTATATGAGTTGAATTGAGTCTTGACAATATAATTTTATAAAATTTTGTTTTTCTGTTAATATGTTTTTGGTTCAGTAGTATCTTCTATTACATTCGCAGCACATCGTAGTTTAAATATTCAGTGGATTTATGAAGGGCTGTAATGATGATAAATGTTGAAATATTGAACAGCCCATAATAGACCACTGATGATCTTGGACTTCTACCGTTGTAAGGTGGATTAGCAGCCAGAATAGCGTTCGCACTTTTAACGCTACTCCCCATCACTTGGTTATTTTGACATCTGGTGTATCCACCTATTGAAAGCTATGAAATCTGACTGGCTTCCCCATAGTCGAACCTTATGATACCCACGGGACGAAATGGGGTAACGGATTCTTATAAACCGGCTCTATGCAGCAATACACATACAGACGATATAGTTGTATTATATAATATTACCTACCAAACTCGATTTTAGGACAAACTAATTAGGTCCTAAGTGCGTCAGGATCAACTGGATATGCACACCTCACCTACTATCGCTGGTATTACTCGATAGGTGCTTTTGTTTTCAGTCACTAATTTTACACGGTATAATGTGAAGCTTGAAGCGTCAGTAGCCTAATGGCAGGGCGCGGACCGCGAACTCGAAAGGTCGTGGTTTCAAATCCGCCATTCGACTACTGTCGTGAACCACTTCTAACACAAGCATTTTAAGCTTACCAGAATTGGTTAAAGGGAATATTAGTAATGTTTAATAGCATTACTAGTATTTTTTTAAAAAAATGTTAATTTTAGTACCATTTAGGAATTGCATATGTATGTTATGGCTAAATCCGATTTTAGGAAAAAGTTATGTCAGCTACACTAGATTGAGGTACAACTGGGGTAGCCCGGCCTTAACTGGGTGATAATAGCGGCAAAATAAAAACTATTTAAGGCCTAAAAACCTAGTTTGCCTTAAATTCGTGCTTTGGAGACAAAGAACAAAATTACCGAAAATCTGAACAAACATCTTAACTGTGCAAAACTCAACTTGCAAATAATAGTAAAACGAGCAGTTTTCTACGTAATCAATCAGACTAAAATCAAGTAGATCATCGTCACGACAGCAACGGCGGTCACCGTCACCGTATTTACGTGTGTGCGTACGCCGTCAAAGCGAGGCCGTTAACCCTCGACCTGGGTAACTGTACGCGCAGCCTCCGTTTAAGTTGTGGTTAACTTTAACTTTGGGTTCCGGTGCTTGTATTGCGATGCGACAATCATAGTAAGGATCATAACCACAATGAAGATGGCGATCGGGATAAGATGTTTTTATTCGTAATATATGAACTGATTATCGTTCCTAAATCGATTATTATGTTTTACACAAAACGACGACTCCATGACATAGTGGCATAACAATGAGTTACGGCGGTGAAGGTCCCGGGTTCTAATCCCGCACGGAAAAATATTTATATGGCCTACAAGTAACTGTACCGGGTCTGGAAGATTTTCGCAAAGCCATATATAAATAAAATTATCAAAGTTATATATAAAATTTATTTTAAGGATATTGTATAAACACAGAATTGCAAAATGCAGACTTAAACAGAAAAGAGTATGTATTTAAGTGCATTGTCATTATTCACAAAGGAATTTGCAATCAATTAGCTTGTAAGATACAATGCATATTATAATATCTTACAATACTTAACTAACAAACATTATTCATAAATCGCACACTGCATCCCAATTGACTGTTTAAAATCAATAGCGTAGACGTTGGAATCGACCCATAAGGACAAGGGACTCGCGGACGCGGTCCTGTGGCGCCCATGTGACGTCTGATTTTAAAACAATAAGATTTTTTTTATTGTTTACCTCTGTCGCCTCTTACGACACCCAAGGGGCGATATGGGGTAGTGGATATTCTTACATCGCCACTACACGGTAGGTGTCGTAGGAGGGGACAGAGGGAAACAAATCATTAGATAGGCAGCAACGTCTTTTTTTATAGAAGAGGGGGCAAACGAGCATGCGGCTCACCCGATGGTAAGTGAATTAAATAAAAGACTACCCCAGGAGGGTACCAGCACCCCTGGAGAATCCCTCGCTGAGCATCCACGACCAAACTACTGCTGAGCGTGGGTGCTCAGGCTGCCTCGCGTGTTCTGGGGGGAGGGGGGGGGGGAGGGGGCAAAATTCCGCTCGCGACTGCAACGGATCTGCAATTCCTCTGGTGTTGCGGTTGTTCATGGGCGGCGGTATTCGCACGGATTTATAAAAGGACATTCGTCTTCTTAAAAATAACTCAAAATAATGAAAAACTGCGGTTGCCAACCCGTATGCCAAGCGTGGAAACCATGGCAAAATCCTCCTTATGAAACAATCTATGGCAGAGGCCTATATTCAGCAGTGGACTGTTATGGACGGATGGAAGTATTTTTATTTAAAAAATAATTGTTGAAATAAATAAGGTGAGCAGCTAGCTATGAAGAGCGATATTCTCGAAGTTTCTCTGCCTGATAGATTTCGTGATGAGGACCTGCAGTAGAACCAGAGTAACCGATATAGCCCAAGGGAATAGTAAGGTGAAGTGGCATTGCTGCTTCACGTCTTGTCGGTTCGGCGATTAAAGCGATTGGTCTCGAGTGACAGCTTCGTACCGGTCTGCGAAGTGTAGGGCGGCCCCACGCTAGATGGAGTGACGGCCTGGTCGTTATATGCAGGTGGTTTAGGACCATGCTTTGTGGCATACCTTGCGGCTTCCCTTATAGTATATATAACATCAAGCTACGACCTATAAGACCGGATCAATAATCATAAACCGTGGTTCTGAACTCATCATGTGTATGAAACAGGCATGTACATCTCACTTCTACTTTAACAGACCTATCAACCGAAGTCAGAAATAAACTAATAACTGTTATATTGTCAAATCAATTGGACGTAGTTATGCAAAAAGGATCCAACCCGCGATAAGTTAATTTGAGTTTATGATATTTGAAGTATCCATACTTCAAATATCATAAACTCAAATTATGGGTATGGTTTGTCTGTTTGTAATTTTTCTTCTTATTTGTTTGCTAAAATTGTTACATCACATAATAGTATAGACCACAAACATAATTTTTTAAGTCAACATTTTTGACACAAACTCGGGTTGGATCCTTTTTGCATAACCACGTCCAATTACAAAAATTATCAGCTCTATTACAATTTTTCAATTAAAAATTGCGTTATTATTTATTAAAAGCATTCATACTACTTTGAATAAAATTCTTGTTTACATAAAAATACAGAATTGTCAACGATCAATTACTAAACTGTTCATTTAAATTACCCATAAAAGGAACACGCTGTACATAGGGCCGTGTCCATATAAGGCGGTCAGTAACTGTGCCACAGAGACGACGCCCACGCTTCCATCAGCCGCAATTATTCTTTACCATATTTATAACATTTCTTTTATAAATGCGATAGTGGTTATTTAGCAACACTGCCAAGTCATGCCAATGAGAAATCAAAAAGGTAACGATCTTTGACTTGATCTCGAACGTTTACAAAACATAAAATTTACGTTCAATTTTCTCTACTCTGTTTTTTTCCTTGTAGACAATATTTTTTTTATTTAATTTAGGCAAATGCAATTTTTTTATTTGTAGTCGTTATTAGAAAGACGCTGCTGATATGTTTCCCCCTGTCACCTCTTACGATAGCCACGGGATAATATGGGGTAGTGGATATTCTTCCAAGTAAATTAAGGCTTCATATTCAATTTTGGTTATGTTCTTATACGTACATAATCAAATCTTGGAAGTCTGCGCAAGCACTGCTTTATAAGTCATATGCATGGTTTAGCGGAATTTGAATGATTAGGTGCAAAATCACATCCTGACTATATTCACTGTTACTACTGTTTTCTTTTTAAAGAATAAGGGTGACAAACGAGCATACAGTCCACCTGATGGTAAGTGGTTGCTGTGGCCCATAGACATCTACATCTATTTTCGTTTGCGAATTAAAATGCAGATGCGTTGTCAGCCGTGAGGACTAAGATAGAATGCCTCTTTACGAGTAAAAAGGGTCTCCGGTTCTCTACACTCACCATTCGAAACACAGCAGTGTTAAGCTGCTATTTTACGCTGGTATTCCGTGAGAGCGTGGTCCTTCCCCGGTCGAGCCGACCCATTCGTGCTACAACTATACTATTACTATAGCTGCAGCATGGCTCTACCACGTAAAAAAAATACTGTGGCAGCATTATACGCACTGAAGAACAGCCGAAGTATAAATCATGCTATCGAAATATAAATTATTTTATAAACGTCAACTAGTTATTCGAATATGTCTGTATTCAGTAGTGATACAAAAAGGTAACAACCCTCTCAGAAATGAGTAGAGGCCTGTGCCCAGCAGTGGGTCGTAAATAGGCTGCAACTTTACTTTACAACTTTTACAAAAAGATAACGAAGAAAATAAACGAAAACGTATAAAAATATTGGTTCTTCCATTTTGTAATTTTGCAAATTCAATATATATTTATTTATTACAAGCTGGACCCGGCCATGCCTAATTTTTTTTTTGAAAAAGTATAAAAACACAAGCGTATTCAAATTTTCGAATATTTAAGATTTTGAATAAACGAAGATTTACATTTTATTATCATCATAAATCTAAATCAACTGAAACAGTCTCCCTCAGTGACTTTTTGAATAAAACCAGTTCCATTAACGTATAATTTAAAATTAATAATTTTGTGCAACCGACTTCTATATAAATTATTATGAATAACTCAAAAACTATTGGTTAGACCTTGATCAAATTTATATGGGACCACGTGAGAAGCACCAGCTCTCAATTAAAGAAAGAGTTATCGAAATCGGTTCACCTAGAAAAAAGTTATGAGATAACACACATAAAAATAAATACAGTATAATTGAGTACTCCTCCTTTTTGAAGTCGGTAGAAAATGACATGAAAATGACATGAAAATACTATAAAAGTCCTCCAAGCCCTCCTCAAAAATTTGATCACAAATCTTTTGACTGTTTAAAATGTATGAAAACTCAGACAGGATACATTATTAATGTCAATAAAGACACCAAACATGGAGCGTACCGTAATATTTAAATTGTTGTGAAGTGGGCATGAATTAATCTTTAAGTTACAAGCGAAAGTGAAGCACCGCCGCGGTGACATCATGCGTGAATTCATGAATTGCAAAAGTTTTAAGCAATGGGGGAAAAGAAATATTCTTACTAACCTTTAAAGGTTCTGATTGTACGATAAAGATGTTCTGAGGGTAGTATCAAACCAACAATTTTTGGAATTTGAGACTATTTTCTGCCGACTTCAAAAAGTAAGTACTTTTTGAAGTCGGCATTCGACTGTATATTTTTTTAACGTGTATTACCTCATAACTGTTTACTGGGTGAACAGATTTCGATAATTCTTTTTTTATTTGAAATTTGGTACTTCACATGTGGTCCCATATGAATTTGATCAAGGTCAGACCAATAGTTTTTTAATTATTCTTAATAATTTATAATGAAGTCGGCTGTACAAAATTTTAAATTATAAAATTTAATGAAACGTATTATACAGAATATTAGAAGAACAACGCTGCTGCTGTCCTTCAAAGACTGTATGAAAAGGAGCTTGTCATTAGACCGTAAAAACTACTATGCTGGAAAGGACTTCCCTAATAGTAAGGAGGATGGGACTTATAAAAAGAAGTGTGTTTTACATCTCTGACCTACTTGTAAGACAAGTAGGCCAGACATCTAGGAAGTCGATGGATGAAAGATACTCAGGACCGTATATAGTCCGTAAGTTGAATGTTCAGCATTTGTAATTTAAATTTTTAGCACTTGTAAAGGGTTGTATTGATTCTGACGATGGTTAGCGCAAATGAGAAAAAAGCGCCAAAATCAATGATTAATTTAAATAAGACGATAACGACCTTTCAATGTACTTAATTAACTGAGATCCCAGTAAAAACTTAGTAGGCGGTTAATTAACCCTAGACAGTATTAGACACTTTTCACTTTAGGCGCCATATTTTTACTAACCTGCCTTTCCTTTTCATTCTTATGACGTTCATCATCTTCTCAAACATTTCATTCATAAATAACATTATTAAAAACTTTACAGCGTAGCAATGAAATAAAAACGTACAAGTGCGAATCGGACTCGCGCATGAAGGGTTCAGTACCATCGTAATACGCATTTTATAGCGGCAACAGAAATACTCAATCTGTGAAAATTTCAACTGTCTACCTGTTACGGATCATGAGATACAGCCCGTTGACTGACAGACAGACCAGACAGACGGACGGACGGACGGACGGACAGCGGAGGCTTAGTAGCCCATTGGTTACCCTTTGAGTACAGAACCCTAAAAATATCTATTACAGGAATAGTATTGCGCAACTTGGAAGGAGAAAGTGAATTGTACCCGGTGAGCTTTATGCACAGTAATATTTTGATGGCCTTATATAATATCCGTGACAATTTGAGCGCCATTGTTGAAGATCAAGAAAGGTCAAGTGCTATTAGGAATGCAGGATGCTGCACGCTTTCGATTTGTGATTATAGTGCGGATAATGTTTTTTTAAAGGTTACCAACTTCAGGTTCTTAGTGGCCAAATACACAACAAACGCTACTCAATTTTAAGATGTCGTTAAGTCTCGTGGTGTCACAGTCTCTGACGTAGTGATAGAGACAGCACAAAACTTAAAGGCATCTTAAAAATGAGTAGCCATTGAGTATTTGGGCATAGGTGCATTTAACATGAATAAATTGCACATGGGCATTTTCATGTTCGTCCCAGAACAATAATTTGTAGACAATACAAGTATTAGTTCCGTGGAGCTGTACTCTCTGATATGGACAAAGATTCCGTTATTTGCCACAAAATTTATTAGTATAAAAAGCACCTCGGCAAAGGTTTTTTTATAGAAGGGGGCAAATGAGCATGCGGCCCACCTGATGGTAAGTGACTACCGCCGCCCATGAACCACCGCAACACCAGGGTAATTGCAGATGCGTTGCCGGCCTTTAAAAAGGTGAAAGCTCTTTTCTTGAAGGTCCCTAAGCCGTATCGGTCTGGAAAAATCGACGGTGGTAAACAATTCCACAGAGAAATTGTACGAGGAAGAAAACTCCTAGTAAAACGCACAGTGAGGTTGGTATCGTGAATCTAATATGTACTGAACGCGATATGCGTTCGTGAATTTTAGCGGCTGGAATTAATCCGAACAATTCCTCAAAGCATTCCCCGTGGTAAATTCGATAGAAAATGCAAAGGGATGCAAGATGATTAGTCGGGAGATCACAATATAACAAAAGCCAAAATGATAGTCAAGTTAGGCTGGTTTGGTTCTGTGATTTGACTGTGGTGATTTGTATGGTCTGTGGACTAGACAATGTGGTCGTTCAGCAACAATGTCCTTTAATAAACAAAAAATAAAACTAGGCGGTAGGGCTCCTTTTCTAAGTAAGAGTACGTTTGGGTAGCAACCACCCTGCTTTTTTGCAATGCAAAACATTCTGCCGTAAAAAAGCAGTGCTTGTTCTATCGTGTTCTTATCTAAACGGTATAAAGAAACAATTCCAGGGTTATTTTTCAAAGAGTAGCCAGATTTTAAACTTAAGTTCAAATATATAAATAATGATATACCGTTGATGATTGCGGTTTTTGAAAATACGAGTAAATAAGGCTTCTACTTTTATTTGATTTTATCCCAAATTAAATGTGATTTTTTTAATTAATTTATTTATTTCAGGCAGAGCCCATATGAGTTTTTAACAAATTAAAATTATATCTAGGGTTATTAAAAATATATATCTATAAAAACAACAGAAAATTCAAACAGTTGTAAGAAATTTAAGTTTATGGACAACAACGTTTCTGCCTACCGATCGACCCTTACCAATGTGTGCGTGCGCAGTAAAATCAGTTACGCATTTTGGATTTAAATGATAAAAAGGACAGAATGTTTGTAATTTTTTTAAATTAATTTTTCTTCACCATACGCCTATATTACTTATTAAGAATCATCTCTGCTAATTGGCCGGTTATTGCAAAATAACCCTGTATTTAGTCCTCAGTGGTGACAACGCCTCTGTAGCCTACTTTGTATTAAGATTTTTGCAGGTGTCAATGGACCACAGTAGCAACTTACCATCAGGCGGACAGGAAATTCGTTCGTCACTTCTGTTTAAAAAAAATACTATTTTCAGGACACATATTTTTCTGTACTCTTACTTTGTACTTACTACAGGAATAGAGGAAATTCATAGCTACTACACTATTAAGCCGTAGCGTGGTGAGTATACATTTATTTTTAATATAACAGTGACAAAACGACCTTATAATCCAACAGATTATGGATCCTTGCAGCCAACTTTAAAGGAGATCAAAGATTTATGCAATACCTCACAGCAACCCACTGTACTAGTTCTCCTTGCATATTAGCAATAAGCCATTTTGCATATTGTTTCTATAACAATTTAAAATTTTGTACAACCGACTTAAATATAAATTATTAAGAATAACTCCAATACTATTGGTCAAACCTTGATTAAATGTATATGGGACCACATGGAAAGCACCAGCTTTGAAATAAAAAAAGAATTATAGAAATCGGTTTAACCAGTAAGAAGTTATGAGGTAACACACATAAAAAAAACACAGTCGAATTGAGTACCCTTACCGGCCCCTTTTTGACGTCGGTAGAAAAAGAAAGTTATTATAGAGAAATCTTCAAGATCATCACTTCAGCATTGCTACACTTATCGGGCCTGGTTAAGGACATGTTACAACTTAGTACTTCCTATCACCGCACTTATATATTAGTTACAATTTGACATGAGTTTCCGATACAATTTGACGGCTCCGTGGCGCAGTGGCATAGCAATGAGTTGCGGCGCTGAGGGCCGCCAGTTCGAATTCCCCTTATGGAACAATTATTTGTATGGCCGACAAATAATCCTTCCGACTCTGGATGTTTGTTCTTATGAAATTTTTGAATGTAAAATGCCACCGCGATAGAAGAGAAATATCTTGTGTTTTAAAAAACATATTATGGTAACAGGTCGACTTTATGACATCCGCAACCGTGGATAAATTTGTATCATAGTTATAGTAACTGATCTACTTAGTATCCGACTTTGAGTACCTACAACTTTTTTTGTATTTTATCGCGTTTAGTAGAAACTATTTTTTTTTTAATTCTCACGTTTTCAGTGCTTTGCAGCACCAATAGTCACGAAAGATGTTCGATATCCTGAATCCTGATATCTGAGTTACCTTCAAATACTAACAGTATTCTTCTAGTACCTTCCAATATATTAGAAAAAGCTATTTCAAAACCAAAGTATATTATATGCTTGCCTAATAAAAGATACAGTGACCAACGTATAAGGATAAAACAAACGGACAAGGCAATAAGCACTTATACACACTGGCAGTAATTTTCGCAATCGCGGGCGCACTGAATACGCAATTTCTATGTCATGGTGAGTGCAAGAGCGATGTAAAAGGATATTTGTCTTATCTACATAGATCCTAATGACAATTAAGTGGCAGAACAAGGTATTTACGTTTTAAAATAAGTTTTGGTATCACTAATTGCGACCTTAATGTGTGTTATTTTTTTTTATAGAATAAAGGTGACAAACGAGCACACAGTCCACCTGATGGTAAGTGATTGCTGTGGCCCATAGAAATCTACATTTATTCTCGTTTAAGAATTAATATCCAGATGCGTTGTCACCCCAAAGAACTAAAATGGAATGCCTCGTATTCCGTAAAAAGGGCCTCCGGTTCTCTACACACACCATACGAAACACAACAGAATTAAGCTGCTATTTTACGCTGGTACCCTGTGAGAACGTTGTCCTTTCCCGGTCGAGCCGACCCATTCGTACTACAAATGAAATAAATGTAGTTGCAGCATGGCTCCACCACGTTAGAATGGAACACCCACCAAGGTCATAATGTTCCTTAAGGACAACCCTGATACCTATTCCTGCCGCCAAGTAGAAGTGTCTTCACTGTTGCATTCAGGCCTAACCGGTGAAGAGCTAAAGAGAGCTAGTATGTTACAGGCTGTGAGGCTTTCCATTTTGATCTTCGTAGGTGACACGTATCTGTGGCCTTCTTTTTTAATGTTGTTGTAGGTGTTCTTGGACTGCGTAGACTGTAAGTTCCTTTGACACTTCAATTTAAAATTAAAAAAAAAAACGTGTGTGTATGTGTATTTATGTACGCACGTACGAAGTTATGCTTCTTTAGCGTAACTAAACAAAAATAACTAAAAACAACTACCTTAAATCAGTTCCCACGAAAACTATTGAGAGACAGTTTACCAATGAAGTTGTCGCTTTGAGGTGTCAGTGCGCGCGCGCATCGTAACAACTTCATGGTGTTGTATTTAGCTGTCGGTGTGCGCGCGCATCGTAAAAAATTCATTCTCGTAATTTTTGCCAAATGTCCCAAAAGAAGTATAATTTCAAAAATCAAATAAGTTCTTCTGTGGATCACAATCTGCGGAAAACCTCTGCACTGTAAAGCCTATATAATATAATATACGTCGCTGGCCTTCTCCCTTGTTTAGAGGTTTTTGCACAATCAATAGCCTGATATACATAGATAGCCACTTTAATTACAGTGAGCTATGGTGTTTAGTACTCAGAGGTGACAATGCATGAGAAGCAAAGAAGGTTGTAGCCTACTTTAGGTGTTAAGAGGAAATCCGAGCGGCGTATTATAGTCCACACAAACGTATTTCATTGTGTTTCCCCACATTTTTACAATTTAACATACATTCATGAGAAAAAAACTTTTTACAATACAGCTTATATGTACCAGTGTTATGTTCCTATGTTTTATATTTTCCCATAAATTAATTTATCATCATCATTATTATTACAGTCCTTTACAAGTCCCCAGCTGAACACAGGACTCCCCAAACGCCACGAAGCATGATCCTGAGCCACCTGCATCCACTGACTTCCTGCATGGTCAGCATTCTATCTAGTGGGGGGACATCTTACACTTTTTCCACCGGTACGAGGCTGACACTCAAGAACCTTTCTACTCCGTCGATTGTCGGATCTCCATAGTTCGCTGAGCGACCTTGAGTTTCCTTATACAGCCAGCAGTGAAGGACCACGTCTCAGATCCATAAGTCATCACTGGCAAAACGCACTGGTTGTACAATCCCGTGTTCAAGTTTTGAGATATACCTGTCGAAGAGATGTGTTTTAATCTCCCTGCCCAGCCGAGTTGAATCTGTCGATTGACCTCTCTGTCGTAGTTGGACTTTCTTAGTCGGACTTTTTGTACCAGGTAAACATACTCGTCAACAACTTCGAGCTTAGTACTCCCAACAACTACCGGCATAGGTGTGACATGTACGTTAGACATAATCTTCGTTTTGTCCATATTCATCTTAAGACCTATCCCTTGGGAGACACTACTGAGGTTATTGAGCATAGTGATTAGATCCTCCAGCGATTCTACCGTAAGGATTGTATTATATTGTGAAACGTTTCGGGGATGTAAAGTCACCCTGTCTTACACCTCTTTGCTCGCGCTCGTATAGCCATCGTAGCCCTACTGTACAAACACGTCAGCATTTCTATACGTGGTAGAGTCATGCTGCAGCTATGTTAGTGGTATGGTTGTAGCGCGAATGGGTCGGCTCGACCAGGGAAGGACCACGCTCTCACAGAATACCAGCGTAAAATAGCAGCTTAACACTGCTGTGTTTCGTATGGTGAGTGTAGATAACCGGAGACCAATTTTACTGGATAAGAGGCATTCCATCTTGGTCCTCACAAGTGGCAGCGGATCTGCATTTTGATTCGCAAACGAGGATAGATGTAAATGTAT
The DNA here is from genome assembly GCA_033319125.1 of Parnassius glacialis. Classification (NCBI taxonomy): domain Eukaryota; kingdom Metazoa; phylum Arthropoda; class Insecta; order Lepidoptera; family Papilionidae; genus Parnassius; species Parnassius glacialis. The sequence continues at coordinate 9,010,082 of JAVANC010000014.1, forward strand.
TTGGGCCACAGCAACTACTTACCATCAGGTGGACTGTGTGGTCGTTTGTCACTCGAACCTTTAAAAAAAAACTATACACACGCACTATACACCAACAGTCAACTTGGCACCTCTGAAGGGACTGCAGCACCGCCCAAATTTCAACGGAATCAAAGGCTTAAAATTGTCTACATACATTAGAGAAATTGGCAGATAGCTCTTTTTTACAATTTGGCAAAGGGGATGTACCTATGTAGTCTATGGTGATAAAGCCTTCTTTAGAGCACAGTGTGACACAATAAATAGTTGAAACCCTATTCTTAATTTTTTTTTGCAGTCCTGATAATCTCTTAATTGCTTTGACCACTAAACCTCCCAGGATTATCCTTTCGGGGTGCGAAGTCAGAAGTCCTCCACGTGTGCCTGGTAGTTGCGGGTCCCTCTCGATACGTCTGGAGGGAAGAGCAGCTACTGGGCCGGTGCACCCTGGGCGCGGCAGTAATCTTCCTCGAGAAATGAGAAGAAATTCTTATTCCTTGGGGAATGTTACTGCCGCGGCTAATTATTCTGACATGGGTGGGGTCCGTCTCGGACCAACGGTGCGTTCCTCTGCGTGACCCTCTGATCAGCAGAGGGCATAGCAGAGGAGTGAGGGCGGGCTCGGTGTGCACTTACCCTGCCTCCGGGCAGACAGTGAAGGATCCATCCTTTGCTGTCACCGCCGGTCTCGTAATCCCATCGAAGTGTCGTGGATCATGTCTCGCGGCTTTGATAGGGACCGAGGGTCTTGGCTTAACCGCCCGGACCGCGAGGGAGAAAACCTCTATAAAAAGTTACTCCGAATCTCAAGCGGCGACGCACCGCGAGGGGATGGATGGCTGACGGGGTTCTATGAACAAATCAGTCGATAGTGCGCTCCTCGCCAGGGTACCTGCAGACCCCCTGGCGAGTAATAAATCCTCTAAATCTGCTTACCTTGGTAAGGGGTCACTGCCAAGGTGGACTTTTAATTACTCCCATACTCGTGGGTACAAAAATGGAAAAAGAAAACAAAAAAACCAATACCGCCGGCAACGGCAACGTAGAGGAGAGGAGGAGCGATGCGGGGACAGAGTCCGACGCCGCATCGAGCAGCGTGGGAGGCTCAGAGAGCTCCCGACGCGTGGAGCCTGGGACCGCGGAGACCAGTAAGTTCTTCCGCAAGCGGTCCAGGCGGGATGGCGACCAGGGGTCGTCAGCCGGTGAAGAGGAGGCTTCGGCCCGGAAAATCCCCACCAACAGGCGGGGCGGGCTAAGAGGCAAGGGGAGGGGGCCCTCTGACAATCAGAGGGCCGAACAAGCGGCAAAGCATGCCGAGGAGGGGCGCCACCCGGGCGATACGGCTCGGGTATCAGGTGAAGAGACGGATGCGACTGGCGGCTCCGAGGTGGAGCGTAAGGCCAGATTCGTAAAGGAGGTAGAGGCCGCGATCAAGGTCGTGGCCCACAAACAAAAGGCCTCCTCAAAGTTAAAGGCCATTCCCGCGGCCTCCGCCTCCATCATGGCGGCTGCGGAGGCCAACTTTGTTGGGGCCGAGCCTAATGAGAACGAGGTAGCGAAGCTGCGGGCGGACGTAGCCCGCCTGACGTCCGCAATGGAGACTCTCCAGAAGGAGAACGAGAAGCTCCGCGCAGACCTGGCCAGTCTACGTGAGCCTGCCTGTCGCGCGGCGCCCCAGACGCAGCGCCCAAGCCAGCCCGTGCCGGTGGAGAACCAGGTTCTGAACCTGGTCCGGCAGGAGCTGGCTGCCTTCCAGCACCGGTTCTCCGTGCTGGAGGGCATCGTCCTGCGCCCCCCCCTAGGGGCAAACAAGACGGCGGCGAGGCCGGCAGCGGTCTCGTACGCGGCGGCCACAGCCGCCGCATCCAGGCCGGGGCCGTCCAGCCAGCCCTCGGGCGGGGCTGCAGTTGCCCCTCCCTCCCCTGAAAAGCCGGCTCCGGCAAAACCGGTACCGGCTGAACCGGCTCCGGCTAAGCCGGCGACGGGAAAGAGAGGCAAGGCGAAGGCGAAAAAGGGCAAGGCGGCAGCACAGGGGGTGGCTGCGCCAGCCCCAGTGCCTGCGGCGAATGTGCCAGCGCCAGCGGCAAGCCAGCTGCCGCCGCCGCCGCCGCCCCCCCGGCTCCCTACACCTCCCGCGGCTGAAGCCGGTTGGCAGGTGGTCGGGGATAAAAAGAAGGGGAAGAAGGCAGCCAAAAAGGCCAAAGAGCAGGAGCGGCAGCGCCAGTTCAGGGCGCGCAAGATCGCGGCTAGGCTCCGCGCCCCGAAGACCGCAGCTGTAGTGATTACACTACAGCCGGACGCGGAAAAGAAGGGCGTTACCTACCGCGATCTGCTCGCGAAGGCGAAAGAGGCGGTGGATCTCGAGGAGCTCGGGATCACCGGGGGCCTCCGGCTCAAAGTCACCCAGACGGGGGCCCGTATGCTGGAGATCCCCGGGGACTCCAGTGGCGCGACCGCGGACGCTCTGGCTGCGAAGCTCAGAGCGTCCCTGGACGCGGACGAGGCCCGAGTGTCCAGGCCCGTCAGATGCGCAGACCTGCGCATCATGGGTCTGGACGACTCGGTATCGGAGGAGGAGTTGGTGGCCGCCGTCGCCAGGTCCGGGGGGTGCACTACTGACCAGGTCAGGTCAGGCGCTATACGCCCGGACCAACAGGGTATGCATGCCGCCACGGTGTGCTGCCCTGTTACGGCGGCCAAAGCCATAGTGGAGGGTCGAAGGCTTCTGGTGGGCTGGGTCTCAGCGCAGGTTAAGCTGCTGGAGCCCAGACCTCTGAGGTGCTACCGCTGTCTCGTGGGACATCACGTGTCAGTGAAATGCGCCTCGGAGGTTGACCGCAGTGGCCTTTGCTTCCGCTGCTGTCAGCCCGGACACAAATCGGCGACCTGCTGCGCCACGCCGCACTGTGATGCATGTGCGGCGACCGGCAAGCCAGCCGATCACTGGGCCGGAAGCAGGGCCTGCGTGCCACCCGCCAAGGCCAAGGCCGCGGGTAGGGGAGGGCCCTCCTCCGCCGCCACCGCCTCTATGGCCACCGCCGCAGCCGCAACTGCCGCCGCCGCCGCTGTCACTGTTGCCGCCGCCGCCGCCGCGACACCGACGCCCGCAGAGGGGCGCCCCGTGGAGGAAGCTGAAATGGAATGCCTATAACGGCCCCATTAAGCTTCCTCCAGGCGAATATCAACCACTGCGTCTGCGCTCAGGATCTGTTGCTCCAGAGCATGGCGCAGTGGTCGATTAACATCGCTGTGGTCGCTGAGCCGTATTTTGTCTGGCCTAGGGATGACTGGGTGGCGGACCTTAACGGCTCAGTGGCCATCATTTCTTCGGCCGCCGCCGGTACCCCGACCCTTGAAGGTGTCAGGAGGGGTCAGGGGTGCGTAGCAGCACGGTTCGGGGAGTTCGTCGTTGTGGGGGTGTACTTCTCCCCGAACCGATCTCTCGCCGAGCTCCATAACTCTCTTGCAGAGCTGAGAGCAGTCGTCGTCGGAAGCTATCCCCTCCCCGTACTTGTCCTCGGGGACTTCAATGCCAAGAACTTGGCTTGGGGTTCTCGTCGTACAGATGTGCGGGGTAGGATGGTGGAAGACTGGGCTCTGGAGACAGGCCTGGTCGTCCTAAATCGGGGTTCTGTCCCCACGTGTGTGCGGATGCGGGGCGAGTCGGTGGTGGACATTTCGTTCGCTAGCCCCGCTCTGTCGCCGCGTGCCATTGACTGGCAAGTCATGGAGGGGGTGGAGACCTACTCCGACCACCGGTACATCCGGTTTGACGTCTCCACCCAGCCCTCGAGCGCGCCAGTCCAACAGGCCCCGAGTGGTCCGCGTTGGGCGCTGAAGCAGCTGGACCGGGAGCTCCTCCTGGAAGCCTCGATCGTGCAGGCCTGGGTGTCATCACCGGATAGGCCTGCCGACGTCAATGATGAGGCAGGGTGGTTCCAGGAGGCCATGTCCGAGATATGTGACGTGGCAATGCCCCGCGTCCGGCCAGGAAGCGCCCGGCGTCAGGTGTATTGGTGGTCGCGTGAGCTGACGTGTCTGCGCGAGGCTTGTGTCGCCGCGCGGCACCTGTACGCTAGGCATCGCAGGCTCCGCATTCGTCCGCCGAATGCGGCAGCCATTGAGGCGGAGCTGTACGAGGGATACAGAGCGGTGAAGACCGCCCTCCGGGAGGCTGTCATGCGGGCCCGGGATCGGGCCCGTGAGGAGATGCTGGAGACTCTCGACAGAGATCCGTGGGGGCGCCCTTACAAGATGGTGCGGGATAAACTCCGCACCTGGGCCCCCCCGCTGACGCAGAGTCTCCGGCCTCAGCTCGTGGAGGACGTGGTGAGCGCTCTGTTCCCTGCGCGAGGGGACCATCCGCCCCCGCCTATGGCTCCGCCACCTGCGGTGCCGGAAGCGGACCACCAGGACGACGACGACGACATCCCGGAAGGGACCGGGGTAGACCTGAGAGTGGCGGTACGTAGGCTCAAGGCCAGGAATACCGCCCCAGGACCCGATGGCTTGCCTGGCAAAGCCTGGGTCCTGGCCTCGGAGGCTCTCGGGCCCCGACTGGAGGGGCTCCTAAGCGCATGCTTGGAGAGAGGCCAATTCCCGCTTCGTTGGAAGACGGGGAAGCTGGTCCTCATTTGGAAGCCGGGGCGCCCTGCGGACTCTCCGTCCGCATACCGGCCCGTGGTGCTGCTCGACGAGGTGGGCAAGCTCTTTGAAAGAGTAATTGCAAACCGCCTCGCCGAGCACCTTGCGGGGACGGGGCCGCATCTTGCGGAACACCAGTTTGGTTTCCGCAAGAGGCGCTCTACGGTGGACGCCATCATGCGCGTGAGAGCCCTCACGACGGGGGATGCAGTGGCCAGGGGGGGGGTTGTCTTGGCGGTGTCTCTCGACATCGCCAACGCCTTCAACTCCATGCCCTGGAGCTGCATTAGGGAGGCACTCCGGTATCACCGGGTGCCGACCTATCTCCGTCGTATAGTCGGGGACTATCTGACGGACAGGGCCGTCATCTACCCCGGTCGCAACGGTGAGTGGAACCGGCGAGAGATGTCGTGTGGTGTCCCACAGGGTTCGGTTCTGGGGCCGCCCCTGTGGAACATCGGTTACGACTGGGTGCTGCGCGCCGACCTCCCTACCGGCGTCAGCGTAGTTTGCTACGCTGACGACACGCTGGTACTGGCACAAGGGGGGTCGTACGAGGCGGCGGCGGAAACTATGACACGCGGGGTTGCGATAGTCGTTGAGAGGATCCGGCAACTGGGTCTCGAGGTGGCTCTGCACAAGTCCGAGGCCATGCACTTCCATGGTCCTCGGAACAGGCCACCACCGGGATCCTCAGTGATGGTAGGAGGGGTATCCATCGGCGTCGAGTCGACGTTGAAGTACCTAGGACTCGTCCTCGACGGCCGATGGAACTTCGTTGAGCACTTCCGACGTTTGGCTCCCAAACTGGAACGGACCGGGGCTGCCTTCAGGCGGCTCCTGCCAAACCTGGGGGGGCCAAACGCCTCCTGCCGGAGGCTCTACGCGGGGATCGTGAGGTCCATGGCCCTTTACGGGGCCCCGGTGTGGGCGCGTGGTTTGGCGCGGCTTGCCGTCCACCACCTAAACGCGCCCCAAAGGGTGGTTGCCGTAAAGATGGTTCGCGGCTACCGCACGATCTCCCGCGAGGCGGCGAGCCTCCTTGCCGGATTGCCGCCATGGGATCTGGAGGCGATAGTCCTCGCGCGCCTGCACGAATGGCGCGCGGAGGCACTATGCCGGGGGGAAACCCCGCTGCCGTGGCAAGTTGTCGCGCAGCGGACAGACTTCCGGCATGATCTCATGGCGACATGGAGAGAGCGACTGTCGCAACCCCGTGCTGGGCACGCCACTATAGCGGCGATAAGACCCCTCTTTGAGGAGTGGCTTGAGAGACGCCACGGCGTCCTCACCTTCCGCCTGACGCAGGTCCTCACCGGACACGGTGTGTTCGGGAGGTTCCTGCACCGAATCGGGCGGGAGGAAACGCCCGGGTGCTCCCACTGCGAGGATCGAGCGGAGGACACGGTGGAGCACACCGTGGAGGTGTGCCCTGCTTGGGCGGAGCACCGCCGTGTCCTCGTAGCGGCGATAGGCGGCGGCGACCTCTCGCGTCCGGCCCTGGTCGAAGCCATGGTCCGGAGCGAGACGGAATGGGATGCCGTCACCACCTTCTGCGAAGCAGTGATGCTAGCGAAGGAGGTGGCGGAGCGGGAGAAGGAAAGAGCAACAGCTTTCCTTCCCGGCCGCCGCGGGAGACGCCCCGGGCGTCGGGGGCTACGTCGTGGCCCCCGGCCACCGTAGGCGCGGGCCTGTGGACGGCGAGCAATGGGTAGCTCGCCGTCCGTCCGTCTAACGACGACAGGCCGTGTCGACGGCGCGTTTTGTTCCACGCGCGCCTCAAAGAGCTGTCAGCAGCGTGAAGGGGCCCGCAAGGGCCGACGCCTGCCGGGGCTGCGGGCTGTTCGAAAGAGATACCGCGGCTCCGGAACGTAAGGGCACTGAAGGAACACGGATGGTTTTTAGTCAGTAAAAGTCTGACACTCCCTTCCGCTCCACCCACAGCGAAAGGCGTCATTAGATGATTTTCCATCCGCAAAAAAAAAAAAAAAAAAAAAAGGATTATCCTTTCGGAACTGTGCTTCTTTATAATTGTTAACTACTAGAGCCCAATGACTTCGTCAATCTTACTTAGCGGTACCATGTAGCGACATCTATGGAAATGTATTAAATAAAGAACGATGTATGTAGCGCGTCAAATTTTCATATCGAAATACATCGCAACCGCTTCCGTAGATAGATAATAGATGGCGCTAGAGTAGTCAAGTGAGCTCGGCCACGGTCCTTATTGCTTTGTAAGAGAGATTGGCTTAACTTAAAAAAAAACCATTTTAAGTTTGCTGTTCCGTGCCTCAATATCGGTTGTAGAAAAGAAGAAATAAAGGACGAAAAAATAAGAGCAATTGACCACTACTAGTTTAGCATTCACTGAAATGCCACAAAACGTTAATTATTATTACACACATTTCTCTCTTTGTCGGGTTATAGATATTTATCTGCACTATAAACTATTAAACCACAATTATTAATTATATCATATAGATATTGATCATTATGTATACTGTTAATACGTCTTAGTCGTAAACAAAGTTACGTAAGCTGGGAACACACGAAACTAAATTAATGTTTTTTAGAATCGAGCGTATCGCGACATAAGAAGCCTGTAATAGGCTTATTACGCTTATAACTCAGCGGACATCGTCCTCGTTACTTCGGTCAAGGCTATGCTAAAATAGATATCTAATTACTATGACTCCCAATTTTATAAATATCTGTTTGATTAATAGAGAAAATATTTAAATGAATGGGCCTGAGGTCGTGTAAATATCGTACGATATTAAAAGGGCTGTGAAGCTGTACGTTTTCATACAAAAAGCGAAAACGTTGTTCCACCCGTAAACACAGTCTAATCTTTATAATTTTTGGAAATGTTGTAGATATATATAGCTATATAGCTTTTATAAGTTATTAGCATCTAAAAATTACCTATATCTAATATTTATGACTGAGAAACTTCCTTAGATGTTTTTTTTACTTAAACTAAACTTAAACTACTAAAAAAGAAACGTACAGACCTGGATTAAGGTGTACTGAATCTAATGAAACCAAAATTGTCTCATTTAATAAAGGTTTAGTGCAATTGCTTCCTAGAGTTGCAACTCTCTCTATTGCACGATACGACACAGTGGGCGAAAACGATCAAAACTACGCGCGAGGCAGTAAATCTAATCCAAATGAAATCATTTATTTTAAATACTCGGAATTATCGAAACCACCCCTATCAACCCCTAAGCAGGCTAAACCAACAGATTCTGGGTAAAACGTTGTTCATTCCCACATACCCTTACAACCTCATAAACTACCCCTAACAACCCCCAAGCAGGCTAACACACCTAGCTCTGGGTAGAGTGAATTTAATCAACTACTTTTCTGTAAATAAATTGAGATTTCAACTACAGATAGGCTAACCCACCTTAACCCTCACATACTTCGTTTCCACGTACCCTTTCAACCCTAATAATCTACCCCTAACAACCCCTAAGCATGGTATATTTCCTTATAAATATGTAGTTGATCGAACTCGTTTTACCCAGAATCTGGTGGTTTAGCCTGCTTAGGGGTTGATAGGGGTGGTTTCTACCCCTAAAAAATGAATTTCCGCAGTGTTACAAGAAAGCAGACATAATTACGAGTATATAAAAAAAATATTTCATTTGGATTAGATTTACTGCCTCTGCCATACTTACTGCCATAGATTTAATCGTTTCCGCCCACTTTACGGCGATACGGAGCGAGCAGTATGAAACAGATAGCATTTTTGAAAATACTTACTCGCGCCGCGTATCGGCATTTCACAACCCTCTTAAACTACTAATGTTAAAATCTCAAATTTTGCGAATTAGGCAGTAAGGGGCAAAGAATTTACTTATTTACAAGATCTACACGCCAATGATTTGTCGAAACTGATATATATATATAATATGGGAAATATATATAAAAGATGGGAAAATCTTCCAGAAACCATTGCAATTGCCGGTGCGTTGTCGGCTTTATAGAAAGGATAGGTATGTAGATAAGAAAGGTAGGCTCTTTTTTCAAGACGACTCAGTCATATATCTATCGTATACACTTAATTCTATCATAAAGTTTTTCTATACGTTAGAAATAAGAGAAATTGTAAAAAAGTATTTATCATCCAGTAACTACTGCACGTCCATATATCCCAACATATTAACGGCTGTAAAATGTAAGGACTAAGGAAAAATAAAAGAGCATAAATAGATGAGCGTACACATAATTTCCATTTGTTGTAAGCATTGCGTAGATATAACGAAATATTAAATGTCTGAATTAATGCAACTAAACTAAAAACTAAAAACAAGCGCACTAACCTGGAAGTGCAGGATAATGGTCCAAATGAGACCAAGAGTCAGCTTAGGGTTGCCGTCAACGATGTCCTCAGCTCTGATGTTCACCAATTTGATCTTCTTATAGCGCAAGAAGTCCAGCGCCATCTGGACATTCTGCAGCATGTGGAAGCGCATACGACCTCTCTCGCGTGGCTGGAAAGAACAATACATAGACATAAGTATAAACATTAAAAAATTAAAAGCACGGTATATTTGTTGTATATATTATGTATATATGCAGGTGGCTTAGGACCGTGCTTTGTGGCATTCTTTGGGGGAGGCCTATGTTCAGCAGTGGACTTGTGAAGGGCTGTAATGATGATGATGATGATGATGATGATGATATTTGTTTTAAAATATATATCGTGTATTGGAGGCGTAAAGGAAACTACTGGCTAATATGATCCTTGGGAGTCTGTCTGTGTAAGTACCATCTCTACTACCATCTCCTTCATACCTGTTCCTGCCACAAAGTATCACAACTGAAATCGCTATATTCTGGTTTAAACGCAATAGAGCTAATATAATCATAAGCAGAGGCCTTAGCTCTCGTATCCGAGCGCCTTGGGCGAGAAAAATTACGCATTCACTTAGAAAATCAGTTGCTTGACTGCAATCCTTGCTAATGTTCTGCAGTGACGTACCTAGATTGTAGCCCAGGTAGGCTATGTGATCAGATTAACTTTTAGGTTAAGGCACCGCCATGGCTCGTGGCTCCCCTCCGATTCTGACGCCTAAAGCCGCCGCTGATTACTATGACATCTTTTCTTAGTCTTCAAAGGCGACATCGCATCTGTGGCTTAATTTGCAGGTAACCTAGTTGGTTATGTACATGTGACATAGTACAACTTAAAGACATATAATGTTTGTATGTCTTTAAGTTGTACTGTGTCATTAACCTTAAAAAAACTATTGAATGCGTTAGAATTTTTCAATCCTGTTAATTTGGCTTAATCTATTTTTAACTGATGATGATATTTTTCATATTCTTTTTCAACGATCCTTTTAATGATAATATTAAGGTTGAGGTGACGAACAACATTTTTTTTAATATTAAATTTATTTTGACATATAGGAAGTCGATGGATGCAAGTGGCTCAGAACTGTGTTTTGTGGCATTCCTTGGGGGAGGCCTATGTTCAGCTATCGATTTGTGAAGGGCTGTAATGATGATGATGATGATGATGATGAAGATGATTTGACATTTGGCTCTTGGATTTTCATACATTCTCACATTTACTTACTCCCCGAAATAAGACCACATAATCTAAAATTAGCAAGTGCTTTTTCTAAAAAAGAAAAATACTTTCGAAGTATTTGCTGCTTTTCACTTATTTATTATCATATACTCATATATACTCATTTGTTATGTGATAAGAAAGTAATTATCTTGGATATATCGGAGGTAAATAAGTATTGCATTGACGGCTCTGAACTTTCTACTAACATAAATAAATACCCGGGACACCTCCTATCTGACTCGGTTGTTCATTAATACCGCAAGTTTTCTTTCTATTACTATATCCATTACCTGCAAATGATTGGATAGCTAAACTGTAAAAGTAAATATCCAATATATCGTGGAAAAGAAATTTGATTTCAGCATCACACTTTACTGACAAACAAGATAACAATCCATCTGATAGTTAATTGCTACTGCAGCCCATGGATATCTGCAACCAACTTCGAACAAATAAGACCACTGAAGCGAAGCCACAAACGAGGACTAAGATGAAATGCATTACAGACTGTAATCTGGTGCTTGCAACGGAAACATGCTAGAGTGGCCCCTCCCAGACAGACTAACTAACAAAAGACTCCTTCCACTCACTACGATAATTAAACATCAAAACGTTAGGTATGTACCCAATCAGACCAAAGAAAACATATATTAGTTTTAATCTCCCTAATTAAGTTATGTGAAGCAGCTGCTTTTTTAATTTATTAAATCCCTTTCAGCTAAGCTATTTAATGTGCTTAGGCTATATAACACACATTCTAAGTAAGCAACGCATTATTCAGTGGTCTTTTTTGAGTCCGACCTTCGAATCCAATGTGTCGGAAGGAGCGACTACTGAAAAGCGATAGTGGTAGGTATAAGGTAAGTAACGTCTAGTTTATCATATAATACCTAAAACAACGACAGGGAGTAGGGACAAAAGTTGCGAGGTGTCTGATACTGTGATAGCATGTATAAATAGGATACATTTTTATAGTTTATCTTCTTTATATATAAAAATTACGTGTCACGTTGTTTGTCCGGGATGGACTCCTAAACTACTGAACTGATTTCAATAAAATTTTGCACACTGCGTTCAGTTTGGTCCAACTTGAGAGATAGGATAGTTTTTATCCCGATAAATGACCCTTAATATTTTTTATTACGGTTTAAGGATTTTTTTTTCAGGACAAAAGGTCGTCGGAGAGGGCAGAACAAAGTGGCGAGCTAGTTATATTATAAAAATTACGTGTCACATTGTTTGTCCGCGATGAACTCTTAAACTACTGAACTGATTACAATGAAATTTTGCTCACTGTGTGCAGTTTGGTCCAACTTAAGAGATAGGATAGAATTTTTATAGGAAATAGTCGGAGAGGGCAGTACGACGTCTGCCTGGCCAGCTAGTTTATTGTATATATTAGTAAAATGTATATATAACGTAATTAATTATCATTTCTGTTTTGTTTTTATTCTATATTGCTACACCTACTTCAAATTCTCACCACTCCATGGGTTGACTGGTAGAGAATGCCACAAGGCATTAAGTCCGCCGTTTGTATTCTTTTAGATTAAGGAATGCAATAATTAATAAATAAATAAATAAATAGCCACTCCACCTAAAGAACGTGGTGGTTGCGGCAAATCGTACTTAACACTTTCACTGTCCGATGTTCAGACACAAAGTAAAACAATAGCAATGAATATGTAGTACACAGGAATGGTAAATCCAGAAGGAGAGAACAATTTTAGCTGTCAGTTTATGAATGTGTAAATATAAGTATTTATCACATAGGTACATTTATCATATTGGACCGATATTGTGATAAAAGTTATTATTTGGAAGTATTTATGCAAAAAGAGTCCATACAATTAACATTGGGCCACCATTATTTTACCACGTTACCATTTCCGAATCATGTCTGAAGTTTCAAGTTTCTACTTCATCCGGAAATTAGTTTTAAAACGATTGCAGAATTTGTGCAGAACAGACAAACAAACAAAGCAGACAATAAATAGAGTTTATATTACATTGTCACCCTGTTCTGAGCTATGTTTAAAGTTTCAAGTCTTTAGCTCAGCGGGAAGTTAGTTTAAAATCGATGGCAAAATTTGTTCCGAACAGACAAAGAGATAAGAAAGCAAGCTAATAAAAAATGGTAAAAATAAATAGATAAAACATAACAAAATACGTAAAAAAAATAGTTTACTTTTTTTTAATTGGATAAGGGTGACAGACGAACACACAGTCCACCTGATGGAAAGTGGTTGCTGTGGCCCATAGACAACTACATCTATCCTCGTTTGCGAATCAAAATGCAGATGCGTTGTCACCCGCGAGGACTAAGATGGAATGCCTCGTTTCCTGTAAAAAGGGTGTCCGGTTCTCTACACTCACCATACGAAACACAGCAGCGTCAAGCTGCTATTTCACGCTGGTATTCTGTGAGAGCGTGGTCCTTCCCCGGTCGAGTCGACCCATTCGTGCCACAACCATAATATAGCTGCAGCATGGCTCTACCACGTTGAGACTTCAATGTTGTGTTCGTAAACACTGCAGAAATCGTTTATTATTGTTGCTTCACTGATGTTGGGCTCGAACGTAGTATATTATTATATTCAATTTAAAGTAGACAAATACACACGCAAGAGTGCAATTATTGTATTATAAAGGACTTAAGAATAGCTTTTTAACTTATCCACGTTAAAAAACTACGAAATAAATAATCCTTCCCCAATTAATTTACTTGAAAGACCTCCAACCCTATTTGACCCCATAGGGGCGACGCAGGGGAGGGCGCGGTGCCGATGTTAGCAGCTTCACTTCCGTGAACACACCTGCCCCACGTTATCAAAGGCCATCGTTTATTAGTTTGCTTTTAAAGAGCATCAGAAGCGTTTTAACGATTAAAAAACTTACTTGTAATGTTACAAATGGAAACCGAAAACGATATAAAATGTGCACACATGTTCACATTTGGAGCATGAGTGAAATAAACAACGATAACATGGTCAACGAACCTGCCTGTCGATCCTGTTTCGAATTTAATTTGAAGCCAATATTTGTGCTAAAAACAAATTATTATTCTTTACCGATCTGTTGTGGTTGTTATTTCACATATTACACCGAATACATGAATTTCGCATGCAAATGTATTATTAAGTTTGAAGAGCATTTAAATATTAACGAAAACAAATTCAAACTTGTAGTAGTAAAAAATGCAAACAGCAGAATTTTTCTATCACACTAAAAAATGGGTCGCGTTGCTAAGTGTTTCAACCAACAAAAAGGTAAAGTTATTCAGATTTAAAAATAAATAGATCTTTTCTTTTGGCGATAGCTAATCTATACAAATAAATAAAATTGAAGTGTCTGTTTGTAACGTTAAAGAACAGCTTTTTACTAAATGCATATGAAAGTATAAACAGTACTAATAATAAAAATACAATTTTCAACATTTTTGTCAGTCTGTCTGTTTGTTCCGGCTAATCTCCAAAACGGCTGGACCGATTTTGACGGGACTTTCACTTGCAGATAACTGATGTAATAAGAAGTAACTTAGGATATTTTTATTTTAGAAAAAGAATTAGGGTTTCGTGCAATAAAACAAAAGCCCTTGAAATCGTAGTAAATTCCACGCGGACGAAGTCGCGAGGGACAGCTAGTATAAAATATAAAAAATGTTATGTTTATCTTTTTAAAGATAAGTGAATGTAGATTTTGGTATAACTTGATATTTTTCAGAAATATCTCATGCATGGAAATAAATTAAAAAAAGTCCTTTGTATCATAATTTTGCCAGTTTGTAGGTTGGATCATTTCGGGAGATCAGGCGCAGAACCACCGGCTTACGTGTTTCTGAGGCACGGGGGTGAAACACCACCAACTTTCTCCGGGCTTTTAAAACCCTATAACTGATTTTTTCCCGACATAGGAATCGAAACCAGGATTTTACGCCGCCTTTAAAAATAGTAAAATTTAGCCTTTCAAAAATCTAGTCCATTACTGTTAAGTAGGAAAGTTAATAAAACAATTTATAAATAAATCACTCAATCCAAAACATAGTCTAAAGTTCATTATTAACTTCATAAAACCTACTCGGTAATGGTCGGAGGTGGAAAGTTAAAATAGTTTAGGGAAGTATTGGATAGCTGCATTTATAGCTGTATTAACGTTCTGTAGTCACGTGATCGCGTCGTTAATGCTAATTGACCCAGAAATACTCTCACCACCCAGCAGACTATCTTAACATGAGACCTTTGTACTTGTTCTGAGACTGATGTACGGTATTCAAATTACTATCCTACCATTTTGAGAGACTTAAACAGAAAGCAAGTTACAGAATGATGGCATTACGCCACCCATCTTTTCATTAATTCAAAAAATGCTGACAGACTAATTATAAAGATACACATACACAGAATTATTTTTCAAATAGTAGCCAAATTTTAAACTTAAGTAGAAATATATAAATAATGATATACCGTTAGTGCAGTTTTTGAAAATACGAGTAAATAAGGCTTTTAATTTTATTTGAAATTATTCCAAATTGAATGTGATTTATGGGCAACGTTTCTGCCTACCGATCGACCCTTACGAATGTGTGCGTGTGCGTGCGCCGTAAAATCAGTTAGAATAATGCATTACCACGTATTTTGAATTTAGAAGACAAAAAGGACAGAATGTTTTAGATTTTTTTTAATTAATTTTTCTTTACCATGGACGTAGTTATGCAAAAAGGATCCAACCCGCAATAAGTTAATTTGAGTTTATGATATTTGAAGTATTCATACTTCAAATATCATAAACTCAAATTATCGGTATGGTTTCTGTCTGTTTGTAGTTTTTCTTCTTATTTGTGTTACGTTTGCTAAAATTGTTACATAACATAATAGCATAGACCACAAACATTTTTTTTCAAGTCATAATTTTTTGACACAAATTCGGGTTGGATCCTTTTTGCATAACTACGTCCCCATTTACTTATTAAGTGGCGAAGCTTGCGAAGTCACTTATTGATTTCACGATGTCTGTCCGTCTGTCCGTCTGTCCGTCCGTCTGTCCGTCTGTCCCACGATTATCTCGAGAACGGTTTCGAATTTTCAAATTCTGTTTTCAGCAATCGATTACTGATCACCCAGGCATCTGAACCTCCTATTTTGAAACTAATTGCTCAACGGCAACCGTTAGAAACCGCTACAAAGCTGATGGCTTCGCCACTTTGCTATGCTGTTAACTTGCTAGGTTTATTTTACTTATTCTGAACCTTCTCTGCAAATTTTGCCGGTTATTGCATAATAAGCCTGTACGAGTATAGGTACAGTAGTTAAGTGAGTTTAAGCTTTATGACTGATTATTATAGTTTTTTTTCTGGTTTTTACCTATTACGTTTACCGTTACAGTTTATCAAAAGTCTACTGCTGAAGATAGGCTTTCCCATAGATTCCTTGCAAGATTGATAGGCGGGTTGGCAACCGCAGGTTTTTTATTTTTTGTCGGTATTAGGAAAAAGCTTTTCTTTTGCCTCTTACGGCACCTACGGGACAATATTGGATAGGGGATATTCTTACACCGTCGCTACACGGTCAGTTACCAGCATGAATAAGTCTAATAATATAGTATATTAAAAAGTATTATTATAAATACAAAATATAAAGGCAAAAGGTCGGAAGCAAAAAAAGGTTTTAAGAATTTTTTAAAATAAAAGAACAGATTAATATAAGAATATCAAATCATCTAATGTTATATTTGATTTAAAAAGATATATCAAAATATACTTGGAAATGATCTATCAGAACAGGTTACCCGAGGGTGGACCAGTTATTCAGATTTATGATCCCCGCAATACTAGAGCTTTACGTCTAAGATAACATAATTTATTACCAATTGAGAAATCAAGGCGCTTTATCGTAGAATATGAATTCACGCCCAGAAACAAGTAGTCATATTATATTAATGCTAGTTAAGTTTAATACTGTAAAATTTAAAAGGATTTTAATTGTTTTATCACCTCATGGTAATTTGCGAAAATTAATTAAATAAAATTAAAATAATAATTATTATTACGAAAGAATTTTTATAAATTAATTAATTTAAATCTTTATATTATACACACGTCGTAAAAGCAGACTCCAGCAGTCCACAAGATCGATCAATGATAAAGTAAAGGTAAATATAACTGAAATTAAGATCTTCAAGTTATTTTTAAAGTTATTTTTCATAGTGCTCAAGGATTGATCAAGGTTTTTTTTGTTGTTCCCAATGGTCTTTCTACATTTCAGAAAAAAACCTTGTTCGATCCTCGAGAAAAACCCGGGAAATTTATGTAGTAAACCCCGTCATCGATCTGCATATTTTAAATTAGACATGTGATGATTAGATGGTAAAATGGAATTCTTTCCGCCATTTTCCATTGTCGCCTCTTAAGACGTGTCACCCGCGGGATAAAACGTAGCAATAGATTCCCTAACGTTGCCACCACACCGCGTCAAATCCTTAAAATTAATGAAACTGTAGAACACTTACGAGATGTTCGCCAGAAAGCACCTCCAGCAGCGAGATAAGGTTGAGTCCATCGCGCAGGTCTTCAAATAGATCGTTCACATGCCGATTCACCTGGAAACAAACATCAAGATTAGTATAAGCAACAATTTCAAAAATTAACGCAAACAACGACTCTACGTAGCGTGCATTGTTTGAAGCTCCAGTATAAATTAAAACAACAAAAAATATTAAACAACAACAATAACAACAACAACAATAACAACAACATCAATATTAAAGCCAGTATAAAAGAAATTTAGGAAGTAAATAAAAAAATAAAATCCAGTTGTCATGGGAATTGCCAATCTAACTACTATGGTAAGAAGGTATTAAAGTAAGTACTAATAACATAGGATATAAAATCACATACAAATCTCACACGCCAAAATCCAAAATACGAAGTAACTGAGAAGACAAAATAATGTTACGAAAACTTGAAAACGAATTAACATCCATTTAAGAAAAAAATTATAAAAGTTCAAAATAAACTAGTTTAAAGAAACAAACGGCATGCTTTCGTATTAAGTTTTATATCTACGTAATATTTTGCATATTCGATTTAGAATTAGTCGTTTTGTTTTTATAAGCAAAGTAAAATATGGTTATGTATGCGTTATTAACTTAAATAAAATATTCCTTTAGTGACACACACACATCAACATTAAAATGTCAAGTCTTAAAACGTCAGAAAAAATTGACTTCTATTTACACGCATTATAAATATACCTTAATCTGTATGTATGTACGTATTTAATATTTATGTATCAATGTAGTAGAATTTTGTAATTCAGTTTGCAGCCATTTCTAGACATATATTCTTGCTAGGATCATCACAGCTCACCACCAATGCGTGTTTAATATTTTTTTTATTCTAATATTTCCATTTTTTTCTTTTAATTCTATTAATTAGTGACTCCTGCTATATTTCAAAGTGAATATTCCATATATGGCTTTCATATTAATATTTACCGAATAAATCAAATTTAAATTTAGAAATCTTAAAGTAAGATTCCCACTGCCAGTTTATCTTCAAATATATTTCAAAAGCAATCATAAAATACAATAGCTATACAGTCGTATAAGACTTTCTATTCTTGTGCATCCGTTTTTATTGAACCATATTTTAAATTGCACGTAGCATACAATTTGAAAAATAAATATAGCTTGAATATAACTACTTTTACGGATTCTATCGCGTTTAATTAAGTTATTTTTATTTTTATTAAATTCCCGACGTTACGAAACGTTTCTTATTTTAATTTTTTTTAAATTCCCGACGTTACGAAACGTTTAACTTATTTTTATTTTTACCAAATTCCCGACGTTACGAAACTTTTCGTAACGTTACGAAACGTCGGGAATTTAATAAAAATAAAAATAAGTTAATTAAACGCGATATAATTTGTAAAAGTAGTTTTATTCAATGTGTAGTGTTCGCGTAAATATAAGAAATCATTAAATAAATATAGCTGCAAAACATTATGTAGATAATGATTCCATTAAAATTTTCAAAATTTAATACAGTATTGCAAACCACAGATGACAACATGTTTCTACAGACTACTGAGAAGATAGTAAATGGTATTAATGAAACAGCTGTCACCTTTAGCGCAATTTCTGTCAAGCCACACCTAACTTACTTGTTGAGGAGGACAACACGGTTGATTATTGACGATCTCGCACACGTGAAGACGTGTGTAAGTCTGTCCGAGCAGCGTGAAATACGTAAACACCTGGGTGAGGTTCACAGTAAATGTCAACAAGTTCCAATACTACTATGTAACTACTATGCTACACATACTTCTACGTTGTACTAACTAACAAATATAATCGACTAACAATAATTATATACACATAATGAGAGAGTGACATAATATAATGATAAAATAAACCAACTGAACATATCGATATTTATTATATTACGATTTGGGGACAAACTATATATTTCGCTATAGTTTTCATAATTATGTTCAAAGACAAATAATAAAATTTACTAAAATATAAATGATGAATAATGTGAAAATGGAAGCTCATCTACACTTCATTGAGCCTTTCATTGCGAAAGGCCTTATCCGGTTGTAAGTACTTCAATAAGCAATTATCTAAATTAAAATAAATACATCAAAATATCTGTCTGCATGCAAACTTAATTGATAATAAATACATAATTATGGTAAGTCATTATGGAAAGTAAATTGAAGAAATTTCATAAATGACACCAATAAAATCACCCTACGACTATTGAAATATTAGCAATTTAGACAGTTCTTATAAATTAATTATTTAAATTTTAAAGGATTTATAGCCAAATTTAAATTCTGCAATGGACTAAATTGTAAAGACCAACATAACATCTATATAATTATGTTATACACTAATAATAGATGAATAAATAGATGAACAAACAACAGATGAATATTTTACCAACAACTAAAGACAAGACAACAAAAACTACAACATCTGTGTATGTTACAGACCTTCAAATATTTCCAGTGCTGCTCCGTGTCCAAACGATAAGCGATGGAAAAATAAAACAAATGAAAATATGTAAATTGATACTAAACATGACAATGTACATTGTACATACAGTACGTATATGAAAATATTAAACCTTAAACATAATACACAAGCTGTCACAGATTCTGTATGTTTCCTTTAGCAAGCGTCGTCAAATTAAAAATAATGTCATAATTTGATAAAAAGTCAATGAAAAAAATAAAAAAATGATTAATATCTATGCAATAGGTTTCTACTTCGTTCACCTATTTTACCACAGTATTTTACCACAGTATTTTACCATATATATTTTTAACTGTTAAAAAAGTCCACACAACGACGACAACACATAACGAGCACACAGTCCACCTGATGGTAAGTGGTTGCTGTGGCTACATTTATCCTCGTTTGCGAATCAAAATGCAGATGCGTTGTCACCCGTGAGGACTAAGATGGAATGCCTCTTTTCCAGTACAAAGGGTCTCCGGTTCTCTACACTCACCATGCGAAACACAGCCGTGTTGAGCTGTTATTTTACGCTGGTATTCTGTGAGAGCGTGGTCCTTCCCCGGTGGAGCTGACCCATTCGTGCTACAACTATACTACTTATATAGCTGCAGCATGGCTCTACCACATATATCATCTATCTTCCACTGAATGTTTCTCTAATTTTTACTTAGGATTACGACACAAATGGATGTAAATTCTGTTTGTTAGACTGAGTCATTATACATGATTAATAATAACCATTAGGACGGATTCGGTCTTCAGCTGCATAACATTTGGTAAATGATTAATGACAATTCTTGAAATAATCTCGCAATGGTCATTAAAGGAAACTGCTTACTGTAAAGGAATTTAAACGATGCTTACGACAGAAATTGATTAACCAATTTCTGTTTTAAATGACTGATTCATAATTGACCTAAGTCAATAATACAATGTCATCAAAAATGCATCTCATTGGACAATTTATAATTTTATTATAGTTATATTTCACATCATTCAAGGGTCCTGAGTGCTGACCCCTTAAATTGAAGTTTGAATGTAAAACTCGATAATATGTTTAATTCCTTTCTTTTATATACCTAGAAATGTGGGAGAGCCACGCTTCAACTATATTATGGCAGCAAGAATGGATCGGCTTGAATGGGCAAGGAAAAGATTTAAAACAAATTGTTTTAAACACTCTGACACTTCACATGAGTGTAGAAAGAGTTAAACCAAAACCAAAACATTTTTTTGTGTAAAAACATAAGTCAATATGTTCATAATCATTACAGGATGTGGGCAGTGATATTGACCAATGCCACGTGGGCGAACTATCACATAAAAAGCTCTGGGTAACGGCGCTAATTAAGGCCTTTGCCCATATTGCACGTGGATGTCGGTCGTATATGTTAAATTTTAAAGCCGTGTCATAAAATGAAACATTACGTCAGACATCAGTAATTTGATTTGAAAATTTCATTTTATTGGGTGCCATTTTTAAATTTTACTTTATTTTTTTAATTTTAATTTTTTGACTAGGAGAGAATACCAAACGCCTACCCTTTACGTCTGATTCCTATATTCAGTTTCGTGATTGCGTACAATCGGTTTTATTACGTAGGAAGTGTATTTGAAAGTTGTACTTTGTGAAGTAGGTATATTCTCAGCTATACAAAGTCTTTATAGATGAGATGTTATGAGAGTTTTTTTTAATGAACCGACTTAAAAAAAGCAACTAGAAGAACGAAACCTTAATATTTTATAGGTAGATAATAATCGGCTTAAATAATACTAGAATCTTTTGTAAGTTTATTAGATTACCCAAGTGAAAGTATAATAAAAATCGGTCATATCTATAGATTTTGAAAAAATCGCACACACATGAGAAACAGAGATCCTACCTTTTTAAGTAGGTAAATGAAACAGCATTGTGTTTATAACGACTATGTTGTTTTAATAGTAAATAGACAAATGTGGTGATGGTAGCAGGAAAAATCAGTGGGTATTTAAAAATAACCATTATGTATAAACCTAAATAACTGTTCCTGTTCCTCGATTGATCAATCTTTATCTTTTTATCACCGTTCCCTATCTAAGAGGCTCACGTCTGAGGGTTTGGAACTAAAAGCTTATTAAATATCCTAGCTTCCACAGATGCAAGTTTCGATAGATAAGACTGGACCGGGCCCACGTAGCTGTGTGTTTAATTTTAGTTTCTCCATCAGAGAATTTCTTTTACTTATATTTAACAGTCTATTAACAATTGGAAAATTTAAATCATTCAATATTAATAACTAATGCAATATTTATGCTTAGTCAAGACATAGCCGATAACAAAAAAAAATTAAGTTAACTGATAACTATATTGTGAAAGATTGCAAATGTATCCGAACGTTTCTTTTTTGTAAACTGTGATTACAATTATCTTTCATCTGTGGTGCGGTGTGGTGCATTTGGCAAAAGCATGTAGTGAGAGTTCCACGGTTTGAAGATTCCGTTCCGGTCCTATCGAAACTTGTTGTGAGATAGCTCATATTCTAGAATAGGCTTTTTCAAAATTTACCTAGTATAGCCTACTCTTACTATAATTTTAATACCAAACAGAGCCGGCTTCGGTGATTGAATGTGGTGACTCAGCCGCCGGGTCAAACGTAACGAAAACACGGCGTGCCTTCCCTCTGCGTCAGCACGAGCCTTCGCAGTACATCCTTTGTTATAGGAACATAATACCATAACATAAGATTGTACTGCGGCATTGTTTACGTAGGTGCGCTAAGCTGCTAGTCCAAGTTACCTGTTTTATTTCGGTTAAGATGAATTTGTTAGTTAGTAGTTAGTAGACTTTTTGGTAGCGGTTAAATATAAGACACTTATTAAGAATATTATATAGTGCATTGTATCTAAACTTAATGTTTTTAGATAAATTCAGCCACTTCCAGCCTACTCCACAGATCAACTAATTGGTAAAGCCACTGTGATAAAAAATAACCGTTGGGTCCACCGACCATTGCATGTATTGTTACACAAATATTGTTTAATGTATACCTGTCTCAAAAAATTACTTCAACCAAAAATATTTCAATTGTGCATAACGTCTAATGTAACAAGCTTCAGATCTGGGGCCTCTGTTATAATGTTTACAAACGGTTACAGTAAGTATATAAGTAGGTTATGTTTAATAAAGGATTATTTCATAGACGTAGTCCAATTTTGACTAAATATTTTATTATCCTTAGTTACTACAGATATAAGTGATGTTAATAATCAATTTTATTTTTGTGATTTATTTATCTAAAATCATTGAGTTATATGTACTACGTACTAGGGAAGACATTTCAAACAAAAACTGTGTCCTACTCTGTGTTTTACGCGACTACTACTCCCGCGCATGCGCGAAGACTTTAATTTGATATAAAATAAGATATTAAAACTAACTTCTCAATTAATATAAAATAAATATAAGAATTTAATATAAAATACCTTAATTTCATCTAAACAAACATGTAATATTTCTAAATAAAATGTAATAGTAATTATTACATGGAATTTACAAATCTTCAATTTACGCAATATTTAGTTTGTAGGGATTGCACTACAGTTCAGTTGAACATAGTCAATGTTCGGAATGGCTTCTCTAGTACGTAGTACATATAACTCAATGTCTAAAATATGTAAAAGTACATTCAACGACGAATCAAAAGACTATTAATTGTAAAACACACATAAACTAATTAACAATATTTTTGGTCTAGCTTCGAATTTACTTAGTAAGGATTCGGATAAAATAATGACGGGTACTGTGTAGTAAATCTACCGTATAATCTATATCAGTTACAAAAACGCACAAAAAAGCCTGTATCCAGAAGAGCCGGGGTAGCTTCGGGCTAAGCTGTTACCGTAAATTTCACATGTTGTTCGATTTTCACCGACATCAATAAAATTGTCAATTCCATTTTTAAATTTTGATTTACCACGAAGAAAGAAAACATCATGACGAAATCTGTATGTCAGGAAACTGCAGAAGTAAAATATTACGAGGGCCCGTAAAGTTACTTTTGTAAGTGGTACAGCCATGCCGCTGTAATTTACTCGTAGCACGACCGGGAAATCACCACGCTCTCACAGAATACCAGCGTAGAATAAAAGTTTTTAATGCTGCTATGTTTCGTGTGGTGAGTGTAAAGAACCGGAGACCCTTTTTACTGGAAACAAGGCATTCCATCTTAGTTCTCAGGGGTAACAACACATCTGCTTTTTGATTCTTAGTCGAGGATAAATGTAGATGTGTATGGGCCACAGTATCCACTTGGTACCATCGGGTGGACAGTGTACTCATTTAGTCATCTTTATTGTATAAAAAGAAACTAAGAATCGACTTAAGCATATGCCAATATTGCTCATATTCATCACTGATCTGGAAAGATAATGAATACGAGCTTTCAACACGAGCCTTTAAACGTTATTGCCACATGTTTTTCGACCTCTGAATCATCGGGCGCCTTACAAGAATATCTCCCCGTATCCGACCATAATAATATCCTTTCTGTTCCCGTTCGTAGCGCTTTCACATATAAAGAAATGTCTGTATGTTCGTGAATCACCAATAAATACTTTGTCTTTGTTCTTTGTTGATTAATACCGGCCGGCGGAATGTTGATAAAACACGAGCCGTGTTGTTTGGCTTTCTAGCGACTTGATAGCGCAGATAGCGGTGTCGAGTTACTTAATAAACCTCCTGTTAGTTTATAATCGCCTTGTCTTCTACGAATAATACTTCTGATCCAAATAGCGCAACTACTTTCACTGGGTTGATATTCAAAAATAACTAACTAACATACCATCTTTTTTTATAGAAGAGGAGGCAAACGAGTATACGTCGGAACTAATGGTAAGTGATTCTCTTTGCACATAATCATCTGCAGCACCAGAGGTTTTGCATTTGCGTTACCGGCCTTTTAGAAAGTAGAAGGCTGTTTTCTTGATGGCTACTCAGTATCGATACGAAAAAATATAAAATCCTCCTCTATATACGAAAATATTATTTTAAACTTACGAGTCAAAATCCACTTTAAAATATTTGAGTTAGTTACAATCTCCGACTTCATTATGTAAGTCATTAAATTAAATATAATAATGTGAATCACTCACATATAGAAAACACTAAACATACGTTGGAAATAAGAATTTGAAGTGAAAGGAATATGTCCTTCGAGTTAGCGTAAATAGACTGGAAAATTACTATGAATAAGTACGTAATTAATGATAATCAACCGACTTTTAAATTAACTTGACAAATAAGTCGCAATTATTGAAACAAATCCGAAAATTTTTCGAACAAATTACTTTTGATTTCATAACGCATACTTAAACAATATGCTTATCATGAAACACGATGTTGTGTAAAATATATTAATTATATATCATTAAAAGAGCGTATATAGAGGAGGTTACATAATTCACAATGTATTACGAAGAACTTCTTATTCCTTTTTAGGGTTCCGTACCCGAAGGGTAACCAACGGGACTCTATTACTAAGCCTCCGCTGTCCGTCCGTCTGTCTGTCAGCGGGCTGTATCTCATGATCCATAATAGGTAGACAGTTGATTTTTTTACAGAATTTGTATTTGTGTTGCCGCTATAACATAATACATATAACATACCCTACTAGAAACATGTATTACGATGGTATGGAACCCTTCATGCGCGAGTCCGACTCGCACTTGGCCGGTTGTTACCGAGTACCTATCAGAAGGATTTCTGAATAATATATTCTTATCAATTAATTAAGAATATAAATTTATTTCATTCTTAATTAATTGGGCAATACAGGGGCAGCTAATTTGTTTTTCTACATTACGTTTTTTCTTACGTTTTCTATTTTTCACTTTATAAATTTTATGGGAATGTCAATACGTTAACTCAATGTTAAGTCACCAGATTGTCAAGTTGGTATCATTCATTTTTATAGTTTTCTATAAGCGGTAATGGTTGTAGAATGGCATTTTGGCTAAAGCCAATGTGTCTAATCACATAAGGGCCACGAAAAGAGTGATTGCGGTCTCACACGTCATGACCATGATCCCATTACCAATGTCTATGCTATAAAATGGGAGGTAGGCTTGGTTTTGCCAGTGTTGACATATTGATCTGAGACATGGTCCTTCACTGCTGGTCGTATGACTAGCCGACATGTTCCACGAGATTAGTAAGCTGAAATGGCAAGAGGCCGGCAATAGGCCGGCAATATAGCTCGAACAATCGACAACCGATGGGGAATAAATGTTCTTAACTGGCACTCTCATTCCAGTAAGCGATACATTTCGCTTCGGGTTCATCTATCGATTGCCTGCATCTTTTATCAGGTGGTCACACCATATTATACCCTTTATAGCGTATACCCTGGAATATTATATATGATATTTTTTCAGTAACGTTTACGTAGCATGGTCAACGAGCGGGTTGCACTTAGCAAAAAGTACGTGTTATATATTCACGTATAATTTAAATCATTATCCATAGAGATCCAGGCTCAGAGACATTCCATCTAAGTCTTCAGAGGTGATAGAGTACCAGCAGGCGCACCTGTAACTTTCTTTCTTTGGAGCAGTAGCAGCCACTTACCATCAGGTAAACTGTAAGCTTGTTCGCCACTTTAGTTAAAAAAAAGGCGATGGCGACTCGAAAATGCACGCGGGCAGCAAACCAGTGAACAGACACAACGAGTAAGTATATAGTAACTATACCAAAACAGACGCATAAGACCGTGTGAGGACAGACGTCGTTCACGGTTGCCTCATTAAGTTATCATGTCGAATTTTTAAACGTGTTGTCCTCGCTCGAGCTCCCACCGCACAAAATTATCTAAGTCCGTGTGCGAATAATACTATTGAGAAATCTGAGCCCACCAGAGTTATGAAACAGCACTGGACACTGCAGCGGAACTTAATAGAAGCGGAGGTCCAAACGGGATGTGGTGCCGGAGAAGAAATCTTTGTTCCTCAAATTACACGTATACGGTATGAGTCACACTCGACTTCCTGTCAGTGTCTGTGCTTTGCAATGTCAATTAATAAAGCAATGGGACAAACGTTTCACACAGCGAGCAGAGTAAATGATGCTCCAAGTTTCTGTGTACCTACCCTGCAGACAACTGTGTGTAGCAGTTTTACAATCTATAACCGTTGCCATTACAGCTTATCAAAGTCCACTGCTGTACACAGACCTCCCCATAGCCCATAAATTACCTCATAAAATTAAATTTTATTAAACTAAGTTTGTATAAGGTATTTATGGATGATAAAACCCCCTGGAAATTATATGATCGCTACCAAGCTATTTCTAATTTTTTGTGTTGTTAATTGTGTAACATACATGATTGTAAGCTGTTATTAAGTGGCGAAGCTTGCGAAGACACTTATTGATTTCACGATGTCTGTCCGTCTGTCCCTCTGTCCGTCTGTATCACGATTATCTCGAGAACGGTTTCGAATTTTCAAATTCTGTTTTCAGCAATCGATTACTGATCACCCAGGCATCTGAACCTCCTATTTTGAAACTGATTGCTCAACGGCAACCGTTAGAAACCGCCACAAAGCTGATTGCTTCGCCACTTTGCTATGCTGTTAGCTTGCTAGGTTTATTTAAAAAAAAAGTCCCGCTGGGTTTCTTGCTGGTTCTTCCCAGGACAGAGGTTTTTTTCGAAACAGCGGTAATTAAACAAAAGAGTAACTCTCAATAAGTATTATTTATAATCTATATTGAATAAAAAAGTTTCTGTTTTTCAGTTTCTGTTTCATAGGGGGATATTTGTCATAGTTGCCAGTAGAGGCTCGCTTCTAATTCATAACGTGGTCTTTAACAAGCATATAATCAAAGGACGCGTTAATATACTCTATGTTAGGTCTTTACCAATTAAATTGTCTTTTTATATTTACAAACTAAAATAAGTTGTTCAAACTTTAATACAAAATAATTGCGTAATTAAAGGCCCTTTCTATTGAACTCTGCAGCACGAGAATAGATGAATTCTTTAAAGGCGTACCAACTGCTTATTCTGAATTAAAAATTTTGCCAGTTCAAAAGTTATCGAAACTTCGAAATCTGTTGTGGTAAGTAAATTAAGTCTCTAGATTTAACTCAGATAATTTTGCCAAAGTCTCTGTCAACTATACGTCACATGTTCGTGAGATAAACATTTGTCAAGCTTCATTACTTTACCATTTTGCCGCAAATGATCTAACATTGTTTTGACACATCAACAGCTGACGCTAGCGCAGCTGTAGTTTGAGATGGATCCGTTTCTTGGGTGGATCTTCTCCGCGCGGTCACGAGGTTCACTCGTGTGGTCAAAATTTCCCGAACGAAACCGATTTAACTATTGATATTGCGTATCAGTTGAGACACATTTTTTCCATCCCGGAACTGATATACAAAACAACACGAATTTTCTTGAAGTGAGTACATGGCTGTAAAATAGTGATACCGAAATAGAAGAAAAACCAAAGAAACAAATGAATAACTGATATTATTAAAAAAAAGGACATGAAAATTAAAGACGCGGGTAGTTTGAAATAAAAAAGTCGGTTAACATAATAAGGCATTTAGACTATTCGTATCCTAAAATGGACGTTCCATTTGAAATATTAATGAGGATCTGCTTTACAACGTCTTAAATAATCATCAAGTTGGCAACATTATCTTTGATTAGTAACACATTCCGCAAAACAATTTTTAGCCAATACAAGAGTACTGTTTATAACAAACGATTATTCACACCGCATAATCTTCTGGTCAACAAACTTAGGACCTTAACCATTAACAAATAAAGTACGACATCCATTTGCACTATTCACACTTGTAATGCAGGCTAATGTACACAGAAGGATACACAAAAGGCTGCATTATTTACAGTCTCCTTTGTTCGATACTGGAATGCGACTTTGATCCTTTGGGTTAAGTAAACATCGTTTCGCGTGCATACTGCAGCTAAGTCGTGTTCTGGCATACAACAAAAAAAATACAAAAAACACATAGCCACATCTATCAATGAGGTATATAAACTACAAATCATAGGAATTATAACGTACGCTTACGGCTCCGTCACAAGTAACAGTCAATAAAAATAAAATTTTTAATTTAAAGAAAAAAACGAACTGCATAACACTATATAATAATGTATGGTGAAAGCAGGACTGTAAAAACTACCGTGGTATCTCAGCCTGTTTAGCATTGTCGGAAAATTTTAATTTAATCGAAAGACTTATGAACGAAACTAATAAAAAACTGTGGGTGAACGGATAAGGTATTTTCCATGTGAATGATCGCGCAGATTTTAGCCAAATTTAAAATTTGTATGTATTTGTAAAATTCAAACTTGTTTTGTGGGATTTGTTAATAAATTGTAAACGAAAAGACATTTAAAATTGAATAAGGGTGAAAAACGAGCACACAGTTCACCTAATGGTAAATGTATAATATACTATAGACATCTACGATTAAGAAACAAAATGAAATGCGATATAATTACCGGAGAGTCGTAATTTCGTTTGTTTCGTGACGGCTCATTATAATTCTATAAAAGCCTGATCAGAGCTACAACGCGTAAGTCAATATGCTCAATAACAAAAATACTATTTAATATTTCACAATTTTAAAATAGTATAAAGATCTCTCCAGCTTGTGAGAGGGCCATGTCTAGCAGCTGTGACGATAATGGCTGTGACAATTGTGAAAGATAGAATTATGTATATAATTCAGGCTACGGAACATTCATGTAAGTTTTCAAGGGTCACCTGTAGCCTATTATTTGAAATGGGCCGCAGGTGCTGCAGTGCTCCCTTACCGTTAAGTGGACATTCGCATTGACACTCCTTTAAAAAAATATTCGTCCTTAGGATTTAAGACTAGCACGTAATATCCATTCGAATCACACGCAATGCGTACTTCGCCGTCACGAAGCGTCTGTCACGGCGTATAGCTACTGTCACATCGATGTCAATTTATCTGGCACGACTCCATTACGATTCGACTGGCGATCGATGACGCAGTCCATGTGGTCACCCGTCCAATTATAACAAAGCAAGTCCTAGTTAGCAATTGTTGGCAATTAAGATTTAAATGAACATATAACTGCCTAATGATTTCCAGCTTAAGCAAACATTTCAATATTTAACACCCTAATGTCGGGTTGAACCTTTCTAACGTTATTAAAGTCCCTCCAGATCGAATTCGGTCACGGCGACCGGTCTTAACGATCCGATGGACCGGTAATCCGACACGACCGGAGAGGGATCAGGCACAGGCTTTACGTGATTTTGAGGCACAGACGTGAAACACCGCCAACTTCCTGACACCAGGATGCTATTGAGAATTTATTGTCAGAAAAACTCAGTAACTAATTTTAGTCCAGCCAGGGATTCGAATCTCTGATTGAGCAGCGGTAGAGCCACGCGGCAGCTTTTGCTGTCGCACGGATGGGCCAGCTTGAACCAGAGTAGTACCACGACCTCACAGACTACCAGCGTGAAGTAGAAGTTACTTCTACGTTTCGCTTAGTAAGTGTAGGTGGTCTGAGGCCCAATCCCCCCCCTCCCCCCACCCCTTAAAGTATGGTAGCGGAATCAAATAAAAAACTACCCCAGGAGGGTACCAGCATCCTGGTGACGGAGAATCCTTCGCTGAGCACCCACGCCCAAGCTACTCTACCGTTCCTGAGCGTGTGTGCTCAAGCTGAAAAAATTTATAACTTCCGGAACTATAAATTTTTCTATCGCTCTAACCTCTAACACTAACTCAAAGCCAACGGGATGATATGTCCACAGACAAGCACTACCACGCGCATTCGCTGAACTATATTAGTTATAGCTCCACAATATATTAAAAATATATTAATTATGTACTTGTGAAAGCTCTACAAGGTGGGTAGGACTACTTTTCTGTCCATTAAGTAGGTACCATCCTCTTAAAGATTCCTGTGCTTGCACTGCTGTGTTCCAAATCTAAAAAATCTATGTGGTGGACTGTAAGTTAATTTGTCACTAGTTTTATAAAGAAAATGCTTATTGATTTCGATAGTTTTAAAACAAGAAAACTATAATCCGTAAAAACTAAAAACACATGGATATTGTTTTACCGAAACTTTATGTCGAGCAATTAAGCTGACAATAACTAGCCATGTTTTTTTCATATATATGGCTTCAAAAAATTTACATGTAAATTTACACAATACACCACCTACATTATTTTTAAAAGCATGAAAACATAAAAAATCTGTGACACCTTTAATATAGTAAAGTAGGTAACTTTTTTATATTTATTGGTATCCAGAAACCTACCTTTTTCAGGTGTTTGTTGACCCATTTTGTGAACGTCTTTTTCTGTATTGCATCCCGTTCATCTGTAACGAATAAAAAATTGTTAAAACATGTTATTAAAAATCATAACGACCTTAAAAAGACATTATGAATCAAGATCTCATTTAATCTACTGTGTTTTTTTACAATAATTAAGATTCTTAAACCTCTAGGCTCATAAGAATAGAGCAACTGAAAATTAAAATTTGAAAACAGAATACCATATTTTATTAAGTTTTTGTTTTTAAATCTTAAGACAATGAATTAGGGTTAGACAAGGATTATAATTATAAATTTAAATAATAATACTATAATTAGGATTGTAATTAGTATCTTTATTATTATTTTATATAGAAGACCAGTCTGCAATTTTGTTTTAGCTTCAGCATAAATGGTCTGGCTTAATCGGGGTAAAATAACATCCTATTTTTGTTGTTTTTTATGTTTATTGACGAGAACCAGAGATCATTTTTAGCCGACATCAAAAAGAAGGAGGTACTTTTTACATTTCGACTGTATGATTTTTTCTTTATGTATGTATATAACGCGATGTGTTCGTCAACTGGGCAACTGGTTATTTTCTTATTTAATAAAATATACGTCAGGGACGATCCCATATAAATTTTGAGAATATGTTCCACCACTAAGTGTGAAAAAATAGGGGGTGAAGTTATTTAATGTAACTGTTCAACGACATTCTAGTTGTAACACTGACCTTGAAAAGGGTTAAAATTTCACTTTTAATAAAAAGTAAAAGGTGACTTCATAAAACTAAAAAGCATCAAATAGTTACTACAATTACAACTATTTATTATTTAACTATTTTACACATATCTTAGTTTCTGAACTGGAGCCTTTAAATCTTCTAAAAACTAGTCTTAGCACTGACTTTAGAATCTGTGATGTAGAAATTATTTTGTTCTTTGTAAATATTTGAAATCGGCTTTTACTCTTTATAAAAAGTTCAATTTTAACTGATAACAAGATATCATATCTCAATCCTCAGTTGAAGTCGGTAGGAAAAGTAAACCTTTTAATAAAAAGTTCAATTTATATTGTAACCAGAGATTGTATCTCAGTCCTCAGGGCAGACAACGGAACTGTATTTTGATTTCTCATTGATAGTTCGACATATAACGTGTGTATAAGAAGTTGTAAATAAATAGATGTGCGTGACTATCGGCTACAATGTTGCCGCTTTACTTAGCATCTGGTGGACTGTGTGCTTGCTTAATAAGTCTCACTTGAATATATAGAATTTTACTTATTCCAAACGATTGCTAATTAATGATCAAATAAAATTCTTAAGCACACGAAATAAATGTTAAAAGCATTATTAAGTACAAACTAGTTAATACACAGAGGTAACGCACAAAACTCTCAAAGTGTGACAATTACAACACCACTAAATTGACAAGCAGACGTAGTACATAGGTGAACGAACTAGACGCCGATCGATAACATTCTAATCTAGTGTATTAATACCCGGCTATTTTGGTACCAAAACACTGGCCGATGCCAAATAATTTCACAGTCGGAAGTACGGCGTTGAAATGCGTACTTAAGAATCATTACATACAAAATTGCACTTATATAGATATTAACATTATAATAAAGGTATTCTTAACAGCTGTCGCAGGATGATTATGATGTGTGTGATTATGCAGTAACCGGATCGATTCCGACATCGGTAAATAAATTGAAATGAAATGGAATCTCTTTATTTTTCGTAAGAAATTATATACTTTATAATCGGACGGCTCCATGGCGCGGTCGCTTAGTAATTTGCAGTGCTGAGGGCTGCGGGTTCGAAACCGGCACGGCACAATTATCTATTTGTATGATCTATAAATAATTGTTCCGGGTCTGGATGTTTGTCCTAGTCAAACTTATGTATGTAAACTCCACTTATGTATGTAAAAACCACGATACAGGAGTGCGGAGGTAACTTTTTAAAGAAAATAAATAATAAATATAAAATAATCTACTACTGGTTTAAAATGAAGAAGAAACGACGAAAGAAATTCCGCAGATATCAGCATTCTTGTTATTTATGGTTTTTCTTTCCTTTATAGGATAAGGGTGACAAACGAGCACACAGTCCACCTGATGGTAAGTGGTTGCTGCGGCCCATAGACATCTACATCTATCCTCGTTTGCGAATCAAAATGCAGATGCGTTGTCACCCGTGAGGACTAAGCCTCCGGCCACCTGCACTCACCAAGCGAAACGCAGAGGTAAACCTCTACTTCACGCTGGTATTCTGTGAGGTCGTGGTGCCACCCCGGTTCGAGCCGGCCCATCCGTGCGACAGCAAAAGCTGCCGCATGGCTCTACCACTGTTAACAAGTGGTAAATGGTACCTTTCCGTTTCTCAAAAACGGATAAGCTGTGTAGGTGCTGTTTGTTAATAATTATTGAAGCGCACAGGCTTAGGTCAGTGTCAGAGCAAAATGGCCAACATATAATATTTTGTAGATTAAAATAAGAGATATGTTTTTACATCTGTTACATGATTC
Source organism: Parnassius glacialis (assembly GCA_033319125.1). Classification (NCBI taxonomy): domain Eukaryota; kingdom Metazoa; phylum Arthropoda; class Insecta; order Lepidoptera; family Papilionidae; genus Parnassius; species Parnassius glacialis. Next base: position 9,043,214 of record JAVANC010000014.1, read on the forward strand.
TAACCTAGGACGACTGGCTGTTGATTGATAAGTGTCATATTTACAGGTATTATTTTAAAAATTATAAATGCCGATTTGTTCATAGCATCAGCCGTCGCATGAGGAAATCCGTTACACGTGATAATTACATTTTCATTGTAGTTGTTTGCACGCGCAATTTATAATGTTGTGATTTGCACTTGTAATGCAAGTTCACATGTCCTCGAATTTTTTATGAATTTTTCAGACAATTGTTTTTTAACTTGCACCGCCGAGCACGTCGTAAATTAGTACTTGCAATTAAAAATTTCAATGACATAAAATACAATAGAATAGATTTTATTAGTAATAAGTAATCTTTCACAAGTAATCTTTCAATATAGATTCAATCAACGATTATTGGAACGAGGTTCCTTATCGGACGGTACGGATTTGGCAGATGGAAGCTAGGCAACAAAAATTGTAAGATTATGCCGTCACGACCCCTTCTGACGTAGTCTAGACGGCCTTGGCGGCCATAAAGAGGCGAGACGGAATAATATCCACCTCCCTCGCACTTTTTCTTATCTTGCCACGGCAATATAATATTTGTTTCATGAAACAAATATTATTTTATTTTCAAATAACGCTTAATTTTAATAAACGCTAGTAATTCATTTATTTGTATATTTTGTTAATCAATAATATAATACGTTTATTAATAATAATATACTACGAAAGGAACTTCGTTCCAAGCGAGTGGTCCAAGACACTGTGACGACATGTTCTTTTTTATCTTTGATTGAATAATTTCGATCTTGTTTCTTAGAGTCATTGGGTTCACCAATACGCAGAGCAACAGCGCGGTTCTTATCGTCTCTTATCTCCTCCAAGAACCCCCTCAATAATGAGAGGCCGGTACCTGTTTGGTACAAAGACTGCCTCGTTGCTCTAGAGATCGTAATCGCGTTTGCTGATCAAGATCCCGAGTTCGGTTCGCTTCGGTTGGGTTAATTTTTTTTTCTGGCAAGAAATTCCCTGTAGCAGCTCGAAGCTAGGAAGTTGGCGGTTTGTCAACCCTGTGCCTCAGAGAGCACGTAAAGACGTTGGTACTGTGCCTGATCTCTCTCCGACCGTGTTGGATTAACGTCCTATCGGACTATGACAGTGCGTGCACCTGTGCTCTCGAGCACTATCTATAATCCTGTCCAGCGCAGATGGGTAATCTTCGTTGAAACTGACCGTCGTGATTATCTTATATCTTATACATAAAAACATTATACATAAGTAAAAGCAAACACTTGCTTTTGTTATTAAAAATCGTGGACTCGTATTGCATTTCATTGCACTTTATATTATCTCATGTCGGGACCGAGTTACGCGACTCCCACACTCATCGCAAGTATCGCATGTCACAAACAGAATATCTTCATTCGTTTTATTAAACGATCCTATAACGTTTCATTATTATGAAGACGTGTGATACGTATGTAAATAGCAAGCTGTTCGCAAATTACTCGTATAGCCCATATTACTCAAGGAATACTGATACGTTCGCTTTTAATACAAGTGTAACGTTCCATCGCGATGTCAATTGCAATGCACTGATTGAGTTCATCACGCTCCACGGCTTTATATTAAGGGCATGTGCACATTTGTTTTCGATAGATTAAAATACGTAAAGCAAAAAATGTGCCTGTAATGAGGGCATCCACGACTTTTTCTGCCACCAGGGCGGCGCCACTTTACAGTGAGGTAAAATATTTGACAGATTTCATAGCGGGGACGATAATTTCTTAGGAAAATTTAATCTTTAAGGTTTCTTTCTGTATTTTTAGTTATATTTTATATTAATTACATTAGAAATTAATAAACCAAAGTATAAATATAACTAAAAGCTGATTTTTAAAAAAAAGAGTTATAAAGTGCAAAAAATTAAAAATTAAAATTACTGACGCATTGTGTTGTGTATTAATATTATACTCTAGATAATGATAAACTATTATTTAAAACTAATTTCTCAATTAACTGACATTGTGTAACAAAAAACTTTACCTCAGTCGCAACTAGCGACATCTGGTGAGTGGAAGATTATTAGCCCTCATTATGTACACAAGTGAATTTTTTTTACAACATATAATTCTTCTTGTATTTTATTAATAATTTTATTACTATTTTATTACTCCGGGGCGGCGAAACGTTACAAGAAAACGTGACGTTGTTTTTTCATACCGTACTAAATTTCTCCACTGCGTTGATAAAGTTTCACTTCAATAAAAATGTGTATGTCCTTATTATCCGTACGAATGAAGTGATAAGTTTTCCGCTTCTACCCTCCCTAGCGTCTACTTTATGCTGATTTCGGATCTTTAGGGTGTCGAATGAGTAACAAAAGCACAGAAAAGTAATAGTTGTACGCCTAAAGAAAGTATTTATGGTAATGATGAGAGGATGTTAAATAAGCGTGCGAAGAATATCAACAGTACAATCACAATTGTTCACGCAAACAGATTTAGGCAGCCAATACACCATGTAACACTTTTCTTTCACGATAAGATCGGAGATAGGCTCAGATAACCGGTGTCAGAGGCACGAACCAATCATAACATTTGCAGACGTATATTGTCGGATCCGCATCGTCGTAGTTGCCCAATCTAATCACTTGTTTCCTTAAGAGAAAAGTATAAATAAATCGCAAGTGTGCACGTTCCCTAACAATAAAGCCGTCGGTTCACACGATACGATCATTTCTGAGCATTTCGCAAGCGATTCCTCGTATCGCTGCACATCGTTGCAACCGAGTGGGATACAGTAATGCTCACTTGTGTTTACTTACGCACTGCAATTGGACCGACCGAGTTAGGTTTACTTGTCGATATATTATTAACATTCAGGCAAGGTTGAAATTTAGAGAAACTTGGAAAAGAGCCTTTTCACGCCACATACATTTCATCATCATTATAAATAAAGCCCATCATAGCTCAGCGGATCGTATTGCATATTACTCGACGAATAATATAATAGATATACGATAGTAAGCCTCAAACTGGCAAACGCTGTGTTGGGTGACGACCCCCCCCCCCCCCCCCTGCAGTAAAAACCTGATGAAACAGGGAGTCGATGGATAGATAGCTCAAGACTGTGTTTTGTAGCAATCTATGGACGAGGCCTTTGTTCAGCTGAGGACTTGTAATGTAAAATTTTCAAGTATTTCTCTTTATTGACCCTTATTATTACGGGGTTGTTATATACTAATTTGCTTAATTCCGCGTAAAGAAAGAAAATGATGTGTCCTACCTAGCTTAGCGGCCAGCCTCCGCAGTCTACTTCACCTGAGGATGCCTCCTGTAGAGGCGAAACACGTGTCGTATTTTCAAGAGTGGTGTGTTGTGCCTGGTGTGATGGTGCTGTGGGTGGTAGTGCTGGGATTGACGGCGACGGGTATAGTGCGCGCGATTGAGGGAGGGTAGGAGGTCCCCTTGAGGGTGGGAGGTCCCCTTAAAACTGGGCAGGACACATCATTTTCTTTCTTTACGCGGAATTAAACAAATTAGTTTATAACAACCCCATTATAATGGATTTCCGCAAAGTAACGCCTGATTCTATTATTTACCTTATTATGTTGATAGACTCTCGTACAGCGTAAATAAATTTCTATATATGTATACCCTATATGCCTGTTTGACCATTAAGTAGTTACTAAGGTTGCATTAATGCAAAATTCAATTGACGACTACTGCATTCATTGCATTCGCGGCGTTTAATGAATCTAATAAAGGATAATGTCACAGTCTAACTACCAACTATTATATTTTTATTCTGTGCTACAACTAACAGTCGGTCATCATTAGCGTCTAGACGGGACAATCGTGCGGTGCGGTGCGAGGTGAGACGGGGCTGAGCACTTATTAGCACTGAGCTGATAGTTCCCGAGCGACCATTAGCCGCTCGGGAACTATCAGCTAGGGTTGTCCCATCACGCAAAGAAATTAAAATGGTTCACATGTGCAGAAAAAAAACTGTGGGTCGTCCTCATTTAAAGATAAGGAATTAGTTTGATCAGTTTCCACATACACATTAATTTGTTTAAACGTGAAATAAAATAAAATATTTTTTTCTTATTTTATTTTATTACTTCCGGTTCTGACAACCATAGCAATTTACTGTTTATGTCTTTATTACTTTTCCGAAAACATCAAACGCGATGAATAACTGTATCGGACTGTATGTTCTTCTTAGGCTGTGATAGTGTTCTGGGCTCCCGTAATATCCTTTTTATTGTCCCTTAATTAATAATTTGGCCTGTGATTATAGGCGTAACAAAAAAATATTAAATATGATGGAATAAGGTCCACTTAATTTAGTAATTACATTATTGATGTGTACGAAAAACGATCTGAAAACAAGTTAATAATTTTAACTAAATAATAGTAAGCGACAGAACAACGCATTTATTATAAAATGCGCGCAGGATTAGAGATAGCGTTGCGACACCATGCGTCGATTGACATACGTACGGGGTTAATGTTAACGTTTAATTTCTCCAATTACTGACGCTGATAAAAAAAACTATATTTCAACATTAAATCTTATTATCTCTCTGATCTTACTAACGATTGAAGAAAGTCAACTTGGTTAACCCCGCTGAACAGTAAATGCGGGACGCGGTTGGCGAAAGTGTAACCTTCAATAAAAATTGTGCGCGCGGCTTACACCTTCCCATCTGGAACGTTGTTTAATGTCTGACATTTTGTCTAAATTTCCATTTAATTGAAAGCCCTTATTTTATTTGGCCCTAAAACTATAATTTTGCCGATTCAAAAGGATATCTAAGTGTGTGGCTACGTGGGCAAAGGCATGCGCGTGAGCGCGTTTGTATGTGTGTTGTGTGTTTATATATTATTAAAAATGCTTGGTTATATGGGCTGTAGAATCAGATCATATCTTAAAGACTTCTGCCCACACAAGAAATATGTTATTTTAATCTAGACTGATTTCCCATTCATCGTTGAAATGTTTAAAAATGATCATAAACATAAGCAACATCAGTTAATAAAACTTCATTAAATCTCCGCTTACTCTTAAGGCTTAAGCTTGCATAAACAAGAGATAAGGATTACTCAAGCCACATAACACCATAGAAGGCGGCCATCTTGTTACACGTGCTAGGAATAAGTCACCAGGCACGGGCTTCACCTTGACAATTGCAAATTGCAAGTCACAATGACCCACTTGCAAATTTAAACCTATAAATGTATCGCCAGTTATCTAACGCCAATGCGACGGAATTGCGGGGCACGCCGAGCGTGTGCGATTCTTATCGTGAGCGTTGACTATGCAAATGGAGCCTTCGCTTATAGCGAGATTAGTCTTTGGCATTTAAAAGCCTTCAACTTGAATCATATAGTCGAAAAACAAATTTAAAAGTTTTGTATTTCCCTTTCAACAGTTCTTTGGACCGGTTTTAGTACAGCTTAGAACAGTCTATCGTAATACATGTATAAAAAAAATATTTTGTATCTGGATATAAACTAAACAAATAATCAATTTAATTCCATGTGGACATATTTCCCTTCAATATTTCAATGATGTTAGCCCGAACGTCCAGCGCAAACTAAACTAACTTAGTTTAGTTTGCGCTGGACGTTTATCAGTGGTAGAGCCACGCGGCAGCTTTTGCTGTCACACGGATGGGCCGGCTCGAACCGGGGTGGCACCACGACCTCACAGAATACCAGCGTGAAGTAGAGGTTTACATCTGCGTTTCGCTTGGTGTGTGCAGGTAGCCGGAGGCCCTTTTTACTGGAAATGAGGCAATCCATCTTAGTCCTCACGGGTGACAACGCATCTGCATTTTGATTCGCAAACGAGGATAGATGTAGATGTCTATGGGCCGCAGCAACCATCAGGTGGACTGTGTGCTCGTTTGTCACCCTTATCCTATAAAAAAAAAATCTTAGTTCGCATAGCTGAGCCAGTTTTTCATACATGTGCGTCCACTACACAGCTAAGCTATGTATGTAACACCTCAAGCTAAGGGTTACAATTAGGGTTGCCATCTGTCCGGCTTTAGCCGGACATGTTTGGCTTTTTCGGGTTGTGTCCGGCCAAATTTTTATGTGTCCGGCCTGTCCGGCTTTTGTTAGGCTTTTTGTTAGTGTAACGCGTTGCATGCATAGCTTGCAGAATAAATAAATAAGTAACGTATACACTGAAACTGTGCTGTGATTTATTAATAAACAATTAACGTACGTAACGGAGTATTTTAGGTTTTTTTTCTAGGGGGGTTGGAGTTGGTGAGTTTTTTGGCTGCATGGCCTCAAAAACAGAAACAGAAACTTTTTTATTCAATATAGATTATAAATAATACTTATTAAAAGTCACACTTTTCTTTAATTACCACTGGTTCAAAAAAATACCTCTGTCCCGGGAAGAACCAGCAAGAAACTCAGCGAGACTTTTTTTTAAAAAATAACAGCTTACAATCATGTATGTTACACGACTTAACAACACAACAAATTAGAAATAGCTTGGTAGCGATCACCTCATTTCCAGGGGTTATTATCATCAGAAAGGTATGTTTGGCTAAAAATTACTGTCCGGCTTTTTCATTTTAGGAGATGCCAACCCTAGTTATAATGGCCTAAAATGTTTTTACTATTATGTAAGTGTGTCATTTTATTTTTAGCTAACTGTGCCCGTCAAGCGTAGCAGATTGCAGTGCCCCTTTTTTTGTCAGAAATCTTCGCGGTCGCGATCACAACTCACCAAAGTTTCATCGTAAGCATATGAAAGGTACTTACTGGTTTGAACGCATAAAAGATGAGCAAACAAATATTCACTTCTATATATTTTTAATAAATTGAGTCTAATACAACTATTAGCATTATTAGCAGCAAGTGCGTCAAGTATTAAAAAGAATATCTCATGAAATTGTTGCTAATATAAATTTTAAACGAACAGAGAAATGCCTCTCTATTATAAAGGATGTAATATACATTCATTATCATGAAAATTTGCCTACAATAAGCCACAGATGGACGTAGACCTGTAATTCATCATGCGAGATTTTTTATATATAAGGTGACAAAATAGCACTCACTGCACCTTTAGATTAACGGATGCCATGGTCTAATCTGTTAAGGATCAAAATGTAGATGCCTTATATACCAATAAAAAGGGTCTCCGGTTCTCAGCACTCACCATACAATACTTTGCACAGTAGCATTAACATTATGCTTCGTTATTCTTGATTGTTGTCCCTCTCCGGTCGAGCCGATCTATTCATGATCTCACTATAATACAACCGAGGCGTGGCTATTCCACATATAAGTCATCGATCAAATGTTTTCAAATTGAGGTAGGCCTGTGTCCGGCGGAATTTACAAGTTGACGACAGTGCGGCCTCATAGTCGAAGGCTTCTAAATTTTGCGTACTGGGTTCGAATTTACGTGGGGTAAATATTTTTTCAAAAACTAATAATATTGTTAGTAATTTGGTATTGTTCTTATTGTTTCTGTGCCTCTGACACTGCAAAGGAGTCATCTTTTTTGTCTTTATCAGCTTGTTAAAGGATACTACTGAACATGGATCTTTCCCATTATAGAAAGAATTAAACAAACATCCATACCCGAAACTATAATAATTTGTAGGTCATAAAAATAATTACTGTGGCGAAGGGGCTAAGTGCTCGCCTAAATTTCACAGTACATGAGCAACCAGAAGTGGTTTCCCGCCTGCACCAGTAACAAAGTGAATTATAATTCTAAATGCTAAATGTCCACATTTTCGGCGGTGGAGGAAAACATCGTGAGGAATCCTGAATGACTCAGAAATAAGATTTCAAGGACGTGTGAAGTCCGCCAATACGTACTAAAGCAGTGAGGCGGACCAATAGCTTCATAACCTTCTTTTAGAAATAATCACTCCATCAATTGGGGGGCTCCTACACTTTGCTCAACGATACGAGGCTTCTACTCGAAAATTTTTTTTCCCCATCGGTTGTCAGTTTTTGCAACGAAGTTCCTTATCGGACGGTACGTTTTTGGCGGATGGGGGCTAGGCATGAAAAAGTGTAAGATTTTACCGTCACGACCCCTTTTAACGTAGTGTAGACGGCCTTGGCCGCTATAAGGAAGCGAGATGGAATAATCTCCATCTCCCTCGCAGTTTTTCTTAGCTTACCATAAAAATATTATTTTATTTTAAATGACGCTTAATTTTAATAGACCCTAGTAATTCATTTATTTGTATTTGTTTATCAATAATATAATAATACAATACTACGAAAGGAACTTCGTTCCATCCGAGTTCCACGACAATCACGCATGTTTTTTTTTTATATAGAATAAGGGTGACCAACTAGCACACAGTCCTCTTGATGCGAATTGAATGCTGTGCCCAGTAATGAGAGCATGGAACTTCAGGCTTATATACTTTATATAGAACTATATGTTCCATGCTTAATTCAGATTTCCGGCTCATTAAACGACCAGAATATAAAAAGATAATGATGACGATGATAATAATAACATAAACATAACATAACATAAACACTCACGCCTGTCACCCAGAGGGGTAGGCAGAGACTATGGAATTCCATTTGGCACGATCCTGACACACCTCTCTCGCTTCCTCCACATCCATATACCTACGCATACACGCTCGTCGGTTAAAGGTACTCTTAATTTGGCCCATTTTCAATATATCGCCTATTTGGTCAATAAACTTTCGTCTAGGGCGACCCTTCCCGACTCTGCCATTCACCACTGCAACATAAATTTGCTTTGTCACTCTTTCCTCATTCATTCTTTCTACATGACCAAACCACCGAAGCATTCCTTTCTTAATCCTAGTCACAACATCATCTTGCAAACCACACATTTCTCTTATCACACTATTTCTCACCCTGTCATTCAGATTCAGCTGATAATAATATTTTCCTATATAGTCCTAAAACAGTTTCACTGTTTTCTAAAACAGTTTCACTGTTTTAGGACAACCTACAGTGTGACCATTGCTTTAATAATCTATCTCTCTCGACAAGCAGACATATATTGAAACAGAGCGATGCCAATTCAGCGGCCAATTAAAATTTAATCTCTCCACTTGCTCTGCAGTTCCAATTAGACGTAGAGTTGATTGTACTAATCAAACGATTTGTTCCAATGTGCAGGGTCAGAGCGATCAACTGGCGGTCGGTGTGAGGTCGCGCGTGGTTGCAAGGAACGGCGTTTGATTAACGGAATCCGTTCTAGACGCAGCAGCCGCAAATAATACAGAAATATTAACTTACAGATCCTTGATAGGAATTGGCGTTCTTTTGCGAGTATTTATGGTCTATGAAATCTAATATAATGGTTGTGACGATCCTGAACAGGTTCACATACTGCAGACTTCTGGAGCGCGGGTAGATTGCTTGTCACTTTAATGATAAAAAAACAATAGTGATCTAGCCTGCGCAAAATATATGAAATATACCCTAGTCATGGCTGTTTGTATTAATCTAATAAGAATGTATAATAATACATGCTTTAATTCCTCCCTCTCCTTTCCACCATCGGACAATCATAGGGACTAGCCATGAGTCTTTTGTTACGCAAAGACAGTGTTATTTACCTTCTAGGATTTCATAACTATTTTTACCACTAGGTCGGATTGTGGCTTATAATGGGTTAAAAATTGTAACAAAAGGGAAAATATGTGTTGTCGCTCTAAGAACTATAATAGAATGATCTGTTATTATACTGGCTCTCTTATTCTGCTTGGTGACAGAAATAGGTGAGGAAGTGGTGACAACGCAGACGGTCTCCTAAAAGAATTCCTATCACTTAGTATTAAACAAATATTTAAAGCCAGCACTTACTGTTTTTACCTGAAATTTTGTATAATTCTAGCTGTAATATATATAGATATATACATCAACTGGAAATTAATAAATATTCTATGGAATTCTGTTTCATTAATTTTTCTTACAAACCAGTTTCAATTTGTTTGGATCTTAATATGTTAAACAATTTTTTTTATAGGATAGGGTGACAAACGAGCACACAGTCCACCTGATGGTAAGTGGTTGCTGTGGCCCATAAACACATCACATCTATCCAACGAGGATTCGTTTGCGAAGCAAAATGGATGCGTTATCACCCGTGAGGACTAAGATGAAATGCCTCGTTTTCAGTAAAAAGGGTCTCCGGTTCTCTGTACTCACCATACGAAACACAGCAGTGTTGAGCAGCTATTTTACGCTGGTATTCTGTGAGAGCGTGGTCCTTCCCCGGTCGAGCCAACCCATTCGTGGTACAACTATACTACTAATATAGCTGCAGCATGGCTCTACCATGTAAAAAAATTGATCAACATGCGCTAATTAAAACAAACAACATTCAGTTTGAAATGTATTTAGTACCTGTATACCATTACCAAATCAAGTAGGCCGTGTCTACGAAAATACTTCAACTTAATAAAATTTTAAAAAGCTTTTCGCTTATGCATTTTAATGAATATTTTTTAACAATGTCGGTCAAGTATGTCATTCATCAGTAACTCATGATTGCTTTCTATTTAATGATGAAATTGAAAGCAAAAGAAATTTATTATTTATATCTATCCTTCGTATTCTTTATAAATAACTATATATAACTATATATATATATATATACATATATATATATATATATATATATATATATATATATATATATATATATATATATATATAACTAGCGATCCGTCCCGACTTCGCTCGGTTGATTTCTGGATCTTGACAACAACCGCACCTAACTGGTTCAAATGTTAATCTAAATCATTTTCTAATCAACATAATCACACACAAAATTTCATCAAAATCGGGCCAGCCGTTTAGGAGGAGTTCAGTCACATACACACGGACAAAAGAATTATATAATATATAATATTCATGTATTATACATATAAACCTTCTTCTTGAGTCATTCTGTCTATCGATGAACCGCATCAAAACCCGTTGCGTAGTTTAAAAGATCTAAGCGTACAAACGGCGGGAAGCGTATGTACTCGTAGAGATACAAATAATATAAAGGATAGGACTTCACGCCTTTGGGTGATATTTATGTGTGATATTTTGGGATTAGACTAAGACAAACTACTCAGTCGCAAATTGCAAAAAATAATGTGGATGTACAAGGACTGCTTATGTGAAACCATGAATCACGATAAGTTAATAAAGTTCCGCAGTGATAGTTAGAGGATCTATCACTCCGTTTCATCTAGTACTAAGATTAACTTAACTAAGTACTAAGTTAACTAAGAGGCGGATATTGATAGTTCCAGAAAGATCGAATGGCTACCGACAGTTGGCAGCATAACCATCCCATGTAAAATACCCACCCGGCGACGGTGAGCAGTGTAAAATGTGCGAGACATCAAATTCAAATTCAAAGTGCCTTGTTTGAGAGTAGCGTTAGCTACCAAAAAATTCAGTTATCATTCAAGATCACCCAATAAGAGAGATGAAACTAAAACGAAATCTCCGTAACCAGGAAAGATCTAATCAGAACGAATTAATCTATTTATTAGCTATCTATGACTCTGATACGGGCTTACATCAAATGACAGACATGAACGAATGACGTATGCAATCAACAGCTTGATTAAGAATTTCCGTGCGAACTTTCTAGTAATAAGATTAAGTAAGCACTAGGTGGTATAGGTTTCCTTCATTGATTTCATACTACTCCATTTTTATCATGTTATGCATAAACAACATTGTGAAAAAATTTTCATGTTTCTTTCTCTGTAGTAACCGTAACCGTTTGGTTTTTGATCTTTGATTCTTTCTCCAATTAACATGAGTGGCTTTTATTTAATTTGTCACTAATTATATTAAAATAGATAGATAGATAGATAGATAGATTATTTATAATAAATAACCTGACTGCAGTGATCTATAGTTATTTACTAACTTCGTTAGTTTGTCGATGCGTTCCACAAAATGCGTTTCAAGACAATACTACCCTCATTTTGCAAGCGTCAAATTGGTACTATTAGCAAGAAAAGAAACGTGTAGTCGCACAATCCGAGGATGTAGAAAAATCTCACGACACCTCACTCTTCAAAATAAGTGGATCTGTTTAGTTTAACGAACAGACAAACACGTATTACGTAGGCTAAAAACATAAACCTTATTTTTGAAGACAGCAGAACGATCGGATGGACCAGTGAAAAGCCTATGAGCATGTACATACTAACAAACTTTACGCTTTTTCTTTCTGAATCAATAGCGAATGGGTCGGCTAGACCGGGGAAGGACCACGCTCTCACAGATTACCAGCGTGAAGTAGCATCTTAATGCTACTGTGTACCGTACATTTAAGAACATTCTATCTTAGTCCTCAGGGATGCCATTATTTTTAATCGAGGATAGATGTAGATGTCTAAGGGCTACACCATCCACTTACCATCAGGTGGACTGCGTGCTCGTTTGTCTCCCTTATTCTATAAAAGAAGACACATCTCACGTGTCCCTTACAAATGGGCCATGTCGCCACCTACTTAAACAATTTACGCAGTACACGGGGACTTGTTACGCCGGCCCCGATAAGATAACGGCAGCAGATAACGCCTTTCTATTGTGTAAATTATTGCCAACATTTAAATGACGGCTGTAAGCTGATGCTGTGGAAAGATCACATTTATTTCGTACAAGACTCAATTCAGTGCAAATGAATAAATACTAAGTGTTGGAAGAAAGTACAATTGTTTATTCATTGCTCTGTAGCTGTTCATAAATTTTCTTCACAATCGGTTCAGATTTTGCGGAGAACAGCGCAGAGAGACAGAAAGACAAATATTTAAGAAATGGTTCTACATGTTTTAATAACATTCAAATAAACTCCTGAGCTTAATAGAAGCCAGCTGTTTCGATATTACACACAGACACTTTAATTTAATTCATATGGATAGATGTATAAATCAAATATTTTTTAAAAATGGTTATTGATGTCTTAATAACATGCAAATAAACTCCGGTTTAAGATGTATAGATCAACGTATTCTCGTGACGCTATTTAATATACACAATTTAAAAACAGCAGACGCACAAATCACACATTCAAGTTATAAACAGGACAACGGCTGACTTAAAAAAATTAGTGGCAATCATATAAATCAAACCCTGATTAGTATAAAATTAAGAATGTAAAAAATCACAATTAGGGCGCTGAATGCCAACATAATTTAGTTTTGATTTTAAATTCTAACAAGTTATGGAAGTTAATCTATGCTAATAACACAAAGTTCACAGTAAGCTTAAAATTATATAGTTTTAATGTTAATGTAATTACGATCAGTATACCTTAAGATGATAATTAGAGCCAGTCCAAACAAACTCACACACACGCATTCTCTATATCCCACCACCACGAACCTGACTGTTGTATAAAGAACTCCCAACATGTTGTACCTTTGAATTTGGTCAAATTCTCCTCATACACTTGATCGTGTTTGTCGTGATGCTCGCCACGATGCCGCTTCGGCTGATGGGGACCGTCGTAATATGCGCCTCCGTTGAGGCTCTCTTGCATCGCCTCTTGCGGGTCGAACCCGAGGCGCTCTTTGTAGTACGCTTGCGTAGACATATTGTTTCACCAACTCACTTAGAACATAATTTGAATTTCGAACACTTTTCGGTCCACACTTCGTTCGCAACCACTACTTGAGTTAGTCACCGCGCGAGAGTCGCACTGTCCAGCGACGGAGTTACGTAAAATGCGAATTATTTTGAAGGGATCCGCCAAAATCCCTCCACAATCACCCCGCTTACGGCAACCGAGGTCGTTTTTAAACGATCCACCGATACTTTATCGCGATTGATGTCATCCAGTCGCGGCTCTACAAAAGGAAAGTTGCAGAGACCCCTTGACACATACTTTTTGATCTTGACACAATTTTTTATGCACTTAACTCGATCGACAACGATTGCCCACTGCAGGACTTTACTTATAATTATAAAAGCTTGTTATATGTTAATATGGCAACTTTATAGATTAGCGTTAGATTTTTGTAAATTTGGAATGGTCGGTTATTTTCTTTTTTAATTCGAACGTTTTTAAAAGTCGTTTCGCACTGTTCGAGTTCGAGAGTGAGTCATTTGTTTCGTCTCTGGGTTTTCACATGAAGCTTGGTGCACACTTGAGCAAATAACAAAACTGAAACAACCTGCGAAAATAACGAAGCTAGGTAATATACGTGTTGTTTAGAGGTCTGAAGTAATTCGTTTATTCCTAATGAATCATTAAAAACTTCGTTGGAAAATAACTAATTATCAACGTAATAACGTATTAAAAACGTGGGAATAAGGATTTGGGTAATTACATTCAAAAACATTAATGGCATCTAGCATTATTGTAATAACAATAATAATGATTCCTTAACGGCGTAGTTCTTAAACTATAGAACGTTCTTTCTAATCAAGTAGAAATTACAATCTTACTGATTTAAATTATATCATTTACGTCATTGAGTTATAAATCAATGATTTACGTAGTATTAATGCGTATTTACTGATACATGTATATTCTTCTTCACTAATTTTATATATTTTTACATTGAGACATAATGTTTTCTACTATTAATAAAGGTCTCTTAGCGCTTAAATATAAATACGAGTAAATGGCGTTAATAAGTCAAAAGCAAGCACAACCAGTCTAACAAGGACACAATTTAACTTTACCTAAACTCAAAGTTAAAAATTAGTTATCGCTTAAGAATCGCAAATAGTCGCAAAATACTTTAAAAGCTATTATTATAAACGTATTAGTTTTGCGATTTCCTTTATTAATGCTTTTCATTTATCATATTTAGAAACACACATATAAATAAATATATCTTAGAAAAATATATTTGAAGAATAGTTAAAACATCATCTTTATATATAAAAAGTACGTGTCACGTTGTTTGTCCGCGATGGACTCCTAAACTACTGAACTGATTTCAATGAAATTTTTGGTCAATGTGCAGTTTGGTCTAACTTAAAAGATAGGATAGCTTACATCTCAATTTATAGTCGCAATACAATATTATTTTATTGAAAATTATTTGTCTATTATTTGACAGTCACAATTATCTGTTAGCTCCAAACGATTCTGTCAGATGACGATATCTGTTGACTGGATTGAGTAAATATTTAATAGATGGCGCTATGTTAAAAATACAAACGTTTAATATAAGCTACAATTTAGTAGTATAACCACCACGTGTTACTGTAAGTATTCAACAGATAGAACCGATTTCAAAAAAAAATTGCAGACTGTGTGCAGTTTGGTCCAACTTTAGAGATAGGATCGTTTTTATCGCGATAAGTGACCCTCAACTTTTTTATTGTTAATTTCAGGAGTTTTTTTTGGAAAGCAAATGGTCGTTTGGAAAGGGCAGAACAACGTCTGCCTGGTCAGCTAGTAGAAATATAAAATGTAAATGTAAGGTAAATGGCATGTCATTCTATAATTTAAGTAGATATATTTACAAATTATGCAACTCATTACTAAGCATGCCTTGTATCAAATGTCGCAATACTTTAATAAATAAATAAATAATATACTGTTATGATAGGTGCAAACTTCTCATTATTTCATATAAATTTATTTTTATATACGTTATTTCCATAACCTTTGTAGTCACATTATAACTCAAAATGAAGCGGTTATATTATCAACATTTAAACAACTGATTCGAAGTTAAGTTCCAGATACTGTTTTAAAATCAATAGTTATTACAGCAATAGCGTTTTTTTAAATTTAGTATTTTAATAGAGTTTTTTTAAATTTTTTTAAATATTGTTTAACTTATTTACACACACCTTTTGGTATTACGTGTCTAGATTTATTAGGTGTTACTAGGTGGTCGAACGCCTTTTTGGCTAATTCGTCTTCGTATGCGTAATTAAATGTCTTAATTATTACTGCCTCAACATATCAATGCAGTTATAGCTGTGTTCCAATTTAAATGGTAAGAGTACTATAACCATAGCTGTGTGAATTTTAATCTAGTTCTTAGAGCTGACACCGGCACCTGGAGCGACCCTTGAAGTACATGTGTCCATGGACAGGAATAGCTAATTACCATCAGCTTATACATGAACAGTATAAGTTTTGTGTCAGTTACACATAAATATTACATACGTTAGCTAAGGGATCTAATGTGAAAGAGGAGATAAAATCATTTCCAAAATCTTGTGTTTAGGTCAAGAAAATTTCAAGGTCACTTACACATCTAGACATGAAAAGGGGAAAGCGTCTAATCTATAATCGTAGTTTCTTATTGTTTGTATTTACGATACGTATATTTTCCCAACCTGCATATAGGTACTCTTACACCACAATACATTTGGAATCTGTAACTAAATCCGGAACAGAAGCAGTCTTGAATGTGTCAAAATCTATATTAACCACCAGTTAATGGTGACAGAAAGCGACTGATATCGACCAATTGTCTCAAGTGTCTCTAACACCTAAACCTACTAAGAAACCTGAAGCTGCGGTTAAATCAACTCCTAATTATGAACATCGATAGCCGCTGCATATCTCCTACGTATGATTCTTGGAAGTGATCCTTCGTCCAGGTAGTT
This sequence comes from Parnassius glacialis, assembly GCA_033319125.1. NCBI lineage: Eukaryota > Metazoa > Arthropoda > Insecta > Lepidoptera > Papilionidae > Parnassius > Parnassius glacialis. The sequence continues at coordinate 9,059,776 of JAVANC010000014.1, forward strand.
TTGTTGCGAACACAGACCTTAACAGGTTGGTCCCTCTTCAAATGAATGCAACAAAACAACAATTTGCAAAGCGTGCCAAAGGAATTTACAACATACAGAACTAAAATTAAATAATAAAGCTTATTATCGTCGGGAGGAAAAGAGAAAGAAATAAAATATTTGTTGCTTTAGATAATCAGCAAGACTCAACAAATAATAACGTAATTAAATATAAATATGTCTATTTATTCAAGAAATCTAGTCTTACATTCATTCAAAAATACAGTCCAGTAGATGATCTTCTTTTTTTAAACCAGTTAAAAAAGGGCCCACAGTAAAATTTCAATATTTCTAATACAATAAGTACAATACCAATGAAGATATAGTAAATGAAAACTATTACTTCTCGCAATCCTAGCCAGCACTCAAACGTAAATTTCGAAACACCGATAAGGTATCGGTATTTTGAAATTTAATGAATTATATTTAAAGTGCGTTCCGAAGTTTTTGTTACCTTGTAGTACTAGTTTTATTAAGCAGTGAACAAATGGTGCCAATGTCGTTTCATTATGGCTATATATGACAGAAAAGATGAACGTTGTTAATTACGATTCATAAATAAAACGATATACTTATTATCATACTTTATTTGTTATCACCGATACCTATCTTGACGGCTCCGTGTCGCAGTGGCTTAGCAATGAGTTGCAACGCTAAGGGCCGCGGGTTCGAATCCCGCACAGAACAAATATTTGTATGGCCTACAAATAATTGTCGTGGATGTTTGTCCTTGTAAAATATGTGTATGTAAACTGCCACCGCAATACAGGAGAAAATCCTAGTGTGGAGGTAATGTTTTTTTTTTAATAAATAAAAATCTATCTCACTTTAAATTGTTGACTTAAAACCTGATTTCATATTGTTTCTTTTTTTTTTACTGTACCCTAAAAGTCCACAGCTGGACGTGGGCCAGACCCTATTGCTTAATCCATTGAATCCTCAAATAAATATTTATTTTTCATAATATTTATGTAGTTACTTACTCTCACGGTTCATCTGGTGACAATTCTTATGATGGCACTGCAGCACATTAATACTTGAGGTATCAATGTGCTGCTACCCCTACTTCGAACAAGAAAGGTTTTTAGTAATTGTAGTCACCACAGAGGTCTAAGATGAAATGCTTGAGTCTCATGAGGGACGGTCTGTAATTGGCTATTCGACACACATTTCTATAGAAATTGTATGAAAATATTGTTTAATGACGCGATAGTTTTCAAAGACAAATAATTATCTCATTTTTATCTAATTTAGCTTAAAACGGAAAATTGGCAGTTTTCAGAAATTACTAATGGTAGCAAATTCGAAATATCAGATGTAGTAATTTATAATTGAAAGCGTCTTTTATCCAAACTACTGTTTTTATTTACTCTTTATATTGGAAAATAGTAGTGGGGTGCACTGGTGCTTGGCGGCAGATATAGCAAATAAGAAAGATAGTTATATCAACGAAATGATATCCTGGGGAAAAGCCTTAACACCTAACAAATAAATACAATTAATTAGTATACGTATTTGTGCGCTGTTAGCAAGCATACAAGTAACAAGAGAATGTTTATCTTTCTTCAGATGACAAAATAACTATTTGCAATATAGGAGACTTAAAATACCCTGATCGCATACAAAGTAGTCGATTGAAAATCCAATACTTATCGAGCGTGGCGATTATGGTGAACAGTTTGAAATTAGAAGAAACGTCTAAATATTGATCTATTTAAGGAGATTGCATGATATAAGACAATTCATTAGCACATATTGTCCCTTTTTCGTCACGTGGGTGCCAAAAGAGGCTACTAGGCGAATTTCCAGTATGTAATTAGAGACCCATATCCATAACAGATCTTTCATGAGTTCATGAAGAGTACCTAAGTATAAAACTTTAACATAGCTCTACAAACTCCACAAACGTCACACCGTGTCACCAAAGGGCATGAAATGTCCGAAACTTCATGTAAATGTTACAAAACAGGTTTGGCAACAAAAGTAAAACGCTAGTGCCCCTTGTGCAGCACCCAACTTATCTGCACGGAACACTCAAGGTCGCGCGATCTTAGTTCTCAAAATGCCCACCTTTACCGTGGGAATGAACGAAACAATGGGAAGCAGCTGTGAGATGGATGGAAGGAATGTTTAAATAAATTTTACCTATTTAAATCTCGTTGTGTTTCCGTTTGTTGCCATTTTAGTACGGAATACAAATTAAGAACATCGTGACGTAAAAGAGAATGTAATCCGATTCTAGTTTTAATGATATGACCACGAGATGTACTGAATACTGCAAAAGATAAACGTTGGAATTCCGTACGAAATATTAATAAATTGATTGCGATTATACTCTGTGGCGTTCCTTGGGGAAGGCCTAAGTTCAGCAGTGGACTAGTGAAGGGCTGTAATGATGACGATAACGAATTCTTTAATATACACAGATACATAAACACTCACGCCTGTCACCCAGAGGGGTTGGCAGAGACAACGGACTTCTATTTGGCACGATCCTGACACACCTCTCTCACCTCCTCCACATTTATACCTACGCATACATGCGTGTTTGTCCCATTTGCAATATTCTTTGATATAATTTATTTAATTATTAGTTAACACTAATTTTACTAGAGTACATATACAATAAGTAAATCCATGGTTATAAATAAATTCGCTGGATGTAAAACCGCATCATAAGGTCGCACAATGACACAGTAGGGTCCGGATTTCACCGCATTGTTCGTTTTTGAAACTCGTTCACGTATTTATTTCTTACATACAATGTTGTTGCGTCTGTGGTAACGCTTGGCGTGTATTTCGGATGTTGTTATGTTATTACACAATTTAGTCAATCTCCATCATGACAATTTGCCTTTTTTTAATAGTGAGCAATTCCTTCGCGGGAATGACGTGGCGACATCGTAAATGTGAAATCTTATGCAAGAAAAAATATTTAATTTCTGGTTGTTCACACAGTCTACCAAAAAAAATACATATAAAATCTACCAGAAAATCATTGATATAGTAAAAGGGGAAGATATGTTACGCGCTAATATCGCAATGACTAAACCTGGGCTCGGCGCACGACTACCTGCACCGAAACTTACACATCTGTTATCATAATCGGAAAATACATTTACCGATAGACAAGGACAGAGATAGGAACCTTCGTAGTTGTGCGAGCGAAATCGCGTTAGCCGCCGAATGTTTATAATTATTAATGACATTGTGGTAGCTTTAGCTAATAAATATCGAAAGAAAAACATTAAGCAGTTTAATTATTAACTAGGTACATTTACATTATTGAATTATTAGAGCACTGTTTAGCTGCACAAGAAGTCATTTTAATGCGTATTTAATACCAAAAATACTGAAATTAACGAAATGTATGATCAACGACGTTCCGCATCCGACTGAGTGTCACTGAGCCAAGTATGGGCAATCCCGTAATTTTGTAGAACCGGGCGCGATTTAGTAACGTATCTTCCCCTTTTAATATATCAATGCAGAAAATTATGTTTCTATCCTTTAACAAGAGTAACTTGAACACGAAGATCAGATTCATGAAATATTGTGGCAGTCCGCTACCAAGGTATGACTAAGACAATAAAGCGACAATATAGCGACCCATGGTGGCGAAGCCGGGTCCATAAATATGTCGTTATTATATACGACTATTAATTTCTCTTATTCATTTTTAATTCCTCGAATATAGCTCTCTATCTGTTCCTAAAGTTTCATTACAATTGGTTCAGTCATTTCGATGTAGCCCGGATGGCAGATAGACAGACAAAAAATTTAAAAATAGCTGAGCTCAATAAAGTCAGTTATTTTGATATTACAGACAGACAGAAATTTTATCCATATGTATAGATGGATATCGATGACCATTATCACTGTGCAATGTAGTAACTAAAATTTTATAGTTACAGAAAAGGTTGTTTCATTTCCATGAGCATAAATCGCAAACTAAATAAAAACGACAAGTTTACTGTCTCAAATACAAAGAACGCTTTGCTTCAATCTTTACTCGCATTCAATTTCATTTCATTCAATGCATTTGCACAATGCGGGACTTTGAACATCTGCTTTGTACGAGATTCTCGAAAGTGGAATGTGTATGTTTCTGTATATTTTAATTTTCTTTTTAATTATGGTTTCGCTGTCATGCAAGTTACCGTTAAAGCATATCAAAACTCCACTGCTGAACATAGGCCCGCCCCATAGGGATATTTGCCATAGTTGCCACGCTTTGGAGGTGGGTACGTAACCGTACGTAACAGTTTTAGTTTTTAGTTGTTATTAGACGCCCATGTCTACCATCTACCCATGTCCTGGTTTGTTTCCCTCTGTCGTCTCTAACGACACTCATAGAATGATATTGGATAGTGGATATTCTTACACCGCCGCTATATGGACTTGCAAGTTGTTATAATCTAATTCCCTTCAAGTCTTTTAAAGTTATTGATAATATATTACGAATATATTTCTCTATATTTGTCCTTTGCAAATACTAAGCTAAGTTTAAGAAATATCGAACTTTAAACTCTCGACGAACGATTCGAAACTCTGCATGTTGGTAGACTACACGTTTATTTGAATATTCTTTAAATTTCGTAGACATGCAGATCTCATAATGGTTTGCTTCTTAACCAGAATAAGGTGAAAAGAACAATATATTTGGTACTAGCGGGATCAAAATCGGGTTGCTGGCGTTTCATAAAATTTAAGGCAGCGCTTTGTTACCACATATACTAGCGATGTCATCTATAGTCATAGATTTGGCTCCTTGGCCTAGTGGTCGTAAATGCAACTACTACTACTACAATAACTACGAGCCATAAATAAGTTAATTGGTTTTTTCTCTCAAGAAATTCTCAGTAGTAGCCCGAAGTCAGGAAATTGGTGGTGTTTAACCACGCGCCCCGAAAACACGTGCAGTCGTTGGTGATGCGCCTGATCTGTTTCTGTTCGTATCGGATTACCGTCCCATAAGGCTATTATGAGAGTGAGGGGATAGAGAATGCGCTTCTGCCAGCGCATACACTTGGACACTATAATCTTGTCCTAGGGAGATGGTTAGTCATCGCCATGACTGAACTTTGAACGCTTTGAAGGATATTATTATTGTAATCATATATTAACAAGATAATAACCGATATCGGGATTAAAACATACGTAATAAGGTTATTAATATTGCAGATAACATGTTTTGACGACCTTGCCACGTCATCTGTTAGTGATAAAATGCATTTGGCAACACGTACGTATCACAAAACCCAAACTAAACAGCTGATATCCCCATTAGGAAGTATATCACACAGAGAGAAGTCCACAGACGTGACAACGCATCTCTAGACATTTTAATTTAGTGTTGGCTGCAGGTACCATGGACTGCAGTAGACCATCAGATAGACTGTACATTCCTTTGCTACTCCATTCCTATAAAATAGCTATTAATACCAAAATCTTGTCATAGTATGAACGGAGTTATTGCAGTTCTTAACTTACTGAGCATTTAGGTTATTCGCTAGTCACAATACTGTCGATCGAATGTAAAGATTTTAATTGAAAAATTGTGTTCTCTTCAGTTAACACACGTGGGAAGTTCAGCCAACATCCCGATCACTAATTACAAACTATTCACTTCGGGTCAATGCGACCACTTGTAAAATTTAAAATGCAGAAAACATCATTTAACTTTAAAATAAATAATATTTTCACTTCATTTATTTAGGTCAAATATTGAGTATTGTAATTTTTACGTTATGTGTAAAAATATTATCTCATAATTTTAATTAAGTTAAATACTCTATAAGGTTTTCTTGTATGACAGCAGAACGCTAAAAAGATAAAATTGGTTAATTGCTATGTTGATGATATGGCAAGATAATTTGCTGTGAATATTTTCCGCGAAAGGTAGATTGGTAATCGTAGTTTAAAGTTAACGCCGAGTTGAATATTTGCCACGTGGTATATATAATATGTGAGATTGTTATTCTGCACCTATACACGCGTGTGTACAGCGTGTCAGTCAAGTTCGGAAAAAGAAAGGGCAACGTACAAGCAATGTGTTATTTACATGAACAATTTAGCTATGGAGAGCTCGGAGTTTCTCCGAGTGATAGACTTAGAAATGAGGATATGCGCACTAGAACCAAAGTAACTGACAAAGCCCAACGGATTAGTAAGCGGAGGGGGCAATATTTCGTAATTAAAATCTGAAAAGTGCCATTTTTATAACTAAATGACTCAATCATCAAAAACCAGGATTTATTAGAAGTTTGAATTTTGGCATCAAGGCATATCGTTTTATGTCTAGTTTTTGTTTATAATCATAAAAGGATAAAACTTTTTCTTTTCAAATATTAATAATATCCCAGTTTACCAGATCTTTTGGACATGATGGGGTATCATCGACATTCCTGAGATGATATGGGGATATGGATTAACTTATATCGCCACCACATATTTCATAAAATGGTAAAATCTATTTATAGTTATTGTTAAACGTGGATTTGTTTATTGAGCAACAATTTGCGCCAGTATTATATAATATTAAGCGTAAAGACTACGTGACGATAAAATAAAAAGTACGACTAAATAAGTAATAACGTAACAATGAACTATATACTATTAATTATTATTTATTTAAAAGGCGGTGGAAATCTGCTAAGCTACTTGCGTCAACCAACCTACCGGTCAATACTTGATCAATATTTACACCAAGCTCGTAAAGACATTATGCATGTTAAATAACTGTTATGAACTCAGGTACTGTGTAGTGTGTACACAGCTCAATTTCTATTCAAACAGTCAACGTAACAAAAAACTAATAAATGCAGATTTTTTTTTATAGGATAGGGTGACAAACGAGCGCACAGTCCACCTGATGGTAAGTGGTTACTGTGACCCATAGACATCTGCATTTATCCTCAATAAAGAATCAAAATGCAGATACGTCGTCACCCGTGTGGACTAAGATGGAATGCCTCTTTTCCAGTAAAAAGGGTCTCCGGTTCTCTACACTCACCATACGAAACACAGCAGTGTTAAGCTGCTATTTTATTCCCCAGTCGACCCATTCGTGCTACAACTATTCTACTAATATAGCTGCAGTTGGCTCTACTACGTGTGAAAAACCAACCAACGTATACTTAAATGAAAGATAAAAAGTATAAATAAATACAATTTTTTTAAAGCTAACTTTAATGGTCCGCCTTGTGTTTACAAGACTTTTTCATTTTATGCAAGTACATTTAGGCTCAAAAATAATTTCTTTTTAGTCGAAAATATATTCCATTTGGGAAACCTTTGGAGAAAGTAACCATTTCGTAACCATTTGGGAAAGCTTTGGGTATTCATTTTATAATTCAAAAGAACAAAATAGATGTGTCTATTATCCACATTATATGTATAATAACATTTTTTCGACGGAATCAAAAAGTCTGCGCTAACAATGCAGCAATTAGAGATTGCAAATTAGAAAGATAAAAATAGTAATTTAATTGGATTTTAAATTTAAAAAGCTAAGATTTTTCCAGTCGTATTTTTATCTCACACTCTCTGTATATATCTGTTCATTATTTGTCTTCTCTTAGATCTTAATTAATTTACGTTTTACAAAAAAAAAACCCTAAATAAATATCGATTTTTTAAATCTTAAGTTTATCCAAGAAATTCTCGGACAAAGTGTTTGCTTTTCCTCATGGTCACAAAGAAGCATTTCTGAAGTGCGTGAAACCCGAACTCAAATGTCAGCGAGCATATCATGACGCGGGTCAAAGCCCTCCTCTCCCAATATTACTCATATTACAAACAGAAAAAAAACCTAACCAGTTGCGGATCAAATGCTGGACAAATTTTCGACTGTTCATTCTTATTTGATGACGTCATGGGCACTAACAATAAGTAATTTATTGTAGTTCGATATTCCTTTCATTCGTTGCTCAATCTCGTTTCTAAGGAAATTACTTTTTTCAGTTAAGAAAATCAACGAAATTCTTACGTTTTTTAAAAACATAATACTTAAGCCTACGGTAACAAAGGAATAATTATAATGATTTAATTATAATGAAATCGATAACCATGAAAAGATACAAAGCAAATGTTCATTCAACTGCCGGGCGAGGTGTTCATGACAACACTAACTTACTAGTCAAGACTGACCATTATAATGATAATAGTCACAATACAAACAATACTTAATAATGTAGATTTATGGGTACGTCTCTGATTATATTTTATATAATCTAAGGGGTACGTATTATGGTTGTAGCAAGAATGGGTCGGCTCGACCGGGGTAGGACCACCCTCTCACAGAATACCAGCGTCAAATACTACTCCTTTCTTAAAGGTCGGCAACGCATCTGCAATTCCCTCCCTGGTGTTGCAGTTGTTCATGGGCGGCGGTAGTCACTTACCATCAGGTGAGCCGCATGTTCGTTTGCCCCCTATTCTATAAAAAAATAACAGTTTAACGTTGCTGTTTCGTTTAGTCGTTACAACGCATCTGCATTTTGATTCTTAATTGAGAGTAAATGTAGATGTCTACGGGCCACAGCGTCCACTTACCAACAAGTTCACTGTGTGCTTGTTAGTTGTTATCCACATTCCATAAAAAAGGTGGAAGTGTGTAGCATTATTACAGTAACTAAGAAAATAACACTATCGCAAAAGAAGTTTCTGTTAACGGAAATGCAATAACACGAAGTAGTACAAAATATTAAATGAAAAGACTTAAAAATTTAACATCGTAGAATTATAACCTCCACCGAAACTCAACTCATGAAGAACAGTTAAACAATAAGAATTTTGCTATCGTGTGAACGTTTAATTTCTCAAGACGCATCGCACCATTGTATTTAATAAAATACGGTTTTGTTAAGCAATACAATTTGTTCGAATGTTGGCCGCGTTGACCGTTACTCTGAACTGTGTTTCTTTTCTTTCTCTACATCTTAATTTTATTTTTTAATCCAATCTATCCAATATATTTGTTTATTACCCAACTGCCCCAAAAGGAGGGTAATGTTTTTCGAGAATATGTTGTATGTATGTAATATGTATGTTTATTTCCTTGGCACGCTCTGTAGCCTAAACACCTAGATGGATTTTAATATACTACATAGAATGTCGTTAGTCTTTTTAGTTGTGGAACTGGCATAAGTGAACTGTGGTAGTGTGTATCCTTTTCAGTAAACTTTAACATTTTTTAAATGACTGTTTTAAACTTGCCATTAATTGTAAACATCGTAATTTGAGGGCTCAGTGCCATTGTGGTATTTTCTCTCAGAATTCTCAGAAATCTCTCGAATCTGGGTGAATTGATAAAAATTATGGTAGGTGCTAACAAATATTAAGGCACAGTTAATTAATCAGATAAAAAGTAATATAGAAGTTGCAATACAATATAACAAACAAATAAATTAAAAGTCAACTGATCTATATTTATCCATGTTAGTTTAGTTACTTTAGGAATTTTAATAAGGAAATTGATTTGTTTTCGATTGTAGAACTAAAGATTAAGTAAATTTACAATCTATATTAACACCTAATAATTATATCTGCGTTTCTAATCAAACTCGGGCGCTGTTCTTTTGCTACTAAAACTAGATACTAAATAAGATTAATACCATATTTCGTAAAACAGTCTAGACGTTTTAACAACAATCTAGACTTGGTTGTCACAATGACTTTAAAAACTTTGACCTTCACATTTTCGGCGGACGTTACGTCAAACCATATTCTGTTCAAGGAGACTAGGACGACTGGTAATTTAAGTCAAAGCTAACTGAAAGGCCGTGAAGATTGTATCACCACAGAATAAATAATAGTACAAGAAGTAGCATTAAAGTATGAAATAAAAACCCAACCTCAAAAAAATTACAGTAAGCATCAAATACATCATAGAACTTAATCAAGATAAAACCAGTAACAAATTATAAATCAATACGCGTTTCCTTTATTGAAAAAAAAAAATTTGACGGTGAAGGGTGAGTTCCCCTCGTGTTCACTAAACAAAATTAACATGTGTATATGTACCAACCAGATAATGACGCCGAAGAATGCCGTGCTGAGACGAAAAAGGTGCTTTTAATGCGAAAGTGAAAAGAGACAGCGACACTGTCGAAAATCGAGACCGATTAATCACTCGCGGAACTGGCGAATCGGGCGTAATAAATCAGGGCAATTGTATTTTACAGTACAGTTTAATCTTTTAGCAGAAACACGACATAAGATTTTTGAGGATAAAAATCTACCAATTGTTATTACTTAAATACATATATACGGCTTTTATGTATCACAACAGGAAATGCATAGAATAATATAATACTCGCATACAATTATACCGCTGTTAATTTAATAAAGTCTTAAAATAAGTAATTGTCATATAAAAGTTAAAGTTACAGCATATTAACGTCCCACTGCTGGGCACAGGCCTCCTCTAATTTCTAAGGGGGTTTAGGGCAAGGAAATGTCCGCCACGTTTCCCCAATGCGTGTTGGCGAACTTGACATGTCTTCGAAATATTTTTTGACATGACAACGTCTTATAATTCGATGAAGCTGGCTGCATGCACGAAAAAACATGATTCATGCGGCGTTACCTCGCTCTGAGGCGTTCCATTTAAGGCTTGAAGTGCAAGCGAGAGAGCGGAAAGAGCGACAAAGAGGCACAATCGGCGTTGTCACGTTCAACTATCGTCAGTAAACCGACGTTACAGACAACCGATTTTTTTGTTAATCTCAGACATGCAGGTTTCGTCACGATGTTTTCTTTGTCGAGCACGTGGTAAATCAGCACTTAAAACTGCAATTAACAATTTCATTGGTTCCGGCGAGGATCGAACACGGGTTGCTCGCGTACTGTGAAATTTACAGCGAGCGCTCGGCCCCTGAGCTACCACGGCTCTGTCAAATAGCCTGCTGAATTCTTATTACGAGACGCCTTATATTTCAAACACTACTCCAGTGGTTTATCATATTGCTAATGCTGAGTATAAGATTTGTTTATTTTCCTCTGTTTACTGTCTAATACATATAGAAAGACTGATGATCAATTCTGTAATTTAGATTGAACAACCCTGTAGAAGTTTGATATATTGTAGTGACCTTTCAGAATAGAGGAGGCCTGTAGTGGAACCTATGTAACTTTAACAGACATTGCTTTGCTGAATAGTGTCCGTGTGATAATATCAACTACCCAATATCGTCCAATGGGTGTCGTAAGAGGCGACAAAGGGAAACAAAACTAAGTACTAGACTATGGGGTATTGTCAATTGAAGTTAATAGAGCAGATTTTATTGCCAGAATTTGGGGATTGAATAAAAAAATTAAAATTATAAACGAATGAATACATAAAGAAATAAATATGACATAGTAGTTAACCGCTGGCTTAGAATAGTAAAAAAGTGTGTGAGTACTTATGTACGCATGTAGGAAGTTATACTTCTTTAGTGTAACAAAACAAAAAAAAACTTGAGAGACCATTACCAACTGAAGTTGTCGCTTTTAGGTGTCAGTGTGCGCGCGCATCGTAACAACTTCATGGTGTCGTTTTTACATATCGGTGTGCGCGCGCATCGTAATAATTCACTCTCATCATTTTTCCCAAACGCCACGAAAGAAATATAACTTCAAAAATCTGCATATGCCAGCCCTGCCGTAGTAACTATGGAAAATATCCCCCTATGAAGCATTCTCTTTTATTATAGCAGCAGTGCACGTTTGATAAGCTGTAAAGGTAACAGACATTTCTACCTAATTATTTTATATCATACATTTACACATGTCAATAAAAATATTCCACCGCATGCGCCTTGCCAGCCAAGATGGAAGAGTTTGATGCATAGTGTTAGGAACACGTACGCCTCCAAATCAACCACAAACCTTATCAATATTACTCCTTTCCAACCATTAAATAGTATTTATCAACAATCAGTCCTCAGTATAGTAATGCGAGGAACGCGAGGAATCCACAGCTCAGACCGGTTCCGCAATAACGGGATAGCTTTAAGTACATTTCCGTGGACGTACGAATCTCTGACACCGATGATTTGATGCGGTAAATTGAAGACGGCGATAGTGTTTAAGATAAAACTGTGCTGGGAATTTGAATCGATATTACAATAGATAATCAATATGCAGTCGGTACTTGTTAAAGATTATAAACGTAGAACATGAAATATAAGATCTGACATTTCTCCACTAGGAAAGAAATGATTCCTAAGTTGGTTTTCGCTATCATCAACTTTATGCGTAACCTATTTTCTATAATGTTCTCTTCACATTTGAAAGGATTTGTCTCTAAGGATTGATACCACGCTTTTAGACCAACGTAACAAAGTCCAGTCACTGTTCTAGAGGGATTCTGATATCCCCTTATGGGGCAGTTTATGGAGGAAGACTATGTTAAGTAGTGGATTTTTAAATGAATAAATAAATTCACATTTATTCCCTCGCGATAAAAATGTGAGACCGAGAAAAATCCAACAGGATTCTTCTACAATTCAGAATTGTTCTATTTTATGACATAGGACCGTGTTTCGACAGCAATTAGGATTAAATTGTAACAATTAAACACTACTTCAGTTCACGATTAACGGAACGCTGTAACCCACAGCACGCGTCTTCAATTCGAAACGTAACTGTTCCGGCGACGGTTTTCCAAGACTTTAAATTTGCATGCGTGAGATGCGCTGTGACACGTCAACCTGTGAATCTGGACTATTTGGTACATAGAAATGGTGCAGCAACAACAGCGCCTTTTTCGAATATCACTCAAGCTGGTACGCAATTCTTAGGACCTTGTTGATCTTGATGATGTTGATGATGATTTTTGAATACAAACACAAATCGGTCGCCACAACAATCTCCTCCGAATGATGCACGTTATCATGGTAGTGGTTTTCTAATACACCTCAACTTGTGTTGACTTACCCTAAGTACATAACTGAGACAGTACCTACTCTAAAAGGTAGAAGAAAATAAACAACGCCTTCCTTTTAAGTACCAATTCCGGATTATTTAGGTTAAAAATGATAAAAACAAATGTTCAAATAATGAAACTTTTATAATAGGCAGCATTCAATTAGACTGTAATCTTTGTGCACCTTTCACCTTCGCAATCACCGTGCGTACATCACCATCGCCCTGTAGCCTACAGCTAAGAAAGTCTTAGGAAGTTAGGGTTGTCAGGTGTTAGTGTTGATTATATTTTCATTTATATTCCATAGCCATTATCGGTTTACATAAAGTTTTATAAAGTAATCCTAAACTTAGTGAAAATATCAGTTAATGCGTTCACGAAAAGTCACAGTAAACGACTTAAGTAGCTGAAAAAATAAGTTATCATATCAATGTGTTTGGTTTATTTTTAAGCCGGTGCATATTATATTTAGGCTATTATACTAATTACTGCAGTGACACCCCTACGCAGAACAGTATTTACTATAGGTTAGTGAACATTATCACCTGAGTCCATTTCTTTTCTATACGTTCGTGGTTAGGTCGTTATCTATGCTGACTGATGCATTTGTTTGAAAAAGTAAACTGTTCTTAGAAATCATTACATATTTCATAAAGAGTCAACAAAAAATTGGTTTGCTTCTTAGTCATTTGGACGTAATTACTAAGTTTTCCAATGAATAAATACCGATATCATTAAATTTTCTTAATTTGAACGTTCTATTTCTTTATATGGCTTTACAAAGGTTTTTTTTATAGGATAAGGGTGAAAAACGAGCACACAGTCCACCTGATAGTAAATGGTTGCTGCGGCCCATAGACATCTACATCTATCCTCTATTACAAATCAAAATGCAGATGCGTTTTCACCCGTGAGGATCAGGATGGAATGCCTCATTTCCAATAAAAAGGGCCTCCGGCCACCTGCACTCACCAAGCGAAACGCAAAGGTAAACCTCTACTTCACGCTGGTATTCTGTGAGGTCGTGGTACCACCCCGCTTCGAGCCGGCCCATCCGTGCGACAGCAAAAGCTGCCGCCTGGCTCTACCACTGTTAAATATTCTTATCTACTAAATTAATTTCAACTATAATTGCACCAATGCAAACATATATCAAGTCTTAATGACGTTTATTTATACACTTAAGCTTTTTCGTACTAAAACGTCATCAATCAACTTGATGATTTAATTTAAATATATTTCAATCACTTGGTCAAATTTATTTTGACATCTATGTTGTACAGTTTGGGGGAAAAGGAGACTCGTGTGATAAATGTACATACCTAAATTAATTTTTATATTTATTAAGAAAACACATTTATTTCCTATTAAAATTTGTATTTAAAGAAAAGCTAAAGGATATTAATCTTTGATTGTTACTTCAATTATAATGTGTGTGCAGTTCACAAATAAAAATAGTTTACAAAATCTATTAACCAGCTTCAACAAAATAAATACATAGGTACTCGACTTGTGAATGTGCAAGCTAGCCTTGAACTCCAAAACGTACTTATTTCTAATTGAAGTACACTTAAGTCAATGATTTAATTGTATTGTGTATATAATAGTTATTTTGATCTGATAATTGGGAACACTAAAACAATAAAAAAATTAATAACACTATTATTAATTTTTATCAACGGCAGCTTTTACACGATGTTAAAATTATGGTGACGATATTAACTATAATCTTTTTTTTCTAATTTTATGACTTAAGATTATTACATACAAAAATCAGCAGCAACCAATTTTAATAACTTTTATAAAAATTGCAGCAGTCAAATCGATGATTTCGATACGTATTAATGGAGATTGATTTGCAAACTTAGCGGCACACTACTAAATAACTGACAGACATCTGCAAATAATATTTGTACCAAATAACTATGTTGATTAGAACACGTGTGTTGAAGTTTTCAAATATCTTTTGTGCGGAATGCGGAACGGTTTTTTTTTCATAATAAATACTTTATAAAAAGTATGATCGATGACGAGCGATTAATTTTTGTAAATACACAGAATTTTGCAAGTGACAAACTTAATAAAACGATAATACCACTTAATTTAACATTTAAGCCAATACTTAGACTTTTGCGAAGTTTGTAAACTTCTTAAGACTATCGATCTCCCTTAGCGTGAACATTCTCTCCACGCACTTAAATACGAACCTTTATTATTTTCTTTCATACTGAACTTGTAAACATTATGTGTGTTGTGTTCAATACGACTTTTTTTAAAACGAAACCACCGCGCGATCTCTCTCACGTATACGGTATCACATTTGGAAGTTATCAGTGGAGCTATTGCAAATGAAAGCTAAAATTGTGCCTGTGAATCGTGTCAAAACAGATTGATTTCGTTTCTGTAGAAGTCATTTCATTTCTCATTCATCATTGTTTGTAAAAACTTTAGTAATATTAGCAAACTGATTTGGTTTCGAGTAAATATATGCGACATAGGAAAAGGAATCAAATTATTCTTATTCTACAAATTAGATCAACTAATCTTGAAGCAATGAATAGATGATGAACCCACATAATACGTAAAAGCTGGACCGACAGCAGTCTGCCCTTTCTGGTTGAAGGCGCGATGAGATTCATTTTTACACACACAATTTTCTAGACTATAGGTATATATAGGTATTGCTAAATCCTCTTTATGACTAATAGAACTATCAGCAGCTATTATGAAAATTAACTTAAAAAAAATATTTTTTTACTCTTCCGTAAGCGGATAATAATTTACCTATATGTTATATACGGTCAATTACTGTCAATTATTAAAAACAAATTATTTAATAAAAATTTTATGGAAATCCGTCCAGTACTTTTTGTGTGAATCGTGAACACATAATATTTCTACCGATTTATTATCTGTATAGATAGATATAGATTAACAACTGACTATAATAGTAGTGTATGCTATAGTCGAATAAAATACGATAATTATATCCATAAAGAATAATATGTATTATAGATACAGAGTTTATTCAGTACACGTACAATATGTCATGTAGAAAGAAGAAATGAGGAAAGAGTGTCAAAGCAAATTTATGTTGCAGAAGTGAACGGCAGAGTGGGGAAGGGATGGCCTAGGGCCATAGGGGAAAGTTAATCGACCAAATTGGCGATATTAACCGACGAGCATGAATGCGTAGGTATATGGAAGGCCTCCTTCGGTGAGAGAGGCGTGCAGTCTCTGTCTACCTCTCTGGGTGACAGGTGTGAGGGATTATGGATAAGGACGTACAATATGAAGAGACTAACGTGTCTTAACAGCACTGTCTAGATGAACTCTGAGTTCACCTAAATATTTAACATTCGTGGATAACTTTGAAAAATAAATTTAACATTATGCAGTCTCTATTTTCATTAACATAAAGATGATTTTTGAAGTAATATTTAGATTAATGTAAAATATGAATAATGACACGGTAATGACGTTATCAGTGAGTCAGCGATGATAATATTGTGTGGTAATACTGTATTTATATTTAAAAAAATTGGACGCATTATTTTATGTTGTTTTTTTATCTTAGGCGATATGATTATTGGGAATTTTAAGTGTTTTGTGTCGTTCGTTTTTTAACGAAAAAAAGGACTAATAAATAACGTTATTTCGCTGGTTTTCTGTTCCAGCGTGGTTCTTCCCCAATCGAACCGACCCATCGTACTATAGCCATATTACACTCCGGCTATACCACTTACATATGTAAATATAATAAACTAGTTCGCCAGGCAGACGTTGTTCTGCCCTTTCCAACGACCCTTCCTATAAAAATCCTTAAATTCGCAATAAAAAAAATTGAGGGTGATTTATCGGTATAAAAACTATCCTATCTCTCAAGTTGGATCAAAATGCACACAGTGTGCAAAATTTCATTGAAATCAGTTCAGTAGTTTAGGAGTCCATCGCGGACAAACAACGTGACACGTAATTTTTATATATAAAGAAGATTTAGGGAGGTAAGAGGGATAATATAACAACCTTTTCTAACAGTATATTAACTTCAAATGATGAACAGCGGTACCTTCCTTATAACTTCTCAAAATAATAAAAAAACTGCGATTGCCAACGCCTGCCAAGCCTGGCAACTATACACAATATGAAGCAATTTATAAAGGGGAGGCTATATTCAGCAGTGGACTTTGAAGCCTGTAATGATGGTAACGATGATGATGAAGCTAATAAAAAGGTGCTCGAGAAGAGCGAAACGAAAAAAAAAACATCATTAGTACAAGAACATTACTTATCCAGCGTGGTGAGTATAAGTAAATCTTTCAAGATGTGCATCATCAGATGCAATTAGCAATTTATTTATAAGAAGTAAGGAAAAAACATTGGGTATTCCTCAAAATAGCAAATTACCTTTAACATAATCTTAAGCGGCAAATGCATAAAATCAATTATTTTTGGGTAATTAACGAAAATTACACGAAATATATCTATATGCAAAACTTATTCTAAATATATGTTTTCGTATTTAGTGTTAAAGATACTTTTTAAATAAAAAGTTTTAAATATTGCTTAATTAGTAACTATTGCATTTTAGTCACGGATTATGACACCTACAAACGACAAGATAATAATTAATAATGTTTTAACTTCAATAATTAAAATCATAATATTCATTCGTGCTGCATAGTATTATGTCATTAGGTATGCACATTTTTATATTTATTACTAATTAGTCTTCAATATTATTAATTAATGTTACACGACGTAAAAAATCATACACGATAAGCAATATTAATTATAGAATATCTCATATTCAAGACCTCAATTTATTAGTTTGACTTAGGATGCATTCGAAAGATACTGGTCTTATAAGCTACGAATTGCTAAGCATGAAGGATTGCAGACTTGTAAAAGCTTTGCAAGCTTGCAGTAGGATAACACGGGAAAAGGCAAATGGCTTAACTCATAAAATCACCATTACAATTAAGTAATGCTTAAAGTTACACTCTCTCTTTTCTATAATGACAATAGAAAGAGACAGGTATATAAATAAACAGAATTAATTTAAGCATGTGAAAATCAACGATTACGTGTTTGTTATTGTCTACCCCGTAAGTATTAGTAGCGCTTTAATCAAATAAGCGTTTAGTATTTGTATATGTATAAATGGGAGTGAATAAATATTGAAATTACGTGAACTCATTTGAAGCAGTAAATATTATGAAAAAACGCGTTTCGTCGATGACAGCATCCGTGTTTGTACAACAAATAGATTGTCGTTAAATGCGTTGCTATTTTCAAACAGCGTTCTTTAAATAACCTAACAGCTAAATACCAACGCATTAAATATTTTCAAATTAAATACAAAAAAATTTAAAATCAACAATTGATATACTAATTGATTACATAAGGCATAAATAATATAAATATACGTAGGTCTTTAACCTACGATTGTTTATAAATAATTAATAATTATACTAATTATGTAACATGATCCTTGTTGGTCGAAATAAATAAATTATTATTATTATTTATTAACGACTATGTTATGAAACATTGTAAAGTTGTTTCGTTGAAGTCTTTTAGCCAACTCCTAACCTATTTCGCGCCGGGACGTTGACCGTAACCCAAATATTCAACATATTTCCGAATAAATAACGTTAAAACTGAAACTGCACTACATGCAATTTGGAATAATGATAAAAAGTTAAAATATCAGTGTTTTGAGCTTATTACATTGTCACAATATAATCATAATGCGAAACTCAATATTGTTTTATGTTATTGATATATTTTTCAAATAAAAGTTTGCACCTAAATCAAGTACTGATAGTGTATGTAGTATGGACTGTATTTTTGGTTAAAATCAAGAGAATTAACTAAAGCTTACCCTACTAGATGCCAATAATAGTAAATAAAACATTTATTAGTCTGTCCTTTATCGTGTAGCGGATCTAAATTTTAAATAAAAAATAAGTTGCTAATGATTTTCTTTTCTTTGTATTTTTTTCGATAGATCTATCAGAAATTTCTTAGAAAATTTTCTTTTAGTATAGATCAAAAATATTGAACACTATAAATACATTACGTGAAATAAAAATGATGTATTGTGTTATCGTGATCATTTTCAGATCTTTGATGTTACGTGGATGCCGACAAAATCTTAACATAAAACTATAATATTAAAATTACATCACTTGCAGTATTACGACTTTTCGCGGCATCGTGACACGTTAGAAGGAAAAAAAAACATTCATTACGTTTATAACCTAAAAAACAGTTGTAAATACCCAAATCCTGTTATCACCGAAAGACGAATTAAAATCTTCGTTTAAATCAAACCTCCGTACGTATATGTACACAGCACACAACACAAGTAGACACGTAAATTTTATTTTTATTTAAAAACAGCCCGAGCGAAATAAATTTCTACAAGATGGCGGCGAGAACGATAATACCACGACGCCGTGCCTCGGCCAACTGACTCGAATTCGAGCTCGAGTAACGAGAAACGTCAAACTGGCTTAAACATTCCGCTAGTGTGAGTGATAATGAACATGTGTGCTATCCTCGCACGGAATACGAAGGCTTGAATGGAGGTTGGTGGTGAACGTTGGTGACTCAATAGTTGGTGGGTAGAAAAAAAAACAATAATTATAACAAACTATTTTTTTAAAGGACAGCTGTAAAACGGTGATAACAAAGCCAAGATTTTCGGAATTTGGAATTCCTTTGATATGAAATATCAATGGAATTGTAAAATAAGTATTTGTGCAGGTCGTCGCTTTATCTAGTCAAGGAGTGTCAATACTTAAGTCAATACCCAAACTAAGTTTGCAGAAACCCACCGTAGCATACTTATTCGGTGCTTCTTTGAGCAGTTGACATGATCACCGATAAGTTCAAAATAATTCCTAATCTTTACGCGATTACAACACATTGAATATAAAACTAATTTTACGGGGTTTTCGCGTTTAATCTTAACTTTTTAGATTCCCGATGTTTCGGGCGCTTTATAGCACCGATTAGTTACAGCAAAAAACCGAATAATCCATTCACACTTCAGTTCTCTGTATTATAATTATCTATCAGGAAAAAATCTGAGCACATGTATATCTAATGTTCATTTAACGACTTTATTCATGACTAGCCCGCGGTCGAGTTGCCAGAGCCAGAGCGCCAAGAGTTGGCCCCTTGGGAGAGAGGTAAAGCCCTACTGAGGGATGCTATTTGCGTAGACAGTTGAAGTAAGTGGCGCAAATATGAGTTTATATTTGTGCCATTTACTGTAGAGACTATCGGTCCGCGGGGTTCACGTGCGGTGAAGTTCTCAAAGGAACTCTATCCGCGACTGTTCGTTGCTGCTGGTGATAAGAGCCAGCGTTCTTAGCACGATAACACAGGGAGTAAGACTGTATGATAATTAAGTAATTGGTTTTAGTTTTTTTTATTATAGTAGTTTTTCAATGTTGTATATATTTTAATGTTATGTAAATAAAATTCTAGATAAAAATAAAAAAACGTTAAGGACGGAATGTGCAATTTATTTATTTATTTATTTATTTATCCTTTATTGCAACACACCAACTAGGGGTTACAAAGGGCGGACTTAATTCCCTATGGCATTCTCTACCAGTCAACCCGACGAAAAATGGAATAAATAAAGATGTTGGCAGGTGCAAGTTAAGGACAATAATAAAACATAAGTTATAAATAAAAACAGTTCAGCTATAATAAATAGATTACACAATAAAAAAAAACTACCTAATTGCATTATATAAATACAGTATACATAAACAACACACATATGTAAATATATACACACACACACAATTATAAATACACATATAATATATTAATATATATAAGAAAGGCAATTAATTGTTGTTTACCTCTAAATAACGTTGTCGCACCAATCTTTTAAACAAAAGCTTATTCGTAACTTCCTTGACATCAGCGGGTAAAGCGTTCCAGAGGAGAATAGCCTGAACTGTGAAGGAAGAATTAAAAAATTTTGTTCTATGTTCTGGAATACTAACTTTAAGGACGTTAGAAGGACGAGGTTCACGGCCGGAAATAGAGTAGAGAAAGTTGAAGTTTTCTTTAAGATATGGCGGAGAATTAGCATCATTTAAGATGGAATAAAGTGTCAATAAAATTATGCTATGTACTGATTCTAAACTTTTTTTAAATATTTGATGATCTGGCTGCAGTTTTGTCCAGATGATTTACATATACTCGTATTTCTTTACCATTTCAACGACGTTGCACTGAATTAATAATAAATACTATTTTTTATGACGTAACGTTTTGTTATACTTATTTTTAATTAGTAACTTACAAGAATAAATTATTTGCAGATTAAACAGCTTCTTAATTTGCTGAATATTGGGTGTTTAACATTGAAGTGATAACCTAGATAACAGTTCATCGATAGTATGGGGCTACTCCAGTTCAAGGACACCAGCAACCAACTCCAAAAAAGAAGCCATAAGTGCGAAGTCACCTCAGGCGGCTAAGATCCAACACCTACTTCAAAGGTAGTATTTACATTTATTTTTCGATGTGTGTCCCCTTTGAAAAACATAAATAAAAGTGCACCGATTACGTAACACGAACTGCAACAAATAATACAAACATGACACATTATATCCGAGTATTTGATAACAGTTGCGAAGGTCATTGTATTTGTAGGGCATTTATTATTTACTTATCCTTGTGCCTATTTCAGAGAACTGTATTTAGGACAATTTCGATATGTTATTTAAATTTATAGGAATACTTGACACGGCAGCAGCGACTTTAAATTATATTTACTAGGCCTTCGACCACCTGCACTTAACAGGCGAAGTAAGCTTCTACTTCACGCTGGTTATCTGTAAGGTAGTGGGTCTCCTCGGTTCAAGCCGGTCCACCCATGCATTCATTACAGCTCCTCATTTCATGTCTTACCACGTCGTCACTCCATCTAGCCTGGTCCACCCGTGCGATAGCAAAAACTGCCGTGTGACTCTTCCACTGTTATGTTATTCATTGTAATGTACTTCGTCATTGTTTATGCGTTACACATATACTTAGTAATAAGTAAGTAGCTTTGCTTTATTATGCCTTGCAGTGGGCGACAAGGAGATGATAATGAAGTAGTTTTGCACCTTTAAAGTATTTAGTTTAGTTTGAATAGGGCGCCAATTTCATTTTTGCCCCAGGGCCCTTGGTTACATAGCTACACCACTGGCTGTATAGTGTACGTTATTATATCATTGTGTAGAAAAACCTTGATAATGATGAATATAAAACTATTTGCATATGATGCCATTAGAGTAGGTAAATTCCCAACATATTACAAAGCAAACGGAAACTTTAATTTTCTATAAAAATACTCCAGTGTCACGTATGCACTATATAGAATACTTAGTCACAGGGGACACTGGATTTTTTTTATATATAAGAGAAGGCAAACGAGCATCCGGCTCACAACTTGGTAGGTGACTACCGCCACCCATGAACAACTGCACCACTAGGGAATTGCAGGTGCGTTGCCGGCCTTTTAAAAATAGTAGGCTCTTTTCCATTGTCACCAGATTATGTAACAAATTAAATATCTTCTTTTTTTCTTATCCATTCCATATCAGTAGATATTTTACCTTCATCATCATCATCATTACAGCCCTTCACAAGTCCACTGCTGAAAATAGGGCTCCCCCAAAGAATGCCACAAAGCACGGTCCTGAGCCACCTGCATCCATCGACTTCCTGCATATCTTACCAGGTCGTCACTCCATCTAGCGGGGGGACGCCCTACACTTCGCCTGCCGGTACGAGGCTGCCACTCGAGAACCTTTCTTCCCCATCGGTTGTCGGTTCTTCGAGCTATATGGCCGGCCCATTGCCACTTCAGCTTACTAATCTGTTGGGCTATGTCGGTCACTCTGGTTCTACTGCGGATATCCTCATTTTTGAGTTTATCACGCAGAGAAACTCCGAGCATAGCCCTCTCCATAGCTCGCTGAGCGACCTTGAGCTTCCTCATCCGGCCAGCAGTGAAGAACCACGTCTCAATTCCGTATGTCATCACTGGCAACACGCACTGGGAGTACAGTCTCGTTTTCAAGTTTTGAGGTATACCTGACGAGAAGATGTGCCGTAATTTCCCGAACGCTGCCCAACCGAGTTGAAACCGTCGATTGACCTCTCGGTCGAAGTTGGACTTACCTATCGGACTATTTGTCCCAGGTAAACATACTCGTCAACAACATTGAGCTTAGTGTTCCCAAGAACTACCGGCATAGGTGTGACATGGACATTAAACATGATCTTTGTTTTGTTCATGTTCATCTTAAGACCTATCCGTTGGGAAACACTATTGAGGTCACTGAGCATAGTGCTTAGGTCCTCCAGCGATTCTGCCATAAGGACTATATCGTCGGCAAATCGAAGGTGAGTGATGTACTCGCCATTGATATTGATACCGTATCCTTTCCAGTCCAGAAGCTTGAAAACGTCTTCCAATGCAGCGGTGAAGAGTTTCGGGGATATGACGTCACTCTGTCTTACACCTCTCTGCAGTTGGATAGGTGTCGTACTCTGGTTCTGTACTCGGATAGCCATCGTAGCTCTACTGTACAAACACTTCAGCACCGCTGAAGGGACTGCAGCACCGACCAAATTTCGATGGAATCAAAGGCTTTCTCATAGTCCACATACGCCAGACATAGTGGCAAATTGTACTCTTGGGACTTCTGTACAATTTGCCGAAGAGTATGTATGTGGTCTATGGTGCTAAAGCCATTTCGGAAACCGGCTTGGCGACTTCCAGCCTCCCAGGCTGGAAGTCGTCAAGTCTGCGCGCGAGACGATTCGTAATGACTCTCGAAAACAGCACGTAGACGCGGCTCAGAAGGGAAATCGGTCTGTAGTTCTTCAAGAGAGCGTTGTCACCTTTCTTGAGGAACAAGACCACCGCACCTCTGCTCCACGCCTCCGGTGTAATGCCACCATGGAGGACGGAATTAAAGAGCTTCTGAAGGACTTCAAGTACCGGTCTTCCACCCGCTTTCAGAAGCTCCGCTGTAATTCCATCCTCGCCTGGGGCCTTACCGTTTTTAAGGTGCTGGAGAGCCATTCTAATCTCGCTCAGACTGACGTCCGGGATATCTTCGGAATAGTGTCGGATGAGACTCGCTCTTGGATCGTTACTCACACTTGCGTGTGGCTCCAACAATGACGTGTACAGCTGCCCATAGAACCTCTCAATCTCACTCAAAATCTCAGGTGTCCCGGAAACGATGCTGCCACACTCTGTCTTCAGCTTTGACAGTTGGCTCTTTCTGGCAGACAGATCTCTGGCAAAGACTTTGGAGCCTTGGTTCCGCTCGATCGCTTCTTCAATACGAGCTGTATTGAAGTTGCGTAAGTCCCGCCGCATGCATTTGGAGATCTGTCTGTTCAGTTGCCTGTATACTGTCAAGTCTGTTGAAGAATCTAGCTTCATCTCCCGTCTAACAGCCATGAGATTAAGAGTGTGATTGGAGAGTTTTTGTATTCTTCTGCGGCGGGTCTTGCAGAACTCCGACCGCATGGACAGTTTTCACGAGCTTGTCATTCATATCGTCCACTTCATTGCAGTCTTCTAGGCACTGAAAACGGTTTTGTAACTCGAGCTAAAAGGTTTCGGGACTTTGGAACAGAGCACGAGGAGACATCACTGAGCAGTTGTCGTCTGTTCGTCATAATGAAGTCAATCTCATTTTTTGTCGAACCGTCGGGGCTCGACCAGGTCCACTTCCTGTGGGGCCGCTTCTGGAAGAAAGGGTTCATCATAAAGAGTCCCTCTTTCTCCATGAAGTCGGCCAGCTGCTGGCCCCTTGGGTTCCGTTGCCCTATTCCAAATTTCCCTACTTTCAGCTCACCATTCTCTCTTGTGCCTAGTTTTGCATTGAAGTCTCCCATTAACACCGTATATTGGGTTTTGGAGGAATGCATGGCTCTAGAGATATCCTCATACATTTCCTCCAACTCCTCATCGGGGTGTGCCGAGGTTGGTGTGTAAACCTGTATGACCTTCAGCGAATACCGTTTGGTGATTCTGAGTATAAGGTACGCAACCCTCGTCGACACACTTCCGATCTTTACAACGTTGTTAACGAGAGACTTGTGGACGATAAATCTGACACCTCCTTGGGACAGATGGTCGCCCTCCTGGTGATAGAGCAAGTTGCCAGATTCGAGGATTACCGTGTCCTCCCCCTCTCTTGAGACTTCGGATAATCCTATAATATGCCAGTGCAACTTGTCTATCTCTTCTTCCAGCTCCACGATCTTCTCGTCAGTCCTCAGGGTGCGTGCGTTGTACGTTGCCAGGTCGAGTCGTCTAAGGTGGCAACCGAACCTCCACCGGAGATTCTTAGCACCCCCTGCCCCGCCGTTACCATGGTCGCCACAGTAGCCAGGAATAGCGGGGCCGCCGGGGACTGGGGGCCGTTTATTATTGTCATTGCTCATGGGGGGTATATTGCCATAGTTGCCACGCTTGGCGAGCGGGTTGGCAACCGCAGTTTTTTTATTATAATTTTGCCTATTATCAGGAAGATGCTGCTGCCCATCTCCTGCCTGTTTCCCTTTGTCGCCTTTTACGACACCCACGGGAGGATATCGGGTAGTGGATATTCTTGACCGCCACTACACGGCAATTTATCTTACATAGAATAAATATTAAATGAGAGGAGACCTGTGCCCAGCAGTGGGCCGTATATAGGATATAACTTTAACTTTTTACATAGAATATTCTCATTTTTAAATCCAAACTCAGTACCAATTTCTCCGTAAAACATGCATCATAATTACCTAGTTGACATTATACCAGCAACATTTGAATTGATATGTACAAGAAACAATTATACATGTCTTTATAAGAATACGCGGCTAAGTAGGCCATGTCATCGATTTTCCTTCTAGCGGACTAATTACTTCATTAGACCAATTACAGGATGTTACTTAAATCACATTTAATACACAGAAGCGTGACGTCGATGTAAATTCTAATAATAAAAATTTAAATTAGTATTGCTATTTAATATTATAAAATAAATAATAGTACCAAAACGCCTTTACGAGACAATTTGTACTATTAAAAATATAAAAATGAATTACCTAAAATCCGGGTAAACAAACATCAGGTGTCAACCTTATTTGGCCACGTGGTTTGAAGAGCACCTGCTTATTTTGCCGCATACTGATCATAATGAAATATAGTTTTATTAAAGCTATAAAAAGGATATAGAAAATTTAACCCTCCCTTCACGTGTGACGACGATAGTGCACGCAATATAGGCACGTGGAAGGCGTTCTTTTTTATAGAATAAGGGTGACAAAAGAGCACACAGTCCACCTGACAGTAAGTGATTGGTGTGGCCCATAGACATCTACATTTATCTTCGTTTGCGAATCAAAACGCAGAGGCGTTGTTAGCCGTGAGGACTAAGATGATAAGATAGATAAGAAGATAAGATTCCAGTAAAAAGGGTCTCCGGTTCTCTACATTATGCTGCTATTTCACGCTGGTATTCTGTGAGAGCGTGGTCCTTCCCCGGTGAAGCTGATCCATTCGTGCTACAGCTATACTATTAATATAGCTGCACCATGGCTCTACCACGTATGAACTAGGTCTAAACTAGTCTTTAAACTAGGTAAATATTTTTATTTCTTACGCGGATTTTAGTTAAATAATTTTAAGACATTCACAATCTTACAGCATACATAAGCGTAACTTGCTTATGTATAGTCTAAATTCACAATACTTAGTTTCTTTGCAGACGAAAGTTACATGCCTAGTGACGGGCAGCTACGCCAATTGCTTTATTTGAAAGTTTCAGTCAGTTATTACCTTTTCTTTTTCGACAAATAAAAAAAAAACTGTTTAATATGATAATACAACGATATTGCACGCATTTATATACCGAGTTTCCCTTATCTAAAATTAATCAGACGTGAATTTTGGTTATTTTCGGTTTTTATATAATTTCAATGAAACTTCTTAATTTTTTAGTTTTGCTAGACATCTTGCGAAAAAAAACTAACTATATTTTTCCCAACTGCGTTGGTTTTTTAACAAAATATGGTATCAAATACGAAAATATTTTTTCTTTTCATATTTTCTTTCGATATTTTCGAAGATAAACGGATCCTGCAGTGGATTTTTATGTGATGACAAAAAAAGGAACAAATCAAAATTTAGTCTCATTTAATTTGTCGGTGAGGTTCTGTTAAATGTGATATAAAATTTACTAACATTTTTTTTATGAAAATGAAGTGACAAAGGAACTTAAAGTCCACTTCATTGCAATTTATAAGTGATAGAGCCATGCTGCGGCTATATTACTAGTATAGTTGTAGCACGAATGGCTCGGCTCGACCGGGGAAGGACCACGCTCTCACAGAATACCAGCGTAAAATAGCAGCTTAATGCTGCTGTGTTTCGTATGGTGAGTGTAGAGAACCGGAGACCCTTTTTACTGGAATCGAGGCATTCCATCTTAGTCCTCACGGGTGACAACGCATCTGCATCTTGATTTGTAATAGAGGATAGATGTAGATGTCTATGGGCCACAGCAACCACTTACCATCAGGTGGACTGTGTGCTCGTTTGTCACCCTTATTCTATATAAAAATAGTGGCTAGTGCAGCCCATGGACACCCGCCCGAGATGGAATGCCTCACAGTGTATAATTATACTGGCTCTATACCCCTCAGATCAGTACACAGCAGTGCAAGCACCTCAGCAGAAAGAGCTAAGAGGGCGGCACCTATCCAGATGGACAGCTAAACAGATAAGGAGTCCTGAATGTTAAAGTTAAAAGTTACAGCCTATATACGTCCCATTTCCGAGAGTTTTAAGCCAAGGAATTGTCCGCCACGCTGCCCCAATGCGTGTTGGCGAACTTCAGGTCCTCGAATTTTTTTTTCTTATTTCTCAGACATGCAGGTTTCCTCACGATGTTTTCCTTAACCGCCGAACACGTGGTAAATCAGCACTTAAGATTGCAATTAACAATTTCATTGGTGCCGGCGGGGATCGAACGCGGGTTTCTCGCGTACTATGAAGTTTACAGGTAGCGACGTTTACTGAGCTACCACGGCTCTATCTAAAAGCTCTAGCTTCACGGCTAAGGAGCCTTACCACATAGTAAATACCTTATTCTTTACTTTCTATACGCGTTGAAATTGAATGGTACACCTAATGAGGGCAGATGTCGTTAGTTGTGACTGAGGTAAAGTTTATTGTTACACAGTGTCAGTTAATTGAGAAATTAGTTTTAAATAATAGTTTATCATTATCTAGAGTATTATATTAATACACAACACAATGCGTCAGTAATATTCATTTTTAAGTTTTTGCACTTTATAATTCTTTTTTTTAAAAATCGGCTTTTAGTTATATTTATAGTTTGGTTTATTCATTTCTAATGTAATTAATATAAAATATAACTAAAAACCTTAAAGATTACATTTTCCTAAGAAATTATCGTGCCCGCTATGAAATCTGTCAAATATTTTAGCTCCCTCTAAAGTGGCGCCACCCTGGTGGCAGAAAAGTCGTAGATGCCCTCATTCACATACTAGTTTAAAGTGATGTCAGAGAATTTGTAAAGAATCGAGATGACATCGGAGCTCAGTCCTGGCGTGATCTAGTTTAATAATTAGTTACAATAAATTCGCCGACAGACAACGCCAAGGCCAAGCATGACGGATAACAAAACAAAAAAAATATGCGGTCTATTCGAAACTTCAATTTTATAGCTTAAAACGAATCGTCTTAATAATTATAACATGTAACACTTAAAATCTATATACTGGATGAACCTCTACTATAAAAAATCGAGACCACTCATAGTTTTTAAATATCTATAACAATTTAAAGATAAATGTTCATTTTTAATTTGGAATTCATTAAAAAAACACCAATTCAACAAAGACTAAATATTACGAAAGATTAAAAAAAAACTATTATTAGCACATTTACATAGGGACTAACTTGAAACAACGTTTGTTTTTAATTTTGTTCGCATTATAATATAGTCTAGTAATGTAATTATCATTAACTTGTTTGTGTAAGCATGTAAGCAATCTGTCTTGTCTTGTGTCTTTAAAACTTTATGGGAAAAAACTCGCAAGCAACAACTTTTGAGTTATGTAATGTAATGCTATTTGAGTGCGGTAATGCTGTTGACAATGTTGCACTGAGAAGCACCGCGAAGCCGTCTCCAATCACAACCTCTGATACCGAAGTATGACTGTAGCCGAGTCCGATGTGTTAGGGTATATCGTAGATACCGAATCCAGGCTAGAAATAGATAGATCCAGGATAGAGACCGAAGACAGGATGCTGTGTCAAAGGCACGTGATTCTAGTGCGTACTACGACAGCCAATTCATGTGGCAAGCGTGCCAATTATGAAAAATCCTCCGTAATATGTCAGAGGCCCAAGTCCCGCAGTGGACTGTCAAAGGATGATGAAAATGAAGAATTTATAACTGCGACATTTACAACAGCTATTACCAAAATATTAACAACTTCTTCAGTTTTGTTTTTGACAATTGTAGTTTTTGCTATTGTCAATATAACGTATTGAAAAAAAAAATATTAAAAAATAAAAGCCACTTCTAAATATTAAAAAGAATAAAATAATTTCACATTCTGAAGTCGGTGCTGAGACATAGAAAAATTAAACCTATTGTTTTACCCTTTTGAGTGCATTTAAAATATCGCAATCTCAATGTCGTCTAAAGTTAACATTAAAAATATCATCTCTATTTTGCCACTTCAAAGCCTAATTAATTCCTAAAAAAAGTTACGTACTTTTTTAGGAATTGATTAAAGTGATAATTAAAAAAGGAATCATCAAATCAAAGCTAAAAATCAATCAAAGCAGTTCACAATTGACGAATATATCGCGTACCAAAAAAAAACATACATTCGAACTCCCCGCACGAACTAAACTTCAAGCATAGTAACTGAAATAACGTGCTTAAACCATAACCGTGCCACAGAATAGATAATGGTACAAGTAACCGTGCTTAGACGTGAATCAAACTTTTTTACCAACAATGAGTAGACAAGTTAGTTAATGTACAAGTGGATTGTCGATTCCCTTGCATGGTCCTATAAGGCGGGCGCCGCGACCCAGAATTCGAAGTTAATGCGGCTCGGTTCGATATGGAGATGTTAGTTTGTACTGTCACATAAATTAACAAACGCTAAGCGATACACATCGACCTAGCATGTGAAATATATATCTTTTTAATTCTATTATTTTTTCTTATGATGTCAGCTCTAATGTACTTCATATTGTACAATTTTTTGTTTTAAACACAAGCGCACACGCATATGCACGCACACACATATTATGTTAGTATTTTTATGCAAGTCAGAATCGAAAAAGGGCAACGAATAGCAAAAGTAACTTACCGCCAACCAACCCTTCATGCATCGACACCGACAGGGTATTTGCTGGCCAAAGATGTTTTATATGTCCAGATACCGTGTATGCGCGCCTAAAACGCTTCCATTTCAAAGGCGCCAATATTGGCGTATTCGTTCGATCGTTCCGCCATTACGCCAGCGACGTTCACTGTGAACTTACATCACGCACCGGTGTTTTTAATTTCGCAAAATGACTGTTTGTGCTTTGAAATCATTTAAAAATTACTCTTAGAAAAAAGATAAGGATAAGAACATCACTTTTCATAAGTAACTATACAATTTTATGGTGTATTTCTTTGTAAAAGAATACGAAAGCTAAATGTCAATACAAGTAATAATACTGCGCAATAATATTCGAGTGTTGCCTAGTCTATGAAATGTTTTTACCATTTTTTAATGTCATGACCAACCGCAAAGGTTAACTGTATAGGGGTTTTAAACAGTCAAATTTTACAGATTTTACCCAACCTATAGAGTTAAACCGTTTTAAGGGTTAGGGTTGAACTACATCTGGCAGCATGAAATCGCACTTTCCTGTGCTTCTATCCTTTTTGGTCATTCAGAACCGTTATTTACTATAGCGAGAAAGAGAGCGCGAGTGTATAGTTCCACCTTCAAAAAGCCGACTGTAAACCGGTTTTAAATGTTTATCTATCATTCTTGACAATCCATACTAATATAATATTATAAACGTGAAAGTGTGATTTTTTGTTTATTTGTTTTTATCCTTCCTTCACGCAGCAACGGAACGGAGCAATTTAAAAAAATCAAACATTTTGCTATCTCTTGGCCGAAGTTTACGCTTAACCAAACTTACTTTTCTTCGTCATTTTACTTAGGATTGAAAAATAATTTAATGTCTTCGTAAAAAGCGGCAATATTTTGTGTTCTACAGTACAAAAGTGTAGTACTCTGTATATATTTAGTAATAATAGATTATAAATATATGTTACATACATAAATATCTACTGTGCTTTTTTATTTATTTTAACTGTTACATTAATTGTAGGTTTTATTACATATCTTCAATAATTTAGTGCGATGTTCGTACCTACATAAAACACACATAAGCAACCATATCCCCATACACACACGCCACGCACACACATTTTATACTCTTAGAATCAATAGGTACGTCAATATGAATGAAATATAAAATCTCCCACATTTTTTGGGTAATCGATTCGCACTGTTATTACCGAAGTCACGCACATTAATGCAGCCATGGTGCGTAAGATATGCGCGTCACGTGGTACTCACGCCCACATGAATCAAAGACTGTCTTCACTATGAACGTTGCGGTGTGTTAGCAACACGGTATCTGGACCTATAAAACATCTTTGTTGCTGGCATTATTATTCCGAAGCAAATTCACCCTTTTGATATGGTAATAATAATAATAATAATAATAATCATTTATTGACAGACAACAAAGGCCCGTAAAAAAAAATAATTACTTATAATCAACAAACATTAAAAAAAAATTGAAATAAAACGAAATAATAATGTAATACAAAAATAAATATAAATTAAATAAATGCCATCAAACAAATTAAAACTTACATCTTAACAAAGTAGACCAATATTTGAATATTTCACTACAATTTTGCGTTAAAATTAGTATAATCGTGTTTCCAGATTTGAGAAGATTACTTCTAAATCTGGCCACACGATGTCTTATCAAAGCATCGAGCGTCGGTACGCGTGCCTCAGCGAACATTGTAGATGCACTACAGTACCTCGGAAAACTAAATAATAATCGGAACGAATCGTTATATTGAACCTTAAAAATTCGATAGTTTTCCTTTTTAAATTTAGTCCAGAGATGCGGTGTGTAAAGCGATTGGCAATAGGTTTTAAATAGTAATATTTTAGCATCTCGCTCGCATTTATTAAATTTCCTGCCAATCATATTTGCACGTACAGCAAGGGACCGCCTTTCTCTGTCCATGTCCTGATCATCCCTCAGGTCACTCGATACGATATGTCCTAAATATCGAAAGCTCGTCACAAACTTCAAATTTTTGCCGTTCAGGTATAATGGTAAAGAAACATCTTTACTATGCGCTCCAAAGACCATTGCCACAGACTTGTCTGCATTATAAACTAAATCGTGGCTTGCTGCGTATCTCTCACAAATGACGACGGTAATATATATAGACGGTAATATAATAATGACGACGGTAGTATGAATTAACAGTCAATCGATTTAAAACTCGAATCCAAGCCAATATTAAATTTGCAAAAATGTTAATGAACATCAAGAATACGATATCCTCGGGTAGTAAAAATTTCGAAAATATGCTCATTATTTTTATATCGATATAAATAAAAAAATAAATAAAATGCAATTAGATATAAATACATAATTAAGTAATAAGAAAAGTAAAAACCAACTTCATAAAATTAAAAAGAATATAATCATCGAAATTAGTAAATGTAAATAATTACTCACCTAGATGCTTTTGCAATTAAAGAATTTGATGATTTTCTCGTGGACCATCAAATCTTGACCAAAGTTATATAAAATTATCTTTAAGGTACCCTTCAAAAGTCGTCAAAGACCTCGTGCGAATAAGAAAACTAGTAAATCGCATGATGGTGGACCGCAAAGCATCTAAATGGTATGGATGGCATCGTAAGTTTTGTTTCGATGTGCATTGGAGGGATTTGGCGGCTGGAATTAATCCGAACGATTCTTCAGAGTACTCCCCGTGGTAAATGCGATAGAAAATACAATGGGATGCAACATCTCTTCGCAGTGCCAGTGAATCGAGCCGATCCAAAAGAACTCGATCGTCGACGATTCGAGTCGCACTGCGCTAGATGCGGTGTGGAAGTGTGGAAGAGTGGAAGGAGCTGGTACTAAGGGAGTCCGGGTCCAGAGATGAGAACAGTATTCCATTTAAGGCCTTGCAAAGTCGCAATCGGTGTGGCAGCATGATACTATCTCGCTCTGCTGAACACGCCAAGCTTTTTAGATGTCAATTTAGCCTTCCCTTCCAAGTGACCGCGGAACAGTACGTCATTCGATATGTTAACACTGTTTTCTATAGGTAAAGAATTATCGCTGAACATACATAAAAAATATACTGACTAGTTGAGAACCTTCCCTTTGAAAAATTCAAATGAAACTATAAGTGACGCAATATAGGCAATTAGGCATAATAGAGGCCAATCAAAACGTACAAAAACAGGTTAGTAATGCAAAACGTGATGTAGTTTTGATATGTTGTTAGGATTAGTTAATGCTAGGGTAGAGTTAAGCTAAGCTTGGAGCTTCAATAACCTGTGCTCGTTGCGTTATACTTATATAATTAAAAAAATATTCCAACTTTTCAATAATTGCGTTAATTCGGCCGTACTATCCGACTTTCAATATAAGTTAAAATAACTATAAAATATTGTTAGTTGCAACAATTTAAGGTAACCGCAACTTTGTATATCTTGTTTTCAGATATATCGCACTTCAAAAGTTGGCCATTTTGGTCAATAAATATGAAGAAAATTCGAAACGACCCTCAAAACAAACTAACTTTAAACGTAATGTGTTATCGGATTATAGTAGCAGGGTTTTTTTTAAATTAATTGAAGATATTTACATGTTATCCTCTCGAGGTGATATCGTGCGCGAGTCGAAAAGAAATACGATTTACTGGTCAGAATACATATAAAAAAATACCCTAAGACTAACAAAGCTAATCTCAAGTTAGACAACTCAATTCAGCCAATCTATTTATTAAGTGGCGAAGCTTGCGAAGTCACTTATTGATTTCACGATGTCTGTCCGTCTGTCCGTCTGTTCGTCTGTCCGCCTGTCCGTCTGTCCGTCTGTCCGTCCGTCTGTCCCACGATTATCTCGAGAACGGTTTCGAATTTTCAAATTCTGTTTTCAGCAATCGATTACTGATCACCCAGGCATCTGAACCTCCTATTTTGAAACTGATTGCTCAACGGCAACCGTTAGAAACCGCTACAAAGCTGATTGCTTCGCCACTTTGCTATGCTGTTAGCTTGCTAGGTTTATTCTTATTACCATTCAATGTTATTTTCATTTCGTGGTATTAGGTCCAAAATTTAATTGATTACGTCATTATAGGCTGACTAAATCAATGCACAAACAGCATTTGTAATTAGTGACACCCACACATTATTAGTTTGTTAGTCAGAGGATTAGTCAATGTACTGTGCCATGATTGAGGATAACAGTGGGTTATGTTTGCAGTGCGCGGGATATACGACAGAGAAGCAGAATACTCGTAACTCGTTAACGATGAGTGTATCTTAGGTTTGAAGAATTTATCTCTAATAAAAACAGAGTTTTGACTTATAATAAGATAAAAGTAAATTACATATAAAAAAAAATATCATTGTCTCTGGTGCTTAATTTAAACCTAAATAGTAGAAGAGAGTAATGTGCAAACATGTTGCTTTAGCTTATTTTTAAACATATATTAACATTGTCACATTATTTAAGGTCATTTTGCAAGTTATTGTATAGCTGCATTACTTCGTATGATTCTTGAAATCTTGCGTATCCTAAGAATAATATTGATAAAGGAGGCCAAGACAAGAGGCCTCAGTAAAGATTGCTGGCGGGGAGTGTGGTGTAGCGGCGCGTTCGGCATACAGTTTGTGGGGCTAGCTTAGGTCAAACTTATGACAGGCCACGCAGAAAGTTTTACGAAAAAAAGGTTTTTCTTTGTACGAGACACTGGCCAGTTATAATTTATTTTGTAGACACGATTATTCAAAAG
This sequence comes from Parnassius glacialis, assembly GCA_033319125.1. NCBI lineage: Eukaryota > Metazoa > Arthropoda > Insecta > Lepidoptera > Papilionidae > Parnassius > Parnassius glacialis. The sequence goes on from JAVANC010000014.1 coordinate 9,094,960, forward strand.
TAAAAATACGAATTTCAAAATTCCCTTCAAATTTTTAACGACCTAAATTGAAATATCGTGTTTCATTAAAAAATGGATCTGCGTCGCAAAAAATCGGGCATGTCGTTTGATAGACGATAGTTTCTAATCGCACTTTTGGATTAAAGACCCTTCTAAGGCAATCTTGTAACGCTAGTATAACCAATTTTAGCACGGTTGACTTACTCTGAGAGATGAAGAAAGAGTTGATTGCCCTTTGACGGCAGGGAAAGGTGCTAATAGTTAAAATTTTTATTGTAATAAATATGTGAATTATTATGAAGAGGATCAGGAAGCGTTCACGAGATTTTACTTGGACACCTTCGCGTGATAAGGATAGTTTCGCGGTAGGTGCCGCAGACCCTCGCCTATGCTGTACCGTGTAGAATGATATCGTGACATGTTCACTAAATTTGAGGCAGACTCGTCTGCGCGTGCTTACGACTTTATTAATAAATAATTAAATGCTTTATTTCTATATGTTTCAAACATAAACAAAATAGTAACTAACTTAACCTAACCTAAACAAAACAAAATAGTAGATGGGTCCTCCTAATAAACATAAAAGAAAACTTGTCTCAAGAGTCCCCGCTCTACCTTTTCTACAAGAATCTTAGTCCCAGTTCATCACATAGGATTAGCAATTGCCACATTTCTAGATCCCTCAGAACAATTTTTTTTAATGTTATTTATAAGAATAATACGCCAAAAATTCGAAAAATTTTATTAGAATTAGTCTCATTACTAAATTATACTTTTATAAATTTTAAGAGAATTAATTTAAAATGACGACCTTCCGCAATTACGCGTCACGTTTAACGCCCAGAGAACTACGTCGGCTTCGCAGGTCGATGTAGTACTTGACAAACCATGTAGATGGCGCTGTTACAGAATTTTTTCATTTGTGACATTTGTTTTACCAGGTTTCTACCTTAAAGTTGCCAAGTTATTTGAAAACCTCTAAAATTGGAGTATTCACCTATTGATCTTGTATCTATAGTATTGATTTTAAAATGCTATGTTTGTTATTTTACCGTTATTCTCAATTTTCTTACGGTTTTATGGAAAATCTCTGACTTTACGAAAAAAATCGTTGTATAGACGGCGCTTTACAAACTGAAAGTTGTACAAACTGGCATAAAAAAAACACCAAAAGCTTTATAAAAATATCTGATACGTTTGATCCGCAAATAAACTGCTGCGAAGCCAACGTAGTTCTCAGTAAATTTATTCAATGGCGCTGTTATTAATGCCGCAAAGGTTCCATACATTAGTTGACGGGACCTGGTTTTGAGAAACAAAAAACAATATTATTGACCTTGGCCTGACCACAGGTCTGACGGAGTTGGTCCTATACGATGTCGGAATCTGAGAAGTTAAATAGTAAAGCAGTTAGTTACATTGTAATTAAATTAAGAATAGAAATCGCCAGTATCAGGCATTGAACTGAATACATTTCAAGGATTAACGGCGATCAGACAAGGTTTAATTTAATTACTTTAGGCTTAGACTAGAGTTATTTAAGACTTAGTTCGGTTAGTATTAACTATTAACGCAAACATAAAAATATTCGTCCATATCTATCAAATCCGATGTAACGCTTTTGAGATAAAATCAGAGATAGACTTAAATTTAGTACTAGTAAACATGTTTAAGCAACCACACTACCACACTATCTAAGATTAATATTTTGTGCTGTTGCATACAATGAAAATGAGATTCGAACCCAGGACCAACGTGACTCAGCAGGCAATATAAGGTCCTCATTTTCGCATTAATTAAACCTAGTAATTTATATGTACATACGAAATGTTATTTCACAACCTTTGTCTCCTAGCATGTTTGTCACCCACTTGATTACGTTGTTACATTGCAGTGGAAAAACGCCTACATTTCTAATTTCAATTCGCGTTTTCTAGACTGTATTTAATTGAAACTTCAAATTAGAAAAGTCAGTCTCACTCTTGAATGATACCAATGAATACCAAACGATGTAAAGCTCAGGAGCTAAACGGTCGATATAAATTTAATATTACGCGAGCAATCCTTTGTCTACCCCCGCTGGCACAAATGTATGTAATAAATAATTGCAATTTTAGATAATGATTTCTTATATATACGCGAACACTACACATTTAAATAAAACTAATTTTACAGATTTCATCGCGTATATTAATTAAATGTGCAATTTATAATTTAAAATTATTAATTAGATGTATTTAAATGCGCAATTTTTGATGCTGATTTACCACTTGCTCGGCAATAAGGGAACGCATCGTAAGGAAACCCGTACGAATGAGGAATAAAATAAATCAAGGATTCTGCCTTGTATACGAGATTATTAGTCACATATGTATATGTACCACTAGCTGGGCCTAGCATGCGTTGGGAAAACTTTGTCAGAAACATTCGCCAGCGCGAGCACAAAAACTGAACAAAGTTATATCGTTTTATTTTTATAGGATAAGGGTGACAAATGAGCACACAGTCCACCTGATGGTAAGTGGTTGGTTGCTGCGGCCCATAGACATCTACATCTATCCTCGTTTGCGAATCAAAATGCAGATGCGTTGTCACCCGTGAGGACTAAGATGGAATGCCTCATTTCCAGTAAAAAGGGCCTCTGGCCACCTGCACTTACCAAGCGAAACGCAGAGGTAAACCTTTACTTCACGCTGGTATTCTGTGAGGTCGTGGTACCACCCCGGTTCGAGCCGACCCATTCGTGCTACAACTATACTATTAATATAGATGCAGTATGGCTCTACCACGTATAATCGCAATCAGATGAACGGTATAAGAACGCCCAGAAGGGAATAGAGAAAGAAATATTGTTTTGTCAGAAACCTTCACAGGCGCGACCATAACAACTGACCAAAGTTGCATCATAAATGATTGAATGTACACCATTCTATCAAACAAAATACATCTATATAATAAATAATAAACGAGATAAATAGTTTCTAATTCGCATATATTTATGCATTTCTACTGAGTTTAGTTATCAAAGTAAATTAATAAGAACCTTCGTCGCACAATTCTAACAAATGAAGTGTGACTCTAAAACAGATCGACCGCATTAACAAACCGGGCATCGAACCTGCTGCCAACTGGTGCACTTTCGCTGCTCGTTACGCCTTCACGCCGCTTTTCGCAATGTCCATAAACTATACAATTATCATAAAGCGTTAATTTTATATCTAAGACTTAGACATGAAATAGCGAAGCGGCTACACAGCAAAATAATTACACTATTAAGATATACAGTTTAATTAAATTCCGTGATAAGAGAAGCACTAACGACATGTACAATTGCGAGCTTTTATATCCCCGGTATGTTTTACGACTGGTTTCCCCACAATATACATGGTATTAAAGTTTTTTAGTTTGTTATTGACCGTGTAATCATATCATACCTTTACTTTTTCTACTGTAAATTCAACTGTTCCATTGATGGTGGTGTGACTATACGCAAAGGCCCTACAATACGCTTCGAATGCAATATAATAATACCTTCAGGACGCTAATGGGCCTTCCTAGGTACTGTAGTGCTTCAAGCATGTTTGCTGAAGCAGGTGTTCATGATTTTTATAGCATCATAAGGAAGCGAACTGCGTCAATATTATGCAGACTACGAAAGAGCTCAAATGGTGGCTTGAGGATATTTCAAGATAGGCTTGACTGTCCCATTCAGAGGCATTGGATCCTAATGCATGTGGGTGGGACATTCAAGTTTCTTAACTGATTGCTCTCGTCCTATTGATATAATTTATTTATCCTTATTTTATTATTATTATATTTTTACTAAGTTAGTTTATGTTAATTACTAACAAATGTGTATGGATATGTATATCTGAAATAAACATTATTGTCTGGGTTATCTATAAAGTTTTCTCATCTGGTTGGGCTGTTTAAATATATAATTGTAAAAGAAAGATGGAAGAAGAAGGAAGATATACATAAATATCAATAAAATAAAATAAATACATAAAAAATACATAAATAAATAAAAAGTAAAAACCCAACCAGATGGAAGCCCTCGGCAAGGGAGATCAAACGGCCGAGGATTAATATTATTATTATATTATTATTGATAGATGCAATAATAATTGTTTTTTTAATCACAATGGAGATGCGTTGTCATCTCTGAGAAGAGTTAGCGGCTCTTGTTACTTTCTATACAAAACATTGCAGCATTATGCTGCAATTTTACGCTGGTATTCTGTGAGTAAATTTTCACCAACAGACAGCCTGATCGACCATACGCAAGCAATTATTTAGGGAGAATTGTAGCACATTTTACAAAGTAATAGGTCTCCTTCTCTGTCTGAGAGTCAGTCTCTACACTCTTACCTATTTCTGGCGCCAAATAGCAGTTAGTATAATTACAAACTCAGGCATTCCATATAAGTTCTCAGAAGTTTTTTTTTAATAAGAGACAAAATGCAAACAAGCTTGCAGCTTACCTGATGGTAAGTGACTACCGCCGCTCATGAACAACTACAACACCAGGGGAATTGCAGATGGGTTGCCGGCCTTTTGAAAAAAGAGTAGGCCTTTTTTTTCAGTCCGGAAAAATCGCTGTTGGTTGCAATGGCGATAGATGACTTTCAAAAATTGCTTAGTAAAAGCCAGTTTTGAATAAAAATATTCGACTATGACTTTGATAATTTCATAGACAGTAATGAATGAATGGATAGAATACAACACTGCTATGTCTTTAAAATTCGATAGATCTGTACAATTTCCTCAGTTTACATTCGAAAATACCAAATCTAGTTTTCGATTTGCGGATGTAGGACCGCAACCAAATCCCGCAGCGAGGCTAAAGCTCACAGACCGTTGCACACTCGCCTTGCGCACAGTAAATAGTTCACGCGCTTTGCATATTGCGAAGCCGGCCAGCTCATTACTACGGCCACTTTAATATTATAGTTAGTGACTGGTCGTGGTTTTATCTAGGTCCTTTGTACTCTACATATATACGTTTTTGTTTCCAACTTAACTTTTACGAGGTGCGGTTAACCTCATAACGGTGTAGACATTTTTATTTATTATGTTGTCCTGGACAGAATCTTCACACACACGATATTTTTAATTACTTATTGAATTTTTCAACTGCGCAAAATAAAATATATAGTGCTTGCGTACATAGACACATAAACCTACTAAAACAGAGACAACCACTATTTCTTTTATCTAGTGCTTGACTAATATGCCACCTCATGGTATGTGGCAATAACTTACTTCACTACTGCCTCAATTCTTCTTCCTCTTGGTAAACAAATAAAAACCCACGGCTGGATATGGGACTCCCCCATTGTAGGGGGGAATTGCCCTTATTGTCACGCTTATCGGGCTTAGTATATATTGCAGACCACCCCCAAACATTTCTTAGTAGTCAACACTACTTACCACTTCAGTGGTGACTGAAACTGACACAGTTTTCTAGTCATTGTTTGTGAAACACAGTAGAGGTTCCCATCATCGGGACCATAGTTAGTCGATCGATCCGTCGCGTTCGACTATCCCTCGTTTTCCTAAATATTATTGTAATTTATAATCTAATAAACGGGATTCCATTCCTCAAGTTCTTTTATAAAAAGCATTTATATAACCCCGACCTTACATTTGGTGGCAGCAAAGTAGGGTTTAAAAATTAACAAAATCCGAGGCAACGTTTCAAGAGATTTTTTACATAGATTGGGAGGAGAGAAGTAACAGACAACAGTCGCTGGTCTAGGTATTTGCTCACATTAATCTTATGGAAACACAGACGCTGGCAAGATATTCCCCTCCTGTTCTAAAAGCATTGCAAATCATATACAGAAACAAACCGTTATTTGTTGTAACAGGAACTGAATTGAATGAATGCTTATTATATTCTACAACAAAGAGGTGGAGACGCGCCAAGGATGAGTTAAGTCATGTAATTCCTGTGCAAACTACGAGTATGAAATGCATCCAGCAGAATACAGAGAGGCTTCTCTGCCACTGTGCTCTTGACAGGCAAGATTGACCAAAGTACAAAACTTAAGAGTTTAAACTAAATTATGATTTTAAACGTGGTAGAACCATGTTTTCTTTAGCTATAGTTGTAGCACGAATGGGTCGGCTGGACCGGGGAAGGATCACGCTCTCACAGAATACCAGCGTAAAATAGCAGCTTAATGCTGCTGTGTTTCGTTTGGTTTTTACTAGAAAAGATACATTCCATCTTAGTTCTCACGGCTGAAAACGCATCTGCATTTTATTCCCAAACGAGGATAGATGTAGATGTCTATAGGCCACAGCAACCACTTACTATCAGGTGGACTGTGTGCTCGCTTGTCACCTTTATTATATAAAAAATAAACCTATAAGCCTCTTAACACGTTTCCTTTACCGGGTTCAAAGCTTGTTAGGTGGCAATTTATTAGTTCGGTACAGTATTTGTATCCCGAAACAGATGCAACACTAATGCCATAAAGTCGGAAAAAAAGCTTGAATATATACAAATTTCAAGGCACAAATATTCAAATCTCCATTCTAATGCAGGTATTGGACTTGGGGAGAATTTATTTAACTACTTCTTTATTTAACATAATGAATTTTTTTTTCTCCAAACAGGATATAAACCAAATTATGAATCACCTCTAACCAATATACAATCCCGTTACAAAACATACGCGTGCGTACCCGTAGGCAAAGCTGTGTAAAAACATTTAATACAGGCTACCCAAATAGATAACAATCTATTGTGTGATCAAAGAACTCGGTATTATCTTATCAAGCTTTCCGACTCATCGTCCAAAGGTGAACGAACGAGTGGTGAACGCAGAACATACACAGTTAATTAATTAAGGTTTGAGACAGTACGAGTATTGTCATTTGTCACAGGGTTATTGTCTATTATTTCCTCATAGCTTCGACTATCATAATGATCTAACAGCACCGCAGGGATGAATAATAATAATTATTATTTTTATAAGTTCTACAAGGCTCTAGATGAGCCTTTCGTAGACACAGTTGCCTCCTTCCACTGTCTACGTTTTGGTGACCTCTTCGGAGAAACCGAGGATTTTGTTTGTGCAATACAGGATCAGGTTATTAAGACCAACAACTATCGGAGACTCATCCTAAGGGATGGCACCGTCGACATCTGTCGAGCTTGTCGCCATCTCGGTGAATCACTTAGGCATATTATTTCTGATTGTTCGGCGCTTTCTAACTCTGAGTACTTGCATAGGTACAACCTAGTAGCCAGGATTCTACACCAGGAGCTCGCTGTGAAATACGGTCTCGTGGATCGGAAACTGCCTTATTATGAGTACATACCGGAAGCCGTGCTCGAAAATGACCGCGCCAGGCTCTATTGGGACCAGGCCATCATCACAAACAGGACCATTATTGCGAATAAGCCTGATATTGTGCTGATGGACCAGGCACAGTCAAGGATATTTTTGGTCGATATTACCATTCCTTATGATGAGAACCTCGTAAAAGCCGAAACAGATAAGCGAATAAAATATCTACACATGGCTCACTAAGTGACCTGCCATGTGGGGTGGACTGCCGACCGAAATTATACCTGTAGTCGTTTCTGCGAACGGGTTAATCGCAGTCAGCCTTTCGGTTCATCTGAGGCGACTGGGACTCCGTGACGGACCGCTCCAAGCTCAAATGCAGAAGGCGGTGCTCCTCGATACCGCCCGCATCGTCCGCCGGTTTCTTTCTCTTTCCCCCTAACCCTCGGCCGTTTGGTCTCCTCTGCCGAGGGCTTCCATCTGGTTGAGTTTTATTTATTTATGTATTTATTTTATTTTATTGATATTTATGTATATTTATATCTTTCATTTACAATTATATATTTATACAGCCGAATCAGATGAGAAAACTAAATAGATAACCCAGAATAATAATCATAATCATCATTACAGCCCTTCACAAGTCCACTGCTGAACACAGACCTCCCCCATGGAATGCCACAAAGCACGATCCTAAGCCTGACCTGCATCCATGGACTTCCTGCATGTCTAGCCATTATTTCCGAATAATCGGAAGCTATACAGCGCGGGAGATATTTGAAGTAGTTAGGATGCAGTGTTAGTGATATGGGGAAATTACGACACAAACAATCCAGAAAATTATTAATTTATGTTTGAGTTCAAATGTAACGCTTAGGATCCGTAAATATAACCTACAGCTTTCATGTCGGATGCGCTACTAGTTTTTTTTATAGAATGAGGTTGACAAACGAGCACACAGTCCACTTGATTGTAAGTGGATGCTGTGATCAACATCTACATTAATCCAATGTTACCCCTGAGGACTAAAATGGAATGCCTCGTTTCCAGTAAAAAGGGCCTCCGGTTCTCTACACTCACCATACGAAGCACAGCAGCAATAAGCTGTCGTTTAACTCTAGTATTCTGTGAGTAATTTTCCGCCCGGCCCCGGCCGATCCGATCCATTCGTACTACAACCATAATATAGTTGCAGCATGGTTCTATCACGACTAATGCGTGAAGAAAATATGCATCAATTATCCATATTTATTGGAAAACGTCGCTGGAGGATTATATTTAAATCAAACATTCAGTGCAAGTAAGGGATCATTCACACTACACTATTTCTAGAGCGTACAACACCTCGGTCAAAGTTAACTTTACGATTACTGTTTAAGTACGTGACTGAACGAAAATCTTGGAAGTGTTACTTTCACGTTAATCTCAACCCTAGTCGGAAGAGTTAAGGTAACTTTTACGTTTGTTCTGTAAAGAGACGCTTTTAAACATGTGTTTTCATGGCCTAGGAAGTGTAGATCTTAGGAAACGAGTGTCGAATATAACTAGCTTCCTGTCGCAATGCACTGATGGAAATAACTCATGTTGGTAACATACAGAGCACGTGGACTGTGAAATGTACACATGCGATTAATAAAATAACTTAAAAAATAAAATTAAGTCGGGAAGGGACGCCCTAGACGAAGCTTTATCGACCAAATTGGCGATACATTAAAAATGGGCCAGATTAGGAGTACCCTTAACCGACGAGCATGTATACGCATACACGCAGATATTATATGGATGTAAAGATGAGAGAGGTGTGTCAGGATCGTGCCGAATGGGTGTCCGTAGTCTCTGCCTACCCCTCTGGGTGACAGGCGTGAGTGTTTATGGTAAAATCATAAGGTAAAATTAAGGTAAACTAAAGTACATGCGCCCTCTCATTTCTGAGAGCCGCGCTAATCAAGTGCCAATTAGCGGACTTCATATGTTTTTTATAGGATAAGGGTGACAAACGAGCACACAGTCCACCTGATGGTAAGTGGTTGCTGTGGCCCATAGACATCCACATTTATCCTCGTTTGCGAATCAAAATGCAGATGCGTTGTCATCCGTGAGGACTAAGATGGAATGCCTCTTTTCCAGTAAAAAGGGTCTCCGGTTCTCTACACTCATCATACGAAACACAGCAGCGTTAAGCTGCTATTTTACGCTGGTATTCTGTGAGAGCGTGGTCCTTCCCCAGTCGAGCCGACCCATTCGTGCTACAACCATAATATAGCTGCAGCATGGCTCTACGACGTATACAAACGTGTCCTCGAAACACACTGTGTAGTAACGTTGTAAGAATATCCACTACCACATATCGTCCCGTGGGTGTCGTGTAAGAGGCGTCAGAGTGTGACAAACCAGGATATGAGCAGCAGCGTCTTCCTGATAATAACTATGGTAAATGTTCAGCAGTGAAATTTTGATAGACTGTTATTATGACTAAGATGATGACCTAGAAATACATATGTTTAGACATGAAGATTTCTTCATGATGTTTTCTTCTCCGACGAGCACGTGGTAAATTAGCACATAAAATACAATCAACGGTTTCATGGGTGCCAGCGGGGATCGAACGCGGGTTATTCGAGTACAATGTTTATGTCGCGCGCATACCCATTGAACTACCATGTCTCTACTTACAATTTTCGTATTCGTATGTTAGTAACATAATATAAAATTAAAAGTTTTGTACAACCGACTTCAATATAAATTATTAAGAATAACTCAAAAACTATTGGTCTGACCTTGATCAAATTCTAAAATGTGGGAACTCTAAATATGGGATCACATGTGAAGTACCAGCTTACAAATAAAAAGAATCATCGAAATCGGTTCACCTAGTAAAAAGTTATGAGGTAACCACACATAAAAAAAACATAGTCGAATTGAGTACCGTCTCCTTTTTGATGTCGGCAGAAAATTAAAGAACCGGCATCCCAAGTTTAAAGGTTTTACGACATAGAAGAATCTAGAAGACTTTACATATGCTCAAACAAATTCATCGTGAGAAAATCTACAAGAAAATTCTTGTAGATTTCCTCACAATGTTTTCCTTCACAGCGAAGCGCGTGGTAAATCAGTACCTTATATTACGATTTACAATTTTAGGCTTTACAAGCTTGCAATTTATTCGTTCAGCAGGGATCGAACTTGGGTTGTTTGCGTGTTATGAAATTAGGAACGAACACACTATTCACGAGCTACAACACTCCGTATGTTAATAAGTCATTAGTGTTATAAGTCTCATAAATATTCTCAACCAAACCAACATGACTGCATTGACTTGACTGTCTTAAACAATGAGAATAAAACTTTTGAAGTGTGCGGGAGCCACGGGTTCCCGCACAGAACAAGTTTCTGCAAATAATGTTTCCTGGACTTTATACGTGTCCTTTTACAATTTATGTACGTAAACCACCTCCACGATAAAGAGGGAAATCCTACTGTTTAAAGTTTTATTTTGGAATTTAAAGATTAGAATGTGTAGTGATACGTTAGTACTACTATTTATTCTGTGGTATTGTAAGCAGGCGCTAACGCTCAAATAATTGCACAAGCAGGTTTTCCATCTTAATCGCAGAATGTAAAAACCATTAGACAAGTTCATACAATACGCAATATAGAGACCATTAGACTAATTGTAATGGTCTCAACACTGCGTACTCTGTGCCCATTAACAATACCTAGACACCTATAACGCAGGAATGCTGCTGTCAACAAACATCACAAGTATATACTGCGACCGCGTGGGCTTGATCGTAGGCGAAGTACAATCATTATAATATAGTGATCTAATATTATGAGGTTCGAAGCTACGGAATTTCGTTTCAAGAATCTCTTATCGGATTCATGCCGCCAAATTAGTACAAAAGGCTCTTGAGGTTCTACGTAACATTAATACTGGTGTTATTTTCGAAAGATTTATTGAAAGTGTGTCATCATTCAAACATTTCTATCGTTATATTTGTTGAGCGTGACATATGCCGCGAAAAAATATATACATTATCTTTGCAAAAATAATATTGGCATTTCTATTTACTGAGTCCGTCCCGTAAGTGTCGTAAAAGGCGACAGAGGGAAACAAAGCAGGAGATGGGCAGCAACGTTTTCCTGATAACAACTAAAAAATAAAAAACTGCGGCTGTAACTTGCCTACCAAGCATGGCAACGTGGTAGAGCCATGCTGCAGCTATATTAGTAGTATAGTTGTAGCACGAATAGGTCAGCTCGACCGGTGAAGGACCACGCTCTCACAGAATACCAGCGTCAAATAGCAACTTGACACTGCTGTGTTTCGTATGGTGAGCAGAGTACTGCAAAAGAGGAATTCCATCTTAATCCTCACAGGTGACGACGCATCTGCATTTTGGTTCTGTATTGTGGATAAATGTAGATGTCTATGGGTTACAGCAACCACTTACCATCAGGTGGGCTGTGTGCTCGTTTGTCACCCTTATCCTATACAAAAAAAAAACTAAACAGTATAATATATATATATCCCTCTTATGAAGCATCATTTGTAATGAGTACAGCTAAGGAGTGGAATAATTTTCCGGCGTCTATCCTTCCGTCAGAATACAATCTGGGCGTCTTCAAGGCAAGAGTGAATATGTTCTTTAACACTAAGACAGTGCGATTTATCATCTAAGACTGCATCACCACTTACTTTCAGGTGGGATTGCGGTCAAGCACTGGTTTATAATAAGTAAAAAAAAAAACATTTTATAGGAAGACCACGTTCAGCAGTGGATCTCAATAGGCTGTAAAGGATGGAAAGCTGAATGATAGTACAACCAGTAAAGAATCGGTATATAATGACGTCGTTGCTACGATTACTGTATCGAAGAAAAGCCACGACTTTAGAAGCTACTACCTGACTATTTTTTTCTTAGTTTTGAGGTCGGTTTGTACTTTTTATTAAAAGTTAAATTATATAACCTTTTGAGTGACGTAAGAATATCACCAGTTCAAGGTAACAACTACAATGTCGTCTAAATGGTTACATTAAAATTTTCATCCCCTATTCATTCTATTACACTCTGAGCGATGGAATAAAAAAGGAATCATTTAAATTGGTAATTCAGTCGTTTCTGACAAATCAGTGAACATACATGAAAAAAACACACACGTCGAATATAGAAACAGCAAGTTTTTGAACTCGATTAAAGACTTCTACATAAATGGTTTTTATTGTCCTGATTTTACATTTTCTGTACAGTATTGCGGTTGACTATGATTTATGCTAAAGTTAATTTACGAGCCTGGCGTCCTCCTAGCTCAAATTTAATGTGTATCGGAACAAAGGGAATACATAATTCAGGTTTTTGCTATGGCAATTTATAAGAGTACCAGGCCATAGTAGGTGCAATGAATAATGAAACAACGTTGTAGGTTTACGTACTATATGACGCAACGTTTGTTGGAATTGAAATTAGATTTCTTGAACGCAATATTATTTTGACAAAACAAAAATAAAAAAAAAAAAAATAAAACGTCAACGTCAACCATATGTGTCAATAATTTGTAATGTGTTTATAATTTAATTTAAAAATATTTTGTATCGTATTTCCGAGTTAAATTTATTGTAAAACTGTGAATAGTGATCAAAAAAATCGGTTGTGATGTTATCAAAGACCTCAGTACAATAGTGTTAAAAAAAAAAAACAGTGTAAATAAATCAAGACTAAATTGTACACAAACTGGAACAATACCTTAAAAAAAGTGTTAATTGCAGTAATAATACATATAAACAAATAACCTACTCGCTAAACAATATCATTTAAGATCCTGATTCATCCAAGCGCGATCTGTATCAATAGAAACCAAAAAAATTCCGCTTCAAGCGGCCTTTTATTCAAATCTCATATGATTTGCATATCGTTGTTGGGACTGATCAGTGCTGCTGGAATTTTGTTTTGTGTACCAATTTGTACGCGTCGAATATTTGACAATAAGTGCTCTTGTCCTGAGCAACCTATTTGTCCTGACTGCGGCCTCAACTACTAATAATATTCGTTTGGAGACATTGTATTCGGCGTCAACTATTAGTTACCGATAAGAAGACGCTGCTGCCCATCTCCTGATTTAGTTCCGATGATGAAATGGAGTTATGGATATTCTTACGCCACTACACAGTTAAATATCTATGAAAAGTACAAGGTTGTAACACTACCAAGACGGGCCGCCCTACACTACGTCCGAGACTCACTGTCTACTCCATCGGTAGTCGGTTTTTCGAGGTCAACGCCGCCCGGCGAGCCTGCGCATTTCGGGCGGCGTCAACGCCTGACGTCTGGCGGTCATCACGCCGACTTAGAAATACTAAGATTATTAAGATAAGCTAAAATTTTGTTATGGCACTTTGTGCCCATAGTAGTGCGGTGAGCAATGCAGCTTCCCAAATTCTGACGGAGTCGCTGGGGGACATGATACAGTGCCCGGAGTGTCCCCAGGTTCGACTTTTTAAAGGCCGAAAAGGACTCAAAATTCATCGCACAAGATGCCACAAAAAATTTCAAATTCCTCTTTCGGCTCCGATTACAGGCTCCGAAACAGTAGCCAGTAGCAGTTCTACCAGCGCTGCTACTCCTTCCAAACCGTTTTGGGAGGTTTTAAGCTCTTTCAAAAATTCTTTTCCGGTTTTGAAACGCATTCCGCGCGGTGCTCGAATTTCGGTTGCCCGTTGTTTATCATCGGCTATTAAAAATGCTATTTCGAAAAATTCCAAACAAGCCTGGGAACATCTCCTTCTTTTTCCATACAATGTTCTTTACGTACATTTTGATCCCTTAAACCAAAAATCCCTTACAACTAGAGTAAAGGAAAACTGCGTAAAGTATAAAGCATTGGAGGAAAATCCTTTAGATCTTGCTAGCATTATTCCGCCCAAAAAGCGGAATAATCAAAATTCCAAAAAATCTGACGTTTCGGCCACTTTCAAAATAGTAGAGAACAAAATTAGCGATGGCGATATCAAAGGCGCCGCACGTGTCTTGTTTTCTAGCGACTCTATCGCCCCCTATACACCCGACACGGTTAAGTCACTTCATGACAAACATCCACCTGCAGCGGCGAATCTCCACCTACCTGATCCACCAAAGTTAGATTACGTTGCCATTGAAGTCACTGCCCAGGAGATTTCAGCGGCGGTTATGTCTTTCCAGAGTGGCTCAGCTGGAGGACTAGATGGCCTAACCCCTCAACATCTAAAAGATCTTCTATCTTTTAGCTCTGGTGAGGTGGGCGAGACCCTTTTGAAAGACATGACGGCACTGTTTAATCTCATGTTATCGGGGCGGGTCAATGGTGACGTCATTGAAATTTTGTACGGCGCCAATTTATGCGCACTTAAAAAAAAAGACGGTGGTATCAGACCTATTGCGGTTGGCACCACATATCGCCGCCTCGCAGCCAAAGCGGGCTGTAGGAAAAAGGTTGCTCTTTTAAGCAGCCTTTTTCAACCAATGCAGCTTGGTTTTGGTTCGCGGAGCGGGTGTGAGGCTGCTGTTCATTCACTTCGTACCTTTCTCGATCAAAATTGTGGAGAGGTGCTGCTAAAGGTGGATGTGAAAAACGCTTTCAATTCAGTCGATCGAGGTGCCCTGTTGACACAAGTCAAAGACAAAATTCCGGACCTTTTCAACTTTCTTTGGCAATGCTACGGCAGTCCCACCAAATTAACATACAAAAATAATGTTTTATTATCATCTGTCGGCTGTCAACAGGGTGATCCTTTTGGACCCGCGATTTTCTCCCTGGCCATTCATCCAATTATTCAACGTCTCCAGTCCAAGCTTAATGTTTGGTACTTGGATGACGGAACCTTAGGAGGCGACGTGAGCACTGTGCTCAATGATTTGAAAATTCTCATTGACGAATTCCGTCTGATTGGCTTAGAACTAAATTTTTCAAAATGCGAACTCTTTGTTTGCGATTCTTGTCCAGATAAAGATTCGGTTATCAAAAAATTTAATGATTTGGCTCCCAATATCAAATCAGTAGACAGGAGTTCCCTCCGTCTCCTGGGTTCACCGATATTAGAGGAATCTTTTTCACCTTTCGTTGAGGAAAAAATTCAAAAGTTCATGAATGCTTCCGAAAGATTGCTCAAAATTAACGCCCATATGGCTTTTACAATTATGAAATACTGTTTGTTCGTTCCCAAATTTACTTACACTTTACGATGTAGTCCACTGTGGAAACACGGTGAGCTCCTTTCGAGCCTAGACAATGTCGTTAAAAACGCGCTAGTATCGGTTTTGAATGTTGAGATGGATGACAGGACGTGGTCGCAAGCCTCCCTACCAGTGAGGTTGGGAGGCTTAGGGGTACGCAAAATTTCCAGTGTAGCGCTACCTGCATTCTTGTCCTCCATTCATGGTTCGTATAAATTAATAGAAAAAATCCTTGCACCCTCTTTAGGCCATTCCGATGTAATTGTAGCTCATTCAAGTGAGGCCAAGAATGCCTGGAGGCTGGCTTGTCCAAATACTGATTTTCCCAGGACCTTGTCTTCGCAGAGACTGTGGGATCGGCCGATCTGCGATCTAGCACGGAAATCACTTTTAGATACGTGTCCTAGTATCGCGGATCGTGCCCGTATTCTTGCAGTCTCTGTATGGGAATCTGGGCTTTGGTTACAAGCTATGCCTTCTTTTAACACAGGTAGCCTTTTGGACCCGACTGCATTTCGTCTCGCCGTCAGTTTACGTTTGGGTGCAAGGTGCTTTGAGGCCCATCGCTGCCAGTGTGGTACTGTAGTTGATCAGCTCGGTCACCACGGTCTCTCCTGCTCAAGAAGTGCTGGGCGAATGGGTCGGCACGCTAGCCTGAATGACATCATACGCCGGGCTTTTGCCACCGCCAATGTTGCAGCTATACTCGAACCGAGTGGCCTTGCACGTGACGATGGTAAAAGGCCTGACGGTATGACACTTGTGCCCTGGAAGATGGGACGGCCCCTTGTGTGGGACGCGACTTGCGTTGACACAATGGCACCGTCACATCTTTCAGAGACACGGAGTAAGGCTGGCGCGGCGGCTCATTCAGCGGAACAGCACAAGCGGCGCAAATATGCTAATCTCGGTAGTGGTTACATATTTGAGCCGTTTGGAGTTGAGACGTTGGGTCCTTGGGGACCGGGAGCTCATCTTCTTTTCCAAGACTTATCAGAGCGCCTGATTGACGCGACGCGTGACCAAAATGCTGGCGTTTATTTGGCGCAACGCATAAGCATTGCCATTCAGCGTGGTAATGCCGCCAGCATGCTGGGTACGCTGCCAACTGGTAGTGGGCTTGAACATTTGGATTATCTTTAGACCTTTAATGGTCTCTAGGTAGTACAAATGTTCTTTTTGTGTAGCAGGCTAAGTAGTTTAGTTAGTTGTATTTTGTGCGTATTTTGTTTTATAAAGAATATTAATGTTATAGTAATATTCTCATTGACAAAACTTTAAAAGTTAAAGTTAGTTTTGTCTCAAAAAAAAACTTCCCTTTTCAGATGATATCTTTGCTGTTCTCGACTTTTATTTCATAAGTTACGGGGTTAATCATAATAATAATAATTTAAAATTTTGTACAACCGACTTCAATATAAATTATTAAGAATAAGTCAAAAACTATTGGTCTGACCGTGATCAATTTATATGGGACCACATGTGAAGCACCAGCTTTCAAATAAAAAAAGAATCATCGAAATCGGTTCACCCAGTAAGAAGTTATGAGGTAACACACAAAAAAACATACAGCCGGATTAAGTACTGGCTCCTCTTTGAAGTCGGTAGATATAAATGAACGGAAAGGGTGCCGTGGAATGGCAGCGTATGAGAATCCACTACCCTATACCGTAGGTTATACGATATCATAACGTTTATATTATCGTTAATATTAAAAATATCATTATATCTTTCTAATCAGCCCTTTTTAAACCGCTGCACTACTAAATAAATCTATATTCAAAAACAATTAATATTTCTTGAAAGGTTGAAAACAAAGATTTTATAGTGTGGTGAACGCAATGTTCACATGCCCTCGCACCGGTGATTCTAACCGCAATCACCAATCTATAGAGAAAGTAAGTTCGGTATTCAACAATGGATAAGCCTCCCTTTGTCGGGCTTCAGAGCTTCCTCGTTAGAAGAAGCATCACGTGCAGATTTTTTATTTATTTTACTAAAGTTGGCGGCGGTACTTGGCGGTATGCGAAAGTAGTGGCCCTACATCTATCCTCGATTAAAAATCAAACTACAGATGCGTTGTCACACCTTACGACTAAGATGGAATTTCTTGTTTCCAGTAAATAGGGTCTTCGATTTTCAACCCTTACCATACGAAATATTGCAGAATTATGTTGCTAATATATTTTAAGCTGGTATTTCGTGAGAGCGTATTTCTTTCCTAGCAACAATGATAATATAGCTGCGGCGTGTCTCTTCTACCTAATCGTGCATTTGAACGAAAAAAATTTAACGCGTTTGAAAAGTTCTTATTCCCTTTAATAAAAAAAAATCAAACACAAAGAAAGAAAAAAGAATAGACAATTAGATTTAAAGCCCTTTATTCTTTGAACTTAGAAGTCGGTTTTTACCTTTTTTTTCTAGGTTTAATTGTTTATTTGTTTATACCTTTTGAGTAAGCTAAGTAATATCACATCCTCAAGATAACAATAGAATATCGTCTTTTTGATGAGTTTTATTAAAAATATATACTCCTAGTGGCAGAAACTTTCCTTTTCTAACTATCCTTAAGGCTGACTCTATTTAATTATTTTTTAATTAAAATAAAAATTTAAATATCAAAGTACCTTAAGCATTATAACTCATCGCGTCATCTCGTTTCATTACGGCATCTGCAAGCGATGGTGCTATGCGGGAATATTTATTCTTGTAATAAGAATCAATCTACAATTTACATGGATCTAAAGTGCTTTATTTATTATTTAATTATAATTCGCCGACAGAGGAACGTATATAAAATGACAACGAAAACAGGAAACTGGAAGGACACGTGATAATTGTTAAGTAGTCTTAGAGGCGTAAGATAAAGATTACGTGTACATTGATTAGCATTATCATGTAAATCGGGGACGTTGGAAAATTATAATAATTTTGTACGTGTATTTTTATACAACCTGCTTATGTATACTCTAACGACATAAGCAAGCTGATGTATCTTCTTTTTAAAGAAATAATAAGTTCTCTTTAAATCTTTTAATCTGTTATTAATTACACACAGCGAATTTTCAAAGTCCTCGACCTCCTTTTTTCTCCCAAGTTGCCAGTTATATAAAAACAACTCCCTAGGAGGTTATTAATACTTTAGTGATTTGTATAAAATTTACCAAATAATTTAAATATCAATATTTAAACAAAAAAAAGACAAAATTAAAACCTTAAATCAATATTTTTAACACTCTAAGGAACAAACACACGTGTATATCTGCACGCGTACGCTAACACAATTACACAATTACCTATAGTGGAGTATGATTAATGCATAGTTTTCACTTTTAACGCGATTAAGTAAATAATTGCGAAGTAATTACTGTGCAACAAGAAATCCGACTGCAGTGAAGGATATATTAAGGTAATATAGTTTAATACTAATAGTTTATGTACAGTGTAGCGACAGTTTAAAAATATCTACTACACCATATCATTCCGTGGGTGTCGTTACAGGCGACAGATAGAGACAAATCAAGAGATTTTTTTATAGGATAGGATGACAAACGAGCACACAGTCCACCTGATGGTAAGTGGTTGTTGTGACGCGTAGACATCTACATCTATCCTCGTTTGCGCATCAAAATGCAGATGTGTTGTCACCCGTGAGGACTAGGATGGAATGCCCCTTTTTCCAGTAAAAAGGGTCTCCGGTTCTCTACACTCACCATACGAAACACAGCAGTGTTGAGCAGCTATTTTACGCTGGTATTCTGTGAGATCGTGGTCCTTCCCCGGTCGAGCCGACCGATTCGTGTTACAACTATACTACTAATATAGCTGCAGCATGTACAGATACCCTACCACGTACATATGGGCAGCAGCGTCTACCTAATAACGACTAAAAATAAAAACTGCTATTGCTAACCCGCTTGTCAAGCGTGGCAACTATGGAAAATATAATATGAGACAGACTATTGGAGAGGTTTATGTTCAGCTACTCTCTAGTCTACTACGAATTATACGAGTATGTACCTATTCGGAATGAAGTCAAAGTTAATCATCTAAATTAATAGCAAAAGTATATACCACTTTTTACCAAACAAGTATTTATTGCAAAACAAGAAAACCGACTGCAATGACTTTTTTTTTATAGGATAAGGGTGAAAAACGAGCACACAGTCCACCTGATGGTAAGTGGTTGCTGCGGCCCATAGACATCTACATCTATGCTCTATTACAAGTCAAAATGGAGATGCGTTGTCACCCGTGAGGACTAAGATGGAATGCCTCATTTCCAGTAAAAAGGGCCTCCGGCCACCTACACTCACCAAGCGAAACGCAGAGGTAAACCTCTACTTCACGCTGGTATTCTGTGAGATCGTGGTACCACACCGGTTCGAGCCGGCCCATCCGTGCGACAGCAAAAGCTGCCGCCTGGCTCTACCACTGGTAAAATATAATAAGATACAAAAGTTGGTAAAAATTACTTTACCTACTTTACTGATTTGAAGACCTAGTTATAAGAGCACCTCCCGGCCCCCCTTAATTGCGTGCACTATCCGCGTCATCACTAATCCCAGCACCACTACTTCCAACACCACTACACTAGGAAAGACACAACACCGACGACAATACGAGACTGCGGTGGCTGACCGCTTTTCACTTGACCTGAGGATGCCTCGAGTATAGGCGAAACACGTGTCGTATTGTCGTGGGTGGTGTGGTCCGCAAAGTAACCCCTGATTCTATTAATTATAATAAGATATGTTTTATATACAAATTATATATATGTCGGAGAGGCTATAAAATATCACTTGGATCGAGGTGGAAATGAGGGTATATCGAGAAACCCCCACTTGTTTGTGCAGTACAAAGGTCACTGTAGGTGCCGTGCGGGAGGGATTTCGCTTAAGGCCGGCCACATAATACGGAATTCCGTTTCGAGATTCCGTTTCGATATTCCGATTCGGAATCCCGAACGCAGCAAGTCTTTATAAAATCTATGACCCGCCACACACGTACGGTAGTTTTTCGTTTGAAATTTTGCGGGCAAAACGGGATTCCGTATGTGTGTGGCCGACCCGTTCGGAATTCCGAAACGGAATTCCGTATGTATATGGCGGGCCTAAGTCATTCAACGAGTGTGGTCATTCTACTAGTGCTAAGATAGTGTCATGGTTCTGTTCGTTGTTGTAATTCTTCCAGTGCAGGCAAAAAGGATTGATGTAGTTGTGAGGCTGCCCTGTGTTACATTGAGATAAGTAGTGTTGTTGGTTTACATATTTTGATGTTATCATGTAATTACCTAACTCACGTTACACTGGTGTGTGATTGTGGCGGAGACGTGTTACGGTATGGTCGAACTGTAATTTCACTATGCTGAATGTATAAGTGCGTTACGTTGTCTTATTAATGATAATGATTGATTGCGCAAGTAAGAGAGCAAGTTGAACATCCGCTCTCACACTTTTACTATTTTTAACAATTAACGCTATCCTGATGTATTTCCAAGACCACAAGTGGAATCCTCTGTTGTAATCTCCGATATATACTTATTAGGAACGTAGTTAAATTTAATGGCTACAAAATCTTATGGTTGGTAATATAGATGGTAGCCATTTAGATGGTAGTGATATAGATGGCGGTTTAACCATCTCTTTTACGACAGACGTGAAATATGCTGATCAGTGACGGGTAGCACCGTCAGAGTTGAAAAATTCTGGTACAGCTTAGATTATTAATAGGTCTTCGCGCGCTTTGACCACGCGAAGACCTATCAATAATCTAAGTGGTACAGTAATTGTCAATCAGCCTGCTCTGCGTGACAATCAACGCAAATGCTACCTATAAGAGGTCGATGAAGAAAATGAAGTCACATTTTAAAATCCCAAGTTTTAATAATTCGACACATGTATTCATTTTATGCTAACGTCAATTAGTCTTTGCTACTCACGCATTTATAACAAAAAGATTAAGATATCATTTGTGAAATCCAGACGACTAATTTAGGAGTTACGGGCAGACAAAAACAACCAGGCTGGACAACCGTTATGAACTTAATTTTCGTTGCTTGTTTGTTAGTAGCTCAAATTTTTTTAATTATGAAACCAATAATCCTCTGTTTCCTCAAAAGGAAAGTTGCTATATCTGTATGTTTCCTTTTTTTGTTCGTTTTATTTGTTTGCTAGATGTCTAAAAATAATAATATATATCCAACAAACAGAATTTCTCTCAAGGCCGCCAATTTCAACTAGCCATCTACACAAGATTTACAGTCCAATAGGACGGAAATCCCACATTACCGGAGATCAGGCGCAGGACACTGTCAATCTCTTAAAGAAAATAACGCAATAACTGCCGGCCCGACGCCAACCCGGGACATAATTAGCAGTCGCACTTACAACCACTTGATAAACGAGGCTGTCAAATAACTGGAAGGTTTTAGTAATTTTAGAACGTTTCTAATTTTTAAAACAATGAGTTTATGGAAATAAACAAAACAAAAGAGCATGCAGTGGTTATTATCAAGGGAGAAAACACAGGAATATGTTTGTATAGATTAAGCGCCGCGCCGCTCGGATATCCTCTTTTCATACATTTAAAAACCTGATAGTAAAAGTTTATGTATAGTTATAAGGTATAGTAAAAAAAATCCTGTAAGTTTAGAAAATAATGTCATGTAGTCATTTTTACGATTTAAACGCTACGAAGCCCAAAAATATTAATGTTACTCTTTAGGTTAGGATTTGCCGTTACTAAACGTTATCTATCTATGTCGTCCCGGATATTCTGTATTGTTTCAGAGCATTGTGGAATATAGCTACTACTACGTCATCATTATAGTTTTTACGACTTTGCTGTTGTAAATATTGAGTATAGATTATGTAAATATAATAATGTCCTCCAGAGCGAATTTCGATCATGGCAGCCAGCCTCAACAGAGACTAGCCAGCGGCGCAGGACAGGATTATAGATCCCAAGTGTATGCGCCAACGGCTTTACGAACTCTCCGAGGGGGTGAGACACTGCCATCTTCCTGACTAGTAGCAGCTATTGAGAATTTCTTGACAGAAAACTCAATACCTGATTTTTTTTGACCCGATTCCGGACTCTAACCCGAGATCTCATAATCAGCATTTGCGTTTACAACCAGTAGACGAACGAGTCTTTAATTATAATAATATATAAAATAAACCAAACAATTAAATAAAAGCTAATATTAAATTACGAGAGTTTGTTGGCTTTCTTTTTTAATATTATTATCAGCTTATTTCTTACGTTTGAATAAATAAACTAGGTGATTTACCGGTGCACCTTATGTTGCAAAACAATAAAGTTAAAACCCACGCTAAAATGTAAGGTGCTATGACATGTGTTAGCTACAGAATGTAGGTAATTTATGAGACACAAGTGGATTAAACAGTGTAGTACAGTGAACAGTGGTAGAGCCACGCGGCAGCTTTTGCTGTCACACGGATGGGCCGGCTCGAACCGGGGTGGTACCATGACCTCACAGAAAACCAGCGTGAAGTAGAGGTTTACCTCTGCGTTTCGCTTGGTGAGTGCAGATGGCCGGAGGCCCTTTTTACTGCAAATGAGGCATTCCATCTTAGTCCTCACGGGTGACAACGCATCTACATTTTGACTTGTGATTGAGGATAGATGTAGATGTATATGGGCCGCAGCAACCACTTACCATCAGGTGGACTGTGTGCTCGTTTGTCACCCTTATCCTATAAAAAAAAATTATCATAAATTATAACTTTTAACAAAAAGTAAAAACCGACTTCAAATAGCTAAAAAAAGAAGTTATTTACTGGCTACCTTTAGGGTGGACTTTATTCTCCAATTTTATATGGAACCACTCTTGAGGATAACCTATTTAATAAAAAAAACACATCAAAATGGGTTAACAATCTGAGAAGATATCGCTTAACATGCATACAAAAAAATATATAACAATACACTCGAATTCAGAATCTCGCCTTTTTTGAAGTCGGTTAAAATATAAGATCATCGAGCCTAGTTGAAGCAAATTATAATATATGTGACAGTCATGTGACTTGACGTTAAGAAATGTCATTGTTTTCTATTAGCCTTAACGATTGTAGAAAATTAGCTTGGCTTTACATGGTAGAGCCATGCTGCAGCTACATTATGGTTGTAGCACGAATGGGTCGGCTCGACCGGGATAGCACCACGCTCTCACAGAATACCAGCGTAAAATAACAGCTTAATGCTGCTGTGTTTCGTATGGTGAGTGTAGAGAACCCGAGACCGTTTTTACTGGAAAAGCCGCATTCCATTTTAGTCCTGAAGGGTGGCAACGCATCTGCATTTTGATTCTTATTCGAGAATGTCTATAGATCACAGCATCCAAGTGGATAAACAAAACGATAAACGAGTGCCTTCAGGTGTACTTGAAAACCGTATATAAATCAGTCAAATCGTTTTGGAGACAAATGGGAACATTCGTTTGCGCAAATATGTTTATTGCAGCGCCCCCTGACAAATTAACACCGTAACACCTACCTAAAAACAGCACAAGCACAACACAAAGTACAGCTGAAGGCAAGTGCCTTCAGCTGTACTTTATGCTCATTTGTCACCCTTATTCTATAAAAAAATAACACCGCACTCAATTTAGTCGGGAGCAGCTCTAGACTTCGGTACGGAACGAGACTGCCACTCGATAACTTTTCTTCCCAATCGGTTTTCGTTTCTTCGGGAAAGTTCAAGTTCCTTGCCACTTTTACATACTGATTTACAAAAAAAAACACAAAGGATAATAAACATCCTCCTAATGGTAAGTGATCTTATAAACACCTGCAACCAATTTTAAACAATAATTTAAAATTTAAAATTTTGTGCAGCCGACTTCAATATAAGTTATTAAGAATAACTCTAAAACTATTGGTCTGACCTTGATAAAATGTATATGGGACCACACGAGAAGTACCAGCTTTTGAACAAAAAAAGAATCATCAAAATCGGTTCACCCAGTAAAAAGTTATGAGGTAACACACATAAAAAAAACACTCAGTCAAATTGAGTACCGTCTCCTTTTTGGAAGTCGGCAGAAAAACGTAGCCTTCTTCGTTTAAAATTGGTTGCAAGTGAAAAAGGGTTTTGAAAATGTTTCGGTATCTACATCTATTCTCGATTAAGAATCAAAATGCAAGTGCACTCCTCAGGAATAAGATGCAATATCTCGTTACCAGTAATAGGGTCTTCGTTTTTCGTCATAAGAAACACAGTAGCATTAGCTGCTAATTTACGCTTGTATTTTAAGAGAAATGAATTAAGTTTTCGCACTTAAATTTCATCATCGCTGAAAATAAAAAAGTACAAATTTTCAACTTGAAGAAAAAAATTCTATTAAAAATCAACAGTAACTATCGAATGTCACCAACATTTAAAATGCCATAAAAGTAGCTCATGGCAACATGGCGTTACTCACTTGAAAGCAAGTGGGCGCGACGGGGGCGATACGAGGGGCATTACCAAATATATACCCCGATTCGATTCCCCGCTGATGTCATCGGCAAATGAGGCCTTCGATACGATTAACATGCTTACTAAGTTATCAAAGGTATCACGCAGCTGCCTGTACTTGATAACTTCTGTCAGATTGTGTAAACTGGTAACCACACACTAAGTTCTGCATATATAGATTGGACATTCGACATGCGGAATTCGAACTTGCGGCCCAGATGCACCGTGGTCGAATGATTAATACATTACTCAAATCAAATGATTAATGCCATTGCATTGCAGAGTCCGTCGTGTCGTCGTGTCTTGAAATAGCCTCAAGTTCTTTGGAAAGGTGTAATACACTAATAGTTTTCGAATAGCAGCAGCTCAGATTATGAGAACAGAATTATATACCAGTACCTGAGGTGCGACTTTCTTTGTGCGATAGGACTGTGGTGACCTTCACCGTCACCATTTTTTTTTACAGAAAACGGGCATGCATCTGTCTGATATCGAAATTCAGGTGCGATGCCAGCCTTTTAAAAAGGAGTAGGCTAAACAAAGGAGAATAAACTTTTAGAGTTTATAATATATTGAATTATATGGCCTTCCTCCTAGTCGGCGGCGTAAGCCCCATAACCCCATTTCATCCCATGGGCGTAGTTAGAGGCGACAATAGAAAATGTCAGAAAAACCTCGTGATCTTCCGACAGATGACTGTATACGTTCCGTTTACCCAAAACGAAAAAAACTCAAACCGTTACCAGGGAGCATCCTCAAATGTGCCCAAGGTCCTGCAAAGAGTAGCAAACATAACAATTCCTTCATGGCAGCCCAGCAATGGTAAGTCCACTGCTGAT
Organism: Parnassius glacialis; assembly: GCA_033319125.1. Taxonomy (NCBI): domain Eukaryota; kingdom Metazoa; phylum Arthropoda; class Insecta; order Lepidoptera; family Papilionidae; genus Parnassius; species Parnassius glacialis. Next base: position 9,120,793 of record JAVANC010000014.1, read on the forward strand.
AAAAGAGGCGAAGAAAAATGAAAAATAAAATACATGTACATATAGATATCAGGCAATTAACATTAAATTATTGCCATTAACACAGGCAGTTTACTTACGACTACGCGACATAGAGTAATTACGGCTCAGAGCATACATAAGCAAGCTATGCTAATGTATACTCCTTGCTTATGGTTATGGTAAATCCTTATATTTGGAAGCAGCCCTCCTTCCAGCAGTTGATTCAAAGTTCCGCTTTTAAAAATGTATATACAACTCTATTTCAACGGATAAACGAGCGACGTAAATATGTGCACCGTCTTTAAGGTGAACGATAGGTTTACACCGACTGTGACTTTTGTGTAATTTTATTGCCATTTATGTCATCATAGCAATTGAATTCATTGATCTTAACAAAGGTCTGCCATAAATCAAGTAATAATGTGCTTCGGCGCCACAATACACGTCGAGTGACAATAAAACTTGATAACAATGCGGGTAGACACACATTACCTTATGAATTTCAGTATTTGATTGTATATGAGGTTACATTACATCTCTAAGGATATATTAATGAAGACTGAATGAACGTGATCAACGTAATTAGTTTGATGATATATAACACTCAACTGAAATTGAACCAAAACGTAAAGCTTTATTACACTAGCTGTTTACCCACAGATACGTCCGATTGGAATTTATTAAGATTATATGGGTTATTTTTTTTTTTGCGCGGAACCATACTTTTTCTAAAATAATAGTAGCCTTTTTTTTTGCGGGTGGAAAATCATCAAATGACGCCTTTCGCTCTGGGTGGAGCGGAAGGGAGTGTCAGACTTTTACTGACTAAAAACCATCCGTGTTCCTTCAGTGCCCTTACGTTCCGGAGCCGCGGTATCTCTTTCGAACAGCCCGCAGCCCAAAATAATAGTAGCCTAAGTTATTACTTATAAAATCAGTTATCTGCCAGTGACCCTCAAAATCCGTTCTGCCATTTCGATATCAGCCGGAACAAACAGACAGACGGACAGACAATCATTTTAAAAATATTTTTTGTTATAAGTATCGTATATACTTTCTTAAGCATTTAGTAAAATGCTGTTATTTTGATATACCAAACAGACACTTTAATTTTATTTATTTGTATAGATAAAAGTTACATCTTACTGCTGAGCCATAGATTACGTAATTAGGAGGTAATCTATGTGCTGAGCACTACATGCTTCGTCTTGTCTGTCCTCTAGTCTGAAGCTATGAAGACTTTGATCAATAGCGTAATGGCGGACTTCACGATGTTTTCTTTCACCGCCGAGTACGTGAAAAACAAACACGCAAAACTTCATTTGTGCCTGCGAGGTTCGAACCCAGGATGCTCGCGTACTATAAAATTTACGGATAGCATTACTTCAATAAATTAACTCATTGTAAAATACTAAGTTTGATTATTAAAGGCCACTTGTTTCTGAATCTTTCGATCCGTAATTTCTCAAGGGCCTAGCCTTCTCTAAAATGAGAGGGCAAGAAAATATTTCGTGCCATTTACTTTCAAAAAGATATTTTCAAGAGAAGAATGAGGTGATAAGGAAATATTCAAAAGAAAGTTGAAAGAGTGGTTGCTAGATAATTATACGAGACGTGATAGGTACTGCTTATGCTGTGTGGACAACGCCGTAAGCTACATCCGGCTTCGAAAGGAGCTTCTGGTGCAGGCCTGATATACTTTTATAGTGTAACTATTATTATAATAAAACGTTTAAAACTAAGTATGTGTTTTAATAAATTTATGTTATAATACATTTTAGAGTTTAAATTTAATACGAGTATTTACTATTAAAGTTTAAATTTAAAGTTAAAATATGTTAGAGAAGGCACATGGGATGTAAGTAGGTGATGTATTCGTCAATTTATAATTTTATTAGTAGGCGAAATTTGCCACATAATCAAATTAGTGTAAGATACTACTGCATTTTTTATGAAATAAATAGTTAATAAAAATTATAGTACACGACCAAATCTAGTTTAATCCATCACATGAATCAAAGGCATCACTGAAATTGTTCAAATTTAAAGGAAAAGCTGAAGTGGTGATTCGTGATGGATACATGGATACATTGTTTTGGAAGAGGCTGTAATGATGATAATGAACATATATTGTGACGTACATTAGTGTAATGTCAAGTTAGTTTTTATCAGTGTTTATTTTCTTATAAGAGCATTGGTTCTCTAAAGTGGCAAAGTATAATTAGTTCCCGGATCCGAGCCGTCACGGCTTGGTGATTTGTATGCACGGCCCGTCCACGGACGTGGACGCCGCTTGACCATGCACTTGAACTGCAGTTCACCATTGTACTGAGACAAGTCTGTGCTTATAGATATGAAAGTTTAACAAATTACTTTTTTCTATAGCAATAGTTACAACAAAATCTCACTCAATGCTAAGCAGCACTGGATTCAGCTGTAATTTACCTGCAGCACGATAAGTTTAGGTCGATTAGATAAGGGCCACGCTTTTACAGAATACTAGAAAAAAAAACAGCAGCATAACGCTGCTGTTTCGTATGGTGAGTCTCAAGAACCGGAAACACTTCTAACCGCTAACTAATCAGTAGTTTTAGTATTTAGAAGTGACAAAGCGTGTAGCCTTCACTGTTTCAAATTGGCTGCAAGTACCCATAGACTCCAGCAGCCTCTTACCATCAGGTGAACTACAAGTTTCTCTGTCTGTATTTCGCTTTTATAAAAAAGAAATATGCTACAACTGGCGAACTTAACTTAGTCTATAGAAAGTCCACTGCTGAACATAGGCCTCGTAGAGGGATATTTGCAAAAGATGCCAAGCTTAGCAGGTGCATTCGCAACCGCAGTTTTTTTTATTAATCAGGAAAATGCTGCTATATATATAATATATAAATGAAAATATCTTCTGCTTCATTGACCTCTGTCACCCACAGGATAATATGAGGTAGTGGATATTCTTACACCGCTACCTCCCATATAAAAAATAGAACTTTATACCTAACTGAGTGAAGATTCATTAAAGGTCAAAAAAATCATTTCCAATATCACAAAGCGAAGTTCGTCGACCGCACCGCCTCCGTTGCGACCCGATGAAAATAAAATGGAGCCGACGCAAGCTCTTTTTAGGTTGAATTAGTTTCTGAACTATCGACACATTTTTATCGTCACATCTTTTGTACATGAACAATCGGTTAACTACAATATGCATATATTACGGATTCCATAAGTACTAGACTATGGGGTATTGTCAATTGAAGGTAATAATTGAATTTAAAAAAAATTTAAACGGAATGAATAAACAAATAAATAAGGTATAGTAGTTTAGTGCTGGCTTAGAATAGTAAAAAAAAAAGTGTGTGTGTACTGTACGCACGTAGAAAGTTACACTTCTTTAGCGTAACAAAACAAAAAAAACTTGAAAGACCCACTCAAGTTGTCGCTTTTAAGTGTCAGTATGCGAGTGCATCGTAACAACTTCATGGTGTCGTTTTTGTGTGCATCGTAAAAACTCACTCTCATCATTATTCCCAAACGCTCCAAAAGTGTAACTTCAAAATACTGCTATGTAAATAACTTAAGAGTTTAAATAAAATGTGATAGATTAATTTTCTAATTATATTATCAGAGTTCTGAACGTCAAAGGGAAAAACCGGAACCCTTATACGGTAGGGTCACTTTGTTGTACGTTCGCAATTCGACTGTCCATCTGTCGAAGACCATTTTTATCAGAAAGTTGGAGCATCGACCGTGATATCGACCTATGAGTGGGAGAACTTTATTATTTCACTACAAAGTTGAGTTTGTCCTTCAATCGACTTACCTTTTTGTCAGAACAATGTTCGGTGCTTGCACTACCTATAATTTATGAATTTCAGTAAGCTGTGGGGAAGGTTAGTATGTACTTATAATATAATATAAATATACTAGTTGACCAGGCAGACGTTGTTCTGCACTTTCCGACGAACATGTGTCCTAAAAAAGTAATTAAATTCACAATAAAAAAATTGAGGGCCGCTTATCAGGATAAAAACTATCCTATCTCTCAAGTTGGACCAAACTGCACACATTCTGAAACATTTCATTGAAATCAGTTCAGTAGTTTAGGAGTTCATCGCGGACAAACAACGTGACACGTAATTTTTATATAAAAAAGAAGATATATATATATATAGGTAACAATATGTTAACTATTGTATATAAATAAATATTATATTTGTTAATTTACGTCACTAGCGTATCTGTATCGAAAACACGCAAACATCTTCGTTTTCGGGGTTTGATGAACTATCTACATACATAACTGTCTATTCAGAGCCCTCATTGCAAAAGTCCTACTCGCTCTTTTCACGTTTCTTTTTTACTGAAAGGTTCGCTTCACAAGCTCGACATAAAGAAAACACATTTTCAAAGAATCTTGCTTAGTTAAACGAATGTCATTGTGTATGCTTATAAAGTTGTCAAACAAAAAAAAATTAGAAAAACATAATTCATCATCTGGGCATTTCCCTTAATCGACACTTAGGACACCGATGGAACGATGGTGTAATGGATGTTTTCCTCTAGATTTGATGTAATGCCTCAGTCTGTTATACGAGATCTATACCTACCTTTCAAACCGGAACATACCTATAGGTTTCATCCATCCATTCACCCATTACATCCTATATAGGTCCACTGCTGAACATAGGCCTCCCTCATAAATAGCCTCATGGGGGGGGGGGGGGGATTTTTCCATAGTTGAGACATTCACGCATGTTTTTTTTAAATATTTTGAGTCGTTATTAGGAAGATGCTGCGGCCCATCTGTTTAATTTTCCTTCTGTCACCTCTTACGACACCCTCGGGACGATGTGGGGTAGGGAACGATATGGGATATTCTCACATCACCACTACACTGTTAGATAGAGGTTGTTAAATAACTTTACGGACTTTTACGCAGAAACGGAGTCCTACCACCTCGTATATAACATATATGCCATAGTAATTAATAATTATACTATGGCAAATATTATGTTAAAACTGCTGCAGCTATGTTACAGTTATAGCACGGATGCACACGCAGACCGCTTAATCAGGGAACCACTGTTACAGAATATCAGCGTGAAATAGCAGCTTAATGCTGTTTTAGAAGAGATCCTTTTTGTAACCGGATTTTTTTGAGTGGACGCATAATGTACCTGTGTTTCGTATAGGGAGTGTAGAGAACCGGAGACTGCTTTCAATGGAAACGAGGTATTCTATCATAGTCCTCAGGAGTGACAACGCATCTATATTGTGATTCTTAGTTGAGGATAGATGTAAATTTTTATGGAACACAGCATCCCCTTAGTCGAATGTGTGCGGATAAGTTATAACGAATTAAAACTAAAATTACTTCAATCGTGCCATTAAAACAAAAGTAATACGTGTTATTAAATATTGTATAAAGTATTAAATATAATTTCAACGAGGCCGACTTCTACACAATTCTATGATTGCCCGGCGTCGAATTATTTCTTAATTTATTCGTCGTTTGGAGAAATTATGACGCGAAACTTGTCAGCCAGGATCTGAGGTCACAAATTACTTGCCAGCCTTGAGCAGCCGCTTATAGTCATACAAAATGTTTGATCAAACCGAGGGTCGGTGACGCAACACTGGTGATGTCACTAGCAATGTTATCGGAATTATGTGTGATTTATATCAGGGCCACAAACCTATTCGCTTACTTGGAAATATGGCAACAGAATTAAAGAATATTATGACGATGATATTCGTATGAGTTTTTTTTTGTTCGTAATACCATTTTAGTCTCTTTGATTCAGAGCAAAATGCAGACACGCTGTCATTCATGGGGACTAAAATGCAATGCCTTGTTTCCAGTAAAAACGGTCGCCGGTTCTCTACACTCCATACGAAACACAGTAGCACTATTCTGCTGTTTCACGCTGGTATTCTGTGAGCCACGGTTGAGCCGACCAATTTGTGCCGCAACCATATAAGCCGTAGTGTGGCTCTACCACGTAAAGGTTTTATAATATGCCTAAGAAAGGAATGAGTGAGGGGATAAGCTAATAGAGAAGAATGGAAGAGGGAGACATGTTATGCCGACCACAAATAACTTGGGGATAAGGACAGGAAGTACAAGTGTAACTGTATTCATTTATAGTCCTTTGTCTAAAAGTTGACTAGCGTCGCATTTAATCGTTTTTTTTTTAAATTTTACCACTTGTAACAATATCCAAAGCGAACTAAATGAAGTAAGGAAGAATTGACGAAAGAGGTTAAAGGATGTAGGTGGTCAAATATGGGAAACACTCCTAATTCAAGCTTTTGCTCCTTGAACCATAGTACATATTATGTATCTAAAGGTTTCATATTAATTTCACCGTCGCATTACGCAGAACTGGGACAGGAGTGTCACCGTTGCTAATTGATCACAAACAAAGCGTCTTGTCGATCAAACAACTCGTTATTGATTCCTTTATATCGATACTTCACAAACGTGATGGCTTGACGTTAATAGTAAATATATTGTGACAGCTGGTAACAAGGTCAGTACAAATATTGTACTTTAATCATGTAGGTGACGCTATTATTTTGATACTCCATGTCAATAGTAAAAAGTGTTTAACGAAATATGGCTCGTCATCTGTTTTCGAAAAATATACCTTGGGTAGTGGTTATTATTTTATTTATTTTCAGTTAATAAAGTATAATGATAAAATGTTTCCGTTATGCTAAGTTTGACTAACGTTTGTCTAAGTTATGGCATCAATCTGTGCGGCAGCAGCACGGAAGCAGGAATGTAGCCTCTCTATACACCCTCCACAAGAAATTAATCTGGATTATTACAGCAAATATAGATCAGACTAATATCTGCACACCGTTCTTCCTTAAATTATATATATATATATATATATATATATACGTGGTCCTTCAATGCTGGCCGTATGAGGTAGCTTAAAGTCGCTCAGCGAGCTATGGAGAGGGCTATGCTCGGAGTTTCTCTGCGTGATAAACTTAGGAATGAGGATATCCGCAGTAGAACCAGTGTGACCGACATAGCCCAACGGATTATTAAGCTGAAGTGGCAATGGGCAGGCCATATAGCTCGAAGAACCGACAACCGATGGGGAAAAAAGGTTCTCGAGTGGCAGCCTCGTACCGGCAGGCGAAGTGTTGGGCGTCCCCCCACTAGATGGAGTGACGACCTGGTAAGATATGCAGGAAGTCGATGGATGCAGGTGGCTCAGGACCGTGCTTATGAAAGGCTGTAATGATGATATTATATATATATATATATATATATATATATATATTGGAGATGTGTAAATTTGTTCAAAAAAAATAAGCAATTTTGTACAAAACGTGAAGATTTACCATGCAAACACGTTACGACATAAAAATAAATTAGTATTGCCAACTTCCCGATTAAAATTAAACACTTCTCCTACATTAAGTTCTTCCATAACATTATATAATAAACTACCTGACATATTAAAATATGAAAATGGTGACATCATATTATTTACAAAAACATTAAAACAGTACCTAGTTTGAGTTAATTTTAGCACTGAACACTGCAAAGAACTCGTATGATAAGGATAACGTTGAGAAATTTGGGAAAGAATCATCTGAAGGTAAATTGAATTGAATCTTATTTTGTAGACATTTGTCAATCGTGAATGATTCTTTCATTCAACACGAGATTGCATCGAAGTATTGATGATTGCTATTGAATTTTTTTTAACGTTTCGGATCAAACGATTGACAGGACCTACGAACAAAAAGTTTGGTAATGTCAGACGGCCGACATTATCGAGCAGGTCTCACAGATTACATAGTACTGAAACTCAAAATGATCCATTTGAATTTTGAACGATCCACCGGAATGGCCCGGTGACGAATCGATACTTCAATGATCGGGTCACTAGAACTGAATGAATGACACATGTCTATAGGGAGTCAAATCTACTAATTGCATCAGACAACTTTAATAGTACACATCCACAATCATTGAACGTCAGTATAAATGAAATATCAATCATATCTTTAGATTTATCTACAATAAGAAAAAGTTTTAGTTTTCGAAAACACACTGCATAAATAAATTTATCTAGATAAACGAATGATGGATAGGATATAAAAGAGAATGTGAATGCATACCGCATAACGGTATCGACAGTATACATTCGACTTACTTTCGCGATTAAGATGTGTAATAAACATACACACAGCGTCGACGCTTGTAATTCCCAAGGGGGTAGCCAGAGTCCAAAGAGCAGCGCGAGCTACACATACCAACATGAGACTGCAATATAAAAAAGAAAAAAAAACCTCAAGACCGAATTTCGATCACCGCGGACAGTCTTCAACAGAGACAAGCCGTTTGCGCAGGACATGATTATAGTCCCCAAGTGTATGGGCAAGCAGAGAGAATACATCACTCTCTATTCCCTCAATCATAGTCCGACGGAACGATAATTCTACACGACCGGAGAGAGATCGCAAAGGCGCACGACCAAAAATTAGTTAAAAAAATCTCAATAATTCTGTCCTTTTGTCTTTTAAATAAAAAATGCGTGATATGCATTATTTTAACTGATTTCACTACGCACGAATATTCGTGAGGGCAAAAAAGGCAATTGTTGCCCTTACATCACATTCAATTTGGGATAATTTCAAATAAAATGGCCTTATTGACTCGTATTTTCAAAAACTGCAATAACGGTTTATCACTGTTTATATATTTGAACTTAAGTTTAAAATTTGGCTACTCTTTATAACCTGTATACATATACAACAATACTTATATGAACATTTAAGTGTAGTTAATGTTTATATAAATAAAATATACCTGAAGGTAAACACAAATGAAAAGTGAGTGCCTCTGTTTGCAGCAAATTATAAACAGCGGATGTCTGTGCAATAAGCAAAACTAATTAAAAATATGTTGACTTATGCAATATGCATTTGCAAAGTGAATGGCTTAATTGATAACATTTACTTCGGCAACCAAAGAAAACGAAAGACCCTCGTACCGCCTGGTACCGGTAAGCGGAGTTTCGGACGGCCCCCCACTAGATGGAGTGAAGATCTAGTAGACTAATAGAGCATGCAGGAAGTCGATGGATGCAGGAGGCTCAAGACTGTGTTTTGTGGCATTACTTGGAGGCGGCCCGTATTCAACAGTGTACTTGTTAAAGGTTGTTAACATATGCTTTCCATCGGCAGCGGATTTAGTTTTAGGCTAACGAGGCCGAGGAGAGGCGGCAAAATTTGAAAAGAAACTTTAATCTAACCGATTGAGATTAAAGTTTAATATTATATTCAGTTTCTTTTATATGATTTACACCTACTATAGTGATACAATTACCATTAAATTAGTGGTGGTGCAATAATATATTATACTACCCTAGCGTCCGCAAGGTGAGTGTCGTAAAAGGCGTCAGAAGGATGATTGGCAGTAGCGTCTTCCCAATATCAGCTAGAAAAACCTGCGGTTGCATACCCGCCTAGCAAATTTGACAAATTTCCCCCTTTGTGAGGCAATCAAAGAGGAGGCCTATGTGACTTCTGTAGTCTGTTATGGGTCTGATATGAATTTGAATTACCATATAGAGTATAGTACACTATTTTACTTAAATCTCCTAGTGTTTAAAATAATAAAAAAACGACGGGTTGCACTCCGGGAGTGCCGGCAGAAGTGAAAACTTGAATATTAACGTTGTGCATTTTTGATATTTTGGAATGGCGGAGATTATTTATTATTATCTTATTTCATTTATTTTCATTCGAAATTATTTGTTTGGTAAACCTACACCGCACATGTGCTTATTGTGATGTTATGAAAATTCCTAGGTTAATGCTATAAAGTATAAACATATTACAAATATTACATCTATAATGTGTAAGTACATAATATGTATCTATATTAATAATTTCGTCAAGCAGTACAGTAGACTCGATCGAAACCTAATTTTAATAATAAAATTATATTAATTAATAAATGAAAACTAATTAAACCTAACTTACTTCCTCTCCTACGCCGCGCCGGCCAATATAAAGGTACTCTGTGGCGCCGGCTGTCTACTCTCCGTCCGTCTTACGAATTTTCGATCAGGACCTGACGCGAGTTTAACATTTTTTACCCATTACAAAAAAAAAGTGCACAACGCCGCTAAAGAAGTTTTCACTTCAAAATGCGTCTAAAAGCTTAATGAGAATAAACACAAGCGAATACGCATAGCTCCTGCCCGAAGTGCGGACATAACACGCAAATTAATCTTTGAACAGGGCATTAGTGTCGCCGCGCCATGGTATGCAAATAAGACTGTAATGAAGCTGTGAGATATTGCATCTGTTCTTTATTACAGGATTCAGTTCATAGGGAAAAGAAGCACACTTAAATTGTGGTGTAAATTGTTATTAGAAATCTCTACATAATATAAAACAAAGTCGCTTCCCGCCGTCTGTACGCTTAGATCTTTTAAACTCCGCAGCGGAATTTGATGCGGTTTTCATCAATAGACAGAATGATTAAGAGGAAGATTTATATGTATATATAAACATATAAATATTAAGAAATATGTATATATATCTTCTGTCCGTGTGTCTGTCTGAACTCCTACTAAACGGCTGAACCGATTTTGATGAAATTTTGTGTGTGTGTGATTAAGTACATTCGTGAAAGGTTTAGATTCACAATTGAACCCGGTAGGTGGCGCTGTTGTCGGGATACAGAAATCACTCATTGGCACTGCGAAGAGATGTTGCATCTCTTTGCGTATTTTATCGCATTTACCACGGGGTTTGATCTGAGGAATTGTTCAGACTAATTCCAGCTGCACAATTTCACCATCGCACATCCCGACAAAACTCGCGATACCATCCATACCATCTGGATAACTGGCGGTCCACCACTGTGCGATTGAAAGGAAGTTTTTTTCATTACCAGATATTTAATTTTAATTTATTACTTAGATTTAGATTTATTGATAAAATTGTTAGAATTAGTTTAATAATAATTTAATTCGATAATGTGTTAATAATAATTTAATTTTCAATTATTGTAAACTATTTATAATATTTTCATTGATTTATACATGTGTACGCAACAAAGGCCAAACATGACTGATCCTTTTAATGTATCTAAACAACCTGCATGCTTTGTATATATACTCATTTTTCCACAAATAAGTATCTTGTATCTTGACTTTAAGGTTAAAAATTAAGGAAGTATCATCAGCAAATAATGCTTTATCACGATTATCCCAAGGGAAGATAAAGCATTAATATACACTAGAAATAGGAATGGGCCGAGAATCGAGTCCTGAGGGACACCCATTAGTACAGGTGACCCGGAAGAACTTTTACCATTGATAATAACTTTCTGCATTCTATTACTTAAATATGAAATAATAAGTTTAAGGGCTGTGTTCTCGACACCATAGTACTGTAGCTTCCTGATTAAAGTCTCATGGTGAAACAGCCGAAGGCCTTGGAAAGGTCACAAAATATACCCAAACCATTTTCTGAACTCTCCCATGCACAAAAATTATGTTAAAAAAGCTCAACTCCAGCGTCAGTTGTCGAGAAACCCCTTGTAAAACCGAATTGATTTTTATGTAGCAATTTATTAATATTATAGAATCTTAACATCTGATCTAAAAAAAATTTGGTTTAAAATTGGCGGGGTCGAATGTACTACCAGATTTAAATAAAGCTATGACTTTACTATGTTTCAGTAGATCAGGAAACACACCAGATTCGATGCTTGTATTAAATATAGTATTGTATCTATTATAGATAAAATAACTTATTAACGGAAATCCCCCATAAGTCTGCAGCTTTCTTAACATCAAGTTTTAAAATATTTAACGATATCTTTTGGCAATACTCTATGGAATTTAAAAATATTTGAACAAGCCTTGACATTTTGTTTAAACAATGATTCGACAACATTAGAAGATGAATTTAATGATTTTGTTGTCAAAAAAGGAACATAAGTAAAATGTTTCTCAAAATCCATAGCAACTTCTTGATCAGCGATTTATGTACGGGGTTTTTCACACGGTCCACTATACGTCGCTTGCTCTTGCTTTACTAACCCAGATAATTTATATATTTTAGCTATAAAACGAGTAACCAATAACAATGTTTACAAAGAAATTTTATCTTTTTGATGTTTTTGCTTCGCCCATACAAAAACTTTGTTAATATATCAAGCAACGCGGACGAAGTCGTAGGTATCAGCTAGTATTAACATAAAATTAAAGTTTTAACGTTATAATGTTATAATTTCGTAACCTTGCACTATCTAATCAGTAAAGTATTTACATTTTCTTATTTAAAACTGTTCCTTAGTTATTTTAACAAGTTATTCCTAGTTCGGCGTTACTGTCCAACAACACTAATACCTTGTCACCAGCGAGAACACTGGCATGCAACGCTAAATCGAGACTGCTAAGTTTGTGCGGTAATACGAGTAGAGAACTACAGCTTGAATCAGCGCTCAAAGGTAAAATTTATTGTATTTTTAACCGAATTCCAAAAAAGGGGAGATTCTCAATTCGACTGTTACCTCAGAACTTTTTTCTAGCTGAACCGATTTTCATAATTCTATTTTTATTTGAAATCTGGTGCTTCTCATGTGGTCCCATATAAATTTGATCAAGATCTGACCAGTAAATTTTGAGTTTTTTTTTATAGGATCGAATGACAAACGAGCACACAGTCTACCTGATGGTAAGTGGTTGCTGTGGCCCATAGACATCTACATCTATCCTCCTTTGCGAATCAAAATGCAGATGCGTTGTCACCCGTGAGGAATAAGATGGAATGCCTCTTATTCAGTAAAAAGAGTCTCCGGTTCTCTACACTCACCATACGAAACACAGCAGAGTTAAGCTGCTATTTTACGCTGGTTTTCTGTGAGAGCGTGGTGCTTCCCCGGTCGCGCCGACCCATTCGTGCTACCACTATACTACTAATATAGCTGCAGCATGGCTCTACCACGTTTAACTTAATAATTCGTATTTATAATTTATATTTATTTGACAAAATTTTTAATTTTACTACTTGTTGAATACTTTCACAATAATCTGTCTAAACCTATTCTTATATATAACTTTTTGAGCTGTAAACGTAACGTAAACGTGGTCCGAGTACCTCTCTGCCTATCCTGTCAGGAACTACAAGCTCCACGCTGTATATTTTAATGGGTAAGCCCAATTAAAATAAAGCTAAAAAAGATTTAGATCGGTAAAACATGCTGTGCGTAAGAAAAAAAAAAAGATATTCTCATGAATGAAACCGATCTAGATAAACTTGCAAAATAAACCATTATCTAAATACAAAATTTTATCCGATTCGTTAGAGCCCTTTCCGAAAAACCACTTCACTTCACTTTAAATTCGGTGGAGGCATTTTCATAAAACTGAAGTGACTAATGACAGTTCATCTACAGTTCATCTGAAAGTAAGTCGCTACTACACCTGCAGGCCAACTTCAAACAAAGAAGTCTTGTGACCACCGAGGACCGAGATGAAATGCCTTTCAGCCTATAGCTATACTGGCTCTCTATCCCTTTAGTGCGGAACACAACAAGCCATGCTCTGTTGCTTGGCGGCTAAAATAGGCAAAAGAGTGGTACCCAGTTGATACGGAATATACAAATTTATTTAAGTACTTTTTAATTAGTTCAAAAATACATAAATAAAACGAAAACTTACGCTTTCAAACAGTTTTAAAATTAAAACTGACGAATACAAATCCACATAGAAAATACACCAGTTTCATTTTCATTTTATTAAAACATTCACCCCAAACTGCCCACTGTCATGACAATAAATGAGAAGTTGACTCTATAGGTATAGTATAATAATTTAGGGAAGTTGACATTTGTTTTATGACAACTAGTGACACAATTAATTGTGAACACTGACCTCTAAATATATGTGAAAAGTTATGAACAAAACATTATTAGGTTGTTGTTAGGTTAGGCATTTTTCGTACGTTGGAAGGACGCACAGATATTATGTCTCAGAAATAGATAAGTTGTGGTACCTACTAGAACGGACTGTAAGTAGTTAAAGAGATATCAAATATTTATGTAGTTTTTTTTTTTATAGGATAAGGGTGACAAACGAGCACACAGCCCACCTGATGGTAAGTGGTTGCTGCGGCCCATAGACATCTACACCTATTCTCTATTACAGATCAAAGTGTAGATGCGTTGTCACACGTGAGGACTAAGATGGAATGCCTCATTTCCAGTAAAAAGGGCCTCCGGCCACCTGCACTCACCAAGCCAAACGCAGAGGTAAACCTCTACTTCAGGCTGGTTTTCTGTGAGGTCGTGATACCACGCCGGTTCGAGCCGGCCCATCCGTGTGACAGCAAAAGCTGCCGCGTGGCTCTACCACTGTCAAAACTTAAATTAATTATGATTTTGGTTTCGGCTAAACGTCGATAGGACTTCCCCTGGGACCGGTTAACCCTGCTAATTAATAACTGAAGCAATATCAAAACCAATGGACTGAGAAGTAGCGTCAGTAATGTTTTTTTTATAGAATAAGAGTGACAAACGAGCACACAGTATACATGATGGTAAGTGGATTCTGTCATATACATCTACATCTTCAATTAAGAGTCAAAATGCAAATGCGTTGTCAAAGTTGACGACAAAAATGGAATGCCCTGCAACTTCAGAGGAATTGCAGATGCGATGCCGGCATTTTAAAAAGGAGTAAGCACTTTTTTTGAAGGTTCCTAAGTCGTATCGGTCCGGAAAAATCGCTGGCGGTAATCGATTCCACAAGGAAGTTGTGCGAGGAAGAAAACTTCTTCTAAATCGCACAATGGTGGACCGCCAATCGTCCAGGTGGTATGGATGGTCCGCATTGACGGACTTTAAATGTTCTCGAAATATCTTTTATTTTCACAAATTTCCTCACGACATTCTTTCTCCTTCATTGCATATCATCCTTAAAATTGTAACTAACAATATCATAGCTTGGGTTGCTCGCATTCAATATATTTTTTTTAAAACTGAAGTATCAAACGAACTTACAGTTTACCTGATGGTAAGTGGCACATATAAAATAAATATATGGCGAACATGGAAGTTTTCAGATCGTTGTCACCTCTGAGGACTATACACAGCCTGTAATTACACTGGCTTTCTATGTCCTACAGAGTTTTGGCGGGAACTTGACCGGCGACGGATTGCTGCTCCTGTATCATTGTTTAAGTAATGGTTTGAAGTGGATTTTGATATGTAAAACTGGTACGATTTTGTGTATTAACTGTCTGTGCATGTTAACTAGTAGTGGAAACGGTGAAACAAGTGCTCTGATGGTGATGTGATTCTCAAGATAAGGTGTTTGTCTGCTTAGGCGCATTGAGATACCATCGCCATCTGTCAGCTGTCTGCTGGCTCAAGTTGCCGTCAAAATCTCCCAAGGGCTGCACAATGTGATGCATCAACATATTGTGTAGCAGTGTTCTATGAAGAATAATTATTATACAAGGCTCAGTAGGGGTAGAACCCAGAGCCGTAAAGCCAGTTATTAAGAAAGAATCTATATCCTACAGATCCGAACAAAGCAGTGCAAGCACTACTACTTGGTGGCGAAAATTGGTGAAACGGTCACCAGAAACAGCTTAAGGGTAGCCAGTCGAACATATCGAGATCAATCTTCAAAATTATTATTATAGCACAATAAATGATACACTATACTGAGAATTTATTTACATGTCTCATATTTCCAATCTATAAATTATTCTGTATTGTATTTGTGGTCCAGCTGAAACATAGAGTAAGCCCCTTGTAAATCAGCCTATTGAAGTCAGCACTGACGCGACAGTGTTGTACTGACTCTAAATCAATTTACATTATGCCAGTAGTGGGTCAGCACTGACTTGCCTCGAATTTGGAGTCAGTTACTGTCCCTGTGTAAATCAGCCATAATAGTATTCGTATTCTGTGGATTATATACTCTTTGGGTAGAGCTGTCACTCTGTCTCATAACGATTGTCGTTGACAAATTGACAATATTTTTTATATAATATTTTTCGAACAAAAAATTTCTAAAACGTTTCATGTCTAAATACGATAGAGCCGTCACAGTTTTTTCACCGGATGGTCATCTTTTACAGGTCCAGTACGCTCAGGAAGCTGTTCGTAAAGGGTCACCGGTGGTAGGAGTCCGGGGAGCGAATGTCATAGTTTTAGCTACGGAGAAGAGATCAGTGGAGAAGCTGGAAGATGAAAGAACTGAAAAGAAGATTGTTGCCTTAGACGATCACATTACGCTTGCCTTTGCTGGCCTGAGAGCTGATGCAAGGGTAGTCATTTCTAGGTAAGCTATAGTTTAATATTTCACCAAACGTCAACCATGCCAGCCCGCAAGTAGGTATCCTTCTTACATACTCTTTCCGTCGGCGTATTATATTCTGGCAGAGTTATGGAGAAGTTAGTTAGTCCACCGCACAGTTACAACACGCACAGACAGACATATTTAATCTCTCAACATGCAGTTTAACGCACTAAGTTTTCCTTCACAGCTGTGTTCCGATCGGAAGAGTAAAGAGAGCCAGTATAATTATGGGTTGTTTGGTATTCCGTCTTATCCCTTAGTCTTCAGAGGTGGTAACGCATCTGTAGTTTTTGTATGAAGTTCACGAATCAATGGACTGCAGTAACCACTTACCATCAAGTGGACAGTAAGGTTTTATCTTCAGTTTAAAAAAAAACGGCATGCAGTAGGGTGAATATACGCTATTTGAATTCCAACGGTCCATAGACAAATTTTATGTTAAACATAATGTATTATAGTTACTCTATGCTTAAGAAATAAAGAATATCGTCTATTATTTGGCCCACGCAGTCAATTCACAATAATTGTTTAATTTGAAGCATTAATAGTTTAAAATAGTTAAAAATGTATACTCCCCTGGCCTCCCCTATTACTAGATTGTATAATTTTATGGCCATATGTATTATATACTTAAGCAATTATGTTTTCTTTTAACATGATCATACGCCTAAATAAACATCGAAACATATTTTATCAAAATACATTGTAAAAATATTTATTAACATTAAAAAAATTATCTTATTTTCACGTCCCGTTACAATTATGTCACCTCGCCTGGCGAAACTGAAAGACTAAAAATTTGACATAAAACCGCTAAAGTATGTTTTTGAGCTTAAACTACACGCGTAGTACAGTGTGAAGTTCAAAGTAAGCTAACGGTGATGAGCAAAACTCAAATAATATTGCATCAGTTTTGGATTCACTGTAAGAAAGCGTGTTTGTGCCAGTCATTGAAGTATTTCCCTTGGTAAGTATACGTTTTTGTATTTTGTCATTACGAAATTGTAAATTTGCACAATGCAATGTTTATTTTGTGTAGATGTCATGTATTACGTTAAACTGTGGTCAGAAAAACAATCGATGTTGTTTTCGTAGGTTGTGTGCGATTTTGTCACTTCTCTGGCGTCACTTCTCTGGCATATTTCAAGCCAGGGGAAATACAGCCTTCCCAGAGAAGTGATAAAATTTTGTTTCGTTGATATTTACGGTTATAACGCTTCAATTTATTTGTTCTATGTACTCGAGCATAATTGGATATTATGGCAAATGTTAAAAAGAAGCAAACAAGGGAAGAAAGGCTTGTAAAAAAACGTCAAGATAAAATATTACGCTACCAAAGAATTAAATATGAAACGGTTAGAAGTGCTGAATTAACTGAAAAATACAAACAGAAATATAAAAAAAGGAAAAAGGACAAACTAAAAGCATTAATGATATGCTTGAAAGGGAACAAAGGGCTGTTAGAATTTTTTTATAGGATAGGGTGACAAACGATCACACAGTCCACCTGATGGTAAGTGGTTGCTGTGGCCCATATACATCTACATTTATCCTCGTTTGCGAATCAAAACGCAGATGCGTTGTCACCCGTGAGGACTAAGATGGAATGCCTCTTTTCCAGTAAAAAGGGTCTCCGGTTCTCTATATTCACTATACGAAACACAGCAGTGTTAAGCTGCTATTTTACGCTGGTATTCTGTCAGAGTGTGGTCTTTCCCCGGTCGAGCCGACCCATTCGTGCTACAACTATACTACTAATATAGCTGCAGCATGGCTCTACCACGTAAAAAATAGAGGAATATGGAGAGAGAGGACTAAAAAGTTATACTCTACCAGAAACTATCAAGTAACATCATCTGCGTCTGATAATGAAAACCGACCTCCACTTCCACAATGCAATTTAGCTCTGGCTGCTAAAAGACGATCAGAAAGTCAAAATAAAGTTATAAAATTATTGTTAAGTACAAAATAAAGTTATAAAAAACAAAAATATGAAATAATGTCAAAAAGTACATTAGTAACGAAAGAAACTTAAGCGCATCGAAAAACAGAAGAAGGAGTTCCAAGTGATATTGGAGAGACATGTATACGAATCCTTGACAAATTTGTCGCTTCAGGAACTAACATACACATACATACAAGACTTTGCTAAGGAATTAGAAAAAAAATTGCCCCAGCATTTGTATTTTTGTGATACACGAAAAAGAAATTGATTTACAAAGGAAGATAATTGAAGATAATCGACCGAACATTAAACCTTTTGCTGGTACAATAAAAGTACATCAAGTCCGATAAGAACTAAGAAATATTTTATTTGCAAGAAACGTGATAACAGGAGGTGGTGAATAAGTACAATGTAGCCGAACACATTTCACCGTTTGTGCTATGCTAATTATTAATATCATGCACAAAGTCAACGAATTAATTAATTTCCAGTATACAATAAAAAATAATTATTATCAGTGAAACCGAGGAACCTTTATGAGCAGCACGTTGTCAAGAGCTTCAGGTGCTTTGGTAGCATTTTTTGCCCTCACTTCCACTTAGACGACATTAAATACACCCAAAATGATAAAACCAAATTGCATGTTGCTGCAGTATACACCGATTCTGAGGAAATTGTGCGAAACAAAATTCCACAAACATCTACTAATCTGATTAATACTATAGAAAGTGAAGACACGGCTATGATTGTCAAGAACGGTGAATTTATACTTGTGGAATACCAGAGTAATAATAAAATATATATAGATAATTATGCTGGCGTACATATGTCAGATTTTGATGAAGAAGAAGGATAGATCAGGGTTACTTTTCTAAAGATCTCCAATGAAGATGGTACTCTTTTTAGAATATCTGTCTGATGTTAAATGGGACCAGATCTTGACCATACTACCAGTGCCAAATATACTTATAAAAGGTAACTGATTATTCTACAAGTTTCCAGGGCCAGTTGATGTATTTAAAAAGTAAATTGTTGATTGTTTTTATTAAAGTAAAATATATTAATTTAGTCGAAATTATTGATTCTGTTCTTTGCAAAAAAATTAAGTTTTTATTTATACTGTGTATTAATAATTTTTAAGTTTATTTGTTTAGATAGCCCCGATAATGATAGGTGTTTCACTAGATAATACTATTGTTTTGTTTTGTTAGCGAAGTAATTTTTTTTTTGTTTAATTTAGAAGTTTTATTTAGACACGCCTAAAACGTTGCTTTAAGTTTTTGAATATTTTATAATTAAAATTGCTGTAATTTTTATATTAAATAATTACTTTAAATCTCAGATGAGACTGATAAGTAGAAAATATTAATTCCATTATTTGATTCGGGCAATTGAAACTTAAGCATTAACAAACCATTAATATTAAAAATTAATTTGTTGAAAGAAGCTGAAGAAACTGAATGTATGTAATATATTAAAAAATATCTAGATTATAATTTATATATGTTTTATTCCCCTTTCTTACCTAATAATCAATGGATTGTTCACTACCCTGCATTAATTTGTCACTACTCTGCCAATAGTGTCACTCCCCTGATATTATATTTTCCCCTGGTGCTTATAAAATTCAAAAAAATGTAAAAATCTTCTGGCCCGTATCATTATGAATGCACAATCAAATAGTGATATTATTAATATTGAATTAAACAGACTACATTTCCTTCAGGGACACAAAAAAATCAAATACCGTATATTCACCCAGTAATCAAAAGTAAGGCAGCATCGAAATATCACACGGGCAGGTTGTCCATATTAAGTTTACGGCGACTTACTGAGCCTCTTTGTAAAATTAAATTTTATTAAATAGATTAAAAATATACCTGAATAATAAACGTGTACATAAATCCGCATGCAGCTATATTAAAAACTAGCTGTTACCCGCGACTTAGTCCGCGTTGCTTGATATATTAACAACATTTTCGTATATGCGAAGGAAAAAACATCAAAAAGACAAAATTTCTTAGTATTCAATGTTATTCACTGCTCCGTTTGTAGGTAAAATATATAAATTATCTGAGCTAGTAACGCGAGAGCAAGCGACGTAGTGGACCGTGTGAAAAACCCCGTATAAAAATCGTTGTTTCTTAAAACTTTAATAACTTTATATTAAATGAAGATATCGCAATAATTGGAACGAAGTTCCATATCGTACGGTATGAATTTGACGGATTGGGGCTAGGTGAGAAAAAGTGTAAGATATTTCAGTTACGACCCTCTTTCTATAGTGCGAGTGATATAGAATAATATCCCTCTTCCTCGCACTTTTTATTATCTTGCCATGAAGGAAATATTATTTCAAATGACGCTTAATTTTTTAATAGACGCTAGTAATTCATTTATTGGTATTTGTTAATCAATAATATAATACGTTTATCAATAATAATATACTATGTAAAGAACTTCATTCCAACGAAACTCACGAATGTTTTTTTCTTTTAGATAAGGGCCCAGTGTCTAAAAAATAAAACGTAGAAAACCTAATTGAAATCTATCCAGTAGTTTTCCGTGATGCGCGCACAACTACTCAAACCTGTATCACTTTATTTACATAGATTAAAAATAGTCGTCATTTTCAACAACATTCATTGTTATCTATTAGATCCGGGTATCTATTAGAAAAACTAAAATGGCGCAAGGACGGTAATTTTAAGGACATTCGAACAAAATCAAATGTCCTTTCAATGCCAAAACACACAACGGCAGCATTCCGCTGTAGTTTCCGATATGCAGCTACTAAATGCTGGAACAACTTGCCCCCACCTATCCGCCAACTAAATACCATCAGCCTTTTCAAGGTAGTAAAAGAATATTTTTGTCACTTTAACATTTAGGTCGGATAAAATAGCTGCATTATATTTTCATAGCATAATATAAATATCTATATTATTTTATTGTAAATATTCATTATATCATTTATTATATACATTTATATATACTTACTGCATAAATAAAGTTCCCATCCTTTTTCATTTCCATTATTTTATTTTATTATTTTGATAACATCTTTCTCGAAAATAGAAATAAAGCGAACATACTATCCTCGCGGGCGAGTCCAACATCAATGGGCATTGCTGAAAACCAATGCTACCGCAATCCTGCGATAGCATTATGTTCAGTCAGTGCCCTTTTCAGCATTACATCACTCATGTAATAGGATCATTTTATGACTGTTTTTTGTTATTTACTTTTATCTTTGATGTTTTTATGTATAATTTTACTTTCTGTATCAAACTTTATGAGTGTAAGTTGCTGAATAAATGCATGTCTATGTCTATGTTTATACGTAATGGTCATACATAAAAATGTGTTTTAATCAAAAATTTCCCCTGATAAGGTAGAAAATAAAATTTCTTAGAAACGAATTTATATTAGGCATATCTTGTCAGCCTATCGAAAGTCCAGGGCTGGCCATTGCCTTCCCAAAGTAAAAAAAGAATTGGCGTAATCGCTAAGCTTTGCCGTAATCCGCCTAATTAGTGATTGGAGTTGCTTTTTATATCTGTTATAAAGTTTTACTTCATGTCAGATTATTATTTATATGATATTGTTTGTAGTAATAAATATTTAATAGTGTATATAAAGTATGTTATGTTTGTTTTTATATTTACATTCACGTGTACATATTTTCATGTTTTTATAGCACCTGTTTAAGTTTCTCTGCTTAGCTCGTGGTTGGCTGGTAGAGAATGCCTAAAGGCAGAGTCCACCAATTGTACACTTCATATGCAATAAAGATTTTAAATAAATAAACGAGATATATGTTAATACTATCTATTGTAGGCATATCTTTACGTGGTAGATCTACGCTGCAGCCTATATGGATGCAGCACTAATGGCTTGATCGGAAAAGGATCGCCCTCGCACCGATTACTAACGTAAAATTTACTACATAGAGCCGCTCTGTAGCTGTAATAATTATGGTTGTAACACGAATGGGTCGACTCGAACTGGGTAGGATCACGCTCTCATAGAATACCCGCATAAAATAGCAGCTTAACACTACTGTGTTTCGTATGGTGAGTGTAGAGAACCGGAGAACCTTTTTACTAGAAGCAGAGCATTTTAGCTCGGTCCTCTGAGATGACAACAACGCATCTGCAGTTTGATTCTTAATTGAGTTTAAATGTGGATGTCCATGGGCCACAGCATCCACTTGCCATCCGGTGGACTGTGTGCTCGTTTGCCACCCTAATGCTACAAAAAAAATAGCAGCATAATGCTGCTGTTTTTGTATGAGTGTATAGGTGACAAGAACTGGAAAACTCACAATTTAGCTCTAAGGAGGGACAACGCAACTGCAATTTTACTTTAATAATTTACGCAGCCTCACGTCTAAAAAAAAATAATCGACAATTATTAACATATCTACACAGCTCCTGTTGCAGGGTTCAAAACTGTCGTTCCTGAATATTTTGTACATAAATCCACACATGAAAAAACTCGTAATTATAAGTTATTATAATTAGGTCAACATTAGATCGAAGTTTTCTGTTTTTAATACATATCTAAGCGCTTTAATTTCTGAGTCTATATACTTACTCATATTACAGTACACACATTACGTCCTGTTTATTTTGGCCGCAGCACGAATGTGTCAACTCGATTGGAGAAAGGACACTCTCGCATAGAATACTGACGATAACCGGAGACCATTTTACTGGTAACGAGGCATTCCATCTTAGTCCTCAGGGGTGACAACGCACTTGCATTCTGGTTTTAAATCTAGACGTCAGTGTCTATGTGCCTACGACCACAGAATCCACTTACCATCAGGTGTATGTGTGCTCGTTTGTAACTCTTACTCGTATAAAGAAATACTTTAAGTTGCAGTCGCACACTACGCCAAGTTGGGGTTTGTATTTTGAAAGAAACTAGCGTAAAAAAATTATAGTTCTAAATCTATTACTTGAGAAAAAAATTCTAATCATACTAGCTGTTTTGCTGTTAGACTATGGTACCTAATTGAAACTTATCACGGCTTTGTATATATATATATATATTTTTTTTTTTTTATAGGATAAGGGTGACAAACGAGCACACAGTCCACCTGATGGTAAGTGGTTTCTGCGGTCCATAGACATCTACATCTATCCTCTATTACAAATCAAAATGTAGATGCGTTGTCACCCGTGAGGACTAAGATGGAATGCCTCATTTCCAGTAAAAAGAGCCTCCGGCCACCTGCACTCACCAAGCGAAACGCAGAGGTAAACCTCTACTTCACGCTGGTATTCTGTGAGGTCGTGGTACCACCCCGGTTCGAGCCGGCCCATCCGTGCGACGGCAAAAGCTGCCGCGTGGCTCTACCACTGTTAAAATATAATATAATTACGGATATAAATATAACATCCCTAAACGTAAATAAAATAAATTTATATTTTAGCTTGGTTACACTTACACCACCAACACCAACGGACCTTCTGTTACCGTCACGCCTATGAAGTCCACTGCTGAACATAGCCCTTACCTAAAGATTGCCTCAAAGGGAGGATATTTGCCACAGTTGTCACGCTTATCAGGCGAAGAAACTGTAGTTTTTTATTTTTTATTGGGAAGACGCTGCTGACCGTCTCCTAGTTCATTTTCTCTGTCGTCCCTTATGACACCCACCGGACGATATGAGGTAGTGGATATTCTTACACCGTCACTACACATTTAAAATGAGGTCCATTACTCCATAATTAAACACTAAACATGGCAAACGAGCACACAGTCCACCTCATGGTAAGTGGTTGCTGTGGCCCATAGACATGTACATTTATCGTTTGCGAATCAAAATGCTGATTCGTTCTCACCCGTGAGGACTAAGAAGGAATGCATCATTTCCAGTAAAAAGGGTCTCCGGTTCTCTATACTCACCATACGAAACACAACAGTGTTAAGCTGCTATTTTACTCTGGTATTCTGTGAGAGCGTGATCCCTTCCCAGTCGAGCCGACCCATTCGTGCTACAACTATACTACTAATATAGCTGCAGCATGGCTCTACCACGTATTCTCTCTCTCCATTCATGTAAATTTGCGAGTTTAAATGCGTCACCCTTATTTGACCAAATTCACATCTGAACAGCCCATTCTATATAAAAAAATATTCTTAATTCCATCTTTACAATCTTTGACGTCTCTTATAGAGCTCAAATAGAATGTCAGTCGTACCGCCTCATCGTGGAAGATTCGGCAACGGTCGAGTACATAACACGTTACGTGGCGGAGTTGAAACAGAAATATACGCAGAGTAACGGAAGGCGACCTTACGGTATCTCCTGTTTGATTGGGGGCTTTGATTGTGACGGCGGTCCTCACCTGTTCCAGACGGAGCCCTCTGGAACGCATTATGAATGGAAGGTAGTACAATATTAGTTATTGACGATAGCGGTTTTCAAACAGATTTACTACTACCATTACCGTGTAGTGGCGATGTAAGAATATCCAATGTCTTATATATTGGATAATATCGTCTCGTAGATGTTGTAAGAGGCGACCGAGAGAAACAAATCAGCAAATCGGCAGTAGCTTCTTCCTAATAACGACTAAAATAAAAAGACTGTGGTTGCCAACCCGCTTGTCAAGCGTGGCAATTATTGCAAATATCCCTCCTATGAGAGAGGCTTATGTTCAGCAGTAAAGTTTAATAAGGTGTAACTGGCTGACTGGGTTCATATTTGATACTAAACGAATATTAGAAATGAACATTACAATAAACACGGTATGTTTTAAACATTGCGTGCAATTATTGCTAGTGGGCTTAATATTTGCAGGCGGCTGCTATTGGCCGTGGTGAGAAGGCAGCTCGGGATTTCTTGGAGAAAAATTACAACACCACATTAGTAGACACTGAAAAGGGCGCTGTGAAATTAGCTATTATGACATTGCTAGAGGTCGTTTATTACGGACAGAAGAACTTAGATGTGAGTAATAAAATTTACCAAGTCTTTATTCTCTTGCTGTATCCTTAAGACTTCAATCATCTGTGTTTATGGAAATTTCTTAGCTTTATTAAAAAGATAAAAAAATATCCTGGCATGGCAGATTCAGAATTGATTTAGAACTGGATGTTGGATGCCACAAATCTTTTAAGTCTTGTGTTTAAAATTATTTTAGTAGTAGTTAGTTTCTGCGAACGGATTAGTATCGCCACAGTTCGGACCGGAGACCCTTTTTACTGGAAACGAGGCATTCCATCTTAGTCCTCACGGGTGACAACGCATCTGCATTTAGATTCGTAATTGAGGATGGATGTAAGTGTCTATGGGCCACAGCAACCACTTACCACCAGGTGGACTGTGTGCTCATTTGTCACCCTTATCCTATATAAAAAAAATCTGAATCATCTGAGACTCTAAGACGGACCATTCTGGATTCCAAAGCAGAAATTATGATATAATATGTATTTCTATACATACAAATCAAATCGGAATACTAGTATAGAAATATCCCTCATAAATTTAATCATTACAGGTATTCCTTTTAAGGAAATCTCAACCTATGGTCAATTTGAATAAAGAAGAAATCAATGAATTTTTCGTAGAAATTGAAAGAGAAAAAGAAAATAAGTGAGTCCTTACTTTACAAAGATGTTTCTAAAACTATTTAAAAAAACATTTCTCATAATACGTTATTTTATTGCTCTTATTGCAATATTTTTTGTTTATTAATTTACCTAAGTTATTATGCCCTAAAATTGTTCTTTTAATCTTTAATATTAGAAATGCAATCTCCTGTTTCATTTCCTTCTTTTTTGGATTCTCTTACGCTGCCACTGCACGCCGAATATACCTGATTACGTATTTCAACTTTTGTTTTATTTATTAATGTTTTGCGTATACCTACTGTGTACGTGACTTTCATCAGAGTATACAATTTTATATAAACAAATTATTGGGATTTAAGCTGTCGATATACATTTATATGAGATACCATCACGGAATAGATATTCGCCCTTATCTAATTTTCACAATGATCTTGTCAACACTGTGATGATAAAATGAGAAATATGTATTCCAACATAATGCAATTCCACTGACGTCAATCGCGAAATCTGAATGCATGTATTATCAACCGATAAATGTTAGTAGAGATAAAACAAAATAAAACCTGCATATATTTTACCCTGGATTTCACGTAGAAGTAGATGTTTACCTGAAAAAAAAGAAAACAAATTAATCATAAATTTAAAATAGCGCCATCTGTCGTGAAGGCAATAAACTGTATTCATGCGCTGAGCGCGCCACATACCAACCGTTCTGTTGATCGGGAAATAGATAATGTTTCAGGCAAGTACAACATAGATAGCGCCACAGTTCAAAGAAAGTATTGATAGTGCTCCTGTTTTCAAAAGTTGAGGTTGTAGTTGTACTTACCTAAATGACTTTTGTATGTAGGCATATAATTTTATTACAAAGGGTGAAAAAGTTAAATCATAATATAACAATGACAGTACCTAATAAGCAAAACTAGTCTGAATAATTTGTATTCGCTTACATAATATTAATTCTAATTAAATAACTATTACTTTAACAAGTGATAAATTTAAAATTTTATACAACCGACTTCAATATGAATATAATTTATTGTTGTTTTTTTAAAACCACTCGACCGATTTCGATAAAATTTAAATAGGACCCTTTGAAAAACCAAAGAATTTTCCAAATCGGTTCAGGCGTCTTCAAGTAGGTAATCAGTGAACATATAAAGATAAAAAAACCGATGAATCGGTAACCTTCTCCTTTTTTGAAGTCGGTTGAAAATAGAGAACATTTTGACTGGGGATAATAAACTAACCATTTAATATTGCAAAAAATAAATGGAAAATAACATGCAATTTTTCATATCAGTTTCTTTTATCAATCAGATCTATTTCAGTGCAATGAACTTTAATCACACATGCTCGCAATGAGCGTGAGATTTCTTCCTTATCTGCCAATAAGATTTTCTTTTGGACGACTGCGTGACCTAGTCGGTCAGTGTTTATGGGTTCGGATCTCGGTCTGAGCAACTGTTTATGTAAAACACCAATGACAATGTTCGGGTTTGGTTGTGTTGTATTCACTGCATACTAGCCAACCTCAAAATTGAATCAGATCCGACCGGAATCGTATGAAAACATTGGGACGAGAGCGTAAGTTTCTGGTACTATATCACCTTTCACCTCCTTCACAATTGACAATATCCGACAGTATTCGGACGTAAAACAGATAATTTTTCAGTAAGCAATTGTTAAATCAAAGCCTGGTGGAATTTACTAGCTAGCAGGACTTATTCTGTTCTCTTATCAATTTTTTTGACCAGGGACCACCTTGATTTTTTTCTAGTTAGCACGGATCACAAGGTGAAAGAAAAATATGTGTTATTCTAACAATAAATTATACTCATAACTTTTAACATAATTATATTAATAAATTGAAAAGAAGCATTCATTAACAGTACTACCTCATAACTTTTTACTGGGTGTAACACACAAAAAAAAAACATACAGTCGAATGGAGTATTTACATAACATTGTAAAGGGCAAGCTAGTAAGTGAAACTGTATAGGACCCTCGCCTCGACCGCACTCGGCATATCCTAGATAATTACAATCAATTAGACGAGCGCATTATCACGATTCACGACCACTTCACTGAACGACGATAATGAAACCAAGAAGAAATAATAAAGATTGTCGTAACTTTTGACGTTACGTTAGTGTTAAGTATATAAGGAGTTAGGAGGGTTTATCCTTTATTCTCTTGTTTTCATACCCCATATACATATTTACTTCTATGAAAGTATGACTACTAAATTGGGTGGATATAATAGTAGAGGAAGGCCTAAGAAAAGATGGGTGGACTGTGTCAGGAATACACCACATCTGAAAGATGATTGGCGAACACATTATTGCCCCCACTACCCCCCCCCCCCCCCGCCCCCCGCCCCTGACGCTGCTTGCTATTGCAATTGGATATTTGAAGTAAATTTTAGTTCGGCTTAAATGAGATGGTTTTGATGGGTTTGCAAATTATTAGAGGCTACGAGACGCTTCCAACAATTTAAAAATCATCTTATTTTTATAACATAAGGGTGACAAAGGAGCACACAGTCCACCTGATGGTAAGTGATTGCTGTGGCCCATAGACATCTACATTTATCCTCAATTAAGAATCAAAATGCAGATGCGCCGCCACCCCTGAGGACTAAGATGGAATGCCTCGTTTCCAGTAGAAAGGGTCTCCGGTACTCTACACTCACCATACGAAACACAGCAGCATTGAGCTGCTATTTTACGCTGGTATTGTGTCATCTTTCGCAGAATGCCCCTTACGTATTATAGTAGAAAATTTCTAGGTGGTGGGACTCCTCATCTGCCTAGCAGCCTCTCTGGTTAGAATAGAATAGAGTAAGAATAGAATGGAATAGAATATTTTTTTATTCCATATAGATTACATGTAATTCTTATTGAAAGTCATCTTTTTACTTTACCACTGGTTCGGAAAATACCTCTGGGAAGAACCAGCAAGAAACCCAGCGGGACTTTTTAAAAAAATATATACAATATGAAAGGTTGTACAAACTATTTACAAAATTTATTTTAGAAACAGCTTGTAAGCGACCGCCTCATTCTTCACTTACACTTCAGTAATTAAATTATTTTGTAGAGCAACAAAGTCATAGCGAAGCATGTATGTAATCACCTGTTTGGCGCAAAGTGAGACGCTTGCTAAAGAAACGATATTTCTACCGCCAGGAGTGGTAGCTGTCCTGATGTGTGGCGTTGTGAATGATATTATTACCACGAGTGTAACTACAGGCTGTGAGGATTTCCCTCTTAGTCCTCAGTGGTGACAACGTATCTGTGACCATATTTATTCGGTGTTGGTTGCAGGTGTCCATAGGCTTCAAAAGCAACTTACGATCACATTGACTGTATAAAGTTTTTTTTTCTGCCGACTTCCAAAATGGAGACGGTACTCAATTTGAGTGTATGTTTTTTTTTAATGTGTGTTACCTCATAACTTTGTACTGGGCGAACCGATTTCGATTATTCTTTTTTTATATGAAAGCTGATAGTTCTCGTGTGGTCCCATATGAATTTGATCAAGGTCAGACCAATGGTTATTGAGTTATTCTTAAATAACCTATATTGAAGTCGCTTATATTGAAGTCGGCTGTACAAAATTTTTAATTTTTAATTATTATAGGATAGGGTGACAAACGAGCACACAGTCCACCTGATAGTAAGTGGTTGCTGTGGCCCATTGACATCTACATTTATCCTCGTTTGCGAATCAAAATGCAGATGCGTTGTCATCCGTGAGGACTAAGATGGAATGCCTCTTTTCCAGTAAAAAGGGTCTCCGGTCCTCTACACTCATCATACGAAACAAAGCAGTGTTAAGCTGCTATTTCACGCTGGTATTCTGTGAGAGCGTGGTCCTTCCCCGGTCGAGCCGACCCATTTGTGCTACAACTATACTACTCATATAGCTGCAGCATGGCTCTACCACGTACCAAGTAAATCTAGGAAGTATTTTTAGTTAATTATAAAACATGTAATATCTATTTGTTGAATAGTTTTTTTAAGCATGCTAACAGTTTAGTATCGTCATTTGAGGATGTATGATGGTGATTTAAGTGATACCATCACTAATTTTATCATCATCATCACCATCATCGTCTGGTCTAGATATTAAAGAAACTATATATTGTAGAGAAAATACGTCTCTCAAATTTTTATGTTTTAATATTTTTATTTCTTAATTAGGACAAAGACTGAACAGTAACGTTAGATTCCTCTCATGTAGACCCAAATAAAACAATTCCAATATATCCTTTGTTGGCAGATAACCCATGCTATTCATTTTAAAATTTGGCATTTGATCCATTTAATGACAAAATTAAAAAAATACCTTAAACAATGAAAGCGATCTACACTAACATAAAAATAAGCCAAATATTTCCTTAAACTTGGCAAGCAGAACTAGAGCGTGACCTGTATCTAATTAAGTTGATTTAAATTCAAGTTGCGGTCAGAATCGTGTGAAAATCATATACTTACTTAAACATTCGGGAGCAATTTTAAACTCTCGTCACGTATTTTATGGGACCATATAAATAAAGAACGCAGTCCTCTGGTAATGAAGGTCCTCAAATAATGTTTAAATATATTTTTTTTTTTTAAAAACTAAAGTGATAAACGAACTTACCATCCACCTGATGGTATGTAATTAGTGCAGTCCATAGACACTTGCAGACAACTTCAAACGAAGAAGGATACAAACGCACTGTCACCTGCGAGGACTAAGATGAAATCATAAAAGGAATAAGATGGATCACAACCTGTAATAATACTTGCCAATTATAGTAGTAGTGTGGGCACTGCCACAATCTAGACGGCCTGAGGCAGGAAAGAAGTCCTACCAACCAAAGACTTTGGGTGCCTTGGTTCCACTTAGTCGCTTATTCAATACAAGCTGTATTGAAGTTGCGTAAGTCCCGTCGCATGCATTTGGAGATCTGGCTTTTCAGTTGCCTGTATGCTGTCAAATCTGTCGAAGACTACAGCTTCATTTCTCGGCTAACAGCCATGAGATTAAGAGTGTGATCGGAGACTTTTTGTGTTCTTCTGCGGCGGGTCTTGCAGAACTTAGCAACAAACTCATGGTCAGTATCCACGAGCTTATCATTCATATCGTCTACTTCATTGCAGTCTTCTAGGCACTGAAGACGACTCTGTAACTCGAGCTGAAATGTTTCGGGACTCCGTATTAGAGCACGAGGAGGACGGAGCGTTGACTTCATTAGACGTGACCTCTCCAACTTAACAGTTAGGTTCAGTGTGCCTCTAACCATTCGGTGATCGCTACCAATTTTCACCCTCGCTATCACTGAGACATCACTGAACAGTTGTCGTCTGGTCGTCATAATGAAGTCAATCTTATTTTTTGTCGAACCGTCGGGGCTCAACCAGGTCCACTTCCTGTGGGGTCGCTTCTGAATGTAAGAGTTCATCATATAGAGTCCCTCTTTCTCCATGAAGTCGACCAGCTGCTGGCCCCTTGGGTTCCGTTGCTCTATTCCGAATTTCCTTACTTTCAGCTCACCGTTCTCTCTTGTGCCTTATTTTGCATTGAAGTCTCCCATTAACACCGTATAGTGGATTTAGGAGGAATGCATAGCTTTAGAGATATCCTCATCATTTCCTCCACCTCCTCACCGGGATGTGCCGAGGTTAGTGCGTAAACCTGTATGACTTTCAACGAATACCGTTTGGTGATTCTGAGTATAAGGTACGCAACCCTCGTCGACACACTCTCAATCTATACAACGTAGGTAACGAGAGACTTCTGGACGATAAATCCGACACCTCCTTGGGACAGATGGTCGTCGTCCCGGTGATAGAGCAATATGCCGGATTCGAGTATTACCGTGTCCTCCCCCTCTCTTCGGACCTCGGATAATCCTATAATATGCCAGCGTAACTTGTCTATCTCTTCTTCCAGCTCCACGATCTTCTCGTCAGTCCTCAGGGTGCGTGCGTTGTACGTTGCCAGGTCGAGTCGTCTTAGGTGGCAACCGAACCTCCACCGGAGATTCTTAACACCCTCCCCTGCCCCGCCGTTACCATGGTCGTCACCGTAGCTAGGAATAGCGGGGCCGCCGGGAACTGGGGGTCGTGTCTTCGTAGCTTTCAGCATGGGGGGATATTTGCTATAGTTGCCACGCTTGGCGAGCGGGTAGGCAACTGCAGTTTTTGACGTGACAACGTCTTATAAATCGATGAAGCTGGCTGCCAGCACGAAAAAACATGACTCATGCGGCGTTACCGAGGCGTTCCATTTAAAGTGCAAGCGAGAGCGCGGAACGTTGAATGTAGAAATATTTTTTTATTTAATTTAATTAAAAACATTTTGGCTATTTGAATCATATCGCTGGTACGACAATGTCAACACTTGCCATTTCCAAACATCAAAATAGAATAGCCACATGGGATAGTTTACAGAGTACAATTTTTATGAAGGACTGGCGTTCCGCCCCAGCTTCGCACAGGTGATATTTCCGGATCTCGACAAAAGCGCTTCGTACCGGGTAAAACTATATCTAAGAACCATCCAGGTGATTCCATAAGTATCCCATAAAAATTTCATCATAATCGGTCAAGACAGTTGGAGGAGGAGAAGATTTACGAACATCGGAATTTTATATGTAAAGATAGGCACAAGCGGAGGTTCTGATGTAGAAAGCCACGATTCAATTTAATTAACGCTATAAGTCTGTGTTCTTAAATTTGAAGAGCTCTTTCTATTGTTCAAGTTTTCCAAAGACTGGTAATGCACTCGCGGCATGACGCGTAGAATCACTGCGTAAAATGTTATTGCTAAAACAAAAAAGTATTTTTAGCTAAAATTTAAAAAGGGGTTGTTTCAATTCACGTGTATGTTCTTTTGTTATAAGAGTATGTATGTTACTCGTTAACTTCTTCAATTGTAAACCGATTTTCATGTTTCTTTTTTATTAACTAAATAGGTACTTTAGAGATGGTCCTCCTACATAAATTTTGAAAAAAGTTTGGCTCCTAAGGGTGAAAAATAGAGGATGAAGTTTTTTAATCTTACGAATTATTATGATAGCGATGACATTCGAGCTTGTTATATTCTCAAGTCCACTCAAAAGGGTCTCAAAATAAGGCGTGTATAGAATTTAAGCCCCAACGTTAAAATATAAAATGTATTAACAACTGCTAAGTAGCGATGTCACTAAGAGTTTGATTGCGGCGCTGAATAAACGGGGGTCCGAATCCCGCACAGAACAAGGGTTTGTATGACCTCCAAATAAATAAACCTAGCAAGCTAACAGCATAGCAAAGTGGCGAAGCAATCAGCATTGTAGCGGTTTCTAACGGTTGCCGTTGAGCAATCAGTTTCAAAATAGGAGGTTTAGATGCCTGGGTGATCAGTAATCGATTGCTGAAAACAGAATTTGAAAATTCGAAACCGTTCTCGAGATAATCTTGGGACAGACGGACAGACGGACGGACAGACGGACAGACGGACAGACGGATAGACGGACAGACGGACAGACGGACAGACATCGTGAAATCAATAAGTGACTTCGCAAGCTTCGCCACTTAATAATTGTGTTGGAGATGATCATCCATCTGCAGTTTATGAATGTTAATGCGTCCTTGATACAGGAAATAATCCTAGAGTATGGACATAGTTTTTTTAAACGTAAATTTTTAAGCTGAAATAAGCAAGTCATTGTTTTTAATCGTATATATTTTGAATGACTGAAGATGACTCTTAACTTTAAGTTTGAGTCGCATTTTGGTAGCTGCCATACGCGCAAATGGGAAGCGGAACGGACAAAGACAAAGGCAAACAAACCTAAAACAAACAGACATTCACACGCGTCGAGCGACAATTAACACATGCGAAGATGATTGCGGCTAGGGTTTCCATCCACACTTAATAACAAAGTAGTATTTATTTTTTATAGAAAAAGGGTGACAAACGAGCACATAGTCCACCTGATGGTAAGTGTCTCATCAAATATTTAAATTGGGAAAATAAAGAAATCGGATAGTCCGAGGTCTGCACTGCGTGCAGCATAGGTGTGCAGGTTGGGTCACGAGCTCCTCCTCTTCAGAAGCCAAAAATTACTTTTTTTGTTCGCGGTGTCGCCGAAAAATTGTCATGGTGCAATAAGTTGCGACTTCTTGGTCGTTTTCCCCGAACTTTTTCACAGACACTGGGCACACAAATGTTGTATCACTCAGCATTATTGTCTTTTGCTCATCATGTGATCGTGCAGATAGGACCCGCCTGGGATAAAAAAACCTTGCCTGCTTCAATTTTGTTGGTTCGCTATCGCCTTCGAACACTGACGACTGTTGCTTTCTTTCCGGAAGGCAACAATATATCCAAGTTTCATCTCATGTCACAATGTAATATAAAGCAATTAAACGTCCGAGATCATGCGTCTATTTTCTTCAATTAATCGCCTAACAGTAACCACATTTACCTCAGTAATCCACTTGAGGGCCGACCTTTACGAATTCCGTCATAGAGAGAAACAGCACTATCAAATCCTGTCTAGCACTATCAAATCAACGCCTTACGGTGTTGAGCATTTGAGTATGTGGTGCTTCCCCCCAAAAGCATTCTGAAGACGAACAATGCAATCTTGCAAACAGATCGAAATTTGAAAATTATAAAAAAAAACGTCAATCGCCTTAAAATCCTTTCGTGTTAATTTCAATTTTGCTACGGATGACGAACTTTAACTTGTGATAAAAAAAATGATATGCGACTTCCGGCCAAAAATTATTTATTCAATATAATATATATACAATCGGCCATGATGGACGAACACTAGATCACGATCGTGTAGAAGGCATAATCACTTATATGGTCGGTGATGATAGCCCCTTGCTACTTTAGGTTACTTAATAACGCTATGACCGATCGTATTCCAATAATTCGATTATTGAGATTAAACGACGGAAAAGTAACTTTATTTTATCCACATATAAGAATTAAAATCTAAAGTGCTTGCTCAAATAATAGGTGAAAACCCTATGCGCAGCAGATCCAGACGTCGAGCTCGACGGTATGCAAACACTGTCTCAGCTGTGGTACGTCGTACTGTTCAATTTAAACAAATATAAGGTAAATTTTGACAAAAACAAGTTCGTAATTGCAAGCGTTTTTAACGACTGCTACCACATAGGATGTACATTTATTTTAACACTCTCCACATAATTTACGTTCTACAGTATTAATTGCTTACTAATAAAATTATTAATATCTGTGCCGTGAAATGGCGGATTAACAGAATTACCGAATAAAAAAACATCCTTACACTACCGCTATTCAGGGATGTTATTTGTGGTATTTAATATTAATTTGATTTAAGTTTTTTTTTGTATTGTTTTAGTTTAGGTTAAGTTGTGACATTCATCGTCACCTTGTTTTGAATGTTCCTAAATAAAATGAGATTTAAAAACACTGTGTGCAAGCATATTATTTATTACTGACTGTTGTAATGTTTATATTCCTTATTTTTGTTGTTTCAAGTGTGTTCAAGTTGATTCAAATGTCGAAAAAAACTAGCTTCCAGTGTTATTAATCGGTGTCTCGAGAAGATGGTGAAAAAAAAATTGCTTTTTTATTTGATTATTGAGCGACGGAGGGCTGTTGAGAGTTGAGACATTATTATTACAAATATATTGAATATTACTGTAACATTCAAAAATTGTTAAAGCATTGAGATTTTCTAACGATTTTCTAGCGTAGTATAATTGGGCGCAAAACTGCTATACAAATAATATCAGTGGTACTGAAGGTAGATTGAATTCGGATCGATCACGTGCTATGAAAATAAAGACGTACGCTAAACTTTAAACAGATCAATTGAAACGTAGTCCGGTCGCTCAGCGAGCTGTTGAGAGAGCTATGCTCTGAGTTTCTCTGCGTGATAGACTTCGAAATGAGGATATTCGCGAAAGAAATAGAGTAGCCGACATAGTCCAAGGAACCTGTAAGCTCAAGTGGCAATGGGCGGCCATATGGCTCGAACAACCGATATCCAACGGGGAAGAAAGGTTCTCGAGTGGTAGCCTCGCAGGGGTAAGCAAAGTGTAGGGCAATCCCTCACTCCCCCCCCCCCCCCACCCGAACGGATTCCCGCCTTGTCGTGGCGGGGGGGGGGGGGGGGCTTAGTAGCCGTGGCTTGGTCACCCGCGGTGAACAAAGAGCAACCCCTTGGCTGGCCCGTGGTGTAGGACCGGCCCGAGGTGGCCACTCCGAGTGGGCTTGGCGAGCCCACTTCGGATATGTGTCGGTGGGCCGCGGTGAGAGAGGTGTCCTCTCCCCCTACCGCTGCAGCCTATGTGGAGTCGCGGAGGAAGAGGAGGGTTGGTATGGCGATGCGCCACTCACCCGGCGCACCGTTGATGCGGTAGTGGTGGGGCCGCGGGGAGAGGGAGAGAGGAGTGTCGGTATTGCGAGGCGCCGCTCCGGGGTCGGGAAAGCGGGTGCTACTTAGCGCTCGATTTTCCTGGCCGCACAGCCTCCGCGTATCGGACTCGGGGGGTCCGATACGCAGGTGGAGTTGGAGGCCGTGGAGGGGGGGCGTGCCTTGTGTCCCTGGTGTGCCTTGCTTAAGAAGTAGAATGGGGAGGAGAGATTCTCCCCCGAGAAGGGGCTGCCATGGGGCGGCCGGCGCTGGTGGGACCGCGGATGTGTGCGAAAGCGTTCCCGTGGCCCTGCCAATATGCGGCGAAGGTGGAACACCATGGGGTTTTAGTCGGTGCGAGTCCGACATAACCCGTCCTTCCCCGCGAGGCGGGTATGCGTAGGCATTTCCTCATGTAAAAAAGGCAGTCCCTCACTAGATCGAGTGACAACCTGGTAAAACATGCAGAAAATTGATAGACGCAAAGGACTTAAGACTGTTTTGTGGTTCGTTCAGTAGTCGACTTGTGAAGAGGTGTTAGCTGATGATAATAAGATCAATAATATTATTATGGTTAGTAAACAAGCATTTACATTTACTTTATTTTTTGGAATAATAAACGATCATTTAATGATGGATTTCTAATGCGAATTCATTTGCAACGTTAAATGTCTATTCTTAAACCGTGTAGCGCCACTACAAGGGTAAGAATATCTACTAACCAATATCATCCCGTGAATATCGTAAAATACGACAAAGGGAAACTAGAACAGGAGATGGGCAGCAGTATTGTCCTGAGAACAGCTCAAATATAAAAAAAAATTGCAGTTGCCGACCCGCTTTTTTTGCGCCCAGAAGCAATAGAAAAGGGCTACCCCGTGACGCGAGGAAGTGGAGAATGCTTTATGCATACCACTACAGCCGACTATGGTGGTTATGCGGGACTCACTGTAACTAACTATCCTACCACCCTAACTGTACCCGCGAAACTCCACTTATGGGTACGGCAATGGCCTTTGAGACCTCTCTGCCGAATCGGAAGCGACCCTCTTTTGGGAAAAGAGGGCGCAGGCGGCTACGAGCCGCTGAGGGAGAGACTACTAAGGTAAATTTAAGAAGCGTCGGCCTGAGCCGCCAGGAGGCAGTTCAGGTCGGTTGAAAGTTTATTAAGCGGGTCCGAGAGGGAGTTTCTCGGCCTGCGGACTCGATAGCAAGAGGGGAGTGGGACTGCATAAGTAGCTGTCTCACGTTTAAAATGATTGGAGTGAGACTCTGAGGTTTTGAAGAAGTTTTCAGAGAGTATTTTTAGTAATTGTTGGATTGTAGGGAACGCTAAGTCCCGATAGAGGTCGGCGTTACGGACGTACCAGGGTGCGTTCGTAGCTCGGCGACAGAAAAGGTTTTGAACTATTTGGAGTTCATTTATGATTTTGGGGTCAGCGTGAGCAAATATAGGGCCCTCGTAAGACATCACTGGTCGTATACAGACATTATAAAGGGTTCGCTTGTTTCGGAGGGACATTTTACTGTGTCAGCCCAGCATACTGTTGAGCCTACTCAGATAAAAACGTGCGTGACGGGTTACTCTTTTGACATGAGGCCCGAAGGTGAGCCTCGTGTCAAGAGTGACGCCTAAATATTTGGCAGACGTATGCCAGGGGACAGGGATCCCTAGCATACGTATTGGTGGAGTGTTTTTGAGGCGGCGTCGTTTATAATCGAAGTGAACGGCGGAGCTCTTCTCTGGGTCCACATCGATGCGCCATTTTCGGAACCAAACTCCTAGGTCATTAACTGACTTTTGGATCTAGTTCCGTATGAAAGGTAGCGAGGTACCTTTACAGTAGAGGGCAGTGTCGTCTGCGAAGAGGGAGAGCTGAACACCTTTCGACGGGATGGAAATGTCGTTAGTGAACTGGATGTACAGGAGAGGAGAAAGTACTGAGCCCTGAGGGACACCAGCTTTGATGGGGCGCTGAGAGGAGAGCGTGCCTTCGTGTCTAAAACGAAAGGTACGATCCTTCAGGTAAGAGGCCACGAGACGTACAAGACGATCAGGGAGACCTATTTTGTAAAGTTTATAGATAAGGCCTTCGTGCCAGACTCTATCAAATGCTTTGGCAATGTCGAAAAAGACTGCGATGGTCTTATAACGACGAGGTTAAAAACCGCTGAGGATACATTGCACAATACGGTGAACTTGTTGGGGACAAGAATGTTTCGCTCGGAAACCAAATTGGTGGGGGATGACAAGAGGGTCACCGTCTGTGGGAAACAGATGGAGCATTATGCGAGTGAGGATGACTCTTTCGAAGAGTTTGCCCATGGCCTTGAGGAGGCTGATGGGACGATGACTGGGGGGTAGGTTGAGAGGCTTTCCTGGCTTGGGAATACCAATGACAGTTGCCTCTTTCCACGTAGTGCGAAAGTAAGTAAGATTTAAGCAGGCGTTGAAGATAATAGTTAGAAGGGTTAACACCTGCTCAGGAAAGTGTTTAAGGGCTTGGTTGGAGATGCCATCCGCGCCCGGAGCCTTTTTGGTCTTAAGTTCTTTGATGAGGGATGAAATCTCATTATTGGACACAGTGATAGGGTCAGAGGCTGTGGGGGGTGAGTTCCGGCGGCGGACCTCATCCTCCACAGTCTAGATGTGGCAGGGGTCGGTGGGTTGAGAGCTAGGAGAGCATTGGGCGGCAATGCTGTCTGCAAAGCACTCAGCCTTTTCCTCGTCTTCGAAGGCAACCGTACCGTCGGGACGGGAGAGAGGGGGAGTGTGGGTGACAGCTGATAGCGTCTATGCGGAGGGCTCTTGCCATCTGATAGTACGCTGTATGAGAGGGAGAGATATTCTCCATGAGCTAACTCTTTCGCGGTCTCGAAGTTCGGAGAGGCGGAAACGGATTCTCGTTGAAGACGATTGGCCGTGCGCCTCTATTCGGGGGTGGGATAAATTGCTGCTCTCCGGAAAGGAGCTCTCTTGGCTTTTAATAGGTTGCTAATATGTAGGGGAAGACCATCATTATTAGCAACCGGGACGACCCTTTCATTCTCCTTAAGGGAGGATTTTATTAGGGTGGAGAAAGGCCGACCCGCTTGTCAAGATCCCCCTATGAGCGACTATGGCAAAATCTGAGACAAAAAAAATATGAGGCAATCTATGGGGGAGGCCTATGTTCTGCAGACTTTTATAGGATGTAATGGATAATGGTCTGATTACCAGTTGTAATGTGTTTCATCGTTAAAATCCGACCGGAAAAGTAATGCCATTCATCACAATAACGCACCCGGTGAAGGAAGTGCGCAGTTTATAAGATGGACTAACAAATTATTGACATCCTTCCTATATGAGTACCATTTCATTTAGACACTACTATGTTAGATTTTTTAGTTAAAATCTTGTTTATAAAACTATTAACACGTTCTGGCCATTTACTAATCAAGTGAACCATGAGCTCATTTCGTCAAAGTTAATATTTGACAGCGCATTTTATTAATGTGAACAAGCACCTGGTAAATTCCGCACGATCAACGATTTCTCATAATATTTCTCGCTCTCACAGATGCCAACGTATAACAGTAGATTAATGCTGCTGCGGTTCGTATGGTGTAGAGAATCGGAGACCGTTTTAACTGGAAACGGGGCATTCCATCTTAGTTCTCAGGGGTGACAACGCATCTGCATTTCGGTTCTTAATCGAAGATAAATGTAGATGTCTATGGTTCACAGCATCCACTTACCATCAGGTGCACTGTGTGCTCGTTTGTCACCCTAATTCTATAAAAAAAACTTTTCGGAATATACCGCTCCGGTAACGCCGGGACTCCCGCAAAGGCAAACAAACGAGATAAAGCATATATATATAAAATTATTTGTTTATATCTTCATTCTTTATTAGTCCCACAAAACTCGACCGATAATCATAAATTTCTACCATAGGATTGATGTTTGAAGTTAACAGTTTCGTTATTATGACGTCTTTTATTAAACAAGAATAAGGCATTATACTGCCATCTGTCGGAAGTTATGAGATATTTTTATCGTTTCCCATAGTCGCATGTCACGACGACGGGACGTAATAGGCTGATAATCTATACACATATAAATAAAATGAAGTATCTGTCTGTAATGTCGGAATAACTGGCTTCTATTAAGTTCACACTATTTGTATTTTTTTTTTATAGAATAAGGGTGACGAACGAGCACACAGTCCATCTGATGGTGAGTGGTTGCTGTGGCCCATATATATCTACAGTTATCTTCGTTTGCGAATAAAAATGCAGATGCGTTGTCAGCCGTGAGGACTAAGATAGAATGCCTCTTTTCCAGTAAAAAGGATCTCCGGTTCTCTACATTCACCATACGAATATTTTACGCTGGTATTCTGTGAGAGCGTGGACCTTCCCCGGTCGAGCTGACCCATTCGTGCTACAACTATACTATTAATATAGCTTCAGAATGGATCTACCACGAAAAAAAAATTAGTATGCTATTTAAAGTTGAATAAGCCTTTTTAAAACGTTTGTCTGTCTGTCTGGCTGTCTTAATCTCTGTTATGTTTTGTATTGTTAAACCTATTGTAATAAAACTTCACAAACAGTTAGAGAGCAATGCCAGGAGTGATCTAGGCTATATTTTATCTGAAAAACTTAAAGAATTAAAAAAAGTGTGTTACTCTATGTATACGAAATTGGCTCTAATTGAAAATTGTTTGTAATCATTAAATTGAATCGCTAATACGATTACAAACATCGGAAAAGCTTACTGTTCATAAATTATTATCTCTTTTTTCTTTAACATGTTCAATACATTCACAATTCGCAATAATTAAAACGGAAAATAAAAATGAAAAAAAGTTATAATATATCCAATCGTATAACAATTGCTGTTCTCATCTCAGGGGTACCTGGTTTAAAGCCGGCGCGGCATCAGAGGCAGCTGAACTAAGTAAGTGGCGCAAATATGAGTATCTGAGAGACGACTAAATATTTGTGCCATTTGCGGTAGAGACTATCGGTCCGTGGAGTCCACGTGCGGTGAAGTTCCTAAAGAAACTCCATCCGCGGCTGGTTGTTGCTGCTGGTGATAAGAGGGCTGGTTCTTTTCTCGTTCAAAGGCTAAGTATACCCATTCAACGGGGAAACGCAGTCAGCGTTCTTGGCACGATACCGCGGGGAGTAGGACTATATGATAATTAAGTTTCTAGTTTTAGTTTTTTTTTATTATTATAGATTTGAATATTGTATATTGCTGTTCTGTATTATAGTAAATGATGGAAATCTATTTCCAGGGTAAAAGAACAGAGGATCTCGTTTCTCGGCTCATGAGAACAGCACCGTCTAACGACAGTCTACCGTCGCGACTTGAAGTATTCTCAAGGCAACACATGCTACAGAATATCGACTATTCACACATGGGGATGTGTACCCCGGACCGTTCTTTAGTTGCCGCTGTGAGTTTACACATTTCTATAACGTAAAATAGCAAACTTCGAGTTTATTTAATTGCAAGTGACCAACATACAGACAGTCGATCGATGCAGGTGGTTGAGGACCGTGCTTTGTGGTATCCTTGGAGAAGGCCTACGTTCAGCAATGGACTTGTGATGATCTATAATGATAATGATGATGACATTATTCTCATGTGACGTACATACTTATTACTTAAAAGGAAATAAATGCTTATGTACGCACATAGGAAGTTATACTTCTTTATCATAACAAAACAAGCTTGAGAGAATATTACCCATTGGAGTTGTCGCTTTTAGATGACATTGAGCATGCGCATCGTAACAACTAACAACTTCATGGTGTCGTTTTTAGTCGGTGTGCGCGCGAATCGTAAAAATTCACTCTCATAATTTTTCCCAAAATCCCCAAAAGAATTATAACTACAAAAAAGTCTTTGATTATATTAAATCTAAATAAAGCCACATTAATAGATCCCACACAGGCGAAGCCAGGGCATGTCGCTGATAATTAATAAATAAATTAGAACATAGTTTCTTTATACGAACGCAAGCATAAGGCTCCAAACAATCCCTAACTGTAAAATCCAGCCACCTTTCAACGTATCCCAGTTAGTGTCAAGTGCAACAAACCGGGAAGCGATCTATTTCGATCCACGTCCTCTCTCATCCATAGCGATCTGTTATATAACGACGCGCATGTTTACGGTCGCGTGGATGGCGCATGATTTATTTTAGCTTTTAACATTCTAAGTCCATTGAGCTATGAAGTGGTGTGTGTAGAAGTGAAAAAGAGGTTAAAGTCAAATGTAAATTATTTGAAAAACTGTCAACAGTAAAAAGTTTAGGTTTAGTGGTTATTAAGTTCTTTTTTATAGGATAGGTTGACAAACGAGTACACAGTCTACCTGATGGTAAATGGTTGCTGTGACCCATAGACTGTATATTTATCCTCAATAAAGAATCTAAATATAGATCCGTTGTCACCCGTGAGGACTAAGATGGAATGTCTCTTTTCCAGTTAAAAGGGCCGCCGGTTCTCTACACTCACCATACGAAATACAGCAGCATTAAGCTACTATTTAACGCTGGTATTCTGTGAGAGCGTGGTCCTCCCCCGGTCGAGACGAGACATTCGTGCTACAATCATAATATAGTTGCAGCGTGGCTCTACCACGTATGACTGTACTGACAGTATTTGTTTGGCAATCCGGTGACCTATATAGCTTTTTTCATCAGCCTGTAAGTATAGACTTAACTAAATTTCACTAAACTTTATAAGTCTACTTCTGACCAAGGGGGTTGTCCTGCTGTATCTGAGGATTTGCTTTAATCGTCACGCTTTCCGGACGTATTGCATCTTTGACTCTGCTGCCCGTCGCCGATCAAGCTATTCACCTGGCTTAAGCAAGATGAAGAAGTTATAGGTACCTGCCTTAATCTTTAAAAAAAAGATGTTACACCTACACTAGGATTTTCTCCTGTATAGCAGAGGCAGTTTACAAACATAAATTGCACAAGGAGAAATATCATGACCAGGAACAATTATTTTTATGTACCATACAATACAAATACTTGTTCCGGGCGGGATTCGACCCTGTGGCTAACAGCTCTGCAACTCATTGCTAAGGCACTGCGTAAGGAAGCTGTCTTTATATTTTATTTCTAATCTTTATTTAGCTATCGAAAGATATAAAATACACATTATATTCGTCATTTCAAATAGACGCCTCTTAAGATTAGTCTTAGTTTAACTTTTTAATTTACTATTCATAATAGTACTAATCAGTACCAGTTTTTATTTATTAATACCGCATAATTTAATGCTAATAATATTAAACCAGTGCGTGTTGCCAGTGATGACTTACGGATCTGAGACGTGGTCTTTCACTGCTGGCCGTATGAGGAAGCTCAAGGGCGCTCAACGAGCTATGGAGAGGGCTATGCTCGGAGTTTCTCTGCGTGATAAACTTAGGAATAAGGATATCCGCAGTAGAACCAGAGTAACCGACATAGCCCAACGGATTAGTAAGCTGAAGTGGCAGTGGGCCGGCCATATAACTCGAAGAACCGACAACCAATGGGGAAGAAAGGTTCTTGAGTGGCAGCCTCGTACCGGTAGGCGAAGTTTAGGGCGACCCCCCACGAGATGGAGTGACGACCTGGTAAGACATGCAGGAAGTCGATGGATGCAGGTGGCTCAGGACCGTGCTTTGTGGCATTCCTTGGGGGAGGCCTATGTTAAGCAGTGGACTTATGAAAGGCTGTAATGATGATGATATTAAATATGAATACCAAGTGAAATGGATACAAACTAAGATTTTTCTTGAAAAATTAGTACTAATTAAGGATATACATGCCATACATGTACATATTTCTACTGATAGGATATAGATGTTGAATGAAGTTCATCACAAAATTTGCCCCAAGCAATGCTCCAAGCTCTAAGCCGCAATCTCTAGCTACGAAAGAAAAGTCGATATAATATGTATAAGTTAACAAACTATGCAACTTTAAACATTCTGAACAATTCCTTACGTTGTTTTGAAGAATTTTATGCAAACAGCAATCAGCAAAACAGATGGAGCTCTGTTTTGCTTATTACTGTTTGCATAAAATTGTACGAGAGTATGAGACCGAGAGCACAAGCAAAGTCATAGAGATGAATGCCACTGTTTGTTCACGAACGAATTTCCGCGACTCAGCACTCGTGCTAATTGAAAACATTCTTTTTAAAATATGCCTCTGATGATATTTTTTACAAAAATTATTCAATTCTAGT
This sequence comes from Parnassius glacialis, assembly GCA_033319125.1. NCBI lineage: Eukaryota > Metazoa > Arthropoda > Insecta > Lepidoptera > Papilionidae > Parnassius > Parnassius glacialis. The sequence continues at coordinate 9,165,338 of JAVANC010000014.1, forward strand.
TTTAAAAATAATTGTGTAGAAAGCTACATATTTAATATTTATATATCAAAAAAATATTCATAACTGGCGTAAGCCGAGCAGTGTAATGAGACGCTTCGTGTAACTTCGGGGTACTTCGCGAAGTCCTTTGATTCTGGCGCAAAAAACCGACAGCGATCGGAAGTCGCCCGAGGCGAAGCGAGGTTGGACGAAGTGAATCAAAGTACCTACCTCTCTACCCTATTCGCCTCGTCCAACTTCGATCTACTTCGCGAGTAGTGTAGAGGAGGCATTAGAATAGTTAAATAGTACCGTCCATAATATTTTTGAAGTGAAAATTTCTTTAGCGGCGTTGTGCACTTTTTTTGTAATGGGTAAAAAATGTTAAACTCACGTCAGGTCACGTGTCCTGATCGAAAATTCGTAAGACGGACGGAGAGTAGACAGCCGGCGCGGCGTAGGAGAGTAGGAAGTACTGCTGTGTATTCGTAAAATTCGTGTACATAAAGTGTTTGTAATATGGAAATTGAACAAAGTGCATCTATTAATGAAAAAAGTGACGAAGAAATAGCGAAAGAAAATTAGTGAGTACTTTATAAATATACTAGATGAAAATTTAATTAATTTTCATTTCATAATTAATATAATTTCATTTTATTATTCAGGTTAGGTTAGGTTTAATTAATTTTAATTTATTAATTAATATAATTTTATTATTAAGATTAGGTTTCAATCGAGTCTACTGTACTGCTCAAGGAGATTGTAAAATATAGGGAGTGCGCACTTCATACTAGAGAAACGGTCCTAAATCAGTGACCTTGAAATGAATGAAAGGCACCGAGTTAGGCGTTGCATTTCTTTCTAATAGAGTGTCCATGATACAATATTTTGAGAATATTATTAGTGTATACAGCATCACGGAAAACGAAATGCGTATTTTTTTTCAATATGGAAAGTGCTGAATAGTGTTATAATTAAACTCCATTTAATATTTTGATTACATTATTGCTTCGCTACAGTATCAAACCTTACGGTAACTAGTGGCGGCGTAGCGTGGGTTGACACCTAGGTCGGTTTTCTATCAAGCACCCTCCAAAATAATACAAAAAATGCTATATATGCTAACGGGACTTTATTTTGCAAAAATATTCTAATATATTATCAAGGTCAAAGTTATTTCTTGTCATTTTCGATAGATAAAGTGGAAAGATTGGTTAATCGCGCTTGGCTCGTTGTGGACCTTAAGTAAGATTTTATTAACTTAAGTTTTGAAAAGCTTCCTACACATGAAACTTAATAGTAAAAAAATCTTAGACACAGCGCTAGATTCGGAATAGATTCAGAATAGAACAATTTTATGAGAAAAGCTCCAATGAATTACATTGAACCGCTTCTTGGGAAGAAATGCTGGCAGCTTTCAAGTCGTAAAACAAAAAAAGTAAAAAATTTATCGTATATTTTTGTCAGATTTTGAACTATTACACGAAGATCTTCATCTGGTGACGTTAGCAGAGTGTAAGGCTGAACAACACTAAATGTTACGAGAATATCATCCATTGCTCTGTAGCGATGGTCTAGTTCCTCGTAAATATGTCAAGACATTCTAACTTAACTCTCTGCAGCTCCTCTGGCAATGTTAGTCCAGCATATCGGGTCATTTCTCCTGGTAAACGTTTTCAATATCTCCTCATTTCTCTTCTTACTTTAATCGAAATGTCCACATTCTCACATTTTTTTTCACGTAGGAAATAGTTTTTTCGACTAGTTGAATACGTTGGCTTTAAAGAAAAAAATTTGGGCTTTGATTTTTATCTCATACTTTTCCAGTGATAATCTAGATTATTATGATATTATTTAGTATTTGCTTTTGTGTCTGACTAACTTCTATTAGGATTTTACACCAAAAGGAAAGATAGCATAAAAAACTGAAGTCAGACAAAGCTGGTAAGAGTGTAGATACAGCTTCTTTTTCTGCCGATTTCCAAAAAGGAGACGGTACTCAATTCGACTATGTTTTTATTTTATGTGTGTTACCTCATAACTTTGTACTGGGCGAACCGATTTCGATGATTCTTTTTTTATATGAAAGCTGATAGTTCTCGTGTGGTTCCATATGAATTTGATCAAGGTCAGACCAATGGTTATTGAGTTATTCTTAAATAACCTATATTGAAGTCACTTATATTGAAGTCGGCTGTACAAAATTTTTAATTTTAAATTATGTATCGACGTTTTCTCTGTTGGTCCTGGGATCATATATATCTTCGAGTGTTTATACTAGTTTTTTTTAAATTATTCTGCAGTGGTTTAACAACGTCATGATGATCAATTCATTTTGTCTCTGAAAGTCTTTTGACGAATACGCCTACACTTTTTATTAAAGTTTCCCATTGACGTGTGGATGATGTAAAGAACCTGTGAACTGTTCCGAAAAAAGTTAAACTTCAATTAACGCTCCCTAAGTGAGTGCACTCCACATAGATTTAGCGAATGATTAGCACAAGGCGTTTTTTACGTGGTAGAGCCATGCTGCAGCTATGTAAGTAGTATAGTTGTAGCACAAATGGGTCGGCTCGACCGGGGAAGGACCACGCACTCACATAATACCAGCGTAAAATATCAGCTCAACACTGATGTATTTCGTATGGTTAGTGTAGAGAACCGAAGACCCTTTTTACTGGAAAAGAGGCATTCCATCTTAGTCCTCACGGGTGACAGCGCATCTGCATTTTAATTCGCAAACTTGGGTAGATGTAGATGTCTATGGGCTACAGCAATACCACTTACCATCCGGTGGACAGTGTGCTTGTTTGTCACCCTATTCTATATATAAAAAAAAACAATATATTCATTCATTTGACAACGTCAAATTTTAAAATAGTGTTGTCATCTATAGCGTAAAATGTACCTCCTAGTTTTAGGGAAAGAACATTCGTGTAAAAGAAACAGAAACTTTTTTATTAAATATAGATAAAAATACTTATTGAATTCGTTTGTTTAATTACCACTGCTTCGAAAAAAATATCTGTCCTGGAAAGAACCAGCAAGAAGCCCAGCGGAACTTTATTTTTTAAATAACAGCTTACAATCATGTATGTTACACAAATTAACAACACAACAAATTAGAAATAGCTTGGTAGCGATCATCTCATTTTCAGAGGTTAACTTAGTTTATTAAAGTTTTTGAATTTTGAGCTAGTCAAATTTTGTATATTTTCTGGAATTTTGTTGTAAAAGCGTATACATCGCCCCAAGAATGAATTACTTACTCGATGGAGTCGAGTAACTGGTACCATTAGCTTGTGTCTGTTCCTAGTATTTATATAATGAATATCACTTATTTTTGTAAAACTACTTTTATTTTTATGTACGTACATTACATTTTCATAAATGTATTGAGAGGTCAAAGTTAATATATTAATTTCTATAAATTTTTGTCGCAGTGATTCTATAGGCTTTAAATCATAAATTGCTCTTATGGCTCTCTTCTGTAAAACAAATATGATTTCAGTGTCAGCTGCGTGTGCAGCAAAATACCATACGATATTGTGCTATGGAAACTGCTAAAGTAAACTAATCTAGCTGTTTCAACACTAGTAAGACTTCTAGCCTTGTTTATAGCATATGCTGCAGAGCTAAGTCTGCTTGCTAATTTTGATATATGGGGGCTCCATTGAACGTTGGCATCTAATGTGATTCCAAGAAAAATGGTGGTATCTACAAAACTCAGTTTCTCTCCATTGCAAAGTAATTTTAACATTAATATTTAATTGTTTGACATTTGGAGTCATAAATTTCATACATTAAAGTGTATTAGTGGTTTTTTTTTGTATTACTTAATAATAAGCTTAATTAAAATACAATATGGAATATACCAACTATGATTAGCGACAAAAATGTAAGATTATCGTTCTAGCATACGTCTAGTCCTTCACTGCTGGCCGGATGAGGAAGCTCAAGGTCGCTCAGCGAGCTATGGAGAGGGCTATGCTCGGAGTTTCTCTGCGTGATAAACTTAGGAATGAGGATATCCGCAGTAGAACCAGAGTGACCGACATAGCCCAACGGATTAGTAAGCTGAAGTGGCAATGGGCCGGCCATATAGCTCGAAGAACCGACAACCGATGAGGAAAAAAGGTTCTCGAGTGGCAGCCTCGTACCGGCAGGTGAAGTGTTGGGCGTCCCTCCACTAGATGGAGTGACGATCTGGTGAGATGTGCAGGAAGTCGATGGATGCAGGTGGCTCAGGACCGTGCTTTGTGGCATTCCTTGGGGGAGGCCTATGTTCAACAGTGGACTTGTGAAGGGCTGTAATGATGAATGATGATGATGATGATACGTCTTAAATATTACTTTAAGTCAATAACTGTCTAAACGTTGGTAATGTTTTTATTTTGTGTAAACATTTATCAATGTTAGAAGGAGATAAAATACAAAACTCGGTGCCTCTCTTTCTAAGAAAAATGAGGAACATTTTCAATGTTTCAAGCGCTCACTCCCTATATAATATTATAACCTCCTTGGTACTGCTTGACGAAATTATTAATATAGATACATATGCTACTTACACATTATAGATGTAATATTTGTAATATGTTTATACTTTATAGCATTAACCTATATTTTCATAACATCACAATAAGCACATGTGCGGTGTAGGTTTACCAAACAAATAATTTTGAATGAAAATAAATGAAATAAGATAATAATAAATAATCTCCGCCATTCTAAAATATCAAATATGCACAACGTTAATATTCAAGTTTTCACTTCTGCCGGCACTCCCAGAGTGCAACCCGTCGTTTTTTTTATAGGAGAGGGGGCAAACGAGTATGCAGCTCACCTGATGGTAAGTGACTACCGCCGCCCATGAACAACTGCAACACCAGGGGAACCAGGGGAATTGCTGATGCGTTTCCGGCCTTTTAAAAAGGAGTAGGCTCTATACTTGAAGGTCCCCAAGTCGTATCGGTCCGGAAAAATCGCTGATGGTAATCGATTCCACAAGAAAGTTGTGCGAGGAAGAAAACATTTTCTAAATTTACGTGGTAGAGCCATGCTGCAGCTATATTAGTAGTATAGTTGTAGCACGAATGGATCGGCTCGACCGAGGAAGGACCACGCTCTCACAGAATACTAGCGTCAAATAGCAGCTTCATGCTGCTGTGTTTCGTATGGTGAGTGTAGAAAACCGGAGACCCTTTTTACTGGAAAAGAGGCATTCCATCTTAGTCCTCACGGATGACAACGCACCTGCATTTTGATTCGCAAACGAGGATAAATGTAGATGTCTATGGGCCACAGCAACCACTTACCATCAGGTGGACTGTGTGTTCGTTTGACACCCAATCCTATAAAAAAAAACGACGGGTTGCACTCCGGAAGTGCCGGCAGAAGTGAAAACTTGAATATTAACATAAAACACTCACGCCTGTCACCCAGAGGGGTAGGCAGAGACTATGGAATTCCATTTGGCACGATCCTGACACACCTCTCTCGCTTCCTCCACATCCATATACCTACGCATACACGCTCGTCGGTTAAAGGTACTCTTAATTTGGCCCATTTTCAATATATCGCCTATTTGGTCGATAAACTTTCGCCTAGGGCGACCCTTCCCGACTCTGCCATTCACCTCTGCAACATAAATTTGCTTTGTCACTCTTTCCTCATTCATTCTTTCTACATGACCAAACCACCGAAGCATTCCTTTTTTAATCCTAGTCACAACATCATCTTGCAAACCACACATTTCTCTTATCACACTATTTCTCACCCTGTCATTCAGATTCAGCCCTAGCATACTACGTAATGACCGCATTTCTACAGCATTTATTCTACTCTCGTGCTTCTTCTGCCACACCCAACTTTCACTGCCATACATTAAAGTAGGCACCAACACAGCATTGTGAATTGCCAAACGTGCCTTTTTGGACACATTCTGACTTTTCACAATAGAGTGTAGAGCCCCATTCAATCTATTTCCTGCATTCACTCGTCGTTCTATATCCTTATCATATCTACCATCCCTGCTAAACACACATCCCAAATACACAAACTCATCTACTTGCTCTACCAACTCCCCTTCTATTCTTATTTTACATATCGTTTTACTTTCTTCTCTTTCAAAAACCATAACTTTCGTCTTACTTGCGTTCACTTTCATTCCCTTTTCTTTTAATGTCCTGTTCATTAATGTAACCATCATTTGCAACTCGGCTGCCGACGACGCAAGTATGACTTGATCATCGGCGTACAAAAGGCATTTGACGGTTAACTCACCCATTCTTAACCCGCATTCTTCTGCTTTCAAATTTTCCAAACAACTGTCCATAAATAGGTTGAACAGCCACGGGGAAGCCACACAGCCCTGTCTGACACCTTTATGGATGCCAAACCAGTCCGAGTAGGCCCCGTTGATCCTGACACAAGCACTAGAGTCCCTATATAGAGACTTCAATGCCTGTATCAAGCCAGCGCTCAACCCAAATGAGTTCAGTGTTTGCCATAACACATCCCTGTCCACTCTGTCATAAGCCTTCTCCAAGTCTATGAACGCACAAAAAACTTTTTGGTTTTTGGCCAAAAACTTCTCCGCGATCATGCGCATGGAAAAGACCTGATCCGTACATCCCATTCCCTTTCTAAATCCCGCTTGCACATCCCAAATGTTTCCATCAGTTTCTTTCATAACTCTTTCAATTAGTACCTTAGCATACAATTTTCCCACAATGCTAAGAAGGCTGATACCACGGTAGTTTTTACAGTCCTGCTGTGATCCTTTTCCCTTATATATTGGGACTATCACGGCTTTGCACCAGTCTCCCGGTACCCGCTTAAGTTCCCAACATAAATTAAATAAGGTGCACAGCAGGTCTGCCACCACTCCTTCTCCAGCCCTTAGCATTTCGAGAGATACTCTATCATAACCGGCTGCCTTACCTGCTTTCATACTTTTCATTGCTTTCATTATTTCATCTATACTTATATCTCTATCTATTTCCTCTTCTTCCGGAATTTCTATTTCATTTAATTCAAACGTCTCATCACTCATAAACACGCTTTCAAAGTATTCCTTCCATCTCCTTAAACTCAAAACTTCGTCATTCAGAATACAGCCATTCTGGTCTCGTATAGCATTCATTCTAGGCTGTTTTGAATGTCCCCTGGTAGTTCTTACGAGTTTCCAGAACATTTTAATGTTTGCCTGGAAGTTATCCGATATTCTTCTATCATTCATATCCGTTCTTTCTTGCTTTTTCCTTTCAACTACTTCTTTTACTCTCTTATTTAGGTGTCTAAAGACTGCCTTTTTCCTTTCAATATCATCATTCATACTGCTAGAATTACTAGCCTTGGTTGCTAGTAAATCTAGCCATGCTTTCTTCTTTGCTTCAACTTCCATCCGTACCTCATCATCCCACCATAACGTGTTAATTTTCCTTTCATTCGTTCTCTTACTTACACCACATACTTCGGTAGCTGCATCCACTAAACCTTTCTTGACATTATACCACACAGTCTCCAAGTCTAAATCATTCATACACAATTCAGCCATACCACTTATATTTTCTCTCAATCTATATTTGAACTTCTCTCTCACACCTTCATCTTGTAACCTCTCTGTTCTTATACGCTGTAACGCAGTGGTAGACACAGATGTCCGATGCCTCCAACGACTGAAAAGACCATTAATTCGGCATAAGACCAAGTAATGATCCGTCCCTACGTTAGAGCCCCGGTAAACCCTTGTATCTACCACCGCGCTCCTCATTCTTTCGTCAACAATTATGAAATCTATCATACTTCTATCATCACCTCTTTCCCATGTATACGTGTGAATCTTCTTATGACGAAAGAAAGTGTTCGTCACAAAAAGACTCTTTTCCACGCATACGGCGAGAAGGCTTTCACCATTCTCATTTATACTTTCATCACCAAACGTTCCCAATATCCTTTCATAACCAAGCCTCCTCACCCCAACCCTTCCATTAAAAACGCCTAATATCACAATTTTTTCATTAACCTTGCATTTCATTAGCACCATCCTTACCAACTCCCAAAACTGCTCTCGGATATAAGTGGGCTTAGACATGTCTGGGGCGTAGACCCCTAAAACAAACAACTTCTTTAAGCCCACTTTCATTCGTATCCATAGCAGTCTCGGGCTTACACATTCATACTCTTTCACACAATGACCCATTCTTTCTGAAAGGATGATACCGACTCCCTGGCATGCCCGCTCGGTCTCGTCTACACCAGACCAGTACGCGGTATACATGCCATGTGTAGTAGCATCCTTTCCCTTTCGTTTCGTCTCATTTACACATAACACGTCTATTCCTCTATCATGCATCATATCGCATACTTCATCCATCTTATCATTCATTCCTCCACATACATTCAATGTAGCCAGACGGGCTTCCGCAATCCACTTTTCGCCCCTCCGGGGGACAGAACGTGACGGGTGGCGAACCTCGTCGCCGGTTTTCCTCCCGGAGATTCTTCGCACCCCTACCCCATTAAAGGGGCGCCGGGAACTCGGGGCCATTTCTTTATTTCTATGCCTCATGGTGCGAAAGTAGGGTGTGGTATTTTTTACGCCGCTACCACACGGCGAGGAGCCGAGTCAGTTCTTTCGGCTTTGTCGCTTGTTTAGCACCACCCGGGGGACACGTGTAGGGTGGGCCTAGGATTAGGTGGTCAAAGCCTACGGACGCGAGCGACTCATCCCCAACAATTCAATATTAACGTTGTGCATATTTGATATTTTAGAATGGCGGAGATTATTTATTATTATCTTATTTCATTTATTTTCATTTGAAATTATTTGTTTGGTAAACCTACACCGCACATGTGCTTATTGTGATGTTATGAAAATATAGGTTAATGCTATAAAGTATGAACATATTACAAATATTACATCTATAATGTGTAAGTACATATGTATCTACATATATTAATAATTTTGTCAAGCAGTACAGTAGACTCGATCGAAACCTAATCTTAATAATAAAATTATATTAATTAATAAATGAAAATTAATTAAACCTAACTTACTTCCTCTCCTACGCCGCGCCGGCTGTCTACTCACCGTCCGTCTTACGAATTTTCGATCAGGACACGTGACCTGACGCGAGTTTAACATTTTTTACCCATTACAAAAAAAGTGCACAACGCCGCTAAAGACGTTTTCACTTCAAAAAAAAACGCACAGCGGTGGACCGCCTATCATCCAGTTGGTGTGGATGGAATCGGGAGTTCTGCCGCGATGTGCGTTCGTGAAATTTGACGGCTGGGATTAATCCGAACAATTCCTCAGAGCACTCCCCGTGGTAAATGCCAAAGAAAATGCAAAGGGATGCAACATCTCTTCGCAGTGCCAATGAATCGAGTCAATCGGAAAGGACTCGGTCGTCGACAATTCGACCCGCTCTACGCTGGATGCGGTCAAGTGGAAGGCGCTCGCACTGGGGAGCCCCAGCCCAGAGATGGGAACAGTATTCCATGTGAGGCCGAACTTGCGCCTTGTAAAGTTGCAGACGGTGTGCCAGCATGGAATACTGTCCCGCTCTGCTGAGCTCGCCAAGCTTTTTAGAGGCCAATTTGGCCTTCTCTTCCAAGTGACCACGTAACTGCACGTCATTCGATATGTCGACTCCGAGGATTCCGATACTGGCTGAGGCAAGAAGGGGAGTGCCTTGAAACTGAGGAGATACGACAAAGGGGTTCTTTTTAGCGGTAAACGCGCAAACTTGTGTCTTCTGAGGATTAAACTGGACTAGATTTAGTCGCCCCCAATCCGAGACTTTGTTCAGCAAAGACTCGACTTCAGACACAAGTTGGTTTCGGTACTCGGCGACGTTTTCCCGAGAAACATTGGTACGGCCAGTGTATAGAGCAAATAATATATATATTTTGTTTATACCTATAACTGAAAAACCTTTAATCGGCCTTACGTATTGTATAAGTATTCTATCTGTATTCTATAAGTCATTAAATTTGTTAAATCACTGTTGGGTTTTTTTTTAATCATTTAAAATAAAAGATATCTCATATCATCCCGTGGCCCATGAGTGTCGTCACAGGTGACAGAGAAAATGAAACAGGGGGTGTGCAGCAACATCTTCCTTAAAACAGCTGAATATAATAAGCGTTGAATATAATGATTCAACTATATTGGTAGAATAGTTGTAGCACGAATGGGTCGGCTCGACCGGGGAAGAACCACGCTCTTACAGAACACCAGCGTAAAATGGCAGCTTAACACTACTGTGTTTCGTATGGTGAGTGTAGAGAACCGGAGACCTATTTTACTGGAAAAGAGGCATTCCATCTTAGTCCTCACGGTTGACTACGCATCTGCATTTTGATTCTTTATTGAGGATAAATGTAGAAGTCTATGGGTCACAGCAACCACTTACCATCAAGTGGACTGTGTGCTCGTTTGTCACCCTATCCTATAAAAAAAGCGCGCCTGCCAATAATGGTATCCATGACCAAACCCTCCTTATGAGGCAATTTATAGGGGAAGCCTATGTTCAGCAGTGGTTTTTTGATAGGCTGTAATAAATGCGTGTAAAAAGAATTTAAAAAATATACAACTTCTAAATATTCGATTACTTTAAATAATAAAAATGTCTCTGTGCTTTTGATATAAAGAAAACTTCAGATCATTTCCGGCCGCAGGAACGAACGTAAAAAAATGTGGCGGAAGTTTGAAATGTAAGTGCACCGTGCACCCAGGTCCCATAAAGTATGCAATACTAAAATTATGCAAATGTGGTTTATGATAAATGCGCATGTATGCGTATATATATATATATATATATATATATATATATATATATATATATATATATATATATATATATATATACAAAAATCTACTAGTAAAATAAAAGGAAAATGAACTGTAGTATATATTTATTCTTTGGTCCAGAACAGTCAGAGCAATCCCTGCTATCATTATCTACAATTGCGGTCCGACGGCGTACTTACAACGAACAATAAAAATCACGGGATGCAATGGATCATAAATAGGCTGTCATCATGACTGATAGAAAATTACGTCTTTCGTGGCTATGATGAAATACAGGTGACGTAATTGTCTCGCAATCAATTGATGACTTGTAGGCCTTTGTGTGTTCTGTACAGTAATCAATATACGAGGGTGGATTGAAAAGTACTCGGCCTAACCAAGAAAATAAACACATACTAAATCAGTTATATTTTTATTTTTCTACATAATCACCATCAAGTTCAATACACTTTTGCCACCTCCGCTTCCAAGCATTTAGACCGTTGAATAAAAAATGATTTTTCCTTAGAGTCAAAATATGCGTCTACAGCTGCTTTGACCTCGTCGTTTGTCGAAAATCTTTGACCTCCCAAGTGTTTTTTTAGGTAAGGGAACAGAAAGAATTCTGATGGTGCCAGATCAGGTGAATACGGCGGATGCGGTAACAGTTCAAAGCCACAGTTGTGAATTTCATCCATTGACTGTACTGACGTGTGAACACGGGCGTTATCTTGATGAAACAGGACTTTTCTTCTGAGCATTCCTCGACGTTTTTCTTTTATTTCCTCTCGTAAACGACGTAGTAAGGTGCAGTAGTAATCAGAGTTTATAGTCTGACCCCTTTCAAGATAATCAATCACAATCACACCTTTCGAGTCCCAGAATACTGAAGCCATCACCTTATTTGCCGACAAAATCGACTTAGCCTTTTTAGGGAGTGGTGAACCAGGTCTTCTCCACTGTTTTGATTGTTGTTTTGTTTCCGGTGTACAGTAATGAACCCATGTTTCGTCTATAGTAACAAAACGATTCAAAAAATCATCTGCATCGGCTTCAAATAACTCCAAACAGTCGCGTGAAATAGTCAATCGCGTCCTTTTTTGTTCAACTGAAAGCAGTCGCGGAACCCACATCGCAGACACCTTGTGGAAACCCAACTCGTTGACAATGATGTTTTGAGTTCGTTCATAAGAGATACCTATAATCTCGGCTATCTCTCTAATTTTTAATCTGCGGTCTCCCATTATTAAATCAAGTACTTTTTTAATATTTTCGTCAGTAGTTGACGTCGAAGGCCTTCCAGAGCGGGGTTCATCTTTCACACTCTCTCTAACACGCTTAAATACTGCTATCCATTTTTTGACGGATGAATATGACAGAGCACAATCGCCTAATGTACTGACCATGTCATCATGGATGGCTTTTGATGATAGCCCCTTCTTATGGAGGTACTTAATGACGGCACGCTGCTCGATTTGCTCCATTCGCGGAAATTATGTCCGATTACTTTGTTAATAAATTTATAAAATCACAACTAATTATCGCACACGTTTCGAACTTCACACAATGAACTAGTCTGAACTGAACTAAATAATGTGGGTAGATTTGATTTTTAGAATTGAATGGATCTGTGTTAGGCCGAGTACTTTTCAATCCACTCTCGTATAAGTTTATTATATTTGTTTGTAAAAGCCGTAAAAGTAGCCTTTGAAGTATACGAAGCCCGTGAATACCCCACAGCTCGACAAGGTATTCTCTCAAATAAACTCTTTTTAACTATCATAATTCTTGACTACTGTCCCATATGGTAAGGAGTGATGCAGCCAAAGATGACAAAAAGCACTGACTAGCTTAACCAAAAGCCTATATTCACTATTGCCTTGAAGAAAGCCGCATTTTATATGGATAGAAAGACAGATGCTGGCAACTTATTCTACTCTTTTGCCGTAGTCATTAAGAACGACGAATCAAATCGTTTGGTATGTCGATTACAAAGGAGTGAGATTATATGGAATATAGCTTCCGAAATCAATGATAAGACATAGTGTATCGAAGAATTATGAGCAAAGACACTTCAGAAGCTATTATATGAAAATATATTTTTTTAGTTTTGAGGTTTTTTAAATACTTATTCAGTTTACTTATTTCACCGTTTAGAGTGATCTAAGGAATATAATAAATACAAGGTAACAACGAGAATATCGTTCAAGGTACATCTGTTTGATAATGTCTCAGGCATAAAATCTGCTTATATACCACATGTGTATATAAATAAGGTTTTAAATAAAAAAAAATACATAAAATCTTCAGGATGGAATTTATTTTTTAAATTTAAATGGGGTAATCCGAGAGTACAGCCTTTTTAATAAAAACAGATTCTTTTGAAAATGTTGAGCCACTTCCGAGAAATTTCTACAAATAGTTTTTGTATTCAACTCACAATAATTATCGAATTAAATTATTATGTTCTATAAACAGAAAGTGACTGTGTAGTGGCGGTGTAAGAATATCCAGTATCCAGTATCGTCCCGTGGTTGTCGTAATTGGCGATAGAGGGAAACGAAACAGGAGAGGGGCAGTAGCATATAATAGTAAGAATTAAAATATAAAAAACTGGTTTGGCAACCAAAGTTCCTTCCCCGCTTTCTCCTATGAGGCAATATATGACGGACGCCTACATTTTTTTCATAGAATATCGGTGACAAACGATCACACAGTCTACCTGATAGTAAGTGAATGCTGTAGCCCATAGACATTTACTTCTACATTCAATCTAGAATCAAAATGCATAAGCGTTGTCGCCCATGAAGACTACGACGAAATACGTCATTTCTAGTAACATAGGTCTCCGGTTCGTTACACTCTCCATAATATATTAGCTGGTATTAAGCTGCTATTTTATGCTGGTGGATGCCGACACATACGTGCTACAACCATAACATAGCTACAGCGTGCATCTACCACGGATGAGCTTGCAGCATTGGAGTTTTATAGGCCATAATGGTTGTGATTGTCAAATCAGTATGAACACGAAATTATTTGACTACATGCTTGGCTTTTAAGGAACTTTTATTTTTAATTAAAATATCATATAATACGTAAAGTTCTTTTCCTTTATCTTTAATGTTGGTTATATTATGCTATGAAATTAATTTAAATGCTTTGCCCCAAGCGACCTTCGTTATACTGAAACAAGAACCACTCGCATGTTAGTGTAATCCACGTCAAACAAGATGTCAGACAAGTCTAGATAACTATACTGCAGTTAAATATTGCCTAGAGCTTAGAGCACTTAATCCCACTTTAATTTATCTAATTATAATGGAGAAGCTGTTCCTTTTCTATTCATGATTGTAACATAAGAAAATATTTTTTTTTAAAACTAAAAGGCTGGATGCTAGCCTACCCAAAGCATTGTACAAAAATTTCATCATCAGCTTCTGCACGGTCAACAACGGGAAATAAACATGCGCCAGTTGCTATTGTATTTAGTCAAAATACAGTAGAACCCTAGTAAGTCAAGCCACGTAAAGTTGAAAATCTTCTCCACAACCCGAAAGAAACCCTTGTTGTTACCTTCCCTTCAAGCCTCAATACCTTACTCGCAACCTGAACGGTCCTCGAAAACAATTCGAAATAATCAGCATCACCCATATAGGTATTTCAGTACATATTTGCAATCCATAAATTGAAAAATAATGTTAATGTTTGATTCTACTATATCTTGAAACTTTTACTATATTTTAAATGAACTCTGTATAATCGAAAAAAAATTAAAGTACCGACTTTATTACGATATACGAGGCATTGTATGATTACATTATTACCTATATTGTATGTTTGTGATTTTTTATAATTACGTATGTGAATTCAATTTTTTTAAGTTGAGAATAAATAATACCTCTGTAACAATTATTTTTATTTGTTACATCTCTGTAACTCATAATTAGATAGGATAGATTCTAAACCCGACCTGCAAAAACATTTCTATGTCAAAACTCTTAAGTCGAAACCTCTATAACTCGAAACTCTTTTTTCGCAGCTCCCGTGAAATTCGACTTACCGAGGGTCTACTGTATCAGACATAGGGAGTCATCTATAGTACCAGAAGTGGGAACAGACTTTCTAATTCCATTGGTACTTAATGCATAATAATCATATATTTTCACTCATATTTCCTTCGTCCTGTAATATAATGTGTTTACTCAGGATGCTGATAGAAAAATGAAAACTTTCTCTATAGATGAAGAAACAAGAAGGTCAATAACATATAGAGGCAAAACCAACACGCGATGTACAATCAATCATCGGCTGGACGGAGTGATGTCATCCGATGGCGTGAACAGCGAAGATAGCTTAATTAGTCGTTTGATAGATGTTCTTGACGTTATTACCATTATAAGTAGTGGGAAGTACTTTAGCGAAATGATCTTAATACACACACTAAAAGTTTTGAGTGTCTGTCTGAATCAGTGTCGGTGGAGATCTTCCGCCAGGCGACATATTGGCAACCGCAGTTTTTTTTTAATTATTTTTTCGTTGTTATCAGGAAGAAGCTGCTGCTCATGTCCTGTTACATTTACCCTTCCCTTACCCTCTATCCGTCCACTATTATGCCGAACATGAAATTATTTAGTAAAATTGTCACCAACTTCCTAACTAACAATTAATCGTATTACACCGCACTTGGAAAGGATCCCGCTCAACCTGACTCCTACTTTCCGGAATGTGCTCTTAAAGTACAACGACCGCCTTCAGTTGTTAGAGGTTGAATTTTCTCAGAAACTCAGCTATGGGCGGTTCATTGAGTCCAGGGCCGAAGCAGCCGCAAGGAAACTAGGTGTTCTTGCAAAGATGCGGTGGTACATCATGCTGGGGCAACTTCTTACCTTATATAAAGGATAAGTCCGGCCGTGCACGGAGTACTGCTGTCACATATGGGCTGGTATTGCAAAACGCCACTTGGCAGAGTTGGACTCAGTGGAGAGATGTGCTACGAGGCTCATTGGTGGCCTTGATTTAGTTGAAACCAATCTTTTCAGCCTCGAGCACAGTCGTAGAGTAGCTAGCCTCTCGGTATTCTATAGGATGCATTTCGGTGAGTGTGCGCAGGAATTACGTACATATGCTTTAATTCCTCTCTGTCCTTTCCACCATCGGACAACCAGGCGGTCGGCTGGACTTTCCCTCCCTTTGTTTTCGATATTTCTCGCATTAGAACCAACCGGTTTGCTTCGTCTTTTGTAATGCGTACAGCAAAGGAGTGGAATAATTTGCCGGCGTCTATCTTTCCGTCCGAATACAATCTGGGCGTCTTCAAGGCAAAAGTGTATTTTTTATAAGATAAGAGTGACAAACGAGCACACAGTCCACCTGATGGTATGTGGCTGCTGAGGCCCATAGACATCTATATCTATCCTCGATTACGAATCAAAATGCAGATGCGTTGTCATCCGTGTGGACTAAGATGGAATGCCTCCTTTCCAGTAAACACTTTTTCTGGGTTTCCGGTTGTCTACACTCACCATATGCAACACCGCGGTGTTCAGCTGCTATTTTATGCTGGTATTCTGTGAGAGCGTGGTCCTTTCCCGGTCGGGTCGATCCATTCTTGCTACAACTACCTACATCACATGTATAGGCTTTTGTTCAAATATATGTGTGTGTCAAATATATTTGATTTTTGGTTAAGGTAGCAATGTTAGATTACAATCTTATTATTTAAATAAGATTGTAATCCGAAGGTTCTTTTTTACCTCGGTGTCCGTCCGGTTAATATCAGTCTTATTTATCTGTTGCCACCAGCACCAGTGCATCCAACTGCTGCGTTTCGATATTATGACTAAGATACTGGATTTCTTAGATACATGTGCGGAATTTCAATTAAGTCCTCAAAAGAACGACGACGCATCTGATTTTTTTACTATGAAACTCATTACTAAATGTTAAAGAAGCACAAGAGTTATTTATTACTATCTTATATACCATATTGTATATTATATTGTATATTGTTATCTTAATGACTTTTTGCGTCAAAAAATATTTGTTGAATATTGCGAAATTAACTTAAGGCCCTTTTACACCTTTCAAGTTTCACCGTAAAACAATGTGTAATATTCTTACTCTTGAGATCAAGTTGAATTCCAAGCTACTCGTATCAGTAGAATAAGCACATAATGAAATGCACATATTGGGAACAACGTGTAATATTGAATGAAAAATTTGCGTCCGCAAATATTTGCAATACTTGAAGCAAGTAGTAGCATCAAAAACTTGTATAAGTGGTTAGACAATTCAAAACTTGAGAGCAATTCTCTACGTTCAAAAATGTTTGAAGTGTAAACAAATAGATATTCCAATAATTACTTGTCAAAACATGGGTACAACACTGGCATTCAATATATTGATGTACATAATCAATCTCATTTAAACAGTTACTTTCAATTGTTGAATGGTATTATTACGTATGATTGATTGCAATCAATTTTTGTAGTAGTTAATACAAGAAACTTGCAGAGTTTAAATGGCACATTGGTCTTTGTAAGAAAATCCAAATTTTTATTTTTATTATTTCAGTTTTGATAGCGGAGGCAGGAGTTGTCAAAAGACGATTCGTCTATTTATTCAACGAAATAAAAAAAAACTTGTATTTAAGGAGGTTTTTAACCTCTGAATAATTTCTCGCGAATAACTTCTGGCCATGAAATGTAAATCAGAAGATGAATCAAATGACCCCGCTGATTCGATTGAGACGTTAAGTCAGGTGCAAGTAATGAATGGTAGCGGAATAGCAAATTACCAAACACGTTGAAATATTAGAAAAGATTATGAGTTTTCGTTCATTACCATTAAATAAAATAACCCTTAAGTATGTCTTTATCACCATACCCTAAACCCTCCCTCCATACTCAGAGAGTAGGCTGGAAAATTTTTGAAATTTTCGGCTAATCTCCAAAACGGTTGGACCGATTTTGACGGAACTTGACTGGCAGATAGCTAATGTTATAAGAAGTAACTTAGGCTACATTTATTTTAGAAAAAGAATTAGGGTTTCGCGCAAAACATTACAACCCATGCGATCCAATCATAATAAATTTCGCGCGGACGAAGTCGCGGGGAACAGCTAGTTCAAAATAAAATCAATATTGTTTATTTCTTTAACCATCATTGTTGCTTTTACCATCAAAGGTATAAGTACAATAAATACTAATGAGGCCCATTGATCTAACTAGGTACCTAGCTTAGCAGTTTCCCTGTGCGCGATATAGACACAATAGTTAAACAATCGAAATAATCATATATGATTCGTGGGTCAGGGAAGGGATTAAGTATTTGATGAAATACCGTTACATGCTGGTAGGTTTCTGTACATTATAAAGCGTAATTAAGTTTTACTTTAAATATATATATATATATATATATATATATATATATATATATATATATATATATATATATTATAAGCCAGTGTTTAACTATTATTCACTTGATAAGTTATAATGTAGCCAAAGATAATAAAGCGCACTTAGCTTAAGCCTATTCACTCTTGCCTTCACTACTTCTACACTGTAATGGGATAGAAAGAAAAAGCTAGTAGATTATTTTTTTTAAAAAAAAACGTTACCCCCACACTAGGATTTTCTAATGTATCGTGGAGGCAGTTTACAAACACAAATTGCACAAGGACAAACATCCAGACCCGAAACAATTATTTGTAGGTCATACGAATTACGGGGAATTCTGGGGAACCCGCGGCCCCCAGCGTAGCAACTCATTGCTAAGCCACTGGGCCACGGAGCCGTCAAATTATTGCACTAATGCATAAAAAATTGTGATTTTAAAACGCTTCTCACTTATCACTTAAACAGTCAACTTTATATATGATAAGAATAATGTAGGTGGTAGACAATTACAAGCGAGCACTATGAGATGTTAAAGACATTAACACTATTAGCTTCTGCTTGCCGTACCGCCCCTTGGAAACGCATCTTTATGTTAATTTTTCGCACAAACTTTTATTTTCCAGAAGTATAGATTTTCCCATGTTCTAATCCAGGATAACATTTATTTATATGCCATATTTCATCTAACTTTTAAAAATCATGTATAAGTAATTAATATAATAGTGCAGTGGAGTAAGCCGTCTTAAAATTTCATAATACGCGAGCAAACCTAGTTAGATTCCAGCCGGCACCAACGAAATTAATTGAAAATTTTAAGTGCACAATTACCAAGTTCTCGGCGTCGAAATAAAGCATTGTGAGGAAATCTGTCTGACAAATTATAAAAAACATTTCAAAGACGTATAAAGTCTACCAACACGCATTAGGGCAGTGCGGCGGCCACTTGCTTGCGCTATACCCTGTCACAAACAAGCTTAATGGTTAAAACATTAATTAAAAAAACCCGACTGTGTAAAACAGTTTACTGAAAAGTGAATAATTATTTTTCACGTTAATAAGACCTTAATCTTAAGTTAATAAGATTATAAGTTATGAAAAGTTAAGTGAAAATGGTTGCTAACCAACTTTGAATTGTTATAGATCTATGATTAGAAAAACTTAAAGATGATTTTCAAAGACTTATTCAGTGATACCCCACTTGACATATTTCGTCGACTTGAATTTTTTCTTTCTCATAATATGGCGTCTGGTTGTCGCCATATGGAATTTTGATTACAATCATGTCTTTAGTGACACTTGCAATATTAAGGAAAATCGATTGTTGTAAGAATCATTAAAATTAGCCCACGCGTTTGGTCTCAATAAAATTTGATAAAATTAGTTTTCTAAGCAAGTAATGGTTCAAAGTAACAATTTAAATAAAAAACTTTTAGTAAATCCAAATGTGCATGTCTTAAGCACTTGTGTTTTAAAGGAGTTTAAATATATTGGTAAATCCAATTGGGCATACCTTAAGCGCATTAAAAAAATTACGTATAACATGATTATACGGAATTATTAAAGTAGTTTAAATACATTTCGACAGCACTATCGGCTTCAACACCCTCGAAAACCATGAAAATGACACCCATGATGAAAAAATTGATACCTATTGCAGCCGCCATCTTGGATTTACATTTCGACAGCACTATCGGCTTCAACACTCTTGAAAACCATGAAAATGACACCCGAGATGAAAAAATTGGTACCAACTTCAGCCGCCATCTTGGATTTACATTTCGACAGCACTATCGGATTCAACACCCTCGAAAACCATGAAAATGACACCCAAGATGAAAAACTTGATATCTATTGCAGCCGCCGCCTTGGATTTACATTTCGACAGCACTATCGGCATCAGCACCCCCGAAAACCATGAATATGACACCAATGATGAAAAAATTTATATCTATTGCAGCCGCCATCTTGGATTTACATTTCGATAGCACTATCGGCTTCAACACCCTCGAAAACCATGAAAATGATACCCATGATGAAAAAATTGGTACCTACTTCAGCCGCCATCTTGGAATTACATTTCGACAGCACTATCGGCTTCAACACCCTCGAAACCCATGAAAATGACACCCATGATGAAAAAATTGATACCCATTGCAGCCGCCACCTTGGATTTACATTTCGACAACCCTATCGGCTTCAACTCTCTCGAAAACCATGAAAATGACACCCATGATGAAAAAATTGATACCTATTGCAGCTGCCATCTTGGATTTACATTTCGACAGCACTATCGGCATCAGCACCCCCGAAAACCATGAAAATGACACCCAAGATGAAAAAATTTATATATTTTGCAGCCGCCATCTTGGATTTACATTTCGACAGCACTATCGGCTTCAACACCCTCGAAAACCATGAAAATGACACCCATGATGAATAAATTGGTACCTAATTCAGCCGCCATCTTCGATTTACATTTCGACGGCACTATCAGCTTCAACACCCTCGAAAACCATGAAAATGACACCTATGATGAAAAAATTTATACCTATTGCAGCCTCCACCTTGGATTTACATTTCGACAGCACTATCGGCTTCAGCACCCTCGAAAACCATGAAAATGACACCCATGATGAAAAAATTGATACCTATTGCGGCCGCCATCTTGGATTTACATTTCGACAACCCTATCGGTTTCGACACCCTCGAAAAGCATGAAAATGTCACCCATGACAAAAAAAAATATACTACTTACTTTTAGTACGTACTGCTATTATTTATTCTGTGCTTTTAAATATTGTAATAAAAAAATCTCTTATTATTATTATAATCAAGTATTTAAGAAATTTGGTTATTCGAATATTGTGTATTTGTACAGCGATCTTTTTGAGCCGCTGAAAACGACCGAAACAATGTCCACTCACGACGGCGACTGAAGCCGAACTAAACTTAATACAAAGGTACTCTGTGAACTAAACTACTCTGTGGCTGTAGATCCCCATTTACAGAAACAATTTATATACGAGGCAACGAAATCAACGAAAATTTCGCCATTTTGGAGCCGAAAAAAATTAATTATAGCTAAACAAAACACAATTACACTGCCATTTACATTCAGTGGCTTCTCACATGATAGATGAAGAGATTAAAAAATAGATTGAGTTAAACAATTGATATTTTCAAAAGTTATAGTGTTTACAAGCCACAGGGACATGATAAATCCACACCATAAGCCACTAAAACCCTTTTTTTTATTTAAAAATAGCAATTAATCGGTTTAAAAAAAATATTAATAAGTTCAACAATCATTTATCTTTCTAACAATGTGCTTTTTATATCATTTATATGTATAATATGATTGCTAGATACGATTTTATTCGATAAAATGTTGGAATTTTAATTTTTAGGCGATAGTAGAACATTACCTTGCGCTTTCGCTTAAGGTATGCAATACACAAAAGTTTTCACTAAGAACCTTATTACTATATTTCCTTAGATTATTAATAGGTCATCGCGCGCTCTGACTAGATACCGCACTACCTGAACCCTAATTCTTATTCTAAAATAAAATTAGCCTAAGTTACTTCTTGTGACATCAGCTATCTGCCAGTGAAAATCCCGTCAAAATCGGTCCAGCAGTTTCGGATATCAGCCGAAATAAACAGACAGACAGACGGACAGGCAGACAAAAACTTTAAAAATTGTATTTTTGTTATTTATACCGTACATACTTTCAGTAAAAAGCTGTAATTTTGACATTACAAACAGACACTTCAATTTTATTTATTTGTATAACTTAACTTAACTTAACTTATCTTCACGCACAATCCCTGACGGGGTAGCCAGAGAGAACAGATCGCCAAGTGTCACGATCCTTACATACCTCTTTCGCTTCTTTCAGATTCATTGTCTTCTTCATACATGCACGCCTAGGTATCCGAGTACTCTTGACCCTCCCCTCTTCGAGCAGTTTGCTCACATGGTCTTCGAAAGTTAGTCTCGGTCTACCTCGACACCTTTTAATATTAACTTTCGCGCTATATATTTTCTTCACCATTCGGTCTTCACTCATTCGCTCAACGTGCCCAAACCATCGAAGCACGCCCTTATCAATTTTTGTGATAAGGTCATCTTTCAAACCTGCCATATTGCGAATCTCTTCGTTTCGCTTTCGGTCGGCCATGGTAACGCCGCACATTTTACGAAGAGATCGCATCTCCACTGCATTCAACTTGCTTTTATGCTTCTTCTGGCATACCCAGGTTTCGCTGCCATATAAAAAAGTCGGTACCAACACTGCGTTATGTATTGCAAGGCATGCACTCTTCACTACGCCTTGCCTTTTGACTAACGCAGTCAGGGCACCATTGACTTTGTTGCCAGCAGTGACACGCCTGTCCACATCTAAATCACATCTTCCATCCCGGCTAAAAGCACTCCCCAAGTATACAATTTCATTTATTTGCATAGATGAAGTATTTCTGGATTTACAATTTATCAGGCACAGGATCAACGGCTTTATGGCTTTCCGAAGCACGGAGGTAAAACACCGCCAACATCCTGATTCCGGCCTGCAACTAAGAATTTCTTCACAGAAAAACTCAACAACTGATTCTTTTGGCCCGCCAGGGGATTTGAACCCAAGACTTTATATTAGCAATCGCGTTTTCGGTATACTATATAGCGTATAAATATAATATTGAGAATATAAAAGCATCACAATTTGTTATAATCGATGAATAAGTACCCACTCATGACTGTGCACATGTTTCAGAAATTAAAAAAAAACGTTCGCCGCATCCGTGAAGCAAATCAAAATATGATCACTAATATGTTTAAGTAAACATTAGCAGCACTGACATCACCTGATTGTTCAGGTACCCTTTAATCACTTATCTCTAATCAAGGTCTTATCTTAATGAGGTTTTATAAGTGAAGTTGATCACCTTGGCGATGATTGAATTATTCTACGAATCTTACGCCATACTCGATTCAATAGCCATAGTGACAAATACGTCTAATATAAAGGTGCTGACTGACCGAAGCGAAAAATAAAAACATAAAAGGTCATGTCAAGAAGTATCATTTTTACTTATAGGGCTCCTATATTTCCCTCAGAGCCCTCTGGGTAAATAAGAGGGTTCTTACGTGTTTCGGTGTCCGTAAGCTTGCAGCCACCACTTACTATTAGGTCCTTAATTAGGTACCTATGAAATTGCCGTTTTTTTGTGAGATAAATTAACGTATGTAATTTTTTTCTATATGCATTTTTGCCAACGCAGAGGCAATTTATTGATGCCATTTTTGAAGAAATCAACTGAACTGGAGGCAACAAATTCTTCAAATGCATTTTGTACTGCCTCTCGGGTATTGAACTTTTTTTCCCGCCAAGAAGTTATCCAAATTCTGGAAAAATTTGAAGTCTGTAGGCGCAAGGTCTGTTGAATATGGCAAATGACGGAGAGCTTCCAACCCCAGCTCCTGTAACTTGGAGACTGTTGACCTCACACGGTCGCACGTTGTCGTACACGAGCAGCGGGGACGAGCGATTGATCAAAGCTGGTTGGAGACGTGCGAGCTTCTTTATCATTGTGTTCAGTTCTTCACAGTACACATCTGCAGTAATGCTCCGGCGCGGCGCTTAACCACCAAACAGCGTTGTGTTGTGTGCCGCTTGTGCCGCGTTACTGCCACGACGGTCCACATATTCCATAATTACTCAAACTTTTAACGTATTCATAATGACGAAAAATATTCAAATGCATTGAAAACATAACGCTAATCAATAAACAAATGACTGATCTTAAAAAAAGAATTCCTTTTTTTAAATAAAATTAATTTGAAATTAGAATTCTTAGCTAAATTTAAACAAACAGGCTTATACCATAGTATAAAGAGAGGCCCCTGTCTTTATACTATGCTTATACTGCAGAACGGCAATTTCTCAGTGTGGCTTTTTTGTCACACTTCTTGAATAAAATAAATACTCAATAATAACAGAAGTTTAACTTAACTACACTTAAATTTATTAATTCGCTTAAGTTCCACGTAGGAGAATCTATTACATAATATAATCCCGTAGCTATTGTTAGTTAGAGGCGACATAGGGAAATGAAATATTAGATTAGCAGCAGCACTTTCTCGATAATAACTCATATTATTAATAATAAAACAACTATGGTTGGCACCGCAGTTTTTTTATTATATTAATTCATTATTAAAAATGCTGTTTCTCATCGCCTCTTACGACACCCATGGGATGATAAAGCATAGGAATAACACGGCATAATAAATTTAAGCCTAGATAAATTAGTAGAAATCAGAATTGAATTTTTCGCCAATTAGTGTCTTATTTACTATGAAAGATAAAAGATAAAGAGCTAAAATGTAACGAATTATAACATAAGTGCTACTTAACAAGTATTCAAAAGACCATAAAGGACTGTGTTGCAAGTGCATCTTTACCTGTATAAAAAAAACAGAAAAAGAAGATACCACATTTAATTGTTTCATACAATGTATCATTATTTTATTTATCTTAAAGTCATTATTATTTGACAGAGCAAACATATAATGTGGGGAAAAAAATAATGGCTGTAATCATCGAAATATGCGGTGCATTAACATTGGGGACAATTCAATAAATTAATAAAGACTAGCTGTTCCCCGCGACTTCGTTCGCGTGGAATTTAGTATGATTGGATTTTATGGGTTTTAATTTTTTGCGCGAAACCCTAATTATTTTTCTAAAATAAAAGTAGTCTAAGTAACTCCTTATAACATCAGCTATCTGCCAGTGAAAGTCCCGTCAAAATCGGTCCAGTCATTCCGGAGATTAGCCAGAACAAACAGACAGACAAAAAATTTAAAAATAGTTATTTTGTTGTAAGTACCGTATATACTTCCACATGCTTTTAGTAAAAAGCTGTTATTTTGACTTTACAAACAGACACTTCCATTTTAGTTATTTGTGTAGATATTCAGAAAAGATACGAAAGAGGAATGTGAAACGAAAAAAGGTAACTGGTAAGGCAAATTTTCCAGGCATGCACGGCGGAACTGTCTTAAACATTGAATGAATTGTAATGAATGCCACAAGGAAAATAAAAAAAATGTACGTACAGACAAAGGTAATAACACGTCAGTGTATTATGATGTTTTCACAAGGTCGGTATAAAAGTGCATTGAGTTTTTAGTCACCTCTATCTCACATCTCCGGTTAACATGACGACAGTGCCGGATTATAGTATGTGCCATATCGATTGAGAAAAACGGACAATGACCTCAGATATGAGCCGAGTGTCAAAAGGCGTAACTTACAAAATCTCAATTTAGATGTGATAACAATATTTAAATATTGATATTATTCCCACTTCTAGGTCAGCACATATGTTTTGTTTTTTTGTTTCTTAAATAATATTGTCTGTGGTTCCTATAAACATAGTAAAATCTTACGGTACATCGCGAAAAATGTGTTATATTTTATATTTCAATTTATGGTAAGTAACGCAGCAATTCATTTAATAACAGTTTCATATTAAAAAAATATTTGAAGCAATATAATCACCATATTGAGCTTTTGCAAATTCATCCCTTTAAAATAAACAAAACGCGCGTTACGTCAGTTCGTTCTAAAAGAAACGTGACAATGGCAGCCAGAGATGCGTCACCTTTTTTGGGCCGGTCCGCCATTTTGTTTTCATTCGTGTTCGGATAGCGCTTGCGTGTGTACGTCTCGGGTAATTCATAGCATTCATTGCATTGTTTTAGTTGAGTTTTTACTGTTAAATTTGTTATATCGTTAAGTTTTTGTTTTTTGAATCTGTTATATTAGTTTTACTGTGACGGTCGTTACTAAATCGACATGAGTTCAGGAGAATTTGGTGAAGGACCCGGTCCTTCAACATCAAGTGGAAAGAGACGTCGCCGACCCATAATAAACGTAGCAGGTACGTACAAATAGGTACAAATGCGACGACGTAGCCTTTCTATTTCTTAAAGCGCTCTTTTTATGTGACCATGTGGTATTTATTTTCTAAAACAATATGTATTTATGTGATGTAGTACTATGGTAGTATATTTTTGTCATTTATTTACAGGCCCATCTTCTGGAGCACCTTTAACGTCACCAGTAAAAAAGAGAAAACCTACCACTTTGTCGGTCGGGGAACAAGAGATTATCATTAATGTATACAAATATGTCAAAAACACCTGGCCCGAAGACGTGTATCCTTCAAACGTTAATATGGTAGAAAAGGTTTCGGAGATCTCAGGAGTCAGCAAGAGCACTATATATCGCGTATTAAGCGTGTATAGAGATTCCCATAAAATACCAGAAAAGGGAATAATTAATAAAAGAAAAAAGTCTGTAATTGACAAGTTGGACGATTTTGATAAATCGGCTATAAGAGCGAAAGTGCATCAGTTCTTTCTTGCAGGAGAATTACCGACTTTAGACAAAATTTTGCTCAGTATAAATCAAGATGACCAGTTGCCAAACTTGAGCAAAACTTCCCTGCGACGTGTGTTGCGCCATTTAAAATTCAAATATATAAAGAGAAACAGAAAAAGTGGTCTAATAGATCGCCCAGAGATAGTTCTGTGGCGTACCAGATATTTGAGAGAAATACAAATATTAAGAAACGAGGGACGTAACATTTTTTACCTTGACGAAACATGGATTAACGCAGGTCATACTATGGGAAAGGTATGGGAAGACACCACAATTGAATCTTCTCGTCAATCACGGTTAGAAGGCTACTCTACTGGCGCGAAAGCCCCTTCGGGTAAAGGAAAGCGATTAATAGTTGTACACGTTGGCAATGAAAATGGCTTTTTGGAGGGATGTGATTGGGTATTTGAATCATCATCTACTGGTGACTACCATGAGAGTATGGACGCTCTCCATTTCGAGGACTGGTTTAGAAAAGTAATAGAAAAACTGCAAAGCGGCGATGTCATAGTTATGGATAACGCTAGTTACCACTCCAGACGTTTAGAAAAAACCCCAACAATGTCTTGGCGGAAACAAAATATGCAGGAATGGCTAGAATCTAAACAGATCGCATACGTGCCCTCGGACACAAAGACCCACTTAATGGAAAAAATAAAGGCAGTTAAAGATAACTATCGAAGTTACGTCACCGACGAGATGGCAAAAGAAAAAAGCATCACAGTGGTAAGGTTACCTCCTTATCACTGTGAGCTTAACCCCATTGAACTTGTGTGGGCAGATGTGAAAGGGTACGTTGCACGAAAAAATACAACTTTCAAGTTAAAAGATGTTAAAAATTTACTTAAAGATGGTTTAACTCAAATCACGCCAGATAAATGGAAAAACTGTGTTCAGCATGTCCTTAAGGTTGAACAAAAAATGCGTGGCATGGATGATAGAATTGACCAAACTGCAGATCGCTTTATAATTAATGTTACAGATAGTTCATCAAGTGAAGATACGAGTGATGATTGCACCGAATAAAAATAAAGTTCTTATATAATATTAAAAATAAAGTTTTATCTTTTGCATAAGTACGTACTTATTCGGTGTCGTTATCACTCGAATCTTTATATGTGTTATAAATTAATGTTTTTTGTTGTTAAATGAATAAAGTACTTTATAACAATAGATGATTTTTCTTCTACAGCGATCTTTCACATAACTTTTTAATAATAGTTAATAAATATATATTATATCAATCATTATAAAAAAATCATTATAAATAAAGAAAGTACTACATATAAAATGTGCCTATATATTGAAGGTTTGTAACCCCTGGTTAAACGACCGAAAGGTCATTGTCCGTTTTTCTCAATCGATTTGGCACATACTATAGTAACGGAGACCGGTACTTACGATTCATCGTGATTGGCGTATACCATTAGAACATTTGCTGTAAGCTTCTCGGGCATTTGTTTCCTTTACGAGGATTTTTTTCAGGATTATTTAGTATGCACCAAGATCTTCCTAGCATTTTCCTTAGTCTAATTTTATGAAAAATAAACCTAGCAAGCTAACAGCATAGCAAAGTGGCGAAGCAATCAGCTTTGTAGCGGTTTCTAACGGAAAAAAAAATCAAAATAGGAGGTTCAGATGCCTGGGTGATCAGTAATCGATTGCTGAAAACAGAATTTGAAAATTCGAAACCGTTCTCGAGATAATCGTAGGACAGACGGACAGACGGACAGACGGACGGACAGACGGACAGACGGACAGACATCGTGAAATCAATAAGTGACTTCACAAGCTTCGCCACTTAATAAGGGAAAAAATGGGATAGATGATCAACGCCACCACAGAACGACAAGTGATGGGACACAATATAATCTAATCTCCTATATTCCATACTTAGATGTAATATGGAATAATATAATTTATACGTAGCAGAGCCATGCTGCAGCTATATTACTGGTATAGTTAAAGCACAAATGGGTCGGCTCGTCCGGGGAAGGACCACGCTCTCACAGAATACCAGCGTAAAATAGCAGCTTAATGCTGCTGTTTTGTATGGTGAGTGTAAAGAACCGGAGACCATTTTTACTGGAAACGAGGCATTCATCTATGTCCTCACGAGGATAGATGTAGATGTCTATGGGCCACAGCAACCACTTACCATCAGGTGGACTGTGTGCTCGTTTGTCACCATATCCTATAAAAATACCATAAAATTATAATGGTCCTTTAATATCGCTTCAATTCACACAAAAAATTAACATTGTTTTTTATGAAATTCTTCATTTCAAACTTTACAAAGCTTCCTTCACATTTTTTTTTACTTTTCTTGATAAAAAAATATTTAAGTAAGGAATCTTAAGTCTGTACAAACATAAGACTTAAGAGGCAATTTGAACGTCGAAAGGAATCACTCGCGACGAACATGAAATGCGCAGTGCAAGAATGGTAATGTACTGACATTCACGTTTTGCGCGTATTATAAACTACAACTGCACGTGTTCCACATCAATATATATTATCGTGAAGTATAAAAATTATACATTTAATAAAACGTAAAAGCAGACTTCAATATATGTACTAATAATTTAAAAAAATAAACTATTGGTAAATCCAATTGGGCATACCTTAAGCGCATTAAAAAAATTACGTATAACATGATTTTACGGAATTATTAAAGTAGTTTAAATACATTTCGACAGCAATATCGGCTTCAACACCCTCGAAAACCATGAAAATGACACCCATGATGAAAAAATTGATACCTATTGCAGCCGCCATCTTGGATTTACATTTCGACAGCACTATCGGCTTCAACACTCTTGAAAACCATGAAAATGACACCCGAGATGAAAAAATTGGTACCAACTTCAGCCGCCATCTTGGATTTACATTTCAACAGCACTATCGGATTCAACACCCTCGAAAACCATGAAAATGAAACCCAAGATGAAAAACTTGATATCTATTGCAGCCGCCGCCTTGGATTTACATTTCGACAGCACTATCGGCATCAGCACCCCCGAAAACCATGAAAATGACACCAATGATGAAAAAATTTATATCTATTGCAGCCGCCATCTTGGATTTACATTTCGACAGCACTATCGGCTTCAACACCCTCGAAACCCATGAAAATGATACCCATGATGAAAAAATTGGTACCTACTTCAGCCGCCATCTTGGATTTACATTTCGACAGCCCTATCGGCTTCAACACCCTCGAAACCCATGAAAATGACACCCATGATGAAAAAATTGATACCTATTGCAGCCGCCATCTTGGATTTACATTTCGACAGCACTATCGGTTTCAACATCCTCGAAAACCATGAAAATGACACCCAAGATGAAAAAATTCATATATTTTGCAGCCGCCATCTTGGATTTACATTTCGACAGCACTATCGGCTTCAACACCCTCGAAAACCATGAAAATGACACCCATGATGAATAAATTGGTACCTAATTCAGCCGCCATCTTGGATTTACATTTCGACGGCACTATCAGCTTCAACACCCTCGAAAACCATGAAAATGACACCTATGATGAAAAATTTTATACCTATTGCAGCCCCTCCACCTTGGATTTACATTTCGACAGCACTCTCGGATTCAACACCCTCGAAAACCATGAAAATGACACCCAAGATGAAAAACTTGATATCTATTGCAGCCGCCATCTTGGATTTACATTTCGATAGCACTATCGGCTTCAACACCCTCGAAAACCATGAAAATGATACCCATGATGAAAAAATTGGTACCTACTTCAGCCGCCATCTTGGATTTACATTTCGACAGCACTATCGGCTTCAACACCCTCGAAACCCATGAAAATGACACCCATGATGAAAAAATTGATACCTATTGCAGCCGCCATCTTGGATTTACATTTCGACAACCCTATCGGCATCAACTCTCTCGAAAACTATGAAAATGACACCCATGATGAAAAAATTGATACCTATTGCAGCCGCCATCTTGGATTTACATTTCGACAGCACTATCGGTTTCAACACCCTCGAAAACCATGAAAATGACACCCAAGATGAAAAAATTCATATATTTTGCAGCCGCCATTTTGGATTTACATTTCGACAGCACTATCGGCTTCAACACCCTCGAAAACCATGAAAATGACACCCATGATGAATAAATTGGTACCTAATTCAGCCGCCATCTTGGATTTACATTTCGACGGCACTATCAGCTTCAACACCCTCGAAAACCATGAAAATGACACCTATGATGAAAAATTTTATACCTATTGCAACCTCCACCTTGGATTTACATTTCGACAGCACTATCGGCTTCAGCACCCTCGAAAACCATGAAAATAACACCCATGATGAAAAAATTGATACCTATTGCGGCCGCCATCTTGGATTTACATTTCGACAACCGGTTTATCGGTTATCGGTTTCGACACCCTCGAAAAGCATGAAAATGTCACCCATGACAAAAAAAATTTTGCTACTTACTTTTAGTACGTACTACTATTATTTATTCTGTGCTTTTAAATATTGTAATAAAAAAATCTCTTATTATTATTATAATCAAGTATTTAAGAAATTTGGTTATTCGAATATTGTGTATTTGTACAGCGATCTTTTTGAGCCGCTGAAAACAACCGAAACAATATCCACTCACGACTGCGACTGAAGCCGAACTAAACTTAATACAAAGGTACTCTGTGAACTAAACTACTCTGTAGCTGTAGATCCCCATTTACAGAATCAATTTATACACAAGGCAACCAAATCAACGAAAATTTCGCCATTTTGGAGCCGAAAAAAATTAATTATAGCTAAACAAAACAAAATTACACTGCCATTTACATTCAGTGGCTTCCCACATGATAGATGAAGAGATTAAAAAATAGATTGAGTTAAACAATTGATATTTTCAAAAGTTATAGTGTTTACAAGCCACAGGGACATGATAAATCCACACCATAAGCCACTAAAACCGTTTTTTTTTTATTTAAAAATAGCAATTAATCGATTTAAAAAATTATTAATAAGTTCAACAATCATTTATCTTTCTAACAATGTGCTTTTTATATCATTTATATGTATAATATGATTGCTAGATACGATTTTATTCGATAAAATGTTGGAATTTTAATTTTTAGGCGATAGTAGAACATTACCTTGCGCTTTCGCTTAAGGTATGCAATAAAAATTTTATACAACCGACTTCAAAATAAGTTGTTAAGAATAACTCAAATAACTCAAAAACTATTGGTCTGACCTTGATCAAATTCATACGAGACCACACGAGAAGTATCAGCTTTCATATAAAAATCCGTCCATTCAAATCGAAATCGGTCCACCTAGTAAAAAGTTATGAGGTAACACACTAAACAAAATACATACAGTCGAATTGAGTACCGTCTCCTTTTTGGAAGTCGGCAGAAAACGATAAAATAGTTTTACCCATAATAGCTTCTGAAATCTGTGCTTTAACTGTTCTATACACTATGTCTTAACACCGACTAATACCGTATGGTATACTAATGTAATACTAATAGAACCACCCTTGAAGAATAACCTATTTAATCAAAAATTAATCATAAGAACCGGTTCATAATTGGCGAAAACATTATGCATACATAAATAGAATATATAGTCGAATTGAGAACCTCCTTTTTTAAGTCGGCTAAAAAGGGAGGGTAACTTAGATTGATGTTGATAATTACAAAATGCTTACGAAAATATTTACCAAGCAATATCAGCGTGAAACAGCAGCATCAATTCGACTGTATGTTTTTGTGTGTAACGTCATTACTTTTTTCCAGGTGAACCGATTTCGATGATTCTTTTTTTATTTGAAAGCTGGTGGTTCTCATGTGTAAATTTGTTCAACGTCTGACCAGTAGTATTTGAATTACCTTTAATCACTAATATTGAAGTCGGTTATACATTTTTTTTAATTTTACCACTTGTTAATGGTTAGCGACGAGAACCGGAGATTTTTTTAGTGGTAACAAAGCATTCCATTTTAGTTCGCAAGCATATGACAACATAGATTGATCATAGAGGTAGATCGAGGGTTAGAGGTTAAATGTTATTGTCTGTGGGCAACAGCAGTCACTTACGATCAGGTGCATTGTAAAAAATAATGACTGATGATTTCTTTACAATTATTTCATTATAAAGCATGTGGTGTATCTAAAACTGTTCATGAAATTGTTAGTTGTAATATTAAATGATCACTGAACACAATTATGTCGTGTACTGGAGGAAGAGAGTCGTCGTGGTAAGAGAATTTACTACCTCATATCATCCCCTGAGTCTCGTAGACAGAATGTAATGAAACAGGAGATGGCAGCGGCATCTTCTAAATAAAGACGATGCTCTAGAATTTTACATTACTTTATTCAATTATAATCGATCCAAAGTCGCCTTCTTATCTTAAGGATAGCTTTCATTTTCTTCATTCGATCGACGTTCGAACATCACGACAATCAAACCGTCTGAGGATAAGGTTTCCACAGCATAGGTCTAATTTTTTCGGGTCCTCTTTTACGACACAAGCTATACATACATTTCTTTGGAACACCCTCCCCAATGATATTAAGAATGCAACAAATAAAAATTCCTCTAATTACTTCTACGACAACTTTACCTAAGGGCAATTATTAACTAACATTTTTCTTTTTTCTTTTCCTCAAATATTTATTTATTTATATATTCATACGGATATTTATAAAGTTTATTTAAGCACGTATACACATTATATACATAATGTATGTATATTTTTTCTCTTGTTTCTCTTTTTTTTTTTAAAAAAAAACGTTACCCCCACACTAGGATTTTCTCCTGTGTCGTGGAGGCAGTTTACAAACATAAATTGCACAAGGACAAACATCCAGACCCGGAACAATTATTTGTAGGTCATACAAATACTTGTTCGGTGCGGGATTCGAACCCGCGGCCCCCAGCGCAACAACTGATTGCTAAGCCACTGCGCCACGGAGCCGTCTTTAATTAAAATTTACGCCGTAATTTAAATATACGCTGTGTATGTATGTATTATGTATACATTATATTTTAATATAAGTACTTTATTTATGTATTATGTTTCGCACCTGCCGACAAATGTGTTTGGCAGCCAAGGTTGACTAGCAGAGAAGAAGTACATAGGGCGGCCCTTTACTGTAAGGGTTTTTAAATAAATAAAACAACAGTTTAAAGTAATAAAAAACTGCGGTAAGGCAATTATTGGAGAAGGTCTTAGTTTAACTTTGGACATGTGAATAGGCAGTAATGAATGAATGAATGAACAAAATTCTGATACATTTCGTCTTGAATATCTACACGTTGCACTACAAAAATCATCAAAAAAAAGTGATTGAAATAATCAAAGTAAAATAACAATTTATAACATACTAATAATTGCAATAGCAAAAGTATGGACAACTTAATTTAAAATACAAATTGCATTACAAGAGAAAAAAAATAGTCTTGATCGAAAGCAAACAGCATTACAAAAAACGTGACAAAAATATATTCATGAATGTAATCAGATCGCAGAATATAAACTACGTGTGGTCCAAGTATTGATGGCTCAAAGTACCCACATTCTAGCGTAATATTATGTGTGTAAAATCATAGTTTACTCATACATAAAATTACCTTCGAGTTTGAATTTTTAAAATATACTCTAGTAGGGCTAGTTTCAGAGATGATTGAAAGTGGTGACCTTTCTGAAACTTTAACTATGTTTGATAGTGTCTTTTTTATAGGATAACGGTAACATCTATTTTTTTTATAGGAGAGGGGAGAGGGCAAACGAGCATGCGGCTCACCTGATGGTATGTGACTACCGCCGCCCATGAATAGCTGCACCACCAGGGAGCGAATCGCAGATGCGTTGCCGGCATTTTAAAAAGGAGTAGGCTCTTTTCTTGAAGGTCCCTAAGTCGTATCGGTCCGGAAAAATCACAAAATCACAGACTAAAATTATAAAAATGGTTTTTCTTTGTTATAAGTACCGTATTAACTTTCATACGCATTTAGTAAAAAGCTGTTATTTTAACATTACAAATAGACACTTGTCGTGAAGCGACAATTAAAAAAGAGAACCTAACCTAACAGCAACGAAAACAACAAGAATAGAACAAGAAAATAATATATTTAAAATTTTAAAAAGATATTTACAATTTTATATAAAAAAATGAAGTATGATGATGGTGATGGGTGACGTGAAATTACAATTAGATAGAAAATAAAGATAGAAAAATATTGAAGCGGAGCCTGAAGGTCAAAGTGGCACACGCTGCGCTTGAAGTAGGAGTAGGCACACGCTGAGCTTGGAGTTTCTTGGCGGTGGTGGCACGCAGCGCCTGGTCTAGGCACACGCAGCGTCTGGAGTTGGCACACGTAGCGCTTGGAGTAGGCGCTCTCAGCGCCTGGAGTAAACAGTCGCAGCGCCTAAAGATAGCACGGGCACTAGTAGGTGGAGGTGCAGGCGACGACTCCAGATGAAGGAAGGCTTGCGGGATCCCGGAGTAGTGCGGCCCCGCACTTGGAGTAGGTTAGGCGACGACTTCGGGTGAAGACAGAGGCTTGCAGGATTCCGGAGCAGTGCAGCCCCGCGCTTGGAGTAGACTACGCCGACGACTTCAGGTGAAGACAGAGGCTTACAGGATCCCGGGGCAGTGCGGCCCCGGGATAAGGCCTTTAGGAGATGCTTCAAGTTTGGAAGCTGAAGCGAGACTGTCTGTATTCACCGATGGTTCGGCTTTTATACCTTTTTAGAGAGAACGGGAAATTATTTAAATTAAAAGGAAATTTTTGTAAATGACCCAGAGCAAAAGAGTATTTATGTGGAAATATTGAAATAAAAACATCAGACCGGTAACGAATTTGAATAAAAATAAAATCATAGTTTACTCATACATAAAATTACCTTCGAGTTTGAATTTTTAAAATATACTCTAGTAGGGCTAGTTTCAGAGATGATTGAAAGTGGTGACCTTTCTGAAACTTTAACAATGTTTGATAGTGTCTTTTTTATAGGATAACGGTAACATCTATTTTTTTATAGGAGAGGGGAGGGGGCAAACGAGCATGCGGCTCACCTGATGGTATGTGACTACCGCCGCCCATGAACAGCTGCACCACCAGGGAGGGAATCGCAGATGCGTTGCCGGCCTTTTAAAAAGGAGTAGGCTCTTTTCTTGAAGGTCCCTAAGTCGTATCGGTCCGGAAAAATCGCTGATGGTAATCGATTCCACAAGGAAGTCGTGCGCGGATGAAAACATCTTCTAAATCGCACAGTGGTGGACCGCCAATCATCCAGATGGTGTGGATGGTATCGGAAGTTCTGCCGCGATGTGCGTTCGTGAAATTTGGCGGCTGGGATTAATCCGAACAATTCCTCAGAGCACTCCCCGTGGTAGATGCGAAAGAAAATGCAAAGGGATGCAACATCTCTTCTATTATCGATTACGAATCACAATGTAGATGCGTTATCGTGTTGTGTCGTGAGAACTAAGATGGAATGTCTCGTTTCCAGTAAAAAGGGTCTCTGGTTCAATACAAACACCATACGAAACACAGCAGCGTTAAGCTGGTTGGTTAAGCGTGGTTCTTCTCCGGTCGAGCACACCCATTCGTGCTACAATTATACTACTAAAATGGTTACAGCATGGCTCTACCGCGTAAAAATACATTTAAATAAATTTGTCAAATTAATATAAATTATGGCTTTCAAATAAATTTGTCGGTATGATACGCGCGTCACCCAACTGTAAGTTAATGGTACTATGCCTAAAAGTTTCGCGAAGTGCAAGCAATAAGTTGACAAAGTTTAGCGCAAACTGATGAACGGTATTTTATATATTTTTTATATTTAGATTTCATAAACGTTTTATTATGTCCCAAGACCAAGTTTTTAATTTTTTTTTCATACCTTAATTAGTTTTTGGTCACGATAAAATAACATTTTATATCCGCTCTAAGCTAATTATTTATGATCTTGTAAACGAGTTTCGTAAAAATACGTCGCATCCGTTTGTCTAGCCTTGACCGACACTTTCTTAACAAATACCAAATCGACGTGTTACTACCTTGTACTATTAAGTATTTTGTGGCATTACTTATTTACGAGACTATATTGAGCACTATATTTTTAAACTACCGTCCGATGACGAAGATTTAATATAGTTTTCGGAACCAATAAGTCATGCTCCACGTTAAATAGTATTTGTTTCATGTAAAAAATGGTAATATAATAATCTCCTCGACCGATTTCGGTCACGGCGACCTCTTCAGCTCCGATCCTGTCGTTGGTGTGCTCGTGCATGGCTAACGTAGCCGATCTTATTTACAAATGTTCGCGTGCAATGCGGGCAGGTGAGCACACCATTACAGAAATTATGGTTAATCGTACAAGGTGGGCGTGCTTTGAGTTCATCACGTTGGGCATCCAATTCAGAGCATCGATTCTCCTAAAACATTTTGACCTTGGCTTTCACCAAAGATCTCCACTCCGGTCGTCGAGCGGCTGCTTGCTCCCATTCTGAAGGCTCGATGTCGCATTTCATCATGTGGCGCTTAAGTACATCTTTGTACCTGAGGTGTTGTCCGCCACGCTTAGGCTTGCCCTTCTCAAGTTCAGAGAAAAAGATGCACTTTGCCGTACGCTGATCTGACATTCGCGATAAGTGTCCACACAAACGGAGTTGTCGCCCCATAAAAATTGGTATGACGTGTTGTAAATATAGATGTAATTAAACTGAATTATTTTTCATTAAAACTGAAATTTATGGAGTCGGAACAATATATAGTACAAAGTGCCCGGGGTTTTTATCGAACTGCCTTATTTATTACGGTTGGAATTTTTAAATACGACTAGACCAACGACTCATAGTGAGGAAAACCTAGGTGATTTTAAAATCCAACCTATGATTAAAAGAAACCATCATAAACAACAAAACTTTAAAAATAATGAAAAACTGGAGAGCAAAAAACTTAACCCACATATGTACGTATTGACTCTTGTAATAATGTCCCTTTTTAAATGACTTCAATAAGGAGAAGATTCCCAATTCGATTGTATACTAACTAAATACTTTTTATATTTATTTTTCATGTATTTAACCACAATATCTTACGTGAAATCTAAAATGTATCCTTTCAAATTATAAATTTTAAACTAATTACATACACAATTAGTTTCAACAAATCAGACGGGTTTTTCTTTATTTATCTAAATAGCTGTCACCCGCGACTTCACCCGCGTGGAATTTACTACGATTTCATGGGTTTTAAATTTTTTCGCGCGGAATCCTAATTCTTTTTCTAAAATAAAAGTATCCTAAGTTACTCCTTATAACATCAGCTATCTGCCAGTGAAAGCCCCGTCAAAATCGGTCTAGCCGTTTCGGAGATTAGCCGGAACAAACCGACAGACACAAACTAAAATTATAAAAATGTTTTTTTGTTATAAGTACCGTATTAACTTTCATACGCATTTAGTAAAAAGCTGTTATTTTAACATTACAAACATATACTTCAATTTAATTTATTTGTAGTATGTAGTATAGATGTTTGAGCATGACCTATTAACATTTTTTATTTATTTTATTTATTATTTTTATTTTATTTTTATTTTATTTACAATTTTTTTCCGAGCGATTATTATAAAATCATCATTCACTTTTGCTTGCTTTTTCAAAAGTCGGGAATTGGGAACTACCTCTGATGTGTGAATATGTTGCTTGTTTCGATCTATGTTGATTTTTGACGCCATTAAAGAAGACCTTAAACAGTGAAGGAAATTTAAATAAAATAGGGTATTATAAATTGACAGATAGAACGAATATTCTTCGGCTCCACTGAAGAAATACCACGTCAATAGTACGTACTAAAATTTTAAATTAGCAAAGTGCTAATAACTTTGCTATGCACGCACTAGGTTGTTTTATTTTGTAAAAAAACCGGCAAAGTGCGAGTCGGACTCGCACACCGAGGGTTCCGAACAAATCCGTAGGTATATAAGTTTAAAATTATTAAAAATATTTTTATTATATGATGTAACTAAAAATTTATGCTTTTTGCAATTTTTTTCCTTTATCTGTGCTATAATACGTTGCTTCGTACCAAATTTTAAGATTCTGAGTTCACGGGAAGTACCCTGTAGGCTTTGATTCCCTTGCGAATGTCGAAAATTTGCGGCATAAACAGCCGTATCTTTTGATTGCGTTTTGGCTTAGAAGTTTGATTTTTTCACAGCTCCAAGGGACAGTAGACTTGAGTATTTGACATAAATTTCAGCTTGATACCTTCACGCGTTCCTGAGAAAAAGGGTCTTGACAGACAGACAGACAGAGAGACGGACAATAAAGTGATCCTATAAGGGTTCCGTTTTTACCTATTGCGGTACGGAACCCTAAAAATGTGAATTATATTAACTTTTCATATTATGAGTATCACTTTCATAAAAAAAAAGAATGTAGTAACACCACTAACATTATTAATACCTCAAAATAAAATCCAACTTAAAAATGTTTGTATTAGATGGTGGTTCACCACACCAGTCGAATGGCGGACTCGAGTCTACGACTATCTAGAATTACAGTACGCACCCATATCTTAGACTAAGTGACACTTAAAGAAGCATCAATATGATTACTAAATATCACACATTTACGTTACACTCTATCAACAGTCCACTGTTGAACATAGGCTTCCGCCATAGATTACCTCATATTTGCCACAGTAGCCACGTTTGGGAGGCGAGTGGGCAACTGAAGTTTCAAAAGTTTTAGTTGTTCTAAAGAAGACGGTGCTGCTCATCTTCAGGTTTGTTGTCCTCTGTCGCCTTCAACCACACCCTCTGGGACGAAATTGGGTAGCTATTCTTACACCTCTACTACACAGTCAATAAATGAGGTGATAAGAGGGCTGGTTCTTTTCTTGCTCAAATGCTATGTATAGCCATTCAGCGGGGAAACGCAGCCAGCGTTCTTGGTACGATACCGCGGGGAATAGGACTATATGATAATTAAGTTTCTAGTTTTAGTTTTTTTTTATTATTATAGGTTTTAATATTGTATATAATTAAAAGAAAATGTTAGGTATTATATTGTCACAATATAACTGAAACTAATTCACGTCACGAACCTAAGAAGTTAGTTGTGATGTCAAGAATGTAAAGAATTTTAGTACTTAGGTTATAAATATAGAAACTTTTAAAACAAATATGGGAAATTCAGTCCGTTTCATGCGAGGAATGAGAAAACGTTTGCGGAAATTACACTAAACTGCTTGAGTCATCTGCTTAAAAGCTCTGGCCTAGATTTCGTCATCTCTTTCCGCGTTTACTGGTAATGCACTTTTGTGGAAGTTTGCGGCCACTTGTACGTTTTTAGTTTTCTACATTTTAGCCTTCTAGTTTTTAAAATGTTGGCTAATGCAAATACAGAATGTAACATTCAAAATATAAACATATGTTTTGTAGTGTGTACACCATAACATGTCATAGTAGGACAGCTTGGTTAGAATAGTAGTAGTTAGATCTCAGAAGGGACCATTCTGTAACAAGACACAATTTATTAGATTTGCTCTGGTACAAACATATTAAGATGTAATTTTAAAATCGAAAAGAATAAAATGCCCAGTGCAAGAACGGAAAGGTACTGGTTAGGGGTTTGAGTCCCGGGACGTCACGTGTCTCGAAGTCCCGGGATTTTTCGTAATTTTAGTTGTCTCGAGTCCCGGGACGTTCGGGTCGAGACTCGAGACGAGACAAGATTGTCGAAATTGTTATGTAATCATTTTTATTTTCAAAATAGCTGTGCGCCGCGACTTCGCCCGCGTGTTATTGAAGGTTTTAATTATATTGATCAGAACCCTAATTCTTTTTCTCAAATATAAGTAGCCTAAGTTACTCCTTAAAACATCGGCTATCTGACAGTGAAAGTTCCGTCGAAATCGGTCCGGCCGTTTCGGAGATTAGCAGGAACAAACAGACAGACAGACAGACAAAAATTTAAAAAAAATGTGTTTTTGTTATAAGTATAGTATATACATTCATATGCATTGAGTAAAAAGCTGTTATTTTAACATTACAAACAGTACAGATATAGATAATAATTGAAGGAGCCTAGCGCCATGTGTTAGTTTAATGAATAATTACTTGGTCAACTACTTAACTACTGAGTACGCAATACAATAAATGCAACAAATACGTGATTATGAGAATTAACAATGAGATTATGAACTATGATTAGATACTAGAATTACTAGATAATAGTAAAGTTATTAAGAATTAGTATGATTTTTAACTAACTTCTGTTCATAACTATAAGCTTTAACTGTTTAGAAGTGCATCTGTGTGTGACTAAAAGAAACAAACAAAGCAATTATTAAGACTGAAATTAACGTTAAAACTATTTAATTTTCTGTTTAATTGTTTAATAAATGT
This sequence comes from Parnassius glacialis, assembly GCA_033319125.1. Lineage (NCBI taxonomy): Eukaryota > Metazoa > Arthropoda > Insecta > Lepidoptera > Papilionidae > Parnassius > Parnassius glacialis. Next base: position 9,206,412 of record JAVANC010000014.1, read on the forward strand.
TGATTTTACAAAAAAATTGCCTCTTTTTAATACGTTTCATCAGAAATTAACTCATTTAAAATTCTTCAAAAAAGACTTACCCATCTTAAAAAAATACAAAAAAGTTTTTTCTTAAAAGTCTCGAAGTCCCGGGAATTCCCGGGACGTTGATTATAGACTGTTCCGCGTCCCGGGACTTTGAAATTGTCGGGAATTCCCAAACCATAGTACTGGTATTTACGCTGAGAGATTTTAATACTTGCATCATTAGCTACAAGTATCATTAGCTACAATTGTACATACTACACAATAACTAATATACATGAAGAATAAAAATTAAATTTTTAATATTAAAGTAAAAGCAGACTTCAGGAAACTAAAACCCATAAAGTCATTTTCAAATAATAGCTTCTGAAATCAGTTCTTTCATTGTTCTATACTCTATGTATTGACTGTCTCCTTGGTCTAGTGGTCGTAAACGCGGTTTCTGATCATGAGGTTCTAGGTTCAAATCCTGTGTAGGGCCAAAATTAGTTATTGGGTTTTTCTGTATAGAAATTCTCGGTAGCAGCCCGAAGTCGGGAAGTTGGCGGTGTTTTAACCTCGTGCCTAGGAAAGCACGTAAACACCGTAGGTCCTGCACCTGATCTCTTTCCGGTCGGATCGGTTTACAGTCCCATCGGGCTATGAGAGTGAGGGAATAGCGCACCTGTGCTTGCGCATAAACTTGAGTACTATAATTCTGTTTCGCGCAGATGGTTAGTTAGGTTAGTTATGGCGTAGTGGCTGCCGTGACCGAAATTCGGTCTGGAGGACATTATTTTTATTCTATGTTCTCAGAAGGGTAACCAATTTAGTCATAAGTATTTATAATCATAGTAGGACAGCATGGTTAGAATATAGGAGTTACATTTCAATAGGAGCCACTCTTTAAAAAGCACAAATTATCAAATGCCTCTGGATGTATTGTGATTGACCGTGTATCCAGATTCAAGTCTAGCTAAAAAGTGGTTTAATAAATTTATTAAATAAGAAGCACAGTAGAAAATGCAGATATATGCGTGTATGTAGCGTAGGTGGAAGACCGTGACATTTTAATGGGTGCATGCTCGATAAAACAAAACTGTTTCTGTGTTCGCCTGCAACTCCTAATTTAATCGCCTGATTTTGAAGAATAGCAAATTAATCGATTTATAGATAACATACCGCATAACAATGTAGTGGCGGTGTAAGAATATCCACTACCCCATATCGTCCCGTGGGTGTCTTAACAGGCGACAGAGGGAATCAAATCCAGAGATGGGCAGCAGCGTCTTGCTAACAAAAACTAAAATAAAAAACTGCAGTTAGCAAGCCGCTTGCCAAGCGTGGCAAATATGGCAAATATCCGTCCTATGACACAATCTCATAGATTGTGTCATAGGACGGATATTTGCCTATTTGGGAGGCCTAAGTTCAGTGGTGGATAGGCTGTAACGGTATGCCGAGTAATAGTTTTCTTGTGTTACAGACCTAAGCATTTTTAATAGAATAAAACAAACGAACACGCAGTCAATCCGATGATGCTGTGGCACATGGACATCTATAACTATCCTCGATTAGAATCAAAACGCAGATGTGTTGTTACCTCTGACGACTAAGATAGAATGCCTCGTTTCCAGTAAAAAAGGGTCTCCGGTTCTCCACACTCACCATACGAAAAACATCAGTGTCAAGCTGCCCTTTTACGCTAGTATTATATAAGAGCGTGATCCTTCCCCGGTCTAGATGACCTATTCGTGTTACAACTATAAGCATGCAGCAGGGCTCTACCACGTGAAGAAACTAAGTACTAGAATATATGAGATATGACATCAGTATAAAACAAATATAGCGGACACGAATGGTCAAAAACTTGTATCCCAAAAAAAATAATATTCGAATCGAATTCGTATTTATGAGTACACGCTGAGCATTTATATATAACTTGTATATAAAATATACCAGTATCTTGTAGTGGTTAGATATTAGCAGCCAGGTTTTTGTTATTTCTAGATTTTAATGGTTATACATATGACTGATTAATTCATAAACTTATAAGGTCCAGACAGTATTCCATGTTAGTCTAACTTATGAGAAACTTTGATTTCCATAAACCAGGACTTACAACATAAAATAATGTGCCTACTGTGTTTCTTGCCTAGCATGTCGTAAAAGGCGAATAATGGGAAATAGCGTTTGCAATTGTGTAGGCAATGTACCAGCCACCAATCACTTCCGTTAGAATTTTCCATCAAAACCTTCATTCAAATCATTTTTGAGTAAATGTGGTCTGAATAGTGCGTTATCCTTTGAAGTCAGCACTACCTCGGAGATAAAAACGTGACGCTATGTATATCATCAATTTTTTTTGTCAAATGGTCACACTTCGCGACTTTTCAGTGGTAGGTAAGTTAAATCAAAACTCTATATCAAAAAGAAACATAAAGTTGCTTAGAATTAATTGAATTATTTTTATGAAAGTAAGGGTGCTAAATGAATAACATTAATGCAAAATTTCAACTCAATCGATTGAGAATAACTGCATTAAAATTCAGTTGCAAGATTTGACCATAACAAACATACAAACATCGCAAGTTAAATATGTATAAGCTTTTAAAAATAGATGTGGTGTCACTTCTGAGAGCTAAAATGGAATGCCTCGTTACAAGTAAAATAAGCTTATTTTCTTTACATAATGCTGCTGTGTTCTGTATGTTGATTCTAGATAACGGAGACCGTTCTATAGGTAATAAGGCATTTCATCTCAGTCCTCAGGGATGATAACGCATCTGCATTTTGATTCTCAGTCAGTGATGATAGATGCGAATAATTAAGTTTAAGTTACTAGTTTTAGTTTTTTATTTATTTATTTATTTATTTATCCATTTATGTACACACAAAATAATGTTAAAATGAAGAAAAAAAAGATATTTTGTACAAAGGCAATTTTTTTAATTTTAGTTTTTAATATTGTATATAATGTATAGATTTTATAATACACTAGCTGACCAGGCAGACGTTGTCCTGCCCTTTCCGACGACCATTTGCTTTCCTAAAATAAAACTCCTAGGATTAGCAATAAAAAAATTGAGGGTCACTTATCGGGATAAAAACTATCCTACCTCTCAAGTTGGACCAAACTGCACATAGTGTGCAAAATTTCATTGCAATCAGTTCAGTAGTTTAGGAGTCCATCGCGGACAAACAACGTGACATGTAATTTTTATATATAAAGATAATAATATGATAGATATAGGTGTTCACAGTATCTATTTACCATCAGGTGGACTGTGTGCTCGTTTGTCACCCCTATTTCTTTGTAAAAACTCGATCGACACGACATCATTCAAATGCGCACTATACTGTTAAGCAGAGCGAAGTAATTAATAACGAAAATGATGAATGAAAAATGCCACTTATGTATTATGACAGACAATTGCATAAAATTTAAACCGCACTGCTTAGCACATCAGCACTTCAATCGGAGATATTATTTATAGTTACGACCTACGACAATGTACTGCGTGCGACATAGACTAGGCGTTCGACAGAGGCTGCACCTTTGAAAAATAAAGGTCATGCTATCGTACATATACATCGTTTTTCAGTCATTAAATACATATAGAGGAAGAAATTTTCTTTTGCCTCCTTCATTTTCATTTTTTTTTCAATGCTTATTGTCATTATTGAAGGTAATCCCTTTGCCACCTTGAATGTCTTTAATGGTTTTTCATTATATATAATCTTGGTCTCTGTCTTGACGTCAAAGTTCCCAGACTCCTGAGATTTCGGATCTCCCTGTACAAAAACCTTAGTTGATAGTTCGGTAGCGTCGCATCGCCTGAGCCACGCCTGCTGCGAGCCACGCGTTCATCATCAGTCATACACGAAATAATTTGTATGGCTTACACGGTAGGGGATTCGAATGTTTTTCCATATCTATTTTTGTACATATAATACCTTCACGGTGGTGACAACGATTTATAAAAAGAAAGCATTCGAACCAAACGGTTCGCTACATCGTTCATCATGCGTACAGCAAAAGAGTGGAATAAGTTGCCGGCATCTGCCTTTCCATCCAATTACAGTTTCGGTGTCTTCAAGGCAAGAGTGAATAATCTTTTGTTAAGACAGTGCACTTCACCATCTTAGGCTACATCACCACTTACCATCGGGTGGGATTGTAGTTAAGCGCTGGCTAGTAGAATATTCAAAAAATAATATACGGTTTATGAAATCATCACGGCTGGTTGTCTGCGGCAGAGGATTTTTCTATACATGTTTTATTTAAATTGAAATTGAGGGTATATTCATTATCATCATCATTATAGCCCTTCACAAGTCCACTGCTGAACATATGCTTCCCCCAAGGAATGCCACAAAGCATGGTCCTGAGCCACCTGCATCCATCGACTTCCTGCATGTCTTATCTGTTCGTCACTCCATCTAGTGGGGGACGCCCTACACTTCGTCCGCCGGTACGAGGCCGCTACTCGAGAACCTTTTTTCCTAATCGGTTGTCGGTTCTTCGAACTATATAGCCGGCCCATTGCCACTTCAGCTTACTAATCCTTTGGGTTACGTCGGTAACTCTACTGCGAATATCCTCATTTCTAAGTTTATCACGCAGAGAAACCAGTAAAACAGAAACAGAAACTAGCATAGCCCTCTCCTTAGCTCGCTGAGCGTCCTTGAGCTTCCTCATACGGCCAGCAGTGAAGGACCACGTTTCAGTTCCATAGATCATCACTGGCAACACGCACTGGTTGTACAGTCCAGTTTTTAAGTTTTAAGATATACCTGACGAGAAGATATGCCGTAATTTCTCGAACGCTGCACAGCCGAGTTGAATCGACGGATTGACCTCTCGGTCGAACTTAGAGTAATCTTGTTGGACTATTTGTCCCAGGTAAACATACTCGTCAACAACTTCGAACTTAGTGCTCCCAACAACTACTGGCATAGGTGTGACATGAACGTTACACATGACTTTTGTTTTGTCCATGTTCATCTTAAGACCTATCCGTTGGGAAACACTATTGAGGTCATTGAGCATAGTGCTTAGGTCCTCCAGCGATTCTGCCATAAGGACTATATCGTCGGCAAATCGAGGGTGAGTGATGTACTCGCCATTGATGTTAATACCGTATCCTTTCCAGTCCAGAATCTTGAAAACGTCTTCCAATGCAGCGGTGAAGAGTTTCGGGGATATAACGTCACCCTGTCTTACACCTCTCTGCAGATAGATAGGTTTCGTACTCTGATTCTGGATAGCCTATTCTAGGATAGCCATCGTAACCCTACTGTACAAACACTTCAGCACTTCGATATACCGACAGCCAACTTGGCACCGCTGAGGGGACTGCAGCACCGCCCAAATTTCGCAGGAATCAAAGGCTTACTCATAGTCTACATACGTCAGACATAGTGGCAAATTGTATAGGTATGTATGTGGTCCATAGCGCTAAAGCCTTTTCAGAAACCGGCTTGTTTGGGAGGCTGGAAGTCGTCGAGTCTGCGTCGATTCGTAATGACTCTCGAAAATAGCACGTAGACGCGTCTCAGAATGGAAAAGAGAGAGCGTCACCTTTTTTGAAGAACAAGAGCACCGCAATTCTGCTCAAGCCACCATGTAGTGCCACCATGGAGGACGGAATTAAAGAACTTCTGAAGGACTTTAAGTACCGGTTTTCCACCCGCTTTGAGAAGCTCCGCTATAATTCCATCCTCGCCTGGGGCCATGCCGTTTTTAAGATGCTCGTAATCAATATTTTTTTAAAATAAGTAAAACTGTCGAACTCTGAACTAAAACGAGGATTAAGCCCGTGTGGACGTATTCGACTGTTACTTTTACTTTTAAAACTGTTACAAAAAAAACAAAGAATTCTCAAGTCTGTCCACTTGAGGTAGGTCAGTGACTCACCTCTGAGAGGCTCGTGGGCGAATTTAGTTTAGGTACTACACTTTTTGCTTGTTTGAACATTGTTTTAATTTATTCATATTTAATAATAGGTCTTATAAACGTCAATGACCGATAAATGTGTTTTAAATTGGGACACTGCTATATAGTGACTAAGTGGGCGAGTTGATCATTTTCTTATTTAGGTCAAAAATTTAAATATCAGCTTATGCAAAAAGCTAGCTATTTTATTAAGGCTGAGAGAATAAATAAATAAAAATGTATTTTATGTCGTTATTATTTTATTAGGGTTTTTTTACAGGATAGGGTGACAAACGAGAACACAGTCCACCTGATGGTAAGTGGTTGCTGTGACCCACAGACATCCACATCCATCCTCAACAAAGAATCAAAATGCAGATGCGTTATCACCCGTGAGGACTAAGATGGAATGCGTCTTTTCCAGCAAAAAGGGTCTCCGGTTCTCTACACTCAAAATACGAAACACAACAGAGCTAAGCTGCTATTTAACGCTGGTATTATGTGAGAGCGTAGTCCTTCCTCGTTCGAGCCAACCCATTCGTGCTACAACTATATTACTAATATAGCTGCAACGTGGCTCTACCACGTAAAACATTTTAGGGTTAGCACGTTAAAAGGGTAATTTACATATTAAAATGTTTCCCATATTACAATCTATATATTAAAATCTTAGCGAAGAGCATTACCCTAAAAGATTTGAAAATAATATATGAATTTATTATAATACTGATGAGAATATGATGAAATAGAAATGATTGTTGAAATATCGTTTTATATTTGTTATATTGTTTAATTAGGAATGATAATACAATCATTGAAATTGAATGATATATAACATTCAAATAAATTGCCGGTACGATAACCGCGCCGCCTAGTGTAAGTTAATTGTACTACGCCTATAACCTTCGCGCAAGTGCAAGCAATAAGTTGATTAAGTTTTACCGCAACCTGATGAACGATATCACAGCACATAAAATACGAAGAAACAAAAATTAATTTTTATATATTAGACGAGCGAGTTCATTTACTATTAGAATATTAGGAAGTTGAAATCTAATATGCAAATAGTAACGCAAATTATAATGGTATATATATCAGTCTTACTACTAAGTAGCTTTTGTATCTTTGCTTACATTATTAACAGAGTTCAAAAAACCAGTAGGTTCTATATTTATGTACGTATGTTTTTAATGCATGATCACCGATAACACGGAAACATCTGAACCGATTTAAATGATCATTTTTTTAAACAGGTCAGGGATGATCCTATACAAATTTTAAGAAAGTAATCATACAAAGGGTGGCAAAATAAGGTATAAATATTTAAATATAACTATTTAGACGGCATTCTATTTTTAGTTACCCGAAACATTTAATTCCTTAGACCAAAAGGGTAAAAAAAACTTTTAATAAATAAGTAAAATTCGACTACAAAATCAAGTATCAAAGAATGAAAGCCCGCGGCTTTAGACTCCATTATTTTATTGTTTTTAATTTTCGAAGCCTGATTTAACTTTTTATTATTTAGTTTCACTATATATAGTATATATAGAATACTATAAATTGTCGACGAAAGCATTCAATGGCGAGAGAAAAAAGCAGTATCTCTATCCAACAACAAGGTTTTAACACGACCGTGAGAACCAAGCCATAAAGCGAAGTCACTTGTAGTAATGCAACGGAAAACAGTCAAGTTTTATTAGATTCAATTCCTCGGAATACTGTTGAGAAAGGAAACAGCGCAGTACCAATTCTACGGACACCGATCACGTTCTACTGCCGTTCCAGACGGTAAACAACAAAATAAGTTGTCCTTTAGATAAATTATCATTAAAACTTTATTTCCATAAACAAGAGAGCATATTATTCTCTTCTTTATATGTAAAAATCATTGTTATGCTTCCTCTACACTACTCGCGAAGTAACTTCGACGAAGTGCTCGTCGAAGTCGATCGCAGTCCGAAGTACGTAACCACACACTCGTGCTACTTCGCGAAGAGCTCAGTCGTTTTGAGTCTCCCGCACCCTTAACATGAATGACGTTCAAGAGGCAGCTGGTATAGGGACCTAAACTAGTGAACAGTACGACTTCAATGCGATAACTAAATAAATAATTATGTAGAAAGTTACATATTTAATATTTATATATAAAAATAATATTCATAACTGGCGTATGTCGAGTAGTGTAGTGCGACGCTTCGTGTAACTTCGGGGTACTTCGCGAAGTCCTTTGACTCTGGCGCAAAAAACCGACAGCGATCGGAAGTCGACCGAGGCGAAGCGAGGTTGGACGAAGTGAATCGAAGTACCTCTTAAAGAGAGAGGTACTTCGATTCACTTCGTCCAACCTCGCTTCGTCTCGTCCAACTTCGATCTACTTCGCGAGTAGTGTAGAGGAGGCATTATACGTTAGTCTCGGTAAAACACAAAAACGGCACAAAAAAATCCGTCAAAATCGGCGGGCCGGACGGATTTTGACGGATTTTTTTGTGTGTTTGAATGGAGGACCCATGATGGTTTAGATTCACATTTGGGCCCGGTAGGTGGCGCTGTTGTCGAAATGCAGAAAACACCCGTGCGAAGCCGGGGCGGATCACTAGTTCTTAAATAAAAAACAGTATAAATTAAGTACAGTTGTAGGTAGAATTCGATTTAATCGCTACGCTTGGCAGTCTTATAGGCAATAGCAGTATGTACCAAATGTCTCGCACCTCTGACGCTGCTCTTCAATAGCGGTCTGTGTATTTCCTACTTAAAAGCTAAATACACTCTATTTTTCTCTAAAGATATTTAAAACATTTTGAGGTAACAACAGGTACTAGAGCTAGTACAATAGACAGTTTTTTGGAGGTAAATTCTTATCTACATTTTTTGTCACTTTATATAATATCTTCAAGACAAGCGATAGTCATCTCCTGAAAACTATAATTGTTATGTGAGTAAGAACAATCAACTGTTGCCTCCTACTCTATACTCACAAAAACAAAAGTCCTGTAATTATCTAAATATAAGGCGTGTTAAGGCCTCACACTCGACTCGGCACGCCGGCATGAATTATGGATAAAGCTGCAGCGCATTTTGTATCAGCTATTTCAAACCTGCTTGCTATTCCAAACGCTTCGTTACCTGTAATGAGAGAAAAAGGGATTAGTACAATGCTATGCGCTGTTTTGGACCGGGATGCGAGCCACGTGCATATTGACAGCCGCAACCGTTACTCGCTGAGCCGGCGCGACTGTGTTGAATACAAATTTTGTTGGAAATCTTTTTTAAAAAGATTTACCGGTTGGAAGCCGGTGAATTATTACTTTTATTCGTAATTTATTTCTCTTTATTTACGCATAAATTTCCTTGGACATATTTATATGCGGAAATAGCTCAGGGACATGATTTTTTATTTTATAGTCACCCTAACAAACGAGCACACAGTCCACCTGATGGTAAGTGGCTGCTGTGGCCCGTAGACATCTATATTTATCCTCGTTTGCGAATCAAAATGCAGATGCGTTGTCACCCTTGAGGACTAACATGGAATACCTCTTTTCCAGTGAAAAGGGTCTCCAGTTCTCTACACTCACCATACGAAACACAGCAGTGTTAAGCTGCTATTTGACGCTGGTATTTTGTGAGAGCGTGGTCCTTCCCCGGTCGAGGCGACCCATTCATGCTACAACTATACTACTAATATAGCTGCAGCATGGCTCTACCACGTATAAAAATGATGCTCACCTCAATATAGTACGTACGTCGTAAACAACCCAAAATAACAAAAAAAGCGCACAGTTCACCTGATTATCATCTTGCTGAAGCCGATAGACACTTTAGATATTCTACTCTGACATATTCTCACTCCTGGGGATCATGATGAAATCGTCAGTCACATACGATACACAACCACATTATGCTCTGCTATATCACGCTGATATTCTGTGGGAGCGTCTTTTCCTGGAAATGTCCGCTCCTCTGCCCCAATGCGTGTTGGGAATTTCACATGTCTTCGAAAAATTTTTTCCTTATTTCTCAGACATGTAGGTTTCCTCACGATGTTTTCCTTCACCGCCGAGCATGTGGCTCTACCATATTCAACTGGATTTTTTATTGTTTTCCCACGTAATCTACGATGAAGATAAACATAATTAAAAACCTGCATAGCTGAGAAATTAAATATAATATGTCGTTGTGTGGTCATAAACAAGCACCGGAAAAGTACGTTAGAACATCCGTAAAGTCCAAACTTACACTATGGCGTTAGGTTCTCCGTTTCATTTCCCCGTCGCAATATGCATGTGGTCAACATTGAACGGTTAATATGGTGTTTCTTTATTTTGCTAGAGATTTATTAAATCAATGTAAAAAGTTTTAAATTATTAAATGATATGTTACGTGTCGTGTTTTCTTTACATAAATTATATTATAGCGTTTATAATGATTTTAATTATATAAGTTGACTAATGAGACTGCATCTCGCACAGCGCTTAAGTAATCTTCAGACTTATTCCATCTGCAATTTATTACTTGCATTTCGCTTACCGGTAGGAGGCTGTCCCTCTAGAACCTTTCTTCCCCCTTTCTTCCCTATCGGTTCTTCGTTCTTCAAATTATATGGTCGACCCATTGCCACTACAGCTTACAGCCATTGGGCTGTGTTGGTTACTCCAGATCTACTGCGTACTATCCTCATTAAGAAGTCTTGTCACGCAGGGCAAGTCCGAGCATAGCCCTTTTTAAATCACGCTGAGCGACCTTGAGCTTTGTCATACCGTCAGCAGTTAAGGACCACGTCTGAGATCCCATATGTCATCACTGGCAACGCGTACTAGTTGTACTACATTACTGCATGGATTTTTCCATAATCAGTCCTTCGTCAGAGCAGTCACAGAGCAGTGCATCACAGACAGAAAATTACGTTCCTTAACTGTATTACTTTAAATTTGCTAAAACTTTCTACAGCAACGTGTTTCTTCACAGTACATAACTCGCTCCGTATTTTAAAATAACCTTACGTTATCAACTCTCATTGTTCCGCAACTCTATTGCGACAACAAGAGCAATGACATTGCGCCTCTGTTGTAAAACTGGGGACACACTTGAGGACTGAGTGGTTAACTTCGTTTAGCACTGTTATTTCATTCTGTGTTTTTACTCTAACTTTACTATTATACATGTATGTTAAATCTAGGCATTATTAAAATAATAGATACAGAAATAGACAGATATTTTTTATTGTACACACCAAAACACAAATTAACAGACAAAATAAAATATCAAATGTTAAAAGGCAATTTCTTCCAGACAAACTTGAAATTCTCAAATGCATATAATAAAGAATGACGTAAATTTAATAAGGCAATAGCATAACAGTTAGTTTTGTGTTATTTATTTACATACTATAATATTATACAATATTTACTGAGTACAAAAAAAACTAAAATTATCAAATAGTCCTAGTACACGCGGTATATTTCATGAGAATATTGCTTGCACTTCCACGCTGTATATATGTAATAATGGTATAAAAATGGCTGCAAGAGTGATTGCATAAGAGAATCACCCCATCAAATTCTACACCTACGTACATATCAAGAGACAAATGCAGCTTCTGGCGGATGCCAAAAAGACCACCTTTTTATACGCAGGACCTACGAAACACAACCTGGTGTCATACGCCCCTAGTTACTCTCACTCACTAACACCCTTAGCCTTTTCCAAGATGTGATATATCTGATACAGCAAGAAATAATCTACAGCGTAAACTATCAATGCACATTTTCCCAGCTCTAGAAGAAGTCTAGATGGATTAATGAAGAAGAAGCTAGAAGGATTATGTTGGTAATAACTCGTTTATGACCAAGCGATTGTGGTCGACTGAACAACGTAACCGAAACACGAACGAGGTTTGGGTAACCGAAAAAAGCGGAAAATCAATCCAAAAACTGTTGAGTCCAAAAGGCACTTCAACGATTTTTAACTTTCTGATAAAAGACGAGAGGTTGAGATCAAATTTTAGCAAAAAGCGGTATTTTTATTACTTCTACTATTATTTATTATGTGGTATAACCATAATTTAAAATTTTGTACATCCAACTTCAATATAAATTATTAAGAATCACTCAAAAACTATAGATCAGACCTTGATCAAATTTATATGGTACCCACATGTGAAGCACCAGCTTTCAAATAAAAGTATAATCGAAATCGGTTCACCCAAAAAGAAGTTATGAGGTAACACAAATATAAAAAAACATACAGTCAAATTGAGTACCTCCTTCTGTTTGAAGTCGGTAGAAAATGAGGGTATCAGGTCTACAATTACCAACCTGTTAGGTTAGTGAGGTGAGTACAACTTAAATGAAATGTTTGCCTGCTGACCTCCAGGGGCAAACTTCAAAGGATCACAAAACATTATCAGGTCATATGTATTCAGCCTTAGCTACACAGTATTATTACAGTACGTTAGCTACGCATGAGTGGCTAGAAACAACAGCACCGACGACAGGTTACTTAAAGAGGCACCTGTGTCAAGACTGCTTCATTGTACTAGTAACATCTCATTTATTTACGTCACGGAACGGATCTTGAACTTAGTTATAGTTAAAGAAATCATTTATGTATATACTTGTGTATTTTCAAAGAACTAAAGACTACGAATTCGAAGGAAAATTTTATCTAAAGTCGAAACAATAATGGGTACATATTAAATACAATAAATTGAAGTGTACAAAAATTTTTACTCAATTATTATGTCTTTGAAAATTTAAAAATAAACTGAATTCTAACAGAGAATTTCATAAGAGTAACATATTTTAACGAAATAAAAAAAATTGCAGAGTCCGCTAGAACTACAATGTCTAACTCGCTTATGAATGGATTTTTCGATGAGTATTTGAATGAATGGATGGATGAATGAATAGAAATGGAAAAACAAATTCGTGGAGGTTTCAATCAATCAATCAATAGCCTCCGCGACTATCGCAGACGATTTGAGCAGTGCGTGGCTTGTGATATGATACTTATCTGCCGACTTCCAAAAAGGAGACGGTACTCAATTCGAGTGTATGTTTTTTTTTTTGCTTTTTTTATGTGTGTTACCTCATAACTTTGTACTGGGCGAACCGCTTTCGATGATTCTTTTTTTATATGAAAGCTGATAGTTCTCGTGTGGTCCCATATGAATTTTATCAAGGTCAGACCAATGGTTATTGAGTTATTCTTAAATAACCTGTCTTGAAGTCGCTTATATTGAAGTCGGCTGTACAAAATTTTTAATTTTAAATTATTTTAGTAACTATAAAGACCGATGTGGGAGCGACAAGAGCGTTTAAAGACGTGTGTTGCGACGAATGGAATTTGTGCCGCTTAGCTCTATTGGACCAAGCTCTGTCATGGTTTTTCGCCCAAATTGACGTGAGTGCCCTACTGTATCTTGTCCACCGCTAGCTTCTCCCACGTACCATGCTCGATGTTGAATGAGGTCAAGTCATACTTGACGCTGTCTTTAAAGTGTAGAAGAGATCATCCAACACTCCTCTTTGCATCCACCACTAAACTAAACATTACTTGCTTCGGAAGACGAGACGATATATATATATATATATATATATATATATATATATATATATATATATATATATATATATATATATATATATTAAAGAGGGTATAGGTAAGTAGGTATAGTGGGTCATTAGCCATTTATGAATTCTGAAGTTATACTTGCAACTGTAAATCAACCGAAGAATATTTATTTCTTCAAAATTAGATATGTTTTATTCACTTTAGACTTATTCTAATATCTGAGAGCGCTTATGTGGAAGAAAGTGTTCACCGCAGACTTTACTATGTTCTCGAAATAACTTTAATTTTTCTGACATGCATGTTGCCTCAACATATTTTCGTTATTACGATTAAAATGGCACTCAACTTGCAATAAAAATTCCATCACTCCCTACATGCATGTAATCAATAAGTATCTACGTAATAAACCTACGTCCTGCAATAGTGGTTATTCATCAAGCGTGTTTTTGTTTTTTGCAGTAATTGCGAATGTAATAATAAAATTTATAATAGCTACTTCAATAGCCGCACATACAATTTTATATTAAAATATCTTTGCAATGATTTTTAACCGAGATCCAGTAACGAGAAGGCTATATTCGACGGATGCAACAAAAAATACATGTTCACCGATTTCGGCTGGACCGATTTGACTGTGGTCCGATATATATTTGGAGAAAATTTTTAATGTGACAATTAAGACGACATTCTTGCTGTTACCTCGATCGCTTCAACAGTTCCTTCGAAGCTATAATATCCGAGCACCTACTTCAGAAGCTATTATATATTTTATTCTTTCGTTATCTGATCGTGCCTCCATCCATTATCCATTAATTACAACCTATAAGTCCACTGCTGAACATAGGCCTCCCCATAGATTGCCTCAAAGTGTCGTCACTCCGTCTAGTGATAATCATTTAGTTATTTTAATCGTATTAAATTAACAATGCATGCACGCTTGTGCATTATAATAACGGTAATGTTAAGTCTTCAGTTAGACGGTTGCGTGCAATTACGGATGATTATATGATTTTTTTTTATAGGATAACGCTGACAAACGAGCACACAGTCCACCTGATGGTAAGTGGTTGCTGCGGCCCATAGACACTTGCATCTATCCTCTATTACAAATCAAAATGTAGATGCGTTGTCACCCGTGAGGACTAAGATAGAATGCCTCATTTCCAGCAAAAAGGGCCTCCGGCCACCTGCACTCACCAAGCGAAACGCAGAGGTAAACCTCTACTTCACGCTGGTATTCTGTGAGGTCGTGGTACCACCCCGGTTCGAGCCGGCCCATCCGTGCGACAGCAAAAGCTGCCGCGTGGCTCTACCACTGTTAATGATTTTTGATTTATTATATGATTATATGATTTAACTAGCTAGTCCGGCAGACGTTATTCTGCCCTTTGTGGCTGGTGGCGCGATGAATTTATTTTCACATACACACTTTTCTATAGATTTAATATACGTATAGCTAAATCCTCTTTAGGACTAATAGGATCAGTCATAATGACAATAAACTAAAAAAAATTAAAAAAAAACTCCTTTTTTAAAAAGTTGCCTATGTTATACACGGTCATTTACTGCCTATATACAAAATTTCATTGAAATCCGTTCAGTAGTTTTTACGTGAATCGTGAACACACAAATTTTCTACAGATTTATTATATGTATAGATATAGATTATGTTGAGGCTCTTACGTATTTATTAAATAAAATTTATGAAGGAACTTTCATCACACTTAATTGTAAATTATTTTATTTATGTTTTGTGCATCACGGAGGACTGAAGTGGTTCTTGTCCTGATTTTATTGTTAATCAGGCCTTTTTTCAGTCTCTAAATATAAATTATTAAAAAAAGGAATTTTCTTAGGAGCCTGTTCCCCATGTTTTCACCTTTACGCTTCCTACTACCTTTTTTTACACCACACCCTACTTCCTCTCTAATCGAAGATATGCCCTAATGCTGACTTATTTTTTCAGTTTAGTTTAGTTTAGTTTAGTTTCAGTTAGTCAAGACCAACAAGTAATTCATTATTTTTAAATCCTGGTCCTGAACATCGAATTCCTGCATGAAGTGGACCGTGCTTTGTGGCATTTCTTCGGGGAGGCCTATGGTCAGCGGTGAACTTGTGAAGGGTTGTGATGATGATGATAATGTCATTCATCCTTTGAGGCATTCTTTGGGAGAGGTTTATGTTCAGCGATGAATTTGTGACGTGCTGTAATGATGATGATAATAATTACAATGAAATTAAATTAGCTCATTATGCAATAACGTGTTTGCTTTAAAAAGTAAAAGTTAAGATCGCTATAAGAAGACGAGAGTAAAGTCACAAGAGCGGAACGAGTAAACGCGAGCAGTTATTAATTCACAGATCCACTATTGCGTGTCGCTTAGTCAACGGCCGTATAATTTACTTTTAAATACAACTTTATTTTCTAAGCGCCAACACAGTAATGTTAGGCTTAGATAGAATCCATCTATCCATCCATTAGAGCCTATAAAAGTCCACTCCTGAATATAGGCCTCCCACATAGATTGACTCATGGCGGCATGTTGCCATAGTTGCCACGCTTGGCAAGCGAGTTGCCAACCGCAGTTTTTTATAATTTTGAGTTGTTGTTGTCAGGAAGATGCTGCTGCCCATCTCCTGTTTCATTTTCCCTCTGTCGAGTCTTATCTTATGACACCCTCGGAACGATATGGGGCAATGAATGTTTTTACACCACTGAAGGTACAATAGATAATATACTTTTGTTTAAAGTAAAATAGTAATTAATTACACATGGAGCCACACTGCAGCTATATCGTGATTGTAGCACAAATGAGTTGAGAGTGAGCAGGAGGACAACGCTCTCGCAATATATCAGAGTAAAATAACAGTTTAATACTGCTGGTTTATATGATGAATATAGAGAACTGGAGACCCTTTTTATTGGAAACGAGGCACTCCATAAATGGACGTGGTTATGCAAAAAGGATCCAACCCGAGTTTGTGTCAAAAATGTTGACTTGAAGAATAATGTTTTTGGTCTATACTATTATGTGATGTAACAATTTTAGCAAAAGTAACACAAATAAGAAAAAAATTACATACAGATAGAAACCATTCCGATAATTTGAGTTTATGATATTTGAAGTATGGATACTTCAAATATCATTATATCTTATCGCGGGTTGCATCCTTTTTGCATAACTACGTCCAAATGTCCTCATGGGTGACGAATCTGCACTTTGATTCTTAATCGAATCTATTGTTGTCTATGGGCCACAGTATCTACTTACCATCAGGTGGACTGTGTGCTCGTTTGTCGCCCTGATACTATAAAAATATTCTAGATACGGCCCACAGCTACTAAACTACCTGCTCTAAACTGAAAGAGTTTTGAAGTCCGCCTCAATATGTTTTTTGATCTCACATACATGCAGCAGCACTTAAAATTGCAATTAACAATTTCAATGCGTTAGCGAGGATCAAATTCGGTTTGCTCGCGCACTACGAATGTATCAAGCACTTAATCTGTAATAAATTTTGTCGCCTATTAAATTAATCACCATCATGGCTATATAAATCTTTTTGTTTACATCTTAGTAACCTGCTGGAAAGATGTTTGATGATAGTGTAGACGGCCCTACAATAAACGTATCGTCGTTCACTGTCATAACGTTTTTTTTTATAGGATAAGTGTGACAAACGAGCACACAGTCCACCTGATGTTAAGTGGTTGCTGCGGCCCATAGACATCTACATCTATCCTCGTTTGCGAATCAAAATGCAGATGCGTTGCCACCCGTGAGGACTAAGATGGAATGCCTCATTTCCAGTAAAAAGGGCCTCCGGCCACCTGCACTCACCAAGCGAAACGCAGAAGTAAACCTCTACTTCACGCTGGTATTCTGTGAGGTTGTGGTACCACCCCAGTTCGAGCCGGCCCATCCGTGCGACAGCAAAAGCTGCCGCGTGGCTCTACCACTGTTAACCCTGCCATTTGTGATAAAAACTCATTTTTTTTAAAACGTTACCTACACTAAGATTTTGTCATGTATCGTGGGGGCAGTTTACATACATAAATTTCTCAAGGACAAACATCCAGACCCGGAACAATTATTTGTAGACCATACAAATACTTGTTCCGTGCGGGATTCGAACCCGCGGTCTTTGGCGCTGCAACTTATTGCTAAGCCACTGCGCCACGGAGCAGTCACATCAAATTCATAAAGAAACTGCGGTTGCCAATTCGCCTCCCAAGCATGGCAACTGTGCCAAAATCAGTTTATTAGGTTTATATTAAATTGTACAGCAGTAAACAATTTTAGGCTATAATGGATGGTTCACAGCCATGCTAGGATAGGGTATATCGGGATGGCGTATTCGAGTTCGTAACAAAATCTATATTTCTGGGCCACAATGACTCAATATTTATTGTGTTAGTAAAGTACCAAAACTAAAAATCATAAAATCCAGGCAGAACAATGCCTTTTTCCACCGACTTCAAAAAGGAGGAGATACTCAAATCGACTGTATGTTTTTATGAGTGTTATCTCATAACTTTTTTCTGTGTGTACCGATTTCGATGATTCTTGATTTGAAGCTGGTGCTTCTCATGTGGTCCCATATAAATTTGATAAAGGTCTGATCAATAGTTTGTGAGTTATTCTTAATAATTTATATTGAAGTCGGTTGTATAACATTTTTAATAAAACTAAACAAACGAACTTACAGTTCACCTGATGGTATGTGACCACTGCAGTCCATGAGCACCTGCAGCTAACTTCAAAGAAAGAAATGCTACAGATGCGTTATTATACAGCCTGTGATTATACTGCCTCTCTATGCCCTTTAGACCGGAACACCAGTGTAAGCACTGCTATTTGGAGGCGAGAATATATAAGAGGGCGGAGCCTACCCGCGCGGACTCCTAGGCAAAATGGAATTAAACCAGATAACTGCCGAGATCATCTTTTCTTTGCTTTAACAAGTGGTAAAATTAAAAATTGTGTACAACCGAATTCAACATACATATTAGTTATTGTTGGTTTTTTAAAAACCGCTCGACCGATTTCGATAAAATTTAAATGGGACCAACTGGGAAGTACCCTTTGAAACAAAAAAAAAACAATTTTCCAAATCGGTACAGGCCTCTTCGAGTAATCGGTGTATATACATAAAAAAAAAATATTCCAACGAATCGTAAACCTCCTTTTTGAAGTCGATTGTAAAAGATTTAGATGCGATAGACATAGGTACTTAAATTACATATAGGAAAATAACCAGAGACTTCACACATCTCGAGGTAATTATTTGCAGGTCATGCAAAAAGTTGTTCACCGAGAAATTGGAACCCGCGACACTTTCCACATACTAGCCGCTATTGCACAATTCACACATCACATTCCATGAAATAATCATGAGTTGCTTAAGGGACGGTTCACACCCGACGAAGCATATCGGTGGATATTTTTATAATGCGATAGGAAACTGATTAATATCAGATTACATAGACTCAGTTTAACAGAGAGGTGTAATATTGAAACAAATAGCTAAATATTAGTATTCATTTTAAACATTAGTGTTAACCGCTGGGTATATGCATTTAGCAGCAGAGGAGAGAGAACTCAAAATATGATTGAGGCTGACCCAAAACATATTTTTACGTATTGTGTGTAACCTTCGATGCGAAATAATTTATCTATTTATTTATTTAGAAATTTTTGCGGACGCTCGCAGTATTTTGCATATATACGTGTATTTTACATGCAAATATTAACTTTTTATAATATTCAAAATCAAATTGTTTATTGCATGACACGTTACAATATTAGAATGAAAAACTGCAGCCCAACGACACCTTTAACTAGATGCACTATCACCACTGAGTAGTAACATGCAATCAGTCTGTAAATATATCCGGGTCTCTTAACCTCTAAGCTGTAACACAACAGTGACTGCACTACTGCTTGAAGGCTGAAATAAACGAAAATGTAGTAGACGACGTACTGCCTAGAAAACGTACTTCTAGACAGAAAAATGTAGTAACAGCCATATCACATAGACATCATCATCATAACAGCCCTGCATCAAGTCTAGTGCTAAACATAGGCTTTCTTCAAAGAATGATCTTATACGTAGATATACCACATACCATAATGTCACGCAGTAAGTACTTATTACATAATGGCATACACATAATATCATTTATTGAATTGTAAAATATGCTCCGATGCGCTCTATTAGGCGAGAATCGTCTTTAAATCTAATGCGATAGTGTTGAATTTCTATTTTTACTTCATCCACAAAAATGCAGTCGTACAGCATTTGTAATAATAACAAAAACAGTCCTAATTAAGGTCTTATAAACGGAAACTGTGAACAAAGCACGACACCCGAAACCGTTCGTGTTTGGCTTCATGACAGCTCGCAGCTGGTGCGCGCGTGTTCCAACAATAAACGTAACAAAGCTCTCCTCCGCTCTTTAGGCCACACACAAAACGTTGTAAATTCCTAATAACATTGGTACAGGAGAATGATATGTAGTGAAGACATAACAGGCAATCAAACTATACTTATGCAAAAAAAATGTCCCGTTAAGTTTATTGATGGTTCTTCCCGGGACAGAGGTATCCGAACCAGTAATAAATTAAACGTAAATATTATTTATAATCTACTAGCTGGCCATGCAGACTTTGTTCTGCCCTTTCCTACGACCCAATTGAAGGACAAAGATCCTTTAAAAAATTTTGGGGGTCATTTATCGGGGTAAAAACTTCTTTCTCTCAAGTTGGAGCAAAGAATACACATTTACAAAGTTTCATTAAAATCGGTTGTGTGACTTCGGAATTTATCGCAGACAAACAATGTGACACGTAATTAATATATCATTATAATAAAGATATTGAATAAACGTTTCTGTTTGTATTTCGATTTCAGGAGGCTTCTCATCTGCCTTTTTCTGTCACACTGTTAAGAAGTTAAAATAAAGAATGATAGAGGGCCGTATCTGTGGAAGCACTCCTTTTCTTCCTCGGAGTCTATTTGGGTAGGTAAGTACTACACTCTTACTTATTTCTGGCGTCGAATAGCAGTGCTCTCATTGCTGGGTTTCGGTCTAGAGAGTAGAGAGAGCCAGTATAATTACAGACTGTAAGACATTCCATCTTGTTTGAAGTTGGTTGCAGATGTGGAGTGCAGTAGCCTCTTACCATCAGGTGGACTATTAAGTTCGCTCGTTACTTCAATTAAATAAAAAAATATCGAGCGTTGGCATCTTCTTAGGGTTCCGTACCCAAAGGGTAACTAACGGCACCCTATTACTAAGCCTACGCTGTCCTTCCGTCCGTCTGTCCGCCCGTCCGTCTGTCAGCGGGCTGTATTTTATGATCCGTAACAGGTAGACAGTTGAAATTTTCACAGAATGTTTATTGCTGTTGCCGCTATAACAACAAATAATAAAATTAAAAATTAAAGTCGGCTCCCCTACTAGAAACGTATTTTACGATGGTACGGAACCCTTCATGCGCGAGTCCGACACGCACTTGGCCGGCTTTTTTCTTATTCATCAGTCCTGCCAGTGATTATAGGTCAGTGTAAATTAATGAGGAGTTTAGGGCTTCCTGCCTTCGGCTTCTAATTTACTTAAAATTACACCTCTTACCTGTAAAGGTAACAACAACTTTAATGACATTATTTTGAAATTAGCCTTAATTTGGTTCTAGTTAAACATAAAAAAATGAGATTATATGTCCTACAAATATATATCCTATAGCCTACAAACGACCTACTTTTAAATAAAGGCCTATCACAAGGCAGAATGTTTTGGATAATCACCACGTTTCGCAACATTCCGCCCGATCACCATTCAATATTTCCGAGATAGATGGCATATATACCTAGTCAGGTCATAAATTCTGTCACATGTTTAATATAAAATAATTGAAACAAGTTTATTCATTATGTAACCATTTATATACCAAAATGAACTTAACAAAACATAGATTCTTATGACACTAAAGTTTATTCAAAATGACCTCCGTGATTTTGAATACAGACCTTCAATCTGCGCGGCCAGTCGTCTATCGCAGCACGAACGAGGTCCATGTCAATATCGGCGGCTGCCTTAATCAAGGATGTCTTGAGTGACTCCAAATTTGGATGAGGCTTTGAGCACGCCTTTTCCTCCAAGTGTTACCATATCTTGTAATCTAACGAATTCAAATCTGGACTGGAGAAGGGCCAGTCTTCGTGCCGGATGAAGTCGATTTCACACGCCGCCAGCCAGTCTTGTGTGCTCTTCGCTCTATGAGCTGGCGCCGAATCTTGTTGGAATACCCAGTGCCTGTTATTGAACATGGTATGAGAAACAGGTTCCACAAGGTTCATCAGGACTGTATTTTGATACACAACTGCATTCGTTTTTCCACCTTTCTCACAAAAATGTACCTCTGTTAAGCCCCAATAAGAAACTCCCAACCATACCATGAGCGAGGATGGAAAATGACTTCGTTGGACACGCGGAATACGGTTGCTCGCTTCTTCACTACTGTGTGCGTACACCTTATCATTTTGTTTGTTGTAGCTCTCTTCTAGGGTAAAAATTTTTTCATCCGAAAAAAGAATTTCCCGATATCTTTTTCCCGCGTACCGCTTCAACAAAGCGCGGCATCTCTTCAGTCTCTGGTCCATTAGACGAGCATTCAATTAATGTCCTGTTTTTCTTCGATATGCCCGAAGCCCTAAGTCTTCATTTAACACCTTTTCACCGTTGTTCTGCTTAACCCCATCTGAAGGGCCAACAGTTTCTGCTTACATTTGGGATTTCTTTGATTCCCGCCTTCACAGCTTTTATCACTGCTGGAGTCCTAACAGACCGAGGGCTACCACTTCTTGACCTGTCATCTACACTAGAGTCTTCATTGTATCGTTTGATGGTACGATAAACGAATCTTTTGGTTATATTCAAATTTTTCAGTATGTCAAAAATTTGAATTGG
Organism: Parnassius glacialis; assembly: GCA_033319125.1. Classification (NCBI taxonomy): domain Eukaryota; kingdom Metazoa; phylum Arthropoda; class Insecta; order Lepidoptera; family Papilionidae; genus Parnassius; species Parnassius glacialis. Next base: position 9,228,902 of record JAVANC010000014.1, read on the forward strand.
CGCGTAACCGCAACGATGCAACGCAATAACTGCAACACGGTCTTCTTTAAGCGTCCACTCCATATTTAAAAATGAGAAAAATTCTAAAAAGTATACAGTTTTATTTTCATGAACAATTCGAAATTCGAATTCAATAAACTTTTTTGTGGCCAGCACTCTAAAAGGAAAGTTTTTACTGTGTGACAATACTTATGACCTGACTGTGTATAATATGATGAAAGATGATTCAATAATGAATTCTCTAAAGCCACTACCTCACAATATCTATTCGGTAAGCATTGCACGAAAGAAGCCTCCCCTAGTAAGGTACTGAATTCCTGTCTACGTTGCCTATTCTGCGACAATTAACGAGCTCTTCTTTAGCAGTTTGGCTAATCCTTCTTCGGTGGTAGCAAATCTCAGTCTATAACATTAGCAACATAAGATCTATTCGGTATAAACAGCAATTTCATAAGAAAGAACCTAATTTTATCGATGTTGTTGTGCGACTGGAACTTTCGAATTACAAGTAGTTAGTAATTAAAGTGACCGTGTAAATAGCGGTGTAAGAATATCCACTACCCTAAAACATACCACATTTATACGTGGTAGAGCCATGCTGCAGCTACGGAAACTGTGAACAAAGCACGACACCCGAAACCGTTCGTGTTTGTCTTCATGACAGCTCGCAGCTGGTGTGCGCGTGTTCCAACAATAAACGTAACAAAGCTCTCCTCCGCTCTTTAGGCCACACACAAAACGTTGTAAATTCCTAATACTCGTAACATTGGTACAGGAGAATGATATGTATAATGAGGCGTGGAGCAAAAGTGCGGTGGTCTTGTTCTTCAAGAAAGGTGACAACGCTCTCTTGAAGAACTACAGACCGATTTCCCTTCTGAGCCGCGTCTACGTGCTGTTTTCGAGTCATTACGAATCGTCTCACGCGCATACTTGACGACTTCCAGCCTCCCGGACAAGCCGGTTTCGGAAAGGGCTTTAGCACCATAGACCACATACATACCCTTCGGCAAATTGTACAGAAGTCCGAAGAGTACAATTTGCCACTATGTCTGGTGTATGTGGACTATGAGAAAGCCTTTGATTCCGTCGAAATTTGGGCGGTGCTGCAGTCCCTTCAGCGGTGCCAAGTTGACTGTCGGTATATCGAAGTGCTGAAGTGTTTGTACAGTAGAGCTACGATGGCTATCCGAGTACAGAATCAGAGTACGAAACCTATCCAATTGCAGAGAGGTGTAAGACAGGGTGATGTTATATCCCCGAAACTCTTCACCGCTGCATTGGAAGACGTTTTCAATCTTCTGGACTGGAAAGGATACGGTATTATCATCAATGGCGAGTACATCACTCACCTTCGATTTGCCGACGATATAGTCCTTATGGCAGAACGCTGGAAGACCTAAGCACTATGCTCAATGACCTCAATAGTGTCTCCCAACGGATAGGTCTTAAGATGAACATGGACAAAACAAAGATTATGTTTAATGTCCATGTCACACCTATGCCGGTAGTTGTTGGGAGCACTAAGCTCGAAGTTGTTGACGAGTATGTTTACCTGGGACAAATAGTCCGACTAGGTAAGTCCAACTTCGACCGAGAGGTCAATCGACGGATTCAACTCGGTTGGGCAGCGTTCGGAAAATTACAAAACGTCTTCTCGTCAGGTATACCTCAAAACTTGAAAACGAGACTGTACACCCAGTGCGTGTTGCCAGTGATGACATACGGAACTGAGACGTGGTCCTTCACTGCTGGCCGTATGAGGAAGCTCAAGGTCGCTCAGCGAGCTATGGAGAGGGCTATGCTCGGAGTTTCTCAGCGTGATAAACTTAGGAATGAGTATATCCGCAGTAGAACCAGAGTAACCGACATAGCCCATCGGATTAGTAAGCTGAAGTGGTAGTGGGCCGGCCATGTAGCTCGAAGAACCGACAACCGATGGGGAAGAAAGGTTCTTGAGTGGCAGCCTCGTACCGGTAGGCGAAGTGTAGGGCGACCCCCCACGAGATGGAGTAACGACCTGGTAAGACGTGCGGGAGGTCGATGAATGCAGGTGGCTCAGGACCGTGCTTTGTGGCATTCCTTGGGGGAGGCCTATGTTCAGCAGTGGACTCGTGAAGGGCTGTAATGATGATGATGATGATGATGAATGATATGTAGTGAAGACATAGCAGGCAATCAAACTATACTTATACAAAAAAATTCCCGCTGAGTTTATCGCTGGTTCTTCCCGGGACAGAGGTAATTTCCGAACCAGTAATAAATTAAACATAAATATTATTTATAATCTACTAGCTGGCCATGCATACTTAGTTCTGCCCTTTCCTATGACCCAATTGAAAGACAAAGATCCTTTAAAAAATCTAAATTAGCAATAAACATATTGGGGGTCACTTATCGGGATAAAAACTTCATTCTCTCAAGTTGAAGCAAACAATACACATTTACAGTTTTATTAAAATCGGTTGAATGGCTTCGGGCTTTATCGCGGACAAAGTCACACACATAGGACACGTAATTTATATATCATTACTAGCTGGCCAGGCAGACGTTGTTCTACCGTTTTGGACGACCCTTCGTATAAAAAATCCATAAATTCGTAATAAAAATATATTGACTGTCACTTATCAGGATAAAAACTATCCTATCTTTCAAGTTGGACCAAACTGCACAGAGTGCGCAAAATTTTCTTGAAATCAGTTCAGTATTTTAGGAGTTCATCGCGGACAAACAACGTGACACGTAATTATTATATATAAAGATAATAAAGATATTGAAAAAACGTTTCTGTTTCTATTTCTATTTTAGGAGGCTTCTCATCTGCCTTTTTCTGTCGCTCTGTTAAGAAGTTAAAATAAAAAAATAAAGAATGATAGAGGGCCGTATCTGTGGTGGGACTCCTTTTCTTCCTCGGAGTTTATTTGGGTAGGTAGGTACACTCCTACTTATTTCTGGCGTCGAATAGCAGTGCTCTCATTGCTGGGTAGCGAACCAGTATAATTACAGACTGTAAGACATTCCATCTCGTTTGAAGTTGGTTGCAGATGTGGAGTGCAGTAGCCTCTCACCATCAGGTGGACTATTAATTTCGCTCGTTACTTCAATTAAATAAAAAAATATCGAGCGTTGGCATCTTTTTAGGGTTCCGTACCCAAAGGGTAATTAACGGGACCGGTTATTACTAAGCCTACGCTGTCCTTCCGTCCGTCTGTCCGCCCGTCCGTCCGTCCGTCTGTCAGCGGGCTGTATCTTATGATCCGTAACAGGTTAGATAGTTGACATTTTCACAGAATGTATATTGCTGTTGCCGCTATAACAACAAATAATAAAATTAAAAATTAAAGTCGGCTCCCCTACTAGAAACGTATTTTACGATGGTACGGAACCCTTCATGCGCGAGTCCGACACGCACTTGGCCGGCTTTTTTCTTATTCATCAGTCCTGGTCAGTGTAAATTAATGAGGAGTTTAGGGCTTCCTGCCTTCGACTTCTAATTTACTTAAAATTAAATCTCTTACCTGTAAAGGTAACAACTTTAATGACATTATTTTGAAATTAGCCTTAATTTGGTTCTCGTTAAAAATAAACAAATGAGATTATATGTCACTATAGCCTACAAACGACCTACTTTTAAATAAAGGCCTATCACAAGGCAGAATGTTTTGGATAATCACCACGTTTCGCAACATTCCGCCCGATCACCATTCAATATTTCCGAGATAGTTGGCACATATACCTAGTCAGGTCATAAATTCTGTCACATGTTTAATATAAAATAATTGAAACAAATTTATTCATTATGTAACCATTTATATACCAAAATGAACTTAACAAAACATAGATTCTTATGACACTAAAGTTTATTCAGAATGACCTCCGTGATTTTGAATACAGGCCTTCAATCTGCGCGGCCAGTCGTTTATCGCAGCACGAACGAGGTCCATGTCAATATCGGCGGCTGCCTTAATCAAGGATGTCTTGAGTGACTCCAAATTTGGATGAGGGTTTGAGCACGCCTTTTCCTCCAAGTGTTGCCATATCTTGTAATCTAACGAATTCAAATCTGGACTGGAGGAGGGCCAGTCTTCGTGCCGGATGAAGTCGATTTCACGCGACGCCAGCCAGTCTTGTGTGCTCTTCGCTCTATGAGCTGGCGCCGAATCTTGTTGGAATACCCAGTGCCTGTTATTGAACATGGTATGAGAAACAGGTTCTACAAGGTTCATCAGGACTGTATTTTGATACACAACTGCATTCGTTTTTACACCTTTCTGACAAAAATGTACCTCTGTTAAGCCCCAATAAGAAACTCCCAATCATACCATGAGCGAGGATGGAAAATAACTTCGTTGGACACGCGGAATACGGTTGCTCGCTTCTTCACTACTGTGTGCGTACACCTTATCATTTTGTTTGTTGTAGCTCTCTTCTAGGGTAAAATTTTTTTCATCCGACAAAAGAATTTCCCGATATTTTTTTCCCGCGTACCGCTTCAACAAAGCGCGGCATCTCTTCAGTCTCTGGTCCATTAGACGAGCATTCAATTAATGTCCTGTTTTTCTTCGATATGCCCGAAGCCCTAAGTCTTCATTTAACACCTTTTCACCGTTGTTCTGCTTAACCCCATCTGAAGGGCCAACAGTTTCTGCTTACATTTGGGATTTCTTTGATTCCCGCCTTCACAGCTTTTATCACTGCTGGAGTCCTAACAGACCGAGGGCTACCACTTCTTGACCTGTCATCTACACTAGAGTCTTCATTGTATCGTTTGATGGTACGATAAACGAATCTTTTGGTTATATTCAAATTTTTCAGTATGTCAAAAATTTGAATTGACGCGTAACCGCAACGATGCAACGCAATAACTGCAACACGGTCTTCTTTAAGCGTCCACTCCATATTTAAAAATGAGTAAAATTCTAAAAAGTATACAGTTTTATTTTCATGAACAATTCGAAATTCGAATTCAATAAACTTTTTTGTGGCCAGCACTCTAAAAGGAAAGTTTTTACTGTGTGACAATACTTATGACCTGACTGTGTATAATATGATGAAAGATGATTCAATAATGAATTCTCTAAAGCCACTACCTCACAATATCTATTCGGTAAGCATTGCACGAAAGAAGCCTCCCCTAGTAAGGTACTGAATTCCTGTCTACGTTGCCTATTCTGCGACAATTAACGAGCTCTTCTTTAGCAGTTTGGCTAATCCTTCTTCGGTGGTAGCAAATCTCAGTCTATAACATTAGCAACATAGGATCTATTCGGTATAAACTGCAATTTCATAAGAAAGAACCTAATTTTATCTATGTTGTTGTGCGACTGGAACTTTCGAATTATAAGTAGTTAGTAATTAAAGTGACCGTGTAATAGCGGTGTAAAAATATCCACTACCCTAAAACATACCACATTTATACGTGGTAGAGCCATGCTGCAGCTATATTAGTAGTATAGTTGTAGCACGAATGGGTCGGCTCGACCGGGGTAGGACCACGCTCTCACAGAATACCAGCGTAAAATAGCAGCTTAACGCTGCTGTGTTTCGTTTGGTGAGTGTAGAGAACTGGAAACCCTTTTTACTGGAAAAGAGGCATTCCACCTTAGTCCTCACAGGTGACAACGCATTTGCATTTAGATTCGCAAACGAGCATAGATGTAGATTTAGCAACCACTTACCATAGGTAGACTGTGTGCTCGTTTGTCACCGTATCATATAAAAAAAATATCGTCCCGTGTGTGTCATTAAGAGGCAACGGAAGGAAAAACAGGTTTGTTTCCGTCTGTCGTCGATATGAGCAGCAGCGTCTTCCTAATAACAACTAAAAAAATAAAAAACAGCAGTTGCCAACCCGCCTGCCAACCGAGGCAAACATAGAAAACATTCACCTTATCAGTCAATTTATTTGGAGGCCTGTATTAAGTAGGAGAATTTTCATAGGCTGTAACGGTAACGGATAGTAGTTCAACACTAGCCATTATATTAAAAAAAAAATGGGTCGAGTTACATTTAACTGCCTCACCTATTCTAATAAATTATCTGCAGGTGCTTACAAACCGCGCCCGGTGACATCATAACGAGGTATCAATGTTGTATATCCGGCAGTTACACAGACAGGGCGGCGACTTCACTTAAGGGACTATAATAGACCATTATACTTATTAACTGAGACAAACTAACTGCACAACAGACGGTCTCCAAGTTACAAGAGCTGGGGTTGGAAGCTCTCCGTCATCCGCCGTACTCACCAGACCTTGCGCTTATAGACATTTACTCTTCTTACTTTCCAGAATTTGGATACCTTTCTGTCAAGAAAAAAATTCTATACCTGAGAGATCCTTCCGTCTCGGAGCAGTGTTTAGTACAGTTTATGACCGAGCTGCCTAGTGGTCACCGTGCCTAGCTACTGTTTAGCGCATCCTTAGTTCAAACCAAGATCGCCTGAATTAAGCACCAACACATTCAGTTACAAAAAGAAACTGGAGAGAATACCGTTGGTAGTACAGTAGTTTATCAAGACCATTTAATATCAGCACAACGACCTCTTTCTTTATCGTTATAGTCCTTCACTGCTGATCCTATGTTCTATTCCTACCTATAAATGTAGTGTTATGCTACTTACATTTCATTGTACACTAATTCTCCATTCTGTTTTGATATTCTGCATTCATGTTTTGCATCACTTCATACTATTTTTTTCATTCTGTTTTTGATTTTCTGCATTTATATTTTGCATCACTTTTATTTATATAGGATCCTGTAACGTTTTTACACAATAACATATCATTTTACTGCGTATTTTCACACTATTTAGTACTTTTAAAATAGCTGTCAATGGAGTCTTACCTTTTTTTGGTCTTTTATTGAATTCTCTGTAACTCTACAATTTCAGGCTTTACGCACGCTGCCGTGCATTAGTTTTTCCTATATGAATAATATCTCATTTCTTACTTAAATGTAATAGTTTCTTAATAACAGTCCTAAAACTAAAAATTGCTCAATTTGACAACCATTGTTTATGTGGTTATTATGGTAACTTTTATTCAAATTCGTCTCTGGTATGATGTTCTTCCTACATTAATACTCTTTGGCTGTAGGTCATTTACAATAAATTTCGTTTTAATTTAAATAATTTCTCGTTCTCTCTAAAAAGGTATAAAAGCCGAGCAATTGGAGAATACAGGACAGTCTCGCTTCAGTTCTCAAACGAGAAACATCTACTAAAGGCCTTATCCCGGGGCCGCTTTGCCCCGGGATCCTGCAAGCCTCCATCTACACGTGAAGTCGTCGGCAGTCTGCTTCAAGCGCGGGGCCACACTACCTTCGGGCGCGCTACGACTGCTTGCTCCAGGCGCCGAGTGCACCTACTGCCCGCGCTACCTCTGGGCGCGGCGACTACTTCTCCAAGTACTGAGCGCACCTACCTCAGGCGCTACGTGCGCCGGCTCCGGACGCTGCGTGTGCCCAGTCCAGGCGCTGCGTGCCGTCGCCGCTGAGAAACCTCAAGCTCTGCGTGTGCCTATTTCTACAAAAGCAGCGAGGCTCCAGGCTCCACTATAAAACTATATTGTCCTATTCTCCTATCTTTAGTTTTTTTTAAAACCTAATTGTAATCTCATTTCATCCATCATCTTCATATTTCATTTTTTTTTTATAAAATTGTAAATACTCTTTTAAAAAACTTAAATATATTATTTTCTTGGTCTACTTTTGTTGTTTTGCTGTTCTTAGGTTAGGTTCTTTCTCTTTTAATTGTCGCTTCACGACATCCTACCCCATAGATTGCCTACCCGGCAAACGTTGTTTTGCCGTATACATTAAAAATCGTGATTAAAAAACAGAGGTTGCTCGTAGAAGGGTGAAAATTTGAAAGTTCTATGTATTTTTAAAGCTACATCATAACAAAATTAAAATAAAAAATTTTGTCAAAAAATTAAAAAACATATATTTAGGTGTTGGTCACCCTTATCATTTAGAGGTATGAAAAATAGATGTTGGCCGATTCTCAGACCTACCCGATATGCACACAAAATTTCATACAAATCTGTTCAGCCGTTTCGGAGGAGTTTGGTAACAAACACCGCGACACGAGAAACCTATTCCTACCCCATAGATTGCCTCATAAAGGCGACATTTGCCATTGTTGCCATACTTGGCAGGCGGGTTGGCATACGCAGTTTTTATTTTTTAGTTGTTATTAGGAAAACTGTGTTGCCCATCTCCCGTTTTGTTTCCCTCTGTCGCCTCATACGACATCCACGGGACAGAATGGGGTACTGGATATTCTTATACAGCCACTACACGGTTCATTCAATTCAACTTCAACTTAAAATCTTAAGTTCAACTCTTTCTTTAATCTTTAATATTGTATAAACACGGACAACTCTCTCTCCAACGTTTTTTTTTTATAGGATAAAGGTGATAAACGAACACACAGTCCACCTGATGGTAAGTGGTTGCTGCGGCCCGTAGACATCTACAATTATCCTCGTTTGCGAATCAAAATGCAGATGCGTTGTCACCCGTGAGGACTAAGATAGAATGCCTCATTTCCAGTAAAAAGGGCCTCCGGCCACCTGCACTCACCAAGCGAAACGCAGAGGTAAACTTCTACTTCACGCTGGTTTTCTATGAGGTCGTGGTACCACCCTGGTTCGAGCCGGCCCATCCGTGCGACAGCAAAAGATGCCGCGTGGCTCTACCACTGTTAAAAATGACTATAAAGTTTCTTAATTCATACAAAAATGACTATAAAGCTTACAAAACAATAAAATATAATTATATTAACAATTCAATAATGTAACCCTCTTGAACAAACCATCTACAGAGGCGCTTATAGGTTCAAGGATACAGAAAGTGTAAAGAGAGGTCGCAAATACATTTTTTCGCTTGGTGAAATACAAATATATAATATAGTTATATATAATTATCTTTCCAATACAATCGCGTTAATATCTTCAAATATCTGAACTCATCACATCCACTATCCGAATTTCAGACATAGTAAGACATCTATGAACCGTATATGGTACGTTACATGGAATGTACCCAACGTACAAGCAACGTCATAAAACGACAGTAAACACAAAGTTCTTGATTATTTATCTTGTTGAATCTTCTTTCGTAAAGGCCATTATTCGAGCAACCTTCGCAGTTTCGCCTAAGTCGAGAGGTACTTATGTATGTTGAAGCCGGAATTCTTTTAAATGTATTGAGGTAAACAGAGCAGTATTATGATAATTTTAGAATTAAGGTGATAGCACACACACATGTGTAAAAACACGTTTAACTTGATCAACTTAACAAAACGAGTTAATAAGCTAAATTAACGCAACAAATCTACAAAATAATTAAAGGAAAAAATTCACTTCCTCGAGGGTTTAATTTTTTCTCTAAACTTATATGTGACAACCCTTGAAGAATAATCTATTTAATTAAAATATCATCAAAACCGGTTTAAAATTTACGGAGACCGCGTAACATATTGTATACAAAAAATAACATACAGTCGAATTTTAATTGTAAACCTCTTCCATTTCTTCCATTTTCTGAAATCGGCTAAAATCATGTTTAATACAGAATCCTCTTTTTTTTTCTAATAATATAAGAACGCTCAACGAATTTACAGGCCACCTGATCGTAAATCACTGACCCACTTGGTCCGCTACTGCACAACCCATGAACAGAATGTATTAATAAAATATATACATTTGTGGTTTTTTTTTTCACATTGATATATGCGAAGGCCAGACACAAAATCAGAAGGCTAAGGGTAACTGTAAACTGTAGGCAGATGCTAGACTAGACTAAGTTTATAATATTTTATGTGTAATAGAATACTAGTCTGATCTGAATAAAGAGCTATATTATTATTATTATGCGAAGGAGGTCTGTGTATGTAAATAAACACCTATTATTTCTATCTCTAAAAATTGTATCATTTTTAATGGGCTCATTCACACACAATAAGCTGCAGCGGACCTACTGCTGTGTTCCTGTTTGAAGAAACGACCACCTCCAGTACAATTGCAGGCTGTGAGGAATTTTTATGGATTGTGGATGACAAACGTCAACCTACACGTCCAACTTATGGTACGAATACCGTTGGGCCTGTAACTACATCTATCCTCGATTAATAATCAAAATACAGATGCGTTGTCAAATTTTCACCCATGCGAAGTAAGGTAGAATGCCTTGTTACCAGTAAAAGGATCTCCAATTTTTTTTTTATAGAATAAGGGAAGGGTGACAAGCGAGCACACATCCCACATGAAAGTAAGTAGATGCTGTGGTCATAGACATCTACATTTATCCTCGATTAAGAATCAAAATGCAGATGCTTTGTCACCCCTGAGGACTAATATGGAATGCCTCGTATCCAGTTAAATTAGTGTCCGGTTCTCTACATTCACCATTTAAAACACAACAGCAGTGAGATGCTATGTTACGCTGATATTATGTGAGGGCATGATCCTTCCACGGTCGAGTCGACCCATTCGTGCTACAACCATAATATACCTGCAGCATGGCTCTACCACGTAAGATCTACAATTTTCTACTCTCACCATATAGAACCTCTGCGCGATTCTTTCTCGGTCTTGCCGATCCATTCGTGCAGCAAACGTAATAAAACTACAGCGTAAGCGGCTACCATTATCTTTGCACTACTTCTTTATCTTTAGGGTTGACAACGAATCTGTGACCTTCTTTCTTAAAATTAGTTGAAGACGTCTTTGGACTGCTGTGCTGTGCACTTACCATCAGGTGGACTATTTGATGTTTCGGCAGTCTATATTTATAAACATATATTATGCAACGTTTTCTTTGCGACAAACGAACTGTTTGCGCTGGAACCCAGTGCGTCAAGGCCCTAAGTCGTAGTGTTATGATAATTCGGTAGTTACCAGCAAGGTCTAGCGACGAAGTTTCGTTAGAATTCAGTGACACGGTTGCGTGGCGCCTCTACCTTGTGATGCGTAGATAACAATATTTACACGCATATTATGATATGGTATTTATAAAAGATGTCATAGTTCTTTATCCAGTTTCATGAGGTGTTCCGTCAAAAAATTACGTATGTGTGTATAATATGTTTTGAATGAACTTGGAATGGAAACTTTGGAATTGTTTTCTACTACAAAGTACGGAAAATGTAAAGAAAATACTTTGAATACATTATATACTTATAAGTTTGGGACAGCCTTAATCTCACGGAGGTCATGTTATAAGATCAAAGAGAATACAAGTATAAACATAAAAATATATAACAACTAGCTGACCAGGCAGACGTTGTTCTGGCCTTTCCGACGATCATTTGCTTTCCGAAAAAAAACTGAAATTAGCAATAAAAAAATTTAGGGTCACTTATCGGGATAAAAACTATCTAAAATAAAAACTAACTAACTCTAAGTTGGACCAAACTACTCACAGTGTGCAAAATTTCATTGAAATCAGTTCAGTAGGTTAGTTTCATCGCGAACAAACAATGTGACACGTAATTTTTGTATATAAAGATTATATAATTATACTAACAAAGTTATACTTTACAATTTTTTTGGCTAGTGGCCAAACCACAACTTTGTTTTGTAAGTGTCGTAAGTGCAACTATGTGAGAAACCATAAATTTTTCATGGCTGTCGATAGGTGGCGGTATAAGCCTTTCGTTTTTTTTATAGGATAGGGTGACAAACGAGCACACAGTCCACCTGATGGTAAGTGGTCGCTATAGACATCTACATCTATCCTCGCTTGCGAATCAAAATGCAGATGCGTTGTCACCTGTGAGGACTAAGATGAAATGCCTCTTTTCCAGTAAAAAGGGTTTGACGGCTCCGTGGCGCAGCGGCTTATCAATGAGTTGTTGCGTTGGGGTCGCGGGTTCGAATGCCGCACGGAACAAGTATTTGTATGGCCTACAAATAATTGTTCCGGGTTTGGATGTTTGACCTCGTGCAATCTGTTTTTGTAAACTGCCTCCACGATAAAGGAGAAAATCCTATTGTGGAGGTAACATTTTTCTAAAAGATAAAAAAAAGGTTCCCTACACTCACTATACGAAACACAGCAGTATTAAGCTGCTATTTTACGCAGGTATTCTGTGAGAGCGTGGTCCTTCCCCGGTCGAGCCGACCCATTCGTGCTACAACTATACTACTAATAAAGCTGCACCATATGGCTCTACCACGTAGTCATACTGTACGTAATATACTCATATCGGCAACAGACATTAACGTCAAAACGATGACATCTTACCATCGATTGCGTCTTACAGAATAATCTCCTACGCGCCAACCAAGCGTGACGTTTAAGGGAAATCCTCCCTACTACGGGTAACGCCCATCCCATTTCCAACAATATACTTTTAGGGATCGATTAATAAGAATATTCTTTACATCGCCTGCGTTGTAGCGTTACGCAACAGAAAAACTTGCGTTTATTATAATACACTCTCTACCTAATTTTCAAATTGAATAGGCTTTTGTTACGCCAAGACAATCCGATTTACCATTTAAGGCTTCATCGCTACTCATACTTGGGATTGTATTATGATAAGTAAAAACAAACCTTCTTAATACATAGGTAATGGATACGTAACGTAAAAGGACCATTTTCCAAAAAAAAAACTATTTTTAGGGATTTTAATGCATTAAGCGAAGTTTTGTGACAAAACACAGATGCGCGCAATAATTTTTTTTTATAGGATAAGGGTGACAAACGAGTCCACCTGATGGTAAGTGGTTGCTGCGGCCCATAGACATCTACATCTATCCTCTATTAAAAATCAAAATGTAGATGCGTTGTCACCCGTGAGGACTAAGATGGAATGCCTCATTTCCAGTAAAAAGGGCCTCCGGCCACCTGCACTCACCAAGCGAAACGCAGAGGTAAACCTCTACTTCACGCTGGTATTCTGTGAGGTCGTGGTACCACCCCGGTTCGAGCCGGCCCATCCGTGCGACAGCAAAAACTGCCGCGTGGCTCTACCACTGATAGAATTAAATGTGAATTAACTGTTAAAAATTATGATGAAAATAATCAACAGATCCCCATACCACGAAGTTAGTTAACGCATCATACAAAATCCGCAATTATCCTATTTAGACATATTAATGTAGTAATATTTACTAGATTTGGCACGGCCGGATATAGAAGTTGGCTTAATAAGTTTGTCAAATTATCTTAGTACACGAAACATAATTTATCGTCGAATTTACGAGTCCAAAGCACGAATGTTTTGTAAAAGGCTTATGACTGCTTGTTCATTTTATAAATGGAAATAGTCTAAAGAAATCAATTATAATATTATTATAACGAAAAAGTAAAAAATTAATTAATTTAATAAAATCCCTCCCTAAAAGAAGCTTATGCAAAACTGTTACAAAGGATGGTAAGAGAGCGCCCTACCTTCCGCTCATCGGTACGAGACTGCCACTTTAAAAATCTCTAATAAGGTAAAAAAGTTTTGGATAAAAGATAATTAAAATGAAAGCATTAACGAAAGACTTTATCGTTATAATCATCATCGCAGCGCTAATAACCCATCACTATTATCGCAGTAAAATATCGAATGATATTTCGATTTCACGAGCGTCTAACGTCGCAGTCAGCAATATTACGACGCACAGCTAGCAAGGTTATTATTGATTTGTATATAAATATAAAATTACAAAGTTATGCTACAGTAAGACTCCTTGTAACTGCACTGCAGCGTGCAGATATCTTATGAAGCATAGCGAAACTATAATATACTAGTTGATACCCGCGACTTCGTCCGCGTTCTTTGATATATCAAAAAAACACACATCACTGAACACGTAGTGCTTATAAAGATCGTTGTTTTTAAAACTTTAATAACTTCATATTAAATAAAGATATCGCAATAGTTTTTTTTCTTTAGATAAAGGCCAAGTGTCTAAGAAATAAAACTTAGAAAACCTAATTGAAACCTATCCAGTAGATTTTCCGTGATGCGCGCACTACTGTAAACCTCTACAATTTTATTTATAAAGATTATTTAAGACTGAAGCCGCAATATAGATATCACTTTTGATAATATTTTGACACACAACAATTTTGATCGTAAAACATCATATAAAGCAGGAACAAAAACGCAATCTTACAAAAATACCCTCATACTAACAAAGAAAGACAAAACGCTTTCGTAAATATCAAGTGACACAAAAACCATGCTCAACTAGTGTAAGAACATACAATCACGTAGGTACAGATTGCATCTAAAATCACCTGCAACGTAGAACATGGTTTTATAGGTGCATATGTGAGAAAAAGTGAACTTTTACAGGTTAATAAAGAAAGAAAGAAAGAAAGAAAGAAAGAAGAAACTTTGCCAGCATTTCGCCGCATCCTCTTCCTATTTTGGATGTATTCACTAAGATCACTTTATGAATATATTTTATAAAACTGAAACAACAAAGAATCTTACATGATGATGATTAGTGGCTACTGCAGTTCATGGACACCAGTAATCCACTTCCACTCCAAACAAAGAAACTGGTTTTAGGGCAGCAGATTCAGCAGATTTAACTCTGTGAAGTATTAACTCATTACCCTCATATTCACGAATGGTGAAGTACAGATGACGTTATAAACTAATAGTTATGCAGCGATAACCGCACATGAATCACGTTCCTGAATTTTATTACCACATAAAAACTTATTTGATGCGTGAAACCTTTTATTAATTAATTTTTGTTAGAATTCCCAGATTGCTAAGTAATTTACACCTTAAAGTTATTAAATAAGGGCATTATTTTTGCTTAATCTTTGTGATGGTCGGAATTTATAGAACAATCTCGCCTCGAACATGTCTAAAAACTAAAGGTAAATTCCAGATAAATTTAATAGAATCCGAAAAATAAGTGAACCAAGCCACAATCGATAAAGCGCTTGACAAACTAGGCAATGTCGGTAAATCCTATCAACGTGGAAGATACCTTTGTACAAACATCGTATAGCAGTTCAAAGACAAACATTTGCAATTTTTCGCAAAAAAACAAAAAGAAAACAAAATTGAAATTATATTAGAAAATAACATTGTATTATCTAAGTGTGTCATTCAGTTAATGGAACATTATTTTATTTATAGTACTAGTAATATGATTGTATTATAACGAAGCCAATATGACCCGAAGAGTCAACTTCAGACTTGATTAAAAACAAGGCCAATTTCTCAATTTCCAACAATTCCTCAGACAATTTTAATTATGTAACATTAGCAAATATAGAAGAGTAAAATTATAAGAAAACACTAACCGCGTTCTTGTATGTATATAACGGTCAGTGTAAAAAAATCAAAAAGTCTCAATTGCAATAACTTTCCTTCTCCAAGGTATTCCACCACAAATAGGAATAATTCTTGTTAACCTGTTACCACTATGGACCACAGTTTTTTATCGATCAGCGCCTTGACCGGCTACACTGCCGTTTCACCCTTCTTGGACGTTCTACAACAACCTATTTAGTAATATATTTATTCTACAAGTCGTTCGACATACGGTAGACATGCCTGGCCCAGTCCCATTTGAATATAGCGGCATTTTGTATCACATCGGTGATCTGTATCTTGAAACGCAATATCGTATTTCGGATACGGTCTGTTCGTTTAACTTCTAAGATGGTGCGCTCTATCGCTCGCTGGCAAATCTCGAGCAGACCTTTGCTGACCTGTCAAGAATAGAGTACATAGAGCTCAAACTTACTTGTCCAAGTTTGCGTTTTAGACGTTAGGAAAATGTCATAAGTTTTCTTTTACTTATTATAAACCAATGCTTGACTACTATCCTACCCCGTGATAAGTCAAAATGAAGCCTTTGATGGTAAATCATAATGCCTTAGCGTAACAAAAGCCTATTCGCTTTTGCCATGAAAACACCCATTGTTATCGAACGGTAAGAAAGCCGCCGACAAATTATTTCGCTCCTTACATTAGGAAAGTCGAAACAAATACTTTGGTTCGAATGCGTGAAATCTCGACAACAAAGCGTAAAAACCCGACCGTCGTCTGGTTGAAAATGTAAGGAGTTTAATCATATAATTCCTTTATTATGTTTTCTTTTCGAAATGCATCCTATACAATATCGAGAGGCTGACTACTCTGCGCCTGTGCTCGAGGCTGGTAAGATTGTTTTAACCAAATCAAAGTCGCTTAAAACAACAATACAAGGTCACAAAAATTTAAGTTCCTCAGCCGAGCCTTAGAACTTTTCCAGGCGTTTTCAATGTGTTGAGCTACCTTCTTATTTGTCTCGCCTGAACATAGATTATGTAAAGATCCACTCCAAAACATATTGTACAATCCTTGCATCGTCACCTCAATTATTGTAAATATTTATTAGGACTAAGAACTTTTATTAATTTTAAATTTGTATTTTTTTATAGGATACGGTGACAAACGAGCACACAGTCCACCTGATGGTAATTGGTTGCTGTGGCCCATAGACATCTACATCTATCCTCGTTTGCGAATCAAAATGCAGATGCGTTGTCACCCGCGAGGACTAAGATGGAATGCCTCTTTTCCAGTAAAAAGGGTCTCCGGTTCTAGAGAACTCTAGAGAGTGTAGACACTCACCATACGAAACACAGCAGTGTTAAGTTGCTACGCTGGTATTCTGTGAGAGTGTGGTCCTTCCCCGCTCGAGCCGATCCATTCGTGCTACAACTATACTACTAATATAGCTGCAGCATGGCTCTACCACGTTAAAGATATTATATTATTAATATGGTATTATCAGTGCTAGGAAAAACAAGTCAGCGGTAAAATATGTAAATTTATGACTCCTCGGGTGTTATGCTTAAGGTACCGACAGAATAACAAGGCTGCAGCAATATTGCTGTAACTTGTGCTGAATCACTGAACATGTCTTTGTTGCAATCTAATAAGGGCCGTAGCTACGATTACAATTTCTTTCTTTCTTCTTTCTTCTTACTTCCTAAATACTGGTACAAAACATACTGGCCGGCTGGTGGTTCGTACCAACAGTTCCTCCGTACGTCCGCTAGCCTACTGAATTCGAAACACGATTCCCATAGTTATTCTGCGCATGCTCGTAATCCACCAATCTAGAGTTTATGATCTTGGGGTTAACGGCCGGTGCGGGCCAGCCCAGTGTCCGGTCAGGGTCTAGGCTTGACATTGCGCGCTCCATTTATGATATGTTAATCGATGGAGTATTTATTGATATGAATGTTTTAAATTTATTAATTCAATACCAAAATGATTTGTCTAGGAAACCCGATAAAATATGCTAGGAGCCAATGCGATGGCTTGATTGATAATAAAAAACATCTTATTTATCACCAGTATTTTTATGATTTTAATGTTGTTTACATAATGCTCAATTTCTGCATAATGATATTGGCATGATTTGGGCGTAGTAATATTTTAGTGAATTTCTACATAAGATTTATTAGATTGTCCATCCATTCATCCATCACAGCCTATTAAAATACACTGCTGAATATAGTTCTCCCCATAGATTGTCTCATTGGGGTATATTTGCCATAGTTTCCACGTTTAGCAGTTTTTCTACCGGCTTCGAAAATGAGGTACTCAATTCGACTGTATGTTTTTTTAGGTGTGTTAACTCATAACTTTTTTCTGGTTGAACCGATTTCGACGATTCTTTTTTTATTAGAAAGCTGGTGATTCTCATGTGATCCCATATAATTTGATTGATTGCGTTTTGTCGTTTTCAATCGTTTGACATTGATCAAGGTATAGCCAATAGTTTTTGAGTTATTTTTAATAATTTATATATTGAAGTCGGTTGTATAAAATGTATAATTTTTAATTATTATTTTTTAGTTTTCAGTTGTGATTAGGAGAACACTGCTGTCTATCATATTTATTTCCCTCTGTCGCCTTTTAAAACACCCACGAAACAATATAGGGTAGTAGACATTCTTACACCACCACTGAATGGTTGATAGATTGTGTTATAATGTTTATGCTTTAACTTGTTTGTTACTAATTCTGTACCTGTTTGTGATGAGTAAAGTGTAACGTGGTAGAGCCACGCTGCAGCTATATTATAGTTGTAGCACTAATGGGTCAGCTCGACCGGAGGACCACGCTCTCACAGAATACCAGCGTCAAATAACTGCTTAACGCCGCTGTGTTTCGTATGAAGAGTGTAGAGAACAGGAGACCCTTTTTACTGAAAACGAGGCATTCCATATTAGTCCTTATAGGTGACAACGCATCTGCATTTTGATTCGTAATCGAGGATAGACGTAGATGTCTATAGGACACAGCAACCACCAGGTGGACTGTGTGCTTGTATGCCATCCCTATCCTATATGAAAAAAAATAATAAATATATTATATTCTATACAGAAGCAATTTCGAGTATAAATTTTGATAACTTTTTTACATGAATTTGTACGTTACTAAATACAACAACTAGAACAGCTCTTGTAATTATTGTACTTAGTAATTAGTAATGCACAATTTCATATATAAAACTTATGGCGATTTAAAATTTACCACTCAGGCGATCGTTTATACGATTTGTTTAGACTTGTTGCGAGATTAAATTTATCTGCGAATGCATTGCCGCTCTACACGATAAACAGTTTTGTTATGTATCCGATAATTAACGTTTGCAATTTATGTTCATCCGTTGCACAAATTAGCTTTAATATTGTACAACATATACAGTTATAGTCGTAATATTTTAGAGGATAAGCACAAATCGAGATAATGTTAAGTCGGTTTGAGCATCTCTATAAAATTTAAACTATATTTGAGGACATGCAAAAACCGTTAGTATGTTCAACACACATTGGGACAGGACGTTGGTCTCTTCTCTTTCATAGGGAAAAGCCTACGCGTATCCGCCCTGCGGCGGCTAAGACGATTTATTTTGGACTCGCACCGTGTTGCATATCATCAGGACCACTATAATGCTTTCGTACACATCCGCAGCCCCACCAACGCTGACCGCCCCATGGCGGCCCTTCCTCGGGGGAAAACCACACTTCCCTCTAATATTTCTTAGAGAACGAAAGGCGCATGTGCGGCAGTTGCTACGTACGCTGTGACTTAGTCATACACAGTAATGATCGGTGGGAATAAACTAAATATTTAGATGAGACGCACAGAATGCTTGCTTGTCACTCTAACTTACAAAAAAAAAAAGCTAGAAAATGTTACTGCTCTATATTATTCACTGATAACTGATCCATTTCAAAATCTAATACATAATAATATAGTAAAGTACTTTAACATCTAATAGAAAGTCCACCTCTGTATCAGTTATTGGCCACTCATATAATTTAATCGACGATTACGTTGATAAATATTTGACAAGTTATTTTTCTTTAAGCCGGACTTTATAATGATTTTAATGATAACGTTATCTATATTGCTTATGTGTAAGCCTCTTTATTAATCATATTTTGTTTGAATTAAAGACGTGCGAGCGTGCACGCACGCATAGATACAATAAACTAGCGTGTTATACGATTATTGACATTGAATTCTAAGCTAGACTCAGCTCAACAGATGGGTAGCTCAATACGCAGTCGCATTTTATCCGACTTCAAAAAATGAGAAGGTACCCAACCATGTTTTTACAAAAACCATTCCTACAAGTGTTAGAATAGGGGATAAAGTTTTTAATGTAACTATTTAGATGACATTCTAATTGATATCTTGAGCGCTTGTGATATTTCTTAGTCCACTCAAAAGGGTCAAGAAATGTACCTTTAAATAAACAAAATAAAGCTTTAATAGTTAAATTTTTCAACCCTCAAAAGGGTCAAGAAATGTACCTTTAAATAAACAAAATAAAGCTTTAATAGTTAAATTTTTCAACCTTTATTAATTTTTCTACTACTTCTTTATCACTGCATAATGGTTTACATTGATATATTCAAGATCGCCCTCAAGTACCCCATTCGCTCCCGAGCAGATATTGTCTGCAGTCTTCACATTTTGCAAGCCATCTAGCTTTACAAAGGTTCATCGCAGCACTGTAATAATAATGCTTCCTGTTCCTTCAAGCTACTCTCTGCGCCACAGTGTTGGGCACGGCTCTGAGCAGGGGGTCACCTTCTTATACCGCCACCATGTGACAACTTATTAACAAGAAAAGCTGCTAACTGCAAAAGCTACTTATTCAAATTAATTATTTGCACAATAAAACTAGACGCAAAATCTTTATCGTCCATTGTCCTGCGATCGCGTTCACTGCACTTTATCTTAGAAAGTGAGTCACAATTATCCGTGATACAAACCAATTAAACCTATGTAAATAAGGCAGCGATCGCAACGGCCTTTGTTTTTCTTTTATTTGCTTGGTTTTTATGGAAAGAAAGTGGCCAGCTAGGTGGACTTTCGCTGTTTTCAGTTGAGTGATTCGCATGTGATTATTATAGGAAAGTAGTTATTCTGTGTTTAAGCTTTCTGCTTACAATGATAATAATAATAATGTCCTCCAGACCAAATTTCGGCCACGGCGGCCAGTCTCAACGAAGACTAGCCATCGGCGTAGGCCAGGATTATAGTGCCCAAGTGTATGCGCAATCACAGGTGCACTCTCTATTCCCTCACTCTCATAGCCCGATGGGATGGTAAGCCGACACGACCACGACGAGAGATCAGGCGCAGGACCAACGGCTTTACGTGCTTTCCGAGGCACGGGGAAACACCGCCAACTTCCCGACTCCGGGCAGCTACTGAGAATTTCTTGATGGAAAAACTCAATAACTGATTTTTTGGCCCGACCCGGGATTCGAACCCGGGACCTCATGATCAGCAGTCGCACTACTACAACCACTAGACTAACGAGGCAGTCAAACTGCTTACAATGAGCAAAGTAATGCAACGTCATAAGAGTGTTTATTTATGCAACGTACAGGGAATCGTTGAGAAAATATCGGAAAAGTCAAGAGATCGGGATTACTCAACAGGAAGACTTACAGTGGTATGCTTAAGCATGTGTAATAAATTAGTATTGGAACGAAGTTACTTATCGGACGGTACGAATTTGGCGGATGGGAGCTAGGCGAGAAAAAGTGTAAGATTTTTCAGTCGCCTAGTGACGTAGTGTCCGACGTAGTGTCGACGGTCTTAGGAAGCAAGATGGAATAATATCCACCCCCCTCGCACTTTTTCTTATCATACCATGGAAGAAATATTATTATAAATGACGTTTCATTTTTACGTGGTAGAGCCATGATGATATTAATTGTACAGTGGTAGCACGAATAGGTCGGCTCGACCGGGGAAGGACTACGCTCTCACAGAATACCAGCTTAAAATAGCGGCTTAACGCTGCTGTGTTTTGTATGGTGAGTGTAAAGAACCGGAGACTCTTTTTACTGGAAACCAGGCATTCCATCTTAGTCCTCACGGGTGACAACGCATCTGCATTTTGATTCGCATACAAAGATAAATGTAGATGTCTATGCGCCACAGCAACCACTTACCATCAGATGGACTGTGTGCTCGCTTGTCACGCTTATCCTATAAAACAAGAGACGCTAGTAATTCATTTATTTGTATTTGTTAATCAATAATATAATACGTTTATCAATAATAATATACTATGAAAGGAACTCCGTTCCAACCGAGTGTTCCACGACACTCACGCATGTTTTTGTTATTTTATTACAAATATGGCTTGGGTTTGGAATTAATTAAATCAAATCAAATAAACGCGATAAAATCCATAAAGGTTAATTAAATGGAAACCCCAGTATGATTGCGACTATCATGGGTGCTGCGAGACACTCGTAGCAAGATGAATTAAAAGCGATAAAATCTATAAGAGTGGTTTACGTCATGATTCCTTAAATTTACGCGAACACTACATACACATTGAATAAGTTATCTATACCAATAAATAAAATAGAAGTGTCTGTTTGTAATGTCAAAATAAAAGCTTTTTACTAAATACATATGAAAGTATATATAACAAATACACAATTTTTAAAATTTTTGTCTGTCTTTCTGTCTGTTTATTCCGGCTAATCTCCGAAATGGCTGGATCGATTTTGAAGCGAATTTCACTGGCAGATAGCAGATGTTATAAGGAATAACTTAGGCTATTTTTATTTTAAAATAAGAATTAGGGTTCCGCGCAAACATAATTAAACACCTAAATTACACGCGAGAGAAGTCGCGGGACACAGCTAGTTTAATAAATAAAAGAATAGTAAACATCACACAGTTCACAATTTAGGAAGGTATCGCGTAACATATTAAAAAAAAGGACAGTCGAATTGAGATCCTTTTTTTGGAGTCCGCTATAAATTAGAAACATACTTCAACTATATCAGATATGGTTGAAATTAAATATGAAGAACAATATAAAAAAAATACTAATGACAGATTATATTTCATATAGTCAAGTGTCGTCTCGTGTATTCATACTTCGCTACGAATCGTTTTATTATATATGAAACGCCTATATTATCAACCGTCTTCAAAAAAGAAGGAGGTTCTCAATGCGACTAAAGTTTTTCTAGGTGAACTTCTTTTGATGATTATTTTTGTTATTTGAAAGCTGGTGCTTCTCATGTGGTCCCATACAAATTTAAACAAGTTCTGACCAGTAGTTTTGGGTTATTTCTAATAATGCGTATTTAATTGACTACGACTATAATGTCCTCCTTTTATTTATATTGAAGTTGGTTGTACAAAATTTTTCATTTTACTACTTGTTTTTTTTTATAGGATAAGGGTGACAAAGGAGCACGAAGTCCACGTGATGGCAAGTGGTTGCTGCGGCCCATAGACATCTACATCTATCCTCTATTACAAAACAAAATGCAGATGCGTTGTCATCCCTGAGGACTAAGATGGAATGCCTCGTATCCAGTTAAATAGGTCTCCGGTTCTCTACACTCACCATACGAAACACAGCAGCGTTAAGCTGCTATTTTATGCTCGTATTCTGTGAAAGCGTGGTTCTTCCCCGGTCGAGCCGACCCATTCGTACTACAACTATACTACTAATATAGCTGCAGCATGGCTATACCATGTAAAACATTCTGTTCTGTTCTGATCTGATGATCTTCAAACGGATGAAAGGGTTTTCTTGAATCATAGCTAAAACACATGCACACACAAGGCATTAAGTCCACCCTTTGTATTCTTTTGTTTTAAGGAATGCAATAAATAATAAATAAATAAACACTCTCGATCAAGTCGCCTTTCAAACATAAAAAAAAACTAAATCTAAATCGGTTTGTCCATTTGGAAGATACGATGCCACACACACAGACACAAATACACAGGTATCCGGATATACAGATACACAGATACACACGTTAAACATATAACACCCCTCTGTTTGCATCGGGGGTTAAAAATAATAGGACAAACGGGTGCTTGATGTGGGTTTTGTGAAAGAGCCTATGTTACAGTTCACCAGTACTATAACAGCAGAGATGATTAATAGTAAATAAAAATAATTAAAACCCGTTGCAGAAATTAAGATTTGTGAGTGCAAGTACTTAAGTGTATTAGGGTATGAGTGCAAACGTATGAACGATGCCAATGTTGGTAGTGTCAATGTTATCTTACCAGACATGCAGGATGTCGATGGATGCAGGTGGATAAGGACCGTGGTTTGTGGCATTCCTTGGGGGAGGCATATGTACAGCAGTGACTTGTGAATGGCTGTAATGATGATGATGATGATGATGAAATGTACTATATGAATATGAAGTAAGGAACAGCTATAAGTGTAGATAGCACAGATTTACTTATTTAAGAACGGTCAAAAGGTAGATTTTTGTAATATAAGATTTTAAAATAATTTATTAATTATTTTACAATTTAAGTTTGTTTTAGTATTATATTATATTAAGATCGGCGCTTGATTTTTATTAATTTCTAGTCTTACTGCTGCTGAAAGTGTTTTAAGCACAGTACATAAGCAAAAAAGTTTGCATGAATCCAAAAAATCCCATTCATTCCTCATACAGTAGGGAATCGGAAGGGATGGCCAATTAATGTATAAAAATAAGCGGTTCGGTATTTAACGGTCAGCCACCGCAGAGTCTGGATTACCTGAAGATGCCTCGTGTAGAGGCGTAACACGTGTCGTATTGTCGTCAGTGGTGTGTCCTTCCTAGTGTAGTGGTGTTGGGAGTAGTGGTGCTGGGATTAGTGATGACGGTGATAGTGCACGCAATTGACGGAGGGCGGGAAGTGCTTTTCAAACTAGGTAAGACACATCATTTTATTTTATCGAGCGGATGTACGCGAAGTAATTCTTTACCAACTTTAATACAAAAATTATGTTTAAATCGCATTGACTCATAATACTCTGTTAATTAATGCTATTTAATGAATATCATAGAGTCTATACTAAAACCAGGTGTAAAACTGTAAAGCAAACGTTAATAGATAGATATCGTAGACTGAAGAGAGAGAAAATCATTACTGCGAATTCCTGCAGTACGCCAGCGTGTCCCTAGGTCAGACGGCGCCCGGCGTTCCGACGCCGAGTCTCCAGATATGGGGCATGTTTGCGTAACGGAGCAGCTTTATAAACTTACGCGCTTGGCGCACCACCAATCCTCTTATATTTAATATTTTAACCATAAAGTCATTAGACAAAAGATAGATATACATATCTCAATAACATTATATAACATCGGATACGCCAGAAAATTGGCTGTGGCTTATAGACATATCTACATTTATCCTTGATAAATAATCGAAATGCAGATGCGTTGTCATTCTTGGGGACTAAGATGGAATGCTTCGTTTCCAGTAAAAAAGTTCTTCGGTCTCTCCCCGGCATTTAGCTATTTCACGCTGGTATTCTGTGAGAGCGTGGTACTTCCCCGATCGAGCAGGCTGGCTCTACGAAAACTACGGTTACGGCGGCCTGTCTTGACGGAGACTAGCCATCTGAGCAAGGCAGGATTAGAGCCCAAGTATACGTGCGCAAGCACAGGTGCACTGTATTCCTTCACTCTCATCCGACAGGACGGTAATCCAACATGACCTGCTATAGATCAGGCGCAACACCAACAGCTTTATACTTGCTTTTCAGGACACGGGGATGAAACGCCGCCAACTTTCCTGGTACTGAGAATGTTTTGACAGAAAAGCCCAAAAACTAATTTTGCCACGACTCGGGATTCCAACCTAGGATCTCACGATCGGCAATCGCGTTTACGACCACTAGACCAACGGGGCAGTCATAAGATAAATACCCAGACCGTTATTGAGGAGCAACATGAATGAAAATAACCTCTTGGAATAAGGTGATCGTAACCATGCTGGTTCTATGAAAATTCATTTTAAAATTGTACAAACAAAATTATTATTAAATGAAATATGTTTGAAAAAAGTCCCGCTGGGTTTCTTGCTGGTTCTTCCCAAGACAGAGGTATTTTCCGAACCTGTGGTAAATAAAAAATGACTTTCAATAAGTATCATGTAATTATCAATATTGAACAAAAAGTCATTCATTTTATTCTATTCTATAGCGTCTCAAAGTTGCGAGACGACGTGTATTGAGACTGACAATCCGCCAACCAAGCGTGGTAAATCCTTCCTGCAACGAGGATAGGCCTTTTCCAGTAGTGGACCTTAACGGAATGATGATGGAGATACGTGTCTTGTCCTTGTACAGATAAATAGGCAAATCTTGAAAACATTCACTTATTTACACGGTAGAGCCATGCTGCAGCTATGTTATGGTTGTAGCACGAATGGGTCGACTCGACCGGGTGAGGACCACGCTCTCACAGAATAGGAGCGTAAAAATAGCAGCTTAAGGCTGCTGTGTTTCGTATGGTGAGTGTAGAGAACCGGAGCATTTTACTGGTAGCTAGGCACTCCTATTAGTGATATAGCATGACAAAGCGTTCTGATTGTTTATCGAGGATCTTAGGAGATGAAGTATGTGTCTATGGACTAAAGAAATACTTACCATCAGCTGAACATCAGCTGCTCATTTATCACCCCCCACCCCTCACTTCTATAAAAATAAAACTAGACTTTGAACATTTTAACGTGAGCCAAATCTTGAAATAGTCTCTAGTAAATAATTAATATGATAATTGTTTTAAGTTTTTAAAGAAAATTATTTTCATACTTAATACCACTGTACAAATTGAGCTTTTTAAATTATTCCCACACCATATTGGCACACTCAGTAACGACAATATTACACAGTTCTCATATTTCGTTCTTAATGTCTTACATGTAACAACGTAACAAAAAACGTGTAAGTGAACACATTAAACCGGAGACAAAAACAGGTTACACGTAATCTAACGCTAGATTAGTATCAACATCCACATTACCGCGGAAGATGATTAAGATTTCTCCTAACTATATAATTTTTTTATTATTATTATACGCTGTATAGCATGACCTGTATGTATCTAAGTATCTAATGGGTGTACGAATGTAATGGAATTTTATAACTCTATTTTTAAGAACTTTCGACGTCAGAATTTTCTGAAGTTTTGCGACGTATATTACAACTTATATAGTCCAGGAGGAATCGGCGCATGAGTACCGAAAACTATTCCACCTCTTTTTTTTCTACCGACTTCAAAAAGGAGCCGGTACTAAATTCGACTGTATATTTTTTTATGTGTGTTACCTTATAACTTTTTACTGGGTGAATCGTTTTCGATGATTCTTTTTTTATTTGTAAAGCTGGTGCTTCACATGTGGTCCCATATAAATTTGATCAAGGTCTGACTAATAGTTTTCGAGTTATGCGTAATAATTTATATTGAAGTCGGTTGTACAAAATTTTTAATTTTAAATTATTATGAGTTTCTCTTCAAATTGTCCTACTGTTGATATAAATGCATGTTGTAATGGGGCAACTGGGTACCATATTGTTTAAACCGGTTTATTTTTAATTGCAAGGAATTATTATTTTCAAACGGGACAAATGTTTTTTTGATGAAATACAAATAAGAAAGGTCCTACGACTTTTTATGAGTTAATATTTTCGAAGTTATGAATTTTTGAATGTTCGAAAAATTCCAAATTAGTTTTTTAAAAGTACTGTTTTAGTAACTTCTGAACGTATGAAACTATAAGGCGTACTTCCTTCTATCTTCCTTACAAGCCAGTAATATTCCACTGTAGGAAGGATTTAACATTACCGGGACGCTGGAAAGGCGGACTGGCGGTGTTTTCAGATGTCTCGTATTGTCTTTGACATTGCTCTCTATCGCCGGTCTTGGTATTTACTTTTTTTTTAAATGAAACTCAAGTGACAAACGAATTTAAAGTCCAATTAACGGTAAGTTACTGAAGTTCAGGAACACCTGCAGCCAACTTCAAACAAATTAATTAAACATCCCCTAAAAATTCTTAAATAGAAAAATATATTTTAAATACTATTTTATAAAGTAAAATATTTAGACTAACTTACAACACACCAGATGGTAAGTAGCTACTGCAGCCTATGGACGTCTACAAACAACTTCAAACTAAGAAGACTACGGGTGCAGTATCACTTCTGAGGACTAAAATAGTTTGATTTTTTTCATCAAAATAAAATGATTTTTTTTTTATAGGATAAGGGTGACAAACGAGCACACAGTCCACCTGATGGTAAGTGGTTGCTGCGGCCCATAGACATCTACATCTATCCTCGTTTGCGAATCAAAATGCAGATGCGTTGTCACCCGTGAGGACTAAGATGGAATGCCTCATTTCCAGTAAAAAGGGCCTCCGGCCACCTGCACTCACCAAGCGAAACGCAGAGGTAAACTTCTACTTCACGCTGGTATTCTTTGAGGTCGTGGTACCACCCCGGTTCGAGCCGGCCCATCCGTGCGACAGCAAAAGCTGCCGCGTGGCTCTACCACTGTTAAAAAAAGCATCTTTTAAAAGGTGTTGAATTTAATAACCAAAATCAATAGGGATTATTTAATACTATATATCTCAATCTATTGCTTACATTTCTATTAAGCGAGACAACTCACCGACGGGTAGACCAACGGACGGCGGGCCATATATTTTCTCAATTACATTTTTTGTTATGTAATCTAAAGTGAATCAATTAGAAAATAAATTAATCTTATAATTCAATGTCTGTAGTTATATGGAAAGCTGGTGCTTCTCATGTGGTCCCATTTTTTTTTATTTTACCAGCCTAAATTTTAAAGTTTAGGCTGCATTATTTGTCGGAAGGCTCCGTTGTTCGTGAGGTACCTATGTCTCAAAATTAGCAAACATTATGAACTGAATGCCACTTGAGTGCACACAATACAAATTACCACCGGTATTCAGGATCCTTTTTCTATTTGAAAATATTTGCAGGATACTGTTCATTTCATTAATATTGTTATGTAAGGATTAGCGATACCACCCGTACTATATATTATAGAAAAATAAAATAGTATGAAAAATACTTTATGTTTTCATTGCTAATTCAACTGTAGCGTTTTTTTTTATATTTTAACTGTGACTGTGTGAAATTCTGGAACGCACACAGCGCAGCATGGGCAATTTCAGAACGAAATGCATTCGCGGCAACAAAAGGTCAACTTTCAAACTGTCAATAATTTGTCGATGAATACCGAAGTGATTATTTTCTGCTGTAAAATAAAAAGAAGAAGAAAAAAATTAATTGTTAATTTATTTTAATATGAATCTAAATTGCTCAATCATTGATGGCCAAAGCGAAGAGCAATAACATATATACATATTTATGAAAAAATATATATAGATTAAAAATAAAAGGGTACTTTTTCCTGAATTTCTCAAAAATAGTATATTTTTGCATCTTTTTAAGGAAAAATACCATATTTGTTCCAAAAAAAAAATTGGCAACCTTAGTAACGATACATCACAGATTTCGTTGGATAAACCAAGTCGTGAAGGATCTAGAGGAGCTTATTGTGTCTAACTGGACCGAGATGACACAGATGAAAGATGATCGAGATGACACACAAAAAGTGGCGTGTTCTGTCGTCGGAAGTGAAAATCACCTTCGGGACCCTAATATTTGAGAATTTTTTCGGGACGTTTATTTAATTTAAATTTGAACGCCCTAATTTGTATGACAGATCTGCGAGGTGAGATATTTGTATTTTTACAGAAGTAAGTAAGTGGTTGTGGTAGCTCAAAGCACTCGCTGTAAATTACTTGAAGTATGCGAGCAGCCCGGGTTCGATCCCCGCCGGCACCAATGAGATTATTAATTTCAATTTTAAGTGCTGATTTATCACGTATTCGGCGGTGAAGGAAAACATCGTGAAGAAACCTGCATGTCTAAGAAACTAAAAAATTTCGAAGACGTGACGTTCGCCAATCACGCGTTGGGGCGGCGCGCCGGACATTTCCTTGCCCTAAAACCCTCTCAGAAATGAGGGGAGGCCTGTGGGACGTATATTATATAGGCTGTAACATTAACTTTTTAACTTTTACGGATGCTAACGGGCACATAGTCTGCCGTATCGTATGTAGATACTGTGGCTCGTAGCCACTTTTCGTATATCTATCGTTTCTCAAGAATCCAAATCCAGGTGTTTTGTCTACCCCGAGGCTTAAGACAGAATGTCCCGTCGGCAGTAAAAGATTACCGGTTCTCATCACTTACCACACCGAGCACAGCAGCATCGAGGTTTTGACGTACATATACGTAGTAATAGTAAATATTACGCGGACGGAACAAATCATATTATTATGTGGTTATTTAGGAAGATTCAATCCGTAATTCATTTAAAACATAACTTTTTATAACGAAATTATTTCATTCTTTTTGGTTTTACAAATGTCATAAAAAGCTAATTTATAAAAATGTTACGGATTTACCTTACCCTTTTTGAGTGGAACTAAGGCATACATCACGATCTCAATGTCGTCTAAATTCCTCTATTTTTACCGGCCATAGCCAAAACTCAAATGGTTTTAATTTTAAGATGTTGTTAAGTCTCGTGGTGTCACAGTCACTTTAACTGAGTGATAGAGACAGCACAATACTTAACGGCGTCTCAAAATTGAGTAGCGTGTAAGTATTTGGGCATTCTAAGTAAAAAATTTATCAAATTTGTATAGAACCACACCTGAGGTACAACCTATTTAATAAAAAAGAATCATCAAAATCGGTTGACAATTGACAAAGATATCGCGTAACACATACAAAAAAAACATACAGCAGAATTTAGAAACTAGCTTTTTCAAGGTTGGCTAAAAATGTCACTTACCAATCATCTATCTTAATACTCAAGATTCATAATAAACATTTCTCCGCAAAATAAATATAAACGGAAGCTATAAATAACTCAGATAAGAGCTTATAAACTTTTAAAAATAAGAAGCCGATACCTCCGCTGTAGGCGTGCTGCCGCCGGCACAACGTTACGGCCTTGAACTCGCGACCCCTTGATTGTTTATCTTACTGACTCACACGTTTACAGCAGTTCGCAAATCATCTTGGAATGCTAATTCGTCGAATCTGATCTTACTAAACGAGATACAAGAAGTGGTTCATCCGATTGTATTTTCTCAGCTGCAATATCTGCAATTTTTTATTATACGAATGAAATTTAATAAGTATAAATTCATAATATATTTTGCTCCATTTTTTCATGCTGCCGTCTGATGACGTATCTTGTCTGTAGAAGATTAAGCTATTAAGCGTGTCTATCTATAAATTAACCTATCTCATTAATTTTCGACGAAACAAAACTAAAATAACATAATGATGATGAATAGTGATGCTATAATCTCAGACTAACAGAACGGAGCGAGGTGTCCATTTCAAGTGATAAGTAAAAATTATATCAAATACATAAAAAAGTTTGGCAACAAGTGCTATTTACATGTACTAGTTACAAGTACTAATATGAAATAGTAGCTAGTGCTAGTAATATTGCAAGTGACAAGTACTAGTAACAAGTAGTAGGTTAGGGCTTCTTAACATTTATTTAAATTTTGAAAGATTTATGTTGTAATTGTTTTTTTTTTTTACTTTAAATACTCGTATTTTGTTATATTTTGTTTTTTGGTCTATAAAAAGAGAATATTGTTTTGTATTATATAGTATTGTATTCTTGAAGAATTGTTCTGTTTTAAAAATAGTTATTCACTTCGTGCGATTATAAATAATAAAAAAGGAAACGTTTCTAAAAATAGAAACCGATAAAAGACGACAACAATTTACATTCAGAACTCCTGAGGCTGTGATAAGTTTTGTTTTTATTTACGATGCCATATTAAAACAAATGTTACATTAGGTGCGATGACTTTAAACAAGGAGATTCAAGTGTACAGTTTCCCTCTTGGACTATGGGAAATATATAAAATTATATAGATACGTACTCTTAGGCCAATTAAATACCATCCTTTTAGTTTATTTCGTATGTGCTACGATTATTGGTGTAAAATAAAATAGAAAATTGTATGTAAACAGCAAATAAAATATTTTTTTTAAATCTATGTGTACCAGAGGTCAGTGGTACCAACGAAATCAATAAGACGAAATAAGAACATAACATCTATAATCGTTTACATACATATATTACATCTTTCGGGCGCAGATTTAGTATTTCCCATCGGTTGTCGGTTCTTCAAGCTATATATGGCCGGCCCATTGCCACTTCAGCTTACTAATCCGTTGGGCTATGTCGGTCACTCTGGTTCTACTGCGGATATCCTCATTTCTGAGTTTATCACGCAGAGAAACTCCGAGCATAGCCCTCTCCATAGCTCGCTGAGCGACCTTGAGCTTCCTCATCCGGCCAGCAGTGAAGGACCACGTCTCAGTTCCGTATGTCATCACTGGCAACACGCACTGGGTGTACAGTCTCGTTTTCAAGTTTTGAGGTATACCTGTCGAGAAGACGTTTTGTAATTTCCCGAAAGCGGCCCAACCGAGTTGAATCCGTCGATTGACCTCTCGGTCGAAGTTGGACTTACCTAGTCGGACTATTTGTCCCAGGTAAACATACTCGTCAACAACTTCGAGCTTAGTGTTCCCAACAACTACCGGCATAGGTGTGACATGGACATTAAACATGATCTTTGTTTTGTCCATGTTCATCTTAAGACCTATCCGTTGGGAAACATTATTATATGAGGTCATTGAGCATAGTGCTTAGGTCCTCCAGCTATTCTGCCATAAGGACTATATCGTCGGCAAATCGAAGGTGAGTGATGTACTCGCAATTGATGTTGATACCGTATCCTTTCCAGTCCAGAAGCTTGAAAACGTCTTCCAATGCAGCGGTGAAGAGTTTCGGGGATATGACGTCACCCTGTCTTACACCTCTCTGCAATTGGATAGGTTTCGTACTCTGGTTCTGTACTCGGATAGTCATCGTAGCCATACTGTACAAGCACTTCAACACTTCGATATACCGACAGTCAACTTGGCACCGCTGAAGGGACTGCAGCACCGCCCAAATTTCGACGGAATCAAAGGCTTTCTCATAGTCTACATACGCAAGACATAGTGGCAAATTGTACTCCTCGGACTTCTGTACAATTTGCCGAAGGGTATGTATGTGGTCTATGGTGCTAAAGCCTTTTCGGAAACCGGCTTGTTCGGGAGGCTGGAAGTCGTCAAGTCTGCGCGCGAGACGATTCGTAATTACTCTCGAAAACAGCACGTAGACGCGGCTCAGAAGGGAAATCGGTCTGTAGTTCTTCAAGAGAACGTTGTCGCCTTTCTTGAAGAACAAGACCATCGCACTTCTGCTCCACGCCTCCGGTGTACACCATGGAGGACGGAATTAAAGAGTTTCTGAAGGACTTCAAGTACCGGTTTTCCACCCGCTTTCAGAAGCTCCGCTGTAATTCCATCCTCGCCTGGGGCCTTGTGCGAGTAATAATTAAAATTATTAAAATTTGGTCATCCATTGGTTATCTTATTTACAAATATTTTACTACTAAATATAATACGTTTATCATTAATAATATACTACGAAAAGGACTTCGTTCCAACCGAGTGCTCCATGACTCTGAAGTCTCAAGCATGTTTTTCTTTAATTTGTGATAGGTATTTTTGTTATTTATGTGTTTCTACACAACAGTAATATAATATAAATATAATTTTTAATATAAGTAAAACAAAGTTCATATTAATGTTCAGCTCTATACATTTAAAAAGGCAACGTCAATTCTATAAAATAAAAAAGTAGTCATGCCAAGAAAATCGCCACCAGTGTCGATTAAGTAGAAGTGGTAACCAGTATAGCATACTTTAATTAGCATACTTTACATGCCTATGGATGTATATAAAAACATAAACAAGTAATAATGCTGTTAACACTTTTATGTTTGTTTATTTTTATTGAAGGGTCCTTTCACTGAAGACGCTCGATTCTTAAAGGTAAATAATTAAAAATTAAAAAATTTGTACAAGCGACTTCAATATAAATTATTAAGAATAACTTAAAAACTATTGGTGAGACTTTAATCAAATTTATATGGAATCACACGAGAAGCACCAGCTTTCAAATAAAAAAATAATCATAGAAGTCGGTTCACCCAGAAAAAAGTTATGAGGTAACACACATAAAAAAACATACAGTCGAATTGAGGACCTCCTCCTTTTTGAAGTTGGTAGAAAAATATGAATGAGATGTCCATTCTATTTTTATTTCATTTCAAATATTTTATGTCATTAAATATGGAATTTAACGGTTTTTGATTCGAAGCAAATTTTTTTTGTAACAGGCGCAAAAAATACTCTACCCTACTTTATTAACTTATCTATAAAATAAAACGAATTTACATTGGCCCAAATAAAGTCGTAAGATAAAATGTTATTGAAAGAACTGTGACGACATTTTAGTTATGTACTCTAGTTAAATTGAAGTATCAGCAAATATTTGCATTTTACACCAATTTTACTTTAACTGAAAACTACATGCTGCATATCTATACAAATAAATAAAATTGAAATGTCTGTTTGTAATCTTAAAATAGCAGCTTTTTACTAAATGCATATGAAAGTATATATACTATACTTATAACAAAAACACAATTATTAAATTTTTTGTCTATCTGTCTGTCTGTCTATTTATTCCGGCTAATCTCCGAAACGGCTGGACCCATTTCGACGGGACTTTCACTGGCAGATAGCTGATGTTATAAGGAGTAACTTAGGCTACTTATATTTTAGAAATATAATTACGGTTCTGCGCAACCTAATTAAAACCCTAAATTACACGCGGGCGAAGTCGCGGGGAACAGCTAGTCTAAAATAAAAAAATAAACAATTGGAGGACTTGTGAGATCTGACCAACAAGCAATGGGACAACACGGCGGACACTTCACTGCTTCTAAAATCCTCTAACAAATGAAAGGGCAACAATGAACTTAAATACATTTTTTTTAAAGAATTGTTATAA
Organism: Parnassius glacialis; assembly: GCA_033319125.1. Lineage (NCBI taxonomy): Eukaryota > Metazoa > Arthropoda > Insecta > Lepidoptera > Papilionidae > Parnassius > Parnassius glacialis. Next base: position 9,263,231 of record JAVANC010000014.1, read on the forward strand.
GAGACGGCATAGAAATTTTTATATCAAATAACATTTGCAATCCTTGCTTCAAACTTTACGGAACTTTCAATCTGTAAAATCAATCTACACATATTTAATTGATTATTAATTTTCAGCCATATACTCGGCGTCTACTTCCGTGTGCGATGACTCAGTAATCGTGTGTCATGCATCCAAACACCTGGTGAAGACTTGGTTTGTTGCCAAGCGCTTGATTTGATTGCTCTGTGATTGTTTTGTAAGTTCGGAGAGAGTACAAAGAGATTTTCTTATAATGTCGAAAGCATTGAAAACGCATTTTTATCAAAATGCCTGTACTTACAACTAAATGATAAATTATGTTGTTAAAACGTTTCTCAAAACCAGCGAACCGCGACTTGAATTAGTAGTGAAAGATATAATGTAAGTTAAGGCCCATGATATAACAATTAGTACTGAGAGCGATTTGCAATGTTATTTAAAGATGGATAAACGTATTAAAAAAATAATTTTTATATTTTTTTGAAGACATATACGTGTAATATTAATGATATGCAGTAAAATAAATTTAAAAGTTGTGCAGTCTATTCTAAAACTTAGACTTTAGTTTTATTTATTTTTACAAAAATTAACTTCTTCAATTTTGTAGGCTTTACAAAAACATTCCGAAACTAAATACATATTATTCATATATAATTCTGTTTGAGATTACTGTTTCCTTGCACAGCTTGTGTTAAGTGATTTAAATAATAACCAACAGACAATTTAATATAGTTTGGGGCTTTGGGCGTAAGTCACGTACGACTTGCGGGCGCGGGCGCAGTAGCGAGCACAACCGACCTTTTTATGTTTATTAATTAGCTGGTGTATTTGTTTGGTGGTGTTTTAAACGAAATTTGACTTTAATAAAAAATTGTTATGTTAAATGGGGTTGGAGAGAAATGGAGAATGAATGGATTTTCATATCTTCTAAACTGATTTGCTATATTCTTCTAGATTTTTGAATACACAAGAACGAACCTCAAATGTTTTAATTGTTTTTGATCTATTTATAGGAACAAAAATATTGAACTCTTCTATAATTAAAGGCATTATAAAAACGTGTTCTCGTTCCTAACGATTAATTCAAGCTAGTTAAAACTTAGCTCGCGCTTGATCTACGTTAAACATGACATAAACAAAACATAACACAAAATAATGATTTCATACGTTTGAAACCGAGTGAGTACCAACGCATCACAGCCACGAGTTTTCCCGCTTTTATCGTGTATACGTTTACGTGAACACTAGCACATTATCGCAAAAAATGTATTTTTTTCGTGAGCCCACACCCTCGGGTAAACGTGAACTAGGCCTCAGAGTTCAGTACTCCTGTATCGATCCGCCTAAATTTAACTACACCCGGGACATCTAAACAGACATGCTAACTATTCATCCGATGTAACTTTCGCGAAATGGTTTTGGCTAACTAGGGTCAGATTTGTTTTTAACGAGTTATGACAACTATAATCTATTTAACTCTTAACTTCACTTGAAATATATGTGTCAATTTGTAAATTGAACAGTCTATTAAATATTGTTATCTCTAAAAGATGTTAATATAAGAACCCTTAGCCTGAAAACATACATGTAGGTACAAAAGCCGGCAACACACCTGCAATTCCCTTAATGTTGCACTTGTTCTTCTATAAAATAAAAAGAAATGCAGACTAAACTAACTCGGCCATAATCTAATTTAAAAATTTCATTAAACAAGTACAGATATTATGACGAACGTAAAACACACGGCCTCTTTAACCATATACTTAAATGCAAATAACTTAAACGGAAAATAAGAAAGCACACAATAAAGATCAGAAGCCGATTGTTCAAAGAGCGCAGTGTTGGTCTTTGTTCCGTGAGATAGCTGGCAACCGTGCGAGACTTCGCGAAGGCCAGTTTCACTGAACAAACAAAAGTATTGTTCGGCCTGCAGGTTTTACATTATCTGTATTTTCTACGTCGCTACATAAGTATCATAAGATATTGGGGCTCACAAGACTATGCATCTTCGTTTGTAATAATGCGTTATCTATTTCCCCTATTCAATGTAAATTCAAATGGTATGGTGGACTTATTTGGCTAATACAGCTAGCTTGACAAATTCGTGTATACTTAATTGATTTTTTACAGTAAAGACGTTATCGATCTAAGCTAGTATACAACAGAAACAACTTTAAATAAACCGTTTCATAGCACATTACTAATTTTCTGCAATTACTGTAGGTGGTTAGGCTAGCTTTATGTCCAGGAGTCTACCCCTCACCTACTTCTGATGCAAAACAGCATTGCAACCACTACTGTGGTCTGGTTGAAACGTATCGAGAGCTAATGTAACAGGAGGCTACCCGTTTTATTTCTTAAGGGTGACAACGCAAAGTAGGCTTCTTCATTTTAATCGATGAAATAGATTGAAGTACCCACTTACCACCAGGTGAACTGTTAGCTGGATTTCATTTTAATGTCATATAAAAATTCTGTTAAAAATTGTGAATTGCATTATTTGTGTCAAATACCTATTATATTAAAAAAACGCGTGTGTGTACTTATGTACACTATTAGGAAGCTATACTTATTTAGCGTAACAAAACAAAAATAATTAAAAGTAACTACCTTAAATATAGTTATTAATTCCCACTAAAAATTGAGACAGTTACCCAATAGTTGTCGCTTTGATGAGTCAGTGTGCACGCGCATCCTAACAACTTCAGTGTCGTTTTTAGCTGTCGGTGTGCGCGCGCATCGTAATAAATGCACTCGCATAAATTTTCCCAAACGCCCCAAAAGAAGTAAAGTAAAGTAAAGTTGCAGCCTATTTACGTCCCACTGCTGGGCACAGACCTCCTCTCATTACTGAGAGGGTTTTAGGGCAAGGGAATGTTCGCCGCGCTGCCCCAATGCGTGTTGGCGAACTTCACATGTCTGCGATTTTTTTTCTTATTTCTCAGACATGCAGGTTTCCTCACGATGTTTTCCTTCACCGCCGAGCACGTGGTATATCAGCACTTAAAATTGCATTTAACAATTTCGTTGGTGCCGGCGTGCCAAAACAAGGATGACTTCAAAATCATGGTAAATAAGCGATAGGGGTAAAATTTCTTATACTGATAATCATCGTTAAACGTGTAGCGACAGTGTAAGAATATCCATTATCCCATATCGTCCCGTGGATGTCGTAAGAGGTGACAGAGGGAAACTAATCTGGAGATGGCCTGCAGCATCTTCCTTATAACAACTCGAAATAATAAAAAACTGCAGTTTGACGGAAGTAGACAGTTCATCGAAATTTAGGTCACTGGATTGTATAGCACTTCTATCATAGGGTTGCCAACACCAAATTTAAAAAGCTAGGATTTGTAGTTGGAAAAGCCAGGACAATTCAATTTAAAAACAGGACGCAGTAAATATAAAGTAAAAATAAAGACTTTGTCAACATAACTGCGAACGGAACCGAACCCAGAACGTGGCGAATGTATGTGTAAGTATCGGTTCGTTTTCGCTTTTTATATGTGACTAGATTCAAACCATACCATACATAACAAAATAAAAACACTGTGAGGCCGCCCCTAACGTAAGAATTGTAACAATGGCGCGCGAATTTTAAAATACATGACCTTATCAGGGCGCTTTAAAAACCCAGGAGGCTGCTTAAAAATATTCAGGGCATCCCAGGACACCACAATAACTAAGACATGTCCTGGGAAAACAGGATGGTTGGCAACCCTAATCGATTAGAAGACCTGATTCAAAAGCAAGAGACGTGTTTAGCAACTGATCATTCAGTCAATACAATGATAAATGAAAACATATGCAGCCCATCGACGCTTGAATCGATTCGAAGAAAGAATCGACTTTATGTATTGCACAAGTACCCATTCGATTGTGTATTCGCGCTTGTATAGTTTGATTTATATTTGTAATTGGACACTCAAAGGACTGCACCGTTTTGTCAGTTCTCATCTGAGAGCCAGTTTACAATGGTGTATCCAGTTTTATTGTATACTAAACTAGATAACTGTTTGCGGGATTTGTTAAGAGGCGCTCACACACTTTTAATATAATAGTTGACACTTTTTTTTTCATAAAGCCTGTCAAAAGTCCACTTCCGAAAAAGGCCTGCCTATAGATTGTCTCATTAATATTAAGATTAAGCCATAGTTGCTACGTTTGTCTAGCTCTAGCGGATTGGCAGTTTCTTTTATTATTATCATTTTTTTATTGCCGATCACGTACTTGCAATTCTTCTGATTCCGATGACGTTCATGGGCGTAGGTGAACATTTACCATCAGGTGAACCGTATGCTAGTTTGTCACTTCTGCATAAGTCGATCATGAATATAATATAACTTGACGTAGTTTCAGTCTGACAAGTTAGATCTTTTCATTGGTTTACTTTCACAAGCGCATGCCTTATTAGATGCAATAGCGTAACGTGTGCAGTGCAGTCGTGAGAGCCAATTAATATTGATTACTAATGCAAGTCAACGTTCAGTAAAAGTAACTTACAGAATTTATAGCTGATATAACACGATCTTTTTGTTATAAACCATAAAATAACTTTTTCTTCTTTCATATATGTGTTTTTTATATCACTAAAGTAATAAACGGACTTACAGTAGCTACTATAGTCCAAGCACTGCTATTTGGTGGCAGAAATTGGTATGAGGGGGGGGGGGGATTACCTATCCAAACGGACTTTAGGCAGGAAAGGAGTCCAACCACCTACTGCCTATTGAAGTCCACTGCTGAACATAGGTCTGTATATAATTATTCTACCTTTATTTAGTTACAATATTTGTTTATATGTATGGCACATTTATGTTATATGTAATAGTTTTAAAGTATATATTTGTACTTATATATATATTTATTTAAAAAAAATATATTTATATGTATATTTTACATATATAGGTATTAATAAGTATGTATGTATTTATCTATCTATGTACCTATATACTATTCTATATTTCTATTTTATGGCTTTAATAAAAGTAATGTTATTTTTGTCGCCAAGCCACACGTTTAATTGTTTCATTGCAATCCTGTCCATCCAAAGGTCACAGTATTAATATATTTACTGTGCAAAAGTTGTCTGGAAGAGATCGCTTTTAGCGATAAGACCGCCCATTGTACCACATTTCTTTTTCTCTTTTTTTTTTGTTAATATTTATATTATTTTTTGGCGTACAATAAAGTGTTATCTATTTATCTACAGACCTCCCCCATAGATTGCCTCAAAGGGGATACTTTCGATAGTTGCCACACTGAGCAAGCGGGTTGGCAATCACAGCTTATTATTTTTATTTTTAGTCGTTACTAGCTGCGCGACTTCGCCCGCGTGTAATTTGAGGTTTAAATTTTTTTGCGCAGAACTAATTTTTTTCTAAAATAAAAGTAGCTTAAGTTACTCCTTATGACATCAGAGCTATCTGCCAGTGAAAATCCCGTCATATTCAGCCGTTTTGGAGATTAGGAAGACGCTGCTGCTCGTTTCTTGATTTGTTTCCTTCTGTCGCCTCTTACGACACCCACGGGATGATACGGGTAGTAGATATTCTTACACCGCCACTACTCGATACCTACCTTTAAATGATTATTCAATATTAATTAAACTTACGCCAAGACCCATTACTCTCTCTTAAAAAAAACGGTAAAGTGCAACAAGTACTTGCGCGTAGTGTTTCATGCCATACGCCAGTACGTCTCCCCACCTAAATTATAGGTGTTCTAAGCAGAAGTTTTTGACATTATCGTTTTTATATCATCACTTAAAAATTAAGTATGAAGAGCGCCCCAGACGAACTTAAATAGAAATATAGTTCTATTCATTGAGTTATATGTACTACGTACTAGAGAAGCCATTCCAAATAAAAATTGTGTCCTACTCTATGTCTTCGCGCATGCGCGGGAATAGTGGTCGCGCATGCGCGAAGACTTTAATATAAAATAAGATATTAACATAAAATAAATATAAGAATTTAATATAAAATATCTTAATTCAATCCAAACAAACATATTTCTAAATAAAATGTAATAATAATTATTTTATGGAATTCACAAATCTTCAATTTACGCAATATTTAGTTTGTACGGATTGCAGTACAGTTCAGTTGAACATAGTCAATGTTCGGAATGGCTTCTCTAGTACGTAGTACATAATATAACTCAATGAATAGAACTATATTTTTTCATAGTCACTAGATTAGTAATCTATGCACCGGATTTTAGAATGCGATACGATACTAAACTTATACTCAGGGGGCAGATCGTTAATATAATTTAAATTAAAATTTCGTTTATTGTACTCCTTTTTATCAATAAAAAATCTTTAATAAATATTAATATTTTTAAGATTTTTTTAAACGATCCTCTTCGATCGAACGAAACGAACTAGCCAGACAAAGTACTACTTTCTACCCGGTATTTACAACAATTTGGTACCCGATTAATATAACTTTAGTAATGAGTGCTAAGTTCGTCAGATTTTTTTTAACTTTTTTTTTTACTTCATTGTCTTAGAATTTTGTGACAGAAAAAGCCAGTACTATCAGTACTTACAAACATTGGACCTTCAGTGCAAATGGCAACGAAACTACTTAATTACAATAGCTTTGCAAAAAAAAAACAAAAAAATGGGATACGTATATGTTCACAACACATTCAGTATTTAACTGCAAAAAAGAAAAGCATTAACAACGTAACCACGTCTAAGATTTCCACGACAATATCCGAGCTAATATGGCAAAAATTAAAGTCACAAGTTTTGCCAAAAATAGCTAGTACTAGTATCACATTAACATAATATAGTTTAATGAAGCTATTAAAAAAACAAGATTAAAAAAACAATCTCATTAAAAACTGGAGCTTATTAATTCAAGACGTCAAACACATTTAGCTAGAATTATTAACAATAATTAAGTAAAAATACCGGTTCAATTTAATAACTCCGACTTCAGAATAATAGTTTATCACCATAAAACCACATGTCTATATTAATTAAAGCGGAGGTCAGTACTTTATTTTTCTTACCTATTTAGTTTATATTTAAATGTAGCAATAAAGCATTAATTAATTATTAGGTCCTTACATATGAAATCAGCGTTTTGACTGACCACTTTGATCTTCTCCTCTTTGGTTAAGAATTCCAAATTCAAATTTATAAATTCATTTAGCTGGTACATTTGAGTTTTGAAAACAGTCATTCATTTGTTTTTTCCGTATTATTTTTTTCTTTGGCGTCGCTTATTACCGCGCAATGGAAAACATGATATATCGGTATATTTACGAGTACGAGTTCTACCGTGGCACCGGTGCTGCGGAAACAGCTCGAAGGATTAATGATGTGTACGGCGCTGGTGTCGCAAAAGAAAGCACGGTACGTTTTTGGTTTCAGAACCAACCCCGTGAACGGCCGGAGACCAAAGTGGAAAATGAAGAATTAAAGGCTATTTTGGAAGCGGATCCATCACAAAGCACTTCAGAGATAGCTGCAGGCTTCGAGGTAAATAATAAAACTGTATTAATCCACTTGAAGCAAATCGGGAAAGTAAAAAAAACTTGAACGATGGGTACATCATGAATTGAGTGAATCGAAGTTGCAAACACGTCTCGACTGCTGCGTTACTTTGCACAACCAACACAATAATGAAGGGATTTTAAATCGAATAATCACTTGTGATGAAAAGTGGATACTGTACGATAATCGGAAGCGCTTGTCGCAATGGCTGAACCCTGAAGATCCTGCCAAATCCTGACTTAAACCAAAATTGACTCAGAAAAATTTACTTGTGAGTGTTTGGTGGACTAGCGCTGATGTCTTTCACTACAGCTTTCTAAAATCTGGCCAAACGATTACGGCAGATATTTATTGTCAGCAACTGCAAACCATGAAGGAAGAACTAGCTGCTAAGCAACCGAGATTGGTCAATCGCTCTAAGCCACTGCTGCTTCATGACAACGCAAGACCACACACTGCACAACAAACAACCACTAAGTTAGATGAGCTACAATTGGAATGTCAGCGACATCCACCTTACTCCCCGGACCTTGCTCCAACAGATTACCATTTTTACGGAATTTGGACAACTTCCACAACAAGGAAAAAAATTCAACTCCGATGCGGCAGTCCAAATCACCTTCAAAGAGTTTATTGATTCTCGACCCCATGGATTTTTTAGTAAAGGGATCAATGAACTACCTACGAGATGGCAAAAGTGCATAGATAACAACGGTGCATTCTTTGATTAATTAAATATATTTTACAAAAAAAATGAATTTATATTCCTCCCGTATAAAACGCCAATTTTATATGTAAGGACCTAATATTTAAGAGCTTAAAGTGATTGAGCTATCTTGTAACTATAGGCTACGTATGTATTATCTATACATATAAATAAAATTAAATAACTGGCTTCTATTAAGCTCACTGGGTTTCTTTTAAATAATAAACAACCGTTTATAAAATTTTTGTCTGTCTGTCTGGCCTAATCTTCTGAATGGCTGAACTGATTGTGATGAACCTTTACGAATAGATAGAGAGCAATTCCAAAAAGGGAATTAGGCTATATTTCATCTGGAAAACTTAAAGATAGCAAAAATCATTTATTAAAATATAACCTTTGATTATATTAAATCTATATGACACCACGTTGATAGGACCTATCCAGGCGAAGCAGGAGCGGGTCACTAGTTAGGTAATAAATTCGCATGTGTTCATGTTTGACAAATTATAATAGCTGTGTCGGTTTGTAAGGTAAGAAAATTATAATTACAGAATGTGAAGCATTTCATCTTAGTCCTCATAGATGACAACAGATCTGGTGCTTTTTTATGTTTTTTGCTGGAAATTGGGTGGGGGGACAATAATTGTTAGCTCGTTTGTCTGTTGCAAGCGCGATGTAAAGACAACTTGATATTTATTTTTATAAAATGGGAGTAACAAACGAGCACACAGTCCACCTGCTGGACAAGATAATTTTATCTCTTGTCAGTGGCTATAATCGAGGGATACATTTGTCCCCAGCCCATTCTAACCGTGCTGATGTTATGTGGATACTGTGGTCCATAGACATCTATATTAATTTTCGAATTTGAATCAAAATGCAGATGCATTGTTATCCCTGGGGACTAAGATAAAATGCCTCGTTTCCAGTAAAAAGGGTCTCCAGTTCTCTACATTCGCCATACGAAATACAGCAGCATTAAGCTGCTATTCGACGGTGGTATTCTCTGAGAGCGTGATATAGCTGCAGGGTGGCTCTACCACGTATACCTTCACTGTCCGCGAAAAATACAATAGTTAAACAATCTAAACGTTCATACGACTCACGGGATAGTGAAATAGTTAATGCACTATCTTTCGGAACCTTTTTGAGATAATAATAGAAACTTTATTTTAGGTTGCTTTTAAAGGTTGCTTCGTATGTTTATCTGTTACCTATTTCATTAAAACATTAATTGCATCATAACAATAAAGTGCTATAAAACTTAAGTAGTTTAAGAATGTTTTAAATTCCAAGTTTAAAACCAAACGCAACACCAGCGGTGTTTTCAAAGTTCCGTATCTCAAATTATCAAAAGGAAAATACGAGACCATTACATTGATTACATTGTTATCCAGCCCTATCAGTACAACTACGTCTGTCAAAACCATTTTCCTTAGGAACGGGTAGAGGTAGCTAGTTGAAATTAATATCAAATACATACTAAGGTTTACAGTTCTTTGAAGGCTTAAAAAATTGAAACTGCTAAGTCAACACAATCAAAAGATACGGCCATTTGTGTCACGTGTTGTGATACTCGCTCACTCATTGTATTTCCTGTTGAACTATCTATAATCACGAGTACGCACAACGGACGTAAAGTTGAAAATCCGAAAATCTTAAGCTTGTAGTATAAAAATAAAAATGGTGTTTACATATTTTTTCATACATTTGAACAAACGTTACCTCCACACTATGATGTTCTCCTGTATTATGGGGGCAGTTTACATACATAAATTTCACAAGGACAAATCCGGTACAATTACTTGTAGGTCATACAAACACTTGGTCCGTGCGGTGTTCGAACCCGCGGTCCTTAGCGCTGTAAGTCACTGCGCCGCCACGGAACCGTCAATCATAGTTACATTTGCAGTTGAAAGATCGACCGTGATTTAGGCCGGCCACATACATACGGAATTCCGTTTCGGGATTCCGTTTCGATATTCCGATTCGGAATCTCGAACGCAGCAAGTCCATATAAAATCTATGACCCGCCACACGTACGGTATTTTTCCGTTCGAAATTTTGCGGGCAAAACGCGATTCCGTATGTGTGCGGCCGACTCGTTCGGAATTCCGAAACGGAATTCCGTATGTATGTGGCGGGCCTTACTAACGTATGAGAGAACATTTTTACCATTGCAAAGTTATCTTTGTCATTCAAAGCTGTTTACCTTATCGTAAGAGCAAGCAATGTTTGTTGCTTACTGCTTACGGAGTACCTTACCAATAATTCCCTGTGTAGTGAACCAACCAAATAAATAATTAAGTTTGTACGGAACCCTCAGGGCCCAAGTCCTACTCGCACTTGACCAGATTTTTTGAACATTTATTTAGGTTAGGTCCTTTGAAATAAATTGTAAAAACTAACAAAAAAACGGTGTTGTTCAATAATCATTTTGAGTTCGGTGTTTAAAGCACGTTATTTAGCTTAGTTAATTGTATGTGTACAAAATGCGGTATTTTATGATATTAAAACTTTAACCAATCTGTACCAAACTGTATACCCATAATTGAGGTATAATCAATTCCCCTCCATATTATTCAATGTTCTCCCCCCAATCAAAATAATCTGTAGACGCCCCGACGAAACTAATAAAGCCGCTGGGTTTTTCAACTTGTTTAGCGAGGCGTTCGCCCCAGTTATTGTTAAATAATCAATACGTTGCTATTTTGTTGAAAATTGAATTAGTCATAGTGAAGGCAACTGCGTGGGCGGTATGAAACTTTACGCAATAATATTCACTACATGCATGTTATTGTGTGCGTTACAATCATTTAACTTCTTATATATCGTAATTGGTATGTTAATTAGATCCTTCCTCTTCTATATCAGTTCTTTAATAGGCCGGAAAATGAATCTTACCCCATTGTAGGAAATATTTGCCATAATTGCCACATCTACAAGCGGATTGGCCACCGGTCACCACCCACCAAAATTTCTTAACGGTGCTCCTCTTTATTGATAGAGGTATTTTACATCTGAAGTATATAAGACAGTATAAAGTTATTATCTTTTTAACATCACACGGCAATTTATTATATTATTGGTTGTAATGATTTCTTATGTTTACGCGTCGCGTTTTATTAACTTATTTATATTTCCGACGTTTCGAGTACCTTGCAGCACACATGATCACAGGGGACTGAGGTGTTTGAGGTCCCAATGTCGTAGTTAACCACGGATACCTTCAGTTTACAATAAGTTAATAAAACGCGATAAAATCCATTAAAAATTAGTTTCATTCCAATAACCAACCACTATGATGCTTTAAGTGAAATGAGTAGTTGTTTATATACATACATATAATCACGCCTCTTTCCCGTAGGAGTAGGCAGAGACCACTTCTTTCGACTTGCTACGATCCTTACATACTTGTTTCGCTTCGTCCACTTTCATTATTCTCTTCATACATGCTCTACGGTTTAGGGTACTCTTAACCTGGCCTTTTTTCAAGACGTCCCTGATTTGGTCTTGAAATGTCCGCCTAGGTCTAACCCTTCCAACACTTTCATTCACACTCGCCTTATACACTTTTTTCGTCAATCGTTCTTCACTCATTCTTTCGACATGGCCAAACCATCTCAGCATACCTTTCCCAATTTTTGTCACTACATCTTCTTTCAGACCACATTTTCTATCTGAAAGAAGATGTAGTTGTTTCCATTGTAACTAATTAGTGTCTACGTGTGTTGTGGGGTGTAAAGTTTTATATACGTGGTAGAGCCATGCTGCAGTTATTATTAGTATAGTTGTAGCACGAATGAGTCAGCCCGACCGGGGAAGGACCACGATCTTACAGGAAACCAGCTAAAATAGCAGCTTAATGCTGCTATATTTCGAATGGTTAGTGTAGAGAATCTGAGACCCTTTTTACTAGAAACGAGGCATTCCGTATTAGTCCTCACGGGCGACGACGCATCTGCATTTTGATTCGTAATCCAAGATAGATATATATGTCTATGGGCCACAGCAGCCACTTACCATCAGGTAGACTGTGTGCTCATTTTTCACCTTTATCTTATAAAAAAAGTAAAATAAAAACATCCTAGCTCTGTACGCTGTGCACCCTGTAAAACGACGTGGCTCTTACGAACGACTGATGCAGTCAAAGTCATCCACAAACGTTGAACAAAATTTTCATTTCTACTGTCGAGCAGCAGCGCAGTCTGTTGTAATGTTGTTCTGGTCCAAAAGACATAGAAAAGTATTATATTTTTTCCAGTTCAGTTCACAGTTCAACCTTTAAAATAAATGACGCTATAAATGCGTTGTCACCTCTGTGGACTAAAATGGAATGCCTGTAATTATACCAGCAGTCCGTAGAATGGAATACAGCAAAGCACGTACTGCTGCCTGGCTGCAGAAATAGCTAAAAAGGTGATATCTACACACACGGGTTTCCTAGGCACAAAAGGAAAACTTACAAGATGCACGAGCACACAGTCCACCTGATGGCAAGTGGTTGCTGTGACCCATAGACATCTATCCTGAATAAAGAATCAAAATGCAGGTTGCGTTGTTACCCGTGAGGATCTTAGTCCTCTAAATGGGATGCCTCGTTTCCAGTAAAAAGGGTCTCCGGTTCTCTACACTCACCATACGAAATACAGCAGTGTTAAGCTGCTATTTTACGCTGGTATTCTGTGAGAGCGTGGTCCTTCCCCAGTAGAGCCGACCCATTCGTGCTACAACTGTACTACTAATACAGTTGCAGCATGGCTCTACCACGTAAAACGTGTTCCGTGCGGGATTCGAACCCGCGCTCACAGAGGTGACAACGGATCTGTGACCTTCTTTGTTTGTAGTTGTTTGCAAGTGTCCATCAGCTGCAAAAGTCACTAACCACCAAGTGGACTGATAGTTTGTACGTCACTAATTTTTTTAAAGGCTTATGTTTAGTATTGTTTTTCAAAGGGCTTTTTGTTGATGATGTTACATGGCTACGTAGGAAGTAACTATCGCGGAACTGAAAGAAAAACACTACAATTTCAGAATAGACGTTTTGAATGTCTAATCATTTAGGTCTGTCCCTCCAACGAACTGTAATGTTTGTCACGTCGCGTAATAAAGCGTTTATTAGCTGCCGACGTCAACGAACTCATTCCGGGCTTCCTCGTTACTCAGTGAAACTTCGTTTGAGTGAATTGATCACAATGGACTAGGCGCCTAGATGAAAACGGTAACATTCAAGTTTCCTCTACGATGTGTACTGAAGCCACTTAACAAAGCTATTGGGGCCACTTTTCTTTTCTTATTTTAATTGCTTGATGTAAGAAACTTTCCTATAATTTGTAACAAAAAACAGTTACTGCCAGATCATTAAGAGATGCCTCTACCTTGTAAAGATAATTAAAAATTAAAAATTTTGTACAGCCGACTTCAATATAAGTTATTTAAGAATAACTCAATAACCATTGGCCTGACATTGATCAAAATCATATGGGACCACACGAGAATTATCAGCTTTCATATAAAAAAAGAATCATCGAAATCGGTTCCCCCAGTACAAAGTTATGAGGTAACACACATGAAAAAAAAACACATTCGAATTGAGTACCGTCTCCTTTTTGGAAGTCGGCAGAAAAGAAAGGAATTTTTCTATTACTTCTTGCTTAGATAATGTAATTTGCAACGGATTGTACAGCAAAAGTTAACAATACAAAATTTTCAAGGGCTTCATAATTATTTTTTTTTTGTTTTTCGACTTTATTTAAAAAAAAACACCATATATTCATTAGAGTGACAAACGAGCAAACAGTCCAAAGATTGTCAGTGAACGCTGTGGTGTATCATAACTTAAGAATCAAAATGTAAAAGCGTTTGCTCCTCTCAAGACTAAGCTGGCCTCGTTGGTAGTTACCTGTCAAAAGGCTCTCTGATTCTTAACACTAAACCTACGAAACACAGCAGCATTATGCTGTTATTTCGCAATATTCTGCGAGAACACGTTCCTTCCCCGATCGATCTCACCCCTTAGTGCTGCAGCCACAATGCACTTCAAACGTGGATCTACAACGTAAAGTGTTTTAATGAACAAGTTAACTATTGATCAGTCAGAATCAATCTACGAGTATTTACATATATTTGGACTGTAATAATGCAATTATAAATACATTCCCTGTGATGTCATAATGATATTTTTTTTTATTGTTTATGAGGTCGCTGCAATAAAAAATACCTATGTCTAACAGTCGATTATTGACAGAGTTGATGAAGAACTACGTTACTCAAGCAAATTCCAAATCAAATGAGAATATAATTTGTCAAAATCAAAATGAACTGGTCATTAGTTTAAGAGTTACGAGCCAATATGAACATACAAAAATACCGGCCACTTCTAAAGCCGCCGCAGTCACGTAAAAAATAAATATAATATAACACTATCGCGATTAAATTTACCTACTTAAATCTTATTTAAAAAAAATGGTGTTGATAGAAACGGATTAGCTGTTGAAAAAGAAAATCAACGCTGTTGTTGTTAAAAAAAAAACTGTAACTAAATCTTGGGAAAAGATCGTATGTCTAAACAACGCTTACTTCTTGACGGAAGATCTCTAAGCATTTCCGTTAACAATAAAATTGCTAGCTCCAATTATACTATTAAGGTCACAATTGTACTAGTGACTAGTGAGTAATCTTAGAGTATAAATAAGCAAGCTACTTATAAATTAAATACTCTAAGCATAGTATAAAGACAACCTCTAAGTAAATATTACATGCTTGAAAAATAATACGAGTTTCTGCTCTTGATATAATTACGTTAAAAAGTTTCATTCTCGTCCGTTACAGTTGGTGACGTATGAGTTATCAGTGTGGGTGTTGTAAGAGGTGTATATTGGAAATACCAGAAAGGTCCCCGGAGTGTTAGGTACTGCGTTTACCCCATCTACCTACCAAGCGTGGCGATTATGGTAAATTCAGCTTACATTGTTTTCCTTCATAGCCCGTTAGATATCATCCACGTTTGTAGGATGATACCTTCCACCACTCCATATTATCCCGTGGGTGTCGTAGAGGTGACAGAGGGAAATTGAAACAGGTGATAGGCCGCAACATCTTCCTAATAATGACTAAAAAAACTGCGATTGCCAACCCGCTTGCCAAGCGTGGCAACTATGGCAAATATTCGGCCTATGAGGCAATTTATGGGGGAGGCCTATGTTCAGCAGTGGACTTTAATAGGCTGTAACGGTAACGGTACATTTACCATCATATGACTATTAGTACTATAATGATCACTCTAAACTACATAAGGTTAAAAGTGATTGTCATAAACACTCGGAAAATTTGTAATTAAGCCTATTTAAGAAGAATTTTGACGCCGGAAGTACTATCTTATTTAATTAATATTCCACGCGACGTAAGCACGTCGACTCTGTTAGTGTTACTATTACGTAATTGTAACTTATGGCTATGTATGTATGTATGTATGTATAGGGTATGTAAAGACGGTCGTTGTGGTAACTATTCTTATCTTCCGGTACTTAAAACAATATAGAAATGTACTCAGAAGGAAGAAACCACTCCTTTCCCCAACTGCCAAGCTCTACCAGTAAGCAGTTTAAGCTGCTGATTTACAGAAAGGGCTTTGACTTTTAGCTTTTTACGACGGAATATCAATTTAAAAAAAAGAACTAATAAGTCAAAGTCGTGGGTTTGAATTCCCCAGTCTTTTAATTACAATTTTTCTTGACAATTTTAAGTATACTTGGAGTAGTTGACTAGAGTCCTAGTAATATTAATAATAGCCTTACTAGGTTTTTTTTTTCAATACTGAACCCATATTTCGCAAAACGATAATAGAGAACAGCACTGCCAGTGCACTAACCTGCCTCTTTTTATAGTATAATGGTGACAAACGAGCACGTCCACCTGATGTTAAGTGGTTGCCGCGGTCCATAGATATCTACATCTATCCTCGATTACGAATCAAAATGCAGACGCGTTGTCACCTGTGAGGACTAAGATAGAATGCCTCGTTTCGTTTGCCTTCGTTCGTTCTCGTTCGGCTGGTATTATGTGAGAGCGTGGTTCTTCCTCGGTCGAGCCGACCCATTCGTGCTACAACTATACATACCACTAATATAGGTGCAGCATGGTTCTACCACGTAAAGTGCCTGTGCACCGTGGTGACCATAGGTACTGGTATTCCTACTGCTGCTTGTCAGCTGTCACATGTTTAGAAATGCCTACATCTATCTATCATTTGATTTCAAAAGGCGTTTTAGTGTTGTGTGTTATTTTCTGCCGACTTCCAAAAAGGAGACGGTACTCAATTCGAATGTATGTTTTTTTTTATGTGTGTTACCTCATAACTTTGTACTGGGCGAACCGACTTGGATGATTCTTTTTTTATGTGAAAGCTGATAGTTTTCGTGTGGTCCCATATGAATTTGATCAAGGTCAGACCAATGGTTATTGAGTTATTCTTAAATAACCTATATTGAAGTCGCTTATATTGAAGTCGGCTGTACAAAATTTTTAATTTTAAATTATATTTAATCAAATTTATTTCTTTGTGCCAGCCAGCCAATAGCATTCAATTTATAATAGTCGTCGTTTATTAATGATGATGATGATAATATATTGGTTTATTAAAGATATAATAAAATAAATATTGTCGACAACGCTTCGAAAATATTAACCTATTGTAATGTCCCTTATTGAATTTTAAAAGACCAGTAGCGTACACTTTCAAGTCCATACGTAAACTCAATTATAATTTCCGGCGCTGATAGCACGTTCCCCTTCTAATGGGACCTAACCGGCACCGGTTAGGTTCTCACCGGCGCTAACAAACCAGTCGCGTTCGTTACAAGAGCTACTACCTAGTTACGCAAAATGGAATAACAAGTCATTGCGCAACCTAAACAAATAGAACATAACATTATGTCCCAAATTACTTTCGACTAACTGCGACTTGAACTTAATATATGAACTGAACTTACATAAGTATTTATATATATGTTTTTTCATAGGGTTCACGTATACTGAATGTTCTTGCGGAAGTACAGAAGCTGGTTTCGGAGGTGAAGACGAACGCAATTCAGAGAGCCAATAGAAAATCAGCGTTAGGGTTCCAACCTGACATCATGCCGAATTGGTTTCTATCCTATTTTGGGACTACCCGAAGGCACTAGTTTTAAAATATATAATATATAATTTTTACATATAATTTTTTCCTTCCTAATAATTTTAATTATCTTTGTTTTCTCATTTATAGCCTGTTTGTTCGCTCTTGAAATTGTTTTTTTTTTGTTTTGACTTCGTTTCTGTTCTGGTGCCTTGCGTGTGTGTCAAAATATTTTTTTCTTTCCTTCTTTCTTCTTTTTAAAACGCCAGCAAATGTTTTATTTGGTAATTCGTCAATATATGACGGCAATCATTATTAATTACTTTACGAAATATATAATTTATATTGACCTACTCTGGTTTCAATTGCATTTCGATAAAATATTTATTTCTTCTTTTTTTTACATTCCTGATAATAAGTAAGTTCCTAATAAGTTTTTAAATTTAAACCATGAGCTTTTACTGCTCCACTGTTGAAGAAGTTTTGAGTAAATCTACATGGCCAACAAAAAATATTTCGAAGACGTGAAATCCGCCAACCTTCACCGTCGTCGACTAAAATTGTATGGAAATATGAACAGCGTATATATGTATTGTGAAACGTAAATGAAACTATGTTTCAAAACACAAAGTTTCTGTTTATAGATATGAATTTGATACGATAGAAAATTCATACTCAAGTAGAATGTAAGAAAGAGGGCATGATTTATACATAATTAAAAAACATTTAGGTAGATCCCAACTAATGATCTAGGTGTGGTGAATGATCGCGGGTAAATTATACTACATTTAAGAACATTGATTTTAAGCTGGTCAACAACGCTTATAGACATTAAGTCCTCCCTTTTGTGTCGTTTTTGGAAGGGACTTCATACAGATTTTCAACCAACTTCAAAAAAAGGAGGAGATTCTCAATTTGACTGTATTTTTTTATGTGTACCTCCTCCTACCTCAGATTTTTTTTCTAGGTGAACCGATTTTGATGATTTTGCAAGGTTAGGTTAAGACTTTCTTAGGTTTATTTGAGAGCTGGTGCTTCTCATATGGTCCCATATAAATTTGATCAAGATTTGACCAGTAGTTTTAAAATTATCTTTAATAATGCGTATTTAATTGACTTCGACTGCATTGATGACGATCTCATTTGATTTATATTGAAGTCGATTGTACATTTTTCTTTTTATTTTACCACTAATAATAAATTACTGCAGTATATTTTACATATAGAGACAAGCAGTATTAATCATACGCCGTCATCTTATAAATACTATGGAAAATTAACATTCGTTGATGGTACTCCTAAACAATCACTAATATGGAATGTGCTTCTTCAAAGCGTTGGGCCGTAACATTAGCATCCTATTACAGGCTGGGAAGTGTTGATGCACGCACCGCATAGCCCTGGCCTTACACTCTCAGATGCCAACTGCTTCGGATTTTGCAAAATTCTTTGAGTAGCGTAAAGGCGCGACTTCACCAAAAATGTTGACAACATTTATGTTTCCGACATGTTGACAAATCAACAAAAGTTGACGACATTTGTTTCAAAATGTTACAAATCAAAAGGCGCGTCTCCACCAAAAATGTTGACAACATTTATGTTTCCGACATGTTGACAAATCAACAAAAGTTGACATTTGTTTCAAAATGTTGCAAATCATAGGAATATGCTTGTTGCCGACATTTGTACCCTCGGTGGTCGGTTCTTGCAACATTTTGAAACAAATGTCGTCAACTTTGGTTGATTTGTCAACATGTCTGAAACATAAATGTTGTCAACATTTTTGGTGGAGACGCGCCTGGCAGAAACATTTGTCGGCAACACGTGTTGACAAATCTTGAAAACTTTGGTGGAGACGCGCCATAAGACTGATATGAAGAAAGTACGCTTGCAAAACCACGATTTTGAAGGCAAATTGGGAATTGTAGTTTTGGAAATTCTTCTCACACCTAACCCTGAAAATCTCTTTTTGTTAGTGCTTTAAGATATGTCTGGGTTTTTGGAGATTGATTCCGAGACAAAATTATAATAATTTTAATACCATACCGAACTTAACTATCAGATACCACAAGATGGTAGGTAATAGTGGTTATAAAATTATCACACGTAATACACAGAAATAGTTTATAGGTTTTTAGGGTTCCGTACCTCAAAAGGAAAAAACGGAACCCTTATAGGATCACTTTGTTGTCCGTCTGTCTGTCTGCCTGTCTGTCTGTCTGTCAAGACCCTTTTTCTCAGGAACGCGTGGAGGTATCAAGCTGAAATTATAGCATATCAAATACTCAAGTCTACTGTCCCTTAGGGCTGTGGAAAAACCAAACTTCTATGTCAATGCGATCAAAAGATACAGCCGGTTATGCCGTAAATTTTTGACTTTCGCAAGGAAATCAAAACCTACAGGGTACTTCCCGTGAACTCAGAATCTTGAAATTTGGTACGAAGCAACGTTTTATAGCACAGATAAAGGGAAAATTGCGAAAAACTTAAATTTTTAGTTACATCATATAATAAAAATATTTTTAATAATTTTAAACTACGGATTTGTGCGGAACCCTCGGAGCGCGAGGCCGACTCGCACTTTGCCGGTTTTTTTTTTAATTAGATAAGGGTGACAAACGAGCACACAGTCCACCTGATGGTAAGCGGTTGCAGCGGCCCATAGACATCTACATCTACCCTCGTTTGCAAATCAAAACGCAGATGCGTTGTCACCCGTGAGGACTAAGATGGAATGCCTCTTTTTCAGTAAAAAGGGTCTCCAGTTCTCTACACTCACCATACGAAACACAGCAGTGTTAAGCTGCTATTTGAACTACTTCATGTTAATACGCCTCATTTCATACGCATTTCGAATTTGATAAACATTTATTATAAAAAGATAACATAAACTGGTTTTTAGCGTCGTCACATAATATGCATAGTTCCCTCGTTGTTTAGTATCATCAAGCTGTAATAAATTTTCGTGGATTAATTGCGAACTTGAATAGAAACAAAAATCTGGCGCATAAAAAACAAGTTTTAAACATTTACATAAATTGTCGCTTATATTATTCGTAAACATCGATATACTTTATGTTGAGATGCTTCGTTTTTGGAATCACATGTGGGAAAAGAAGACTGCTTATTGTTCCAAATGACTAAAGCGTGAAGATGTATAATATAAGAGAAAAAAGTGACCGTGTAGAAGCGATGTAAGAATATCGTCTACTGAATTGCGTTCCGTGAGTTTCGTAAAGCCGGCTACTGACCTGCCTGCCGCAGGGGCAATCTAGGAAGCACGGCGATCAGAGCAATATCGAAGGTCGCAGGGCGGACTTAAAAAATTGCCCCTGCTTGTCTACACACATCACAATTAAGGGTCATCCCCACTCCTACACCCTAGATTGCCCCTGCGGCAGGCAGGTCAATAGCCACCTTAAGAGGCGACAGAGTGAAACAAACAAGGAGATAGGCAATAGCGTCTTTCTATCGACAACTATAAAATAAAAACTGCCATTACCAGCCCGCCCGCCAAGCGTGGCAACTGTGGCAAAATCGCCAATATCAATCTATGTGGAAAGTTTATGTTTATCAGTGGACTTTTAATATTATGCTGTAATGGATGGATGGAAAAGATAAGAAAGCAATTTTAAACATAATTATTAATTTCTACAAGATTATATAAAAACGTACAAGAGGTCCCTTGATTCAACTCTACACATTTTTCAATACTTATCTTTATATATAAAAAGTATGTGTCACGTTGTTTGTCCGCGATGGACTCCTAAACTACTGAACATATTTCAATGAAACTTTGCACATTGTGTGCAGTTTGGTCCAACTTGAGAGATAGGATAGTTTATACCTCGATAAGTGGACCATCAATATTTTTTAATACGGATTTAAGGATTTTTTATAGGAGAAAGTGTCGTCGAAAAGAGCAGAGCAACATCTAGCAGCGGCTAGCTAGTAAATTATAGAAAATACATGAAAAAATTTAGTTTATATTTAAGTTTTAGAAATCTTTTATTTTATTTTAAATCATAAAGAAATGAAATTGAAACATTACGCCTATACTGATTTTATCATAACTTAAACGTAGCCTCTAAACCTTGAATTATATTACCTTGATGCATGAAATAATACTGTTATTTCTCGAAATTGTGCAAGTAGTTAACATCTGTGAAGGATTAGACTTGCAAGTATTCTTAAAACAATCACTTTCATTAGTTTTCACTGTAGTCGGGTAAAAAATGTCTGCAAAATAACTTTCAACATTAACTGCATATGCAAGCAGCAAATTAAACTTGCTAATGAAGTGCAAGGCGGCATCAAATTTACATTCGGGGACAAAACGCGATACATAACTTTATACATTAGTTGTATAATGTGTTTTGTGTACAAAAAATTAAATAACCATGAGGTTTCTTTACAGTAATTAACACCTTCACAAAATGTATTTGAGACCAATGGTACTTTACAGATTTTGAAACACAAAAGGGCAAATTTTTTAAAAGCTTTTACTTTTTAATATTTTTTTATTCAAATGTAGAAGCCGATTTCAAAGAACTAAGTAATTACTAAGTAAATAAGGAATAGTTTGCGTAGTCGAAGATAATTCTTCTATACACTTTTTTTTTTTAAATCTATTGCATTCCCTTAAAAAAAGGAATTCCAAAGGCGTTCTCTACCAGTCAACCCATGTCTTAGTAGTGTCAGAAGTGTTCAGAAGCTATTATGTAGATATTATTTTATGCTTTTAAGTTTCTGGCGTTACGTTTTAAAAAAAAAATTTAATTGTTTTGACATTAATTGGTCTGTGTGTCAGGAAAAGAGTATAAACGCAATAATTCTCCAAAAACTGAGTATTTTGCCCAGATCTGTCATCACATTTTCAAATGTTATGGCTTCTATATGCACATCAAATACGTAAATATAAATAGTTACGCAAAAAACTCATTACGTTGCAGTTAATTTCTTGACGGTTGAATTATCACAAGAAGTATATTTACAGAGAAGACTTATTAGTTAATACTTTTATTGGCTAGTATTATTGTAATGAAATAATATGTAAATTAATACTTTTCTCACGAGTACGTGAAGGATTTGCTGCTGTTATTTCTATAAAGACCCACTTGCTGTGTTGGTGTGCGTCGAAATCACAATGACAATGGAGTTTTGCTCGATCAAGTAATGAAGGGATACCCCGTTGCAGTAGCTGCAATTTTATTATGGAATAAGCTTGACAAACGAGCATAATCCTGGTGGTAAGTGAATAATGTGACCCATTGACACCTACATTTTGCCTTAATTAAGAGATCTCTTATTCTCGTTACTCAATATACGAAACACAGTAGCATTATGTTGCTATTTTATTCTGTTATTCTGATATAGCACTCCCAACCGCTCTCGTGATTCGGGAGGTAAAATAATCTGTTTAATTAAATAAAACATGAGCGGCTGAGTACGAGATAAGTTAATGCATTTATTTAAGCGCCCCCAACATGTGCTATTCCACCCTAGTTGTACTACTATCAGACACGACGACCTCTAGTCCATGCTAAAGATGGCCACCCTACGCTATGTTAGCCTCAATTATAAAAACATGACACTGCAATCCTAGCGTTATATTTACGTAGTGCCTTGGTAAACACTTTTTTCTCGTAACGGGTTTTCATCTTGGTTCTTAAAAGTGACAACACACACATCTCAATCAATGCAGGCAAGGTAAACTGTGCGCTCGTTTGTCACCCTTGTATATATAAGATATTCTCGTAATATAGCAGGCTCGGTTGAAATTTCCTTGGTTAATTAAGGCTGCTTTCGTATCGCTTACAAGTCGCTGATAGCTGGTACTACTGCAATACACGCTCCGCTCGTAAAACATTAATTAACTTGATGTAGGAGAGATAAATGAACTATGCCAGAAATCAGTATTAGATAAACATTTAATGCCATCAAAAACATAACTTGTAAAAAACCAAATCTCGCAACTCAGTTATTCTACCGTAAATAGTTGTGAGATCCATGTAATACCAAGTCGGTTAATTTATTCAGTCCCTACGTAAGGCAGGTGACCATATCAATATTAAAAATCTTTTATGTTTTAAATAAATAGATTGACTTGGCAATCGCACTAAACAATCTAATTTAATATAATATGTATTACTTGTTAGATACATTGTGTTTTCATGCGACAAAATTAAGAAACTTTGACTAGTTATAATTCTTAAACTACTGGTTCAAATGAAATGAAATTCGAAATATACCGTATTTATAAAATGCCTCCTTGATTAATAATTAACGTTAAGAATAATTTTAAAGATTAAAATTTCAGGCTTCTAGTTTTATGCACAACAAAGTTATAGGGGGTCAAAAATAGCCTCAACTGCTTGGAGAAAAGGATGGTACGGCCGTGCCACTTTTTTGCTCAACTTGGCGGGGGCACTGCTGTACCCCCAGAAGTGAATTCTCTAGATATTTTTTGATTTTTCGTGTGGTACTTACCTCAATCTCACCTACTTTACACTTCGACTAATTGAGTAAACTTTACTTTGATTAGTTTTGGTGGCTTCAGGTTTTATTCCGGATAATTACTATTCTTCTTTTTCATTAGTAGGTAAAAGTCCACGGCTGGATATGGGCTTCTCCCGTGGTACGGAGGATTGTCCTATTGGCCACGCTTGGCAGGCGAATTTACGATCGTAGTATAAGAAGACTCGTACCTTTAATGCTTCTCTCCGTCACCGGTATGAATATTTTACACCAGGCGTAAACAACACAGTAATACCGCCATCTGTCGGAAGCTCAAAAAATATTCTGAACTTTCCATTAGTCGCCTCATTCACGAGACCAAATTAATGGGGTGATGAATTCTATTACACACCGCCACCATACGGCATGCATATTTAATTATAAACATAACGAGAAGCGTTTTTCTAACTAGTGAAACTATTTATTCAAATCGGTTTAATAATCAGATTTAATCGAATATTTCATTATCATAATTAGGTATTTAACTCTAGTTCGCGTAGTGTATATATATTCTTTGACTCTAGCCAATTAAAATACTTTTCAAGAACTGTCAAAAAGGATTTGACATTAGAAATTGTATGGCAATAAATATAAAATAAATGACATCATAGATTTTAATCGTGTTTTTGTATCCTTCTAAAAAATAAAAATATAATTTACTTTAATACGGGAACTTGACAAAATTTTAAGGCACTATTAAGGTAGTTAGTTACTGTTTTTTTATAGGATAAGGGTGACAAACGAGCACACAGTCTACCTGATGGTAAATGGTTGCTGCGGCCCATAGACATCTACATCTATCCTCTATTACAAATCAAAATGCAGATGCGTTGTCACCCGTGAGGACTAAGATGGAATGCCTCATTCCAGTAAAAAGGGCCTCCGGCCACCTGCACTCACCAAGCGAAACGCAGAGGTAAACCTCTACTTCACGCTGGTTTTCTGTGAGGTCGTGGTACCCACCCCGGTTCGAGCCGGCCCATCCGTGCGACAGCAAAAACTGCCGCGTGGCTGTACCACTGTTAACTGTTACTATTAAATGATTTAGTAATTTATCAATGATGGTGTCAATTACTGATAAAAAAGAAACATTCTACTTAATAATCATAATATGTGGCGGTGTCATATCGATGCGCTTAAACTACCGAAAGCGCAGAATACTTAGTAGGACAAGGTAGCGAATGCTAATGCTTGCATTACAAGCAAATGAGTCAAAATACATCAAAATGGAAATCAAATTTAAATCCTTAAATCATTTACACAGGGAATACCCCGAGACTACAAACTTCCATTTGGCACGATCCTCACATACTTCTCTTCCTACTTTCAGATCCAATAGTACAGTAGTGTCGGTCGGTCCCTGATGCTTTGTTTGGTATACCTATCGTGTACTTTTATTATACATACACGGTATAAAACAGAGGTGATGCATTTTATGACGTCACGAAATTTAAACCTTCGATTTCATTATTTCAAAGAGGTTGTGAGGCCGTATATAAAGCCATATACTAATGTAATGGTATAATCTTTCCACGACTTTATCTAAAAACGCCAACGATTCTCTATGATTCTTTCATACAATATGCATTATTATGCGCGAGAACATTGCACAATAAATTATTTAAATGATGGCAAAAACCGCATCAAAGTCGATTAGGTAAATTTAAACTGTATTTACATATAAACGCTTAGGAGAATGTTTTACTTTAGTGCTACGTAAGTCACAGGTGCAACGCGGGGCCTTGCAGGCCGCATTATATTATAATAACTGTCTATCGGCAGAACAATAAAACTGTAAAGGTCAAACCGATACAGTATTTCATATGTTTCACAACTGAAATCGATGGATGGATATCGATTAATATTATTTTACGAGAATTTTTTCTAATTTTAATCGAACGTGATAACGAAAGTTCTTTGAAGACTACCGCGTTTTTGGAAAGAAGTTCCTTATCGGACGGTACGGGTTTGGCGGATGGGAGCTAGGCGACAAAAAGTGTAAGATTTTTTTCGTCACTACCCCTTGTGTCATAGTGTATTTTATTTTAAATGCTTTATTTTAATAGACGCTAGTAATACATTTATTTGTATTTGTTAATCAATTATATAATACGTTTATCAATAATAAGGAACTTCGTTCCAACCGAGTGTTCCACGATACTCACGATTGTTTTTTTATGTGCCGTTTTTTGTTTACCTATGACTTTCTGAGGTTATAGCTGATCGGCAATACCTTCAGCTTTTAAATATATTTTTGTCCAACCTACGCAAAAGTGTTCACTGTATATTGAAGTCTTGTAATGTTTTGCTTGTATTTATATTGATTAATTCTTACGTCACGAGTTACATTACGCCACGTGTTGCCCTTGTGAATAACTGAAAAAGGCTCGGCCATTAAAATTATAGCGTAAAATTCATCCTAATAACAAATACTTCTAAATCAGCCCGTAAAAGCACACAGCTGGGCATAGGCCTCTCCTGTTAAAGGGAAAATTGGCAGACGGATTGACAATCATAGTGCCCGACGTCACACACCTTTGAGATTGTTTCCCGTCACCTGTCGGGGGTTTTTTTTATAAAATAAGGGCGATAATCGAGCACACAGTTATTGTGATAGTACGTGGATGCAGCAGCTCATAGATATTTTCATTTATCTTCAATTAAAATGCAGATACATTGTCAATCCTGAAGACTAGGATGAAGTGTCACATTTGTCACAACATTATTTAACAGTGGTAGAGCCACGCGGCAGCTTTTGCTGTCACACGGATGGGCCGGCTCGAACCGGGGTGGTACCACGACCTCACAGAAAACCAGCGTGAAGTAGAGGTATACCTCTGCGTTTCGCTTGGTGAGTGCAGGTGGCCGGAGGCCCTTTTTACTGGAAATGAGGCATTCCATCTTAGTCCTCACGGGTGACAACGCATCTACATTTTGATTTGTAATAGAGGATAGATGTAGATGTCTATGGGCCGCAGCAACCACTTACCGTCAGGTGGACTGTGTGCTCGTTTTCACCCTTATCCTATAAAAAAAATGAAAATTAATTAAACCTAACTTACTTCCTCTCCTACGTCGCGCCGGCCAATATAAAGGTACCTACTCTGTGGCGCCGGCTGTCTACTCTCCGTCCGTCTTACGAATTTTCGATCAGGACAGGTGACCTGACGCGAGTTTAACATTTTTTACCCATTACAAAAAAAGTGCAAAACGCCGCTAAAGAAGTTTTCACTTCAAAAATATGTAAACATATTTGTTTTTGTACTACAAGCTTAAGATTTTCGGATTTTCATTACGTCCGCAGTTTTTTTTTTTTTATAGGATAAGGGTGACACCCTTATCCTGCTATTTTACGCTGGTATTATGCGAGTTATTTTACGACTGGCGTAAAGAGCTGGTTATAAAGCCATTTATAGGTAGGCACAAGATCTTTCCGGCATTTCCAATATTATCTAACTACACCCACAGCACGATTTGAGGTGAAGGGTTCTCTTATACCTTCATCATGCGGTAAAAATAAAATAAAAACTTTCAGCCCAAATCTCATAGACCGATGTTATTATACCAGAAAGAGAGAAAGAGAGTATCGTTTCTGCACTCATCAACCTAAACACCCAGTGAAGTGAGTAGCAACCTAAGTAAATTTTAAAAACTATTAGAGAAGGAGTGATATTGTTGTGACGTAGTACGTTTTCCATTGACAATTATATTCCGTTACCATCGGACCTTGAACAGAGCCAATTGCCTCCATTCTAATGTCATTTAGGAGGCAACAGTGAAAGTTATGGTGGAATTGTATGTTACGGATCACAACGCGTTTGACACAGCCTGTTACTAATGGTGCACTTTAACTTGATAGCATGGAAAATCAGGTGCGTATTGAAAACTAGAATCAGTAGAAGTGAATATTAAAACAATCTGTTTTATTGTTTGCCACTGCAAGTTAAACGCGATATTGAATTTACAAATATAAACACAAAATGATTTTCTTTTTTTATAGGATAGGGTGACAAGCGAGCGCACAGTCCACCTGATGGTAAGTGGTTGCTGTGGCCCACAGACATCTACATCTATCTTCGTTTGCGAATCAAAATGCAGATGCGTTGTCACCCGTGAAGATTAAGATGGAATGCCTCTTTTCCAGTAAAAAGGGTCTCCGGTTCTCTACACTCACCATGCGAAACACAGCAGACTTAATCTGCTATTATACGCTGGTGTTCTGTGAGAGCGTGGTCCTTCCCCGGTCGAGCCGACCCATTCGTGCTACAACTATACTACTAATATAGCTGCAACATGGCTCTACCCCGTATATATTTAAACCAATAATTCATAATAATTACGTGTACTAAAGAAGACTCACACAGTGCCGGGTGTGTGTGTGTGTGGTCATGTGGTGTATACTGCGTTGCTGGACGTGCGTAAATATTTTCATGGCACCTGGCATTCGTTGGGGCTTGGGACGCAAAGTATAAAGTCTTCAGTCGCAGACCAGATCCATCAGATCAGACCAAATCAGACTAAGTTTGCCACATTTAGTCTGATTTGGTCTGATCACGACAAATCTAGAAGTAGTTTTTGTAAGCTTGTCATAAGCACATGTCTACGAGTTTTTAATGGGGTGGTAGTGAGTATTTTATAAAATATCGTGTTTTTTTATTTCACCCCTGAAATAAGGTTTAATTACTGTTTAAGATCTTAACAAAGTCTTGTTCACTTTGGTTCTTACAATTTAACATTTAAAAACATTCACCTATAAATATTGTCATGTAGGCGTAAATTTAAATACGGGCAACATTGGAATTGCGAAATTACTTACCAGTGTCGTGTTAAGAAAATCGATTTTCCTAGATAGCGCATGGCTTATATAAATACAATCTTGAACTATCCACATATTACGCATGACGGCTTGGCTTATTATGAGAACATAGACTTTCAATTAGATAATAATATAGGTATGTATTTATTTATTTTACATTCTCAAAAAATAATGCAAAGGGCCGACTTCCAATTTTTAAACTTGAAATATTATTAGTATTGTCTTTATAATGGCACACAAACTGTCGAGTGTAGGTTTAGGTGATAACATTTTTAATATTTTGCTAAATCAACGCTATAAATAGATAATATTACTAATATTCCTCTTTATCCCTCTAAATCCACTGCTGCACATGCAGACGGGTCTGCAAATACTGATTCGATGGCCTCGCACTTGAAATGCTGCATTCCTATAATTACCACCCTGTGGCATTGGGTTTCGACGTTTTGAAACATATTTAAGTTAAGTATATAACCTAGGCACCGTCAATTCTCGGACGCCAGAGCTTCGTCTAATCTTCGTCGCCCCGGTTATTTATGCATGCATACTAGACATGGAACGAGTAGTGATTCGCCGAGTAGTCGGCCACCGAGTACTCGGCCTAGATTGGGCCGAGTACTCTGCCGAATACTCGGCTTTAAAAAAACGCAGTAATGGGCGGCGTGCGGTTATTTCCCTTACAAACTAGACCCAAATAGGGCCGAAAAGCTAGTGTTTTTGCATCACAATCTTCCTTTCTCAAATTTTAAATATTAGTAATAATAATTTATATTATAAATTCCTATGTACGTTCTAAATATTTCTGCTGCTTCTCATGTTCCTGATGTTTTAATAATGATAAAAACTGGCTTTTTGTCTTTGTTTTTCTCTCCACCGAGTACCGAATCCAAACCGAGTACTCGTCCCATGTCTAATGCATACCTATATTTAGGTACCTACTTAAAGGTTTCGTTGAATGAATACAATAAATTTTCTATTAAAGTAAATAAGTACATAAGTAAACACTCATCAACAAACATCTTGAAGACACTTCATAATATAAAAATAATTACTCTGTTGGTTGTGCTTGTTTATGGGCCGTTAAAAGTACCATGCATGATGCACCATAAGCGGTTATTATTTGAAAGTTATTAAAAATAGATAAGCGCAGCTACGCAGCTGAATCGTGGGAAGCATCCACGTATAAGTAAAGGGGAGGACCAAGCAGGAATGAACGAAAAACCGGCTCTATCTACCATGCTGCATGTTCCATAAAACGTAAAAAAGCATTATAAACGTAACTAGCTAAAATTCATCAATCATCATTCATATATTTTCCTAGTATTACAACACACAAACGAAAGTGAAAACTGGCATATCTATATTTATTAAAAATTATAATGGTGTAATCATGAAAAATAGTGAGCGATGATTATAATATGCATGATCTAGTGTTACTATGATTATCAATTACTTCGTGTTTACACCAGCACCTTATCTAAACTGTCGTCATTATCTATCGTGATAACATGCCCTGATTACGTTTGTAAAAATGTAAAGAATGTTTGATGTAGGTATATTATATGAAGGAAACTTGAAACACTGAGCAAGTACAATTTGCGAGTTTTTTAACTAACCTGCTATCCTCAAAACGGCACGGTCTGCCGGATCCAGTTGCAGAATGGACAAAGGCTTGTCCTTCGCCCATTCTTTCAAGCTGAAATCGTTTTCGAATTCCATGTTTTTGTCATCCAAAACAAGCAGTCTTGCACGAACTCTCGCACATAATTGAATCAAAACACGGCACAACACTAGCTTCGAATAATGCACATTATATTATTTACGTTAGGCTTTCACAAAAATAAAAGGTAAACAAAACGTTACGCTCATTGCAAAATAAAAAAATCGATAAAATGTACAAACACACTAAAGATACGGTTACTCGTATCTCGAATTTGTTAATGTTTTTATGTTTAAACCACTAAATAACACTTTAGGTAAACTTTAGCAACGTAAACTTAACTAAAAAAAGGGTTCTAAATTCAAAAGGACGGAGTGACAACAGTGTTTTAGGTTATCAAATTCACCGCTCATATACACCAAGCCGGTAGGTAGATATTGATGCGACTGCCTAGTTCCCGATTATGCCACGAAACCACTGTCGCTAATTTCGCTCAGCTGTTTTGAGTTTTAACCGCGCACGCGGCGCATGCTCTCAAGTCTCAACTCTCATTTGTCGTTATCAAACGACCAACTTGGAATGAGTTACAAAATCAATAAAAGAACAGGTGAACAATGAAATAATATATTTTATTTTGCCATTCGTCTACCGCACATACATCTTTTCAAAAGCTATAACATTAAATACTTTAGTTATTTACTGCCATCTAGTAACATAATAATAAATCAAAGCAGATTTTTTTTAATTTATTGTAGAATTGGCTATAAGGCTTTCAGCCAATAGAGTAGAATAAATCTATGTAATATTTTAACCAATGAGGGCTAATAATTTTCTGCTCACCAGATGTCGCTAGTTAACACTGAGCTAAAGTTTTTTGTTACACAATGTCATTTAATTGAGAAGTTAGTTTTAAATAAAAGTTTATCAGTTTCTGGAGTATTATATTAATACACAAAACAATGCGTCAGTGGTTTGCTCTTTAACTTTTTGCACATTTTTAACTTTTTTTTAATTATTCTACTTTTATGAATATCCGTGGTTTAGTTTATTTATTTTTAATGTTATTAATATAAAATATAGCTAATAGTACAAAAAGAAACAATAAATAACATTTTCCGAACAAATTAACTTCCCCGCTATGAAATCTGTCAAATATTGTACCTCACTTTCTAGTGGCGCCGCCCTGGTGGCAGAAAAAGTCGTGGATCCTCATTGAAAATTATTATGTTACTTTTCTCCACAAAATTAAGTACTTGATAAAATGATTATCACTTTTACGATATATACAATCTGGTTTGGTTTAGGAGTTTTGGCAGGAACTTGGCCTCCGGTAAATAACTGTTATTTTTGAACCCAATAATTGTAGTTTTATAACAAATAACTGTGTCTATAGGTCCCATCACGTAAAAAGAACCCTGGCCTTGTACCTGCGCACTGAGCCATTTATCCATAGATAAATAAATATGTAGCAAGCTAGATTTATCGATCAAATTGGTAGTACGAAGGGGGCGCGACGGGAGAATGCTCGCCAGTATTACTGTGCGCGCACGTTATTGGTTTGTCATGCTTCTCGCGCTTTGTTCGCTCCCAAAATACAGTCGCACACAAAGCTTTTTTTGCACGACACGCGACGATGCGATGGTTTTAAATAGGAAGGAAAGAAAAATTATTTATATTTATTGTTTTATGACTGAACTAGTGAACGAAGAGGTAAATATGATGGGATAAGTTAAAAGTTAAAAGTATTGAGGATGAATACCGAAAAATATCCATAAGGTCGACCTGATAACGGAAACATTTCTCATTCGCATTGATGATGATGGTGGTTTTGGTGACGAAAGCTCAAGTGAAGATAAAAGTGATGATGAAGAAGCATCCATTAACACCAACACACCATCGACATTTGGCTTCCATGTGACCCAAAACGATATAATGGACGGCGTGTCACCCTTAGCTTCAGTTTTCTTTTTACAAACTACTTTATATTTTACGACAGAAATAAAAAATAAATATAATTGGTAAAACCAATTGGGCATACCTTAAGCGCATAAAAAAATACGTATAACATGATTATACGGAATTTTTAAAGTAGTTTACATACATTTCGACAGCACTATCGGCTTCAACACCCTCGAAACCCATGAAAATGATACCCATCATGAAAAAATTGATAACCATTGCAGCTGCCACCTTGGATTTACATTTCGACAGCACTATCGGCTTCAACACCCGCGAAAACCATGAGAATGACACCCATGATGAATAAATTGATATCTATTGCAGCCGCCATCTTGGATTTACATTTAGACAACCCTATCGGCTTCAACTCTCTCGAAAACCATGAAAATGACACCCATGATGAAAAAATTTATACCTATTGCAGCCGCCATCTTGGATTTACATTTCGACAGCACTATCCCCTTCAACACCCTCGATAACCATGAAAATGACACCCAAGATGAAAAAATTGATATGTATTGCAGCCGCCATCTTGGATTTACATTTCGACAGCACTATCGGCTTCAACACCCTCGAAAACCATGAAAATGACACCCATGATGAAAAAATTGATATCTATTGCAGCCGCCATCTTGGATTTACATTTCGACAGCACTATCGGCTTCAACACCCGCGAAAACCATGAGAATGACACCCATGATGAAAAAAAGATATCTATTGCAGCCGCCATCTTGGATTTACATTTCAACAGCACTATCGGCTTCAACACCCTCGAAAACCATGAAAATGACACCAATGATGAAGAAATTGGTACCTAATTCAGCCGCCATCTTGGATTTACATTTCGACAGCACTATCGGCTTCAACACCCTCGAAAACCATGAAAATGACACCCATGATGAAAAAATTTATACCTATTGCGGCCGCCATCTTGGATTTATATTTCGACAACCCTATCGGTTTCAACACTCGAAAACCATGAAATGTCACCTATGACAAAAAAATTGATACTACTTACTTTTAGTACGTACTACCTGTGGTACTACTAGTATTTATTCTGTGCTTTTAAAATATTGTAATAAAAAAATCTCTTATTATTACTATAATCAGGTATTTAAGAAATTTGGATATTCGAATATTCTGTATTTGTACAGCGATCTTTTTGAGCCGCTGCAAACATCCGAAACGATGTCCACTCACGACGGCGACTGACCAGTATATAAAAAGTACACTGTGTCTGTGCGTCGAACTGAGTGAGTGAGTAAACTACTCTGTGGCTTTAGCTCCCTTTACAGAATTAATTTACATACAAGGCTACCTAATCAACGAAAATTTCGCCATTTTGGAGCGGAAAAAAATTAATTATAGCCAAACAAAACACAATTACATTGCCATTTACATTTAGTGGCTTCCCACATGATAGATGAAGAGATTAAAAAATAGATTGAGTTAAACAATTGATATTTTCAAAAGTTAGAGTGTTTACAAGCCTTCCGGACTTGATAAATCCACACCATAAGCCACTAAAACCCCTTTTTTTATTTAAAAATAGCAATTAATCGATTTAAAAAAAATATTAATAAGTTCAACAATCATTTATCTTTCTAACAATGTGCTTTTTATATCATTTATATGTATAATATGATTGCTAGATACGATTTTATTCGATAAAACGTTGGAATCTTAATTTTTAGGCGATAGTAGAACATACCTTGCGCTTTCTTAAGCGCTTAAGGTATGCAATAATGTTCTAGTAAACATTATCCATTTTTAATTACAACCTCTTCCAAAGTTCTAAGTAGCTAATAAAGTACCTATTATAATTCTACAATAAAACAATTACATAATTACTATTATATTATAAAACAATAGCTTAGTACCATGTAGTACTTTAGAACGCGACTGTACCCATGCGCAGTCACAGCCCCTCCACTGTCGCTCAGCGTTTTTTTTACGTGACGGGACCTGTATACTGCATTTATTTTTATACTCATTGGCATATTTCCCCAATCTCTTAGTTACAATATAAACTTTTAACTTTCATGTTTCATTTATTTCGCAAAAATCATTTATAAATAGGTACACTTATGCCGGCCACATACACACGGAATTCCGTTTCGGAATTCCAATATGAGATTCCGAACGCAGCAAGTATGTAGGTACGGTAGTTTTCCGTTCGGAATTTTGCAGGCAAAACGGGATTCCGAATGTATGGGGCAGGCCTTAGAGTACTTAAAAGCAAGCTATTATTATTTATTACACTCTAAGTTATGAACTTATTATAAAATCAAAATATCGATAAACATCATAGAATTAAAATCATTCGAAGTTACATATTTACAGCACTATATTTATTTATAATAATTTAATTCGTTTAAACCATCAACGTTGTTCAACATTAAAATAAATCATGTCTTGATGTTGGTAAATTAAATTGATTTATACTTTGATTATTTATTTAAATTTTTTGTTTGGCCTGGATGTTTATCTTTTAAGCCATGCCTTCATTTTATCTCTGTATCAAGTCATAATAATCCTTTATAGTATACTGCTTCACAGTATGTTGATGCTTCACATTGCGTAGGCTTAGGAAGATTTTGACGGCAATTTGAGCCAGCAGATAGTTGGATTTAGTATCTCAAGGCGCCTAAGCAGACAAACACCATATCTTGATATTCAAATCATCGGATCACTTGTTTCACCGTTTCTATTAATAGTTTACATGCACAGACATTTAATACACAAAATCACACCACTTCTACATATCAATATCCACTTAAAACTATTATTAAAGATGCGCGTGAGATGAGTTCTACATATTCACTTTCCTTTAAGACGTGACATCCAAGGTCGGAAATGTATGCGAATTTGATACTTTTCGAAACAAAAATGTCGATTTTTTTAAATATATTGGGATTAAAAATTACGACGATAAGTATGTCTAATCAGAACTGTGCTAATTAGAATTAACCGTCTTGGTAAAAGGGGAGGCGGTATTGCCATTTACCTACACTTGTCATTTTCGTATGAAATTATTAATTATTAACTTCACCTTCCCTTTATTCAGGTTCTCCGGAGTTCTTGTTCTTAAAAGTCAGCGTCAGCGGAAAGGTGATTTTTGGAGTAGTGTACTGTCCTCCTTCCATTGACTATTTCACCACTTTAGAAAATTCTTATTATTACAACTTCTCCTGAACATGTGATATCACATGGTCAGTGTTTTGCTCCAGGATTTTCGCGTCTCGACCTTATTTATGTTGCATACAAGCTAAAATCTCCTAAATCGTTGCTTACTTTTATTCATTTGCGCAACTATTCTAAAATAAAATTAGATAAACTAAAAAGTGACGCTTCTAATTTAAATTTTGGTCAATTCAAATTATCAACGACTGTCGATGATTGTTATCCATTTTTAATAATAAAATAATTAGTCTATATAACACCCAAGCAAAGCACCTGTACGTAAAGTTTGATTTAAACATCAACCTTCTCTTTGGATGACTGAGGGAGTTCGGATTGCGATGACAAGGCGGAAAATCGCTTTTAAGCGTTTCAAAAGAGAGTGTACTGTTATACGGGGTTTCACGAAATGTCTTTTAAAAAAACTATTTAGAAATTACAACTGGATTTTATTATAGAATGACACAAATTTGGAATTGAAATTGAGAGGCGAGTATTTCGGATGAGAGTGTATGACGGACTGCGCGGTATTCCTAGTGTTGAAATAAGAAAGTACCGAAGCTACTAAGAGAGTGCTGACTGTGTGCTTTGTGTCAGCGGAACCCTATTAAAAGGGAATCTATAACAACCCCCCGTTGAGAGGAAACTCACCCTTGAGTGAGTTTACGGCTACTCTATCCGTAGCTGTGGTTGATCGGCGTGATGATGATCTTCTGTATTTTCTTTGTTAAAATTAAAATACTCTACGAAATACTTTCCTCTTTTACAAATTATATAGGTTATAATAGATATACAAAGTGTTACAGATATAACTTATTATAGAGAAACTAACATTATACAAATTTGGACTTTCTAGGGTGTCTAGTCGTTTGATAATCTGATTGGAATCAGTGTTGTAAGATTTTAAATTTTCTAAATTCAAAGTTTTTACATTTATAGAAGACGTAAGGTTAACTGAAAATTTGTTAAGGTTACTTAACTTAGACCAAAATTAATTATATTAAAATCCGAATATACTCCGGGAATATTTATACTAGGGTAGAGATTAGTTTCTAATTTTTTTTGAATTGTGAGTAAGCCTGTCCCGGATAGAGTGTATTCGGTTAAATTGTTACTACACTCCACCGATAACTTAGTGGGTTTGGTTTGAACAAATATCCATTTGTTGTTGTATAGTTTTTTATAACAGTTTATAGTTTTTTTAACAGTGGTAGAGCCCCGCGGCAGCTTTTGCTGTCGCACGGATGGGCCGGCTCGAACCGGTGTGGTACCACGACCTTACAGAAAACCAGCGTGAAGTAGAGGTTTACCTCTGCATTTCGCTTGGTGAGTGCAGGTGGCCGGAGGCCCTTTTTACTGGAAATGAGGCATTCCATCTTAGTCCTCACGGGTGACAACGCATCTACATTTTGATTTGTAATAGAGGATAGATGTAGATGTCTATGGACCGCAGCAACCACTTACCATCAGGTGGACTGTGTGCTAGTTTGTCACCCTTATCATATAAAAAAAAAGTTTATGCCATATATCCAGATCACCGGAAATTAGTCTAAATGGACAGTTATCTGGGATTGATATCAAGGTTTTCGTCATAATTTCTATTTCACAGGGTATATTATTGGATACTGTAGCTACATCTACAACATCAGAAAGGTAGGTATTTGTCGGGATATTTTTACAATTATTTATGTCTTGTAGATAAACATAACTTGTTTTATCTTTGCTTAGCGTTATAAACTTCTCAGAAGGGATGATCATGGCAAAAGAGTTTGCTCTATCTTGAGCACGTGGAGTTGTCAAAGGTAAGTTCTTATATATATTATATTCTAATAAACTAACTAAAGGTAGTTTTATGATAAAAATAAGCTTATTGTCTAAATAATAACATACTAAATCGGCAATGTTAATTAGAGTATGAATGTTGCTTAATTCTAGAGATATTGGAAAGTCTTTGTATTTTGGCATAATTCTTAGGTTACTAATTATATCATTATATACATTTGAGTTGGGCTTAGTATAGATGGATGTAAGGTGCTGGTTTTTACAAATAAAATTGAGTTTAACAAATCTTCGACTTTGAAGGACATTGTAAGTAAATTAGATAGCAAGGTATTTAAAACATTGGATAATTTCGTTTGAAAACTGAGTATATTTAGCATTTCAGATGCATTTTTAACAGTAGAAGATAAGAGTTCAATGACGCTATTTAACTTTATTTGGTTGTTATTTAATTCCTCCAGGGATTTATTAACATTAGAAATAGCGGATTTGGAAACTAAGATATGCTTTTTGATAGACTCTGCTAGTTTATTTTCGTTATTAAATAGAGCATGAATAGCTTTGTTGTAGTTTTCAGCGTCATCTTCATCCAGTGTGCCGGAAATGTGTTTAAATACCGTGCCAATACCTGAGAACCAGGCAGATCTCTTGGACATACCGTTTAAGATATTATGGGAAATCGCATTAAAATCTCTTAAGATGTCGTTGTAAAGTGCTTCTAGGGGTTGTAACATATTTTCACACTGAGTATAATCTATGTCGGCATTCTCACGACACTGAAATCGGATTATTGAATATGAATGTTTTCCAAATGGTGTCTGATTGGATGTACGTTTACCGGAATAACGATGTGAAATTGATCATTAATTATCCTCAATGTACCAACAAGGTCGAAGAATATACCAGGGCTCTTGTCGATGCGTTCAATATATTGACTATTGCCGGTTGCAAGAATAATAGCACAAAATGCGGTGGCGGTTCTGTAAATAATAATTAAGAGCTTACTAAGTCTAGGTTGTATAATAACGTGTATATAATGTAAAAAAAGGTGTATAAATGAATTGTAAGTGTTAAAATATATGTCTTAAAACGAATGTAATTTTGATATTTAAGAACTTATGTCATGAGCGTGTTTCACTTCATCGAAGTGGTGTTTAACATGGCGTCTGTTAATAAGGAGAGTGAGGGTATTATTACTGTGCACCTTGACAACTTTGTAAGGCTCCTTCCAAATAGGGGGCTTTGCGAAGACGAAGATGATTTTTGATGTAGACGTAATCTCCTATTTTATATTTGACCGTGCGAGAGTTTCTGTCGTAGTATGTTTTAGACCTTTCTTTTGAAATTTGTATATTTTGTTGGGCTTTCTCTCGAGAAATCTTTAATCGATGCTGAAGCATTTTAATGTATTCAGGATAGGTAACGTTACTTTTTGATTCGAAAATAGCATCGGGAATTTACCAAAAAGAAGTTCGTAAGGAGTGAACTGATTTGTTGTATGGACGTTACTGTTGTAGGCTAACATCGCCGTATAGACGTATTTGTGCCAATCGGTTTGGTTTTCGTTCACGAAGGACTTAAGATACTCTTTCAAGGTGGCATGGCTCCTTTCGAGAGCACTTTGAGTCTGGGGATGATACGGAGAGGACCATATCTGTCTTATTTTTAAAAATTCACATGTACGTTTGAAAAGGTCAGCCGTGAAATTTGTTCCTTGATCGGTAATTATGGATTTAGGGATCCCAAATTGCGAAATGAAGTGAACTAGAGCTTCGCATGTTTCTTCTGCGGTGACGTTGGAAATTGGATAGGCTGTATAAAATTTGGTTAGATCATCTTGGAGAGTGAGTATAAAGCGGAGTTTGTGAAAACCCGCTTCGGGTAAGGGGCCTACTATGTCTAGGCTTATTTTCTCGAATGGGCGAGTAGAAGTGGTTGTGATTTGCATAGGAGACCGGTTAATCTTGCGTAACGGTTTATTTGTTTGGCAAAGTTTGCAATTTTGTATATACCTCTCTATACCTGCGCGCATGTTTTTCCAATAATAACGTTCTTTAATTCTATTATACATTTTATTTGACCCTAAGTGACCGGCTATTGGTATATCGTGATTTTCTTTTAGAATTTTCGATATCTCTGTTGGTACAGGGTATATTATGGAGTTATGATGTATATTTATTGTTATATTTGTATTGTTATATAAATACATAAGCATGCCGTATATTTTGACAAACGAATGTTGTTCGAACAGGTTCTTAAAATCAGAAACTGCGATTTCACTAATATTACCTGAAAGTATAATGTCGTCACTGGCGCTTTTAAGGTTTTGAAGATTTCGGGATATGAGCAGTCATCAAAATAATATATTTTTGTGAAGAGAAGATAATAAATTTTGCCCTTTGACTCTATCTTTTTAAATGAGTGAAGTTCTCGTTCTTCGTTTAAGACCTTTGTGTCACTTAAACCGGAAAGAATATCCTCAAGGTAGGGATTTGATTCGTCAAAATCGATAGATACGGGAACTAGGATTGTTTTGCTGTTGCTTTTTAAAAGGCTCTCATTATATTCTTTTATGTAAGCATTAAATGTCTCATCCTTTTTAGAAAATGTTTTAAGGAATGTAGAGTAATCGTCGTTGCAATGGGCCAGGTTGTTTTCAGAGTCTTTATTTGATTCGTTACAGGAATTTTGTGGGGATTTTGCGTCTAATGGAATTGAATCAGTGTGTTCGGGATTCAACAGTTCTGATGGACTGAGATTCAATTCACCCAGTTCAATGAGTTCTTCGAGAATGTCTGAAGGAAGTTCAGGATCTTGAGTAGTTTGAGGTTCTTCGTGGGAGGTGGGAGGTTGCGGATCTGAGATAGTATCATTTTGTACAACCGGATTAACAGGGAAACGGGATAATGCATCTGCATTACTGTTAATTTTGCCCTTTTTGTATTCGACCTCGTAGTCAAACTCTTCTAATTTTAGCCTCCACCTTACTAGTTTTGACCCCGGGTCTTTGCAGTTAAATAACCACTTAAGTGGTCGGTAATAATTTTAAAACGACGGCCATATAGGTATGGCCTAAATACTTTAGTACCGAAAAGAATTGCTAAGCATTCCTTTTCTGTTATACTATAGTTACACTCGGCTTTATTTAAAGTTCTTGAAGCATAAGCGACAGGTCTATCATTCCCTATGTGTATTGTGATAATATGGCCGAAATAGCAAAATTTGATGCATCAAAAGTCAACACGAAAGGCTTTGTGAAGTCTGGGTAGGCTAATATTGGAGCAGTAGTCAAACTATTTTTTAGAATTTCGAAGGCTAGTTGTTGCTCATTTTGCCAATCGAAAGGAACATTTTTCTTCAGAAGGTTTGTAAGAGGTTTTGCAATTTTGGATAGATTTGGTATAAATCTTCGGTAGTATGACACTAATCCCATGAAAGATTTGATATCTTTTGGACATCAAGGTTGGGGAAATTGTTGAACAGCTTTGGTTTTCTCTGGATTTGGCTTTACCTCCTCGTTGATAATGATATGACCAAGATATGATACTTCCTTTCGGAGAAATTCGCACTTATCTTGTTGGAGCTTAAGATTGAAGTTTCGGAGTCTGTCAAAGACGTTGGAAAGATTATTTATGTGTGTTTGAAGGTCATATGAGTAAATGACGATATCATCTAGTGTCGTGAAGCGACAATTAATAAGAAAAATATAGAGAACCTAACCTAAGAACAACAAAACAACAAAAGTAGACCAATAAAATAATATATTTAAAGTTTTAGAAAGGTATTTACAATTTTATAAAAAAAATGAAATATGATGATGATGGATGAAGTGAGATTACAAATAGATTTAAAAAAAAAATGAAGGTAGGAGAATAGGAGAATATAGTATTATAGTGGAGCCTAAAGGTTGAAGTGACACGCTGCTTTTGTAGAAGTAGGCACACGCGGAGCTTGAGGTTTCTTAGCGGCAACGGCACGCAGCGCCTGGACTGGGCACACGCAGCGTCCGGAGCCGGCGCACGTAGCGCCTGGGGTAGGTGCGCTCAGCACTTGGAGCAAGCAGCCGCAGCGCCCAAAGGTAGCGCAGGCAGTAGGTGCACTCGGAGCCTGGAGCAAGCAATCGTAGCGCCCGAAGGTAGCGCGGCAGTAGGTGCACTCAGCGCCTGGAGCAAGCAGTCGTAGCGCCCGGAGTAGTGTGGCCCCGCGCTTGAAGTAGACTTCGCCGACGACTTCACGTGTAGATGGAGGCTTGCAGGATCCCGGGGCAATGCGGCCCCGGGATAAGGCCTTTAGTAGATGTTTCTCGTTTGAGAACTGAAGCGAGACTTTTTTTGTATTCTCCAATTGTTCGGCTTTTATACCTTTTTAGAGAGAACAAGAAATTATTTAAATTAAAAGGAAATTTATTGTAAATGACCTACAACCAAAGAGTATTTATGTAGAAATATTAAACTAAGAACATCATACCAGAGACGAATTTGAATAAAAGTTACCATAACAACCATATAAATAATGGTTGTCAGAAATATAAATTTTTGGTTTTAGGTATATAATTGGAAAACCATTACATTTAAGTAAGAAA
Source organism: Parnassius glacialis (assembly GCA_033319125.1). Taxonomy (NCBI): domain Eukaryota; kingdom Metazoa; phylum Arthropoda; class Insecta; order Lepidoptera; family Papilionidae; genus Parnassius; species Parnassius glacialis. Next base: position 9,305,078 of record JAVANC010000014.1, read on the forward strand.
TGAGATATTATTCATATAGGAAAAACTAATGCGCGGCAGCGCGCACGAAGCCTGAAATTGTAGAGTTACAGAGAACTCAATAAAAGACCGAAAAAGGTAAGACTCCATTGACAGCGATTTTAAAAGGTGCTCATAGTGTGAAGATACGAAGTGAAAATGATTTGTTATTGTGTAAAAACGTTACAGGATCCTATGGAAATAAAGGTGATGCAAAATATAAATGCAGAAAATCAAAAACAGAATGGAAAAATAGTATAAAGTGATGCAAAACATGAATGCAGAAAATCAAAAACAGAATGGAAAATAATATAAAATAATATGTAAGTAGCATAACACTACACTAGGTAGACAAAGCACTGGAGTCCTTGTAGGCCAGATAGGGCAGTGTTCATCAACCTTTGGAATGTTGAGGGGGCGTTCCTTAGGCCAAAAGGCATCTTTGTAAATTCAAAGTGTCCTTGCGAGGCAGAGAAGGCAGTTTTAGGAGCGTCCTTTTCGGACATTCTTATCTGGTGGAAACCGGAAGCAAGATCTAAAGTGCTAAATTATTTACAATTCCCTAATTGATCAAGAATTTCTGTTATGTTGGGTATCGGATAGGAATCTCCTGTAGTGATGTCATTTAGACGGCGGTAATCTATGACTACGCGCCATTTACGTTGCCCGGACGCATCGATTTTCTTTGGAACTATCCAAATTGGTGATGACCAGGGTGATGTCGAGGGTTTGATGATGCCATCGTCAAGCATTTTATTTATTTGGCGTTCTACTTCTGGTTTATGAATGTCAGGGAAGCGGTAAGACTTAGTGTTGATTGATATGGAAGACGAAGTAGGAATTTCGTGTTGCAAGACGTTTGTGTTAGTTAATTTGTTGCCAGGCAGATGAAAGATATCGGAGTAAGTACAGCAAATATCGCATAATGCTTCTTTCTCTTCTTTGTTTAGGTGTGACAATCTTAAGAGATTTAAAGTTTGATCGGTGCGAGTAAGGACGTTATTTCGTGAACCGTCTGAAGAAGTATAAAATATTTGATGATTATATTTATTTTCCAAAGGTTGTAGCGTTAGTTTAAGATCGGAATCGACGATTAATTCGCTTTCGGAAGTATTTACAACGGAGATATTAATTCTTGAATTTGATTTCACTTTTATGATGCAGTTAGCTATTAGGAGCGAGTCTACGGGGTTCTGATCGAGAACAATTCCTTCTTTAATGTCCGGATTTCTTACAGAACACTCTATGATAGTTTCACATCGAGGTGCAATAGTATAGACTGGCTTAGTGAAACAAAGCTCTATTTCATCTTTATTTACTTTTAAGATGTTGTTATCATAATTAATTTTGCAATTTAATTTGATAAGGAAGTCGCTACCTATGATTCCATCATACGGCAAATCAAACGCTGGAAGTACGTAGAAGTTATGTTGGTAGGAACAAAATTCAATTGGAATGTGACCAAGGGATGTAACAGAGTCATTTCCTATACCAGTAATTTCTATAGTATTGTTGTTTATTTCAGGCATCTTTTCTACAGCAGAATCTTTAATAATACCGATAGCTGCGCCGGTATCGACGAGCAAGGATAAGGATTTCGTCGAGACAGAAGTTTGAACTTTTATAAAAGGTAAGTATTTTTTTGATGGATTTGTAGAGATGTTATATATTTTAATATTGTTTTCTTTCTTTTCAGATGCAGGAGACGAAATACTCTTCGATATGACGCCGTTGATAGGCTGTTTGATAATTGAAGTAGCATTATTAACTTTCAATCTGTCGGTTTGGGGCTGGATACCCTGTCGGTTAGATTGAGTTAGAACGGGAATAGAAAATAAGTGAAATGCTGTGTTATGATTGGCAATGGGGTGAGTATCGGCTTCGCTATTTAGTCTTCCCATGCGATACTGGGCGGGAAATCCTCCGCGTTAAAATGAAGGTTGGTGTTATCGACATTTTGATCGTCTGCAATAGCAGCATTGATATGCTGATTACGATTCGGGAAAATGTGAGGCGGTGGACCATTATTATTGTAGTTATTGCGATTAACATTATTATTACTATAATTGTTTTGAACGTTACCAAATCGTCGTCGATTATTAGCCTCGCGTTTGCGGCATGTTTCTAATGTATAACCGGGTATTTTACAATATCGGCACACTGGGTAATTGGTTCTGAACATAGAAGAAGACCCAGCTGAATTATTAAAAGGCCTCTCTCGCGTGGTTGTTTGGTTTTGTTGAAAATTACGACTAGTAAAGCGTCTTTGGTTTGAATCCTGGGTAATTGTTTGACTAAGGTGGCGTCGAGTCACCTGGAATATTTTTTCTTCGGACACGGCAAAATTAATAGCATCATTGAGCGTATCGGGATCGCGGCATCGAACTACTGTTGATAGACGAGGATTTAAGCCAACCACGAAAGTGTGTAACGCTAAGACCTGCATTGCCTGCCACGGCCTGCCAGTTCACCCTTTTTTCTTGTAGGTATTGATATATTTATTTCCGTTAACAATTTAGACAAACACGTCTCTATTCGCAGGGCGTACTGGTTAACCGTTTCGTTATTGGATTGACGACATTCTTGTAGGTCTGAGAGCAGTGCAGCGTAATGTTTTTTGTCACCGAATTGGAATTTAAGGAAGTCTTCTAACTGTGACCAAGATTCAAATATTTTAATCGAGCAAGCACTTTCAGCGCGTCCTTCTAATTGACTAAGTATGTATTTTAAAAGGATATCCCGTTGTTGATCTGACGCGAGGTTCATAGCATTACTACAGTTATTAATAAATGGCATTAATTTTTCTCGGTTGCCGTCAAACTTACTTATAAATTTACAAAGAATATTGAGATCGATGCTTGGTGTCGAAATAACCGGTGTAGGTTCGTCTTTAGGCATTGTGACGGACGAGGATTAGTCAAAACAAAGATAAGCTATTCGGCGTTTCGCGTGGGAGTAGTAGCGATAAGGCGTTGCACTGGTCTGGAATACAAGCAATAGCACACAATTAAAATATAATGTTTAAAAGACACTTGACATACAATTGATTATGTTAAAATGAATGAATGAGAGTATAACTGAAATATGAACTAATATTGTATTTTTTTTTGTTTGTTTAAATAAATTAGGTTGTATATTTTGTAAAGTTTATATAACATTCAGTATTATTCACAAAATTTAAGACTGTATCATTATAATATTCCTATAAAACTGGAGCGGACTTACGGGAACATGTCGGGTTTATGTACTTGTATTTTTAATCAAGATTCAGGAACACGGCGACAGCGTAGAAAACAGCGGAAGTGCGCAGCACTGTTGACTTCGTAGACTCGGTTTGCGGATGATGAGCAGATGCTGGGTGGTATTCTTCTTTTACTCTCTTTTCTTCTTTTTTCATTCAGTTGTATGACTTCTAGCATAAATTTTTTGTGGCCAGGCGGGTATCGTTTTCGGAAGTTCAGCGAAGAAACGAGTTTCAAGCGGTAAGTATTTATAGAGATCACAACACAGAACGTTCTAGTAATTGCATAATTGAGTCCTCAGAGGCACCAAGGATCTTTTATAGATCCCTTCACCGTTGCCACCAATGTTATACGGGGCTTCACGAAATCTCTTTTAAAAAAACTATTTAGAAATTACAACTGGATTTTATTATAGAATGACACAAATTTGGAATTGAAATTGAGAGGCGAGTATTTCGGATGAGAGTGTATGACGGACTGCGCGGTATTCCTAGTGTTGAAATAAGAAAGTACCAAAGCTACTAAGAGAGTGCTGACTGTGTGCTTTTTGTCAGCGGATCCCTATTAAAAGGGAATCTATAACAGTACGGAGGAGAGTTGGACATGTTTTAAGAAAGCTAGGAACAGATGAAATCAGATGGTGCGTAACGCCAAATGCCATTATATCCAAAAGAATATAATAAATTCTTCGCCAGATAATGTCTGGAAGTTTCTTAGGTCAATTGGCGTGGGTGAGCCTACTCTGGAGTGCGCCTCTTCCCTGTCTTGTAATGACATTAATCTCCACTTTGCTTCTGCTCCTGTTATGGACACTACTGTACGATCTCAAACGATAGCCTATTTAGCTTCTATCTAATATCCTCAAATTCCTTCTTTTCAATTTTCTTCAGTTCACCAGGATGATATTAAAAAAATTGTTCTAGCAATCAAATTCTAGGCTGTGGGTCGTAATTAAATCAGTAGAACTATGATAGTTAATATACTGGAGTATGTACTACCTGCACTTAATCACATTATTAACTTTTCGCTGGACACAGGTCAGTACCCAAATCTCTGAAAAAAGGCTTTCATACGGCCTATTCCCAAAATATCGAATCCCACATTACCTAATCATCTTCGTCCTGTATCTATATTGCCCTTTCTATTCAAAGTTCTGGAAGGATGCGTACATAAGCAAGTCCCCAATTTTGTACTTAAACATAATTTACTCAGCAATTATCAGTCTCGGTTTCGTCTCGGTCGCAGCACCACTACAACATTACTCAAAGTTACGGAAGACATCAGACAATGTATGGAAAAGAAGGAAGTGGTTGTAATGGTGCTTGTTGACTTTTCTAATGCTTTTAACGCAGTGGACCATGATATCCTTTTATCTATCCTGTCCTATTTAAGATATTGTATTGGTTCTCAGTTTTGGATTAGTTCTCTTCATATCTTCGCGGGCGTCAACAGTCCGTCCATTTGGGACAGAAGAGTTCCAACTGGGCTAGCTTTGGTGCTGGCATCCCGCAAGGTGGTATACGTGCTCCATTAATTTTCTCAGTTTTATAAATTTGATCACATCTACGTATTCTTAACTGTTCGTACGATATGTATGCTGACGACCTCCAAATTTACTTGTACTCATCTATTGAAGAGCTCCATGACCATGGCGCTATTAAAATGTTAAATCTGAACTTGGAAGCTGTAAAAGAATAGCCTAGCCGTTTTGAAATATCAGTTAATCCAATGACGTGTCAAGCTATAATCGTAGGTAGCTCGAGAATGTTGTCCAAAATTGATGTAGCAAGCCTACCTGCTGTCTATTACAGTGATATACTGATACCGTTCTCTTCCTCTGTAAAAAAAACCTTACGCACGTTACCGAAATTAGCCGCAAAGTTTTTGTCACCTTACGATCCCTCTATCGTCTGAAGAACTTTCTTCCAATCAAGACTAAACTCACACTTGCGCAAACATTTATAATACCCATTATTGATTATGCAGATGTGTGCTACCCAGGTTTGAATCAAAATCTTGTAGTGTTATGCTACTTACTTATCATTTTACATTAATTTAAATCCATTTTTCCATTCTGTTTCAATTCTCTGCATTCACTTCAAATCGGGATATTTTACATCACCTTTATTTCCATAGGATCCTGTAACGATTTCAAACCATAAGAACACAATCACAAATCATTTCTACTTCGTATTTCCACATTATCAGCACTTTTAAATTGGTGTCAATGAAGTCTACCTTTTTTCGATCTTTTAGTTAGTTTTCCGTAACTCTACAATTTCGGGCTTTGTGTGGGTAGTTGCGCTACCTTTTTTTCCTATTTCAATAATATCTCCTTTTCCACTTAAATCTTTCCATTTTCTTATAACAAGCCTAAAACTAAAATTTGACATGTTCTGTTACTGATGTTTATTTGGTCTCCATGGAAATTATATTCAAATTTGTTACCGGTCTGTAGTTTCTATTTCGATAATTCCACATAAATACTTTTTCCTCTTGACCATTTACAAAAAATTTGCGTTTAATTTAAATAATTTTTCCGTTCTCTCTAGAAAGATATAAAAGCCGAACAATCGGTGAAGAAATTCAGTCTTGCTTCAGTTCTCGTATCGGAAGCATCTTCTAAAGGCCTTATCCCGGGGCCGCTCAGCCCCGGGATCCTGCAAGCCTCTATCCTGCCTGAAGCCACTGGACTCTACGATCCGTTGCTCTGCCTGAAGTCGCCGGATCCTACAAAACGTTGCTCTGCCTGAAGTCGCCGAGATTCCACAAGTCTCTACTCTACCTGGAGTCGCCGGAACCTACAAACCTCTGTTCCGCCCGAAATCACCGGAACCTACAAACCTCTGTCCCGCCTGCAGTCACCGGATCCTGCAGGCCACTGCGCTGTCTGAAGTCGCTGAGGATCCTGCAAGCTCCTGTCTGGGCTGAAGTCGCCGATACTGCAATCGCCCCATTCACCTGAGGTCGTCGCCTAGAGACGCCCTCGCCTTCTCACCTACGCCTTGCGTGCTCGTACCAGGCGCTGAGAGCACACTTGGGATCTTCGGACTCAGCTTCGACACAAATCTCTTTTTTTTATTACCTTTTTTTTTAAATATAATTTGTAAATCACATCATCCATCATCCTCATATTTCATTTTTTTTATAAAATTGTAAATACTCTTTTAAAAACTTAAATATATTATTGTCTTGGTCTATTTGGTTGTTTTGCTGAACGTAGGTTAGGTTCTTTCTTCTTTTAATTGTCGCTTCACGACAATCTTCTTAACAAGCTAGAGCGTCTTCTAAATAACTGTATTAGTTATATATTTGGTCTCCGTAAATATGATCACATCTCTAATTATCGTGAACGTCTGAAATGGCTCACTATCCGACAAAGACAAAATTCTAAAATTCTGCTTGTTCTTTTCTCAATTTTGAATAATCCAACTTCGCCAACATATCTCAAGGATAAATTCCAATATCTCTTTTCAACTCATTGTAAGGTTCTTCGCTCCTCATCTAATCATAAGATCAGTATTCTATCTCATTTTACTTGATTCACCAACAATGAGGGCATCCACGACTTTTTCTGCCACCAGGGCGGCGCCACTTTACGGTGAGGTAAAATATTTGACAGATTTCATAGCGGGGCGATAATTTCTTAGGAAAATGTAATTTTTAACGTTTCTTTCTGTATTATTAATTATATTTTATATTAATTACATTACAAATGAATAAAACAAACTATAAATATAACTAAAAGCCGATTAAAAAAAAAAAGAGTTATAAAATGCATAAAATTAAAAATCAAACCACTGACGCAATGTGTTATGTATTTATATAATACTCTAGATAATGATAAACTATAATATAAAATTAATTTCTCAATTAACTGACACTGTGTAACAAAAAACTTTACCTCAGTCGCTATAAGCGACATCTGGTGAGTGGAAGATTATTAGCCCTCATTCCTTTACAATTCAGGCAACACTACTCTGGGACTTAGTATATTATCTATGCTGGAACTTCTTGCCCGAAAACATAAGAAGAGTGCCAAGTAAGGACCATGTAAGGACTGTTTTAAAAAGTTGGTACATGATTTTTTTTTAAACGAAGCGATGTTGGATGTTCAGAATGATGATGATATATTGTGATACATTTAGATGTTTTGTTATTCGCAAGTTCAATATATGTATTTTATTATTATATCTAACGTATATATTATCTCTATGTACGATACATATTTTGTTCATATATTTACATAAACTACATGTCCAGTTTTTGTGTATTATATGTATATCTTAGTATGTATATATATATATATATATATATATATATATATATATATATATATATATATATACTAGCTGGCCAGGCAGACGTTGTTCTGCCCTTTCCGACGACACTTCCTATAAAAAATCCTTAAATCCGCAATAAAAAAATCAGGAGGAGGTGGCTTATCGGGATAAAACAATCCTATCTCTGAAGTTGGGATCAAACTGCACACAATGTGCAGTTTGATCCAACTTCTATATATATATATATATAAATTACGTGTCACATTGTTCGTCCGCGATGAACTCCTAAGCTATTGAACAGATTACAATGAAATGTTGCACATTGTGTGCAGTTTGATCCAACTTCAGAGATAGGATTGTTTTATCCCGATAAGCCACCTACTCAATTACCCTTTCTACATATATATATGTAGAAAGGGTAATTGAGTATAGTACAGAGACTAATTTTGTAGTTAGGAATAATAATTAATTCGTTTACACGAATTAATTATCCAACGAGTCGAAGATAAACTAGTAACAGAATACGACAAGCGTATCGTTCCACGTCAGAGCCAAGACTGTCCTAACGGCGGCCGCGCCGTCCGTTTTATATAAGCAAAACGAGCGCCACTGCAGGTGCAATGGTGCAGGTGTGCGGAACACGTGTTATTTACAAGAATTCTGTCTAACTGCACCGACGGCTACCGCAACGCACGTGCAATGGTGCTGGTCCCGTCACGGCCATACTGACATGCGTGCGTCCTCGCACGCGCTCCATCACAATTTTAGTTATCTGTAGACAAAAAAACATCGTTAGACTATTCTGACATAACAGCGTCTGGTCCGGTCTATATTGACCCTTCAGACTTGGGTGACAATCACTTTTGATCCGGCAGTAAGCCCTACAAAACTTTAATCAACTTTATGCGAGATCGGAATGATTAGTCTGTAGCTTTTCTATTTTCTCTTTTTTTTTTCAAGTACTGTTTTCGCTAGTCCGGAATCACTATTCCATATAGCCATATTATTGGACCGGCACAAAGCCCTGCAATGATAGTAAGAACTATTTTTTTTTCTTACTCTTTTTTTTTCAAGTACCGGAATCACTATTCCCTGTAGCTATATCATTGGACCGGCAAACGCCCTGCAATGATAGTAACAACCACTTTTTTTCTTACTCTCATTTTTTTTTCAATTCAATATAGAACAGGTACAGACCAACCATACCGCAAACATGTACCTGTCACAATCACACAAAAGTGTATCGTGAGGGACGTAGTGACATGATAACACCTAAGTATGTAAACCAACAGCAACACGACACATCCCAGTGCAGCACAGACCAGCCTTCCTGCAACTCCATGTTCCTTTCCTGCACAAGAATAATTACTTCGCTAGAGTGTTGCAACGTCTCTAGTATTTTCTAGATGCACAGACACGGCTACCTCTGACTGTCGCACGTGCTCGTGCGGTTGACAGTGAACAGCATACGGTCTATCAGTTATCACCATCTGCTAACAGATATTAACTCTTGTTAATATTACAACGGTCGACCATCCCAGACTTCATTTAAGTCATGGACGCGCCAATATGGCTACCTCCAGGCAAACGAGCGCCAGCTTTCAGTTCTACTGCGTTCGTGCCACATTCGCGCCAGTGAGCCGTCGCGCCGTACTAGCGCTAGCGAATCGTCGTACTGCTTTGCGAAATTAAAAGAAATCGAGATAAATGTATTGCAAACCATAGAATTCCGAGCTTCCAAAATTAATCACATATTCTATTATGAAACGGCAACTGTATGACATTTGAAAACATTGCAACAAACGGAAATTATGTGAAGAGACAGATACCACAACATATTTCAAAGGGAAGGAGGCAACTGCGCAAAATCTACGAAAGCCGACCAAGCCTTAGACGTCCATTTACAGCGCCAAAGCACCATTAGTTCGGCGGCCGCTTGAATTGCCTTGCCGTGAGATCAGCCGATAAGTTACCGGCTGTAGCGGTATAGGTTTAATCTTACCAGCGCTCGGCCGTACCTGACCATGTTCGATTAGCTGTCACAACGTCTTCCTCATTGATCATTGTTGTAGAGACTTCTACGAATGCCTCGACATGAAATCCCAATCTTGTCGACCACACAATATTCGGAGCAAACTGCAACACTGATCAACACATTAGAACATAAAAATGTCACTTATTATTTTTCATTCAGAGCATGTTAAAGTTAATCCTTTATTTTGGTACATCCCTTAAACGTTTTGAACTTCAAAATATAGCAAATGATAATCATGTTTCGCGTGAACCATCAAATTACAACAAAACTTGGACATGTTAATTAGAAAGCCTCCAACATTTCTTTCGACATTTGTTAACATATTTAGGTACGTCAAGAAATAATGAAAATACTTGCGAGTTTTTTTAATAAATTTAAAAAAAATTGGCTTAATTAATTTCACTTTATCTTTTCTCTACACTTTAATGATACGACAATGTCGTAAGTAGCATAGCAAATTTCATTACAGTATTTAACCATAAAAACAGATTCATCAATGCGGAATGCATTATAGTCTTCCACAAATGTAATAATCCTCATACTATTCGAAGATTATATGTGGGCAAAAATGGGGACTTTATCCTACTTCTGATGTAGAAAGGGTAATTGAGTATAGTACAGAGACCAATTTTGTTGTTAGAAATAATAATTAATTCGTTTACAAGAATCAATTATCCAGCGAGTCAAGGATAAACTAGTAACTGAATACGACAAGCGCACCGTTCCATGTCAGAGCCAAGACTGTCCTAACGGCGGCCGCGCCGTCCGGTTTATATAAGCAAAACGAGCGCCACTGCAGGTGCAATGGTGCAGGTGTGCGGAACACGTGTTATTTACAAGAATTCTGTCTAACTGCACTGACGGCTACCGCAACGCACGTGCAATGGTGCTGGTCCCGTCATATATATATATATATATATATATATATATATATATATATATATATATATATACTAAGATATACATATAATATACAAAAACTGGACATGTAGTTTATGTAAATATATGAACAAAATATGTATCGTACATAGATATAATATATACGTTAGATATAATAATAAAATACATATATTGAACTTGCGAATAACAAAACATCTAAATGTATCAAAATATATCATCATCATTCTGAACATCCAACATCGCTTCGTTTAAAAAAAAATCATGTACCAACTTTTTAAAACAGTCCTTACATGGTCCTTACTTGGCACTCTTCTTATGTTTTCGGGCAAGAAGTTCCAGCATAGATAATATACTAAGTTCCAGAGTAGTGTTGCCTGAATTGTAAAGGAATGAGGGCTAATAATCTTCCACTCACCAGATGTCGCTAATAGCGACTGAGGTAAAGTTTTTTGTTACACAGTGTCAGTTAATTGAGAAATTAATTTTATATTATAGTTTATCATTATCTAGAGTATTATATAAATACATAACACATTGCGTCAGTGGTTTATTTTTAATTTTATGCACTTTATAACTCTTTTTTTTTTAAATCGGCTTTTAGTTATATTTATAGTTTGGTTTATTCATTTGTAATGTAATTAATATAAAATATAACTAATAATACAGAAAGAAACGTTAAAAATTACATTTTCCTAAGAAATTATCGCCCCGCTATGAAATCTGTCAAATATTTTACCTCACCGTAAAGTGGCGCCGCCCTGGTGGCAGAAAAAGTCGTGGATGCCCTCATTGTTGGTGAATCAAGTAAAATGAGATAGAATACTGATCTTATGATTAGATGAGGAGCGAAGAACCTTACAATGAGTTGAAAAGAGATATTGGAATTTATCCTTGAGATATGTTGGCTAAGTTGGATTATTCAAAATTGAGAAAAGAAAAAGCAGAATTTTAGAATTTTGTCTTTGTCGGATAGTGAGCCATTTCAGACGTTCACGATAATTAGAGATGTGATCATATTTACGGAGACCAAATATATAACTAATACAGTTATTTAGAAGACGCTCTAGCTTGTTAAGAAGATTTGGATTCAAACCTGGGTAGCACACATCTGCATAATCAATAATGGGTATTATAAATGTTTGCGCAAGTGTGAGTTTAGTCTTGATTGGAAGAAAGTTCTTCAGACGATAGAGGGATCGTAAGGTGACAAAAACTTTGCGGCTAATTTCGGTAACGTGCGTAAGGTTTTTTTTACAGAGGAAGAGAACGGTATCAGTATATCACTGTAATAGACAGCAGGTAGGCTTGCTACATCAATTTTGGACAACATTCTCGAGCTACCTACGATTATAGCTTGACACGTCATTGGATTAACTGATATTTCAAAACGGCTAGGCTATTCTTTTACAGCTTCCAAGTTCAGATTTAACATTTTAATAGCGCCATGGTCATGGAGCTCTTCAATAGATGAGTACAAGTAAATTTGGAGGTCGTCAGCATACATATCGTACGAACAGTTAAGAATACGTAGATGTGATCAAATTTATAAAACTGAGAAAATTAATGGAGCACGTATACCACCTTGCGGGATGCCAGCACCAAAGCTAGCCCAGTTGGAACTCTTCTGTCCCAAATGGACGGACTGTTGACGCCCGCGAAGATATGAAGAGAACTAATCCAAAACTGAGAACCAATACAATATCTTAAATAGGACAGGATAGATAAAAGGATATCATGGTCCACTGCGTTAAAAGCATTAGAAAAGTCAACAAGCACCATTACAACCACTTCCTTCTTTTCCATACATTGTCTGATGTCTTCCGTAACTTTGAGTAATGTTGTAGTGGTGCTGCGACCGAGACGAAACCGAGACTGATAATTGCTGAGTAAATTATGTTTAAGTACAAAATTGGGGACTTGCTTATGTACGCATCCTTCCAGAACTTTGAATAGAAAGGGCAATATAGATACAGGACGAAGATGATTAGGTAATGTGGGATTCGATATTTTGGGAATAGGCCGTATGAAAGCCTTTTTTCAGAGATTTGGGTACTGACCTGTGTCCAGCGAAAAGTTAATAATGTGATTAAGTGCAGGTAGTACATACTCCAGTATATTAACTATCATAGTTCTACTGATTTAATTACGACCCACAGCCTAGAATTTGATTGCTAGAACAATTTTTTTAATATCATCCTGGTGAACTGAAGAAAATTGAAAAGAAGGAATTTGAGGATATTAGATAGAAGCTAAATAGGCTATCGTTTGAGATCGTACAGTAGTGTCCATAACAGGGGCAGAAGCAAAGTGGAGATTAATGTCATTACAAGACAGGGAAGAGGCGCACTCCAGAGTAGGCTCACCCACGCCAATTGACCTAAGAAACTTCCAGACATTATCTGGCGAAGAATTTATTATATTCTTTTGGATATAATGGCATTTGGCGTTACGCACCATCTGATTTCATCTGTTCCTAGCTTTCTTAAAACATGTCCAACTCTCCTCCGTACTGTTATAGATTCCCTTTTAATAGGGATCCGCTGACAAAAAGCACACAGTCAGCACTCTCTTAGTAGCTTTGGTACTTTCTTATTTCAACACTAGGAATACCGCGCAGTCCGTCATACACTCTCATCCGAAATACTCGCCTCTCAATTTCAATTCCAAATTTGTGTCATTCTATAATAAAATCCAGTTGTAATTTCTAAATAGTTTTTTTAAAAGAGATTTCGTGAAGCCCCGTATAACATTGGTGGCAACGGTGAAGGGATCTATAAAAGATCCTTGGTGCCTCTGAGGACTCAATTATGCAATTACTAGAACGTTCTGTGTTGTGATCTCTATAAATACTTACCGCTTGAAACTCGTTTCTTCGCTGAACTTCCGAAAACGATACCCGCCTGGCCACAAAAAATTTATGCTAGAAGTCATACAACTGAATGAAAAAAGAAGAAAAGAGAGTAAAAGAAGAATACCACCCAGCATCTGCTCATCATCCGCAAACCGAGTCTACAAAGTCAACAGTGCTGCGCACTTCCGCTGTTTACTACGCTGTCGCCGTGTTCCTGAATCCTGATTAAAAATACAAGTACATAAACCCGACATGTTCCCGTAAGTCCGCTCCAGTTTTATAGGAATATTATAATGATACAGTCTTAAATTTTGTGAATAATACTGAATGTTTTATAAACTTTACAAAATATACAACCTAATTTATTTAAACAAACAAGAAAAATACAATATTTTAACAATATTATTATATAATATTATAACAATGTGCAAAATTTCATTGTAATCTGTTCAATAGCTTAGGAGTTCATCGCGGACGAACAATGTGACACGTAATTTATATATATATATATATCTTCACAAGTCCACTGCTGAACATAGGCCTCCCCTAAGGAATGCCACAAAGCACGGTCTTGAGCCACCTGCATCCATCTACTTCCTGCATATCTTACCAGGTCGTCACTCCATCTAGTAGGGGACGCCCAACGCTTCGCCTGCCGGTACGAGGCTGTCACTCGAGATACCTTTTTTCCCCATCGGTTGTCGGTTCTTCGAGCTATATGGCCGGCCCATTGCCACTTCAGCTTACTAATCCGTTGGGCTATGTCGGTCACTCTCGTTCTACTGTAGATATCCTCATTTCTGAGTTTATCACGCAGAGAAACACCAAGCATAGCCCTCTCCATAGCTCGCTGAGCGACCTTGAGCTTCCTCATCCGGCCAGCAGTGAAGGACCACGTCTCAGTTCCGTATATCATCACAACACGCACTGGTTGTATAGTCTCGTTTTCAAGTTTTGAGGTATACCTGACGAGAAGATGTGCCGTAATTTCCCGAACGCTGCCCAACCGAGTTAAATCCGTCGATATATATATATATATATATATATATATATATATATATATATATATATATATATATATATATATATATATATATATATTTGTTCCTGCCACAAAATCTCATGACTCCACTGGTTGACTGGCAGACACTGCCGTTAGGTATTACGTCCGCCCTTTGTTACCCTTGTTAATAAGGTGTCATCAAACAAGATTAAATAAATAAATAAAATATTTTGAGCAAGCCTATATTTAATAAGGAAACCTCTTTACTCTCGCTCTAGCCTGGGGTACGTAACCCTCTATCAGGGTGATGCAACTATATAGGAAAGTCGAGAAACTTGCACACAATCATAATTTTATCTATGTGGATTGGGCATATAATATACGAAGAAACAGCGATATCTTTTTCTCGCTTTTATTAATAAAAGTGAGAAAAAGATATCGCTGTTTCTTTATTTCGCGTTGTTTCAGATTGCTATTTTAAAAATTATATACAAGATACATATTATATCGGAAGAAACTAAAAATGTTAATTCTGTGTTAAACTTTTTTTTTGGTTGCTGATTAGAGTATAAATACGTACATATTACTCTGATATTTGCGCAATTAATTCACCTATTAATTGATTAAAATTGAATAATATTGACTCTGTATGAGATATTAACTATAAATTAATTTATTATTTAAAATTTGTATACACGATGTGTAATCAGAATCTAAAGTAAATTAAAAAAATAATCACAAAATCATCTGATCACTTTTTGCAGGTTTCCTACAATAGAAGAAGAAAAACTTTTGACAATATTGTGGTAAATCATTAAGCATTTTCAATTTGTTGATCTTTATTTTTAAGGATCATTACTATATTAACTCGAATTTTATCTGTTTCAGATCATGTATTTGGGCTAAGTTTTTACCATGAGAATTTTTGCTGACTTAAATTTTCGTTAATGTTCTGTGAAGAATAACTTTCACGATAACATATTATGTTACAAATCAATATTACGTGTGGAAATATTATCTGCAAGAGCAATAAAAAACATCAATAATAACATATAGTGTAATAAACAATCTCTTCCAAAAAATAAAATTACATAACTATACCTATTTTAAGTTTTATTTTATCCCACATACTCCTCCAAAGTAAATTCGAGTAATTTTGGTATAATCTCTCAAATGTATGGGAATTCACCCTATAGGTTTGTGAGGCTCGAGTATAAAGTGTATTATCTATGCTCGAGCCAAAATTACTCAAATTTGCCATAAAAAGCTAAGAAGTTACACAATATTATTTGAAATTCTCCCTAAAAAGTTTTATATGGGCGACAACTGTGGCGCTTTTAGATTACACCGGTGTACACTCATAAACACGCGTTTCCTTTTTTAATATGAAGTTGGTGATCTTCTCTATGTAGTGTAATGAGGGCATCCATGACTTACTCTGCCACCAGGGCGGCGCCACTAGAAAGTGATGTAAAATATTTGACAGATTTCATAGCGAGAAAGTTAATTTGTTCGGAAAATGTAAAGGTTATTGTTTCTTTCTGCACTATTAGCTATATTTTATATTAATAAGATTAAAAAAAATCAAACCACAGATATTCATATAAGTAGAAAAATTAAAAAAAAGTTAAAAATGTTCTAAAAAATTAAAGAGCAAGCCACTGACGCATTGTTTTGTGTATTAATTTAAAATACTCTAGAAACTGATAAACTTTTATTAAAAACCAACTTCTCAATTAACTTATACTGTGTAACAAAAAACTTTACCTCAATGTCAAATAGCGACATCTGCTGAGCAGAAAATTATTAGCCCTTATTATGTTCTATGCTCTCTACCTCGGGTACGTAGTACTAGGAGTTTTGGCGGGAACTTGACCTATGGCGGTTTGTTGCTCCTGTATTATCGTTTAAATAATGGTTTGAAGTGGACTTTGATATATAAAAGTGGTGCGATTTTGTGTATTAAGTGTCTGCGCATGTGAACTATTAGTGGAAACTGTGAAACAAGTGCTCTGATGGTGATGGATTCTCAAGATAGCTGTTTGTTTGCATAGGCGCCTTTAGATACCATCGCCAACTGTCAACTGCCTGCTGGCTCAAGTTGCCGTCAAAATCTCCCAAGGGCAGGACAATGTGACGCATCAACATATTGGGAAGCAGTGAACTATGAAGAAATTATAATAAACCGAATAAAAATACTCAAGACTTGGCCTAAAGGTCTAGATACCAGGCCATAAACTCCAAAAAAAAGTACGTAGTACTATGTGGTACTATTATTATTCTGTGCATGGCATTGCCTGGGGTTTCCATAGTAACAAACAAAACAACTACAAGCACAATCAAGCACATGTCAAAGTCAAACGTGGTCAAACGCCATAAACGTTTTGTGCTTTTGTGTTCAATGTTCAAGTACATGCTATGTATTATTTTGGATTTAAATCGAACTACGAAACGAATTATAATAAAGAATAGATAACCTTGTATGTCACATATAATTTCATTAAACTATTTAGAAAAAAGTACCATTTCCAATATCCTAAATATTATACGGCTTGCAAACACAATGGACTATTTTCTACTTAAATGTCTTTGACTAATGACTATTTTACAATTTTGTCAATATTTCAATACTTATTTACATAATTACATTTATTGAATGGCAGGTTGACCTACTAAGCATATCCATGGTTTTGTGACCTAAAACTTCCAGTTTTATTCATATTTTAAAAAGTGAGGCACGCATCATTATTTGGATACTGATGACAGTAGTATAAAAATCCTTACCGAGTTATTTAATTTGTTGTTGCGAAATGGCAAAAATGTCTGATATGGCAGTAAAGAAACTGACAGGAAGTTGACAATGGATGATGAATATGTACAGTTTTCCCCAAAAGTATGTACTATGTTTTTAATTATCATTTCAAAGCAATCATAAATTTCACATTATTATTAATATTCAGATCTGATAATAACTTTCAACATACATGGGTATTATAACCAACCTCTATTTCATATTTAAAATTTTGAATCTGGTGGTAGCAAATAGTGTTATGGTTAGTAATATTTGATACCTATTATTATTGTCAATCTGCCTGCCACCTTCCCAATATGAGACTAGCGAAGAAACTTTAAGATCTTTGGAATACCTATAGTTCATAAGATTTTGTTGATTGTTTTAAAGTGGTAATAGATTAATGGTTAAGGGTACAAACCACAAACTTACTTAAATTGTGGTTTTGAAACCACCGTTCAACTACTGTTATGAACCAATACTAACAAGCATTTTTAAGTTTAGAGTAATTAATGGGGATATTAGTAATGTTGATAACATTATAAGTATAATAAAAAGTAAAGTTAAGTTATAGCCTTCATGCATTCCAACTCTGGGCTCAGGTCTCGTTTCATTTTATGAGAGGGTGTTAGGGCAAGCATTCCCCGTGATGCCCTATTGCATGTTGGTGGTTTTCACGTCTGAAATTTTTTTTTATTTCTCACACATGCAAATCTCTCATAATGTTTTACTTCACCGCCAAGCATGTGGTAAATTGGCACTTAAAATTTCGACTAACAATGCTAATGATGCCAACGAGCTCTAAACCCCAGCTACCCCTGTTGTGTTTTTAGGGTTCCGTACCTCAAAAGGAAAAAACGGAACCCTTATAGGATCACTTTATTGTCCGTCTGTCTGTCTGTCTGTCAAGACCCTTTTTCTCAGGAATGCGTGGAGGTATCAAGCTGAAATTCATATCAAATACTCAAGTCTACTGTCCCTTGGAGCTGTGAAAAAATCAAACTTCTTAGCCAACTCAATCAAAAGATACAGCCGTTTATGCCACAAATTTTCGGCATTCGCAAGGGAATCAAAACCTACAGGGTACTTCCAGTGAACTCAGAATCTTGAAATTTGGTACGAAGTAACGTTTTATAGTACAGATAAAGGAAAAATTGCGAAAAGCAAAAATGTTTAGTTACATTATATAATAAAAATAATTTTAAACTTAATATACCTACGGATTTGTTCGGAACCCTCAGTTGCACTTGGCCGGCTTTTTTATATAGGAAACATTTATTAAAATGTTTTAATTATAATACATACAGTATTAACAATGCACTAATTATTATTTTTTAATTCTAGGTGTCTCAATACAATAAAGTAATCAAAAAGTATCCATTTAAGAACAGCCCAGAGAAGTTAACATTTACTGGTAACTTTACACCATGGAATCGGCAATTTTATATATCTAAAGCAGAAAAATATAATAGTTTGCGCTTAGACATTTTAAATACGGTGATGAAGAGAACTGAGTCCAAAATGTTACAACAAAATGCTATGGAGAATCTTCCAGATGATAATACTTTATATGAGGATCCGAAAGATTTAATAGGTAAAGGATTCTTTTAGATTACTTTGTGTATGCTTAGCCGTGTACCATATAGTGGTGGTGAAAGGATATCCACTAGCCCATATCAGCCCCTGGGTGTCGTAAAAGGCGACAGAGGGAAACAAATCAAGAAAATGGGTGGCAGCATCTCCCTGATAACAAATAAAAATAAAAAACTATGGTTGCCAACCCGCTTGCCAAGCGTGGTAACTATGGCAAATATGCCCCCTATGAGGCAATCTATGTGGGAGGCCTATGTTCAGCAGTGGACTTTAATAGGCTGTAATGGTGTATGTTTAGTACCAAGGTCAAACAACAGTTAGTAATAATGTAGTCTATTTAAATATATGTTACAGACAAAGAAAATAATCTGGATATTATTTATACTATCCAGGCAGTATATCTACCCCATTTAGACCAAGTGGTTATTGGTACAGAATTAATTAAATAATCTAGCTATTTTATAAAATATTCAGGTAGACTTGGATAAATTTATAAAACACTATAAATTTTAGTGCTTTTTTATATAGCTGTCGACCTTTATTAACCTTTCGGTTAACAGCCTATTCCTTTTACTGAATGGAATCATTCAACTAGCAGCCTGATTTATATTCAGCTGATGCTTCTAATACAACATTGTACATATCTTGTAATATCAGCAACAATATGTAAAGGTGCAGCTGGGATGGCCCTTGGACCACCCTAAACCCACATACATTTATAAAACATAGCACAGAATGCATTAATTAGGCACAGACCAGCAACTGTCTTGTTTAATGATATTAATAGGGTGACCTATTAAACATAATTGTGTGTGATGTATACTTAGATAATTATTTGCACTAATAGTGAATCGACCAGCAAAACCTCCCCGAAAGCGGAACATGCATGCAAATTCTGGCAAAGAAGCCAAAGTGTTACTCAAGGAGCAAAAGAAGAAACTCAGCAAAAAGTATGAAGGTCTTATTACTGCTTTGATGGATAGATGTGAAGAGAATGTTGTTGCAGTAAGTAGCTTAGCGCTCCACAAAATATACTTTTTTGTAGGTGTTTATATATCTGTATACTTCATCACCAACATCATCATTATTATAACATACCTTTAAAGATCCATTGCTGAACATAGGCCTCCTCCAAAGAATGCCACAAAGCATGTTCCTAAGCTAACTTCATTGACATCCTGTGTGTCTCACCAGGATGTCACCCCGTATAGTTGAGGCTGTCTCACACACCACTTACTAGAACGAGGCTGCCACTCGAAACTCTTTGTTAGGAATTGTATCACATTGATAAATTCAGAGCATAGCCCTCCCCATAGCTAGCTGAAATCTAAAGTTCTTATATGGCCAGTAGTCACTTACCATTAGGTGAGCCGAATGCTTGTTGCCTCCTCTCATTAAACAAAATAGGTAAAGACCACATCACAGATCTATAATATCTTTTATACTTAGTATACAAATTGTTTAGGTAATGCAATTACCAAACCATTTTGAGGAGTTTGATGCTTTATGTTTGTCAACATTCAATTTCAAGAATACAAGTACTAAGAATTAATCTAATTAATATGACTTGATATCTTAGGGATTACTGTCAATGATGGTATGTAGAGGCTGTGACATCCTGAGGGTGTCGTAAGAGGTGATACAGGAAAATGAAACAGGAGCAGGGCAGCAGTATTTTCCTGGTAACTATTCAAAATAATTAAAGACACTGGTTGCAAACCGGCCTGCCAAGGGTGTCAACTATGGAAAATTTCCCCCCAATGAGGCAATCTATAATGGAGGCTTATGATATGAATTAATGAAAATTGTCAATGAGATTTAGGTCAAATACTTTTGTGGCGCGTGGAAGGAAAAGGGGAGATCTCCCTTTCCTGAGAAAAGGGCAAGGTGTTGTGCCCGGAGAGCGGCCAACGCTCCGATTGGTAGTTCGGAGTTGTTCTATATATGCTGCTTTAACTTCGGAACTTTGTAAGCGCGATTTAGGCTTCGATGTGTTTCGCTTGTGGCGCGACGTCAGCGCCGCCACATCATCCCCCTGCTCAGACCGGAGGTTGATAGTGCAGTCTAGATGTCGACGAATTTGCAAGTGCCAGGGAATTGCTTTGTAAGTCTGCGGTGAGTCGAGAAGAAGGCAAGTAATCTGCGAGAGTGCCGTGAAGCAGAGGCAAGCAGTGAGGCTCAGAGCCGTGCCGAACACTGTAGCGCAGAGAGTAGCTTGAAGGAACAGGAAGCATTATTATTCCAATGCTGCGATGAACCTTTGTAAAGCTAGATGGCTTGCAGAATGTGAAGACTGCAGACAATATCTGCTCGGGAGCGAATGAATGGGGTACTTGAGGACAATGACGAATGCTTTTGAAGTTGTATTTTCCGAAGTTTATTGGTTGCGTGTTCATATTACGTCGGTTGGTCACCAAAGTGGCGGGTGAAAGGAAAAGGGGAGATCTCCCGCCGGGCAAGGTGTCCTTTTTTTATAGGAGAGGGGGCAAACGAGCATGCGGCTCACCTGATGGTAAGTGACTACCGCCGCCCATGAACAACTGCAACACCAGGGAGGGAATTGCAGATGCGTTGCCGGCCTTTTAAAAAGGAGTACGCTCTTTTCTTGAAGGTCCCTAAGTCGTATCGGTCCGGAAAAATCGCTGATGGTAATCGATTCCACATGGAAGTCGTGCGAGGAAGAAAACATCTTCTAAATCGCACAGTGGTGGACCGCCAATCATCCAGATGGTGTGGATGGTATCGGGAGTTCTGCCGCGATGTGCGTTCGTGAAATTTGGCGGCTGGGATTAATCCGAACAATTCCTCAGAGCACTCCCCATGGTAGATGCAAAGGGATGCAACATCTCTTCGCAGTGCCAATGAATCGAGCCGATCGGAAAGGGCTCGGTCGTCGTCGATTCGAGCCGCTTTGCGCTGGATGCGGTCAAGTGGAAGGAGCTGGCACTGGGGAGGCCCTGCCCAGAGATGGGAACAGTATTCCATGTGAGGCTGAACCTGCGCCTTGTAAAGTTGCAGGCGGTGTGCCGGCATGAAATACTGTCCCGCTCTGCTGAGCACGCCAAGCTTTTTAGAGGCCAATTTGGCCTTTTCTTCCAAGTGACCACGAAACTGCACGTCACTCGATATGTCGAAGCCGAGGATTCCGATACTGGCTGAGGCAACTAGGGGAGTGCCTTGAAACTGAGGAGACACGACAAAGGGGTTCTTTTTAGCGGTAAACGCGCAATCTTGTGTCTTCTGAGGATTAAACTGGACTAGATTTAGTCCTGCCCGGGGAGCGGCCAACGCTCCGATTGGTAGTTCGGAGCTGTTCTATATATGCTGCTCTAACTTCGGAACTTTGTAAGCGCGATTTAGGCTTCGATGTGTTTCGCTTGTGACGCGACGTCAGCGCCGCCACACTTTTCTCTTTTCACTTGTTCTCTTTAATCATCATCCCCGTAATTGCACCACGAATGTTGTTCCAATGTTGCACATATTTTTTTAAATGGTCAAAGTATGGCATGTATGTGGCCCATTACATCCAAAGATTTCCTACACATTGAGACATTATATTGCTACTTGAAATTGCTTATAATTAAAAAAATATATATTCTTTATAGATATCTGAAAAAGATGCACACATAGCAAAATTAAAAGAGAAGCTAAAAGCTGTCTTAGAATATAATAAACTTTTCGCCGGTGAAAATGACCGTCTCAAGTGTGAACACGCAACTCTAGTCAAGTACGCGGAAGAGTGTAAAAGAGTCATTAAAGAAGAAAGGGAGAGGAATGCCGATTTGCAGAGCAAATGTAAAACTTTGCAGGAGAGAGTGAAACAATTTGAAATACCCGATAAAGGTAAACTTAGCAATTATAATTTAGGGTTTTTTTCACAGCAGATGCAGTTAATCTTTTCTCCATTCTTACAAGTCGTGGCACTTAAGTCTAGCGCTGAACGAAACGTAGAGAGGACGCGCACGAATTGAATTGCACGAAAGCGACTGGAGAGCCATAAAGCGAGTGCGAAAAATACGCACGAGCCAATCAGCGCGACTTATGCACAATAACGGTCACCGCTAGACTTTCGTGCCACTACTTATATGTATTAGTTAGAAAAGTCAGATATTTAGCAGCATAGCAGGACGCTCAGCAAAATCGAAATGTTTGTTAAAAAACACATGAAAATATTCGTTAGTTCTTTTTCTTTCGCTATGTGACAGTTGTAGCGGTGGCCACTTTTCTGACACTGTACTTACCCTTTTACTGTCTTTTTTGAATTTGTGTTTTGGACAACATGGGAATAATAATTTATTTTATAAATAACTGTTCAAGTAATTTTTTTTCACATTAAAAAAAACTGTTTTTTTTCATATTCTTACATTATTATTTGATTCTGAATTATGTTAAAATTTCAAGTCACTAACTCAACAGCCATATACGAAAGCGAGAATAAAAACTTGGTAAAATAAAAAGTTGCTGCAGTACAACTTGGCCAAAACAATAATTAGGCCCATGACAGGAATGTGGTTTAGGCGCTCGCGCCCCGCCTCTATCCCCGCGCTTCCCTTTGTGATCAATCACCGTTCCGGTGTTCCCTCCCTGGTTCTAATGACGTCTTAGCTGTCATGGGCCTAGTTGTTTTGGTCACGTATTATCGGCCATGTAGTGGCGGCGTAATAAAATCCACTACTACATATTATCCCGTAGGTGTCGTAAAAGGTTGCAGAGCGAAACTGAAACAGGACATAGACAACAGCATGTGCCTAATAAGAAAATAATAAAAATTGTAGTTGCTAACCCGCCTGCCAAACGTGGCAACCCTGGCGAAATTCCCTTAAAAGGTAATCTATTGGGGC
The DNA here is from genome assembly GCA_033319125.1 of Parnassius glacialis. Lineage (NCBI taxonomy): Eukaryota > Metazoa > Arthropoda > Insecta > Lepidoptera > Papilionidae > Parnassius > Parnassius glacialis. The sequence goes on from JAVANC010000014.1 coordinate 9,328,614, forward strand.
CTATTTTTTATAGGGTAAGAGTGACAAACGAGCACACAGTCGACCTGATGGTAAGTGGTTGCTGTGACCCCTAGACATCTACATCTATCTTCGATTACGAATCAAAATGCAGATGCGTTGTCACCCGTGAGGACTAAGATGGAATGCCTTAAAATGCGTTTTAAGTAAAAAGGGTCTCCGGTTCTCTACACTCAGAGTGGAGTCCTTCCCCGGTCGAGCTGACCCATTCGTGCTACAACTATACCAGTAATATAGCTACAGCATGGCTCATGGTCTATGTTCAGCAGTGGACTTGCGATAAACTGAAAGTAATCGTTTTTTTTAGTTGTGAGACATGGGACTAGAGAAAAGTTTAAGTGCGTTAATATCCTAAAATATATTTATATTAGCTTTAATTGGGAGTGCAATCTGAAACCTAATCCAATGAAAACCAATCTGATACCTAAAGCACGGTCGCGGAGTAGGAATTTTTTTATTGCTTTGCATTTTTAAACTTAATTTCCATCATAAAAAGTTTTATTTCTATTGCAACTAAGATAGTTTCAGGACCTTTTGAACAGTATTTGATTTTTTTTTCTTTGATTCGAAAATCGAGTTTATTCTCAAGGCTTTAAAGTTCACTTTGTGTGAATTGCAATAATTTGAAATTCTTCTTGCTCCGCGAACACGCCATACCATGAAACCGTGATATGGAAGCAGCGTAAAAGAATTCATTACCCCATCTCGTCCCATGGATAAGGTTCTCGACAGATAGCGTTACGGGTTAACGCTATCTGTCTGTACTCTATCGCTTCTATACTCAAGTTGGTGACGAGAAGCGGCGTCCGGTTCGAGACATCTCATTGCCAGTCTGGCCTTTAATGGGGAAGGTTCAGCAGTAGATGGTGGTTGGTTTGGAAACAGAAAAAATATCGTAAAATTAATATCAAATAATGTATTTTTTTTTTGGTTTTAGAGCAATCCGAGCCCTCCACAGCCATTCCCCTAGTCGAAGTATGTATGAACTGCAGCAGCAGGCAGATCGTGTTAAACCAAGCCCGCGAACAGAACTCTCGCCTGCAGAAAGATATGCAAGCTCTTAAAGATGTGTTGTACAGGTATTGATGTTCTCCCTAATATACAATTTTAGCGAATTAAAATCCAAGAGGTTTTTTATTTTCTAGATATAATTAGGGAAACAAGACGCTTTTTTTCTTCTTCTGATTTGTTTCCCTTTATCGCCTTTTACGACAGCCGCGGGATGATACTAGGGCACACTGAAATGATCGGGAATAGAATATTTCGGATTGAGTTACAATAATACCTTTTTTAGAATTTTAATACTGACCTCTTAGAATCTTAATGACATTAAGACAATTAAAAAAATGTTTAAAAACAAAAACTATGTTGGTTTAAAGTTGACACGTCGTTAACAGAAATGGAGCTCACGCGTGAACATTTCCGTGACATAATTTATCACAATTTTCGTCGCGGCTTATCTCAAGATAAATGTCTCAGCGAATTTATTTCGATTTATGATGTTGAAGCACAGAGTCAAACGACAATATACCGCTGGTATGCCGAGTTCCTACGCGGTCGTGTGTCGCTCAGCAATGTTTTTTCTGCAGGTCGACCAAGAACAGCGGTCACGCCGGAAAACATCGCAGCTGTGCGAACTATTATATTAGGTGACCGTCATGTGACATACAAACAGATTCGGGCTGTTATCAGTATCGGAATGACTACAACTCAGTCGATATTACATAATGAGCTGTGTGTAAGAAAGCTAGTTTCTCGCTGGATTCCTCACAATTTGTCCGAATAGCAAAACACGTCTCGTGTAGATTGGTGTCGGAATACTCTGCAACGTTTCAACGGAGGGAAGTCAAATGCCGTTTATAATATCGTCTCAGGGGACGAATCATGGATTTATTCATACAAACCTGAAAGAAAACATCAGTCAGCAGTTTGAGTCTTCGAAGACGAGGTCAATACCAACGAAAGTGGTTCGCTCCCGCAGCGTGTCATAAAGAATAGTCGCTACGTTTGTCTCGAAAAAGGGTCATGTTGCTACAATTCCTTTACAGGAACGCAGAACGGTTACGGCTGAGTGGTATATCACGGTTTGTTTGCCAGAAATGATAGCCGAACTCCGAAAAATAGCCCAAACGTCGCATCATCTTACATCACGGTAATGCGAGCTCCCATACGGCTCGGAAGACTAATTATGTTTTGAAGCAGGAAAACGTTGAGCTGATGAGCCATCCACCGTACAGTCCTAAGCCCAAACGATTTCTTTACATTCCCTAGAATGAAAGATTTATTACGCGGTCAACGGTTTGAAGACCCCGAAGCAGCTGTGGAAGCGTACAAATCAGCCATTTTGTCAACGTCAACTTCAGACTGAAATTACTGTTTTAATGATTGGTTTGCACGAATGGAAAAGTGCATTAGGTTGAACGGAGAATACTTCGAAAAACAATAAAATACAATTTAGCTATACCGTGCATGTGGTTTTTCTTATTCCCGATAATTTCAGTGTGCCCTTCGTAGGGTGTAGTGGATGTTCTTTCAACGCCACTTCGGCGGCGGTAGGTGATGGTGCCGATTTAGCAGTAATTTGATTTACTTAGGCCGGGTTCATAATAAACGTTTAGTCAGCTTCCGCTCGTGAGTTGCCTACTCCCGTTATTGCGAGCCCTAGTATGAACTTGAAATCAGACTTCATGTATTCTTCACAATATGCTGATATTATGCTGTGTCGTACAATGCGCTACTGGTGTTAACAAAAGAGTGTGCTTGAGTATGGTCACATTAACTTTTCGACATTCTTGCGAATGTATTTCTGCAATGAGTTTTTCCGTATCCAACATAATGAAACACATATGTACACAGTCAGGTCATAAGTATTGTCACACAGTAAAAACTTTTCTTTTAGAATGCTGGCCACAAAAAAGTTTATTGAATTCGAAGTTCGAATTGTTCATGAAAATAAAACTATACTTTTTAGAATTTTACTCATTTTTAAATATGGAGTGGGCGCTTAAAGAAGACCGTGTTGCAGTTATTGCGTTGCATCGTTGCGGTTACGCGCCAATTCAAATTTTTGACATACTGAAAAATTTGAATATAACCAAAATATTCGTTTTTCGTACCATCAAACGATACAATAAAGACTCTAGTGTAGATGACAGGTCAAGAAGTGGTCGCCCTCGGTCTATTAGGACTCCAGCAGTGATAAAAGCTGTGAAGGCGCGAATTCAAAGAAATCCCAAACGTAAGCAGAAACTGTTGGCCCTTCAGATGGGGTTAAGCAGAACCACGGTGAAAAGGGTGTTAAATGTAGACTTAGGGCTTCGGGCATATCGAAGAAAAACAGGACATCGTTTGAATGCTCGTCTAATGGACCTGAGACTGAAGAGATGTCGCGCTTTGTTGAAGCGGTACGCGGGAAAAAAATATCGGGAAATTCTTTTTTCGGATGAAAAAAATTTTACCGTAGAAGAGAGCTACAACAAACAAAATGATAAGGTGTACGCACACAGTAGTGAAAAAGCGAGCAACCGTATTCCGCGTGTCCAACGAGGTCATTTTCCATCCTCGCTCATGGTATGGTTGGGAGTTTCTTATTGGGGCTTAACAGAGGTACATTTTTGGGAGGTGTAAAAACGAATGCAGTTGTGTATCAAAATACAGTCCTCACGAACCTTGTGGAACCTGTTTCTCATATCATTTTCAATAACAGGCACTGGGTATTCCAACTTGATTCGGCGCCAGCTCATATAGCGAAGAGCACACAAGACTGGCTGGCGGCGCGTGAAATCGACTTCATCCGGCACGAAGACTGGCCCTCCTCCAGTCCAGATTTCAATCCGTTAGATTACAAGATATGGCAACACTCGGAGGAAATGGCGTGCTCAAAGCCTCATCCCAATTTGGAGTGACTCAAGACATCCTTGATTAAGGCAGCCGCCGATATTGACATGGACCTCGTTCGTGCTGCGATAGACGACTGGCCGCACAGATTGAAGGCCTGTATTCAAAATCACGGTGGTCATTTTGAATAAACTTTAGTGTCATAAGAATCTATGTTTTGTTAAGTTCATTTTGGTATATAAATGGTTACATAATGAATAAACTTGTTTCAATTATTTTATATTAAACATGTGACAGAATTTATGACCTGACTAGGTATGTATTCATTGCAGTCTTTCAAATAAATAAATGAATTGAGTCTGCTGGCGCTGGAACCTGATACTCTTTTACGTTCAGCTACGTAATCAATTATTAAAAAATCGTCTCTTATTGATATATGATTTTGTTACTTTCAGGCTAAACGTGCAGCTCTCCCGCTACCAAGAGAAATTACGCAGCAACGCACCAACGTTATCCTCAGATAACAAAACTACGGACAAGTACGAATGCTTGGATTCACTCATCAGATTAGGGCACAGACGAGGTGAGGACATTCATGTTGCGCCACATGAAAAATGCGACCATCATCAGAAGCCTCAGTAGCCTAATGGCAGGGCGCGGACCGCGAACTCGAAAGGTCGTGAGTTCGAATCCGCCATTCGACTACTATCGTGAACCACTTCTAACACAAGCATTTTAAGCTTACCAGAAGTGGTTAAAGGGAATATTAGTAATGTTTAATAACATTACTAGCATTTTAAAAAAAATGTTTTCTTGTTTATTCGGGATTTATATTCAGATATTTTTTTATAGAATAAGGTCACCTGATAGTAAGTGGATGCTATGGCCCATAGACATCTTCATCTATTGTCGATTATATATCGAGTATTAGGAATCAAAATGCAGATGAGCTATCAGCACTAAGTATTAAAATGGAATGCCCCGTTACCAATTAAATGGGTATTTAAATGGTATTTAGAAGGAATAGAGAAAGGATAAGCACTTAAAAAAAAGCTTGTTGTATTTTATAAGAAAAAACACAAAGTGCGAAGAGGGAATAGATACCCTGACTCCGTTAATTTACATTTTACAGATAAACAATGTTTGAACGTTTTATATAATATTTTGCAGAGTCTGGAACCGAAGATTCTGCAGCGAAGAAAGAAAATCACGAAGAAAGCCACACGAAACTCGTAGATCTATCCGGACTGCTGAGCGCACAAGCATTAGGTAATTATTATACGTTTTTCTTTTTGGGGTTATCAACCGTTCTATATATTCTTAATTCTGTATACTAAGAATGTAATTCCAACCAGCCAAATTACTTAAGCATACGACAGACGGACGGATAATACGCGACGGAACTTTTAATGAAAGCGAATACTTAATGAAGATCTACCCTTTAACCATCATTACTTTGACATCACGGGCTATGAACATGCTGTCTGTCAACGCCACTCTCGTAGTTTTATGTACCTGTTCATATATTTTCATGATAAATATTAAACAAATTATGACAATTTTTCTTAAAACGTGTGACCAGGTCGAAGAAGTCGCTTTGAGAGGTGTTGGTTAAAATGTGTTTGTACGGACTAACTTTTATTACATGAGGTGTAATTAGGCCGTTGAACTTAATTTTAACGTACGAAACGTTCAGTACCATCAAAGGAAAGCACCACTTCTATTTTCTATTTTCTATACTTTTTACTTTAATTTAATAATTTTTTACTAGTACTATCTTTCTTGCACTCAACAACCTTACTATAAATATGCATATTATAACTATAAATATACAAATCAATCATCTAAATCACAACCAAAACACACCTTCTTAATGGTCCTCCGAGCCGGATTTTTCCGAAACTTTAAAACTACCATTTTTCAAAATTTTGTAATTATGTATGATGTTGGACCGTCCGACAAAAAAATATCCGACCTACACCCAAAATCAAAATCAGTTTGTATTGTGGCGGTGATCAATATTTTTTAAAAAGACAAACACAATCATGTGAGATCGTTATGTGATATTTTTCAAGCTTTCAATCGTCGTGTTATATTATTTAATGTTCTCTGTATATTTCCCATGATCGAGTGCTTTACCGGTATATAAGTTTAAATGCAACGCGATTGAATCCATCATACTGATTGTGTCAATAATTTCTACTGACCTACGATAGTTCCAGGCCTATATTGCTTTGCAGTTGGCAGCATTACACTCTGTTGACCGTATACCGTAATATACAAATAAGAAAAAATTTAAAGTTTTCGTTTTATGAAAACAAAAAATGTAATAAAGTCCCCGTTTATGTTTAACTACATTTTTTATTTGCTATTTGATTTATGCACACATAAACTGCTTAGATTTAGCCTAAAGACTAGGTGTAGCCGATTGCGGTTGGTTAAATTTAGGCTGTATTCGATTTATTCGTGGTACGGGTAATGCTAAAGGAAATAATAAATAAAGACCGGTAAAGTCAGATTAAATTATGTAATATGTTTAAATTTTATTATATTTTAAAAATCAGTTTTACATATATGAAGTGCTCATGAACAAAAAACCACATCTGGAAAAGTTATTCGTAAGCCATACAAGACTTTTCGCGTGGTATTCGAATTCTCGGCCTCGATGCAAATCAGGCAAATGTTTAGCCACTGCGTTACCGAGCCGTTAACTATTTTTTTTACATTCAGATTTCCTAGTATAGAGCATACGGTAAACATATGTTTCCTATTTTCATCTTATGCTTTACTAAGTTTTGTTATAATAATGCATTAAAATATTTCAGCGCCTCTGTTTGATGCATATCAAGAAAATCTTCAAGAAAAAGACAATCTTATTTTAGATTATGAAAAGCAATTTGAGAATATAAACAAGAAGTCCAAACAAGTAATTAGTGAGAATAAATCTTTGAGCGACAAAGTCGAGGCTTTAGAAAACGAGCTGCAGCATGTGAGACAGAGCTATAAGAGAATCATAGTGGAGAAAGAGACGACAGATATTGAAAAGGCGACTTTGACCGAAAGGGCCGAGCGAGCAGAGTCAAAGTTAAAAGAAGTATATGAGTTGTATGAAGATAAAAGTAAGTAAAATTGAACTATGGTATCTTTTTTTTTTATAGAATAAGGGTGACAAACGAGCACACAGTCCACCTGATGCTAAGTGGTTGCTGCGGCCCACAGACATCTACATCTATCCTCTATTACAAATCAAAATGTAGATGCGTTGTCACCCGTGAGGACTAAGATGGAATGCCTCATTTCCAGTAAAAAGGGCCTCCGGCCACCTGCACTCACCAAGCGAAACGCAGAGGTAAACCTCTACTTCACGCTGATTTTCTGTGAGGTCGTTCGAGCCGGTTCGAGCCGGCCCATCCGTGCGACAGCAAAAGCTGCCGCGTGGCTCTACCACTGTTAAAAATTACATTTATTAAAAAAATTATATAAATTACGTGCGCTAATAAAAAATAGAGCTTAATTAATTGTGACGTTCTTGTAACAACTTACTTTTTTAATATTAGTCGCTCATTTAATCTGCTTGAGCATATTTCTCTATTTTCTGCTTTATCGGTTCTTAAAAGTCCACTTCTGGACATGGGCCGCTCGCATAGTGGGGAAGGTTTGCCTTAGTCGTAACGCTTCGCAGGCGGATGGAACAACGTTTTAAAAAAAAACGTCGACGATGACTAATCACTTTTGACATTGTTGCACGTCATTAGTCTCAGTATTTCACGCCTGGCGTAAAAGAGATGATTATACCGCCATCTATCGAAAGCCATAACATTTTTCTGGCATTTCTCATCGTCGCCTCTTACGTGACCCACGGGATGAAATATGTAACCTTTAATGTAATAATTTATGTCTGTAATCACTGAATTTTATCTTTTGGGTATCGTAAAAGACAACTATATAGTTTACGGAAAATATCCTTATTTTTTTGTTATTCTGTATACCATTACCGTTACAGCCTATCTAAAAAGTCCATTGCTGAACATAGACCTTCCCAATAAATTCCCACCATGACAAGTATCCCCCCATACTTGCTGTAGTTGCCACGCTTGGCAGGCGGGTTGGCAACAGTTTTTTTAAAAGTTATTAATAGAAGATGCTACTGCCTATCCCCCTGCCAAACGCGATGATTACGGCGAAATTTCCCTACTCTGGGACGTCTAGCAGAGTAGACTGGTTAAGATTGATTTTCCTTGTTTAAATTTAAAATTATGTTAGGTAACATACATATATTGTACCTAGTGCGTTATTGTTTACTTTTTGAAGTTATTTTTCGTTTGTAATTATAATAAATATATTAAAAGCATTTGGCATAAAATTTGTCAGTAGCAGCAATGATGCGCGACTACGAAACGGTTCATCGTGAGTACTTCGCCGTGAAAAATGCTCTGGAAGCTTCTGCTGGGAAGATATCGCAACTGGATGCAATGCGTGCCAGGACTGTACCAGCAGATTTGCATGAACGAAGATTGGACCATTGCAAACGGTAAAGTTCCATCATCCCATCGCCTATTATTTTTTTATATCTGGTTTTATGGCTCTGAGTTCTAGCCCTTCTGAGCCTGAAGTTACAATGTATAATTATCCTTCATAGTACACTGCTTCACAATATGTTTATGCGTCACATTGTACAGCTCTTGGGAGATTTTGACGGCAACTTGAGCCAGCAGGCAGCTGAAAGTTGACGATGGTACTTCAAGACGCCTAAGCAGACAGACACCTTATCTTGAGAATCACCATCAGAGCATTTGTTTCACCGTTTCCACTAATAGTTAACATGCGAAGACACTTAATACAACAAAATCGCACCACTTTTACATATCAAAATCCACATCCAACCATTATTTATACAATAATACAGGAGCAGCAAACCGCCGCCGGTTAAGTTCCCGCCAAAACTCCTCCCATCGCCTAACCAAAGGATGGTCTTTAGATGATGGAAAAAAACACAGAGGCAGTCATAAGGACTGCCGACAGAAGTGAATACTCGATGATTTATGCATATACATGTACACAGGTCGACATGTCAAGGTCATCGGTGATGTGAACCCATAAGTTTTTCCCCTACCAAAAATCGCTCAACGCGACTAAAGAAGTTTTCACTTTTAATTGACTTCGACATTATTGGTCATCAGTCTGTAACAGTCCACGGGAACTTCTGCAGACCCATGTCCAGCATTGAACTGTTACCGACTCAAACAGAAGACACACCAAACGCTTACACCACTGAAATATTAAAATAGTAATTTACACATATTATAACAAATATACTGGGTTATTTCTCGGAGTAGTCAAATTTAAATAATTTAAAATTAAAAATTTTGTACAGCCGACTTCAAGACAGGTTATTTAAGAATAACTCAATAACCATTGGTCTGACCTTGATAAAATTCATATGGGACCACACGAGAACTATCAGCTTTCATATAAAAAAAGAATCATCGAAATCGGTTCGTCCAGTACAAAGTTATGAGGTAACACACATAAAAAAATAGCAAAAAAAGAAAAACATACACTCGAATTGAGTACCGTCTCCTTTTTGGAAGTCGGCAGAAAAAATCAAATATATAAATACTGATATACCGTTAATGCAGTTTTTGAAAATATGAGTAAATAAGGCTTCTACTATTATTTGAAATTATCCTAAATTGATTGTGATTTATGGGCAATAACATTTTTGCCTACTGATCAACCCTTACAAATGTGTGCGTGCGCAGTAAAATCAGTTAAAATAATGCATTACCATGCATTTTGAATTTAAAAGATAAAAAGGACAATGTTTGAGATTTTTTTTAAATAAAATTTCTTCACTATTTGCCTATATTACTTATTCTAAATCTCTTCTCCGAATTTGGCCGGTTATTGAAAAATGACCCTGTATTTTTGGCCGATTAAAGGAGTAGCTTATTGACATAGTTCATTTACGTTGATCCTTTTAGTTGACTAGAAATAATATACATTACAATTTTTTGTACCTACGTATTATAATTGAATAGAGATAAAAAATTTATATTTTGATATTTTCACTGACACGAAAATGCTTTGTCCCATAATAAATTCCATACAAATTCTCACCTCAAAGTAAGCGTGGCGGTTATATGATGTTTCGTTTACAGGCATTAACCTGTTATAGTTATCCTATTTCACGATGAATATTTCGCCATGGTTGTAGTAGTGACGTGTACCGACAAGCGCGTTTGTGTGTCTAACTGCCATTCGTTCGACTCGCGATCTGACCTGATCTCGCTACTGAGCGCTCCCGAGGCCTACGCACACTAACACAATGTGTATGTGCACGGCTAACAACAACCTAAGTCAAACCTAAACCTTCATCGTGAAATAGAATAACCATGCATGTCTTGCATATGCATATGTATGCATGCATGCAGGCATGTCTTTAACTAAACATAATAAAACAAAACTAAAGTTATAAAATACTTTAAATGCCTTAAAATAAATGAGGATGGACGTGGAATATCGGCAACACAGCAATGAAATAAAACATCGCGAGGAAACCTGCATGTATGAAAAATAAAATATTTTGAGAACATATGCAGATCGCCAACACACACTGGAACAATGTGGCGGAATGAACGATCCGTGGTTCACTCAGAAATGAGAGGAGGATTGTACCCAACAATATAGACTAACCTTTCTACGAATCATGTATACACGCCCGCATGCACACGCACACATGCACATACACGCACGCACATGCATTCATACACTAACGCTAACTTTTGTTGAGCTAAGTCAGTGATCTTTACAATCTTCGGGTGCATAACTATTTACAATTAGATGATCCCATCCCAGTAGTTAAGCACATGCTTAGAATACACGTATCCTTTTTAATTTAATATTGTATTATTTCAACGACAATGCTTTAAAGTACTGGGACGGAACTCGTACTAGACACACAGCCAACGTTACTTCAGAAATATGTGTATGATTTATTTATGTTACATATTATTTACAATATACTATCTTTACTCTTATTGTTCTTAATTAATTCCATATTCAACTTATACTGTGACCCTGAGAATATTACTGCACTTCAGGTTATTAGAAGAGCTAAAACATCAGTACTCGATGGAAAACGAACGGAAGACGGAACAATTAAAGAAGCTACAAGAAGATTTTAGAAGCACAGAGGAGAAGTATAATAAGATTTGTCAAGAACACGAGGCTGTAAAGGAAGAATTGAGGACCGCATTAAAAAATGTCAAGTAATTTGTAACCTTAGTAATTAATTACTGTCATTTTTACCGCATTGGCTTAGTTTTGGCTACCAAGGCCTTTAGCCAAAGATAACATTAAAGATGTTAAAATGAATTAGCTTTCTATTTTTTTTATAGTATAGGGTGACAAACGAGCACACAGTCCACCTGATGGTAAGTGAAAGTGACAAATGTCCATAGACATCCACATCTATCCTCAATAAAGAATCAAAATGCAGATGCGTTGTCGTCCGTGAGTAAAAAGGGTCTCCGATTCTCTACACTCACCATACGAAACACAGCAGCGTTAAGCTGCTATTTTACGCTGGTATTCTGTGAGAGCGTGGCCCTTCTCCGGTCGAGCCGACCCATTCGTGCTACAACTATGCTACTAATATATCTGCAGCATGGCTCTATCACGTAAGATATCTTAGCTAAGTATATCTTAGCCAAGGACTTACCTAGTTTTAAAAACATTGTCTATTTTTAGGCTTATATATTTTCCCCTCATTCTGACGTCATGTAGCATAGTCACGGAGTGGTGGTGGCAATTAAGAATACGTCACTCCATCTCATTCATGGGCATCGTAAGACGGCTAAGGGAAACGACAAAAAATTTGTTAATCTCCTATAAATGATTTGAATTTTTCCCAGATGTGAGTTACCTAGACGGATGTCGGGGTGGCGATTGCTAATCCGTCTGGTATTATTCATTCATTCATTCATCGGTCTCCCCATAGATTGCCTCATAAGGAGGATTTATTCAATATTTACCACGCTTGGCAGGCGGGTTGGTATCTGGACAAGTGTAATAATTAAGACAAATCCTTTACTAAGGAAGCCACTTACCTCCAGCTGAAAACTGTTAACAGAAAGTTTAAATTTATAAGAAGATTTGTTTACGTGGTAGAACCACAGTTGGACAGGGTGCGGCAAATGCAATTCCTGATTTGAAGGGTGAATTGAAACAAACGCTTTAAGATACATAAAAAGGTTTTTATTGTTCAAAAGTACACATAATACCGTTTTTCTCATGATTTTTTGAAAATCATATCGTCTAAGTGGAAGCCTTGGCGAGCTATACACATATTGAGCTTTTGAATTGAAGAATTGAAAGAAGTTTTCGGCCACTCTTCCTAGCATATCTTGAGGAATTCCAGCAATGACGTCCTCAATCGCCTCCTTTAGAGGTTCAAGGTCGAGCTCTAGAGCTCCTTTCGAGATCGAAGTTTGAACCTCAGCTTTGACGTATCTCCACAGAAAAAGTCACACAGGGTCAAAGCTGGGGCGAGGAGGCCATAAAATATCTCCCTGCAAAGAGATGAGGCGACCGGGAAAGAGCTCTTCCGAAATTTCGCGTGAACGACGGGCAGTATGGGCCTCCATCTTGTTGAAATCAGAAGGCTTCTGTATTGTGTTCCGTGCCATACTCTTCCATTTTGGGGCGCAGAAAGTTTTCAAACATTTCAAAATAGCGATTCGAAGTCACGGTAACGTTTGATCCTTCGGATAAAAAAAATAAGGCCCAATAATGCCTTTATAGGACACAGGCCATCAAACTGTTACTTTGGGGCTGTGAATAAGTCTTTGATGTAGTTAACGAGGGTTATCAGATGCCCAATAACGAAAATTTTGTTTGTTCACTGTGCCACAAAGATGAAAATGCGCTTCGTCGCTAGCTCACAAAACAGCAAGGGGGGTACAGCAGTTAGGATTGCATTACAAGCATCTCTACGTGTCACAAAATGTGTGGGCTCAATTCTTGTGTAAGATGATCCTTGTAGGGGCGCAGGTGAAGGTCTGAGTGTAAGATTCGCCTTACAGTTCTGGACGATTTCCGAACGTAGCGGCGTTTTCGCGCAGATCGGGTTAGAGACGCTTCAATTGACGCTCCTACTATCGCCATGTTTTCAGGTGTTCGTACACTTATATATCGCTCAACTGGTTTTTAGGAACTGCAGATCCTGTCCTTACATTACAAATACATTTTCGAATGGTTTTAGAATCAGGAACACTATCACTACGATTTTATTACCGAACCGGATCCGAAAAGCCCCTCTGCGTAGCCATAACGTCTTTCCTGTTTTTAAAGAACGTCTCCACTAAAAAACCCCGATACTCACCTGACCACGGCGTGATGACTACAGTTTTGTTCAATATCGTTACCGTCGTTAGCGGCACCTGCCCGCCTCTCTATTCGGTCTGGGAGCCCTTCAGTGATTTTTTGAATCTAGGGATTGCATTCTGCCCCACCCTTATGGTTGTAGCACGAATTGGTCGGCTCGACCGGGGTAGGACCACGCTCACAAAATACCAGCGTAAAATAGTAACTTAATTCTGCTTTTTTCGTATGGTGAGTGTAGAGAACTGGAGACTCGTCTTACTGGAAACGAGGCATTCCAACTTAGTCCTAGAACCTTAATAGATAATAAATGTAGATATATATTGGCCACGGCAGCCACTTACCATCACGTGGACTGTGTGCTCGCTTGTCACCCTTATACTATTAAAGAAGAAGGCTTAAAAATTCGCTACCCTCTCGTACCAGGTTGTACCGCCGGGCCGCTGTAATATTCCGGCACCGAGCCCGCACGGCTGCGGCCACAGCGACCCGCGTGCGTCGCTCTGTGCGCACCAAGCGTACAAACAACGAGCCGTTACGTCACGCACTGTACGCACTCGACAGGATCAAGAATGAGATAAAGGTGCGACAAACTACTTATAGGTATTTTTTTTTAAACCGAGTCCCGGAGGATTATACTTGAATGTAGTTTTGTGCAATTGCATTCAAGTATACTCCTCCGGTTCTATCGCATAGATGTTACATCGGATGCAAATAAGTAAAGACGAGTAAGTGCCCTAGTATTTCGGTGTGTTTGTATGAAAGGTCCTGCCTAGTAGATATTTTTTAATTTTTCCAGGTATTATACACGTACTATAACATAACTACATATTAAAGTTTAAATAAAACTGGTTTTTACGGATTTTATCGCGTATATTAACTTATTTTATATTCCAGACATTTCGAATACTTTACACATGAAGCAAATACAAAGAGGTGTTGTAATTAGATTTCACTATGTAACAACGCGTGACAATTTGCTGGGTGAGAGGATGTTAAGCCCCGCCCAATTTACACTATCTTACATCTACCGATAAATAGTAAAACTACTCGAATCGTTCCATATCGACGTTTAAATGTGCCTTGACGATAGATGGCGGTTTGTTCATAAAATGATTATAAAAACTATAAAAATAATATTTTGGCGATTGAAAATTCTTTGGGACTGAATGCAAAACAAATTTCAGCATCTTCGTATGATTATTTTACCAATCCTGAGCTCAAGGACCTTTATATTTTTAGTTCATATGACACAAAGTGTCGCCATCTAGTGTCGAATATATTTAATTATATTTGAAAGCCGACGCAAAGAGATTTTTCTAGAACTATTTTAATAAGTTAGGTGTAAAATTACTTACAAATGAAAGGTCATGCCATCCATAGCATCAGAGCGTCTATCTGAGTAGGTTTTACACGATAAAACGCAACACTTAATCCTTTTCTTCTTAATACTATGAAAATACACCGATTTGCGATTTTAAACACATAAGCGCACAGGACGAATGCTGACAGTATACTAACTAAAGCCACGTCCACTATAATGACGTCAGGACCTACTTACAATCACAGTGAACAGTTGCTTATGCCATTTTCTCTTTGTATTTGATTCATGACTTTACAGCACCCTGGGATGACGTCACGGTGAGGTGTTCGACGTCCCAATGTCATAGTTAACCACGGCTACCTTCAGATAAAATTTCAAATTCAATCAAATTTAAGTTTAAATAAGATAGCCTCGCCTAAACAAACATCCTAATATCAATAGAGAAGATGGCTAGGTTCTCTCTGAATCTGCTTGGGATCCTATAATTAATAAAATTATATTCCAGCCCAAGCATACAACTGTAAGACTTCAAGAACTTAAGTTCATACTGCGTAGATCGGACCAAAAATTTATAATTTTTATGCCATGGGGACGTTAAACACCTCAGTTCCCCCCGTGACCACGGGTGCTGTAAAGTGCTCGAAACGTCTGGAATATAAAATAAGTTAATATACGCGATGAAATCCGTGAAAACTAGTTTTATTTAAATGTGTAGTGTTCGCGTAAACATAGGAAATTATTACATATTCAGTATCTAATCTAAATGTTGCCTCCATAGATAATCTATACTTCTATACTTAATATAATAAAGCGGAAGAGTTTTTTTGTTTGTTTAAACGCGCTAATCTCTGGAACTACCAGTCCTATTTGAAAAATTCTTTTTGTATATTATAGCCAGATTCATGTGGAATAGTATAGGCTATCTAGCATTAAGCTATATTACTCAGCTAGCCTTAAATATGGATATTTGTTAAGCAAGTCAGAAGAAAAAGCACTCCCGAAATGATTTATCCGCGTACGCTGGTGTTATCGTTAGGGATACGTAAATACAATGTTCTAGAAAAATATAGACTTTTACTCCGTCTAAAAAAAGTCCGCGATACCATATATCTATTTCTTATACATAAGCCATAATTTGGTATTTAGTGACAAAAAAATATTGAAAATTTAAAAGTGATTTATGAGCGTTATTATTAGGCATGGCCTATTTATCATTACGAACGAAAGTTACTTCATCATCAAGGCAATTTTATGAAGATAAACTTTGTTCTTTATACCATGTTATATGGAAGCATAGTTTAAGAGATAATGTAAAATTAAAATAATTCAATATTGGCTGGGCGCGCGAACGACGCTTAAACCCTAGCCGTTATAAAATGCTTGAACTAGGTCATGTCGCGCACCTTGGACACGTGATGATGCGGGTGAAACCGCGGGGCACAGCTAGTACACTATATACCAGGAATAGATGCGCCTTTCTCATTTCAGTTTTCGAATGAGTGTACCGTGTACGCTAGATACCGCTGTATTCTTTAGTACAACGCGGCTTGCGGTAGTTACGACATGGTTACCACTAGATGGCGTATTTTGTCAATGACTATATTGATATTTATGAACTATACAATTCTATTATCAATGTTTCTGTTTATGTATTCTACCAGATAATTACTGGATATCTCCAATGATTATCTTAAATCTCGAAATAGTAATTTTGCAGATAACATTAACACTAATAAAACTTAACCTATTTCACATAAGATTTTTTTAAATATTAATATCAAAGACTGAATATAATTTTAATTATATATTTATTTTCTTTTATGAATTCGCCTGGAGTGGCTCTTAAGGCACTTATATACCTTACGCCCCTTAATCTTTATTTAGACTAGGAAACGGGGCTAGTTTGTATAGGATTAGCGCCCAGGGAGGTCTGAGCTTGCTTTCCTACAGATTGAGATTCATGCTCGACTCAGTAAAGGAAACACTGACCTTATGAATGATCTGAGATATCATGCGTCCATTATATCCTCGTAAGGCCCAGCGACCTAATTTTAGTCTGAGAGCTGGCGACGAATTGCAGGAAGGTCCTTTGGGCAAGTTGAAATTGTGAAAAAATAAAATTTCGTCAATGGGTCACACCAACATGTTTTAATTTGACAATAAAATCTATATAGCTTTAAAGCTATGTTTATGAAAATAACAATCGTTTTTGTTTCATCCAAATTGGTGCAGAAATACAAAAGTTATAACGTTTTAAAGTTTCGCAATTTTTTTAAATTTTTACCCGCTCGTTCTCTGTGACGTGACGTCACAACCCGACAGAGCGAACGCGCAGTAGGTACTTGCTAAGTTCAGTACTAACCGCGCGCTCGGAAGTATACGGTCCTTTACCTACATATTATATCGAATTTCAGAGTTAATGTCCGGTTGACTGTATTAGATGATATAATACTGTTACGCGCCACTATTAATGTCTTGTACATGGCAACACTAGTTGCGCCCTCTAGTGTCGAGTAGCAGAACTAGGAGAGTCGAGATCCTTCCAGAAATGTCGGGACCGATAAGTACTCGAACATTCTAGATGTCGCTACAGTAGAAGGTTCTGGAAACTATTTGAGGCCCTATATAAGGCCGGTATAGACCACGACCGAGGCAGTATTGAATTGGCGATACAAGAGAATACTTCGAAGCGAAAAAACTGCGAACTTAAGTGATCAGTAGTACAATTGTGTTTTATTATTAGTGTGGTTTTAGATTGTAATTAGTGTTGTGTAATTAAATAGTCAATTTTGGTAATTCAATCGGCAGTTTGTAATTGTCTCGAACCCCAAGCTCGTAACAATTGGTGTCAGAAGTGGGATCAAATATGCCGATTTTACCTAAAGACGACACGGAGGGTATCTGTACCCGAAGTCAACGCCACCAGGAGACGGACCAGAGACGATTTGGTGATGCAACGCCGCAAACGTCGGAGGGTCAGCTGCTAACCACGGAGGCAGGCCCGTCATCAGCTCCTGCATCTACAGCACCTGACTTAGGTGCTCTGATGATGATGCTACAGGATCAGGCTCGCCGACAGGAGGAACAGGCCCGCCGACAGGAGGAACAGGCCCGCCAACAGGAAGAACAAGCCCGCCGACAAGAGGAACAGGGCCGTCGGTTGGAAGAGCAGCTGCACCGCCTACAGGAGGAACAGGCCCGTCAACAGGAGGAACAGGCCCGCCAACAGGAAGAACAAGCCCGCCGACAAGAGGAACAGGGCCGTCGGTTGGAAGAGCAGCTCAAACGCTATAAGGAAGAGCAGATACTCCTCATGAAGGACCTTTACGCTACCTTCGGTAAAGAGATAAAGGAGTTGAAGGATAAGGTTGCTCAATATGACAACCGCCTGTCGGAAGCTGAAACCCGAATCGACCAAGTGTACAATCGGGTTGACATCGTGATGGCTGACGTGAAGAAAACGCTGGACGACCTCAAACATGGAGATGGAATTACAGCTCCCGTGGTAGCTCCAACACCTTCGCTAGGTGGATTATTCAAAGTGCCGCCATTCGACGGGACTTCTTCCTGGTCGGCCTACAAAATCCAGTTCGAGGCTGTTATGAAGGCGAACGGCTGGAATAAAAGTCAGGCCATTACTGCTCTCACCCTAGGCCTACGCGACCAAGCCTTAACTGTTCTGGAAGCTCTCGGTAAGGAAGTGACTTACGAGCAGCTCCTTGAGTCATTGGAGTCGAGATATGGCGACACTCACCTGGAACACGTCTTTCGTGCGCAGCTCAAAGATCGCGTGCAACGCAGTGACGAAAACCTGCAGCAGTGGGCCCTTGAGGTGGAGAAGCTGGTTCGGAAAGCATACCAGTCTGTACCTGCGCTCATTGTAGGGAACCTGGTGCAGACATTCATCGACGGTATCCGCGACCTTGAAGTCAGAGCTGCTGTGAGGCTCGGGCACCACGAGACGCTTAAGGACGCGTTGGCCCATGCACTGGAGGTGGAAGCCGCGCGGCAGGATCATCGTTCCCATCGCGTCAGGGAGGTTCCTGCAGCTACATTTCACGACCGCAATAAAGGATACAGCCCTAGATGCTACGGCTGTGGGAAAAGAGGCCATCTTCGATCCAGCTGCCCTAAACGAACTGTAGAAAAAGGTGATCGATCTCGAGAGGATAGTGTGGCTAACAGCACCGCCCAGCAGCAGCAGGGAAACTGGCGGGTGCTGACTGATTTTAGAAGAGGTACTCCTAAGATTGTCCATGTGGATCGACTGGCGCGTTATTATGGGGACAATAATGCTCGGGACGAGCATGTCTTAGGAGGGGGCAGTGTTACGCGCCACTATTAATGTCTTGTACATGGCAACACTAGTTGCGCCCTCTAGTGTCGAGTAGCAGAACTAGGAGAGTCGAGATCCTTCCAGAAATGTCGGGACCGATAAGTACTCGAACATTCTAGATGTCGCTACAGTAGAAGGTTCTGGAAACTATTTGAGGCCCTATATAAGGCCGGTATAGACCACGACCGAGGCAGTATTGAATTGGCGATACAAGAGAATACTTCGAAGCGAAAAAACTGCGAACTTAAGTGATCAGTAGTACAATTGTGTTTTATTATTAGTGTGGTTTTAGATTGTAATTAGTGTTGTGTAATTAAATAGTCAATTTTGGTAATTCAATCGGCAGTTTGTAATTGTCTCGAACCCCAAGCTCGTAACAATACTTATAATAAACCCAACGACTATATAATAATTTTGAACTAATAATTTATGAATAATCTAATCTAACATGAATAATCTAATCTAATATGAATAATCTAATCCAATGTAATCAATATTATTTAAGATGAATAATTTAATCTAATAATCTAATCTATTATTATGAATAATGTAATCAATGAACTATTAATAATATTTGACATTTATATATTTATATATTATTTATATTTGTAATTTTACGTGGTATAGTAGAGCCATGCTGCAGCTATATTAATAGTATAGTTGTAGCACGAATGGGTTGGCTCGACCGGGGAAGGACCGCGCTCTCACAGAATACCAGCGTAAAGTAGCAGCATAATGCTGCTGTGTTTCGTATGGTGAGTGTAGCGAGCCGGAGACCCATTTTACTGGAATAGATGCATTCTTAGTCCTCACGGCTGACAACGCGTCTGCATTTTAATTCGCAATCACGAAGATAGATGTAGATGTCTATGGGCCACAGCAACCACTTACCATCAGGTGGACTGTGTGCTCGTTTGTCATCCTTATTCTATAAAAAATAAAACATTTGTATGCCCATGAGGCTGATCACATACTGAACTTTATTTGTGTTTAAATAAGACCTTTTTGTAAACTGTGAATCACAAATGAATTATTTGATTTGATTTATAAACTAAAGTATTGAAATTTTATGTGATTATATTTACATGTATATATAGAAATTTTGCATTAAGGTATAACTTGATTTACAGGATTTTATCTTCTCATCGGACTTTTATTCCCAAGGAGCGTGATATAACAGAAATAAAAAAAAAAAACAGAAAATAAAGTTTACTGATAAATAAATATCATGACAAGAAAAATATGGACTAATAAATATGGAGAGAATAAGAAAAATATAACAATGAGACTACTGGTGGCTTCGACGTGTCGGTTTGTGACGTCACATCGTGATGCGGAGCAAAGCGGTCGCCCTTACCGTAAAACACCACTTTACTCATCAATATTTCAGTCCTTTTTAAAGGTAGATAAAAAATAAGAATACCGTTGAATTCGTAATTTTTTATATAATTTTTTGATACCCTTAACAAAATTGGGTGGCAAGACCCATTGGTGAATCCAGTCCTGCCAGTCTGGCCGAGCGTTTGCGGTTATTTCGCTACTGCGCAACATTTAACATTTGCAAAAAAACATCCAAAAAAGTGTTTTTATAGCAACTTGATTTCTTTTTTATATCTTAATTTAGTTTTTATATAATTCCAAAAAAATAATCCCAGACGTTTTTGTCGGTTATAAAGTATTACCAGACCTCTCCAAAAATATTTTTTTTTAATTCCCAAAAAACATACTTTTGGCACTCTCAAATTTCAATCACGTATTTATTGAGTAATTTTTAATAATACCTGCAGATCGCCAGACAAATTTAGCGGTTTTAAACAATTCCCAGACGTGAATAAAGTTTACAAATGGATACGACAAAAAGTCTTATGCGTAGCCATAAGTGCGGGAATGTTTCTGATTTTTTTCAGTTTTAATAGTAATTAATAAGAAATAATAGACTTGAATCCTACTAATATTATAAACATGGAAGTTTTTGAGGATGTATGGACGCTTGTTACTCTTCCACGCAAAAACTATTAAATGTACTTTAAAGAAACTTTACAATAATATAGCTCATACATAACTACATTTAGGTAGTTCAAAATTCATCTTCAGCCTTCAGTTATATAAAAACTAAATTAAAACATAAAAAAGAAATTAAGTTGCCAAAAAAAAAAAACATTTTTTTTGGATGTTTTTTTGCAAATGTTATATGGTGCGCAGTAACGAAATAACCGCAAATGCTCTGCCAGACTAGCAGGACTGGATTCGCCAATTAACGAAATTATATTTTTTCACAATTTCAACTTGCCCAAAGGCCCTTCCCAAAATTCGTCGCCAGCTCTCAGACTATTTAATGACCAAAATATTTAGATACTCCGGCCCAAGACAGTTATTATGACATAATATTTAAATCAATTTTTTGAGTTAAATAAACCCATCAATTTAAATCTACCAACAAAATCTCTAATTCGGACACTGTCAACTTGACATTTTAAAACAAAAAATCTGTATTTTTGGCGTTTCATCTCGTCTGAACAATGGCCTCGTGGAGATAGGTAAGTAAATCTTTTGATATCTTTATTGATTATAAATATTACATGGTAATGTAGGAATTTTATTGAAAACAAGTGTGAAAATGTAAAACTTTCGTTCTCACGTATTTTTTTATTGCAAAGTAATTTTAATGCAGTAGTATACAAACCGTAAAAACTATGTCCAAAAATAAGGTCGGTGGATTTTTATTACAAAAGTTAGCCTTAACTTCAGTGTCATGATTCTAGGACATTGGGTGTTTACTTTAATATTTCTTTGTTTGAGCCGCGAACGACGAAGATAAAAAATCAGCTCAATCTGAGTTTGAAAATGATGAAGACAACGATGATATTGATGATGTGGATAATCGACCTCAGTGCCGAAATCGTCAGTCAGATAACTCATCAGAATCGCCTTCTGATTCTGAAAGCAAGCTTTCAGTTCTTAATTCTCCTACGATTTCTTATTCTTCTATTATGCGAGGGAGGAGCTTACAGCGCCGAGGAGGCTCATCTCGTCGGAGGGGATATCAAACAAGTGGAGGCTGTTGATCACTGTTGATGACGAGGATATTTCCAGTTACGATGGACTATATGGAGGTTGGATAGAATAGGATTATAATCCCGATATAATTCCCTTTTCGCATCCATCATATTTACCTCTGAACGACAAAGCATTCAGTAAAATGAATTATTTTCATCAATACGTGAAAAAAGAATTAATGCAAATTATTGTAGACAGATCCAATGAGATGTATCTATCAAGTAAAGGTCAGTTTATAAATTTGACCCTTTCCGAGTACTACAAGCAATTAATTTGGCAATGTTTTGTATTGGATATCCAATTCTCCGAAGGTATTGGCAACATGAAGGTGGAGATTTACTAATTTTGATCATTGTGATACGATAGCTTGAATATTACAAGAAGACTATTGTGATTGCTGTATGTTCAATTTAGACTGATGTAAAGATTTTAGACTAGTTTAGCACTTTTATGTTAGGTACATATTAAAAATGCTAAAGTAATCCAAAATCTTTATTATTCGATTTTTATAAGTCGAGTAGTTATAATAGATCATAATTATTCGACTTATAATTTGAAATGTTATCAATGATTAATAATAGTAAGGATATTACTTTGTTTTTGAGCTTATATATATATTTTTATTATTAAAAAGTGTAAAGATACACTGTTTAACTTATGAGACTGATTTAGAGATTTTGTTAGGTAAAATTATTTAATGAATAAGGTTTAAAATGAAATAACTGCTTAATTATATTTTTTTATAAATTTTTGTTTTATTTCTGCTATATTTTGTAATAAAAATTTAATAAATCTAATTTATTCAAACTACTGTTATATTTAAAACTATGACCCGATGACCTAAAAAAAGAACTAAATTATTTCAACATCTTTTTTGCATGAAATAGTTATCTTTAGGTATAAAAAATACAATTTAAAAGAATTTAGTCAAAAGCAATTCGTTTAAACACTTTTTTACTTAATTAAAGTTTTGGGCCGTTACTACGCACCTGTTTTTAGTACATTGGGACGTAATTTATAACGACCTAAATTTAGGTTGGGCATTACGAGGATATACTGTATACTTTTAATTAAGAAGTACATAGTGGAATTACTCTCCAGAAAAGACTGGCTGAATGGACAGGTTATCTGTGAAGTCGGTAGCCTTATATGGTATAGATACCCATGGGTCAGAAATGGGCCTCGATATAGGCTTTGGAATTTATGGGGAACGTCCCAAACTTAGTATGAATATACGAACAATGAACTTGGCGATAAGCTCCCATGGGAGCG
Organism: Parnassius glacialis; assembly: GCA_033319125.1. Classification (NCBI taxonomy): domain Eukaryota; kingdom Metazoa; phylum Arthropoda; class Insecta; order Lepidoptera; family Papilionidae; genus Parnassius; species Parnassius glacialis. Next base: position 9,351,842 of record JAVANC010000014.1, read on the forward strand.
CTCAAAGATTTGCGTAATTTAGACCAGAGCCACTTTGTGGAATCTCAAAAAGCCTGGCCTGATTGGCCCTTGAAACTCCTTATTATAATAAATAACTTAAGATCTGGTCTGATAAATCAAACTTAAAACTTTATAAAAAACCTTAATCCGGGCTTATGATCGTAAATTCGCTTCAGAAGCCCTGGGATTAAGTAAGAATAAACTGCGTATTCTGAACCCTCACTCCAAGGTCCAACAAGGATGTGCCGATTCTGTTTCTTAGCGGAAAAAATACCTCTGCACGTTATAACTGATTGTGGACCCTTAATGCGCAAACGTAACACTCATCTGGAAAACTATGTACTTTGCTCACAAGTGAAATTACTAATTAAATTGCATAGCTAATCAACTCCTTCAAATTATTGAAGACATAGGGCTTAGCAGTGAACTATAGCCATAGCAGCGATCACAATAGATCCTATAGGTCGCAGTGATACTGGTCTTTATGGACCTGCATAGCTGCTCGCACAAAAAAATAGCAGCATAATTCTATTATATTTTGTTAGGCGAGAGTGGAAAACCGGCGACACACTTTGCTTGTTACGGAGTTGTAAGAGTGGGTGTAGTTAAAGAATATGAGAAAACCTAGAACGATCTTGTACCTATCTATAGACTAGCTGTGCCCCGCGGTTTCACCCGCGTCATCACGTGTCGGAAGTGCGCGACATGACCTAGTTCAAGCATTTTATAATTGCAATTAAATATTTTATTTGATAGCAATTTATGGAAACATTGGCATAATTAATGGACTACTTTTATCTGTCGGCATACTATGTATGATGTAGAGCGTAGTTATATTTTATCCACTTTCCTTCCCCCCCACCCCCCGTCCCAGAAAGTGTCCCGAAACGCGGTTTCTTCCAGGTTTAAAGAAAACCGTACACGATACATGAAAAGTATGTAGACATGAAATGATTCTTGAGCTATTAAACTCTTATACTTATTAATCGATGTTAAGAAAGCGGCAGATTTATGGGGGATTTCCGTTAAGGAAATCCCCCATAAATCTGCCGTTAGTTATCTTATCTATAATAGATACAATAGGACCTTATCTAGCCACTATATTTAATACAAGCGTCGAATCTGGTGTGTTTCCTGATTTAATGAAACATAGTAAAGTCATACCTTTTTTTAAAATCTGGTAGTACATTAGACCCCGCCAATTTTAGACCAATTTCTGTACTACCAACATTTAGTAAAATTTTTGAAAAAATAATTTTAGATCAGATGTTAAGTTTCTTTAATATTAATAAATTGCTACATAGAAATCAATTCGGTTTTACAAGGGGTCGCTCGACAACTGACGCTGGTAGTTGATCTTATTAAACATATTTTTTGTGCATGGGACGATTCAGAGGATGCTTTGGGTATATTTTGTGACCTTTCCAAGGCCTTCGACTGCGTTCACCATGATACATTAATCAGGAAGCAGTACTATGGTGTCAAGAACACAGCGCTTAAACTTATTATTTCATATTTAAGTAATAGAATGCAGAAAGTTATTATCAATGGTAAAAATTCTTCCGGCTGACCTGCACTAATGGGTGTCCCTCAGTGCTCGATTCTCGGCCCATTCCTATTTCTAATGTTATTATGTTTCTATTGTTAATGACTTGCCTTCTCTTGTAGAGGATAATCATGATATAGTATTATTTGCTGATGATCCTTCCTTGATTTTTAAACTTAAACGTCAATCATTTAAATGTGACGAGGTGAATAATGCTATATCTAAATTAGTGCATTGGTTTAACGTTAATAATCTACATTTAAACGGAAATAAAATAAATGTATTAAATTTACAACAACGAATGTTAAAAGTCTGAGTACCAATGTGTTTTTAAATGGGGAAGAACTGAGCCCTGTTGAATCCACTGTTTTTCTTAGCATCACTCTCGACGCAAAGCTTCAGTGGGGCCCCCATATATCCAAACTAGCAAGCAGACTAAGTTCTGCAGCCTATGCTGTAAAAAAGATTAGAAGTCTCACTAGTGTCGAGACAGCTAGATTAGTTTATTTCAGTTATTTCCATAGCATAATGTCTTATGGGATTTTGCTATGGGGAAATGCGGCTGATTCAGAAACTATTTTTGTTTTACAGAAGAGGGCCATTAGAGCTATTTACAACCTAAAACCGAGAGAGTCTCTTAGAGATAAATTTAAAGAAATAAATATATTAACTTTGGCCTCTCAGTATATTTACGAAAATTTAATGTATGTTCACAAAAACAAAGGTAGTTTTAGTAAAAAAAGTGATGTGCATTCTGTAAACACTAGGAACAAACACAAGCTAGTGATACCAGTTTCTCGACTCCACAGAGTCAGTAATTCATACTTGGGGCAATGTATACGCTATTACAACAAGGTCCCGGAAAGTATCTGTATGCTCTCTCTATTAGCAAGTTTAAATGTTTTGTTAAGTTGAAACTGTATAAAAAGGGTTATTATGGTATAAATGAATACATGGTTGGTAATAACCCCTGGGAATGAGGTGATCGCTTCAAAAAAGTCCCGCTGGGTTTCTTGCTGGTTCTTCCCAGGACAGAGGTTTTTTTTCGAATGAGTGGTAAAGTAAAAATGACTTTCAATAAGAATTACACATGTGCTCTATATTGAATAAAAAATATTCTATTCTAATTAATTAAATTTTCAAAATACCATAGCAACGTGAAATGAAAGAGTTCAGAAATAAAGATGTAACTAATCATTGTCATAAAAGCACTCAATTAATTTTTAATTTATTTTAGCTATAATGATTGAACTAACCTCGCTCATAGAAGCTTTCAATACTGGCTTCTCGCAGTTCTCACCGGACCGCTAGGGTTTATGCGTCGTTCGCGCGTCCAGCCAAGTATTGAATTATTTTAATTTTATATTATCTCTTAAACTATGCGTCCAAATAACATGGTATAAAGACAAAGTTTATCTTCATAAAATTGTCTTGATGATGAAGTAACTTTCGTTCGTAAGGATAAATAGGCCCTGCCAAATAATAACGCTCATAAATCACTTTTTAATTTTCAATATTTTTTTTTGTCACAAAATACCTAATTATGGCTTATGTATAAGAAATAGACAAATGGTATCGCGGTCTTTTTTTAGACGGAGTAAAGATCGATATTTTTCTAGAACATTGTATTTACGTATCCCTAACGATAACACCAGCGTAGGCGGATAAATCATTTCAGGAGTGCTTTTTCTTCTGACTTGCTTAACAAATATCCATATTTAAGGCTAGCTGAGTAAAATAGCTTAATGCTAGATAGCCTATACTATTCCACATGAATCTGGCTATAATATACAAAAAGAATTTTTCAAATAGGACTGGTAGTTCCAGAGATTAGCGCGTTTAAACAAACAAAAAAACAAAAAACTCTTCCGCTTTATTATATTAGTATAGATAAAGCAATCTACCTATCTCTTAACACTAGACGTGCAATAACTCACAGAATACCTGCGTAAAATAGCAGCTTAATGCTTCTGCGTTTCTCATGGCCTATCTTTAGATAAAGCAATCTACCTATCTCGTAACACTAGACATAAAATAACTCACAGAATACCTGCGTAAAATAGCAGCTTAATGCTGCTGCGTTTCTCATGATGAGTGTAGAGAACCAAAGACTTATGGAAATCAGGCATTCCTTCTTAGTCCTCAGAAACTATTTTAAAATTAGAAGAAACCATGTTTCAATTCACAGAATCAGTTAAACTAATAAACACGTATAAAAATTATGTAGTGCCGTTAAAGGAGAAATTGGTAACATAGTTTTACAAAACTGAAATACAATTTTAAACAAAAACACAGGTATTGAAATTCTGAATAGAATATTTGAAAATATTTGCGGAGAATTCAGCGAATTGGAAATTGAAGTTAATCTTGTGCCGTTACTGAAAAACGCTCCAATTACATCAGTTGAGGTTGAACGCAGTTTTCTAACATTTATACATTTATTGTCGGACAGGAGACAGTTATTTGATCTGAATAATTTAGAAAAACACATTATTATTCAATGTTACAATTAAAATAATGATTCGTAACATAATTTACTATTATTTGATTTTATTATTGTTTATATACTTTGTATGAATTTCTCATACCTATGTATTTAAATAATGATCTTACTAATATTATAAATTTATTAAAAAAGTTTGTGAGGATGTACGGATGTTTGTTACTCTTTCACGCAAAAACTACTGCATGGATTTGAATGAAACCTTTACAATAATACAGCTCATACCTCAGAATAACAAATAAGCTATAATTCATAAAAATATTATGTAAAGTGGTCAAAATATAACGATAAATTTTAAGTAAGGCTGAAAAAATCTGTCATCTGAGAGCTACTTTGGTGTGAGCATCACGCAATAACCTGTGAACCTATTTGGATGGGACTTTCACTGGACAGATAGCTGATATTATAAGGAGTAACTTAGGCTACTTTTATTTTAGGGTTAGGCGCAAAAAATTCCACGCGGGTGATGTCGCGGGGAACAGCTAGTATGAAATAAATAAAAAAAGCAAACAAATGTTCTTTATTGGTTTATTAATATGCATATTTTGCTTGTAATTGCGCATATTTTACTTAAGTGACCATATACCCGTATTTGTGCATATTTATCTACTTGTTGGTGAATATAATACGCGCTCTATTCATCACCATTATCATCATTGTAGCATTTCACAAGTCAACCGTTATTCCTAATAAAAGTCTGACATTGGCCTGAATATTTTGAAACGAACCGCGATGTTAATTCATTTTACGCGTAAAAAAATATTCCTTTTTATTGCCTCTACATATCTGAATAATTGTCTGTCCTACCAGCCATTAAATATAAATATTTTTCCATTTACCTCTGTCCCTGAGATTTATGGAAAAATAATTTATATAGAGAGGATGCTGTAAACTACTTGAAACATTGCATATATAAAATTACTTTTACTCAATGATTTTTAAGTGTATGGCGGCCCCCTCTCCCCCACTAGATAGAGTTACGACCGTAAGATACGCAGGGCGTCGATAGATGCAGGTGTCTTAGGACCGTGCTTTGTGGCATTCCTTTGGAGAGGGCCTATGTTTCGCAGAGAACTTGTGAAAAGCTATAATGATGATGTTGATAGATGTGTAAATATATGAAAAAATCCCAGACAGTCAAATCTCGCGCATACACTTCTCTCGAAGAATTAGAGCGTCGCATAGTGGAACAAGAGAGGCGAGCAGCTAACGCCCAGGCTGAGTACCGGCGGGAGCTGGAGAGAGCTTCCCTCGCCTTGGAACACAAGGAGGGCATCATCAGGAGCCTTATAGACAAGGTCGCTGATGTGGAGGAAGTAAGGTGAGTAAGGCAGCCACAAAAAAAATATCTTACAATCGCTTTTCCATAATCCATCCACCGTTTACTGGCGCGGCGTAAGAATACACATTATTTTATTCTGTGGGTATCGTAAAAGGCGACAGAGGGAAACTGAACCAGGAGATGGGTAGCAGCATCTTAATGATAACAGCGGATTAAAAATAAAAAAAATAACTGTGTTTGCTTAAGGAAAATATTCTTCCCATGAAGTGATCTATGAGCCTATGTTCAGTAGTAGAATTTTGATAGGCTATAATTTTAAATCCCTTTTGGCCATATCATTAACTTCATTTCTGCATAGGATCCAGTTTTGGGTAAGCACATCTCATATCTGCCTGAAACACCGATTCAACAGTTATTGAGTCAATGTATATAATACACATTATATATTGACTCAATAACCGTTGAACTAATACCTATATACATTGAACCAATATACCTACATAAATAAGGGCCATGGTAACTCAGGGACTAAACGCTCGTTGTAAATACACAGTATGCGAGCAACCCGCGTTCGATCTCCGACTGAACCAATGAAAATGTTAAATTAAATTTTAAGTGCTGTTAACTACTTTTTAAAACATTGTAAATAAACCCATATGTTTGAAGAAATTAAAAATGCATAATTTCGAAGACGTGAAGTTCGCCAAAATGCATTGTAACAGCGCGGCGGACAAAGCCTCGCCCTAAAAACTCAAAAATAAATGGAGATTTGTGCCTAGCTGTGGGACGTATAATATAGGCCGTATCTTTAATATTTCATACATAAATAGCGTCATGCATGTACTCCCCGACGGGTTAGGCAGAGTTTTTATTATAAATCTCATATACACATGCGGCCTATAAGTCCCTGGCCATCATGGGACTGAATTGAAATTTAATTGCTCTTCCACCCTACATTATACTGCGAAAGCTGCTTTTACGGTAACGAGTAAGGAGACATTTCATCTTTGTTCTTCGGGATGCCGACACATGTACATTTCGGGTCTTATTTTGTCCCCTATCATGCATCATTTACATCGTCAGATGTTATATCTCAAGCATTTTTTTAATAGACTACTTGTTGTGGTCCATAGAAACTTAAATTTCTCATTGATTAAAATTGAAAATTTGTAATGTATATGCCTTTTCACCCCTCAGGACTAAGAAAGAGTGCCTAGTTTCTAATAAGAACCGCCTCCGGATCTTTACAGTTACCATACGAAACTCAGCAGCGTTGAGCTGCTATTTTACTCTAGTATTAAGTATGTGAGATTTATGAAATAAGAAACTTAAAGATTTTAATTACAACAAGTAACTTGCTTCTCAATGCCAACAAAACTACATGCCTTAAACTTTCTTTGACAAATGTAAAGCAGCGTACCTTACCCTTAAGTTGAACAATCTAATATTTGTTTAAGTAGATTCCACACTTTTCCTTTGTATTACTATTGACTGTAGCCTACAATCGAGTCCGCATAAAGAAGCCTTATCAAGGAGAGAGTCCTACTGTGTATGCAGTTAAAAAATAGACTGTTAACCGATGTATAGATGCAGCAAAATCAGTTTATTTCAGCTTATCTTCAGTTCTGTGCTTCAGGTTATCGTTGTGTGGATTAGCAGCTGTTAAATATATAAATAATGTATAAATATATATTTATAGTGCAGATAAGAGCTATTCTTGTCAATAAAAATCTAATTATAGTCAACCGGCCAGTCAAAATTAAAATCGATAACGGTTCTTTTACACAGATTGAGTCAAACCAACACCCACCGTCTGCAAGGCATTGTGATGGATTCATCGTCTGAATCAGCTTCAACAAAGGAGAAAGAGAAGAAAGAATCTAAAGCTCCTGTCAAACTAGTCCCGGTTTCAGGCGGCTATTTTCAAGAAAAAGAAAGAAAAGGGAAAACTAAATAAAAGAAAAGCAATTAAAAGTTGAATAGTGTATTTAATAAATCCTAATACATAATTGATTCAGACGTATTGTTTTATAAAACTAAATACTTAACTAAAACTTAAAACTTTTTACCTAAAGGAAAGGTTATTAACGCTTCATTCGCTCTTGCTAGTATTTATCGCAAACCACCTTAAAATTAACGCGTATCATCTATGTCAATGAGACCGTTGTTTACATGAGTGACCTTTACAGACTGAAACAAATAATGTAGATGTAGGTACAGTGCCTTCGCGTGAGTCTTTCTAATCTCGTTTCTTCATTACTGACATATTTTATTTTAGAATTGTGAATGTATTATGAATGTTTGGCATCTTAATCTCTGATAAATGTTAGCATTGAGGTACAGGCTACTCACTTGTCAGAGGTTGGTGTGATCGTGACCTAATTAGCTTTGATGTTACGAGAGTGATTGAAAGTTTTAGAACAGGCCAAAGTAACAATGTCAATGAAAAAGAATAAAAATTAAATATAAAACTCTAATAACCTAACCATCCAATTGATATTTGATTTGTATGTTATTTGTTTATGCAAATCGGTGGTAATTTGAGAAATGTGTGTAGCGCGGCGTGATAAGTTGAATGCTAGAAAATATTCCCTTATAATATGCCTGCCTCTTCCAAGTGTGCAAGTTTAGCATTATTACTATTATAACGCTTAACCTTGCTAGTAATTTTCTAGTAATTGTATGTACATTAGATTTACTTTTTTGTGTAATTGTAAAAATAGAAATAGAACCTTTGTTGATCAATTGAATATATAAATATTGTAAATTAGATTTAACTATTTCATTATTGTTGAAAAATAATTAATGTAAATAAATATAAATATATAATTAAAAAACAACCAGTCTTTTTTGAATTTTATGAAATTTATGTTGACTCCAAGGAAATAGGTCACTTTTTGTGGCTTTAATATAGTGCTACAAGGTTAATGCATTTTGATGATTTGACCGATATTTTTTTTATAGTATAAGGGTGACAAACGAACACAGTCCACCTGATGGCAAGTGATTGCTGTGGCCCATAGACATCTACATCTATCTTCGATTACGAATCAAAATGCAGATGCGTTGTCACCCGCGAGTACCAAGATGAAATGCCTCGTTTCTAGTAAAAAGGGTCTCCGGTTCTCTACACTGACCATACGAAACACAGCAGCTTTAAGCCGCCATTCCATGCTGGTAGTATTTTGTGAGAGCGTGGTCCCTCCCCGGTCACAAGATCCCCACAAGGCTCAGAAGAGAAATCGATTTGTAGTTCTTCAATAGAGCGTTGTTGAAGCACAAGACCACCGCACTTTTGCTCCACACCTTTGGAGTACCATCATGGAGGACGGAATTGAAGACCTTCGGAAGAACATTAAGTACCGGTTTTCTATCCGACTTTCAGATGCTTAGCTGTAATTCCATCCTCGCTTAAGGCCTTGCTGTTTAAGGTGCTGGAGAGACATTCTAATCTCGCGCAGACTGACGTCCAGGAAATCATCAGAATAGTGTTGGATGAGACACAGCTGTCCGTGGAACCTCTCAATCTCACTCAAAATCTCAAGTGTCTCAGTGAAAAACACACATACATCATCACAACATACCACACTACTCGTATATACCAGATGTTAAACACGACAACCCCAAAGCGTCTGGTTCGGTACTGTCTGGTACCTACCTACTGCGATCGTTAATTTTTTTACTTTTTTTTAAATAAATTTTACAATATAAATGATTACAAACTACAAAATTTATTTTGGAAACAGCTTGGAAGTGATCACTTCATTCCCAGGGGCTTATTATCAACCATGTATTCATTTATATTATAATAACCCTTTTTATACAGTTTTTGTTTAATTAAATATTTAAACTTGGTAATAGAGATAGATATCTTGTATATTTTCTGGGACTTTATTGTAATAGCGTATACATTGCCCTAAGAATGAATTACTGACTCTGTGGAGTCGAGAGATTGGTATCACTAGCTTGTGTTTGTTCCTAGTGTTTACACAGCATATATCACTTGTCTTACTAAAACTATCTTAGTTTTTGTGAACATACATTACATTTTCGTAAATATACTGAGAGGCCAAAGTTCATATAAGTACTTAGTCGGGTCATAAGTTCTGTCCAAACCTTATTATTTAAAACTTTTGAATACTGGCTAGATGAACTTCACCAATTTTAAAAATATAACGTTTTTAAATATGGAGTGGTCGAAGAAAGAAGATATAGTAGCGGTTATCGCGTTGCACCGCTGTGGTTTCGCGCCAAAAGAGATTTTCAATATTCTACAAAAATTTAAAATAACCCTACGATTTGTTTATCGCACTCTCAAACGATTCACTGAAGATTCAAGCTTCGAAGATCGTAAGAGGGCCGGCCGACCTCGTACAGTTAGGACACCCGCGATCATCAAAGCAGTGAAGGCGCGAATCCAGCGAAGTCCTGTTCGTAAACAAAAAAAAATTTTAGCTCTTCAGACGGGCCTAAGCAGAACGACGGTCAAAAGAGTAATCAATGAAGACCTAGGACTACGAGCTTATCGTAAGAAGACCGGACATTTTTTGAACGAGCGTTTGAAAAAAAATTAGGCTGGATAGATCCCGCGCTTTGTTATGGCGGTACGCGGGAAAAAAATAACGCGAAATTTTGTTTTCGGATGAAAAAAAATTTAACATCGAAGAAAGTTATAATAAACAAAATGATAAGGTTTTTTCAAAGGTTCAAGATTACGTCCATGGAATTGACTTTATCGGACATGAAGACTGGCCCTCTTCTAGTCCAGATTTAAGCCCACTGGATTATAAGATATGGCAACATTTGGAGGAGAAATAAAGTCTGCGCTAAACCTTATCAGAATTTGGAATCTCTTTGAGCATCTTTGGCTAAAGCAGCGGCAGAAATAGATATGAGTATGGTGCGTGCTGCGATTGATGATTGGCCGCGTCGATTAAGGTCATGTATTCAGAATAGGGGAGGGCATTTTGAATAATGTAAATGAAATTGTATTCTAAATTAAATTACCTTTCATTTCATATATAATTTCTATAAAATTATTAAAAAGTGTATCATTAATTTTATAAAAAGTTTTTGACAGAACTTATGACCTGACTATGTATTTATTTCTTAAATTTTTTCTATAAGAGACTCGGTTAAAGGTTGTAAATAGCTCTCATTGCCATCTTCTGCAAAAAACAATAGTTTCTAAATCAGCCGCATTTCCCCATAACTAAATCCCATAAGACATTATGCTATGGAAATAACTGAAATAATCTAATCGAGCTGTCTCGACACTAGTGAGATCTTTAACCTTTTTTACAGCATAAGCTGCAGAGCTTAGTCTGCTTGCTAGTTTGGATATATGGGGGCCCCACTGAAGCTTTGCGTCGAGAGTGATGCCAAGAAAAACAGAGGATTCAATAGGGCTCAGTTCTTCCCAATTTAAAACATATTGGTATTCATATTTTTAACATTCGTTGTTGTAAATTTAATACATTTACTTTTATTGCCGTTTAAATGCAGATTATTAACGTTAAACCAATGCACTATTTTTTTTATATAGCATTGTTCACTTCGTCATATTTAAATAATAGACGTTTAAATTTAAAAATCAAGGAAGTATCATCAGCAAATAATACCATATCATGATTATCCCCTACAAGGGAAAGTAAGTCATTAATATACACTAAAAATAGGAATGAGCCTCATTGACTCAAAGAAGAATTTTTACCATTGATAATAACTTTCTGAGTTCTATTACTTAAATATGAAATAATAAGTTGAAGCGCTGTGTTCTTGACACCATAGTACTGTAGCTTCCTGATTAATGTCTCATGGTGAACACAGTCGAAGGCCTTGGAAAGGTCACAAAACACACCCAAAGCATCGTCTGAATTCTCCCATGCACAAAAAATATGTTTTGTAAGTTCGACTCCGGCGTCGATAGTCGAGCTTGTAAAGCCAAATTGATTTTTATGAAGCAATTTATTTACATTAAAAAAAACTTAAAAAATAATTTTTTCAAAAATTTTACTTAATGTTGGTAGTATAGAAATTGGTCTAAAATTGGCATGGTCTAATGTACTATCAGATTTAAATAAAGGTATGACTACTATGTTGCATTAGATCAGGAAACACACCAGATTTGACGCTTGTATTAAAAATTGTGACAAGATAAGGTACTATAGTATCTATAGTTATACTGCTGTCTTTCGTATGATAAGTGTAGAGAATCGGAGATCCTTTTTCCTGGAAACTAGGCTTTTCATCTTAGCCCTCAGCGGTGATAACGCATCTGCATTTTGGTTTTTAATCAAGGGCCAGTGACTGGTTTGGATTCCGAATATAATAGGTATAAGTTTTTTCGAATCCTGCGAATGCAGTTTTTCTTAACTCTAATTTCGACGACGTGGTTCCAAGAACAAATTTATCTTAGTTTCATATTCGTCCATACTGTCCCATCTCAATGGATCATTCGGTATAGTAACAGCTAAATTACCTCAAGGACTTTAAAATCGCGCGTACGACGACGATAAAAAAAATTAAGGCCACTTTTATGTGGGCGAAATTAAGATACCTAATTAGATTGGCGGAAAACATAATAATTAGCGCTTGAGTAACACTAGAACACATTTCGCAAATACAAAGTAACTAGCTGTTCCCCGCGACTTCGCCCGTGTGTAATTTAGGGGTTTAATTATATTGTGCGAACCCTAATTCTTTATGTAAAATATAAGTAGCAATTTTTTACTAAATGCATATGAAAGTATGTGTATACGGTACTTATAACAAAAATACAAATTTTAATGTTTCTGTCTGTCTGTCTGTTTGTTCCGGCTAATCTCAGAAACGGCTGGACCGATTTCGACGGGACTTTCAGTGGCAGATAGCTGATGTTATAAGGATTAACTTAAGCTGCTTATATTTTAGAAAAAGAGTTGGGTTCCGCGTAGCATAAATAAAACCCTGAACTACACGCGGGCGAAGTCGCGAGGAACAGCTAGTCATATAAAATTTGGTTAGTTTAAGATGACACTAACTAGCTAATACAGATAATCAGCTAATTTTAAATACGTTTACCTTAATTACCTGGATTTCTTCTAAACGGCAAACATCTAAATTCACTCGTGGTTTAACATTCTTAAAAGAAAAACATTTCGCTTTATTTCGTACTAGCTGTTCCCCCGACTTCGCCCGCGTGTAATTTAGGGCTTTAATTATGTTGCGGGGAACCCTAATTCTTTTTCTAAAATATACGTAGCCTAAGATACTCCTTATAACATCAGCTGTCTACCAGTGAAAGTCCCGTCGAAATCGGTCCAGCCGTTTCGGAGATTAGCCGAAACATATAGACAGACATACAGACAAAAACTTTAGAAATTGTGTTTTTGTTATAAGTACCGTATAACAGTGGTAGAGCCACGCGGCAGGTTTTGCTGTCCGGGGTGCACCGGGGTGACCGGGGTGGTACCACGACCTCACAGAAAACCAGCGTGAAGTAGAGGTTTACCTCTGCGTTTCGCTTGGTGAGTGCAGGTGGCCGGAGGCCCTTTTTACTGGAAATGAGGCATTCCATCTTAGTCCTCACGGGTGACAACGCATCTACATTTTGATTTGTAATAGAGGATAGATGTAGATGTCTATGGGCCGCAGCAACCACTTACCATCAGGTGGACTGTGTGCTCGTTTGTCACCCTTATACTATAAAAAAAAATCCTTTCATATGCATTTAGTTAAAAGCTGTTATTTTGACATTACAAACAGACACTTCAATTTTATTTATTTGTATAGATGAAGATATCCATAGTAGAACCAAAGTAACCGGCTTAGCCTAACAAATCAGTGACTTGAATCACCCGAAGGACCGACAGCCGATGAGAAGGAAAGGTTACCTCGTACCGTTTAGGGAAGTTAAGCGCAACTCCTTCTACGTGGAATGACGACCTGGTAAGTCGATGGATGCAGGTTGTTTAGAACCGTGCTTTGTAGTCATTTCTTAGGGAAGACCTATGTTCACCAGTGGACTTATGACGGGCTGTATTGATGATACATATTGAGGTCACTTCCTTTAAGATTTCTAATAGGGACAGATAATGCCTCAAAGGAATATATAGATCAAAAATATATGATCAGTTTCATCACCAATATGCACATATTACGAAACCCAACTATAAGTCTTGAACTGTTTAAGTCTTGATTGAGGGTTGAACAAACTGGCTGTATGAGGAAGCTCTCCGTCGTTAATGGAACTTGTTTACCATATGCTAAAAGTTTGGTTCGGGGCGCCCCAGTCGCATTCTAAAGTATCTCTTATGTCTCATTGGTATAGGTGGTGGTTTTTTCTTCTAACATTGGCTCCAATTCCAATTTTAACAGTGGTAGAGCCACGCGGCAGCTTTTGGTGTCGCATGGATGGGCCGGCTCGAACCGGGGTGGTACCACGACCTCACAGAATACCAGCGTGAAGTAGAGGTTTACCTCTGCGTTTCGCTTGGTGAGTGCAGGTGACCGGAGGCCCTTTTTACTGGAAATGAGGCATTCCATCTTAGTCCTCACGGGTGACAACGCATCTACATTTTGATTTGTAATAGAGGATAGATGTAGATGTCTATGGGCCGCAGCAACCACTTACCATCAGGTGGACTGTGTGCTCGTTTGTCACCCTTATCCTATAAAAAAAAGTTACGTGTTCACCCAGTTTTTACCGAGTTATATAACACGTTTTATAACATTCAGCCTCAACATAACTGAAACATGTTATATAACAAATATAACATGCTATGTTATATAATGCGTACGCATCGTAATAAGTATTGATTAATTGCTATGCGAGTTGGAAACCGCAGTTATTTAATTACTTTGAATGGTCAGGAAGATGTTGATGCCAATATCATCTCGTAATTATCTCCTGTTTTAGTTCCCTCTGTCCAATCTTACAACACTTAAGCCAGCATTAATTAAAAAACACAAATGGAATTATTTCTGAATCTGACTGTTTTTCTCATCTCGCATCAACACATAAGCACTACATCGGGGTCATCGGGTACGGATACATTCTTAATATAAGTAGGGTGATTAACGAGTATACCATACAGTCCAATTGATCGTAAATAGATGCTGTGACCCATTTACAGTTACATCTATCATTGATTAAGTATCAAAATACTGCTACTCATCTCGTTTTACTTCCTCCTCTTAAAACATTCAAGGGGTGATATGGAGTAGTGGATTCAGTTTTTTTTTTTTACGTGGTAGAGCCATGCTGCAGCTATGTTAGTAGTATAGTTGTAACACGAATGGGTTGGGTCGACCGGGGAAGAACCACACTCTCACAGAATACCACCGTAAAATAGCAGCTTAACGCTGCTGTGTTTCGTATGGTGAGTGTAGAGAACCGGAGATCCTTGTGGCGGCGCTGTCGTCACGCCACAAGCGAAACACATCGAAGCCTAAATCGCGCTAACAAAGTTCCGAAGTTCAAGCAGTATATATAGAATAGCTCCTATTAATGGAATTTAGGCATTGCATTTTAGTCCTCACGGCTGACAAAGCATCTGCATTTTGATTTGTAATAGATGATAGATATCATCTACATCTATTACAAGTCAAAATGCATGGCATCTATGGATCACAGCAACCACTTACCATCAGGTGGACTGTGTGCTCGTTTGTCACCCTCCTTATCCTATAAAAAAATACTGATAGGCAAACTAAAGAACAATAAATCATGATAAAGTAAAGAACAATAAATTATAATAAACTGAAGTAAATATCATCAAATGGTTGACCACCAATGCATTAAAATTGTAATTGTTAATTCTACTTTTTTTATATGTTTGAGTTCTTAATATTAAATTTATGTTTTCGTCAACTAAGTGTTCACCCATGGGCTAAAATCATTTTCCTTATTTATTCCAAAGCCTTTTCAGCACTGATTGTAGCGCCCGCTATTCTGTTATCAGCTGTTGATGTGATAATGAAGCGTTTAAAACAATTAATGGTGCCGCGACTGCCTCACACGACTCTCATTTGTCACCTGTGGCGGGAAAATTAGATATATTAACTATTAATTGTTGTGTTTATGTACGGACGTTTCTTACGTTTGTTTCATATGCTTTCTTGTTAATTACATTGAAAATTATTTATTATACTAATAAATGCGTTAATAATTTGGAATGGATAGTGTGTTCCTAGCATTTATGAAGGTAAATATTCTTTAGTTATCTATTATAACACACATGTTTAACTTTAAATCAACGAATGTTGGGTAAAATTAATTAAGGTATGGAAATTTAACTAATCTATATTAATACTCGAGATCCTACAAAATCTCATATAAGCCAGAGTAAGATCTCGTATTTAAATAAGCTAGTTTTTAATGTCCTTCTTATTTTGTTACATTAAACCATTGTTTATTAATATAATATTTTGTGTTAGAAGTGCTTCTCATTTAAGTTCTAAATAAATACCTAAATTCGGTGTTTGTTGAAACGTAGCAACAATTTTATTATATCTTTTTTTAATTTATTTACCAAAATTTACAAAAACATTACATATTTTTATAACTTAGTTAATAACGAAGTTATACAGTTTGACTAGCTGTTCCTCGCGACTTCGCCCGCGTGTAATTTAGGGTTTTAATTTTGTTGCGCGGAACCCTAATGTTTTCAAAAATATAAGTAGCCTAAGTTACGCCTTATAACATGAGATATCTACCAGTGAAAGTCTAAATCGGTCCAGCCGTTTCGGAGATTAGCCGGAACAAACAGACATACAGACAGGCAGACAGACAGACAAAAATTTTAAAAAATTGTGTTTTTGTTATAAGTACCGTATATACTTTCATATGCATTTAGTAAAAAGCTGGTATTTTGACATTACAAATAGACAATTCAATTTTATTTATTTGTATAGATTATAATACTGATAATTTGTTCAAGTGTACAATTGATCTACTTAAAAAATATAGTTATGTTAATGAGCCCACATGAACTTATAAGAGTTACGAATATTTATGGTGATGTGATTGACAACACTCACAGAGTTGAAATAATTTTAGTTCTAGTTATTACCTATCGAATAAATTAACTTCTGCAGGTTTTCTCACGCCGTTTTCCTTCACCGCCGAGCACGTGGTAAATCAACAAATCAAATTACAATTAACGATTTCATTGGTACCGGCGGGGATCGAACCAGCGTTACTAACGTAGATACTGTTAAATTGACTGTGGGCGCCTAAGCCTTTTTTTAAATTTTGACTTTAGTGGACTTGCTAAGAAGTACCTACTCTTTTTTATAGAATAAGGGAGACAAACGAGAAAACAGTCTACCTGACGGTATGTAGATGCTCTGGCTTATAGACATCGATTCGAAAATCGAAATCGAATCAAAAGGCAGATGGGTTGTGAACTTGAGGACTAAAATTGAATGTCACGTTTCCAGTAAAAAGGGTCTCAACACACCATACAAAACATAGCAATAAGCTGCCATATTACGTTGATAGAGTGTCCTTCTGCGGTCGAGGCGACCCCTCGTGCTACAACCATAATATAGCTGCAGCATGGCTCGACTACGTTGAAAGAAACAAAATTGGAATAGAGAAAGAAAATTTCCGGAAGTCACTAAGTAACAATAACTTTTAGTAAGGCCTCTGGGAATGGCTGGATATTCTTAGTTTATGAATCATGCGATATAGTATGCAAAATCGATCGAGCGATTTTCGTCTAATATTTAAATGACACCGCTTATATTTTATAATATTTTTATCTCTATTTGATTTATTGATATAAATATGATTAGTTTGATTACCTGCTTACCTAAAATCACGTATCAAAGTGAATTAAAATTTATAAAGTTAAAAAACCTAAGCTGTTGCGTAAATTTTAGCGAAACTTAAAATATTATTATTTTGTGATAATGTGTAATTGTGTATAAAATATTATTTACAATTTTTCCAAATACTCCCTTTTTCTCTCCCTCTATTTATACATACGTTTGACTAACTCATTTGCTCTAGAAGCAAAATACCCAGAACGGCAACGTCGATCGAGCTGCTTGATTGTCCACATCTATAAACATTATTAAATCCACACTATAAATTATTGATCGAGGCCGATCGATGATTAAACAACGTTTTATCGACCAGTATCCGTCGATCAGCAAAAGCTACCATACCAATCGATCGACAGCGTCAGGTGTCAGAGAACTGGTACTGCGATCGTCTATCAGCTATATCACTATACAGTAGTGTAGCTATTTTGACAAATCCTCTCTGTAGTAGAAAACACTAATATCCGGTAGTGAATTTTGACAGGTTGATGTAGAGAAAAATTTTAGCAAGGGGAAGACCCATCAATGTAAATTTTTATGAAATTCCTGAAATGTCCCACCACTTTTTCTCCGTCATTAAAATGCTCCGTGCGACATATTCATCGTTGCAATCTATAGAGTTTTCTAAATATTTAGATCTAATTAATTATAGAGTCAGTTTAACATAAAATTATCATCCTAAATAAATAAAATATTACCTATGAAATTGCCGTTTTGTTTGTTAAACCGGCCATTTTGAACGATAGTACCTTTAGTTGTACTTGGAATTGGAATTCTAAATTCAAATGAATTTTATATTTAAGGCATGTTATTCTTGTTTCAAAATCAATTATCTATTTGTTTCTGTTTTTTCTACAATATCGTTTTATTTATATGCTCCATGCAAATTCGTATTATCTATTCTTACATATAATAAA
Source organism: Parnassius glacialis (assembly GCA_033319125.1). Classification (NCBI taxonomy): domain Eukaryota; kingdom Metazoa; phylum Arthropoda; class Insecta; order Lepidoptera; family Papilionidae; genus Parnassius; species Parnassius glacialis. The sequence continues at coordinate 9,369,901 of JAVANC010000014.1, forward strand.
TCTAGAAAGTCGTGTCTGTAATTTTAATATATTCTTGAAAAACAAGTCCTTGTTAAAATTAAATTAACTTATGAATGAATGTAAAGAGTAAAATGTAAATAATATTAATAATAAAATTTGATTCCAAGACAATTTACCTTTTTTATAGATACATCGGAAGACACGCCTGATATAAAAAGTCGTAATAGTTTCTAGAAATATGATATTAATGCAGTTCTGAAAAACTTATTTCTTCACATGTTCCTATAGCATATTATATCTATGCCAAATTTCACTCATCTATGTTCGATAGTCTTTAAGAATTCAACACAGACACCGAGGACAGGACTATAAAGTGATCGAATATTGCTAAATTTGGCACGGAACAGCATTTAATGACGTCCCTAAATTGAAGCCCATGAGAGCGAAGCCGTGGGTAAAAAGCTAATTTTTAAATATAAATTGAATAATGTATCTCAAATGGTACGCATTATCAATACGCACACTACTACCTTTCGTTCGTCAAATTTTGAGATCTCAAATCAGCCTCGTGGCTGCCTCAACTGAATGACGCTCACTGACAGGCCCGCATCCAAGGAAGGCACGAAGAAAATAATTTAGAATTGACTGCTGTGAGAAGTGGTTCCTATACTCAAGCATTTATACGCAGTGGTTAGATCCAGGTGCCCAAGCCAAACATACATACATAAACACTCACGCCTGTCACCCAGAGGGGTAGGCAGAGACTACGGACTTCCATTTGGCACGATCCTGACATACCTCTCTCAAGCCAAACAGTACCCGAAACAAAAGAGTAGCCAAAAAAGGCTTGTGGTGACAGTTTGATAGGTGAAGCTTCTTGCTTTGGCGTCGCAGGTACTGCTGATCGCTATAGTCTAAAATTACTAATGGCGGTGGAGAAGCGGGCACATAACACGACAACGCCTGGTTATACACTGCAGGATAGACTTTGGCAAAATTAGCATAGCTAAACCTATGAGACCCTTCCGCATGTATTCTAGACCTTGCCTCAAGAGAAGTCCACTTTTTTTGAAGTTTATATAACTTTTTGATAGGCAAAAATTTTTATTCCGAAAAAGCAGTAAAGAACGCCTTTGAGTTCATTAGTTTTTGTCCAGTAAACTTTAGCACATTAACCATATGATACATAAAATCGTAAGAATGTGTTAATTTCCAACTAGTGCAGTCTTACTTTTGCAAATGGAAATATTTTTTTATAAATTTTATTCATTCAAAGAAATGTTTCAATAAATGGTTTACTTACCTGTTATACGATAATGTTGAACTACTATTCCACCTGCTTGTATGTGGTGATGTAGCCGAACATGATAAAACGTGCGAATTTTTTTTAATGATAGTTTAAGTTATCCTATGAAAATTTTCATTTTCATAATATCTTGAAAATTAAAAAGTTAATCCATTTATTTCTGAAAGGGTTTTGAAGCGATTAATTCGCTTACCTGTTTCAGTGCGTGTTGGCGGACTTAGCTTTTCTTCGAAATATTATATTTCCCAGACATGCAGGATTACGTGGTAAATCAGCACTTAAAATGTCTATAAAAAATTCTTTGGTGCCTGTTGGAGATCAAACCGGGTTGCGTGTCTAGTGTGACATTTACATCGAGCGCTTAGCCCCTTTTTAGGGTTCCGTACCCAAAGGGTAACCAACGGGACCCTATCACTAAGCCTTCGCTGTCCATCCATCCGTCCGTTCGTCCTTCCGTCTGTCTGTCAGCGGGCTGTATCTCATGATCTATAATAGGTAGACAATTGAAATTTTCACAGAATGTGTATTTCTATAATGATGACTGACCCTAATTTCAATAAAGAAGATGGATGGGTGCTGCCATCTGCTCGGGAAACTATAGTTAATAAAATTAAATCCAATCCCAAACTGTAAGAGTTTAAGATACTATAAGCTCATTCTGTGTAGATCGGACCAAAAGTTAATATTCAAAAACTGAAGATAGCATGGCTAACTATGACATCGAAACATGAAACACCTGTCCCCCCGTGACCATGGGTGCCGTAAAGCACCCGAAACGTCGGGAATTAAAATAAGTAAATTATATGCGATAAAATCCCGTAATATAGTTTTATTCAATACGTGTATTCTGTTGCTGCTACAACAACAAATATTAAAAATAAAAATAAATTAAAAATTAAAAGGGGCTTCCCTACTAGAAACGTGTTTTATGATGGTACGGAATCCTTAATGCGTGAGTCCATGTCGCACTTTAAAGTTAAAGGGGGCCATTACCCAAATGGGATATAATTTTTTTTAACAGAATTATTAAGTGGTGAAGCTTGCGAAGTCACTTATTAAGTGGCGAAGCTTGCGAAGTCACTTATTGATTTCACGATGTCTGTCCGTCTGTCCGTCTGTCCGTCTGTCTGTCTGTCCGTCTGTCCGTCTGTCCGTCTGTCCGTCTGTCCGTCTGTCCGTCCGTCTGTCCGTCTGTCCCACGATTATCTCGAGAAGGGTTTCGAATTTTCAAATTCTGTTTTCAGCAATCGATTACTGATCACCCAGGCATCTGAACCTCCTATTTTGAATTTTTTTTCCGTTAGAAACCGCTACAAAGCTGATTGCTCCGCCACTTTGCTATGCTGTTAGCTTGCTAGGTTTATTGATTTCTCGATGTCTGTTCGTCTGTCCGTCTGTCCCACGATTATCTCGAGAACAGTTTCGAATTTTCAAATTCTGTTTTCAGCAATCGATTACTGATCACCCAGGCATCTGAACCTCCTGTTTTGAAACTGATTGTTCAACGACAACCGTTAGAAACCTGATTGCTTCTCCACTTTGCTATGCTGTTAGCTTGCTAGGTTTATTATATGTAGGTATACAGAAAAATTATATGGAAATAAGAAGCTAAGAATAAAATACAATGGAATAATTTTTATTCAATGCATTTAATATATTACACAAATAATTCTTACTAAAAGCCATTTTTTTTACTTTTACCATTGGTACGGAAAACCCCTTGTCCTGGGAAGAACCAGTTGGACTTTTCTTTTTTAAATTGGTTATGCCATTAAATTATTGCTGAAGCTCAGACTAACAAAATAAGATAGACGGAGACGTACATTTCAAGTGATGCTGAAATCACGCTCAACTTTTGAAACAATTTATCTTCAATATTTTTTCTTTACCAACCCTTAAAAGTTCACTGCTACCCATACAAATATTAACATGCACTTAAATCCATGTTATAATGAACTCAGCGCTCCGTCTTTCTTTTTTGTTGGTTGAGTGTTGAACTTATTATTACATATATACTTTATTGTACACCAAAAACACAGATTACAGAGAGATAAACCTTGAGGTTACGGAGAAAATTGTACTGTTGGGTAGTGTCAGGGTAACATTTTTAATTATAATTGATTTTTTTCAGATGAAACTAATAGCGATCGGTTTATCACTAGCTTTACTAGGCTCTGGGCGAGCCCAAGACCTTAATTGCGACTTTACTCAGAATGTAAGTGTGCTTTTCAATTATTATAATCAGTCACATTGGGAATCGGCGTACATTGTCGCCTGATCGCATCGCACGTTGTTGTAATTATTTACGAGTTATACTAGTGGTCGAAATTAATATAAAACTACATCATAGGATAATAATGGTAATGGACTTTATGCATCGCTACAGTTAAACAGCAGCCGAGATGAGCCATCACAATGACCATGTCTGTGTGTTTTAGGTACGACCAAACCAAGTGTACTACGTCTACAGCCCGAACTATCCTAACAACTATTCCGCTGGGGTTCAGTGCAGGTGGATAATGGTTTGTCCAAGAGGATACAACTGTCAGTTATACTGCCCCGAGATTAATTTACCTGAGGTAAGAACGGTTGAGTAAATTGAAGTAGCAATATCAGGCATAGGTCCTCTTAAAATCATTTACCCTTGAGAAAGAAGTTTTCGAGTGGCTAAGAGTTCTTCCGTAAAGGCGTGTGAGGTATATGGCAAACCTTCTTTAATGTCATATATATTATAATATAAAGCGCAAGTCCGGTCGGGCAGGAATACTGCTGTTATATGGGCTGGTGCTGTAAATTGCCACAATTGGTGGACAATGAAGAGGCGTGCTTAGAGGCTTATTGGTGACTTTGATTTGGTTGAAACCGATTCTGTCAGCCTCGACCACAGACGCGGAGTAGCTAAAACCTATCGGTATGATCTGTGATGCAATTTGGAGAGACCTCGCTTACCTTTTCACCATCGGACAACCAGAAGACCAGCGGTTTCTTTGTTATCGTTATTCCACTCATTTGAACGCCTTTTGTAATGCGTACATCAAAGAAGTTAAACAATATTCTAGCGTCTATCTTTTCGTCCGATTACAATCTGCTGTCTTCAAGGCAAGAAGAGAGCTTAGACAGTGCATGATTAGACAGTTATCATCTAGTGCTTCATCACCATTTACTGCCAAGTGGGGTTCTAGTCAAGCACTGGCTTATATAAGTAAAAGAGAATGTATAATTGATGAAGCATGTATGAAAACAATGGATGCAGGTGATGAGAATGCTTGAATTTTTAAGATCGTTCATTATCATCATCAACCCACTGCTGAACATAGGCCTTTGACAGGACAATGGACGATTGTTACCAAACGTCACGCACGGTTGAGGCTGGTGAGTATTTCAGCACTAGCGTGTAAACGAGTTGTCTGTATCACCAATTATCAGAAAGTACTGGCATATCTTTTTAATTTTTTATTCTACAAATAAAAGGTTTTTAGCCTAGCCTATAAATAAAATAAAATATAAATGCCAGTAACATTCCATAACTTTTAATAGTTGGCGATATAGCCATATCTTACGCCGAAAGGTGACTAAGAGAAGATGGTTGATGGTAACTATAACGTCACCAATCGCCTTACTTAAAATGTTATGAAACCAAATAACTTTATATCTTTAAACCATAGAATTATTACGCATAGAATACTAGTACGCGCACCGAAAGTGAAGCAAGTAAAACTAACGCGAAACCGCGTAAGTTGACTCAGCGACGCGTCAGTGCGCAACGTCACGTCTTACGGAGAAGAGCTCGCGAAAAATTGTAAAAATTACCGTTTGTGTTATAAAATATTGTCACAACGGTGATGATAGACATAAAAGAAGTGATGGTATTACATTTCACATATAAGTTTATACATTTAATTTATTATAAGTACGTAAAACTAAAAAAATACTTACCTAAGCTCTCATAATACAAATGTTGCTAGTTGTGGGGAAAAAATCACAATTTTCTTTTAAAAATATTTATTTTATATTTGTGTTTAAAACGTTTAATCGCAACGCTCTGTGTAAAACTCAAATGTTTATATATAGATACCTACTTCTCAAGTGTTAACATTATATTATTAATGGATGCCTATTTAAAACTAATACGGAGTGATCAGCTAATCGCGATTCGTCGACGCCATTTTAACGCAACTATTTTATTTTAATTGCTTTTTTATTGACTAAGGTTACGTTTCAGAGTATAGAATATTTTTTTTTATTTACAACAATATGAGATTATTAATAAGAACGCCTTTACTAACCAGATGACTTTACACCCAAACATTAACCAGATGTTACGTTAGACCCAAACATAGCCTATTTTAACTGACTCCCAAAAAGAAAGGTTATCAATATGTATGTACACTGATTTCTAAGCTTGATCAATTCGTATATACATGCTGAAATTTTAGTGGTTGTTGTCCCGCAGCCAAATTATACTGTCTCAATAGTAGAGTCAATTTATTAAATTAAAAAATATTACAATTAAAAAAGGGCAGATTTACAATAGTAATACCTCACAAGCTATTCGGGCGTCCAAACTAGTTTATGTCGTATCACTACGCTTCACTGTGTAGGAAGCGCGCGGTAGCACGTGCGATAGACGCAACTACATTACGTCCAGCGAATTTTTTTTCAGTCTTTATTATAGTAATTCGGTATAAGCTAGCCTGTACGCCCGACCTACTTGCGAAATATTGCTATTGGTTTGAGATCGCATTCGAGTTTTGTTTTTCTCGATTGTAAATCTGCCATTTTTACATCCTAATAATTTTATTTTAATAAATCTATTGTACTACTAAGGCAAAATCATTTAACTTCATCATTTTTGATCACACAATTCACAATTGATCAATCTGTGTGTATATTTAACAGTGGTAGAGCCAGGCGGCAGCTTTTGCTGTCGCATGGATGGGCCGGCTCGAACCGGGGTAGTACCACGACCTCACAGAATACCAGCGTGAAGTAGAGGTTTACCTCTGCGTTTCGCTTGGTGAGTGCAGGTGGCCGGAGGCCCTTTTTACTGGAAATGAGGCATTCCATCCTAGTCCTCACGGATGAAAACGCATCTGCATTTTGATCTGTAACAGAGGATAGATGTAGATGTCTATGGGCCGCAGCAACCACTTACCATCAGGTGGACTGTGTGCTCGTTTTGCACCCTTATCCTATATAAAAAAAATAATATCCTTTCGAATAAAAAAATCTAAATCGGTTTAGAAATTGTAGAATTCTGAGGTAAAAAACATTAAAAAATACACCGAATTAATAACCTCCTCCCTTTTTGAAGTCGGTTAAAATTAAACATTACACGATGTGCTTATTGTATTCGAGCAAATTAATTATGTTTAATAATATTCTTAAATTTTATTACGCCTGCATTTTTTACCATTAATATATTATGTATAATGAAGTTATATTAGTAACATCATTATCGTGTTTATTTTATTCCATTTTATATTCTCATAAAATACATCTTCGTACGTAATACGTAATCTTTATTATATCGATTTTTTAAAATTAATCAAAAATAGTGATTTGCACAATTTGATTGCAAACGCCAGAAACTGGTATCACTGAATGGCGTGTATATGTGCGTGTGACGAGCGTAGGCACATTCGACTCGCGCCCACTAACATAATGACTTTGCATCATTTTAACGCTCGTGTTTTGTACTGGACTGCGTTTCTATGCGTAATAATTCTATGCTTTAAACATAATTAAAATTATGTTTCTATGCCGTCAGTTTCTAGTCGTAGTGAGAAAAGTAACGATAAAGTTTCTCTAATTGGAAAAGAAAGGGCAAGAGAAAAGAGAAACTCGACAATGAGTCCTCTTTTTTTTGACCGTCTTCAAAAAGAAGAGGTACTCAATTCGACTGTATTTTTTTTATAGGATAAGGGTGACAAACGAGCACACAGTCCACCTGATGGTAAGTGGTTGCTGCGGCCCATAGACATCTACATCTATCCTCGTTTGCGAATCAAAATGCAGATGCGTTGTCACCCGTGAGGACTAAGATGGAATGCCTCATTTCCAGTAAAAAGGGCCTCCGGCTACCTGCACTCACCAAGCGAAACGCAGAGGTAAACCTCTACTTCACGCTGGTATTCTGTGAGGTCGTGCTACCACCCCGGTTCGAGCCGGCCCATCCATGCGACAGCAAAAGCTGCCGCGTGGCTCTACCACTGTTAATTTTTTGTCACATGTCTCATAACTTTTTCTAGGTGAATCGATTTTGATGATTCTTTTTTTTTGGAAAGCTGAATCAAGGTCTGATCATTAGTTTTTGAGTTATCCTAAAAAATATATATAGAAGTCGGTTGAACAAAATTTTTAATTTTAACACTTGTTGTAATTTTAAAGGTCAAATACAATAGTTAGTATACAATATAATATTATATAATTTTATACGTGGTAGAGTCATGCTGCAGCTATATTAGTACGAGGGTGGATTGAAAAGTACTCGGCCTAACCAAGAAAATAAACACATACTAAATCAGTTATATTTTTATTTTTCTACATAATCACCATCAAGTTCAATACACTTTTGCCACCTCCCCTTCCAAGCATTTAGACCGTTGAAAAAAAATGATTCTTCCTTAGAGTCAAAATATGCGTCTACAGCTGCTTTGACCTCGTCGTTTGTCGAAAATCTTTGACCTCCCAAGTGCTTTTTTAGGTTAGTGAACAGAAAGAAGTCTGATGGTGCCAGATCAGGTGAATACGGCGGATGCGGTAACAGTTCAAAGCCACAGTTGTGAATTTCAGCCATTGACTGTACTGACGTGTGAACACGGGCGTTATCTTGATGAAACAGGACTTTTCTTCTGAGCATTCCTCGACGTTTTTCTTTTATTTCCTCTCGTAAACGACGTAGTAAGGTGCAGTAGTAATCAGAGTTTATAGTCTGACCCCTTTCAAGATAATCAATCATAATCACACCTTTCGAGTCCCAGAATACTGAAGCCATCACCTTATTTGCCGACAAAATCGACTTAGCCTTTTTAGGGAGTGGTGAACCAGGTCTTCTCCACTGTTTTGATTGTTGTTTTGTTTCCGGTGTACAGTAATGAACCCATGTTTCGTCTATAGTAACAAAACTATTCAAAAAATTATCTGCATCGGCTTCAAATAACTCCAAACAGTCGCGTGAAATAGTCAATCGCGTCCTTTTTTGTTCAACTGAAAGCAGTCGCGGAACCCACCTCGCAGACACCTTGTGGAAACCCAACTCGTTGACAATGATGTTTTGAGTTCATTCATAAGAGATGCCTATAATTTCGGCTATCTCTCTAATTTTTAATCTGCGGTCTCCCATTATTAAATCAAGTACTTTTTTAATATTTTCGTCAGTAGTTGACGTCGAAGGCCTTCCAGAGCGGGGTTCATCTTTCACACTCTCTCTACCACGCTTAAATTCTGTTATCCATTTTTTTACGGATGAATATGACAGAGCACAATCGCCTAATGTACTGACCATGTCATCATGGATGGCTTTTGATGATAGCCCCTTCTTATAGAGGTACTTAATGACGGCACGCTGCTCGATTTGCTCCATTCGCGGAAATTATGTCCGATAACTTTGTTAATAAATTTATAAAATCACAATTAATTATCGCACACGTTTCGAACTTCACACAATGAACTAGTCTGAACTGAACTAAATAATGTGGGTAGATTTGATTTTTAGAATTGAATGGATCTGTGTTAGGTCGAGTACTTTTCAATCCACCCTCGTAGTATAGTTGTAGCACGAATTGGTCGACTCGACCGGGGAAGGACCACGCTCTCACAGAATACCAGCGTAAAATAGCAGCTTAACACTGCTGTGTTTTGTATGGTGAGTGTAGAGAACCGGAGACCCTTTTTACTGGAAAAGATGCATTCCATCTTAGTCCTCACGGGTTACAACGCATCTGCATTTTGATTTACAAACGAGGATAAATGTAGATGTCTATGGGTCACAGCAACCACTTACCATCAGGTGGACTGTGTACTCGTTTGTAACCCGATACTATAAAAAAAAGTAGTAAGGTAAATGTCCGTCCCTAGTATGGAGTGTAGTCTCAAAACGACCGCACTCGGAGCGTTTATTGGAATGCTTTTAAATATTACAGTATTTGTCATATGTAGAGCGAGGACGTAGTTACATTTTTGACGTGCTTAAAAGATATTCGAATTGCAAGCTGACTTACGCACGCACACATTGAAACAGTTTTCCCCTATATTTTATATATTACACCTAACTAAACTTGATACTTGTTCAGACCAATAACACAAGAAAGACGGAGCGCTGCTTACATTTTAAGTGAAGCCGAAACCATGTCCATCTTCTTGACACGCACTCTCACATAATTTTTTTTTGTTTCATTCTTTATCAGCCTGTAAAATTTTATGTTTGGACACACACATGGATGCACCTAAAACCATGTTGCAAATGATTTTAGACGCATACATGTACGTGAGTGCGTGTTCTTACAATAAAGTGAGTATGGTTTTGGTTTTTTTTTGCATCTCTTGAAATGCAGCAGCGATCCATTTTTCTTTCTTTTGTTGTATCAGGATTCTTAAAGTATTATTAATTATACAAGTATTGAGTAAAGTTAGTTGGCAAAATTTTGCAATCGCATTTGATATTTGGCAACGTTATAATAATGTTCTTATTAAGTGGCGAAGCTTGCGAAGTCCCTTATTGATTTCACGATGTCTGTCCGTTTGTCCGTCTGTCCGTCTGTCCGTCTGTCCGTCTGTCCGTCTGTCCGTCCGTCTGTCCGTCTGTCCCACGATTATCTCGAGAACGGTTTCGAATTTTCAAATTCTGTTTTCAGCAATCGATTACTGATCACCCAGGCATCTGAACCTCCTATTTTGAAACTGATTGCTCAACGGCAACCGTTAGAAACCGCTACAAAGCTGATTGCTTCGCCACTTTGCTATGCTGTTAGCTTGCTAGGTTTATTATTTGTAAATTTGAGAGTGGGGTTCGGTTTCAGCATTATTACAAAATATTTTTTTATAGGACGCCAATACACATGAATGCTAAAGCGGCTGTATTACCGTACATGTACCGATTGTATGTGCGTGTGTAAGTGAGTAATCTTTCTTTATAAGTTCATTTAATTTTCGATAATAACGGTTAAATATTCTCTCTCTTATCACTAAAGATTACCTTGGCCAAGGCTATCTAACTAACGATATCCAACATGACTGGTGGAATTCGTATTTTGAGATGCATGTAACATATGAAGAAATTAGATTTAATTAAAACAAAAAAAAATACAAATTAGGTCAATAATTAAAAATTTTAATGCATAGTACTTTAATGAGCAAAGTTTGATAAAAAATGAAAAATAAAACAGGTATGTAAATGTTTGCTTTTACACATTGTTTCATCGGTATGTTTTACATTATATTTATTTATATACTTATTTTTTATAGGAAAAGGATGACAAACGAGCACACTGTCCACCTGATGGTAAATTGATGATGTAGCCCATAGACATCTATGCCCATAGATATCTACATTTATGCTCGATTACGAATCAAAATGCAGATACGTTGTCACCCGTGAGGACTAACATTGAATGCCTTTTTACCAGTAAAAAGGGTCTCCGGTTCTCTACACTCATCATACGAAACACAGCAGTCTTTCTATTTTCGTGATGTTTGCGTTGTTACCCTATGCGGATCTCACAGCTTCATCTGACACAGAGCTTTTTACAGTAGTGTTAAGCTGCTATTTTACGCTGGTATTCTGTGAGAGCTCTCCCCGGTCGAGCCGATCCATTCGTGCTACAACTATCCTACTAATGCAATCTACATCTACATACTCATCATACAACTACAGTCATGTATGTTATCATTGAAAGCCCATTCTAATTCTCGAGATAATTTATATGGTACATTGCTTAAATCGTAGCCACTCAGTAATTGCTTAACAAGGTGAGCACATTTGGTATTTTCAAGCCGCTTGCAGACTGGCAAACCATGAAGCTCTCAACTTTTATTTTAGTTTTCAAGAGCGAGTTTGCATTCTCTAAAACTGTGCTCCTATCAATATAGTTTTTCTGTTCTGGGAATTCACCAATTTTAATATAAGGTCGAGTATTTCTGATATAAGCATAGACAGTGGTATCTCCAACCAATCAGTAATCAAAGGTGAGTAAATAAGTCCGTGGTCTCACACAGACTTTCTACTTGTTGAACCCACAAAATTTCTTGAATGACGTATGATCTTGTGGCTCAATTCTTTTGTTTTCTATTTGGGAACATGTGACAGAATATTATTTTTTCACCGCACCGTACAGGACTTCTCTACTGTGCTGGTCACCAACTGTCCCAGCGTTAGAGGAAACATCGTAGCTTGTGCCGTATGACCGTTTACTCTACCTACACGCGGCTGCAATTAAGGCTATAGTTGCTATTGCTTGAGACACGACATATTTCCGATGAGTTTTACATGCTCGACCTCTTATTTAGCCTCAACTATACAATGCTCCGCCGTTTGTTCCCACCATTGGCAAACTTAATTACGCGTTATTTTATACAACCGCAGAAGTACCATTGGATGTCTCCATAGGCCAAGGACAATATCAAACTGAAGATATATCTATTTATATTCAAGAAATGCAGATGCAATTCCCCTGGTGTTGTGGTTGTTCATGGGCGGCGGTAGTCACTTACCATACCACATTACCAACAGTGGTAGAGCCACGCGGCAGCTCTTGCTGTCACACGGATGGGCCGGCTCGAACCGGGGTGGTACCACGACCTCACAGAAAACCAGCGTGAAGTAGAGGTTTACCTCTGCGTTTCGCTTGGTGAGTGCAGGTGGCCAGAGGCCCTTTTTACTGGAAATGAGGCATTCCATCTTAGTCCTCACGGATGACAACGCATCTACATTTTGACTTGTAATTGAGGATAGATGTAGATGTCTATGGGCCGCAGCAACCACTTACCATCAGGTGGACTGTGTGCTCGTTTGTCACCCTTATCCTATAAAAAAAAAAAAAAAAAACCATCAGGTGAGCCGCATGCTCGTTTGCCCCCTCTTCTATAAAAAAAACAGTGGATATAATTCTTGCTATAACTTCCTGATTTATGTCCATTTTACTATCGCCTTAGAACACTGTTTCGTGCTTTCAATTCTCACCACACATTTTGCTAAGAAGTTTATCACTTTAATGAAGGCCAGCTTTTATTTAACCATCTTCAAAAAAAGGAGGTACTCAATTCGACTGTTTTATTTTTCGTGTGTTACCTCGGAACTTTCTTCTAGGTGATTGTACTTTTTTATTTGAAAGCTGGTGCTTCTAATGTAGTCCCATATAAATTTGATCACGATCTGACCAGTAGTTTTTGAGTTATCCTTAATAATGCGTATTTAATTGACTGCAACTACATTAATAATGTTCTCATTTTTTATATTGAAGTCGGTTGTACAACCTTTTTAATTTTACCACTTGTCTTTATTAATACTGCAGCTCAAGAAAGATCAATGATTTTCCTATCTTTTGGCTTACATTTTTTAACTCCATATTTTACCTACTGAAGCTTAAAAAACACAATATTAGTGTAACTAAAGTAAAATAATAAAACAAAAATCATTAATTTAACTCTTTCCGTTGTTATTTCACTATCTTTTTAACAGTGGTAGAGCCACGTGGCAGTTTTTGCTGTCGCACGGATGGGCCGGCTCGAACCGGGGTGGTACCATGACCTCACAGAATACCAGCGTGAAGTAGAGGTTTACCTCTGCGTTTCGCTTGGTGAGTGCAGGTGGCCGGAGGCCCTTTTTACTGGAGATGAGACATTCCATCTTGGTCCTCACGGGTGACAACGCATCTGCATTTTGATTTGTAATAGAGGATAGATGTAGATATCTATGGGCCGCAGCGACCACTTACCATCAGGTAGACTGTGTGCTCGTTTGTCACCCTAATCCTATAAAAAGTAAAGTACTTGACATTTTCTTACATTGCTTGAAGTTAAACCATAAACTAATGAACCTTGTTATTTATGTTCAATCATGCATAATTTAAACGTCTCCATCACGGTCCATCTTAACGTACATCCCGCTCACCTCCAGTGCATGGATCAAGGCGTCCTTACGCGTCTCGTGGCGCCCGAGCCTCACAGCAGCTCTAACTTCAAGGTCGCGGATGCCGTCGATGAATGTCTGCACTAGGTTCCCTACAATGAGCACAGGTACAGACTGGTACGCTTTTCGAACCAGCTTCTCCACCTCAAGGGCCCACTGCTGCAGGTTTTCGTTACTGCGTTACACGCGATCTTTGAGTTGCACACGAAAGACGTTTTCCAGGTGAACGTCACCATATCTCGCCTCCAATGCCTCAAGGAGCTGCTCGTTAGTCACTTCCTTACCCAGAGCTTCCAGAACAGTTAAGGCCTGGTCGTGCAGGCCTAGGGTGGGAGCAGTCATGGCCTGACTTTTATTCCAGCCGTTCGCTGTCATGACAGCCTCGAACTGGATTTTGTAGGCCGACCAGGAAGAAGTCCCGTCGAACGGTGGCACTTTGAATTCACGTAGCGAAGGTGTTGTAGCTACCACGGGAGCTGTAACTCCATCCCCAATTTTGAGGTCGTCCAGCGTTTTCTTCACGTCAACCATCACGTTATCAACCCGATTGTTCACTTGGTCGATTCGGGTTTCAGCTTCCGACAGGCGGTTGTCATGTTGAGCAACCCTATCCTTCACCTCCTTTATCTCTTTCCCGAAGGTAGCGTGAAGGTCCTTCGTGAGGAGTTTGAGCTGCTTTTCCAAGCAACGGGCCTGTTCCTCCTATCCTTGCTGCAGCTGCTCTTCCAACCGACGGACCTGTTCCTCCTGTCCACGCTGCAGCTGCTCTTCCAACCGACTGGCCTGTTCCTCCTGTCGGCGAGCCTGATCGTGCAGCATCATCATCAGAGCACCTAAGTCAGGTGCTGCAGATGCAGGAACTGCTGACGGGCCGGCCTCCGTGGTCAGCAGCTGGCCCTCCGACGTTTGCGGCATTGTATTACCAAATCGTCTCTGGTCCGTCTCCAGCAGGCCTTGACTTCGGGTACGGATACTCTCCATGTCGTCCTTTGGCAAAATCGGCATGATTTGATCCCACTTCTGACACCAATTGTTACAAGCTTGGGGTTCGAGACAATTAAAAACTGCCGATTGAATTACCAAAATTGTAAGAACACTTTAATTATAAAACACTAATTACAACTTAAAACCACACTAATACCTAGTCAGGTCATAAATTCTGTCACGTGTTTAATATAAAATAATTGAAACAAGTTTATTCATTATGTAACCATTTATATACCAAAATGAACTTAACAAAACATAGATTCTTATGACACTAAAGTTTATTCATAATGACCTCCGTGATTTTGAATACAGGCCTTCAATCTGCGCGGCCAGTCGTCTATCGCAGCACGAACGAGGTCCATGTCAATATCGGCGGCTGCCTTAATCAAGGATGTCTTGAGTGACTCCAAATTGGGATGAGGCTTTGAGCACGCCTTTTCCTCCAAGTGTTGCCATTGGATTCAAATCTGGACTGGAGGAGGGCCAGTCTTCGTGCCGGATGAAGTCGATTTCACGTGCCGCCAGCCAGTTTTGTGTGCTCTTCGCTCTATGAGCTGGCGCCGAATCTTGTTGGAAAACCCAGTGCCTGTTATTGAACATGGTATGAGAAACAGGTTCCACAAGGTTCGTCAGGACTGTATTTTGATACACAACTGCATTCGTTTTTACACCTTTCTCACAAAAATGTACCTCTGTTAGCCCCAATAAGAAACTCCCAACCATACCATGAGCGAGGATGGAAAATGACCTCGTTGGACATGCGGAATATAGTTGCTCGCTTCTTCACTACTGTGTGCGTACACCTTATCATTTTGTTTGTTGTAGCTCTCTTCTACGGTAAAAATTTTTTCATCCGAAAAATTATTTCCCGATATTTTTTTCCCGCGTACCGCTTCAACAAAGCGCAGCATCTCTTCAATCTCAGGTCCATTAGACGAGCATTCAAACGATGTCCTGTTTTTCTTCGATATGCCCGAAGCCCTAAGTCTTCATTTAACACCCTGGTCACCGTGGTTCTGCTTAACCTCATCTGAAGGGCCAACAGTTTCTGCTTACGTTTGGGATTTCTTTGAATTCGCACCTTCACAGCTTTTATCACTGCTGGAGTACTAACAGACCGAGGGCGACCACTTTTTGACCTTTCATCTACACTAGAGTCTTCATTGTATCGTTTGATGGTACGATAAACGAATCTTTTGGTTATATTAAAATTTTTCAGTATGTCAAAAATTTGAATTGGCGCGTAACCGCAACGATGCAACGCAATAACTGCAACACGGTCTTCTTTAAGCGTCCACTCCATATTTAAAAATGATTAAAATTCTAAAAAGTATAGTTTAATTTTCATGAACAATTCGAAATTCGAATTCAAAAAACTTTTTTGTGGCCAGCATTCTAAAAGAAAAGTTTTTACTGTGTGACAGTACTTATGACCTGACTGTGTAATAAAACACAATCACTTTACTTCGCAGTTATTTCGCTTCGAAGTATTCGCTTATATTGCCAATTCAATACTGCCTCGGTCGTGATCTATACCGGCCTTATATAGGGCCTCAGATAGTTTTCAGAACCTTCTACTGTGGCAACATCTAGAATGTTCGAGTACATATCGGTCCCGAAATTTCTGGAAGGTTCTTGACTCTCCTAGTTCTGCTACTCGACACTAGAGGGCGCTAGTGTAACTAGTGTTACCATGTACAAGACATTAACAGTGGCGCGCAACAATATTATTGGTAAGCAGAAGAAACAGCGTAGGTGATAGCACGTAGCCTTGTGGAACATCAGCATAAATAGTCTCGTATTTGGAGCATGCACCTTCTAATACGACTTTCTTGCTCCAATCTGCAAGAAAACTGCTGATCCAGTTGCAAAATTTCTCAGGAAGCCCATAGGAAGGGAGCTTCGAAAGAAGCGCTTTGTGCCAAACCCGATCGAAGGCCTTCGCTATGTTCAAACTAACGGCCAGGGTTTCGTTCTCTGCCTCCGCTGATTTACGAGTCAGGAAAACTAGAAGATCACCAGCTGAAAAACCCCGACGGAAATCGGACTGGCGGTCACTTTTCCGTTGGCGATCCTCAACCTCATGAGCTGGCAGTTTACAATGGTTTTCATTATTTTAGAAAAGAGGAAAGGAAGAAAGAGTTTTAAAAAAGACACGTTACGACCGGTGCAAACTAGGGAGCACACGTCTTCAGCACAATGGGAGGAACTCCAGCAGGCCCACTCGGCTGAGAGTAGTGCTATGCGCACCGAACGTTGTGTAAGCCGTATCGTACCGATCTGAAGGCGAAATTATACTTCTTTTTAACAGCACTGGTGAAGCACTACTATTATAGCGCAATGTAATTTTACAGGAGCGACCAAACTAGGCACCACAGATGATAGAATAAAGAGTTACATTCCCTGAAGTACCACATCAGCGACAGAATCACGTTGGGATCATCCGGGCATACTTTCCCTGTCCTCAAGGGAAGGATGCAAAGAAAGACTGCATATCCTATAAAAAAAAAAAAAATCCTGTCTCAATAGGCCGACCTGTAGTGCCGAACACGGGAGTGATTTGCAGAATGCAACCGCGATGTGGGTGTGAGTGGCACCATAGTTCGGATCAGATAATGGTTCAATAAGCCAAGAGGGGCGTCGACGGAGACCTGATATCCGTCCAGATGAGAGAGGTCAGCAGAAGGTCCTATACGGAAGGTGCACAATCCTCCACATCTAGAATCCGCATAGGTGAAGTAACCATTTGTGTCGGACCATATGCCAAGGCAAAGTCATAGTCAAATCTTCCCGCATGATCGATTAAACGAGAAGCAAGCCATTCAGCATGGTGGCCGGTAAAATCACCAAGGATGACGATCTCTGCAGTTGGGATCTGTTGTAGCACGGAATCTGCAGCGATTTGGACGTGGTCGATGAGTTGGTCTGTGTCGGCATTACCTATAGATATAGAGGCGCCCATAGACGCGAGCATGTTCGTTGCTGACCTTTAAGACTGCCAAGGTATTGAGAACAGATGTCCTCCAGGGGTGCTGGTATCCTCCTGGGATGGTTTCTTATTTAATTACACTACGATGTTAAGGGGAAGAGGTGTTAGGCCTCCGACCACCCGCACTTAACAGGTGAAGTAAACTTCTACTTCACGCTGGTTATCTGTAAGGTCGTAGGTCTCCTTGGTTCAAGCTGATCTACCCATTCATTACATTCATTCATTAAAGCTTTTCATTTCATGTTTTATCAGGTCATCACTCCATCTAGTCTGGCTTACCCGTGCGACAGCAAAAGCTGCCGTGTGGCTCTTCCACTGTAATGTTGTCTGCCTATATTATTAAAAATGTAATCTACTTCGTCATTGTTTATGCGTTACACATAATACTTAGTAGTACGCAGCTTTGCTTTATTATGCCCTGCAATTGACGACAAGGATCTAATGATGAAGTAGCTTTGCACCTTTAAAATAATTGTTTTAGTTTAAATAGAGCCCCAATTTAATTTTTGCCCCGAGGCCCTTGGTTACATAGCTGCGCCATTGAATGGAGGCCCACAAGTTGGCACGAGATCCGTGTGGTGTCGGTTTTTTACAAAATATCAAAGGGTTTTGGCAGAGCATTGGCCGCCGCGTCCATACGTTGGGCGCACGTTTAGTTTGCTACGACCTGCTAGAGCAGCCTTTCGCAAAGTGAGCGATAATACCCCCTTGTGGGCGTTGGTGACCTAAAGGGGGCGTTAAGAGGCCCAGAAAAAAATGAGGGGCATTGGAGTGGTTTAAGGGGGCGATGGTTGAGTTGTAATTTCATTTAGATACTTTATATTTTAAATTTTACTAAAACCAAAACATACCTACTACGAGTACTCAATACCGAATAATCTTTATATATAAAAATTACGTGTCACGTTGTTTATCCGCGATGGACTCCTAAACTACTGAACTGATTTCAATGAAATTTTTGATCAATGTGCAGTTTGGTCCAACTTAAAAGATAGGATAGCTTACATCTCAATTTATAGTCGCAATTCAATATTATTTTATTGCAAATTATTTGTCTATTATTTGACAGTCACAATTATCTGTTAGCTCCAAACGAATCTGTCAGATGACGATATCTGTTGACTGGATTGAGTAAATATTCAATAGATGGCGCTATGTTAAAATACAAACGTATAATAACAGCTACAATTTAGTAGTATAACCAACACGTGTTGCTGTAAGTATTCAACAGATGGAACCGATTTCAATGAAATTTTACAGACTGTGTGCAGTTTGGTCCAACTTGAGAGATAGGATAGTTTTTATCCCGATGAGTGACCCTCAATTTTTTTTATTGCTAATTTCAGGAATTTTTTTTGGGAAAGCAAATGGTCGTTCGGAAAGGGCAGAACAACGTCTACCTGGTCAGCTCTCACTCTCACTTCACTCTCAACTTACTTCATCTGAGAGCTTTTTTTACTTCATCTGAGGGTCAGCTAGTTAGTTTATATTTCTGTCCTGTATGATGGTATATAAACTAGAAATACTTAACATAGATTTCGTAGGATAGCCTGTGCGCCATACGCAATCAAGTTGTAACAAGTTTTTGTTAAATAACGCTATTGGTGCAATCCGGTAGCATTCGGCTGGTTAATCGATACTTGTCTTAAATTGCTCAGTACAATTGAGCGTCGAAAGAGATTAACGAGTTTGTGCGTTTTTGTCTTATTCCTGTCGGTTCATGCTGTATTTAAATTCCATACAAAAGCTCGTAATAATTTTTTTATTTTAATTAGTACACTTTATTTGCATATATGTAAAAACAAAGCCATGTCGGAAGCCAAAAAGAAGAGACGGCAATATAGTGCAGAATATATTAAAAATGGAGTCATAGAAAATTCGACAAATCCATCTTTGCCTTTGTGCCTTCTTTGTTCTAAAACATTTCCAAACGAAGCGATGAAGCCTTCAAGACTTCAAGATCATTTGAATAAAATGCATCAAGATAAGAAGGACAAAAATGCCTATAATAGCCTATTTTCAAGACCTGGCAATTACAAATCAAGCATCACCCCTCTAAACCATGCCATCGCCCCCAATTTTTTTCTGGACTCTTTAACGCCCCCTATAAGTCTCCAACGTCCACAAGGTGGGGTTATCGCCCACTTTGAGAAAGACTGGTATAGAAGTTGCACTCATTTCATGTTGACTACATGCCGACGTATTAATAGCCTACATAATTATTATTAATTAGATAAATTACGCACGCAAGCTAAATTAAACTTTATCGTTGCACACTAGTGTCCATCTGGTTTTGCATCATTTCCCATTACGTCACGGACGATATTTCGTGTTTACCCAGGGCTTTCAACAAATTGTAAAAAATGCAGTACGTATATAATACCTTTTGATTATTTATTTAATTTGCAACTGTTTTACTTTAATATAATGTCATATTATTTTTACCGTCTCTAAAATAACGATTACTAAATTTAAGAGTGGAAAAAGGTCTAAATCTGACGTAAGTAAAGTCTGGGAGGGAAAACATGGACACGGAGAGCTAAAATTAATATTCGTTAATAATATTAGTAACTTCTTTGATGGTTTTTTCATTATTATGTTTTACAAATTGTTAATTAATGTTTCTTTTAATTATATATATTATATTTAATGGCTCGGTTCACGTTCAATCGATGATGCGGGGGGATTTGTTTATGACTTTGCTTTGGCATATGGTCTTACACAACTGGTTACTTCGCCTACACGGATTCCAGACGTGGGGGATCATGCACCTATCCGGACGGATATCAGGTTTGCGTCAACGCTCCTTTAGGCTCGTCAGACCATTGTCTTGTCCGGAGTGTGGTGGCACTCACATTAACATCGCGGTTGCATTCTGCAGACTGCCGCGGTGTTTAGCACTACGAGGGCTGCACTAAAAGGAGCCGGGATCGGTATCGGGAATGGAATATTTCCACTATTCCTGTCATATTAAAATCTTTTTAATTGAAAACTCCTTGGTTTTAAAAATCGAATACCATTTATTTATTTAAAAAAAGATTCTCGGTCTTGTCACAAGGTTTTGTCAAATTTGTTTAGTCGTTGAGAAAATGGAATTGACTCGAGAAAATTCAAGAGCGATGATTTATTATGACTTTCGAAGTGGTTTAACACAAAAACAGTGTGTTGACCGGATGATTTCTGCATTTGGTAATGAAGCCTCATCCAAAACTACAATTTATCACTGGTTTGCTGAATTTCAACGTGAACGTGTCAAGCTCAGTGATGATCCCCGTCAAGGTCGTCCAAAAACTGCAGTCACCCAAGAAAACGTTGATGCTGTGCGTAAGCTGATTGAGGAAGATCGACATGTGAAATACATACCGCGAAATTCAGGCAACTTGACATTGGCATGAGTCAAATACAAATAATCTTGCATGAACAATTAGGTGTAAAAAAGTTGTTTTCCCGATGGATACCGCATTCGCCCTGTGAAGAGCAAAAAGCGGCTCGCGTTACTTGGTGCGTCAGAACTCTCGAAAGATTCTACGCAGGATCCTCAAATGCTGTATACAACATCGTATCAGGTGACGAATTCTGGATATACGCGTATGAACCCGAAACAAAAAACCAGTCACGAGTTTGGGTGTTCGAAAATGCCAACAAAAATTGTTCATTCACGGAGTGTTGCAAAAAAAATGGTGCCCACGTTTGTCTCCAAAACCGGCCACGTTACGATTATTCCTCTTGAGGGACAAAGAACGGTTAATGCAGAATGGTATGCTAGCATTTGTTTGCCACAGGTCGTTTCTGAACTCCGTAAAGAGAACTGCAACCGCCGCATCATCCTCCATCACGACAATGCGAGCTCTCACACCGCACACAGAACAAAAGAGTTTTTAGAGCAAGAAAACATAGAATTATTAGACCATCCGCCGTTCAGCCCCGACCTAAGCCCTAATGATTTCTATACTTTCCCTAAAATAAAGAATAAATTGCGTGGGCAGAGATTTTCATCACCTGAAGAAGCTGTGGACGCCTACAAAACGGCCATTTTGGAGACCCCAACTTCCGAATGGAATGGTTGCTTCAATGATTGGTTCCATCGTATGGAAAAATGTGTCAAATTTCGCGGAGAATACTTCGAAAAGCAATGAATACATTTTTAAATAGTAATGTTGTGTCACTTCCTTGTTTCCCGAAATATTCCCTCGTATAGGTCAGCCGATTGGGATAGAATGCGGTCAAAAAAGACCGCATGGGTTTGCTTTTCGCCGGAAGATTCCAACGTTGTTGCTGATTCTGTTGCTGATGTGGTACTTCAGGGTATGGAACTTTTCATTCCATACTCTGTGGTGCCCATCGGAGACAGATCCAAGCCATGGTTCGGTCGCTCTTGTAAAATAGCATCACGCTATAAGCAGGAGTGCTACCGGGCCTGGGCTGACACATCAACGTCTCGGGATGTAAACACCAGCGCTCTTAAAAAGAAGTATAATTCCGCCTCCAGGTCCCTCAAAAGAGTCATTGCCAAGACAAGGTCTGAGCACATAGGCAGAATTGAAGAGAAGCTAGTTCACCTTCCTTTGGAAACCATGCATTCTGGTCTCTCGCCAAGGCTGTCCAGGGGAACTTCTTTCAGCCATCTCTTCCATCTCTGCACAGAGAGGACGACTCACAAGCCCATGCCTCAAAGGAGAAAGCCGATCTTTTGAGCTCTCTTTTTGCGTTGAACTCGACTCTAGATGACGGGGGGAACACACCGCCGACCATTCCGCGGTGTGAGTGTTCCATGCCGGATGTACGGTGTACACAGCGCTTCGTTCGCAAAGCACTTTTCTCCCTGGACGTCAGCAAGTCGAATGGGCCTGATGGAGTCTCTCCCATTGTGCTGAAGACGTGTGCTACGGAGTTGGCACTGGTTTTAACGCATCTTTTCCGGTACTTCTACTTCCGAGGCGTAGTTCCGAATTCATGGAAGACAGCTTTGGCCCACCCGATCTCTAAAAAAGGCGACCGCGGACCTAAACCAGACCCGTCCAACTACAGGCCTATCGAAATCACCTCCTTCTTCTTCAAAATAATGAAATCCATTATAAACTGCTAGCTCATGAGGTACCTTGAGGACTACCAGCTGATTAGTGACCGCCAATACGGTTTTCGTCGGGGTCGATCAGCTGGTGATCTTCTGGTCTACCTGACTGATAAATGAGCGGAGACAGTAGAGTTCAAGGGGCCTCCCCCATTGGCCGTTAGTTTGGACATAGCGAAGGCCTTTGATCGGGTCTGCCTGTTTACCGCTAAAATGAACACTTTTGTCGTATCTCCTCAGTTACAAGGCACCCCCCTTGTTGCCTCAGCTATCATCGGAATCCTTGGTGTCAACATATCGAATAGTGTGCAGTTTCGTGGTCACTTGGAAGGGAAGGCCAAATTGGCCTCTAAAAAACTTGGCGTGCTCAGCAGAGCGAGACGCTATTTCATGCCGGCACATCGCATACAACTTTAGAAAGCGCAAATTCAGCCTCACATGGAATACTGTTCGCATCTCTGGGCTGGGGCACGTCAGTGCCAGCTTCTTCCACTTGACCACATCCAGCGCAGAGTGGTTCGAATCGTCGACGACCGAGTTCTTTCTGATCGACTCGATACACTGGCGCTGCGTAGGGATATTGCATTCCTTTGTATTTTCTATCGAATCTATCACGGGGAGTGCTCTGAGGAATTGTTCGGATTAATCCCAGCCGCACAAATTTCAGGAACGCACATCCCGTCAAAATTCACGTTACCATCCTCCCCATCTGGATGCTTAGCAGTCCACGACTGTGCGTTTTACTAGGTTTTATTTTATAGGATAGGGTGACAAACGAGCACACAGTCCACCTGATGGTAAGTGGTTGCTGTGGCCCATAGACATCTACATTTATCCTCGTTTGCGAATCAAAATGCAGATGCGTTGTCACCCGTGAGGACTAAGATAGAATGCCTCTTATCCAGTAAAAATGGTCTCCGGTTCTCTACACTCACCATACGAAATACAGCAGCATGAAGCTGCTATTTGACGCTGGTATTCTGTGAGAGCGTGGTCCTTCCCCGGTCGAGCCGACCCATTCGTGCTACAACTATACTACTAATATAGATGCAGCATGGCTCTACCACGAATTTAGTTTTCTTCTTCGTACAACTTCTCTGTGTAATTTTTTACCAGCGTCGTTTTTTCCGGACCGATGCGACTTAGGGACCTATAAGAAAAGAGCTTACACCATTCTGAACGGCCTGCAACGCATCTGCAATTCCCCTGGTGTTGCGGTTTTTCATGGGCGGCGGTAGTCACTTACTTTACACTTAGGTGAGCCGCATGCTCGTTTGCCCCCTCTTATATAAAAAAAAACTTAAATTGGTGAAACTAATCGTTTTATCCACAGCATTTTTATAAAAATATCACATGGTTTGTTTTTTAATTTCTTATGTATATAACATTAATCACAATATCTCTTCTAGTATCTATTTTCCTAGATGTTTGTCAAAGTGATCGAATTTTTTGTTTTAAGAAAGCTTAAAAGTGACGCTAAAATTTAAGCTTTGAAATTGACGCTAAAATGGAAATTAAGAAAACCTAAGTGGCATTGCACTAAACAGAGGTTTTCTTAATTTCCATTTTAGCGTTCATGGCATTTAGACATTGTTCACTAAATGTCCATATTTTACAAGGAGCAGGTTCGGCCTCAAATGGTATACTGTTTCCATCTCTGGGCTAGGGCTTCCCAGTGGCAGCTCCTTCCACTTGACCGCATCCAGCGCAGAGCGGCTCGAATCGTCGACGACCTAGTCTGCGAAGAGATGTTGCATCCCTTTGCATTTTCTTCCGCATTTACCACGGGGAGTGCTTTGCGAAATTGTTCGGATTAATCCCAGCCGCCAAATTTCACAAACACACATCGCGACAAAACTCCCGATACCATCCACACCATCTGGATGATTGGCGGTCCACCACTGTGCGATTTAGAAGATGTTTTCTTCCTCGCACGACTTCCTAGTATAATCGATTACCACCAGCGATTTTTCCGGAGCGATACGACTTAGGGACCTTCAATAAAAGAGCCTACTCCGTTTTAAAAGGCCGGCAACGCATCGGCAATTCTCCTGGTTCCCCTGGTGTTGCAGTTGTTCACGGGCGGCGGTAATCACTTACCATCAGATAAGCCGCATGCTCGTTTGCCCCCTCTCCTATAAAAAGAAATATTTCAGTGAGCGTGACTATATATCAATATTTCAGTGAGTATGTGCACTGCTCTTGAGAAGTTTTGAAGGGTATAGAGAACCAATAATTACATGCTGTAAAGCATTGCATCTTAGTCCTCAGAGGTTACAACGCATCTGTGACCTTTTTGTTGGATTTCGATTGCAGTAAAAAGGGCCTCCGGATCTCTACACTCACCACACAAAACACTGCTGCTGCGTTAAGCTGTTGTTTTATGCTGGTGTTCTGTGAAAACGTTATCCTTCCTTCGTCAAGCCGACCAATTCGTGATACAACCATATTACACCTAGTTAACCTTACAACCTTCTTAAAATCTTGCAGTCTCCTTCATGTTCTATGGACCGGCTCCTGGTGTCAAGAGATGGAGACCCCCAATTAGCGTCAGCAGAATACTACTGCGGTCGTGGCACATTGAATGTAACGTCAAATGAGCGGAGACTGTCTTTAGGTATGTATGTTATACGCGATAATGTTTATATTCATTTATAATAGATTCGATACAAGATGATGAATACTCTTGCTAATGAGTGTAACGGGTACAGACCAGTCGCTAACTATTGTCAGTTATTTCACGGCTTTAAAGTTAAAGAGAGTCAGTATTTTTTGTAGGTTGTGAAACAAAACAATACTTACACCTGTTGCCTTTCTAGGTTTGGGGTAGAACATAACAGTTATTTATCATTAGTTTGATTACAAAGTCGTTCGTCTTTTGATTGTCTAAAAAAAAACTAATGACACCTTAATTGTTGCAACCTACGATCAGTTCCCGTACCTTAAATCCTATTTAGATACATGTGGCCAGTGGTAAAAAAAAAACACATCTTTAGATAATCTAAATGTTCGGACAAAAACATGACGATTGGATAAACAAAGTTAAAGCCTATTTAAATACGTTCCACTGCTGAGTACATGTATTCCTTCATTTTGATAAAGTATTAGGACCAAGAAATGTCTGCCACGCTGCCCTAATGCGTGTTGGTGGCCTTCGCATGATTTCGAAAATGTTTTCATAATTTCTCACACATGCAGGTTTCCTCGCGGTGTTTTTCTTCACTGCTGAGCACGTGGTAAATCATCACTTAAAACTGCAATTAACTATTTCATTGGTGCTGCCGGGAATCGAACCCGATTTGCTCGCGTATTGTAAATGTTACTGCGACCGCTTAACTCTTGAGCTATCACGGCTCTCTCTCTCTCTCTCTCTCTTTCTCTCTCTCTGAAGAAAAATATCTTGTGATATCCGCTGGCTTGGACTTGAGCTGCTTAAGTCGCATTGAAGATATTTCAGGGTAGTTTGTGCCCGTGAGTCATGAAATGTAATTTGCAGTAATATGATAATTTGTTAGACGTCTATTTTGATAAATTTTACTTATTGCTATGATATTCGGCTATATCTTGATATTGCAATCTACGTATTTATCTACATCTATACAAATAAATAAAATTGAAGTGTCTGTTTGTAATGTCGAAATAGCAGCTTTTTACTAAATGCATTTGAAAGTATATACGGTACCTATGGTTATAACAAAGAATATTTTTAAACTTTTGTCTGTGTCTGTCTGTTTTTCTCTCCGACTGTCTGTCTATCTGTCTGTTTGTTCCGGCTAATCTCCGAAATGGCTTGACCGATTTTGACGGGACTTTCACTGGCAGATAGCTGATGTTATAAGGAGTAACTTAGGCTACTTTTATTTAAGAAAAAAAATTAGGGTTACGCGCAAAAAAAAAACCCATGAAATCCTATCGTAATAAAATCACGCGGACTAAGTCGCTGGGAACAGCAAGTTTAGAAATAATAGTTTATTGCCTTTAGCTTTCTATAGATATACATTGTATTGACACATGAAATATGCCTACAAACTATCATTGTTGTATGTCGCTTGTAATATTTAATGTATCCATTAATTAATTGATTCATTACAGCCTGTCAAAGTCAACCGCTGAACTTAGGTCTCCCCATAAATTGCCTGACAGGGTCTGCCGTATTTGTCACGTTTGTTAAACGGAGTTCTGCTGCCCATCTCCTTTTCATTTGACATTCACGGGGTTAATACCATCTCGTAAATATTAATAGTGTTCTGTAATCTAGTTTATCCTAGATGCAAAATATCATTAATGAGTATGGTCAAAGACGCGAAACAAAAACACTGCGATAGTGTAATTCTGGTGGTATATTCTTCTAGTAAAACGTCAGACATCAAATCGTCGTTGAATTCGTTTTGATGTCTGTTGTTTCGTATTGTTGTTTCGTATATAATTGATACTAATAGATAAAGTCGATTTATTTATTATATTTGTTATCTAATACACAATTAAAATGTTATCATAATGGAAAAAGTATGACGCAGTTGCGTAGTTGTGATTCCCACCAGCAATCAGTTCACACCAATGTTACACAATTGAGCTGTTATAGTGCTACAATCGCTAATATGCTTGCAAGTATGGTCGTTACCGTTACCATTATAGATTATCAAAAGTTCTCTGTTGAACATACCCCCCCCCCCTTCAAGGTTCTTCATATTTATTAAGTCACGTTTGGCAGGTGGGTTGGCAACCGCAGCCCATATCCTCGTTTGTTTTCCTGTGTCCTCTCTTACGACACTCACGGGGATATGGGGTACTGGATATTCTTAAACCAAGTATGGTAATTATAATATATATAATCTTCCCTATAATCTAAGAGGCCTATGTCCAGCAGTGGACATTTGATGTAATGAACCGAGTAAGACTTAACATTATAAAAAATCCGCAGGTTTAATTTCATCGTACCAAAGCCCCGGCGGTCGATTCTATTGTGAGCTCAGGGCAAGGCCTGCTACAATCATCCCGAGATGTAGATGCGGTTACAAAAAGCTGGTAAGGACATTACATAAAAATTATTTTTGGAATTATAAAATAAAACGTATTTTGATAAATGATGAAGCAATGGAAAAAAATTGTGCAATTACATAAGGCGATTTGTTTGCCAATTTTTAGACTTCTTATCAAAAACCACATAACAGTGGCGTAGAATGGATTTGCGCTGCCCGGAGCTAGTGCCGAAAAACCGCTCTAATTCCCCCATTAAAATTAAGTTAAAAATATAAAAACAGATTAAGTAGTAATAATATAACGTGTGGGCAATAATTTCGTTTACCAAATCCCGAAATCTAAGTTAGAGAAAGCAATAAAGTAAAAATATGTTGCTAGATGACACAAGCTATACAAATAGTAAGTGCATAATTCGAAGTATGGAGCAGTAAGCTAAAGTGGCGATGGGTCGGCCATATAGCTCGAAAACCTAAAACTGATGGGGAAGAAAGGTTCTCTAGTGGAAGCAAAGTGAAGGGCGGCCTCCTACGAGATGGAGTGACGACCTGCAGGAAGTCTATGAATGTCAGTGGCTCAAGACTCTGGGGAGGCCTATGTTCAACAGTGGATTTATGAAGGGCTGTAATAATGATGACTATGACGTAATCCTCGCTTCACATCACAACTAACATCTCGTGTAGCAAGGACCATATCCGACACTGCTTACTTCATAAGTTTGATAAAGGTCAAAACTTGTCGAAATATTTAGGAAGCATTTTATACTTAAGCACGCACCGTCTTTGTTTTAAAAAATCAGCAAAGGCGATAAAATCTGCGAAAATATACTCCGATCTGGATGGCCTTTAGAGAGCTCTGAAGAAAGATATTGATCGTGCTAAGTCATTCAGATCAACAAACAACCGTTGAAGAATTATCAGAGAATTTTTCTGTACACAATTACGTTAATTATTTTTTATATTAATTTCGAGATTTTTTTATACCACGTTTCTTTTGTCACATTTCTACATTGTCATCCGATTCTGTCTCACATTTTATTGTGTTAAATCACCATGCTGTGTATGAAATATGCAATTCTTTTAAATCTGCTCAGTCAATACAAATGTAAGGCACATGTTTCCAGAATCGTATTGTAGGCGGTCAAGAAACAGGTGTGAACGAGTTCCCCATGATGGCCGGAGTCATATATGTGGACCTTCGTAGTATCAGGTGCGGTGCTGTCATCATCAGCCAGCGGCGCGTGATGAGCGCCGCGCATTGTGTCATCAGGAAGACAACCAGGGAGCTGGGCGTTGTGGTTGGCGAACACAACGTAAATGTTGGTAAGTTTGATTTAAGTTTCATTACTCAAAATAGAACTTAGAGGCTAAACGAGCAACCCGGATTCGATCCCCGCAGTCACCAATTAAATTGTTAATTGCAATTTTAAGTGTTGATTTACGATGTGCTCGACGAAGAAGGAAAACATCGTGAGGAAACCTGCACGTCTGAGAAATTGAAAAAAAAATTTAAGACATGTGATGGCTTCACATGTCTTAATTTTTTTTTTTTTCACACATGTTGAGGCTACAAAACGCTCTCAGAAATGAGAGGAGGCCTGTACCCAGCAGCAGGACTTAAAATGGGTTGTAACTTTATACAAGACAAAAAAGTAAATAGGGCTCCTTAGACTAAATCAGTGCGCCTTAACACCCTTTTCTGCATCATCACCTGTGATCGGAATAGGTAGTGCAATTTAGGGTGAATGATCTTAAACGTTGTGTTAATATGGATAAGCCTTGTGGGAAGCGGGATTTTATTATTTAATTTTAATATATTTTGATATTCTTTATTATTTTTCAATTCTTTATTATAAAAATAATTTTTCGGCTAATACTTTGTAAAATATTTGTAAAGTATTTAGAAAATTACTTCTAAATATTTTTTGTATAAAGCAACACAGTATTTTTTATATAAATTAAGATAAGTTTTCTAGTCGTTTTTAAGGAGTAGGCTCCGGATTTGCACAATTGTTACTGTGTCACTCATCACTTACCAGGTGACATAATAGTCAAACATCGGCTTATAATTAACATTTGTTGAGGTAGGATAGAATCCGTCAGGTGGTAGATCCACGCTGAATTTGTATAATGATTTCAGCATGAATGAGTCGAATGCAGAACGACTAAAATGATAATACGTTTTATTTTCTAGCCGACTCACCAGCAACGGAGGTATTCAGGGTTATAAATATCAACATCCACCCGCAGTACACGGAGTAAGTAATAATCTATACAAATCTATACAAATAAATAAAATTGAAGTGTCTGTTTTTAATATCAAAATACCAGCTTTTTACTATATGCATATGAAAGTATATACGATACTTATAACAAAAACACAATTTTTAAAATTTTTGTCTGTCTGTCTGTCTGTTTGTTCCGGCTAATCTCAAAAACGGCTGGACCGATTTCGACGGGACTTTCACTATCAGTTATCTGATGTTATAAGGAGTAACTTAGGCCGCTTATATTAAAAAAAAAAGAATTAGTGTTCCGCTGAACATAATTAAAACCCTAAATTATAAGCGGGCGAAGTCGCGGAGAACAGCTAGTTTATCATAATGTAATAGCTTTCTTCTCTATCATTAACAGCCCATAATAGTCAAATGCTGCTCATGTTCCTTTCGCCTTTTAAGTAAAATTGTGTTCGTCATAGTAACGTTTAGCAGGTGATTTTTGATCGCAGACATTTTGCACTTTTGACGCTGCTCTCATGCTCCTAATGCTTCGTTAAGATTTACGAAGTCACTTTTAATGACACAACCTAAGGGGCAAAATGGGGTATTAATAATATAAATATATTTAATTAAACCAGTGCCAGTGATGACATACGGAACTGAGACGAGGTCCTTCACTGCTGGCCGAATGAGGAAGCTCAAGGTCGCTCAGCGAGCTATGGAGAGGGCTATGCTCGGAGTTTCTCTGCGTGATAAACTCAGAAATGAGAATATCCGCAGTAGAACCAGAGTGACCGACATAGCCCAACGGGTTAGTGAGCTGAAGTGGCAATGGGCCGGCCATATAGCTCGAAGAACCAACAACCGATGGGGAAGAAAGGTTCTCGAGTGGCAGCCTCGTACCGGCAGGCGAAGTGTTGGGCGTCCCCCCACTAGATGGAGTGACGACCTGGAGAGATGTGCAGGAAGACGATGGATGCAGGTGGCTCAGGACCGTGCTTTGTGGCATTCCTTGGGGGAGGCCTATGTTCAGCAGTGGACTTGTGAAGGGCTGTAATGATGATGATGTAATGATTTAATTAAACACTCTGTACCTAATTGTAATGACTTTTACATAATTTTAGAGAGAAACTTTTTTGAGAACCTCTTTATTACGATAGTTGTCGATGGATAATAAAAAAGGTTATTCCAGGGCCAACTACGATTACGACGTATCGATACTGACTGTGGAGCGGGAGATTGTGTTCAGCGACCGCGTCGGTCCAGTCTGCTTACCCTTCAAGTTCCTTGCTAATGACTTCACTGGAGCTAAGGTTACTGTCCTAGGTGAGTGTTCATAATAATATATTAAAAGCAGTATGGCAATTATTTGACGTTGAGAGTAACTTCATACGTGGTAGAGCCATGTTACAGCTATATTAGTAGTGAAGTTGTAGCACGAATGAGTCGGCTCGACCGTAGTAGCACCACGCTCTCACAAAATACCAGCGTAAAATAGCAACTTAACACTGCTGTGTTTCGTATGGTGAGTGTAGAGAACCGGAGACCCTTTTTACTGAAAAAGAGGCATTGCATTGTAATCCTCACGGGTGACAACGCATCTGCATTTTGACTCTTTATTGAGGATAGATGTATGTCTATGGGTCACTGCAACTACTTACCTACAGGGGGACTGTGTGGTCTTTTGTCACCTTATCCTATAAAATAAAATTATATGTTTATTTACGCCTTTGAACAAGAAAGAGTACGCTTTGCATTCATTTCTGAAATGATCTAAATGAGCAGTAATCATTTCACACCCACAAACAATGAACTTACTTTTTAAAGTTCGTTGCCAACAAAGAAAGACAGTCAAAGCGCTGCCTTTATTTCAAGTAACGTCGAATCCATGCTGAACTACTTAACACGAACTCGCGCACATATCTTTCTTCTTTCTTTATTTAACAGTCCTTAAAAGTCCACAATACCAGCGTGAAGTAGAGGTTCACCTCTGCGTTTCGCTTGGTCAGTGCAGGTGGCCGGAGGCCCTTTTTACTGGAAATGAGGCATTCCATCTTAGTCCTCACGGGTGACAACGCATCTGCATGAGGATAATTGTAGATGTCTATGGGCCGCAGCAACCACTTACCATCAGGTGGACTGTGTGCTCGTTTGTCACCCTTATCCTATAAAAAAAACTTCTGGACCTACAAATATGCATTTAAAATCAAATTAAAGTGACAAACGAACTTATAGACCAGATAGAAAGTGACTACTGCAGTCAATAGTCACCTGCGGCCAACTTCAAACAAAGTAGGCTACACAGATGCGTTGTCACCTATGAGGACTAAAATGGAACACCTCACCGCCTGTAATTAAACTGGCTTTTTCATACAGACCGGAACCCAGGATTACAAGCACTATTATTTAGCGAAATAAATATTTAAAAGTGTGGTACCAGGCAGAAAAGGGAACCTACTACCTATTTTATAGTTCTACTCTTTGCTGAATGTCTATGTTTTTAGCCTATGGACAAGAAAAGAACCAACCCACTTGACACCAGCGGTAGCTGCCAGTGTGGTGTTTCGTTAAAATCTTAACTGTGCCTAGATCAGACTTGGTCATTTCGGCGTGAAATGTTAAAGTTGCCGTTTCAAGCTCAGACAACAGATTCTTATCAATTCAGGTTGGGGCACTTTGTTCCCCGGCGGCCCGACGTCCTCGGCCCTGCAGAAAGTGGATGTAGACGTGATCAGCCAGCCTGCATGCCGGCGCAGCGTGCCGTCGGTCACGCCGCGACAAATATGCACCTACACTCCGGGGAAGGACTCCTGTCAGGTACGTTTAAAAAGTAAACGTATAACTAAAAATACATAAAACATGTGTGCACTTTTACCGCGAGTGAAACGCGGTAAAAGTGAAACCTTCGGAACATTGAACTTCGAGAGAATTAGACGAATGAACAGTAACAGGAGTAGGATAATTATAGCATTTATCTAAAAAATTTATTTAATATTGTTACCAATTTCTAACAATTACATTTTATTTCACATATATTTATTTTATCTATTTACTCTTTATTGTATATCCAAATACAAAATAACGAACGAGTACAGTTAAATCTAAAGTAGAATATGTACTACAGGTGGTCTTATCACTCTGAAAGTCTCTCTTCCAGACAACCTTAGCGTGGAGAACTAATGATAGAGGGGGGCGTACAAAATAAAAATAAAAATATGAAAATACATATAAATAAAGATAAGTGAAGATTTTATGTATGATATCATATAATAGTTTAATGAAAAGAGTACGAAAAAGGAAAATTAATTTATCTAATAGAGTTCTAAGTAATACGATTTAACAAGACTTTTGAAAGAATGAAGAGATTAAGCACGACGAATGTGGTGAGGTAAAGAGTTCCACAAACATACAGCAGTTACAGTAGCGAAATTTCTTAAAAAAGGAGGAAGAGTGCAAAGGAGCAGAGAGAGAAAGATTGACAGAGGATAGAAGGAACCTATTATGGGTAAGGGAAAGATACTGGAAATGGTCTTTTAAATAATGAGGAGTGGAAGGATTAAACAGCACGCCATACAAAGCGGAGAGAATGTAGGTATTCCTGCGAAGGTGGATTGGGAGCCATTTGAGCTGTTTGCGAAATTCATAGATATGATCATATTTGCGAAGCCCAAATATAAATCTAATACATAAATTTTGAACGCGCTCAAGCTTATTAAGCTGCTCCTCGGTAATGTCAAGATAGCAAATATCAGCATAGTCAAGGATAGGCAGAAGTAGAGACAGGGCGAGCGTAACTTTAGTTACCGTGGGAAAAAAATTACGTAATCTACGTAAAGAGCTTAAAGCAGCAAACATTTTATATATTATATTACCTACTAGCTGAAACCCGCGACTTCGTCCGCGTTGCTTGCTATATTTAGAAAACACACTGTTGTTTCTTAAAACTTTAATAACTTTATATTAAATGAAGATATCTAAGAAATAAAACTTAGAAAACCTAATTGAAATATATCCTGTAGTATTTCCGTGATGCGCACGCAACTGCAAACCTCTCTATCATTTTATTTATATAGATTATACATACTCCGAGTTTTCAATTTAAACAAATGACCAGGCATATTACCATTCCGCTCCCCTTCTCCCGCGACTCCAACTCGGCTTTCACATTCTATGCATAATCATTTCTTATATTTACGCAAATTCTAAACATTAAGAGAAACTAATTTTGTGAATTTTATCTGGGACTGAGGTTTTTGACGTCCAGACGCCAAGATACCGTGTACCGACTTCGATATACTGTAAGTTCGGTCTGCGTAGATCGGGACCAAAAATTAATATTCAAAAGTTGAAGATAGCCGGGTTAACTATGACATCGTGACGTCAAACATCGCAGTTCCCCCGTGGCCATGGATGCTGTAAAGCACCCCAAACGTTAGGAATTAAAATGTTAAAATTAAACGCGACAAAATCTGTAAAATTAGTTTCATGAGGTAATGATTTCTTATGTTTTCCGAACACATATTAAATAAAACCAGTTTTTACGGATTTTAACGCGTATATTAACTTATTTTATATTTCTGACGTTTCGAGCACTTTACAGCACCCATGGTTACGGAGGGGCTGAGGTGTTCGACATCCCGATGTCATAGTTAACCCGGCTACCTTGAGCTTTTGAATATTAATTTTTGGTCAGTTACAGTATCTTGAAGTCGGGATACACAGAATCTTGACATCGGGACGTCAAACACCTCATCCCCTGTAAAGCACCTAAAACGTAGGGAATAAAAAATTAAAAATTAAACGCGATGAAATCCATAAAATTAGTTTTATTTAACGTGCATACATTTCCAGGACGACTCCGGTGGGCCGCTTCTGTACACGGACCCGTCTAACGGGCTGCTGTACAGCGTGGGCATCGTCAGCTTCGGCTCGTTCTGCGCGTCCGGCGAGCCTGCCGTCAACGCGCGTGTTACCACGCTCCTCCGCTGGATAGTCTCGGTCGCCAACGACGATTACTGCAGGATATAAAATAAACTCGTAATAAGCAACGCGTGTTTTTTTTCTATCCCACTTCTTCTATTCTTCTAATGATCAATGTTACCCGTTTTACGTATTTTATACGTGGTAGAGTCACACTGCAGCTATATTTCACTATTCGATTTGCAGACACAATAGTAAGACAATAGCAATGACCCATATGTGGGTCCCTCAAGAGAAAGATAATGGTTATAGCACGAATGGGCTGGTCTACCGGGGTAGGACCACGCTCTCACAGAGTATCAGCGTAAAATAACAGCTTAATACTGCCGTGTTTCGTATGGTGAGTGTAGAGAACCGGAGACCTTTTTTACTGGAAACGAGTCATTCCATCTTAGTCTTCAGGGGTGATAACGCATCTGCTTTTGATTCTTAATCGAGAATAAACGTAGATGTCTATGGTACCGCAGCTCCAATTACCATCAGGTGGACTGTGTGCTCGTTTGTCATCCATATGACATAAAAAATTCTTGCATTTTTTTATTGCATGGCTTAAGCGCGCAGCATGCATGTATGTTCTGCTAGGGCCTAAAAATTAAGATTCCAACGTTTTGTCGTAAGAAACCGTATCTAGTAATCATATTATACATATAAATGATATAAAAAACACATTGTCAGAAAGATAAATGATGGTTGAACTTATTCATATTTTTTTAATCTCTTAATTACTATTCTTACATAAAAAAGGGTTTTAGTGGCTTATGGTGTGGATTTATCAACTCCGTATGGCGGCGTAAAAACGATAACTTTTGAAAATATCAATTTTTCAACTCAATCTGTTTTTAAAACTCTTCGTATATACTGTGGGAAGCCATGGAATGTAAATGGCAGTTTGATTTTATTTTGTTTTGTTATAATTAACTTTTTCGGCTAAGAAATGGCGAAATTTTCGGTGGTTTGAGAGCCTTGTATTAATTTATTTTACTAAATAGGGCACGCCGCGCCACAGCCACAGAGTACTTTATTCACTCGTTCACTCCGGGCTCAAATGCGGTCGGGAGTGGTCGTTTGTTACAGAGGCTCGTTCAGAAAAATATCGATCGACGTAGAAATACAAAATATTCCAAAAACCAAATTTGATACATACTTGACCAAGGTAAGATATTATTATTATTTTTATTATCACAGATTTTTATAACAATATTTTGTTTCGCTATATATAAAAAAATGAAATATGATGATGATGGATGAAGTGAGATTACAATTAGATTAAAAAAAAAATAAAGATAGGAGAATAGGAGAATATAGTATTATAGTGGAGCCTAAAGGTCGAAGGACACACACTGCGCTTGGAGTAGTAGTACACGCGGAGCTTGAGGTTTCTTGGCGGCGACGGCACGCAGCGCCTGGACTGGGCACATGCAGTGTCCGGAGCCGACGCACGTAGCGCCTGGAGTAGGTGCGCTCAGCGCTTGGAGCAAGCAGTCGCAGCGCCCCAAGGTAGCGCGGACAGTAGGTGCACTCGGCGCCTGGAGCAAGCAGTCGTAGCGCCCAAAGGTAGCGCGGGCAGTAGGTGCACTCAGCGCCTGGAGCAAGCAGTCGTAGCGCCCGGAGTAGTGTGGCCCCGCGCTTGAAGTAGACTGCCGACGACTTCGGATGTAGATGGAGGCTTGCAGGATCCCGGGGCAATGCGGCCCCGGGATAAGGCCTTTAGTAGATGCTTCTCGTTTGAGAACTGAAGCGAGACTCTTGGTATTCTCCAATTGTTCGGCTTTTATACCTTTTTAGAGAGAACGAGAAATTATTTAAATTAAAAGGAAATTTATTGTATATGACCTAGAGCCAAAGAGTATTTATGAGGAAAAATTAAACTAAGAGCATCAGACCAGTGACGAATTTGAATAAAAGTTACCATAACAACCATATAAATAATGGTTGTCAAATCTAACAATTTTTGATTTCAGGCTTATAATTGAAAAACCATTACATTTAAGTAAGAAATGAGATATTATTCATATAGGAAAAACTAATGCGCGGCAGCGCGCACGAAGCCTGAAATTGCAGAGTTACGGAAAACTCAATAAAAGACCGAAAAAGGTAAGACTCCATTGACAGCGATTTTAAAAGGTGCTGATAGTGTGAAAATACGAAGTGAAAATGATTTGTTATTGTGTAAAAACGTTACAGGATCCTATGGAAATAAAGGTGATGCAAAATATAAATGCAGAAAATCAAAAATAGAATGGAAAAATAGTGTAAAATGATATGTTAGTAGTATAACTGATAGCGTGAAAAGTGATGCAAAATGTGAATGCAGAAAATCAAAAACAGAATGGAAAAATAATGTAAAATGATATGTAAGTAGTATAACACTACAGTTTGGCTTCGTTTTTTAGTTATGATGAGATCTTATCTGCGGATTTGATAGAGTGACTTGAAAGTGTACTTTGATGACTGCTACTGGAACTCCTCGACGAGGAGAACTAGATGTGCCGAGTTTGGCCCAGTTTTCTTAGTTATGATGAGACCTTACCTCCGGGCTTTATAGAGTGACTTAAAAGTGTACTTTAATGACTGCTACTGGAACTCATCGACGAGTAGAACTAGATGTGCCGAGTTTGGCCCAGTTATGTTAGTTATGATGAGACCTTACCTCCGGGCTTTATAGAGTGACTTGAAAGTGTACTTTAATAACTGCTACTGGAACTCATCGACGAGTAGAACTAGATGTGCCGAGTTTGGCCCAGTTATGTTAGTTATGATGAGACCTTACCTCCGGGCTTTATAGAGTGACTTGAAAGTGTATTTTGATGATTGCTACTGGAAGTCCTCGACGGGGAGAACTAGATGTGCCGAGTTTGGCCCAGTTTTGTTAGTTATGATGAGACCTTACCTCCGGGCTTTATAGAGTGACTTGAAATTGTACTTTAATGACTGCTACTGGAACTCATCGACGAGTAGAACTAGATGTGCCGAGTTTGGCTCAGTTATGTTAGTTATGATGAGACATTACCTCCGGGCTTTATAGAGTGACTTGAAAGTGTATTTTGATGACTGCTACTGGAACTCCTCGACGAGGAGAACTAGGTGTGCCGAGTTTGGCCCAGTTTTGTTAGTTATGATGAGACCTTACCTCCGTGCTTTATAGAATGACTTAAAAGTGTACTTTAATGACTGCTACTGGAACTCATCGACGAGTAGAACTAGATGTGCTGAGTTTAGCCCAGTTATGTTAGTTATGATGAGACCTTACCTCCGGGCTTTATAGAGTGACTTGAAAGTGTATTTTGATGATTGCTACTGGAACTCCTCGACGGGGAGAACTAGATGTGCCGAGTTTGGGCTCGTTTTGTTAATTATGGATAGATCTTACTTCCGGACTTCACGGAGTGACTTGAAAGTGTACTTTGATGGCTGCTATTGGAACTCCTCGACAAGTAGAACTAGATGTGCCTAATTTAGCCTCGTTTTGTTAGTTATAGAATATAATAGATATACAGGGTATTTTTGGAACGCTCCCGAAAACTAAGACAGGCGACAGCACCAAGTATACCTTTGATTATGGGTCACAAATAAATTTGATCCTGATGAAAAAAAAATAATCTTTTTACAACGTTTTATTAGCTTTATTAACGCGCCATCGTGTTAGTACAGCTAAATGAAACGATAATTTCATAAAAAAATCATTAAAATACTGAAACGTAAAACCAGCAGTGGGATAACTCAATTCATATCAGCTGATTAAAGGTCAATGTACGTGCGAAAGCAAATCCGCGCGGTCCGCAACTAGCGGGCCATACCACAATACCTAATAATTTACAACACTTGTCTAAATACCTAACTTATCTACTTAACCTACTATTTTGCCACTGTACTTGTCTCGACGTAGCCATTTTAATCCGAATTTACAGGTTAAATAACCCAAATAACTGGTTCGATTTGCCGCTAATGAAAAATACTTAAATGAAATGTAACCAAGGTTAGAGTCATGCGTTTTTATTCATCGTGTAGGTATGTTTATGATTCTCATGAATTCAGTTATGTATGTATTCAGATTAGTTCAGTACTAAGTTATTTAAAAAAATTAGTTATGAAACAGCTTATCACTCTAAATCCTCCGTGGTCTTATGAGATGCGGCTCAAATTGTGCTCCATTTATTTCAAGGCAGATTTGGGCTCGGTGTTGCGTCTCCTCATGGAGGCGGGGCATCATCGTGTGGTCTTCGACACAGTCCGTACGTAGTTTGTCGAAAACATCCAGGATCCTTTTGTAGTTTCGTCAGCACTATCACCACTCACGATTAAAAACCCTTTCTTTTACATACCCCACAGAAAGAAGTCTAAAGGGGTCAGATCTGGTGAGCGAGGTGGCCAAGCGTGTGGTCCTAGTCCGCCAAATCCAGCGATCATCAAATAGCTCATTGAGGCGCTCACGGATGAACCTCAGGACATGTGGAGGGGCACCATCATGCTGGAACCATGTGCGGCGATATTCAGCCAACGATAAGTCGTCTAAAATGTCTGTCAACTGTTCATTTATAAAGTTTAGGTATCGCTGTCCGTTCAGTCGCTGTGGCAGAAACACTGGTCCCAGTATGCGATCCTTAAATAAACCTGCCCATACGTCAACCGACCATCGGGTTTGGTGCCCGGTTTGTCGAACAGCGTGCGGGTTAACCTCTGAATACACGTGTGTATTTCTTCGGTTCCACAGGCCGTTTCTGGTAAATGTCGACTCATCCGTCCAGATAATGTGCTCAATGGAACCAGGCACACGTTGTTGCTGGTATAATAACCAACGGCAGAAAACTCGTCGGCGGTCGTGATCACCGGGAACTAAAGCTTGCACTTTGTACAATTTGTATGGGCGCATTCGATTACGCTTCAACACTTTGTGCACTGCACAGTATGACACACTTGTTCCATCCCGACGTCTTAACAATTTATTTAGCGATACTTCGTGTACCTAAGTTCGAATACATAACATGTTGTCGTATTCACAATCACTATAAACGTACGCGTTAAGCATTATTAAAACAAAAAACGTAACAACAAGAATAGTACTACCACGACAAATTTGAAACCTACTGCGTCACAGCGTGACGCGACACGAGCCGGCCGGGTTACATAACATTGTTTCGCACCGAGCTAGATACAGGTCGAGTGGAGGAAGGTTACAGTCGCGTTCTAAAGTACTACATGGTATTTGGGATATTGTTTTATAATATTATAGTAAGTAATTAATTGTTTTATTGTAGAATCATAATAGATGCCTTACTAGCTACTTAGAACTTTGGAATAGGTTGGAATTAAAAATGGATAATGTTTACTTGAGCATTATTTGTTATTTCTATCGTAAAATATAAAGTAGTTTGTAACAAGAAAACTTAAACTAAGGGTGGCACGCTGTCTATTATGTCGTCTTGGGTCACATGGAAGCCAGATGTTGAAGGTGTGTTGGTGTAGTAACATCCAGTAGGATGCTACTTCATCATCACTTTCATCTTCGCTTGAGCTTCCATCAGGTCGATCACATGGTAATTTTTTCGGTATTCTTCCTCAACACTTTTAAATTTACTGCACAATTTTCCCCATTCACCTTCTCCTATCATATTTACCTTTTCGTTCACTAGTTCAGTCATAAAACAATAGATATAAATAATTTTTCTTTCCTTCCTTTTTAAAACATCGTCGCGAGTCACAAAGTAAGCTGTGTATGCGACTGTATTTTTGGA
Organism: Parnassius glacialis; assembly: GCA_033319125.1. Taxonomy (NCBI): domain Eukaryota; kingdom Metazoa; phylum Arthropoda; class Insecta; order Lepidoptera; family Papilionidae; genus Parnassius; species Parnassius glacialis. Next base: position 9,410,249 of record JAVANC010000014.1, read on the forward strand.
GCGAACAAAGCGCGGGAACCAATAGCATGCAGGCACAGTAATACTGGCGGATTGTTCCCCCGTCGCGCCCCCTTCGTACCAATATGTGATAAATCGCTCAGTGCCCAAGTTCAAGGCCAGCGTTCTTTTTTCACCGTTCGCGCGTACATTAACCTCCATTAGTCAGGTGATATCAATTCAGTTTTCACTGCTGGTTTTATGTTTCAGTATTTTCATGATTTTTTTAATAAAATTATCGTTTCATTTAGCTGTACTAACATGATGCGCGTGAATAAAGCTAATAAAACGTTGTAAAAATATGATTTTTTTTTCATCAGGATCAAATTTATTTGTGACCCATGATCAAAGGTATACTTGGTGCTGTTGCCTGTCTTAGTTTTCGGGAGCGTTCCAAAAATACCCTGTATATTATAAACCTTAGCTACAGATTTGATGGGCTGACTTCAAGGTGTACTTCGTTGACTGCTACTGGAACTCATTGACGAATAGAACTACAATTTATAAAAAAAAATATTATTTTTTCCCTATCATTGGGCAATGTGAGTCGTGCACTTTGGATTTTTCAAATTTTTTTTAAATTGAAGTTTTACATAAAGAAGTCAGAAAATTGGAAGTATATATATATATATATATATATATATATATATATAAGTAATAAGTAAGGTTATTAGTGAAAATTTGTATGTATTTAAATTAAACTACTTTAAAAAATTATCAGTATAATCATGTAATACGTATTGTTTTTAATACGCTTAAGGCATGCACAATTGGATTTACCAATAGTATTTTGAACGCCTGATTTATTATTTCGTACGCCGCAATCCGTTCCCTTAAACTTTAGACTGTTGTCGCTTATACTTTGCAGCAGCCAAAGAGTGTAATAACAACATGAGAATACTGCAAAGGTGATAAATTACACCGTCTTTTATTTTGATTGACTTTTGGTAAGCAATTAAATACAGACCTTATAGGTAAAAATAAATCACTCCCGATGGCTAGTGGGCTATACCACATGTCATGTAGTTCTGCTATGTGTCAACAGATGGCACATGAATGTTTTACTAAGAAGAGTAGAGGGCAGTGAGGGGCACCCGGTAATTATTCAAGTATTGATTTTTTGTCAGCGCCGCTCTTGTCGCGCTAACATCGTCTTCAACCCTATGTCACTCTTGTTTCATCATTTCCAATATTTCATTACTGAATATTTATTTAAATTTACACTAAAATAGTTAGAGTTAAGAAATGTAGGTAGCAGAGAACAAGCTTTATGCGTGTGTTATTTTTCAAAAAAATGTGTTTTCATTTGCGATGTATTTCTATGTCTATCTATTCAAATTAAAATCATCTTAGTGTAATTAGCGATGGAAGTGAATTTAAAAATATTACATAAAACCGGCAGGTAGTGATAGAGAACAAATAATGCCTAAACGCATTCCTTTCCACGTCGTTTACGCAACAAGTAAGTATTTTATATAAATAGTATTAAAGATCTTTGAAGACAATAACATAAATATTAATTTTTGTAACTCACTGTGGAGGCTGTTAAAGGATATTTTCAAGATGTTTGTTAAGAACTATCAAAACATTAATTTTAACGTTCTTATTTATAAAGAGGCTTATGTAATTATATATTTGAAAAATGTGAAATAGTAATGTTAAGGATAAAGTGGGCAGCCGTCGCAGATTGTGCAGAAAAATCCCGCAGTAAAATTATAACATTGAGTATAAGTAGTAGTAATTAATGAAATAGTTTCACAAAAAGCCAAGCATAATCCGGATATTTACAAAACAAAAAAAAAATAACACCGAGTAAGTAATTCGAAGCCGAAGTTGCCATGTTATTGTGTATATATATATGTGTGTGTGTGTAATAAAATCCATTAACTTATATCATACTGTGGGTAACGTAACAAGCAACAGAGGGAAATGAAAAAGAAAATGGGAACTCAAAACAATAAAAACTGCTGTTGCAAATTGTGGCAACTATGGTAAATATCCCCCCTGTGAAGTATGTACATATAAAATATCCCCTCTATCTATCGAGGGAGGTCTTTGAACAATGGTCTTATGATAGGCAGTAATGCTGAACGTATGGTGTTGATGTTTGAAAGAATAATTCATGCGTATGTAATACTTATTGCCGCATATATACACTTGAAAAACCATTCTGGGATATGACATTCTAATTATTTAATTGCCATAAAATTCCCCTAATACGACATATGGTAATTTTATAAACCCGACCTTATTAGCTACAAAGTCGCGACCCATTACCTATATGAACATACTTAAGATATTTTATACATAAATAAGTAATATTGGTAAAGTTATATTCACATTGTATTTGATAATTTTTTACTACGAAATAAATGCATGTGTCAATGCACTTATAAACAGTACCACTACTAGTGGCGTAGCAGGGGACATGGCCCTGGGCGGAATATTTTAGGGGGCGGCGTTTTGAGAATGAAACTCGGATCTTATTTCATAAAAACGTTTGAAACAATATTGAAAATGTTCTGTAAATATTACGAAAACTTACAAGTTCTTAAAGAAAGTGTCCATTCATACCATAATCGAACGATTTATTTTCTTATTACGATTATCGTATGATTTATTTATTTTTATTCGTCCCATATATTTTTAATATTTTTAATTTAAAAAATAAATACAATAAAAAATATTTTTAATAAATTGAAACAGTTGAATAAAATAAAGTATATACATATTATATATTTTTATATACTTACTCGTATGATTGAAATTTTGAAAACATTACACAAATCTTGAAATATCATACTCGTAGTTAAGGTTTTTATTGTTTACATCATATTGATATAATCGTTAACCATAAATAGGTTAAAATATAATTTTGAAAGAAATGAAGATTTTAATTTTAAAAATTATCGGGTAAATACATCGATATATATGTACTACGTACGTAGTACATATAACTCAATGGGTAAATAAGTATTTTTATTATGATTATCGTCTGAATAATTTGATTTAATTTGATTAGCAACGGCCGTTCTTAAAACATAGAAAACACGTGCTTGCTACGGATTGTTATTGTTTTATTCATATTTTAAATAATGATCAAATACTATAGAATACTCTAACCAATTTTATATTTTTAAGATAATTCTAGAATAAAAATTCGAATAAAACTGAATCTCCTTCATTTTCGAAATATTTATTAGTTTGAGGCGGCATTTAGAGTTCGAGCGGCCCCGGACGGCTGCTAAATTAAATTGTAGTGGTAGGTACTTTCCAAGATTTGTGATAATGGATAACGCACTACTGTTAACTCTCGGTAGCTGGACATGAATTCTCTAGTGTTTTATTGTGGAGACTGTATTCATTCTTTCATGGGGAGGACCTTAGTACAACACATTGCAGAGGCACAAATTTCCAAGATTCATGATAATGGATAACGCACGTACACTCTTGGTAGCTGGAAATGGGTTTTCTTATTGAATGTAGAAGCTGTATATGAACTTTCATACGGATGACTCGAGTATGGGTAATGTTGGTACTCACCGAGAACTTACGAGTTTATTTACGTTTTCCCGCGATCGATTATCCTCTTTAAACATATTCATTTTTAAATATCACACATATAATATATTTGTAAATAGAAGTTGCAGGTCCAAAAAATAATATTTCGGAGATATGTGAAGTTCATCAACACGTTTTAGGTTACATTTTTTTTGTACAAAAATGCTCTCAGAAATGAGAGGAGGCCTATGCCCAGCTGTAGAATGTACATAGGCTGTAACTTTACATAGGGTTACCATATCTCAGGATTTGTCCTGAGATTTCAGTATTTTTGGACTCTTCTCAGAATTGCGGCTGGATTTTGCAAATCTCATGAAATCTCAGGATTTCTAGAATTTTCAATACAATGCAGCTTACATTTTAAAGATCTCTTTAATAAAAAGTTAAACAAATTAAAAATAATCTTCCTTTGGTAATAATTGCACAATTAAAATCAAAACTTATTTATCCAAGTAGGTACTTAAACAGTTTTATCATACTTAATATGTGAAGATACCTTTTTAACTAAGGTTTTTTTCTTTAAGTATTGATTTATATAATGCCCCACATGTTAAACTCTTCAAATTATATTATTTTAAAAGTATAGCTCGAACTGACGACACCGTTAGTCGGTTGCTTTCATTCGACCATTGAGCCCCCGTTGCCACCCGTGAGGACTAAGATGGAATGCCTCGTTTCCAGTAAAAAGGGTCTCCGGTTCTCTACATTCACCATACGAAACACAGCAGTGTTAAGCTGCTATTTGAACCTGGTATTCTGTGAGAGCGTGGTCCTTTCCCGGTCGAGCCGACCCATTCATGCTACAACTATACTACAAATATAGCTGCAGCATGTATCTACCACGTATAAAGTAGATGGGAGGCGACAGCATCTTCCTAATAACGACTCAAAATAAAAATAAAACTGCTGTTGCTAACCCGCTTGGCAAACGTGGCAAGTATGGAAAATATACCCCCTATGAGGCAATCTATGGGGGAGGCCTATGTTCAGCAGTGGACTTTGATAGACTTTAACGGTAACGGTAAATATTCATGCATCTACGTCTTAAAGCCTTATAGGTAGATAAAGTTATTCTATTTCATGATGAAGGTTTGACTTTGGTTTTTGGTTCGGGAGCGCTCCCGAGGCCTACGCACACTAACACAATGTGTATGTGCGTGGCTAGCAATAACCAAAGTCAAACCTTCATCGTGGAATAGAATAACTAAACTACAATATTCACATAAAATATTTAAGCAGCTAACTCAACAGCAATCGATCGAGACTTATTACGAGTGTGTATAGACGGTCTGGCGCTACAGCTTGGTGAAGTTTCATATTTAATTTGATACGATGTTACGTCATAGTCCAGTCAAATAAGGTCTGAAATCAAAATTTTGACACTCAATTTAGCATTTTTGATATAATATAGTTTTACTGATACAAAACCAATATGTAAATTTTTTCAAAGGTTAAAAAAAATTGTCAAACGTGTTTTTCGTAATTACTCAAAAACGGTAAAAATTAGACAAAAATGTTCTTATAACCATATGTATTTTTTTGCTCCGGTCAAAATTAACCGAGTTAGGGAAACGCTAAGTAATCGTAGGGAGTAGAAAAATAAGCGATATTTTCGAAATTGCTTAAAAAATCTAACCTTTAGGTTAGATTTTAAAATTTTAGATTGAAAAGCTTTTATACCTGTATAAATGCAAATCTGCCGAAATATACTAGGAAAAAAATTATTAAAAGGAATCTAAATAAGACAAAAAATTAATTATTCATTGAAATTTCAATTTGGAAATTTCAAATTGTTATATTATTTTACAAGAAAAAAATATATGTAAATCTAAAATTTTAATTTCTAAATATTAACATTTAGATTCGATTTTTAAGCACTTTAAAAAAACTCGCTTATTTTTTTCTACTCTACGATTTTTTTTAATTTACGTTCATGCCTTAAACTTAAAACCTCCCTAACTCGCTTAATTTTAATCATTTAACCTTTTTTATGTAAAATTTTAAGCTCTACACATTTTTATAAGAACTTTTTTGTCTAATTTTTTCCCTTTTCGAGTAATTGCGAAAAACACTTTGGACAATTTTTTAACCCTTGCCGGGGGTCGCGGACACGAAAACCTTTACATATTGGTTTTGTATCATTAAAACTATATTATATGAAAAATGCAAACTTGAGTGTCAACATTTTGATTTCAGACTTTATTTAACTGGACTACGGGTCAAAATAGTTTCCTAAAAGTTTAAGACAAGCTCAGAGTATTGTATTATTATACCCGTAAACAGTGCCGGATTAACCACGTAGCAAGAGTAGCGATTGCTACGGGCCCCGCGCAAAAGGGGGCCCTCAGGGGGGCACCAGTGCATAAGCGTATTTTTTTCAGCGAAACTTAGTAAGACGTGGTATATTGAATTTACTTGATGTCACAAAAACGTGAAACGTTACACCTTTCATAACTAACACAATCCATGGAAGCATGGCAGTAAACGATTATTTCATTGGTGAAAATAAAACACAAAATTTCATACAGTAAACGCACAAGTTTCAACACCCACCACGATGAACGGCTCGGTACTCGTACTACTGATTATGCGAAAAGATGTGCTAACGACTTTGCCTTGACATATCGTTTAACACAACTAGTCACTTCGCCTACGCGGATACAAGATGTGGAGGATCATCCGGACAGATATCGGGAATACGAGTACAGCGCCCATCACTTGACCATTGCATTGCATTACCATCGTATGTGGTTTACCTCAGCGGATTGGTATTCGATGTGGTCGTTTTTTGCATCTTACCCATGAGGGCAGATTTGCTTCTCGCTGCATGATCCAATGAAAATTGTTGTTGAGTCTGTCGCCAATGTGTTGTTTGAAAGAATGGATTTTTCACCCCGTCATCTGTAGTGCCAATCGGCGGCAGATCCCAGCCTTGGTTTGGACACTCCTGCAATATTTGCGTCGCGGAAAAAGCAAAAGCAGAGTGTTATAAGGCCTGGGCTGAAGCATCGGCGTCTCAGGATGCAAACACTAGTGCACACAAAAAGAAGTACAAATCTGCTTCTAGGTCCTTCAAAAAAGTTATCACTAGTTAATAGAATCAGGCGTTACTTTGCGGAAATCCATTATATAAAAGCTTTTAAAAAGTTACATCACTTGAGGATGCCTCGTGTAGAGGCGAAACACGTGTGGTATTGTCGTCAGTGGTGTGTCTTTCCTAGTGTAGTGGTGTTGGGAGTAGTGGTGCTGGGATTAGTGATGACGGAGATAGTGCACGCAATTGAGGGAGGGCGGGAGGTGCTCTTCATACTAGGTAAGACACATCATTTTATTTTATAGAGCGGATGTTTGCGAAGTAACTTTTTAAAAGCTTTTAGTTATTACTAGGGCAAAGTCAGATTACATTGGGAGAATTGGCGAGAATTTAGTTCGCCTTCCTTCGAGAACTCGTGCGTTCTGATCGCGGAATTTTTGTAAGCCATCATTACCATCTTTAAGTAGGGAGAATGACTCACTGGCCCACGCCGCAAACAATAAAACAGATCGTTTAGGTTCTCTTTTTGCATCCAACTCAACTCTCGTCGACGGAACGGAGGGAACATACCAATAACATACGTGTGAGTGCTCTATGCAACGTGCTGAACTTCCTTGACACTGTCCCTGGATGTCAACAAGTCGAGTGAGCCTGATGGAATCCACCAAATTGTACTGAAGAAATGTGCTGAAGAGGTGGCACTGATTTTTACACATTTTTCCGGTTCTCTTACTCTTTACTTTTCGTTCCAGGCTCATAGAAGACAGCCTTAGTGCAGCCGATCCCTAAAAAAGGTGACCGCTCGAACCCGTCCAACTACAAGCTTTTGGCTATATTCTTTAAAATAATGGAATCCATTATTAACTCTTAAAGCAGAGATGCATCGGCATTAGCTGACAGCATGCAAGATCATTATCTGATTAGTGATCGTCAATACGGTTACCGTCGAGGTCGTATCGGCTGGTGGTCTTCTTGTCTGCCTGACTTACCAATGGGCGGAGGCAGTCGAGATCAAGGTGGAAGCCCAGGCGGTTAGTTTGGACATAACGAAGGCTTTCAATGGGGTTTGGCACAAAGCGCTTCTTTCGAAGCTTCCCTCTTATGGGCTTCCCGAGAAATTATGCAATTTGGTCACTAGTTTTCTTACGGATCGGACTATAAACGTAGTCCAGTAAATGGTGCATGCTCCGACAACAAACCTGTGAATGCCGGTGTTCCACAAGGCTACGTGCTATTGCCTACCCTGTTCATTCTGCATATCAATGATATGTTGCATACTAGTAACATTTATTGTTATGCAGACGACAGCACTGGTGATGCTTTATACACCACGGCGGTGCTAATATTTCTTGGTAATCTGTCCTCGAGTACTGGAACAAACTCGTGTCTGAAGTCGAGTCTTTTTTGAATAAAGTCTCGGATGGGGGGCGACTAAATCTATTCCAGTTTAACCCCCAATGGACACAGCTTTGCTCGTTTACCGCAAAATAGAACCACTTTTTCGTATCTCCTCAATTTCAGAGCACTCTCCTCATTGCCTCAGCCAGCATCGGAATCCTCGGCGTCGACATTTCGAGAGACGTACAATTCCTCATTCACTTGGAAGGGAAGGCTAAACTGACATCAAAAACGCTTGGTGTGTTCAGTAGATCAATACGGTATTTCATGCCGGACCACCGCTTGCAGATTTACCAAGAGCAGAGTCGGCCTCACATGGAATACTATTTTCGTCCCTGGGCTGGGACACCCCGGTATCAGCTCCTGCCACTAGACCATATTCAACGGAGAGTGGCTCGAATCGACGACGATCAAGTTATTTCCAATCGGCTTGATCCACTGACCTTGCGAAGTGACGTTGAATCTCTATGCATCTTCTACCACATATACCACGGGCATTGCTCAAGGAATAATTCAGATTAATTCCAGCTGCTGAGTTCCATCATCGTTCACTGCGATAGAACTCGAAATTCCATCCTCATCATCTCGATGGCTGGCCATCCACTACTGTGTGATTTATGCAGAATTTCCTGCTTCGCACGACCAAACTGTGGTATTTATTGTCGCCAGCGGTTTTTCCGAACCGATACGACAAACTTATATCCATAAAGGAAAAGAACATACGTTATATTTATCTAAAACAACATGTGAGGAGGTTATCAAATTAATAACATCAAGTGCAAAGTGCAAGCAAGTGCATGCATCTAACGCATGAAATATATATTCTGTGAAAATTTCAACAGTCTACCTATTATGAATCATGAGATACAGCCCGCTGACAGACAGACGGATGGACAGCGGAGGCTTAGTAATAGGGTCCCGTTGGTTACCCTTTGGGTACGGAACTATAAAAAGATTTACAATTAATTATGTGGTATCGTCACTTTGAAATTGCCAGGACAATCTCATTTCTGACATTTTGTATTTGTCAGAGTCTAAAATTATGGCCTGTAGTAATCTACTGTACTATGAAACACCAACAAAATTGTAAACTAGAGATGGCAAATAAACGCATTCATTATTGAATTGTTTTTACAACTTTGTATTTAAGAATAGAAGCATAGCAGAACAAGGGCCTCTCGATAGAATTTGCTACGGGCCCCGCGCTTGCTTAATCCGGCAATGCCGTTATAGTACCTTTGCTTAAGCAATATTTTGTAAACTTAATTTGAATTTCTAACGTTTATAAAATAAACATTTTGAGTTCATTCATTCAATTTCAGCGTCTAAAAGCTTTTGTAAGTATTGGATTAGAACAGAAAGGATTCTATTGTATGTTGCCATTCACCGAGTGCCTCACGCAAACACTGACAATCCACATCCCAAAAATATTATAGTTAAATTCAGTACGCGTATCGTTCGTGACAGTTTTCTAACAGCATATCGCAAAAACAAAGGTCTGACAACTGATCAAATTGGCATTGCTGGGTCTCCTCGTAAAATATACGTTAATGAGCACCTCACATTACAAAAGAAAAAGTTATTTCAAGAGACACGAGAAGTGGCAAAAAAGAATAACTTTCGCTTCGTATGGATTAAGCACGGTAATATACTTGTCCGAGAAAAGGACACATCTCCAGTGTTTTCCATCCGTTATAGAAACGACTTGTCGAAAATACATATTAAAAACTCCGCATGATTCAAATTCTTATAATATTTGTATTATTTTTTTTTTCTATATTAAGATTATCTGTTTTTATTTTTTTATAACTAAAGATGTTTTGTATTTTCACCTATTTAGACACATGTTAAAGTACAGCATCTTATTGCTTAGATGTTGCCTCTATTGTATGCATTGCACTATGCGTTGTTTACTACATTCCGAGTATTGCTTACTATCAACAAATTGCAACCTTTTATATTTTACCCACTTTTTATATTATAGATGCTCTTTGCTTTTACATTACTTTTCAAATTACCTATACCTTGTTGTACATTATAATTATATGTTATGTTATCTACATGAGATATTTAAAAATAAGTCTAATATTTTTAATAATATAATTGTACTAAGTCTTACTGGAGGAAAGAAAAGCTACTTATGTCCTTTAAAATTAACTAACTATAAGCCCACTAGAAAAGTTTTTAAAATAGAAGTAACTGCATATATTAGAGAAAAGATTTATATCGTACCTGATGAGTGTCATTACTTACTAAATTTAACTTATTGCTACTCGCGTCTTATAACCCGTGCCTTATTTGTATCCCATTACAATGACTTCACATAATACTGATAAACTGTTATTATATTATCAGAACTGTAGGGGACTCCGGACTAAGTTGAACACTATTTATATGAATATATTATCGGAGTCTTACGATTTGATAGTCTTAACAGAAACTTGGTTAACTCCTTCAATTGCTAATAATGAATTTATAGATTCCCGATACAGTGTGTTTCGTTGCGATCGAGACCGAATTGCCTGTGGGAAACGTGACGGTGGCGGGGTACTTATAGCCGTAAGAAAAGATTTGTGTGCAAATCGTCTTCTTTTAAATACAGCATACTCACGGAACTTAACTAATTCAACTTGCGTTGATTACATTTTGCTGGAGATTGCAGCCAAAAATAACATGAAACATATTGTAGCCGCCTTTTATATTCCTCCGCAACGGCCATTTGAAGTTTATAAGTCAAACTTGGATGCATTGCAAAACATCCTGTTATCGGGAAATATTGACAAATTCTATATATTAGGCGACTTTAATATTTCTTCTATTAATTGGGCATTGCCTAATGAATGCGAATTAACTTTGATTGGGAAATACATGCTTAATTTTATTAATATAATTGGCGGCTTCCAAAATAATTATTTAAGAAATCACCAAGGAAACATACTTGATTTATTTATTAGTAACAATAATAATAATAATTTATGTCTAGTACCCTCAATGGAATTAGTCCCCTTAGATCCTTTTCATCCGCCTTTTTACACTTGTATTTATCTATCTTCCTTGTCTCGGGCTATGCCGCGCGGACCTGTTTTGAAATACGCTTTTTTTGAAGCCAAATATGATGAAATTAATAACAGTATTAAGAGAATTGACTGGGTTTCCTTATTTTCTAATAAAACATCTGAATTATCTGTAAACACATTTTATGAACAGATTTATTTAGTTATGAAAAACCATGTTCCACTTCGACCATTTAAACCCTCAGGCTTTCCCATCTGGTTTTCAAGACCACTAATACATATATACAAAAACAAAAATAGAGCTTGGATAAAATGGAAAAAGTATAAGTCGTCTTCCGACTACGAATCTTTTTCCATTTATCGTTCCAGATTCAAAGCTGAATGTGTCCTTTGTTTTCGCAAGTACATAAACACCATAGAAGATGGCCTACGAAAAGATGTTAAGAAATTTTGGCAATACATTCATAATCGTAAAGATAGCAATAGTATACCAGATAATATCAAATACAAACAGGAAGCAACTAACTTACCAGACGAAGCATGTAATCTGTTTTCAAGCTTCTTTAAATCCGTATTTGAACCATCTAACTTAGATTCAGAGAAGTTTACACCTGATAGTAATTTTTTAACAGAACCAAACAATTCTAGTCATCCATTTATTTCTACTATAAATTTCACTGTTGATATGGTAAAAAAAGAACTTGAAAATTTAGATGTTTGCAAGGGATCTGGACCGGATGGTATTCCTTCTTTCTTCCTTAAATATACAGCGGAAGCAATCTGTGTTCCTCTGACGATTCTTTACAATAAATGCATTCAAGATGGTGTCTTTCCTGCTATTTGGAAAACAGCGAATATCACGCCTATTCATAAAGAGGGATCCAAGAACGACGTAGAGAATTATCGGCCAATCTCATTACTATCCGTATTGTCAAAGGTGTTTGAAAGATTAGTACATAATGTTATTTATCCTGTCCTTCACAATATAATCATACCCGAACAACACGGATTTGTTAAAAAGCGATCCACAATAAGTAATCTCCTCGTTTATACTACATACTTATTTGAACATATGGATAAGGGAATACAGGTCGATTCTGTGTATACTGACTTCCGTAAGGCCTTCGATAAAGTAGATCACTATATATTACTCAAGAAAATCGCTTTTAATGGGATTCGTGGTGATTTGCTCAGATGGTTTCATTCTTACATTACAAAAAGGACTCAGAGAGTTGTCGTTAACGGCCATTCATCTAACTTAGTTACTGTCACATCAGGTGTACCACAAGGCTCTATTCTCGGTCCCTTGCTGTTTATCTTATTTATCAATGACATCAACAATTGCTTTCATCACAGCCATTTCCTACTTTACGCTGACGACCTAAAGGTATACCTGCCAATCTTAAGCGCTGATGACAACTTTAAGTTACAAAGTGATCTTTATCGCTTATCTCTGTACTGTACTAAAAATAAACTACAGCTTAATGTTGATAAATGTAAATCAATAACATTTACAAAGAAGCGTAATCTTATAAATAATACATATACTATTAATAATACAGAGTTATGTAAGGTGGATCTAATTAAAGATCTAGGAGTTATACTAGACGCAAAACTTGATTTTAACAATCACATTAACTATATTACCAACAAAGCATTTTGTATATTTGGTTTTATTATTCGCTCTTGTAGTGAATTCGTTCGACCCATTTCATATATCTACTTGTTTAATTCTCTGATCAGACCGATATTGGAGTACGCGTCTATCATTTGGAACCCATTCTATGAGAAATACAATCTTCAGTTAGAGCGTATCCAACGTAAATTCTTAAAAACCGTTAACTATAGATGCTATCACAGTTCGTATTCAAGTTATATTAATTTATTAGATAAATTTTCGCTCCTAACTCTTTACAAAAGAAGGATACTTATAAATAATTTATATTTGTATAAACTTTGTCACAATGATATCGATTGTATTCAACTCACTAATCAAATATTCTATCGCGTTCCAAGTGGTTCACAACGTATTCGTGAGAAATACTCACATAAACTATTTATGACAAAAATCTGTCGTACTAACGCTGGTCTTCGTTCCCCGTTAAGACGCATAGTGCAATCATATAATGATTACTTTAGCGATATTGATATTTTTACTGCCTCAAATATGTGCTTTAAAAAATATATTAAGAATAAACTACAGGTATTACAAATTTAAAATTTTATTTGTGCAAGAGTCTTTTATACTGTTTAATACTTATATTTTTTTTGTGACTGTAATTTTTTCTCTTCAACTCGTTACTTATTACTTATTGTTTATACTAATATGTGGTATACGGTGTTGAATGTACATATATTATATTCTTTTTTGATAATACTTTTATAAATACCTTTGTACATTTGTTTGTATATCTTAATAAATAAAATAAAAAAAAAAAAATATTTGAAGTCAGAGATGTAAAATAAACATATCGACCCTTTAAGCAACAAATCTCGTAAAAACCAAAACATTATTTTACAGAATGAGCGAAAAACAAAAATTGTTGAGTTTATTTTCTGCATATTTTTTGAAATATTAAAGTTGTTATATGCCAATAAAGCTTTGTATGTTTATGTAGGTTTTCGAGTAGTTTCATATTAAGGAACTTAAATGTCTCTATAAATGTTCCCTCGGTTTTAGAGCCTTGTGGAATATTTAGAGACGATGGCAGGAGACCCGACGGTATGACATTGGTCCCTTGGGAGAGAGGTAAAGCCCTAGTGTGGGATGCTACTTGCGTAGACACTCTGGCGGTCTCTCATCTCAGGAGTACCTCGTTTAGAGCCGGGGCGGCATCAGAGGCAGCTGAACTGAGTAAGTGGCGCAAATATGAGTCTCTGAGAGATGACTACATATATGTGCCATTTGCTGTAGAGACTATCGGTCCGTGGGGTCCACGTGCGGTGGAGTTCCTAAAGGAACTCCATCCGCGGCTGGTCGTTGCTGCTGGTGATAAGAGGGCTGGTTTTTTCCTTGCTCAAAGGCTAAGTATAGCCATTCAGCGGGGAAACGCAGCCAGCGTTCTTGGCACGATACCGCGGGGAGTAGGACTATATGATATTTAAGTTTCTAGTTTTAGTTTTTTTTTATTATTATTATAGTTTTTAGTATTGTACTTAAAATAACGCAGCTTTAATAGTTCCCGAAATAGCATGGCTATTACTACAAAAAAGTTGTAACTGGCTTTAACAACAAATTTTCAGACTTTATAACTGTAGCCTTTGGTGTTAAAGTAGTCAGCAATTGTTTTATGGATGAGAATTTTGTATCAAAACACAAATGTTATCAAAAGTTAGTGTAATTTACTGTAGTAATTGCAGTATTAGAAATAAACATGTTATTTAAAAGTGTTAAATTAATTAACCACAATACTACTTACTAATTACCTTTTGAACAAATTTTTGTGAAAATATTAAATTGAAATAGACCTATATTCAAAATGATGCACAGACATTCATTAAAATGGCTCTTTAGAATAAAACTGACGTGTTCACTGTGGCATCATTGTCAATTATAGACTCTGATCTGTTAAAAGGAAGATGGAGATAAATATCGGCCAATAAATAGAGTGTAGACGCACGTAAGCGGTAGGTCAGTGTTGCACTGCTAAGTTTGATTTCGACGCTGGAAAGTCTGGGGTTAGCATCGTTCAATATAACATGAACAGAGGCAGGTGACCAGTCGGAGAGTGTTGAGTTATCAACTTCGTTTGGACTCGGTGCTAGAAAGGTACGTGGGTGGCGATATATATCGTTCACTACAGCGTGTGTAGAGATATATAAGTGGCCGGGTGGTGCGTCGGTTTCAGAGCTAGAAAGATGGCAGTGAACATGGCCCACTGCTATGGCATGTGCAGAGGCATGTTAGAGTTGAGGCAGTATTACTGGTCTGTCAACTTCGGGTCCGTTGCTAGAAAAATCACGTCAAAGACGCATCGAAAGAAATGAGCATCGTCCTCTACAGCGTATGTAAAGGCAGGTGAGCGGACGATCAGTGCTGCTTTGTCAACTTTAGCTGTGGTGCTGGGGAGTTGACTGTAAATATAATTTAGGAGTTGAGGTAGTGTAGTTAGTAATTCAGTAAAAAAATAGGCAATCATTTATTTTAAGAGCTCCATCCGGACTTCGGAAGAAGTCATTAAAATCATGCTATTGTGGAATTATGTTCGAATTTTATTATCTGGTGAGATACAAGTACGGTCTTTGATCAGGTGTTTCATCATCACTTTTTTCTATAACATCAATGCTGTCTTTTGACAGGTGTTTTAGTAGATATGATTTTATTTTGTCGTTTTATTGCCGCTTTAGTGGGCTTTTTGACACTGTTCTCTATACCAATCTGCTATACAAACGATGACATTAAAGGATGACCTGTAAAGTTAAACAAAAATGGTTAGCTATTTTTGTTACATAATGATACGGAATACATAATTTAAAAAGCCAAATTACAAGTTGTATTTAGGACGTATTTTGCAGTTAACGCCAATGATTATCACACCAATAAAATGAGTTTTTTTTATATAGGATAAGGGTAACAAACAAGCACACAGTTCACCTGATGGTATGTGATTGTTGTAGCCCATAGACATCTATATCAATCCTTGATTACGAATCAAAATGCAGATGCGTAACAATCACGGTCGTTTGAGGACTACGATAGAATGCCTCGTTTCCAGTAAAAAGGGTCTCCGGTACTCTACACTCACCATACGAAACTAAGCTGCTATTTTAGGCTGGTATTCTGTGTTTCCTCGGTCGAGCCGACCCATTCGCGCTACAACTATATACGAGTACTATTAATATAGATGCAGCATGGCTCTACGTCTTCTTTACTCTGTGGCTCTACCACGTAAAGCTTCTATAGTATAAACCATTATGCTGCATTTAAATTTAAAGTAATCGATGTCGAAATTTAATTTTTATAACTACACATGTGTGTAGTTATAAAAATTAAATATGTTTAACACTTACTTTTTTTCTGTAGTAAATGTTCCAAAGGCCGTTCTTTTTCATCGTATTAAGGAACGACATTAATAAATATTGTATTTTGTATTAAAATATACAATACTAAAAACTATAATAATAATTAAAAAAAAAACTAAAACTAGAAACTTAAATATCATATAGTCCTACTCCCCGCGGTATCGTGCCAAGAACGCTGGCTGCGTTTCCCCGCTGAATGGCTATACTTAGCCTTTGAGCAAGGAAAGAACCAGCCCTCTTATCACCAGCAGCAACGACCAGTCGCGGATGGAGTTCCTTTAGGAACTTCACCGCACGTGGACCCCACGGACCGATAGTCTCTACAGCAAATGGCACAAATATGTAGTCATCTCTCAGAGACTCATACCTGCGCCACTTACTCAGTTCAGCTGCCTCTGATGCCGCCCCGGCTCTAAACGAGGTACCCCTGAGATGAGAGACCGCCAGAGTGTCTACGCAAGTAGCATCCCACACTAAGGCTTTACCTCTCTCCCAAGGGACCAATGTCATACCGTCGGGTCTCCTGCCATCGTCTCTAAATATTCCACAAGGCTCTAAAACCGAGGGCACATTTATAGAGACAAGAGCCCTTCGGATGACATCGTTCAAAGAACTGTGTCGTGAGAATCTACCAGCGCTTTTCTTACATGAAAGTCCGTGGAGCCCAAACTTGTCGACGCTGCTACCACAGGGACACTGATGGGGTTGACAAATCGCCGCTCCTAGTCGGATTCCTACGGCAATGCGTAAGCTTTCCGCATCAAGTAATGTGCCGAGATTACTTGATGGTAAAGCGTGTAACCAGTGACTAGATTCCTTAGTCGAAACAGCTAGAAGGCGTGCCTTATCTAGGTCACTCTGGAGATTATGAAAATATAAAATAATAAATATAAAAAAATAATATATAAATAAATATAAAAAAAAAAATTGTATTATAATATATTAATTGTATTATAATTATAATATATATATATATATATATATATATATAATATTGTATATTAATTTTTCTGCAATTAATTTAATTGCGATGTTTTGTTGCAAAATCAATGGCGAATATGAACTTTTTAAATATACAGGTAAACTGATTATAAAGGTGTTAAAAACTAATTTTGGCTATTTTGGCTTTTACGACATTTGTTACTTAAAGGGTCGATATTATGGATGGCTTATTCGTTTAATGTAATATTGACCAAATTGTGACGGTTCGCAGAGGATATAAAAAAAAATAGATATTTCTCTGCCGCTGGAGCGACAAACAGATTTTACTAGGTTCCTACTGCCTAAAAAACCCACGGTATTCGTCTGTTATGTTTTTTAAATGGATATTTTTTTTATAGGATAAGGGTGACAAACGATCACACAGTCCACCTGATGGTAAGTGGTTGCTGCGGCCCATAGACATCTACATCTATCCTCGTTTGCGAATCAAAATGTAGATGCGTTGCCACCCGTGAGGACTAAGATGGAATGCCTCATTTCCAGTAAAAAGGGCCTCCGGCCACCTGCATTCACCAAGCGAAACGCAGAGGTAAACCTCTACTTCACGCTGGTATTCTGTGAGGTCGTGGTACCACCCCGGTTCGAGCCGGCCCTTCCGTGCGACAGCAAAAGCTGCCGCGTGGCTCTACCACTGTCAGAATATTTTATTAATATGTAAATATGTAAAGAATAAAAATTATTTAGCCTCAATTTTTTATCTAGTCTTACCTGACCTGGCCACATCTTAAAGTAAAGTCAAAGTTACGGCCTATATATTATGTATGTCGCACTGCTGGTCACACGCTTCCTCTTATTTCTGAGAGGGTTTTAGGGCAAGGAAGTGTTTGTCGCGCTGCCCAATGCATGTTGGCGAACTTCACATGTCTTCGAAATATTTTTTTTCTTATTTCTAGTTGCTAATTTGAGTTAGCTGGTGTGATAATAATTTGGAATATTTCTCTTCTTCGTCCTGCTTAGATAGCACTACTGAAGCTTATACTCTAACGTATCGTTTAACTTTTCCCACTGCCAATCACTCGCCTTTTTTTAAAACGTTCTCTAGTTGTAACGTTAAGCAGAGCGTTTTATCTGTTACTTCCGATGCCCAATGCAATGTACATTTAAAAAAAATTGCAGCAACTATGTCAGTCGTGACATGACATACTCCTTCTTATTCTTGACTTCCTATTATTTATTATAACTTTAACTTCTCTATTTCTACAAAAATGTCAAAAATGCTAAAGTTAACCCTACTCCAAAGAAAACTAACCCTGCTTCTTTTTTTGAATATACGTCCTATCCCTATACTGCCTCTCTTATCTAAACTTCTTGAACACCTTATCTACACCCAGTTCAACAGTGTCCTTTGTACAGATTCTCTTCTTAATCAGGCGTCCGACATGCATACAGTACTCCAACAAATGGCTATTTATCGCACGTAGTAACGGTATACAAAATATATTCTCTCATACAGCATTGTTAGTATCGTAAGAGGCCATTACGGAAATTTATATATACACAGTCAGGTCATAAGTATTGTCACACAGTAAAAACTTTTCTTTTAGAATGCTGGCCACAAAAAAGTTTATTGAATTCGAATTTCGAATTGTTCATGTTAAGCCGTATGTTTGTTAATTTCTAAATTTGTAAGAGAAAAGAAAAAACATTATTATTACCTAAATTTTATTATTATTTGAATTATCTTAATTGTTGATGTTAAGATAGCAAAGACGATGTTCAGAAGTTCTCGTTAATAAAGTTTAAAGATTAATTTAAGATGAGAAGAAGAGCAGTATATGTATATACACAGTCAGGTCATAAGTATTGTCACACAGTAAAAACTTTTCTTTTAGAATGCTAGCCACAAAAAAGTTTATTGAAATCGAATTTCGAATTGTTCATGAAAATAAAACTGTATACTTTTTAGAATTTTACTCATTTTTAAATATGGAGTGGACGCTTAAAGAAGACCGTGTTGCAGTTATTGCGTTGCATCGTTGCGGTTACGCGCCAATTCAAATTTTTGACATACTGAAAAATTTGAATATAACCAAAAGATTCGTTTATCGTACCATCAAACGATACAATGAAGACTCTAGTGTAGATGACAGGTCAAGAAGTGGTCGCCCTCGGTCTATTAGGACTCCAGCAGTGATAAAAGCTGTGAAGGCGCGAATTCAAAGAAATTCCAAACGTAAGCAGAAACTGTTGGCCCTTCAGATGGGGTTAAGCAGAACCACGGTGAAAAGGGTGTTAAATGAAGACTAAGGGCTTCGGGCATATCGAAGAAAAACAGGACATCGTTTGAATGCTCGTCTAATGGACCTGAGACTGAAGAGATGCCGCGCTTTGTTGAAGCGGTACGCGGGAAAAAATATCGGGAAATTCTTTTTTCGGATGAAAAAATTTTTACCGTAGAAGAGAGCTACAACAAACAAAATGATAAGGTGTACGCACACAGTAGTGAAGAAGCGAGCAACCGTATTCCGCGTGTCCAACGAGGTCATTTTCCATCCTCGCTCATGGTATGGTTGGGAGTTTCTTATTGGGGCTTAACAGAGGTATATTTTTGTGAGAAAGGTGTAAAAACGAATGCAGTTGTGTATCAAAATACAGTCCTGACGAACTTTGTGGAACCTGTTTCTCATACCATGTTCAATAACAGGCACTGGGTATTCCAACAAGATTCGGCGCTAGCGCATAGAGCGAAGAGCACACAAGACTGGCTGGCGGCGCGTGAAATCGACTTCATCCGGCACGAAGACTGGCCCTCCTCCAGTCCAGATTTGAATCCGTTAGATTACAAGATATGGCAACACTTGGAGGAAAAGGCGTGCTCAAAGCCTCATCCCAATTTGGAGTCACTCAAGACATCCTTGATTAAGGCAGCCGCCGATATTGACATGGACCTCGTTCGTGCTGCGATAGACGACTGGCCGCGTAGATTGAAGGCCTGTATTCAAAATCACAGAGGTCATTTTGAATAAACTTTAGTGTCATAAGAATCTATGTTTTGTTAAGTTCATTTTGGTATATAAATGGCTACATAATGAATAAACTTGTTTCAATTATTTTATATTAAACATGTGACAGAATTTATGACCTGACTAGGTATATAAATATTTATAAAATAAGGGTAACAAACGAGCACACAGTCCACCTGGTGGTAAGTGGTTGCTGTGGCCAATAGACATCTACATTTATCCTCAACTACGAATCAAAATGCATATGCGTTGTCACCCGTGAGGACTAAGATGAAATGCCTCCTTTCCCGTAAATAGGGTGGGTTTCCGGTTCTCTATAGTCACCATACAAAACACAGCAGCATTGAGATGCTATTTTACGCTGGTATTCTGTGAGAGTGTGGTCCTTCCGTAGTTGAGCCGACCCATTCGTACTACAACTAGACTAATAATATAGCTGAAGCATGACTCTACCACGTATAATTGAAATTATAATAAATAAAGTAACTTTATCCAAAACCATTTCAGTTTTAAATTGTCTCCAGATGCATTTAGTCGCATTAATAAAAAAAAAATAAAAAAAAAATAGTTTATTCAGTAAATGATCATACATTAATTATAACCGGGGACGGGGTCTCCTTTTAAGTATAAAAACTTGTGTTAGGGGACTCCGCTCTTCCATAGCACTTACATTAACTACTTGCATGACCTTTATACATAATAATTGACTATAAAAATTCAGATAATAAAAGTAATTACATTCACGCTAAAGGTGCGTTTACGTGTAAACGCGTGCGTGCCGCGCGCGCGCGCGTGTGTGTGTGTGTGTGTGTGTGTGTGTGTGTGTGTGTGTATGTGTGTGTGTGTGTGTGTGTGTGTGTGTGTGTGTGTGTGTGCTACAAATAAATTACATTATTTTATGATACTTAAAAGAGCCTCAGTATCATCATAGCTCTTATTCAATAGCCATTTGGTTAGAGCATATTTGCAATTTCGGTTATTAAGGTGGTAAATATTTATGTTTTTATTAATGACGTTGTATAGAGTCGCAGACTGTTTTACATATTGCCTCCTAGCTAAAGCGCTTTTAACAGTCACAGCTGTAGCTGCTACGTTTTTCCTTCTTTTGGCTACAATACAACGGTCAAACTTTATACCTTTGTGCAGTCTTAGAACGGAATATAAGATGTACAGTTCCCTAACAGTGAGTACATTACTTATAGCATAGAGATCTTCTGTTGGGAATCTTTTTGGTTTAAAATGCATAATTTTTAACAAATTTCTCTGTGCCCTTTCAACTTCTAAAAACTTAGTTTCAGTAGCACCACCCCATACAGGAATACAATATACTAAAATAGACTGAGCCAAAGCAATATATATTTGGTAAACTAAATTTTTCGTCGCAATATTTCTTAGTGTTTTAAATGTCCAAGTTAGTTTCCTAAGTCTATTCATGATTAGTTCAATGTGCCTATACCATGACAAATGTTGGTCAACTATGACCCCTAGATACTTGGTCGCAGAGACCTTACAAATTAATGAACAGCGGCAACTAGTACTTAAGGGATCATTGCATGTGTGAAGTTTAATTTGGAAATTGATGTTAGGTTGAGTTGGAATATAATTTGTAAAACATATATAACTAGTTTTCAAAGTATTTAAAGTAAGTAGGTTAGAGTTCAGCCACTTGGCGATCCTCGCAAGTCCTTCTTCAGCAGATCTACGTACAGAATCCCAAGAGTCACCAGTAAATATTACTACAGTATCATCTGCATAGGAGATTATGTGGCCTTCGTTAATGTGCATATTAGTTAGATTATTTATGTAGACTAAAAACAATGTAGGACCCAGAACACTGCCCTGTGGTACTCCGAATGTTATATCAGATTCGTCGCTTAAGTATTCACCTATCTTTACTTTCTGCTTGCGATCCTTAAGATAGTTTTTAAATAAATCTAAGGGAATACCCCTTATACCCAAATCCTCAAGTCTCTGTACAAGGATAGGAACAGAAACGGTATCGAATGCTTTCTTAAGATCTAAAAATACGGTTAAGCATTTTTTACTATTGTCTACTTTATTTACAACAAAAGAAGTTAATTCCAAGACTGCATCTTCCGTAGAAAGTCCTTGTCTGAAGCCATATTGAAAATTAGATAAAATATTATATTTGTGGAGATAGTTTATTAACCTTACATTTATTAACTTCTCAAGAATTTTGGAGATGGCAGGTAAAACAGAAATGGGTCGATAGCTACCTACGTCATCCCTGTCGCCATCCTTGTACACAGGAGTTATAACTGCTATTTTAAGGGCATCTGGAAAGTTTCCCTTATTAAAGCACAGATTAGCCAAGTGGGTGATCACTGGAACAACAAACTCATGTGCCATCTTAAGGAATTCGCCCGATATGTTATCCCATCCGGGGGCACTACTAGATTTGAGCTGCATTAATATACTGTATACTTCCTGAGAGTGAGTTTCCAATAATACAAAGGATGTAGGATGAGAGGTTGCTCGTCTATCGATAACAGTAGACGCTTGCCAGGTAGCACTCGAGTTAATAGTATCAGCTAAGGTTTTACCAATATTTGCAAAAAAATTATTAACATAATTTACAGATACAGAAGGTTCAGATTTTAAATTTAACAGCTCTAAATTTTGGGTTTTATTACATTTACGATACGTTATCTTATTTATTGCGTTCCATATAGCTTTAGGATTGTTATTAGCTTTAGATAATTGCTCACGATCATAATTGCGTTTTAGATTTTTAATTAAGTTATTGCAATAATTTCTATACCTTCGATACGTTAGTTGTAATATTTGATTATAAGGATCACACTTAAGCTTTCTTTGCATGTTATTTCTATTTCTTATACACCTTAATATACCAGGAGACATCCAAGGTTTGATTAAACGCTTATTACACGGGATCAAAGTAATGTTAGTGTTATCTAGGAGGCATTTTCTTATTGTGCCTATTAGAAATTCAGTTATAATGTTGGGGTCATCATATGATAAGAGATCCAAAATATTATTATTTTTCAAACACGTTAAAGCATTTTCAAAATTAATTAACATTTTGGTTTTAGAGCCTTGGCTCGTCTCACTCACATTAGTTAACTTCAGAAATATAATTTTGTGATCAGTAATAGTGGTATTTAATATAGCAATCGATACAGATTTAAATTTTCTATTTATTTTTATATTAAAATGATCTAGACAAGCGTTACCCCTTGTAGGAGTCATATGACCCGGAAGTAACCCTTGCATTGCAAGCATATTCAAGTAACTCAGTCTATTTTTATATTCAAATGCTTGTTCGTTGCACTTAGGTATTATATTTATATTAATATCTCCTGTTATAATGATATTTTTAAACGATTTGAGGTTATCCAAACATTTATTTAAAGAAGTGATAAAGTTTTCCGCATTATTAATTGAGGGTGAGCGATAAATTCCAAGTACAACAATATTATTTATATTTATTTGTAGGCACGAAGCATGCATTAATTTTATTTCTTTGACACTAAATTTACAAGAGTTTTTAACATAAACAACAACACCATCACATTGGTTAAGGTGATTTGTTGTAGAAAAGGATGTGTAGTTACATATTTGGGGAATAGATTTATTAGCGTTTATTCTACATTCACTTAGAACTATAACGTCAATGTTGTTTTTTAAACAAGATAAATTTAGCAAAAAGTCATCAAAGTTACTGTAAATGCTCCTTATATTCTGTGAAATTATGGTGAGATCCGAATTATTTATGAGAATGTGCTTAGAAAATTCATCTAGTTCTAGTTCGCGAGCTTGGGCAATTTCCAATCGGTCTATTTCCTTCATAATCATTAAGGGGCTATTTTCCATGATCGGGTAACAGTAAGTATTTACGTTGAATTAACAATAATTTGTTATACGTCAATTCATAACACAGTTGCGAGTTATTATTTATCATTCGAATAATGCATTGATATTTTAATGTTTGCAGGTATGTATTTTTAATTATAATAGAAATGTGATATTTGCCTGAAATAGCTAATTGATTGTTTTTATGGCATTTCTTATAAGATGCAATAATATAAATGTGTATATAAAAAATAAGTAATTTATAATAAAGTGTGTCTGTATAATTGTATTTGTTGTAAGTTAAAAGTTGTGTGTGTAATTGTTTCAGTGTAAAAATTATGAAAAATGAATTTATGCTAACAGTTTTATGCACTTAAATTATTTTTTTTTTAAAGTATGATGGGTTTAACATACATAGGTATACATATATGAGTCATATTTCTTGCATCAAAATATGTATTTGACATTCATTTCTAATTACAATGATTGGTGACTTATCGTCTCTCCTGACATATACTTTACCATATGCAGTCCAGCAATACTTATAAACCTTCGTTTTGGCCAACTCTCTTGCTAAGAAGTACAAGCGAGCTCCTTTTGCAGTCAGTTGTTCGGAAATGAATATGGGACTATCTTCGTTTTTGGTAAAGCCTAAATGTTTGACACATAGTTTTTCTTTGTGTTTTATGTTATAGGTCTTGCATGTCTTCAAGAATTCAGTCTTCAGGATAGTAGATGTCATTTCAACTATAACAGGCGTATTTACTTGATCTCTTTTTTACCTTGTACTCTGTATACATCTTTAATGTCGGTTTTCATGACTTTGCAGCCTATATTTTTAGATAGACACAATACAATGTTTACTAGATCATCCTTGTTTTCTTTGGTGTTTTTAGGTACATTTTTGATCTCTAGGTTTGCTTTGCGACTATTGCGCTGCAAGTCCTCAATTTTATCTTCCAGAATAATAATATATTCTTTATCCTTCTTTGCTTGAATCTCAAACTGCTCCACTTTTTTTTTAAGTTCTTCATTTTGCGCTGCAATAAAGGCAATGGAGCTCTCTATGTTACTATTAGTTTGTTTAATTTCCATAAGCGTGGGGGAATTTTTTTTAAGTTCGTTTTCGTGCCTCGTTAACAAAGATTTAATCATGCATTTCATTTCTTCTTTAAAGGCTTCTAATTCTGTCTCCATATCATCTGCTCTTCTCCTTTTACTACGTTGAGAGACAAAGTTAGGTGGAGTGACTGTCTTACTTTGCTCGGCAATGTCAGTCTCTGACAATGACTTGTTTATATTTGTACTCATATTCTCCACACAACAGTTAAGTTGCAATGCGTTATTCAAAATTCAGTAAGATAGATAAAAATGCTGCGCGAGCTCAGCTCTAGTAGTATATTAATGAATAACACGAAACAACAGTCGGTTAAAATATAATAAACAACAACCGCTTACGCCCCACTCTTCCGTCCAATCCGCAGTTCCTTACACGTAACGTAACGTTACGTGTAAGGAACGTTACGTAACGTAACGTTACGCATTGCAGTCGAATTGTTTGAATTAATGCTTCGAAATTTCGCCGTTTGATGGAAGCGGTTTTAAAAGTTCTATAAAATGGAAATTAATGAGTTTTTTTATTAGTGATCGATGACATGTTAACTTTAGTTTTTTTTATTTTATTTTTAGTTCGATTGATTTTTATTAATATTGCAATAAAATACTTAATTTTGTGAAAGAGTATAATATATTATATAATATAGTATAAAAATAACGTTTTACGAACCTAGTCATATAATTTTTTATCTTTTGATCTTTCTGCAAGGAGTTTTAATGTAACGTAACGTAAGAATCATCGAAATCGGTTCACGTAGTACAAGGTTATGACGTAACACATAAAAAAGACATACAGTCGAATTGAGTACCTCCTCCTTTTTGAAGTCGGTAAAACAGGTTATAGATAAACGTCACGTTTAGGCTAAGATAATACAACGTAACACGTAAGTTCAAAACAGTATAATATTTGTGACTTTAGTACCAATAGGTACTTATTATTTTTTGTATCGTATCTGTAGGTGAAGACAGCAATTATCCAGCATGCGAACTAAACGCCCAAGGTCCAGCAGCGCGTGGATGGCGGAGCGCTGGAGCTCCGCCCCACGAGCTACTCCTACGACTGACGTGCGTCACCAGTCTCCACAAGCTACAACTGCTGGCACACCATCAGCTTATACGTGAGTCAGCGATTTAAATTCTTTTATGATAATGATGTAGAATAAAAATAGTCTACATTCATCCCACAGCAGAGGTACAATCCGCCTCTTATTTTTAGGGGGAACATGAGACGGGCGTTCAACGTCAATGCAAAGTAGCGGACTTTTCATGTCCTGGAAATATTTTTCTACCTCAGAAAAGCAGATTAAGTCAAAAATGTGTTAGATTAAACGTGGAGAGCCATGCTGCAGCACGAATGGATCGGTTAAACCAGGGTAGGACCACGCTCTCACAAAATATAGCGTAAAACAGCAGAATAATTTTGCAGTATCTCGCATGACGAGAGCAGAGAACTGGAGAGCCTTTTTATTAGTAAGGAGGAATTCCATCCTAGTCTTTAGAGGTGACAACGCATTTTGATTCTTAATTAAGGATAAATGTAGATGTCTATGGGCCAAAGCAGCCGCATACCATCAGTTGGACTCGTTTGTCAAGCTTATTGTATAAAAAAAATTGAGTGGGTAACATAATCGACTTATTCTTTAAACTATAGTCAAAGCTTATTATGGAGAGCAGTGACGGAACGAAATAAGCGGGGTGCCACTAAATGCCAAAGCATAAAGATGGCAGCCCCTTTCAGACGCAGTAAAGCATTTATATGTTACGGACCATGTGATTGCGAGTGAGGCACAATTTATAATGCCCGAGCGATATGAATAATAAAATAAATAAATAAAAGAAAATAAAAATAAAAACAAAAATGTTTTATTTTTCAGGCATCGTAGGCCCCTAACGTGTTAGTAATAGAAAATAAAACTTAAGAATTAATATTAGTAAATAAAAGAAGACAGAAATATATGAAAAATTTGGGGTTTTTATCAAGCTCCATTTAATAAATGTATCTTAACAATATATAGTAGGCAATGTGATAAAAACTATTGAAAGAATTAAATTATAATAAAGCGCGTTACTTATTGGACTGAGTAATAAAAAGATTAACCTATCTTTTTTTAGTTTTTTTAGTTAGGTTAGATTTTTTTTGATGTTACATACTTAACATAAACACAATGGGAATAAAGTTTTTCATAACTCGTTATTTCTACATGAGTGCTTCGTTGATCTGGTGGTCGTAAACGCGACTATTGATCATGTGGTTCCAGGTTCGAATCTCCGGTCGGGTGAAAATCATTTATCGAATTTTTCTATAAAGAAATTCTTGGTCGGTTCCTCCAGGGAAGGACTACGTTTTCACAGATATCTCAAATTTTAGAAATGGTGTTACAACACTGCACATTGCCTTTTTTGTTTAAGGACAATACCTACTAATACAGGAAGTCTTAAGAATACTATGTAATTACAAAGTGTGAAATAAAAGTATAATTCTGAAGCAAGCAGAGTTAGTGATTCGATTCCCGCCAACACACGAGGTGAAGTTAGGAAACCTCGCATATGTATGTGAGCTCTTGTGTATTATTTGGTCCTCCGAGCCGAATCAAGTATCATTAAAGATGGCGATGTAAATTATAGCATTTGAGTCTTTTAAATCAATTCCGTTGTTCTTCTTTAGCATTTTGTCGTACCAATTCACGCGTGAAAATATACAAGTTACTCATTTAACGCCTCCTATCAGAAACGTGATACTTAATTTAATTTGTTTATATTGTCACTCCCAGCTGCCTGCGTGGAGGTATTGGTGTCAGGTGGGTTGGTGTCCGAGGGCGCGGCGACACCGTGTGGGGCGACTTACACCAGTGTGGGTCGCGTCTCACTCGCCAGACCAACACCACAAGCTCGGACAAGAGAACTCAGGTTAATAAAATTTTTTTACGTAATTTAATTACGTAACTGTAGCCCCGTAATTTTGTAATTGTATATAATTATTAATTGTTTATTTTTGTAATATAATAAAATATAGATTTGTGTTTACAAAATTTTGTTAACTAACAAAATATACAATAGCAATAACATTAAATAATTCTATGATAAGTTCATACAAGTGATAAACTTAAAATTTTGTGCAAACGATTTCAATATGAATATAATTTATTGTTGATTTTTTAAAAATGGCTCGACCGATTTAGATAACATTTAAATGGGACCACCTGGGAAGTATATATACCCTTTGAAACACAAAAAATAATTTTCCAAATTGGTGTTTGAGTAATCGGTGAACATACATTTAAAAAAAAATATTGCGATGAATTGAGATACTACAGTGACCAACTTTGATAAAGATGAATTTGTGAAGCCAAATAACTTTAATGTCCTGTAGATAATATAATTAAGAAGGTAATTATAAAAAAAAATATGATAGTAAAAAAAGTAGACTGTGTGGCCCCTTCGTATAAAGTGCCTGGGTCAAGAAAGTCTGTCTTTTCTGTTTCGGCGAGAGCTGGAGCCGCCGTGTACTCGACCCTTTGTGGCGCCGAGTGATCGAACACCTATTCCTCATAACTGGTAATTGCGGGATGAGGACATAACTAGTTTCTGAAGAATATACTGGGAACAAACTCTGTGCGGGAAAAGAACCAGCTTTTTTATCTTTTCTTTTATACTCATTTTTGATGCAACTGTAACAGTTTTTAATGTTGTCTTTCATGTTATAGATCCGCCGCTCTCCCAGAACCCACTATAGCACGCTTTGTAAAACTCAGACTATCGGGTCCTCATCCTCCAGCCGGCGACAATGATCAGGTACCAATTTGACAATTTTTTTACAGTACTACGTCCAGAATGGCCGTTTACTCCCGACCGCCAATCCGGCTTACCTCACCACGCCCGGATTATAACAAACACTTCATTCGCTCCAAGCGGAAAGATGTACTTCTAAAATCACACACACATACAGCGATACCGTTCACGTACAAAAACCTATACATGTGGACATGGTAGGTGATTACGACGCATTTGTTAGTACTTTAGAACAAACATTATAACCTACATAAGGTTTCGAATATTGGTAATGTTTCAATGAACATTTTCCAAAGTTATCACAAAGACCAAGACTTAAGACCGCAACTACTCGTATTGTATTAACGTTATTTAGATCTATACAACCTCAATACACTTTTCAAACTTTCAGTATAGTAAGTATTTTAATATTAAATACTAGAACAAAAACGAAAAAAAAAACATTACAAAACAAAAACACACAAACAAACGTTCCCTTTAATATTATATTTACGCGAACACAACACATTGAATAAAACTATGGGAACGTCGAGATTTAAAATAAAGTAATAATTAAACGCGATAAAATTTTCGGAATGATAAAATAATCTCTATTACAAAAGGCACAGAAGTAAAAAATATTATGCATGTAAAAATATTGTAGCGGGTTGTAGCAGAAAATAAATAATATATAGTAATAAGTTTTAGCTAATAAAAGAGTACCAACATTCAAAAAAATCATCCGTAATAAAAATGCGTTATATCTAATTACACAGGTAGCACTGATGGCCGTTAACGTTCTTGGTGATGAAATCGATGAAGTTGGAAATACCACGCCTGTAACCCCAAAATCCGAGCCAACCTTTTCTCCATACGATGATCTGGCGTTCGTTATGTATGTTGACAACGAGATAGCCGATCTGGTTAGGAGTTTAGATGAAAAGAAAAAGACTGCTGTATCTGGTGAGTGATATTCCTTTTTTAACACGCCACTATTAGCTATTTATGTAACGTTGTCTTTTAATATAATTTTCACCAACTTGTAAACGGCCAACGGACTTGAAAATTTGCACTGGTATCAAGGACTGGTGACAATACAATAATTTAATAACTTTATCCTAGTATATTGATCAGGATCACCAGGATAACATAAAATATTTATCAGGATTATCACAGCTCGTGATCAATGAGTGTTCTTCTTCTCTCTCTTTTTTTTTTAAACTCTTATATTATTGTTGATTTTTTTAATTTGTAAAGAGTTTACTGTGTTTGACGACAATGAACCTTAATGAGCAAAATGAAGCCATGTATTATAAGTTTTATTGAGTTGATATTTTCCGGTATTATTTAAAAATATCAACAGTGATATCAAAAATAATAATTATTTATTATTACAATTCAAATCAACAAATTTTCCCCAATTCTACAGAGGAGCGATTTGAATACGCACGACGTCTGAAGTCCGCAGCATCAGCTCTCGCTGCTGCTGGTATACGGATCGGTCGCTGGAGGCTACGAAAGAGAACTGCTGCGGCAAGAGATGACTTTGAGCTGGCGAGGAGGATGCGCGACAGAATTGCAGACGCGTTGACTGGAGTTAAAGAAGACCCACAGCTATGCAGACTCTTCGAAGAGGATGGGGTAAACTGTTTTAGTTTAACTACTGGGCACAGGCCTCCTCTCATTTCTTAGAGGGTTATGGAGCAATTAATCAATCGTGCTGCTCTTGTGTGTGTTGCGGAGTTAAGTCTTCGAGAAGTTTTATTCATCGTACATGCAGGTTTCCTCACAATGTTTTCCTTCCACCATGCACTTGACAAGCACTTGTTTTTAATGTTTACATTAATATTTATCATTCACAGATATATGATACACCTAATCACACCGCCATAACGTATCAAATTTCGCTAGGAACCATTGTGTAAATGATTTCTTTTTATAGAAGGGTGGCAATTGAGCATGCGGCTTACCTGATTTAAGTGACTACCGCCGCCCATGAATAACTGCAACACCAGGGGATTTGCTGATGCGATGCTGGACTTTTGAAAAAGAGTACCTATGTTATTTTTTTTTAAAGGTCCCCAGATCGTGTGGTAACACAAGAGCATTAATCCGCTTGGCCACAGCTTGACTGCAAGTTATATTCCCGCCAAAAGTCCTCCCAAACAAATATATTCATCATTTCCTATAAATTTTATATATGTATTTACAAATATGGATATATTAATACCCAAAGTGGCAACAGAAACTACACATTTCGTATTGCATCTGCCAATCCACCTACCAAGAGATGATCAAAGTATATCTTTCCAGCAGTGTACATCTACGGGCTTTGTGAGCAATAAAAAGAAGATTGATAAATTATTTTTCTTTCAGCCGGATTCTCGCAATGACTCGTCAATGCCTCAAGCCTACGACTTCTCTCACCATTTATCACCATCAGTGGTTGCCGGCTCTCTCAGTCTGGACATACCATCACCTGTTCCACCAATTGACAACGAGGGCGAACCATCGGAGCAGGAATTCGTAAACGGCGTAGAGGATGAAGAAGTTAATAATGTTCCTAGTGTGAGTGCACAGGTACTTCGCTTGTTTGTAATCTTAGTGACCTGTTTGCACCATAGAGCAACCCGTGTTACAGGCGCGGCAGACCGGAGGGGAGTAGCTATACGCATGCATTCTCTGTCAAACCTCTATCAAAGTGCAAGTCCACGTGATCTTATGTGTATAATGAAAGTAATTGCATTGCTCTCTAGACTAAATCTAGTTATGCGGCTGAATCGACGTCATACAAAAAAATGCCGAATTGTTCAGTTCTTTTGCTGCAAAAAGAGATCTGCCATGTAAAATTTTCAAAAAGATGAAGTTATCTTCTATATTTTAGTGATTTTTGATCTCATTACTGTTATTTAGTTCTGTTGAAACTTAAAAATTACTGTGGTTGTTGCAATTAAAGACTTTTCTATATTTATTACTTTAATCAATATAATCAAGACAACAAGTTGAAACAGTTATGCATTATAATATTTTCTTCATATTTTTAAAACATCTTTTCGTTACTTTTTCATTTTAAAACATCATAGATCAAAGTCAGAATAAAAAGTAATATATATATTTTGTATAACCATAGGCAATAGCTGCCAGTATTTTTCTCTGACTAATTACCTACTTGAATCTACAACATCCTCCCCACACAGAAAAATATGATAGTAGAGACGATATAATATAATTCAAAATACTTAAACATAACATGTAATCGAATTAAGTTAATTTTAAGTGTATTCACACATTCATTACAAATATAGATGAATTCAACCCTATTTTAATTAATTTTTAATGTTAATTATAGAGCAGTATTTTAAATAAACTTTCCTAACTAATTGACTAAATGCATTTCGTCACCTTAATCTAAGAATCTTCTTGGAACATAAATTACTCTACCATGTCTAGTACTAATAGAAGACGATTGAGGTAAATCAGATGATATTATGTCCGAATTCAAAGTCGCCTGGGGACTATAATCCTTAATGTTAGGGTTAGTCTCTGTCTTATTTCTATTAGTAGATGGGCTGGCCCTGTGCCATTCGTTTGTAACTGTTGTTAATTCCAGTGGGTAAAGACTTTGTACAGCTCTTACCGATTCACCGGTAGCTGTTTGTACTTTTGCAACCCTACAATTACCATCAGCACCTATAATTAACTCCTTTATAATACCTAATGGCCAATATAACCGACTAGTGTCAGTTTCAATAAGAACAATATCGTTTAATTTCGGCAAATTTTGTTTACATCTATCTTTACTACAAATTAAAGCAATATATTCGTTTCTAAAACGTTGTCGGAGATCTGCACGTAATTTGTTTAAATATTGTAAACGAATATTTATATTTTTTGCATCAATCAGATCTAAATCAGGCATCTCACTATTATCTAAGGGATGTAAAAACATCATTGGAGTAAGTGGTTTAAGAGAGTCATCAGCTGTTGCTACGTATGTCAATGGTCGGCTGTTAATGATTGCTTCGCAGTCACAAAGTATTGTTGATAATTCAATCCAAGTTAAAGATTGTTTTCCCAAGATTCTTCTTAACATTTCCTTTACTACCTTTATAAGGCGCTCCCACCATCCTCCCCACCAGGGCGCACGTGAAGGTACAAAACGCCACTTGATAGCTGGTGGAACTATGCTAGTTGCTGCTTCGACTTTTGCCCAATCAACCTCTTTTAATAAATTGGCTGAACCTTGAAAATTCGTACCACAATCAGTATATATGATGTTTATGCGGCCCCTTCGAGCTATGAAACGACGTAAGACCATCAAGAAACTATTTGTGGATAAAGATTCCACAAGCTCTAGGTGAACTGCTCTATATGTAGCACAAGTAAATAATACTATCCAACATTTGCTTTGGTCACGGAGATGTAGAGGCCCCGCTAAATCTATACCAGTTATCTGGAATGCTACATTTGCCTCAACTCTGTTTGATGGCAATGGTGCTTCAGGAACCTCGTAATGTTTTGTCTTGTATCTCTTACATATAACACATTTAGACACAACGCTTTAAACAAGACGTCTTAGGTTTAAAATCCATAAATTGTTTCTGAGGTTGGATAGTAAGAGCTGAGTTCCTCCATGATTTAACTTTTCATGTCTCTGTCGCACTAACCGCTGTACGATTTCGTTTTTTCCTGGTAGAAGTATTGGCCTTACAAAATCCTTGTCTTCTTTACTCAAATCTAAACGTGTTTTTACTCTTATCACCCCATCGTCATCTATTTCTGTATTTATATTATGCAACGAAAACCCTTCTGTAAAATTCTCTTTCTGTAATAATTTAATTAGTGTCTATTCTGCATTGATATATTCATCATTTGTTATGTCTGACTCCTTTATGTCAAACTTTATTTTTATTTTACAATTCATACGTAATATCCATGCCACAAGTCTAACTATGCGGTTGTATTTTGAAAAATATGTCAATTTTTGACTGAATGGTTCTATTGTGATATTTGTATTAATCTTGGCGTTTTTGGTTACTTCTGCTTCTACAATCTCTTCATTGACATTTATAATGTTTGATTTTGGCCAATCCTTCTCATTAAGCTTCAACCATGCCGGGCCTTCCCACCTTCTACTTTCCATAAGCTTCTTTCCGTCACAACCTCGTGATGGAAGATCTGATGGATTGTACTCACCAGGTAGATGGTACCAATCGTCACGATTGGTTGTTGAGCATATTTCTTTCACTCTATTGGAAACAAATGGTTTCCAATGTGCTTGTCTTTTTAGCCATGATAGTACCACAGCAGAGTCAGTCCAAAAATAAACCTTGTATTCCTTACATTTTGTTAGCAATCTTGACTCTAAAACCTCTTTGTATAGTCAAGTTGCAATGAGCGCCCCCATAAGTTCTAGTCTTGGTAAAGACATTTTTCTTTTAGCTGGGGTTACCCGATTTTTCGCTAAAACTAATTGGACTTTTACCTGTTCGTTTAATTTTGTTCTTAAAAACAAACATGCAGCAAAAGATGTTAGGCTGGCATCACAAAATATATGAAGACTTGTCTGACATTTTTCTAAAGGTGCGATTGAGATATGTCTAGGGAACAGACATTGATTGATGAAATGTGCTTTACTTAACCAGGTGTTGAACTCTTGGGCTAACTCTTCGGGTATTTCATGATCCCAATCTATGTTATGTTCCCAAATTTTCTGCATAATAAGTTTGGGTATTAAAGTTGCTGGGCAAACAAGTCCCAGTGGATCAAATATATGTTGTGCCACAGCAATCACATACCTTTTAGTTATTTTCTCCGATCTTGCTTCACTTATGTTGACATTACATCTTAAATTATCTAGAATTGTATTCCATGTCATCCCAAGCACAGGAACTTCAACAATGCTATCTATTCTGTGAGGTGCTGTTACCCATCCACGCAGATCAAACATACCTTTTGCCATTATTTCCTTAGATTCAGATATAAATATATTCATTTCATCTACATTATCAAAACTTGCAACACAATTGTCTACATAAAAAGATTTTTTCAATTTGTTAACAGTTTTCCTGTACTTTTCTGAATACTTACTCAAATGATACATTATTGTGGCACTCAACAAAAATGGACTACACGTAATTCCAAAAACCACTCTTTTGTGTCTATATGAAACTATTTCATTACAAGTTTCTATATTTTCCCACCAGAGAAATTTCAAGTAATCTCGATCTTTTTCTGCAATAGATATCTGTAAAAATGCTTGTTTTATATCAGATATAACTCCATAAGCACCTTTTCTAAATTGTATTAATAATTTTGGTAACAATTCAATCATATTAATACCTTTATCTAAACAACCGTTAAGAGTCCATCCATTGTTGTCTTTTGTAGAAATACTGGACGTACACGTGTTGTCATACTAGATAATTTAATAACACTATGATGTGGCAAATAGTGGCCTGTATTTGTATCATTTATAACCCTCTCAATGATATCATTTTTCTTCCAGTCTTGAAGAACATGATCATACATTTTTAGGTTACCAGTTGACTTTAACTTTTTTGTGGTTGATTCCAATCGTTTAAATGCAACTTCATAATTTGTCTTGAGTCCTGCACACCCCTCTTTCCATAACAATGAAACTTCATAGCGTCCTTGTGCATTTACTGAAATGTTATCATTGAAAGTTTTCAAAACCTCGACTTCAGTATCCTTTTTAGACTTATTTTCATAAGGGTCTCGAATTCCTAATAACTCAATACTCCACAAATCAGAAAGATTTGTTTTTGAAAAGCATGTAGTGCTTGATGTATTGACTGTACTTTGAACTTTTATTGGTCCCTGTAATGTCCATCCTAACTTGGTATTAACAGCCATCAGGTTGTTACCTAAACTAACCATTTCATTATGTATGATGGATCCCAAGTAATCCGACCCAATCAAGAGACTTATCTCAGTATCTGTATAATCAAAATCACTGATCACAATATTCAAGTCCCGTAACTTCTCTAATATTTTTTCATTATTAATTTTTGGCAGGTGCCCACATAAATCAAACTGCTGTAGAGCATTGATTCTAACAGAAAACCTATTGTCTAAGCTACTTACCAAAACATCAAAGCATTTATATACCTTGGCAGGCTGATCCACACCCCCAAATAATGTGTGACCTATTATTTCTGTGCCAGTCTCATGCAATCCTAATTCTTCAACAACTTTGGCTTTTACATACGACCTTTGCGAACCACTGTCTAACAAAACTCTCACCTTCTTGATTTTTCTTTGATAGGTGATATTGACAATGAGTGTTTGTAACAAAGTTGTCATATTAGTTCTGGCACATAACGAAACATTTTCCAATGTTCCACTCTTTTCTTTCTTATGAATTTCCGGACATAAAATCACATAGTGTCTTTTTTCACATGATAAACATCTAACAAAACTTTTACATTTATTAGCCATGTGACTTTTTTTAAGACATATGTAGCAGCAGCCTTTCTTTTTTATTGCCTCCTTTTTATCCTCTAGGGACATCTTATTAGCTCTACTACATTCAAAAGAACTTTGATTGCTTTTGTCACAAAAACAGCAAATAACATTGACTACTTTACCTGACTCCTTTGGTTTTATATTTGTTACTAACGATGCTGCTGTTGGTAAGCTGCTTTTTTGTTCCCTGTGGAGAGTGTGATTAGTACCAATACAATTAAAATCGGACCTTGCTAAATTAATTCGCTCTTCTGTTTCTACTTCGTTTTTAAGAAAATTTAATAAACTTGTCAATTGGTTACCAAGAGATGGATCAGTGTTACATCTATTCCAAGCAATAAGAATTGTTTCGGGAATTGCTGATTCTACAAGGGGATACAAAATTATTTCATATTTCTGTTTAACAATACCTAACGTTTCTAAAGACATCAAATATGTTGAAATTTTGTCATATAATAGTCTAATAGATACTTGTTTTTTATTATTGTTTAAAACTAAACTTAATAATTCCCTAGCATAAACCTGTATGAGAAGATCCTCCCGTCCAAATCTTGCCTTGAGTTGTTCAATAGCCTTTGTATAATTTTCAGCAGACGGAGGGAAACTTTCTACCAATATTCGAGCGTTACTATCTTCCTTCAATGATTGAAGGAGATACTGATACTTATCCTCTCCAGACAATGAGTGATCTTCGTCAATTTTCTTAAATTGGCCCCAATAAGCTAACCAGTTCTTCAGGTTATCATCAAATTTCTTTAGCTCATACTTAGGTAAATTGTAATTCCTGACTGGCTTTACATCTTCAATCTTATCAAGAGGAATTTTTGACGACATACCTGTCTTTATCTGATTGTTAATTGTGTGCCATCTGTATTTATACGTATCCGCTGTATCAATTTCAATGCTGAAGGATTCTTCATCATAACTGTCGCTTTCTAACATGCGGTCTTGTATCATTTTATCTAAAGCTTCTAATCGCTCAACCTTACTCTTAAGAAATTCAATGTCGATCATCACTTGCGAGAAATTTTCGACTTTTATATCAGCTTCCAGCTTCGTCGCTGTTCGGTTGAAAATTCTTCTTAGTTGCTCTCGCTCCCGGTTCTCTTTAATCGCCGCTGCAGTCTCCATTTTTATTTAATATATTATGTACTCAAATCCTCCAAACTATTTATTTTATTTTATTTTATCTTAATCAGACTTACTTATTTGAGCACGAACTACAGCGGATATTCCGGACTTTTAAGAAGTTAAATTCTTTGCCTCACGGTCGCCATATGTGGTTGTTGCAATTAAAGACTTTTCTATATTTATTACTTTAATCAATATAATCAAGACAACAAGTTAAAACTTTATGCATTATAATATTTTCTTCATATTTTTAAAACATCTCTTCGTTACTTTTTCATTTTAAAACATCATAGATCAAAGTCAGAATAAAAAGTAATATATATATATATATATTTTGTTATTATTATTATTAACCATAGGCAATAGCTGCCAGTATTTTTCTCTGACTAATTACCTACTTGAATCTACAACAATTACAATAGTAACGGTCGTGTTGTTTTAGATTTATCTGCCGACTTCCAAAAAGGAGACGGTACTCAATTCGAGTGTATGTTTTTTTTTATGTGTGTTACCTCATAACTTTATACTGGGCGAACCGATTTGGATGATTTTTTTTTATATGAAAGCTGATAGTTCTCGTGTGGTCCCATATGAATTTGATCAAGGTCAGACCAATGGTTATTGAGTTATTCTTAAATAACCTATATTGAAGTCGCCTATATTGAAGTCGGCTGTACAAAATTTTTAATTTTAAATTATTTACCAACACAGGTCGCTCGCCCTCATACAATATATAGATCAGTTGAGCGACTGATCCGAGTATCTGAATCGTCGCTGTCACCGAGCGATAATATTATAATGTATCTATATAAGCAAATTTATTTGCATCTCTGTTTGCGCGCAATTATCGTCTAGATGCTGGCTCTAAACAGCCGCCAACGCTACCTCGCTGTGACTCTTCCATGCCGAAAGTCACAATCGCGACCAAACTGACCATAACATATTAATGCCGGAGTTCCTCAGGGGTCTGTTCTCTCTGCGACCCTTTTCCTGCTGCACATCAATGACCTACTTCTACCAGGTATTGTTGGGTATGCAGATGGCAGCACAGTCACAGAGAGATTCACGTCCAGTGCAAAAGACAGAGGGCAATGGTGGGGCGGATAAATGCGACCTTAAATCTCGTCTTCCAATGGGGTGATGACAATCTGATCACTTTCAACGCCGCCAAAACACAGGCCTGTCTATTCTCCGCAAAACGGGGTCCGTTTAATCTGACTCCTAATTTCCGAGGTACATCTGTAGAGGTTGCAGATCATCTCGAGCTTCTCAGCATACAGTTGAGTGCTAAGCTTTGGCGTCATATTGAGTCGAAAGCACAAACTGCGGCCAAAAAACTGGGTATTTTAAACAAAGTGAAGCGATATTTGACGCCTGGACAGCTTTTAACTTTATACTAAGCTGAAGTCCGAACATGCATGGAGTATTGTAGTCACCTTTGGGCTGGCTCAGCAAATTATCAACTTGCCGCACTCGACTCTCGACTCGGTTTATCGGCGACAAAAAGCTAGTGAAACTAAGCTTCACAGCTTATCTCACCGCCGCCAAGTTGCCTATTTGTCAGATTGTCCTTCAGAGAGCTCATACCGAAATCTCTATTTACCTATTGGAATACCAGACGTACTGCAGGTTACCTTCCACACCTGGTTGTTGTTCCGAATATTCCCACTAAGCGCTATAAGTAATCTTTCATAATGCGTACAGCCAAGGATTGGAATTCTCTGCCGGTGTCTGGTTTTCCGAGTGCATATAACCTTAACCTGTTCAAGGTGCGTGTTAACAGGCTTCTCCAGGGCAAACTCGCTCCGTCGTAAACCTCATCTTTGCCCTTGGGCCAGAAGGAGGTCAAGAGTGACCTAGTTTAATAATAAAAAAAACTAACTGCGGAGGACATATTTGTAAGTATTTTTTACGTACAACGATTGACGACTAACCGGGCACATACTAGAAGTGTGATTGTCGTGTAACTCTGGTGACAATCGTTTGCCGGTGGGAGTTACTCCGCACTGCGTTAATTTTATTTAGGGTTCCGACATAAAGGGTAAAACGGATCCTTATTAATATCACTCAGCGTTGTCTATTCAACCGTATATCACGGATATCTAACTAATGAACAAAGTGAGTTACAGACCTGAAGTTTGGATATTCGTTGTAGAATGTTGATCCGAAATCGAATATAAAATTAGATTATGATAAAATTCCTGTTCATAAAAAGTTAATTTTTCTATCTAAAAACTATTTTCCTTACCCTAGCATTTTTTTTAGGATAAGGGTGACAAACAAGCGCACAGTCCACCTGATGGGAAATACTTGCTG
Source organism: Parnassius glacialis (assembly GCA_033319125.1). NCBI lineage: Eukaryota > Metazoa > Arthropoda > Insecta > Lepidoptera > Papilionidae > Parnassius > Parnassius glacialis. Next base: position 9,449,893 of record JAVANC010000014.1, read on the forward strand.
TGGCCCATAGATATCTACATCTATCTTCGATTACGAATCAAAATTCAGATTCGTTGTCACCCGTGAGGACTAAGTTGGAATGCCTCGTTTCCAGTAAAAAGGGTCTCCGGTTCTCTACACTCACCATACGAAACACAACAGCGTTAAGCTGCTATTTTACGCTGGTATTCTGTGAGAGCGTGGTCCTTCCCCGGTCGAGCCGACCCATTCGTGCTACAACCATAATATAGCTGTAGCATGGCTTTACCACGTACAAAACCATGTCGGGAGTAATTGTCAAAAGTTTGTAAAATTGTTTATAAATCTATATTTTATTCAGTTTTACCTTTGATAATAAAGAAAGATTTTGTAGTGGCGTCTATCTCAAAAACTAAATTAGTAAGAAATTTTAAATTTCTATATATTATAATACATATTTTACAGTCAAAACTTATAAGCGGTCAAAACCACCTTAAACTAAAAAATCACGCAAGAGTAGCTTTGACTAAAGACGTTTGTCTATATCACTTTTAACAGATTTTTGCAGTCAAAAGTAGTTTTGATTAAGGTCGTTGCTCAAACCCACTTTTAACAGTAAAAATACTGGGTAGTAGTGATTTTGACCAAATTACATCAGTTAAAAGTGGTTTCGACCGACAATGTTAGTCAAAACTTCTTTTGACTTATACTTTTTGAATTTTTGAAATTAAAATAGTTAAATTTCTTCAATATTACATTTTATATCTTTATAATGGACGCAGATTTGAAAGCCACACCTTAACCTACTGTTGCTGATATTGCGAGTTTTGACCGATAGTCTGAAGTTTAAATCAGACAACACCACTTTTGACTAAGAACGTCGGGTAAAATCACTTTTGACTGGTTTTGACCGGTTATGAGCTTGACTGTGACATATATACCTACCATGTACTGTATATAAACAATTGATTGATAATGTATTTTGTAAGTTGTAACTTAAATGAACAAACATTTTAAAGCCTTTTTTCACGGATTGTTGTGATGTCTAGTCTTAAAAAAAGTTAATTGGTCACAATATGTACAGAACCCTAATATAGCGAGGTCCGAATCGCACTTAGCCAGTTCCAAGGAATTCACTCTTTATAAAAATTTCTTTTTTGATTTTAGACACCACTGAAAACAAGTCAAGAAGATATACCGACTCTAATCGCTCAACCCCCTCCAGAACCTGTGGAGGACAAAACACATATTACAAAGAAGGAAGAAGAAGAACTAAGAAAAGACACTGACAGTCCTCGTAGAAGCATTACACCAAATGCCGCTAATGGTGAGTTTCCTTCAAATTAAAATATTCCTTAAAATATTCATAATACAATACATAATGCTACATAGGACGTTTGTAATTAAAATTGTGTGAATTCCTCCAAAAATTTAAAATATTCTTGTTACAAAATGAAATCCTAGTAGTCGATAGCTGACATGATATTTATCAAAACCCTATTGAAAACGAATGGTCTTCTTATTTAACCGAATTTAACATTTAAGAGGGTAAACAGTCCCATTGAGTGTAGTAATATTAAATAGAAATAAGATAAGAGTTTAAAAAACCTAAACAAGACGCATTGATCATAAGCTGTGATGATCCTCATAAATATTTTATGTTATCCTGGTGATCCTGATCAGGATATTAGGATAAAGTTATTAAATTATTGTACTGTCGCCGGCCCTTCATTGAGAGAAAATTTTCAAGTCAATCAGCCATCTACAAGTTGGTGAAAATTACATTAAAAGATTCCGTTACATAGATAGATAGATAGATAAATAGATATATAGATAGATACAAGCTAAGCTAATAAAAGCGTGTTAAAAAAGACCAAGTTCCTTTTCCTTCAGAACTAAGTTTTGTAATTTTTATAGGGCCATAGAAATTATTATTAAAATATTTATTTTCATTCCTTAAAGGTACCTTAGTTAGACGAAGAAATAAAAGCGCCGGTCCAAGATCGACGTTTGAAGCCTACGAAGAAAGACTGTTACCAGCATTGAGACAGTAAGTTTATAAGAATCTCATTACAACACGTTGAAATTAAAATAGAAAAATATATCCTTCGAAAAACGTACCAACTTTCCCAAGAACATATTCGTTTACATTCAGGATTATTTTGTATAAAATAAAATAAACAGGGTACCTGGGCACAAGCCTCCTCTCATTTCTAATAGGGGTTATGGGTCTTGTAGTCAGTGCTTAACTCCTGTGTTACCACGGCCCCTTTATTAAAATATGAGATTTTGAGATATGAGATTTATGATGATTCTATGAGATTTTCAATAACGCATATTCAGTCTTGTAAGTCCTGGATGCATTTAAATTTGCGCAATGATTTCGGAAAACACGAATTCTTAACGTTTTGTCGCATGAAATGGTATTTAACAATCATATTGAACATATTTATAAATGATATAAAAAGCAAGTTGTCAGAAAAATAAATAATTATTGTACTTATTTTCTTTTTAAATAGATCAATTGCTATTTTTAAAGTCCGCATGGTGGCGTAAACACGATAACTTTTGAAAATATCTATTGTTCAACTATTTTTTAACATGTGGGAAGCCATGGAATGTAAATGGCAGTTCAATTTTGTTTTGTTTACTTATAATTATTTTTTCAGCTGAGAAATAGCGAAATTTTCGGTGTTTTGAGCAGCCTTGTATTCATTTATTTTAATAAATACACGCCTCACTCTCGGCCACAGATCTCCAGAGTACTTTTTTACTCCGGGCTCAGCCGCAGTAGGGATGGGCAAAGGAAAAAAATATATCGATATATATCGAATCGATATATTTAAACAGTATCGATATATATCGCGTGATAAATATCGATATTTCGATATATCGTCATCATTTGCATGATGTAAAGATAAGGTCCAAAATTTTATTTACAGACGGTTGGACGACGAAAAAAACAATATTTTAAAATATATCGAAATTGATACGAATTCGATACTCTAAAATAAATATCGTTCTATCGATATATCGTGATTTATAATATCGACGATATATATCGATATTTTTTACCCATGCCTAAGCCGCAGTCGTGAGTGGTCCTTTGTTTACAGCGGTTCGTGCTGAAAAATATCGATCGCTTTAGAAATACAAAATATTCCCAAAACTTACTTGACCAATGTAAGATATTACTATTATTTTTATAATCACAGATTTTTATTACAATATTTTGTTTCACTAAAGGAACAGAGGATTTATATATAAATATACTTTTACGTCTTGAACTTTATGGAAACCTGAAGGTGTACTTTGATATTTGCTACTGGAACTCCTCGACGAGTAGAACTAGGTGTGCCGAGATTGTGCTCGTTATGTTAGTAATGATGAGACCTTACCCCGACTTGAAGGTATACTTCGGTCAATGCTACTGGAACTCCTCAAAGGGTAGTAATAGTAATAGGTGTGCTGAGTTTGGGCTCGTTTTGTTAGTTATGATGAGACCTTACCTCCGGACAGTGGTGGATTATCCTCAAGGCAAAATAGGCACGTGCCTAGGGGCGCAAGGTTAAAAAGGCGAGCGTTTAAACAAAAAAAAATCGTCGTATTTTTGATTACTCCTAAATCGCTCATACTCTCTCATCACATTTATCATCTATACCCCCCTGATAATGGTACTCTTATCCTAATTATTTTGCAATTATTAAACTATATTATATATGATAATATAGTTTATTCGCAAAATTAGTATATTTAATTTTTAATATATATAATATGGTCGATAGAGGGGCGCCGATGAGGTACTAGGCTAGTCTAGGGCGCAGTCGACATTTAATCCGCCTCTGGTTCCGGACTTGATGGAGTGACCGGAAAGTGTACTTCGATGAATGCTGCTGGAACTCGTCGAAGAGTAGAATTAGGTGTGCCGAGTTTGGTCTCGTTTTGTTAGTTATGAATAGACCTTACCTCCGGACCTGACAGAGTGACCTGAAAGTGTACTTCAGTGACCGCTACTGGAAATCTTTAACGAATAGAACTACAATTTAATTTTTTTTTGAATTTTTTCATTATCATATGGGCATTATGATTAGTGCATTTTTGGATTTTTCCAAACTTTTTTTAATTGAAGTTTGACATAAAATTATCGGAAAATTGGAAGTATAGTAATAAGGTTATAACTTGTGTGTATCTAAACTACTTTAAAAAATTTAGGTATATAATCATGTTCTACGTAATTTTTTTAATGCGCTTAAGGTATTCACAATTGGATTTACGAATAGTTTTTTCAAATATATTGTAATTGTTTCAATATATTTGAAAAACGACGAAACGATATCGTGTGGTCCCCACACGATATCGTAAAATTACAATGAGGTCCTCCTGAAACAGTTTTATTAATTAAAAATATTTATTACTGTCATGTCATGTATCCCTGGTATTCGAATCAAGCCAATTATTAAAACTCTGAGAATTGAGAATATTGGCTCAGTCCAGGTTCGTCAAGTATATCTTGCAGTTCGCACACGAATGAGTTCCTCCGAGAAGCACGGGAAGCCCGAGAGGAGGAGTGCAGTGGGGGCAGTGCCCCCGTGGCCCGGGCGCCACACAGGCTTACTGAGAGAGAGCGAAAGCAAGCTGCTTTACCCATCCTGATCTTTGGGTATCCTTTGGTAAGTCGATTTACTTTGATTTATTTTGAATTCTATTTACTTAGATTCGCTTTCTAGGATAGTAAATTAAATTGCTGATATCTACCGCTGCTTACGGGAAAAGCCCGAGTATTAAGTACTGACCTATTATTTCTCACTTATACTTAGACTAAGATTTGATTTTATTTCTTGCCGTGTATTGGCAACGAAAGAGAATCCATCATCCAATTTTGGCTATTGGTTGTCATAACTATACTATGGGAAAGGCCAGAGACCTCTTGGTGTCCGATAACAACATAGATTTAGTTCGAATGCTCTTGTCAATCCAATTCTCGCTGACTACAACAACTGTTTTCACCATTCAATAATTTTATCATTAAATAACATTTGTAAAGTCTTTTTTGCATAAAACTCATTATTTATCGACAGATTGAAGGAGATAATATACTATGTCCAACTTATTCTTCAAACGGAAACCTCACCTGCTCGTTGTGCACTCTCTTGATTGAAAAAGGTTTTCATCGAATGGCAGAAAATCGATCCAAATGCGCGGAACCCATTTCATAGATATATCACATCATCTACATGTTTAACACATTACAATTACGAGAATAGGGAAGATAACGGCTCTTTCGCGCACCAAGAATGCTAAACTTGTTGGTAATGATGATTTATAGATCAGTATATACATGGGTAAAATTTTCTTTATCAGTATATACATGGGTAAAATTTTCTAACGGATTATAATTGCCTTTTTTAATATTTAGTAGTTATAAAAATTTTATAAAACACTTAGACTTTCAAGTATAAACAAAAAATACTGTCTCAAAAAATAGACGGAGCGTTGCGTACATGTTAATGACGCCGAAATCAAGCCAAAATTTTGTTTAACTTTTTTTATAGAATAAAGGTGACACGCGACCACACAGTTCACCCGATGGTAAGTGGATGCTGTGGCCCATAGACATCTACATAATTCCTCGATTAACAATCAAAATTCAGGTTCGTTTTCCCCTGAGGACAAAGATGGAGTACCTGGTTACCAGTAAAAAGGGTCTCCGGTTCTTTATACTTATGTGTGGTCCTACCGAGGTCGAGCCACGCATTCGTATTGCAGCCAATAAAAAGCTGCTGCATGACTCTATCACGTTTTATATGTATGTGTTGCAAGAATACTTGATCACGCACACTTATGCATTTAAATCATTTGCAATCAACATCATGGGGGCTGTTAAAGAAAGAGAGAAAGAATACGTGAGTGTTTGTTAAGTTTTCTATCTTTGTTATACTAAGGAAACAATAAAATAAAACATTTTATTAATACTGGTGATATTCATAAGGTTGAGAAATTCTACTCGAAGAACTATTTGGACAAAGAAGAGGGCCTCTCCCGACTGCGTGGGGAACTAACAGCGCCCTCAAACGGCAGCAGCAAGACGTCGCCTAACAAGACAGCGCGCGCCGCAGCCACGCTGCTGCAGAGAGCGCTACGGGATAAAGTTTTCTCGGTGTACAGCCAAGCCAACGAGGTCGTCATCGCGCTGTTTAAGGAGTTTGTTCCGGACAGGTATCTTCCAATTTTATCATTCAATTGTATTTTATATGCGGATATAACCACTGCATTAGCTTTTAGCCGACTCGACTCGAAACGACTCGACGTTATAGTTTGCCGCTATAATAAAAAGTAAGTAAAGTTGCAGCCTATGCTGGGCACAGGCCTCCTCTCATTTCTGAGAGGGTTTTAGGGCAAGGAAATGTCCGCCGCGATGCCCCAATGCGTGTTGGCGAACTTCACATGTCTTCGAAAATGTTCTTTTCTTATTTCTCAGACATGCAGGTTTCCTCACGATGTTTTCCTTGACTGCCGAGTACGTGGTAAATCTGCACTTAAAATTTCAATTAACAATTTCATTGGTGCCGGCGGGGATCGAACCCGGGTTGCTCGAGTACTATGAGGCTTACAGCGAGCGCTAACCATCTGAGCTACCACGCTATAATGCCATAAAATATTTCAGAGTTTGCGCAGCAGAAGTTGGCCGGTGCATAGACAAGTTACTCCCAGAGCTTCTTAGAGCATGTGGCGACCCTGCGCCCAGGATACATTCAACAGCACAGCACACCGTACTCACTGTGGCCGAATGCCCGCAAGTCAGGTATGATTTATTAAGGCTGCAAAATAATGCTATGATTATGTTTTTTATAAAACTGAAGTGACAAACTAACCTACAGTCTACATGACGGTTGTTACTACTGTGTTCTGTGGCAGCACCGTAAAGACCAATCACAGATTCACAGATAGGAAATCGCCTCGCCCTATTTTATACGTAGGTGACGCAACGGGATTGGAATACCATATAGATTTCATAGCCTCCGATAGATGTCAGTATAACCATCTTGTAAATGCCAGATTCATCGATATTATAATATGTACTACGCACTAGATTTCGCATTCCGAACATTGACTATGTTCAACTGAACTACTGCAATCTGTACACTAAACTAAATATTGCGTAAGTTGAAGATTTGTGATTTCCATAATATAATTATTATTACATTTTATTTAGAAATATGTTTGTTTAGATTAAAATAAGAGTATTTTATATTAAATTCTTATATACATTTTATATTAATATCTTATTTTATATTAAAGTCTGCGCGCATGCGTGACTCTACTATATCCCGCGCATGCGCGAAGTCATAGAGTAGCGCACAATTTTTGTTTGGATTAGCTTCTCTAGTACGTAGTACATATAACTCAATGGCCAGATTTGAAACATCCAGTCCGGCGACAATAATAACGTTAAAAATGCGAGTAATTTGGTACCGTGAATGCCAATCAATGTACCAATTCCGATTTTTTTATGATTATTTTTTTATATAAGAGGCGTAAACGAGCATGCGTCTCACCTGATGGTAAGTGACTACCGCTGCCCATGAACAACTGGAACACCACGGGAATTGCAGATCCGTCGCCGGCCTTTTAAAACAGAGTAGGCTCTTTTCTTGAAGGTCCCTAAATCGTATCGGTCCGGAAAAATCGTTGGTAGTAGTCGATTCTAATTCTACGTCATAATCTACTTACAATGGGGATGGTGTTAATGCTATGAATCTGTATCAATACAATATATTGCCGTAATATTTTCAGGAGTCTCCACATCATTCCGCAGCAGTTGGTGCGGCCCGTAACCGCCTCCATGCATCCACGGCTTGCGCTCTCCCGTCTGCAGATACTCGAGCAGCTCATACTTAGCCATGGCATCTCCACTGATAAAAACAGGTAAGTATTTTTTGGATTTCTTATACATCACCTTTATAACTGTTTTACAAAGCTTCTAAAGGAAAGGTTTTGATTATATTTTAGCTTTTTAACCCTTTGGCCGCCCGAAAAATTAATTCAAGGCCCTCGACGCAGATAAGCTACAGTCGAGATTAGCTAGTGTCTTGATAGGATGACAGATCCCACTCGAAGACGACGTCGTCCAAGGCGTTCGTCACAGCACTCCCCTTGAATATGGTGTTCCCTTATCAGGGCCTCGAATGCCTAGTAATGTGATCCCCCGAGGAGAACGTTAGCTCGGAATTGGTCCCGAGACCTCGTGATAGCACTGCGAGGGTGCTGGGGGCAAAAAGTAACGATCCTGGGACGTACTTTCAATAACAAAGCGAGAAAGGGCTCCCGGTTGGGATCCGAACAGAGATCCCGGAACTCCTCGTACACGCTGATGGAGACCATCGTGGAGTTTTAGGCGGTAGTAGGCCGGCATAATTATTGTCACAAACTGGCTTACATTTTGACAAAATTAAAAAAGTGTAGAATAAACACTCTTTGTAAGAATAAATTTAAAAAAAACCTTTCTGTTGCCCCCGCAGCCTGATGTATGCATGAGGATTTCCCCACGAAAAATGTCTCTTGTTAAGATGGTCTCTTGCTACCAGTAGGTACAACTCATGAAACTTCTTCCCCATCGGTTGGTCAGTCCGAGGTTCTGTATATTAACTCTTCAACATAGTCCAACTACGATTACTCTGGTTCTACTGTGAATATCCTTACGGATTCTAAATCACGCAGAGAAATTCGCGGACGCGTGCTCTACAACTTACCAAGTTTCATCGTAATTGGACGAATGGTATTGGAAAGCCTACAGGACAAACAAAGAAACATTCACTTTTATTGTATACTATCCATCCGCCCCGACTTCGCACGAGTGGTTTCTGGATCTTGATAACACCACCGGGTCCAAAAGGAAACCGATTCGAACATATCCAAAAAAATTCACTACAATCGATCGAGCCATTTTTGACTTTTGGCGAAGCTAACGGACAGCAATATATTTTTATATACAGGTTATTTTCACATAACAGGCCAAATTTGCTGTGATGGTTCAAAATAAGTAATAATTAAAAAAGAAATCTCAAATATTCTGTCCTTTTTGTCTTTAAAATTCAAAATGCATGGAAATGCATTATTTTAACTGATTTTATTGCGCACGCACACATTCGTAAGGGTCAATGTGTAGGCAAAAACGTTGTTGCGCATAAATCACTTTCAATTTGGGATAATTTCAAATAAAAGTAGAAGCCTTATTTACTATTATTTTCAAAAACTGCAATAACAGATTATCATTATTTATATATTTATCTTAAGTTTAGTAGGCAACTCTTTGAAAAATAACCATGTATAGAGACGATTATGTCATTTGTTACAAACACAAGGAAGAGAGTAAACTCGAATATTTCCATACTGGCCAAAAAAAAATTTATTAAAATAGTTTAATGCAACAGTTTAAAGAAATCAGGAGATGGGCAGCAGCGTCTTTCTAATAACTACTAAAAAGCACTAAGTTCAGCAGTGGATTTTGATATGTTGTAACTATAACTATACGTGGTAGAGCCATGCTGCAGCCTACAGCTATATTAGTAATATAGTTGTAGCACGAATGGGTCTTCTCGACCGGGGAAGGACCACGCTCTCACAAAATACCAGCGTAAAATAGCAGTTTAAAACTGCTGTGTTTCGTATGGTGAGTGTAGAGAACCGGAGACCCTTTTTACTGGAAAAAAGGCATTCTATCTTAGTCCTCACGGGTGACAACGCATCTGCATTTTGATTTGTAATTGAGGATAGATGTAGATGTCTATGGGCCACAGCAACCACTTACCATCAGGTGGACTGTGTGCACGTTTGTCACCCTATCCTATAAAAAAAATAACGATAACGGCGTCGATTTTATTTGAATACATTTAATAAATTCTAGTCGTTCATTTAATTGTAATAAATGTATAGAAATATTATGTAGAGAAAACAAGTTTCTAATTATTCTGTGATTAGATACATTATAAATTTAAAATAAAAAATAATAAAAAGATAATATCTTCATAGGGGACACCCGGGTTTGAACCGGGGACCTATCGATCTGCAGTCGATTGCTCTACCACTGAGCTATATCCCCCTTACACATTCGATCAGAAATAAGTTATAATAGCTAACAAATAATGACATCATTTAGTTTAAAAACCTTATATTTTCATTGATATAACATATCTTCCGACAGAAGCGTAAGCGATACTATCTTATATGGAATGTTGAATTATTTTGAACTACATATTATTCGTGACACTGCTAAATATATTAAACTTTAAGTTACATTGCATCACGTTCTGATGATGATGATGACGACGATTTAGAGTTTCGGGGATATAAGTCGTGCTGTTTTCAGTTGAACAGATTTTGTGTACTTTGTTTTATTCGGATAACTATTGTAATATATGCTATACACATACTTATATGTATATATATACCTAGTCAGGTCATAAATTCTGTCACATGTTTAATATAAAATAATTGAAACAAGTTTATTCATTATGTAACCATTTATATACCAAAATCAACTTAACAAAACATAGATTCTTATGACACTAAAGTTTATTCAAAATGACCTCCGTGATTTTGAATACAGGCCTTCAATCTGCGCGGCCAGTCGTCTATCGCAGCACGAATGAGGTCCATGTCAATATCGGCGGCTGCCTTAATCAAGGATGTCTTGAGTGACTCCAAATTGGGATGAGGCTTTGAGCACGCCTTTTCCTCCAAGTGTTACCATATCTTGTAATCTAACGGATTCAAATATGGACTGGAGGAGAGCCAGTCTTCGTGCCGGATGAAGTCGATTTCACGCGCCGCCAGCCAGTCTTGTGTGCTCTTCGCTCTATGAGCTGGCGCCGAATCTTGTTGGAATACCCAGTGCCTGTTATTGAACATGGTATGAGAAACAGGTTCCACAAGATTCGTCAGGACTGTATTTTGATACACAACTGCATTCGTTTTTACACCTTTCTCACAAAAATGTACCTCTGTAAGCCCCAATAAGAAACTCCCAACCATTCCATGAGCGAGGATGGAAAATGACCTCGTTGGACACGCGGAATACGATTGCTCGCTTCTTCACTACTGTGTGCGTACACCTTATCATTTTCTTTGTTGTAGTTCTCTTCTACGGTAAAAACTTTTTCATCCGAAAAAAGAATTTCCCGATTTTTTTCCCGCGTACCGCTTCAACAAAGCGCGGCATCTCTTCAGTCTCAGGTCTATTAGACGAGCATTCAAACGATGTCCTGTTTTTCTTCGATATGCCCGAAGCCCTAAGTCTTCATTTAACACCCTTTTCACCGTGGTTCTGCTTAACCCCATCTGAAGGGCCAACAGTTTCTGCTTACGTTTGGGATTTCTTTGAATTCGCGCCTTCACAGCTTTTATCACTGCTGGAGTCCTAACAGACCGAGGGCGACCACTTCTTGACCTGTCATCTACACTAGAGTCTTCATTGTATCGTTTGATGGTACGATAAACGAATCTTTTGGTTATATTCAAATTTTTCAGTATGTCAAAAATTTGAACTGGCGCGTAACCGCAACGATGCAACGCAATAACTGCAACACGGTCTTCTTTAAGCGTCCACTCCATATTTATAAATGAGTAAAATTCTAAAAAGTATACAGTTTTATTTTCATGAACAATTCGAAATTCGAATTCAATAAACTTTTTTGTGGCCAGCATTCTAAAAGAAAAGTTTTTACTGTGTGATTTTTGTGTGAAAATCTTAATGCGATTCACAGAATACATCTACATACTAAGTATCAACAGCATATTTCTTACAGTTTCGGAAAAAGTGGCTTCCATAAGGGTTCCGTTTTTTGCCATTTGGCTACGGAACCCTAAAAACGGATCATTATGACTTAAATTTACTCTTTTCTAGCGGATTAACAGTCCGTCGTCTTGCGGAATGTGGCGCAGCTGGTGCCCAACATGCGGCAGGATCTGTACGGGCTGCGGCAGAGAGAATACTGCTTGCGGCGTACACCCGCTCCCCCAGAGTCGTCAGAGCTCAATTGCCTCCAGACGACGCCGTCACAAGACGCAACTTGATCTACAGGCATTTGTTCCAGCAGTTTGATAGAATTGATATGCAAGTAAGTAGCAATCTTAAATTTATTTTTTAGAATGATAGGTACGAAAGCGTCCTCTTTATTTTCGTTTTATACGATAAGCACATTCATTTAATAACATTGTACAGTTGGATACTTTGTGTTTTAATCGTAGTTTTCTTATTACCAGAAAATGCTAAACCAGGCACCTACAGAAGAAGAACTCTTGAACGGCGCGGACCAATCAACCGCGGACACTGTCCACGAAACCTCTAGCATCGCTCAATCCACAAGATCAGGCACCACTGCGTCTGGGATGACGTCATCAGGAATGACTTCCTCGCTTATGATGTCGTCAATCGGTGCTACCTCCTCATATAGCCTGAAGTCAAGTGCCAGTGGGGCTACTTTAGCTCCGTCTAGTTTGAGCGGTAGTTTGACAACTTCCAGAACAAAGAGTAGCCTAAAGAAATCTCCTACGAAGAAGTATACCCCCAGTCGGACTGCGAAGGATTTTTCTAACTACCCGGGATATAACAAGTTAAGGTTGGACAGCGCTGTCAGTCCAAAACATTCGCCAAGATCTACTGCTGTGGGTAATGAAAAGGTTAGATGTTTTACTAAAAACTAATAAGTTTTTTACTTTTTTAAAAATTCGAGTGTTTCAATCCTAAATAGATTTTTTTGTTTCTTTCCCCATGGCTTAGTAGTGTGTCCTGTATTCGCATCCTAATAATAGTATGGAGTTTGTGAAACAATAAACTTGTTAATTTCATCAAAGTAGGTTTCTGTTGCATTTGTCTCTGCAATGGGCGTAGCCTACTTAGTTCCGGAGTGAGTTTAAGAAGACACAGACCCTGCCTTCTTGGAGCTCTACTAGACAGTGTTGAATTTTCCTCTCCTGTGGGAAACACAACCAATAAACGAAAATTAACATAAGTGTTACATCGAGCAAACGTATACTAAAGCGAGTCAGTGCTCCTGTGCTAGAGCATTCATTTATCGTACTATAATTTCTCCTTCGCGGTTAATCATTCATCAGCACAAGTCTACTCTTCCAATCTTGCAAAATTATACCATATTCAAGACCACCAAGTATAATAACCAAAGTGATGGCGTCGTGGTATATTTACTCACCTATTGGCTACATGCGAAGAACCAGACTTTCACCAATCACCTTCTGGGCTCATAATAAAGGTAAATACCGGCGTGGCAATAGTCTGTATCTACATCTCACCATCAATAGACAATATAAATAGTTTTCTCTTAGTCATTAATAACATTCTTCTGTCACTACGTTTATTCAAATCTGTTGTCATAACATATGGTTTAAATCTAGATATGAAACCCGATATGCCTGACATCTTACGAATATTTGAATTGTCTTGCTTATCACGGCTATTTTCCTGCCCATATCTCTTCCAACCAGGAGTAGCAAGTGCTTTTGCTTGGATCACACGATCATAAGAACAAAGTCTCCCACTCTTACTTTTGTCTATAGCTGCACAGTCACTGTGATCACTGTTCCACATTACTTTGCATACACACCCAACGGATACGAACGGTCCCAACTTCAATCATCACCAGGATAGACTATGAGGGTCTTAACAAATCAGTATTACAACTGAACGTCACCTCTCTTTTCTCTATAAGAGATGCAAATATAGCTACCGATAAATTTATTCACTTAGTAAATTCGGCCATTTCTGATAACACGACCAGTTAAAAAAGTTCCTTCGAAAAAGATAATTCTCAAACCTTGGATTACTTCAGATTTATTACGGTGCATAAGAAATAAGGACGCCCTACATAAAAAAGTTAATAACTCTCCTGGTAACGATGTACTAAAAATTACCTTCAAGAGATACAGAAGCTTTGGTATTAGTATTTTGAAAAAAAAGCAAAGAGATTTTATGATACACAATAACTAAATAAAGCAAGTAATGACCCAAAAACCTTGTGGGATACTATAAAATAAGTAACGAATACCATTAAGACTAAAAACCCTTCTACATAATTACTAACTTTATTACCTTCATCTAAGCAGTCGTGTAACAGTGTAAATTCGTACTTTGTATATATTCGAGCGAACCTTGAAAATTAGTATAATCAACTCCAGAACCCTTCAAACAACAACCTCCTCACAAAATCCATCTAACATCACATCGACTTTATCTTTTGTCCTAGATCCTACAGATCCTAATGAAATCGTTTCAGTTATAGACTCCTTATGATCTAATGCTGCTACCGGTTGGAATGGCATTCGCCATCCTTCCCGAAGAAATATTCAACCACTCTGGCACCGATCTTATGCCATTTTAACCTTTGTTTCCACACTGCTGTCTTTCCCACATCACTTAAACATCAGTCTTTAAAGGAGGTGAGGGAAGGTACCGAATATTACCGTCCCATAGTGATTCTTAGTAATCTATCAAAGGTTCTGGAAAGATTAATTAATAAAAGACTTTTTTTCCTACCTCGAACATTATAATTTAATTGCTTCACAGCAATTTGGCTTTCGCAAGAATAAATCAACTAATGATGCAGTTCAAAGTTTGACCAATCATGTTGTTCAGAACTTGAATCAAGGCAAAAAGGTCCTAACTCTATTTTTGGATTTTGCGAAAGCGTTCGATACCGTTCCTGTCTCAACTCTCTTACTCAAACTAGAAAAGGTAGGTGTCAGGGGGTTGCAACTAGATCTTTTTCAAAGTTATCTCACACATCGCTCCCAGATCGTCAGGATTGATGACCACAATAGTGATGATCTCCTAATCTATTACGGCGTACCACAAGGAAGTATATTAGGCCCCACCATATTCTTAGTGTTTGCCAACGACCTATGCAAACTTAATATTCCAAATGCTAAGATTATATCATTTGCAGATGATACAGTAATAACATTCGTCGCCGAAACATGGTCTGTACTTGAGCACAAGGCTCAGCTTGGTTTTGACCTTATATCAAATTGGCTTTATTCCCACACGGTGACCCTTAATGCTTCCAAAATTAAATTTATTACGTATTCAATTAGTTCAGTCTCCCAACCAAATTTACCAACATTCCTTAAAGCCCACTCTTGCCACAGACATACTCAGGTATACTGCAAAATGTCCAACTATATCCTCTGTTGACCATTACTTTCCGGCCAATCATTTTTCCAACTAATCTGTTGTACAATGACTTGAACGTCCTTAATGTTCGGCAACATTTTATTCTACAAACATTTTTTTTGTAGCACCGCAAAAACACGAAAATAAGTAAACGTTTAAAAGACAAAATTTGTTCTCTTCCACAAGTTCCTATATATGGGTTATCATGGGTTATCGTTGAAAACTAGAAATTGTTGTAATTGTAGCACTTATAACTGTAAGCATGTACTTTTTACATACCTAGTATTATGGGACTATTACTCTTTAACACAGATTAAGGAAAAACAGTTCTAATGTCCTGTAACGTAGCTAGAAGAGGAGAGCTACATCGACTAGATTGAAGATCTTATTTTATAGATAGTACAAACGATGTAATGTCCCACCCATGTGCTACAATCACTTTTATGTACATAAAGTTTATTATTTTTATTAAATATATATATCTTTATATATAAAAAGTACGTGTCACGTTGTTTGTCCGCGATGGACTCCTAAACTACTGAACTGATTTCAATGAAATTTTTGGTCAATGTGGAGTTTGGTCCAACTTAAAAGATAGGATAGCTTACATCTCAATTTATAGTCGCAATACAATATTATTTTATTGCAAATTATTTGTATATTATTTGACAGTCACAATTATCTATTAGCTCCAAACGATTCTGTCAGATGACGATATCTGTTGACTAGATTGAGTAAATATTCAATAGATGGCGCTATGTTAGAAATACAAACGTTTAATATAAGCTACAATTTAGTAGTATAACCACCACGTGTTGCTGTAAGTATTCAACAGATGGATCCGATTTCAATGAAATTTTGCAGACTGTGTGCAGTTTGGTCCAACTTAAGAGATGGGATAGCTTTTATCCTGATAAGTGACCCTCAATTTTTTTATTGCTAATTTCAGGAGTTTTTGGGAAAGCAAATGGTCGTTCGGAAGGGGCAGAACAACGTCTGCCTGGTCAGCTAGTATATATATATATATATATATATATATATATATATATATATATATATATATATATATATATTGCCTACAGCGCCACCTATCAAATTCTAGCATAGTTATGAACCATCGTCCTATTTTTTTTTAATATGTATAAGAGGGGCCAAACGAATGTGCGGCTCACCTGATGGTAAGTGACTACCGCCACCAATCAACAACTGCAACACCAGTCGGGATAACATAATTTTTAGTGGGTGGTAGGACTTATTTTCTGCCGACTTCCAAAAAGGAGACGGTACTCAATTCGACAGTATGTTTTTTTATGTGTGTTACCTCATAACTTTGTACTGGGTGAACCGATTTCGATGATTCTTTTTTTATATGAAAGCTGATCGTATGGTCTCATATGAATTTGATCAAGGTCAGATCAATAATTTTTGAGTTATTCTTAAATAACTTATATTGAAGTCGGCTGTACAAAATTTTAAATTTTAAATTATCTGCTCAGGTGTCCTTCTGGGCCTTCACCTTCTTATATACTATTCCGATACTATCCCGAGCGCAGCATGCCATGCTCTGTTCCCATCTGAAGGGTATACCCTTCAGATAGGGTATACCTCTATAGAGTCAGTATATTTACAGGCTGTGAGGTGTTTCATCTTGTCTTCGAGATGACAACGCATCTGTAGCCTTCTTTACATAAAGCTGGTTGCATGTTCGCAGGTGTCCATAGGTCACAGTAGCCACTTAGAATCATTTACCGAAGTATCATTTTGATACGCCCACGCGTTGAGATTCGGTCGTAGTGTTGGATATTAAAGTTGGGTATATTTTCCAGGTACATTTTCAAGAAAACCAAACGGAAGGAGTTATATACCGTCGAACAAATCGTAAAACGGAGAACCGACACTCGATGATCCACTACGACCACGACACCTCCAAGCCCCAGCTAAAGGAACGCCCAGTTACAGTTTACGAGCCTTTACACGTTGACTATAGAGACTCGCCAACTATTGGCTCGCCGAAAACAACCAAAAACGATCGAAGTCTAGATTCTCTACCAATGGATTCTCCACAAATGTCCAGACACGATATGAGATCTGATTCGGACTGCAGAAGTCTGGACTCGCCAAAGATCAAAGCGGAGTTCTTTAAGGATACACCATTGGATTCACCGAAGTTGGTCGCTGGGTTGAGGAATTTTCATTTGGAAGAGAGCAGCCAGATGGATGAAAGTGGTTATTATAGTCCAGGTATTTTCCCCGCGCTTGAGAAAATATCATCTTTACTAAATTAAAAATAAACATGAATGAGATTCTAGCACCTTTAATATATTTTGAGGTAAAATTATATTATTTAAAAACGTGTGTGCTGCCGGCCAAAGAATCAAAAAATCAAAAGCAGATGAAGAATATATCACAATAGTCTTAAGTCTAATTCCTTTAATTATTTAACATGTTTGTGATCTTTTCTAGCTGATTTTTGATCATATAAAACATTTTTATGAAAAGTTATTATTAAAATAAATTATTTTTATTTTTATTTTCATAAGAATATTGTAACAGAAAAATTATTTTTCGATTCCACATTATTTCCTTACAAATATATTTCTTTGTTATAGGAAGAAGGCAACAAATCGCTAATAATGAACAGCAATATGAAAGCTACGAGGCTGTGGGAGTTGATGTCAGCACCGAAACTACGCCTGAACCAGTGTGCAAGTAGGTACCTACAAAAAATCCATTGTCAACATAAAGTTCATGGGTGACAATAAGTTATTTTTTTATAGAATAAACCTATCAAGCTGACAGCATTGCAAAGTGGCGAAGCAATCAGTTTCAAAATAGGAGGTTCAGATGCCTGGGTGATCAGTAATCGATTGCTGAAAACAGAATTTGAAAATTCGAAACCGTTCTCGAGATAATCGTGGGACAGACGGACAGACATCGTGAAATCAATAAGTGTCTTCGCAAGCTTCGCCACTTAATAAGGGTGACAAAAGAGCACACAGTCCCCCTGATGGTAAGTGGATGCTGTGGCCCATAGACATCTACATTTATCCACCCCTGAGGACTGAGATGGAATGTCTCGTTTCCAGTAAAAAGGGTCTCCGGTTTCTATACTCACCATACGAAACAGCAGCATTGAGCAGCTATTTTACGCTGGTATTCTGTGAGAGTGTGGTCTCCCGGTCGAGCTATTCGTGCTGCAACCACAATATAACTACAGCATGGCTCTACCACGTAATTCTATACGTATGATTTTTATTTCCGCCAGCACAACTTTGAAAGCAGCCTACACGTTTCCAACACTGGATTAGGACTGTAGCTTTGTCGCCGACTATATTTCGGTCGCAAAAAGTACATAGAGCGAGGGGAGTACTTCTCATCCTCTGCGACCCCCATCGGCTGCGGAGGGCAGTTC
Organism: Parnassius glacialis; assembly: GCA_033319125.1. Classification (NCBI taxonomy): domain Eukaryota; kingdom Metazoa; phylum Arthropoda; class Insecta; order Lepidoptera; family Papilionidae; genus Parnassius; species Parnassius glacialis. Next base: position 9,468,447 of record JAVANC010000014.1, read on the forward strand.
CCTACAGTCCACCAACGTGTATCCGGAGTGTAGTCTCCAGATCGCAGCTATTCCCCCTTCTTCCTAGCGTATTTAGTTTTTCATGGATATTCCGTATCGTAAGAAGATAAATTAAAGGCATGAACGTTCCAGCACAACATGCACGTGGTGTGGACGTCGTGTGCGCTCGACAGCGCTGGAAGTGCACTACTGGCGACGATGTGTCCTGCTGGCTCGCTGTCCACATTGCCGCGTAGCGCTTGAAGCGAGGGGACTCCACGCACATCTGCTAGGTAACTATCTATTCTTAAATACCATTTCTTAAACTAGAGAAATACTATTTCATGAATATGTCAACTAGCGTGCGTAAATAAAAAATAAGATAACTTGGTAGATCCATGCTGCTGTTATATTAGTAGTATAGTTGTAGCACGAATGGGTCGGCTCGACCGGGGCTCTCACACAATACGAGCGTAAAATAACAGCTTTACACTGCTGTATTTCGTATGGTGAGTGTAGAGAACCGGAGACCCTTTTCACTGGAACCGAGGCATTCCATCTTAGTACTCACGGCCGACGATGCATTGCAATTTGATTCGTAATCGAGGATAGATTTAAATGTCTATGGGCGGCAGCAACCACTTACTCGTTTGTGCTTGTTTGTCACCCTTATCCTATAAAAAAAATATAGTGACCCTTACATTTGGTCCTTTGAGCCGCATTTTAGATTCCGATGACATTACTGCGTCGGTGGTAGGCTTGATAACTCACCCTATAACTACGACGTTAAACATCCAATACTGAGTTTCAGTAAACATCACTTAACAAAAATAATATTTGTAATGCAACATTTAAAACTTATCCACGCTGGCCCTCCATTATTATTGTCTTCTATCCGTCAAATTTATTAGACGTTAAGTGGTAGGAATTTATCTAAATTAGTAACAAAGAATTACTTAAAATGTTTTCAATTCAAGGCTGCTAAGATTCAGCCCATCATGGGACAGCTGCCTTCACGTAGAACGGAGCTCGAATTCCCTTTTCTTCATTGCGACAATTGCACAAACAAGTACTTGGACCACTGTTTGTTTGACTCAAGTACGTGGCACACGCGGTCACCAACATCATCGTAATAATTTTTAAATTTCAGAAGAGTGTTCGCTCAGTGAGGGCCTTTGGAAGCCGTGTCAGAAGTGCGGTGCGGCGCTTCGTGTTGATGAAAGCGAATATCACGTCAACTGTATACGTAAGTTTTTAAAGAATTCATTTTTTACCTTCTTTCTATGGTGAAAATTAAATATAGGTGTCATACTATTATATATAATGTAAATAAAGGATATAATGTAGTGCATAATATAAACAAAAACTAATTCATTAAGGGCAATACTTTTCCTTGCTGAGAAGCTAGTCTTTTTTTTTTTTGATAAATCCTAATTAGTCATATTAATTTTCATGTGCCGCACGCCACCACACGTTTAAAAACATCCATCGTCCGTTCGTTACGTACGTGTTATAAGAGGCGACTATACCAGAAATTTCTTGTCCGAGACGCTTATACGCCATCTATCCTAAAGCATATCGCTTACCCATATGTACGTATAATACCCAAACTGACGGTGGAAAAGCGTCAAAGGTGCTTCTGGTAATGCGACTGGCAATCCGCCTGCCAAGGGTGACGATATACTCATTACCTCCTTACAACGGCAGAGGCCCGGCGATAGGGATGTTCAATAGTGGACTTTACATAGCTGATAATAAAGATGTTTGAAAAATAAAAATAATATAAGGATACTCAATTAGGCTCAAGTATTACTTTACTATCGCACGACTGTCGTTTACTGCTGGAAATAGATTTTTTCAAGATTGCGTTGATTTTTTGTAAGAGTTTTTCATACTCATCTTGCTGAAGAACCGGTAAAAGTAGGGCCAATTTACATTGAATATGCTGCTTCCCCATCACCAATCTCCGACAGCTTCGACTAGGCTTTGACATTGTTGGATTTTACACTACAAACCTTTTTTTTTATAGGATAAGGGTGACAAACGAGGACACAGTCCACTTGATGGTAAGTGGTTGCTGCGACCCATAGACATCTACATCTATCCTCGTTTGCGAATCAAAATGCAGATGCGTTGTCACCCGTGAGGACTAAGATGGAATACCTCATTTCCAGTAAAAAGGGCCTCCGGCCACCTGCACTCACCAAGTATTCTGTGAGGTCGTGGTACCACCCCGGTTCGAGCCGGCCCATCCGTGCGACAGCAACTGTTAAATTAATTCCGCCAGTCTTCTTCAGCCCGCAAAAGGCTTCAATGGATATGTGCCCTTCCCGTTGTAGGGAGAATTGTCCCAGTCGTTACGCTTGGCAGATAGATTAACTGAGTATATATGTCTGGCATGAACGGGAACAGCCGTGGTAGCTCAGATGGTTAGCGCTCGCTGTAAGCTTCACAGCAACCCGGGTTCGATCCCCGCCGGTACCAATGAAACAGTTAATTGCAATTTTAAGTGCTGATTTACCACGTGCTCGGCGGTGAAGGAAAACATCGTGAGGAAACCTGCATGTCTGAGAAATAAAAAAAAATATGTCGAAGACATGTGAAGTTCGCCAACACGCATTGGGGCAGCGCGGTGGACAATTCCTTGCCCTAAAACCCTCTCAGAAATGAGAGGAGGCCTGTGCCCAGCAGCGGGACGTAAATAGGCTGCAACTTTACTTTACTTTTATGAACGGGATCTATAGGAATATTCCGTCAAGCAGCAGCATAAAATCAATTAGTAAACCCCCCTTATTTCACAGCTTTAGGCCTAGACGAATGGAAATGCCCATATTGCCTAACAAACGTGTTAGCTCGTGATCTACCTTGGCAGCGCCATCTGATGCAGTGTCCACGAAACCCACGACGTTCACAAACATAGTTCAGTTACGTATAACTAATTATGATGCAGGTCTTGTTTATATATAGGTACATAGGTTTGTTTTTTAATAATCGTTACTTGTCTGCACTTGTTATTTTAAAAACAGAAGTTTTCCGACATTTATAATTTACTAAGTTTTATTTATATTGCGAAAATATTATTGTGTATTTAAGAATTTGTTAAAATTTCATATTATTTCTAAATTGTGTTATTTCGATACATAAAGTTAACATTCTTAATTTTCATTTGAGTTATTACGACAAGACATACAGCTAATCACGCAAATATTATAATAAATACATTAGAATCAAATAATAATGTTACACCTAAATATGAAATAACTCCTTAAATGAGTTTATTGGGCAATATTTATATTAATTCTTAGACCTACATGTTATTAACTCTTAATTACTTGTGTTTGTATGTTTTTTCTTAAAATGTTAGTAGTTAATACTTCTGTTGTTACTAAAAACTTACTTAAGTGCTGTTTTATCATCTAGAAATTTCTTGCGCAATACTATCTAGTCAATTCCATATGCATGTATTATAAATTTGTAGTAATTTTTGTTATTGTTATCTTAAGTCTTGATATACCTAGTTATGTTGTCTTATAATTCCATTATTTTAATGTTGATGTTTATTTATAGCAGTGATAATATTTATAATTTAAATCCCGTTATTGTAATTTGATGATTTCGAACCATTGTCCATCTTAGTATAGGATTTGGGTTGCTAACAAAACTGTTACTAGTAAAAATAATTAGGTACTCTGTGGTTCCTTAGAAAACAGACGTTTATTCCGTCTCATAGATATAATAAAAAGGCCAAAGATTTCGTATTATTAAACTTTGCAACACTCCGTATTAAATTCCGTATTAAAAAGATTTTAACCGTAAAAATGGTAACGTCTCTCCCTCGACATTTCTGCGAACAATTTACAAAAAAAATTCATATTGTTCATAAAACCGTAACGTATTTATTTTCTTATCTATCACTCCATGGATTGTTATTCACTCAATTATAAATAGAGATAATAATAAAATAAAAAAAATATTCATCAGTCAATTTTTGTAACGAATTGTCGTTTTAAAAACGTTATGTACCATTCATATACAAAAATCCTATATTTTGTATATCAATGTGTAAGGCACAGCTTTTCTGATCCGTTCTACCACCGTCCAAAGTGTACGTATGGATTCCGTCTTAAACATTGCTCATGTGTTTTTCTTTAACAAAACCAACATGTATGTATTTTTAATCATTCTGTTTTTATAATATTGTATCTTAAGTTTGTTTTAATAATAATAGGAAATACATTGTTTGATGCAGGGGTTCCCAAGCTTTTTCAGTACGCGGCGCAGTTACAGGTTTAGCATTTTGTCTATGCGCCCTGGCTAGTAGAAATAGGGTACAATGACACTAGGTAGATATACACAAAAATTAAAACATCCACACAATGACACACAAGAATAAACTTTTATATTTAAGAAAAAATATGAAATAAAATAAAATGGAACTTAGTCAATGTGACGCGTTAGCTTGGTGATCTCCAGACATTTTTCAAAGCGTGGGATAAAACTAGACATCGCTACTCTTATTTCTTGTTCCACGTTCATCTTTGAGCAGCTACAGCTGAAAATCCGGTTTACTTTGTACCCGCCAATACATAAGTTTAGTTTCCGAAGAATGGTAAACAATATCGCCTGATAGCGCCCCTCTTTACTATTTACGGCGCACCAGGGCGCCACGGCACACACTTTGGGAACCCTTGGTTTTAATGAACAATGTCTTTGAAAAAAAAACATAAAATACCTACGTCCGGCCATCTGTCACAGCTACTATAGCTTTTATTATTAAGTCATTTATTTTCTTCTTTTTATCTTTAGAAAAACTAAAACTTGAATTTAGAATATATTTTTCTAACGACATTGTTTATGATTGATTTATGAAAGTGGCCTTTTAATAGAACATAAAATCCTTGGATAAAATCACTACCTCATTATGTTGTTATTGTTATCAGACGTTTTACAAAAATTATTGGCCAAAATCTTGTTTTAAATTATTCTTAGAACAATTATTTCAATTTGTTGTTGTTTTCATTGTCATAGTCAAATGGATTTGTAGTTTGCTTAAATAGATTCGTAGCGTTATTAATAGTTTTAATTTGAATATTATTATATATATTGATTGTAAATTACATGAGATGACAAGAAAAGGCGCAACATAGTAGTAAATTCTAAATTATTATAAAGAGTAGTTGTAGATATTGTGTAGAGTAGAAAGTTTTTATTATACAAGGTTATTTTGCAATAACCGGCGAAATTTGCAGAATACGCAATATAGGCAAATGGTGAAATTTTTTTTTTTTAAATATCTCAAACATTCTGTCCTTTTTATCTTTTAAATTCAAATTACGTGGTAATGCATTGTTTTTAATGTTTCTACTGATTTTACCTCGCACTCACACATTCGTAAGGGTCGATCGGTAGGCAAAAACGTTGTTGCCCCTAAATCACATTGAAATTGGGATAATTTCAAATTTTCAAAAACTGCAATAACGGTATATCATAATTTACGTATTTGAACTTAAGTTTAAAATTTGGCTAATCTTTGAAAAATAACCCTGTATTGCGATATTGGTTACATAACGATAGGTTTAGAATTATTATAAGTTCAGTGTTATGAGTTCCGTGTTCATTGCATTCTATGCAACTATAATAGAACATAGATCGAGCTTTATATATAACTTTTGTTCTATTTTTAATTGTTTAGTATTATTAGACTTGTATACATAAAGTTGTCAGTTTCCTCATTTATGTATTTATTTTTATAGGATAGGGTGATAAACGAGCACACAGTCCACCTGCTGGTAAGTGGCTGCTGTGACCCACAGACACCCAAATCCATCCTCAATAAAGAATCAAAATGCAGATGCGTTTGGCACCCGTGAGGACTAAGATGGAATGTCTCTTTACACTCACCATACGAAACACAGTAATGTTAAGCTACTATTTTACGCTGGTATTCTGTGAGAGCGTGGTCCTTCCCCGGTTGAGCCAACCCATTCGTGCTACAACTATACTACTAATATAGCTGCAGTATGGCTCTACCACGTATGTATGTCGTAAGAGACTTATAAGGAAAAGACCAGAAAGTCATTATGGTCTTCGATAGACAGCGGTGTAACCATCTAACGTTAGGCATGAAATACTTATGAATCGACTCGACTGAATAGGACCGCGCTCTCACAGAATACCACTATAAAATAGCAGCTTAATGCTGCTTTGTTTTTGTTTACTAGCTATATATTTTGATTCTTAATTAAAAGGATAGGTGTAGATCTATATTGGCCATAACAGCCACTTACCATCAGGTGAACTGTGTGTGCTCGTTTGCACCCCTATTGTACAAAATAAAATTGAAGAACCTTCAGATCGCTAGAAGTGTAAATAATAGTTACGCCAAGCTTTGAAATCGGAACTCCTGACCGCTCGCTTTATAACCCAGTTTAATTATATCGGAACTCCTGACCGCTCGCTGTATAACCCAGTTTAATTATATCGGAACTCCTGACCGCTCGCTGTATAACCCAGTTTAATTATATCGGAACTCCTGACCGCTCGCTGTATAACCCAGTTTATTTATATCGGAACTCCTGACCGCTCGCTTTATAACCCAGTTTAATTATATCGGAACTCCTGACCGCTCGCTGTATAACCCAGTTTAATTATATCGGAACTCCTGACCGCTCGCTGTATAACCCAGTTTAATTATATCGGAACTCCTGACCGCTCGCTGTATAACCCAGTTTATTTATATCGGAACTCCTGACCGCTCGCTGTATAACCCAGTTTAATTATATCGGAACTCCTGACCGCTCGCTGTATAACCCAGTTTAATTATATCGGAACTCCTGACCGCTCGCTGTATAACCCAGTTTAATTATATCGGAACTCCTGACCGCTCGCTGTATAACCCAGTTTAATTATATCAGAACCCCTGACCGCTCGCTGTATAACCCAGTCTAATTATATCGAAACTCCTGGCCGCTCGCTGTATAACCCAGTTTAATTATAAGATCAAATTTTTTTGTTAACTTTCTTTAGCCATAGTAGCGCTAGCCATATAATAAATTGAGATCCAGCCAATGCGTGTCGATAACCGATACAGTGTTATGACTTTCCACTCTAGGATGGACATATTTGTCGACTAACACAGTCATTATATATAAAGGCAAAATCGTATGGAGTAATAAGTATCCTATCCATGTTTTTTTTCAATAATACCCACTGTTTTTCTATTTACACCTATCAGCATATTATCACAACATACGTGATTCCCAACCAGTGGTCCGCAAGAGCTTAAATATGGTCCACGAAAGATTTAAATATATTATCTACCTAATTGTTTTATATAACACATTCATTATTTTCTTGTCACGCGGGCAGTACAGCACCGCGCGTCACTTTAGTAAGTACCTACTAGCTTTTACAGTAAATACACAAATAATACTGTTAATGAATGCTTCTTTTCAGTTTATTACATAACTATGTTAAAAGTTGTGATTATAATTCATTGCTAGATTAACACAGCTATTTCTTTCACCTTGTGGTGACTACGAAAATATCAAAGTGGTCCCTGATCAAAAAAAGGTTGGGAAACCCTGTTTTAAAGAGTTCGTGGTTTCACCATTTTGCAATCAAAAATGACGTACGTAAAACGCGTACAAAGCGTTTCGCTTAATCATTTCTGGACCTCTACAATTTAGGACAAGGGCTTTACAAGAGTGAATAGGCATTTTAGGCTTACTTTAGGAAACATAATTATAACATAGACTAGAATAAAATAATCCTAATCATAATTATATTTATTAAAAATAATGTATTATCCGTCTTTAAAAACCATTATTCACCGTATTTTAATTATGGATTTTTATACTACAAACTTAAAATATTTCGTCATCATCATCCTCTAAACCATTTCCCATTATCTGGGGTCGGCGCAGTGAATCTTTTTGTTCCATTCCTCTCTATCAGCCGTCATTTCCATACTTACTCCTTTCATTCTCATATCACTCTTCACACAATCGATCCATCTTTTATTCGGCCTTCCTCTGCCCGTGTGTCCCTCTACATTCATATTCAACACTCGTTTTGTGACATGACTTTCATTCCTCCGCATCACATGCTCAAACCATGCCAATCTGCTTCCTCTCACCTTTTCTACCACTGGCGCTACTTTCAGGCTTCCTCTTATATACTCATTCCTTATCTTATCCATCCTTGTCACACCACACATCCATCGTAACATTCTCATTTCATTCGCATGCAGTCTATTTTCATCCTTCTTCTTGACGGCCCAGCATTCACTTCCATACATGACGACAGGTCGGATGATCGATTTGTAAATTTTCCCCTTCAGCCTTATTGGCATTCGGGGATCGCACGTTGTGGCTGTGACCTGTCGCCATTTCATCCACCCTGCGTTAATCCTATGCTGCACAGCTCTATCTATTCCGCCGTCGCCTTGAATGAGGGAACCGAGGTACTTGACATCTGAGCAGATAGGCAGTATAGCGCCATCCAACGACATGGGTACAGGACTGGAAAGATATTTCGTAAAAGAAAAAAATAATTAATTTACAAATAAATAAAATTGAAGTGACTGTTAGTAATGTCAAAATAACAGCTTTGTACTAAATGCACATGAAAATATAAAGCACTTATAACAGAAACACAATTTTTAAAAATTTTGTCTGTCTGTTTGTTCCGGCTAATCTCCGAAATGGCTTGACCGATTTTGACGGGACTTTAAGTGGCAGATAACTGATGTTATATGGAGTAACTTAGGCTACTTTTATTTAAAATAAATAATTAGGCTTCCGCGCAAAAAAAAATTAAAACCCTAAATTACCTACACGCGAGCGAAGTCGCAGGGCACAGCTAGTATCTAATATTTTAAAAATGTACCAGCTGGCCCAGCAGATTGTTCCTGTCCCTTGCGGTAGGTGCCACGATGAATTTCACTCCGGACTTTTTTATTAACTTGACCACACCGCTATCGAGTCCAGATTTTGTGATTTTCTTTTTTGGCACTAAACCGAAATTTTAGTCGATTATTAAAGAATTTGTTGATGACTTGTAGTGAAACGTATCAACAAAAATAGACGGTCAGTTCGTTCAGAAGTTACATATATATTTAAAGATATTATTAAAAACGATTTAGTACTGTACAAAGTTTGAACGTCCTTTTGTATTAGCGATGATAAATTTAATATTGTGCTTATAGAGTATTTACCAATAACTTAATGTAGGAATCTAAGAATTAGGGTAAATAATATTAAAAAAAATTGTACGTAACTGTGTGTTGTCCGTTCTTTATAAACTCAAACTTAATATCACGTATTTTATTTTATAAATACTTGTCTTCAGTCACTGTTAAGGTCAAAGATAAGATCATTTCATCTGTGTAATAGATTAAAAATAGATACGATATTAGATTAATACGAAAAACCACATCACCACTGTGATATCGGGTCGAGATTTATTGGAACAGGCACTTGAGGTTGGTCTTATGTTGTTGGAATAGATATAAGAAAATAAATAATTTTAGTGTAATAATTAATAAAAGTATGGCAAAATTAAAAGTGGATAAGCAAATGTTAAAACATTGTATAGTTAAAGTAGCAAGTAAATATAGCAAGCCCAGCGAAAACAGATAAATAATATTCAAAGAAAATAATTCAACAAATATTCAAGGATTCAATGCAGATGCGTTGTCACCCCTGAGGACTGAGATGGAACGCCTCGTTTCCAGTAAAAAGGGTCTCCGGTTCTCTACACTCACCATAGCATTAAGCTGCTATTTTACGTTGGTATTCTGTGAGAGCGTGGTCCTACCCCGGTCGAGCCGACCCATGCGTGCTGCAACCACAATATAGCTGCAGCATGGCTCTACCGCGTAAAAAAAAATAAACAAAAAGCCCATAAAGGAGAACGGTCAAGCCCCATAGAAAAAAAACCCAGACCCGACAGAAACGAGACATATCTCAGTTATTTCGTTATTTTTTATATAGTTAAGTTATATATATTTTTTATTCGAAATCAATGGCTAACACCAAAATATTGCCTTATGTTTTTGTTCAGGCGTTACTCTAAAAAAATACAAAATGCCTATTTATCTACAAAATTCGTAAATGCATGTAACTAAATGATGATACAATAGCTATAGGATTTATCTAGGTGACCTGGAGATGCAGCTGGATTATATGATTTTTGAACTTCTAGTACAAGAATGTACTTGGATTCATTAAAATCGTCGTATTCGATGATTTAATTAAATTACGATGAAATAAGGTTAAATAAAGAGTAATTTCTTTTTAATTTTATTGAAATATGTACGAAATAGTATATATCCATGGCCGGCGCAGTTCTTCGCATTCTGTGTTGAGATCTGTGTGTTTTTGTTTTCAAGATTACATTTTTTCGTCGGTTTTTGGCTTTCTCTTTACCGGACTTGATTTTTGCATTGTGAGTGGTTATTTGATATGGCTGACAATTAGGGTGGGCTAGACATCGAGATTACTTTGACCACCCCGCCCTGGGTATGGATTATGTTTTAAGGGACATAGAAATTCAATAAAACTTTATTTCGACATATTTTTCTTTTTGTTATAGATCATGAAACCCCAATGATAGGTAGCTAAATCTCGGATACGCAATGAATATGACGATTTTAATGAATCAGCTGCACCTCCAGGTCATCTAGATTGTACCGTCATTTAGTTACATACATTTACGAATTTTGTAGATAAATAGGCATTTTGTATTTTTTTTTGAGTAACGCCTGAACAAAAACATAAGGCAATATTTTGGTGTTAGCCATTGATTTCGAATATAAAAAATATATAACTTAACTGTATAAAAAATAACAAAAAACCTAAGATATGTCTCGTTTCTGTCGGGTCTGGGTCACAGATGACCGTTCTATTTTAAAAGTCATAACTAATTATGTACTAGGTATGGTGAGTGTAGAAATCTGTAGACCCTTTTGACTGGTTACAAGTCCTCAGTGGTGAACAGGCAGCTTTATTTTGCTTCTTAATCGACAACCACTTGCAATCAGGATTAAGTGGACTGTGTGCACGTTCGTTAACCTTATTTCTTATAATAAAAGAAGTAAACACAGTCTAATAAGTATGATAAATTTTCCATCAGATTAACCACAATCCTAAGTCGATATCTATGTATAGCTGACGATGATTTGATTTTCTTAAGAAACTTTATTAAATTAGGTACATAACATGAATAAAACATGTTGTGTTGCATATCTGGGATAAAAATTACAGTTTACTTCTAAATTTGCCGTACTTAGAGCATAACTTTAAGCAATTTAAATTTCTACCTTTCTACTCTGTCCACTATAAAAATAAATTTAATTATAAAACAACAAGTAATCACCAGTGTCACCTACTTTAACTTATACTCACTGCTTTTAGGATAAAATATAATACATCATATGCTTAGGTACTTATAATAAGCACTAATTACTCTTACTCTTACTCTACTCTCTACGACGAAATTCTTGAATTTTTCAACACAAATCGTTGAGCACACGTGGCACTCATTTGGTTTTATATAATTCTAGTTTTTTTAAATATAACATAAGTGATTAAAGTTTTGTCCTCATAGCCTCATAGACATTAAAATCAGCGCCAAGAAACATTTAAAGTTGCTCTCCAAAGGGGTAAATCAATAAATAATACTAATTTTAAGTAAACGACAATCAACAACAGTTAGTCAATTGCGTTTTTCTAATTTAAATTTAGTTATTTTACATTTTATTTTCCCAGAAAATATCGTTATTTGATGTTCTTTTTTTAAAAAAATAGCAACAGCAGCATCATTTATAGGTTTAATTTTTATAAATTTAAAAAGGAATGAAGTAATATTGATATATTTAAAGAGAGGCAGGAAAACATCTCAATAGTAAGTGACCACTTGTTGCTCAACATTATTTGTACCTATATAAAATAAGTTTTGAACAAATCCATTTGACTGATGATTTTGATATCAATATTTTAAATCTAGTTTTATAAGTGTTTTACTTCGTCATATAAAAAGGTTCTAAATATTATATTGATCTTTTAAGTACATTACATTAATAACTAAATGAGCGGTAAAAGGATTATTTTTGTAATTAGAGTATAGCTGACTTAATATGGCCGTAAAGAAATCCTGCACCACTACGGGACGCTAAATACTAATAGTATTTTTTTATAATACGAAATAAATGAACTCCGTAAATTTTAAATCAGCTCATAAACAATGTGCGATTAGTTTTTATGTATTATACAAACAACTTCCGCACATAATATTTCTTTAAAAAAACAGGCAATTTTTCTAACATTCATTCTTCCTTTATAATTCTATATCGTTTGATGTCAATTTTAATAAGTTTGTTTTTGTGATCTTTTAATATAAAATTGCTATTTTTAAAATTTCGTTTATTCATTGCATTCATTATGTACACATTTATTAGATAGAGACTCCTTGGCTCAAGATTTTAAAATATAATATGAATGCTTATAAAAAAAAGTATTATTGTAACTAATTGGACTGACGTGAAATTTAAAGTTTCGTTAAAAGTATGGAGTGTAGAGTACAAGGAGAACCATCTTATAAGGGGCGAAAGTTGAAAAAGTGTCCTACTATTTACTGAAAATAGAGGTTCCAAAACCTACCACAATAGCGTTGGCGTCTGAAAAACTACGATATGAAGATAGCTGTTGTGAACGGAGTGAAGTCAGCTGAATTCAAATATTTAAAAAAAATTCATGACTAGAGTAGTTAGTAAAATGCCAGTATACAAAATCTCAACTATTTACGCAGTACCAGTACAAAACCAAGCGGATTGGTCGGTCCTTGTTTATTTCTCCACCTTATTCTAATTACTATTGGCGTTTTTTTTAAATTTATACTATGCTACTGCAGCGCCACCCTTATTGGACACGTTTTTAGGGACACTTTCCATATATAGAGATGGTCCTCCTTCTCTCTACACTCCATAGTTAAAAGCAATTAAAATTAACACTTAATTGGAATGTAATAAAATTTAATATTATACAAGTACTTCGTGCAAAACTTTGACATGTGTGGAAACGCCGTTCTGTATATTTTTAGATGGTATTGGTATCCATAGATCATAGATGCAATAAAATGAAATAAAGTGAGAAGGCAATAGAGTATTTAGTATACTTTTCGCATCTTATATCTAAATCTGAAGGATCGAAGAAGGTTATACATAATACAGCAGCAGCCATAAAACTCAAGATGTAATAAAATGTATTTCCAAGTCATCTCCAATTAGCTTTTTATTCGCACAGGGAACAGGAAATATGTCTTTCTAGAATTTGCATAGGAGTTTTTTTGATAATTAAATATATCATTTAATTTTTTTATTGAAAGTCTGCTGTCATTCAATTATAAAATCAATGTTGTCTTCACAAACTGATATTAAATTTAAAAAAAAAGTCGAGTCTATGCTCACTAGAAGCAATACATTTATAATTTGTGAGTAATATTTAACTATTTTCTTTTTAATTCAACCGTGCAATATAAATAGTAGGTAGTTATCTTAATTTTATGTTTTTTATATTTAAATTATTTTATACTAATAATGAATGAAAGCCTTATTAGGAAGTGCTTAATTATTGTAATTTAATTTTTCTGTATTTTGGCGGGAGTTATGATCAACGATGCATATATTATATATAATTAGTAAATTTTGATATCATTTGTTATGTTATAATTTAATTTGTAAACTGAATTTCATAAATGCTTACTTGAGACGACCTAGAAAACTATTAGAAAACCTAATTGCAATATAAGATTTATTCCATTGCAAGTCAATTACAGGGCAACAACAGCATGTTCACTTCGCGCCATATTTGTTTATATCTGTATCTCAGTTTGACAGAGATTGATTATTATCAACATTTTCTTTGGAATTGTGTAATGAATGTGTTAAGGATTGTTATCGTTCGCATCGCGGATGAATTTACGAGAATGGTGAAGTGTGAATAAAGGTATTATGAACTTGCATTGGTATTTTTATTGTTCTGTATGAGCATTTTAAATTTGTTCATCATCACTCTTTTTCTTAACTCCTAGTCGTATCAATAAAATCAAAGTCACTCAGAAAGCTTCTTTATCACATTTCATACACAACAATCTATGTTAAATGTATACGTGATAGAGCCATGCTCTGGTATAAGGTACGTGAGGGTACACTAAAACTAGGAGGAGAACAGAGACAAAAACACAAAGTCATAAACTATAATTAATATAATGATTTCTTATATTTACGCGAACAATATAATTCCCGACGTTTCGGGTGCTTTACAGCACCCATAGTCACGGGGGACTGAGATGATCGACGTCCCGATGTCACAGTTAACCTGAAGTACCTTCAGTTTTTTAATTATTAATTTTGGTCTGATCTACGCAGAATTAATAAAAATAAGTTAATTAAACGCAATAGAATCCGTAAAAGTAGTTTTATTCAATATAACTAATATATAAAAAAAATAACAAACAAGCTTTGGCAATAAATGGAAACACTTCGAAAAATCAACTTAAATAAAACATATTACACTACACAATACTAAAATCGACTAAAATATTTACAATATTCTCAACTGTCAAAATGGCGTCGAAGAATCGGCGCCCTTTTGACCCTATATTATTTGATTGACTGATGAAGAGCTATCGTATCACAGAGCCATCTATGCAAATAAGGCTGTAGTTTTTCAGTTATAAAAAAGTGACCATATTAACCAGATGACTATATTACCCTCACGTACTATAATTGTAGCACAAATGAGTCGGCTCGACCGGGGAAAGACCACGCTTTCACAGAATACCAGCGTAAAATAGCGGCTTAACGCAGCTGTTTCGTATGGTGAGTGTACACAACCGGGGACTGTTTTCACTGGAAACGTCTAAATTTTATCTAGTACTCACGGGTGACAACACATCTGTATTTTTATTCGTAATCGAGGATAGATGTAGATGTCTATGGACCACAGGAACCACTTACTATCAGGTGGACAGTGTGCTCGTTTGTCATCCTTATCCTATATTTTTTTAATTAAATATGTTGTTTGATATAACTCAAAAATATTTTATATAACATTTTTATAGTATAAGGGTAACAAACGAGCACATACTTCTAGTCCACCTGATGCTGTGGCCCATAAACATCTACATCTATCCTCGATTAAAACCGTTACCGTTACGTCCTGTTAAAGTCCACTGCTAAATTTAGGCGCCCCCATAAATTGCCTCATAGGGGGGATATTTGCCACCACGTTTGGCAAGCGGGTTGGCAACTGCAGTTTCTTATTTTTAGGTGTTATTAGGGAGACGCTGCTGCCTATCTGTTTTGTTTCCCTCTGTCGTCTCTAACGACACCCACGTAATGATATGGGGTAGTGGACATTCTTACACCGCCACGACACGCTAACTCTTTTAAAAATTAAAGTGTAAATGCGTTTTATGATGGAATTCCTCATTACCAGTAAAAGGGGTCTTCGGTTTTCTACACTCACCATACGTTTCGTATGGTATTGCAGCATTATTCCGCTACTTTACTCTCGTATTCGGAGATCCATTGCCGACCCATTTGTGCTCCAACCATAATATAGCTGGAGCGTGGCTCTACCACGTTAAAGAACGATATTGTAAGAATAACGAATTGAGAGCAGCTGTGCGATTGTGTAACACCGATGGTAATCGTGGTTGTCGACGTTTGGCGTTTGATTCGGTGGTGCCGTATAAATGGAAAAGTATCTACTATAAGCGACATTAGCCTAACGGTTAAGAGTGCGGACTGGAAACTGAAAGTCGTGGGTTCGATTCCGCCATTCGACTGTTGTGTGGTAAAACACCTCAAAAACAAGCATTATAAAGCTTGGAGTGGTTAACCAGAGAATAAGTAATGTTAGTAGTATTCCTGTTTAAAATAAATGTTTTTTTTTTTATTTTATATTATAATCTTATTTTAGGCAAACGATTTCAAAATTTTCACAGTCGCACAGCGGGTCAGACTTGATCTCATATGTTATACTTACATCTACTGCTTGCACAGCTATGTGCCAGTCTGAAGAGTATGGAGAACCAGTATAATCATAGACTGTGGACATACCATCTTAAAGCTTAGTGCTCAGAGGTGACAACACATTTGTAGTCTATAAAAGACGAGGTGGGTTTGAAGTTGGCGGAAAGTGTCCGTGGATGCAGTAGCCACCTACCATCAGATGGACTTAAGTTTGTTGGTCACTTCAGTCTTAGAAAAAAAAAACCTTAAATCAAATATATCATGTAAGAAATGAAACATCATATAACGTCAAAAGTACTGTACTTACAAAAAAATATAAGTTACATTCTGGTATATAAAAGTAAATACAATTATGAATGTTATGTACTATTTATATTTGAAGTTTCATTTGTAGAGACGTCACCGTTATTCTCCTTATCACCATTAGGCTCATTTTCGCTTGTCGAACACTGCGAAGCTTCGGCGACATTATTTGAGTCCGCCTCGTCTGATACATCAGAGGCCTTTTTGAATTTGTTAACGTCTGAAAAAAAAACAATATTACCCACATTGATAGACAGAGTCCCCTACACCCCATCAGTCCGTGAAAAAGTGACATCACTTCCGTGAAAAGGTACCGTTCTTGAGAAAAATTAAAAAGAAAATCCCAAACCTAACCTCAAAATGATAACATTTATCTCTCTCCGGCAGGAGTGGAGAAGGGGATGGGAGACGGGGAGGAGAAGCGGTGGTATCCACTAACTCAACTGAAAGGATTTTTGGGTGCTCAAGTATTTCTGGGCGTTAAAACAATATAACTACGAAAGCTGTGGCGGGAATTGCGTTGCGCTTCCGTCCGGCCCACAGCCTTCTAACTAACCTAACTCAACTGAAAGGATTTCTGAGTGTAAAGTATGTACAAGTCGTGGCACTTAAGTCTAGCGCTGAACGAAACGTGGAGGGGACGCGCACGAATTGAATTGTACGAATGCGACTGGAGAGCCAATCAGCGCGTGCGAACGATACGCACGAGCCTATCTGCGCGACTTATGAGCAATGAGTCTTTGACATGGTCTTGCGTCCTTGTCGCACTTACATAAAGTTATGTATGCTATGCAGCTTTCACAGTAATATTGAATTCGTTCTTCAATGTTTAACCCATTTTTAGGTAATAATAGTTTTTTTTTATTGTCTCGAAAACAGTGTATTCCCTTTTAATGCGAGTGGTACCTATTGTTATAATCAGGGACCAAACCTCTACCAAATACAACACCTTGCTTCTCCAAATTCCTGCCAAACGATTCTAAATCCAACCCAACTAACTTCCCGGTGAGCTAGATTTGAAATTTTGAACACAGGTCAAAATCGGATGACAGTGTACGAATATGAGAAAAAAACGTAGCATATGTTAGCGTAAGAATAGACAATGCGCAACTTATTGATGCAAGCAAAATGTTAAGGCATATCAACGAGTGGAAAGTCTTTTCTCCTTTGAACACATTGTTAATCGCGAATATTTTTGGCAATTTCGTATTAAAAGTGAGGAAAGTTGGAATGAACCGGATTGACTGAGAATGTTCTACATTTCTCTTATTGGGTATGAAAGCATGCGTCGTCGATCAGAGAATTTTTACTGGAAATGAGGCATTCCATCTTAGTCCTCACGGGTGACAACGCATCTGCATTTTGATTAGCAAACGAGGATAGATGTAGATGTCTATGTATATATATCACTTACCATCAGGTGGACTGTGTGCTCGTTTGTCACCCTTATCCTATAAAAAAAAAGAATTATTTCGAGAACGCGATTGTAATTTCTACTCCGGGCGGCGACGAGTAATCGACCTACGACATCTGCCAATATTAAGGACCTTTCCACTTAGCGATTTTGGACGACGTACACATGCCGTGTGTATAGCTCTCCGCACGTAACGGCATCATATATATTATATAAACTAGTTATAATTAATTTTAATGTGAATATTCACGAAACTAATTTCATTTACTAACAACGCTTAGCGAAATGTGTCAAAATAAAATCAAAATACAGTTGCATAGACTTTTATGTATACTACTGGAGCACTAAGGTATCAATACATTGCACACAAGTTACGGTAAATTCTCCATAACCTCGTAAACAGCGAACGTTGTTTTCGATAATCTAACTACAGATTTTTATGTGCGCACTTTGTCAACGTGATTTGAAGTTTATTTCAGATAAGTGTGTAATTTTATTTTGTATTTGCCTAAAAACGGTAACTATCTATAAATGAAAATACAAATGCGTGGCATATTTACCGCGCCAGCTAACCTCCCAACCGGCGCCAGCGCAATACACAGCTGTGACAGTTGTGAAATTGATTGAATGTATAACTTACCATATTTACTATAATCGGCGCCTAAGAGTCGCAAATAATGCACAGTGTCGGGCGTGGCGGTGTACGCGCGCAGCGAATGTACACCTCGCCAACCCACCAGCGTTAGTTTCAGGTTTGATTTCGTGTCTTGGTATTCTAGAATACAACTGCCCGTTGCTGCAACAAACAAGAAAAACAAATGCTCAAGATTAAAATCTTAAAAATCTCTATAATGGTGACTTTATACACGGAAAGCTTTAAGTTGCATCACTTGACATAACTGTATAACCTGCAACACAGACAGCAACTTAGGTAACATAACCTAGATCTTGGTCTATCTGGATTTATATCAGCTAGGAGAAATTAAAAACAAGTGTGGTGATGTAAATGTCATCTGGGCGAATGAACATTACAGCTTGTTAACCGAAAGTTATCTGTAATAAATATCATTCAAGTAAAGGCATCATCTTCATCACCTATATACATAGGCTCCACTAAAAGTATCGGGAATGGAATATTTCCACTGTTCCTGTCATATTAAAATCTTTTTAATTGAAAAGTCCTTGGTTTTAAAAATCCAATACCATTTATTTATTTAAAAAAAGATTCTCGGTCTTGTCACAAGGTTTTGTCTAACTTGTTTAGTCGTTGAGAAAATGGAATTGACTCGAGAAAATTCAAGAGCGATGATTTATTATGACTTTCGAAGTGGTTTAACACAAAAACAGTGTGTTGACCGGATGATTTCTGCATTTGGTGATGAAGCCCCATCCAAAACCACAATTTATCGCTGGTTTTCTGAATTTGAACGTGGACGTGTCAAGCTCAGTGATGATCCCCGTCAAGGTCGTCCAAAAACTGCAGTCACCCAAGAAAACGTTGATGCTGTGCGTAAGCTGATTGAGGAAGATCGACATGTGACATACCGCGAAATTCAGACAACTTTAGACATTGGCATGAGTCAAATACAAATAATCTTGTAGGTGTAAAAAAGTTTTTCCCGATGGATACCGCATTCGCTCTGTGAATAGCAAAAAGCGGCTCGCGTTACTTGGTGCGTCAGAACTCTCGAAAGATTCCACGCAGGATCCTCAAATTCTGTATACAACATCGTATCAGGTGACGAATCCTGGATATACGCGTACGAACCCGAAACTAAAAACCAGTCACGAGTTTGGGTGTTCGAAAATGAGTTAAAGCCAACAAAAATTGTTCGTTCACGGAGTGTTGCAAAAAAATGGTGGCCACGTTTGTCTCCAAAACCGGCCATGTTACGACTATTCCTCTTGAGGGACAAGGAACGGTTAATCTAGAATGGTATGCTAGCATTTGTTTGCCACAGGTCGTTTCTGAACTCCGTAAAGAGAACTACAACCGCCGCATCATCCTCCATCATGAACTTTCCCTAAAATGAAGAATAAATTGCGTGGACAGATTTTCATCACCTGAAGAAGCTGTGGACGCCTACAAAACGGCCATTTTGGAGACCCCAACTTCCGAATGGAATGGTTGCTTCAATGATTGGTTCCATCCGATTGAAAAAATGTGTCAAATTTCGCGGAGAATACTTCGAAAAGCAATAAATACTTTTTTAAATAGTAATGTTGTGTCACTTCCTTGATTCCTGTAAATTTTCAGTGCCGCCCTCATAATATACTCTTTCTCTCACTCATAACGAATATTCGCCTAATATGGCATATTCGGCCGAATACCGAACAATAGCCGAATCGAATATTTAAATAAGAAGTTTTGTAGTATACTCTATTCCAATTACGAAGTCCCATTTGACAGATGTCAACAATCAAGTACTAGTAAAGTACCGCTATAGTCGATACTTGACGATATTGATCTTCGATTACTATAACGAACAAATTAAAATCGTATTGACAGAAAAAGGATTAGCATCAAATTAAAATGATTTGATTTACGACTAGGAACAAAAATGATTATTATTTCAAATTATGCGAAACGTGAAGAGTTACGTTCTAAGAAGTGTCAAAAGGGACTTCGTAATTGGAATAGAGTATAGTGAGATAATTAGAAATAATGATAAATGAAAATATTGATTTATTTTATAATAATGTATTTTTCTTGTAACCCTTAAAGTAGTCATAGGTACATAATCAACTTCCCTATTATACTAATGCCGCATTATATTTAGAAGTGAAACATTTTCACGCAGTGGTTGACTCCTTTTCTTCCTGTAGACAATCCCAACTTCAGAGACAAAGACTCTCCAAATAATCGCTACCTATTTTCCTTCGAAAACTTTTGCCTAAACTGCATTTGCGAACCTATGGTCAGTAGATGACTTTTATGGACTGATGCAGATGTCGGAAAACAGAGAGTAGGAACATGCAATGCCATATTCTTAGAAATTAATTATTATTACTATAAAGTACCGATTGCCACCGATTTTGCTCATCGCGATGGATATGAAAATTCATTATATGTCATCATCAATATCACCATACAAGGAGTTTTGGCGGTAACTTGACCGTAATTTTGATTGTTAGTTGTTTGAGTAGATTCTGATGTGATTAAAGTGTAGCAATTTTGTGTATTAAATGTCTGTCTGTGAAGTATTACAGTTGCTTCGACAATGACATAAATCGCAAGCTTTCTATTTTCAAAATCTCCCAAAAATTATTCGATGTAAAGTTTCAGCATATTGTAATAAAATGTGATTAAAATATACGTTAAAATAAACGGACTCTTAATATTTCGACTAAAGGACTCTGACAATAGATGTCATGTAATAAATTAAAAAAAAAAACATCAATACAACCCAAGACATAGCATTGAAAGACGACGTTAATATTCCATGTATTATCACATTCACATGTAACATCGCTTAAGCCAATGTACTTACCAAAGTCTTTCACCAAATTCTGTGTATGTTCAGAGAACAGTTTGATATCGGGAGGATTGCTCGGGTTGTCGTTCTGCAATACCAGAATGAGGTCTTCCTTCAGGATATTAACCCTTCGCTTCGGTCCTATATATTGTGATATGCTTGGCAGACCCTCTTGTGATAACCTGTAATTGGGGACAATACGAATAAATGGATTATTTAAAAATATAAAACAGTTTCACTTATTATTGAATCTGGTTGAAGCTTGTTTTTTTTGAGCCCTGAATAATTATGTTGTAACAAATAATTAAGTTTCCATGTAGTAGCCGGTGTGAGAATATCCACCACCCAATATCGCCCCATGGGTGTCGCAAGAGGCGACAGAGTGAAACTGAACCAGGAAATGGGCAGCAGCATCTTCCTGATAACAACTAAAAAAATTAAAAAATGCGGTTGCCAACCTGCCTGCCAAACGCGGCATCTATGGACAAAATCCCCCCTTTTGAGACAATCTCTGGGGGAGGCCTATGTTCAGCAGTAAACTTTTAAAGGTTGTAATGGACGGCTGGATGGAATTATTAAACAAAACAGTGTCAAATTGGAACAGACAGAGTTTTCGTATCCGATATCCATCAAGATCACTATATATTTCACCTCTAATTGTGAAAGACTAGTAGCCAGATGAATGGGCCCAAAAGGACAGCGATCAAGTGATATCATTTCTGTTAAAGCCAAACCAAAAGTCCACTGCTGATCATAGGCCCCCCATAGACTGCTTCATGGTATGGCATCTATAGCAAAAATCCCCTATTTGCCATAGTTGCTATGCTTGGCAGGCGGGTTGTCAACCCCAGTATTTTTAATTTTTTTTTAGTTGTTAATGACGTTACTGTTCATCTCCAGATTTGTTTCCCTCTGTGGCCTCTTACGAAGCGCGCTGGACGACATGGGGTAGTGGACATTCGTACGCCGTCGCTACACGTTCAATTAAAACATAATAAATTAAATAAATTGTTTCGCAAAGTCTAATAAATTACTAGGCGCTAAGACTCCTTTTCTAACTATAAGTATGTCTGGGCAGGTAGCAGCATCCTATTAACAATATCTACAGCAACATGTAACAGTGCTTGCACTGCTTTCCGGTCTGAAGGCTATAGAAGGTCAGTATATGAAAAATAATATGAGAAAAAAAGAGATGAGTTTTTTAATAGGATAGGGTGACAAACAAGACAGTCCACCTGATGGTAAGTGGTTGCTGTGGCCCATGTCTATGGCATGTCTATGTACATCTATCTTCGTTTGCGAATCCAAATGCAGATGCGTTGTCACCCGTGAGGACTAAGATGGAATGCCTTTTTTCAAGTAAAAAGGGTCTCCGATTCTCTACACTCACCACACGAAACACAGCAGTTTTAAGCTGCTATTTTAAGCTGGTATTCTGTGAGATCGTGGTCCTTCCCCGGTCGAACCGATCCATTCGTGCTACAACTATACTACTAATATAGCTGCAGCATGGCTCTACCATGTAAAAAAGTCGTCACCTCTCAAGGCTAAATCGGAATATTTCGTTTCTCTGCGAAAGATTCTCGTCGTTACTACATAAAAGACAACATCATTATCATGGACATGTAGTTATTTTGTACGAGCATTGTCTTTTCCCGTATGATCAGATTCATTCATATGACATAATATGACATATTATAATGTGCTCCACAGACCGAAATTCGGTCACGCCGGACAGTCGCAACAGACACTAGCTATCTGCACAATACAGGATTATAGAGCACGAGAATGTGCAAATGAACAGATGCATCCCATAATCCGATGGGATGGTAATGATGCAGGATTAACAGCTTTACGTGCTTTCCGAGGCAGGGGGTGAAACATCGCTTTCTGTCTCGAGGGTATTACTCATTTCTTAAGTAAAACTCAATAAGTGATTTTGATCCGATTCGAAATTCGAGCCCGAGACCTCATCATGATCGCCAGTCGCGTTTACGACCACTAGACTAATGACGGAGTGATGCCATATTATAATAACAGCATGTGCCTCTAAAACAGGGATGCCCAAAGTTTTCGTTTATGGGAAACCAGGAGTCGACATAAACGAAAACTAATTTTGGGTGTCGACGAGGTCTACATGTAGCAAAAACCCTGTGGTTCCCTTTAAGTGCGTTGTCAGAGTCAGTATTCAAGCGTAAATAATGAAGCTTTTTGTAAAAAAGTTATTAAATTTTTTTATTAAAATTAAAAATATTTGCAAATTCTATATGGTTTTGTTACCTCTAACTGACACGAGCATCGGTGAAGGGGGGGTCTTTTACAATCCTTTATTTTATTTATTTTTTCCTTTATTTATTCCTTATTCTCCGGATAATACAGAAGTAATAAAACCACATACAATTCGCATTTTTTTTTAAATTAAAATATTTTTTTAATGATCAAGTTTTTATTGAAAATAGTTATTTCTTTACGTTTTCTGACTCTGATAACGCACTTAACGGGAACCACAGGGTTTTTGTTACATGTTCTATAAGTTATGTGTAATATAAGTTGTGTTACGTGTACCAACATGTTATAAGAATGACTAATATTTTAGTAGGTCACCAGGTTCATCAATCACACTAATGTTTTTATTTTTTTATGTTTAACTATGACATCGGGACATCAATCACCTAAAAACCAAAAACCAAACCCCCCGTGACTATGGTTGCTGTAAAACACAAGAAACGTCGGGAATTAAAAAGTTAAATTAAAACCGATAGAATCCGTAAAAATTAGTTTCATTCAATGAGAAAATGATGTCAAGTTTACTCACTTGAGTAAAGCAAAGTTTTTTAAATTGATAAGAATATTATATCGATAGGAAAAAAAACTAGAGATAGGATTTTTAAAGTAATTTGGATATGGGGGTCTGTGGTATCAGTTCATTTTGGAAAAGGGGTCTCTTGCCCAAAATAGTTTGGGAATCTCTGCTTTAAAACATGTCTTATTATAAATAAGCCTATATCGTATTTATACGTTTTTTTAAATTAAAACCCGTTATAAAAACACAATGAAACCAACCTGAAAGGACACGTCATGTTTTTATTATCGCACCTAACGAACGTCTTCACGCCTGTATTGATAATTTTGATATTATTTTCATTCTTCTGCACAACATCTTTCACCACACTCGACACCAAATATATATTCTTCTTTTTCCCCACATGACACCTCGTTAAAAGACAGGTAGAATCAAAGTCCGATTTAAGGTCGTAGTATTCTTTGATAGAAGGGAACACGTCTTCAGTGTCTCCAGAGAAGAATACGAAAGGGTCCTCTCTGTATCCGCCCATTCTTCTCTTCTTTTTGGGCGGCTCTTTCTTCTCTTCTTTTGACACTTCTGCCGTTTCATTAGTTTCCATTTTTTGTTCTTCAGCCTTCTCCCAGGGTAACTGTGATGTCTTCTCGAATACTGCTACGAAAAATCCGCCCGTGTCTTGATGATGAGGCAAAATTCTTATACTGAAAAAAGAGATAGCTATTAATACAGTTTATTTTTTTTTTTGTAGAGTCTTTAACAGTTGGGAAAGAAGGTACCTAATTTTAAGTGCCGTTTTTGAAAAACATAATATTTATAATGGTGAATTACTGCTACGGAAAAGGGTCACGGCAGGACTGCATAAATTACCGCGGTATAAGCCTTCTCAGCGTCGTCGGTGAATTGTATGCGAAAGTGTTGATTAAAAGGGTTGTGAATGAAACAGACGAAAAAGTATGGGATGCACAAGCGGGATTTAGAAAGGGAATAGGATGTACGGATCAGGTCTTTTCTTTGCGGTGCATAGCCGAAAAGTGTTTGGCTAAAAACAAGAAGGTTTATTACGCGTTCGTGGGTCTAGAAAAGGCCTATGATAGAGTGGTGAGGAATGAATTGTGGTCAGCACTGTCCGTGAACGGTGTGAGCAGTATCCTCATATGAGCATTGGAATCTCTTTATAGGGATTCTACTGCTTGTGTAAGGATAAACGGGGCATATACTGAATGGTTTAATATCGAAAAAGGTGTTAGACAGGGATGTGTAGCGTCACCGTGGCTGTTTAATCTGTTCATGGACAATTGTTTGTCATATTTAAAAGAGAATGAAAATGGGTTGAGAATGAATGAGTTACTCGTCAAATGTCTTCTCTATGCTGATGACCAAGTATTACTTGTGTCTTCGACCGAGGAGTTGCACGAGATGGTAACTGCTATGAGTGGAGCTTTTGTTAGAAAGGGAATGAAGATAAATGTAAGGAAGACGAAAGTGATGGTGATTGAAAGAGATGAGGCAGTAACAGACTGCAATATCGTGATTGGAGATGAACAAACTGAACAGGTGAAAGAGTTTGTGTATCTGGGTTCAAAGTTTACAAGAGATGGAAAGTGTGAGTGATATCGAAAGAAGAGTGAATGCAGGAAACATGGTGAATGGAGCTTTGCACTCCTTTATGAGCAGTCGAAAGGTGTTTAACAAGGCTCGTTTGGCTGTGCATGAGGGGGTGTTGGTTCCAACACTCATGTACGGAAGTGAAAGTTGGGTATGGCAGAAGAAGCATGAAAGCAGAATAAACGCAGTTGAAATGGGAGCGTAAAGAAGTATGATAGGAGTTAAACTGAGTGACAGTATAAGAAATAGTGATATAAGGAAATGTTGTGGTCTGAAAGAAGATGTAGTGACAAAAATTGAGAAAGGTATGCTGAGATGGTTTGGCCATGTCGAGAGAATGAATGAAGAACGATTGACGAAAAAAGTGTATAAGGCGAGTGTGAATGAAGTGTTGGAAGGGATAGACCTAGGCGGACATTTCAAGAGCAAATCAGGGACGTCTTGAAAAACGGCCAGGTTAAGAGTACCCTAAACCGTAGAGCATGTATGAAGGGAATAATGAAAGTGGACGAAGCGAAACAAGTATATAAGGATCGTAACAAGTGGAAAGAAGTGGTCTCTGCCTACCCCTACGGGAAAGAGGCGTGATTATATGTATGTATGTAATTACTGCTATAGTTAAATGTTTTATTAAGTGAAGTTGAATTCAAATGAGGGCCATGGTAGGTTCCTTTTTTTATAAAATTGTTAATATGAATGTGAATACACTATTTGGCAATGCAACATTTGTAAGTGTATTTTTTCTTGTAGTAATAAATAATTATCTAGTTCAATAAATGTTTGAAACTTATAAGTATGTTAATAAATGTTTATAAATAATAATTAGTATTATAATAAGTATGCAAAAATATTTTATTCCCAATTTCGTGACAACCTCTAAACTCAACCAAATCTAAGAAAAACCTTTTGACATTTCACATTAACCATTCCGCAATAACTTTGTACAAGCGCACTCACAAGAATTAAAATAACCTAAATCCCAATAATTATGACATAATATATATGTCATTACAACCTGTATAGTTCTTTATTACTAATTTAAGTTCGAAACTTTCAAAAAAAAAAAGCAAAATTACATTTTTTTTTACCAGAGTCAACTTGTTTGCCTAACGTTGTTTCAATGATATGTCGCTTCCGTATGCTATGTATCATCGAATCTGTAATTTTTTAAATTTTATTATTTATTTATTTAAATTTCTATTTTTAAGAATGCTTAAATTATATGTCATTATCAATCATGAACAAAACAAGTTATTTTTTATAATTTCCTACTTTATCAGCTTAAATTTATGTAGGCAAGAAAACTAGTATCCAATGCCGCGCTGAAAAAACACTACGTGTACGTGTGATTTTGTTTGTATTCTTATTTTGTGTCTCGTTTTGTGTTTATTTTCTTATTTTGTGTCTCGGCTATAACTTTTTGGACTGATTCTACTGTATTCTTTGACCTTTGGCAAGTTATATACTGGACTTTGACTAAGCAAGTGATCATATTGCTTAAAAGATGGTTGTGGTAGCCTCAATTTAAACAATCAGGCTTGTTTGTGCATTGGTGGTGAAATTACACGTAATATTCGAATACGTGAACGTAAGTCACAAAACGGTGGGCCCCTTTTACCAGTGACACAAGTGCGGAATCGTATCGGTGAAGCACTCTGAATTGGCAAACGCACCGTTGCCTAGACTGAAAAAGAACAAACCAGTAATAGGTATCGATCAATTCGACGCAGATACGGATATTTCACAAGGGGCGAATATCCTGCTGCTGTGAAGTTGCAACAAAGTTTAGTAGATGCCGGCTTGTGCAATGGAGTTATTAAGAACCATTTCCAATACAAAAAAATATATAAACGCAAAATAATTATGATAAGGCATAACATAGTCTTACAAATAATAACAAGAAAGAAGAGAAGAAGAGAAATATATAATATTGTACCTTGTTAATCGTGAACCACACTGTGTCCCAGATTTGGACAGATGACACTGCAGCATCTTGCTCAAAGGTGCCCGTAAGAAAAGGTGGGTACCTCATAATTTGCCATGCGGGATCCGCTGGCGTAAGATTTGTAGAAAATTGTTTATTGGCCTTCCAATCATAGTACAAGTGAATACCATGAGGAAATGAATGTAAAAAAATTTAAAGAGTGGTTTATAACCCTTTAACAAAATATATCTGTGAGTAGCACAATAATAATGAACAACGCCCCGTACCATTCCAAATCGGCGAAGCGCCAACCCAAACGAATAAGAAAGCTGATTTAGTAGCATGACTGCAATACAAAGGAGTGGACACGGATATGAAAGTATTGAAAGCAGAGCTAACACAATTATTAAAGTGAAATAAATCACGTAAACCTTTGTACGTTAAGCAGAAGACCACGGGCATAAAGTTGTAAGACTACCACCATACTACTGGCAATATAATGCTATTGAATTGGGCCCAAATCCAAGGCTAGTTCTTATATGAAATGTTCTAAATGCAAACATATTAACTCTACTTAGACACATACGAGATGAAAATAGCTTATGCTTTTACAGGCTATGCAGCACTACACAACACCAAGCCACCTTTCACGGTGAAGAAGATGGAAGGCTTGCCGAAGGAAGCATGTGCCCATGTCACAAAGCATAAATGAGCAAAAGTGGTGGCGAAAAGAAAGAAAATTATTGAGGCTGACTTTGAATGAGACATTAATTTTGACTGCATTATTGAAAATCAAATAATAATTAATGCCATCAAAAACATAACTTGTAAAAAAAAGCTAAGTCTCGCAACTCAGTTCTTCTACCGTAAAAAGTTGTGAGATCCATGTAATACCAAGTCGGTTAATTTATTCAGTACATAGATTGATACATAGATTGAATTGGCAATCGCACTAAACAATCTAATTTAATATAATATGTATTACTTGTAAGATATATTGTGTTTTCATGCTTTTGCCAAGTCAATTTATGTATCAATCTATGGACTGAATAAATTAACCGACTTGGTATTACATGGATCTCACAACTTTTTACGGTAGAAGAACTGAGTTGCGAGACTTGGCTTTTTTTTACAAGTTATGTTTTTGATGGCATCTCATTTCTTTTTGTGGATAGTTATATCTAGCTAGCTATTTACACCTATTATTCCATTATACATAATTATATAGGTACACTGATTCATTCACTGCAAATGTAACTTTGTAATACTATATTTTTATATGGGATTACAAAGTTATTTATGCTGCTGGTGTATCTCGAAAACTGGACCAAAATTGTAAAATATTTTAATTTTTCCTTGATTTATATATTTAACAATAATTGTATTCCAATTTTGAAGTTTGTCTGTCTGCTACAAGTGCCTTAGAGTTTTGATGACCGGTCAGTCAGTGAGTGACAAAATTAAGACATTTTGACTAGTTATAATTCTTAAACTACCGGTTCAAATTTAATGAAATTTGATATTAATATGCCGAGTTTATACAATACCTACTTGGTTAATAAAAATTCAGGCTTCTAGTTTTATCCATAACGAAGTTATAGGGTTTCGGAAATGGCCTGAACTGCTTCGAGAAAAGGATGGTACGGCCGTGCCGCTTGTTTGCTCGACTTGGCGGGGGCACTGCCGTGCCCCCAGATCTAAACAATGACCTCTCAACTAGTTATATTGAAAATGACTAAATAAAATCTTAAATTTATATAACTGCCTCTAGAAATAAGCAGTAACAATAAATACGAAGAAACTGACAAATGTTTTTTAATGTGTTTTAAATTAACCGATTCTAATTTATTCTGGTATTAATCGAAATAAAACTGTAAATGATTACAACTCTAAAGAATCGATATCGATTTTTCTTAAGAATCGAATATGGTACGAACCGATTGTTTGGTTGGCATGTCTAGTCCGATAGCCTGACAGCTGTCAAAAGGTATTTCTTAGATTTGGTAGGGTATAGCACATTTACGACGACGGCGTAGTAAATACGTACGCGGGCAGCAGCAGCGCCGGGCATCAAAGGCGTTTTACAACTGTTAGTTCTTTAAACTGTGACAACGGTATACATGACATTTGGTACCACAAGTGTACATGCACCAAAGAGTACATTATAATAAAACATTCTTAATGCAAAAATTCATTCATCCAAATCAATTGTACTCTTTTTATACTATTTTTGATGGGTGTCACGCCAGCACAGACTTCCAAATGGTAAGTGACTACTACTGCCCATAATTACCATATTTATATAGGTACCACGCCTGAAATATAACCTGTTAAATAAAAAGAATCTTAAAAATCAGGAATCAATTGCGATGATATCGCGCAACATACATTAAAAAAACATACATTCGAATTGGAAAGCTCCTCCTTTATTTGAAGTCGGTGAAAAATTCAAAATGCAGATGCGTTATCAACCTTGAGAACTATGATGGAATCGTTAACAGTAAAAGTGATCTGCGGTTCTAATCACTCAAATATCAATCAATATATTTTTTATAATTATTCATACAACAAGCGTTCCTATAATAATATGAACTAGTTAGATTTTCTAGAAGAATTCATATTCAAGTAATAACTTGAATATGAATTCTTCTAGAAAATCTAACTTTAAACTAAAATATACAATTAAATATAAAATCGTATTTCTTTCTTACCATTTTTCCAAGTTGTATTTCCCTAGATCTTCAGGTTTGGGTGGAAACATCTGTGGACGAACAACCGTTTGCCATTTTTCCGGAACATCTTCGTACTTGTCGTAAAACACCATATCCTTTGACGCCGGTCGCCAATGTGTCATTCCTATTAAGTATATGGTTTTTATGCTTTTAAATCGCACCTTTTAACGAAGAATAATGAAGCGAAGGCTATAAATAAGGCCTGAGGCTTACATATTTTTAACAGTGGTAGAGCCACGCGGCAGCTTTTGCAGTCGCACAGAATACCAGCGTGAAATAGAGGTTTACCTCTGCGTTTCGCTTGGTGAGTGCAGGTGGCCGGAGGCCCTTTTTACTGGAAACGAGATATTCCATCTTAGTCCTCACGGGTGACAACGCATCTGCATCTTGATTTGTAATAGAGGATAAATGTAGATGTCTATGGGCCACAGCAATCACTTACCATCAGGTGGACTGTGTGCTCGTTTGTCACCCTTATTAGGATAATTTATATATATATATTTTTTTATAGGTAAAAAAAAAATATATAAATTTATTGAATGAATCACAGCAGGATACAACTACTTACATACGTATTATACATACATAAACGGACCGTATATTTTTTAACCCAAAACGGGACATTAGTTTTAGTTTATTTATACTCGCCAGTAAGCAGGTTAACAGTAAAATAAACACAAATTTTTAATGTTATTTATTTAGAAAAACTGTAACTTTATACAATTCGTGTTCACTACAATTATTATATTCACATTAATAATTAATGTTTTTATTATAACAAATTGTGAAAAATTAAAATCAATCGCCAGTTTATTTGTCAGTGAAACCAACAAAATTGCTTTATTAAAATTGGTGATGATTTTAAATAAGAATAAAATTCTGGGCAATGTTTTTTTGTAAATTGACCTAATCACCTTTAGAACTGGAAGTGATTTTTTTCAGACTTCCACAAATTATTAAAATAGAAAAATACTCTTTTTAGCATTTGTACCAGGTAGACATTAAAATATATTCGATTAAAATTTAAAAAAATATATGTTCTAGATTGTTGGTGCGAAAGAAAGTGTGAATGAATAAATGAAAATATTTGAATACTCCTCCCAACGAGTTTCTGGAGAAACTTTTAAATTATCCCATTCGGTTATTTTTGGTCGAACGCTCTCGTACCGTTCGTCTCTGACAAATTTTCGCGCGATTTCGAAAAACGGGACTATTTTGCGTCCCGGTACTTTGCTTGGGGACAACAGGACATGTGACCGAGTAAAGAGACAGTTCCAATCCAAAGTTAAACAATCATTAACTCCTAGCATAGCTAAATAGAGACTAACATAACTAAAAAAAAAGTAAAGTAAAAATTAGAAAAGTAAGTCTATTTACATAGTAAAAAATGACTTTCAATAAGTATTACGTACTATTCCACTTCTATTCTATTCTACTATTATATACGATATATATTCTATACGAGGGCACAGACGAGAGCACATAAAAATAATGTTAAGAGCAAAGATATGTAGGGGTATATGCACAAGTGCACATTACAATCGTTTCGCATGGTGTTCAAAATGTCAGCAAGATTTGATAACAACCCGTTATCTGGTTTATTCGACCTTGTTTTAATAGAAATCACTAAAACAACCGATATTATCGTGCATGTAATTGTAAACGTTATTTTAACATATCTTTTAAAAAGATGTCAAGAAATGGTACTGACCAAAGACTTCTTCTATTGTAGTGGGAATTTGAATAAAAATTTCATAACTGTAATTCGGACCATAGTTACTGCCAATATTTATCAGCAATTATTCTTGTACCCGCAAAAAACAATCACTTTTGTTCCTCCCCGGCTTCACACGGGTGATTTATGAATCTCGACAACAGCGCCACCTTCCGATTCCAATTGTGAACCTAAACCATCCCGGGACACACTCAAACACACACAAAAGATTGTGAATGAGTGAGTCGGTGACAAATACACATACAGACGAATTATATGTGATATAAAATCAAGTCATTGTGTTTTACCTTTTTCGGTTACATCACTACTTACCACCAGGTGGGATAGTAATCAATTACTGGCTTACAATATTGAAAAAAAATATACCCTTGTGGAACTTCAATCCCGGCAGCATATCCGACACGTCCACTAGTTTAACGCTCTCGCCGATTTCTTGCAGTAGCCTATGTATGACAGCTTCATTTTCAATCGGATTGAAGGAGCAAGTAGAGTAGACGAGACGACCGCCCACAGCCAGGAGTTCACAGCCACGACGGAGTATGCGGTATTGTATACTGGAGACCATAAAAAAATTAACATATAAATAAATATATAATTAGACACGTTCTCGAGTCTTGTACAGGTAAGCGAAGTGTAAGGTGGCTTCCAGTAAATGGAACGACGACCTGGTACAAGAGGCGGGAAGTTGATGGATGCAGGTGGCTAAGGGTAGTGCTTTGTGGCGTTCATTGATAGAGGTATATTTCACTTATAGAATTCTGATGGGCTTTTTACGTGGTAGAACCATGTTGCAGCTATATTAGTAGTATAGTTGTAGCACAAATGGGTAGGCTCGATGGGGGAAGGACAACGCTCTCACAGAATACCAGCGTAAAATAGCAGCTTAACACTGCTGTGTTTCGTATGGTGAGTGTAGAGACCCTTTTTACTGGAAAAGAGGAATTCCATCTTAGTCCTCACGGGTGACAACGCATCTGCATTTTGATTCTTTATTGACGATAGATGTGAATGTCTATGGGTCACAGCAACCACTTACCATCAGGTGGACTGTGTTCGTTTGTCACCCTATCCTATAATATATATATATATATGTATATAATATATACTCGTCGTCACTTAGTGAAATTCAATATTTATTTATCCCGCGCCGGCTTTGCATGGGTAGGATCTGTTATTATGGCGTTATGTAGATTTGAGATAATCAAAGACCGATCTATTTTTCGCTTTTTATAAAATATCTTCAAGGTTTTCGGATCCTAGATCACTCCAGGCATTGCTCTCTATCTGTTCGTGAAGTTTACACTTCAATCGATTCAGCCATTCCAAAGATTAGCCCAGATAGACAGAGAGACAGACGGACCAAAACAAAATTTTTAAGACAGAGACCCTTCAATTTTATTTATGTACAGATAGATTTACCAAGCGCGGCGATTATAGCAAATATTCCATAGAATGGTTGGGATCTACCCACTTTGAGACTGGACTGTAATTTACTTGCTAATAAGGAGGTACTATGACAATATCGTACGTAAGCTAACGTTTTATTACAACAGAATTATCAAGCATCAACAAAATGCTAAAATTCAAATTAACAAATTTTATTTATAAAAATATAGTAGTTAAAAATAACAAATTTAATGTATAATGGCCTTTATTTGAATAATATGCTTTGATTTATATATAAGAACAATGAATATATCAATCTATAATACATATCAATTAAAACGTTACCCATGAAGGTTATTTCCGTTCCCAGTAGACCATTTCAACCAAATGTCGGGGTTCTTACGCAGGGTCGCGTCTCCAGAGCAAGGCACGTCGCATAAAATCCGGTCGAACTTTAACGGCTTTGTCACTGTAGGATCCTTAAAAAAATTACTGTTTTAAAAATGTTATACTAAAAAAAAATTAAGTTTATTGGTATTATTAACATAATATTTTAAATTGTGTCTTATGGCTTATAACAGGTTCCTATTTATATTTTATTTAGTATAATTTAATAATATTGTAGTTAAATGTATAATTTAAAAGCAGTAAATTATACTTATTTCACAGATAGACAATTAAAGAAATGTTTGCTCAAACCTCATATGTAATTGGAGCATGTAATTTGTTTGTGTAATATATGAATTTACTGTACATAAATATGTATTATATATGTATAAATATACATACATATGAATTAATAAAATATATTAAAAGAACACACAAATTTATCTTATATAAATTTACCTTCAATATGTGTACATACTAATATATATGTGTGAATGACATAAACCATATCAAATATTTTTATCACGATTAGTTTGTAATGGAAAAAATTATAAAAAATAATTTATTATATTAAAGTATTAAAAGTATACATAGAGTCTACCTTCTCATCAGTGGTGATAAGTGACGGCATAACGGCAGAGTCGTGATTGGTGATCAGTATGCAAGGTGAATTCAAGCGCTTTGCTTGATGAACCAACATGTAACATCGGCTATTGTCAACGTCGTTCGCCATTACAAAACCTAAGAAGAATAAGTAAATTATGTTAACATTTTTGTACGTTCCACATTGAACATTGCATACAATATAACAGGATGTGCAGTCAATTTATAAATAAATTGTGTTCAGTTTGTATATAAGTTGGCATTATGTTCATAAGGTAGATCCGGCTCAAAGGACCAATAAATGAGCTGGTTGGGAGAAATTAACAAAATTACAAATTTTATCATATTTTGCCGTAATTGCCTCGTTTGGTAATATGGTACCGCTAACCGTAGTTTTTTTTTTATTATGTCGCGTTGTTATCGCGAAGATGCTGCTGCCCATCTTCCGTTTCAGTTTCCCTCTGTCACCTCTTACGACATACACGAGACGAAATGGGGTGGTGAATATTCTTACGCCGTCACTACACGGTAAACCTGGATTGCTCGCAAACTGCGTATTTACGGCGCGCGCGTATCCCCTGAGCTATTACGTACCTTCTATGCTGACAATAGTACTGTACAGAATTATAGAACTTTTACCGGTGGGTACTTTGTCTTCTTCAGCATGCAGGAACTCTATCAACTGCGCTGTCTTGGAACCGGGAGCAGCGCACATATCTAATACCTAAAAATAAGATAACTTACATATCAATGGCGAATATAGGCCTAATATTTCACAGGACTGAGGAAATTGATTATAGCTGTGACTATATCAGCCACGGTGAGTTAAGAGAATAACATGAGGATGAAGTGAAAGGCTAGCCCAAGGTGACCTCGACCAAGGCACCTGTGTCTTGGTGAGCCCACCTCGGGTGTTTTTTGAGGGACTACAGAGGCAGGGGTGGCTTTTCTCCACGAGCTACACAACCGAGGTAGGTCACGGGGTAACACCAATGTTGGTAAGGCGATACACCTCCTGTTTCGTCTTATACTGCCCTGGCAAAACACGGTCGGAGGCGGAGCCTTGGATTAGATCCTTTGCATAAACTAGAAAGGCTGATGCATTCAGGCTACATGGCCTCCGCGTAACGGACTGAGGGGATCCGTAGCACAGGCTGATAGATAGAGGCCATGTAGGAGAGGTTACCTATTGGGGTCAGGTGAATATTGGAGAATATAAATAGACATTGATGTAATGTAATATGTGTATCTCCATAATATAAGTTCTTAATTTGCCTTTTTTAACGTAAAAATCCCAACATTATTGGTGTCAGGTTTATCGTCATCAACAGCCCACAAAAGTCCACTGCTGGGCCTCTTTTTTTGTGAGGAAGTTTTGCCTCCATTGTCACATGCCATAGGAATTGACGTACCAAGCATTTCATAAGTTTGACACAGCCCGTTGCCAACATATAAGTTGGTACTTTTGTCTGATGGAAACGAGATGGTTATATACCGCCATCTATCGAAAGCCATACATTCTTTTTGATAGTGCCTCTTACGACACCTATAGGACGAACGGGGTGATGAATCCTTTTGCACCACCACTACAGGGCATTTTTATTTAATATATTTCATTTACCAAAATCATTATCATCATTACAGCCCTTCACAAGTCCACTGCTGAACATAGGTCTTCCCACCAAGGAATGCCACAAAGCACAGTCCTGAGCCACCTGCATCCATCGACTTCCTGCATGTCTTACCAGGTCGTCACTCAATCTAGAGCGTGAAAAAAATTACCAAAATAATATACTATTATGATTATCCTATAGTTCAATAAGCCTATGGTCCTATAGTTCAATGAGCCCATGTTCCCTTGATGCTATATTCCTATAGTCGTGTAATGGCGGCGTAAGAGAACCCACCGCCTCATAACATCCCGTGAATGTCATAAAAGGTGACAGAGGGAAATGAAACAGATGATGGGTACCAGCATCTTTCTGATCACAACTCAAAACTATAAGGACTGCAGCTGCCTACATGTTTGCCAAGCGTGACAACTATGGCAAGTCGCCATTGCCAAGCCGTTTGAAGCAATCTATTAGGGTGGCCTATTTTTTACACAGAATAATGTGACAAACGAACACAGTCTACCTGACAGTAATTGGATGCTGTGACCCATAGACATCTACATCTATTGTTGGTTTAAAAAAATCTGTCAGAATTATGTGATGCTTCCCCGATCATGCCGACCTATTTGTATCTTTATAGCAGTAGGATGGCTCTATCATGTTAAATGCCTATGTTTAGCAGTGGAATTTTGATAGACTGTAATCAATGTATGTTAACAACAATAATGGTCTATATAAATTTTAATCAGATCAGTGAACTGATCTATGATCCAAATATTTACATTATGTGATAGAGCTACGCTGCAGCTATATTAGTAGTATAGTTTAGCACTAATGGGTTGCCTCGACCGGGGAAAGACCACACTCTCACAGAATACTCGCATAAAATATCAGCTTAACGCTGCTGTGTTTCGTATGGTGAGTGTAGAGAACCGGAGACCCTTTTTACTGGAAATGAGGCATTTCATCTTAGTCCTCACGGGTGACAAGGCATCTGCATTTTGATTTGTGATTGAGGATAGATGAAGATGCCTATGGGCCACAGCAACCACTTACCTGTCAGGTGGACTGTGTGCTAGTTTGTCACCCTTATCCTATAAAAAAAAACAATCTTATTATGTAATATTTGATGATAGTAATTTGTTTAGACTTCCGTTTCCGGCGGCTAATTAGTCAACACGCACGTCACTTGTCTCTGTCGAAATTTATCGAAAATTAGTGTTAAATAGTGTCAAATCAGTGCTGAGGAACTAAATAACATCAAAATAAACATTAACAATCACATACGAAGTACATACGAAGTGCATTCGCAGTGCTAGTGAAAAAACCTTGCCAAGAAAATCATAAAAACTACACGACAATATAACCTAAAAATTATAGAAGCTAGTATCATAGACTAGAGATTACTGTGTACAGCCACTGTCAAGTATCAACCTCACGACAGTGACAGTGACATATACAGGGTTGCCACTAATTTGAAGGAAAATTTCCTAAACTAATTAGAGTTACCACAACACAAACAGAACTACCCCATCTGAAAAATTTTACAGATCATAAATCAAATGGACAAAAACATGGAATTACTTCTCCTCAAACTTGACGAGAAATTAGAGAAACAAGTTGAAAAAGTAACTCATTCGGTGACTAAAAATGTCATGGAAGCGCTAGATGAGAAGATGAAAACAATTATTGAGGAAAACAATTTCCTTATAAATAAGGTATCAGAACTGGAACAAAAACTGAAAGCAGTAGATAAAGAAAAACGTAAAAACAACCTCGTGTTCTTCGGAATCCAAGAGAAGTGAAAATCTGAAGGTGAACTAGTTGACTACATTAAGGACCTCATAGTAGACATGGGAGTTCACATGGATAGCCACGAAATTAGCAATGTGTATAAAATCGGAAAACAAAGCGAAAACAAAAATCGTCCAGTCATAGCATCTATCACGACCCAATGGAAAAAACACCTTATACTCAAAAATAAGACAAACCTCCCTTCAGGTATTAATGTAAAAGAAGATTACTCTAAGGAAATCCTGAAAAAACGAAAACAGCTACAACCGCAACTTGAAGAAGAGAAAAAGAAGGGACACATCGCATACATAAAATATGACAAACTGATAGTATTAAAACCGAAGGACAACGATAGAGAGAAGAGGAAAAGAGAAACTTCAGATTCTCCTAAGTCATCAGCTCAGAAGAAAGTAAATACAAACCAAACCTTGAGAAATCCTTCACAATCGCTATCCAAAACTAGCAATAAAGAGGTCATGAGACCTAGCACACTTAACTATGTCAACCGAGCAAGTTCTGATCCACAAATAAACGCTTCAAAAAACTAATAACCGCCTCAGACAATCGGAAACAAACAATAGCAATAAGAACTAAAATTAACAACCAAAACAAAATAACAAATAATCTCCCACAACGGCTGGTCCCCGCGGGAGTTACAGACCACCACCCTCTAACAAAAAGAAGAAACAAAATACTCAACATTGCAACCTTAAATACCAGAACCCTTAGAACTGAAGAAAGCCTAAATGAACTAGAAAAAGCCCTTGAAGACATAAAATGGGACATCCTGGGAATGACATAAAATGGGAAATCTAGCGAGATGCGAAGATTAGGAGAAAAGATTGAGGAACGCACTGGCTCCATAGTATTCCATAAAGGTGAAGTAGCTGGTCAGAGAGGAGTAGGATTCTTAATCAAACAGTCAATGAAACAACACATACAAGAGCTAATTGGAATTCCTGATCGAATAGCCATTCTTAACATCGGCATACCAGGTTATAAAAAAATATGGTCAATCATACAAATTTATGCTCCAACAGAGCAAGCAACAAAAGCAGAAATTAAACTTTTCTATAAAGAATTATCACAAACGCTAACAAGATATTCAAATAACCATCTTATTATAATAGGCGACTTCAATGCTCAAGTCGGAGCGAAACAATGCAAGGAGGAATACGTCCTGGGGAACTTTGGTCAAGGAAGAAGAAGTTCCCATGGTGAATTGCTAGTTGAATTCTTGCTGCTACACAACCTAACGCTCTTGAACAGTTTTTACAAGAAAAACCAAAAGAACAAGTGGACATGGATATCCTCCGATGGCAACACCAGAAACGAAATTTACTACATAACAACAAACTATACAAAGG
The DNA here is from genome assembly GCA_033319125.1 of Parnassius glacialis. Classification (NCBI taxonomy): domain Eukaryota; kingdom Metazoa; phylum Arthropoda; class Insecta; order Lepidoptera; family Papilionidae; genus Parnassius; species Parnassius glacialis. The sequence goes on from JAVANC010000014.1 coordinate 9,507,607, forward strand.
CTTTCACAGATACATCGGTCTTAACTAAATTCAACTTCAATACAAACCCTCGTATGGTAAGAAGCAACATAAGAATAGATACATCAAAGAAATCTAGAAAGTATTTTGCCTCACACTTTATAAGACACCACGGTGATGAAACCTTAAACAAAATAAAACAATCGTTAATTGAATCAGCAGAAGAATTGACTATGAGTAACATTAATGCCCACACGAAATATGAAAAACTGGAAAATCTACTAACTCAAGTAAAACATGATACTAGCAGGGGAAACAAGTACAAACTTAGTGATACAACGCTACAACTTATAGAAAAAAGAAAAAATCTACTTTCAAAACACCCTAAAAAAGATCACATAAAAACAATATCGAAATTAAGTAAAGAGATCAGAGAAAACATAAGAAAAGACAGGAAGACCAAGAGGCTGCAAACATTAGAAAAGCATATAGCGAAAACAGGAGGAGTGAAAAAAGCGCTTAAAGAACTTAGAGAATCAAATAAAGAATGGATACCAAAACTAAACAAAAAGAAGAATACCTCATCCAAAAGAAAAAACATAAACGAAATAGCCACAAAGTTTTACCAGGACCTTTACTCAAATCCAGACAGAAAACAAAAACACGATTCGAGGACAGACGCCAGTAATAACCAGGAAAAAGTGATAACTGAACCAAAAATACTTCCCAGGGAAGTAGAAAAGGCTATTTATAGTCAGAAGATGGAAAAAGCTCCAGGTCCAGACAAAGTGACAAACGAACTTATTAAAGGCACCCTTGAAGAACTACTACCAATACTCACTTCACTATTCAATGAAATACTATCAACGGGTCTAATCCCTACAAAATGGAAAACATCAAACATTATACTTATATTCAAGAAAGGACAAAAGGAAGATATAGGAAACTACAGACCTATAAGTCTGATGTCAAATATCTACAAGGTATTTTCTAAAGTTATCCTGGAAAGAATAAGCAAAAAATTAGACGAAAACCAACCACGGGAGCAGGCAGGCTTTAGACATAATTACTCCACTCTGGACCACATACACACAGTGAAATAAATTGTAGAAAAATATAATGAGTTCAATAAAAAACTCTACATGGCATTCATCAATTACTCTAAAGATTTTGACAGCATAAGGCACACAGTCATTTGGGAAAGCCTAGAATAGCAGGGGATACCTTTAAATTATATCAATATTATAAAGAACATATACTTGAACGGCGAAGCGAGGATCCAACTAGAAACCTTGGGAAAAAAGTTCATGATCGAGAGGGGAGTAAGACAGGGAGATCCTCTTTCGCCAAAACTGTTCTCGGCTGCTCTGGAAAGTATCTTCCGCAAACTAGACTGGGAAGAATACGGTCTCAATGTGCAGGGTGTAAAACTGAACCACTTAAGATTTGCAGATGATATAGTCTTATTTGAGGAAAATCCGACGCATCTTGCTAAAATGATAGAATCACTAAATGAAGAAAGCCTGAAAGTGGGCCTAAGCATGAACAAAGACAAAACAAAACTGCTTACAAACTCTAAACCAATTATAAAAATTGACAACCAACCACTCGAATATGTGTCAGACTATATCTACTTAGGAAAGATAATATCTCACAAAAATCAAACCACTAAGGAAATTGAGCGAAGAATAGGAAATGGATGGAAGAAATACTGGTCTTTGAAAGAAGTTTTAAAATATAAGGAGCTAAGTATGCAAATAAAAAGGAAAGTTTTCAACACATGTATACTTCCAGTCATTACTTACGGATGCGAAACCTGGGCACTCACCAAACACCACAGAGAAAAGTTGGAACTCTGTCAGAAAGCCATGGAGAGAAGTTTGACAGGAATAAGGAAACAGGACAGAGTAAGATGTAGCATAATAAGGGATAAAACTAAAGTTGTCGATATAATAACCCGAATAGACCAACAAAAGTGGAGATGGATAGGTCACATGATGCGTGATCCACAAGAGAAGTGATGCAAAACTGTTACTGACTGGTATCCCAAAGATGGCAAAAGAAGTAGAGGCCACGCCAACAAACAAGATGGGAAGACGACTTAAAACTCACGGCTGGACATCATTGGAGAAGATTAGAACATTGAAGAAGGGTAGTGCGGGACAGGTCCCAGTGGAAAATGTTAGAGGAGGCCTATGCCAAAAGGCAAACTGAGCTTCGGGACATATTATAACAAACAAGAACATGTATTCATATTTAACCAAGAAGTTCAGAATAAAAAAGGCTTATTATTATTAATTTGTTTATGAACTTAAATATATTTTTGTTACCATACAGTTTGTTACTGACCTTATGATGGGGTTCCACTTTCAACACAACTGGTGGTATCATAGACACTGCTTCTTGTCTTGAAACACCTCCTGCAGCTGTTTCTGCTACAAGGAAATTGTGGAGTTTGTATAGTAATTCATTTCTGCGAATATCGGTTCTGGATAGGCGGAGTTGCCAGGCTAAGCCTCCTGGATACCTAGAAAAATGATAGATAGTAATGTTGTAAAGAGAAATCTTTTTTCTTCGTAAATGTTACCTTTGTATTACTTTTAGAAATAATTAATATCATGCAACTTTTAATGAAAATGTTACAATAGTGTTGGCATTACGTGGCAACCAGTTTTTGTGAATTCTCTCGCAGGACTGGACTTCTGTTAAGTTTTAAAAGTATTGAGGCTTAGCTTTCCTTTGAAGTCCATCGAGTTGGGGGTTGATATTGTTTTTTACAGAAAGGTTACATTATTGTAAGCACACACACGCAAACTTTCAACATGCGGAAATGCGTACTTTTTAAAAAAAATTATTGAAAATCAATTATTTTTGCAATATTTATGCCAATCCCCATTGATGTCCGTCAAGTTAGGGGTTGATATTTTTTCACAGAAAGGTTTTATTATTATAAGCACACACACAAAATTTCGACATTCGTAGACGCGTACTTTTTGAGAAAAAAAATTGAATATCAATTATTTTTGCAATATTTATGTCAATTTCTATGGTAAAACTGACACTATTTTGTATTGTCATTGTTAGTAAGGATGCGATTCTATCCGAAAAAGATCGATTTTTAAATCTCGATTCGATTCGATGTATCGATTCACAAAAAATCGAATTCTAAAATATAGATATTTTTCATGTTTGCATTTAAAATGTAAATATAAATCCATTTTGTGAAAAACAAGAAAGATAAGATAATAAATCATCTCTTATTGAGATTTGTTTTAATTTAACAGTACCTATTATGGCAGATAACAAATAAAATAGGTTAGGTTCAACTTATGTCAAAGAACCGAATTGATTGACCCTGACTCCACCTGGTACGAGTCTGTCCTACCCCTAGAGTGGTTTTATAAGCCGGAGGCGCGTAGGGGGAGCAGCCTTCGCAGCTTCGGCTTATAGGTCGGCTTCGGCGACCAGCCTCAGCCGCTCCGGCTCGTCTGATGCCTACGATTTGTTACGCAAAGGCGTAGAGGCTGCTCCGGCTGCGGCCGGAAACGTTGCAGTCTCAAAATAGTTACAAAAATCTCTCTTAATCAGTCCCGCTATTTTTTCTAATGAAGGGGATTTTTTTTCTCATAAAATGGATTTATATTTACATTATAAATGCAAACATGAAAAAATATCGAAATTTTAGAAATCGTCTTTTTTGTGAATTCATACCCTGATCTTACGATTCAAATCGATTTATAAAATCAATCTTTTTCGGAAACAATCGACATCCCTAGTACTGACGATGACAATGACAATACAAAATAGCGTCAGTTTTAGGGTAGGAATTGACATAAATATTGCAAACCTAGCTAATATTTTCAATATTTTTTTCTCAAAAAGTACACGTTTAGTGTGCTTATAAAAATGTAACCTTTCTGTAAAAAAATATTAACCCCCAACTTGACGGACGTCAATGGAAAGTCGTACCAATATTGATAATATAGATGTTGTTACATGGTGATGAAAAGATAAAAGGGGTCAGTCAAAAAAAGTCCATAGGATGAAAACATGAGTATTTGATATTTAAAACCAGTCTTCCATTAAAAATTTAATACAATTAGAGCTATTATTTACTTAACCGTCCACAGTGACTAGTCCCCAAAAAAATTATTGCCTCATCTGTCCATGGTGACAATATTCACCAAACGACATCTTTCGTACATACAGTAAAAAATTATAGATGGTGCTATTATAAATTTGTTTTACAAAAATAAGTGATATTCATTCTGTAAATACTAGGAACAGACACTAGCTAGTAGTACCAGTTACTCGACTCCATCGAGTCAGTAATTCATTCTTGGGGCAATGTATACGCTTTTACAACAAAATTCCAGAAAATATACATAATTTGACCTGCTCAAAGTTCAAAAACTTTATTAAACTAAGTTTGTATAAAGAGGGTTATTATAGTATTAAAGAATTTATAGATGATAATAACCCCTGGAAATGAGGTGATTGCTACCAAGCTATTTCTAATTTGTTGTGTTGTTAATTTGTGTAACATACATGATTGTAAGCTGTTATTTAAAAAGAAGTCCCGCTGGGTTTCTTGCTGGTTCTTCCCAGGACAGAGGTTTTTTTTTCGAACCAGTGGTAATTATACAAAAGAGTGACTTTCAATAAGTATTATTTATAATCTATATTGAATAAAAAAATTTCTGTTTCTGTTTCTGTCATCTGTGAGTGTAAATTTTATTTGTATAATAGTAACAAAATATTAAGAAAAAGAAAGTTAACTAAATTTCACCATTTTTGTTTGTGGATTGTTAAAATATGAGAAATTCGATCAAAAATGTGATAACTTTTCTGTTTCATACATTATTTCTAAAGTCAAACTACATACATCAAACTAATTGTGAAGATATTTTCTTTAAGAAATATGTTTAATTACAATTCCAAAAAGTTTACATATAATAATTTAGCTCAAAATTTTAATCACTATACATGATCATCTGTTATTGATTATATGTTGTTTAAAATGTATTCTAATCAGTTTTTTGTGTTAAATGAATGCTAAATATAGTAGAATGATTCACTATTGACACGTTGATAGCCATTTATAAACAAAATATCTATTGAGATATGTCTAGAAATTATTAAAACTTATTTTTATTTATTTATTTACTTATTTATTCAAATTTATACAATAATATCTTATATACTCGATATACATTATTATAAACATTTTATAATAATGTATATCGAGTATATAAGATATTATTGATATTGGTGTCATTTTAAAGGGATTATCACATACTATTATAATATTAAATAATTGTCTCCAGTAAGTATTATACTTTTCTAGTAAAACTAGAAATAAAAAATAAATACGATTTTTATTTTATATTCCTATTTTTAAGCTTTATTTTTCAGCCTTTATTTTTTAAATTGACTAATTTTCTTTTAAAAAAATTAAATTTTGAATTCTTTGAGTCTTTTGAGAATATTTTTTATGTAGTAATCGTTTTTGTTTAGACAGTCACACACGGTCGTAAAAAAATTGTGTCATTTAATGCACGGATAGGTGAGGCGAGAATCACTTGAGCGGGGTGGACGGTTAAGTGGCTATGAAGTGTATTTTTTCTTGGCCAATTTTGACTTAAACAAACATTGCAGAAAATATTTGATGAGCTGATATGAAGAGGTTAATTTTACATGTCATTTAATATAATATAACTATATACACACACCATGGTAAACTAATGGGTTTTATCTCTTCTGCGTCTTCTTTATCTTCATTTTTTATTTTCATATTTAGAATATCTGAGAAATATTCACTCTTAACAATATTCAATAATGCAGCAGCCTCACACTTGGACCCAGTTATGCGGAATGCTGTGGGTAGATTTTCTTTTAGAGATGTCATGAAATCTAACCATTCTTCTTCTGGGCACACTTTTTGAGTCTGTAGAAAGATAAAAATACTATTTGATCAGAAATAAAGGTAAGCTTAGAACTATGTCTTTACACTCTTAACTGCGTAACAAATTCGTTCACCATTATTATGACAGAAATTTGTTTAAAAGAGTTTAAATAATGTAATAAAATAATTCTGAGGATTATGACCACCATGCTACCACAGAAAATAGCAGAGAACTTTCGACTGGGCTTTTGTCTCCCGCGATATTCACTATCTGCTGCTGTCACATATTAGTAAGCTATGACTACATGTAAAATAATATGTTCAGCTAGCTGTAGACTTGTTAAGTGCTGCCATATTATTTTGTATTAGTATACACATTCATCGTCACTGTAAGCTTCGTTGGCTAAATTAATTAATTCCTGAAATTACCTTGTAATATTCTTCAAATGCTGCATTTTCTCTCACTATATCTTCGTAATGTTTACGTGTGTCAGCTGCAGGTTTCTCCTGTGGATTCTTTGCCTAAAATAATAGTAATAAGTAAGCAAATTTCCGATAGTCTTTCGATGTGTTCAATTTATTAAGGATAAATTTGTTACCTGTTCCTTCCGTTCTCGCTTGCGTTGTGCAAATTTATTGACGTTGCGGTTTTTACGACCCATTCTTTTTAAATATTGTCCAAGTGAAACAAACCTTTTTTGTGTATTAGGACTAAAAAGCCCGAGAATAAACATTCACTAGGTAAGTATTTGTTTTCAGGTTAGAATCATTTACTATAATTTGTGGTTAGAATACAATACATAGACATGTCAATCCTCTATCTACGATAAAATACGATACGTCAAAGAGCAAAGAGTATAGGAATCATTGATATAAGAAAAGTAGGGGATATGGCATGTGGTCACGTGACCTGAAGTCAAGTGTTTCTCAAATATGGCGACGACTCCACCCACAAGAAATAGCGTTGTTTTTGTCGATATTTTCAGTATCGATGCTATATAAATTATGACGTACCATCCATCTCATAGGTATATATTAAATAAACAAATATTAGATCACTACACTATTGAATTGGGTTAATCCTGTAATAATAGTTGTATTGAGATCATAAATAAATAAATCGTACGTTCAACTCAGAATAGGAAAGTTTTGAAACTGTAATTGTTTTAAGATATGGTGAAGCAACAGTCAAAAGTGAGCGAAGAGACCAAGGAAAGAGCACTTGATTGGAGCTTTAACTCCTTTCTTTTCAGAAGATGTATACGACGTGCACCAGAATATTATACTGAGTTCGTGCAACGAGCTAACGTTTTTTCGTAACGACGGCAATCTGCACATAAGCATTCCATCCGTGCGTCCCTGGGTCGACGCATGCATTTTTTTTCTCCTCTGCAGAGATTAACGAAACCACCACTATAGGCAATGTATTAGGCTTCGTAAGATTTTTTTGTCCAGCCCATGCTGTCCCACTACTAAGCAGAAGTCTCCCCTAAGTTTTTTCCAGTGGTTTAGTCGTGCACCATATCGAACCAGCCCCAACGGTATGCGTCCAGGTTGCGTGAATCATATCATATATATAGACTTTATAGCGGCTGGGAAGTTAGTTGCGAGCGCAAGTCCTGTACCTTCACGCTTCACTTTACGTACTGTGATCTGAGACACCATCAAGTTTTCTTTCAACTATATCTGCACGGACTAGCGCTCGCTCTTAACTTCCAAGCCGCCATAAAGATTCGACAACACCTTTCTTTCGTAGTAATGGTCGGTTACCAGTTCAAGTCATCATGAACGTGCAGTGAACTGACCTTTATCTTGATTTATTTAAAGTTTGTGGAGCATGTGTTCTTTCATACATAGTTACTAACCGTTATCTCTCTTTTTTTTTGATAATAAAGATTATTTATTTATTTATCTCAGTAATCTAATCGAGTTGAGCAGCCCCTTTCTAACCATACCACCGTTCACACAATCCATTAATCATTTAACTATCCTAACGTATTCCTCAATCTTCAGCATCCCATGTTCATACCATACGACAACCAATTTCCATGCAACATTTCGATCAATAGGGGTGGCTGCACCACTTCAGACTTCCACTTCCATACTCATTTCTCATTATATCCCATTTGTGTAACACCACAAAATATCAATTTTATAGTGTTTACAACCTGCAAGTTGTAATGACTTCCACCAGTAGCGTAATTAGTGGTGGATACTGGAGGTAAACGAGAGAGTAAGGATTAAAAATAAATAAAATAACAATAATGTATACTGATTAAAATCATTTATTCGTGACGAAATAATATTATTTAGTCAAAAAATTTATTTTAGACATGAACCAAATCACCCTTAAGCCGAACTACATCCAGCGTTATATTTATACATTATTTTTCAAAATGCAAGGAGCATATTCTTCTTACTACTGCAGGTTTTATGTTTTCCTGGCCTATATTTTCAATCCACAATTTTTGAAGGCCTTCATTTTTTGGCAACCTAAAATAAATATTATGCATCCTTAAGTACCAATCAAAAATAATCTTAACATTATCAAATCTTTTGATGAAAATAACTATTATAGAAAATTTACGATGTACACTAGTTTCAAGTTCTTTTCTTAAACGAAAGGCTCCCAATCGATCGTTTGATTAAATATACAGGTTACGTATCTAAAACGTTATTTGATCATGACTACATTAATATTATTGTTATACAGGCTCAGAAGGGCTAGAACCCAGAGCCGTAAAGCCAGTTTAATAAAAAAATATTGTTAAAATTTATATCGATAATTTCAAAACATGACAACACGTAAGGACAACACTATGTAAAAATGTAAACAATCAAAATGTTTACTTGTTTAAATTTACATGATAATAGTCATTGGAAATTCTAGATAATAGCGGGAAACACGATTTAGAACCCATAACATGAACACGAAACGCAATTCACACGAAAAAATATACAATTAAGGAAAAAAGTTACAACTAACCTGAAAAATGACAATCCTTCTACATTTTTACGAGAATTTGAATTACATCCATTGATGCAACACTTTGTCATGTTGTTTTTGCTCAACTACCCTTTACTAATGAACAAAAAAGCTCCAAAATAGTCAAAACTCCACTGTAACACTGCAAAATAACTCCGATCAAGGCTTAGATGACAGACGAACTACCACAAATGAATGTGATCCTAAAATGGCGTCATGCTTCAAGGTGGAGCTTGGTGACATTTATGAAAACTGGCAACAGAAAATTGAAGTCTAAGATATGTACTTATCTCTTTTTACATTTGAAAATCATAACGTGTGAGAATGAGACAGATATATTTTTGTTGACAAGGTTCATGTTTGCATGATATTTGTATAACCAAAAAATATATATGCAATTTACAGCTTATCCTCTACTCTTCTTATATCAATGATAGGAATGTGCAGACAGTCGTGACAGTGACAGCAGCATAAAGATATAGAAAAAGGTGCAAGACTTGGTGAAAATTATCGATATTTGATATTTATTTTAGAGTATCGAACTCGTATAAATTTTTAAATATTTAAAATTATATATTTATTTTATAATGTAATACACAATGTAATTTATTACATTGAGTATAATGTAATACACAATGTAATTTATTACATTGGGGGATGAGTCGCTCGCGTCCGTAGGCTTCGACCACCTAATCCTAGGCCTACCCTACACGTGTCCCCCGGGTGGTGCTAAACAAGCGACAAAGCCAAAAGAACAGACTCGGCTCTTCGCCGTGTGGTAGCGGCGTAAAAAAATACCACACCCTACTTTAGCACCATGAGGCGAAAAATTAACGAAATGGCGCCGAGTTCCCGACGCCCCTTTAATGGGGCAGGGGTGCGAAGAATCTCCGGGAGGAAAACCGGCGACGAGGTTCGCCACCCGTCACGTTCTGTCCCCCGGAGGGGCGAAAAGTGGATTGCGGAAGCCCGTCTGGCTACATTGAATGTATGTGGAGGAATGAATGATAAGATGGATGAAGTATACGATATGATGTATGATAGAGGAATAGACGTGTTATGTGTAAATGAGACGAAACGGAAGGGAAAGGATGCCACTTCACATGGAATGTATACCGCGTAATGGTCTGGTGTAGACGAGACCGAGCGGGCATGCCAGGGAGTCAGTATCATCCTTTCAGAAAGAATGGGTTATTGTGTGAAAGAGTATGAATGTGTAAGCCCGATACTGCTATGGATACGAATGAAACTGGGCTTAAAGAAGTTATTTGTTTTAGGGGTTTACGCCCCAGACATGTCTAAGCCCACTTATATCCGAGAGCAGTTTTAGGAGTTGGTAAGGATGGTGCTAATGAAATGCAAGGTTAATGAAAATATTGTGATATTAGGCGATTTTAATGGAAGGGTTGAGGTGAGGAGGCTTGGTTATGAAAGGATTTTGGGAACGTTTGGTGATGAAAGTATAAATGAGAATGGTGAAAGCCTTCTCGCCGTATGCGTGTAAAAGAATCTTTTTGTGACGAACACTTTCTTTCGGCATAAGAAGATTCACACGTATACATGGACAAGAGGTGATGATAAAAGTATGATAGATTTCATAATTGTTGATGAAAGAATGAGGAGCGCGGTGGTAGATATAAGGGTTTACCGGGGCTCTAACGTAGGGACGGATCATTACTTGGTCTTATGCCGAATTAATGGTCTTTTCAGACGTTGGAGGCATCGGACATCTGTGTCTACCACTGCGTTACAGCGTATAAGAACAGAGAGGTTACAAGATGAAGGTGTGAAAGAGAAGTTCAAATGTAGATTGAGAGAAAATATAAGTGGTATGGCTGAATTGTGCATGAATGATTTAGACTTGGAGACTGTGTGGTATAATAGGCCCTTTTTACTGTAAATGAGGCATTCCATCTTAGTCCCCACTGGTGACAACGCATCTACATTTTGATTTGTAATAGAGGATAGATGTAGATGTCTATGGGCCGCAGCAACCACTTACCATCGGGTGGACTGTGTGCTCGTTTGTCACCCTTATCCTATAAAAAAAAATGTCAAGAAAGGTTTAGTGGATGCAGCTACCGAAGTATGTGGTGTAAGTAAGAGAACGAATGAAAGGAAAAATAACACGTTATGGTGGGATGATGAGGTACGGATGGAAGTTGAAGCAAAGAAGAAAGCATGGCTAGATTTACTAGCAACCAAGGCTAGTAATTCTAGCAGTATGAATGATGATATTGAAAGAAAAAAGGCAGTTTTTAGACACCTAAATAAGAGAGTAATAGAAGTAGTTGAAAGGAAAAAGCAAGAAAGAACGGATAAGAATGATAGAAGAATATCGGATAACTTCCAGGCAAACATTAAAATGTTCTGGAAACTCGTAAGTAATGCCAGTAAACATTCAAAACAGCCTAGAATTAATGCTATACGAGACCTGAATGGCTGTATTCTGAATGACGAAGTTTTGTGTTTAAGGAGATGGAAGGAATACTTTGAAAGCGTGTTTATGAGTGATGAGACGTTTGAATTAAATGAAATAGAAATTCCGAAAGAAGAGGAAATAGATAGAGATATAAGTATAGATGAAATAATGAAAGCAATGAAAAGAATGAAAGCAGGTAAGGCAGCCGGTTATGATAAAGCATCTCTCGAAATGCTAAGGGCTGGAGAAGGAGTGGTGGCAGACCTGCTGTACACCTTGTTTAATTTATGTTGGGAACTTAAGCGGGTACCGGGAGACTAGTGCAAAGCCGTGATAGTCCCAATATATAAAGGAAAAGGATCACAGCAGGACTGTAAAAACTACCGTGGGATCAGCTTGCTTAGCATTGTGGGAAAACTGTATGCTAAGGTACTAATTGAAAGAGTTATGAAAGAAACTGATGGAAAAATTTGGAATGTGCAAGCGGGATTTAGAAAGGGAATGGGATGTACGGATCAGGTCTTTTCCATGCGTATGATCGCGGAAAAGTTTTTGGCCAAAAACCAAAAAGTTTTTTGTGCGTTCATAGACTTGGAGAAGGCTTATGACAGAGTGGACAGGGATGTATTATGGCAAACACTGAACTCATTTGGGCTGAGCGCTGGCTTGATACAGGCATTGAAGTCTCTATATAGGGACTCTAGTGCTTGTGTCAGGATCAACGGGGCGGGAAAACACGATTTAGAACCCATAACATGAACACGAAACGCAATTCACACGAAAAAATATACGATTATGGAAAAAAATTACAACTAAACTGAAAAATTACAATCCTTATTTTTTTACAAGAACTTGAATTACATCCATTATTGCAACACTTTGTTATGTTGTTTTTAATCAATTACCCTTTACTAATGAACCAAAAAGCTCCAAAATAGTCAAAATTCACTGTAGCTCTGAAAAATAACTCTGAACAAGGCTTAGATGACACGTCATCCTAAAATGGCGTCATGCTTCAAGGTGCAGCATGATCACATTATGAAAACTGTCAACAGAAAATTGAAGTCTAAAATATGTACTTATCTTTTTTTACATTTGAAAATCATAACATGTTAGAATGAGACAGATATAGTTTTGTTGGCAAGGTTCATGTTTGCATGATATTTGTATAACGAAAAATATATATGCAATTTACTGCTTATCCTCTATTTTTCTTATATCTATGGCAAAACATGATGATATATTGATATTTATCACGCGATAATTATTATGCTTAAAAATATCGATACAATAAATATCAGTATATATTTTTTTCACTTGCCTATCCCTAGAGCGGTGAACAAGGAGGTTATAATATAATATATTTACAATCTCCTTGGCGCTTGGCGCTTGGCGGTGAAGCTGTGCATAGATTCTCCTCTATTTTTATCTTTTTACATTTATTCACCTCCACTAACTTTCATTCGTCATCAAATGTTAATACAATACGCCAAAATCATTAGAACAATAATATTTATTATTCTGAGGGAAAATCTATGATGTAAATTGTTAAATGTTTATAGCAATGTTACCAAAAGTTATACTAGCTCTCCACTAGATTCAAGTTCTAAAAGCATCAGAAAACACTAAAATTCCCACCAAACTTTTTGTTTATTACGAATGAAAACAATATGTATATGTATTAGTAATTGGTTACCGTTATTATTACGTACTGTGTAAAACAATATTAAATTTCTATGTAAATAAACCAAATAAACTAACAGAAACCATAATCAAATTATCTATATCAATTTTAGTGAAGATGGTCCGTTGTTTTTCACTCGTCTAATTATTGCTTCAAAATTTACCAACATCAAGTTCGTAACGTAATTTTTTTAGTATAACTATCAACACATATTTAAGTGTTATTGTTTTATTTGTTTTTTAATAAAAATAATTTGATTAAAAGAAAACAATTAATTTTTAATATTTTTTTATGGTATTCTTTTTCTTAGCTTGATTCGATGTTATACTACAAATGAACTTACAACAAGAATTTTACATGACAGAAAGAATTTCTCCAAAAAATTTATCTATTCTATGTCAAAAACAAACATTTTCTATTCTCTTTAGAAGTCAGCATACCTACGGATATTATGAAACACATCTACGGAATGCTACGGAACTTTTTGTACCAATCTACGGATTTGGAAAAATTCTAGTTGGCAACACTGGCTGGTATGGTTATATTACCATTGATCACGCGTAGCGTTTCTATATAGTTTGTGCCATTGATATTCCAAAGTAATTCTTATCGTATTATATTTAAGTCATAAGTTTATTTAATAACAGTTGACACAAGCTTATATCATATGAAAATAACAACACATTGGTTCAAAGACTTCAAGATACTGATAAGATAATACAATTGAGACTCGAGAGGTTCAAATCTTCAAACCCACCATATTGAATGTAAATATTACCTGCTATAAAATTCCAATAAAGTGTATTATTTTTGCATTACACCAACATTAGGTAGGTATATATAATAAATTACAACTTATATCCTACCCTGGTGTAAATTCGTTTTTAATTTGTGTTTACTGCACCTAGAGAAATCCTACTCTCCAATAATTACAGGCTCTCCAAAATAGAATTTACTTTTTAATCAATAATCAATAATACATTTCATCATAAATTTTATTTTTTGTCATAACAGTATTCAGTGTTAAGTACAAGTTAATAAGATTTACTTTACTCTATCTAAAAGTAACAAACAGAATTTGGTAGTATTGTTTTAAATAATTAAAAGAGGTGATGAATTTAATTATATCCTTTTGTTACTTTTCGTAGATAATCTGCAATGAATCCACCAAAAGGCTTTCAGTTCGCTATTGATAGGGGTGGTACATTCACAGATGTGTATGCACGATGCCCTAATGGTAAGGTGCGGGTCATGAAATTATTATCTGTAGACCCACAGAACTATGATGATGCACCTAGAGAAGCTATAAGAAGAATAATGCAAGAGGTTTGGGTCATTATATTCATAATACAAGTAGAAAGTGAAATATTTAATTTGATTTGTAAATTTTCCAAATAAATTGTCAATGGTGGTTTGGTAAAAAATATTTTACCAATATATTCTTAAAACAACTATGAAAAGGTTACATTTAAATATCATGAAATTAAACTTTATATTACAGGAGACTGGTAATGCATTAGATAGAGATGGGAAAGTAAATTCATCACTTATTGAGTCAATAAGAATGGGGACTACTGTAGCTACTAATGCATTGCTTGAAAGAAAGGGTGCGAAAATGGCACTTGCAATCAATAAAGGTTTTAAAGACTTATTGTATATAGGAAACCAAGCAAGACCTCACATTTTCCAGTTGGTAAGTTTACAGTGCTAGTATTGTCGAAGTATCTATCATTGCATTTAATTTACAGTTTGGTTGCACAGTGATTAAAGTTTTTGGTTCCAACGTTTCTGGATCACAGGTTCGAATCCATCATGGAACAAGTGTTTGTATGGCCTACAAATAATTGATACAATAATGGATATTTGTCTATGTGATACTTATGAGCGTTCGGGAAACTATGACACATCTTCTCATTAGACATACCTCAAAACTTAAAAACAAAATTGTACAACCAGTGCATGTTGCCAGTGATGACTTACGGATCTGGTCCTTCACTGCTGGCCATATGAGGAAGCTCAAGGTTGCTCAGCGAGCGATGGAGAGAGCTACATCTCCACAATACAGGAGAAAATACTTGTTAAAAAGATTTTTGTTTCTAATCTAATAATAAAATAAAATCATTTAATAATAATAATAATCACTGCATAAACACGGAAACAAGGAACTAGCCCAGTTTCCAGACACCCTCAAACAAAAGCTTAGTTCACTTGCAAACCGACTATGTAGATATAAAGAAACCACTCTAAGAAAACAACAAAATGCGCTATTTTATAATAATGAAAAAACATTCTACAGAAACCTAACAAACACACATGACAATAATGATAATAATAAATTAGTAGAGATACCCGAAACAGAACTGCTGCATTAATTTTGAAAGCGACTGTAAATTTACCAGAGATGATGTTCTATGAAATAAACATGGATTTATTAACTTCAGTTATTAACAAAACACATAGCTGGAAAGCGACTGGAACCGATAAAATCCAATACTATTGGTATAAAAAGTTTACTTACATACGCTCTGACTCTCACATATCAACATTTATAAAAACATCAGAATCATTGCCAAGCTACATTACATTAGGAACAACTTATGTTTTATTTATAGGATAGGGTGACAAACGAGCACACAGTCCACCTGGTGGTTGCTGTGTCCTATAGACATCTACATCTATCCTCAATAAAGACTCAAGATGCAGATGCGTTGTCACCTGTGAGGACTAACATGGAATGCCTCTTTGCCAGTAAAAAGGGTCTCCGATTCTCTACACTCACCATACGAAACACAACAGCTTTAAGCTGCTATTTGTTATATGTTACCTAAAGACCGAAGTGGCTCAAAAAATCCGGCCAAATACAGGCCAATTACTTGCCTCCGAAACATTTATAAGATCATTATGTCTTGCCTTAGCCAATTAATTTACAAGTACGCTATCTCCCAAAATATATTAGGAGAACAACAGAAAGGATGCAGAAAAGATAGTCAGTCTAGGTTGTAAAGAACAGTTGATTATTGTCGTAATCGTCTCTAAACAAGCAGTCACCAAAAAAAAGAAATATTTTCACTATGTTTATTGACTACAAAA
Source organism: Parnassius glacialis (assembly GCA_033319125.1). Classification (NCBI taxonomy): domain Eukaryota; kingdom Metazoa; phylum Arthropoda; class Insecta; order Lepidoptera; family Papilionidae; genus Parnassius; species Parnassius glacialis. The sequence continues at coordinate 9,523,652 of JAVANC010000014.1, forward strand.
AAGCGTTCAAAAACAAAAAATCAGTACCCCATAGCTGGCTAATATACATTTTAGAACACTATAAAATTCATCCTCAAATTATAGAATTCTTAAAAAAATGCAATGCTCCATTGGAGAACTACTCTCAAGCTTTACAATGGTGACTCCTGTTTAGAAACTGATATAATAGCAATCCGAAGGGGAATATTTCAAGGTGATGCCTTAAGCCCTCTTTGGTTCTGTCTGGATTTAAATCCTTTATCTAACCTTCTCAATAGAACTGACAAGGGGATATAAAATCACCAATAGAAATACACATCACACACTATCACATTTACTTTAGTAGTTTATTTAGTTAAGTAGTTTAAAAGATATACATATTCTTGCTGATATATATAATTTGGAATAAATAAATGCAAGATACAATCAATTTGTACAGGCAAATCAGAAAAAAATTCATACACTCTCCAAACAGGTGAAACAAATGAACCTGTAGATGAAAACATTGGCTGTAAATATCTAGGATTCACTCAGACTCGACAGATTCACCAAAAACACGTGAAAAAAACATTAGGAAAAGAATACAAATTACATCTAAATAGAATACTTAACACACATCTAAATGATGAACACAAATGTAGACAAGATGGAATCTAACATGTGGCTCAAGCGTGGAGAACTCTTCACTGAAACGGAAGGCTTCATGTTAGCAATTTAGGACTAAACTATACACACCCTAAACTACAGGAAACACATAATTAAAGACCACACTACAATCAGACCTTTGCAGACATTGTCATAATAGCTCAGAAACCATTCTGCATATCACTGGTGCCTTTTTTTTACATGGGGAAATGCCTACGCATACCCGCCTCGCGGGGGCAAGGACGTTATGTCGGACTAGCACCGACTAAAACCCCATGGTGTTCCACCTTCGCCGTATATTGGCAGGGCCACGGGAACACTTTCGCACACATCCGCGGCCCCACCAGCGCCGGCTGCCCCATGGCAGCCTTTCCTCGGGGGAGGACCTCTTCTCCCCATTCTCCTTCTCAAGCAAGGCGCACCAGGAACACAAGGCACGCCCCCCTTCACGGGCTCCAACTACACCTGCGTGTCGAACCCCCCCGAGTCCGATACGCGGAGGTCATGGGGCAAGGAAAATCGAGCGATTGGGCGAGTGGCGCATCGCCATACCAACACTCTTCTTCCTCCGCGATTCCACCTCGGCTGCAGCGGAGAGGACACCCCTCTCACCGCAGCCCACCGACACACATCTGAAGTGGGCTCGCCAAGTCCACTCGTAGTGGCCACCTCGGGTCGGCCCTACACTACGGGCCAGCCAAGGGGTTCCTCTTTGTTCACCGCGGGTGACCAAGCCACGGCTACTAAGCCCCCCCGCCACGACAAGGCGGGAACCCGTTCGAGGGGGGGGGGGGGGAATATCGCTGATGTCTGCAGCTCATTAACACACACCGACTATAAATACAGACACGACCAAGTAGCTGCCGTTATTCATCAATACCTCGCATATAAATATAAACTTATAGATGAAAAAATAGCATATTATAAATACAAGCCCGAAATCATACTTGACTCTCGTGAATTCGAACTCTACTGGGACAGAACTATATTAACTGATAAGACCGTGCATTATAATAGACCGGATATTACGTTACATGACAAAAATAAAAAGAACCAGTTTATCTTATAGATATTGCTACACCAAATACTCACACTTTGACCTCCACCTATAATGAAAAAATAGCCAAATACACTGATTTATCCATCGAAATAAAATCCCAGTGGAAAGTAAAAACTGTACCTATTATAGTATCAGCAACTGGCATCATTCCTCATTCACTATTTTCTAGCTTAAAGGAGCTGGACATCCATAAACTTACCTTTATATTGCTGCAGAAAGCAGCAATATTAAATACTTGTAGAATAGTCCGTAAGTTTCTGTCTAAAGATTAAACATTCAACCGAGTTCGTTTGGCTAACAGCCCGCAAAAAAGGTATAATACCTCGGAAACGAGAGAATACTATTACAACAGAAAGTATAATAATAATAATAAAGTTTATTCTTTTCTCTAGTATAGACACCAGTCTCTCACAAATTATTGATTGTAGCATATTAATATTAAGCCGTATGTTTGTTAATTTCTAAATTTGTAAGAGAAAAGAAAAAACATTATTATTACCTAAATTTTATTATTATTTGAATTATCTTAATTGTTGATGTTAAGATAGCAAAGACGATGTTCAGAAGTTCTCGTTAATAAAGTTTAAAGATTAATTTAAGATGAGAAGAAGAGCAGTATTTGTATATACACAGTCAGGTCATAAGTATTGTCACACAGTAAAAACTTTTCTTTTAGAATGCTGGCCACAAAAAAGTTTATTGAAATCGAATTTCGAATTGTTCATGAAAATAAAACTGTATACTTTTTAGAATTTTACTCATTTTTAAATATGGAGTGGACGCTTAAAGAAGACCGTGTTGCAGTTATTGCGTTGCATCGTTGCGGTTACGCGCCAATTAAAATTTTTGACATACTGAAAAATTTAAATATAACCAAAAGATCTCCGTTTATCGTACCATCAAACGATACAATGAAGACTCTAGTGTAGATGACAGGTCAAGAAGTGGTCGCCCTCGGTCTGTTAGGACTCCAGCAGTGATAAAAGCTGTGAAGGCGCGAATTCAAAGAAATCTCAAACGTAAGCAGAAACTGTTGGCTTTTCAGATGGAGTTAAGCAAAACCACGGTGAAAAGGGTGTTAAATGAAGACTTAGGGCTTCGGGCATATCGAAGAAAAACAGGACATTGTTTGAATGCTCGTCTAATGGACCTGAGACTGAAGAGATGCCGCGCTTTGTTGAAGCGGTACGCGGGAAAAAATATCGGGAAATTCTTTTTTCGGATGAAAAAATTTTTACCGTAGAAGAGAACTACAACAAACAAAATGATAAGGTATACGCACACAGTAGTGAAGAAGCGAGCAACCGTATTCCGCGTGTCCAACGAGGTCATTTTCCATCCTCGCTCATGGTATGGTTGGGAGTTTCTTATTGGGGCTTAACAGAGGTACATTTTTGTGAGAAAGGTGTAAAAACGAATGCAGTTGTGTATCAAAATACAGTCCTGACGAACCTTGAGGAACCTGTTTCTCATACCATGTTCAATAACAGGCACTGGGTATTCCAACAAGATTCGGCGCCAGCTCATAGAGCAAAGAGCACACAAGACTGGATGGCGGCGCGTGAAATCGACTTCATCCGGCACGAAGACTGGCCCTCCTCCAGTCCAGATTTGAATCAGTTAAATTACAAGATATGGTAACACTTGGAGGAAAAGGCGTGCTCAAAGCCTCATCTCAATTTGGAGTCACTTCAGACATCCTTGATTAAGGCAGCCGCCGATATTGACATGGACCTCGTTCGTGCTGCGATAGACGACTGGCCGCGCAGATTGAAGGCCTGTATTCAAAATCACGGAGGTCATTTTGAATAAACTTTAGTGTCATAAGAATCTATGTTTTGTTAAGTTCATTTTGGTATATAAATGGTGACATAATAAATAAACTTGTTTCAATTATTTTATATTATACATGTGACAGAATTTATGACCTGACTAGGTATACATATTAAACTATACACTCTTTATATATTAACACTATAATCATTGTCGTCATAATGTAATTGATGCTAAATAATTATTTTGTAATTACCCCCTATAGTGGCGGGTAAGAATACCCACTAACCCATATTTTCCCGTGGGTGTCGTAAGAGGCGACAGAGGGAAAAAATGGACAGCAGCATCTTTCTGATAACAGCAAAACAACAATAAAAAAAAACTGCAGTTACAAACCCGCTCGCCAAGCGTGGCAACTATGGCTCCATATGGCTATACCCTCCATGACTAAAGTTATGAAGAGACGGCCCCCAGTCCCCGGCGGCCCCGCTATTCCTGGCTACGGTGGCTACTATGGTAACGGCGGGGCAGGGGTGCTAAGAATCTCCGGTGGAGGTTCGGTTGCCACCTAAGATGACTCGACCTGGCAACATTTAACGCACGCTCCCTAATGACTTTTCAGCTCGAGCTACAAAATCGTTTTCAGTGCCTAGAACATTGCAATGCAGTGGAAAATATTAATGACAAGCTCGTGGATACTGCCCATGCGGTCGGAGCTAAGTTTTGCAAGACCCGCCGCAGAAGAACACAAAAACTCTCCGATCACACTCTTAATCGCATGGCTAGTAGACGGGAAATGAAGCTGCAGTCTTCAGTAGATTTGACAGCATACAGGCAACTGAACAAACAGATCTCCAAATGCATGCGGCGGGATTTACTCAACTTTAATATTAATAGTATTGAAGAAGCGATCGAGCGGAACAAGGGCTCCAAAGTGTTTGCTAGAGATCTGTATGCCAGAAAGAGCCAACTGTCGAAGCTGAAAACCGAGTGTGGCAGCGTCGTTTCCGGGACATCTGAGATTTTGAGTAAGGTTGAGAGGTTCTATGGTCAGCTGTACACATCATCGTTGGAGCCACACACAAGTGTGAGTAACGATACATGAGCAAGTCTTATCAGACATAGTGTCGGATAAGACTTGCTCTTGGAACCTGAACTGACGTCCGGAATATCATCGGAATAGTCCGATGATATACTGGAGTGAGATTAGAATGGCTCTCCAGCACCTTAAAAACGGCAAGGCTCCAGGCGAGGATGCAATTACTGAAAGCGGCTGGAAAACCGGTACTTGAAGATGTTCGAAGCTCTTTAATTACGTCCTCCATGGTGTCATTACACCGGAGGCGTGAAGCAGAAGTGCGGTGGTCTTGTTCTTCAAGAAAGGCGACAACGCTTTCTTGAAGAACTACAGACCGATTTCCCTTCTGAGCTGCGTCTACGTGCTGTTTTCGAGAGTCATTGCGAATCGTCTCGCATGCAGACTCGACAACTTCCAGCCTCCCGAACAAGCCGGTTTCCGAAAAGGCTTTAGCACCATAGCATAGACCACATACATACCATTCGTCAAATTGTACAGAAGTCCGAGGAGTAGAATTTGCCACTATGCGTGGCGTAGGTGGACTATGAAAAAGCCTTTGATTCCGCCGAAATTTGGGCCGTGATGATGCAGTACCTTTAGCGGTGCCAAGTTGACTGTCGATATATGGAAATCGTAAAGTGTTTGTACAGTAGGGCTACGATGGCTCTCCGAGTATAGAACCAGAGTACGAAACCTATCCAACTGCAGAGAGGTGTAAGACAGGGTGACGTTATATCCCCGAAACCCTTCACCTCTGCATTGGAAGACGTTTTCAAGCTACTTGACTGGAATGGATACGGTATTAACATTAATAGCGGGTACATCACTCACCTTCGATTTGCCGACGATATAGTCCTTATGGCAGAATTGCTGGAGTACCTAAGCATTATGCTCAATGACCCCAATAGTGCCTCCCAACGGATAGGTCTTAAGATGAACATGGACAAAAGAAAGATTATGTATAACGTCCATGTCACAACTATGTCAGTACCTAGTTGTTGGGAGCACTAAGCTCGAAGTTGTTGACGAGTATGTTTACCTGGGACAAATAGTCCGACTAGGTGAGTCCAACTTCGATCGAGAGGTTAATCGACGGATTTAACTCGGCTGGGCAGCGTTCGGGAAATTACGTCACATTTCGTCAGGTGTACCTCAAAACTTGAAAATGAGACTGTACAACCAGTGCGTGTTGCCAGTGATGACTGGAACTGAGACGTGGTCCTTCACTGCTGACCGGGTGAGGAAATTCAAGGGCGCTCAGCGAGCTATAGAGAGGACTATGCTCGTATTTTTTCTGTGTGATAAACTTAGAAATGAGGATATCCGCAGTAGAACCAGAGTGACCGACATAACCCAACGGATTCGTAAGCTGAAGTGGTAATGGGCCGGCCATATAGCTCGAAGAACCGACAACCGATGGGAAAAAAAGGTTCTCGAGTGGCGGCCTCGTACTGGTGGACGAAGTGTAGGGCGTCCACCTACTAAATGGAGTGACGACCTGGTAAGACATGCAGGACGTCGATGGATGCAGGTGGCTCAGGACCGTGCTTTGTGACATTCCTTGAAGGAAAGGCCTATGTTCAGCAGTGGACTTGTAAAAGGCTGTAATGATGATGATGATGAATTATTTTTCTATAGGTTTGTTGAGTCCTATTTAAGTTATTGAAATTATTAAAAATTAGATAAAGACCTTTTTGATGCATGTTTTCCCAGTTAGTTGATTATACTCGTAATGGGACTTTCTGAATGACATGTTCATATTAGTATTTAGTGTAGAAATGTTTACATTTGGAAATCTCCTGATAGTGATATAGTCCTTAAGTAAATTAACTGAATTCATTTAGTATTACAATTTTATGTATTTCATATAAGTACAATTATAACCAATTATAACTTTATTTGTATTGTATATAATTGTTTTGATATAACTTCTGCCTTCATAATGTAAGTTTTTAAATCTTCTATAATTTCTGTAGAATTAAAATCTATATAAGTGTATATATTTTTAAGATCATTAGAGTATGTAGTAGTAATTCCAAGTATACAGGTATGTCTCGTCAACTCTTGGAATTAGAGTGTACAAAGCAAATCGCGGGCGAATTTTTAACAGACCACTAAAACAACATTTTTGTTAAAATAATTTATTTTTCATGTTCAAAATGTTGACCGCGATTTCTGACACAAGCGCGGGCTCGTCTTCTCACTTTTGTACCTGTACTTCATAACTTGAAAAGCCGTATGGATTCTTCCTATTAATTCCTCTCTGGCTGATATTTCCGCATGCGCGTAGACGAGCTCCTTGGCCCGTCCCCAAACGAAAAAATCCACAGGATCGAGGTGGCCGAGGGATGGACCCATCTCATTCACGTTTAGAGTCCAATGCGCTGATTGGTATTTCAGTCTCGTCCAGAAGCTCTGGGAGATCGTTAATGAGGACAGGTAATTGTCTCCATTTAAATTATCTGGTAGGAAGTGGGGATGAATCAACGTTCGGCCGATTACTCCTGCCCACACGTTTACTGAAAATTTTCTTTGAAATGACCCTTGCTTCTTCCAGTGTGGATTGCTGCCCTTGCCAGCCCATCGATGGAGATTATGAAAGTTGGTAATTCCTTCTTTCGAAATCTTTGACTCATCAGTCCACAAGATAGATTTTAAAAACCATTCATCTTCAATGTCACTATTTAGCAAAAAGTGACAGAACTTAATCCTTCGTGGGTGATCTTTAGTTTTCAAACCTTGAAAGCCGTGAAAAGGATACTTGTTTTCTCGGTGCATCGTATTCCACAACTTCGATACCGAAATGTTGAGGTTTTGAGCTACTGGTTTGACGCTCGTAGTTGGATATGTATCGAAAGCTGCAATAATGTCTTCCACGACACTTGGGCCATGTCTTCCCGGATTGACTCCAGGTTTCGCGTGATGGATTCAAATTTCAGAAAGTCGACGAAATTTGCTGTAAAATACTCTGAAATTTGGTAATCTACGATTCGGATATCGCTCTTGGTACTGCATCGGCCGTGCCAAAGATCCATTACCGTCAGCTCTGCCATACATGAAGATGATATGAGCATATTCTTCGTTAGTAAAAGTAGCCATAGTTGTTTGATCACACAAATAGTCGGAGAACAGTTAAGGAGCACACAGCTAGGGCTAGGCACAAAAAAGAACATCCGAATTAAACACGAATGCGCAATTAAAACGTCTAGTCACAAGGGCAGTCGTTACTTGACTAACTGAGGATCCGAAGATGTGATGAACCGGCCCTACTACTAGAGTACTGATCCTAATTAGTGTGAATAAATAACGACTTTATGTGATTTACTAAGCTGATTGTTCTATTGAATAAAATTTTATTCACTAGGCGCTACCTGAGAGCCAAAAAAAGTTTTTTTTTTGGTCGCGCGCCGGCTTACTAAACGAGTTCCCGGAAATTAATCCGTGCACATGCACGGTAATTCTAAAAACTAATCAGTTCTAACAAAAACAATAGTGCATAAGCAAAAATGGTGCATTAATTTGGTAGTATGTTTTTAAAAAGTTTTGAACAACAAAGGCTATTTAAATTTTTTATGGTGGCATAAACACAACCGTTCCTTAATTTTTTTTGGTTTCTTAAACATAATTGCATATTTAATGCGTAGAATGTTTTGCTGATGATTAAGATGCTTGAATAATTATTTAGTTTCAGTAATCACACATTACATAAATAAAAAATAAATGAAAATAATAACATAACAACTGTTATTGGACACTATAGCAATTAATGAGGGCTGATTATTAGCCCTCATTAATTGCTATAGTGTCCAACTTCCACTCACCAGATGTCGCTAGTAGCGACTGAGGTAAAGTTTTTTGTTACACAGTGTCAGTTTTATATAAGTTTTAAATAATAGTTTATCATTATCTAGAGTATTATATTAATACACAACACAATGCGTCAGTGCTTTGATTTTTAATTTATTGCACTTTATTATACTTTTTTTTAATTTATCTACTTTAAGTTATATTTATAGTTTGGTTTATTCATTTCTAATGTAATTAATATAAAATATAACTAATAATACAAAAAGAAACCTTAAAGATTACATTTTCCTAAGAAATTATCGTCCCCGCTATGAAATCTGTCAAATATTTTACCTCACTATAAAGTGACGCCGCCCTGGTGGCAGAAAAAGTCGTGGGCATCCACGACTTTTTCTTTTTCATCACGACTTCATTGAAAAAAAAAGTAGAGTTTTAGTGTTAAAAACCTTAGAAATTAAATAAAAAAAGAGCAGACTTAGTTTAAGAAAAGTTTAGCTTAATATGTTCTAAATGGTTTAACGTATCATTCCCTTCAGGCTTTGCATCCATCTTATAAACAACCTGTATATTTCAACACTTTAAAATAAACGAATCATATTAGTTTAAAGAACACAAGATATATGTTTACTCTCTTATTTAATATAATTGTTGCATCATCTCATTAGTATTAATGATGATTAGATTATGTAGTTAGAGGGTGAGAGGTTAATGTTTATAAAATGTTCAGTATCAGTATTTTAAATTAGTTTTTCATGAATTTATTTAAACAAAATTATATTAATTTCGGGTCTAATATTACTTTGCTTTGTTTGCAATTTACCATTTATTTTATAATAAAATAACAGCCTACACATGGCTCATTTTTTATGTCTCCTTTGAAAGGTGTTATGGATAGACGAAGCGGATGAGGTCTGTGTTGCATAGGGTTAGTATATGAATTGTAATGTATAAGTTAGCGCACTTCTCACTGTCAAAGAAAAGTAAGGCCGCTCGCTTTAAATATTCTAGTATGCAAGTAGGGTTGAGTCCAAGGTGGTGGTTCCCCGTCAACCTCATTAAAATTATTAATCGCCATTTGAAGTCTTGATTTACCGTGATTAAAACATCAGAATCTTGAAGTCTGAGAAATTTGTAGATTGCCATAATAATGCTATAAATACATACATATATACATACAATAATGTTTACTATTATCATTAGCTGGGCACAAGTGGTGCAACAACTTCATCAGGTTTTCAAGGTTCCGTACCCGAAGGGTAACCAACGGGACGCTATTACTTAGCCTCTGCTGTCCGTCCGTCCGTCCGTCTGTCTGTCTGTCTGTCTGTCTGTCAGCGGGCTGTATCTCATGATCCGTAATAGGTAGACAGTTGAAATTTTCATAGAATGTGTATTTCTATTACCGCTATAACAGCAAATAATAGAAATAAGTTAAAAATTAAAGGGGGCTCCCCTACTAGAAACGTGTTTTACAATGGTTTGAAACCCTTCATGCGCAAGTCCGACTCGCACTTGGCTGGTTATTATCTATATTAACTTTAGGGTTTTATTATAGCAGACATTCCCTCTACTGTCTTTTTCTTCAAAATTTTTAGGATGACAAATAGTTTACATTTAAATAAAACATAAATTGCATATCTAACTGGTGTCATGTTCTTTTACAGAATATAAAGCGTCCAGAAGTTCTGTACCAAGAAGTGGTTGAAGTAGACTGCAGAGTCATACCAGCTTTAGAAGAACGTTGTAAAATCGATAAGTCACAATCAAAATGGAAGAAAGTAATCGGTACAACAGGACAGAAGATGCTGGTTACCAAAGAAGTAGACGAGGAAGCGGTGAGGAGAGATTTAAAAAAGTTGAGAGAGAAAGGGATCGAAAGTATTGCTGTTGTTCTAGCACACAGTTATACCTATCACGATCATGAGCTTAGGATTGGAAAAATTGCAACAGAATTAGGTAATATGATAGTTATTTTTTAATATTTATAGGCATTTTTACCCCTATAGACAGTAGAAGCAGTGATAAAATCTCCACTAGTGATGTATATTTTTTTGTTTCTACAGTTTATGATATAAAGAAAAATAAAAAAATATTAAATAATGAACGCTGATAACGCCACTCACGTTGAGTTAAGACATGTCTACAAGTCGCGGCACGTAAGTCTAGCATTAAACCAAACGTGGAGAGGACGCGCATGAATCGAATTGCACTAATGCGAATGGAAAGCCAAGCAGCGTCTGCTAACGATACGTACGAGCCAATAAGCGCAAATTATGCGCAATAAGCCAATCAACGCGACTTATGCGCAATAACGGTCACCGCTAGGCTTTCGTGCCGCTACTTATATATTATGTTTTGATGATTACTATTTTCCAGTTGACAGTTAGCCGGATTTTTAGCTTTATTAAGGAAATATTATTACTTATTTAACAGTTTGTATACACACATAAAATGATAGGAAAATAATAAAAAGACTACTTGTACATTTGGAAACGGTACCATATTTTATTTCTTGCTGTAACTTTCCAGTGAGATAACAAAAAACTTTTAATAAATACTGATTTAATCCGCCCCGTAACAGTTCATTAAGGAGGTGGTACCCGTTTAACTATTTCATTCGCCAAGCAGTTGCTTGAAATGAATTGCATTCTCTGCGTTGATCTTGTTTTAATGTTATAGAGCACCAGTATAATTACATGTATATACAATACTATGAATCGTTCTATCTTGGCTCTCAGGGGTGATAACAAATCAGTAAGTAACCTTCCTTGGTGTAGTTCGTTGCAGGCATCCATGGCCTGCAGTAGCTACTTACTATCCAGTGTATTATTACTATATATAGTACTATTAACAGTGGTAGAGCCACGCGGCAGCTTTTGCTGTCGCACGGATGGGCCGGCTCAAACCGGGGTGGTACCACGACCTCACCGAATACCAGCGTGTAGTAGAGGTTTACCTCTGCGTTTCGCTTAGTGAGTGCAGGTGGCTAGAGGCCCTTTTTACTGGAAATGAGGCCTTCCATCTTAGTCCTAACAGGTGACAACGCATCTGCATTTTGATTCGCAATCGAGGATAGATGTATATGTCTATGGGCCGCAGCAACCACTTACCATCAGGTGGACTGTGTGCTCGTTTGTGACCCTTATCCTATAAAAAAAATATATTAGTACTATACAGTGTAGTATTACTTAATGTGTAATGCCATATGGTGGTCACGTAAGAAAAACCATCACCCCATTTCGTTCCATGGGTGTCATAAGACGCGACTATGGAAAATGTAGGAAAATTCTTATAGCTTTCTGCAACTTAAATTTAAAATTTAAATACTCCCGAAGCTGAATAGATTTTCTTGATATATGGCTAAGAACATTTTTGATTAAGACACCTTTCAAACGTAAAAACTTATTCAAAATTAGTTTCATTCGTTTAGGGGCTATGATGCCACAGATAGACACACAGATACATAAATACACACTACAAACATATAACACCCGTCTGTTTTGGTCGGGGGTAAAAAACCGCGTTATTAACTCCAGAAGTACCCAGAAATATGACGGTAAGCACGTCAAAAGTACAAGACCTCTTGTACTGCAACCGCCAATCCGCCAGCAAATTTGGCGATTAAGGCAAATCCCCTAATTAATCCGAATCCTTACAGCGGGAGAGGCCCGTCCCTATTCCTGAACTATTCCGGACCAATAAAGACGAAGAAAGAGAAGTGTTAGTTAATAGGTGAGTGGCAGATCGACAGTGCAATTGTGTAATGCTTTTTTCTGAGGGGCCTTAAGCGACGCAGTGTAGTGTAGTGTAGTGGAGCCTTTAGCTTTATCCGGTCATGCATATATTTGGTTGAAATGGATTTGTGCAAGCTAGCAACACAAAAATTCCAGCGAGTAATATTGATATCGCCTTCTATAACATATATATTAGTATTTAATTAAAATCGGTTACCAATCAATATCTGACATTAAATATGTATAATGTATTTTCAGGGTTCAAACAAGTGTCTCTTTCCCACGCGGTGACTTCCATGGTGCGCATCGTACCTCGTGGTTTCACAGCCTCCGCTGATGCATACTTAACTCCTCACATTCGGGATTACGTTAGGGGTTTCGCTGACGGATTCACTAATGGCTTAAAAGGCGCAAATGTGCTCTTTATGCAATCTGATGGCGGGCTGACTCCAATGAACTTGTGAGTGTCTGATGTCTGTTTTATTTTAAATGAGTGTAAATTTACCTCCTAGACGCTACCACGTGTACACAGTCCAACTGATGCTAAATGGATCTTGTGGCCTATAAATACCTACATCTATCTTCGAATAAGAATCAAAATATAGATGCGTTGTCACCCCTCAGGGTTAAGACGGAATGTCTCATTTCAAGTAAAAGGGTCTCTGGTTCTCTACACTCACTATATGAAACGTATTTTACGCTGGTATTCTGTGAGAGCGTGATCCTGGTGGACCGCTAAACCGCGTGAACTACGCTAGGGATAACATATCTGCAGCGAGGCTTTCCCACCTAAATGTATGGATGGATGGTAGGATGACATAAAAGAAGACTGTGAGAAATGCCGGAAATGCCTGCTGTGTTCCTCTTGTTAAGGCCGAGAGATGTAATATAATAATAATAATATATTCAAATCGGCGATAGGAAGCGGCGTTAAAGATACAAGACTTCTGGTACTATGTGCCATTCAATTGTGTGCTGGTTTTAGTAGCGTGGTTAGCCTTAGTGGATCATATATCAATATCACAATTTTTAAGGGACATTTGAACGTGGAGACATTTTCGCAAAATATGTTTGCTTGTATGTTTACGTACTATTTTTATTAACTAAATAAGTATGTTGCGACCCATGCAGATGGGTCACTGGGGTGATGAATCCGATCTAAATCTGGACCTGATACATAAGATAAACCGGTGTAGCAACGGTTCCTGGAGTTATAAAGTATTCCACCGTCACCGAACTGCTTAGCACGTACGGTAAAACCTTCCAACTTGAAAAATATCTTCCTAATAGTTTATTTATTTATTCTTTATTGTAATCACCTTGGGGGTCTTTTAATGCACGTAAAGCCATGTGGCATTTTCTGCAAATCAACCCTGGCATAATAAGAAAAGTGTAAGCAGGTGCAGACTTTCATGGGAAGAGAAGGAAAAAACAAATAAACTGGTACTGGTGGTTATTCATTTCTTCCACTTCTTACCTCTTACCAGTCGTCTAATGGTCGTCATCTTTTGAGGTGCCGCTCTACACTTTTCGTCATGGTACTGGTTCTTCGAGCTACATGGCTAGTCTGTTGCCACTTCACATGGCCAGTCCATTGCCATTTCACATGGCCGGCCCATTGCCACTTCAGCTTACTGTTGGTTACTGTTGTTCTATTGTAGATCCATTTTACGAATTCTATCACGCAGATAAATTCCGAGCATAACCCTCTCCTTAGCTCACTGAGCGAGTTGTGTATCGCTAGCAACGCAAAGTCGGGAATTTGCATTTGGAAAAATCCAAAATTAGGGGGTTTTTAGGTGCTAATTAGGTGCCAAGTTTAAAAATTAGGTGCTCTTAAATTTTCACCGCAACGAACTGTTGAAATTTGCGTTGCTAGCAAAACGTCTCGCTAGCAGCGCAATGAAGTTATTAAATATACGATAAATATTAATAGCAAGGAATTAAGTGCTAATTAGGTGCTGCAAGTATACGCAATAACAAGGTGCCCCTAATAAAAATAAAGTCGTTATTCAGAACATAGCAGATGCAAAATTCAGATTTCCTGAAAATCAAAATAGAATCAAAATTGCTTTCAGAAAAAGTCCAAATTAGGAGCTTTTTAGGTGCTAATTAGGTGCCAAGTTTAAAAATTTGTTGCTCCAAAATTTTCACCGCAACGAATTGTTGTAATTTGCGTTGCTGGCAAAACGTATTGCTAGCAACGCAATGCAGTTATTACATATACCACAAATATTAATAGCAAGGAATTGAGTGTTAATTAGGTGCTGCAAGTATAGGCAATGACAAGGCACCCCAGATAAAAATAAAGTCGTTATTCAGAAAATTATTCGGCAAAGCAAATGCAAAAATCAGGTTTTTTTGTTTGTGTCATCTAGCGTCTATCGTACTTACCACCTTGAGAGTCCATCGATTTTGATTCGATAAAATGACTAGAACTATATAACGTTATAGATGGCGCTATTTATTACAAAGCAATATTTACTTGAAAGAAAATATTCTTTCGATTTAGTACACTAAAGTTTAGGCTTCACATGTCTAAAAATAAGAATTGTAACATTTATTTGGTTGAAAATTATATTAAATAATATTATAAATCTATAATATAATTTAATATAATTTTCAACCAATTTTCAACCATTTTCAAATATAATCATATTAAATCTGAAAAACAAAAAGTGCCGTTCATACCTTATAGTAAGGTAATGGTGGTTTTAAATCCGATAATTTCCAGAATATTATCGTCACCTACATGCGACCTAAATAATCTTTCAGCACCTAATTAGCACTTAATTTTTAGGCAGTGATAAAGAACAAAAAATACCGTTCATACAATATGACAAGGTAATGGTGGTCATGGACCCTATAATTCCCAGAATAATATCTTAATCTGTATCGGGTTTCGATAATCGCTCAGTACTTAATTAGCACTTAATTCATTGCTATTAATTATGGAGTGTAGAGTACAAGGAGAACCATCTTATTAGGGGCGAAAGTTGAAAAAGTGTCCTACTATATACTGAAATTAGAGGTTCTAAAACCTACCACAATAGCGCTGGCGTCTGAAAAACTACGATATGAAGATAGCTGTTGTGAACGGAGTGAAGTCGGCTGAATTGAAATATTTAAAAAATTTCATGACTAGAGTAGTTAGTAAAATGCCGGTATACAAAATATCAATTATTTACGTAGTACAAAACCAAGCGGATTGGTCGGTCCTTATTTATTTCTCCATCTTATTCTAATTACTTTTGGCGCTTTTTTTAAATTTAACCTATGCTACTGCAGCACCACCCTTATTGGACACGTTTTTAGGGACACTTTTCATTATACTATAGAGATGGTCCTCCTTTTTTTCTCAACACTCCATACCATTAATATTTATCGTATATCTAGTAACGTCATTGCGTTGCTAGCGATAAGTTTTGCCAGCAACGCAAATTTCAGTCGATCGTTGCGGTGAAAATTTTAGAGCACCTAATTTTAAACTTCGTACTTAATTAGCACCTAAAAAGCCCCTAATTTGGGCTTTTTCTAAAAGCATTTTTGATTCTTTTCTGATTTTCAGAAAACCTGAATTTTGTATCTGCTTTGTTCTGAATAACTACTTTATTTTTGTTAGGGGCGCCTTGGCATTGCGTATACTTGCAGCACCTAATTAGCACTTAATTCCTTGCTATTAATATTTATCGTAAATCTAATAACTTTATTGCGTTGCCAGCGATACGTTTTGCCAGCAACGCAAATTTCAACAGTTCGGTGCGGTGAAAATTTTGGAGCAACTAATTTTTAAACTTGGTACTTCATTAGCACCTAAAAAGCCCCTAATTTGGACTTTTTCTTAAAGCAATTTTGATTCTATTTTGATTTTCAGGAAATCTGAATTTTGCATCTGCTATGTTCTGAATAACGACTTTATTTTTATTAGGGGCGCCTTGTTATTGCGTATACTTGCAGCACCTAATTAGCACTTAATTCCTTGCTATTAATATTTATCGTATATCTAATAACGTCATTGCGTTGCTAGCGAGACGTTTTGCTAGCAACGCAAATTTCAACAGTTCGGTGCGGTGAAAATTTTAGAGCACCTAATTTTTAAACTTGGCACCTAATTAGCACCTAAAAGCCCCTAATTTTGGATTTTTCCAAATGCAAATTCCCGACTTTGCGTTGCTAGCGATACACAACTCACTGAGCGACCTAGAGCTTCTTCATGCGGCCATCAATGAAGTGAAGGAAGTATTACGTCTTAGAACCATATGCTTACACTGGCAAGTAACACTGGTTTTTCACTCTTGTTTTAAAATAAATTGATGATATATAAAAATTTATGTTTTTTTTTAAATTAAATATTACGTTTCTCTTGGCATTCGCTCGTGTAGGCGTGGCTTTAGTACCCGAAGTGCCTTAATGCATATGAAAATTTCCAATTGAAATCACTGAAAATATTTGTTTCTTTATTTTACAGATTCAATGGTTCCCGTGCGATTTTGTCTGGACCTGCAGGTGGCGTAGTAGGATACGCAATGACGTCTTATCAGAAGGAGACTGGGTTGCCAGTTATAGGTAAATAAGTGTTGCAGTAACACGCACGACTCGAGTCTAGTTACTATTAAAGTACTTCTTAAGAGCGTAGACGGGCTGCATTTTTTCCATACAAATGTATTCCCCTATTTTCTTCCTGGATAATGCCTCTAGAGTAATCGGTCTATTGAAGGCATGCCCCTATCATTTATTTTTTTCCAAAAAATTATTACAAAAATAAATATGACTTTCCAAACACCAAAAAAAAGTCCCGTTTTTACCTCCGTAATCAGACGACTACCAAACAAATTTGAAACGTTTTTAAGATAAAAGAAAATGATAGGAGCATAGATCTATTCTTCCTTTAAATTTTGATACCAAAAATAATTTAATCTGCTTAGTTTTCGAGGAGAAAACAGGAGAATACGAAATGTCGATCGGACATGGTTTTTGTAGGTGAAATCGTTCTGAGCTGCAGTTGTCCCTATCGCACTCTACGGGGGGAGACCAGAGGTGAGGGGTGGTTAGACTAATAAGTACTTATTAGTCTAAAGAATTAGGAAAGTAACAACTGTCGAAGTTTTTATCGATATCATAGTGATGTCAGTCGATATCGATGTAACGACGTATCGTACTATACTGATTTACAGGCGGCACAGAACAGTTAAATTATTAAGACAACGAATTAACAATTCAGCGAGTTTACGTTTAGTATTATTTGAAAAGACCTTTAGCGAAATTGAGTGAAATAATACGTAACTAATGTTCGCATTCTACTGCTTGGTGAATAATTCTGCTTACTTCATTTGCCAGCTTTACTGGGGCTTACTTACTTTTTTTCTACTTACTTTACTTTATAAAATAATGATTGCTCTTATCAAGTAAATTCTTAATATTCATGTGGCAGAAGAGGTGCTTGTGGGTATTTTACATAAGTTAAGAATAATTTAATATAATATAATATAATAAGTCATATAATAATTAATATGTACATTTTTTCTGTCGTCCTTTCCATCCTTTAAATTTCGTGGTATCCGACCGTCAATTATTTCAGGGAGAAGGCATTCGTTGAAAAAATTCGTGGAAAAAATTCGTGAAAAAAAGGCGTTGCGGCCTTTTAAAAAGGAGTAGACTCTTTTCTTGAAGGTGCCTAAGTCTTCTCGGTCTGGAAAAATCGCTGATGGTAATCGATTCCACAAGGAAGTTCTTCTAAGAAGATCTTCTAAATCGCACAGTGGTGGACCGCCAATCATCCAGATGTGCGTTCGTGAAAGGCGGCTGGGATTAATCCGAACAGTTCTTCAGAGCACTCCCCGTGGTAAATCGAAAGAAAATGCAAAGGGATGCAACATCTCTTCGGAGCGTCAATGAATCGAGAAAGGACTCGTTCGTCGACGATTCGAGCTGCTCTGCGCTGGATGCGGTCAAGTGGAAGGAGTTGGCACTGGGGAGCCCCAGCCCAGAGATGGGAACAGTATTCCATGTGAGGCCGAACCTGCGCCTTGTAAAGTTGCAAGTGGTGTGCCGGCATGAAATACTGTTCTGCTCTGCTGAGCACGCCAAGCTTTTTAGAGGCCAATTTGGCCTTCTCTTCCAAGTGACCACGAAACTGCACGTCACTCGATATGTCGACACCGAGGATCCCTCCTCCTTGGAGTATACTACCTCCGCCCATCTATGAGTCAGATAGACCAGAAGATCACCAGCTGATCAACCCTGACGAAAAAAAGCTTGCGTTTTCTTCAAAAGGTTCTCGACTCTCTCTGAAAGTTGCATGAAAAAAACATTTAAGTGCCTATGCAATTTGAGGGTTTCTCTTGATTGTCCTGGGATCCTATCATCAGATCCTGACTTATAACTTTCATCATCAGCTCAGCAACTTGATATAATGATTACCAGGTATAATGCCTATATGTGTCTATAAAATTGGAGAGTTCCCTCGATTTCTCAATGATCCCTTCATTAGATCCTGACATGATGACCATCGGATCACATGAGAAGTATTTTGTTCAAACAATGTCCATAAAATGTGTGTATTTTCCTTAATTTTCTTGGAATCCCATCCATCCTAACTTATACCTTCCATCATCATCTAAGCAACATGTGATGAAGATTACCAGGCACAAATGGATGCGTTAAAAGTATATAAAAAACATTAAATGTGTCTATAAAATTTGAGGGTTGCCCTCGATTTCCCTGGGATCATATTCTGACTTGATGGCAATGGGACCACCTCAAGAGTAAGCTTTCGAATAAAAAAAATTTAAAATCAGTCCACAATTGACGGAGAAATCGGTGAACATACATAAAAAATACATATAGTCGAACAAATAACCCCCTCCTTTTTTGAAAGTCAGTTAAAAATTATAAAACAAGTAAAAGCCCTATCAGCGATGGCAACCCCAGTCGGAAGGTGAATTTCAATTATACAGTTTTATATTTGATTGCCATAGAGATAGGCAATATATACCTACTTAAATGCATATTGTAATTTGACATGAATGCATATTACGAGCGTCTGCAACAGGTGGTATTTTATCCGCTGAGATCAAAGACGTATTAAAAATAAAAACATCTTAGGCCGAGATGGGATAAACCACGTGCGAAACAAAGATACTAAGCATTATTGTTGCTGTTTTTATATAGTTATCGCCTTAGGACAAGGACTATCTCGAGTAGAATCCAGCCATGCCATTCAAAATTGACTACCTCACGCTCCTTTGACCATAATAGCTATGAAAATTTTAATTAATTGGATGGCACTGTACACAGTTCAAAATGAATCTTCCGTTATATACGTAAATCATCGTAAAATACGTAAATTAAGGTTTTTTCTCTTAGGACTCAAGAATAGACGCGTTTTATTCCCTTTTCTTCGACCCATTATTAACGAAAAAGGGTTTACCTGAAACAAAAATTATTATGATATGATTATATTTGTAAGTTGACATTTTATCAAACAAAATTCAATAATTTAACAAAACACTACTTGTACCTTACAAGCAGTATTTTGTTAAATTATTGAATTTCTTTTGTCGATTTGAAGGGGGTAAAATGATATAATTTATTTACAAATAAAATAATACTCACGATTTTTCTCTAGTCGTTAGAACAAAATAAATAGGTATTCAAATCCAATCCACAAGCCTAATCAAAACAGTGAAACAAAGAATCAAGTCCGTAAACATGGTAGCGTAGGTATGGTGCGCGCGGAAGATGCGTGGTACTGAGCTACGCACACAAATACAGATTATTCACTCACATATTGATACCTCGGTTGCTCGGGCGCAGTGCGACGGCAATAGTTTCTTCAAATATCTATTTCTCAATTCCCGCGCAGACCGACTACGCTCTTAAGAGTCGACAAATAAAATATTTTTATATAAAATTGTATGAAATGACGTCATTCTGTTTATAGTCAAATTAGTAATTTATTAATGGTGATGTCAAGTACCCAATTAGATCAAATATTTTGTGACAGGTTTTGACATGGGGGGCACTTCTACGGATGTGTCAAGATATGCGGGCGCACTGGAGCACGTACATGAAGCGACCACCGCTGGTGTAACCATACAAGCTCCACAATTAGGTATTTTTGTATTTTTTACTTTGCCATTAAGTACGAGTAACATTCGGCAAATTTTTATATGGTAATTTGAGTATAAGACGGATCTTTTTCTCCGAGATATCAACATTAAAGTTGTAAAAAACACATCTTTGTAATAAAAAATCCTTTGGTTTAAAAAAAACGTAATAAATATTGTAAGCTATTTCTAATTTGTTGTGTTGTTAATTTGTGTAACATACATGATTGTAAGCTGTTATTTAAAAAAAAAAAGTCCCGCTGGGTTTCTTGCTGGTTCTTCCCAGGACAGAGGTTTTTTTTTCGAACCAGTGGTAATTATACAAAGGAGTGACTTTCAATAAGCATTATTTATAATCTATATTGAATAAAAAAGTTTCTGTTTCTGTTTCTGTTACTGCTTGTTAATTTTTTGATTTTATTTTTCATATTTTCGGCTATTGCCTTTGGTTTATTTAAATGTTTGCTGAAAGTCATCATCAGTCATCAACAGTGGTAGAGCCACGCGGCAGCGTTTGCTGTCGCACGGATGGGCCGGCTCGAACCGGGGTGGTACCACGACCTCACGAATACCAGCGTGAAGTAGAGGTTTACCTCTGCGTTTCGCTTGGTGAGTGCAGGTGGCCGGAGGCCCTTTTTACTGGAAATGAGGCATTCCATCTTAGTCCTCACGGGTGACAACGCATCTACATTTTGATTGGTAATAGAGGATAGATGTAGATGTCTATGGGCCGCAGCAACCACTTACCATCAGGTGGACTGTGTGCTCGTTAGTCACCCTTATTCTATAAAAAAATATCATCCTAATTTCTTTTTTAGCTTTTAATTTTTTTACAGACTTTTGCGTTCATTCGGCAATACAAGTCTAGACATCTGCCACTTTCCTTTCATCTTTATGATTGAAATATTTGGTATCCCAGATAATTGTGTGGAGATCCCAGATAACACCCATCTGAGCATAGGCCAAGATTGCCCCATAAGGGTTTTTCCATAGTTACCACGCCTGTGTTTGCCAACCCACCTGCCAGGCGGGCCAGCCGGTTGCCAGGTTGTTTCACTCTGCTAATATTCGAGAAAGAGTATAGTTTCCTCGTTCGACTAGCTACTCAATTTGCGATCGAAGATCCGCAAAAGAGCAAAACATCTATCCGTCGCGAGATCACAATATTAAACGATATATAATAATAATAATATTAAACGTAATAATAATAATAATATTAAAATATAATAAAAATAATATTAAACGATCACGATATTAAACGCGTACCAGCATGCGAATGAGTCGCAAGCGCCCTTTGAATTTTGTTATAAAACCGACATTCTATCGGAACGTTGACATGCTTCTCCAAGTTCAGCTAAAACTCCCGTTTACACGCTTGTGCTTGTGGACGCTTGCCGAGACTACTACTACGTAATGATATCATGTATGACCGTATGTTGAAGGACAGCAGAGACCTTTTTTACTGGTAATAAGGCATCCCATTTTAGTCCACATTTTAGCACACATTTTAGTCACACACAAATTGTTCCGGGTCTGGATGTTTGTCCTTGTGCAATATATGTTTGTAAACTGCCTCCACGATACAGGAGAAAATCCTAGTGTGGGGGTAACGTTTTTAAAAAAGAAAAAAAAGAAAAAGAAAGAAGTCCTCAGGAGTGACAACGCATCTGCATTTTCATTTTTAACCGCAGATAGATGTAGGTGTCTATTGGTCTACAGCATTCACTTACCATCAGATGAACTGTGTGCCTTTTTATCTTCCTTACCTCTATAAAAAATGTTTACAGATATAAACACAGTGGCGGCCGGTGGCGGTTCCATGCTGTTTTTCCGCTCAGGGCTGTTAGTGGTGGGGCCCGAGTCGGCGGGTGCGCAACCCGGCCCCGCTTGTTACAGGAAAGGAGGCCCGCTGACTGTCACTGATGCTAATTTACTGCTGGGTAAGTTATTTGCGATCATCATTTAGAGGGTAGTTGTAAAAAGTTATTTGCTCGCTAGTGTAGTGACAAGCGTTTGGCTGCGGTGCTGCGGGCCCGTGGGTTAAAAATATTTTTTTTGTACTTTATTTTCATTGTGAAATTTATTTGTACACACGGCAGTGTTCGCCAAGTTCTCAAAAAAATATGGCGACGCATCGGCAGTGTGTACATTTTCACGAACCATTTTTAGCCACTTATGAATTTTTAATTGTATTTTTAATAATTGGGCATAGTTTCGTTCACGGCGGCCAGTCTCAACGCCGTGACCGAAACATTTCATACGTGGTAGAGCCATGCTGCAGCTATATTAGTAGTATAGTTGTAGCACGAATGTGTCGGCTCGACCGGGGAAGGACCACGCTCTCACAGAATACCAGCGTAAAATGACAACTTGACACTGCTGTTTCGTATGGTGAGTGTAGAGAACCGGAGACCCATTTTACTGGAAAATAGGCATTCCATCTTAGTCCTCACGGGTGACGAAGCATCTGCATTTTGATTCTTTATTAAGGATAAATGTAGATGTCTATGGGTCACAGCAACCACTTACCATCAGGTGGACTGTGTGCTCGCTTGCCACCCTATCCTAAATAAAAGACGAGTCATCGGTGCGGGACAGGATTATAGTGACCGAGTGTATGCGTAAGCATAGGTGCACTTATTCCCTCACTCTCATAGTCCTATAGGACGGTTATCCGGCACGACCAGAGAGAGATCGGGTGCAAGAGCTTTACGTGCTTTCCGAAGCACGGGGCTGAAACACCGTCAACTTCCTGACTTTGAGCTGCTACTAAAAATTTTTAGACAGAAAAACCCAATAATTGATTTTGGCCTAACACGGGATTTGAACCCAGGACCTCAAGATCAGTAACCGCGTTTACGACCACTAGTCCAACGAGGCAGTCAACAGTGTGTGCTTGAAGTAAATCAGCGCTGACAATTATGTTTTTCAATAATTTTCGCAGGACGCCTCATACCTGATTATTTTCCAAAGATATTTGGTCCAAATGAAGATCAACCTTTGGATAAGGAGGCCACTATAAACGCATTCAAGAAGATAACAGATCAAATCAACACCTTCTTAAGACAAAATGGCGGCGGTAAAGAGGTATATTAAAACAAAGTTTATAATAATTGTTGATAATTTATTTAGGCGTGAACCCTCAAAGTAAAGAGTGTTATTGGCCTGTTGTTAGACTTTAGGCGTGTATCTTGTCTTTTGTAGCATCTTTTTATAAATATTTACTCGACTGCCCCAGAAAGAGGGTAATGTTTATCAAGTGTATGTATTAATCTATGTAAGTGTATTTCTTTGGTATGGTCTGTAGCCGGCTTGATGGATTTTAACATATGGAATGTCGTTAAATTAGTCTTAGTTGTGGAAGTGACATAAGCTATAATATTTGATTTCTTCTCTCTCAATAGACCTTTATACACAGTCGGGTTTTTTTTAAACTACTGTTATAACTACTGGAATTGTCGGTAAAATATTGCAATATTAAATTATTGTAATGTAAAAGTTCTTTAGTTCATTGCCATAAGATTTTGGATTTGAAGGTCTATTTTGAGATTTGTATTTCTTGATCGGACGTTTTTATCCCTTCTTTTAAATTAGGTTTTCGATAAATTGAGGTAACAGATTTTGTGAATCCTCTAATATAAGGAATAAAATCTCATTTTTTTGTCATTATATAAATGAAGAACTTTTTTTCAGATGACCATGGAAGAAGTTGCTATGGGTTTTATCAATGTCGCCAACGAAGCTATGTGTCGGCCGATCAGGTAATGTTTAATATAGAGAAAGAAATAAAGAAAAAAATAAAGAAGGAATTCGTTAGTAGAAGAAATAAATTCAAATGTATTTAAATCAATTATCTGCTAAATTCACGATTATAATAATGAATTAGTTATATTATAGTCCATCGGAGGCAGATCCCAGCCATGGTTTGGTCGCTCCTGTAAAATAGCATCACGCTATAACCAGGAGTGCTACCGGGCCTGGGCTGACGCATTAACGTCTCGGGATGTAAACACCAGCGCACTTAAAAAGAAGTATAATTCCGCCTCCAGGTCCTTCAAAAGCGTCATTGCCAAGGTAAGGTCTGAGCACATCGGCAGAATTGGCGAGAAGTTAGTTCGCCTTCCTTCGGGAACCCATGCATTCTGGTCTCTCGCCAAGGCTGTCCAAGGGAACTTCTGTCAGCCATATCTTCCATCTCTGCACAGAGAGGACGACTCACTGGCCCATGCCGCAAAGGAAAAAGCCGATCTGTTGAGCTCTCTTTTTGCGTCCAACTCGACTCTTGATGACGGGGGGAACACACCGCCGACCATCCCGCGATGTGAGTGCTCCATGACGGATGTGCGATTTACACAGCGCTCGGTTCGCAAAGCACTCTTCTCCCTGGACGTCAGCAAGTCGAGTGGGCCCGATGGAGTCCCTCCCATTGTGCTGAAGAGTGTGTGCTCCGGAGTTGGCACCGGTTTTAACGCGTCTTTTTCGGTACTCCTACTCCCAAGGCGTAGTCCCGAATTCATGGAAGACAGCTTTGGTCCACCCGATCCCTAAAAAAGGCGACCGCTCAGACCCGTCCAACTACAGGCCTATCGCCATCACCTCCTTGTTCTCCAAAATAATGGAAGCCATTATAAACTGCCAGCTCATGAGATACCTTGAGAATCACCAACTGATTAGTGACCGCCAGTACGGTTTTCGTCGGGGTCGATCAGCTGGTGATCTTCTAGTCTACTTAACTCGTAGATGGGCGGAGGCTATAGAGTCCAAGGGGGAGGCATTGGCCATTAGTTTGGACATAGCGAAGGCCTTCGATCGGGTCTGGCACAAAGCGCTTCTTTCGAAGCTTCCTTCCTATGGGCTTCCCGAGAAGTTGTGCAAATGGATCACCAGTTTCCTTGCTGATCGGAGCATCAAGGTCTTAGTAGACGGTGCGTGCTCTGATTTCAAGCCTATCAACTCTGGTGTTCCACAAGGCTGCGTGCTATCACCAACGCTGTTTCTCCTGCATATCAATGATATGTTGCTAACTGGTAGCATTCATTGCTATGCAGACGACAAGCACTGGTGATGCCTTATATACCGGCCGTGCCAATATTTCTCGGGAAAACGTCGCCGAGTACCGGGACAAACTTGTGTCTGAAGTCGAATCTTTGCTTAACAGTCTCGGATTGGGGGCGACTAAATCTAGTCCAGTTCAATCCCCAGAAGACACAAGTTTGCGCGTTTACCGCTAAAAAGAACCCCTTTGTCGTATCTCCTCAGTTTCAAGGCACTCCCCTTACTGCCTCAGCCAGTATCGGAATCCTTGGCGTCGACATATCGAATAGTGTGCAGTTTCGTGGTCACTTGGAAGTGAAGGCCAAATTGGCCTCTAAAAAGCTTGGCGTGCTCAGCAGAGCGAGACAGTATTTCATGCCGGCACATCGCTTGCAACTTTACAAAGCGCAAGTTCGGCCCCACATGGAATACTGTTCTCATCTGTGGGCCGGGGCACCCCAGTGCCAGCTCCTTCCACTTGACCGCATCCAGCGCAGAGCGGTTCGAATCGTCGACGACCGAGTTCTTTCTGATCGGCTCGATACACTGGCACTGCGTAGATATGTTGCATCTCTTTGCGTATTTTATTGCATCTATCACGGGGAGTGCTCTGAGGAATTGTTCGGACTAATTCCAGCCGCTCAATTTCACCATTGCACATCGCGACAAAACTCGCGTTACCATCCATACCATCTGGATGATTGGCGGTCCACCACTGTGCTATTTAGAAGAAGTTTTCTCCCTCGCACAACTTCCTTGTGGAATCAATTACCACCAGCGAATTTTCCGGACCGATACGACTTAGGAACCTTCAAGAAAAGAGCTTACACCTTTCTAAAAGGCCGGCAACGCATCTGCAATTCCCCTGGTGTTGCGGTTGTTCATGGGCGGCGGTAGTCACTTTACCATCAGGTGAGCCGCATGCTCGTTTGCCCCCTCTCCTATATAAAAAAAGCATGGTAACTATGGCAAATTAACCCGCCTCTCCCATGAGGCAATCTATGGATATACTTAAGAGGCCAGTTCTTAAGAAACACGCAAATGGCAGTTATGGTTTTAAAAATATTAAAGAACTGACGTCATTGAATGACACCACAAAAAAATCTCAATTAGTTAATAGATGGGTCTACACTTTCACCGTGTGATATTTATATAAAACGTCTTGATTTTCGAGAAAAAAAGTCTTCAACAATGGTAAAAACAGTTAAAACGGCCTTTTCTATTTTAAATCTCTAGGCCAATTCGTTATTATTTTAGAAAATCTTTTTGGTTAAAACGTGAGATGAAAGTATAGACAACACATTCACCATTCATTATTTTTACTAATTCAAACCAAAAAGCAACCATCTATGCCTAAATAACATTCATTTTTTAACAGAAATCGTCCATACATTTTAGTATGAAACGGTTAGGTTTCCGTAATTCGCTTTATATTAGAGAACACGCGTGAAAAAAATTCAGTGCCGCCTCAATTTTCGAGGTGAGTGCACGTCCGTTTGTAGCCCGATTTGTCAAGTCGAGTCGATACATCTATTGTTTGACATAGCATAAGGGTGGGTCGCGAGTGTCGGACAACATTATTTTTATTATTTGTATTCTTCGAGTAAGTAGACCAACTAGGTATGTGAGCTTTATTATGTATTGTTTTTTGTAATTATCAGAAATTAATGTACTTAATAAAATAGTAATTTAATTTAATATCTATTTCAGATAGATAATATGGGAAAACGCAAAGAAAGTTATTAGAATTAAAAAAAAATCTAATTAATAATGTAAGCATATGAAGTGAACCACTCGGAAACTCGCTCAGCAAGCAGTCTTTTTTAAGACTTGACTCAACCACCGGTGTAGTGGCGATCCATGATCTGGACCTTGAGTAATTTGTTGATCAGAGGGTTACCCTCTGTGGAGTCCACCCATTGTGATATCATTTCAGACTTTCTAAAATAGTCCTGTCCTGATTGACTCGTCCGGTTCTTTGTTGAGGTTACCATCCAATTACGATGACGTTTAGGTTATTTTAGTAATATCTTATGCCGAGGTTATTATTGCAGTAGTTAAATTTAGATTGATAACTAATATTTATAATATAGAAGTTATCTAGTCAGTTAGGCTGTCTTCTAATGTTATGGCTTTTCATTAGTGCTGACAAAATACAATACGTAACAATAACTCTGTGATTCCCTTTAAGTGAGTTATCAAAATCAGTATTCAAACGTATATAAATTATAAATAATTTTACTTCAGAAAAATCAACATAAAAATAATCAAATTAAATTTAAATAAAATATTACTTGTAAATTGTATGTGGATTGATTACATCTTATAAAACACAAAAACCTTAATTAACGTTGGTATTTTTTATCGGTCGTTGATAAACAACCTTTATTTTTAAATCTTTTAATGACAATTGAATTGTGACAAAATTTTATGTTTATTAAACTTTTCATGTTTTTAAATATGTAACTAATGAAAACATACAGGCTCAAAATAAATCAGTTGGCATATAGTAGACGACACTTTTGCGATCATTTGAAGTGCGTGTGAATTTTAGGGATTTTCCTATACTAAAGTCCAACGATGACGAGTGGGTAGCTGGTTTGAGTTTGATGAGCGCGTGAAACGCCGCTTATTTTATAGTAATTTTATATTGTATATTACATTATTTTAATGTGGATCTATTTAAAAATAATTTCTGTTACATATTCTTTATCGAATAAAGTTTCACATGAAAGATGCATAATACATTTCTCCTACAATTATTTGCAAGTTTGAAATTAATCACGACATTTTATACTTGAAACGACCTTTTTTAAATATTTTTCCCAAATCTCTAATCAGTAATAATGTGGTTTACAACATAAGTATCTAATAAAAATGTGTATTGACGGTGAAAGAATATTCACTACTCCAAATAATCTCGTGGATGTGGTAAAAGGCAGATGGAAATCAGGAGATGGGTAACGGCATCTTCCTAACAACAACTACATAGGCTGCACTAAAAGTATCAGGAAGGGAATATTTCCACTGTTCCTGTCATATTAAAATCCTTTTAATTGAAAACTCCTTGGTTTTAAAAATCGAATACCATTTATTTATTTAAAAAAAGATTCTCGGACTTGTCACAAGGTTTTGTCAAACTTGTTTAGTCGTTGAGAAAATGGAATTGACTCGAGAAAATTCAAGAGCGATTATTTATTATGACTTTAGAAGTGGTTTAACACAAAAACAGTGTGTTGACCGGATGATTTCTGCATTTGGTGATGAAGCCCCATCCAAAACCACAATTTATCGCTGGTTTGCTGAATTTCAACGTGGACGTGTCAAGCTCAGTGATGATCCCCGTCAAGGTCGTCCAAAAACTGCAGTCACCCAAGAAAACGTTAATGCTGTGCGTAAGCTGATTGAGGAAGATCGACACGTGACATACCGCGAAATTCAGGCAACTTTAGACATTGGCATGAGTCAAATACAAATAACCTTGCATGAACAATTAGGTGTAAAAAAGTTGTTTTCCCGATGGATACCGCATTCGCTCTGTGAAGAGCAAAAAGCGGCTCGCGTTACTTGGTGCGTCAGAACTCTCGAAAGATTCCAGGCAGGATCCTCAAATGCTGT
This sequence comes from Parnassius glacialis, assembly GCA_033319125.1. Lineage (NCBI taxonomy): Eukaryota > Metazoa > Arthropoda > Insecta > Lepidoptera > Papilionidae > Parnassius > Parnassius glacialis. The sequence continues at coordinate 9,552,488 of JAVANC010000014.1, forward strand.
ATACAACATCGTATCAGGTGACGAATCCTGGATATACACGCGTACGAACCCGAAACAAAAAACCAGTCACGAGTTTGGGTGTTCGAAAATGAGTTAAAGCCAACAAAAATTGTTCGTTCACGGAGTATTGCAAAAAAAAATGGTGGCCACGTTTGTCTCCAAAACCGGCCATGTTACGACTATTCCTCTTGAGGGACAAAGAACGGTTAATGCAGAATGGTATGCTAGCATTTGTTTGCCACAGGTCGTTTCTGGACTCCGTAAAGAGAACTGCAACCACCGCATCATCCTCCATCATGACAATGCGAGTTCTCACACCGCACACAGAACAAAAGAGTTTTTAGAGCAAGAAAACATAGAATTATTAGATCATCCGCCGTACAGCGCCGACCTAAGCCCTAATGATTTCTATACTTTCCCTAAAATAAAGAATAAATTGCGTGGACAGAGATTTTCATCACCTGAAGAAGCTGTGGACGCCTACAAAACGGCCATTTTGGAGACCCCAAATTCCGAATGGAATGGTTGCTTCAATGATTGGTTCCATCGTATGAAAAAATGTGTCAAATTTCGCGGAGTATACTTCTAAAAGCAATAAATACATTTTTAAATAGTAATGTTATGTCACTTCCTTGATTCCCGAAATTTTCAGTGATGCCCTCGTAGTTCCAAGGAAAAAAATGCGGTTGTCAATCTGCCTGGCAAAAGTGGAATCTATGAAAAATACCACCTTATGATATTGTCCGTTGGGTAGACTTATGTTCAGTAGTTGACTTTGATAGATCGTAATGAATGAATGAACAATGTATATTTGACCTCAACATAATTTTAGAAACTGTTAGAGCTCTTTAAAACATCGTCATCTACGTAGAGGAACTAAGATTTTTTCTTATTAAGTGATTTCGTAAAATGATTTTTGTAAGATAATTTATAATATAAAATTTTAAAAAAAATATGTATCGGCCATGTCAGAGACCTCACAGTGGCCGTAAGTATGTCGGCACTTGTCCAGATGCAAATAACATTTTTAGAAATAATAAATTTAGTTAAATTTAGTACGCTAAAATCCCATTCATAGTACACCTATACCTCCCTGAAACGACGAACGGATTGTTTGTTATATACTGTATAAATTGTTTAAACCACTGTGATTGTTCAAATCTCTATTAACCTTTATTTTTTAATAAAGGATCATTCTTATGAAACCCACAATTTCCATATTACACAAAACATTGATAATATTTTAAATTTCTTCATAAATAAAAAATAATAGTTAAAATAATACCTACAAAGCGTACACTCTGGCCCCACCCTTTGCCGTCAGCTATTAATTACGGGCTCGCGGACTTCGCAATGTGACAAACAAATGACATAATAGAAATTGTAAATGGCTACATACAATGTGTGTTTTTGAGACATTCATATGTAATTTATTGTTGTTTTTTTTTTAAACCGTTTGAGCGATTTCGATAAAATTTAAATGAGACCACCTAGGAAGTATACTCTTTGAAACAACAAAAGAATTTTCCAAATCGGTTTAGACGTCTTCGAGTAATCTGTGAACATACAAAAAAAAGATTCCGACGAATTTTGAACATCTTCCTTTTTGAACTAAATAACCCCTTCAGCACAATATAAGGTAGTTATTTCGATATTACAGACGGACACTTCGTTTTATTTATATGTATAGATGTAGATTTCTTGATTTGTTATAATTATGAGGTTATTATATTTGAAGTTTGTTGTGTTTAGAGCGTTAACAACAGCCCGCGGTTTCGACTCGTCCGCGCACGCGCTGGCGTGTTTCGGCGGAGCGGGCGGCCAGCACGCGTGCGCCGTCGCTAACCAACTCGGCATATCCACAGTGCTTCTGCATAAATATGCCGGTTAGTTGTCTATTTATTAACACCTGAATTCAGCTTTAAATTTGCTTCCATATTGGGAGGCAATTCAGAAAAATGATGATAACAAAATCAGAGGATACAGTTTGGTGTTGCAGCTACATATCTATATAATAAAATAGAATAGAATCATTTAATATAGATTACCAGAATATTTATTGAAAATCATTTTAGTTTTACCACTGGATCGGAAAAAACCCTTTGCCCGGGGAAGAACCAGCAAGAAACCCAGCAAGACATTTTTCAATATTAATTTACACTATAATATTTTATACAACTAAGTGTAAAAATAGTTGGAAACAGTATGGTAGTGAAGATCTCATTCCCTGGGGTTAGAGACTGGTAACATTGGTTCTAACTATATTGGTGTCAACAATAAGTTTCTTAGGACGTCTTTCCATTAAGTCCAAAACCGCTAGGAGGCACTTTGTAACAATTGGCTGAAATACTCCATCCACGACTAAACTTGCGCTTTATATAGTGTAAGCAATTGTGTGTCCCGGTGTGAAGTACTGTCACGCTTTTACAAGGACACCTAACTTCCTTGCATCTTCTTTGGCCCTGCAATCTATAGTGATAATTCTTTCTCATTAGTTTGTTAATAGTTTGGATATGGATCTCTCTCTTTTAGGATAATTTGCCTTATGAAAAAAGTTAATTAATAAAAGGTAATTTAGCGTTCGCAGTATTAGACCTCCCGCGCCTTATTCTCCGTCGTCAGTCTAGGGATTTCAAGAAGGTATAATATACGATAATAGTTGTAGTGTTATGGTACTTACATATCATTGGAAAATGTAGTGTTATGGTACTTACATATCATTTTACACTATTTTAAGTTTATTTTTCCATTCTGTTTTTGATTTTCTGCGTTTATATTTTGCATCACCTTTATTTCCATAAGATCCTGTAACGTTTTTACACAATAACAAATTATTTTTACTTCGTATTTTCACGCTATCAGCACTTTCTAAATCGCTGTCAATGGAGTCTTACCTTTTTCGATCTTTTATTTAGTTCTCCGTAACTCTGCAATTTCGGGTTTCGTGCGCGCTGTTGCGCTATTTTTTTTCTTATATAAATAATATCTCATTTCTTACATAAAACTTGCCAATTCTTAATAACAAGCCTAAAACCAAAAATTTACATATTTGACAATTGTTATTTATTTGGTTGTCATGGCAATTTTTATTCAAATTCGTTACCGGTCTGATGTTTTATCTCGATATTTCCACATAAATACTCTTTTGCTTTGGGTCATTTACAAAAAAAATTCCTTTTAATTTAAATAATTTCCCGTTCTCTCTAAAAAGGTATAAAAGCCGAACCAATATAATACAGCGAGTCTCGCTTCAGTTTTCAAACGAGAAGCATCTACAAAGGCCTTATCCCGGGGCCGCACTGCCCCGGGATCCTGCAGGCCAGGCGCTGCTGACGTTGAAAAGATCCTGCAAGCCTCCGGGATCCTGCAAACTTCTATCTACACCTGAAGTCGTCGGCGTAGTCTACTTCAAGCGCGGGGCCGCACTACTCCGGGATCCTACAAGCCTTTACTTTCATCTGGAGTCGTCACCTGCGCCTCCACCTGCTAGTGCCCGCGCTACCTTTGGGCGCTGCGACTGCTTGCTCCAGGCGCTGAGTGCACCTACTCCAGGCGCTACGTGCGCCGGCTCCGGACGCTGCGTGGGCCCAGACCAGGCGCTGCGTGCCATCACCGCCAAGAAACTACAAGCTCAGCGTGTGCCTACTCCTACTCCAAGCGCAGCGTGTGTCACTTCGACCTTTAGGCTCCACTACAATATTCTCCTATCTTTATTTTTTTATCTAATTGTAATTTCACGTCATCCATCACCATCATCATATTTCATTTTTTTATATAAAATTGTAAATACCTTTTTAAAAATTTAAATATATTATTTTCTTGTTCTACTTTTGTTGTTTTGTTGTTCTTAGGTTAGGTTTTCTTTTTTAATTGTCGCTTCACGACATAGTACGAGATATTCCATCATCTAATAATATATATACCTATATATATATATAGACCTAGTCAGGTCATAAATTCTGTCACATGTTTAATATAAAATAATTGAAACAAGTTTATTCATTATGTTAACCATTTATATACCAAAATGAACTTAACAAAACATAGATTCTTATGACACTAAAGTTTATTCAAAATGACCTCCGTGATTTTGAATACAGGCCTTCAATCTGCGCGGCCAGTCGTCTATCGCGGCACGAACGAGGTCCATGTCAATATCGGCGGCTGCCTTAAGAGGCGTATTACAAAAAAACGCGAAATTACAAGGTTTCCTCGTTGAAATTTTATGTTTATCGTTCATTTCTTGAAATAACAATTACCTGGTAAAAATAGTTCGTTTTCTCTCCTCAAATAAGCTCGGAATGGATTTTAGATAACTTATTTATTTAATCAGTAATAATCATTCTCCCGATGCATGTTTAGGCAAAAACTCTCGAAGACATGATTTGGGAGCTCTAATTTGTAGATTCTATTGAATATCGACCATCAAAAAAAATATTTTTATCTTCCAAATATCCTTCACTTGAATAATAATGGAATACATTTTCGTTATATGCTTTTCACAATAGGAAAAAAAATTCGACATAATTCAAAAAACGACCAAAAAAGCTTCGATGCAAGCCTCTATATTTCCGAAGTTCTACATCACTTAGACGTAAAATTTATACCAAAATAATCATCAACATTTGCTTAAACTATGCTATTATTTTTACTTTTAAAATCGTTACTATTATATTATAATTAATTAAATAAAAGTACTATATATTTAACTGCGTCGGCCATCTGAGATCATTAACGCGCGAGCGCTTGCCGAGGGTGGACCTGCGTCATTTATTTCGGGCGCTGCATGGTTTCGATACTACCGTAGTGTGCGTCGATTACTATCGTAGTGTGCGTCGATTGCCTGCATACTAGAACATTGTCAACTACGACCGCAATTTTTGATCGATCGGTTTAAAACTATTTTATATAGTTATAATTTAGATCACGTCTCTTCCATTAAACATGGTAGGGACAACGAGTCTGCAGCATGTGCACAATTGAGCAAACAAAAAAATATTATTATAGAAAAATGTGGTCTATTCATTGACCTAGATCATTGTTATTTGAGGGCTTCACCTAATGGTTTATACAGCAACGGTCTTATTGAAGTTAAATATCCTATTTCAGCTTTCGGAATAGATTTTGATACGGCCTTTCGACAAAAAAGAAGTTAAAAGTTATAAATTCAGTGATTCAAGTGTAACATTAAATCAAAATAATGACTGGTTTTACCAAATCCAAGGCCAGCTTCATTTAGCAAATAAAAATGTCTGAATACTTGCCATAATATGTATTGGCCCAGATTAATGCAGTAAAAGTACTAAAAATTTACAAATACGACCAATTTTAGATTTTCAATATGTTACCCAAGTTACAAGCTTTTTATGAAAAGTGTGTACTGCCTGAAATTATCGAATCGAGAAAAGTTCGGTCAATGCCGTCGCAGCAAATATTTTTCTTATAGGCGGCCCATAGACATCTACATCTATCCTCTATTACAATTCAAAATGCAGATGCGTTGTCACCCGTGAGGACTAAGATGGAATGCCTCATTTGGCCTTTGCCTCACATGGAAGTAAAAAGGGCCTCCGGCCACCTGCACTCACCAAGCGAAACGCAGAGGTGAACCTCTACTTCACGCTGGTTTTCTGTGAGGTCGTGGTACCACCCCGGTTCGAGCCGGCCCATCCGTGCGACAGCAAAAGCTGCCGCGTGGCTCTACCACTGTTTATAGTAATTGACTGTAAGTACCGATTAAAAAAATATTAGTTACATTTGGTTGTTATATTTATTAAAACAGGTTGCAACCGTTTATTTATTTATACCACTATTCTACCGGTAGTAGACATAATCGATTATTAACATTCGATTACAGCGTAACAATTAAAATATTTATGTGTACTTATTTTGACACTAAATTTCATAAATAATGAATAATATATCAAAATGGTATATAATAATAAATAATAAATTATATAATAATATAATAATAAATTAATAAGATAAAATTAAAATGACACACCAAAAAATATTCCATCCACTGAAGTCCATCCTAAGAAAACTTTGTATTATGGAAGATCAAGATCGTTTAATCGCCATACTCACAGTATTATAGTGCGAGCGAGTGAATAGATATGAAAGAAAGTATCGGTCGCGTAGTTCACCGCCCGCTTGGTGCGTAAAATACCTAAATTTGCGAAACGCCGAAATGTAAGAGGGCTCTTAATCAAGGATGTCTTGAGTGACTCCAAATTGGGATGAGGCTTTGAGCACGCCTTTTCCTCCTAGTGTTGCCATATCTTGTAATCTAACGGATTCAAATCTGGACTGGAGGAGGGCCAGTCTTCGTGCCGGATGAAGTCGATTTAACGCGCCGCCAGCCAGTCTTGTGTGCTCTTCGCTCTATGAGCTGGCGCCGAATCTTGTTGGAATACCCAGTGCTTGTTATTGAACATGGTATGAGAAACAGGTTCCACAAGATTCGTCAGGACTGTATTTTGATACACAACTGAATTCGTTTTTACACCTTTCTCACAAAAATGTACCTCTGTTAAGCCCCAATAAGAAACTCCCAACCATACCATGAGCGAGGATGGAAAATGACCTCGTTGGACACGCGGAATACGGTTGCTCGCGTCTTCACTACTGTGTGCGTACACCTAATCATTTTGTTTGTTGTAGCTCTCTTCTACGGTAAAAATTTTTTCATCCGAAAAAAGAATTTCCCGATATTTTTTTCCCGCGTACCGCTTCAACAAAGCGCGGCATCTCTTCAGTCTCAAGTCCATTAGACGACCATTCAAATGATGTCCTGTTTTTCTTCGATATGCCCGAAGCCCTAAGTCTTCATTTAACACCCTTTTCACCGTGGTTCTGCTTAACCCCATCTGAAGGGCCAACAGTTTCTGCTTACGTTTGGGATTTCTTTGAATTCACGCCTTCACAGCTTTTATCACTGCTGGAGTCCTAACAGACCGAGGGCGACAATTTCTTGACCTGTCATCTACACTAGAGTCTTCATTGTATCGTTTGATGGTACGATAAACGAATCTTTTAGTTGTATTCAAATTTTCCAGTATGACAAAAATTTGAATTGGCGCGTAAACGCAACGATGCAACGCAATAACTGCAACATGGTCTCCTTTAAGCGTCCACTCCATATTTAATAATGAGTAAAATTCTAAAAAGTATACAGTTTTATTTTCATGAACAATTCGAAATTCGAATTCAATAAACTTTTTTGTGGCCAGCATTCTAAAAGAAAAGTTTTTACTGTGTGACAATACTTATAACCTGACTGTGTATATATATATCATATCATGTCATCGCATATCATTACGTGTGTGTTCTAAGAGGTCACCAGATATTTCATACAAAACAGCATTAAGCTGCTATTTCACGCTGGTATTCTGCGAGAGCGTGGTTCTACCCCGACCGAGCCGTTCATTCGTAGTACAACCATAATATAGCTGCAAAATGTCTCTACCACGTATAAATTGTTAATATTGATTTTTATGGAATAAGGGTGACAAAAATGCATATTATACAATCGATCTAATGGTATGTGGATGCTATGGTCCATTGACATCTACATCTGTTGTCGATTAAAAATCAAATACAGATGCGTTGTCACCCTAAGTGAGGACTAAGATGGAATGCCTCGTTTTCAGTAATATGGTTGTTTTTTTTATAGGATAAGGGTGACAAACTAGCACACAGTCCACCTGATGGTAAGTGGTTGCTGCGGCCCATAGACATCTACATCTATCCTCGTTTGCGAATCAAAATGCAGATGCGTTGCCACGCGTGAGGACTAAGATGGAATGCCTCATATCCAGTAAAAAGGGCCTCCGGCCACCTGCACTCACTAAGCGAAACGCAGAGGTAAACCTCTACTTCACGCTGGTATTCTGTGAGGTCGTGGTACCACCCCGGTTCGAGCCGGCCCATCCGTGCGACAGCAAAAGCTGCCGCGTGGCTCTACCACTGTTAAAATCATATGAAATTCAGTTCTTTCATATGAAACAGCATTTAGCTGCTATTCAACGCTGGTATTCAACGCTGGAGAGTGTGGTACTTCCCGGGCAAGCCGATCCATTACTGCTACAACCATAATATAGCTGCAGTATTACTCTACCACGTATAAAGCGTTATTCCATCTTCGTCATTAACAATTTATTCTAGATGAAATGGGTCAGGGGTGATGACATCTGCATTTTGATTCATAATTGAGGATATATGATATATGAAGATGTATATAGATGTACAGATAGATTTTTGCTACCGTACGAGCAACACGTATTAGGCACACTTGTTAAAAATAATAACTACACCAAAATTAACGTTTATAAAACACCGTGATAGTTAAAGTGACAGTAAAAATTACAAAAAGTGCTAATATAATAATAAAATAAGTCAATATATCGGATAACATCAATATTATACAGTGCAAAATTGTGAGGAACTATCACAAAACAGAGTGCAAGAACTAAAGGTGTAAGCGCCGCTTGCCTCATGGCGCTTGGGATCTTCTTTTCACAACATCAGTTATTGAGTAACAACTTTTAAATAATTGAATGCATGCTACAAAATTACTAGTTGCGGATTGTTTATTTCCTACCTACAATTTTAACGATTTCACAATTTAATTTGTCTCAACACAACTCAAATACAATTAGATACTTTTACTTGACCATCAGATCAATATGACTTCAAAATGCAATGGATGTATGCAAACACTCACAAAAAAGGAAGAATTATCTTGTACGCATTGCCCTAAAAATATCATTATGCCTGTCTTAATATAAGTGAAATTAATTTTAGAAAAACGTCCAATAAATTTTTAAAGTCTTTTAAATGCCCTGCATGTGTAACAACAGAAAAAAAGGCCGATAACTCTAACACACCCGCTAAATCACATTTAAGCTCACCGGATTCTGATACATGCGAATATGATAAATTTATGCCTGAAGACTTGGAAAGCTTTTTGGATAAAAGATTATTAGATTTTAAAAATGCTATCATTGCTGAAATTAAGAATACAATTGTGTCTGAATTAAATAACAATATGAAGGAAATCTCCCGAGAGTTGCGGTCTATAGCTGACTCTCATTCCAATTTACAGACTGAACACTATAAATTAAATGAAGAATGCATGACCCTGAAGAACAATGTAATTAACTTAGAAGAATCTTTAAACGATCTTCGCTGTCAGATTTCCAGACAGCAGCAGTGGTCAAGGCAACATAATATTGAAGTTTTAGGTGTTCCGGAAGTAAGAAATGAGAATCCAAAAAACATTATAATCAAGATCTGCAATCATGCAGGTGTTCCACTCAATGAACAGGATATCGACTTTGCTAATAGAGTGCAGCCTTTGAATCGTATTGAAAGCCGACCAAGGGTCATCGTTGCCAAATTAAGACAGATATGTCTGAAAGATAATGTGATTTCTGGTCTGAAGAAAACTAAGGGCATCTCAACAAAGGATATAGGATTAACAGGTGAATCAAAACCTATATATGTTAACGATCATCTTACACCCGAAAATAAGGCTCTATACAAAAAATGTAAGCTGAAGGCAACAGAATTGGCGTACAAATTCGTATGGACAAAAAACTGTCAAATCTTTACCAGAAAGAACGAAAAGTCACCGGTCATATCAATAACATCAGAAAAAGATTTATTGAAAATAGTTTGAACACATTTCACTTTAGATCTAGTAACAAATATCACTAATTATTGTTATCCATAAGTGTAGTTATTTAATTTATATTCATATGCTCAATTGTTTATTTCTTGCTCATTGTTACATTTTACACCGTTACTCACAAACACATATCATAATCCAAAATTATCTTTTCACAGTGATGTTACAAATAGCTTTCTCTAATTGTTCAGTCAGTTATAAATTTAATACTGGGATTACGACAGAATTGGTAAACCAAATTAATTATCATTTTATTTTAACAGATTATAATAATAATATTACTTATATTCCTCTTCATTAAAATAAGTAACGCATTAAGTCTATATTACCAAAACGTTCGGGGTTTACGAACCAAAGTAAACAAATTAAACTAAAATATATTACTGAATGATTATATTCAAATACAAAAATCAACGTGATTATGACGAGTTCAGGTTACTGAGAAATAGGCAACATAAGACACAAAAGGAGTGTTATAATTTTTACGTAAAGAAAATACAAGAAGATATTATAAATACTCCCAAACTGTTATGGACGTATATTAAATCTAAACGTTTAAAAACCACTGGTTATCCAAAAACTCCATTTAGGCACAAATAAATATACAACAAATGAAGAAATCTGTAAAGGGTTTAATGAATTCTTTGAAAGTGTATTTATAGATCCAGCCCCATCCTACAATTTTTCCTCTACAACTGTAGTTAATAATAATGTTGAGTCTTTGAACTCGTTAACAATTACGAAAGAAGAGGTGTTAAAGTCTTTAAAAAATTTAGAGAGTCGTAAAGAGCCAGGCAGTGACAAAATATATTTATTCTCTTTAAATACTGTGCTGATAAACTTACTTTGCCACTAACCATATTATTTAATAAATCATTAAGTGAAAGCGTTTTTCCATCCAAATGGAAAGAAGCGCACATCATTCCTATCCATAAAAAAGGCACTAAAACTAAAATCGACCATTATCGTCCGATCTCTATCCTAAATACATTGGGAAACTTATTGGAGAAAATTTTATATACCTATTTATATCCAATTATAGCATGAGCAATTGCTGATAAACAACATGGATTTATGAGCAATCGTTCTACTACTACTAATCTTAGCATTTTTACCAACGACATATTAAATAGCATGGATGCAGGTGCACAGGTTGACGTGATCTATACGGATTTTGAAAAGGCCTTCGACAGAGTGGGTCACGTTATCTTATTGCATACATTACAAGTATTAGGTATCAACGGAGACTTACACCGCTGGATAAAATCATATATATCTAATAGGAGACAAGCAACAATTGTTGACGGGTGCAGATCAGACTTTATAACTATAAAATCTGGAGTACCACAAGATTCTCATTTGGCCCCACTCCTCTACAATGCTTATCTATTTGATATACATTCATATCTTAGACATTCTAAATTTCTAATGTTTGCAGACGATAAAAAAGTTTACTGTAACGTAAGAAAAATTGAAGATTGTATACTCCTTCAAAATAATTTAGACAGTTTAGCAAAATAGAATAAGCATCAATGTGGAGAAGTGTAATCAAATAACTATTTTACACGTAAAAAAAATCCGGTATTATTTCAATATACAATAAATAATATTCCCCTACACAAATCTTGTAGGGTAGGGTTTAGAAATAATTTTAGATTCCAAGCTCACAATGGTGGACCATATAAACTACATTGCAGAAAGAGCATATAAAATGCTAGCTTTCAGTAATATCAAGTGCATAAACGCCATTTACTTTGCATATGTAAGAAGTTTACTCGAATATGCGTGCTGTGTATGGTCTCCACAGTACGCAAAGCATATTGATGCCATTGAATCCATCCAGAAAAAGTTCGTTAAATATCTAAATTTAAAAATGCGTCAAAATTGTTTTATCTACGAAGATAGCTGTCGTTTATACGGCTTTCTACCATTAAGAGATCGGCGCGAGTTGCTCGATATGTTATTTTTGCATAGATTGCTCACAGGTCAAATTGATTCTCCGGAGCTGCTATCGATGACATCGCTTAATGTACCTTCAAAGCGCACTCGTAACACAAATAAACGATTATTCCATGTACCTTTGTCGCGTACCAGTTATTCATCAAACTCAATTCTGTCCAGGATACTACAGATATAACAGAAAATTTGGTGTTGTAATTACAACACCAAATTTTCAGTTATAGATCCCATTATTTCGACCACATATGGTTTTAAACACGTCGTCACCAAAAAGCTTATGTAACATCAATATAGCATGTTAATTTATATAATAATAAAGCATTTTACACACACACGCACGCGCTCACGCACGCACGCACGCACACGTATCATCATCATCATCATCATCATCATCATCATAATCATCATCATCACCATCATCACCACCATCATCATCATCATCATCACCACCACCACCACCACCACCACCATCATAATAATAATAATCATCATCATAATCATCATCATGATCATGATGATGCCATTTAGCATCTATTATACGTATAGCAAAATTAAATTTTCGATCCTTTTTTTTCTTAAATTAATTATAAATCAACTAATAGCAATAGAGGTGGAGCAATTTCGGATTCTACTGGAGCATTTAAGGAGCAATTAATTGGCATACAATTTAATTAAAAAAAATAATGTTCTACGCTAACTTCCTTGTGGTTAATTTTTTTTTAATTAATTATAAATTAACTAATAGCAATAGAGGTATAGCAATTTCGGATTCAGCTGGAGCATTTAAAGAGCAAATAATTGGCATACAGTTTAATTTTAAAAACTATATATTTTCTGTTATATAGCAAAATAAAATTTTCGATACTTAAATTTTTTAAAAATTATTTATAAATTAACTAATAGCAATAGAGGTGGAGCAAATTCTGATTCTGCTGGAGCATTTAAGAAGCAAATAATTGGCATACAGTTTAATTTTAAAACGTAGATATTTTATGTTTTATAGCAAAATTGAATTGCCGATACTTCAATTTTTAAAAAATTAATTATAAATTAACTAATAGAGGTAAAGCAATTTCGGATTCTGCTGGAGCATTTAAGGAGCAATTAATTGGCATACAGTTTAATTTAAAAAAAGTAGATATTTATAGCAAAATTAAATTTTTGATACTTAATTTTTTTTAAATTAATTATAAATTAACTAATAACAATAGAGCTGGAGCAATTTCGGATTCTGCTGGAGCATTTATGGAGCAATTAATTGGCATACAGTTTAGTTAAAAAAAAAAAGAAAGTTCTACGCTAACTTCAATCTGGTGTATAATATTGATGTTATCCGATATATTGACTTATTTTATTATTATATTAGCACTTTTTGTAATTTTTAATGTCACTTTAACTATCACGGTGTTGTATAAACGTTAATTTTGTTGTAGTTATTATTTTTAACAAAAGTGTGCCTAATACGTGTTGCTCGTACGGTAGCAAAAATCTATCTGTACATCTATATACATCTTCATATATCCTCAATTATGAATCAAAATGCAGATGCAATCACCCCTGACTCATTTCATCTAGAATAAATTGTTAATGACGAAGATGGAATAACGCTTTATACGTGGTAGAGTAATGCTGCAGCTATATTATGGTTGTAGCAGTAATGCATCGGCTTGCCCGGGAAGTACCACACTCTCCAGCATTGAATAGCAGCTAAATGCTGTTTCATATGAAAGAACTGAATACCCATATTACTGAAAACGAGGCATTCCATCTTAGTCCTCACTTAGGGTGACAACGCATCTGTATTTTGATTTTTAATCGACAACAGATGTAGATGTCAATGGGCCATAGCATCCACATACCATTAGGTCGATTGTATAATATGCATTTTTGTCACCCTTATTCCATAAAAATCAATATTAACAATTTATACGTGGTAGAGACATTTTGTAGCTATATTATGGTTGTACTACGAATGAACGGCTCGGTCGGGGTAGAACCACGCTCTCGCAGAATACCACCGTGAAATAGCAGCTTATTGCTGTTTAGTATGAAATATCTGGTGACCTCTTAGAACACACACGTAATGATATGCGATGACATGATATGATATATATATATATATTATTAGATGATGGAATATCTCGTACCATTATCGTATATTATACCTTTTTGAAATCCCTAGACTGACGACGGAGAATAAGGCGCGGGAGGTCTAATACTGCGAACGCTAAATTACCTTTTATTAATTTACTTTTTTCATAAGGCAAATTCTCCTAAAAGAGAGAGATCCATATCCAAACTATTAACAAGTTAATGAGAAAGAATTATCATTATAGATTGCAGGGCCAAAGAAGATGCAAGGAAGTTAGGTGTCCTTGTAAAAGCGTGACAGTACTTCACACCGGGACACACAATTGCTTTTACTATATAAAGCGCAAGTTTAGGCGTGGATGGAGTATTTCAGCCATATATGGGCAATTGTTGCAAAGTGCCTCCTAGCGGTTTTGGACTTAATGGAAAGATCATCATCATCATCATATTTTCAAATATTTTTAAAATTTGTACATATTTTTAAATTACTCTTTCTGCTAGTACTCTTAAGTTATGATTTTTAAGTAAGAAATCTGTAATTAGCTTTAATTTAAAACAGTAGTGGTTGTATACTATTATTGTAATCATGCCGTAGTTTTCTAATAAATAAATAAATAAATGTCCATGAGTCACAGCATTCACGATCAGGTGGACGGTGTGTTTGTTCGTCGCTCTTATCCTATTAAAAAAATAAAGAAGTGATTTCACTCACTCAGGCATCCTATCGGCATATGGTATGGCCCTCGCCCATGTGGTACACGAAGCACAAAAGCCATGCGCGGCTGTTTACTGTCCGGACGAGTTTGAAAGGCTTGATGAGCAACTTGACATATTGGCTGCGGTCTGCAGGGATAAGCTTCATGCTCAGGTGTGTAGAGTTAAATATATAATGTGCTAAATATAGTTCCCAGGGAGTAGAAATACTCGTTTACCAGCAGTCTTTCTGGGTAGATCGCCAATTACAAGTCGCGGCACGCAAGTCTAGCGCGGAACGAAACGTGGATGGGACGCGCATGAATTAAATTGCACGAATGCGACTGGAGAGCCAACCAGCGCGTGCGAACGATACGCACGAGCCAGTCAGCGCGACTTATGCGCAATAACGGTCACCGCTAGACTTTCGTGCAGCTACTTATAATAATGCTTGTACTGCTGTGTTTCGATCTGAATGGTATAAAGAGTCAGTATGATTCCAGTCTGTAAGGCATTGCACCGTAGTCTAGTCAGAGCTGTCAACGCATCTTTAGCCTTCTTTGTTTGAAGATGGCTGCAGCTGTCCATGCAGTAGCCACTTACCATCAAACAGACTGTAAGTTCGTTTGACACCTCAGTTTTATAAAATAAAACATATTAAGATTTTTTATTACTTTCGGAATGAGTAATAATGCCTTTAAGGAAAAAAAAATCCACGAAGTTTAAATTGGGTATTCCAAATCGCTAATCGCTATGTTTTTTCGGGAAGTTCCCGAGTACCCGCAGATTTGTTGGAATATTTACCAATTACACAAAAAAATGGAATAATTTGTAGAGTATAGTTTGCGTGTAGTAACACTAATTATTTTTTTTTATTTAAAAATAATATTTTTTTATTCAATATAGATAATTAATTATAAGTAACACGGCATTCTTATTGAAAGCCATTTTTTCATTTCTCTGTCCTGGGAAGAACCAGCAAAAAACTCAGCGGGAATTTTTTTTTCTAAGAAAAATTATACGATAAAGACAGTTTGTGCAAATGTAAAACTACTACCAAAACCTATTTAAGAAGCAGCTTCGAAGCGATCACCTCGTTCAAAGGGGTAATCCTCAACCATGTGTTCATTTATATTATTATAACCCTTTTTATACAGGTTTTATTAATAAAATATTTCAACTTGTATTAGAGAGAACTCATATATTTTCTGGGACGTTCACGTCATAAATGAATTACTGACTCTGTGGAGTGGAGTTGAGTAACTACCTAAGTTTGTTTCTAATGTTCACACAAAATTATTTTAATAATATTGTTTTCAGGGCTTCGACGACGCACAGATCGTTCTAGAACCTTACTTGCATTTACGTTATGCTGGAACTGATTGTGCATTGATGGTACCTCCCATTATGGACTCTAAATCGGTTACGTCGTGCCGACATGGCGACTTTTACACAGCGTTTGTAAATAGGTAAAAATAGACTTAGGATTTATGACATATTGACCTATATTTATATCTAGTAAATGCAGGTTGCTACTATAAAAAAATGTACATAAATAACTACTTTTTTGAACCTATGAACTAATATTATTTTATTGAAAAGTTTGCAATCAACATTTATTATCTTGTTAAATTTCTATTGATATTAAAATCAATATAAATATAAAGATATATTATATATATTAGTATATTTGGAATATTTCGTAAAAATTGTTCGTATTTTATGCGCTGCTATACCGTTCATCAGATTGTGGTTAAACCTTGCCAACTTATTGCTTGCACTTCCGCGAAGCTTATAGGCATAGTGCAATTAACTTACAGTAGGTGGTCTGGCCCGTCTCGTAGCAACAAATTTTTTGAAAATTGTATTTACAACGTGTAACAAAAACCCTGTGGTTCCCTTTAAGTGCGTTATCAGAGTCAGTATTCAAACGTAAAGAAATATTTTTTTTTTAATATTGAATATTAAAAAATTTAATTTTAATAAAAAAAAATTGTTTGTGGTTTTACTGCTTCTAATTGACACAAACATCAGTGAAGGGGGGGGGGGTCTTTCACAATCCTCTTATTCTCCGGATTACAGTGAATGTATTATCATTCCTAATCTATATACGAGTAATTAAAATGATAGAGGTTTGCAGCTGTGCGCGCAACACGAAAAAACTACTGGATAGATTTCAATTAGGTTTTCTAAGTTTTATTTCTTAGACACTTGGCCCTTATTTAGAAAAAAAAATGCCATATCTTAATTTAATATTAAGTTATTAAAGTTTTAGGAAACAAAGATATTGTAAGCAAATTATATTTTTGCTTGCGATCTTTTTGATGTTTTTTCCTTCGCACATACGAAAAGTTTGTTAATATATCAAGCAACGCGGAAAAAGTCGCGGGTATCAGCTAGTTAAACAATGCCAAAGTGCATCTCACAAACATCCAAGGCCTGCACTGTAATTCCAATGCAGTCCACTACCACCTTGAGACTGACAAGCCGCACTTACTCTTCTTGACTGAGAGGCAGATCAGATGTCCTCTAAATGCGGCGTATCTTGGCTACCCTGGCTACACATTGGAGCATTAATTTCCATCAGCGCACCGGAGTCTGTGTTTACGTCCGCAACATCATCTGCTGTAAGCGTCTCTGTCACCTTGAAGACCCCACTTTCTCTACGATCTGGATTCCTCTAGACAGGAATGGATAAAATAATTTATTCTTGTGTCTACCGATCGCACAGTGGTGACCAGGAGACAATTAGGCTGTTTGAACACCTCAGTGAAGCCTCTGATCTGTCTCTAAATTAGTACCCTAATGCACAGTTGGTTTTCCTGGGGGACTTTAATGCATGTGATAAAGACTGGCTATTTTCATACCAGAAGACCGACCACGCTGGGAGAGACGTGGAATTTTGTCTTGTCGCAATGGCTCTCCCAGCTAGTACAAAAAGCGACTATGGTACCTAATGTGGATGGGCACACAGCCAACTGCCTCGACCTTCTGCTCACGACCGATCCAGACTGGTGCGATGTTCAGGCTGCCTCACCCTTGGAAACTTCTGACCACTGTCTGATGAAATCTGTGTCGCTATATTCCCCACCGAACTACGATTTCCACCGTGTTCTGCGAGTGTGGCGATACAAGTCAGCAGATTGGGATGAGATGCGGCATTTCTTTGCATCTCATCCTTAGCGGCAAGTCTGCTTCTCGTCTGAATGGATAGATATTACATCCCTTTTGCTGACGTGTTCATTCATGGTAAAGCTCGCCCATGGTACAACGCCGAGTGCCTCTCGTGCTGAAAAGCACAAGCATATGGCGTACTTATCCTGGGCGATGCTCGAGACCGCAAAGCTCCGAATGTTAGCCTTAAGAAGAGAGCCTTTAACCAAGCCGCCAAGTCCTGCAAAAAAGCATTGCGCTAAGCCAGTTTCGACCGCATTAAACGTATCGATACAAAGCTCTCTGTCACACCATCTGGCAGTAGAATTTCAGTCCAGAATCAAAACCAGATGGCTCACTGGCGCATGCGCCTAAAGAGAAAGCGGACTTATTTGCTTCTCTTTTTGCTTGCAATTCGCGTCTGGACAGTAGCATCAGTGTACCGTCTCAATTACCTCGCTGCGTTACCTCTATGTCAGAGGTCTGTATCACTAACAAGGAGGTTCTTAAACCCTTGCGAAGTCTAGACGTGAACAAAGCTAGTGGACTTGATAGTATACCAGCTATAGTTCTAAATTTCTGTGCACCTGAGTTGTCTCCTGTGTTGACACGCTTGTTCCGTCTCTCATTTAGGATTGGAATAACTAGTGCCCAAATCTTGGAAGCTGGCCAATGTGCAGCCTGTGCCTAAAAAAGGTAGCTGTACCAACCCTGCCAACTATCGGCCAATTTCAATTACCTCGTTGCTCTACAAGATTATGGAGCGTTTATTGAACGCCCACCTCATGGCATAGCAACGAATACCTAGAGCAAAATGATCTCAGTGATCGTCAGTACAGGTTTCGCCGAAATCGATCAACTGGGGACCTTCTAGCATATGCCACTGACATATGGGGTGAAGCCCTCGAAAACAGCGGTGAAGCACTTGCTGTTTCCCTCGATGTTTCTAAGGCCTTTGACAGAGTTTGGCACGCTAGTCTATTGGGCAAGCTTTCAGCGTACGGCTTATGCCCTGGCTTAATTGTCTGGGCGAAGGACTTTCTGAGTGAACGGTCTCTCCGGGTCGTCGTCGATGGCTACTCATCTCATCCGATACTGTGGCGACTAACGCCGGTGTTCCTCGGGGATCCGTTCTCTCCGCAACTCTCTTCTTGCTGCATATAAATGATCTGCTCATTCCCGGTATCTGGTATTCCTGGGTATGCAGACGACAGCACAGTTGTGGAGAGATACCAACCAAGTGCCCGGGCCAGTCGGGATTAAATCCAGTTAGAAAGAGAGGCTATGGTTGAGCGTGTAAGTCTCACACTACAGGCAGTCTCCGAATGGGGCGATGCCAATCTCGTGAGATTTAACACCTCCAAAACACGAGCGTGTTTTTTCACCGCTAATAGGAGCCCGCTCACCTTGGCTCCTACTTTCCGGAATGTATCCTTGGAGTACACTGACCGCCTTCAGTTGTTAGGGGTTTAATTTTCTCCGAACCTCAACTATGGGTGGTTCATTGAGTACAGAGCCAAAGCTGCCGCAAGGAAACTTGGTGTCCTTGCAAGGGTGCGGCGGTACTTCACGCCGGGGAAGCTTCTTACCTTATATAAAGCGCAAGTCCGGTCTTGCATGAAGAGTACTGCTGTCACATATGGGCTGGTACTGCAAAATGCCACCTGGTAGCGTTGGACTCAGTGGAGAGACGTGCTAAGAGGTTCATTGGTGACCTTGATTTGGTTGAAACTAATCTTGTCAGCCTCGAGCATAGGCGCAGAGTATTTCAGTCTCTCGGTATTCTATAGGATGCATTTCGGTTAGTGTGCGCAGGAATTACACTCTTGAATTCTTCCCTCTCCTTTCCACCATCGGACAACCAGGTGGTCGGCGGGTCTTCACCCCTTTGTTGTCGATATTCCACACATTAGAACCAAACGGTTTGCTTCGTCTTTTGTAATGCGTACAGCAAAGGAGTGGAATAATTTGCTCGCGTCTATCTTTCCGTCCGAATACAATCTGCGCGTTTTCAAGGCAAGAGTGAATAGGTTTTTGTTACGCTAAGACTGCGATTTACCATCTAAGGCTGCATCACCTCTTACCAGCAGGTGGGATTGTGGTCAAGCACTGGCTTATAAAAAGTAAAAAAAAATATAACTCTTCCAAATTTAAAACGATATTTCTGCAATTATTTCTTCTGCGGCAGCAACGCGACGGGTACCAGCTAGTTTTATAATAAAATATAACTGCTGTAAGGTTGGTGGATAATTTAAGCTTTACTGTTATAGGTATAAGAATGAGTTCGGCTTCACATTGACCGAAAGGGATGTATTAGTAGACGACGTACGCGTTCGCGGAGTTGGCATGAGCAAGGTTGAAGAGGAAGTGGCGCCACCAAGCGGAAAGGGCATTAAACCAATTCCTGAGAAAGTAAGTTGTTTTAAGTCTTGTTGTATATTTTTAACACGTAAAGGTAATATGTTTACATTTTAAGGTTGGCAACGAAATTACGTAAAATGTTTGCATAGCTTGGACCAAAATTAATAATAAAAAAGCTGAAGGTATTACGGGTTAATTGGGACGTACACCTCAGTCCCCTCGTGACCATAGGTGCAGCACCTGAAACATCGGGAATTAAAAATAAGTAAAATTAAACGCGATAAAATCACTGAATTTTGCATTTTTAATGGACTAAGGGCACACCGGATGTGCCGAACGAAGAAAATGTACTTTCTTAGACACAGAAACAACACCCGTCTTTCTTTTTTAACAAAGAAAGAAAGGTGAAGCGCTGCGCCCATTTTAAGTACCGTAAAAACCAAAACAAAACCATGTTCAACTTATTGTAAGATCGGAAGATCACGTCAAAATCATTTGCAACCAACAACATGTTTTTTCACGGGCTAATAAAGAAAGGAAAAAGAAAGACGTGGACGTAAGTGCGTGTCAAGTAATTGAGCATGTTTTCGACAACACTTGAAATTTATGTGCGCCTACGTTCTTTATTTGTCTGAGTTAGGTAGTTAACTTTTCTGTCGTGTCCGAATCTGAAAAGTAATAGAGCTAGTATACTTGACCACTTCGTCGCCTAGGTGTTGTAGTACTTGGCTACTACGCCACAGACACTAAGTTCGGATCCCAAACTAAAAATTTTTGACACAAATATGATTAGTTTTCTTGATTAGTTGTGTTACCCGTCTATTTTTCTCTATCTCATCCGAGCCTACATCTAATCCTCTTAACCATTCATCCATACATTACAGCCTATAAAAATCCACTGCTGAACATAGGCCTCCTCATAGATTACGTCATATCAGATTTAACCATAATTGCCACGCTGCAGGCAGGTTGGCAACCACAGTTTTTAATAATTTTAAGTTGTAATAAAGATGCTTCTTTCTGCCCGTCTCCTGTTTAAGTTTTTTCCCGTTGCTTTTTACGACACCCACGGGACGTTATGCGGTAGTAGATGTTTCTTACACGGCCATTACAAATAAAATTTATAGATAAAAGTTAGGTCAGAACATATAAAGAAAAATAAAGTACCAGGCTATCATAAAACTACATTGGTTTATTACAGACCGTGAAAGTATACTACGAAGGCGGATACCAGGACACGGCAATTTATCTGTTAGATAATCTGATGCCTGATCAAGTGATACTCGGACCTGCCATTATCATGGACAGTCTTTCAACTATTCTCGTTGAACCAGGTATTGTATCTACGGCCATTTTGATCGGTGGCCGGGGCATTTGCATACGTTTAAATAGACGATTTAATTAATGAGGGTAAAAATGAGCCATGGTAGCTCCAGAGGATAAGCGCTCACTGTAAATATCATAGTGCGCGAGCGACCCGGGTTTGATTCCCGCCGGCGTCAATGAAATTGTTAATTGCAATTTTAAGTGCTGATATACCACGTGCTTTGCGATGCAGGAAAACATCGTGAGGAAACCTGCATATCTAAGAAATAAGAAAAAAAGATTATAAACGAAAACGTTAAATTCGCCAACCACCAACCAAGTTGGGGCAGCGCCGTAAATTTCCTTGCCCTAAAATCCTCTCAGAATTGAGAGAAGGCCTGTGCCCAGCAGTGGGACGTATATAGGCGATAACTTTAATAATTTACCGCTCATCATATGTCGCCAGTAGAGACTGAGGTGAAAATAATTGTTACACATTTTAAGTTAAAAGTTGAGTTCCAATAAAAGATGTCCGGTTTCTACACACAAAAGAATGAAAGGTACAGTATTAAATATTATTTATTCTAAGGAGGATCCCTATTGATTTTTGTTATTGAACTCAACACCGTTTAAAAGTCGATCATTAATTTAAAAAGTCGATCAGATTCTCTGTTTTTTTTTCATGAGGCGTGCACTTTTGGGTTTTCCAAACTATTTTTAGTCTTTTTAGGTCTTTGAAATTGACTTTACTATTTATTAAAATGTAATTTTTTGTCGTAAAAGCGTTTTAAAATAAATAGATAATATGTAATTATATTTTACTTTATTATCAGTTTGCCAGGCTGAGATCACCAAGTACGGTGACATACGCATTACAGTTGGATCCGGTCGGAACAAGAAAGTTACGGCTGATCTTGACTCGGTGCAACTGAGTGTCTTCTCCCACCGTTTCATGTCGATTGCCGAGCAGATGGGCAGGTGGGTTGTGAATGAATGAATGAGAAATGACTGAAAAAAATCTCGATATCTTATTTTATGTGGTTAAATGACTATCGTTTAACCACGAATCACGTGAAATACGATGTCGAAGTTCAGAGCATTTGAAAAATCTGTATCTTGTTAAATAGATAAAGAATTATATTTTTAGCTATATTAGTAGTACAGTTGTAGCACGAATGGGTCGGTTCGACCGGGGAAGGACCACGCTCTCACAGAATACCAGCGTAAAATAGCAGCTTAACACTGCTGTGTTTCGTATGGCGAGTGTAGACAACCGGAGCCTTTTTACTGGAAACGAGACATTCCATCTTAGTCCTCGTGGGTGACGACGCATCTGCATTTTGATTCTTTATTGAGGATAAATGTAGGTATATGTGTCACAGCAACCACTTACCATCAGGTGGACTGTGTGCTCGTTTGTCACCTTATCCTAATATTATTATAAATAATAATATATATTTCTATTTTTTAAATAATCTGGGAATATTAGTTAGACATGTAAATAAAAAAATTTAACTGATAAAAAGGAGGCCTTATCATTTATATGTCATTTATTCAGAAGAAAAACCTATACATAATATACACAAATATATTGATACATTCGTTATTAATAAACTATTCATTATAAGTATTTCTGGAATACATTCATAACTATGAACTTAACTACTAAGCCATAGCATAAAATAAATTTTTCCGTTAATCGGGTAATAGTTAAATTGCTGGCATATACAATTTTTTACGCACACTAGCATCTTGCAAATTGTCTTATACACACTACAATATTAAGGTGCCGCATTCATGGAGCTGTTATTTGCATGGAGCGCGGTATCTAGTCAGAGCGCGCGATGACTTATCATTAATCTAAGCAAACAAACTTTCACATTTATAGTAAGTAAGAGTACGGTTAGTAAGATGGTAAGATTTTATAATAACAATTATCACCAGGGTGCTTCAACGCACATCGATATCGGTGAACATTAAGGAGCGTTTGGACTTCTCTTGTGCTTTATTCGGACCTGACGGTGGCCTGGTGTCTAACGCGCCACACATACCAGTCCACCTGGGC
Organism: Parnassius glacialis; assembly: GCA_033319125.1. Classification (NCBI taxonomy): domain Eukaryota; kingdom Metazoa; phylum Arthropoda; class Insecta; order Lepidoptera; family Papilionidae; genus Parnassius; species Parnassius glacialis. The sequence continues at coordinate 9,575,806 of JAVANC010000014.1, forward strand.
GCTATGCAGGAAACCGTCCAGTATCAGGTAAGAAGGGAATGGTTGGCATAAGTCAGGGAAGGATTTCCTTAAACCAGAAATTAGCTGTTAAGCAATTTACTTGGATGCCTCAGTATTTTGGTGCTGTCGAAGTGTGGAACGATTTGTTATTTTACTTTATACAGGTTGGATAAAAAAGGCCCCTCAAAAAAATCTGAGAAAAATTAAATTTTTTTCAGCTATAATAGATAATATTATATATTATTAAGACTTTCCGTAAGTCCTATTTAAACTTTAAAGAATACATTATGTTTTTCAATGTCAATATTCCGGTAGTTATCAATACAAATAAATAAAATTGAAGTGTCTGTTTGTAATTTCAAAATTACAGCTTTTTACTAAATGCATATCAAAGTATATACGGTACTAATGACAAAAATACAATTTTTAAAGTTTTTGTCTGTCTGTCTGTTTGTTCCGGCTAATCTCCGAAACGGCTGGACTGATTGTGACGGGATTTTCACTGGCAGATAGCTGATATCACAAGGAGTAACTTAGACTACTTTTATTTTAGAAAAAGAATTAGGGTTCCGCGCAAAAACCCCGAATAAACCGCAGGCGAAGTCGCGGGGAACAGCTAGTCTAAATACATAATAATTGTTTACATATTCTTACTTATTTGGAAAAATAATGAAGTACCATTTTATTTGTTTAAATACTTCTAAAACTTCTGGAATCTTTTTAAAGCATATAGTTTTTGGTTTTGTAAAATAGAGTGTAAAGTGCAAAAACCCAAACCTGAATCCCCTATTTCCTTCGATATTCAGGAGGCGCCAGTTGACTTTTTACACCTACCACTAGTTTACGCGATATACTGAAGTACTTTCTTCATTACTACAACGCTAATGCTGAGATCTATAGACCGTACTTTGACTTTACTCAGAGTTTACTTTCGAGCTAAGATAATGTCGGTATTTATAGAGCTAACTTCGAAGTCGTGCTGAGTGCGCGCTTAGCAAAGCCTAAGTCAACGATATCGACGACTTACGTAAAACTCAGGATATTATTCAAAACCACCGTATTAATTTTAAATTGTTGTTTTTATGTTACTTTAATTAATTAAAACAATAAATAGGTAGTTTTAGGCCGTCTTCTAGTTTTATATAGCATTAATCCATTTCCTATTTACGTAATTTAAATCTTATTTCGAATTTCTTAAAATCTTATTTTTTTATTTTTTCTTGATTTTGCACTCATCTCATCCGTTCCCGTTTTCATACACCCGTTTTCTATTTCATGTAATAATGACTTATTTATGAAATACAATTTGGACTGTTTTCGATTTTAAATATATACACGGCACGGCACGGGCATGTAGTAAAAGTGATTACTGACAATTACAATTTAAGGAATTTGGCCCCTGTTTAGAAATAATAGACCCATATTTTTTTATAACTTGTTTTCCTAGAGTATTATACCATTTTGGAATGTTGGTTAGTTGCGTCAATTTTTAAAAAAACTTGCCATACTAGTGTTCATACTTTTTTTTACACCACGATAAGTTAAATTTGGTTAAAAGTAAAAGTCTTCAAAAAATTTAGGGAATAAAATAAGTTTCATTAATTTTCGTGATAAAACAAGAGTTATTCTGGAGTTTTTAAGAACTGTGGTAGATAGCAGTACTATTCAGGTTGCCTATAAAAAAAAAGAAAAAATATTTACAAAATTGTGGTCATGGTAGTGAAAAATATGAAAAACACTCTCAATTTCTAAAGAATTTCATTTTTTTATATAACTTAAAATAGAATTGGGATATATTTTTTTTCTTTTTTCCCCAATTAGTCCGGGGCAGGGCTATCCTCCGGTGTTGGCTTATCGTTGAATTTTGGGACACGTTGTATATATTTTTATTTTTTAATTTTATACACTAAAGTCAAAAACATATTGCGTGGAATGAAGCATCCATTAATATTTGGACTGTCTGGGCCTTAGCATAAGCTTAGCTTAATCTTAGCCCGATACAACTATAAATTCAGAATCAAAGATTATACTAAGCATATACTCAGCTAAGTTTTTCGTAAGCTAAGTCTGAGCAAAGTCAAAGTACGGTCTATAGATCTCAGCTTAAGTCTCACTTACGTGCACTTGACGTACTTACATTTTAAGCGGAGATTTATAAAAATAACAAAAATACACAATTCGCAATTTTCTGAAGTAAAGTTATTTCTTTACGTTTGAACACTGATTCTGATAAGGACTTAACGGGAACAAAACGCTTGCGTTTTGTTGTATATCGAACAATTTTTTCAAAGTCCAATGACTATCACTCGGTGTTGCCCACGCGTAGGTATAGGTAAGGCGCGGCAATGATATCATGCAAGCGCGTGTAAAAGATAAGCTATTATAAATAAAATTTATATGTTTATATACACATATTATAAAATAAGAGTGATCAGGTTTTAGGTGACATAAAGCATTTACATTAACCTTTTATCATCATCATCACCATCATTACATATTGCACATAGATTGTCTACCTGCCTACCTAGCCTGTTAATATTAACTATAGCTAATATTCCCCCTAACCTATGGGGGAGGACTATGTCCAGCAGTTGACCTTTGATAGGCTGTAATGAAAACGTTTTTTAATTAGGTACATTGTTTTGGGCAACGGAGTAATATCAATTTAATTATAGTGACATTTTCTTTTCTCTATATACATTAAAAATACTAAAATGCAAAACTCTACAACTACATATATATTTATATGTGTGTGTGTGTGTACTTTACAGATGAAAGTAAGAGGCGACTCTCTTAAGCGGGGAGATGTATTACTGGCCAATCATCCCAAAGCCGGCGGCTCACACCTTCCTGACTTGACAGTTATTACTCCTGTATTTCATACGTAAGTTATTCATACATTATATACACTAGGGTTTACTCCTGTAATATTGTAGTGTTACACGCTGCAGCTATATTATGGTTGTAGTACTAATGGGTCGGCTCGACTGGGATACGACCACGGTCTCACATAATCATCATCATCATCATTACAGCCCTTCACAAGTCCACTGCTGAACATAGACCTCCCCCAAAGAATGCCACAAAGCAAAGTCCTGAGCCTCACATAATACCAGCGTAAAATAGCAACTTAATGTATAACGCTGCTGTGTGTAGTTTTTTAATAGTATAAGGGTGACCAGTAAAAAGGATTCTCTACATATCTACATCTCATCAACGTTTTTCTACATTCCCCATACGAAACAGCAGCATTAAGCTGCTATTTTATGTTAGTATTCTGTTCGATCCCGGTCGTTTTTTTGGTCAAGCCATTATTGGTGCAGCCATAATATAGATACAGCGTGGCTGCATCATGTATACCTTTTTATTGGATACGAGGCATTCCATCTAATTCCTCTTGAGTTTTGTCGAGAACTTATACGGGTTTTGGGAGTTTATACATACGTGGTAGAGCCATGCTGTAGCTATCTTAGTAGTATAGTTGTTGCACGAATGGGTCGGCTCGACCTGGGAAGGACCATGCTCTCACAGAATACCAGCGTACAATAGCAGCTTAACACTGCTGTGTTTCGTATGGTGAGTGTAGAGAACCGGAGATTCATTTTAGTGGAAAAGAGGCATTTCATTTTAGTCCTCACGGGTGACAACGCATCTGCATTTTTATTCTTTATTGAGAATAACTGTAGATGTCTATGGGCCACAGTAACCACTTACCATCAGGTGGACTGTGTGCTCGTTTGTCACCCTTATACTATAAAAAAAAAGTACAACTGTACAAGTCCATTGACTAAGAAAAAAAAAGAATACCGCTACACGTTCAAACATCCATTGATTGCATCTTAGTCAACTTAGTGACAACGAATCTGCATTCTACTCATCCGATAGTAGATATAGGTGTCTATGGGTCATATTATCCATTTACCATTAGATGGACTGTGTGCTCGTTTGTCACTCTTCCATGAAAAAAAAACTTCACTTAGATCACAGTCTCTGCCAATATTCTTCGTTGCGTCGCGCGGCCATCACGCAGATATAGGAGGGCTTACGCCGGGCTCGATGCCTCCGCACTCTACAAGCTTGGCGCAAGAGGGCGCTGCATTTAAATCATTCCTATTGGTTGACGCTGGTCATTTTAACGAGGACAAGTTGATTGAAGGTGAGTTTTGTAATATAAATTACAACAAAAGTAACAGTATATATTTCTAGATGTAGGATCGTATTGGTGGACGTCACAGCATATCCTTGAAATATACTATCAAAATAGTGTAAAGTCCACTGATGAACACAGCCCTCCTCCATAGACTGGCTTATTGCCTCATAGGAGGGATATTTACCATAGTTGCCACGCTTGGCACGGGTTTGCAATCGAAGCTTTTTATTTTTAACTGTTACTAGAGATCCGCTCCGGCTTCGCACGGGTAATTTCTGTATTTCGATAACAGTGCCGCCTACCGGGTTCAAATGTAAATCCAAACCATCTAGGGACCCATTCAAACATTTTTTTTACGTGGTAGAGCCATGCTGCAGCTATATTAATAGTATAGTTGTAGCACGAATGGGTCGGCTCGACCGGGAAAGACCACGCTCTCGTAGAATACCAGCGTAAAATAGCAACTTAAAGCTGCTGTGTTTCTTATGGTGAGTGTAGAGAACCGAAGACCCTTTTTACTGGAAACGAGGCATTGCATCATAGTCCTCTTGGATGACAACGCATCTGCATTTCTGTTCTTTATTGAGAATAGATGTAAATGTCTATGGGTCGCAGCAACCACTTACCATGAGGTGGACAATGTGCTCGTTTGTCACCCTATCCTATAAAAATAAAACCAAATAAAAATTTCATCAAAATCGGTCGAGCCGTTTTTGAGTTTTAACGAAATTAACGCAAAGAGCTTGCCATTCATATCATCCACTTCGTTGCAGTCTTCTAGGCACTGAAAACGGTTTTGTAATTCGAGCTGAAAGGTTTCGGGACTTTGGATTAGAGCACGAGGGGGACGGAGCGTTGACTTCATTAGACGAGACCTCTCCAACTTAACGTTTAGGTTCAGTGTGCCTCTAACCATTCGGTGATCGCTACCAGTTTTCACCCTCGCGATCACTGAGACATCACTGAACAGTTGTCGTCTGGTCGTCATAATGAAGTCAATCTCATTTTTTGTCGAACCGTCGGTGCTCGACCAGGTCCACTTCCAGTAGGGCCGCTTCTGGAAGAAAGAGTTCATCATAAAGAATCCCTCTTTCTTCATGAAGTCGGCCAGCTGCTGGACCCTTGGGTTCTACCGTTCTCTCTTGTGCCTAGTTTTGCGCTGAAGTCTCTCATTAACACCGTATAGTGGGTTTTGGAGTAATGCATGACTCTAGAGATATCCTCATACATTTCTTCCACCTCCTCATCAGGATGTGCCGGGGTTGGCGCGTAAACCTGTATGACCTTCAGCGAATACCGTTTGGTAATTCTGAGTATAAGGTACGCAACCCTCGTCTACACACTCCCAATCTTTACAACGTTGTTAAGGAGAGACTTGTGGACGATAAATTCGACACCTCCTTGGGACAGATGATCGCCCTCCCGGTGATAGAGCAAGTTGCCGGATTCGAGGATTACCGTGTCCTCCCCCTCTCTTCGGACCTCGGATAATCCTATAATATGCCAGCGTAACTTGTCTATCTCTACTTCCAGTTCCACGATCTTCTCGTCAGATCTCAGGGTGCGTGTGTTGTATGTTGCCAGGTCGAGTCATCTTAGGAGGCAGCCGAAACTCCACCAGAGATTCTTAGAACCCCCTGCCCCGCCGTTACCATGGTCGCCACCGTAGCCAGGAATAGCGGGGCCGCCGGGGACTGGGGGCCGTCTCTTTGTTGCTCTAACCGTTGGGGGGTATTTGCCATAGTTGCCACCCTTGGCGAGCGGGTTGGCAACGGCAGTTTTTTATTGTACTTTTGCTGTTATCAGGAAGATGCTGCTGCCCATCTCCTGCCTGTTTCCCTTTGTCGCCTTTTACGGCACCCACGGGAAGATATGGGGTAGTGGATATTCTTAACCGCCACTACACGGCATTATGTTATATTTAATTTAATTTAATATTATTTGTAACACAATATATACACATATACTTTTTGCATTTTGCACTTCTTTTCTATATAAACTTTAACTATGCCAAATCTCACACTACTTCGTATGCGTAATATGCTTAAAATAAAGTACAAAGTTTTCTCTTCACGTATTAATATATTGACTCTGTCTGTTGCAGAATTGATGGCCCCAGGCAGAGAGCCAGGTTGCTCCGGCACAAGGAATTTGGCTGACAATCTGTCAGACTTGAAGGCGCAAGTTGCTGCCAACCAAAGGGTAAGTGTACACTACCATGCAGTGGCGAGCCCGAGGTCTTAAATTAAGTCAGGATCTTATTATTGCTTTAAGAGTCATGTCATACAATATGAAATAAAAATTGTCATGAATTTAATTTACGAAAACATATATCTAAGGAATATGTTTTTTTTTATAGGATAAGGGTGACAAACGAACACACAGTCCACCTGATGGTAATTGGTTGCTGTGGCCTATAGACATCTGCATCTATTCTCGATTGCGAATCAAAATGCAGATGCGTTGTCACCCGTGAGGACTAAGATGGAATGCCTCTTTTCCAGTTAAAAGGGTCTCCGGTTCTCTACACTCACCATACAAAACACAGCAGCGTTAAGCTGTTATTTTACGCTAGTATTCTGTGAGAGCGTGGACCCCGGTCGAGCGAACCCATTCGTGCTACAGCTATAATATAGCGTCAATGTGGCTCTACTACGAATTTCTATCCACGAATTTTTCTGCCACCAGGGCGGCGCCACTTTACAGTGAGGTAAAATATTTGACAGATTTCATAGCGGGGACGATAATTTCTTAAGAAAATGTAATCTTTAAGGTTTCTTTCTATATTATTAGATATACTTTTTATTAATTACATTAGAAATTAATAAACGAAACTATAAATATATAACTAAAAGCCGATTTTTTTAAAAGATTTATAAAGTGCGAAAAATTACAAATCAAACCACTGACGCATTGTGTTGTGTATTAATATAATACTCTAGATAATGATAAACTATTATTTAAAACTGATTTCCCAATTAACTGACATTGTGTAATAAAACACTTTACCTCAGTCACAACTAGCGACATCTGGTAAGTGGAAGATTATTAGCCCTCATTACGTTGTATGTTGTATAGAGTAGAGCCAGTTAAATATACGCTGTGAGGCATTCCAACTTAGTCCTCAGCGGCAACGCATTGTTGAACAAAGAAGGCTATGGTTGGTTGCAGTTGTTTATGGGCTGCAGTAGCCACTTACCATCATGTGAATGAGGGCATCCACGACTTTTTCTGCCACCAGGGCGGCGCCACTTTACAGTGAGGTAAAATATTTGACAGATTTCATAGCGTGGACGATAATTTCTTAGGAAAATGTAATCTATAAGGTTTCTTTCTGTATTATTAGTTGTATTTTATATTAATTACATTAGAAACGAATAAACCAAACTATAAATATAACTAAAAGGCGATTTTTTAAAAAAGAGTTATAAAGTGCAAAAAATTTAAAATTAAAATTACCGACGCTTTATGTTGTGTATTAATATAATACTCTAGATAATGATAAACTATTATTTAAAGCGAATTTCTCAATTAACTGACACGGTGTAACAATAAACTTTACCTCAGTCGCAACTAGCGACATCTGGTGAGTGGAAGATTATTAGCCCTCATTGTAATGTTTCTCACTTAATTAATTAAAAAAATGAAATGTTATTAAAAAAAATTAAAGATTGTATGATTTGACGATTGGTTCAAAACACTTTTTACATACAAATTACTTACTGGTATTTTACTCTAGGGCATCCAACTGGTGCTGGAGTTAATTGAGGAGTATGGGTTGGACGTAGTACAGGCGTACATGTCGCATATACAGAAGAACGCCGAGCTCGCTGTCAGAGATATGTTAAAGGTATGTGGATTTTACATTTTAATGTAATTTTAAAAATACCCTACTCAATTAACTACACAATACAAATAATATATAACTTGTCGTTAAATTATCTTACTTTATCGCAGGAAATAGCCAAGAATGCTATTGAAAAAACCGGCTCGGCTGTTTTAAAGGCTACTGAATATATGGATAACGGTACTCCTATTGTTCTAACTATAACGCTAGATAAAGACAAAGGCAGCGCAGTTTGTGATTTCACGTAAGTGGCTTTTATCGCTAGTTGTTTAGTTTTTGTTATGATAAACCCGGGATTGGAAGTACAGTAGAACGCCGATTATCCGAACGCCGATTACCCGAATCGCCAATTATCCGAATCGGTTCTAAGCGTCATATAAAAAAATAAAAGTAAGTACAGTAAGTATCATTACTTACTTACATTACTTATACAGTACTTGGTTAACTATTATTAAAAATAACAGTTAAAAAAATTTAAGTTTTGTGACTGCGTTGAAAACTGGTGATAGATGTTCGTCGCGAAAGGTAATGAAAAAGGGAAAGGATGAACAGCTTGAGAATGCTGTTTTTACGCGGTTTGTGCAGCAACGATCTATTGGACAACCGATTTCAGGATCGATTTTATGTGAACAGGCGCGAATGTTCACTGAAAAAAGGGGTGTAGCTGGTTTTACTCTTTATAAAACGTTATAAAGTGTAAAACCATTAATAAACTTAATAAAGTTTATTCTATGTGTGACAGTTCGTTTTTCTATATTAAATACTAGTCTATGTCCGATTATCCGAATTATCGATTATCCGAATCGACCCCAGTCCCAATTAGTTCGGATAATCGGCGTTCTGTTGTAATACGAATCGGAATCGCATACATGGTATCTTACTGGTAATGTTTTTTCTTATTTCTGCTGCTAATGCTGGCGCCTCACCCGTCCCGAAGATATTCGTGCGAGGAAACTTCGTCCTCAGCTTACGGTGAATTTATATGGCCACATCACTTGAGAGATCCGTTGTTTCGATGTTCTGTTGCGACTACAAACACCAAAAAGCAAAATGTACGACGCCGCCACTCTGTATTTCATTGGTGTCAAATAATTATTTGCCACATTTACTTTAGCTATGTAGTGACGGTGTAAGAATATCCACTACTCCATATCGACCTGTGTCTGTCGTAAGAGGCCACAAGTTAAAATGAAACAGGAGATGGCTAATAGTATATTCTTGATAATTTAAAATAATAAAAAACTGCGGTTGCCGACCCGCCTGCCAATCGTGGCAACTATGGCAAATATTTCTCAAACGAAGTAATCTTTGGGGGAGACTTATGTTCAGCTGTTGACTTTTAAAGACTGCAATATTAATGGTGCGGCCTAGGCATAAGGAAAAGTGTACTCAATTTTGTGTTACTGTATTTTTTTATATTAAGTACTTTTAAAAATCGTTATGTGTATCTATAACAATTAATAACTTCGGAACAATACTACTCGTTCTAGAAGTATTGTTCCGAAGCTTCGATGGTTAAAAATTGCCTTTAAATAAATTTCTTTAAAATAATTAAAAACTTTTTAATTGAACTTTGTACCTATTGCAACGGTTCGTAAGGGAGAATGAATCGTTTCATATATTTACTGAGCATTAAAGACTTTGATAATGGGATAAAAAAACAATATAGTATAGTTCAAAAGACGAAAGTCTTGTTTTTATGTATTAAATAAATACTACATAGGTTGCCTAAGTAAAAGGAATAGGATAGGTCCCAGTATAATACCTTGTGGAACGCTGTAATTGATTTAGCAAATGACGTAAGATTAACGAATGAAAGAGAAAGTAGTTTTTATTTGCTTATTGTGACTCACCAATAATGGTAGAAGCGCGAAGAAGAATAAGACGTAGAAAAAGTCTTAAATTATGTATTTTCTAGTTTGAATTTTATATAACTCTACCTATATATTTAAATGAATAAAAAATTAAAAAACTAGTATTTTCTAGCGGTACTGGCGTAGAAGTGTGGGGAAATTTAAACGCACCGCGAGCTATCACACTTTCGGCTTTAATTTATTGCTTGCGGTGTATGGTCGGACATGATGTACCACTGAATCAGGTAAGTAATTCTTAAATTGTTGTGTCTATGAGCCACAGCATCTACTCATCATCAGGTGTACTGTGTGCTCGTTTGTAAACGTTATCCTATAAAAAACTGCATTTTGATTTTTGTTTTTTGCTTCCACTTACCATCAAACTTCTGTAAAACATTGTCTTAAATATTATGACAACGCACTATGCAACTTACTTTTTATTTTTTCTTTTGATATGTACTTATCATAGTTAATTTTATATTTTTTTTATATCTTCAGGGTTGCTTAAATCCCGTTCAAGTTATAATTCCTTCGGGATCGATCCTTGACCCGTCCGAAACTGCGGCGGTGGTCGGCGGAAACGTGCTTACATCACAACGCATTGTTGATGTTGTTCTAAAAGCGTTCCAAGTAAGTAATAAGGAAGTCATTGTTGGAAAAAACTTAAATTTTGTTTTCATTTCGCAAATCTTGTGGAATAATATTGGAGATGCGAGATGAAGACATAAAATCAATTGCCACCACATTAATCCCGAAAACAATTGAACAAAAAAGAATGTAGAAATGGCTTGCAATGAAATTAAGATTTCAAGAAAATAGAATCTTCCTTCCTTTTACTTAACGTAAAGTATCTAATACAAAAAAAGTTCATTAACATACGAACGTACACGCATCAAACGTACGCACGCACATGCATGCACGTACACGCATACACATGTTCAACACGCACGCACTTACAAAACCTTTACATACTTTTAAGAACTAGATCGATTAAAGTTTTTTTTCAATATCGATTGGTATAGAAAGGATTGTGGCGAATCTGTATATTTTTCTTTTTCGTTCGTCAAATTAACTTACTGGATGTCTATTAACTTTTACATTAAACATTAAATTTTAGTAGGTTCCTAGTTATTGAAATAATTAATTTATTGAAAAATAAAACATAGGAATATGGGCGTAGTAGATAATACATACAATACTAGAAAAAATACTCTAGTATCATTATCCAGGCAGAACACAGGAAAACGTTTGTATGGACTAAACGGTATATCCTCTTGAAAGTTGTAACTGTTTATTAATGTTTGGTAATTTACAGGTTTGCGCCGCTTCACAAGGCTGCATGAATAACTTGACGTTAGGAGAGACGAGTTGGGGATATTATGAAACCGTAGCGGGTGGTAGCGGAGCTGTAAGTTCACGTTATAAGAAATTTGTTAAGTTAACTCTTCGCTAATTGCCGTTTAACTTACGTCAGCACAATGTCCAGTAGTGGAATTGATTAAAATTGAATTGATGGGAATATATTTGAATAAAACTAGTTTTACGTATTTTATCGCGTGTATTAACTTATTTTATATTCTCGACGTTTCAAGTACTTTACATCACCCATGGTCACGGGGCGGACTGAGGTGTATGATGTCCCAATGTCATAGCTAACCACGGCTACCTCCAAATTAAAAATCCTAACGGGCGGGACGCCATACACCCCCCCCCCCCCCCCCCCCCCCGTGACCATGAGTGCTGTAAAGTACTTGAAACGTCGGCAATATAAAATAAAGTTACTACTCGTATACGCGATAAAATCCATAAAATTAGTTTTATTTAAATGTGTAGTGATCGCGTAAATATCAGAAATCATGATGGGAATCTATCTCTTTCTTAGGAAAAAGTAAAAAAAAATATATTTTTATTTAGGGTCCCGGATGGCACGGCTCGGGTGGAGTCCACACTCACATGACCAACACTCGTATAACGGACGTGGAGATTGTCGAAACACGCTATCCTATACTTGTCAATAAGTTCTCTTTGCGAGAAGGGTCTGGAGGGAAAGGTAAGATGAGTTATTTTTACAAATACAAATTCTTTATTTGCATGAAACGCAGTTGACAGGGTCTTAAGTTATATATCAGTATCTATAATGTACACGTGTTTAGCCTGCTCGCAGACGTGCAAATATTTACGTACATAAAGCAAAAAACTATCTATAAGTGGATCACATAAATCATTAAACTAATTTTTCCATTCTAAATACTCTTTTAGGTTATAGAAACAATTTTCCAGTAACCATTTTGTTAAATTATTTTTAAAAGAGGCTCCTTCCTTTTCTTTTAAATTCTTAGGTAATGTGTTATATAATTATGCTTTTAGCCGACTTTAAAAAAAGAAGTATTCAATTCGACTGTATTTTTTTATGTGTTACTTTAGAACTTTTTTCTAGGTGTACGGATTTTGATGATTCTTTTTTATTTGAAAGCTTGGTTACGTGGTCCCATATAAATTTGATCAATATCTGAGCAGTAGTTTTTGAGTTATCCTTATTTAATTAACTTTGACTACATTGATGATGTTCTCATTTTATTTGTATTGAAGTCGGCTGCACAAAATTTTTAATTTTACCACTTGTATGGTAATTAATTGTAAATTCGGAGTAAGACTTGTTAAAAATGTCCGATATTTAGGAAAAGAAGTATGGAGTCAATCTTTTTTACCACGTAATTCACTAGATCAGTGTTTTATTATAAGTTACAATATATAATAAGCTGCAATATATAATAAGTATATTAAGTAATTTAACTACTACTAATTAATTTAATTAGCTATTAATTTATAATAATTTCCCCAAATGATAATTCTAAAGTTTTATCTTGATTAATCTCTATACATGTCCTACTTTTAGAAGATTCAGACTTTGATGAGGCCAAATATACCTCAACTGCAGCAGTTGAACTGCTTGCATAGTTTTAGATTGTAAAAGTAATTATGCGTACATAATAATAATAATGATAATATCGTATATACCGAATTTCGGTCACGGCGGGAAATCTCAAGGAAGACTAACCATCTGCGCAGAACAGGATTATAGTGCACGAGAGAGTGAGCAAGCACTCTGTTCCTTACCATCCTATACCAGAGAGATATATTTGCATGAAACATCGCCAACTTTGAAATCCGAGAAACTTACACAATCATAATTTTATCTATGTGTAGATTGGACGTATAAAATTAAAGCGAGAAAAAGATATCGCTGTTTCTTTCTTTCGCATTCTCTTAGAGTGCCATTTTAAAAATTAGAAACAAAAGTACATATTATATCAGAAGAAACTGAAAACCTTAATTCAGTGTTAAACTTTTTTTTTTGGTTGCTCATTAGAGTATAATTACATACATGCATATTATATAGTATTATAATACATCATTACTTCGTGCCGCTACTGAGAATTTATTGATAGAAAAACCCAATGATTGATTTTGATCCGGCGCGACGCGGGATTCGAATTCGGGATCACAGAGACCGTCGATGCGTGTACATAATACGTACGTATAAGTAAATCGCATACGCACATGTGTGAAAATGCAGAGCAGATGTTTTATTTTCATACGCGTAAGGATTTCCTTTTAATTGGTAATAAATACCGATCAAATTTACTAGTTTGCTCCGCTGCTTTCCTTGACTATCTAGACTTCGAACATACTATTTACATTTTCCATACACGTCTTGGAGGCCCTTTTTAATGTAAAATTCAAAAAAATAGCTAAATGAATCTTAGTAATTTTATAATATATATATATATATATATATATATATATATATATATATATATATATACACGTGTCCCAAAATTCAACGATAAGCCAACACCGGAGGATAGACCTGCCCCGGATTAATCGGGGAAAAAAAGAAAAAAAAAATATCCCAATTATATTTTAAGTTATATAAAAAAAATGAAATTCTTCAGAAATTGAGACCGTTTATGATATTTTTCACTACCATGACCACAATTTTTTAAATATTTTTTTCTTTTTTTTTATAGGCAACCTGAATAGTACTGCTATCTACCACAATTCTTAAAAACTCCAGAATAACTCTTGTTTTATCACGAAAATTAATGAAACTTATTTTATTCCCTAAATTTTTTGAAGACTTTTCTTTTAACCAAATTTAACTTATCGTGGTGTAAAAAAAAGTATGAACACTAGTATGGCAAGTTTTTTTTAAAATTGACGCAACTAACCAACATTCCAAAATGGTATAATACTCTAGGAAAACAAGTTATAAAAAAATATGGGCCTATTATTTCTTAACAGGGGCCGAATTCCTTAAATTGTAATTGTCAGTAATCACTTTTACTACATGCCCAAAATGGGTTCCTGTTACAATTTCTAGGAATTCGAATGGGGCATTATATATAATATTATATATATTATATAATAGTTAAATGAATCTTAATAATTTATTGTTCCTATATCAGCATTGCGCTCGATTAAAGTGTTTTAGCTTTGCTAACTTTCATCTGCATCATTAAGTACCGTAGTAGTCGGTCACCATCACCACAGCTTTGTCCATCAACCAACACCATTTCATCAGCAACCCGCACCGCGTCTTAGTGATAGAATATTCGCTTATTCGCCCCCACACCACAATGATACTATATTTTTTTAAATCTATATTGCAAATAAATAAAATTCAAGTGTCTGTTTGTACAGGTTTTTACTTAATGCATATGAAAGTATTATACGGTATTAATAACAGAAAACATTTTTTTTTTAATTTTTGTCTGTCTGTTTGTTCCGGCTAATCTCCAAAAGCAGCTGGACCAATTTTGACATGACTTTCACTGGCAGATAGCTGATGTTATAAGTAGTAATTTAAGAGACTTATATTTTAGAAAAATAATTAGGGTTACGAAAAAATAAAATCCATGAAATCGTAGTAAATTCCACGCGGACGAAGTCGCGGAGGACAGCTAGTCAAAAATAAAATCCCTTAGTCCCATTACTATAGAGCCATGGATTTCATTAGTCCACGTCTCCATAGCCAAGATTATTCATGGTGACTATTAAGGTCCTCCAGATCGAGATTTGGTCACAGCGACCAGTCAACGGCGATGTGCCCGAGTGTATGCGCAAACACAAGAGTGCGCTTTCTCATAGTCCGATGGGACGGCAGTTCGACACGAACGCAGTGAGATCAGTCGCCGGATCCACGATTTTGCGTGCTTTCAGAGGTACGGGTGTGAAACACCGCCAAGTTCCTGACTCCGTGCCTGTTACTGAGAATGAATTAACGGAAAAACCAAATAACTGCTTTTGGCCCGACCCGGGAATTGAACCTAGGACCTGACATGATCAGTAACCGAGTACGGTGATTATTATCATCGTAATAATTATATTCGTCATCATCGTTGCAAACTACCACAAGTCCACTACTGAACATCATACAGATTGTCCAAAACACGGTCCTGAGCCACCTTTCTACCAAAAACTCACTCCATCTGGTAGTCTTCTTACACTGATTTGTACGAGGCTGCTACTCGACGAACGTTTTATCGTAGAATATTACAGAAAGTTTGACTGATACAGGATGCTGGAACGGTGGTGATGGAGTAACCAGAGAGCTGATCTTCAGACGAGCCGTACAGCTGTCGGTTCTGACGGAACGTAGAGCCTTCCAGCCTTATGGAATGAATGGTGAGATTATTTTAATCATGTAGTTATTTTTTTTTAATAGGATACGGGTAACAAACGAGTACACAGTCCACCTGATAGTAAGTGGTTGCTGTGGCCCATAGACATCTATATCTATCCTCGATTATGAATCAAGATGTAGATGCGTTGTCACCCGTGAGGACTAAGATGGAATACCTCGTTTCCAGTAAAAAGGGATTTCGTCGGTTATTTCCACTCACCATGCGAAACACAGCAACATTAAGCTGCAATTTTCATGCTGGTATTCTGTGAGAGCGTGGTCCTTCCCCGGTCGAGCCGACCCATTCGTGCTACTATACTACTAACATAGATGCAACGTGGTACCACGTATGACATATGCCCCTTTCCAACAGAAAAATGAATCCTGTATAATTAATAGGCTATTAAACACACATATCAATTGAAATATTTTGAGCTGACAAAACATTAATATTAATTCTATAGAAATAATTGTATAAGATTTTTTTTAATAGAACTTCCAAAGACATTGTATTAGATGTATGAACGATATGATGAGATGTATATTGTATATTTTTAAACAATAAAAATCTAACTTAAAACGGAAAGCCGACCATGTTTTGAACCACACGCTACAAAAAATAGCGAATTGGCAGTTGTTCTATTTTTAAAGACGCTTGCGAATTTTATTTTAAATTTAACTAAGAGTGACGAGGGAGCATCTAGTCCATATTTATACGTGGTAGAACCACGCCGCAGCTATATTATAGTTGTAGCACGAATGGATTAACTCGACCGGTACAAGACCACACTCTCACAAAATACTAACGTGAAACAACTTAATTCTGCCGTGTTTCGTATGGTGAATGTAAGCTGTAGACCCGTTTCACTGGACACGAGCCATTCCATCTTAGTCTTCTAGGCTAATAATGCATCTACATTTTGATTTATCTCATTTTGAGGATAGAGATAGATGTCCATGAATACAAATTGCAGTGTGTTAAATGTACGTAATGGAAATGGACTCAATAAGTAAAGATAATCTTTATTTAGGTGGTGAACCGGGAGAAAGAGGATTAAACTTGCTACAAAGGACAGACGGCAGGATAATCAATCTTGGGGGAAGAGCGTCTGTTGAGGCCTATCCTGGGGTTCGTATGCTTTTCTTATAACGCATATATGTAACTTAAATATTGTCTTACTTGGATCGTATACTATCATTTACTTAAATTAAGTATTAATTTTCTCTATGCCTGTCTTTTTTTTTATTGTAATTTAGTTAAGAGAGAGTGAGCAACTCTAAGCATTTCTTAAATTTACGTCGATTTTTATGGGTTAGACCGATATATTTGATAATCTTTGGTTATTTTCTGCCGACTTCCAAAAAGGAGACGGTACTCAATTCGGGTGTGTTTTTTTTTTTATGTGTGTTACCTCATAACTTTGTACTGGCCGGACCGATTTCGATGATTCTTTTTTTATATGAAAGCTGATAGTTCTCGTGTGGTCCCATATGAATTTGATCAAGGTCAGACCAATGGTTATTGAGTTATTCTTAAATAACCTATATTGAAGTCGCTTATATTGAAGTCGGCTGTACAAATTTTTTAATTTTAAATTATTGATCTGCAGGCTTAGCTTTCGAATTTATACAATAAAAATGTATGAAATCAAATTTAGGTCACGTGACTATTGTAGAAAGTCAACTTGGCTAAAACCGCGAAAACATCCAAATATTATGATGCATTTGGGCTATGATCTCGAGTTCGATTCCCGAGAGTATTTGTAAGGCCTAAAACAAGAGCTCGTTCCCACTTGTCGCGTGTCGGGCCCGATAGAAAATCGGCTACTCTAGTGGCAGAACATTTTATATAAAGCTGTTCACATTTATAATAATAATAATTTATTTCAGACCCACATGTAGGCCATAATTATGTTAGTAATTAGCTTAACCTATGTTAGTCTTAAATTATTACACACACATTTTTAATTTCAATTATTTTTATTTTCGACACCCCATGACACCAGGCACATGCAAGTGCATACGCATCCAGTGCCCTAGGATGGGACAATCAAATTTATCAGATATTGCCCTCAGAATGCTATTGGAGCTCCTACGAACCCTGCGCATGAGTGATGCGACTCTCTTTCGAATAATAGTCATCCGTACCGTACACTGTAAACGTCTCTGAAGCGCTACAATACCGCGGAAGTCCCATCAGCACCCTGAAGGCATCATTATATTGTACCCGAAGGGCATTGTAGGCTCTCTGCGTATACTTAACCCATAGACTGCACGTGTAAAATGACTGACAAAAGGCTTTGAAAAGTGTTATCTTAACTTCTTCTGTACAGCGTGCAAAGCTACGGGACAGCATGTTACAGCGAACCGCCAATGTCCTTCTTTCTCTTTCTATGTCCGCATCATCAGTCAGATCCTCAGTTAATACGTGACCAAGATTCCTAAACTGGAACACCCTATTTAACAGTACGTTCCTCAACTTAACAGGAGGAATCGTTTTAATTTTTGATCCAGCGCGAAACACCAATAATACACTTTTTTAACATCTATTGTGATATTCAGTTAAGTTTTGAAATGTTCCCAAATGAAATCTTTCTCGCTGGACTGGTTGAACTCAAAATTTTCTTACCCTAGCTTTTTTTATTTCTTTTCTTCTCAAATATACATGATAATAAAAGCTTCGTCGTTATCCATCGTCGCCTCGCATAGACTGCCAAAAATGGCTCCAGCTTGGATCGGGTCCGACAACCGACAAGTGTGAACACAAGTGCCCACACCCGATTAAAATACGACGCGAGTTCCAAGTGGGAACGAGGTGTCATGGTTCTGGATCAGGTTATTTGTGCTTGTGTACCTGAGTCAGCACCTGGTAACTACGTCGCGTATCCGTGTCCTAGGACGAAATCCTAGTGCCAACAATTGTGTGAAAAAATTGGGGTTTTGGTCCGAATGTGGGTTGGATCGTAAAATACTTTTTATACCGGAGGAAACAACAATGACAGCTACGAAGTACTAACTGACTTTATTATCCATTTACCTACATTACATGCATAATCCTTATACCTTTTAAAGCAAATACGTGCATTTGTTTTATATTCTATTTAGTTATTGCCTAGCATGTATACGTTCGTATATACGCTCAACTGATGAGCTCATACCTCCTCTCGTTTCTGAGAGGGTTTTAGCCAAAGAAGTGTCCGCCGCGCTGCCCCAATGTGTGTTGGCGGACATCGAAAATATTTTTTTTATATATTCATTTACCACGTGCTCGGCGGTGAAGGAAAACATCGTGAGGAACCCTGCATGTCTGTAGAAATAAAAAAAATATTTCTAAAACATGTAAAGTTCGCCAACGCACATTGCGGCACCGCTGAGGACATTTTCTTGTCCTAAAACCCTCTCAGAGATGCTCCTCTCATTTGCCTGTGCCCAGCTGAGTGACGTATATCGTTTGTAACTTTTAACTTTATATTTATATACGATTTTATGAACCATTTTTTTAAATATCAGGACAAATATATTATGAACTCGCCTGGAGGCGGTGGTTACGGTCGACCAACAGATTCCAGCTCAATTGACAAGCAAACAAACAAGCATTATAGCGAATTTTTAGAGAGAGGAAGCGTATACGAGTATAGAAGCGCTCAAGAGTCCGTTTAATAAGGATTTCTGACACAAATTGCCGCACAAATGAAATCATACACTCGAAATATTTTTGGTTAGGATGTTGATTTTACACTAGTACAAAACAATACGTATAAATAGATAATAAGTGTCAATAATAATTTTATGCTTGGTAGACACGGGAATCATCAATTCCGAGAAAGTAAAATGGTCGAGTTATTTGTTATAGTTAGTCCTAAGTCATTTTATATAAATTTGTAAAAATCACTCATGTACAATTGCTTATGTGTGGGGCCTGACTAAAGAGATTTTAGGCTTAGGTCAGCAAGTTTCATTAACTGTTAAAATTGTTTAGAAAATTCAAGCTGATATTGCTATTGGTGCTTGATGAAAAGAGGATGTGACCTCAGAATATTGTTGACACTCCTTCAGTTAAGATTGGACAAGCGGATTAAAAAAGTCTATGGGCTAGTTACTATAATACACACATATTGTGCAAATAGTACAGTCGATGTAAAAGTAATAATCAAAATAATCAACAATGTTGCATTGTATATATACGCACATCAGTCATTAGGCTGCTGAACTATTAGTATAATAATGATAAAAAATCATATTTAATCAATAATAATTGATGAAACCAACAGAAATAATAATAAAATAATAATATTTTTGAGTAACATCCATTTTTGAAACAAGCCACAAGTATCCGTTACGGAATAGTCAGCTGGTGACACTTTTCCATCCTGTATAAAGATAAAAAAAAAACAACTCCATTTATATTAAAGATAAATATCAAATACATTTCTTAAGGTTTTAAAAAAAGTGTGCTTAGAGAAATACACCAAAGTATCTATAAATAATTCTTCAACTTCTTTTTTGTGTTCTGTGAAAGCGCACATAATAAAAAACTAAAGAAAGTATGATGCAACAAAATAGCTGTAGATTTAACATTATATATTACAATGTAAACAAATTATATATATATATATATATATATATATATATATATATATATATATATATTATAGTAAGTACAGTTATATAATGAAGACACAATTGAAATACTTTTTACGTGCTGTCAAAATTAAACATTTTATTATTATTATTTATTTCTATGAGAATACCAGTAAATGAAGTCATTATTTTATGCAGTTATATAAATATATTGTGATGAGGGAGGCTCATGTTAAGCAGTGGTGTTGTGAAGGGACACCACTTCTGAACATAGTTATCCCTCAAGGAATGCGGCAAAAGAACGGTTTTGACCGACCTGCACCCATTAACAATCTGCATCTCCTTATCGTGTCCTCACTCCTTCTAAAATTGTATAAGAAGGGAATGTAGTATACCACAGTCTCGAATAATACAATGATTGATGAATGATTTATAATGAATGATTGAAATTCTAATACAATATTTTATAGAGCAGTGTTTGTTTTGACAACTCTTAAAAAGTATTTCATTAATGTGTCAAATACCTAATTATTGATGATGGAATTTTACAAAGTGAATATAATTTTTGTATAGCGAAATAATATATTTTATATGGTATTGTAAAACGTACACAATTGTATTTTTTTTAGATATACATGTATGAAGCTGTATGACGTCACGTTTAGCACGAATGGGTCTGTTCAATTGGATAAGGACCAAGCCCAGTAAATATCAGCGTTATGCTGTGTTTCGTATGGTTACAGTTATTGTATAAGACGTAAATAATGTCCTTCACCCCTTTGTTTTTGAAATGGAGTGGTATAATCTGCGGGCGTCCGTCTTTCCGTCCGAATACAATCTGACCGTGTTCAAGGCTAGAGTGAATAGGCTTTTGGTTACGCTAAGACAGTGTGATTTACCATCTAGGGCTGCATCACCTCTTACCACCAAGTGGGAATGTGGTCTAGTACTGACTTACAGTAAGTGAATAATTTAAAATTTAGTACAACCGAATTCAATATAAATTATTAAGAATAACTCAAAAACTATTGGTCACACCGCGATCAAATTTTTATCGACCACATGAGAAGCACCAGCTTTGAAATAAAAAAAATTATCGAAATCGGTTCTTCCAGAAAAGAGTTATGACGTAACATACACACACATAAAAATACAGTCGAATTGAGTAACCTCCTCCTTTTTGAAGTCGGTAGAAAAAAGAATATAGTGTACCTAAGTATAATAAAATGGTGACAGCTAACCAACGGTAGCTTCCAATGGTGACAACGCACCTGCATGTTTTTAAAATTAGGGTGATAAACAGGAAGCACGCAGTCCACCTGTAAGTGAATGCTGTATCCAATTAACATCTGCATCTATCTTCGATTAAAAACCAAAATGCAGATACGTTATCACTTATCACCCCCGAAGGCTTAAATGGATTGTCCAGTTTCCAGTAAAATGGATCTCCAGTTCTCTACACTCACCATACGAAACGTATCAACATTAGTTGCTATTTCACACTGGTATTCTGTAAGAGAGTGGTACTTCTCACCATTCGTGCCTGTTCTTGAAAATAAGCAAAATATAGCTGCAGCGTGCCTCTAACATGCATTTTATATTAAAGGACTTTATCAAGATCAGGTAATTTCACTTTAAAAAAAAATACTGCGTGCATGCACGTTGCACACGCACAACATACGATATTGTACCTGCAACAATGGAAGTGCAATATTTTTGATATGAATCCAAATATTTTTATAATGTTAGCAAGTAGTATGATTATTTGATTTAAGCGTAATATTTTTCAAATACGCACAAATTTATTAATTCTTTAATGGGATATTTACTTTTTTAATGTTATGTATGCACCTTGCTATATTTTTAACTTGGTCGAAATCAAACAAAGAATATCAGAAAAAAAAAATACGTTTAATATGTACTATACTTAAGTTTTTAATTTTGAATTTAATGTTATTTTGTTATGTTTACAATTTTATCTTTATATGCATAAATATGTTGTAATCATTGTTGTTAAAAATACATATTTTAGCAAATACTACGCATTATTTATTTATAAGTGTTCCCTTTATAAAATCTCGAAATTAATAAAAATATTTTCAATAATTTGGCGATGAGATATTTAAATTTGGACACCTCAGCCTTTTTACAATCGTAACTACCTTCTTGTTTTTCATCAGCTCGGTAGAAGTCCACTGCTTGTTATAAACCTCTCCTATTGTGGGGCGGACTTGCCTTAATTGTTTCGCAGCTTTGTCGCGGCTCCTTACCACTGGTTTCGAGTACAAAGTCTCGCATCTTGGAGGCTGCGGCCCGTCGCCAGTGTAGATATTTTACGTCTGGCGTAAACCAGCCACATAATGCCATCTATCGTGGTTATTTAATCATAGGATTTTTGGCATTTCCCAAAGTCGCTTCGCACGGGGCGATATAGGCTGGAGGATTCTCTAACTCGGTGGTAAATTTAACAGTTAAGTAAAATAACGGAGTTTTGGCGGGAACTTGACCGGCGGCGGTTTGCTGCTCCTGTGTTATTGTTTAAATAATGGTTTGAAGTGGATTTTGATATGTAAAGTGGTGCGATTTTGTGTATTAAGTGTCTGCGCATGTGAACTATTAGTGAAAACTGTGAAACAAGTGCTCTGATGGTGATGTGCTTCTCAAAATAAGGTGTCTGTCTGCTTAGGCGCCTTGAGATACCATCGCCAACCGTCAGCTGTCTGCTGGCTCAAGTTGCCGTCAAAATCTCCCAAGGACTGCACAATGTGATGCATCAACATATTGTGAAGCAGTATACTATGAAGGATAATTATTATAATATGTTGTAACTTCAGGCTCAGAAGGGCTAGATCCCAGAGCCGTAAAGCCAGTTATTAAGAAGAATAAGTAATATAACCTTATTAAGAAATAGGGCTCTCATTCTGCCTACGAGTCTGTTTGGGGTTGGTGTTTTTCAAAAAAATTGAAACGACAAACGAACTTACAGTTACTTGATGGTAAGTGGCTATTGCAGTACATTGACACCTGCAAAAAACTTAAAACAAAAAGGCTACAGATGAGTTGTCACCTCTGAGGATTAAAACGGAATGCCTCATGACCTGTAATTGTTATATTGCAGCTCTGCTATTTGGTGGCAGAAATAAGTAGGATGCCGTGTAGGAGGTACCTACGTAGATTATTTAATAATCTGGGCTACCTAGACTGACTCCTAGACAGGAACTACTACCAACACTAGTGATATCACTCTTGTCCCACTCTTACATATTTCTCCCGTCAAGCAACGGAGCATCAACTGCTGTTTACGGTTTGAATAGTAGCATAACCAGTATTATTATAGTGTGAGGCATTTCATATTAGTCGTCCTAGGTGACAGCTCCTCAAGGACATTTGAGGTCTGTGGAAGCTTGTTTCGGGGGTCCATCAGAAGTTAACACATGTTCAGATGGATTGTCCATTCTAAAGGTTTCTAAATAGTGTTCCAATTCAAATATATTGCTTTTCCATCATATCTCTTCAAAGCAGACTTCGTTCCAATAAAAATCTCAATATACAAGATTCCATCTCTCACTGCAAAGAAGATATATCAAATCTCCTCTGCCCGAAATTCATTTTCTGTCAACTGCTTTGGTCCCCCGCGGCGGCTAAAGCCTCTCTATTTTCATAAGCCCAGAATCCATGCAGCTCTAGCAATATCGAGACTGCAGTGTGTCCGTGACCGCTCCGTATTAAATCCTGCAGCGTTATTCTAGAAGGGTGTTCAGGTCGTATCATATCAAAGATTTCGTCTTTCACATCGTCAAAATTGACCGGCTCTGCGCCGTGAGCGACCATTTGCTCTTGTATCGCCTGGAATAAAATGAGAATTTTAATTAGGGGATCATTTTAAATAATATACCACTACAAATGGCTTTTTTTTTTTTAGAAAAACGTTACCTCCACACTAGGATTTTCTCCTGTATCGTGGAGGCAGTTTACAAACACAAATTGCACAAGGACAAACATCCAGACCCGGTACAATTATTTGTAGGCCATACAAATACATGTTCCGTGCGGGATTCGAACCCACGGCTCCAAGCGTTGCAACTCATTGCTAAGCCAATACGCCACGGAGCCGTCAATCCGGTTTGAAAACTGATCTGTAATTTATCTGGTCCAAAGTTCAAAAATACGAGTAACCTAGATTTAGCAACTAGGTGGTAATTCAGAACAACAAAGATAGATGGACTCCTGCATACATTCAGTGATGCCGAAACCATGCTCGACATCATGATACACACACACGCATGCACGCATAGCACTACCTCAGTCAGGCAGAAGTTCCAGTTTGAAAGAGGGTGAGTATAATTATATTTTTCAAAATTCAAATGATACTTTCTATTAAAAGTTAAAATACGTAATATAATATAAGTGTAATATAAATATACGTCGCGTGGATTTTTATTAAATATTTCTTAATTGAATACCTTTCAATAACGCAACATAAAGCTCTTATTTGGTCGGCTCTTGGGCTATTCAATACCCATCAAGGGCAATAGCACCGCTTTTTCGCGTTGTTAACTCCTTGTTTGCCTTATTTACCTTATTGCCTTAATAGCTAGTAAGCATGCAGTGTTCCCTACACTGCATGTAGGTAACGTTGCATTCAAATAATGTCGATTTATATCAACTCCCTTAATTTCCTCTTTCCCCCTCCCCGTTTTCACTCCTCTCTCTCTCTTTCTTCCCCTCTCTCTTCCTCTCTCTCTATATCTTTCTTCCCCTCTCTCTCTTTCGTCCTCATTCTCTCTCTTCCTCTCCCCCTCTGTCAACTAACCTTAAAGAAATAATTCAAAGTGAATGCATCGAGGTATCCTTGCGAGTTTATATCAAGCACTCTAAACAGGTAAGCAAGTGCGGCCGGCTGTTTTCTGTTCTCCAAGGCCAGCACGAGATCTAGATAGGTCTTGTAGTCCATTTCACCGTCGTATGTGAGGCATTGCTGGAATACACGTTGAAGAAAAGCGCGCGTTAGTGTCCCCGAGCCATAACTGAAATAAAAATAACAATTTGATGTCGCATTTTTTTACTAATTATAATCCTTATTGGTAAAAATCAGCTATAAACGTAACTGAATCTTTTTAGCACAATTTAAATTGAATTTTATTCTAACTCACGAGAGGTTTGCGTTTTATGAATTAAGTTGGCGTATCTAGGGTTATTTTCCAGGGGTGGGGAGCCTGGTCTCTGAACAGCGATGACCTTAGCCCAAACCCAATGTTCGCAATAAAATTGATTTCAATATAAGTGTAAATCCATATTTCGCCTATTTAAATAGTAAAGAAGATAACATTTTTTTTGTGTAATGTGTTTATTTCGACTACTGCGTTATTAATGAATTAAACTGCAAACTTTTTGTTCATTCTAACTTTGGCTAACCTAACAACTTGGGGAGGGCCCCACCTTTATATCCGCCACTGGTCAAGATTTAACTAAGCCGGGGATGATGATTTATAAAATTATGCTAAATACATCAATTCCAAATATCTCCTAGATATAGGAAAGTAGATGCAAGCCGTTTCAATTTATAACAGTATAACAGTAATTATCATCATCATTACAGCCCCTCACAAGTCTACTGCTAAACATAAGCCTCCGCCAATTAATAACTTCTGCGGACGTCACTCCATCTAGTGAGGGCCGTCTTACACTCCGTTTGACGGTACGAGCCTGCCACTTTAGAACTTTTCTTCCACATCGGTTATCGGTCCGTCGAGCTATATGACCGGCGCATTCCCACTTCAGCTTACTGATACGTTAGGCTAAGTTCGTCTGGTTTTCCTACGGATATCATCGTTATGGATTCTATTAAAAAGAGAAACTCTAAGCATAGTCTTGTCTCAAACTCCCTAAGTGCCTTAAGCTTCCTCTTAAAGGAAGCAGTGACGGACCATGTCTCAGATCCATATGTCATCAATGGCAACACGCCCTGTTGACGAGACTATATGATATAATCTCCCGAATGCTGCACAGCCGAGT
This sequence comes from Parnassius glacialis, assembly GCA_033319125.1. Classification (NCBI taxonomy): domain Eukaryota; kingdom Metazoa; phylum Arthropoda; class Insecta; order Lepidoptera; family Papilionidae; genus Parnassius; species Parnassius glacialis. The sequence continues at coordinate 9,601,938 of JAVANC010000014.1, forward strand.
TGAATCCGTCGATTGATGTGTCGACCGAAGTTTACCAAGACGGACAATTTGTCCTAGGTAAACGTACTCGTCAACAACTTCGAGCATAGTGTTCCCAACTACTACCGGCAAAGCTGTTAATTATATTCTAGTATGTACAAAAAATCAATTCCAAAAGAAGATAAAGTAACTATGATTGGAACTACACATTATGTGAAATCTATCGGCCACAATGGAGCACTGTACATATTGTTCATGAATTTCTGCGTCCATTCCTATTTTGTAAATTATCAAAAGATGCTCAATATTATTATTGTGCTAAATAAATAAATAAGGGTTAAGATTACCCAGCAAGTTCATTTATACTCAGCATGCCATTATGATCTCTATCTAAGTTCAGATACTGTCCATAAACACGTAAAGCAGAGGCAGCACTAAACCAATTCTGCTCTTGGAGTTCCATAGGAAGGTCTTCTTCACGAAGCTAAAAAATTTAAAGATATATATTCTATAAAAAATCATAATATTTATACTTATGTGTGTGTTTTAAGTGATATAAAACTTTTTTATACAATTCATTATATTTTATTATTTATGAAAAGACCAAAAGTTGTCTTCTTAACACTGATAACTTGTGTTAAACTAAGGCATGTAGTTAATTATATTATACATAATAATATACCTATATTCGAAAACAACGTAGCAGTCTATCTTTCCATTTGTATTCATGTTTTTTTTTATGATAAACGAACACCAAATCCACCTCTATCTATCCCCAATTAAGAATCAAAACATAGATATGTTGTCACATCTGAGGACTAAGTTAGGTATCCCTTGTTTCCAGTAAGTCTCCGGTTCTTTATACTTACCATATGAAACACAGCAGCATATTCTGTGAGAGCGTGGTCCCCACCTGGTTGGCCGACCGACCTATTCATGCTACAACTATAATATAGCTGTAGCGTGGCTCTACCACATACAAAATACGTTGTTATAGAACACGAAATACCAAGCCCTCATGCTCTCTGATTAATGGCATTATATTCATCTCCTATAAGATATATGAGAAGTGTAAATATCCAGACCGCCGAGGGCACCATTGTTAAGGTTCGATATGGCTGGCAATCATTACCTATATCACTTTTTTTTTACATATTATAAGCCAGTGCTTGACCACAATCCCACATGGTGGTAAGTGGTGATGCAGCCTTAGATGATAAATCGCACTGTCTTAGTGTAACAAAAGCCTATTCACTCTTGGCTTGAAGACAAGCATATTGTATTCGGACGGAAAGATAGATGGACTTCCACTTCCCCTTTAATAACAGAGGAGGGCAATGGCTGCCACATGGAACATACTTGTGAACAGGTGCAGCTTGCATATGCAGCTAAATTATGCATATTTTTTTATCTGTCGTGCAATTTTATTAAAGACTATGCCTTGAATACGGTAGGGTCCATTCCTTTTCACTGTTTATTTAAAATATTGTACCATTGGCCTTTAAAAAAATGATACCGAAAAAGAGTTTCTTTTGGAATTTCCCCTATGGACTGATAAAATTTATTTTGAAACAGTAGTAGATTGCAAAATATGTTGCAATTTGACAAACAAAATTTTTACTTTTTACATTCATAAATGACATATAAGTTAAATGTTTTCATTTCATTTAATTTCAATTAGCCAGTAAAGGTCAAGTGCTAGGATTATGGCAAATTGTCCCTACAACGGGGAGGCCCATATTTAGGAGTGGCCTGTTATAAGTTTCTGAAGAAGGAGTACAAATCCACAGTATATTATAAATTTCCATCAAAAAATATCTTACCTCTAATAAGTCGTCTAAGAATGAACATGACAGAACATCTCTTATCCTTACACGGCCAACTCTCAGTGGATCAAGGAAGAATAAGAACTTTCTAGCTGCTGTACAAACATAGAAAGAGCTAAATGAGGAATCTAAACCATCTAACGCAGCTAACGATGGTACCAGTTCTGCTATGTAGCTCTCCAAATCCTTAAATGAAACAGAAAAAATGTGGTTTAATGAAGCAATAGATTATATCTACTAATCAATTATTTTTTAACTTATACTTCTTTTGGCGTGTTTGGGAAAAATGATGAGAGTGAATTATAACGATGCGCGCGCACACCTAAAACCGACACCACACCATGAAGTTGGTTGGTAATTGTCTCTAAAGTTTTCGTGAGGACTGATAACTATATTCAAGGCAGTTATTTAATGAAATCGTTACCAATTACATTTAACGTCTTTTTTTATTAGTTATTTTTGTTTTGTTACACTAAGCAAGTATAACTTGAGCGTGAATTTTTTACGATGCGCGCGCACAACGACATCTAATAACGACACCATGAAGTTGTTACGATGCGCGCACACACAGAAACCTAAAAGCGACAACTTCAGTGGGTAATTGTCTGTCAACTGTCAAGTTTTCGTGAGAACTGATAACTGTATTCAAGGTAGTTATTCAAATATATATGAATCTATAAAACATTATTTTAGTTATTTTTGTTTTGTTACACTAAAGAAGTTTAACTTCTTACGGGCGTACATAAGTACACACGCACGTTTTTAAAAAAAAATATATTTTAAGTAATTATAAGCTATTGCTTGAATACTACCCCACCAAGTGGTAAGTAGTAATGTAGCAAAGAAGCACACAAAGCTAGAAAGTCAGATGCTGCAAAATTATTATTCCCTATTAATAGGACCATGCCGATCCAAGACTGGTGACAGTAAGCAGCATCCAAGGTGTGAAATGTCTGGTGCAGTAAATTATCACTCCGCATGCCAAACATTACAATTAAGGCCCCGTGGACCCTTTGTGCAATTGTGGACTTTTTTTGGCTGAAGAGGAATATAGAAGTTTTTTTTCAACTTACATGTTCTGTGAGATAACCTTGTCCGGTTACGTCGTACAATGATAGACCAATTCTAGTCTGCTGTAGCCATACACGACGCATCACATAGTTGAAGAGGGATACACCACGCACCTTACCAACACCACCTTCAGCTGCTTGCAGACGTCCAAATACTTCAGCTGTGAAATATGGTCTGCGAAATATGCAAATGCAAATTCGTAAAGTTTCTGCTTAAGGCCCTCTTGTAGTATGGTATACCATGAGTAGGTATGAAAACATTTTTTACCTTCAACAATTTCCTCGCTGCCCTCTATTATTGAGTGAATTAATACTAAAGTGTCAAAAATGTTAGAAGACACAATGTATGTGTCTTTAGAGGTGACAACGCATCTGTAGCCTTTTTTGTCTGAAGTTGTCTGCAGTATCCATGGACTGCAGTAGCTATTTATCATCAGGTGGACTGTAAGTTTGTTTGTCACTTCAGTATTAAAAAAAAACAATGTCCATCTTCAAGGATGTCTCGGTAGGCACTGGCCAGAATGGCCGCAACGGGTTGAACTGTTCGATTTTATTTTCTACCGACTTTAAACAGGAGGAGGTATCAATTCAACTGTATGTTTCTTATGTGTGTTACCTCATAAACGGGTGAACCAATTTTGATGATTCTTTTATTTGAAAGCTGGTGCTTCACATGTGGTCGCATATAAATTTGATCAAGGTCTGACCAATAGTTTTTTAGTTATTCTTAATGATTTATATTGAAGTCGGGTGCACAAAATTTTAAATCATGTAATTTCCACTTGAGTTTATATTGCTTTTACTTTCAATTATTTTCATAAGATAAAAATAAAAATGAATTTGTAAAATGTTTTCTCAACATGAACTCTCTCATATTAACTTACCTATATTTAGGTCCTGCCTCATCTCTAATCTTCTTAAATTGCATATAATCAATTGTTAGTTCATCATTACTTGATGAGCAGTAATTTCCATTTGATTTCTCCAATAAACTCCATAAATGCTTCAGCTCACTATTATCCAACAATTCTTTGCTTTTCTTTTGTAAAAACTGTGCCCTCGTCTCTTCTCTTAACTTCTGTGCTAAAACTTCATCTGATCTCGGAAGTTTGAAATAGAATTTAGGTATCTTTTTATAAGATTCCTGATTTCCTTCAAGTTTTGGTTTATAGAGTTGTTTGAATGTTTCAATTTCAATCTTTTCACTTTCCTCCTTAGTTGTTATTGTGTTTGTTTCTAAGAAAGTAAAACATCCTATGAGTCAACTAAGAAAAAGAGTAATTTTTTTAGTACAATATCTTCTAGCAGTTAAAATTAGTAACATAACAGTTAAGTGATTTGTGGGAGGCTGCAGGTGTGAATCTCACATGGACAAATATTAGTATAGCCTACAAAAATTTATTATGGGTCTGGATGTATTAGTTTATTTTAATATAATTTCTATATTAAATAAAAAACGAATCACAAACTTGTAATTGTGAAATACCCAGTCAATAAACTTTATTTGTTAATCCTTTTGCCAATCGTTATCATAATTCACATGCTCACATTTTGAAAGAAGTCCATATACAGCAGTGAAACAGCTGTTCTTAATGAAGGAAGAGTACTGTTTTAAATGCAAATATTTTCATCATTATTACAACACATCACAAGTTCTCTGCTGAACATAGGCCCGTCCCAAGGAACACCAGAAGGCCTGGTAATGGTCCTGAGGAGCCATCTGCATTCAACAAATTCCTGCATCTCTTAGGTCGTCACTTATTGCCTGCTGATTACCACTTCAGTATTAATGATACTGATAATCACAGGATATGTCAGTTACTCTGGTTCTAAGTGGACATGCTCATTACAAAGTTCTAGAGAAACTCAGAGCACAGTCGCCTCGATAACTCACCGAGTATTTTCTTATTTGTCATTCTTTCCTTATTTCAAAATATAAATATAGAAAATATTATATTTTATTACTCTAAAAATCTTGACTGAAAGAATGAAGTTGTAATATTAACATATTATTGGGCAACTTCAGTCTCTTGATATGAGTTTTCTAAATCTGTAGATATAACTAAGCAATGTAATATAACGTAAATCCATAGTCCAATTTCATGTAAGTGTAAAAGTATATTCTTTCAAAAAATTATATAAAAATGATAAAACATTTTAATACAAACATTGTTAAAATTAAGTTAAACTTTTAATAGTAAACTACGTTAACTTTAATTGAGAGAAAATAATGCATTTTACATTCTTTGAAATTTTTGAAAGAACTTTAGATAGGTAATTAATACTTCAGGCTTAGATTACTTAGGTTTCAATGAGATGGAAATTTTTATATTGTACCTAATTTCCTAATACTAGCTATCCTAAATTTTTCTGTAATTTAATGTTTAATGATACATACCGTCGAGTTTTTTAATGTAATTCCGGAGACGATTTTTTAACTTAGTATTAAGTTCATTCTCAACGGATTTAGTCTTATTACCATCACAGACATTATCATTATTATTATTACTAGTGTCATTAGCTTTATTTTCTGAATTGTTAAGAGACATTCTGATTCATAAATTTTATTTTTCTAAAACATTATGTTGTACGGCTGAATAATGAATATTTATTTGTAGAATTCTTTGACACAATTTGTTCAGAGTTGCCAGATGACCATGTAAAATTCCCCCCAGCTTTTTTCGAAATCCCCGAAAAATAGCTTTTTGAAAAAGAAAACAAAATTCTATTGTTGTTCGGTTGCGCAATATTTCCTTTACAGTATTCACTAATGAAAATGCTCTTTCAATCATTGCATTTGAAAATTGCAGGGACAAGATACCAATTGTCAATTTAGCATGCCTTTTTGATTTTTTTTTCGTTCATGATATAAACTTCCTTCCATTTGATTTTTACATCTCCACAAGGATCGATGAAGTGAATTCCATTCTTGGACAGCATAATCAACGTTGAATCAAACGGACTTAAACGACTTCTCCAAATTTGTTGTACCTGTCTTAATTTGGCTTTCGTAGATCGAACGAATGAAAAAAATTAATGGAATGAATGAATAAACAATTGAATTGAAGTAGTAAAGGGAATGAAAGTAAGTATGAGGTGATCAATGAGAATATCAATGTTACACCAAAGTAGTGATAGGAATTCTGTTTGTGGTTGAATGATTGACGTATTCGAAAAAGCTTCTGAAATCTCTTCTCCCATGCTTATTTTCCTTCCAAAAGTCCCTTCCCCAAAGAACCTTTCCCCCAAATTTTCGTCGAAAGTCGAAATTACACCCGAATTACCAGGGTATCCTCCCATCTGGCATTACTGGATTTGTTGTTATTGTTGCGATCAAAGAGAATATAATCACTACGTTTAGTTGCGATTATTAACTTAATTTAGGCATTGGTCTTAGACCATAGAGCCTTGTCTGATTTGTGATTTGTTCATAAAACTTTTCACAATATGTTGATGCGTCATATTGCGAAGTATTTGAAAGATTTTAACGACAGCTAAACCCAGCGCAGCGGACAGCTGATAAAGATGTTATTTAAAAGTCTTTAAGCGGATAAAAACCTTAGACTTATATTGCCACTGAAGCACCACTGACATGATTTTCATTAATAGTTTATACTAAAATTCAAAAAATGTAATTTATTGTTACAAAGCGATGCACGTTACGATTTTTGAATCGATTTATTACAATGTGATTTTCAATCTTTAAGTAAATCGAAAATTTAAGAGTAAGAAGAATTTAATTACCTAGATCGTGTCTGTATAGAGTTCTCATGCTTATACGTGTACCAGTACACAAGGCGACGGCGTCAATTATGGCAGTAGATCTGACAGTATTTCACTGAAAGCCCTAGAGTGGGATGTTATGTGCATAGACATTTAGCGGCCTTTTATCTAATGGGTAAAAGTTTAAAGCTTAAAGACGGGGCGACATCAGAGGCGGCTGTACTGAAAACAATGTCTCTTGGAGATGGTTATATTATAGTCTATCAGTCTCTTGGGTCCATAAGCGGTGAAGATTCTAAAGGAACTATATTATACCTAACTTGTTGTTGCCGCTGGAAACAAAAGGGATAGTTCTTTTATTGCTTAAAAGTTTAGTATAGTCATTCAGCAAGGAAATCAGTCAGCGGTCTTAGCACTATAATAAGGAGAGTAGAACTGTTTGGTAATTATAGTTCTTAGATTTTGATTGTATATTTTTATGTTATCTAACATAGCAAATTATTTCGCCGACTAAATGATGGATCAAAAATAAGTTCTCATATTAAATGCACTACAATAGTTTTTATTCATAGACTCATAGCAGTAATTGTATTTTATTAACTATTTACCTCACACTGTTATATCGTCGTGATTAGTCGTGTATCTGTTTGTTTCCTAATGTCCATTTTACGCATATCTCCATCGATTAAATTCAATGTATGTTATATTTATAAAAAGTGATACATATTAGAAAATTAAAAATTATGCCAATTTGTTTTCAAAACTAAAAAAAGACTATAAATTTTTATTTAAAATTTTTTAACAGTGGTAGAGCCACGCGGCACTTTTGCTGTCGCACGGATGGGCCGGCTCGAACCGGGGTGGTACCACGACCTCACAGAATACCAGCGTGAAGTAGAGGTTTACCTCTGCGTTTCGCTTGGTGAGTGCAGGTGGCCGGAGGCCCTTTTAACTGGAAATGAGGCATTCCATTCCATTCTTGGTCCTCACGGGTGGCAACGCATCTGCATTTTGATTCGCAAACGAGGATAGATGTAGATGTCTATGGGCCACAGCAACCACTTACCATCAGGTGGACTGTGTGCTCGTTTGTCACCCTTATCCTATAAAAAAAAAATCTTATTGGCCGATTGAATAGTCACAACTCTTAGTTGACATCATCACTGTTGTTCTCTGTAGTAGTTATGAATAAATAAACGAAATTGAATAGTGAAAAATTAAGGTTTTTATTTATTGCCATTTTGAATCGATGGCAATTGAGATTGGTCGATAATTGATATGGTCAGCACGACTGCTTTATTTTGAATAGACTGCACATTGGTCAGTTTACGGGATTTGGACACTATTCCAGTCATTAGTGAGAGGCGGAACAAGCATGTTAACACAGAAAACAACTAGGATGCACAAGCCTTTAGGACTACAGCTGGTATATCATCAAGCCTACTAGCTTTGTTTACGTCTAGACCCCGCAAGGTTTTAAGAACCTCTTTGTTAGTGATGCGGATCTCCGACATACAGGTACCGCAGTAAGGTAATTGAAGTGAAAGGCTGTTGCTACTGTCTAGACGTGAATTACAAGCAAAGACAAACGCGAATAAGTTAATTATTTTTTCAGCCGTATGCGCTAGTGTGCCATCCGGTTTTACCAGTGGAGGCATTTCGGGCTGACAGAAGTATGTCTCAAAAATTTTGACAAGAAACCAAAAAGCTCTACTGCCGGATGGTCTAGCAGATAATTTTGCACCAATATGTTAAATGCGGTAGAAACTAGTTTTCCGCAACGCTTTTTTGTAGGACTTTGCGGAAATGTTGAGAGCCCGCTTCTTACGAGTATAGCTGATATCCGAAGCTTTGCAATCTTGAGCGTCAACTCACGATAGTTACGCCAAATGCGCTTTTCAGCTTGGGCACATTTGGCGTTAAGCCAAGGGCGAGCTTTGTCACTGATGGGTAAATTAGCAAATGGTATAAAATACTCCATCGCTTGACGTACGACATCGGTTATGGCTTTCGCGCAGCTCGACGGATCCGCAGAAGGGAAGCAGACCTCCCGCCAAGGAAAGTATTAAAAAAGTGCCGCACCTCATCTCAACCTGCTGACTTATACCGCCATATTCGTCGAATACCTTGGGAATTTTAAAAAAGTGGGGAATATGAAGATACAAATTTTATCAGACAGTGGTCAAAAGTACCCAAAGTGAAGGTAACTTGTAGTCGTACCTGTCTGGCTCAGGAGTCAGCATAATCTCCAGGCAGTTAACTGTGTGTTCATTTGTTCACGCTTACTTTACGCGACAGAGCAAAATTCCATACCTCTCTCCCAGCATAGCCGGTCTTCTCGTATGGGAACAGCTAGTCTTGGTGGCAGGCGTTAAATTCCCCCAGCAAGGCTTAGGTTACCGAATTAGGGCCACATCAGCAGTTTCAATTAGATATTCAAATAATTAAGATGTCTCCTCAGCGATCACCGTTGTGCGGTCGATAGACACAGCCGCGAAGGATTTTATCACTCATATAGTAGAGAAAGTGGGGTCTTCAAGGTGACGTAGATGTCCACACAGACTTCGGCACTTTTCTTGGGTGGGATTTGTGCTCAAGCGATATTTTGCTGTAACTGTAGCCTAGATTGCTCTTGGCAGTATTCTCTATCTGTTGCTAAAGTTTCAACACGCAGATTATGATGTGATTAGCACGGACAGACAGACAGATAATTAAAAAGAATGTATATTCATGTTTTAATAATATGCAAAAAAAATTCTGAGAGTAATATAATAGTTATTTTGACATTACAGACAGACAGTTCAATTTTATTTATGTTATTATGTGTATGTATAAATTGAAATTTGTAATATTTCTATTCGACAATAGATGTCGCATTTGCACACATGGTGCTTTATGTCCTGCGCTCGTTTATGTCTTTTATTGGAGAAAGGTAAGATAGAGACCCAGAGACGATATCATCATTATACTAAAACTGGTAGTTAACAATAATACTTAAATTAAAGTAGTGGTATACAAAAATAAATTGTGGTTTAATTTAAAATAACCTTTCTCAAAGAAGTGTAATACAAAAGAGAATCTTGACGATGTATGTTAATGTAAATAAAAAATAAAAAAAATTATAAAAATAGCTAAATTGGTTATCTTATATTAATATTATATCTTTTTGAAATCTGTTATTACTACAATTAGATATTAGAATTACGATTAAACAATATTTTGTTTTCCGATTTTTGACACGCTTTGCACCGGGGATTATGAAATGGGCAAAGAGCCCATTTCCTAGCACTGGGAATAGGGCTTCCTGTCATAGAATTTTGGCTAGGGTTTTCGCTATAATTTGGTGATCAGAACTGGTCTATCAGTCAATACGATGTACTAATTGGAAATGAGATTTATATTTGCAAAAAGAGTTTCGGTGTTCCCTCTCATCCTAATACTAATAATAAGATACTAAATTCTCTTGTCTCTACAATTTTAGAAGGAGTGAGGATAAGAGATGCCGATAGAAAATAATATAACGCGTGGCGATCTAAATAAGATATGCATGATCGAATTAAATTCGATTAATCTAGGTGACTCGAATCCATGCAATATGATAATCTGCATACATAATTCAAACGTAAAAGCTTGCAGCTCAGTATTTTCACTCAATGAATTGCTTGGTCATATAGTAATATATGTTTAATACTACCAGCAATCAATATATCTCTATTAAACGATGTTAAATGTTAATGCAGAGATCATAACGATAAACCAGTTGTGGAGATCTCTTATCTGCATGCAAAGACGTATTCTCTGTCATCGCTTAATCAATGTTATTGAAATTATTCCCGTGAGCAAGTCATAATGTTGAGTTGTGAATAAACAAGTCAGAACAACTTAGCTTTATTGAGAGGAACTAAGAAAAGTTAAATAAATCAATTTTATTCTATGTCTTAAGATTTGTATTTCAACATGTTTCAGTTTAACGTCGCTTACCGCCGTGTGCTGTAGGACTTAATTCGGCTTTCGTTTCTGAACGATGTAATAGATTTTTTGCTTTATATCTGGGTGAATTTCAGCTAGCTGATACAGCTTATTTAGTATTGTTAGCTTGAGATACCCAGTAATTTGGTAGGTGTCGTAGAGCGCCTAATTAATGAAAAAGTCCTTAAAATGGCAATACGTGGCTTGTAAAGTGCTTTAATTTTTTTTTAGGATAAGGGTCACAAACGAGCACACAGTCCACCTGATGGTAAGTGGTTGCTGCGGCCCATAGACATCTACATCTATCCTCTATTACAAATCAAAATGTAGATGTGTTGTCACCCGTGAGAACTAAGATGGAATGCCTCATTTCCAGTAAAAAGGGCCTCCGGCCACCTGCAGTCACCAAGCGAATCGCAGAGGTAAGCCTCTACTTCACGCTGGTTTTCTGTGAGGTCGTGGTACCCCGGTTCGAGCCGGCCCATCCGTGCGACAGCAAAAGCTGCCGCTTGGCTCTACCTTTTTTTATTTTTATTTATTTATTTTACCAGTTTTTCAAATTTATGTTTTAGAACTAAAACTTTCAAAACTATGTATAGGGTATATAAATAGAGGCAGTATTATTCCTGGCTGGTATGAAATTTGGGTTTTAAACATTGCAGTAAAAGTTTGTTATACACATGTAATAAAAAATTAAAGCTATTTAATATGTGGCGGTGTTTCGTTGCGCTCAAGCGAAATACATCGAAGCCTAAATTGCGCTAACAAAGTTCCGAAGTTAAATCGGTATATGTAGAATAGCTCCGAACTACCAGTCAGAGTGTTGGCCGCTCTCCGGGCTGTACACCTTGCCCGGCGGGAGATCTCCCCTTTTCCTTCTACCCGCCACAAATGAATACAATCTAAATATTATAGTTTTTTTTAAATAGTAGAGGGGCAAACGTCCCTTAGTTGTATAACGCCAACGCCCGAATGTAAACGATTTCACAAAGAAGCCGTGAGAGGAACAAAACTCCTAATAAATTTAATATTATTATGAATATCCCTGTTATCCTTTTATAATTTTAGTATATAAAAATCAAATGTAAATAATATTCATGACCACCTATTTTAATGAAATTTTGTAAATGTGTGTTGCTTGCTCCAGCCCTCAATATTTTTTATTGTGATTTTAAGGTTTTCTTAGAGGATAAATTATGGTCGGACAGGGCAGAACAACATCTGCATGGTAGGTCTGCAGTCTAATCTGAAAATTTGTTGATATGTTTGTTGCGTAATCGCGCAAAAACTGCTGAACAAATTTTGATGAAACTTAACAATATTATAGATAACAAACCCGAAACGTTCATATGCTATATTTTCTATGTAAGGAACAAGGATTAAAAAATATGTAAATTTTTAGACCTTATTCCTGAAAATTCTACTTTAACTATAATAGATAGAACTAGAAAAATACTTACAAATTGTACTTCTTATCAATATCTTTAATAAAAATCGAGATACATTTTTTATAGATTTTTTAACGTGGTGGAGCCATGCGGCAGCTATATTATTAGTATAGTTGTAGCACGAATGGGTAGGCCCGACCGGGGAAGGACCACGCTCTCACAGAATACCAGCGTAAAATAGCAGCTTAACACTGCTGTGTTTCGTATGGTGAGTTTAGAAAACCGGAGACCCCTTTTACTGGAAAGGAGGCAATCTTAGCCCTCACGGGTGACAACGCATCTGCATTTTGATTCGTAATCGAGGATAGATGTAGATGTCTATGGGCCACAGCAACCACTTACCATCAGGTGGACTGTGTGCTCGTTTGTCACTCTATCCTATAAAAAACCTTTAGTTAAAACAATTTCAATTTTAAATTGATTATTTGATGATTATTTGAATTGAATTGAAATTTCTTCGACTTTTAATTAAACGCTATCTGGGAAAACTCGTTGAAAAATATGAGTAGGATTGCCGAGTTCATTGTTTTTTTTATTATAATTTAATGGTTATATTAATAAAATTGAAGTATATTAAGGTGATTATTTGCATGCTATTAAGACGTAAATAATCATTTTTTAAATTTCGGTCTGTCTTCGGACAGACAGGCGTCCGGGCCGATCATCGGAATGACTAACACAATTGTGATGAAAATTTACGAACACATAAAGAGAAATACCAAGAAGAATCTTGGTTAAATTTTATCCAAGTTCTTTTTAAGAAAATCAAAAATTTATAAAATAATTGTTTTTTGTTTTTTTTTTAATCTAAATAACGCCACATTAATAAATCCTCTCTATACATAGCTTGGGTTGCTAGTTGATAATAGAAGTAAGATCATTGCAGCCGAGTTCATTATTTTTTAATAATAATTTAATTATTTATGTACAGAGCCGTATTAGCTCAGGGCCTTGCGGTCGCCGTAAATGTCATAGTACGTGAGATCAATAATCGCCGGTAACACTAAAATTGCTTATTTTAAGTGCTGATTTACCACGTGCACAGCGGTAAAGTAAATCATTCTGCAGAAACTAACATGTCTAAGAAATAAAATATTTTAAAAATATTTGAAGCGCTGCGGATTAACTGCTCTGTAACCATACACCGCTCAGAAATTAAAGGAGTACTGATTCTAACTGTGGAAGGTATAGGTTTAACATTTTATATACCAACAATTTTTATAGCATAAGGGTGACAAACGAGCACACAGTCCACCTGTTAGTAAGTGGTCCGTCGACATCTACATCTAACCTCGATAAATAAACAAAATGCAGGTGCGTTGTCACCCTTGAGGACTTAGATAGAATGCCTTGTTTCCAGTAAAAGGGGTCTCCGGTTCTCTATACTCACCATACGAAACACAGCAGCGTTTAGCTGCTATTTTGGGCTGGTGTTCCGTGAGAGCGTGGTTCTTCCCCATTCGTGCTACAACTATAACATACCTACAGCATGGCATAAATTAACTAATACGGAACTGTTGCAGTGGCAGGTGAGCTATCACTCACAACTAACAAATATAATTGTATCTTATGTAATTATGCTTTGTATAATAATTATGATGCAAGCAACGGATGGTTTATTGAATTATTTACGGTTTGTTGAAAATAAGTTTTTAATTAACCAAAGAAATCGTTTGGTTGTGCAATGTGCGGCGCGTAATTAGTTCGTGCATTTTTCTTACGCGTTGGAAAGGAAATGGCCAGTGATTAATTCTATTTAATGGCGTTAATCCTTTTAATCTGTGTTTTAGGTTTGCTAAATCTTTTGAAAGGAAAAAAGGGACACCAAGGTTCAAATGTAGAGATAAATAGAGTGACGTGAGTCCACCTGATGGTAAGTGGATGCTGTGGTCCATAGACATTCACATATCTATCCTCGATTTAGAATCAAAAGGCAGATGTGTTGTCACCCTCGAGGACTAAGATGAAATACCTCGTTTCCAGTACAAAGCAATTCCAGTTCTATGAATAATTAAAAAAATATATTAATGTGTGATATTCAAAGCACTCAGTATACTACCACTGCTCACATTGCTGGTTTTGTGACCTACCTGCGATCAGCTCAGCATACAGCACAATAAATAAAGAAATATCAGAAAAAAACTAAGTATCAATTACATTTCACCGTAAAATTACAGTCTTCATACGTCTCACTGCATGCATGGCGGCTCCATGGCGCAGTAGCTTAGTAATGAGTCACAACGCTAAGGGCCGCGGATTCCAATCCCGCACGGCATGTTTGTCCTTGTGAAATTCATGTATGTAAACTGCCCCACGATACAGGAGAAAATCCTAGTGTGGAGGTAACGTTTTTAGAAGAAATACAAAAAAAAACATTGCTGGGCACAGCTGTTTCTCATTTCTATGTTTATGGAGGAATTTAGTCGCGCTCCAATGCGGGTTGTCTGCGATTTCACATATCCTCTAGACCTTTTATTTCACCCACGAAGAAGTCGTATATCAGAATTTAAAGTTGTAACTAACTATTTCATAACCACACCCCAATAATAAAAAAAACACTTTAAAAAACTCTGCGCTACAGGAAGAAAGAGCGAAATAGACAGTTGTCACTGACGGTGCTAGTTTTCGATCCGGCCCTTACACGCGTACACTTGTGGCACGATATTTCCTGTGGAGTTTATATTCTTCCAATCTTTTGAAAGGAATCTTTGTGATCGAAAATCAGTCAGAAGATAATTATGGACAACAAACAAAATAAAAATAAATAAAATTTGCTAGGACATTAAGCATGGTTTAGGCGTCGTTTGAAATCTACTTTGGGTTCTGTCTAACTTTCTTTGTTGGTCTGAGGATAGGGTAGGGAGTAAAATGAACGGTCCACAGGACCGTTTTACACGTGGTCACTCTGTCGTAGTCCAATTAAAAAGCAGGTAAAGAAGATCAAGTAAAAGGCATTATAGGAATGGAAAAATAAAAATAAAGTTTAATAGCTTCTTAACGCAGTGCTAGCCATTGATTCACGAGTATCTGTAGGCGACTGTATGTGGAGATGTTGTGAGTGTTTTTTAATTAAATTATCCATGTTTATTTAGATTAGAAGGAATTGGTCACTTCTGGTTTCAGTCTATTTAAAAATAAGTAGTTTCTATGGTTACTTTGGTTATTATACTATAATGAAAGAGATGTTCTTCTTGGATATTGTCTCTTTCTAGTTTATAAACTTCAATTGTTATGCTTGATAAAGCTTTTGTATAGCCGAAATGAGATGGTTATAAGGCCAACTATTGAAAGCCTTTTTGGTGTTTTCTATTTCGTCACACGCACAGGACAAAATGAGGTGATGAATAATTAACTAACTACCGATCTTACCAGTATCTATTCAGGAGTTAAATTTTGATAATTTCATAAATAAAAATTATTGTAATTAACGATTTGGGTCATGACAGCATCAGGAACCGCTTCAGATTGCTTGAGTGCTATGAAATTTGAGGCAGTTAAGTATAATATACAGAGGCATGAGAAGTTAGGTAACTCTAAGAAATTTTGAATTAAATACGGCAAAATGATGATTGCATTTCCGTCAAAATAAAAAAGATTATATTTGAAATAAGCCTTTTCAAACCATTTTCAGATAATAAAAAAATTGCTGGGACCTTTAAGACGAAGTAGGACGTAAGAAACTCATACGAAAAATATACGTGAAATCGTTTTTTTTGTTTATAGAAAGAGAGTGACAAACGATTACACAGTCCACCTGATGGTACATAGATTCTGTGGCCCATGACATCTTCATCTACTCGTATTCTCGGTTAAAATCAAAATGCAGATGCGTTGTCACCCCTGAGGACTAATATGGATAGCAGCATTTAGTTGCTATTTTTCGCTAGTATTCATATCTACTAAATTTTTTTTTTTATAGGATAAGGGTGACAAACGAGCACACAGTCCACCTGATGGTAAGTGATTGCTGCGGCCCATAGACATCTACATCTATCCTCGTTTGCGAATCAAAATGCAGATGCGTTGTCACCCGTGAGGACTAAGATGGAATGCTTCATTTCCAGTAAAAAGGGCCTCCGGCCACTTGCACTCACCAAGCGAAACGCAGAGGTAAACCTCTACTTCACGCTGGTATTCTGTGAGGTCGTGGTACCACCCCGGTTCGAGCCGGCCCATCCGTGCGACAGCAAAAGCTGCCGCGTAGCTCTACCACTGTTAAAATATTAATAGAGGTGTATGAGTTTTTCTTTTTTTTAAATACATTTTATACGTTATTTAAAGAAAATTGTGTGTTTATGCTGTGTTCAATAGTAGGACGTATACTAATTAGGGTTTCCTTTACGTTTTTGGAGGTAAGGTTTCAACCTATATAGGAGAGGGATTTTTAAGATGGACTTCGGATGACCTCATAATATTTTATTCTAGAGATATGTAGGTTTTCTCACGATGTTTTCCTTTACTGAGTATATGTTTAAACTGCACTTACAACTGCAGTTAACATTTTCATTAGCGCGTGTAGGGATCGCACCCGGGTTGCTCGCGTACTGTGAAGTTAACGCCGAGCGTTTAGCCCCTGAGCTAGTGACGGCCTTTCATCATATTTAAGAAAAAAAACGCTACCTTTTCTATGTAGAAAGGATCTATTCAAATATTGACTTTGTGATTAACATGTTTGACACTATTGTGTTAAACGCAACACGTACACCCCCGTAAACAAATAGCAAGGAATAAGACACGGTAACTCACTTATTCCTAAAAACGTTACATAATTTTCGTAAGAAATATTATACCTATGTCTGACAAAAGGCGAAGCAACGAAACGGCAGCATAAACCGGACCATCCGTTGGGTGCGCAGGCGCAGGCCGCAGGCTCACCAGGCAAGTTCCGCTCTCAGTTATGTGCAAGACGTCGCGGGGTGTGGATGTCGTTTCGGTCCCTCTGATGTGTCAAAATTAAACCGCGCGTTCGGTACCAGTGGTTCATTAATTGTGATCAAACAATTTTGTCGTGATAACAAAAGGTTTTCTTTTATAAGTGCATGCTATGAAAGGATATTGGGGTACTCAGCGAGTTTCGTAGGTAAGCAATGCGGCCAAGTTAAGAAGGGCTCTATGTCTTTAGAGTGTTCACTAGCAATGCTCTTTTAAAAAGGTTTGTCTGTCGCCTTTTGCAAGGCGGCTCGCATTCACGGTTGTTGTCTTGCCTACGAGCATTTGTCAAGAAAGATTGTGCAAGATAATTTGTTTTTTTTTTAATAGAAAATTTAACGCAACCCGAGTCACAAGTTTCCAATTTGTAATTGTCTTCATTGAAAATTAATCTACCGACATGAAACTTTCTGACCTTGTAATCTTTTTGATGGAATTCCAAACAGTCGATGAAAATGTGAATGGTTATTTAGGTTCTAACAAACCAGATCCGGTGCTTGACATAATCTTACAATAGATACCATTATAAACCTTGAGTTGGAAATATTACAGTGCTGTAGTTATATTCTGAAATAAAAACAGGTCACAGTCACCAATTTTACCAGCTACAATATCAATACATTTGTCTCCGTAAAAGATTCATATATATATATATATATATATATATATATATATATATATATATATATATATATATATATATATATATATATATATATATATATATATATATATATTTGGGTAGACTAGACGTGTTGATCTGGAACATCAGTATAATGAAAATAAATGCCAATTTCTTAGGAATTATTATAACGATTATTAGTTTTGTCCAAAGATTTAGTATTATAAATCAAACAATAAATTATGTAGAGCAAATTTTCTTCAACTCTTCAACTTAACTTCAACTTCAACTTAATGAGTATTACAGACTGTACAATACTGTAGAATATTGTGGATATGGTTTAAAAAGTTATAGAATGAGCTTTTCAAAGCTGACATTGTAATATAAAATGAATAGCTAAATCTCCATTTAACTCCATATTTTATTAAACCGAAGTATTCATATATCAAATCAAATATCATTCTTAGATATGCTAAGAAGAAAATATATATATATATATATATATATATATATATATATATATATATATATATATATATATATATATATATATATGCCTGCTGCTTTAATAATTGGTGTTGAAGAAATTATAAAAACTTACCACAAAATCAATCGAGATTCGAAAACAGATGACAATCGTCAAAGCTATCATCTTATGCAATTGTAGAGAGCTAGTGCTTTTGTTTTTATTTTCTTATTTCGAACTGTCAGTCGGAATTTGATACGTTTTGCATCAGCTTATGACGGAAAAAGCTGAAATCACTAAATTGGACTTTTTCCTCCTGATTTTATTTTATTTATTTATTTATTCTTTATTGCATTCCTTATATTACAGAAGAATACAAAACGTAGTGGTTTTGTATTCTTACTAGGTAGAACTTTATGTTTTTAGGCATTCTCTACCAGACAACCCATGGAGTGGAGAGAATTTGGTGTAGGTGTACCACTATTAACATAAATGACTAATTTTGATTTTACGGTTAAAACTGACTATGTTAAATCCAAGCAAGCTGTTTTTAACAGTGGTAGAGCCACGCGGCAGCTTTTGCTGTCGCACGGATGGGCCGGCTCGAACCGGGGTGGTACCACGACCTCACAGAATACCAGCGTGAAGTATAGGTTTACCTCTGCCTTTCGATTGGTGAGTGCAGGTGGCCGGAGGCCCTTTTTACTGGAAATGAGGCATTCCATCTTAGTCCTCACGGGTGACAACGCATCTGCATTTTGATTCGCAAACGAGGATAGATGTAGATGTCTATGGGCCGCAGCAACCACTTGCCATCAGGTGGACTGTGTGTTCGTTTGTCACCCTTATCCTATAAAAAAACAACTTTATGTAAAACTGATACAATATTGTGATATCTGAAAAATGATACTCAAATATAAATTTGTACTTGAAGTTTCACAAACTTGCACAACATTTTTTGTCGTGCACGGCAAGGTATTGGAATTCTGTACCCGCTTTAATTTTCCCAGATTGACAAAATGTTAGATTATTTAAGGCAAATCAAAATACTCTTTTGTATTAGATTAGTGTTGTCATCACTTTAAACCACATAACATAGCCATACGTAATGTCGTCTAAATTAAAGGCTAATAATTAAAAATAAAAAAATTTGTACAACCGACTTCGATATAAATTATTAAGAACAAATCACAAACTATTGGTCAGACCTTAATCAATATATGGGACCACATGTGAAGCACCAGCTTTAAAATAAAAAAAATCATCGAAATAGGTCCACCCAGTAAAAAGTTATGAGGTAACACGCATAAAAAAACATATAGTCGAATTGAGTACCGTCTCCTTTTTGAAGTCGGTAGAAAACATGTCTAAGCATTGACAAGACATAAATAAAAATTAGTTTCATGCAAATAAACAAGTTGCTATAAATTGTATAATTTTAACGAGCCTTACAACTTGAATAAATCCTTATTGAGTGTTAGTAGTAATAGCAGACCATTAAAAATAATTAAAATTAGGATTAAAGTGGTAGAGTCATGCTGCAGCTATATTATAGTTGTAGCATGTATGGGTCGGCTCGACCAGGAAAGGAACACTCTCACAGAACACCAGCATAAAATAGCAGCTTAATGTTGCTGTGTTTTGATGGTGACTGTAGGAAACTCGGGACCTCTTTTTACTGGAACGAGGCATTCCATGTTAGTT
Source organism: Parnassius glacialis (assembly GCA_033319125.1). Taxonomy (NCBI): domain Eukaryota; kingdom Metazoa; phylum Arthropoda; class Insecta; order Lepidoptera; family Papilionidae; genus Parnassius; species Parnassius glacialis. The sequence goes on from JAVANC010000014.1 coordinate 9,621,674, forward strand.
CTCAGGGGTAAAAACGAATATGCATTTACATTGTTAATCGAGGACGAATATAAAATGTCTGTGAGCCACAGCATCCACTTACCATCAGGTGGACTACGTGTTCGTTTATCATCCTTATTCTATAAAAAAAGGATTAACCTCTAATTAACAAAAAAAGCCCCTTCAATAAACCGAAGGATTACTACCGATTTAAGTAATGAAGGCTGACTGAGGTCATCAACGAATCTTTACGAATAGTGCATCATAATGTCATTCCGGTAATAAGGATGTACTTTGATATAGGTGAAGTTAATTAGTGTAATAATATATATACGTTTTAATTAAAATGTTAGCCTAACATAATAACATACATCCAAACCTGAAACAATTATTTGTTTCTGGGGTTCTGTTCTTATAATTTTTTCGATTTCAATACCGAGTTCTTCTGAAACTTTTTTAAGATTAGATTTTTGGAAGGTAAGGTTCCATTAAACACTTTTATCAAGTGAGCATATTCATTAATATATCAACCTTAAACTGCACTTTGTGTTTTGGTTGTGTTCGACCACACCGCGACCACGCGCGACCATATTTTTTTATGGTTTACCAAGGTAAATTTTTAGGCACAAACATCATCAATTTAATAATATTTTTGTATAGTTTTAAGTATCCTTTTTTTAAGTTTTAAGAAGTCCAAGTATATTTTTCTTTTTTCTTTCTTTTTTGCCGGACCGTAAAAGTCAGCTGCTATAGAAATGAGCCACTCCCGTTGTTTAAAGAACCTTAATCACTACGCTTGTCCGGCGGGTTGAACCGAACCCGTGTCCATGACCGAATTTCTCTAGCAATATATTCTTTTATACCAACTACTTCTACAACTTATCAATATCCCGCACGGAACACATCATCATCATCATCATCATTACAGCCTTTCAAAAGTCCACTGCTGAACATAGGCCTCCCCCAAGGAATGCCACAAAGCACGGTCCTGAGCCACCTGCATCCAAACACATATTGATATATAAATAGCTAAAATGTACGGTCTCTTACTATTTCGAGACTGATTTTTTTTTTGAATTTGCTAACTAGCACTCGGCTCACCTGATGGTAAGTGTCGACTACCACCCATGAAAAACTGTCACACGATTGTTTGTCGATTTCTATGAATTTAAACCATATTCAAGTTACAGCAGTAATAGCATTACTGTGAGTTGGTGTTTTCTTTTCTAAAAACAAAACTTTAATTAAATTATAACTTTAATTTGTCGATGAGAATTTTTTAAACACGCATTCGTATCGAGTTCAAATCTTGCACGAACAAATATTTGTATGGCCTGCAAATAATCGTTTCGGGTCTGAATGTTTGTTCATGTGCATTTTATGTATATATAACGCCACAACGATGCAAAGGAAAACAACTTTTTTTTAAAGTCAATGTAAGATTAGTAATGATATGGATAATAAACCTCACTTTCTGCTGATTTAATTAATAATACCGTTTCACTTCAATCACGTCCACACTAACTTTAAAAACTATCTATCACTGCATATTTAAGTACTGTGATGTAACAGTTAGCTCAGTGGAGTTACGTGGCGTCTTTTGTTCTGTTACATTTATGTGTTTCATATTACAAAAATCAACTTGTACAGTCGTGTACATTACTGTTAACTTTTAAACACATATATTTCTCTGTTTTGTCAGTTCTTAAAATAGCCGTATAATTCTGTAGTGTGCCGTTTTGTATTATGTCCAGCATGTGGTAAAGCCATGCTGCAGCTATATTAGTTGCAGCGCGAATGGGTCGGCTCGACCGGGGAAGCACTACGCTCTCACAGAATACCAGCGTAAATAGCAGCTTAATGCTGCTGTTTATCGTATGGTGAGTGTTAAGAACCGTAGACCCCTTTTACTGGTAACAAGGCATTACGTATAAACTCTCAGGTATGACTTCGAATCTACATTTTGCAATATCAAAATTAAGTCCTCCTCGGTTCCGTAGATTAGATCAGTTGAATTGTGTACTCCTTTATTATCTTTACTTTTATAAAAAAAAGTTGAACAGTATAATATATTAACTAGGTGGTAGAACCCCTTTTTTGCCTAATACTCAGTGTTTCTAATTTCTCTTGCTTGTTTTATTTCCTTTCAATAATTTCGGATGTGGTTTTTGGTTATTGAATAGCACACGTTAGTATATATCAACTTTGTATTAAAGAAGCAAATATTTTAACAAAATGAAGTATAGAAATGATGTATGATGTGACTTATGTGATGATCTACTCGTACATAATAATGTTCGTAATTGAAGCTCGTTAATTTCCGTTCGGTAATCTTCGTATGACATCGCCGCGGTTCGCTCCCTACTCTCGTTGAGTTCCTCTCACTCTTACAAACCGATGCTATTATTTGTTATCTAGGCGCGAACACTCCGTCTGGGTGAGTACCACCCTGTTATCTATTTATGCCGGAACATTGCAGTGTTTACACTGCTATGTTTTGATTTGAAGGTGAAGGGTATAAATAGTCAGCATAATTACAGCATGTGGGGCATTAATTATTAGTTCTTGGAGGTGACAGCAGCAGTCGCCTACTTTTTCAATTAAAAAAAAAATACTAGGAATGCTATTAAACATTACTAATACTCCCTTTAACCACTTCTGGTAAGCTTAAAATGCTTGTGTTAGAAGTGGTTCACGATAGTAGTCGAATGGTGGATTCGAACCCACGACCTTTCGAGTTCGCGGTCCATTAGGCTGCTGACTGCTGCTTTCTTTGTTTGAAGGGCTGCAGTTGTTCATGACAACTTACCATCAAGTGGACTTTTAGTTCGGAGGTCACTTCAGTTTTATAAAGAAAATTTGCTCGTGACTGTACAATAGAATATTAAAATTTGAAACTACAGTTCATAATTGTGATGTCATTTACTCTTGCTTAACGTTTTTTGCATACCACTTTGGATACAAGTTTTGACAATCGAGATTTTCTGATTTCGTATGCTCATTTTTTTTGTAATATTGTAAATAACGACAATTAGATTAAATATCTTAATGATGTGTCTTATCTAGTCTGAAGCGCACCTCCCGCCTTCCCTAAATTGCGTGCACTAGCCCCATCACCACCAATCCCAGCACCTCCACACCAGAATAACACATCACCAATGATAAATACGACAGACACGTGTTTCGCCTCTACATGAGGCATCTCTAGGCGAAGTAGACTCTGCGGTGGCAGACCACTCTTAGCGGTTGTGTGTTTTTCCTGTTGTGGTGGTGTTGAGAGTGGTGGTGATTGGGATAGTGCACGCAATTTAAAAAGGTTAAGGTAAGACACGTCATTTTATTTTATTCCGCGGATATAAGTAAAAAAACTTTTAAGATTTTTAATATAACGGATCTCCGAAAAGTAATGCCTGATTCATTTAATTGATCACTAGATTAGTGAGAGTATATATGGATCTTTATCAGGTCGTGCGCGTGAAATAACAGTATAATACTGCATTCTTTAATATGGTAAGTGACGAGAAATGGAGACTCCTTTTACTGGTAATAGGGTATTCCATCTTATCCCTCACGGGTGACAACGCAACGGCATTTTAATTCTTAATTGAAGATGGATGTGTCTATGGGCCACATAATTCAATTACCGTTGGGTGAACTGTGCGCTTGCTTGTCCCGCTTACTTTTATAAAAAAAATGGAATACATGAAATGGGGGTGAAAGTAGCAGGTTCTTTTCTAAATGCTAACCTCTCGTGCATATGGTGTACCCAGTAACGAATGAGTATTTGGCCTACGATAGTTGGTGCATCAAACAGACCGCATGTATGGTCTATTCCAACAGTAGATTATGCATTTTTTTTTATAAAGAAGGTATATAATATGTAATGGCTGTGTATATGTTTCATTTATTTTAACAAAGAAAGAAGAAAATATTAAATTTTATTTTATTTTTTAAACGCGGTAGAGCCAATTTGCAGCTACATTATAGTTGCTTAGACACATCTATTACCAATAAATATCCATTTTTTTGAGAATCAAAGCCGGAACTTCCTACTCAAAGGTTAGGCTGTATCTCTCTGGGTCATGCAGTTGTCGTAGTCGCATTATTACTACAAGTTGAAAGATTTTATAGTCTCGATAACATAGTATTCCGAGACTTGCGCAAATTTAACTGTGTCCAGATCATAATTTATATTTTAGGCAAGGATAAAATGTAAACATAGATCTAAGGTAAAGTGGAACTATTTTGCAAACTGGTTCGCCGTGAAAAATCGATTTGAATATTTCGCAGATTAACAAGTTTCGCGAATGGGAACCTATTTCATTTTCTCAGTCGATTGTTATAGATTATGGATATTTTTGTTGTGAATTTTTTATTGGTCAATGACTTTTATTATGAAAATGAAAATAGAAATAAACTGACTAATTCATTAAAAATGAGTTAACATAACAAGTTAACATAAATTAGTCTCGATTCAACTCGTAAAATTTGTTTGTAGTGGCATTCGCGTAAATAGAAAATGTCAATAAAAATCAGGTGCAACAATTACTTCTATTTATGAATTATTTCAAAATTATAATAATTTTATATTGATTATGGACTTTGTTATGTAATGACTATTTGGTTCAAACTGTATGAAATCTAAATTACTGTTGAGTTTTATTTCTTAACCACGGATACTATTTAAAAGAATTGCTCGGCTTAATTCCAGCCGCCAGTTCCACTATCGTATACTGCGGCACAACACTAAATTCCATCCGCGTCATCTGGATGCGATCTGCATCATTACCGTGCGTTCTAGGAATTTTATGCCACGAACGATCATATTCTTTAAATAAGTTCAAGTGATAAAGGAGTTTAGAGTCTTCCTGGTTGAAAGTGCCGGGTCCAATTGTCAATCTAAAAATATTCATCAAAATCGGTCGAGACATTTTCAAGTTTTTGCGAGACTAACGGACAGCAATCGATTTTATACCGACTTCAAAAAGGAGGACGTACTCAATTCGACTGTGTGTTTTTTATGTGTGTTACCTTATAATTTTTTCCTGGGTGAACCGATTTCGATGATCGATTCGATCGATTGTAGTCGGTTGTACAAAATTTTTATTTTAAATTTTTATATATATTAAATTAAAAATTTAAAAAAAATTAAAAATCCATTTATTTCTTTCTCAAGGAATACTAAATAATAAAGTAATGGGAGCCGCCTAGTAAGTATAAAAGAATACCTGTGTCAGGAGGCACCACCCTTCCTAATAATATTAATAATTAATATTGAGCCGAGCAAGGTTACCTATGATTTAGAGTAGGTGTGTGTTTGTGTGTGAGTGTGTGTTTGTATGGGTATGAGTGCGCGTGTGTGTGTGTGTGTGTGTGTGTGTGTGTGTGTGTGTGTGTGTGTGTGTGTGTGTGTGTGTGTGTGTGTGTGTGTGTGTGTGTGTGTGTGTGTGTGTGTTGTGTGTGAGTGTGCGCGTGTGAATGGATGTGTGTACGTGTGATTGTAGGTGCTTAAAAGTGTAAGCATTTTTATTATTATTATTTTATGTAATTTTATTTAATTCTATTTTATTCTGATAAACAAATATTTAAATCCGTGACGTAGAATGTTTTCTGTAGTGTGATAAGATAATTTTTTAAGATGATCGGTAAGTTTTTTTTACATTCGCGAAAATTAACCCGGTGAAAGTTTAATTTGTATGTAGAGATTTACAAAATTTATAAATTATCTACAAATTTACGAACAAATCAAAATAAACAAATCAACAAATCAGTTGTTTAATTATTTCTTTAAATAAAATAATTCTAGATGAGCTTTTTAAATGTTTTGATCTCAAAGAATGCTATGTCAGGCAATTTGCATGCATATATATGTATATATGTAAATATTAACATGTCAACAACATAATTCAAACTTGAAGAGCTTACCACGAACCTTTAGCAATTTTAAGGAAAATAAAAAATATCGTCGCGTTTATAACGGATAACGAGTGTGGTACAGTTTGTGCACTTTAAAATGTGATAAGAATCGCTTTATTCTAAGCAGTAACAGGATTTTTTCCATTTTTGTATTATATTTTGTGGATTATTATTAAATTTGTTAGTTCTCATGTTTTTTTTTCTTAAATACAACATAATAAATACTAATATTAATAGTACATTTTTGTGTTTTCAATTGACTGACAAAATAATTAACAAGACAATAACATTGTGACAGATTCAAATAATATGGAGGTTTCACAAGCATTATTTACACCAAAAAATAAATAAATAGAATTACATAAAATTAAAACAATACGCGTTGATCATAAGCTGTAACAATCCCGACAAGAATGTTAAGTAATAGAAGTTCTAGTAAAAATTGCGGTATTGTCATTGGTTGCACGTATGCAAAATTCATAATTAAAAATTAAAAGTTTTGTACAACCAACTTCAATATAAATAATTAAGAATAACTCAAAAACTATTAGCCAGACCTTGATCGAATTTATATGAGACCACAAAGGAAACACGAGCTTTCAAATAAAAAAGAATCATCGAAATCGGTTCACCCAGTAAAAAGTTATGAGGTAACACACATAAAAAAAAGTTGAATTGAGTACAGTCTTCTTTTTGGAAGTCGGCAGAAAACCATTACGTTCATACATGCACATATGTATGAACAGCTGTTAAGATATTTATATACAAACATACTTTAATATAAATAACATACACATTTAATAAAAGCGTGTTAAAAATGATGCATAATGTACGTATTTTACATAATGTTACGAAAAATTCTATTCGCCCGACGGAGTGAAATGTAACAAGAGGCCAACAACATCTTCGTGATAATAACTAGAAATAAAAAAAAATACGTTTGCCAACCCGCCTGCCAAAAGTGACAACTATGACAAGTATTCCCCTATGAGGCAATCTATAGGAGACCTTTAATCAGCAATAGAGTTTTATATAGGATGTAATGAAAGGATATATATCGGCACATTACTGTGATCAGAAACAAGAGGTAAAATTAACAATTTTTTACAACCGACTTCGCAATAACTAAAATGAGAACGTCATCGATGTAGTCGAAGTCAATTAAATATGCATTATTAAGGATAATTCAAAAACTACTGATCAGATTTCAAATAAAAAGAATAATCAAAATCGGTTCACCTACAAAAAAGTTCTGAAGTAACACACATAAAAACAAAACATACAGTCGAATTGAGTACCTTCTCCTTTTTTGAAGTCGTTTAAAAATAAGTTTAAAACGACATATTTGTATATTGATAGAAATGATGTAAGTCTGAAGGACATTGTGTTTTATCTAAACAGGACGTAAGTAATTATATAATATGTTAGCGTTTACTGAATAATTGTTTGATTTCTACTCATTATGGAATTAAGGTTTTTTGCAATAGGCAACGATTGGAACTGGATTAAGGTTATAAAATTTATGTTATGTATGTTTAACGGTGTACTGGTGGTGTATGAATATCCACTACCTCATTTTGTTCCGTGGGTATGCGAATATTTCTCGGGAAAATGTCGCCGAGTACCGGGACAAACTTGTGTCTGAAGTCGAGTCTTTGCTTAGCAAAGTCTCGGATTGGGGGCGACTAAATCTAGTCCAGTTCAATCCCCAGAAGACGCAAGTTTGCGCGTTTACCGCTAAAAGAACCCCTTTGTCGTATCTCCTCAGTTTCAAGGCACTCCCCTTGCTGCCTCAGCTAGTATCGGAATCCTTGGCGTCGACATATCGAATAGTGTGCAGTTTCGTGGTCACTTGGAAGGGAAGCTGCAGCTGAAGATGGGCAGCAGATCCTAATAACAACTCAAAATCATAAAAAATCTGCGGTAATAAGGTAGGTAACCTTACGAGCGAGGCAAATATATCAAAATCCACCAATGATGAGGCAATCTATGAGAGAAACCTATGTTCAGCAGTGGACTTTTGTTGGCTGTAATGTAAAGATGAATAGAATAAATTTACGTTAATAATTTTGATAATTAAAGTAATTAATGTAATATAAATGCAAATAAATAAATTGACATTATGTTAACAAAGTTTTCTTCGTCATTATTCTTATGCAGTTAACATAAATAAATTTCACAAGCACAAATATTCAGTCCTTGTGAAATTTATGTATGGTAAACTGCCTCCACTAAACTGACCCGGAACAATTTTTTGAAAACCATACAAATACTTGTTCTATGCGGGAAGCGAGTTCTACCTTTGAGCTACTATTGCTCTTGTTTTTAATGACTTTTTTTTAGAGAATAAGGATGACAAACGAGCACACAGTTTACCTGATGGTAAGTGGATGCTGTGGCCCATAGACATCTACAATTATCCTCAATTAAGAATCAAAATGCACATGCGCCGCCACCCGGACGACTTAGATGGAATGCCTCGTTTCCAGTAAAAAGGGTCTCCGGTTCTCTACACTCACCATAAGAAACACAGCAGCATTAAGCTGCTATTTTACGTTGGTATTCTGTGAGAGCGTGATCCTACCCCGGTCGAGCCGACCAATTCGTGCTACAACTACAATATAGCTACAGCATGGTTCTACCACGTAAAAATATAGCAACATACGAGTAGATACATATGCTACGGCTGATATTAGTATCAACTTAAGATTAGTGGGCTAAAGTTAATTATAGATTGAGGGTTTTTGCAATATGGCCACATATTTTGCTGTAGGGACTGTGTTTTTCGTGTGTTACCTCAAAACTTTTTTCTAAATGAATCGATTTCGATGATTCTTTTATTTGAATGCTTATGCTTCTCATGTGGTCCCATATAAATTTGATTAAGATCTAACCAGTAGTTTTTGAGTTATTCTTACCTAATAATGTGTATTTAATCGACTTCGACTACAATGATGATGTTCTCATTTTATTTATATTGAAGTCGGTTGTACAACATTTTTATATTCACCACTTGTTGTTTTACTTTTTTTTATATCATAACTATAATAAGTAATTTATTATGTTATGTAAGCAAATGTATTAGAATAATTGAAAAAGTTAAAGATTTTTAACAGTGGTAGAGCCACGCGGCAGCTTTTGCTGTTGCACGGATGGGCCCGCTCGAACGGGGTGGTACCACGACCTCACAGAAAACCAGCGTGAAGTAGAGGTTTACCTCTGCGTTTCGCTTGGTGAGTGCAGGTGGCCGGAGGCCCTTATTACTGGAAATGAGGCATTCCATCTTAGTCCTCACGGGTGACAACGCATCTACATTTTGATTTGTAATAGAGGATAGATGTAGATGTCTATGGGCCGCAGCAACCACTTACCATCAGGTGGACTGTGTGTTCGTTTGTCACTCATATGCTATAAAAAAAAAATATAATTTAAAATTTTACGAATAAAAAGAATAATATAATACGATACAATGACGTCATTTTATTGCCATACCTTTAAAATGCTTGTTTTTATAATTTTTAAAGAGTATTTTAATTCTATCAGTGTTAACTACGGTGTGACTATTATAGCGTCTATATTTTTTCTTCGTAACCATCTCTAATTGTGTATAACGATTAAAAAAGCACTTACGATTCATCCGTCTGCTTCAACTGCGAAATTTGATTGCCGTTCTAACCGAGTACTGTTCGGTTTTTGTAGTGTCGTGACAATGTACAGTAAGCCTGACGTTGAGTGTAGCTACTGCTTAATGCGATTAGTATCATCCTTTACATTAATTTCACCTCGCGAACCGCAAACTTCTTACCGTTAATCGTTTAAGTAGCGAGTTAAAACGTTTGAATGATGCAATAATTCTAATTATTGTGGCCTAGAATTAAACTAGTTAGTAGCAGGATGCGCGTAAGGCCGAAACGTTAGCAGTTTCGCCCGTAGGAAGATGCGCAACGAAGTTCGAAACTTAACATCATATTTTATTTTTAATCTTTGGCGCATTATAGATAATATCTTAATTGCATGTATAATGTTCTTGGGTCTTTTAGTAAAATATAAGACTTGTTATTTATGGTCATATCGCATACGCTTGTGATGCATTAAATATATTATTCTTTTTTTAAATGGCCCCCCAAGCAGTTATGGGAAGTTATTTTGCAAACTTCCATCGCAAATACTTTGAAGCCAGTTTTTTTACTATATACATTTTTAAAGTGAAAACTTCTTTACACGTTGGACTCTTATGGGATGGGAAAAAAGCACTGAACTCATGTGACCGTCACTCTCAGGTACATAAAATTAATGAAAGTAATGTTAAATATCCAATTGATTAAATTTTACAAATGATATTTATTTATAAATTTGTTTGTATTATATGGATAATAATATTATTTTACATGTACATGTACATAACAGCGCAATAAATAAATATTTTATTACTATATTAAAACGTTGATAAAAATATTTTTTTATTTTCACTCTGTATCACTCGTACAATAGTATTAGTGTTCAATACAAGAGTATTGGTGTTTGTAAGACAAATAGTGAGGGAGTTATATATACAGAATTATTTTGCAATAACCGGGTAAATTTGCAGAGAAGGTTCAGAATAAATAATATAGGCAAATGGCGAAGAAAAATTAATTTAAGAAAATCTTAACCATTCTGTCATTTTAATCTTTTAAATACAAAATGCGCGGTAATGCATTATTTTAACTGATTTTACTGCGCACGCACACATTCGTAAGGGTCGATCGGTAGGCAAAAACGTTGTTGTCCATAAATCACTTTAAATTTGGAATAATTTCAAATTAAAAGTAGTTTATACGTCGTAGATCCATGCTGCAGTATGTTAGTTGTATAGTTGTAGCACGAATGGGTCGGCTCGACGGGGGAAGGGCCACGCTCTCACAGGATACCAGCGTAAAATAGCAGCTTAACACTGCTGTTACGTATGATGAGTGTAGAGAACTGAAGACCCTTTTTACTGGAAACGAGGCATTCCATCTTAGTCCTCAGGGATGGCAACGCATTTGCATTTTCATTCTTAATCAAGGATTAATATAGATGTCTTTGGGTCACAGCATCCACTTACCATCAAAGGGACTGTGTGCTCGTTTGTCACCCTTATTCTATAAAAAAAAAAATAGATCACCAGTTTTCTCTCAGATCAGAGCATTAAAGTCGTAGTACAGATGGTGCATCCTCCAACTCCAAGCCTGTGAATGCTGGGATTAAACAAGGCTGTGTGTTATCGTCTACCCTGTTCCTTCTGCATATCAACGATATGCGACTTCAAACCATTGACAACAACTTCACATAATTACAAAAGAGATAAATAACAAAAAGTTAAATGTTATGTAGAATGGGTATTATTATATTATAATTGGACTGCACAATCTTATTTTGCGTTGATATCATTCATATACATTTTTTTGGTTCAGTTTATTTTTTCCTTGGCTTGTTATAAAATATTATTGCGAAATTTAAAAAAATACTTGCTCTTCCATAGAAATTTCATTGTGTCCATATTTATTGTCGATAAAAATCGTAAAGTCCGGTTTTTTATTGAGAAAGGGGCGTTCACCTCGCTTCTGGCGTGACAAGTGCCGTGGATTATCGTAGGTTGTTGTCATTATGAAAATTAGGCATTTAGTTAGACGACCAGTTGTCTATAAGTTAGTTGCCTATACGGTCTGCAATTTACAGGAGCTTAATGGTAGCTTTTATTCTTATTTATGACTTGAAAGGGTTGAACTTCATAATATTATATGTGTAATAACAAGTGTTTGAACATTACATTTATTCACAAGAAAAGTTTAAAGAATAAATGGATAATGTATTTAGAATGTGAATTCTGAACGAGAACTTATAACTATTTGATCAAGAAGTCTATCTGGTATTTTTAGTCGAATTTTTTACATTTTTTATTTGTGTCTTTGTTGACGACCCATTTAAATTGCCTCTCATCTCAGGGGTACCTTGTTTAGAGCCGGGGCGGCATCAGAGGCAGCTTCCACGTGCGGTGAAGTTCCTAAAGGAACTCCATCCGCAGCTGGTTGTTGCTGCTGGTGATAAGAGGGCTATATCTTTTCTCGCTCAAAGCGGGGAAACACGCTTTTAACAGTGGTAGAGCCACGCGGCAGCTTTTGCTGTCACACGGATGGGCCGGCTCGAACCGGGGTGGTATCACGACCTCACAGAAAACCAGCGTGAAGTAGAGGTTTACCTCTGCGTTTCGCTTGGTGAGTGCAGGTGGCCGGAGGCCCTTTTTACTGGAAATGAGGCATTCCATCTTAGTCCTCACGGGTGACAACGCATCTACATTTTGATTTGTAATAGAGGATAGATGTAGATGTCTATGGGCCGCAGCAAGCACTTACCATCAGGTGGACTGTGTGCTCGTTTGTCACCCTTATCCTATAAAAAAAAAACGCAAGCAGCGTTCTTGGCACGATACCGCGGGGAGTAGGACTATATGATAATTAAGTTTCTAGTTTTAGTTTTTTTTTTATTATTATAGTTTGTAATATTATTTTTAAAATAAGTAATTTAATAATTTAAATAAATATTGATAAGATAAGATGATAACTTATGATGAGTAACTTAGGCTACTTTTATTTTAGAACAAGAAAGTTCCGTGCAAAAACATTAAAACCCTAATACGCGAGCGAAGTCGCGGGGAACAGTTAGTCATATAATAAATCATAACTATAATGTAAAACAATGAAACCTGAGAAACTGTTTTTAAAATCATGTTACAGCTATAAATTATCGTACACGCATTTTTCATCCGTGTATCGAGAACAATAACTTTCGCTGGTGTTATAACGTCGTTACGTGTGCGTATGTTTGAGAAAAAAACTGGAATTACAGTAGTCACTGTAACACGCTTAAGCTGTTATTTCATCGATCGCCCGCACGAGTTGCTTTACTGAAGATATTATACGAGAATTTTATCACTTAACCGTATTTTGAATGTTTGTTTAGCAATACTTGCTCACAATAAATTGTGGAGTAATAATTGTAAATATAAACCTTAATTCCAGTTCAAATGATTCCTGCAGTACTTTATCTGCAGTTTAACAGTGGTAGAGCCACGCGGCAGCTTTTGCTGTCGCACGGATGGGCCGTCTCGAACCGGGGTGGTACCACGACCTCACAGAATACCAGCGTGAAGTAGAGGTTTACCTCTGCGTTTCGCTTGGTGAGTGCAGGTGGCCGGAGGCCCTTTTTACTGGAAATGAGGCATTCCATCTTAGTCCTCACGGGTGACAACGCATCTGCATTTCGATTCGCAAACGAGGATAGATGTAGATGTCTATGGGCCGCAGCAACCACTTACCATCAGGTGGACTGTGTGCTCGTGTGTCACCCTTATCCTATAAAAAAAAAAAGATTATCTGAACCGTGTCGTCGTAGCTTAAAGGATAAACACTTGCAGTGTATTTTACTGTATTTAGGTGCCAATTTAGCAAGTGATCGTAATTGTAGGAAAAAATTCTGCATGTGTAAAAAATAAAAAAATATTTTGCAGTTGTGTGAAGTCCGCTAACACGTATTGGGAGACTACAACGGATACTTCTTTGTCTAAGACCCACTCAGAATGAGAGGAGGCCTGTGCCCAGCTGTGGGACCTTTTTAAACTGGTAAATAAAAGAAAACCATAACACTTTTAAGACGAACTAAATCGATATGATCGAATCAAGGTTGAATATAATGTAGCGTAAATTGCGTATGAAAACTTATTAAAAATATCAAGCAGTTTTTTTTAAAACGTTACCCCCACACTAGGATTTTCTCCTGTGTCGTGGGGGCAGTTTACAAACATAAATTGCACAAGGACAAACATTCAGACCCAGAACAATTATTTGTAGGCCATACAAATACTTGTTCCGTGCGGGATTCGAACCCGCGGCCCCCAGCGCAACAACTGATTGCTAAGCCACTGCGCCACGGAGCCGTATAGGCCGTTGTAGAGAGAGTTTCACGATGCGACAATATCTTTGCTACGCTACGACTGTTTAAGCTTGTCTGGAGACATTGCTCGCATAGAATACAAGCGTGAAACATCATAATAAATGTTTAGTATAGTAAGTGAAGAGATCCGAAGACACTTTTTACTCGTAAAAAACCCGCCAAGTGCGAGTTGGACTCGCGCATGAAGGGTTCCGTACCATCGTAAAACTCGTTTCTAGCAAGGGAGCCCCCTTTAATTTTTAATTTATTTTTATTATTTGTTGTTATAACGGCAACAGAAATACACATCCTGTGATAATTTTAACTATTTACCTATTACGGCATATGAGATACAGCACACTGACAGACAAATGAACGGAGAGCGGAGGCTTTAGTAATAAGGTCCCGTTTGTTACTCTTTGGGTACGGAACCTTAAAAAGCGTTCCATGTTTGTTCAAAGTAGCTGCAATATATCTTAATTTTGATTAACAACGTTAACACTTATATGGGACCACACATAAATTTGAAGAAAAATTTCCACCCCAAAGGGTTGATAAATTCGAGAATTTTTTAATTTAACTATTTAGATGATATTCTAGTTGTTACCTTTAGCTCCTTGTCATATTACTTAATCCACTCAAAAGGATAAAAAATAAAAGACAGAAATATAGTAAAATCTATACAAATAAATAAAATTGAAGAGTCTGTTTGTAATGTCTAAGTAACAACTTTTTACTAAATGTGAAAGTATATACGGTACTTACAACGAAAAACAAATAATAAACTTTTTATCTGTCTGTCTGTCTGTTTGTTCTGGCTAATCTTTGAAGTGGCTGGACCAAGTCTGACACGACTTTCACAGGCATATACCTGATTTTATGAGTTAAACTTAGGCTACTTTTGTTTAAAAAAAAAAGAATTAGCGTTCCGCGCAAAAAAATTAAAACCCATAAAATCCAATTCTAAATTCCACGCGGATGAGATCGCGGGGAAGAGCTACCATAATGTTTTACTTAAGCTTAATATTTTGATAAAGCTGCCTAGCGAAAATAATATTGTGTTAGTGTATAGAAAAAGGCAAATATCCCCCCCCCCCCCCCTATGTGGCAATCTATGGGGGAGACCTATCTTTAAAAGTAGACTTTAATAGGCTGTAAATGTAAGGTAAAGGTAAGGTATAGAATAATTAGAGTTCTAACTTAAGGAACTGTTCTAAGGAGACTATTTTATGCTTGTAGTTCTTTAAAGTCGGTTTTTAATTTTTAGTAAAAGTTATTTTTTTAAAGTCTAAACTATTCTTTAGAATCGTTGTGATTTGAAACTCGATGAAACGAAAAAGAGACACCAAAGAGAAAAAAAAACATATACTCGTAGATTTATGCCCGCCACACACATTCGGAATCCCGTTTTGCCCGAAAAATTTCGAACGGAAAACTACCGTACGTCTGTGACGGTCCTTGATTTTATATGGAATTGCTGCGTTCGGAATTCCGAATCGGAATATCGAAACGGAATTCCGTATGTATGTGGCGGGCCTTATAGGATTTAGCCTGCGTGCGAATGAGATAGAATACGGTAAACGTTAAATTAATCAAATAAATATTATTAACCACATTGAATGAAATTATCATATCTAATTCATTTATAACAAGCCACGATTTTATAACGTCCATGTCACACCTATGCCGGTAGTTGTTGAGAGCACTAAGCCCGAAGTTGTTGACGAGTATGTTTACCTGGTACAAATAGTCCGACTAGGTAAGTCCAACTGCGACCGAGATGTCAATCGACGGATTCAACTCGGCTGCGCAGCTTTCGGGAAACTACACATCTTCTGGTCAGGTATACCTCAAAACCTGAAAACGAGATTGTACAACCAGTGCATGTTGCCAGCGATGACCTATGGAACTGAGAGGTGGTCCTTCGTTGGTGGCTGTTTGAGGAAGCTCAAGGTCGCTCAGCGAGCTATGGAGAGGGCTATGCTCAGGGTTTCTCAGCGTGATAAACTTAGAAATGAGGATATCTGCAGTAGAACCAGAGTGACCGACGTAGCCTAACGGATTAGTAAGTTGAAGTGGTAATGGGCCGGCTATATAGCTCGAAGAACCGACAACCGATGGGGGAAAAAGGTTCTCGAGTGGCGGCCTCGTACCGGCGGACGAAGTGTAGGGCGTCCCTGCACTAGATGGAGTGACGACCTGGCAAGACGTGCAGGAAGTTGATGAACGCGTGTGGCTCATGACCGTGCTTTGTAGCATTCCTTGGGGGAGGTCTATGTTCAGCAGTGGACTTGTGAAGGGCTGTAATGATGATGATGATGACGATTTTATAAATTATGGATCTATATTAAATTTGTCATGTTTAGTCCCATCTAACGTCTATTTTACGTACTACCGTGAAAGTAAATCAATTTTTGTTGGATAAAATGATTTTACCTATTGAATGGAGTAGATAGCGCTATTACAAAGCAATTATACTCGCATTTTTTGAAGGTTTCGCTCCTACCGCGTGTGAACTGCACACACGTTTTTTTTGTTTTATGTAAGCAAACTATTAATATTTGTCTATACATACAAATAAAAAAAATTGAAGTGTCTGTTTGTAATGTTAAAATAACAGCTTTTTACTAAATTCATATGAATGTATATACGTTAATTATAACAAAAACACAATTTTTAAAATTTTTGTCTGGCTGTCTGTCTATTTGTTCTGGTTAATCTCCGAAACCGCTGGACCGATTTCGACCGGACTAATTGGCAGATAACTGTTCTAAGGAGTAACTTACGCTACTTATATTTGAGAAAAAGAATTAGGGTTCTGAGCAATATAATTAAAACCCTAAATTACACGCGTGCGAAGTCGCGGGGAACAGCTAGTTCTTAAATATTATTTTCGCTTGGGAGCTTTATCAAAATATTAAGCTTAAGTAAAACGTTATGGTATAATTTGACCATAATTCTTACTGTCTTTACTTTTTTGCAATATAATTCAGTAAAAAGAAAACCGTCGCTCATTAAGGCCGCTGTCAGTTTGGAATCACATTCTACAGGTTTATAAATTCTACTCTAGGGCCGCTCTGTGTCCAATACTTTATACGTTATAAAAGTAATATGCTGCTCTGAGAAGTTGAAAATACTTCTTTGATCTATTTTTAAATCTAATTTAATTCTTTGCCTATGCATTTATAAAGGTATATTAACAGGAGTTTCAACTTTTGCTGTGCTTGAGAAATTCTTTTTGATTATGATTTTTTTTATTGCAATATCGTTCACGTAACTTAAAGGTAAAATTGAGTCCAAAAGAAGTTCGATATCAGCAAATTATCAAAATGAAAATTAATTTACATCTATGTAACATCTTTACAGGTTAATTTTAAAAACATCTGTCTAGCTTAAATATAGGAAGTTGAGTCACGCATGGCTATAGCATGAACAGCTCAGTCGGGAAAACAATGTTCGCACAGAACATCGTGAAATAGCTGAATAACTTTTCTGAGTTTCTTTGGTGAGTGATAAAAACTGACGACTTTTTAAAGGTAACGAAGAATACCGTCTTAGTACTAAGGACGACATCGCATCTGCATTTTGATTTTCAATCGAGGATGGATGTAGGAATCTATATGCCACAGTTTCCACTAATCATCAGGTGGTTGTTTTCGCGCCCTTTCTTCTATTAACATTAACTATATTTATTATTTAACAGTATATTATTAATTAACAGTGGTAGAGCCACGCGGCAGCTTTTCCTGTCGCACGGATGGGCCGGCTCAAACCGGGGTGGTACCACGACCTCACAGAAAACCAGCGTGAAGTAGAGGTTTACCTCTGCGTTTCGCTTGGTGAGTGCAGGTGCCGGAGGCCCTTTTGACTGGAAATGAGGCATTCCATCTTAGTCTTCACGGGTAACAACGCATCTACATTTTGAATTGTAATAGAGGATAGATGTAGATGTCTATGGGCCGCAGCAACCACTTACCATCAGGTGGACTGTGTGCTCGTTTGTCAGTCACCCTTATCTTATAAAAAAAAATATTAAGATCGAATCGATTAAG
Organism: Parnassius glacialis; assembly: GCA_033319125.1. Taxonomy (NCBI): domain Eukaryota; kingdom Metazoa; phylum Arthropoda; class Insecta; order Lepidoptera; family Papilionidae; genus Parnassius; species Parnassius glacialis. The sequence continues at coordinate 9,639,571 of JAVANC010000014.1, forward strand.
AAAGATATATTTTCGATAATTTAACTCCGTGGCGCAGTGGCTTAGCAATGAGTTGCTGCGCTGGGGTCGCGGAGTCGAATCCTGCACGGAACAAGTATTTGTATGGCCTACAAATAATTGTTCCGGGTCTGGATGTTTGTCCTTGTGCAATTTGTGTTAGTAAACTGCCTCTGCGATACAGGAGAAAATCCTTGTGTGGGGGTAACGTTTTTTAAGGAAAAAAAAAAACGTTATTTTGTTAGTTTTCATTTATAACATTTCATGTTTCATTTAAACTAGCGAACCGTCCCAGCTTCGCCTGGATATATAAATTAACGTTGCGTTATTTAGATTTAGGATATTCAAAGACCATATATTTTATCAACATAGAAAAACTATTCAAGTTTTTCTGATTAAATTCATAAAAAGAAATTTCATATATAAAAAGATTTCATCACAATAGATTCAGCCATTCCAAAGAATAGCCCGGACAAACAGACAGAAAGACAAGCAGACAAACATTTAAAAAATGGTTATGTATGTCTTAATAACATTTAAATTAAAAAGTTAAAGTTGCAGCCTATTTACGTTCCACTGCTGGGCACAGGCCTCCCCTCATTTCTGAGAGGGTTTTAGGGCAAGGAAATGTCCGCCGCGCTGCCCCAGTGCGTGTTGGCGAACTTCACATGTCTTTGAAATAATTTTTTTTCTCATTTCTCAGACATGCAGGTTTCCTCACGATGTGCCGGCGGGGATCAAATCCGGGTTGCTCGCGTACTGTGAAGCTTACACCGAGCGCTAACCATCTGAGCTACCACGGCTCGACATGTAAATTAATGAAATTAAATGAGTGCTTAATAGAAGATTATTTCAATATTACACACAGACACTCTAATTTTATTGTTATGTATAGATTTACTACGCTTTTACTTCAAGTTGTATCGTTTTGTACCATCATTTCCTACTGAGTTTATTGTCGTTGAGTCCAGCGAACAGACAATTGTCAAGTGAAGCGGAACGGCCGGTGCATTTTTATCACTACGGATCTAAACTTGCTTTCTAAACACTAAATTGCTATCTTAAAGGCTGGGAATTAAACTACATTGCACAGACTAGTCTAGAAACTAACGTTAAGTTACTCTGTGGAGCTGTAATGTTGATGTAGGTACTTCTGGTTGATTTCGTCTACGGCGATATTTTTAGAATTCAGTCCGTATTATTAATCATTGAAGCGACGATTGCCTAATAATTAAGTATACTAAACGAAACTAAAACTTCGTGTTCCCATCATTTAACTATTTTTGGAAGCCACACAAACATTTTAAGTTTACTTAGAGTGGTTAACGGAAAAATAAGTTATGTTTAAAAAAAAATTATAAGTCAGTGCTTCACTACTATCCCATCCATGGTAAGTGGTGATACAGTTATATATACATATATTATACGTGGTAGAGCCATGCTGTAGCTATATTAATAGTATAGTTGTAGCACGACGGTCGGCTCAACCAGGGAAGGACCACGCTCTCACACAATAGCAGCGTAAAATAGCAGCTTAATGCTGCTGTGTTTCGTATGGTGAGTGTAGAGAACCAAAGACACTTTTTACTGGAAAGGAGGCATTCTATCTTAGTCCTATAGTCTGACAACGCATCTGCATTTTAATTCGTAAACGAAGATAGATTTAGATGTCTATGGGCCACAGCAACCACTTACCATCAGGTGGACTGTGTGCTCGTTTGTCACATTTATTCTATAAAAAAACAGTGCTGGTAAAGCTCGATAAATTAGCTTGTATTAGTAATAGCGTTACTGGTAGTTCTTTGAAAAATGAAGAAGAGGAAAGATGGAATTGAATGCTTCCAGCAATTTATCCGGACCGATACGACTTAGGGACCTTCAAGAAAAGAGCCTACTCTTTTTTAAAAGGCCGGCAACGCATCTGCAATTCCCCTGGTGTTGCAGTTGTTCATGGGCGTCGGTTGTCAGGTACCACCAGGTGAGGCGTATGCTCTTTTGCCCCCTCTCATAAAAATATTATGATTAGTTGCTGTTGCGTTAGGTTTGAGATAAACTCACATTAATGTCCGTCAGACGAATTCCGGCCACGGTGATCAGCCTCAACGGAATCTAGCCCTTTGCGCGGCATTATAATGCACGAGTATGCGAAAGCACAGGCGCACTTTCCAATTCCTTACTTTCATAGTTAGATTGTCAATTCGTTACGACTGGATAGAGAGATCAGGTGCAGAATGGCTTTACGTGCTTTCTGCTGACTCCGGGCCGCTGCTGCAAATTTCTTGACAGAACAATCACGTAATTGATTTTGGCAGAACCCGGGATTCGAACCAAGGACCACACGATTAGTAGTCGCGTTTACGTCCACTAGACCAACGGGGCGGTAAAGTTTATTTTACTCACATTAAGCTTTCTATTGACAGAATAAGCATTTTGCTTACAATGGACGTAAAATTCCCAGAGCGGCGATATGTAGCAGCACCAAAAGAGCGAGACGTTTTGTTTTGAGTTAATTTTCACCTACCCACACTTTTATTCATTCCGTCTTTCGTAGGGTTGGTTGGTAAAGAATGCCATAAGACATTAAGTCCGCTTTTTGTAACCCCTAGTTGAAAGTGTGTTGCAATTATGGAGTGTAGAGTAGAAGGAGAACCATCTTATAAGGGGCGACAGTTGAAAAAGTGTCCTACTATTTACTGAAAATAGAGGTTCCAAAACCTACCACAATAGCGCTGGCGTCTGAAAAACTACGATATGAAGACAGCTGTTGTGAACGGAGTGAAGTCAGCTGAATTCAAATATTTAAACAATTTCATGACTAGAGTAGTTAGTAAAATGCCAGTATACAAAATCTCAACAATTTACGTAGTACAAAACCAAGCGGATTGGTTCGTCCTTGTTTATTTATCCATCTTATTCTAATTACTTTTGGCGCTTTAAATTTATCCTATGCTACTGCAGCGCTACCCTTATTGGACACGTTTTTAGGGACACTTTTCATATACAGAGATGGTCCTCCTTATACTCTACACTCCATAGTTACAATAAAGAATTAATAAAAAATAAAATAAAAGACGTCTAGTACTCCGATTGTCAATCCAACTGCAAAGCATGACGACTCAAGTGAATTCTCCTCACAATGAGAGTCAAGCGTCAAGTAGTTGGCATTTACTTTTACGGGCTGAATCAGAAGAGAATCTTTCGAGCAATGACTAGTGATATCCTTCGCTTCCTTGGACTTGAGCATCCTATTAAGAATAGATACATTTACTAAATGATTATAGCGCCTCTTTTCTGTTGGATTTTATTTTATGGTCGTTCTGGATTTTTAAGTACCCACACGATGGTTTGAGGCTATGGATTCCCTTTCGTTATTACGGCAATGAAATAGCCATACGGCATCGAAATCAAAGGGACAGTTACGAGTAATCAAATTAACCGGAAGAAGCCGAAAAAACCGGTCAATAGCGACACCATCAAATCTATTTCTCGTTTTCGTTATAGAGACTTGACTGACTGGACTAAACTATTCAGTGACGTGTCAAACCGCCGTTAGACACATTGCAGCATGGCATTTTTAAACTTGGCTTTAATGTAAAAATTATGAGGCCTGTTATTACATCTGGCATTTCATATACACCGTTAAGCCCTTGCGGCGTAATGAAATCGTCCATCTAATTCCAGGCTTAAGCCCAATCTCAATTAATATTATAGATCGCCTTATTACCATATTATATAAAAGGCATTGAAAGTTATTCCCAGCGCTCACTCCACTGTTATTATAATGATATGCGAGATACTTTTTGTTTCATTTAGCAGACGTGTGCTTCTTAGCATGTGTCTTTACTATGCGCTTTTTTTCAATGTCAGACGAGTCTTTTTAATTTAATGCCACCATAGTTTTGAATTATGTATCAAGAATTGTGGGATAAAGACGTATTAATCCGCTGCTGAAGTAGCTCTCAAGTTATACTTCAAGTTCATTATTTAGACATATGTCAAGAAAAAAAGATATAATAGCATTACCACATGATTACGACAAAACGTATGTTATTAAGAATTAAAATTGCACCCAGACTTCCATATATTAAAATGTATATGCCTGGAATTGTAACCAGGTATAGATATTTTGTTGGGTATGCTGCAAATTAAATATTGGTTTTGTTTTTAAGTTTAGACCCATTTGTATTCAAAAATCAAATTAAGTACAGACTTTTGTTCATAATTTATAAACTACAAGCAATCCGTCTCCGCTTCGCAAGAGTTATTCCTGGATATCTATAACAGCGCCACCTACCAATTATACCTAGCTAAAAACCACTTGGCTGGTAAGATATGGGGACATTTACAACAGATCATAAATTGACTAGCGACAATAGCTTATGCAGTATCTACCTAAGCATACTTACGTTTTGGTATAATCATATTATACAGGGTTATTTTTCAATGAGTAGCCAAATTTTATACTTAAGTTCAAATATATAAATAAATTCAAATTATAAAGAGCCGTGGTAGCTCAGATGGTTGGATCAGCAACCCGGGTTCGAACCCCGCCGGCACCAATAAAATTGTTGATTGCAATTTTAAGTGCTGATTTACCACACGCTCGGCGGTGAAGGAAAACATCGTGAGGAAACCTGCATGTCTGAGAAATAAAAAAATATTTTGAAGACAACACCCCAACACATAATATTGGAGCAGCGACGTGGACATTTGCATTTTGCGACTGTTTGAGGTTTGACTGTATGATACCTAGTCCAATCTTTGACCACAAACTATTAAGTGTTTGACATTGGTCTTAGAGCTATAAAATACATACTCTGAGATACTGGCAGTAAAACATATATATTTTTTGATTAGTAGTATGAACGTCAACAAACGACATAAGTGATTTGTCTTTTGACATTGGCAATATTATATGTAATTATCTATGGACAGTATGAACGTAAACAATGAATGTTTTATTTATGTAATTCAATGTATTTGTAACACGCCAAATCTCACACTCTTCCATGCACGCATAATGTTTAAAAAGGAGTACATAGCTTTTTCTTTACGTATGTGTAGAAGAAATATAATATAAAATAAAAGGATAGAAAACTTCCAGCTTAAAGATCTTTTGATGGCCTTATAGAGCATTGTTCATTGTCAAAGTACAGAGAAAGTTTCCCACCCGGACGTTGCGTACGGAGCTTTTAACGCATCATCAATTCATTCGCATGTCAATGAAATGAAATTGAATATAATTTCTTCGGCCGCTGTGATAATTTGGACTCTGATGTGAGTTTTGTATCAGGATGTTTATTTTGAACGTACACGTGTTCCAGAGTTCAGAATACCGTGTTACTAAATCTAATCTCAGCCGGAGGAAATATTTGTAGAAAAAAAAAATTGTTAGTTTTGGTTTCTAATTTATTTAAAAAAAAATGAAATGCCAAACGAACTAACAGTACACCTGATAGTAAGTGACTACTGTAGTCCATGAGAACTTGTAGCCAACTTCAAATTAATAAGCTACAGATGCATTGTCACCTCTGAGGACTAAGATAGAATGCCTCACTGCCTATAATTAAGCTGGCTTCATTCCGACAAATGTAGATACTATGCGTACACAGCGGCGTAAGTGCCGCTATTTGGCAGCATAAATAGGTAAGAGGGCGGTACTTACCTAGTCGGACTCCTTGGTAGAGGAGACGTATTAATGATGCATTTAGTAGGAGTCCAACCATCTGGTTATGTTGTTATTATCAATCGTATATTTTATATACGTGGTAGAGCCATGCTGTAACTATATTATGGTTGTAGCACGAATGGGTCGGTTCGACCGGGGAAGGACCACGCTCTCACGGAATACCAGCGTAAAACAACAACACTGCTCAACACTGCTGTGTTTCGTATGGTGAGTGAACCGGAGGCCCTTTTTACTGGAAACGAGGCATTCCATCTTAGTCCTCACGGGTGACAACACATCTGTATTTTGATTCGTAATTGAAGATAGATGTAGATGTCTATGGACCAGAGCAACCACTTACCATCAGGTGGACTGTGTGCTCGTTTGTCACCCTTATCCTATAAAAATATAGGGCCTGTACTGTATACGCAATTATTTTTGTTCTTATCAAAGCTTGCAGCCTGTTAGGCATATATTAAGGCATGTGCAATCCACTTTATGTTTTTTTGTAGTAGAGCCACGTGGCAGTGCTTTATAGCATGAATGTTTCAGTTCCACCGGAGAATGGCTCGCAGAGAGTGCAGAATCAGCACGAGACGTCTTAGACAAAAGTTTATCAATCGATTTGAAGATAGGCTAAATTAAGAGTACCCTTAAACGACGAGCATGTGTATATGTATGTGAAAGAAAGGAGAGAAGTGTGTCAGGATCTTTCCAAATGGAGGTCTGTAGTCCCTATCTAATCCTCTGGGCGTGCGTGAAAGTTTATGCTTATGTTAAACTAGCTGTGAGCCGTGACTTCGCCCGCGTGTTTTTTTTATGATAAGGGTGACAAACGAGTACACAGTCCACCTGATGGTAAGTGGTTGCTGCGGCCCATAGACATCTACATCTATCCTCTATTACAAATCAAAATGTAGATGCGTTGTCACCCGTGAGGACTAAGATGTAATGCCTCATTTTCAGTAAAAAGGGCCACCGGCCACCTGCACTCACCAAGCGAAACGCAGAGGTAAACCTCTACTTTACGCTGGTTTTCTGTGAGGTCGTGGTACCACCCCGGTTGGAGCCGGTCCATCCGTACGACAGCAAAAGCTGCCGCGTGGCTCTACCACTGTTAAATGCGTGTAATTGGGGGTTTTAATTATATTGCCCAGAACCCTATTTTTTCTTCTTCTCAAATATAAGTAGCCTAAGTTACTCCTTAGATCATCGGCTATCTGCCAGTGAAAGCCCCGTCGAAAGCGGTCCAGCCGTTTCGGAGATTAGCCGTAACAAACAGACAGACAGACAGACAGATCGACAGAGAGACAAATATAAAAAAATGTGTTTTTGTTATAAGTACCGTATATAAATTCATATGCATTGAGTAAAAAGCTGTTATTATAACATTACGAACAGACACTTCAATTTTATTTATTTGTATAGATTTAAAATTCTTACATTGTACGTTTATACGAGATCTTATACTTCACGTGATGTCCTAATTAGGAACATAGCTTGATTTTCGACTATCGTGCATATTTGTAGAGGTATAATGTATTTATTACAATATATAAACTATGTTCATTTAAAACAATGTGCCTTTCAAATGGTGAAAGTATTTTCAAATATTTGGAAAATCCAAAAGTGCATCAGCGTTTCATTTATTTTGATGAAAAAAATTTATCAAAATAAATCGATTATGTACACGAAGGATAAAATCGATGTAGGCTGTATTGGTACATGTGTCCTTGTTTATATCAAGGACTAAAAAAATCAAATGGAATTGGAAATTATTAGGTATTAGACATTTATAAAAAAAATGTCAATTTAGTAGCAAACTACACGTACTAGGATATTGATATGAAATAGAAAACCAGTTGATGAATTCTTTAATAAAAAAAACTCGATCTCCATACGTCAATTTTTTCAGGTATTATCGTGATCACATACAAAATCAGCGTACAGACATGCGGACGTCCACATAAATATTTTTCAAACCGTTTGCAAAGTAGCAATATAAAATGATTTTTAGAAAATATAAGTTGGATTAATTAGAGTGTTTTCTTGATACACGGCTACTCGTTATATCGTATAAATGCAATATGGTTATGATAGAGGCATTTTAAGACCAAAAAATTGTATTGATTTCTTATATTTACGCGAAAACTACACATTTAAATAAAACTAATTTTACGGATTTTATCGCGTATATTAACTTATTTTATATTCCCGACGTTTCGGGTGCTTTCCAGGACCCGTGGTCACGGGGGACTGAGGTGTTTGACGTCCTGCTGTCATAGTTAGCCCGGCTACCTTCAGAAACAGAAACAGAAACAGACTTCAGTTTTTTAATATTAATTTTTGGTTCGATTTACGCAGAATGAGCTTACAGTATCTTGAAGTCTAGCAGTGGTATACTTGGGTTTGGATTTGATTTTATTAATTATGGGATCCCAAGCAGATGGCAGCACTCATCCATCTTCTCTATTGAAATTCGGATGTTTTTTAATTTCAATAGCCTCGCGAATCATCCTTGGGAGGAATCGGTGTTCTTTTGCGAGGATTTGTGGTCTATCAAATCTAATGTAATGGCCGGGACGATCTTGAACATGTTCACAAACTGCAGACTTCCCGATACGTCGATGCTTCACAAAATTGCTTGAATTTGACGAGTCGGGTGTAAATCACTACCTCAAACGCTTCGCGTTATGAGGCGTGCAATATGCTCACTAGCTAAAAGTGTATACAAACTTAAGAAATGGCAGTCTCTCTTTATATTATTAGTTATAGATTCTTGTAATAAAACATTGAAATAAGACAAGTACGTAGTTCAAGTACAAGTCCTCAGTCGCAGTGGTTGTCGACTGTCGGTCGCCCGCGGCGGCACGACATTCCTCCACAAGCATACATGCGGATTATACATCGCGGTTTAAATCTTTGTTTCTCTTGTTCTACGGACGCAATGCGAGTCGTGTAATATTCAGTTTTATTTTTTTGTCGCAGTCAATTTGTATTGGTATGGTATGGCCTACATTTTTTTTTTATAGAACAAGGGTGACAACGAACTCAACCCACGTGCTTGTAAGTGAATACTGTGGCCCATAGACATTGGCATATGTTCCCGGTTAAGAATCAAAGAGCAGATGCATTGTCACCCCTGAGGTGCACAGCAGTTCTAGTGTACTATTTTACGCGGGTATTCTGTGAGAGGACCCTTTCGTGCTACAACTACAATATAGCTTTAGTATGCAGACTTTAACACGTATAAAACTGTATTAGGTTATTACAGTTATCCATTACAGCCTATCAAAAGTCCTCTACTGAACATAACCCCCCCTCCCCGCCATAGATTCCCTCCTAAGGGGGGATTTTGCAATAGTTACCACGTTTGGCAGGCGGGTTGGCAACCGCATTTTTTTATAATTTTGCTAGTGTCAAGTAGTTGCAAAATATCGTTTATATTTTTTTAAATCCTCTCAATTTAAATGAAAGTAATTTTACGGATTTTATGAAGTTTAATTTTAATTATTTATAAATTTGTATAAATATAAGAAATTATTATTCTCGCAATTTATTGATGAGTCACATTGCGAAGTTTTTGGGAATTTTGATGACAGCTAAGCCAGACAATATTAGCTCAAAACGCCAAAATGGAAACGATAATTTACGATTCATACATTTATATAACCACCGGAGCATTAGTTTTATAGTTTTCACAAACAGTTATGATTAGAGATTAGATCGTACCACATTTACGTATCAAAATTCACATTAAACTATTATATAAATAATAAGAAAGGACCAACCATCCATTTTCAGACAAGTTCCCCCCATAACTCGAATACTTCTTGATTCTCGCGAGTAGTTGTTGCAGACTTTTTTTTAAATAAAACTATACTAGGAATAGCGCCTGTATAACGGAGGCTGTATATAAATGTGCAATTAAAAAATGTACAATTACAAATAAATAGATGAAAGTGTGGGATTAGTACCCGCGAACCGCAGTGCTACAGACAAACAGTCACTAAACCGTTAAGGTTATTTTAAGTCCCGCTGAGTTTCTTGACGGTTCTGTACAAGGCAAAGATTTTTTTGAACCAGTGTGCTAAAAGCATAAATCACTGTGAATAAGTATTCCTTGTAACTTGAATAAAAATTGTTTAACTCTGTTCTATTCTATTCTATTCTATTCCAAGGTTATTATGTCAATAAAAATTGCTCAGACAAATTTAGAGGAAGCAGTAAATTGCACTACTAAATTATCTATATAATTTGTACATCTAGAAGTTTAATACTTCCAGGTATACAAATTATTATCGCGTGATTGTATACATTTAACAAGAGTAAACAATGTAACACTACAGAGCAGAGCAGACCTCGTTTTAATAAAAAGGTCACGACACACTATAGCGTGCTCGCGTGCGTAACAGAAATGTTGGGCCGAATCTGAAGCTCACTTAAATATATATGTACGTACATTTGTATTTAATTAAAACGGAAACTGCTGCTGTATGACTGGAGTGATTCTTATTTGGCCCGCGTAAACACGTTAGACTTGTTTGTATCTATCTATACACAAGAGGAAAAGGCAGGTCTGCGCCCGTGTGAAGTGCGTAGAAGTAGTAATAATTTAAAATAAAAAATGCAAGTACATATAGATAAAACGTCGTAAAATTCTAGATCAAGAAAATGTAAAATAGTTAGTTTAGTTTATAAGGATATCTTCTTATGTAACTACTTATATAAATAGTCTAGCATCTCTATTTCATATATTTTTTTATAGGATAGGGTGACAAACAAGCACACAGTCCACCTGATGGTAAGTGGTTGCTATGGCCCATAGACATCTACATCTATCCTCGTTTGCGAATCAAAATGCAGATGCGTTGTCACCCGCGAGGACTAAGATGCAATGCCTCTTTTCCAGTAAAAAGGGTCTCCTGTTCTCTACACACACCATACGAAACACAGCAATGTTAAGCTGCTATTTTAGACTGGTATTCTGTGAGAGCGTAGTCCTTCCCCGGTCGAGCTGACCCATTCGTGCTACAACTATATTACTAATATAGATGCAGCATGACTCTACCACGTAAAAAATTATTTGATTAATAAGGTGATGCATGCAATAATCAAAAAAAAAATCTCGTAAAGTATTTTTCATTTATGCATATAAAATCCGTAAATGTAGTTTTACACGATGTGTGGAAACTAAATTTACGGATTTTATCGCATTTAATCTTAATGCTCGTGTTTTAAATACTCTGTGGCATTTATGGCCACGGGGTTCACTGAGGTTTGAGAAGTTCTGATTTCACACTTACACAGAAAGTATCCTGGTAAGGGTTACTTTCAGTTTTTTTTTAAATTTATGTTATAATTTGTATTCCGATAACATCTTGACGTTTTGCTGGTCTATGCAATGAAGCTGTACAGTATCTTGAAATTTTGGAGCCGTATGTGGATTCTATTTAATTGAACACTGAATCACAAGAACTCAAAACTTGGGTAGTTAAAAATAAGTTAAAATGAAAGAAAAAGAAAACAAAACAGTCAAATGACAACTTTATAGAGCGTCTCTAAATAGAGGTGATCATCTCTATGTATAGAGAAAAAAATTCTTTATAAAAATACTGTAAAAAACTCAAGTACAGTTCAATATATTATAATAATACAATATGTATGTAATTACAATGGAATAACGTATATAGTTCGTCGGTTACTTGGACTTGCTGGTTTAAAAACTGACGAAATCCTAAGAGACATTTTGTCTAGGAAGGAGAAAATAATCCGGAGTTTATTTGCATCTCTTTATTAAATTATTATCTGTTCCCCGCGTCTTCGCCCGCGTATAATTTAAGGTTGTAATTTTGTTGCGCGGAACCTTAATTATTTTTCTAAAATATAAGTAGCCTTAGTTACTCCTTATAACATCAGCTATCTACCAGTGAAGATTCCGTCAAAATCGGTCCAGCCGTTTCGGAGATTAGCCGGAACAAATAGACAGAAAGACAAAAAATTTAAAAATTGTGTTTTTGTTATAGGTATAATTAGTGAAAAGCTGTTATTTTGACATTGCAAATAGACACTTCAATTTTATTTATTTGTATAGATTTGACAACATACGGTTTGTGTTTTAAATTTTTCAAGTGTTATGTTTGTAGTAACTGTATATTTTTTTAAACTTGTTGTTTACTACCGGATTTCGATTAGAGCGCTTAGTAAATAATATAACAGGTCACTTATCATTTTATGACGACATATCTCGTTTGGGCTCTGAATTCGATTACGGGCCGTTACGTGTCAAGATGAGCTTTATACCGTTATTTAATTAAAATGTTTAGTACATCCTCTTGCAAATAGTCGACAGACGGCCTTTGCATATAGCCGTGGGAACTTCTTTTTTGTTCGATACTTTTTAGGTTAAAGTGACAGTAATTTCCTGTCGGTGCAATGAGGTTTAATTAATTAAATTAGATTTTATCAGATTACATAACTGTTATTCATAATCATATTAAGTAACTTTTTTGGCGACTGTCTTATGATACAAAATTCATACAAATTTGCTGAACCTACTCGTAAATGCCACATGCTGCAAATGAAAAGCTGCATTAGAAATGCGAGAATATCTTCTCTGCACATGCACTTATTCAGAATGCTGAGATATAAGGAAATGTATCTCTTAGCAGATGACATTGGATTAGGAGTGATAACGAAAGAAAAAAAAATTAAACAATGCAAAATTTTATTTTATGTAGGTAATACATCATATTATCACCCCTACACTCAAAGACCTACACTGGTATTTTTTGAGAGTACCACGTTTGAAGTTGTGCAAGAGTACCTATACCTACCTAATTGACCGACTAGATAAGTCCAACTTAAACCGAGATGTCACTAGACGAATGCAACTCGGCTTAGCAGCGTCTTTGAGATTACGACACGTCTTCTCTTTACGTACACCTCAAAACCTAAAAACTAAAGTGTACAACCAGTGTGTGTTGCCAGTGATGATATATGGATCTTAACGTCTAGGTAAGTCCAACTTCGACTGAGAAAATAAAAAAAAAGAATCCAACTCGTCTGGGCAGCGTTCAGGAGCGTTTTCTCGTCACTTATACCCCAAAACTTCAAGACAAAGGTGAAGGGCGAACTTCCACTAGAGGGAGTGGCTTGGTAAGAGATGTAGGAAGTCTATATGGCTCAGAACCATGGTTTTTAAAATTTCTTGGAGGAGGCCTATTTTTAGCAGTGGACTGATGTGATGTTGATGATGATATAAAATACGATTAGGATTATAGCAAAATCGCATTTGTATTAAAGTCGTCAAGAGATATTGTTTTCGTAATGTTTTAAACATTTTAGTAATCACTTGTTGAGGAAATGTTATAACGCTGTCAACGTTACCTCATAAGGATGTTATTATTTTTAATACATCACAATCGCAATAATTTTATTATTATTTAATAATAAAAATATATTTTGTGATAAGCTGAGTCACTCTTTTCTTTGTTTCAAGATACGAGGAGCCTAATGTCGTATATCGACAGCACTACATGAGCACTAATTTATTATCTTATATCATTAGGTGATATATCTATCACTCTGATGTTATTTTTTTCATTACATACTCTGCTAAATATGTCAATGTAGCAGAATTTATGATATAAAAAAAATATTTTCCCAATTTTTGTTTTTGCGTATATCGGCAGCACTAAATGAGCACTAAATTATTGATGCTCCTTTTTGGTGCTGTATTAAGCGGTTATCGTTTCAATAGGTAGAACACTGCTAGCTTAATTAAAAGCTAGTAGTTTTGTAATTTTTGATCAAGCTATTTTGGCGTGAAATTTAAATTTGTAGCACTAAATTAGCACTAAATATTTAGCAAAATTTAAGTGGTTTTGCCCAAATGACCATTCCAGCTTAACATACCTTATATTATTATTTATGTATGTGCAGAGATAATAGAATGAACGAAATTTAAAATATTCCCACCATAGATTAATGATAAGTCATCGCGCGCTCTGACGCGCGATGACCTATCATTAATCTATGATTCCCACCTAATATAACAAAGTAAGAATTTAAAATAATAGCTGGCGTGTTTTCTATCGTCACGTCACTAAAACTGCGTTGACAAAAAAGTAGATAAAAGAGGTCCCGTCCCATAAGTTAGAAGTCCCTTGTACAAAAAAAAAAGAGTATACGTTTATGGCTTTTTCAAATGTTACAGTGCACTCACACTGGCTATTGTCAATATTTTTTCTTGGCACGTGCGGTAGAAACAGCTGCTATAAAAATACGCGCCATTTTGATTGTTATTTATATCAATTATTAGAAATAATATAGAATGCATTGCTCCCACTCAGCTGTGCTAATGGTTGCAACAATGTTGCTGCAAATCGTAGAGCTCAGGTTTCATCGCTTCAAGAACACAATTACTAATAGAACGTATGGCTTTATTTCAATCGCAACTGTTCGAGCTTGTCGACAGATGTTCTATCGTGATTTTATTGAGAGACATCTGATGCTAAAAATCCTTTTTATATGCCACGGGTTTTTTATACAATACGCATTATTTTTTATGTTATGAACCAAAAGGTTTTTTTTATGTATTAGGACTTATTGTCAGGGCTTTTTGTGCCTGGAAAATCGTCTGAGCATAACCATTGAGCTATTATGTACTACGTACGTAGTACATAATAGCTGAATGCCCTACCATCTTTTTGCAGGGTTGCAAAGCCACCTGTAGGTACACTATTAGGTTTAACCACAGATTACCCCCTAAGTAATCTGTGGGTTTAACATATTATTTATATACATAACGTTTCGCTTGTAGTTCCTAAAGGGATAGACAGAGTCCAGTCTAGAAAGCTGTAAGCAACTCGAACTAGGTTTAAAGGGAAAATAGATGAAAAATTGTGAATGAAGTGATTGGTAGCCCTACACAGTCACAAGCCCAATATTCCATTAGTCGCCTTTTATGACATGCCAGTCAAGTAATACAGATAAATATTCTTTTATCAGACTGCGTGACGCAATGGACGGTAATGTGTTTATCAGCTTATATATTGTGTATGTTTGTTCCTTTGTGGCGCTCTGGAGACCAAACGCGTGGGTCGATTTTGATGATTCTTACAATAGATTTTTCTTACTATTGCGAGTGTCACATCACAGTAATAAAAATTCAATATGGCGAAAACCAAACGTCATATTGTAAGAAAGAAAAAATTAAAGTCGTCAAACTACATATGTCAAGTAGGGTATCATTGAATAGTTCTTTGATAATCGTCTTTAAGTTACCTAACCATTTTTTTTAATTTTTAATAGCCATTTAGAATCTATAACAATTTGAAGTTGGTTAACAATCATTCTTATTAAATTTTCAAAATTTATAAATTACTAAAAATAATAATAAAAATAATAAAAATTTATAATCTTAATTTACTCTTAAGGTCTTATTAATGTGAAAAATAATTATTAACATTTCAGTAAACTATTTTACACAGTCGGGTTTCTTTTATAAATGTTTGTTTGCTGTATATATGTTCTATAGCTTCCAGATCAACATGGGACAATAGTACCATTACATACATACTCGTACATCTTAGACTTTTATTAGAGTTTTATTTTTATTTTTACTTTTGGACTAAAGACTAAAGACTTGTGATACTATGGAAGTTTCTCTGTGCGATACAACAACGGGGTACCTGTGGAAGAAGCAGATTAACTGTCGTCCAACTAATCATTGGTTCAAGTACCGTTGGGACATGTGTAATAAGTTTATAAGCCTTGCAAAAAGTCAGAATCATCTCATTAGAAGTTCATTCGTATCTATTAAAATATACCTATACCTACTTTATGTAATTTATTATTTTTATATGTACATAATTTTGATGGCTCCGTGGCGCAGTGGCTTAGCAATGAGTTGTTGCGCTGGGGGCGCGAGTTCGAATCCCGCACGGAAAAAGTATTTGTATGGCCTACAAATAATTGTTCCGGGTCTGGATGTTTGTCTTCGTGCAATTTATGTTTGTAAACTGCCTCCACGATACAGGAGAACATCCTAGTGTGGGAGTAACGTGTTTTAGAAAAAAAAAACAAATATAATATTATGTGTTATGTATATCTATCTATACATATAAATAAAATTGGAGTATCTATCTATCTCTGTTTTTGTGACCAGGCTAATCTTCGGAACGGCTGAACTGATAGTGATAAATTTTTTCGAACGGATAGAGAGAGAGAGAGAGAGAGCTATTAAACGCCTAGGAGGGATATTTTTCATAGTTATCCTGCGGCTTATACCCACATTTTTAAGTTATTATTAGGAAGACGCTGGTTCATATTTCCTGGTATGTTTCCGTCTGTCGTCTCTTACGGCGCCCACGGGACAAGGGCAAGACCTTCCTTGCTCCCTAGATCGGCCCTGCCGCTGTCGCGTGTGTAGCGCAATTGGAGCAATTTCAATCAGTTTGTTGCAACTTTCGCGCGGAGAACACGTATGAATACAAGTCAAACCCGCAGAAAGAACGTTATTTGAACGTTGTAACTTACAAATAACATTACTGGGATTTGTTAACTAACTTATCATAAGGGCTAGTATGCGAAAGAAAATATTCCAATAATATTAAAATTGCTGGAATATAAATAAAATGTCATTAACTAAATAATTAAGCAAAAATACAAATTTTAGTAATAAAATTTTATTAAAACTCATCATTAGAAAAGTATCCTGGCTATTTGTAACACTAGTTAAATTATAGACGATATGGGGTAATGGACATTCCTACACCGTCACTGTATGGGACAACAATGTATACATATCTTATAAATATTATATTAAACAGCTGATCAATATAAATCTATATATTTATAATTACATTATTTACAATATTTAAAACACACTTTTGTGTTAAAAATATTTTTAATACTTTGTTTTTAAAGTATTAAAATTATTTTAATAAAATGAAATATGTACATACAAAATTTAATAAATATAAATAATTAATATTAATTTCATTTTTCTAATATATTAAAGTGATGCTTTAATTTGCCTTCAATTCGCAAGTTTCCGTAGTGTAGCGGTTATCACGTGTGCTTCACACGCACAAGGTCCCCGGTTCGATCCCGGGCGGAAACAGACCTTTTTATAGTTTCTTATAATTTTAAATTTTATGCTATCTATATCAGTGGTATTATTTCTATTATTTTCTTTAAATATAAGAGCGATAAAATATTTTCTCAAGGACTGTTAGTCCACCTGATTCGAAGTGGCTGTTGCAGTCCACAGTCACCTGTGATAAACTTTAAACACAGTAGACCACAGATGTGGACTGGAGATGAGATGAGGACTATCGTGAAATATCATACCTCAGACCATGTAATGGCTGCAAAAATTTTTGAGATGATGGTTCAACATTATGGATAAAGATAAAAACAAAATATCAATTTAAAGAAAAACAAAGTTCACTGCTGATGAGTCCAAGTCATCGCGGGGATTTGTAGAGTACTCTTGCACCGATAATGCTGCTTCCCATTACACGTCTATGGGTTTAGATTTCCCGTTTCTCAAATCTACTTCTTAACCTACGTCGTAAGAGGCGACAAAGTGACGCAAAGCAGGGAGATGGGTACAGGCTTCCTAATAACAACTCAAGAAAAAACTGCGGTTGTCAATCCGCCTGCCGACCGTGGCAACTATGGCAAATATATAAGCTAATATATTAGGGAGATAAATGTACAGCAGTGGAGATTTATCAGTACAATACTCAGTAAAATAAGAACAATGCTACAAAGGGGGCCTCCACGACTTTTTCTGCCACAGGGCAGGGCGCTATTTAGAAATTAGTGAAATTTATTTATTTATTTACAGCAAAACTATGACTTCTAAATATTTGACTGATCTCATATCTGGGGAATAAAATATGAGTTATATTTTATATGAATGAGATTTTTACGGATAAGGATATGAAGTAGAAAAATTAAAAAAAAAGAATTAAAAATGTGCAAAAAATTGAAGAGCAAACCTCAGTAGGTTTGCGGAACCATCCGTAATAAACTATTATTACTGATTATTCGGTGTTATATCGTTCTTATCACTAGGAAATATTTTAAAAATAAGATGCTATAGTTGTAATATGAAATATCTTAATCTGTATAAAGTTTCTTTTAAACAGTATGAAATATATAATAAAAATATATTGGGAATCCGGTAATGAATTTTAAAAAACTGCGGTTATCAAACCGTTTTTCAAGTGTGGCAACTATGGCAAAATCTAAATTTAATCTAACTATATAAGGGAATCTATGGGCGAGGTCCATGTTCCGCAGGGCACTTTTAAGGGCTGCAATGGATGGATGGATGGACATTTCTTATACAACGTGTACGGTAATTAATGGATAAGTTTAAAATAGCATCTAATTTACCTTATGACCGTTTAAAAAAAAGTAAAAAAATAAGTATTTAAATTAGGTGTTAATTTAGTGTAAAATTTCCGAAAATTTTCTAATTTCTACCGATTTCAAAAAAGAGACGGTACTCAATTCGACTGTATGTTTTTTTATATGTGTTACTCGTACCTCATAATTTTTTCCTGGGTGAACCGGTTTTGATGATTCTTTTTTTATTTGAAAGCTGGTACTTCTCATGTGGTCCCATATAAATTTGATCAAGGTCTGACCAATAGTTTTTAAGTTATTCTTAATAATTTATATTGAAATCGGTTGTACAAAATTTTTAATTTTAAATTGTGATAATGCTTAACAATCTTTGGTGTAAAAAATGTATGAAAACCAAAGTGACCAATTATTTCAAAAGTATGTGTGTGTGTAAAGTAGATTTTAAAATGGTAGAATTCACTAATGTTTTGTGTATTTATATTTACACACTCTAGAATTATTTAAAATGCAATTTCTCAATTATTATGGCATTGAGTAACAAATAATTTCACCTCACTCCCAACTAGCGAGATCAGGTGAGCGTAAATTATTCGCCCTCATTACAATACAACCAAAGTAACTTAGCAAAAAATACTTAATAAACAATGTAATTTTTTTTATAAACGATCGTATTTTAACGGTAACAGGCTGGTTACAAAATGCATAAATAGGTTTTTAAGAATTCAGAGATCAAATGTCAAGTTATACCGCTTTCCGTGATTTTTTCCGCTAAGTTTTTTTTTGAATAAAATAATCGAATGAACTTTCATCCAAACGTCACGTACATTGTAGATTTAGGCAAGGAGAAAATAACAACGTTAAATGCAAGCGTCAAACATGACCACAACCACAACAGTGTACCTACTCTAAGTTCGTTTTAAATGCCCAGATAATAAAGATGAATGTAAACGTAGCCGGCTGCAAATGGATAGCAAATATCGCGACTGTAAGACAACAATGTTACAATGTTCTTGATACCGTATAAATGTCCGTATAATACAGTGATAAGGTAAGTTTTCGCGTGAATTAAAAGCAATATAGGCGTGGTGTTGCAAGTTCAACGAACGAAACCAATGCTAAGTAAATAAATAGGTGCGAGCAATGCTCAATGCAAGTGAAAAAAAAAACGGTAAATCGGATCTGAGTCCTGGATTATACTATCGCTTGCGTAAAATGTAGCGATATTGAGGGTTAAGTTTATTTTATGCAACATTTTTTATTTAAAATTCTTTGCTTAGTAAGTCGTTAGGATTTTGTCCTCAATAATAAATTATTTTTAAGTAAAGTAAATGAAAGTTCCTGCATATATACGCTCCAACATTGGACATAGGCCTTCTCTCACAAGCAATTAACCTGCCGCGCTCCTCCAGTAGTAATTGTGTGGAATTTACATGTCTTTGAAATGTTTTATTCCTTATATATATTGAATTCTTCATAATGTTTTCTTTCATCGTCGAACATGTGATTAAGCAGCTTTTGAAATTTCATTGGTGGCGGAAGGGATCGAACCCGGGCTGCTCGCGTACAGTGAAATTTACGGTGAAAGCTTTCCGCTGAGTTATCATAGCTCTTATTTTCTACCGACTTCAAAAAGAAGACGGTACTCAATTCGACTGTATGTTTTATATGTGTTGGCATGAAGGCATGAAGTTACCTCATAACTTTTTACTGAGTGAACCGATTTCGATGATTCTTCTTTTTTTTGAAAGCTGGTGCTTCACATGTTGCCCCATATAAATTTAATCAAGGTCAGACCAATAGCTTTTGAGTTATTCTTAATAATTTATATTGAAGTCGTTGGTACAAAATTTTTAATTTTAAATTATCAAATAAAAGTCTTTGACCTACCAAAAACTCCCCAAAGTTTGACACCGACATACGTTTTATTTAGAGGGTGAAAAAATCAGTAAGGGTCGCGTCTATTGTCAAAAAATATTTTATTCCATACAAGTTTTCATTTACCAGTTAGAAGGTGGAAAATGAGCAACTGGAATTGCAAATAACTATTTTTGTGGTGCCCGCACTTGATTGAATTCATATCGAATACAACCTTTTTGCGTAATATTCATGAAGTTTAAAACGAGCGCTTGATTCTATGTTATACTCATTTTTAGCGTTCCGTACCTCAAAAGGAAAAAATGAAACCCTTATAGGATCATTTTGTTGTCCGTCTGTCTGTCAAGACCCTTTTTCTCAGGAACGCGTGGAGGTGTCAAGCTGAAATTCATATAAAACACTCAAGTCTACTGTCCCTTAGAACTGTGAAAAAATCAAACTTCTAAGCCAACACAATCAAAAGATACATCGGTTTATGCCGCAAATTTTCGACATTCGTAAGGGAATCAAAACCTACAGGGTACTTCCCGTGAACTCAGAATCTTAAAATTTGGTACGAAGCAACGTATTATAGCACAGATAAAGGAAAAATTGCGAAAAGCATAAATTTTTAGGTACATCATATAATAAAAATATTTTAATAATTTTCAACTTATATACCTACGGATTTGTTCGGAACCCTCGGTGCGCGAGTCTGACTGGCACTTGGCCGTTTTTTTTTTATAGAAGCTAGGGTGTCGAGCAAGCACTAAATCCACGTGATGGTAAGTGGATATTGTGATCAATAGACACCTACATCTATCCTCGATTAAGATCAACTTGCAGATGCGTTGTTGAGGGCTAATATAGAATGCTCGTCAGCAGTAAAAGAGGGTCTTCGGCTCTCGTTACTCACCATAACACAGGAGTATTGTAATGATTTTTTATATTTACGCAAATACTACAGAATGCAAATACACAGAAGCGTTGTATTGCTACTTCACGCTTGTATTATGTCCACCACGTGGTAGAGCCATACTGCATATTATATTGCTTGCAGCACGAATAGGACGGTTCGACCGGGGAAGGACCACGCTCTCACATAATACCAGCGTAAAACAGCAGCTTAATGCTGCTGTGTTTCGTATGGTGAGGTAGAGAACCGCAGACTCTTTTTTACTGGAAATGAGGCATTCCATCTTAGTCCTCAGGACTGACAACACGTCTGCATTTTGATGCCTAATCGAGGATAAATGTAGATGTCTATGGGCCACAGTATCCACTTACCATCAGGTGGACTGCGTTCGTTTGTCACCCTTATTTTACAAACAAATGTGCATGATGAATCCCACTCTTAATATTCCACTAGTAAGTTTCTTGCCGCTTTTTTTTTTACAACTTCTCCCTGAGGTAGGTACTTGTTGAAGCAACAGCGTTAGACTTGAAAAGTGCTTTATAAAAGCCAATTTTGAATAAAAACAGTTGACTTTGACTATTATAGATTAAAGCTATAGCCTTTATACGTCCCACTGCTGAGCACAGGTCTCCTCTCATTTCTGGGAGGGTTTTAGGGCAAGAAAGTGTCCGCCGCGCTGCGCCAACGCGTGTTGGCGAACTTCACATGTCTTCGAAATATTTTTTTCCTTATTTCTCAGACATGCAGGTTTCGTCACGATGGTTTCCTTCACCGTCGAGCACGTAGTAAATCAGCACTTAAAATTGCAATTAACAATTTCATTGGGGCCGGCGGAGATCGAACCCGGGTTGCTCGCGTACTTTGAAATTTACAGCGAGCGCTAACCATCTAAGCTACCACGGCTCGACGATACATGGCATGACTGATTAAATAGATAAAATCTGACAGTGCAAATCCACCAAAATAACATTTAATATCATAACACAGGCTTAATACTTTGTTATAAATAGTTTAGCGTAACAATCAATTTATATTTATAGTTTTATATCAAACTAGCTGTTCATAAAGTATGGTATATATTGGCATAATCGTTAAGTTAAAAGCTGTTATTTTGACATTACAATTAGAAACTTCAATTTTATTTATTTGTATAGATAAATTAATTTTTAATTCTAAAGTTACTGAAAAAAAGTGGATAGTTATTAGAAAATTGATATTTTTAACAAATAAGAATAGTCCAAAATTTTATACTCGTTTATTAGATTTATGTAGAATAAAAACGAAAATCGAAAAACCACTATATTCTATTTTCCTTTTTAATAATATATCATTTTACATCATTTATTAATGGAGATGTAAGTAATACAATTAATTTTAAAATAAATGTATTTAGAATAGAATAGAAATTACTCCAAGCTTTAGAATCGGTTAGAATCGACACGGACCTGGCGTCACCTACATCTTCCTTATGTATATCTTATGAATCTTATTTTTTGTATCACGGAATATTTCCGAACGTACAAAAAGGAAACTGATAATCATGGTATAACAGTATTACGGTGTAAACTAGCATTAGATGCTACTAAAAACTTTCTGTACCGTAATATAACGTATTAGTGCTACAAGTTAGGTGGTGCTTTAGAGTTTCATAATGACGGCGTCGTGTAAAAAAATCATTATGTACTTTTGTGGATTTTGAGATTTTTTGTTAAATTAAGTCAGAGTCTTTGCTATTGAGGTTATTTACTGTTCAATTGAATTACCGAAATCATAGCGGAATTTCAATACGTAAGCGAATCACATATGTATTGGTTTTTTTAATGCTAGAAATGCTTTAGACATTATTAAATAGTCGTTAACTTCTACAAAACTGTGCTGGGAGTTAAAAGAAATGATAAAATTTTTCGGCGTAAGAAATTGAAATTTCATTTTTTTTTATAGGATTGGGGTGACAAACGAGCACACAGTCCACCTGATGGTAAGTGGTTGCTGCGGCCCATAGACATCTACATCTATCCTCGTTTGTGAATCAAAATGCAGATGCGTTGTCACCCGTGAGGACTAAGATGGAATGCCTCATTTCCAGTAAAAAAGGCCTCCGGCCACCTGCACTCACCAAGCGAAACGCAGAGGAAAACCTCTACTTCACGCTGGTATTCTGTGAGGTCGTGGTACCACCCCGGTTCGAGCCGGCCCATCCGTGCGACAGCAAAAGCTGCCCCGTGGCTCTACCACTGTTCAAAAAATCATGTCACAATCTTCGTACAACCTTACCTCCGAAACCGGTCAACCAATTTTAATATAATTTTGTAAATGTGTATTGCTTGCTCCAACTTGAGAGATAGGAGATTTTATAATAATAAGATACCCTCAATATTTTTATTGTGAATTTAAGGATGTTTTTAAGGAACAAAATGTAGTCGGAAAGACTATACTATAGTTTTTAATGATGATTAAGATAACTAAAATCATAATAGCTCATGGGCTATGCTCGCTGTAAAATTGTACAGAACATGAGCAACACGGGCCGATGAAATGGTGAATTGTTAATTACAGTTTTAAGTGCTGACGGCGGTGAATGAAATATCGAGAGGAAATCAGCTAGTCGGGGAAATTAAAAAATATTTCAAAGGCATATGAAGGCTGCTAACACCCTTCAGGCATCGCGGCGGACATTTACTAGCCTTAAATCCTCTAAGAAATGAGAGGAGTCTGCGCCGTATAGAGGAATGTAAATAAGCTTTTATAGTTTTAAATGAGGTTTCTTGAGAAAACCGACTAAAGAAACTGCACAAATTATCTTTTTGTTATTTTTGTTTTCAATTTCTTCAAAAACAAAATGGAATAAGACCATAACTAACTAGACGCATGTTGTTGGTCCATTACTATTATCATACCTGTGTGATGTATGATTTGAAATGTTGATGTCAAGTTCCGTACAATTACTAGAGCTATGGAGCTCTAGTAATTGTACGAAACTTGACATCAAGTCAAGTCTGTCTATGAGTCCGTTCGTGTAGCACCCTCTTATCTATTTACATATATACACACATAAACACTCACGCCCGTCACCCAGAATGGTAGACAAAGACTATTTTCATTTGTCACGATACTGAAATACTTCTCTCGCCTCCTTCACGTCCATATATCCACAGATGCATGTTCGTCATATTAAGGGTACTTTTAATTTGACCCATCTTAAATATATCGCCAATTTGGTCGATAACCTTCCGTCTAGGGCATCTGTTGTCAACTCAGCCATTCACTTCTGCATCATAAATTTGATTTGTCACTCTTTTTTCATTCATTATTTCTCATCTATTTCTGCCACCAAATAAAAGTGTTGTACTGCTATATTTCGGTCTGAAAGGTATGGTGAGCCAATTTTCGGTTTGAATCGTCAACGACCGAGGTCTTTCTGATCGGCTCGATACACTGGCACTGCGTAGAGATGTTGCATCTCTTTGAGTATTTTATCGCATCTATCACGGGGAGTGCTCTGAGGAATTGTTCGGACTAATTCCAGCCGCTCAATTTCACCATCGCACATCGCGACAAAACTCGCGTTACCATCCATACCATCTGGATGATTGGCGGTCCACCACTGTGCGATTTAGAAGAAGCTTTCTCCCTCGCACAACTTCCTTGTGGAATCAGTTACCACCAGCGAATTTTCCGGACCGATACGACTTAGGAACCTTCAAGAAAAGAGCTTACACCTTTCAAAAAGGCCGGCAACGCATCTGCAATTCCCCTGGTGTTGCGGTGGTTCATGGGCGGCAGTCACTTACCATCAGGTGAGCCGCAAGCACGTTTGCCCCCTCTTCTATAAAAAAAATTACAGGCAGTAAGGCATTCCATCTCAATCCTCAGAGTTGATAACGCATAATATTATGCGTTCTTTGTTTGAAGTTGGCTGAAGAAGAAGAAGATGAAGGCTGCAGATGTCCATGTACTTCAGTAGCCACTTACCATCAGGTAGAGTATATGTTCGTTTGTCACTTTAGTTTTATAAAAAAAGTAGAGATGCTTTATTAGCTTATGCCAGTATCTTTCATAATCCACTCTACTGCTAAATAAATATTTACTATCAGGTGGGACAGCAGTCAAGCACTGGTATATAATAGTTAAATAACAAATAGGAGGAAAATAATTTAGTAATTCAGAAAATCACCACAAAAAATTGCCGTCGTCGTGCTATAATACTGAGAAATTTTTTGTAATTTACTACCTGATTATTAAGTATTGAGCTGTTTTTGCGTATGCAAAAGAACATTTTATAGTTTTGTATATTTTATATTCATTCAATTATTATCATCATTACATCCTGTCCAAAGTAAACTGTCGAAATTAATTTCCCTCCGTCTCCTCTTACGACACCAATGGGATGACATGGGGTAGTTGATACCCTTACGTCTCCATTACTGTTATTTAATTATTCACACGTTTTTGTTAAATCCATAATCTACTTCATTCATTCAGTAGTTTTGTCCGTAATAAAATTTTTTCAAGGGGTACATCTTAATAAAAATTTATTTTAATAAAAAATCATCTAAGTAGGTACCAAATTTCATTCGAATCCTTAATGGCAGTACCTAGAAACCATATAGAACTTATCTTTAATTTATTATTTAATTTAATAATTCAAAAGGTATTAAGGTTTCTAAGGTTTGATTGTATATCGATAAAACAATGATTTTCTGTGAAAGTAAATCGAACATTTTTGATCGTTTTGATTTTAAGTCCCATGTTGGTTAGAATACAGGAATGTTGGACAAAAAGAAATGTGTCAACTGTTTACTTGCCTCGCTTGTCGTTAAAGACGACGAATAGGATATCGAGTTCGTGATTGTGTAGACAATAGGCTAGCTTATTACTTCTTCACAATTTTCTGTCTTAACTTCATGAACAAAACATTTTGCCAAGAAGTGAGGCCGTGTGGGCTAGAATACTAAAGAACAAAAAATCAAAAATGAAATACATAATTGTAGGATTCAAACTCGTGCGTAATAGATATACGCTTGAGACATTAGGTTATTGACCAGATGACTTTTGCAGCGAAATTACCGATTATGTTACACGGACAAGTTAAGTATGTTGCTTTGTGCGTGAAGACACGGAGAATACGAATTTTTCCAGAAGTGAGACCTAGCATAATCGTTTTGTCCCCCCCCCCCCCCCCCATATATTGTAAATTTTATCAAAATTGCTAGAGCCGTTTTCGAGAACGCGATTACAAATAAATAAACAAATATATAAATATTGCTTGTATGTATAGGATAACATTCTAAAAGAATGAGATCGATTATTCAGGGCCTAAGTCTCGTTCTCGCTCGCTAACATGGAGAGTGAGAATGTCAAATGCGAGCGGGGTCAACGAAACAAGTCGAACTCATTAAGCATTTTAACGAACTAAGTTCAGACTATGTAGATCGGAGTACTTAATAAGACTGCTCCTTCACTGGAGCGAACAAGTTCTTTTACAAGTTTAATATAATATTGAGGCCGTGGGGACCTGAAGAAAGACTTGTAAAGGGATGTCTTGTCACGCCTTGTCAATGGCTGGCAGATGTCAGGCCAAACTGACCATAGTATCTACTTTGGTCAGTGAATCAACCTCGCAATACAAAGCGGCTATTCAGCTAGTTTTCTGACCACGCTACTATTACTACTACTACAAATACTGGAAACGAGGCATTCCATCTTAATCATCACGGCTGACAACGCATCTGCATTTTCATTCGCAAACGAGAATAAATGTAAATGAAAACATTCATTGTTTCTTGCCGCTTATTATTTAAAAGCTTTTTTAAGTAGGTAGTATGTTTATTATTTAAGAATTTTATACCTGCATTGAATATAAATTAAGAATGTTTAATGAGTCGGCTTAATGTGAGAGCAACCTTATGTGTCGTACCGAATAGAAACTATATAGAATCGTATTATATAGTTGAACCTCTTCCTATCTGTGTAGTATTTGGAAGTGAGTCTGTAGTAGGTAACAGTTTAAGTGGCTGTTTAAAGGTGATAGGATATCGAATATAAAGAATTACTGTTCCACAAAAGGAATACTCTTTTTTAATAAATCTTAAGTGACAAACTAACTTACAGTCCAGTGTAAGTACACGTGGCTATCGCAGTCCAAGTATGTCTGCAAGTTTAAAATGGAATGCCGCATAGCCTGTAAATTATACAGGTCCTATGTCCATCAGACTGGAACATAGTGGCAGAAATAGAGTATATGGGGGCAGAAATAGAATATAGGTACCCCTCCTAATCAGACGGTATCGTAGGCAGCAAATGAGTCTACAATCTATAATTTTTTGTACATGTTTCCGAAAATAAATTAGCAATTATAGATAACATTTAAACATTTTATTTTTGTTGAACAGCCCTGATTAATGAACTCCTGAAAACGGACGTTCGCAAGACTGTTCTGGCATGCATAACTTGAAATACTTCCATGTTCACTCGTACTGTTAATGCTTCTCCATCTCCATCGTCTTTTTTTCGTCTCCATCAACATAACAGACCTTCTAAAGTCAACTGCTGAGCTACACTTCGTCTAAGAAACGCCACAAAACATAATTCTGAGCCACCTGCTTCCACTGACTTGCATTTCTTTTCAGGTAATCTAGCTGAGCTGGGCTGCCACTCAAAACCCTATTGCCCTATCGGTTGTAGATTCTGGATTTATGATCGGCCCATTTAAATTTCAGCTTGCTGTTCCGATATGCTATGTCCGCTACTCGGGATGTACTCCGGATATCTTCATTACGCATTCTATCATGCACATAAACTCGCTGAGTGACCTTCATCTGTTCCATCACCGATCTGTAATGTAATAAAAGAGCGAGCACAGTAGTTATAACTGTTGATTCAAGTAATCAATATCAAAGAGCAGGTATTACAATGATATACCTATTTATTTTAACAACTAAATTTGCGTAATACAATGCAATATAAATAACAGTAGACCAACAATGCGAATCAATAATTCATTGCCCAGTCCGCTACCAACCAATCGCGTATCGACAAACAGATTATTCAATTTATTGTACGGAGTATTCGGGACGATAAATAACAGTGAAATATTGTCTGTGGCTAATAGATAATAATATTGTTATCCCTTTGAAACTTCCATTTGCAGCAATTATTCGTAAGCATTGAAGTACCAAGGGTGCGGTTTCAGGTTTTGTAAATGTTACGTAAGCTATACAAAGATGTAGATGTCAACACCAATTTTGAATACTAGAAAAAAGAAGAAAAAATAAGCATATTGCGTGCACGGATATTTTCATATTTTTTTTTATGTAATAAGGTTGACAAACACACAGTCCACCTGATGGTGAATGCTGTGGCCCACAGTGACATCTACATTTATATTCAATGAGAATCAAAATGCAGATGCGTTGCCACTCGTGAGGGCTAAGATGGAATGCCTCGTTTCCAGTAAAAAGGGTCTGCATTTCTCTACACTCACTGTACGAAACACAGCAGCATTAAGCTGCTATTTTACGCTGGTATTGTATGAGAGCGTGGTCCTTCCCCAGTCGAGCCGACCCATTCGTACTACAACCATAATATAGCTGCAGCGTGGCCCTACCACGTACAAAGTATATTTATATATGTGTTACGAATACATTACATAAAATAAAATAAAACATACATTGTTTACTTCCATATTACCAATCAGGGGTGTAACTACCGCCGTATCAGCCGTATCAATGATACGGGGCCTGGAGTACGTAAGCAAAAATTCTAAGGATTTCCATGGGACTGGATGTTGGTTTGAATTGTTCGGCTAGCTTAGTTCCTAGGAGTATTAATTGTAAGTAATAACTTATAATCAATATATAATTATTTTAATTCAATGCGAGAGTTTTCGTTCCTTTTGTGAAAAATCTTTACCCTTCATTTGGGTCCCCCGACAAATTTTTATACAGGGCCCCTCTAAGGCACGCTACTCCACTGTTACCAATATCAAACACAAAATATTCTGTGGTTAAACAGTCGCACAGAGTAGCGGTACTTTCCAAAGAATTTTAAAAATATAATATACTGAGAGTTGAAAGTGAAATACAGTCTTGTAGTGCAGATACTATGACGAAGAAATAAATAAATATTAAATGATATCCTTCATATATGGAGTCATTTACATTGGTTCGTCATAGTACATACACTAGATTGTCTTAAGACACCCAAGGAAATAAATTGAGTGATGGTTTCTTTTTTGCCGCCACTACGCGGGTTAAACCCACATCCATCCATTCATTACGGCATATAAAAGTCCACTGCTGAACAAGCAGCCTCCCCCCATAATTTGCCTCAAATATCACGTATCCCCATAGTTGCAACTGCAGTTTTGTGTTTTCAGTTATTATCAGGAGATGCTGCTGCCCATCTCCTGTTTTAGTTTCTCTCTGTCGTCTCTTACGGCTCCCACGGTACTATAATTTGTAGTTGATATTCTTACACTGCCACTACTCCATTAATCTACATATATATATATATATATATATATATATATATATATATATATATATATGATTAAATATAGTATGTATAATATTAGAAATCAGAATTAAAGTAATTTTAAAGTTACAGTGAAATCATATAGTTAAAAATAAAGTATAAACAATAGTCAAGTCATTGTTTAGGTGTTGAATAATTAATTCTAAACATTAGTATGCATTAGAATTTTGGGTCATGGGTAAGTAACACACTTAAGTCCAGCATAAATTATTAAACTACGGCTTTGTAAGTACTATGTTATTGTAACGTATTTTTTTTTAAATAATAACGTCATATAATTAAGTAATGCATAAGGACATATTGATTCCTATAAGTAAAAAAACCCGTACAATGTAAAGTACCCATAAAAATTTATTACGTATTGTCCGTGTTAGAACCTTGCTGCAGCTATATTATGCTTGTAGGTTGTAGCACGAATAGTTCGGCTTGACGTGAGAAGGACCACGCTCTCACAGAATATTAGTGTGAAACTGCTTAAATACTGCTGTGTTTTGTATGATAAATGTAGAGAACCGATGATCCTTTTTACTGTTATGTTAGTTTTCAGAGGTGACAATGCATCTATAATTTGAATCTTAATGTAGGTTAGATATAGGTGTCTATGAACACAGCATCCTCTTACCATCAGGTTGACGATGTGCTCATTTTTTAGGGTTCCGTGCCTAAAGAGTAACCAACGGGACCCTATTTTACAAAAATTAAAAGGGGTTCCGCTCCTAGAAACGTGTACTACGCAATCCTTTACGTGCAAGTTCTACTCGCACTTGACTGATTGTTACCCTTATTCTATAAAAAAATATATGTAAAACTGCTTATATTACAAACTATCAGTATTTTGTTTTAAAAAGGGTTTATGTACAGTAGAACGGCTTGTTAAATACAAGTATATAACTAACTAAATACACTATTTAGTGACCCTTAAATTATATATAACATAACAATAAAACAATAAAATGAGAACATCGTCAATGTAGTCCAAGTCAATTAAGTACGCATTATTAAACATAACTCAAATACTACTTGTCAGATCTTGATCAAATTTATATGAGACCACATGAAAAGTACCAGCTTTCAAATTAATAAAGAATCATCGAAATCAGTTCACCTAGACAAAAGTTCTGGGGTAACACGTATTATAAAAAATACAGTCGAATTGACTAACACCTCCTATTTTTGAAGTCATTAAAAAATGAAGCAAAGAATGCTTTCTAATAAACTATAATTTTATAAAACGTTTAAAACTGTATGATAAAAAATTATATAAATTATTATTTTGGAATCAACTTTGATTTTTATAGGTTCAGTTAAATCCGAATCCTCATCATTGCATAAAATGAGATCTGCTTTCTTTTTCTTACCATTTACAGAATTGTCCAAATATGTTAACGAGGTTGCGTCATATTAACAGTGGGTTAATGGATGCCACGTTTATTTATGGTGTTAGAAAAACATTTCGACCTAGAATCCGTCCACTTTCCTCTATACTATTGTTGATATTACGTAATAGTAATGTCGTGGAAACTATGACTCGCGTGTCGAGCAACTAGTTATGTAGCACAGAACTCCTTTACATCAGGATAAGAAATAGAAATGGATTTGTTTTCAATCAAAGAAGAACCAAATTACCAATGTCATTGAGTTGAAAATTAAGAGAAACTGAAAACTTGTTGGGATACAAAATAATACGTAGTAGAGCCATTCTGCAGCTATATTAATTGTATAGTTGTAGCACGAATGGGTCGGCTCGACCGGAGAAGGACCACGCTCTCACAGAATACCTGCGTAAAATAACAACTTAATCCTGCTGTGTTTCGTATTGTGTTTTTTTTTTATAGGATAGGGTGACAAATGAGCACACAGTCCACCTGATGGTAAGTGGTTGCTGTGGCACATTTATCTTTGTTTGCGAATCAAAATGCAGATGCGTTGTCACCCGTGAGGACTAAGATGGAATGCTTCATTTCCAGTAAAATGGGTCTCCGGTTCTCTACATTTCGTATGGTGAGTCGCAAACCAGGATAGACGTAGATGTCTATGGACCACAACAACCACTTACCATCAGGTGGACAGTGTGCTCGTTAGTCACCCTTATTCTAATTAAAAAAATCTTATGGATACAAATTATTGCGTAATAATTTAAAGATGGGTATCAATGATCAAAAGGAAACGAAATAAGAATTGGAATTGAAAATTGAAAACTAGTATGGTAGAAACAATTTGGGTATATATTTTTATTTATCTAATAAGTAGTATGAGGGGCAATGAGAAGTCTTTTTTCGTTAGTCAAGATATTTAATTATAGTGTTACAAAATACATAGAGCTACATGCGAACGGTCGCATTACCCATCGTGAACGGAGCCTTGTACTGCCATTATATTTTTTTCTCATTTACACTCTCATCATCATCTCAAATAGCCCTTCTCATGCATACTCTTTCAGCATCTTTGCCAGATTTATGAATTTGTACCCATAGGCTAACATTTGATTTAAGCTAATGCAAACCAAAGGCGACGATGAAGTTTCAATTTGTGCATGTTTGTCATATGTGATAGAGACTATCACGTAAAAATACTTAAAAATAGCAATCAATTTCTATTATATGTATTTTAATTAGAATAGTGTTTTGTAATGTTTATTTTTTATTTTACAGGTACAAAAGATGTGGCTGGTTAAACTTGACTTCTAAGGTTTTTTTTATTTAAATTTACAATTTATAAATTACACTTACAATGTATGATTAAATAGAATTAAATGGATTATTCCTCAAACTAAGAATATAATTACAATTCTTCAGTAGGTAAAAAAAAAACACGCAGGCAGTTGATGGATGCATGTGGCGTATGACCGTACTAATTGGCAAATGGGAATCTATGGAGAAGCCTATGCTTAGCAGTGGGCTTGTGATGCGCTGTACTGATGATGATGATGATAGTGATAGTGATCTACAGTATAAGTGATAGTGATACATCATCAATTATTATCAATAATTTTAATGGACTGCAAGTAAACCCATTATTGATATATTGAATCAATGTTTATATTTATACAGACCAAGAAGTCGCTCACTAGCAGCCTTTATCAAGGTTTAGTTGTTCTGAAGGTGGAGTTATGGTAATATTGCTGAGGTGATAATTTGGTGCACACATAACTCAGCTACAGTTAGTTTCCTACACAAGACAGCTCTCCATTTCGGATATAACATTACACCTTAAATAGATATGTTTGGTAAAGGCAAATGGTGTTGCGTATTTAATTTTTATACGGACTGTTTGTGATGTAACTACACTAGAGCCCAATGACTTCGTCAATCTTACTTAGCGGTACCATGTAGCGACATCTATGGAAATGTATTAAATAAAGAACGATGTATTTAGCGCGTCAAATTTTCATATCGATATACATCGCAACCGCTTCCGTAGATAGATAATAGATGGCGCTAGAGTAGTCAAGTGAGCTCGGCCACGGTCCTTATTGCTGTGTAAGAGAGATTATATAACAACAACTCTAAATGTAAATTTACTATTTATGGAGGCAAATTCATTTCCCATTTCGCTATAATTACGAAAAACAATTAGTTGCACGGAATTGTTATTAACATTAGGCATTTATCCCACCGCCGACGAGAAAGCGATCAGCTATCGACTATTTCCTCGATCAAGAGACGAACAATAGATATAATGTAGATTCCGTGTCAATAAAAGAGATACATGTATAAGTAGTAAATCGCTGGCTGAACTCACTGCCGGCGAGAACTCTTAGAGTGGAGAGCCACTAGTTTGTCGCGCCCAACGCTATATTTTCTATTCAGTTTCATAGTTATTCAGACAATAAACCAACGATCAACGAGAATCGAGTAGAGCTAGAAACTAGATTGGCTAGCTGTGAGAAGCGTATACTACTAATATATTTATCTCTTTTATTGACTTGTATAAAAACATCAATATTTTCAGAGCCAAACGCGTACAAGATCTTGATGCTAAACGCAAGGAACTTAAAGCGCAACCATTGCGGCTATTCAATATAATTACTGCGACGGTGTTCTCACATACTCTAAGTGTGCTCGCACTTTTCTCACTAAGATCGACTATGCTGGTCACTTGCGAGCACATGAACGGGCGGAGCAGTAAGACTTAGATATAGGAGTCAAAAACGGCCGCTGAAAACAGCTAGAAGAAATATTATTATTATCTATTGTTCGTTTCTTGAGCGAGAAAATAGTCGATAGCTATTCGCTTCCTCGTCGGAGGTGGGAAAAGTGCCTTACGACGTGACTCATAGAGGTGTAAATTACTCTTATTTATTTGTGTTTAAGGCTATCAACTTTACATGTTTTTCTATTCTAGTCTCAATTGTCCTATATACATAGCGTTTTTTATTCTATAAAAAAGCTGCACGAAAATTTCTTTACATTTCACTGTTTGATGTTACAACAAAATAAATATTTGCTGAATTTCTTGTAATATTATACAATAGTTCAAAACAATGTTACAAATATAAAAAGAATTACGTTCGTTCTCATGGAAATGCTTAACAATAAGCTACGACGCAATATAGTGCAAAAACCCTTAATTTAGACGAAAGACAATGGACGCACCAGATCGTGGGACTGACTTGACATGCGAATAGGCATACTCATCTTGAAACCCGATGAAGTAAGTCTTACGTACGTGACTTGGCACTGTACTTTTATTTACATAACTTTCACTGGAATTCAGAAAGATCTACCTTGATCAGATCAAACGAGTGAACAGACGGAGTGGTGATGCTATTTGTAACTATGTAATGCGGCCATGTGATTTCACATCGTATTTGTTTTTATAGGATAAGGTTGACAAATGAGCACATGGTCCACCTGATGGTAAATGGTTGTTGCGGCCCATAGATATCTACAACTATCCTCGATTACGAATCAAAATGCAATGCGTTGTCACCCGTAAGGATTAAGATGAAATGCCTCATTTCCAGTAAAAAGGGTCTCCGGTTCTCTACACTCACCATACAAAATACAGCAGCATTAAGCTGCTAGTTTACGCTGGTTTTCCGTGAGAGCGGGGTCCTTCCCCAGTCCAGCCTACCCATTCGTGATGCAACTATACTAATAATATAGCTGCAGCATGACTCTACCACGTAAAATGTATACGTATGGTTTAAAGATTATCTTCTTCCAAATCGTTCGCTAGAAAGCAGATCGGAACCCAAATATTTCGAATCGATAGCATAACTAGACACCTTTCAATTTTTATTAATTCCTTTAAAATATATTGTGTGAGATTGATAGATCAGGGGAAGAGTGGTCGCCTTAAATTTCATAATAAAGTAATTACTAAGTCTACTACTTACGCTTTTAGTTACGCATTTTCTGTCTTGTTGTCCATCTAGGTAAGTCCATATTACCTACTTATGCCTGTATTACACAGGCTATAATACAGGTTATCCATGTGATGCCTGATTCCATGTTAGTTCTTTGAGTTCTGTAATATTCTTTGTTTGAAGTTAGGTGCAGGTATTCTTTGCTACAGTAGCCACGTTCCATCAGGTGGGTTGTAAGTTCCTTTGTCACTTCAGTTTTATACGTGCCAGGATACTGGAGCTCTGATTTTCAATTTCTCGTATTAAATATTAATATGCGTTAAAATATGTATATAGTTGTAGCATAGCATATCGATATCCTATTACAGTTTTATTTAGCTGAACTGTCCAGTTCAGTGATTTTATCGATATAGTTTTGTTACATTATTGGCCATCATTATTTGTAAATTTAGTGCGCAT
The DNA here is from genome assembly GCA_033319125.1 of Parnassius glacialis. NCBI lineage: Eukaryota > Metazoa > Arthropoda > Insecta > Lepidoptera > Papilionidae > Parnassius > Parnassius glacialis. The sequence goes on from JAVANC010000014.1 coordinate 9,674,698, forward strand.
GTTATTTGATACCTCGATTGCTTTTCGCTTTCGTCGCCTGAAAAGGCGAAAGGTGTCATTTGAATGTAATCGAGATGGTTCGTACCATTGTTTATTGTTGTGTGTAAACGAGTGATAATCATCAGTAATTTCCATATCGAATACCACCACACGACTATTTTACAATAACCATATAGATTTCTCACAATAAGCTACTGAATATGAAATATGTATTGCATAATTTCTGTACTTTGTTTTCAAGTTTTTTTTTTATAGAATGAGAGTGACAAACCAGCACACTAGTGGTTGCTGCGGCACATTGCCGTCTACATATATCCTCGATTAAGAATCAAAATCCAGGTGCGTTGTCAGGACTAAGATGGAATGCCTCGTTTCCAGTGAAAAGTATCTCCGGATCTCTACGTTGTAAAAATATAACGTTTTCATCATAGAACCGGCGAAAAAGTATTTAGGTATGACAATTAAGTCTGGGACAACGTTTTTATGAAGAATAACGAAATCGATATTTAATAATCGATGCAAATAGCACCCTAAGCTTAATAGATACCAGTATTATTTCAATATTACAAAGAGACACTTTAATTTTATTTATATGTATAGATAATCACACGAATTATGTCAATTATTATCGATGTTACCGACGCCGTACAAGTTATCACTGTTGAAAGACAAATTAACAAGAACTCAACAAGTAAGATCAGACCTGTAAAGTAATTAATGTGCGGTAATTAAACGTAGAATCGTTAGTTATTAAAGTTACTGAGGAATTTTAACCGGCTCCTGGCTCAACTGGTACCAAGTAGACCTGTAGTGCCATTCATACTGCAACATTGTTGGAAGATTTATCACATAGAGACAGCTGTAAGTGTTTGCGATGTTCAAATTGCTTGTAAAGGATTCTTAGCAAAAAATAGGTAATTTTTTTGGTTTTTTATTTATTAATCTCTTTATATGTAGTTATATTATATGTATTTAGGTAGCAGAACCATGCTGCAGATATATTACTGTATAGTTACATAGTTATAAGCATATAAATAGTTGTAGGCGATAGGGCGCGGCTCGACCACGGAAGGACCTCGCTCTCAGATAATACCAGCGTAAAATAACAGCTTAATGCTGCTGTGTTTCGTATGGTGGGTGTAGAGAACCGGACAACATATTTACTTGAAACGGGGCATTCCATCATAGTCCTCACGGTTGAAAACGCATCTGATTTGTAATCGAGGATAGATGTAGATGTCTATGGGTTACAGCAACCACTTACCATCAGGTGGACTACCTGCTCGTTTTTCACCCTTATCCTATAAAAAAATGTTATATGTGCTTACTTATTTAATTCTGCCTCTGTGTTAATTTACATGTATACTAGTTTCCTATTCACCGTTTCGTGAGTTTTAATTATTATTTAAAAGTTGTGGATGTGTTTGTTACAATAGAAGATTTCATCATAACATCAAATTTGATCAACCAACCCTCTCAAAAGAGCACCTTTGTTTTGTAAGGCTTAAAACTAAAAATATCACATTTCGCTGTTGGGTGCTATTAATGGCTTTATAAGTATGTAATATTAAACTGCAATATTTCAAGAAATTGTTTTGTTGTATTGTGCTTTAATAGATACATATAGGTACAGCTCCTGAATTCTAGAGGCACCTTTCTTTATCTTTGTGTTTGGTATCACTAGGTAGAAGAGGAACCTCTTAACTATTTCCCAAAAACCGTAAATCAGCAGGGGACGCTACCCTGGTTCCGTCATATTTACATCCTGTGACTCATTCCATCTTAAACCACGGAGGCGACAACACTGTACTTATTTTTAGCCAACTTAAAAAAAGAGGAGGTACTCAATTCGACTGTATGTTTTTTATGTGCGTTACCTCATAACTTTTTCTAGGTGAACCGATTTTAATGATCCTTTTTATATTTTTTGACGGATTTTTTGACTTTTTGACGGCTCCGTGGCGTAGTGTCTTAGCAATGAGTTGCTACGCTGGGGGCCGCGGGTTCGAATCTCGCACGGAACAAGTATTTGTATGGCCTACAAATAATTGTCCCGAGTCTGGTTGTCTGTGGTCTGTTTGTCCTTGTGCAATTTGTGCTTGTAAACTGCCTCCACGATACAGGAGAAAATCCTAGTGTGGGGGTAACATTTTTTTAAAGAAGAAAAATTATAAAAAAAATTATAAATTATATGAAAGTGATTCAAGATCTGACCAGTAATTTTTAGCTACCTATAATAATTTATAGTGAAGTCGTTGTCGTTGTCGTTGTCGTTGTACACAATTTTTTATTTTACTACTTGTTTGTAAGAAGATGCTGCTGATCCTGTTTGAGCTTCGCCTCATACAACATCCAAGAGAATATATGGGGTATTGAATTCCTTACCACCGCTTTACGATGAATTACAAATATACAATGATACAAATATAAAAATTAAATACACACACATATGTGACCTCCCTTCAAGGCAAAAGCAACAGAGGGCCAACTGCCATATCGTTTCCTAGATACATTTTCTACACGACCAGTATTAGTAGGTACAGCGGTTTACGACAGTTCATGCCAATACATTACTTTCGACGACATATAACGACTTTCAGTCTAGATTTACGGCAGTAAATCGGGTACTAGGAAGCACTTCGTCGTGTTCCGCAGCTGGCACGAAGCCGCTCGACACCGGCACGAGCCATTTTGACCTCGCCGTTTACCTTTTGCGCTAATCTCTATTTTAAGTTACCATAAGATTATAATTTCTCGAAAGGAGAGGAGGCCTGTGACTAACAGTGGGACGTATATAGGCTGTGACTTTAACTTTGCCTTAGTCATAGTCAATTATTGCATTCAAGAGTAAACATGGTGGTTTAAGAATTTACAGTACAATATTATGACAACCATTTGACCATAAATGGTTTGGGCACGTTGAGCGAATGAGTGAAGACCGAATGGTGAAGAAAATATATAGCGCGAAAGTTAATATTAAAAGGTGTCGAGGTAGACCGAGACTAACTTTCGAAGACCATGTGAGCAAACTGCTCGAAGAGGGGAGGGTCAAGAGTACTCGGATACCTAGACGTGCATGTATGAAGAAGATAATGAATCTGAAAGAAGCGAAAGAGGTATGTAAGGATCGTGACACTTGGCGATCTGTTCTCTCTGGCTACCCCGTCAAGGATTGTGCGTGATGATAAGTAAGTAAGTATTTGACCATAGCAATAAAGAAAAATGCAACATGAATTGAACTGAAAATACAGAGTTATAACTAAGATTATTTAACATTATTGTATGTAGAGACTGAAGTAGTTAATACAATAAACTTGGATAAGATTTTCTCAAATTATAAAAATTTATATATTTCATCATCATCATCATTACAGCCCTTCACAAGTCCACTGCTGAATCTAGGCCTCCCCCAAGGAATGCCACAAAGCACGATCCTGAGCTACCAGCATCCATTAACTTCCATTTATTTCATATTATTATCAAAATATTCATTTACATTATAACCACGCTTTCGCACTAAAATAGCAGCTTAATGCTGCTGTGTTTCGTTTGGTGAGTGTAAATAACCGGAGACCATTTTAACTGGAAATGAGGCATTCCATCTCAGTCACTCATAGGTGACAACGCATCTGCATTTTGATTCTTAATCAAAGATAAATGTAGATGTGTGTGGGCCACTATATTCACATACCATCAGGTGGATTGTGTGCCCGTGCTATATAAACAAATATGCACTTTGAATGAACATTTGAATACGACAATCAAATTCCAGCTTATTTTAATCAAAAGTTATGAAGGGACCAATCATTGATACGAGTAAATGTTTTAATACATAAGCTGTTGTGATGTTTATCTGCTGCCATGTATCCTCGAACAGCTAAGTTAAACTGTTACTATGTTTAGAAACTCTACTCAACCAATATATTACTTATAAAATTTTAACAAAAAAAAAAGAAAAAAGTAACATACGTCCCACTTATGGGCACATGCTCCCTCTCATTTATGAAACAGTTTTAGGGAAAGGAAGTGTCCATCGCGCTACCCTAATCCGATTTCGTGGACTTCACATCCTTAAGAAGATTTTTTTAAATTTTTCAGACATGCAGGTTTCCTCACGATGTTTTCATTCAGCACGTGTAGTGCTCGGCAGATCAGAACTTAAAATTGCAATTACCAATTTCATTGTTACCGTCGGGATTCAAACCTCGGTTGTAACGTACTGTGAAATTTACAGCGAACATTTAGCTACTGAGTTACCACGGCTCTGCTAATAAAAATGAAATTTATTTACATTCGTCATTCTCACAACACAGACTTTATATTTTGCACATTGTGTGACTGTGACACAAAGTCAGTCTATGTGAAATCGGCCAGTAGAACACCATTATTTTAATGTCTTATGAACACAAAAAAGGTTTTGGTAACATTTTATGTCTCAATTAGTATATTTCTGATGTCATAAGTTTCGGGTTGGTAATTTATTTGATAAATATTTTTTTTCTCCAGAAGCAGTTATAATATTGAGAAACGGAGATCAGACTTTTAAACACATCTGAATGTCATCTGTCGGAAACTATGTTTAACTTAGTCGATAGATACTGTTGGGTTTTCAACTCCCATTTAAAAATTTTCTTCTCACTTTGTAAAGCAGTAAACGCAAATAAAACGTTTACTAAAGTCATTCGGCAAAAAACGCAGAGAACGTTTATACGTGGTAGAGCCATGTTGCAGTTATATTACTGGTATAGTTGTAGCACAAAGGTCTGCTCGACCGGAGAAGGACCACGCTCTCACAGCATACCAGCGTGAAATAGCAGTTTGGATGCTGCTGTGTTTCGTATGGGGAGTATAGAGAACCGAAGACCTTTTTTAATGGAAACGAGGCATTCCGTCTTAGTCCTGACGGGTGACAACGCATCTGCATTTTGATTCGTAATCGAGTAGGTATAGATGTAGATGTCTATGGGCCACAGCAATCATTTCCCATTAGGTGAGCTGTGTTCTCGATTGTCCCACCATTCCATAAAAAAAAAACGTTCCTGGTACTCTGCCGCAGGAAATAGAAGTGTATGGTAATTATAGTTTTAGTTTTTTTTTGTAATAAATATTGTGTATTGTTATATAATGTAAATAATTTTGAATAAATATTATATATTCATTAATGTATAAGTTAAAATACAACACAGACACAGACACAGACCCGGATCAGCGATAATCATACACTGTTAAATTTTTTTGAATACGGCATTAATATTTTTTTTCGGTCAATGTTAAGGAATCTTGAAAGTACTAAAATTCTAACATGCGTTCCGTTACCTAATATGCTTGAACTTAGTCTAAGTCATAGCTTTTGTGTCTATTTTTAATGCTTAAAATTAAACGGGTTAATGAAAAGTAGATATTTATATGGAAGATTATTAGATAGTTTCTGTTTTGTCTCTTATACATTTCTAGAGTAGAGGAGAAAGAAAGACAATGCGGTTAAAGACGGCGGTGGCGCTTACCGCGCTGTTCTAATCGAAGTGGCGGACTTCACATGTCCACAAAATATTTCCATGTTGCTGTTTGCAAATAATATAGGTTAATTCATGATATTTGTCATCGCGGTGCAGGTTTCAAAAATCTCGAACTACAACTGAACTTGAATAGCTTGTGTTAGGGTGATAAAATACGGATCTTCAACAACATTTCGAAACATTACAAACCCTTAATTCGGGCTTATGTTCTTAAATTTGCTTGAATTCCCTAGGATTAGGTAACAATAAACTGCGTATTTTGGCAAGAGCCATGACTTGACATTGTTGTTTAAAAAGCACATGTCCATCTTGGGACTAAGCAACTCAAGGATGTGTCGGTCTTCCGATTTCTTTACGGAAGAAACACATCTGAGAAACGAGTTCATCGATATTTCTCGAACGATATATCGATTTGAGCTATTGCACAAAAAATTTCGATAACCCATAAATAAATGGGTTACTGGCTTGTACACAATTATTACTCAAGCCTTTTGGTTCGAACCATTAGAATACGCCCACGCTACAATCGGTACGTCGGTTTCACTCTACAATTACGCGTGTACATTCAAAGTATTCAGTGTCAACTTCAACAGATAGTCGTAAATTAAATTTACGAAGACATAACCAATAGACGGGCCGCGTCCATTCTTCATTCCTACGCAACCTCTAGATCGGTATCAAAAGCCTCGTCGGTTAAAAACCAAGGATTTTCGTACAATTATAATGGTTACGTGTGGGAATCGGGCGGTATGCGTAATTGTTCATTGTTACTAGTTTTCAACAATCGTGTTGCAAGTAGGAAACACGGTATGCGACCGTAAGACCGGTGTTAACTCGGCCGCAGGTCAGAAGGACGTGGCAAAGTTTTTATTTGTGTTTATACTTGTAATGCTCTTGATATACGAGTGTATACTTGAATTGTTCTTTTGTAAGAGGCAAAGCTACGCACACTATTATTGTTTCAGTATGAAAGTTTCTGTTCAACCGAGGAAGGACCACGCTCGCACTAAATACCAGCGTGAAATGTAGTGAGTGTGGAGAACCGGAGACCCTTTTTACGAACGCAAAACGAAACGAGGCATTCCGTCTTAGTCCTCACGGGTGACAATGCATCTGCATTTTAATTTGTAATCGAGGATAGATGTAGATGTCTATGGGCCACAGTAACCTTTTACCATCAAGTACACTGTGTGTTCGTTTGTCACCCTTATCCTATATAAAAAAACGTGGTAGAGTCAAGTTGCTCATTATTACGGCTACAGCAAGTTTGTTCCTGCTTGATCGAGGAAGGACCTGTCTTGCACTTAATACCAGCTTGAAATAGTAATATCACTAGCTGGTAGGAGCGTAGGACTCCTTATGTGCTTAGAGGTCCGTTTCGGTTGGAAACACTCTTTTACCAATTTCTGCCACCAAATAGCAGTGCTTGCATTGCTGTTCCGATAACTGTCCTGAAGGGGATAGAGAGTCAGTATAAACAGGCTGTGAGATATTTCATCTTAGTACTAATAGGTGACAACACTTCTGTAGCCAACTTTATTTGAATTTGATTACAGGTGTCCATTTTGAAGTTTGTTTGTCACTTCAGTTGTACAAATAAACAATAACACAGTGTCTCAGTGAGTGACGGGAATTGTAGACTCGTTTTACTGGTAAGGAGGTATTACATCTTAACCTCAGATGAGAGAACGCATCTGCAATCTGATTCTTAACTAATGTTAGATTATACTATAGGTGTCTATGGGCCACAGCATTGGGACTGTTTTCGGTTGTCACTTTTATTTCTATAAAAATATTTTCTTTTCTATTTTCCTTTTTCTTTTTTATCAGCTCGTAATAGTCCATTGCTGGATGCAAGTCTCTCTAAGGAATTTGATTGAATTTGGACGGATTGGCTATCGCTGTCCCAGAAGTCTTCCACATTGCTCGCTGTCGTCGGTGTGGGTATTTAACACCAGGCATATATTAGTGTGTAGTGTAGGGCGTCATCCACTAGATGGAGTGACGACCTGGTAAGACATGCAGGAAGTCGATGGATGCAGGTGGCTCAGGACCGTGCTTCGTGGCATTCCTTGGTCTATGTTCAGCAGTGGACTTGTGAAGGGCTGTAATATCATCATAATCATCATCAATAAAACTCTTTACAACGCATGAATATATTATGATGTAATTAGGCCGCCATCTGACAAAAGCTACGAGGTTTTTCTGACTTTTACCATAGTCGCCTCTACGATGGGATAAAACTAATGATCGATAATGATTTCTTATATTTGAGCGAACACTACACAATAAAAGAAATCTAACTTTTACGGATTTTATCGCGAATAGTAATTTAGTTTGAATTCTGTGAATACGTACAGGATCACCCCCGTTACTACATCAGATTTGATAGATCAAACATCCTTGCTAAAGAACACTGATTTCTTCAAAAATGATTCGCGAGGCAATTGAAACAAAAAAAAATCCTAATTTCATCTGAGACGATATTGTTGGGTGCTACCATATGCTTGGGATCCTATAATTAATAAAATTAAATCCCAACCCAAGCATACAACTGCAAGACTTCAAGATACTATAAGTAAGTTAATGCTGCGTAGATCAGTTCAAAAATTAATAATTTGAAGCTAAAGGTGGTTAACTATGACATCGGGACATCAAACACCTCAGTCCCGTGACCATGGGAAGTACTCGAAACGTCGGTAATTTAAAATCCTACTATCCTACTAATTCCTACTAATATTATAAATGTGAAAGTTTGTGAGGATGTATGGATGCTTGTTACTCTTACATGCAAAAACTACTAAATGGATTCTAATGAAACTTTACAATAATATAGTTTATACATCAGAAAAATACATACGCTATAATTCATAAAAATATTGTGTAAAAAATCTGTCATCTGTAAGCTATTTTGGCTTGAACACGCATCACGCTCGGATGGGACTTTCACTGGCAGATAGCTGATGTTATAAGAAGTAACCTAGGCTACTTTTATTTTAGGGTTCCAGGCAGAAATAAAATTCCACTCTGGCGAAGTCGCGAGGAACAGTTAGTAACTTAATATACGCGATAAAATCCGTAAAACTTAGTTTAACCTAGTGAAGGATTCTCTTATACTGCCTCCAAACATCTTACCTATGTATGTAATATGTTTCAACATAACCAGTAATGTATGCCAAGTTATGATAAATTAAAATTGTACTGTTCATAAAGAGCCATGACCAAGGCCCTGGTGTTAAATATTTGATTTGGTATAATTCGAAAATTTTACTGCAGACTCTTCATTAACTTAAAAGTAAAGATGAATAGCGAATATGTTTGGTTCAATTTAATTAACTATAATTAAATCGTACAGCGACTTTATAAATACGCGTTTACGTAATAATTGTAATTATACATTGTGTTTTAAATTCTCAGTCGTGCAACCGACTTCAATATAAATTAAGAATAACTAAAAAACTATTAGTCAAACCTTGATCAAATTTATATGGAACCAAATGAGAAGTTCCAGTTTTTAATTAAAAAATAATCGAAATCGGTTCCCCCAGAAAAACCATATGAGGTAACACACATAAAAAAGAAAAACATACTGTCGAATTGAGTAGCTCCTCCTTTTTGAAATCAGTAGAAAATTAAAAGAAATAGGTCCAACTGCTACTAACATGTGGTGAAATAATTCAAACCTAATCATAGTCAAAGGTTTCTCAAAAATAACTGTTGAGAAATATTTTTACAGCGAATGTTCGTTCATGCCCTTAAAAGGGAAAATTAATGCAGATAGTTGCTAGATAGAACATTGAGAAACATAAAAAATGATTTATCAATCAATGCAACAAGAAAAGCTTACATAATAATATGTACGACGGAGTGACGACCTGAAATGAGATATAGGAAGTCGATGGATGCAGGTGGCTCAGGACCGTGGTTTGTGGCATTCCTTGGGAGAGGCTTATGTTCAGCAGTGGACCTGTTGATGGCTGTAATGATGATGGACGTATTAATCAAGTGTCTGTGAAGGACGTTTGTCAAAATACAGACACAATAATAGCCATTGACGTGATCCCGAATTTTGGCGATTTTGTAGGGTTTTAAATCAATGTTGATTTAAAATAAAATAGCAATTTTAGTTTAAATCAACATTGATTCAACATTAAATCCAATCCTAACATTTATACCGGTAATTAAACTCTAAATAGTTCGTATACAATACGATTTTGACAAGCGTGTCTCGAATCTTAACCGGATAGTCTCGGGACCCGGAGTTATTTGATTTAGAAACAATCCTGGGACTGAAATCCTTATTTTTAGGGTTCTGTACCTCAAAAGGAAAAAAACGGAACCCTTATAGGATCACTTTGTTGTCCGTCTGTCTGTCTGTCAGTCTAGACCCTTTTTCTCAGGAACGCGTGGAGGAATCAAGCTGAAATACTTAAGTCTACTGACCCTTGGAGCTGTGAAAAAATCAAACTTCTAAGCCAACGCAATCAAAAGATGCAGCCGTTTATGTCGCAAATCTTCGAAATTCGCAAGGGAATCAAAACCTACAAGGTACTTCCCGTGAATTCTGAGAATCTTAAAATTTGGTACGAAGCAACGTATTATACCACAGATAAAGGAAAAATTGCGAAAATCATAAATTTTTAGTTACATCATATAATAAAAATATTTTTAATAATTTTAAACTTATATACCTACGGATTTGTTCGGAACCCTCGGTGCGCGTGTCCGTCTCGTACTTGGCCGCTTTTTTTAACAACGTAAGTGTTTCACTTATGTTGTTAAATGATGATATCGATGACGATATAAGCGTTTGTTTTCATTTGGTCTTGAATATTTGTTTTGTATTAAGTCGTAATAGTGTATGTATTTTATTATATAATAAACTAATTAATTAATCTTTAACCACCATAAACACGCGAGGTATTAGAGAAATGTGTGTTTTTAATTGCATTGCATAACCAAGTGGATACTAGGTACTTTATATGCAAAACAAACTATATCTGGTGAATCAATAGTACCATTTGCAGCCCTCCGGACTAACAAGCTGCCATGTAAGCGGTCTATACTGACGTCCAATGAGCCTTGTCTACCTCAGGCGAGGGCGGAACAAGTCACGAGCTTTAGCGTTACTATTACAACTTTACCTATGAAATTACCGTTTTTATGAAATAACTTCATGTAATTAATTTATTATAAGTATATGAAAAAGAAAAAAAACCGACCAAGTTCGAGTCGGATTCGCGTACCGAGGAATTCGAACAAATCCGTAGGTATATAAGTTTAAAATTATTAAAAACATTTTTATTATATGATGTAGCTAAAAATTTATGCTTTTCGCAATTTTTTCCTTTATCTGTGCTATAAAACAGTGCTTTGTACCAAATTTCAAGATCGATGAGTTCCCGGGAAGTACCCTGTAGGTTTTGATTCTCTTGAGAATGTCGAAAATTTGCGGCATAAACAGCTGTATCTTTATTGTGTTGGCTTAGAAGTTTGCTTTTTTCACAGCTCTAAGGGACAGTAGACTTGAGTATTTTATATGAATTTCAGCTTGATACCTCCACGCGTTCCTGAGAAAAAGGGTCTTGACAGACAGACAGACAGACAGACGGACAACAAAGTGATCCTATAAGGGTTCCGTTTTTTCTTTTTGAGGTACGGAACCCTAAAAATATGTTTTTTTTTATAATTTTTATTTCTCTTAATCAAAGTGATTACTTTGACCCATCCAATCGATGCTTCTTTGCCAACTCATGGCAGTTTATTGATGCCTTTCTTGAAGAAATCAACTGTACGGGAGGCAACAAATTCTTCAAAGGCATTTTGTACTGCCTCCTGAATTTTGTTCCCACCAAAACGTTATCCAAATTCTGAAATTAGTAAAAGTCTGTAGCCGTAAGGTCTGGTGAGCAGATAACGGATAGCTTCTAACCCCAGCTCTTGTAACTTGGAGACCGTCTGCTGTGCTGTATACGGTCACGCGTTGTCGTGCAGGAGCAGTGAGTACGAGCGATTGACTAAAGCTGGTTAGAGACGTGCGAGTTTCTTCATCATTGTGTTCAGTTCTTGACAGTACACATCTGCAGTAACGCTCATCCCGTTTCGTAAGAAGCTGTGATGAATTACACTTATCACTTTTCTAGCATTCGTTTAACGCATTGTTTAGGTGCTGAACCAGGATCCAACCAACTTGCTGAGCGATTGTCATACAGAATCCATTCTTCGTCGCAGGAACAATGCGGTTCAAAGTTCCTTCATTTGTGTCCTTGTTGAGCAGAGCAAGACATCTACCTCTACGCGTGCTTCGCGCTGGCGATCATTGAGTTCGTGAGGCACCCATTTGTCAAGCTTTTATACCTTGCTCAATCGCAAATGGACCAATATTGTTTTAATGCTAACGTCAAAAGCTTCCAAAATCACCTTTAATTCGTCATTGTAGACCAAAGTTTACAGATGCGTTTCACAGCGTTCATTTTTTAGGTCAAAATTTCCAGAACGGAAGCGGACAACCCAATAACAGGTGGTGCGTTCGTTTGTAGTATAATATATTAATCACCTGCTTTATATATTTAAATAAACTGACTCCTGCCAACAGAATTCAAGAACTTTATTAAATAATAATAATAATAAACCTAGCAAACTAACAGCATAGCAAAGTGGCGAAGCAATCAGCTTTGTAGCGATTTCTAACGGTTGCCGTAGAGCAATCAGTTTCAAAATAGGAGGTTCAGATGCCTGGGTGATCAGTAATCGATTGCTGAAAACAGAATTTGAAAATTCGAAACCGTTCTCGAGATAATCGTGGGACAGACGGACGGACAGACGGACAGACGGACAGACGGACAGACATCGTGAAATCAATAAGTGACTTCGCAAGCTTCGCCACTTAATAATGTATTAAATATACACACACGTTAAGCCTGAATACTTTTATCAAATTTTAACACTATTCATTGTGCCTTTCTGCGATCGAAGTTATTGTTTAAATGTAGATAATACCATCTTTTACTTAATAATATTAATATACAACTAGAATACTTGATAAAGCTATATATGGTTTTTAATAGGGAAATTTTTAACAAGTCTATTTTAATTTATTTTGAATTTACTACTCACATTTTTGTATCTCCATTTATGCCTGTAACTCTATGTAAAACATGCAGTTGTCACCTCAATATATTAATTTTATTTTAATAGCTTATTTTATGGTAGAGATTTTATTTTTATTTCTTATTAATATTTATACTTATTAGATATTTCTCATATATATCTGATATTAGTTTTTGTATTCCCACACTAAACCGCTCACTCAATTACCTTATACCAAGACCTGCCTTGCTGACCTCTTTTTACCTTATTCGTCAGTGATGACACTTGCCTCTAGGTTGCATTCGAAGCATACTAGTGCATTTTAAATTGATTTTAAATTAAACTATAAATATTCCGATGCATCTTTGCGCCGCATTTGCTTACGCTTATAAATCAAAGGATTAACGTGATAAATAAACAGAATAATAATAAAGATTAATTTGCACAGATATTAATGTAGATTTTCAGTCAATGTATTTAACCATTATATCTGAGCGTAGGCAATTTGTAAAAAGTATATGAAATTTTTAAATTTGTATTTCCGGTCACAATAAGTTCATTATTAATATTTGGCTTTGATTTTGAACGTGGCTGTTTAGGACACAACATTATTATTATATCTACCATTGGTTTTGAGCGAGGCATACAATGTACAAAAAATCGCATTTGATTAATTAACTTTATTTGACAAATTATGTCAAACTCTAGGAAGTACGACAAAAACCAAACTCTAAAGAAGGAGCCTTAATTAGACTTGGACGGGGACAAACTTCACAGTTAGGTACTCATTAATTATTCATTGGTTTTCATTCATTCATTCATTCAATTAATAATTGGTCATTGAGTGGCTAGTATATGTAAATTTTGTTAGCTCAAATGTAAGATAACGTCGTTAGGACCAAGGAACTGTTTAGTAACAAGTCCAGTTACTGTCTTAAGCCAGATTAGGAGGAGCAAAATATGGATATCATTGATATATCACGGATATAAATCTGAGAAAGGGGTCTTTATCAGAGTTATATCAGTGAGTGTGATATTATTAGAAAGAACTTTATGATAGAGGGTATGGAGCAGCACTTGCATACGAGCAAGGACAGAGCAAGCTAAATATCGTATATTAGCGGGAATCCATACTTACTTAGATCGACGACAGAGAGTAGCATCAATAGGGCGTTACATTTAGTATGGCAAACCTGTTCTGGAGTGGGATCGCCTATGTTCAGCAGTGACTGATACTGGCTAATGAAACAGAAATTGGGAAAGAAGTAGTCGTAAAAGTTGACTATGGGAAAAACCAGAAAAATTTTCTGGTGTCCGACAGACAGATGAATAACCTTTTACATTAGACAGTACCTAAACAGCAGCGTCGCGGGTTCGAGATACGTCTAAGCGTGAGGATTAAAGCAAATACTCCTTACAACGGCAGACGCCCAAGTTCAGCAGCGTACTTTTGCAGACCGATTACCAAGAAGAAGAAAGAAATACAACAGGAGGCTTATATGCCTAATATAGGCAAGAGTTAGTATATGTTAGTGCTGAGTAGGTTCAAACCAAAAAGTGCTAGTCATTATGAAGCTTGAGTCAACTTTTTGTGGGCAGCGGCTCCCCCGCACTATAGTTCAAATACTGGCTGTACTTTGCAACGTTCAACGTTTGCTACAAGGTCACTAGGCAATCTGTTTTTGTTGCCTCCCAGGTATAATTTGTAAATCGAGCAGAGAATACTTCTAATGGTTATATTTATTATTCTTAACAGCAGAATCAGTCACTCCTTCCATTTTTAGCCGGCTTCAAAAAAAGAGAAGGTTCTCCATTCGAATGTCTGTTTTCTTTTTGTATGTTACGCAATATTTTCGTCAATTGTGATCCTATTTTCTTTCTATTCATTAAATAGCGTATACGTGGATTTGATGTGGTAGAGCCACTCTGCAGCAATATTATGGTTGTAGCACGAATGGTTCGGCTCAACTAGGAAGAACCACGTTCTCACAGAATACCGGTGTAAAAAAACCGCTTAATGATGCTGTGTTTCGTATGGTGAGTGTAGAGAACCGGAGACCCTTTTTACTGGAAACTAGGCATTCCACCTCAGGTGTGTTAATGCACAAATGTACATGTTTATGAGATACATTATCCACAACACAAACATCTCGTACGCTATTCCCTGGACTAAATATTTTACGAGTATATCTGGCGTGTACGATCTCTATGTCTCTTTTGTCAATGCTGCAAATAACGAAATACCATTTCTGACATTCTACAGGCTATTCTTGTTTGGGTTAATATTTTTCGCACTGTAGTCTTGGCCTGTTTATCTAATTATTACTGCAATACCAGAAGAGTTACGGGGTCATTGTAGAATAAACATTTTTAGGTTTATACAACCTTGCAAAATTGCTCTGATGTCATTAAAAATGTAACACAATGCTTGCACATGACATTCTTTTTACTACGCTATTACTTTTGTGTATGTCACAATAATTATGCTTGTGATTATAATTATAATATATAATGTACTACCAGCTACCCGGCGCGTTGAAACCGCAGAAGAAAAAAATTGGGGAAATATTGTCTTAAATTTGGAAGAGTTACCTATATTGTTTAATTAAAAATGATAATATATTCATTGAAGTTGAATGATATGTAACATTCAAATAAATTTACCGGTAAGACACGCGCGTCACCTACTGTAAGTTAATTGTACTATGCCTATAACCTTCGTGCAAGAGCAAACAATAAGTTGATAAAGTTTTACCACAATCTGATAAATGGTATGGCAGCGCATAAAATACGAACAAAAAAATTAATATTTTTATATATTCGTTAATAATAATTATTATTATATTATTTATTTGGGACAACAACAATACTTTGTACATGGAATATGTTAGTAAAATACCAATTCTATTTACTTCATTATTTTATGCTGAGAGAAGCCTTAGTTGATCGTCCTACACATACATTAATAAAAGTCCTGCTAAGGATTTCAATATGCGATACACCCGTATGATATTTGTTAAAGATATTTGTATATCTTATTGTTGGAAAATCTCATCTTAACATGATTTCCAGGAAAATGTTTTATATATATATATATATATATATATATATATATATATATATATATATAGAATAAGGGTGACAAACGAGCACACAGTCCACCTGATGGTAAGTGGTTGCTGCGGCCCATAGACATCTACATCTATCCTCTATTACAAATCAAAATGCAGATGCGTGTCACCCGTGAGGACTAAGATGGAATGCCTCATTTCCAGTAAAAAGGGCCTCCGGCCACCTGCACTCACCAAGCAAAACGCAGAGGTAAACCTCTACTTCACTCTGGTATTCTGTGAGGTCGTGGTACCACCCCGGTTCGAGCCGGCCCATCCGTGCGACAGCAAACGCTGCCGCGTGGCTCTACCACTGTTAAATTAAATAATAAAATTTATTTCTAACAAATATCTATAAAGGACTGTAACAACAACGTTGTAAAATAATATGATGAAAAGAAACTCTTTTTGATGTCAGCAACATTACATATTAAACTGACTTTTATGAATATTTATGATGCACATACTAAAACAGGTCAAAAGCTAAAAGGAAAAAAACATTCAAAACAACGTGTTAACAACGTTACACCTGGCTTTGTCACAGATATTTAATTGATTAATGCATTTGCATTTCCATTTTATGAATGAAAGATACGTTATCAAATTAATGCATTTATTCAAACTTGTGGTCGCCTAGTGGTTGAAGTTCGATCGTAATTCATTCCTTTTTTAAGTTTGTGTATAAAGCAAGCTGTATTTCACTTTCCACTGTAAGTATATAACGTGTTATCGATGTTTTCAACTGTCTATCACAATTATAATATCAACAAAAATACAGAATTATAATCGACAAAAAAATACAGGAGTAACTATTGCAGTGGATAACAGTAAATATTGTCATGTGTGCCGTCCATGCCACACCTATGCCGGTAGTTGTCGGGAGCACTACGATCGAAGTTGTCGACGAGTATGTTTACGTAGGACAAATTGTCCAACTTTGACAGAGAGGTCATTTGACGGATTCAACTCGGTTGGGAAGGAATCTTCTAGTCACGTATACCTCTAAACTTGAAAACAAGAGTGTGCAACCAGAGCGTGTTGCCAGTGATGACATATGGATCGGTATGGACGTGGTTCTTTACTGCCGGTCGTTTGAGAAAACTCAAGGTCGCTCATTGAGCTATGGAGAGGCTTATGCTCGGAATTTCTCTGCGTGATAGTCTTCGTAATGAATATATAGATACGGTAGATCAGAAAGATACAGTGGCAATGAGCCAAATGAGCTTGAAGAAAAGTCAACCGATGGGAAAGAAAGTTTCACATACTGGTAAGGACTTGGATGGAGTAACGACTTGGTAAAAATGCAGGAAGTCAATGGGATGCAGGTGGTTAAGGACCGTGCTCCGTGGTATTCTTTGGGGGAGGCCTATGTTCAGCAGTGGACTTGAGGTGAGCTGTAATGATGATGATGGTAATGATGTTTGCAATGCAAGTTGTTGAAACTTGGTTTCAAAAACAAAAATTTTCAGCAGGTTTTATTAATAAAACTATATTAATAATATTTCGAGTTTTATGTAAGGTAGACAAGACATTTTAATATACGGCAATACAAATTAGCTATTATATCATTACTAGTCAAGTTTTCGCCATAACACGGAAGATAATATGATAATATATATGTATATGAATTATATATATTTATATATATATATATATATATATATATATATATATATATATATATATATATATATGGATATTTTATGTATGTGTTGCATGTACATATTTTTGAACTGAATAATATCATGACAACTTAACTGCCCAAACTCACTTTCTGTTCTACCCAAGGTTAGCTGGTAGAGAATGCCATATAGCATTAAGCTCGCCTTTTGTACAAATATTTGGTGCAAAAAAGAATAAATAAATAAATAAATAATAAAACAAATCGTCAATGTTTACAGGAGTCCTCATAACTCTTTAAAATTAGATCAAGCACTGACTCACCACTGTACGAGCACCATTTGAGTCTGACATTGAAATATGAATTAATTTTTTGTATCGTATTTTTATAAAAAACTTTTTGCTCAGCAATACAACAGGTTTGTGTTTTTGCTCATTTTTACAGATGATTACACCACTACGTGTTTTCGGTCAATGTTTCATCTATTTAAATTTATGTACATAATAATTAGATCAGATGTCAGATATTACATAATCAATCTACGAGTATGTAAGTCATATAGAGTTACATTTTGACTACCGTGTGGTTTAGTGTTTAGAGTTATGGGCTAGCTGTAGTTAGTTATTGTACTCATTTTTGGGTGTGAATGTTTTGTAACAGTCTTTGTGCTGACCAGTGCAACGATTTCACAATCAGACGAGATTTTCATACAAATATGAATATCCTGTACTCCATATTGCCCAATGGGATCGTAAGAGGCGATACAGGGAAATTGAACAGGTGATGGGCAGAAGCATCTTCCTAATTATAACTTTACAGTTGTTAAACAAGCGTGGCAACTGTGGCAAATTTCCCTATGAAGACCTTCTCTATTTAAAAACCACAAATAGCCAATATTTTTTGACCCGATATCAAGTTATCTTTTGTTATCCCAAAACGTACTTTCTCTCTTACTTCTGTTTAGCTATCTGTCTTATTATGTCCTACAACATATTTATTATATTAAGAATTTTAAATTTATGAGAGCACGGTAAACTTAAAATCTGATTAGAAAACTGGCAGCTCTGGTGAATTGCAATAAGTAAGAATCCAGCAAAATGTGTTAACTTAAATACAAAAGCACGTGCCAAGTAATATCAGCGGCAGTAGATTAAGGTGCGGCAGGCCTTGGGCCAGCCCAAAGCCGCGGATCTTTATCTGATTTAAAAATTATATAGAATACACGTAAGTTGAATCAACCGCAATTGGCTGCACCTAGTTGTAGCCGGCTAAACCTAGGTATATTCGCACTTCGGATTTTATCTGTAACATAATATAATAATAATTATTTAAAATATGTATTTACATATTTCATGATGGTGATCTTGTAGTTAACGCTAGGGACAATGACTTGTGACGTTTTAGAATGCAGCACGAATGAGTCTGCTCAATCGGGAAGGAATCACTTTCTCGCTGAATACTTATATAATTGAGCCTAAATGCTTTTACAGGCATATTTGCCGATATTCGAATGATAATTAGAAATTTCTTAATTTGTCTGGGGGACATCTTCCTGCGTCGTTCACGTTCTTGTTACTTGTCACGTTAACATTCAACGCGGAGAGGCGGGAAAAGCGAGGAAATTCATATAATTACATTTCTTTGCGCAACTAGATCAGTCATTATAACGGCTTCCATCCTGCTATAAATTTCGCTACTTAGCCCCACGTTACGCAAACTATCACAGGAAATCGTTATTTATACGATGATGGAATGATGACTGTGCTTTGTTTAAGGTATTTTTTTTTATATAATATTAGCATTGCTGTTAATATAACTAATACTACATTAACCATTCGCTTGTTTTAGAAGTATTTTTAAGTAATTGTGTAAGTGGTGATGAAGCCCTAGATTCTAAATCCCATTGTCTCAGCGCAGCAAAAGCCTATTCACTCTTCCCTTGAAGACGTTCAGATTATTTCACTCCTTTGTCTTCCGCATTGCGAAAGACGAAGCAAACTGTTTGATTCAAATGCTTGAACACGACCAGCCGACAGCCCGGTTTCACGTAGTTAAGCAGACGAATGATGTATTCGAAGCATAGTTTTTAAGTTTGCGGTCCATATTTTAATTGTATTTAGTGTCAGCAATCTACCACACCCACAACTTAATTTAACCAGCAATTTAATACCATTTTCCTAAGAAAATAAAAAACACGAAAGATACTTTTATAATGTGCTTTATATTTTTTACCTTATTCATAATATTTTAAGATTTTTTCACTAGTACTTTTGGAGAGAAAAAGCAAATGAGAATTTTAGTGTGCGTTTAAAAAATAAAGGATCTAGTGACTTTTTACCAAATTACAAAATCGTTATAGTGTTGTTTTTATTGGCGCAAACAAAAAAATAATGACACTTCTATTTTTAGAATATAGTCGTAATTATATTACCAGCAGGAAAGACACGAAGGGTTGAATAAATTTAACCTGAGGTAAATAATTTGACAATAACAAAAATTCGACTGAAGTTTGGACTCTAAAAGTACACATTATCAGGCGTTGCGAGTTTAGCGTTGGCCTCGATCAAAAAGCTGTTAGTAATACCAAAAATTATTTTAGTATGTATATAATGTTATATATTTCCTAATTATATTACTAACTATCTTATGGATGATCGGTAACATATGTTTACATAAATATTTACCCGATTTTTAATCGAGGATAGATATAGATGGACCACATCTGCTTTACTTTGCTATCAGGAGGACTGTGTGCTCGTTTGTCACCCTTATTTTATTTAAAAAGTTTGAAATAATTATAAAGTAATATAAAAAATATAGAAATTAATAGGCTTGGTGGCGTAGTAGCTTAGCGATTCGCTGCGGCGTTTCGGAGCCGTGGGTTCGAATCCCACACGGAACATGTATTTGTATAGCCTACAAATAATTGTTTCGGGTGATTATACATTTGTTCATGTACAATTTATTTATGTACAACGCCTCTCGATGCAGAAAAAATATCAAGCCTGGGAGAAACCTTATAAAAATAAATGGCATTGAAATTACGAAACATAGTAATCTATATAATATACCAATATTATATAGATTACTATGTTTCGTTCCGAGACGATTATGGGTAACTTAAAAATTCCTATGGCTTCCGATAAACAGCGGTTTAACCATTTCGTTAACACCAAGCGAAAAATTTCCAGTGCGAGGTGCGAAGGTGCGAAATTACTAGTACTGACTTAGTACTAGTAATTTCGCACCTTCGCGCCTACTCAGTACTACTGAGATCGTGACGATTAAGGTACATCCTCGCTACAACGAAAGAGACCCACGCTCAGCAGTGGACTTTTAAAGGCTGAAAAAAAGAACAATATGTTCTTTTTTATTAGATACCGTCGTGTGATAGCGAAATGGAAAATCCAACATACGATTTCGTTAGACTGAATATAATATAGAATTTAAAATAGAATGTCCTAGATTAACTACATAAAACGACTAAAATCGCGCTAGCGTTTTCCATCATCATCAATACACCGCTTCCTAAGTCCACTGCTAACATTAGCTTCCCTTAAATAATGTCACAAAGCAGGTTCCTGAGCCACCTGAAGCCATCGACTTCCTGCGTGTCGTACCAAGTCGTCAAGCTAAAGTGGAAATGGGCCGGTCATATGTCTCGAAGAACCGATATCAAATGGGGAAGAAACTGCCCTACACTTCGCCTCGTACCGATAGGCGAAGTGTAGGACAGTCCCTCATTAGATGGAGTGGCTACCTGGTATCGTTTTTAGAAAAATAATATTTGTCGAGTAAAAATTAACACGAAGGCGTTTCCGTTTCTACGCGGGTATAGCCGCGGGCAATAGCTAGTACAGGTACGGAATGCTTCTATAGTCTAATCCCACAGTTCGATAGAAGAAAAAATCAAAACTTGGCTGCGGGTTCTTTTGAAATTGAACCCATTATTCTTCTTGTGTAAATCCTTTCCAATCATTTTTAATTACTTATATTACATTAAAAGATCCATTGTGTGTTTATCTATTCAAATGTTTTATAAATACGCCTCTAACATAACGATTTTCTTAAGCGTTTACTCGAAGACGTGGGTTCATAACCTTTTCGGTAATTTGAGATGGTATTAATGAAAAAGTTTTCTATGAATTTGTCAGTCAAATGCTTAATAGGAATTTACGTAAGATATTAAGTTTGATTGAATTGGTTTTATGTATATACTTTATTTTTCGTCTGTGTAACTTTTTTATAGAATAAACGAAATACAAAAAACGAGCACACAGTCCACCTGATGGCAAATGGTTGCTGTGGTCCATAGACATCTATCTACATTTGTCCTCAATAAAGAATCAAAATGCAGATGTATTGTCAGCCGTGAGGACTAATATGGAATGCCACTAAAAGGGGTTTCCGGTTCCGGGTGACACCCGTGACGACTAAGATGAAATGCTTCATTTCCAGTAAAAAAGGTCACCGGCTCTCACTCACACTCACCATCCGAAACACATCAGTGTTAAGCTGCTATTTTATGCTGGTATTCTGTGAGAGTGTGGTCCCTCTCTGGTCGAGCCGGCGCATACGTGCTACAACTATATCACTAATATAGCTACAGCATAAGGCCTGCCACATACATGCGGAATTCCGTTTCGAGATTCCGTTTCGGAATTCCGAACAGGTCGGCCACACACATACGGAATCACGTTTTGTCCGCAAAATTTCGAACGAAAAACTACCGTATGTGTGTGACTGGTCATAGATTTTATATGAACTTGCTGCGTTCGGAATCTCGAATCGGAATATCGAAACGGAATCCCGAAACGGAATTCCTTGCAGACGTCATGAAAAAAATTGCGAGTGTAACCTTTACGAGTGGTTAGCTGGGATAAAAAACGCAAAGCTACATTAGGTCATAGATGGGGGGTAAATAATCGGCTAAATCATGAAGTGACGGCCTATCATGAAATGCCCAGGCAAATCACGATCTACCCCATTCTACTATCGGACTATAACATCTATATATAGAGATAAGATCCTTGCTGACGAAACGTGTGCTGGCATAACGCCAACAAATTATCATACATCTTTGAAGTATACGATGCGACAGGATCAATTATTTTTATTCACACCACATGATATGAATAATGTATGGAATGCTATGGAAAATAACAAGTACACAAATTGTTCATCTTCATAGTTTTATATTTGCGCACCATTAACTTTAGCTATAAATGTATTAACTTAAGAATGTAACGTATTACCAGCTTTGGACTCAATGGAACCCGTGCTAAGAGGCTTATTGGTGAGCCAAATTTGGTTAAAACCAATCTTACCAGCCTCGAACATAGGCGCAAAATAGCCAGCCTGCATTTCGGAGAGTGTGTGCAGGAATTGCATAATTTAATTATTTCCTCTCCCTTCCACCATCGGACAACCAAACGTTCTGCCAGTTTCCAAACTTTCGTTGTTGACTTATCACGCTTTCGAACCAAACGTTTTGTTACCTTTCATTATGCGTACAGCAAAGGAATGGAATAAGTTGCCAGCATCTGTGTTTCCATCCGATTACAATGTGGGTGTGTTCAAGGCAAGAGTGAATAGGCATCATAACCACTTACCATCAGGTGGGATTGTAGTTAAGTGCTGGCTTAGAATAATACAAAAAAATTATCATCATTGTGTTACTATTTAACATTATCATACCGGACATCCTACCGGACTAATACCAGGTAGTACTCCTTTTTTGTCGTGAAAACCGTGGTAGGTACCGTCCTCATTATCGAAACCTTAATGTTTCGTTAACGGTCCTCTCATTAAAAGAACTTTTAACACATGTACTAAAGTTTATTTTCAGATTCTAGACTATTAATATCTTTTCAAATTGCTTGCCTGGTACTAAAATACTTTTCATTAGTCTAGCAATCTATGGAATTATTTTACGAGGCTCGCTATCGGTAGTTATAATGGCTCATTAGGGAGAACGTCTCTGTGGTAAGGCATCAAACCAAGTAAGTGATTCTTGGGGCAAACTGACGGACAATGTATTGAATATTGATTGATCATCGCAGTCGTCTGTTGCGATAGCATCATTTGTCAGTGTTATATGGTACGATGCACCTTACGGAAACCGAGCAATATACGCAGATAATTTATCTTATATTTTCTTTATGCGGTTGAATTTTCATTTACCAGGACTTCAGAGATGCTGCGGTATGCTGTAACATGTAAATGAGTTATGGTGATGAGTTTTTGTTAAAAGTGCTTACAAGATACTCTCATTTTAGATAAGACTGCGATTGGATTTAATCACCGCTTCTAAAATATGTTTTCTTTTTTGCATATACAAGCTAGTTTATTATCTCGTCGATTGATCGTTAGCCGTAATTTTTAACCGGCATTGGTTTTTATATTTACACGAACTACACATTGAATACATTTACTTTTATGGATTTTATCATCATCATCATCATTACAGCCCTTCACAAGTTCACTGCTGAACATAGGCCTCCCCCAAGGAATGCCACAAGGCACGGTCCTGAGCCACCTGCATCCATCGATTTCCTGCATATCTTACCAGGTCGTCACTCCATCTAGTGGGGGGACGCTGAATGGATTTTATCTCATTTAATTAAACTGATTTTTAATTAAACTCAAAATTAATAATTTCAAGCTGAAGGTATCTTAACATAACTATAACATTAGCACGTCAATTACTTTAGTCCTCCGTGACCATGAGCCATGGATGCTGTAAAACACTTGAAACAATAGTTGAAATAAATTAAAATTAAACGTATAACCATCAAGATAAACGATAAATTTCGTAAAAGAAGTTTTATTCATTGTTTAATTTGTCTATAGTCCACTGCAATCACTTTCTTTCAGGTGGACTGTGTGCTCGTTTGTCACCCTTACCTTTATAGTTTAAAGTCCACTACTAATATAGGCCTCCAATATTTTGTCTCACTTGTATAAAAATATGTTATTCAAGTAGTCAAGTATTCCGATTATTGACCTCGTGGTCGCAAATCGCAAACAATGATACCACATTCATATGGGCAGTACTCATAATAATTGAATACAATTATTGGACATTGTACGGAATATGTAGATGACTTTCAATTGAAATGAAATGTGGTACGAGTTATGACTGTCTCTCCTGAGTGAATAATCGTTGTAAGCTGATTAATATCGTCGGATTTGGTCAAATTTATATTTAGCTTTGTTTCAAATATGCATGGCTGGTGTAAGAGGAATGTGGCTGTTGTCGGGTCCGTATACTTCAGGGCTTATTGTACATGAATATTTACAAGTAGTCATTATATTTATTAGAATAAAACTTTTTGTAATTCATAATTTAAAATTTAAAATTTTGTACAGCCGACTTCAATATAAGTTATTAAGAATAACTCAAAAACTATTGGTCTGACCTTGATCATATGGGACCACACGAGAAGTACCAGCTTTCAAATAAAAAAAGAATCATCGAAATCGGTTCACCCGGTAAAAAGTTATGAATTGAGTACCATCTCCTTTTTGGAAGTCGACAGAAAGATAATTGAATTTATACAGGGCCACACGAGGTTCCTTTTCCATTCTTGAACCAATGTACCAAAGCCACGTTAATACTGCACAAGCAATAAATTATGCTTCTATAGAAAATTTGTTTTGACTGTATTCAAGCCCAAATACAAGAAATTGTATTTGGGCTTGTATTTTTTTGCAAGAATAACAAATCAATCTGAACTGAGAACTAAGATGAAATGCTTCGTTACCAGTCAAAAGGGTCTCCGGTTCTATTTGCTTAGCCTAGGATGCTATTTTGAGTTATGAGAGAGTAATCCTATGAAGATCGAGCCGACACTTTTCTGCTGTGGCCATGATACAGCTTTAGCGTGGATCTAATACATGATGATCATAATTTTTCAACGAAAATTACTTCCTATATTTATCATTTATTGATGGTTCCGTAACACAATGGCTTAGCAATGACTTGCTGCGCTAAGGGCCGCGGGTTCGAATCTCGCACGGAACAAGTATTCGTATGGCCTACAAATAATTGTTGTCTGGATGTCTGTCCATGTGAGATTTATGTATGTAAACTGTCCCCACCGGAGTAAATTATAGTGTGGAGGTAACATTTTATTTAAATATAAAATAATAAAATAAATAATAAATAAATAAATAATCATAATTTTCTTGCCACAGTCAGGGCTCTTACCTTTGAAAATCAATAAAGATGTGAAACCCGAGTTGCCTAGCACTCAAAAAAAAATTGTTGTAATTTTGGTGCTGATTTATCACGTGCTAAGCGAAAATTGAAAACATCGTGAGAAAACATTAATGTTGGAGAAATTTAAAATATTTTAAGGAGTTTTGAATTTCCATTTTTTATCTTTCCTGTTTCATAAATTTACCAGAGTTTACCCACATATTTTACCACACGAACACACACACGTATTTTTGAACTGAAAACTTCTTTACAATCGTTGTTATTTGAAACTCGATGAAACGAAAAAGAACTTAAACGAAACAAACATTTAGAAGATGTTTTCTTCCTCGCTCGACTTCCTTGTGGAATCGATTACCATCAGCGATTTTTCCGGACCGATACGACTTAGGGACCTTCAAGAAAAGAGCGTACTCCTTTTTAAAAGGCCGGCAACGCATCTGCAATTCCCCTGGTATTGCAGTTGTTCATGGGCGGCGGTAGTCACTTACCATCAGGTGAGCCGCATGCTCGTTTGCCCCCTCCTATAAAAAAAAACATATACATCTATAGGATTTAGCCTGCGAGAGAATGAAATACAATAAAGTATACAGTGTTTATTATAAATGTCTTTATATTTCAATTACATAAACCCTACGATTAGGTAAACATAGGCTACTGTGTGTAGTATAGAGCTAGTCCATGGACTCCTGCAACCGACTTCAAATAAAGAAGGCTAAATTGCCACCTCTGAGAACTAAGCTTCGCTGCCTGGATTTATCTGCCTCACTACTCTTCAGATCGGAATACATCCAGTGCACGCAAAGATATTTGGCAGCAGAAATAGGTAAGAGGATAGTACCTACTCATACGGAGTCCTGGGCAGACAAGGAATCCTAGCATTTAGTAATAATGTCCTCCAGACCGAATTTTGGTTACGGCGGCCAACCTCAACGGAGACTAGCCATCGGCGCAGAAAAGAATTATTGGGCCCGAGAATTGTAGTAATTAAGGCCCGTATTAATACATGTTATTCAGCTCAAGTACACGCACTTGAGTACAATCTTGAGGTTATGATCTTATTAAAAAACATATCTCAAGATGCGGTTTAGATTTACGATATCAGCCGAGTGCCACACTGATTAATAAACGATACTCGGCTCTCAAGTGTGTGTATTTGAGTGCAAGTCACAGAACAGTATTCCTAAGTACAGCGTTTTGAGATACTGTTTTTATGTGTTTAATGATTAGCAACGATCATGAGATGCTGATATTGTAATGAGGTCGTATCAAATTATTACGCACTTGAGTTCGTCGTTGATTAACGTTTATTAATACGGGCCTATGTGTATGCGCAAGCGCTGCACTCTCTACTCCCTCACTCTCATTGTCCAATGGGACTGTAAACCGACACGACTGAAGAGAGATCAGGCGCAGGACCAACGGATTTACGTGCTATCCGAGGCACGTAGGTGAGACACCGCCAACTTCCTGACTCTGGGCAGCTACTGAGAATTTCTTGATGGGAAAGCTCAATAACTGATTTTTATTTTGGTGCGACCCGGAATTCGAACCCGGGACTTCATGATGAACAGTTACAATACTACAACCAATAGACTAACGAGACAGGCACCTAGTAAATAGAAGTCTTAGTCATCATTTCAGTTGTTGTAAACCGGACAAAAGTCATTAAGCCTACAGAGTATCTTCTGTTCTATTATGTGAACAAACCGATTGCCAGCGCCAAGGTTTATGACGATCATAAACATCTTATACCAAGTCTGCTTTGGTTCAATAGAATAGGAAGTATGGATTAGAAGATTTATTTGAAACAGAAATTCATTAGAAAATCCGTTAGAAACTTCTTAGTGATTTTAAATGACGAAGATTATGTGTCAAATTATTTTACTCTCTCGGTAGTAATGTAAATTACGTATCTATGCTTGGTTTTGTCACAGAATAAATAAGTTTTGTATAGGCATTTAAAAAGATGTTAATGTTATGTTAATAGTACGCTCGTCTCTAACGGGTGACTGCCGTTATAACTTATAACATTTCAAACTTGAAGTAATGAAGTACGGAAAACCATCAGATTCTTGTGGATCAGAACTTGTTTTTTTTCAGTTAATTAACTACGTAGTTCATTAATGTAATGATAGCATCATTCTGACCAATTTCTATATTATACAACTTTTTTTAACGTGGTGAAGCCGCGCTACAATCAGATTATAACACGGATGGGTGGGCTAGTCCGAAGAACGACCACGCTCTCACAAAATACCAGAGTAAAATAGTAGCTGCCATGTTCCCTATGGTGGGTGTAGAGAACTGGAGGCCCTTTTAAATGGTAACGGGGCATTCTATCTTAGTCCTCAGAGGTGACAACGTAACAACATTTTGATTCTTAATCGAGGATAGATGTAGGTGTCTATGGGCCACAGCAATCACTTACTATCAGGAGGATTGTGTGCTTGTTTGTCATCTTTATTCTAAAAGCAACTGGAGTAGTAACTAAAGGCGATATAATCATGCGTGAACATAATATTATATAGCATAATAGCCAGTGCGTGTTGCCAGTGATGACTTACGGAACTGAGACGTGGTCCTTCACTGTTGGCCGTATGAGGAAGCTCAAGGTCGCTCAGCGAGCTATGGAGAGGGCTATGCTCGGAGTTTCTCTGCGTGATAAACTCAGAAATTAGGATATCCGCAGTAGAATCAGAGTGACCGACATAGCCCAACGGATTAGTAAGCTGAAGTGGCAGTGGGCCGGCCATATAGCTCGAAGAACCGACAACCGATGGGGAAGAAAGGTTCTCGAGTGGCAGCCTCGTACCGGCTAGCGAAGTGTAGGGCGTCCCCCCACTAGATGGAGTGACGACCTGGTAAGATATGCAGGAAGTCGATGGATGCAGGTGGCTCAGGACCGTGCTTTGTGGCATGCTTTGGGGGAGGCCTATGTTCAGCAGTGGACTTGTGAAGGGCTGTAATGATGATGAATGATGATAATAGCATATAATAAATAATTTGGTAGTACTATGTATGAACAATATTTACAGAGTAACTTCTATGTCGATATGATTGTTGGTTTACGCGATTTTCTCTAATTTGTTCCGTGCAAGGCATCAGCGCAGCCAAGTTGACTTTCTACAACTATTAACGCTAATAGAACGCTATAAAATGAATGATATCCTAATTTATCTCTCTCCGTTCAATCGTTCATTCATCGTTCACAGGTTATAAAAGTTCTGTCAATTGATTGTTTCGGATCGGTCTAAGATATGATCAATAAATTTACGGAAATTCACTTCTATAGTTTTCCATAAGCGTTAACGATTGTAGAAAGTCAACTTGACTTAACCGCGCTGCGCTGATGCCTTGCACGGAACAAATTAGAGAAAATCGCGTAAACCAACAATCGTATCGACATAGAAGTTACTCTGTAAAGATTGTTCATACATAGTCCTACCAGTGAGCATGATTTTATCGCCATTAGTTGTTTTTCAACTCAAGTTGTATTTACAATAGAGATGACAAACAAGCATACAATCCTCTTGATAGTAAGTGATTGCTGTGGCCCATAGGCACCTACATCTATCTTTGACTAAGAATCAAAATGTTGTTACGTTGTCACCACTGAGGGCTATACTACAGTCCACTTGCCAGCTTCAAACAAATGAAGCTATAGATGCGTTGTCAATTCTGAGGCCTTATATGGAAAGTCTCACAGCCTGTAATTGTACTGGCACTCTGTAGTCTTCAAACCATAACGCAGCAGTGCAAGCGTTGCTCATTGACGGCAGAAAGGTAAAAAGGGTGGTACCTTCCCAAAGGGAGTCCTAATTAGAACCGGTGTTCTACCACCTAGTGAAATTGCATATAACATTGTATAAGTGTTGTACCGATACGAGAGTAAATAAGAACGAATAAATAACGAAGAAGTTCCTACCATCCAGCTTGAATCTAAACTCTAGAATGTCTCGACCAGGTTTAAAATTATAAACAACAATTTCTTTGCTGGCAATGAGAATCGAACTGGGTTTGCTCATGTTTATTAAAATTTTAATAAAAATATATATTGCAATTTGTGCAAAAACTGTGTTTTTATACGGTAGGGTGACAAATGATCACACAGTCCACCTTTTTTTTATAGGATAAGGGTGACAAACGAGCACACAGTCCACCTGATGGTAAGTGGTTGCCGTGACCCATAGACATTACATCTATCCTCGATTACAAACCAAAATGCAGATGCGTCGTCACCCGTGAGGACTAAGAGATAGTAAATGGTTGCTGTGGGCCATAGACATCTACATCTATTCTCGTTTGCGAATCAAAATGCAGATGCGTTGTCACTCGTGAGGACTAAGATGGAATGCCTCTTTTCCAGTAAAAAGGGTCTCTGGTTCTCTACACTCACCATACGAAACACAGCAGTGTTAAGCTGCTATTTAACGCTGGTATTCTGTGAGAGCGTCGTCCTTTCCCGGTCGAGTCGACCCATTCGTGCTATAACTATACCACTAATATAGCTGCAGCATGGTTCTACCACGTAAAAAAACGTGTGTGTTTGTGTGTAAAATTACTCAATAAAAATTTTGTTTCAATACCAGCGAAACTTCCCCTTAACTTGGAGCTTATAATTGCGCTTGATTTTACACACTATTTTTTTTAATTTATTTATTTAATCTTTCATGCATAAAGTTGTACATATGGCGGACTTAATGCCATAGGGCATTCTCTCCCAGTCAACCATCAGGCTAAACAGAGATATACAAACAAGAGGCGGTGCAGCAGTAATCAAAATAGATAGCGCTAAAAAAATATTGCATATACATATAAATATACATATACACACACATACATAGACATATATACTTAAATACACACAATATATACATATATAAATACATACATACACATATACAAGCAAACACTACATATATACACAATACATGTAAAAATTATCTATGTCAGAACAAATATGAAATATACATATGTGTATGAAAAAAAGGGCTGTGTTAGTTCAAACTTGCAACAACTTTTTCACATGCTTACGGACTTGATTTTTAAAAACAAACTTGTTGGAAGCTTTTTTAATTTAGCTATTCGTTCGATATGCGTCTCAAAATTTAATTTGATTAAATTAATCCACATTATCATAAGTGGTACAAATACGAGACCTTCGTAGAATTGCGCGTCGGTGAGTCTGAAATATAAAAACGCCTCTTATGTACAACACAAAAACATTATTTGTCCTTATAAATGATTTATTATCTTTTAATTACAAGAACAAAATAAGTTTTGGAGCAATTGATTATTACAACGTTTTTATTAAGTCACTTTCTTGCTTGTCTGTCGTTCCGAGTGGAATCTTGCAACTCAAATTTCAAGCACTTCCCAATGAGCTAGCGACTTGCAATTTTGAACATAGCTCAGAATTAGATCATAATGTAGGAATATGTGAGAAAATATAAAAACGTGGTATCTATATTAATTTTTTTAGAACAAAATTTTAAAAAATATCTCTTGTTTGGGTTGTCATCAATCATCATCGTTATGATCATTACAGCCCTTCGCAAGTCCAGTGCTGAACATAGGCCTCCCCCAAAGAATGCCACAAAGCACGGTTCCTAGCCACCTTCATCCATCGGTTTCCTGCATGTTTTACCAGGTCGTCACTCCATCTAGTGTGGGATCATCCTCCACTTGAGAAGCTTTTTTCTCATCGGTTGTCGGTTCTTCGAGCTTTATGGTCGGCCCATTGCCACTTCAGCTTACTACTCAGTTGGGCTATGTCGGTAACTTTGGTTCTACTACGAATATCCTCATTTTTAAGTTAATCGCGCAAAGAAAGCATAGTCCTCTCCATAGCTCGTTGTCTCCATAGCTCGCTGTCATCAATGTATATAATATAATTATAGTATATTGCTATGTTTTTATTGCTACAAAAATCTTTCTTTTATAGATTTAGATGATGAACTTTAAACAGATATTAAATTTTACACATATTTTTTTATGATACTAGCTGTTTAGGTGTCTTTTAAACTTGTAGAAGCTTGCGATTAAGAATTCGCAGTTTTTTTTTAATTTGTTACTAGCCGTACCCGGCGCGTTACTGCCGTACAAAAAACAATTCTGGAAATATTGTTTTGAATTTGGAAGAGTTATATTGTTTAATTGGGTATCTTAGTACATTCATTGAAATTGTAGGATATATATCTTTCATATAAATATGTCGGTGCGATACGCGCACCATCTGTTGTAAGTTAATTGTACTGTGCCTATAACCTTCGCGCAAGTGCAAGCAATAAGTTGACAAAGTTTTAGCGCAATCTGATAAACGGTATGGCAGTGCATAAAATACCAACTAACAAAAATTAATCTTTATATATAAGATTAGGAAGCACATTCCTAATAACAATTAAAAAGGCCTATGAGGCCACTATGAGGCAATCTACGGGGAAGACCTATGTTCAGCAGTGGAGTTGTGATAGTCTTTAACAGTAACGGTAACAGCAACGGCTTAGTTATTGTTGTTACGGCATCTGGTCTGGCATTTTCCCTTGGGATTATTTAAATATATTTTTACATAATTCATTAAGGAATATGCTAGGGCTAAATCTGAATGACAGGGTGAGAAATAGTCTGCCGGGGCTGCGGGCTGTTCGAAAGAGATACCGCGGCTCCGGAACGTAAGGGCACTGAAGGAATACGGATGGTTTTTAGTCAGTAAAAGTCTGACACTCCCTTCCGCTCCACTCAGAGCGAAAGGCGTCATTTGATGATTTTCCATCCGCAAAAAAAAAAAAAAAAAAAAAAAAAAGGGTGAGAAATAGTATGATAAGAGAGTAGTGTGGTTTGCAAGATGATGTTCTGACCAGGATTAAGAAAATAATGCTTCAGTGGTTTGTTCATGTCGAAAGAATGAACGAGGAAAGAGTGACAACGCAAATTTATGTTTCAGAAGTGAACGGTAGAGTCGGGAAGGGACGCCCTAGACGAAGATTTATTGACCAAATCAGCGATACATTGAAAATGGGCCATATTAGGATTACCCTTAACCGACGAGCGTGTATGCGTAGATATATGGATGTAAAGGAGGTGAGAGAGGTGTATCAGGATCGCGCCAAATGGAAGTCCGTAGTGTCTGCCTACCCCTCTGGCGCGAGTGTTTGTGTATTTTTACATATTTTCTTTTATTGTCCCACGTTGGTCGGAAATTTATAGGTCCCATGTTTATGCAGTACTTAAAACAAAAACAAAATGTACCAACTATGTTACTTGCCTAGCATGTCGTAAGGTGACTCATGTGATATAAGGTTTGTAATTGTCTCCTTTTTTTGCTTTAACATTGTCCAAGTAGATGGATGCTCTTTGAATTCTGTCTGTATGTATGTATTATTTAAATAAACAGCATTGTTTCATTAATATATTTATGCAGTCAACAGGTTTCATTCTTCATACTTCATTAAAGATCTCTTTATATGAATGTCTGATAAAAGAGTAGTGCAAATTCTTATTCCAGTGGCACTGGCTTGAAGTAAAAAAAGGTGTCTCCGTTCACAGTGCCCTACGCGGTATTGTATTATGACAAAGTTGGACCATCATTATGTTGGAACTCGTTTGTGAATAGCTTATTAAGTAAAGTCAAGTATGGTGAAGATTTTTTAAGGTTATTGGCATTATAACCAAGGCCAGGGTTACAGCATTCAATTCTACTGTGCTGTCAATATATAAAATATAGTCATGTACAGTTAATGTATTAAATATATTTGTTTATTTATTATCTACATTAAATATTTACATGTTTAAACTTTTCGTCGTGAGAGTCATATTGCTATAGTTGCTAGGCTGGCTGGCAACCGCAGTTTTTTATTACTTAGTTATCAGAAAGATGCTGCTGTCCATCTTTTGGTTTATTCCCCTCTGTTGGCTCCTATGACACCCATGAGACAATATGGGGTAGTGGATACTCTTACAACGCTATTTCACGGTGGTTGAAGAAAGTTTCATGAGTGGCAGCCTCATACTAAGAAAAGTAGACCCCCCCCCCCCCCCGCCTCCTCCACAAGTATTGAGTAACAACCTATGCAAGATGCAGGAAGTCAACGAATGCAGGTGGCTTAGGATCGTGCCTTGTGGCATTCCTGGAGAAGGTTTATGTTCAGCAGTGGACTAGCGAAGGGTTGTAATGATGATGATAATGTTGATATTTAAGTAATGCAATGGTATAGTCTAACAAAGTTGAGCAAAGAAATAAAAACGTTATTAATTGTATACTCGTAAATATATGATATTCGTATCATATTTGTAAAACAGTGTTTAACAGTGGTAGAGCCACGCGGCAGCTTTCTGCTGTCGCACGGATGGGCCGGCTCGAACCGGGGTGGTACCACGACCTCACAGAATACCAGCGTGAAGTAGAGGTTTACCTCTGCGTTTCGCTTGGTGACTGCAGGTGGCTGGAGGCCCTTTTTACTGGAAATGAGGCATTCCATCTTAGTCCTCACGGGTGACAACGCATCTACATTTTGATTTGTAATAGAGGATAGATGTAGATGTCTATGG
Source organism: Parnassius glacialis (assembly GCA_033319125.1). Taxonomy (NCBI): domain Eukaryota; kingdom Metazoa; phylum Arthropoda; class Insecta; order Lepidoptera; family Papilionidae; genus Parnassius; species Parnassius glacialis. Next base: position 9,708,805 of record JAVANC010000014.1, read on the forward strand.
GCCGCAGCAACCACTTATCATCAGGTGGACTGTGTGCTCGTTTGTCACCCTTATCCTATAAAAAAAAAAAAATATTTTATTAATCACAACGGATTTGTAGCTTTTGCTGTTCAAAATAGGCTGCAGGTGTTCACTGCGGTAGCCACTTACCATCAGGTGGATTGTAAGTTCGTTTGTCACTTCAGTTTTATAAGAAATAGAAAAAGTATTTTCCTGATACCAATTATTCAAAATAATAAAAAACCATTGAATGTGTTCATTAGTGGACTTTTGATACATACAACATACGACAGAAAATGGTTTGTTACATACTAATAACTTTTTATTGATTTAATCCGATGCTGATTAATTGATAGATGTAGATGTGATTATAATTAATGTAATCACTACTTTATATCTGAATGAACTAAAAAGGCAAAAAACATTTTGACAAGTCACTTAAGGTGATTGAACCCTAACTTTTATTAATACTACTTGGAAATTTATTAATTTTTTTTTGTAGGACTGTGTTATGTTTATATTAAATGGGTTCAGTTCTTCGAATTATATAACGATTCAATTTGTTTTGTTCTTCATTTTCTTTTGGGGTGTACTAAGTAGAGTATTATATCAATTCATGTAATACAAATTGCATTTACAAGCGGGGCACTCTGCTGATCGACGGGAGACTGCTGGTGACAAGCGAGCACACAAACCACCTGATGGTAAGCGATTGCTGTGGTCCATAGACATCTACATCTACACTCGATTCCGAATCAAAATGCAGATGCAATGTCAACCGTGAGGACTAAGATGGAATGCTTATTTTCCAGTCAAAAGGGTTTCCGGTTCTCTACACTCACCATACGAACATAGCAGCATTAAGATGCTATATATATAATCCAATCATTTTTCTATTTTTCTATAATCGTTAACAATTGTAGAAAGATAACTTGGGTAAACCCGCAGTATCGCTAGTAACACTTCGATCAACGCGTGACTTGATGACGCCACCGGCATTAGATGGTATATCATCATATTTTAACAGTGGTAGAGCCACGCGGCAGCTTTTGCTGTCGCACGGATGGGCCGGCTCGAACCGGGGTGGTACCACGACCTCACAGAATACCAGCGTGAAGTAGAGGTTTACCTCTGCGTTTCGCTTGGTGAGTGCAGGTGGCCGGAGGCCCTTTTTACTGGAAATGAGGCAGTCCATCTTAGTCCTCACGGGTGACAACGCATCTACATTTTGAATTGTAATAGAGGATAGATGTAGATGTCTATGGGTTGCAGCAACCACTTACCATCAGGTGGACTGTGTGCTCGTTTGTCACCCTTATCCTATAAAAAAAAAGATGGCGTTGAGTTTCTATTTCTATGTCAATGAATTGTGAATTAAGGAAAATATCAAGTGTAAACCTAAGAAGTAGAAACACAATAATTTGCTTTATATCTCTTATGGTTTCAGAGACATGTAAGCGACAAAATCCTTGTAATTATAATGTGTAAATTACGAGTATAGAAAATTATAAAATGGATCTGGTCTATTGTTGGTTCCATTTGAGATTCGAACCCAAGGTTCGTCACAAATAGCCGTCAAGAACAGCTAAGGTATCCAAGATAGGTATTTAAACAATTTGCGGTATTTTCCCGTTACGTTTTAATACAGTGTAATTCAATTGTATGTAATATTCATACAGATATTCACACGTCGATAGCCCCTGCGTATCAACGCTGTGTCGGGCCATTTGTTTGTGGGCAACGTTTTATGTAGAACAAGTAGTATAATTTATTTAAGCCGCCTAAAGTTGAGAGTACATAAGTGCTACTATGCCGCGATCTGCAGTTCGAATCTCAGTCAGAGCAAATTTGTGTAAATGCCAAAAATTTCTTATGACCTCCGATAGTCGATGGTGTAACCATCTCATTTACACCAGACGGCATATCTAGACCAGCAAGGGGCGGCAGCTTCAAAGATGCATCAAGTTTGGTACTGCGATACATAATCCAACTGCCAGGCGTGACTATAAGGCCATTCCAGCTTAAAATGAAAGAGTCCCATCTCCAGCAGTGAACTTTTATATGCGAAGGCAGCAGCAGGACTTTCCAGTAGGACCTTTTTAACATTAACTTACAATATAATGTTTTGTACAATTAAGAATGAAAACATTAAGTGTGCGTCCACAGTGAATGCGCGGTGACTTGGGTCTGTTGCGGGAGCGACGGCGGGCGCGTGCCGTGGCCAGTGATGACTGACGAGCGAGCTGTTCGTGTGCTTAGACCGTATTTCAGGTTTTGCAAACCATGGGCAAGGATTTAGTATCTTTACTAGACATTTCTATCCTGATATGGGAGTTGAACGGAGGGTGTGTACGATGTAAATAAAAACAGAGAAATAAATGGTGATTTTTTTACTATGTATGAAGAATTGAGATTGTATCCTAGAAAATTCTTTGAGTACGCTCGAATGTCCGTGTCAATATTTGATTATATCATGAGTAAAATATCACCTAAAATCATTAAAAAAAATTGAAGACGCGCTAACGCCGAGCGATAAGACCAAACTGGTTTGATACCCCCGCACCCACGCATTGGATCGCTTGCTGACTAGGCCTGTAGTACTGTGCCTGTAGTTTGGCCAAAACGCGCGGATAGGAACGTTTGAAAAATACGCGCGCTATCTCGCCCACGCCCGTCGTGCTAGGCACCCGCCTTAGTCACAACAATATAGACACAAACGGCAGTTTTATATGTTTGATACTTCGCGCCCGTCGTCGCAACCGCGCTAGGCTTGCACTGTGGACAAGGGCTTAGAAACAACATGGTAGCTATTAGCTCATTCCTAGTGGTTATTATCAATTATGTACTCTTTAGTAGTATAATAATATTTGTTGAACATTTTTGATAGGTCCTGGATATTTTCTGGGATCTTTAGATAGTAAAGAGATGCTGTGATGAATGACTCTTGAGGACTAAAATAGAATATCTCGTTACCAGAAAAAAGGGTCTCCGGGTGCTGACACTCACCATTCGAAAAATATCAGTATCTTGTTCTTTTTAGGGTAGGTATTGTGTGCGAGCGTGATACTTTCACGCTAGAACCAACCCATTTAGGCTGTAGCTGTAATAGATTATAGCACGGTTTCGCTACTCAAAATTTATTTTCATAAAACAAAAATGTATTTAATTCTTTTAATTCTGAGAGTGGAATGCAACAATAACTCTGCAGTCTGTTCCTGTTGGAGAACCTCACATGTCCTCAAAATGTTTTATTTCTTAGACATATAGGTTTCCTCACGATGTTTCCTTTTAACCGTTGAGCACCTGATTAATCAGTAGTTAAAATTGTTACTAATAATTTCCATGTTCATCCGAATCGGTTTACTCGCATTCACCAAAATAAATACAAACAGTTGGTTATTTAAAAGATTTAAAATATAAGAATGCTTCGATATAAAGAGCATTCTCATATCTTTATATTTGTATTAAAAGTTTAAGTTACAGCCTATATGCAATCCACTGCTGGGCACAGGTATAGTGCACAAGCAAGTGCTTAGATGTATAAAAATTAATGCGGATTAGAACTAACTTAATTCCTCCCTCTCACTTCCACCATCGAACAACCAGACGTTCGGGTAGACTCCACTTTTTCGTTGTTGACGCATTCAAACCAATCGATGTATCATAGTCCGTCATGCGTACAGCAAAGGACTGCAATAAGTTGCCAGCATTTGTCTTTTCATCTCAATTTTAAGAGGGTTGACTTTTAACGATGATTTGTGTATTTGTATTTTTTAATGTTAACTTGTAACTTCTCACCAGGTCTCCCAGAGTTGGGACTTGTTGACGCTATGGCGTAGTATTTTTGACTGTTGAAAAGTACTTTGTGCCGATTTTGAGTAAAAATGTTGTGACTTGGTTCTACACTTCACCATATTTGTTTATCCCCTTTGTTAAAACAGTTCCTGTTAAGTTACTGTTGCTCATTTCTATAACATGTCAATGTATGTATGTATGTATGCGTGTGCGCGTGCGGAAGTGCATGAATAACTGCATGCTTGCGTGTCGCGTACGTGAATGCAAGATGGATAAAGAGCATTTTTTTTAATAAAACAAGGGTGACACACGAGTACATTCCACTTGATGTTAAGTGGATCCTGTGGCCCATAGACACCTAAATCTATCCTCAATAATATAGCAAAATGCAGATGCATTGTCACCCCTGAGGACTACAACGGAATGCCTCGGTTCCAGTAAAAAGGGTATCCGGTTATCTACACTCACCATACCGAAACACAGCAGCAATAAACTGCTATTTTATTTTGGTGTTCTGTAAGAACGTGGTCCTACCTAGTCGAAGCTACCCATTCATGTTACAACAGTAATATACCTGCAGCATGACTCTACCACGTACATATACACATATATCGTGCATATAAGCATTTGACTTACATAAAAAAAAGAAATCGTTAGTTTAAGAAAAGTTATTTTTTTTATAGCTCAGCCCACATGCCTCATACTTCATATTTGTGTGTTCTTATACTTAATGAAGCCATTTGTTTGATGTGGATGTTTAAGGATTTGTAAGTTTAGATAGCGAATCCGGGCCACCGTCTGCGGACTGTCTACAAAGACCATATAATTTGAATAAATAGCGGGTTATGTTATGTGAATGAAATGATAATGCGATATTACGGTATATTAACTAAAAGATATCAGCTTTATTCTTGTGTTTATATAAACCATATTCACATCATAAACGCTTGCAGATATGCTATTATGGAATAATACTAATCAATTACAATTTCACGTAAGTTTTGTCAAGTGAGGTTTCGATTAACATTAGGGCTTCCATTAACGTTTCTGCAGAGGACTTTTTTGGCAGGACTTTCTTTTGGCACACTTTTACACGTCTAATTTTTGTATCGCGTAGTACAGTCATACACGTCACGCCTTTAATCCGCGAAGGGATGGGCAGAGATGAAATAGTAGTGATTCACTTTTAGTCAAAAAAAATGTTATACATGTAAAATTACAGTCGTCCAATTTCATATATTCTATTTTCATAACCAATAAAGTAATGCAGACTGTCAGTGAAAGTGCATAATTTTAATATTTTTACGAATATCTACAAAGTTTCATAAAGACATAAAGATAGATTGTGGTGAAAAGAATGAAGTTGATGCAAGACATCCTTATATTTTTTACAGGGAATCTGAAGTAATTCGTCGTTATTTGTACAAATTTATACAGTAATTTAATTTATGCACAAATTAGTAAGTATGGCGGACTTTTTGCCACAGGGCGTTCTCTTTCAGTCAACCATTAAGCTACATGAAATAGGCGTGTAAGAGTAACTGTAGCAAAAATTCTCTGGAAGAAATCTGAATGAATTCTTCTTTAAAATAAATTTAAGTAACAAAAAGCAAATTAAAATGGTTTGTTAAGTTTTTCACACGGTCACTCCTGCGAATTCATATCTCAAATTATTGTGAGAACAAATTACATAATCGATATAACTAAATTCCTTTTTGCGTCTTTGTTTCAGGTGGTAAAAGAAGCATCAATGGCCTGAAACAATGTTTAGAACGGCGTCAGTCGAGGGCTCCGGGCCGAGGACGCCGCCCGCCTACGCCCCACATCCACCTTACATCCCACCCCGCTTCTATCCGCCACGGATCCGACCACCGCCGCCGCCCCAATACTGCTTCGACGCCGCCCGCTTCGCCTGCGATGCATCCAAGCCGAGATACTTGGACGTCGAGAGGGAGCGTCTGGTCACGAGATGGTTGGCAGAAGCGAACGAGGCTATGATCCGAAGAGATCGACCTCCCAGATACAAGCCTCGGAGTAGCGAGCGAAGACCGGATTTCTTAGAGCGAAGACCAAACGCGCCTGAATGGGCAGACAATTTCCTTCTTGGAAGACGGAACGGCTCTGTCGAGCCCGAAGACGATGGTAGTGATGTGATGACATTGAAAGAGTTTGTGGATAAGTTCTCCTTGCCTCGTGTGGTGAAAATAGAAGGGGAGGATAGGTCAGTGCTTCTGTATAGAGTGTTGGAAGCTCATAGGAGAGTGGAGGCGGTGCCGTTATCTGGGAAGAAAGGCAAACTAGTTGGAAAACCGCTGTATATCCCGGACTCTTATGATGGTATGTACATTTAGTGATAAATGCGAAATAAAACGGCGTTTATTTTATCAAGGTGTGGTGGAATTATGCAATTTACATATGCACGTTTCAAAGATTACCGATTATCATCTAAGGTCAATGCAATTTGACCGGATTTTTTAGTTTGTTATTTTTTGTTTGACAATTATTTTATTCGTGTTACGTTTTGTCATTGAAGCGATCTCTTTATTACAATATTAGTGACAAATGAGCTAACAGTCTATCTGAAGGCCCATGAAACAAACACACAATTCACTTGACGGTAAGTGGGTACTGTAGCCCAATGATACTTTCATAGATTATTAATAGATTGATTTTATTACGAAAAAATTAGTACTGCAAGTCTTTCACTCATATATACAAAATTAATAATAAAAATGTGCTCCAGACCGAGTTACTCAACGGAGGCTAACCATCTGCGCAGGGTAGGATTATAGTTGTCCGAGGATATGCGCAAACGCAAGTGCACGCTCTATTAGATACGACCGGAGAGAGAATAAATGCAGGACCGTGGCACGGCGTTGCAACACCATCAACTTCCTGACTCCGTGTTACTAATGAGAATTTCCTGACAGAATAATCTAATAACTGATTTTGGCTCGAACTGGAATTTAAACTCAGGATCAGCCATCGCGTTAACGATCACTAGACCAATGAAGCAGGCAATACTACAATAAAAATAAACAGATAAATAAAACCATAACTTGAAACTCGGAACGCATTTAATGACATAATTATATAGTCGTGCAGGTGAACTGTTATTGCGTTAATATTGATCAGTTACTATATGTAGCATATGATTGATAAATTGCAGTTGTGGTCAAACCAGCCGACGTCCGTAAATAAAGGTCAAATTTGGAACTAAATTAACCATTAATAAATTATTATCAAACATGTTCATTGGACATTGACAGACATAAAGGCACGAAGCAGGAACCAATAAATTTAAAATGCTAATTAGTTTAGTGCAATAATGATCTTTGAATGTATATCTTATAGCTAAATACTCAAATACTACGTGGTATGACCGTCACTTTGACATAAAATGATAGAGACAGCAAGAGACGTAACGGCGTCTTAAAATTGAGTATCGGCATTAGTGATCTAAATACGATAAATGAGGTTACGTCACTAAAGCAGTATAGAAGCGGCAATGATTTTCACATCTCCTGTGGCATAAAATTGCATAACACAAAATTAATCACGTTTCGTTTTGACGTAATGTTTTTTTTTAATAACCATTAGTCAATTTCATAATGGAAATAAAGACTGTGACTTAATCTGACATGTATGATCAGGAACAGCAAGAAGAATATATTGAATTCTATTTTTTTTGCATAATATACATGTAGGTTATTATATCCGTGTAGTGGTGGTGTAAGAATATTCACTACCCAATATCGTTCTGTGGGTGTCGTAAGAGGTGACAGAGGGAGACTTAAACAGGAGATGGGCAACACCATCTTCCTAATAACAGCAAAAGTCCAGCGTTGCAATTATGACAAAATACCCATAATAAACAATCTATGTTTGAACATATATACGCAGTAATGGATGGATAGAGGTTATTATTAAGTTTTGTATTCTGAACAGCCAGTCAACTGTCTACTCCTGCTGATTGGTTTGACCGCGGAACCATACATCCATTTGACACTTTTTTTTATTCTTTTTTTATTCATTTTTTTAAAAACGTTACCCCCACACTAGGATTTTCTCTTGTATCGTGGAGGCAGTTTACAAACATAAATTGCACGAGGACAAACATCCAGACCCGGAACAATTATTGGTAGGCAATACAAATACTTGTACCGTGCGGGATTCGAACCCGCGGCCCCCATCGCAACAACTCATTGCTAAGCCACTCCGCCACGAAGCCGTCACTCATTCTGTTCCTCGTCACTAGTTTGGTGATGTTGAATCTGGTAAAAATACGAAATGGTTATCTAACATCGTCATCATCGACGTCTACATGATCTTCTTCTTCTGGGCCTTTAACTAAATCGCATCGCGTGATGATTTCTTGTTTCTCCATCATACGGAGGATTAAGTTTTTTTTTAAATAGAATAACAGTGACAGTTAACCTGGATGGTAAGTGGATGTTGTGACCCTTAGCAATCTACGCATTCCTCCTCGATTAAGAATCAAAATGTAGATGCGTTGCCACCTCTGAAGACTGAGATAAGATAATGCCTCGTTTTCCGTAAAATGGGTCTCCGGTTCTCTACAATCACCATACGAAATATAGCAGTATTACGCTGCTATTTCTCTATTTTATCTATTTTAATCACGTTTTCATTGACAGCTAAACGAAGTTTAATTCGTTCGCCTTGGCCTTGAACTTCTGGTTTTTATGATTACATACGGCCAAATAAAATGACGATTATCTTATCAAAGTGTGGTCCCCAATTATACAATTTACTTACGCACGTTTCAAAGATTACCGATTACCATCTAAGGTCAATGCAATGTGACCGGATTTTTTCGTTTCTTATTTTGTGTTTAGCAATTATTTTCTTCTTACATTCCGTTTTGTCATTGAAACGATTTTACCAAATTTTTTTACAATATCCGTGACAAATAAGCTAACAACCTGATGACTTATGAAACGAGCACACAGTTCACTTGATGGTAAGTGGACACTGTAGCCCAATGAAACATTGATAGACAGCTTTAAAATAAAAGTCACTCATGCATTGTCTTAACGTGACAGAGCCATGATACAGCAATATTAGTAGTATAGTTGTAGCACGAACAGGTCAGCTCGACCGGGGAAGGACCACGCTCCCACAGAATGCTAGCGTAAAATAGCAGCTTAACGTTGCTGTGTTTCGTATGGTGAGTGTAGAGAACCGGTGATGCTTTTGACTGGAAAAGAGGCATTCCATCTTAGTCCTCACAGGTGACAAGGCATCTGCATTTTGATTCGCAAACGGGGATAAATGTAGATGTCTATGGGCCGCAGCAACCACTTACCATCAGGTGGACTGTGTGTCCGTTTGTCACCCTATCCTATAAAAAAAAGTTGAGGACTAAAACCTAACAGCCTGTTATTATACTGGCTCCCTATATATTCTTCAAACTGAAATACAGCAGCGGACGTACTGCTGCTTGGTGGCAGAAGTAGGTAAGAAGATGCTATTAATCAATTGATGCCGCAGACATAACTTGTAGCGTGGCTCCATCATGTCCAAATGGAACAAAAGTACACCTTGTTGACTTTTGGTCAACGATACGTCAAAGATACGATATTGGAAGATGAATTCTTGTATGCCACCATTATCAGACAAAAAATGTTAAATAATATATAACCATCATTCTAGAAAAGTGGTAAAATTAAAAATTTTGTACAACCAACTTCAATATAAATTATTAAGGATAACTCAAAAACTACTAGTCAGACCTTGACCAAATTTTTTTTATTTAATTTATATGGAACCACAGGAGAAGCACCAGATTACAAATTAAAAAAAATCATCAAAATCAGTTCACCTATAAAAAAGTTATGAGGTAACACATAAAAAACAAACGTTGAAGTCGTTTAAAATATTTAAAAATATATAATCATCATTCTATTGCGAATAATGTTTGTGCAAAAATAAATAGAAATTCAATATCCTTCCCATAATTACATACTGTACGCAGGGACTGTCTAACATGGATACTGGAAGACGTGTAAAGAAAAACGCCACAGGCAAACGACAATTTAGCGCAGGTTGAGTAAATTGTAATGTGCGCATTCGATCCTCCACGAACCCGCGTTGAGCCCGTTTTTTTCCTTGTCCCGGGAGCAACGGCCCATTAAATTACACCGTATAGGGAATCCAGAGAGGTCGTCAGTCGCGACCCCGGTCCGCTACTAAACTAGCCTGCTTAAAACTAGTGATGCGTTTTAGTCTTTAATTTATTTCATATTTTGCTTACGGATTATTATTTTATCATGGCTGATTCGGACTTTTAATAACTTTAGAAAAAGAGGATGTTCTCAATTCTAGCATATAAAAATCTCCCGTGCGGAGGTCCCCTCTTCTATAGAAAAATACTGGAGAAATTCGTTGCGATATTTTTAACGTACTATAAACACATATAATGAAAAGTTAATCTACACATATTATGTATATACATGTAATATACAAGTAGGAATACATATCATAGTTAGCTTTTGTCATTTCGGTATAAATTCTCTAAAAACTCTCAATTTTCATAGTCCTACTACGTAAACACCATATTTAAGAACACTTTACGTATTTAAAGATATTGTAAACTCTTTCACAAAAAGAAAAATGTAAAATATAGTTAAATCTTTGACGTAGAGTAAAAAGAGGTTCAATTATGATTCTGGTACAGACCGATACATCACTAAACTACGTGAGTCTGCAAACACTTGAAATTCCTCGAGTCAGTTCGCGTAAGAGAATTTCAATTTACCTTTTCTAGACAGGTGGGTGTGATCTACCACGACTTTGCATGTTTTTGGTGAGAAATTTTATAAGGTTTAAAGATTATATATTTTTTAAAGAATAAGCGTTACAAACGAGCACACAGTCAACTTGTTGGTAAGTGGATGATATGAAATGCAGATAATAATAATAAATTGTAGTCAAATACTAGACGTTTTATTTTAGTACAAGTAAGGATGATGCTTGAAACCGCATAGTACAACAGATGATAATGTAATAGAATTAATGCTGTAACTATAAGAATTATCCTCGACTACAAATTAAAATGCAGATTCTTTGTCACTCGTGAGGACTAAAACGATATGCCTCGTTTCCAGTAAAAAGGGTCTCCAGTTCTCTACACTCACCGTACGAAACACAGCAGCGTTAGCATGTTATTTAAATATTAAAAGTAAACTAATTGTATTGTCCAAGTTATGGCGGTGTTAGAATATCCAATACCCCATATTGTACCGTGGGTGTCGTAAGAGGCGACAGAGGAAACAAACCAGGAGATGAACAAAAAAGTCTTCCAGATAACTAAAAAAAGATGCGGCTGCAAACCCGTGTGCCAAGTGTGGCAACTATGGAAATAACCCCCCTTATGAGTTGATTTCTGAGGCCCTGAGGGGGCCTATGTTTAGCAATGGACTTTTGACCGGCTGTAACGGGAATGGTTTTATAAATATTTAAAGAACAACAAATATTCTTTGATCCTATGAATTATTTTATCTAAAATAAATAATAAATATACAGAAAAGTATCTGAACAAGAAATTATTTAAATATTATTTTAATAATAAGGTTTTCCTTTGTGTGAAATGCCTAATTGCCTGAGTGGTTACTAAATAAAATAATTAAGTAAAAGAAGACCCCTATATTTTTTATAGAATATGGATGACAAACGAGCGCTCAGTTCACGTGATGGTAAGTGGATACTGTGACCTATGGACATCTACGTTTTATCTCAATTAGTAGCACAAATAGGTTGACTCGGCCGGGGAAGGACCGCGCTCTCAAAGAATACCAGCGCAAAATAGCAGCTTAATGTTCCTGTGTTGCGTATGGTGAGTGTAGGGAGACCGGAGACCTTTTTTACTGGAATTGAGGCATTACATCTTAGTCCTCAGCGGTTGCAACACTGCATTTTGATTCTTAGTCGAGAATAAATGTAGATGTATATGGGCCTTATATTTTTGTATATTGTTTGGTATTATAAAACATTTTATGTATTTTTTATATTAGAGTCACAACCGTCCACCTGATGATAAGTGGCTAATTAAGTTCATGGTGGACTTGCAAACAACTTCAACCAAAGAAGACCACCGAAACGTTGTCGACCCTGAGGACTAAGATAAAAAATCCTCATAGGTTATTATATTAGTTCTCTTAATCTTATAACCAAAACGAAGCAGTGAGAGCGCCCAACCCAAGCTCTTATGTACAGACGTAGCCCTCTTCCACCTTCAGTACGTATAGCAAAGTCCAACATAATGAAATCCGACAAGGATTTACTTATTTTTAATTTCAAGGCGTAGTGCGTAGTAGATGAGCTTTTGGCTGCGGCACTGCTTGCCACGGGTTTGATTCCCGCACGGGACAAATTTATGTAAGTCTCATAAACAAGTTTACTTAACTTTGACTTCTTGGTGTTAAACTATAAAATGAATGAAATCTAAATTTCTTCCACTCGGTACCATCATCGGATAAACAGGGGAACGGTATGCCTCCAACTCATTATTGTCGTCCCGCTCCGCTATCATTATGGTGGGATCTATTATTGTGGCATCATTTATACTTTTCTTTTAAATAATCTGCAACGTATATTTATTTTATCAATTTTACAAAAAAATACTCAAAGCTTTTCTGATAAAATATAGCATAGATTACTCCTAGAATTGCTCTATCTGTTTCATCAAATTCGGTTCAACCATTCCGAGGGTTGTCCCGGACAGACAGACGGATAGACAGACAAAATTTTTACAAATGGTTATACGAGTATGTCTTAATGACACGCAAATTACGCTGAACTCAGAAAAAGGCAATTATTTAAATACTACATATAGACACCGCTATTTTATTTATCATTATCGTCATCATCATTACATCCCTTCACAAGTTTACTGCTGGACATAAACCTCCCCCAAGAAACGCCACAAAGCACGGTCCTGAGTCAACTGCGTCCATCAACTTCCTGCATGTCTTACCAGGTCGTCACTCAATCTAGTGGGGGGTCGCCCTACATTTCGTTTACCGGTACGAGGCTGCCACTCGAAAACCCTTTTTCCTTATCGTTTGTCGGTTTTCGAGCTATATGGCCGTCCCATTGCCACTTTAGCTTACTAATCGGTCACTCTGGTTCTACTGCGGATATCCTCATTTCTAAGTTTATCACTCATACGGCCAGCAGTGAAAGACCACGTCTCAGATCCATAAGTCATCACGGCAACACGCACTAGTTGTACAATCTCGTTTTCAAGTTTTGAACCTGACGAGAAAATGTGTCGTAATTGCCCGAACGCTGCCCAGCCGATTTCAATCGGTCGATTGACCTCTCGGTCGAAGTTGGACTTAGCTAGTCGGCTTTCCTTATATTAAGACTACCATTTACCATCTAGGGCTTCATCACCGCTTACCACCAGATGGGATTATAGTCCAGTACTGACTGGACAAGTAAAAAAAAATTGCTTAAGACTAATTGCCCCACTCAGAGTAGATTAATGAACAATTTACTTGATCTTAAGTTTTTATTTTAAACGCATAATGGTTAATTAAGCGTGTATGAGTGCGAGTAACTAGATTAGTTTCTCTACTTAGTTAACAATTAACACTAGGTAATGGTAAGCGCCTTGTAAAGTTAAAGACGTGTAATTTGTCACAATTACTTCCTGGGATACGTATAGCCGTGTAAGGTACCAACTATTAAGCATGACTTCCCACGCTGTTTAAATGCTGAATCAAGGTTCAACAAGTTGTGTCTACATTGCGGAAAAATAGATATAACCTCGGACAACTACTTAAACACTATTAAATATATTTATTGTGTAAAGGACTATTCATCCAAATAAGTTGAAACTTGGTGAGTATTCGCATGCGCGCTTGCGAATGTTTTTGAAAAAAAAAGAATATCGTTATTTTTTTAGCTTGTTGTCTTCTATGCGTGCCTATACTATTGCGACAATTACAATGAAACTAAGGCGATTTGCTTTGGGCGCGTCCGCGAAGTTTTCTGAAAAAATGTATTGCATCTCATGCTGGGTGTGGCTAAAATAGTAAAATAAAAATAGCAGCTTAACACTGCTGTGTTTAGTATGGTGAGTGTAGAGAACCGGAGACCCTTTTTACTGTGAAAGAGGCATTGCATTTTAGTCCTCATGGGTGACGACGCATCTGCATTATGATTCTTTATTGAGGACAAATATAGATGTCTATGAGTCACAGCAACCACTTACCATCAGGTGGACTGTGTGTATGTTTCTCACTCTATCCTATAAAAAATATATATAATAATAAATTCATGAGTATATTGTACATGCTGCATCAAATATGCAGAATCAAGTTAAGCACACATCTTTACTAGATGACAGGACTTCTTTTCTGCCTTGGAATTCGTTTGCTTATGTACCACCTTCTTTCCTATTTCTGCCCATAACAGCAGTGCCTGGGCTAGCTACTGTGTACCGGCCTGAAGGGTTACTTGCATGCTGTGATCCATCTTAGTCATAAGAGGAAGCATTTACGGCTCACCTGATGGTAGGTGACTACCGCCGACCATAAACAACTGCAACACCAGGGGAATTGCAGATGCGTTGCCGGCCTTTTAGCGAAAAGTAAGCTCTTTTCTTGAAGATCCCTAAGTCGTATCAGTCCAGAAAAATCGCCGGTGGTTAACTATTCCACAGAGAAGTCGTACAAGGTGGAATACTCCTAGGAAAACGTACAGTGGTGGACCGCCAAGCATCCAGATGGTGTAGATGGTATCGGGAGTTTTGCCGCGATGTGCGTTCGTGAAATTTACTTAACATTATGTGGACTATTAGTTCGCTTATCACTTACGTATGAAAAAGATCCAAGATCTAGACCAAGATAATAAAAATTATCGGGCAGCATTTATTATCGATCAATATTATATTTTTATTGACTTTAGAAATGTAATATCTGTAATTTATATATGTATTTTACAATATATAAATTACAGACTTTAAAAGCGATTTCTTCGAGTCAATATATTAATCAAAGCAACCGAAAGAAAAACGTTACATTTATCGTGTGACCGGCAACAATAAGTTCACTTGTTTATTGTAATTTGCTATGTGGTAAACCAGGCACGATCGTCCTTCGGTCATTGTTTTCCAAATAGATATTTTTACAAAGGAAGTGTGTAGGTCACCGATGCAAATGATTCCAATATCGATGCTTCGAGTGATTCATCGAATTATCGAGTAGGGTTGCCAGTTGAATAGGGAAATTAATCAAGCTATGTAAGGTAAACCAAATATCATAATAAAAAGTATATTTGCACAAATGTTTATATAATTGCGAACCAAGAGACCTCTTTACTTAAGATAAGCCGTGGTTGGTAATAAGCTAAGAGTTTGTTATAAATATTAACTTTATACTCGAGTAACCCCCGGATTTGATCTCTGCTCCAGTGTTGATTTACCATGTGAAGGAAAACTCGTGGCGGAGTCCGCCAACAGGCACTGGAGCAGTGTGATATACAAAAATGTTTATAAAACTGGTTTACCTGCACCAAATGCTTTTGCTTTGCTGCACCTGCAGCAAATCTCAAAAAAGGAAGGCTACAGATTAGTTGTCACCTCTGAGGACGAATATGGAATCTAGAGACCAGTATAAGCCTATATATATACTGACCTTTCTAACCTTCACACCAAACAGAAGGTTTGAAGCAGTTTCCTGTGACCGGCTTAGATATTTCTGGACCAACCGATCATCGCGGGTCACGTTGTCATCATGCCACGTATAGACTTATAGCAATTGTTTAAATTATATAGACGAAAAAGAAGAAAGAAAAGAAAAGAAAAAGATATACTAAATTAGATGTTAGCTAAAATAATCCAATAATATTTTCATTTACCGTCAGCTGTAAATTAATAAAACATCCACGTAAATAATGGATGACTGGCAAGTGTAAAAAAATAAAAATATTATATTCTATTCACGTTTGTTTGTTCAAAGGCGTCAGTATCAAAATATAAGTTCAAGCATTAAAACGAACGTTGAGTTCAAAGGTGTTCAATTATAAATCATTTGGTAGACATTTTGTAGATACTTCCAGGGATTTTTAACTTTTAATAAGGTTAAAAGTTAAAAATCCCTGGAAGTATTATTATTAAATTATAGTATTTAAGATTTATTAACAAAATACTTATTTTTATCTACAATACTAAAAACTATAATAATAATTAAAAAAAAAAACTAAAACTAGAAACTTAAATATCATATAGTCCTACTCCCCGCGGTATCGTGCCAAGAAAGCTGGCTGCGTTTCCCCGCTGAATGGCTATACTTAGCCTTTGAGCAAGGAAAGAACCAGCCCTCTTATCACTAGCAGCAACAACCAGCCGCGGATGGAGTTCCTTTAGGAAATTCACTGCACGTGGACCCCACGGACCGATAGTCTCTACAGCAAATGGCACAAACATGTAGTCATCTCTCAGAGACTCATATTTGCGCCACTTACTCAGTTCAGCTGCCTCTGATGCCGCCCCGGCTCTAAACGACGTACCCCTGAGATGAGAGACCGCCAGAGTGTCAGTCAAGTAGCATCCCACACTAGGGATTTACCTCTCTCCCAAGGGACTAATGTTATACCGTCGGGTCTCCTGCCATCGTCTCTAAATATTCCACAAGGCTCTAAAACCGAGGGAACATTTATAGAGACAAGAGCCCTTCGGATGACATCGTTCAAAGAACTGTGTCGTGAAAATCTACCAGCGCTTTTCTTACATGAAAGTCCGTGGAGCCCAAACTTGTCGACGCTGCTACCACAGCTCTTTTTAACTCATATACATTATCAGGTAGTTCAATATAAGTAGATTATCTAATATATTAACATTACGGTTTTCGAATTTGTACTTTCTTCTTTATTATACCTTAAAAAGGAGGAGATGCTAAATTTGACTACTTATATGTTTTGTAATGCGATATCTTTGCCAATTGTGAACCGACTTTAATGATTATTTTCTTATTAAATATATACCTAAAGAGTTCATTATTTATCACCGAATGTTTAGAGGGCACACTGAAACTAAACGTTAAGTTGGAGAGGTCACGTCTAATGAAGTCAACGCTCCGTCCCCCTCGTGCTCTAATCCAGAGTACCGAAACCTTCAGCTCGAACAACAAAATCGTTTTCAGTGCCTAGAAGATTGCAATACAGTGAACGATATGAATGATAAGCTCGTGGAAACTGTCCATGCGATCAGAGCTAAGTTTTGCAAGACCCGCCGAAGAGGAACACAAAAACTCTCCAATCACACTCTTAATCTCTTGGCTGTTAGACGGGAAATGAAGCTGCAGTATTCAGTAGCTTCGACAGCATACAGGCAACTGAACAGCCAGATCTCCAGATGCATATGGCGGAACTTACGCAACTTTAATACTGCTCGTATTGAAGAAGCGATCGAGCGGAACCTGGGCTCCAAAGTCTTTGCTAGAGATCTCTCTGCCAGAAAGGTCAAACTGTCGAAGCTGAAGACCGAATGTGGTTTCCGGGACACCGAGATTTTGAGTGAAATTGAGAGGTTATATGGGCATATGTACGCATCATCGTTGGAAACACACGCAAGTTTGAGTAAGGATCCAAGAGCAAGTCTTATCCGACACTATTCCGATGATATTCCGGACGTCAGCCCGAATGGCTCGACCGGGTTTCACGGTCTCACACAATACCAGCGTAAAATAGCAGCTCAATGCCGCTGTGTTTCATATGATGATTGTCTTCACAAAGAACTGGAGACTTTTTACTGGAAATGAGGCGTCCCATGTTAGTCCTTAGGGGAAGTAACGCATATGTATTTCGATTCTTAATCGAGGATAGATGTAGACCGCAATGGGCCGCAGCAACCACTTACGATAACACTTACCTATGGGCCACAGCATTAGGTGGACTGTGTGCTCGTTGGTCACTCTTATTCTATAAGTTAAAAAAATTATAACGACTTAACAAAGCTAATTCTTAAAAAAATACTTGATGAAATTTAACGCTACGTAAATTTAAAAATGAAATACATAGTGATTAATTTATTAATCGGCTTTTTAGTCTTTAACGCAGGAGTGTCGTTTGTGTAATGGTTTAGAATGCAGTGGCTCTTTCTACCAGGTGGCTTGGAATGGCGTTTATCATATTAAAGTTACAGAGAACTCCGTCATTCTCAACAGATTTACACTATCCAGTCGTGTTAAATGGGATTTATATTACTATTTTTGAATTTAACTTATCTTTAAATCTAAAATAAATATCTAAAATTAAAAATTAACAGTTAAAAACATAACTTTTTATTTAGAATAATATAACTTAAATTTAATTGACGTTTGTGATACCTATTCTCTAACCAGCTGGTAAGGCTTTTTTCGGCTTAGAAATCCAAGTAGTTTAGTAACATCCTCTTATGTTCCGCTGCCTAACAGAGGAGCAACTACTATTCCGTTTTTAGAGATAAGAGAGCAAGTATTATTGCAGACTATAAGACATTAATCCGAGACTTGTTTCTTCACTGTTGGACGCATGAAGAAGTTGTTTAGCGAGCTATACAGAGGGCTATGCTCGGAGTTTCCTTGTGCGATAGACTTCGTAATATGGATATCCGCACTTGAACCAGGGTAACGAAAGCTGAAGTTGCAATGGGCCGTATGTATAACTTGAAGAACTGACCTGCGTTGGGGAAATAAGATTCGCGAGTGACGGCCTGGTATCCATCAGCGAAGTGTAGGGGCCCCACTAGATGGTATTAAGGCGTAATAGATATAAAGGAAGTCAATAAACAGGTGGTTCAAGTGAGGAATGTGTACAGCTGACACCTTGTTGATGATATTGAGGCGTTTCATTCTGGACCTAAAAGAAACATATTAGTGGCGTTTTTTTATTTGAAGTTGGTTGCAGGCGTCTATTGCTGCAGAAGCCAATTAGCAACTGGGCTGTTAGGACCTTTTTAAACTAATTAAAAAAATATCTTTCTGTGTATTCTGTTTTTCAGAACGGTCCTTACTTTGTCGCGAGGCGTGAGAAGTATGCTAAGGAGACGCTTACTCGTTTCCAGCCATTCCCTTTCGTCGGCAGAACAATGACATTCCCGTGTCTATATCTTTAGACGATCTTGAACACGTGTACTCGCTGCCCAGGAATACATATTTATGTCTTTCGTAATCGTCATTCAATAATATCCTTTATTCTATGGAAATAAAATCTTTCTATGCAACATTTAATTGCAAACGTCGATTTGTTGTAAGATAGACAGATGAGCTCGTCTATGCGGGCTTACGTTGCTGCTGTCCATATTTACGGCTTTTAAAGTATATTGATATGAATGTGAAAAAGAAGCGAGAGAAGTTTTTCTCAGGATTATACCAAATGCAAGTACATAGTGTCTGCCCTTTGGGCGAAGGGCGTAAAATTTATGAAGTAAATATAAAAATGAATATTTCTTTGTTTTTCTCGTATACTTTCCTATACTCGTATTATTCATAAGATTATGAGGAAGCTTTGGTGAGTGGTCCTAACTGCGCTCGCGAATATGTATATCTGACAGAAAAAGCATTGCTACGTATGTCGCGAACGGGTGTGAAGTTAATTTAAAAAAAAATCCTCGCATAAGTATTACTTTTATCAATAGAGATGTATGTTTGCATATACTATGCTAAATAACTACCTTTTTTATCTTTTTATATCTTCTTAACTAGCTGAAATAGCTTTTAAATATGGAGTTTATCTAGGTCGTTATCATCTTACATGTCAATCTATATAACAATATTAGAATATAACGGCGTAAAACAGCAGTGTAAACCTCTACAATTATAATATGAAACAGTAGTTTTGTAAGGCGAGTGTACAGAATCGGAGACATTTTCTATTGGTAACGAATAATTCAATCTTAGTCCTCAGGGGTAACAAACAACTAATAATAGATGTGGATGCCATTGGGCCACACATCCACATACCATCAGATGGAAAGAATTAAAAAAATCTCTAGCAGACAGCTGTACAAAATCAAACTTTTAAAAAGGGATAAGAAAAGCAAGTGCAGTTATTGTGTTTTCGATTACATTTGTGACGCTATAATACCTATCTTCTACGCAGTTGAAAGTTTTTACGGTGCTTGACATCGTTCGAGAAATCATCATCATAAAACACCCTAGATAGACATGCTTTAAACAGTAGTAAGACCTTAAGTACCTTGTTTAAGACAAAGTGGCTTTGTTAGGCGGCGGTAAGGAAACCGCAAGCATGTGATTTGGAGCCTACATAGTACACAGGAGAATATGATGAAAATAAATGATTACGCCAGATGGAAAATAAAACTGACATGATTTTTATGTTTAGAACATAACATCGCTTTACTTTTGTTCATTCTCCAGACGTGTCATGTAGATAAACTACTAGAACACACACATATGCATAAACAGTCACGCCTGTCACCCAGAGAAGTACAGGCTACGGACCTCTCTGGCCTTTACATACATATACGTACGCATATATGCTCGTTGGTTAAGGGTACTCCTAATCTGGCCCATTTTCAATATATCTCCAATTTTATCGATAAACTTTCGTCTAAGGCATCCCTTCCCGACTCTGCGGTTTACATCTGCAAAATAGATTTGCTTTGTCACTACTATTTGGAGTGACAAAATATGTAGAGAGTTCATGGATGCTGGTGGCCATAGGCTTTTTTATTGCTTATGTTCCGCAGCTGATGTAATGTAATGATGATGATGATGAAAATATTTGGGTGAAGCTAAGTATGGTAAATATGAGGCAAAAGCTATTTTTACGTGGTAGAGCCATGCTGCAGCTGTATTTGTAGTATAGTTGTAGCACGAATGGGTCGGCTCGACCAGGGAAGAACCACGCTCTCACAGAATACCAGCGTAAAATAGCAGCTTATCACTGCTGTGTTTCGTATGGTGAGTGTAGAGAACCGGTGACCATTTTTACTGAAAAAGAGGCAGTCCATCTTAGACCGCACGGGTGACAACGTATCTGCATTTTGATTCACAGACGAGGATAAATATAAATGTCTATGGGCCACAGCAACCATTTACCACTAGGTGGACTGTGTGCTCGTTTGTCTCCCTATCCTATATAAAAAAAATATGGGGAATGTAAATATTCAGCAGCGGACTTTAGACTGCTGATGGTATGGTATATTATAAGAGAAGGTTGCTGTAAGCATCGAGGATTTAATGACTTTTTCACACACCCCTTACGAGAATAATAGAAAAAGATGGGTGATAAAATTCCTTAGGTTGCCACCACACGGGGAAATTTTTAAAACTGCACATAAATTGTACTAGGAAATATAATGACCGCCCAGTACCTGCGCTAGCATAGCTCAATTACATGTAATCGTTTATAATTACGGTAGCGCTGCATAATACATGGGATGGTGAGGTAATACGCCTCATTTTAATTCAGCCCATTATTGTTTTCACGCTGAACATATGCCTCTATAAATTCACTTATTTTTATAGTTTTAAATGTGAATTTACATTGTTGTCATCTTATATTATTGCTAGCTGCTCCATGCAACATCGTCCGCATGGAATTTATTACGATAGATTTCATTGGTTTAATTTTTTTTCATAAAACCCTAATACGTTTTTCAAAATTAAAAGTGACCTAAGTTACTCCTTATAAAATCTGCTGTCTGCTAGTGAAAGTCTCGTCACAAAAACAGTTCAGCTATTTTGGAAATAAGCCGAAACAAACAAACAGACAGATAGATAGATAAACAGACAGACAGACATACTGACAGATAGACGAAAGTTTTAAAAATTGTTCTATTTGTTGTTGTAAGTAACGTAAGTAAATAATTTCCTATGCGTTTAGTAAAAAGCTGTTATTTCGACATTACAAACGGACACTCCAATTTTAATTATTTGTATAGAAGAAGAGTTTAGATTACTTATTTAAGGCTGGGCGTTCCAAACGCATTAGGTATTTACAAGTGATCATCGCAAAGATCGAGTCGGGCCGCGCATATGATCGTAATTTTTACAAAATAATCACAAAAATATTGTTTTAAAGTTATAAACAAACAGAAATAAATACACAAACAAAAGCTTAACTATAGTCTATATAAGTTCCATAAATATTATTTAAGTAGCAGAAGAGCGCGCGCAAAAATTTGACACAGATCTTACCTTGGCGACGTCCCGCGCGACATTGACATCTGGCAAGCGACGTACGGATCGAAAATCACTTGAATAATGGATTATTTTTTTAATAAATGTAATGAAAAAAAAAACGATTGGGTGGAATTTATTCCAAAATGAATTACCTATAAATTGATATTTTTATAGAAAAAAAGGAGTATAGGTACTTGTTTAAAGTGAAGTATGGTTCGTAAAAAAATTGCAAATCGAACGTAGTTCGGTAATTTTTTCTATCGAGAAAATTGTATTGTATCGTGATTGCATTGTTAGGCAAAATAATGTATTTAAAATTTTTTTTTTCAGTTGCAAAATATAATAATTTCGCTATCAAAAACCAATTTTAAAACGGACAAAAGCAGGAACACCCAGCCTTAAGTATGAAAGAAGGTTTTTCGTCTAGCAGCCTCGTACCGGTAAACGAAGTGTAGGGCTCCCTCACTAGATGGAGTGACGACTTGGTAAGACATGCAGGAAGTCGGTGGATGCAGATGGCTCAGGACAGTGATTTATGGCATTCCTTGGGGGAGGCCTATGTTCAGCAGTGGACTTGTAAAGGGCTGTAATGACTATAATGTTGTTGATTTAAATTTATCATATAATAGACTGACTGCCTTGCCTAGTCTTGTGGTCGTAAGCGTGGCTGCTAATCATATGGTCTCAGGTTCGTACCTCGGATCGGGCCAAAATAGGTTATTGGATTTTCTGTCAAAAAAATTTCGGCAATAGCCCGGTGCCTCGGAAAGTACGTAAAGCTGTTGGTCTTGCACCTGATCTCACTCCGATCCTGTTGGATTTTCGTCCCATCGTACTATGAGAGTAGTAAATAAATAGTGCACCTGTTTTTGCGCACACACTCATGAGCTATAATACTGTTCTACGCACATAGCTTATAATCTTTTTTGAGACTAGCTGCTCTGACCGAAATTCGATCTGGAGAGATATCCGTGTCAAAATTCATTATCATCATCTGTATTGTAAGCCCATAAAAAGTCAACCGCTGAACCTGTGTGCGGCAGACTTCCTCAAGCTCTTGTGTTTCCCATTGATCACCACAGGCTTCTTGTATTGACTGCCACAAAGCATGGTCCTGAGCCACTCACCTAGGGTCATTCATTAATTACGTAAGGATTATTTTGGAAATTTTTAAATAATAACCGAATGGTACCCTAGAGTCCTAGAGAAAACAGAAGAATAGAGGAAGACACCCAAAGCGATGGGAAAATGATTTTAAGAAAGTAGCAGGCCCAGAATGGTTACGTACAGCAAAAGAATAGAAACAAGTGGAAGGCCTTAGAAGAGGCCTTTGTCGAAAGACAAGCTGTTATGAGGGTGTACCAACCGGATTCCAAGAACGAATGATTTAGTTAGTTAATTTGTTTCCTTACCTCTATTTTCAACTTTTAAATAATTATTTTGTCAATAAGTTTAAACCATCAGCAATAAAGGCTTATTTTATTTTTATTTTTTAATAATAACTAGCGAGCCATCCCGGCTTAATCACATTCAAAAAATTTGTTAAAAATCAGTCCAGTCCAGTAGGGGGAGTTCAGTCACATACACACGGACGGAATAATTATGTAATATTACATAATATGCATATATTATACATTTAAACCTTCCTTTTAAATTATTCTGTCTATTGATGATAACCGCAACCAAATACGTTGCGTAGTTTTAAAGATACACACGGCGGGAAGCGACTTCGTTTTATACAATTTAGTGATAAATAACTTAGCAACTAATTAGGGATAACTTCGTTAAAATATATTATCATAATCACCAACTTTTCCGTATCATAGTACGACAAATTTTGTAACCATGTTCAAATTACATTTTTACAATCTGGCATTTTTAATGACCTCATTACACAGAAAACGGCCAAGGAATGTAAAAAATCTATGCATGAATAAATGCCTTATCCTAATGTTAGTTTCAATTACTTTATCTTTGAAATATACTTTATTTTATATGACTATAATATTTGCCGAAAAGACCGGCTCCATGGAGCCCTCACGCGCTGAAGTGTTTATAGGAACCGATCGTCGTCGTCAGTAATAATAAACCTAGCAAGCTAACAGCATAGCAAAGTGGCGAAGCAATCAGCTTTCTAGCGGTTTCTAACGGAAAAAAAATTCAAAATAGGAGGTTCAGATGCCTGGGTGATCGCATGAAAACATAATATATCTCACAAGTAATACATATTATATTAAATTAGATTGTTTAGTGCGATTGCCAAGTCAATCTATGTATCAATCTATGTCTATCTAATCAATAAATGGTATTACGTGGATCTCACAACTTTTTACGGTAGGAGAACTGAGTTGTGAGACTTGGCTTTTTTTACAAGTTATGTTTTTGATGGCATATATATATATATATATATATATATATATATATATATATATATATATATATATATATATATATATATATATATTCATTCCTAATTCAAAAATATAACCCTTTCAAATTTAAAACGATATTTCCACAAATATTTTCTCTGCGGCAACAACAAGCCGGTACCAGCTAGTGTATTATATTAAAAGTGTTTCGTTTTAAAACGGTTGATATAGCCTAAAATGTTAATCTGTATAAATTGCTTCTTTGCCTCGCTGTTTTGTTTCTTTAATGTAAATTATATTTCGCTGGAGGACCTAAGCACTATGCTCAATGACCTCAATAGTGTTTCCCAACGGATAGGTCTTAAGATGAACATGGACAAAACAAAGATCATGTTTAATGTCCATGTCACACCTATGCCGGTAGTTGTTGGGAGCACTAAGCTCGAAGTTGTTGACGAGTATGTTTACCTGGGACAAATAGTCCGACTAGGTAAGTCCAACTTCGACCGAGAGGTCAATCGACGGATTCAACTCGGCTGGGCAGCGTTCGGGAAGCTACGACACATCTTCTCGTCAGACATACCTCAAAACCTTAAAACGAAATTGTACAACCAGTGCGTGTTGCCAGTGATGACTTATGGAACTGAGACGTGGTCCTTCACTGCTGGCCGTATGAGGAAGCTCAAGGTCGCTCAGCGAGCTATGGAGAGGGCTATGCTCGGAGTTTCTCTGCGTGATAAACTCAGAAATGAGGATATCCGCAGTAGAACCAGAGTGACCGACATAGCCCAACGGATTAGTAAGCTGAAGTGGCAATGGGCCGGCCATATAGCTCGAAGAACCGACAACCGATGGGGAAGAAAGGTTCTCGAGTGGCAGCCTCGTACCGGCAAGCGAAGTGTAGGGCGTCCCCCCACTAGATGGAGTGACGACCTGGTAAGATATGCAGGAAGTCGATGGATGCAGGTGGCTCAGGACCGTGCTTTGTGGCATTCTTTGGGGGAGGCCTATGTTCAGCAGTGGACTTGTGAAGGGCTGTAATGATGATATTTTTTTTATGTGGTGTAGTCACACTCTCTCGCTATTGACATGTTAAAGCCACGCTCTAGCTATTTAGTAAGTAAGGAGAACATAGACATTTTTACTGGTAACGAGGCATTCCATTCTCAGGTGTGACAACGCATTTACATTTTGATTGAATTGAGGATAGATGTAGGTATATAGGCTGCAGCATTCATTTGCCATCAGGGTGATTGTGTGCACATTTGTTATCCTTATTTTATTCTATATATACATGCTCCGAATGTTATAGCATATCATTTTAATTAAAAAAGTAATATTTGTACGTTGAACATGAAATGATCAGGACAGTGCGCTACACAAAAAGAACAATAGCAATCTCCTACATTACATTTTGGGGCATTTCAAGTTAGGATCTCGGAACAAAATCAAAAATCGAGAAATCTATCATCATGAAATTCAAGTGGGATCTTGGTCAAAAGTTGGCCTATTAATAATCCAAAACCCGTGCAGCACGCACGCATCATGTCGTTATTTTAGGCCTCTTTTTAAAATAATTATCTAAGATATCTCCTTAATCGTCCCTCCCTTTCCACCATTAGACAACCAAGCGGTCGGCGGGTCTGAAATTGTTTGCTATGTATTTCACACTGCGTGTAGCAAAGTAGTGGATTAATCTCCTGGCGTCTATTTTGCCGTCCGATTTTAATCTGGGCGTTTTCAAGGCAAAAGATTTACCATCTAAGGCTTCAATGACACTTACAAAAAAGTGGTATTAAAAAAAGGGGAAAAAACTTCTTATTTATTTCTTATGATGTTGTTACATTACGTGAATTGTTTTAGTGGGAAAAGGACAGCAATTCTTAACGTATTTTTTGAAGTAAAGACTTCTTTACACTTCTTTGCACTGAACTCACGTGACGTCACTCCTAGATACATTTATAAAAATAATGTTTACAAGTTTTGTGAAGCTAAGAAATTTCACTTCTGACGTACTGTCCTACGACTGACAGTTATTTTTTATATTGCTGACTGTACCATTCTTATTTCGCTAATTAATTTAAGACCAATTTTGACAATGCTCTTCTGTTAACACTGACTTTAATATCGTCGTAAATATCACATTTATACTCAACTTAATTTTATACTTCTCTGTCTTTCCTAGCCTAGCATTACAAGGAGATAACAAACACAGAATTTTTTCAATCGTAAAAATATAATCGACTTTTTTACTAGTATCACGTCCCTTAAGAAATCCCAATAACAAAGTTGTCTAGGGTCAGTGATACACGAGTCACGACACCGTAACAGAACACACTATACAGTTATCGATGCCATTAGTGGCGTTCCCGCACGTGTGTAAACCGCCTTAATGACAGCAATAATGCACAGTTAGACTAATACTGTTAATACAGCGCAGTATAAAAGCCGCGTAACTCTAATACCCTCGCCAATTTTAACTTTGATTGAAATTAAATATTTTATAATAGAGACGTTACGCGTCGATGCAAATATTTGTGTAATGAATCTTGTCTTTAATTTTCGATGCAAATATTTGTGTAATGAATCTTATACTTTCATTTTCGATGCAAATATTTGTGTAATGAATACTGTACTTTAATTTTATATTATCAAAAATTAATTAATTCGACTGCAGGGAAGTCTGACAAAAAGATATAGGATATTTTTAATATATACGAGCCGTGTAATCACGGTGTTAACAATTCATCTACATCCTAATTACCCCGTGGGTGTCGTAAGAAGTGACAGAGGGAAATAAAACAAGAGATGAGCAGCAGAATATTTCTGATGACAACAAAAAATAACAAAAAACTGCTATTGCCAACCCACTTTTAGCAGCTATGGTAAAATTCCGCTTATGAGACAACTATAAGGGATGTCTATGGACAAAACTTCATAAAGACAGTCGACTTTGGATGAGCTGTAATTAATGATTCTACCCGACTATTAAACTAGCCGTATTTTGTTCAATTTATAAAATAAATACAGCGGACATGAACTGCCAAAACTTGTGAGATAAGATAGTATTCATTGCTAGGGTTGGTTTATTGTCCATCCCAAAGAAAATAAAAGCGGCCAAGTGCGAGTCGGACTCGCCCACGAAGGGTTAGCTGGAAGTAACATAATTTACGATTTATTACGTATTAAAAAAAACTACTTACTAGATCTCGTTCAAACCAATTTTCGGTGGAAATTTACATGGTAATGTATATCGTATATTTTTTTTAGTTTTATCATTCTCCTATTTTATAAGTTACGGTAGGGGGGGGGGGGGCACACATTTAACCACTTTGGAAATATCTCTCGCGCAAACTATTCAGTTTAGAAAAAATGATATAAGAAACCTCAATATCATTTTTGACGACCTATCCATAGATAACCCACACGTATGGGTTTGATGAAAAAAAATGTTGAGTTTCAGTTCTAAGTATGGGGAACCCCCAAAATTTATTGTTTATTTTTATTTTTGTGTGATAATCTTAATGCGGTTCACAGAATACATCTACTTACAAAGTTTCAACAGCATATTTCTTATAGT
Source organism: Parnassius glacialis (assembly GCA_033319125.1). Classification (NCBI taxonomy): domain Eukaryota; kingdom Metazoa; phylum Arthropoda; class Insecta; order Lepidoptera; family Papilionidae; genus Parnassius; species Parnassius glacialis. Next base: position 9,736,707 of record JAVANC010000014.1, read on the forward strand.
TTCGGGAAAAGTGTATGTGACATACGGACGGACAGACATGACGTATCCATAAAGGTTACGTTTTTTGCCATTTGGCTACGGAACCCTAAAAACCAACGATCTTTTGTGTTGATCGTGTTCCATGGTTATTGGTATGAATATTTACGATTCATTCCAGGTTCACATTCTAAATGATACAATATATGTTTTTTTTAATATTTTGTTAACCGTGTAGCGGCGGTGTAATGATATGCTACTCTATATCATGCCGTGGTTGTCGTAAATGCTGACAGAGGGAAGCTGAACCAGTAGATGCGCATCAGCGGATGCCAACGTCTTCTCAAGTGAAGGGACTATGGCAGAAAACCACACTCTTGATTCTTAATCCAAAATAGATGTAGTGTATGGACAACAGCACCCACTTCCTATCAGGTAGACTGTGTGCTCGCTTGTCACCTTTATATACATACTTCAAAAAGGAGAAGGTACTCAACTAAAAAAATAGTTTTTTTATGTGTTTTACTTCATAACTTGTTACTGGGTGGACCGATTTCGATGATTCTTTTTTTATTTGAAAGCTGATGCTTCACACGTGAGGGCGCGTATAATATATATATATATATATATATATATATATATATATATATAATTCGATCAAGGTCTGACCAATAGTTTTTGAGTTGTTCTTAATAATTTATATTGAAGTCGGTTGTACAAAATTTTTAATTTTATATTATTCTATAAAAAATAATTTGTTAACATTTCCATTCTGAGCATCTGCCTCAGTAGATTTGGATCGTTACAAAACGTTTGTTCATTTTCAAAAAGTCCCTAAAAATGTTTACTGTTTCAAAAACTATAAAATAGTTTGCAAAGTAAAATTGCTTTTTTTTAGAATAATGGTGGCAAACAAGTATACAGTCTACCTGGTTGAAAGTGGATCTGAGGATTTTTTTTTATTGAATTGGGTGACAAACGAGCACACAGTTCCCCTGATGTTAAGTGGATACTGCGGCCCATAGACATCTTCATCTATTCTCTTTAAAGAATCAAAATGCAGATGTGTTGTCAACCGTGAGGACTAAGATGGAATGCCTCGTTTCCAATATAAAAGGTCTCATGTCCTTTACACTCACCACACAAAATACAACAGCATTAAGCTGCTATTTTACACTGGTGTTCTGTGAGAGTGTGGGCCCTCCCTTATCCGACCAATTCGCCCCACAACGTTGTTTTAATTTCGTTATAAGCACCATAAAGGGCAAACCTTGCCTCGTACTTTTATGATTTTTTTGAAACTTTCACAACTTTTTTTAATTTATTCTTTTTGGGCAGTGGCAGTTAATCTATACGTAATAATTTTTTTTTTAAGTTTGATTATACCTTCATTCTGTAAAACCAATTTCATACAAATCCCTACGTTTATTAAGAAAAGCCAAAAAAACTTTCATTGTTTACTTACGTAATAATCCGGATTGATCAAACTTTTTTGTCATTTGTAAACGAAGATTGTTTTTGTTAACAAAATTGCTTTTTTTAATAACACGCATTTTATTCAGCCAGTTTTATTATAGAACTTATCAAAACCGGAACTAATAGCTTAAGATATAAATTAGTTTCCCGCTATTTAATAATAGATGTCATACGCGCATTAAAAAAAAATATTTTATTTATGCTTTGTACTTCACGTTGTACCGTGTAATGGTGGTGTAAGAATATCCACCACCAAATATCATCTCATGAATGTTGTAAGAGGCGACATAGGGAAACAAATCCGAAGATGGGTGCGGTGATCTCATCCCAGGTCCAAAGCCCACTTAATAAAGAAAGAAGTTTACTTCTTCTAGTTTTATGTAAAGCTTTACAGTTGCTGTTACTGCCTATTAAAGTCAACTGTTGAACATAAGTCTCCCTCATAGATTGCCTCATGGTGGACATTTGCAATAGCTGCCACCTTTGGCAAGCGGGTTGGCACCGCACTTTTTTTTATTTTTAGTCGTTATTAGAAAGACGCGGCTGCCCATATTCATCAAAAGTCAAACCGGAACACAGCAATGAGTGCACTGCTCCTGCGCGGCAACAGATAAAAGAGCTGGTACCGATTCAGTCTTCTAGACTGAGAACTGAACCTGCCATTAATTTTTGTTTTAAATAATAAGTGTGACAAACGAGCACACCGTCCCCGTTTGTTATTCTTTAAAATAAAAAACCTGATGGTAAACGGATACTGGGGTCCATAGACAATCCTTGATTAAGAATCATAACGCAGATGCATTGTTATCCCTAAGCTAGAGTGCTGGCTTTCGTAGTGACATTCACCATATAAAGCTGCTGTTTCAGGCTGGTGTTTTGTGAGAGCGTAGTACTTCCCTGGTCAAACCGACCAATTCGTGCTACAACGATAATATAGCTGCAGGCTCTACCACGTATAAAAACGCAGTTAGTACATACAACCTAAAACCATAATTATTTATCCCTAATAGAATGATAATAAATCGGAAATTTATCGGTTTAACAGCCTTCCCGTCCCTCCGTCCTTTATCTATTGTGTAGATTACGGTTTTATGGTTTGCATCTTGAGTGGGTTCTTGTGTTTATCTTCCACAGACAATAAATATTTTTAATATATCAGGTTATTTGTGGTGTATGGTAAGGATTTGCATTTTGATCCTGTGGTAGGGATCGTTCAGAATTTTTTTTAAATACATAATAATTTTAATGTGTAATGTATAATCTGAGACATGAACCGTCACTAGTGGCCATATGAGGAAGCTCAAGGCCGCTCAGCGAGTTATTAAGAAAGCTATGCTTGGAGTTTCTTTGCGTGGTGGACTTCTTAATGAGTATATTTGCAGTAGAACCAGAGTAATCAACAACCTAACGAATCAGTAAACTGAACTGGTAATAGGGCGGTTATATAACTTGAAGAACTGACAACCGGGTTCCTACAGAGTGACGACCCGGTAAGCAATGCATTAAAGTGGTAATGCTTCGCTAAAGCTAAGTCATGGTAGCAGTGCGAATTTATCGGTTCGATCGGGGAAGGACCACGCACAGCTCCTTTTTCTGCCGCCTTCAAAAAGGAGACGGTACTCAATTCGACTGTATGTTTTTTTATGTGTGTTACCTCATAACTTTTTACTGGGTGAACCGATTTCGATGATTCTTTTTTTATTTGAAAGCTGGTACTTCTCGTATTGTCCCATATGATCAAGGTCAGACCAATATTTTTTGAGTTATTCTTAATAATTTATATTGAAGTCGGCTGTACAAATTTTTTTATTTTAAATTATTATTGGCAACGAGACAATCTATCTTAGTACTCAGAGATTAAAATGCAAGCGCACTTAAATTTCCTTCGATATCTAAATCGAGGGCAGATATAGATGTCGATGGGTCACTACTTCCACTTACGTCATGTGGTCTATGTGCTCGTTTGTCCCACTAATTACGAGTATATAAAATAGGATAGTAAATATTCCTCTATAGGAGCTTAGTATTACAGTAAGAGATTATAACTAAAATCGTAGTCATATCTAAAAACTATTTAAGATCAGGCTTGCTGTCTATAAAGCCGTAATGCCCATGAATACTGCATGGCATTAATTGTTCTTCTCCTTCATTATCAGCCCAAAACAGTCCACTGTTGGACCTCTCCCATTGTAGGCGAATATGCCATAATAGAAAGACTTGACGGTTGGATTATTATCGATTGCAATTCCAGACGCTTTGCAACTTCAAGACCAATACTGCTCTTCGTTATCATCCTCAGAATTCAAGGATTCTTCCGAATGCTATTATGTGTAGTGTCCTAACATTTATTCACAGCGGTCGTTTTAACACTTTCACTGTCCGGTTTCCAGACACAATAGTAAGACAATAGCAGTGCCCTATATATGTAGTGCATGGGACAGCGAAAGGTTTAATTTCTTAGATTTATATTTTTTTATCTTTTGTTTTATAAAATAAGGATGACAAACGAGCCTGTGTGACCGCCCCTTTGTCTTTGCCTTCATTATTAACTATTATTAACACCTGAGTTCTATAGTAAAAATGATTTTCCCCAATAGTCACTTCACCAATCACGTTTGGCTGGTGGGTTACCGATCGCACTAGCAGACGTCTCGCATCTTTAACGCCGCTCTTCGCCGTTCTGGGTAAATTAAATCTAGTGTAGCGTAAATAAGACGGTTATATCACCATATAGCGGAAGCCATTCAATTTTTCTAGAATTCCCTTTGACGACTGTCACGGAAAAAATAGGGTAATAGGATCACTTACGTCGCCACCAGCAGTGGAGTGGAGGTTACCACTCTTCCCGATTACACAATGGGCAGAATTGCTAGTTAAACATTGGCTTATAATAGTTAAATAGATTGTCTCTGCATACCGGTCTTTACATGTAAACTCTAAAGTGAGCGTGAGGCTTCCAGCGTATACAGTGTTATTTTTCAAATAGTAGAATTAAAATTCAAAAATATAAATAATGATATACTGTTATTGCAGTTTTTGAAAATATAAGTCAATAAGGCTTGTACTTTTTTTACAAGATAGAGTGACAAACACACACAGCATGAGCACACACTCCACGTGATGGTAAATGGAGGCTGTTGCCTACAGACATCTGCATCCATCCTCGATTAGGAATCAAAATGCAGACGCGTTGTCACCCCTGAATAAAATTATAAGAGAACTCAAAAACGCTAAATACATTAAATTTCCAGCCCACGTTTTGTTCTTGTTTACCGTAAAAGAAACGAAATAAATTAGCTTGCCTTGAATGTTTAGTGAAAGCAAGGGTATTGCATCATGAGATTATCTTAATGACAGTTACATGACAAACGAGTCATTAAAATAAGACCACTTTCTTTTTTACTATATTTTTGACTAAATTAAGTATAATGATGTCCTTCTAGTTGACTTGGACTGCGGATACAACTGCCAGTTATAGTCGGAAACTATCAACTAAATCAAAGAAGAAAATTAATGTTTGTTTGTTCGTATTTTATACACTGCCATACCGTTAATCAGATTGCGCTAAAATTTTGTTAACTTATTGGTTACACCTTCGCAAAGGTTATAGGCATAGTACATTTAACTTACAATAGGTGGCGTATCGTAGCTACTTTATTTCAAAGTTATATATCATTCAACTTCAATGAATGTACATGTTATAATTCCTAATTAAACAATATAACTGTTCCAAATTTAAAACGGTATTTCCACAATTATTTGTTCAGTGGCAGCAATGCGCCGGGTACCAGCTAGTGTCATATAACAAACATTACAGCTTTTAAACTTCACACTTCTAAGTACAGGCCTCATCTCATTTCTAAATAATTAATAGAATCAAGCGTTACATTGCGGAGATCCATTATATTTATATGTGGTAGAGCCATGCTGAAGCTATATTAGTAGTATAGTTGTAGCACGAATGGGTCGGCTCGACCGGGGAAGGACCACGCTCTCACAGAATACCAGCGTAAAATAGCAGTTGAACACTGCTGTGTTTCGTATGGTGAGTGTAGAGAACCGGAGACCCTTTTTTTACTGGTAAAGAGGCATTCCATCTAAGTCCTCACGGGTGACAACACATCTGCATTTTGATTCGCAAACGAGGATAAATGTATATGTCTATGGGCCACAACAACCACTTACCATCAGGTGGACTGTGTGCTCGTTTGTCACCCGATCCTATAAAAAAAAGATGTTAAAAATTAATTAGCCAAGATCTGCGAATAAAATAAAATTATGTGTCTTACCTATTTTGAAGAGCACCTCCTACGCTCCCTCAATTTCGTGCACTATCCCCGTCACCACTAATCTCAGTACCATTACTTCAAACACCAAAACGCTAGGAAAGACAACCGTCGAAGATACGACCCGTGTTTCGCCTCAAAGCAAGGCATCCTCATGTGAAGTAGACTCTGCGGTGGCTGACGGCTAAGTTTTTTAGTCTAGAATTCTATTTTTTATTTCAAAACGCATTTGTTGGAATTTATTTTAGATGGTTTAGCTGTATTAGAGCAGAAACAGAAACAGAAACTTTTTTATTCAATATAGATTATAAATAATATTTATTGAAAGTCAGTCTTTTGTTTAATTACCACTGGTTCAAAAAAAAACCTCTATCCTGGGAAGAACCAGCAAGAAACCCAGCGGGACTTTTTTTAAATAACAGCTTACAATCATGTATATTACACAAATTAACAACACAACAAATTAGAAATAGCTTGGTGGCGATCACCTCATTTCGACATGATCGAGGAAGGCCCAGACTCTTACAGAATCGTCTTCATCGTCATCAGCATGTAAAATCCATTTCTGGACATGAGCCTCTACATCATTTTGATTTTCCATTGAAAACAGATGTAAGTCTAGTGCACGATACCGATTTATCCCTGTATGCAGTGTCCTCGTTGGTCTCTATATATAATGCTGACTTCTAAGGAGAATTCCTTGACGGAAAACCCCAATAAGTGACTTCAGCCCCGACCCGGGATTCGAACCCGAGGTCTCATGATCAGCAACCGCGTTTTATGACCACTAGATCAATGATGCAGTCAATGAACGAATGCTTATTTAAAATCACTAGCTGTGCCCCGCGGTCTCACCCGCGTCATCACGTGTCGGTGGTGCGCGACATGACCTAGTTCAAGCATTTTATAATTGCAATTAAATATTTTATTTGATAGCAATGGATGTAAAAATTGGCATAATTAATGGAGTACTTTTATCTGTCGGCATATTATGTATGATGTAGAGTGAAGATAAGGTTAAAAAAGTTATCCACTTACCCTCCCCCTCCCGGTTGAGCCCCCCCCCCCCCGTTCTCACCGGGCGGCTAGGATTTATACGTCGTTCGCGCGCCCAGCCAACTATGCGTCCAAATAACATGGTATAAATAACAAAGTTTATCTTCATAAAATTATCTTGATGATGAAGTAATTTTCGTTCGTAAGGATAAATAGGCCATGCCTAATAATAAAGCTCATAAATCACTTTTAAATTTTCAATATTTTTTTGTCACATAATACCTAATTATGGCTTATGTATAAGAAATAGACATATGTTATCGCGGACTTTTTTTTTAGATGGAGTAAAGGTCTATATTTTTCTAGAACATTGTATTTACGTATCCCTAACGATAACACCAGCGTACGCGGATAAATCATTTCGGGAGTGCTTTTTCTTCTGACTTGCTTAACAAATATCCATATTTAAGGCTAGCTGAGTGATATAGCTTAATGCTAGATAACCTATACTATTCCACATGAATCTGGCTATAATATACAAAAAGAATGTTTCAAATCGGACTGGTAGTTCCAGAGATTAGCGCGTTTAAACAAACAAAAAAACAAAAATCTTTTTCGCTTTATTATATTAGTTATAGATAACAAGTGTACGTATTTTCAGATGGTTGGAGGATATGTCAATTTATATACCCTGATATGTGAGTTCCTAATCTGTATTAGAAGTTATCTTCCCCATCGGTTATCGGTTCTTCGAACTATATGGCCAGCCCATTGCCACTTCAGCGTACTAATCCGTTCGGCTATGTACTCTGGGTCTACTGTGGGTGTCCCCGTTTTTAATAATAATAATAATAATAATAACTTTATTTCAGGCATCAAGGACTTAAAAATTAAGAACATTGGCCCATAGCAATATATACCTTAACCTAAAAATATATATAAAATATAGACATAACTTAACACTATCTAGGGAACTTTTTTCTTTGGCGCGTCCCTGTATCGGCGAAACACTACACCAGAGGGCCAGAAATCGGGAGCGAGGAATGTCTCTTTATGTTTTGCAGGAACCTGGAGTACGTAGGATTTGAAGTTCGTTGACCTATTAGACTCCAGACGCTGCAAATGTAAAGAGATCGGATCCTCAATGCGGCATCGGCTTCGTTCTTCCACGTAACGCAGGACGTCTTCTCCCGACGTACTTTTGTCCAAACGGGAGATGTAGAGTTGTATAGTTAGCTCCACAGCACGCAGAGTTGTACTCGCGTTTATCTTGGCCGTCCCACGCTGGTTACAGACGGGTCGCGACCGACGTCTCTTCTCAACAAGAGTAAACCCGTCCTTATCAATCTTGTCTTGGGTCACCATTGGAACTGATTTTATTTCCACATTCTTCCGCTTTCGACCACAAGAGGGTGCCGGTTGTAAAGATTTTCGGGCAACATCCGCAAACGTCTTCCCTTGTTTTGAGGTTGGCTTCGGCGGAGGAGTACCAATGGGTTCAGTCAAGGGTTGAGGTAGTGATGCAATGACGACCGAGGTCGCCCTAGTTTCTCGGTCATCAACCCGCTGACAGACGGTATCGCGTGACGGAGTCGCAATCATCGGTGAAATATGACTACTATTTTTTTTAAGTTCGTATGAAGAAAGGTTCTCGAGTGGCAGACTCGTACCGGCAGGCGAAGTGTAGGGCGTCCCACCACTAGATGGAGTGACGGCCTGGTAAAACGTGCATGTGGCTCGGGACCGTGCTTTGTGGCATTCCTTCGGGGAGGCCTATGTTCAACAGTGGACTTGTGATGGGCTGTAATGATGATGATGATGATGATGATTAGAAGTAATAGAGGGTTAGACTTCTTAAAACTTTTCGTCTTCCCTTTTTCTTTTCTCTTTACTCTAATACAAACTTAACGGAGTAGAGTTGCCACAACAATAGAGTTCCGCTTCGATCTTTTGGCGACTCTAAAAATGGCGGCTTTATTATTTATGCGGTTGGCGACATTGCGAAACCGTAGACAATGGCTCTTAATCTATGGGACAGACCTTGCGAAACTCCCCGTACAATGGCAGTCGGTAATTTGTGACTTTTGTGTTCATTGCCGTTTGTTCTCATGGTGTCCCTAAGACAACGTAATTTTATATACATAAAACAATAGATTGAATTGTGTAGACAAGAACAGTGATTTAGATATGGCACGGCTTTTTATTCATACTGTGATTTATTTTTATTTTTGGCTCTACGTGCGTTCAAGAAACACGAAATATCACAAAACACGGTCTTCAGCCACCTGCAGCTGTAGATTTCCTACATGTCTTACCAAGTCATTAACCGGTATTCAAGAGATTTTCTAATCAATCTTTTGTCGGTTTTTCGAGCCATGGCCGGTCCCCGGTCCGGTTTCTTTACATTCGTCATCGTTTATCTGGCATGTTGCTTCAACAAACTCAAGAATAACTGTTTGGCTCGCCAGTATGTCAGGATGAGGATTAAACCCGCCGTAATCTTTACCACAAGCTTATGGCTTGACCTCGGTCTGGGCCTTCACGTGAATTTAGATACTAATTTATATATTTATGTATACACTAATTTATAATATGGAGTAGTAATGATAGAAATCAAACTGCATGATATTATATAATCATTGCAAACGAATTAAGTATAATAAGATATCGCGATAGTTGAAATTGAACTGCATGATAATCATTTCACACAAATAAAAATTGAATTAACAGTATTTGAATAATAATTGAAAATAATTGAATTGGAATGAATACGTTCGTTTATTACCAGAATGTTACTTGAGACAAATTTGACTGCCATTGGTCTAGCGGTCGTAAAAGCGAGAGCTGATTATGGGGTCTTAGGTTCGAATCCCGTTACCTGTGATTGCGGCTATAATCCTGTCCTGCGCAAATGGCTATTCTCAGTTGAGACGAGCCGCCGTGACAGAAATTCGGTCTGGAGGACAAACATAATAAGATATCGCAATGGTTGAAATCGAACTGCATGATATCGTATAGTCATTGGAAACGAAAAATAATTAAAGTTATTAATTCTTCTGCAGTCTAAGGATTAGGCTCTAGCATTTTCGAATGAATACGTCCGTTTATTAGATGAATGTTACCTCAGACAAAATTGGTATTGATTTCTCTTACACCTTCTGCACGGCTAGCATGGGCTGGGGACAAAAAATTTATCCCCCGATTATATCCACTGACAAGAGATATAATTATCTTGTCCCTATGCCAAAGCACGGCAACGGGGAGAAGTATATCCCCGTTTGACATAACGAAAAGACATATATACTCCGTCCGTAGCATGGAACCAAATTAAAGATAAAACATTATGCTTTTTTGACATTTGAAATGGACAATTCTATCCTAGTTCATTGGACGTGGGTTTAAGTTTATATTCATACAAAAAATCTATCTAAGTCTAAATCTATTTCCCATTTTATCTACTGTAGATATTATATCCACCGGTGTGCCCATGTTCGAAGGGTGGATAAAACTACGCGAGGGGATAAGCATTTTCTCCTTTCCCCGGGGATAAAATTGTCTCCTGCCCATGCTAGCCCTGCTGGCGTCATAAGAATGAAGAATCGAACGATTACTACGATATTAGCAAAAGATCATGCGACCTTAGACAAACTTATATTATACCAAATTTAAAATAAAGTAAAGTAAGAGTTTTCTTACGTGGTAGAGCCATGCTGCAGCTATATTAATAGTTATAGCTGTAGCACGGTTGGGTCAGCTCGACCGGGGAAGGAGCACGCTCTCACAGAATACCAGCGTAAAATAGCAGCTTGATGCTGCTGTGTTTCGTATGGTGAGTGTAGAGTACCGGAGACCCTTTTTACTGGAAAAGAGGCATTCTATCTTAATCCTCACGGGTGACAACGCATCTGCATTTTAATTCGCAAACGAAGATAGATGTAGATGTCTATGGGCCGCAGCAACCACTTACCATCAGGTGGACTATGTGCTCGTTTGTCACCCTAACTATATTAAAAAAAAACTACCCCATACCGTCACATTGGTGTTGTAAGACGCGACAGAGGGAAACTCAAACATGAAACGAGCAACAGTCTTCAAAATTATAAAAAAACTGCTTTTGCCAATCCGCGTTCTATGTGTTGTATCTATCACAAAATTCTATTTATGAGTCAATCTATGGCCTACGTTCAGCAGTAAAGCTTTATAGGCTGCAATGGAATGGAATAGTAATACGCCCTTCTGTCAATCCTAAGCAAGTTTTGGGGCAAGGAATAATTCGCCACGCTCCTTAGCTAGCTTTATGTATCTCGAATTATTATTAAATTAGGTATGTAAGGGTAATACGGGCACCATAAGTTTTACTGTTCTATAAAACCTGAACTAGGAGGAAGACAAAGACAAAAATAAATAGTCGTATGCTATAACTAATAGATTAAGAGAAAAATAGCAAACAAACTTTGGCAATAATGAGGAACACTTTGAAAAATCATCTTAAAAAACTAACTACACTACTCAATACTAAAATCGACTAAAGTATTTACCTTAATGTCAACTCTCAATGGCGTCGATAAAGCAGTGCCCATTTGACCTTTTATTATTTAATTTACTGATGAACTATCGTATCACAGAACTATCTATGCAAACATGGCTGTAGTTTTTTGAGTTATTAGTAAGTAACCATATAAACCGAATGATATATTACCCTCACGTAATATAGTACAGGTGTTATTCTTCACCTTTGAGTGTGATCTAAAATAACCTAGACCACTTACATGAAATCTAAAGTCCGCACCCAATAACATTACAGGCACTGTTAGATATAGTCAAATAGGCACTTTCTTGCGTGTTCACTACACATTCACGTTACTTGTGCCATCACTTACTACTGTTGTTTGTGTACTGTTGATGTATAGCAGTGGAAATTTAAGAGCTGATGATGACGACACTCATTTATTTATTTATCACATAATCAACATAGCGTCGACTAGTAAGGACAAGTAATGACGTGTGGACAGCGTGCTCAAAGTTCGTGGATTCAAATCCGCCATCCGACTACTGTCGTGAACCATTCCTAACTTAATAGTATTGAGAGTATTTTTGTGTAAATTTAAAAAGAAAAAAAATAAAACACTGGCAACTAGGTTCAAAAAAAATGTCGTTATGATTATAGGGGACGACAGCATGCACAGACATAATGTAATCCAACGAATAATTTTTGTTTCATAAAAGTCTTAAAAACTGTACTACATTGTTATGTAACAGAGAAACAGTTTCACTAATGTTAACAAAAGGGCAATCCTAAAATGTACCTACGTGCGGACTCGAAGTAACCTATCCCTGCACTTTCCTTTTTGTGACGCGTACGCATGCGCAACCAAGCGTGAACTTAGCGTACGCGTCGTAGTATAACGATCGCTATCTTTTTAATAACTAATTACACACGTGACATGAATCCAATTGAACAATTACTCTTATGTTTTCTTTTTTTCTTTTCAACACAGGACAATTATACACCATAAGAGGGAGTCGTGGTAGCTCAAAGTAAAGCGACTGGCCTTGAATTAATTTCTTACTGTAATGACGAGGATGTCTAGCGCAATAGATCTTTCTATGTGTTCTCCAGATCTTTCTTCATGACTATCTTGGCAAATATTTTTTTAAACTCTTGGCAGTGATCATATTCCTATAATAATTAAGTTTCTTAAACGAATTTATTTATTTCAAAGAAGGCTTAACAAATGTTCGCTATTTAGAAAAATTAATAACACAAATTCAAAATTTACCGAATTAAACCGATTTTGATAAAACATGTCTAAGAACCACCGCTAGAAAACCCGCTTTTTATTTAAATAAAAAAAAACGCACCCAAATCGCTTTACCCGCTTAAGACAGACGGTGCCACAGACAGACAAACACACAGACAGACAATAGACACACATAGCAGTCAAACTTATAACACCCCTCTTTTTGCGTCGGGGATTAATAAACATACAGACTAAACAGATTATAAAATAGCTACAGATTAAGAAATATTAACACTTCCAAGGGTTACTTTTATTTTTTGTGCCAAATCTTTTACAGAAAAGAGAAAAAAAGTAATATTCCTTCTCCGCCATGGTGGGACGAGGAATGTACTAGTTACTAGTGCAATTAATAAACGAAAGTTAGCTGAAAAGGTTCAAAACCCATATTAAGGTTTATTGCCTATATAATTTCGTTCACCGACGAGCACATGTTAAATCAGCACCATCAACTAACGCTGCCAAGGATAGAATTCGAATATTATTTCTTGTACTTGGTTTGACGCGGGGATTTCTCATAAGCTACGTAACTCGCTCCAGTATAAGCGTGTTATTGTCCTTTGCCAAATATTAAAAATTAAACATATGTTGTGATTTTTTTGTATTTAAACTAGCGATTATTAGATTTCAGGATCTTTACAACAGCGCCACCTACCCTGTCCAATTGTAAACCATTCAGAGACCCACTCGAACACACATAAAAAAATCATCAAAATCGATCTAACCGTTGAGTAGGAGTTCAGTGACAAACACACGTACAAATGAATTATATATATAGGTATTCAAAACGATGTTAATATTAAAATTTTCTTAGCGATGTACAAATACGTATAATAGGTCAGCAACAAGGTTTTGCCATCGTTTTCGAAACCTTTGGGTCGGTATTGTAAAATCGTCAATAATGACGGCCTACGCTTCCCCAAGCCTTCGCAATTTGGTTTATTACTAAGCGCAAATTATTTTACTAAAAGAAGACATAATCACAATTCCCATTGATGTAATTTTATACAGAACGAGCTGGGAGTTAACAACGCTTGAAGTTTTAATACCGGGTCGTGTAGTGGCGATGTAAGAATAACCATTACCCCATGTCATCCCGTGGGTGTCGGTAGTAAGAGGCGTCAGAGGGAAACTAATCAGGAGATGGGCAAATACCCCACTATGCAATCTATAGGGGAGGCCTATGTTCAGCAGAGAATTTTAACAGGCTGTAACGGCAACGGAAGTCACGATAATATCATATTTTATTGTACTATTATGTAACAAAAATTCATCATCATCATCACCAGCCTGCAGCAGTCCATAGCTGGGCGTTTAACGTATATGCAAAGTTAAGTTTTTTTACGTGGTAGAGCCATGCTGTAGCTATATTGTAGTTGCAGCACGAATGGGTCGGCTCGTCCGGGGAAGGACCACGCTCTCACAGAATACCAGCGTAAAATAGCAGCTCAATGCTGCTGGGTTTCGTATGGTGAGTGTAGAGAACCGGAGACTCTTTTTACTGGAAACGAGGCACTCCATCTCAGTCCTCAGGGGTGGTGGCGCATCTGCATTTTGATTCTTAATTGAGGATAAATGTAGATGTCTATGGGCCACAGCATCCACTTACCATCAGGTGAACTGTTTGTTTGTTTATCACCCTTATTCTATTAAAAACCGTTAAGAAGTGTCCTCGTGAGTAGACAATACTGGCTGCAGCGTTCGATTATTTCTAACATTTTGGTGTATTGACGTCGGATCGGAATAAGCAAGCATAATTTCAAAGTAGTAAGGTTAGAAGAAGTGGTTAAAATTTTTCTTATAAAATTTGAACTAAACATACATACATGCCGTTACCTTACACTTACAGCCTATCAAAACTTCGCCACTGAACATAGGCCTCCCCATAAATTACCTCATAAGGGAGATATGGAACTGCAATTTATTTAGGTGCTTGTTGACCTAGTTACTGACTTGACACTGGCAGAATTCTATCAAGAGAAGCCGTAATTTAAAAGAAGAAGAAGAAGACTTAGTTGTTAAAGAAAGGCGCTGCTGCCCATCTCTTGGTTTGTTTCCCTCACCCGCTTCTTGCTACACTCACAGGATGACATGGGGTAGTGGATATTCTTACATCGCTACTGCACGACGGTGTAAAAATAACACAAAGCTTTTATTTCACTTACATACATCATCATCATCATTATTATGATTATAGCCCTTCACAAGTCCGCTTCTGAACATAGACCCTACATATTTATTTATCTATGCATAGACCTCCCCCAAACAATGCCAGAAAGCACGGTCCTGCGCCACCTGCATCCATCGACTTCCTGCATGTCTTACCATACACGTAAAGTAAAATATAAAAGTAAAAGTAAAGTTGCAGCCTATTTACGTCCCACTGCTGGGCACAGGCCTCCTCTCATTTCTGAGAGGGTTTTAGGGCAAGGAAATGTCCGCTGCGCTGCCCCAATGCGTGTTAGCGAACTTCACATGTCTTCGAAATATTTTTTTTTCTTATTTCTCAGACATGCAGGTTTCCTCACGATGTTTTCCTTCACCGCCGAACACGTGGTAAATTAGCATTTAAAATTGCAATTAACAATTTCATTGGTGCCGGCGGGGACAGAACCCGGGTTGCTCGAGTACTGTGAAGCTTAAAGCGAGCACTAACCATCTGAGCTACCACGGCTCTAAAATATAATTGTGTAAAAATGGACTTTCATTTGATTTATTACCTTTTTAATAATAGAAGAAGTACAGTACCAGTACCATCTTTTGAGAGATCTTTAAATTTAGAGACTAAACTTTACAACACTTTTTTCTTTTTATTTAGGTTCCAAATCCAACTTAATGGCGTTCATAATTTTTTTCGCGCCTTAATTTAATATAATTGCATCGAGTCAAGGTATCATTAGGAGTAGATAAGGTTATACAATTTCTAAGAAACGATGTCTTATCGAGTACCTCTTTTCGAGGAAAACAGAATTAAAGCACACCCTTACAAAATCTTCCTTTTTGTTGGTTGTTGAATCGTTGCTAAATTATTATCTTAACAAACGGGTTGCTCAGACTTATTTTGATTTTACATTTAAGTTAGTTGTCACTGTATCCTGTAGAAACGTAATCTAAGATGTATAATTTTTATTTTATTATATGAATGGCGCAAATGAGCTTGTGAGCCACCTGTTAATTGACTACCGTTGTCATATCATGTGTTGTTCATCAATTGCAACACCAGGGGAATTGTAGGTGCGGGGAATTGCAGGTGCGTTGCGGGCCTTTTAAAAATAGTAGTAAGTAAAACTTTGTTGATGGTAATTGAGTTATTTATCATCACAGTATACACTGAATCCTTTTAGAAAATACCAACACTCTACTGCCGCATGTAAGTTCTGGGATCAAATATTTACTTTGTTAAATCCTAATATTTTGATACCGCTTTTCATAATTTAGAAAAGAACCCAGGTTCTTACTAATTAACATCTATTTAGGAAAGTTAAGTGTAAATGTAAAACAACGCAAATTACAAAGTGAACTAACATACTATAAACACACTCCTTTAGTTCAAAGAACTATTTTTCGTAAAGAAGTTCTGATTAGAATGTGTGTCACCATAACCTAATGTCATCTACACTTCTTCACTTGGACTGAATGACCTTCAGATCTTGACCTCAAAATTTTAATAAGATATTTTTCATTCTCAAACAAGTATGTTTTCTCACGATGTTTTTGCTGCCACTGAGCACAAGTGAATCAGCACTTAAACATACTACAAGGTCAGTGCTGACACTACTAAAGTGAGGCTCAGTTTAGTACTTTGGAATTTAGGGCGAGTGTACATCGACTTAAATACAGGGTATCATTACGTTTGACACAGTAAGATAAGTTCCGGTAGAAGATAATGATCTTTTTTTTATAGGATAAGGGTGCTAAACGAGCATACAGTCCACCTGATGGTAAGTGCTTGCTGTGGCCCATAGAAATCTATATCTATCCTCGATTACGAATCAAACTCCAGATGCGTTGTCACCAGTGAATAAGATGGAATGTCTCGCTTCCAGTAAAAAGGGTTTCCGATTCTGTACACTCATCATACGAAACACAGCAGCATCGAGATGCTATTTTACGCTGGTATTTTGTGAGAGTGTGGTCCTTCTCCGGTCGATCCGACCCATTCGTGCTACAACTTTACCAATAATATAACTGCGGCATGGCTGTATCATGTAAAAAACAAGATAACGATGAAAAAATTATGTATAGACATAAATAAAATTGAAGTGTCTGTGTGTAATATAGAAATAACTGCCTTTTATTAAGCTCAGAGGTTACTTGCATTACTGTCTGTCTCTCCAGGTTTATCATCGGAATGGCTGCACCTATTGCGATGAAATTTCACGAATAGATAGTGTGCAATGGAAGGAGTGATCCAAGTTTTTTTTATTAGCTTTATTTTATCCGGAGAATTGACATCATTAGGTCAGATCTGATCAGTGATATTTAATCAGAAATACTTGGAGAGTGATTTTTTTAAATTAAAAAAAATCTTATAGAATATGGGTGACAAACGAGTTGGCCTGTGTCCACCTGATGGTAAATGGTTGCTGTGGCCCATAGACATCTACATATATCCTCGATTATAAATCAGATCAAAATGCAGATACGTTGTCACTCGTGAAGAGTAAGATAGAATGTTCTCAGTAAAAAGGGTCTCCGGATCTCTACACACACCATACGACAAAACACAGCAGCTCTCAGCTGCTATTTAACGTTGGTGTTCTGTGAGAATGTGGTCCTTCCCCGGTCGAGCCGACTCATTCGTGCTACAACTATACTAGTAATATAGCTGCAGCATAGCTCTACCACGTTAAAATTGATAAGTAGAAGTTGTAGTTGATAATTATTTTATAAGATTAAATAATTTTTTCTTTCATTTTTATCTTAAATATAAATAATAGCTACCCAGGCGTAGCCAGTGCAGGTAGCTAGTTTAAAATAAACGATGTTAGAATTCTGTGCTGTTCAAACTTGGAATTCCCATAACATAATTTGAAATTTTGTAGAGGACTTAATCAGATATTACTGTTAGCTGACCAGTAATAAAATACACTCCGCTAAATACGCCTCAATTAGAACCGTTCGAGGGATCCATCAAACCATTTAAACGCAAGCATAAATTACGCTACAGGAAGTGCATTTGAACAATTTAGGTCAGAGATAGATTATTAGGTTTGGTCATAAATCCGACGGGCCCTAAAGTAGTCTGTGGTGATATCGAGTTGGTCAGCGGTGCACCGTTAATCGAGACCCGTGGGGACAGCCGAAGTGGGGCGTTGGAGGTGCGAAGTACATGATGGATACGTTAGTTTCTCCATGTGTGAAATGTATAATTTTGTCCGTTGTATGGAATTTTGTGTTTAAAGTTGAATTAGTTTGTTAACTATTTATTACCGTTAGGCGGTTTAAAGGTGTAGTTAGTAATAAGGTTAACGTTATTACTAACGCTACGTACATAGAGTATATATATCTACATTAGATATTAACAAAAAGTATAGTAGAGTATCTATACTCTTTGTAATGCACCAAAAACATCTTTATTATAAGCTAGTGTTTGATTATAATCCCACCTACTCTACGTGGTAGAGCCATGCTACTGCTATATTAGCAGTATAGTTGTGGCACGAATGGGTCGGCTCGACCGGGGAAGGACCACGCTCTCACAGAATACCAGTGTAAAATAGCAGCTTGCCACTGCTGTGTATCGTATGGTGAGTGTAGAGAACCGGAGACCCAATTTACTGGAAACGAGGCATTCCATCTTAGTCCTCACGGGTGACGACGCATCTGCATTTTGATTCCTTATTGAGGATAAATGTAGATGTCTATGGGCCGCAGCAACCACTTACCATCAGGTGAACTGTGTGCTCGTTCGTCGCCCTATCCTATAAAAAAACCTGGGTCGTAAATGGTGATAAAGCTCAAGTAAATCGCACTGGCTTAGCGTAACAAAAGCCTATTCGCTCTTGTCTTAAAGATTTTGTAATCTGTCGGATTTATTCTAATTGATTCGGTTTTAATTTCGAATATAGTGTTTCTTTTTGATTGACTGCTACAATTTTTTGTAAATGTGAAAGAAAATGTTACTAAAAAGCTGTTTTTATTCCTGTTTTACATAAAACATACATAGTATAAACTCTGACACGAGTTACCCAGTGGGGTGGGCAGAGACTACGAACTTTTGGTACGATCCTTTCACATACAAGTATAGATATACGGCATGCATTGACGGCTCCGTGGCGCAGTGTCTTAGCAATGAGTTAAGGCGTGGCAGCCGCGTGTTCGAATCCCGCACGGACTAAGTATTTGTATGGCCTACAATATTTTTTCCGGATCTGGATTTTTGTTCTTGTGCAATTTTGCAAGTATGTATGTAAATTGCCTCCACGATACAAGAGAAAATCTTAGTATAAGGGTAAACTTTTTTTCAAATAAAAAGAACATGCTCGTGGATTAGGGGTATTCTTAATTGGGCCCATTGTCAATATATCACCTATTTGGTCGATAAACTTCCATCTAAGGAGTGCCTAATCGACTCTGATACTTACCATACTCTTTATACACTGAAGAGTTCCATTCTTGATCCTATTGACAACATCTTGCTTAACTTACTAGGTTTCTTTACAATTATTTCTCTTCAATATCTGATATGATTGTCAATAGTTTCTGGTCTTAATGTTTGTTCACGGGAAAATTACGTATTTAAATGAGGAAATTCCTAGTTTCATAGTTCCTAGGAATTAAATTCTGCTTATTTGGTTTCAACAACTTTTATATGGCCCTCCTGGTTTTTCTAGAGTTTTTGTAGAGAATTACAACTTATCTATTAAAACAAAAAAACAGTTAATTTAAATATAAAAATAAAGAGGTTATTAGTTACCGATAACATGATATTACTTAATAGACAAATTCAATCTGGGCTGTTATATTATACTTTTTTATTTTTATTATTATTTTTTCTTTATTTAAAATTGGTTCGGAAAATGTTGCTGCCTTGAAATAAACCAGCAAGAAACCACCAAAATGAGGCATCCATTATGCATTACTTTTTTAATGATTTCAATTTCGTTCGGGATTTCCTCTTCAAACACATTACTGCGTAGATAATTGTGCTTTATTCACTTTCCCTCATCGTCACATAACAATACACCCAGCGTTGCGTTAATTTTCCGCACTTCCACGTCCGCGAGTTATCTTCGTAACTCGACGTTATGGGCCCACATCGAGCGCCCAACTCGATTCAAAACTGGTTCTCAGCCGATGCCGCTTCATTATTCGATTATTTGCTTACGCAACTAACGTAAAAACTTGCGGATCAGAGGTTACACTGTGTTACGTCAAGCGCTGGTTAGAACAGGGGCTCCCTATTCTAACTTTGATGCAATTTGGAATTAATTGTACTTGATACTAGAATGTGATTTTAATACGCAAGCGTCCCTAAAATTGAGACTAAAGATTAATTTTACACTAAGAATTTTTAAAGTATTTCTTTCTTAAATTTGTATACCGAAAATAGAGTTTTAAAAATTTGGATGAAATATGTAAAAAAAAACTTTTAATAAAAAGTAAAAGCAGACTAGCAGACAACTAAAAATAATAAAAATAATTTTACATTCTGAAGATTGTGCAGAAAGAGCAGTGCGCTGAAATACAGCAATGCATACACTGCAGAAATAGGTAAGAAAGTACCTTGATGTACCCAGGTGGTACCCAGACGGAACCACTGGGCACGAAAGGAATCCTCATACGTAGATTTTTTGAGGTCATCATGCACCATTTACAATGTATAATTCGTTGTTTTATTTAACAGTTTTCTGAATAAATGCTTTAAAATATCTATCCCCTGTATAATATACAGCTAAAGTAAAGTATCCGCTGACAAAAGTTATGGATATAATACGTACTTAGATAATGACTCAGATAGTACATGAATGTAAAATTATTACAATGATTATCGTAAAATTATCACAATTACTATTTTTGTTCGTTATTTTTTTCAAGTTATTTTGGGGAAAAAAATGGTTAAAAAATGCTAATTAAGTGTTGCGATTGAACAGGAAACCTAGAAAATATTGTTTGTTTGAGTGTGTTTTGATGTACATTTATGCGTTAGTGATCTTTTTCGTATCTCAAATTATCTCTAGAACGAATGACAATGTCGACTCCAAGCCAATTAACGCATAATTACATAGTGAATATCTGATGTATGAAGTGTTCATTAAAATTGAGTACAATAGAATATGTTTTAATTCAATATGAATTAAAGGACATTAAAATAGATTTTGAAGTTATTGGAAAAAATGGAACTTATAATCATCAAGAAAAAAGGTTCTCGAGTGGCGGCCTCGTACAGGCGGACGAAGTGTAGGACGTTCCCCCACTAGATGGAGTGACGACCTGGTAAGTCATGCAGGAAGTCGATGGATGCAGGTGGCTCAGGACCGTGTTTTGTGGCATTCCTTGGGGGAGGCCTATGTTCAGCAGTGGACTTGTGAAGGGCTGTAATTATGATGATGATAATCATCAAGTGGCTAGACAGACGGTAGACTTATTTTGCATCCTGTACCTTAGGCTTTACAATCATTTCTGTCATCCTCATTTGAAACACCACCCTCCTCATATAACTAAAGATTAATTGATGTGTTAAATATGAATTTCGTAATATCTCAGGCATTTCTCTGTGGCAACATTACCGTTGTTATTCTATGTTAATTGTTAATTGTTTGCCTGTCATCGAGTTAGTCCTCTTGTCACTTAGCATTGTTACTTAATTTTTATACATTCAGATCTATGTAATGTTGTGCAGCTTACTTATTAATCAATAACGTAAGAGTAACAGTTGTAAGGATGCAGATACAGACCTTTCAAAATTAATATTAATTCCAATAATTTATAAATTAAAGTTTTAACTTTTCTGGCAACATATTATAATGCATAAGTGACAACAATTGTTACTTATTCGGTATGATATGTGTTTTGACAAAGTGGTAAAATTAAAAATTTTGTACAACCGATTTAAATATAAATAAGATGAGAATATCATCTATGTAGTCGAAGTCAATTAAATACGTGGTAGAGCTATGCTGCAGCTATATTAATAGTAGGTATAGTTGTAGCACGAATGGGTCGGCTCGACTGGGGAAGGACCACGCTCTCACAGAATACCAGCTTAAAATAGCAGCTTAATGCTGCTGTGTTTCGTATGTTAAGTGTAGAGAACCGGAGACCTCTCTTACTGGAAAAGAGGCCTTCCATATTAGTCCTCACGGGTGACAACACATCTGCATTTTGATTCGCAAACGAGGATAGATGTAGATGTCTATGGGCCACAGTAACCACTTACCATCAGGTGAACTGTGTGCTCGTTTGTCACCCTACTTTACAAAAAAAATATACGCACTATTAAGGATAACTCAAAAACCACTGGTGAGATCTTGATCAAATTTTTATGGGACCTCATGGAAAGTACCATCTTGTAAATAAAAAAGAACCCTCAAAATCTGTTCATCTAGAAAAAATTCAGAGGTAACACACATAAAAAGTCGGTTACAAAAGATTTGAGAGGAAACCTAGGAAAACGTAATTACTAACTGTCGACTGGCAGTAACTGACTACGTGAAACCGTTACCTATCATCATCATCATCATTACAGCCCTTCACAAGTCCACTGCTGAACATAGGCCTCCCCCAAAGAATGCCACAAAGCACGGTCCTGAGCCACCTGCATCCATCGACTTCCTGCATATCTTACCAGGTCGTCACTCCATCTAGTGGGGGGACGCCCTACACTTCGCTTGCCGGTACGAGGCTGCCACTCGAGAACCTTTCTTCCCCATCGGTTGTCGGTTCTTCGAGCTATATGGCCGGCCCATTGCCACTTCAGCTTACTAATCCGTTGGGCTATGTCGGTCACTCTGGTTCTACTGCGGATATCCTCATTTCTGAGTTTATCACGCAGAGAAACTCCGAGCATAGCCCTCTCCATAGCTCGCTGAGCGACCTTGAGCTTCCTCATACGGCCAGCAGTGAAGGACCACGTCTCAGTTCCGTAAGTCATCACTGGCAACACGCACTGGTTGTACAATTTCGTTTTAAGGTTTTGAGGTATGTCTGACGAGAAGATGTGTCGTAGATTCCCGAACGCTGCCCAGCCGAGTTGAATCCGTCGATTGACCTCTCGGTCGAAGTTGGACTTACCTAGTCGGACTATTTGTCCCAGGTAAACATACTCGTCAACAACTTCGAGCTTAGTGTTCCCAACAACTACCGGCATAGGTGTGACATGGACATTAAACATGATCTTTGTTTTGTCCATGTTCATCTTAAGACCTATCCGTTGGGAAACACTATTGAGGTCATTGAGCATAGTGCTTAGGTCCTCCAGCGATTCTGCCATAAGGACTATATCGTCGGCAAATCGAAGGTGAGTGATGTACTCGCCATTGATGTTGATACCGTATCCTTTCCAGTCCAGAAGCTTGAAAACGTCTTCCAATGCAGCGGTGAAGAGTTTCGGGGATATGACGTCACCCTGTCTTACACCTCTCTGCAATTGGATAGGTTTCGTACTCTGGTTCTGTACTCGGATAGCCATCGTAGCCCTACTGTACAAGCACTTCAACACTTCGATATACCGAGAGTCAACTTGGCACCGCTGAAGGGACTGCAGCACCGCCCAAATTTCGACGGAATCAAAGGCTTTCTCATAGTCCACATACGCCAGACATAGTGGCAAATTGTACTCCTCGGACTTCTGTACAATTTGCCGTAGGGTATGTATGTGGTCTATGGTGCTAAAGCCCTTTCGGAAACCGGCTTGTTCGGGAGGCTGGAAGTCATCAACTCTGCGCGCGAGACGATTCGTAATGACTCTCGAAAACAGCACGTAGACGCGGCTCAGAAGGGAAATCGGTCTATAGTTCTTCAAGAGAGCGTTGTCGCCTTTCTTGAAGAACAAGACCACCGCACTTCTGCTCCACGCCTCCGGTGTAATGCCACCATGGAGGACGGAATTAAAGAGCTTCTGAAGGACTTCAAGTACCGGTTTTCCACCCGCTTTCAGAAGCTCCGCTGTAATTCCATCCTCGCCTGGGGCCTTGCCGTTTTTAAGGTGCTGGAGAGCCATTCTAATCTCGCTCAGACTGACGTCCGGGATATCATCGGAATAATGTCGGATAAGACTCGCTCTTGGATCGTTACTCACACTTGCGTGTGGCTCCAACGATGACGTGTACAGCTGCCCATAGAACCTCTCAATCTCACTCAAAATCTCAGGTGCCCCGGAAACGATGCTGCCACATTCGGTCTTCAGCTTTGACAGTTGGCTCTTTCTGGCAGACAGATCTCTGGCAAAGACTTTGGAGCCTTGGTTCCGCTCGATCGCTTCTTCAATACGAGCTGTATTGAAGTTGCGTAAGTCCCGCCGCATGCATTTGGAGATCTGTCTGTTCAGTTGTCTGTATGCTGTCAAATCTGTTGAAGAATGTAGCTTCATCTCCCGTCTAACAGCCGTGAGATTAAGAGTGTGATCGGAGAGTTTTTGTGTTCTTCTGCGGCGGGTCTTGCAGAACTTAGCTCCGACCGCATGGACAGTTTCCACGAGCTTGTCATTCAAATCGTCCACTTCATTGCAGTCTTCTAGGCACTGAAAACGGTTTTGTAACTCGAGCTGAAAGGTTTCGGGACTTTGGATTAGAGCACGAGGGGGACGGAGCGTTGACTTCATTAGACGAGACCTCTCCAACTTAACATTTAGGTTCAGTGTGCCTCTAACCATTCGGTGATCGCTGCCGGTTTTCACCCTCGCGATCACTGAGACATCACTGAACAGTTGTCGTTTGGTCGTCATAATGAAGTCAATCTCATTTTTTGTCGAACCGTCGGGGCTCGACCAGGTCCACTTCCTGTGGGGCCGCTTCTGGAAGAAAGAGTTCATCATAAAGAGTCCCTCTTTCTCCATGAAGTCGGCCAGCTGCTGGCCCCTTGGGTTCCGTTGCCCTATTCCAAATTTCCCTACTTTCAGCTCACCGTTCTCTCTTGTGCCTAGTTTTGCATTGAAGTCTCCCATTAACACCGTATATTGGGTTTTGGAGGAATGCATGGCTCTAGAGATATCCTCATACATTTCCTCCACCTCCTCATCGGGGTGTGCCGAGGTTGGTGCGTAAACCTGTATGACCTTCAGCGAATACCGTTTGGTGATTCTGAGTATAAGGTACGCAACCCTCCTCGACACACTCTCAATCTTTACAACGTTGTTAACGAGAGACTTGTGGACGATAAATCCGACACCTCCTTGGGACAGATGGTCGCCCTCCCGGTGATAGAACAAGTTGGCGGATTCGAGGATTACCGTGTCCTCCCCCTCTCTTCGGACTTCGGATAATCCTATAATATGCCAGCGTAACATGTCTATCTCTTCTTCCAGCTCCACAATCTTCTCGTCAGTCCTCAGGGTCCGTGCGTTGTATGTTGCCAGGTCAAGTCGTTGTAGGTGGCAACCGAACCTCCACCGGAGATTCTTAGCACCCCCTATATTCATATTCCTTTTTACGTTACCTATATTCATGTTAAATAAAGACACATGATGGCATAATAGTCGAAAATCGAAAAAGTCTTATTAAATAGGCCGCGAAAGTCCACAAGGATATGAACTTCTCCCGTAGGGGGGAATGGATTTAATCACTATGCTTGGAGGACGGATTAGAAATGGCAATTCACACGAGTAATGGTACTTTTAGTAGCTCAGGATATAAGCGCTGGCCGTCATATACATACCATTTTACGAGAACAAATCAAGATCGATCCCCGCCCCGACCATACTAGTTAAGTTGTTGATTGCAATTTTAAACACTTATTAACTTTATTTGGCAATTATGGAAAACTTACATCTGAACATGTACATCGGAAAAATTAAAGAAAATATTGCGATAATACATGAATTCCTTCAACGAGCATAACGGTAGCATAGCGGATAGTTTTTTGCACATAAACTCTTCAGAAATTAAAGAAAGTGGATGTCGTAAGAGGTGACAAAGGTAAACAAACCAGAAAACGGGCAGCAACGTCTCCCTGATAACAAATACAAATGATAAGAAACTGTAGTTATCAACCAGTCTACTAAGCGTGGCAACTATGACGAAATCTTCCCCCCCTCCCCCCCCATGAGGCAATCTAGGCCTAGGAGGCCTATGTTGGCTAGGGACCGTACTTTGTGGTATTCCCAGGGGGGGGGGGGGGGCAATGTTCAGCGGGGAGAATATCAGTAGTGGTCATCCGATTACTTATAATACCCACGAAGGTGTACAAATGTCTATTCTGAAACAAAATGCATATGCGTCGTCACACTATGGACTGAGTTGAGACTATATGGAGAGAAATGATGTGATGTTTCGTTACTATTGTAAGGGGTCGCTTTTTCTATTGAGTAACCATACGAACAATAGCATTATGCTGCAATTTTACGCCGGTATTCTATGTAAGCCTGGTCATGCCCCGATCGCCGACCAATTCATGCTGCAGCACATCCGATTAAAATGTAAATTATGCAGCAAACTGGAACACTTAGTGTACTTTTTATAGGATAGGGTGACAAACGAGCACACAATCCACCTGATGGTAAGTGGTTGCTGTGACCCATAGACATCTACATCTATCCTCAATAAATAATCAAAATGCAGATGCGTTGTCACCCGTGAGGACTAAAATAGAATGCCTCTTTTGCAGTAAAAAGGGTCTCCGGTTCTCTACACTCACCATACGAAACACAGCAGTGTTAAGCTGCTACTTTACGCTGGTATTCTGTGAGAGCGTGGGCCTTCCCCTGTTGAGCTGACCCATTCATTCTACAACTATATTACGTATAATTGGATTAGCTCGATGTTACCTATGTAACACAGAGACATACTTCGAGACGGCTGGGGTTTGGCTATACGACGTAAAACTTCACACTCTCCAATTTGGACACCACATCCCATCCCTGAAGTGACAAACGAAGTTACAGTCCACGACAAATGGACACCTGTAGTCACGTTCGTCACGCTGATCATACAAAGAGTTAGATGGCGGTAGATTTAGACCCTTAAAACTTGTTGGAATGCCCCACAGCATAAAATTATACTGGCTTCCTATATTATTCAGAATGGAACACAACAATGATGGCATTGCTATTTTTTTGACAGAAATAGATAGGGATGTGGAACCTACTCAGATGGACACCTGGGTGGAAAATTAGTCCTACCACTTACTAAAACTATATTAAGTTCGTTTCTAATCAGCGGATAAACATGCAAAAGAAAATGTTTTTACGTTTTTGGTACTTTATAGATTTTTATAATGATATGTGTAACTAATTCCGCCTCGCAACGCACTCGGGTATAGGATGTTACGTATGCGTTCAGTGTGCTACTAGCCTTACGTCGAGGCTAATAAAATTGTCGTTTCTATCGTCTTTCCCACGACCTACCTAAACGCCGTATTTGTTCACACTTAAGAATAACTTTATTTCATTCCATATTTCTTGAAATACACATTGTGTTCATGTTGTGACATTCTTTCTTGAATATTACATGACAGCCGTTAAGTTGATTGACGTCTCCATGTTATATAAGTAATTTTATTAACTTACATAGATGGGTGAATTATTTTTATTTATATTTAATAATGAATAATTTGACATGTGATAATAACTTAAATTTTACATTTAATCGTAAAAATAATAATGATTTTGCTGTCGCACGGATGGGCCGGCTCGAACCGGGGTGGTACCACGACCTCACAGAATACCAGCGTGAAGTACAGGTTTACTTCTGCGTTTCGCTTGGTGAGTGCAGGTGAACGGAGGCCCTTTTTACTGGAAATGAGGCATTCCATTCTAGTCCTGACGGGTGAAAACGCATCTGCATTTTGATTTGTAATAGAGGATAGATGTAGATGTCTATGGGCCGCAGCAACCACTTACCATCAGGTGGACTGTGTGCTCGTTTTTCACCCTTATCCTATAAAAAAACACATGGTATCGCTTATTCCCAAAGTCAATCTATAATCATAAGCAGGTCATGGTTAAAAGGAACACTTCAATAACTGTGGACTTATTTTACATTCATAAAATTATTCTTAGAATATTTGTTGATGTAATTTATTAATGTTATATTTTTTTATTCCACAGGTACGTAATGAATTAACGGATAAAGTAAGTATCTCATTAGCAGATTACCATCAAATGGTTTTAGTGTGCGTGTACGTTAACCCAAATACTCGCAAAGCAAATCTCCTGTAGTTCATTTTGGTACATAAATGATTAACGCTTTTAGATACAGCAAAATTAAAGTTTCGTTGCGAGAGTAGTATTAAAGTCAACGGAAAATCTTGACAGTAGTTTTATGGCTAAGTGTGCTAACTGAAAACACGAATATTTGTGGGTTCGAATCCGCCATTCAACTAGTAATATGAACAGCTCCTAACACAAACATTTTTTGCTTACTTGGAGAAGTAAACGAGAGTATTAGTTTATAGCGATACTAGTATTATTTAAAAAATATTTCGAGGTAATTTTAATGAGCCAATACTTTAATAGATTTTTTTCTTTTAATATATAATGTGATGTTTTCTAGAGACGTGTCTATACATCCAACAGTAGCACAGTACAATCCAGTAGGTATTCAAGCTTGTCCGTCTCAGGACCCACGAAGTATTTTTTTTAAATACTAGTAATGCTATTAAAAACATTACGCTAGTAAGTAAGCTTAAAATGCTTGTGCTAGAAGTGGTTCACGACAGTAGTCGAATTGCGGATTTGAACCACGATCTTTCGAGTTCGCGGTCCGGGCCCTGCCATTAGGCTACTGATGCTTCAACGCCAGTATTAGCCAGGCTTTGTAGCACAATAACTTTGTAGTACATTGCAGCGTTTGGCTTGTAAGCCGTGGTAGCTCTTTTAGGCGAATTATATAGGATACGACTCAATATATTACAAAGTGATTTTTATTTTGATGTCAACGAAGTTATGTTCGCTTACTTCGTTTCTTGCCAATCATTAAGTCACGTGATCATCAAGTAAAAGTATGTACAATGGAAATTGAGATAATAATCGTATATTGTTGGCAGCCAGACCACGAGAGAGAGAGAGAGAGAGAGAGAGAGAGAGAGAGAGAGAGACAGAGAGACAGAAAGGCTCCTGTAACTTTTTTTTTATTTCAATTAATTTACAAACTAATATTTACTTAAAAGACTACCACCGTACTCATTCGTGCTATTGAGAAATCGGTACGTAATTACTTGTTACGCGTTAGTTTCCTTTAGATGTTTAATTACTTGAGTAGGTACGGAAAACGCATCGAAATTACGTTTCACAGAACATTATTTCCTAAATTAGTTGCTGTTAAGACTTAACTGTTGCAAGAGTCGTAAGTTAAACAATTTAATTATAAGCGTGATCTATTTTTTCTATTTATGCTACTTTCATATAATATATATATAAACATAACTTAAAGAACCGACAAACGATGGGGAAGAAAGGTTTTCGAGTGGCAACCTTGTACCGATAGGGCGGCCCCCCACTAGATGGAGTGACGATCTGGTAAGACATCTAGAAAGCGATGGGTACAGGTGGCTCAGGACCGTGCTTTATCGCATTACATGGGGGAGGCCTCTGTTGATCAGTGGACTTATGAAAAATTTACATTTATTCTCTATTCTCTATTTTTCTGTCCCACCGTTTGAATACGTTTTAAAGAATTTTGAAATATTTTGTAAAAATCTAGTGACGTCGAGCGACGTGGTAAGGTCCGAGCAGCGGCGAGACGGTTTCGGTCTAATTACCGTGACTTTGAGAACTCTCAGTGTCACTGTCTTGTTCGAAGTGTTCGAAAACCAAATACGTCAACCACTTTAACTTATGTATATTGTAAAGTAGCGCGTGTGAGAGTGCGCGTTGATACAAAAGAAATTTTATTTTGACACAGCCAAATGGTGCATACAACAGTATACATATGTATAACTTAAATAAACGTAGATTAACTTTGTACGCCAAAGACATGACAAATAAGGGCAACACTCAGCATATCCCGATTTTCAGTGATGAAAATGAATTAATATACCTAGGAAGTTTTTGCTTTTTAAGGGAAACATGCAGTACAATAATGAATTACACTGTAAAAAATATAAAAATAATCCTAAAAGGCAATGTAGTTGCTACAGATATCTAAATACATAATAAAAGCTTGCCACCACAATATTATGTGTTACAAAAAGAAAAAATATAAAAGTATAAAATAATAAAACTAACTAAATGGTATTTATAAATTAAACATTAAGTACCAAGCAGTTAAAAGTAGATAATTTATATATACAACTTAAAGTGAAACTACCAATTATTTTTTATACGATAGAGTGACAAACGAGCACACAGTCCACCTGATGGTAAGTGGTTGCTGTGACCCATAGACATCTAAATCCTCAAGAAAGAATCAAAATGCATATGCGTTGTCTCCCGTGAGGACTAAGGTGGAATGCCTCTTTTCCAGTAAAAAGGGTCTCCTGTTCTCTACACTCACCATACGAAACACAGCAGTGTTAAACTGCTATTTTACGCTGGTATTCTGTGAGAGTGTGGTCCTTCCCCGGTCGAGCCGACCCATTCGTGCTACAACTATACTACTAATATAGCTGCAGCATGGCTCTACCACGTATATAATTATATATTAAGTTTTACAATATTTTCTTTGTAACTATTATATTTGAGGTGAAATTTATCTAATTTACAATATTTTAAGTTAAATTTTTTGCATGTACGAGATACAAAATTATTTGAGGCATACCTATTATACATAGTATATTATCAGAGTACAGCGTGCATAGGATACACAATTGTTTGTTTGTGTGTGTTTCACAAATAATAATGGGAATATCTCTTTGTAGTCATTTCAGAGTCAACACGATCCCAATAATTTATAGAGTAAGTATCAGATCAGATCAGATAAAATTAAATTAGATCATTTTTTCAGTTTATTTTATTTTTTATATAATCCAGCGAAAAATAGCAGCTTAATGCTACTGTGTTTCTATGGTGAGTGTAAAAAACCGGAGACCCTTTTTAGTGAAAAAGTGACATTCCATATTAATCCTCACGGCTGACAACGCATCTGCATTTTGATTCGCGAACGAGGATAGATGTAGATGTCTATGGGCCACAGCATTCACTTAACATCAGGTGCACTGTGCGCTCGTTTGTCACCCTTATCCTAAAAAAAAAGAATAAGGGTGACAAACGAGCACACAATCTTCTGTGAGAGCGTGATCCTTCCCCGGTCGAGCCGATTCATTCGTGCTACAACTATACTACTAATATAGCTGCAGCATGGCTCTACCACGTATCTAAATCGAACACTCGTTTTATTTGATAATATGTGAAAGTTTACCGTACCTCTTGGAAGACCGTGTAGTGACGGTGTAAGAATATCCACTACCCCATATCATCCCGTGGATGTCGTAAGAGGTGACAGAGGGAAACAAACCTGGAGATGAGCAGCGTTGTTCTAATAAATCCTGAAAAATTAAACGTCTGCTTTTGCCAACCTGCCTGCCAAGCTGTGGCAATTTTAAATTTAAAACGTGGTAGAGCTATGCTGCAGCTATATTAGTAGTATAGTTGTAGCACGAATGGATCGGCTCTACCGGGGAAGGACCACGCTCTCTCTAAATACCAGCGTCAAATAGCAGCTTAACACTGCTGTGTTTCGTATGGTGAGTGTAGAGAACCGGATACCCTTTTTACTGGAAAAGAGGCATTACATCTTAGTCCTCACGGGTGACAACGCATCTGCATTTTGATTCGCAAACGAGGATAAATGTAGATGTCTATGGGCCACAGCAACCACTTACCATCAGGTGGACTGTGTGCTCGTTTGTCACCTTATCGTATAAAAAAATATTATCTTTATGAGTCTTTCTATATGGAGGCCTAAATTCAGCATAGAACTTTGATAAACTCTAACGAATAAAGGATAGTACACAGTCTTGAAGAATACCAGCATTATTAACTAGTAATCGGAGCATTCAGCGTCATTTTTAGAGAAACTTATAGAAGTTTATGTTTAGCTAACTATGGCAAAAATCCCCCCCTTTGAAGCAATATATGATGCAGGTCTTTTTTTTTTTTTTTTTTTTTTTTTTGCGGATGGAAAATCATCAAATGACGCCTTTCGCTCTGGGTGGAGCGGAAGGGAGTGTCAGACTTTTACTGACTAAAAACCATCCGTGTTCCTTCAGTGCCCTTACGTTCCGGAGCCGCGGTATCTCTTTCGAACAGCCCGCAGCCCCGGCAGGCGTCGGCCCTTGCGGGCCCCTTCACGCTGCTGACAGCTCTTTGAGGCACGCGTGGAACAAAACGCGCCGTCGACACGGCCTGTCGTCGTTAGACGGACGGACGGCGAGCTACCCATTGCTCGCCGTCCACAGGCCCGCGCCTACGGTGGCCGGGGGCCACGACGTAGCCCCCGACGCCCGGGGCGTCTCCCGCGGCGGCCGGGAAGGAAAGCTGTTGCTCTTTCCTTCTCCCGCTCCGCCACCTCCTTCGCTAGCATCACTGCTTCGCAGAAGGTGGTGACGGCATCCCATTCCGTCTCGCTCCGGACCATGGCTTCGACCAGGGCCGGACGCGAGAGGTCGCCGCCGCCTATCGCCGCTACGAGGACACGGCGGTGCTCCGCCCAAGCAGGGCACACCTCCACGGTGTGCTCCACCGTGATGATGCAGGTCTATGTGATGACTTTTGATAGGCTGTACCGGTAACGGCAAGAATTATTTTGCGGCCCAGTACACATTAGTTATACAGATTAATTATAAATTATTAAGAGAAATTCTTTCGTTACATAGATCAAACTTATCTACAAGATATCGGTTTCACGTTCAAACCTAGCCGTTGTGTTTTAAAAATACCGATATCTGTTTCGAATCGGAAATTCCATCGAGTCACTACAACACGCCGTTTATGGTTAGGGTTGTGTAAAAAAAAAATACCGCCAGACCGATGCACAGATCTTAGATTCCCGATATTCGCGTCCCGTCGGGCATCGAACCTCACGCCCGCTACATCTCCATCGCGATAACAACGACAATTGAATCAAATGGTATACATAGATACAGTTCGCAAGACTAGAGATAATACTAGATGAGACATTTTTACTGTCCATAAACACAGAATTTTAATAGGTGGCAAAGTTGTTATAGAATTTCTACTGTCTTGAATTATTGTAAATACACAAATTGCACATGCACAGGAGTCCAGACCCGAAACAATTATTTATAGGTCATGTAATTTTTTTATAGGTTCAGTGTGACAAACGAGCACACAGTCCACCTGATGGTAAGTGGTTGCTGCGGCCCATAGACATCTACATCTATCCTCGATTGCAAATCAAAATACAGATGCGTTGTCACTCGTGAGGACTAAGATGGAATGCCTAATTTCCAGTAAAATGGGTCTAATAATAATAATAATACTTGTTGCGTACGTGAATCGAACCCACTCCCCCGCAACGTAGTAACCAAACGATTTGTCACTGCGCTATCAAGCAATTAAAATAATGTTTTATTTCCTTGTATTTATTATTTAATTTAGTATTTAGTATGATATATTATATCCGTTGACTAAACCAAGGTGGTTTATATTTGTAGGTGAACATGGAATGAGACCTCATATCGGGTACTCCCCAATGATATTGCATTTCACTCAAAAATTCAAGCGCATCCATTAATAATATAAGCGCGTGATAAATCAGCACAACCCGTGCGCTGAAGGTTTGCCGTTACGTGTCGATCTGATCGACTCGATCAGAGCGCCGCCAGCGGTACTGAATAGAAACGCGCAGGACGCTGTCTGCAGAAGTGGGAGGGGCGGTCATCGGCAAAATTGTAACATTGCGATTAATACCTCTGTGTTGCCGGTGAAAAATAACTCAACTACTACAACTCTACTCACTT
This sequence comes from Parnassius glacialis, assembly GCA_033319125.1. Lineage (NCBI taxonomy): Eukaryota > Metazoa > Arthropoda > Insecta > Lepidoptera > Papilionidae > Parnassius > Parnassius glacialis. The sequence goes on from JAVANC010000014.1 coordinate 9,770,257, forward strand.
ATGTTGCGTTGGTATATTTTAATGACCAGGCTTTATAGTGGGGAGATACTCATGGATATCTACTGATGTGGGGACAGGGGAAGAGGTTATGTGAAAATCTTAAAAGTGTACCTGCTAAACCCCTACGGTGGTCACCATCAGCGTATATGCGGGATCACGAAATCTCCGTTCGGACCGCAACCAGTGCAACGAGTGCCCTCGCATTGCTTTATTGGAATCACGTACTGCCCGTACTTGCTTCCCTCAGCACTTTCGTAATGCTATCTTAAAGGATTGGGACCGTGGATGACCAAGCTACAACAATGAGGTGACGTTTTGTCTAACGACACAATACAGCACATTGTAATAATTGTAATAACTAAAAATGTGTTACACAGTCCACTGCTGAACTTAGTATCCGTCCAAGTATCTGCCAAAATGTCATGCGTGGTGGTGGTAACTGTGACAATGGATGCTTGCTGCACCGGACCATTCATGCCATTTAGGTACGAGTCTTTTCATTGCTTTTATATGTAATTTAGAAAATCTTCATGGCATTTGGTTAATTTTTAATAAAATCTAAGAGTGATCACCGGGTAGACGTGCACACAGTGCCCGGTGATAAGTGGCAGCTGGGAAGTTGGTTGAAGGTGTCCATGGTGTGCAGAAGTAACTTAACAATGGATAGACCGTTAGTTCGTTTGTGATTTTAGTTATAAAAATGTGCCGATAGGCTGAAGTAGACAGAATCAGAAATCAGCACTTTAGGATTAGAGAGAAAGTCATGGCATATCCAGAGTTTCTTTATTATTGTACTAAGCGTTCAACATCGATGGTGAGACCGTTGACCGTGATTATAGATATATTTCATAGTTTCTTAATATTACTTCTGGGTTATAAAATCAAGAAAGAATTTGTAATTTGGTTAATCTAAAATGTTTATTCTTTTTTATATAAAAATAATAAAGTAAATTAAAGTAAAGTTGCAGCCTATTTACGTCCCACTGCTGAACACAGGCCTTCTCACATTTCTGAGGAGTTTTTTGAGGGTTTTAGGGCAAGGAAATGTCCGCCGCGCTGCCCCAATGCGTGTTGACGAACTTCACATGTCTTTGAAATATTTTTTTCTTATTTCTCGGACATGCAGGTTTCCTCACGATGTTTTCCTTCACCGTCGAGCACGTGGTAAATCAGCACTTAAAATTGTAATTTACAATTTCATTGGTGCCAGTGGGGATTGAACCCGGGTTGCTCGTATACTGTGAAGCTTATAGCGAGCGCTAACCATCTGAGCTACCACGGTTCTATAAAAATAATAAACTTTTTAATAAATATAGAAAACCTTAATAAATATCCTCAAGTGTTAACTTGAGGATATTTATTAAGGATTTTATTAAGGTTAGACCTGTCAGGAAACTAAGGCTTAAAATATATTGAATATGACACAAAAGCTTCATTTAGGCCACCGCTGGTCATAGACCACGTTTTGCACATGGTAGAGTCATGCTGAAGCTATATTAGTAGTATAGTTGTAGTACAAATGGGTTGGCTCGACCGGGGAAGTACCACGCTCTCACAGAATACCAGCTTAAAATAACAGCTTAACACTGCTGACTTTCGTATGGTGAGTGTAGAGAACCGGAGACCCTTTTTACTGGAAAAGAGGCATTCCATCTTAGTCCTCACGGGTGACAACGCATCTACATTTTGATTCGCAATCGAGGATAGATGTAGATGTCTATGGGCCGCAGCAACCAGTTACCATCAGGTGGACTGTGTGCTCGTTCGTCACCCTATCCTATAAAAAAATACCTTTTTAAAATTGCACAAACTCACCATGCTGAGCTTGGAAAGTCGGTGCGCGCAGAGTTGATATTTTCACTGGTGCTGCTACCAACCAGTAGTTTGTGTAAAATTTGGGTTCAAGGTTATAAGATGATACATCATCAAAACTTCACTCTGTAGGACACAATGAGTAATAAATTTCATTTATTTATTTATTACAAAAACAGTAACAGAATCATAACAGTACAAAACCAAGACGATGCTGTACAAAAACCAAATAATAAGTGATAAATATAACTACTGACATAAAATATATGCTTAGTAACTATTATAATTAAGAAAAAAATATAAATAGGAAAAAAAATATGAAAAAATCTCACAGACCCTGTGCGCCGCTTCTGTGAACTTTGCCAGGCTGCAGTGGTAAATGTCCGTATCTTCGGAAATAATATTCAATAACTTTAAAGCCCGTGACATAGGTGCAAACCTATGCAGATTTGTCCTCGCGTTCGGCACCTTAAAGGTGGGATGTGGGCGACGCCTAACCACCGCCTTATCAGGCACAAACAGCTGCAACGCCTCCAGTACCTCAGGATGGTATAGCTGGCCACGCAAGACTCGCCACACGTACTTACAGAGTGCGACGTCACGCCTCACACCAAGCTGGCTGTACCCAACCATGCCGATCACGAACAAGCTCGGGTACATCAGCGGGTAGAATGGATAGACGCCGTACTCCTTTAAATAAAGGAACCGCGTGAATTTATTTTGAATTTTTTCCATCATTTTGATATATTTATCTTCATGGGGATTCCAAATAATAGCACTCGTTTCCAGCCGGCTGCGAACAAGTGCATTGTATAAAACTTCAATAATCGCCGTACTAAGAAAATCCCTGCAATTCCTTAGGATAAAACCTAAGTTTCGGAATGCCTTACCGCAGGTATCTTCAATGTGCTTACGAAACGTCTACTCCGCTACAATGTAACAAAACAACAAATACAAAAAATGTAATGATAAGCTGTGAGTTGCAGGTGTCCATGGGCTGCAGCAGTTACTTACCATCAGCCTGCCATAGAGCATTCATGAATATTATATTTCTGTTTACTAAACTTGATTTTGCTTAATTTCAATGTTAAAATAGGCATAAAAATATCAAGATTTAATTAAAAAAATAAAATATTTCTGATACAATTATGATACCAATATGAAATAATATTTTATATTTTTTATAAAAACAAAGCTGGATTGACTTTACTGGAGGAACTAAATTTAACAGACCATTTAGAAAGTACTAGGCATATATAAACGCTGAGGCTAAGATAAGGAGATAAAGTGCTCACAGCGGTACATCCGGGCGTTTTCACTTGACAGGGAACGACCCAACAATTAACTATCAACGTGTGAACCTCCTGCTATGCTTGCCTGGTGCACCACTTTCTACAAAGTGGTTTGATTGTTACGTTGTAGATTTCGTCACATAAGCTTTACAAAAGAAGTTGATTTGAAAAGTTGGCAACTAAAAAAAATTACCAATAAAACTAATTACTATTAAATTAATTCATGAACATATAAAACTGATGCAAGTTTGCTAGTTTTTATTCATTAAGCTGTGTCATAAGACTCAAAGATGAAAACATGTGGATGTTTACAGTTAGCGCAGTTATAAAAAAATGAAAATACCCTCATGTTTGTGTTCATACGAAAGGTTTAACCACGATTTGCTCTGTGGTTTTAACCAATTAAATGATCTAATTTCGATCAGACGCAATACTAGTTATTAATACGCAATACTAGTTATTAATTATTACTATTTTTAAAAGCCTTATTCCTTAAAGTTGTTTTCCCTCTGTCTTACTCTTTGTTTACTGATGAACAACACACTGAATAATATATAAGTAGAAGAGTGACGAAGTGGGAATTATCAATTTTGTAAAAATGTCTCCGGTACAAGATATATGTTTTGAGATGTCTGTTTTTGTTGATTTTATGCAGTTTATAATATCAAAGAGTATAGAATATATAAACATATGCACAGAAAAGTAAGGTGGTTCATAGTTCCATCGAACAAATCAGGCATTATGTACACGTTAAGTTAAATTAAAATGAAAATTAAACGCAATTATTTGACAACGTTAAAAGGTCTTAGTCCTTGTTAATCATTCAAAGGAGCCATGGTAGTTTAGAGAATAAGCGCTCTCTGCAAATTTCACAGTACGCGAGTATTCCGGGTTCAAACTCCGCTGGCAAATTGTTAATTGTAATTTAAAAATGTGATTTACCAGGTGTCGAGTTGTGAGGGATAACATCGTAAAAAAATTTACATATCTGAGAAATAAAATATATCAAGAACAATATCAAAAGGCAGCCACCACGGTGACCAAATGACTCCATAACCTTCTCAGAAGAGTGAGGAGACTCAACCCAGAATGTCAGAAGGAATCTAATAAACGATATAAACGATCAAAATAAACGATAAGTATCAGTCACATGACAATGCCATTTCCAAACTTTTTGATATTTTGCCAGTAGCGCCAGCACTTGTCAAATATTTATTGGTTAAGTTTAATTTATTAACATGTAATGGAATAATAAATAAATATAATATATAAAATATTAAAACACTATAATAATAAAAAACTAAAACTAATAACTAAAAACTAAAATTATCGTACAGTCTTACTCCCCGCGGTATCATGCCAAGAACGCCGGCTGCGTTTCCTTGTTAAATGGCTATACTTAGCCTTTGAGCGAGAAAAGAACCAGCCCTCTTATAACCAGCAGCGACGACCAGTCGCGGATACAGTCCCTTTAGAAACTTCACCGCACGTGGACGCCACGAACTGATAGTCTCTACAGCAAATGACACAAATATGTAGTCATCTCTCAGAGACTCATATTTGCGCCACTTATTTAGTTCAGCTGCCTCTGATGTCGCCCCAGCTCTGCTAAGAGCATCACACACTAGCTGCCTTTACTTCTTCCCAAGGGACCAAAGTCATACCGTTCGGTTTTTTGTTATCGTCTCTAAATATTCTATAAGGCTCTAAAACCAAGGGAACATTTATAGAGACAAGAGCTCTTCGGATGACATCTTTCAAGGAACCCTGACGGGAAAACCTACCAGCACTTTTCTTACTTATATAGTCAACTTGATTCCTCAGGCGTTAGTCGAACGCCGCCATCTTGTTTAGCGAAATATGTTGATTTATAGATGCACATTCAAAAGGAAAGTTTCGAAGCTCTCTTATCGCTTGCGAGTAGGAAAGGACCTAGTCGTAATATATCGCTAAACGCGGGAAATCGTGCGCTAATACCGCATTCCAACGTCGGCGCTTAACAAGTACTACTCCAAAAATGGAGCCGCAATGTCTTGAAATACTAACGACGCTATGATGTGTGGTCGAAGTTACTTCCACTTAAAGGCATAGATAACTTATGAAAATATTGCATAATGCTTTCTACTATCAGATCTGTCAATATGACATTTTTTCATGTTCATGTCATATGTTTGTAATTTTGTCGACTTTACTCTGAAAAACCGTGGTAGTTCCTGGGATACGCACTTGCCATAAATTTATAATCTTCCATATTCCAGATAGTTTGCCATAGGTCAGAGACCAAAGAGATATATCGAACATTTCCTTTAGTCATCTTTCTAGATTTTTAAGAAAGTGTGCAGTGTAAAAAATATTATTATTTATTAGAAAAGAATGAGTAAACACTGTTAGTTTATTTAATAAATAAACCTGAAACATAAATCAACTTAAAAACTTGTTCTCTTTTCTATCTCTTCGGTTTAAAATACAAATAATTCAATAAAAAACCAACATCACGTAATAAATGTAAGGGGATCGTAACTTATCGGAGAGATAGCGCAAACTTGACTTATCTGCCTTGAACTGTTTACTGGCCGAGTATTGCCTTTCACTGTGCGCTTTGAATATCTATTGCTTGAACATTCTTTAGGGTCCCACTGCAAGCGGAAACAAGAAAAAAAAGTCTACTCAGAAAACTAACAGAAGTAACTAATGTTATATCCATTAGTTTTAAATCTAAATATTAGACTGGGATTTAGGAAGATTACGGACAACCTTTTTATAAACATACACTTTCTTTCTCTGACGATAGAACAATTGTAAACGTTACAAACACGCAATCTACCCTGCTGATTAAAATAGACTCTTAAATCCACCGATGACTTAAGAACTATCCGAAAACTCTGATATTTGATAAACTAGAGATGAGTATCCGAATAACAAATATGGTAGGTTATTTCCTGTATTTAAAGAAACATAACCTAGGATCTTCATCGATAGGAGAATAGGACAGTGGTAGAGCCACGCGGCAGCTTTTGCTGTCGCACGGATGGGCCGGCTCGAACCGGGGTGGTACCACGACCTCACAGAATACCAGCGTGAAGTAGAGGTTTACCTCTGTGTTTCGCTTGGTGAGTGCAGGTGGCTGGAGGCTCTTTTAACTGGAAATGAGGCACTCCATCCTAGTCCTCACGGGTGACAACGCATCTGCATTTTGATTCGCAAACGAGGATAGATGTAGATGTCTATGGGCCGCAGCAACCACTTACCATCAGGTGGACTGTATGCTCGTTTGTCACCCTTATCCTATAAAAATAAAAAAAGGACACATCATCTTTCTTTAAATTGCTTATCAATAAAATGATTTTTTTTCTTCTACCATTATAGGTAATTTAAATCTGAGTAAAACACAAAGATGTGAATAAAATATTCTTACCTTTTAAAACAAATTATATCGAAGCTTAAAGCTTCAATAATGAAAATAACTAACGCTTCACCGTCATTCTTTATGCCTTTTAGAGTTACTTTATTGCTTAGATTGACAAAGGGCCAATTAAGCTAAGTTAACTACTGCCAATTAAGCTTCAATGATACTAAAACTGGCAGAGGATTAAGTTTATAAACAAAGTGTGTCAAGTTTCAGGCTCGTACCGGTTAGCGAAGTGTAGGACGCCCGCCCCCCACTGTGACGACCCAGGTAATTCGAAGGAGTGCTACAAAAAACAGTATTTTTAGCGTAACTTGGGGAAGGCCAACGTCAAGCAGTTTGGCGTTTTGAGGGGCTGTAATGTTGGTCTAATGACCAGTCTCGACTATGAAGCTATCACGTAGTTTTACTATGTACAGGGACCCCTTTTCTGTCTGGGAGTACGTCTGCACGAGTGCGCGACCCTTTCAACCATTACTTTTTTTTATACCATAGGGTGACAAACGAGCACACAGCACACAGCCCACCTGATGGTAAGTGGTTGCTGTGACCCATAGACATCTACATTTATCCTAAATAAAGAATCAAAATGCAGATGCGTCGTCACCCGTGAGGACTACGATGGAATGCCTCTGTTCCAGTAAAATGGGTCTCCTGTTCTCTACACTCACCATACGAAACACAGCAGTGTGAAGCTGCTATTTTACGCTGGTATTCTGTGAGACTGCTGCCTAATAGCAGTGTTTAGACTGCTGTGTAGGGTTCTAAAGAGTGTAGAGAATCAGTATAGTAACAGGCTGCGAGGCACTCCATCTTAGTCCGCAAACCTAACATCGCATCTGTAGCCATATTTGTTTGAAAATGGCTGTAGGTGTCCATTAACTGCAGTAACTACTTACTATTAGTTGGGCTGTGAGTTCGTTTTAACTACAGTTTCATTTAAAAAAAAGCTTTGGATTCGCATATATTTTAAGCATATTTTCTGTGATTGTTTATTTTTGCAGCCTATCAAAGTCCACTGCTAAACTAAAACCCATAGGTTGCCTCATACTAATCTTCGCTATTTGCCATAGTTGCCACGTTTCTGGTTAGAGTGGTATAATGTAAGGGGCAGAGGGCCATGGTTCTGGTCAGGAGATTTTAGGAGGCGGGATTTTGTGTAAGCGCGCCTTAACTTAATTAATAATGGCTGTTAAATTCTCATAAAATATTAAAAAATGGCTCTTTCTGAACACTTTTGATTAAAATATCGAGTTAAAAACATGTATTTTTCTTAAAGAACACACTGTTTAATTTTACACCGATTAAGTATACATAAAAAATAATATTAACAGTATTTACACGGTAGTATGCATTATATTATAGTATAGGAATCCTTGGCATCGACATATCGAGTGACTTGCAGTTGGTGGTCACTTGGAAGAGAAGGCCAAATCGGCCTCTAAAAAGCTTGGCATGCTCAGCAGATCGGAACAGTTTTTGCTGTCGGCACGCCACCTGCAACTTAACAAGGCGCAGGTTCGGTCTCACATCGAATACTGCTCCCAGTGCCAGCTCCTTCCACTTGACCGCATCCAGCGCAGGGCGGTTGAATCGTCGACGACCGAGTTCTTTCCGATCGCCTTGACTCACTGGCACTGCGTAGAGATGTTGCATCTCTTTACGTATTTTATCGCATCTACCACGGGGAGTGCTCTGAGGAATTGTTCGGACAATTCCAGCCGCTCAATTTCACCACTGCACATCGCGACAAAACTCGCGATACCATCCATACCATCTGGATGATTGGCAGTCCACCACTGTGCGATTTAGAAGATGTTTTCTTCCTCGGACAACTTCCTTGTGGAATCGATTACCACCAGCAATTTTTCTGAACCGATACGACTTAGGGATCTTCAAGAAAAGAGCCTACTCCTTTTTAAAAGGCCGGCAACGCATATGCCCCTGATCATCAGATGAGCCGCCTGCTCGTTTGCCCCCTCTCCTATAAAAAAATATAATATATATAATTCTCGGTGTTTTATTCTTATATATCCTTATTAATTTTTTACACATTTATTTTATATTATACTCGTATACAACGATACTTTTATAAATATATGACTATAACCCAACACTGTTGTACTGACAATTCTGAAAATTGAGATACGAGTAAGATATATAAAACATATTATATTTCATTTATAAATAGTAATGTATAATATAAACTGTTTAAAAATTTTGAGCAATTTTATATTTTTTAAGATACCCATACCACACCACTGATAAAGATACACGAATGCTAGAAGAGAAGCTAATCTGAAATCTAATATATAAAAATTAATATTTGTTTGTTCGTATTTTATGCGCTGCCATACCGTTCATCAGCGCTTAAACTTAGTTAATGTATCGTTTGCATTTGCGCGAAGGTTATAGGGTACATTTAACTTACACAAGGTGGCGCATGTGTCGTACCCACAAATTTATTTAAAAGTTATATATAATTAAATTTCAATTAATGTACTATCTATCATTCCTAATTCAATAATATAACTCTTCTAAATATAAAAAAGGTTTTTCGCAATTATTTCTAGTGCGGCAACACGCCGGGTACCAGCTAGTGAGTTATAAAAAATCGGATATATTATATATGTTTTATTCCATTTTAGATTAGACAATTTTTTACAGATACGAGTGGAACCTGGAACAATCATTTAAGGGCCAACAAACCTTGAATCCTAAAACAGTGTTGATTTCATTGAACAATTACTTTTTTACACCAAAGACCGATGATGCGATTTACCAGCTGTTACGCTTTAATTCAACCATCTTTCATAACCATACACAATCGCGAGACAATACCGCAATCATCTGACGAGTGGGCGACTTTGCGACATACTTATGTTATGAACTGTTTAATACTGCTTATGTAACATGCATATTGAGACTACTTGTAAGGGTGTCAATTCACTAGTTCGATACTGATTTTGGAATATTTCATATCGTTGTTATTTGTTTCTTTTCTTCTTTTCATATTAGTATTATATTCAATTTTGCGTTTTATATCAAAATATGCTCTCAAAAAATATTCCTGACATAGTCTTAATCTTCTCTTTAGCGGAAGTCCACCTAAAATCCGCATCCTCTGTACCTCTCGCGTTGTTAGGAGAGTTTGCCTTAACCGCCATATCATCTCATTACAAATCGCAGTACTAGACTTCTCGTACTGGACATTTTACATCTAATCTGTCAGAATACATGAGATCGCTCCAGCACTTCCCATAGTTGTCTCTTACGAAACTCATGTGACGAGTCTGCTTCGATAAGAATAAATAAACCTCTTATAACGAATATTTTTATTTATTTTGCCTATATACCTCTTTCACTGTTACTTAGCTGTGGTTCACGGCTTAATAAGATTTGGTTTGGAGTTAAACAATCTGGCTATTACTGCGCGAGCTTCGGCTCCGAATCCCTACCTAAGCTAACATACAAATGTTGGCTTCCAGCCGCCAAATTTCAAGAACGCACTTCGCGGCAAAACTCCCGATACCATCCACACCATCTGGATGATTGGCGGTCCACTACTGTAAGTTCCACAAGGAGTTTTCTTCCGCGTATTTAGTCCTCTTTTTATTATGACATAGTTTTAGTATTAGTGTCTATATTAAGTCCTTTTTTTATTATGACATAGCTTTAAATTTACACGCCTTAGTGAATTAGCACCCTAATCACTTCTGTTCACCGAATAACTCTCCACACGTGCGCAGTCTGTGTAATTGCATCTAATTAAATAGATTTGTGTATGATGAATTATGAAAACGGTGGTCCGTGGCACTAAGGTATTTATTTAAAGGTGACACATATCTGAGAATGGCTGGCATATTTAAATTAAGTTGCAAGGTATTTAATAAGATATAAATTCATAATATGTCCGTATATGCCGTGTAGTGGCGTTGTAAGCATATTCTATACCCCATATAATAGCGTAATTGACAGAGGGAAACTGAAACAGGCGATTGGAAGCAGCGTCTTCCTGATTACTACTAAAATAAAAGAAAAAAATTGCGGTTGTCAATCTGCCTGACATACGTGGCAAATATGGCAAATATTTTCTCAATAAGGTAGTACTTTAAATATTATCTCACGATGTTTTCTTACACAGCCAAGCGCGTGAAGGTGAAACATATCTCATACATAAACGATGGTACATGTTTTTCGCACACAATTTAACGCTGTCTTCTAGTACTTTTCTAATATGTGGAAAGAAGCTTTAATCATACCAATATCCAGAAACTTGAAGACATTTTTTTTATAAGATAGGGTTTTTTTTATAAGATAGAAGATAGGGTGACAAACGAGCACACAGTTCACCTAATGGTAAGTGGTGGCTGTGACCCATAGACATCCATATCTATCCTCAATAAAGAATCAAAATGCAGATGCGTTGTCACCCGTGAGGACTAAGATGGAATGCCTCTTTTCCAGTAAAAAGGGTCGCCGGTTCTCTACACTCACCATACGAAACACAGCAGTGTTGAGCTGCTATTTTACACTGGTATTCTGTGAGAGCGTGGTCCGTCCCCGGTCGAGCCGACCCATTCGTGCTACAATTATACTATAATATAGCTGCAGCATGGCTCTACCACGTACAAAACACATTACGTAATACATTTCATATTACAATAATAAATGCTCAGTTTTTTTTTTATTGTTATCTGTGAACTTCAGTGACAGACGCGCCAAATAACTCCACAATAGCAGAATGACAGAAACGTTTGTCACTGAGGTTTCTCAGGCGCGGCTGTTCTATTGACATTAAGCACCCGTTCGTTGACAATAACGATATTGTTATTCCAAATTCGGCTTCTGGCATCCCGATCTGGCACGATGATATTATATTGTTGCATTGACTTCTGTATAAATTGCTTAGATGCGTTGTAGAAAGTGTCGTACATACGTAGGTGTTCATTTGTTATGTTTATCAGATTCTTCAGAGGCTGTTTTTGTGGTACTGAGGGCTACAAATCAGCATAGTATTTACTCGATTACAATTAGATTCTGTCACTCATAGACGTTCACATATTTATAATATACTAGCAATGCACCCCGGCTTCGCACGGGTGATTTCTGGATATCGACAACAGCGTCACCTACCGGGTCCAATTGTGAATTGCTTAGATCATCCAGGGACACATACAACAAAAATCATCAAATTCTATCTAGCCGTTTTCGAGTTTTAGCGATATTTTATTTTTAACGCCCCCGCACTGCCATTTGTGAATGGCATTTCATAAAACCTACTACTACTACTACTATTCTGGCCAAGTTTTATACTTAAAAGAGTTTGAAAATGTGATTTTAATTATTTTAATAAAAAAATAAAGTAAAATCACATTAACCCTCGCAACCCTGTTCTAAGCTGACCTCTACTCGGTGAAAGGAATATACCTACTAAATTTCAAATCTCTTAACTCTCTTAAGTCTCTCTCAAGGCCTTATGGTTCCATAGAAATCGTGATGAGTCAATATATAGATGGAAATCTCTTTAATATATATATATATATATATATATATATATATATGTAGATTACTTGATTGACTGCCTCGTGGGTTTAATGGCTGCAACTGCGAGGGCTGATTTGAGGGATTTTAACAGTGGTAGAGCCACGCGGCAGCTTTTGCTGTTGCACGGATGGGCCGGCTCGAACCGGGGTGGTACCACGATCTCACAGAAAACCAGCGTGAAGTAGAGATTTACCTCTACGTTTTGCTTAGTGAGTGCAGGTGGCTGGAGCTCTTTTTACTGGAAATAAAGCATTCCATCTTAGTCCTCACGGGTGACAACGCATCTACATTTTGATTTGTAATAGAGGATAGATGTAGATGTCTATGGGCCGCAGCAACCACTTACCATCAGGTGGACTGTGTGCTCGTTTGTCACCCTTTTCCTATAAAAAAAAGGTACCGGGTTACGCGAAAATCTCAGTTAATGGGTTTTTCTGTCGAGGAATTCCCAGTAGCAGCCCTGCGTCAGGAAGTTGGCGGTTTTCCGTCCCCGTGTCTCGGAAAGCACGCAAAACTATTAGTCCTGCGCTTGATCTCTCTCCTTTAGTGTTGAATTACCGTCCCATCGGATTACGAGAGTGAGGAAATAGAGAGTGCACCTGTGTGTGCCCATACACTTGGGCTTTATAAACCTGTCCCGCGCAGATGGTTAGTCTACATTGAGACTGGCTGACGTGACCGAAATTCGGTCTGGCGGACATTATTATACGCTTTATTAAGAATTGAAAAATGATGCATTGGTGTCACGTCTGAGGACTAAATGAAATGTACCTACCAGTAAAAAGAATCTCTGGATCTGCTTACTCACCCTACGATACGATAAACATATCAGCATTACGATTTTGTTTTATGCTGGTTTTCTGTGTGAGCGTGTCCTACTCCGGCCAAGCCGACTCAATTGTGACGCTGACATAATACCAAAGCACGCCACAATACGGCTCATATCTTACAACTAGAGTACACTGCTACAGACACCTATTCCTGGTGACGTAAGAAATTCTTAAAGTCCATGGTTATAAATGATGGTGAATATTAAATTGATGATGAATATTAGATGATGATGAATGTTAAATATGATGATACAGAATAAACTGAAAATTTCTTGGTTACTTTAAAATAATATAAAATAATATCTACTGTGCTAAGGGTGCTAAGAATCTCCGGTGGAGGTTCGGTTGCCACCTTAGACGACTCGACCTGGCAACGTACAACGCACGCACCCTGAGGACTGACGAGAAGATCGTGGAGCTGGAAGAAGAGATAGACAAGTTGCGCTGGCATATTATGGGATTATCCGAAGTCCGAAGAGAGGGGGAGGACACGGTAATCCTCGAATCCGGCAACTTGCTCTATCACCGGGAGGGCGACCATCTGTCCCAAGGAGGTGTCGGATTTATCGTCCACAAGTCTCTCGTTAACAACGTTGTAAAGATCGGGAGTGTTTCGACGAGGGTTGCGTACCTTATACTCAGAATCACCAAACGGTATTCGCTGAAGGTCATACAGGTTTACGCACCAACCTCGGCACACCCGATGAGGAGGTGGAGGAAATGTATGAGGATATCTCTAGAGCCATGCATTCCTCCAAAACCCAATATACGGTGTTAATGGGAGACTTTAATGCAAAACTAGGCACAAGAGCGAACGGTGAGCTGAAAGTAGGGAAATTTGGAATAGGGCAACGGAACCCAAGGGGCGAGCAACTGACCGACTTCATGGAGAAAGAGGGACTCTTTATGATGAACTCTTTCTTCAAGAAGCGGCCCCACAGGAAGTGGACCTGGTCGAGCCCCGACGGTTCGACAAAAAATGAGATTGACTTCATTATGACGACCAGACGACAACTGTTCAGTGATGTCTCAGTGATCGCCATGGTGAAAACCGGCAGCGATCACCGAATGGTGAGAGGCACACTGAACCTAAATATTAAGTTGGAGGGTCTCGTCTAATGAAGTCAACGCTCCGTCCCCCTCGTGCTCTAATCCAAAGTCCCGAAACCTTTCAGCTCGAGTTGCAAAACAGTTTTCAGTGCCTAGAAGACTGCAATGAAGTGGACGATATGAATGACAAGCTCGTGGAAACTGTCCATGCGGTCGGAGCTAAGTTCTGCAAGACCCGCCGCAGAAGAACACAAAAACTCTCCGATCACACTCTTAATCTCATGGCTGTTAGACGGGAGATGAAGCTACATTCTTCAACAGATTTGACAGCATACAGGCAACTGAACAGACAGATCTCCAAATGCATGCGGCGGGACTTACGCAACTTCAATACAGCTCGTATTGAAGAAGCGATCGAGCGGAACCTAGGCTCCAAAGTCTTTGCCAGAGATCTGTCTGCCAGAAAGAGCCAACTGTCAAAGCTGAAGACCGAATGTGGCAGCATCGTTTCCGGGGCACCTGAGATTTTGAGTGAGATTGAGAGGTTCTATGGGCAGCTGTACACATCATCGTTGGAGCCACACGCAAGTGTGAGTAACGATCCAAGAGCGAGTCTTGTCCGACACTATTCCGAAGATATCCCGGACGTCAGTCTGAGCGAGATTAGAATGGCTCTCCAGCATCTTAAAAACGGCAAGGCCCCAGGCGAGGATGGAATTACAGCGGAGCTTCTGAAAGCGGGTGGAAGACCGGTACTTGAAGTCTTTCAGAAGCTCTTTAATTCCGTCCTCCATGGTGGCATTACACCGGAGGCGTGGAGCGGAAGTGCGGTGGTCTTGTTCTTCAAGAAAGGTGACAACGCTCTCTTGAAGAACTACAGACCGATTTCCCTTCTGAGCCGCGTCTACGTGCTGTTTTCGAGTGTCATTACGAATCGTCTCGCGCGCAGACTTGACGACTTCCACCCTCCCGAACAAGCCGGTTTCCGAAAGGGCTTTAGCACCATAGACCACATACATACCCTTCGGCAAATTGTACAGAAGTCCGAAGAGTACAATTTGCCACTATGTCTGGCGTATGTAGACTATGAGAAAGCCTTTGATTCCGTCGAAATTTGGGCGGTGCTGCAATCCCTTCAGCGGTGCCAAGTTGACTCTCGGTATATCGAAGTGCTGAAGTGTTTGTACAGTAGAGCTACGATGGCTATCCGAGTACAGAACCAGAGTACGAAACCTATCCAAGAGGTGTAAGACAGGGTGATGTTATATCCCCGAAACTCTTCACCGCTGCATTGGAAGACGTTTTCAAGCTTCTGGACTGGAAAGGATACGGTATTAACATCAATGGCGAGTACATCACTCACCTTCGATTTGCCGACGATATAGTCCTTATGGCAGAATCGCTGGAGAACCTAAGCACTATGCTCAATGACCTCAATAGTGTCTCCCAACGGATAGGTCTTAAGATGAACATGGACAAAACAAAGATTATGTTTAATGACCATGTCACACCTATGCCGGTAGTTGTTGGGAGCACTAAGCTCGAAGTTGTTGACGAGTATGTTTACCTGGGACAAATAGTCCGACTAGGTAAGTCCAACTTCGACCGAGAGGTCAATCGACGGATTCAACTCGGCTGGGCAGCGTTCGGGAAGCTACGACACATCTTCTCGTCAGACATACCTCAAAACCTTAAAACGAAATTGTACAACCAGTGCGTGTTGCCAGTGATGACTTACGGAACTGAGACGTGGTCCTTCACTGCTGGCCGTATGAGGAAGCTCAAGGTCGCTCAGCGAGCTATGGAGAGGGCTATGCTCGGAGTTTCTCTGCGTGATAAACTCAGGAATGAGGATATCCGCAGTAGAACCAGAGTAACCGACGTAGCCCAACGGATTAGTAAGCTGAAGTGGCAGTGGGCCGGCCATATAGCTCGAAGAACCGACAACCGATGGGGAAGAAAGGTTCTCGAGTGGCAGCCTCGTACTGGTAGGCGAAGTGTAGGGCGTCCCCCCACGAGATGGAATGACGACCTGGTAAGACATGCAGGAAGTCGATGGATGCATGTGGCTCAGGACCGTGCTTTGTGGCATTCTTTGGGGGAGGCCTATGTTCAGCAGTGGACTTGTGAAGGGCTGTAATGATGATGATGAATATCTACTAAATATTATTTGGATGTAATATAAAACTACTTAAAATAAACCTACTTAAATTCAATTATATAACTATAGATTATTTCACTTGTGCAGCTAATAAAAAACTATATTTCATTATATCAATATGTAATTTAAAACAAAACTAAAAAAGCCTTTGCAAAAACTATGTATTAAATAAAATATATACTTTAATATGTCTATGTCTATTCGCTGTACATTGCATAACTTTCGTTAAATACCTGTAGAATTGCTAAAGTTATATATCATATACCTTTGCAATACTTCGTTGTTACCTATCACCAAAAAATATTGTTGTTTCATTTATGATAACAGTATTTATTTATTGCATTTTACATTAAGAAATTAATAAAGTTCCTATAAATAGTAGTGTAACCTTTCATACGCATAATAAGTGTGACGGTAAACGCAAAATAGTGGTAATGTATTTGCGAATTTGTAACGTATTAGATGAAGTTAATCATGATATATGCCGCATAATTTTATAACTGCAAATAATGGTGTCACTGGAAGAGACTAGTGTCTAAAATACAGGCTCGACCTATCAGGTGAGCTGCATACTCGTTTGCCCCCTCTCCTATAAAAAAAAATCATTTGATCAAATGTCTTACGGATAAATATTGTAAACCTTACATAGAAAAGTAGTTTACCGTAAAAGTAGTTTTATATGTACTCAACGTATAATTTTTTTGTCACTTTCAATGTTCGTTACTGTTGACACAACACTGAAAATTGACCTCTCATATAGATTGCCTCAAAACTGGATATTTGCAACAGTCGCCTCGCCTGTCAGGTGGGTTCGCAACCACAGTTTCTATTATTTTGAGTTGTTGTTGCCCATCTCCTGTTTGATTTCTTTCTGTCACCTCTTATGACTCTTGGCTGATATGGGGCTGTGGGTTCTCTTTCGTCGCTATTACAAGAACTCTAGTCTATACACGAAGTCTGTAAACTATAGCGTTACCGAAGTGCACACACTGTTGCTAACAATATCGTCGGCATTTGTGTCGAGTGTCGGTGTCATCCAGTACCTTACCATAATCATATTCAAACAAGAACTGTCACTTCAATATAGATATAACTAACGGACGAAGTACACATGACAAGCGATAACCGTAGGTGTGTCTGTCCGTGTTTAACAGTTTAAACATAATGATAAACACGTTGTAACCATGTTATTAGACCCACGTACTATCGCGACAATCGACACGGCGAAGGACTGTATCTATCATCTACATAATACCGCTGTTGTAAGGCAAAGGATATTTAATTATGGTGAAAGCTCTATATGTGGTTAGCAGGTTTGTAGAAGTGAATGTGTTAAATGAAATTAATAAAATTGTAGATAGAAGAACCCACAAGAGATAAGATAAAAAGGTTCTCGAGGCAACCTTGTACTCGATGGAGTAACGACCTGGTAAGAAATGCGGGAAGTCGATGAATGCAGGTGGCTCATAATCGAGCTTTGTAGAATTCCTTGGGGAGGTGAGGCCTAAGTTCAGCAGTAGCTTGTGAATGGTTGCAGCTCTTTACAAGTCCGCTGCTGAACATTGATTTCACCCAAGGAATATCAGAAAGCACGGCCCTGAGCCACCTGGATAATTTAGTAATTACTTCTTTTCGCTTTTTACAGTGCTTTACAGCACCCGGTCTTTGGAGAACTGCGACGTACAATGTGCAGATCAATCATAAGAATCCCGAACTACCCTTAAATTTTAAATAAACACTTTCAGTATGATCAACTTAGAATAAACTTACAGTATTTTAAAGTTTTGCTGTTGTTTGCTTATTCAAAATCATTTTCTTTTCATCAAATTCATTTCTTATAAAAAAAAAATATGCGTTATTGTCGTGGAACAGTCGGTTGGAACGAAGTTCCTTATTATTGATAAACGTATTAAATTATTGATTAACAAATACAAATAAATGTATTACTAGGTTCTATTAAAATGAAGCGTCATTTAAAATAAAATACAAGGGGTAGTGACGAAAAAATCTTACACTTTTTGTCGCCAAGCTCCCATCCGCCAAGCTCGTACCGTTCGTAAGTAATAAGTAACTTCGTTCCAATAATTAGTAACATGAAATCCAATTCAATTCTATGAATAAAGAAAATGGGGGGAAAAAATCGCCTATATTTTTTTTGTCACTGATATTTTATTATGATAAGTCCGAACTTACATTCACAAAAGAGTATATGATATTCGAACACGTCCAACACGAGTCCTAAATGGACAATGGTTACGAAGCAATCTAGGATTAATTTTATTATTGTTTAAAACTTTTGCATAATGTACAATAACTTAAAACATTGCCACATTCTGAATTCTTCGCGGGTTGATCCTTTTAAAAATAAATAGTGAAGGGAGTATCATTAGAGCAAGTGTAAGATGTTATAGAAACTAATTTTACGTAACATTGCTGTAATGTAGAGCGTTTGATCATCAGCGCAACGATCTATCCAAGCGTTGCATATTAAGTCGTGCGTGTAAATCTGGCAGATTGGACGTATTTGTTTTGAACGATAAAGTTTTATGGTCTTGTAATTATATATAATTATATGTATAATATGCATGTATGTGTAAAATGTTTCAAAATATTTCGACTTTCTATTAGTGGGCCCTGATAATGGGCACAACTTTTATTAATATCCTTTTATAACATTATTTAATCCAGATTTGTGATGTGATTACCTGTATTCACTAAGACGTATATACGTAGAGAGACACAAAAATGATTATTTAACTAGCGGTTCGCCCCGGCTTCGCACGGGTGATTTCTGGATCTCGACAATAGTGCCACCTACCGAGCCCAATTTTAAATCTAAACCATCCTGGAACTCAGTCAAATACACCCTAAAAATTCATCGGAATCGGTCGAGCCAGTTTCGAGTTTTAGCGCGACAATTAATAGTGTTTTTACTTTCATTATAACGCCCAGCAATACCCTTCGTGAGTGTAATTTCGTAAAATTTATTCTCAGTTGAACTCAAGATGACAAAAACAATAATTTCGTCCAATTTCAAACCTGTGGAAGCTATAGATTTTTTAACTTAGAAATTTTTTAACACCGCCACGCTGCCCTTTGTGAGTGGAATTTCATAAAATCCGTTCTAAGTAATTCTTAACATTCCAAAAAGAATATTCTGGCCATGTTTTATACCTATAAGAGCTATCGTTTGAAAATGTGATTTTTTTTAATTAACGCTCTCGCAACCCAATTTGTAGGTCCGCGTACTCGGTGAAAGAAATATTCCTACCAAATTTCAAGTCTCTAGGCCTTATGGTTCCAGAGATATCGTGATGAGTCAGTACCTAGGTACTCATCACGATATCTCTGGATATATACGAAAAGGGGAAATCACTACTGAACGCATGACGCTACATCCCTAGCATTTTCTCAATTACAATACATTCAGCCTTGTTTAATTGTGATTAATAGTCAAATGAGGGACTTCGAGCTACCAGACAACAGTAAACAGTTACCAGTTAACAGTGGTAGAGCCAGGCGGCAGCTTTTGCTGTCGCATGGATGGGCCGGCTCGAACCGGGGTGGTACCACGACCTCACAGAATACCAGCGTGAAGTAGAGGTTTACCTCTGCGTTTCGCTTGGTGAGTGCAGGTGGCCGGAGGCCCTTTTTACTGAAAATGAGGCATTCCATCTTAGTCCTCACGGGTGAAAACGCATCTGCATTTTGATCTGTAACAGAGGATAGATGTAGATGTCTATGGGCCGCAGCAACCACTTACCATCAGGTGGACTGTGTGCTCGTTTTTCACCCTTATCCTATAAAAAAAAACATTAGATGAGGCTGCTACTCAAGAACTTTCTTCCCCATCGGTTGTCGGTTTTTCGAGCTATATGGCCAACTCATCGCAAATCCAGCTTACTGATCCGCGTGAACATTTACGGAGCGATAAAGATTAGGAAGATATACGCAGGACGAATAGGTTGGCTCGTACGGGGCAAGGACATGCTCTCACAAAATAACAGCGAGAAACAGCAGAATAGTAAATGTGTTTCATATAGTGAGTGTAGATGATCGTAGACCGTTTGGCTCGTTCGGGGTGGGACCACGCTTTCACAGAATACCAGCATAAAATAGCAGCTTAATGCTGCTGTGTTTCGTATGGTGAGTGTGGAGAACCGGAGACCCTTTTTTACCAGAAACGAGGCATTCCATCTCAATCCCCAGGGTGACAACGCATCTGCATTTTGATTCTTAATTGAGGATAAATGTAAGATGTCTATAGGCCACAGGAGTGTGTGCTGGTTTTTCACCCTTATTCTTTAAAAAATAAGACCCATTTTACTGGTAAAGAGGGATTCCATCTTAGTACTCAGGGGTGCCAACGTATCTGCATTTTGAGTCTTAATCGATAATAGATTTTTAGGCCATAGATTCGTTTACTATCAGGTGGCCTATGTGCTCGTTCGTCTCCCTTATTCTATAATTAAATCTACCGAAAGTCATGATATTACTGACCTTCGTATTCGACTCTTACGATATCCACGGAAAAATTGAGATGATCGATTTTCAGCCACGGCACGCTACCTCCATCTTAGCCCTACAAATAATTCGTCTTGTAATACAACAAACGTTAACCAAATAAATAATGATAAAGTGCGCAGAAAAGATAACTTATCTTGATAGATAACAGCGGCCATCTTTGCTCCACAAAGCCGTTAAGTGACTTCAGCATTTAAAATTACAACTTTGTCTTACCTTTTTAAAGCTCGATATCAAATGGCCAGTACTTGGAAATACAACCTTTTTGGATGTATTTAAAATGGAATAATGCTTCGATTATTATTTAAGGTGTAAATAGGTATATATTCTATTTCTATAGAAGTAAAGTATATTATCATTCGTGCTTATATAAATGTAGAGAAAGCAGGGCTGATGTACGGGCTTCGGCATTGATAAGTGCGCTTCCTGCTTCAGATTCATGCAAATTATTATCACTACTTTGACCTGACTCTTGTGGGCGGTGTCCGTTGTATAATCCTTATTTATTATCCTTATACAACTTTCGTATTGAAGGCAAATTGTTGGCTTTAGTAATCTGTATAGCTTTTTTAAAAAAACAATTTTTCTATTATCAAGTCTTACATAGGCCATGACTTTTCAGTTATTAATAAGAAAATTAATATATTTAGGATATATGTAGGAGTTAATGTATAATATTGTTGCGTACGTGCCAGGTGTGTAGGGTAATAACACAATTTTGCATAATTATTAAAAAGACGATCTAAAATATTGATATAATGATTTTTTTTTATTTTCAACTCTTTAAGCGTCAGTAGCCTAATGACAGGGCGCGGACCGTGGACTCCAAAGGTCGTGGGTTCGAATCCGCCATTCGACTACTGTCGTGAACCACTTCTAACACAAGCATTTTAAGCTTACCAGAAGTGGTTAAAGGGAGTGTTAGTAATGTATAGTAAAATTACTAGTATAAAAAAAACTCTGCTTTGTCAGCCTTTTTAAGTAAGCTGATGGAATTTCCAACAATATTCAAGGTTGCATATACATCTTGAATGACTCTTTTAATCACCACACTGACTAAAGTTGATGATAGTATCGTTCCTCACATAGTAATCTCAATCACCAGTCCGATAAGATTTGGGTTTAGCAAGGTTATATAGATTTACCGCTCTCAGTCGTTATATATTATTATATATTATAATCGTTAAATATATTTTAAAGTTAGAAATCAGTAATTAAAAGAAAGTATATAATAAAATAAATTGTTATAAACTTTCTATTAATTACCTTTACAGCAATGTACAATTCTCAATAAATCGTGAAAATAACAAAAAAAAATGCTCACAGATCGCGTGATTGGCACTTGGAGGAATAAAAGAGAATGTCTCACGGCCTGACTTTATTCTGGCTCTCCCTATTCTTCAGACTGGAACGCAGCAATGTGTGATTTATTTTTTGGCATCAGAAATAAATAGGACTCCCAGATAGAGAAAGAGTTCAACTACTCTGACGTTCATACTTCCAAATAACAAAATAATAATATCGTTAGTAAGAAAACGGCTTCCTAAAGCCGATTCATTAGACTGCGAAGTACAACTTTGTAGTGTATATTGCCCCATTGTATGGTAAATTTGTAACCATACATGCGGCGTGTTGTCACACGTCGGCGTCAAACTGATTGGCACTGAATCGAAGATGTAGCCTTGACTTGTTATGTCTCCACTATCCTTATAGGAGCTCTAGCATATCCTTTATAAAATAAAATAAAGTATTCATGTAAAGAAATAGTAAACCTAGGCTTACCCGGCCCTTTTAGGTAAATTTAAAAAAGGAATTTATAAATTATATAATTCTGCAATAACGGTGCCCCAAGGGCCACCTAAAAGGCGTCCTTTCGTATTTTTGACAAATTTAAGTGAAATCTAGGACTATATATAGGTATATGTATATATATATATATATATATATACTAGCTGGCCAGGCAGACTTTTTTCTGCCCTTTCCGACGACCCTTCCTATGAAAAACCCTTAAATTCGCAATAAAAAAAATATTGAAGGTCACTTATCGGGATAAAAAGTATCCTATCACTCAAGATGGACCAAACTGCACAGTGTACATAATTTCATTAAAATCAGTTCAGTAGTAGGAGTTCATCGCGGACAAACAATGTGACACGTAACTTTTATATATAAAGATATCAATATTTGATTGTGCTGTGACCAACTTACGTTTATTATTGTATATATTTATTCTGCAGTAAACCGGTCAACGTCTGACCACAAACCTACTTCGTGCGGTTGAAGATTGTACGCTTGTTAGCATAAGGTGGTCACTTTAAAGGATAATGCTACGTTCTAAGAAGATTTATTATTTTAAATTATTTTCATAGTTGTCGACGAAAAATAAATGCTTGTCTCTAATAATGAGATGTCTTATATTCGAAGACTGATATATGCATTTACGTGTTTAGGAAATACTGTTAAAGAAATTATTTCGACAAACGTCCAAAATTTATTGGCCAATCTTGGAGATATTGACATATAATGATTTATTATATGACATATCATTGCTGTCGAATTAATAGCCCTCTTTAAATTAGAGAGAAAACGAGTGCACTAAAACACCATGACCACGTACCTGTATTTTGAGTCTCAATCGTAAAGGTTTTGACACAAAAAAACAAAAAAAAACATATGCATTGTCACTCTTAAGAACTAATATGATATGCCTCGTTGGCTAGTAAAGAGTAGTCGCGTATCGAACCGACAAATCTATTTGAAAGTTATATATCATTCAATGTATGTATTGTCCTTCCTAATTACACAACTCTTCCAAATTACAATACGACACAATACAACACAACACAACAGACAAATAGAGAGACAGACAGACAAAATTTTTGAGCGATACCAGGAGGGATCTAGGATACCAATATTTTATTCAAAACACTTAGTTTTTTTTTTTGAAAAATTCAATAACTTATATAATAAATGGTCTTTCATTATTTCAAATGTATATAACGCCATATTTATAGATCCTATCTAGATGAAGCTGGAGCGTGTCGCTAGTAAGTTTTTTTTTTCATTGCGATATATCAATTTCATGTTAGGCCATGAAAGTCAGTCGCATTTATCCACCGTGAAATGCCGCATGCCGGAATCAAAGACGTCTTCCAACTTACGCCCCGTCTCTATATTGCATCAGAACTGTGCAAAACGTAACTTACCTCCTGTTTGAAGGTTGTGTTGGTCAGTGGTGATAACGCATCTGTTTTTTGAATCTTCAACGATGGGAGTATATCGACCACAGCATCTACTTATCATCAGGTGAATAATATTCCCATTTTCTCTCTTACATATAGCAGGCTCTTAATCCGACTATAATTTTAACGTATATCAATGATCACTAGGGGACTTAGAATATTTTACGTCATGATTTCATATTTTACCCTCGCACTTTTTTTATTGAGAGTTATCGTATAAAAGAAGTATACCGTGTTGTAGCGATGTAAAAATATCCACTACGCAATATTGTCCGGAGGTGTTATGAGAGGCGACAGCGGGCAACACGCCAGGAAATGGGTAGCAGCATCTTCCTGATAACAGCTTAATATAATAAAAAACTACGGTTAACTACCCGCCTCCCGACCGTGGCAACTGTAGTATGATTGGGAGTATCTACGGGTGAGGCCTGTAGAGGTCTTTTATAGGCTGTAATGGATCAGTTGTAATAGAACTAATAATACAACGTGTAATTGAATGCTGAGCCTTAAAATGAAATGTCGCAATGGCTGTCGCCGGAAGGCTTATTATCTGAATAATCATAACACTCTGTTTAACGAATAACTTAAAATAATTATATGCAAAATACAATTACAATACGATCTCTTTGCAAGGCAATAACTGTTACAGAAACCGCTATCTTTAAAAGGATCTTCGGCAACTCCATCGGTGGCTCAGTGTAGCCTAGATCGTAGGCATTCGCTGATAAAACCTGAGGTTTATCTTTACCGATCTTTCGTACGATGGAGGTCGTTCACTGGCTAGTACAGTTGGATGGACATTGGCCGTGCCTTACTGGAGTTACGTTTCCCATGAATTATTTCAAAACTAGCTTCAACAGAAACGGTTACTTTACAGAGAACAATTGAGTGAACAAAGCAAAGAAAACTTAGCCAGTGATTCTTTTATAGAATCAAGGTAAACAAACTGGTACACGGGCCATCTAAAAAGTGGATGCTGTGGCTCACAGATATCTTGATATATTTTCAATTAAGAGTCAAATGTAGATCTTTATCACCTCTCGTAAATAAGAGGAAATGCCCCGTTATCAGTAAAGCGATTATCGTCATTCATCATAAGAAATACACTAATATTAAGCTGGTAGCTTTTACGCTGGTATACTGTGTGAGCGTAGTCCTTCCCGGGTCGAGCTAATTCATTCGTGTTGCAGCTGTAATACGCTACAGCGTGGTTTCACCACTTTATTTACTAGTAATGAATGTTGTTGAATTATTGTTCACTATAGTCTTTGCGTTATAGCATGGTGCGGGTGACAGTTTACACTTTTGCCGTGTCTAGAGATGGAACATTGTTAAATCGATTTAAAAAAGACGATTAACGATACACAAAGTAAAGCAAAAATTATCGATTAGCTATCGATATAAAAATTAAAACCGAAATATATGTTTCTTTATAGACCACAATGCATTAAAATTAAGTTAAAGTTTAACACAAATAATTCATAATAGTTACATAATATTTGTTGCCGGACCTCGTCCGCTTGGTATTTATTACGATTGAATTTCATGGGTTTTAATTTATTTGCGCGCAATCCTAATTTTTTTTCTAAAATAAAATTAGCCTATGTTAGTCCGTATAACATCAGCTATCTGTCAGTGCCAGCTATAAGCCGGAACAAACAGACAGTAAGACAAACATTTTAAAAATATTTTTTGTCTTTTATGTCTTTTTTTGTCTTTTTGTCGTTATAAATACCGTATATACTGTCATATGTATTTATTAAAAGGCTATTATATTGATATTGCAAACAGACACTTCAATGTACATTTTATACTATGTAGTAATTTGAAAATAAAAATCATCTTCTATTTCATGTTGCTTGCAACATTCATTAACATTCAAATGTCAATTTAAACAAATAAAATGGATGCCAGCATCTGTAATTTTCAGTACGGTGTAGACTGCTCCGGCAGCTTTTCAAGGTACTAGTGCTAGCGCCTTTTGCTATATGTGTATTAGTTTTGCTAGGTCCAAAGGGCCAAATATCGGGACGGAAGATAAAAATAATCAAGAATTTAGTTTATAAATGTAATGAAATAAAAATTAAAAATAGATTTTTTGTAGTCATTTTGGCCGCCATGAGTTATGATAAAGTCTTTTTAACACAATGCGTAATTTACTTTATAATTATTTTTGCCAGAGCTGAGCAACGAATAATTTATCGTCCATTCATCGGAAATACTGCATATACGTCTGTGTAAGTTTTGTTTCCGTAAATCAGAATTTGTTGCACGATTAGTTCCAATTCCAATATATATTAACGTGATTTTTTTATTTAACAGTGATAGAGCCAAGCGGTAGCTTTTGCTGTCGCACGAATGGGCCAGCTCGAACCGGGGTGGTACCACGACCTCACAGAATGCCAGCGTGAAGTAGAGGTTTACCTCTGCATTGCGCTTGGTAAGTGCAGGTGGCCGGAGACTCAATTCGCCCCCCCCCCCCCATCAACATGGTAGTGTAATTAAAAAAAGACTACCCCAGGAGGGTACCAGTGGGCCAGCTCGAACCGGGGTGGTACCACGACCTCACAGAATGCCAGCGTGAAGTAGAGGTTTACCTCTGCGTTGCGCTTGGTAAGTGCAGGTGGCCGGAGACTCAATTCGCCCCCCCCCCCATCAACATGGTAGTGTAATTAAAAAAAGACTACCCCAGGAGGGCACCAGCACCCCTGGAGAATCCCTCGCTGAGCATCCACGACCAAACGATTTCACTCCTGAGCGTGGGTGCTCAGGCTGCCCCGCGTATTCTGGGGGGGGGGGGGGGGGGGCAAAATTCCGCTCGCGACTAATGCTGCTCGGGGCAAGCGGAGCAATACAACCAAGGCGACCCCTGTCACGCTATCCGTGAATTTTTGCAACATCAGGGGACTTCATTCCAACCTTAACGCTGTCCATTACCATCTAGAGACGGCGAAGCCGGCTTTGCTCTTTTTAACCGAGACTCAGGTGTCCTCTCCGGCTGATACTTCATATCTCTCCTACCCGGGGTACAAATTGGAACACTCCTTTGTGCCCCGGGCTGGAGTTTGCGTATACGTCAAAGAGGACATCTGTTTTCGACGCCTCGGCAGTCTTGAAGGTACGGACCTGTCCATCCTATGGCTGCGCGTAGACAGCGACGACCATCCCCGCGTCTACGGGTGCCTCTATAGGTCCCATAGCGGTAATGCCGACACAGACCGACTCATCAACCACGTCCAAATGGCTGCAGACTCCGTGCTTGAACAGGTCCCATCCGCAGAGATAGTGATACTCGGTGATTTTAACGCCCACCACGCTGAATGGCTTGGTTCTCGTTTAACCGATCATGCGGGTGGATCTGTCTATGACTTTGCTTTGGCATATGGTCTAACACAACTGGTTACTTCGCCTACGCGGATCCCAGATGTGGAAGACCATGTACCTTCCCTGTTGGACCTTCTGCTGACCTCTCATCCGGACGGATATCAGGTCTCCGTCGATGCCCCTCTGGGCTCTTTGGACCATTGTCTGATCCGGAGTACGGTGCCACTCACGCACTAATCGCAGTTGCGATCTGCAGCTTGCCGCCGTGTTTGCTTCTCGCCGGAAGATCCCAGCGTTGTAGCCGATTCTGTTGCTGATGTGGTACTTCAGGGTATGGAACTTTTTATTCCATCCTCTGTGGTGCCCATCGGAGGCAGATCCCAGCCATGGTTTGGTCGCTCCTGTAAAATAGCATCACGCTATAAGCAATAGTGCTACCGGGCCTGGGCTGACGCATCAACGTCTCGGCATGTAAACACCAGCGCACTTAAAAAGAAATATAATTCCGCCTCCAGGTCCTTCAAAAGAGTCATTGCCAAGGCAAAGTATGAGCACATCGGCAGAATTGGCGAGAAGCTATTTCGCCTTCCTTCGGGAACCCGTGCATTCTGGTCTCTGTCCAAGGCTGTCCAAGGGAACTTCTGTCAGCCATCTCTTCCATCTCTGCACAGAGAGGACGACTCACTGGCCCATGCCGCAAAGGAGAAAGCCGATCTGTTGAGCTCTTTTTTTGCGTCCAACTCGACTCTAGATGACGGGGGGAACACACCGCCGACCATCCCGCAATGTGAGTGCTCCATGCCGGATGTGCGGTTTACACAGCGCTCGGTTCGCAAAGCACTCTTCTCCCTGGACGTCAGCAAGTCGATTGGGCCCGATGGAGTCCCTCCCATTGTGCTGAAGACGTGTGCTCCGGAGTTGGCACCGGTTTTAACGCGTCTTTTCAGGTACTCCTACTCCCAAGGCATAGTCCCGAATTCATGGAAGACAGCTTTGGTCCACCCGATCCCTAAAAAAGGCGACCGCTCAGACCCGTCCAACTACAGGCCTATCGCCATCACCTCCTTGTTCTCCAAAATAATGGAATCCATTAAAAACTGCCAGCTCATGAGGTACCTTGAGGATCACCAGCTGATTAGTGACCGCCAGTACGGTTGTCGTCGGGGTCGATCAGCTGGTGGTCTTCTAGTCTATCTGACTCATAGATGGGCGGAGGTTGTAGAGTCCAAGGGGTAGGCATTGGCCGTTAGTTTGGACATAGCGAAGGCCGTCGATCGGGTCTGGCACAAAGCGCTTCTTTCGAAGCTTCCTTCCTTTGGGCTTCCCGCGAAATTGTGCAAATGGATCACCAGTTTCCTTGCTGATCGGAGCATCAAGGTCGTAGTAGATGGTGCATGCTCTGATTTCAAGCCTATCAACGCTGGTGTTCCACAAGGCTGCGTGCTATCACCAACGCTTTTTCTCCTGCATATCAATGATATGTTGCCAACTGGTAGCATTCATTGATATGCAGCCGACAGTACTGGTGAAGCTTTATATTTTTTTATAGGATAAAGGTGACAAACGAGCACACAGTCCACCTGATTGTAAGTGGTTGCTGCGGCCCATAGACATCTACATCTATCCTCTATTACTAATCAAAGTGTAGATGCGTTGTCACCCGTGAGGACTAAGATGGAATACCTCATTTCCAGTAAAAAGGGCCTCCGGCCACCTGCACTCACCAAGCGAAACGCAGAGGTAAACCTCTACTTCACGCGGGTTTTCTGTGAGGTCGTGGTACCACCCCGGTTCGAGCAGGCCCATCCGTGCGACAGCAAAAGCTGCCGCGTTGCTCTACCACTGTTGAAAATATAAATACCGGCCGTGCCAATATTTCTCGGGAAAACGTCGCTGAGTACCGGGACAAACTTGTGTCTGAAATCGAGTCTTTGCTTAACAAAGTCTTGGATTGAGGCCGACTAAATCTAGTCCAGTTCAATCCCCAGAAGACACAAGTTTGCGCGTTTACTGCTAAAAAGTACCCCTTTGTCGTATCTCCTCAGTTTCAAGGCACTCCCCTTGCTGCCTCAGCTAGTATCGGAATCCTTGGCGTCGACATATCGAATAGTGTGCAGTTTCATGGTCACTTGGAAGGGAAGGCCAAATTGGCCTCTAAAAAGCTTGGCGTGCTCAGCAGAACGAGACAGTATTTCATGCCGGCACATCGCTTGCAACTTTACAAAGCGCAAGTTCGTCCTCACATGGAATACTGTTCTCATCTCTGGGCCGGGGCACCCTAGTGCCAGCTCCTTCCATTTGACCGCATCCAGCGCAGAGCGGTTCGAATCGTCTGATCGGCTCGATACACTGGCACTGCGTAGAGATGTTGCATCTCTTTATGTCTTTTATCGCATCTATCACGGGGAATGCTCTGAGGAATTGTTCGGACTGATTCCAGCCGCTCAATTTCACCATCGCACATCGCGACAAAACTCGCGTTACCATCCATACCATCTGGATGATTGGCGATCCACCACTGTGCGATTTAGAAGCTTTCTCCCTCGCACAACTTCCTTGTGGAATCAATTACCACCAGCGAATTTTCCGGACCGATACGACTTAGGAACCTTCAAGACAAGAGCTTACACCTTTCTAAAAGCCCGGCAACGCATCTGCAATTTCCCTGGTGTTGCGATTGTTCATGAGCGGCGATAGTCACTTACCATCAGGTGAGCCGCAAGCTCGTTTGCCCCATCTTCTATAAAAAAAAAATTATTCGATTTATTTCAAAACCGATTTTTGATAATCGATGGTTGTTCGTTATGACATGGCATAGTTAAGCGAGGCACATCACTGTCGTAAGTGGGCGGTACCCTTCCATGAAGTACAACAACATCTGTATAACAGTTTTTCTAAAAAAATACAAAACTTCATAGGCGTGAGCTGTCACCCGCACCATACTATAACGCAAAGGCAACACATTTGAAACTGAAACAGAAACTTTTTTATTCAATATAGATCATAAATAATACCTATTGAAAGTCACTCTTTTGTTTAATTACCACTGGTCTAAAAAAACCTCTGTCCTGGGAAGAACCAGCAAAAAACCCAGCGGGAGTTTTTTTAAATAACAGCTTACTATCATGTATGTTACACAATTAACCACACAAAACATATTAGAAATAGCTTGGTAGCGATCACCTCATTCCCTGGGGTTATTATCATCCATAAGTTCCGTAATATTATAATAACCCTTTTTATACAAACTTTGTTTGTTAAAGTTTTTGAGCTTTGAGCGGGTCAAATTTTGTATATTTTCTGGGGTTTTGTTGTAAAAGCGTATATATCGCCCCAATAATGAATTACTGACTCGGTGGAGTCGAGTAACTGGTATTACTAGCTGTTCCTAGTATTTACAGAATTAATATCACTCAATTTTGTATAACTAATTTTATTTTTGTGTATGAATATTACATTTTCATAAATGTATTGAGAGGCTCAAGTTAATATATTAATTTCCTTAAACTTTTGTCGGAGCGACTGTTTAGGTTTTAAATCATAGATTGCTCTTATGGCCCTCTTTGGTAAAACAAATATAATTTCCGTGTCAGTCGTGTGTCTCCATTGGAAAATGCTACATGACACTATGCTATGGAAATAGCTAAAGTAAACAAGTCTAGCTGTTTCCACACTGGTAAGATTTCTAATCATTTTTACAGCTTATGCTACAGAATTAAGCTTACTTGCTAATTTTGATATATTGGGGCTCCATTGAAGCTTCGCGTCTAGTGTTATTCCAAGAAAAATGGTAGTAACGACTAGACTCAATTTCACCTTATTTAAAATTACATTAGTATTTAATTGTTTGACATTTGGAGTCATGAATTTCATACATTTTAGTGCCATTTAAATGCAAGTTATTTTTATTTACATTAAACCAATTCACAATTTTAGATATAGCATTATTTACTTCGTCATATTTTAATAATTGTCGTTTTAATTTGAAAATTAATCACGTGTCATCAGCAAATAATACTATGTTATGGTTAAGGGGCCGAGAACTGAGCCTTGAGGCACACCTATTTGTACTATCGACCCGGAAGAGCTCATACTATTAATGACAGCGGTGGAAGAAGCTTCTAGGAGATTGATATTAAAATCTCCACATATAACAACAGATTTATTCTGTTTATTAAGCTTAACGAAAACATGGGAGTCTCTAGCTCTCTAGACGCTCACAGCAATGAGGTACTCAAAATCAACACATGTCATTTCTATAGCTCGCTGAACAGAGCTCACAATATCTTTATGTTCTTTACATGAAAATAATTTACTAGCTAATATTAACGAACCACCTTTTTAAACCGTTTCTCTATGGAACGAACTGACCACCTGGTGATTACTGAAGTTTTAAACATTAAGTTATAAACTTTTAACCAATGTTCAGTAATACATAAAATATGAATATTGTTGCTATTTAAGAATAATTCAATTTCTAGCTCTTTGCCTATTATACCTTCTATATTCTGATGCACAAGGTGTAAACAATTTTTATCTGGGGGCACGGTAGTGCCCCCGCCAAGTCGAGCAAAAAGCGGCACGGCCGTACCATCCTTTTCTTGAAGCAGTTCAGGCCATTTTCGAAACCCTATAACTTCGTTGTGGATTAAACTAGAAGCCTGAATTTTCAGTAACCAAGTAGGCATTGTATAGTCTCAGTATGTTTCAAATTTCATTAAATTTGAACCAGTAGTTTAAGAATTATAACTAGTCAAAGTTTCTTAATTTTGTCACTCACTGACTGACCGATCATCAAAACTCCAAGGCACTTCTAGCAGACGTAGAAGCTTCAAATTTAGAATACAATTACTGTTTAGTAT
This sequence comes from Parnassius glacialis, assembly GCA_033319125.1. Taxonomy (NCBI): domain Eukaryota; kingdom Metazoa; phylum Arthropoda; class Insecta; order Lepidoptera; family Papilionidae; genus Parnassius; species Parnassius glacialis. The sequence goes on from JAVANC010000014.1 coordinate 9,802,307, forward strand.
AAATATCAAGGAAAAATTAAAATATTTTGCAATTTCTTTCCAGTTTTCGAGATACAGCAACTGCATAAATAAATTTGTTATCCCATATAAATATATAGGATTACAAAGTTACATTTGCAGTGAATGAATAAGTGAACCTATATAGTTATGTATAATATAATGGAATAATAGGTGTAGATAGGTACCTAGATATATTTATCTACAAAAAGAAATGAGATGCCATCAAAAACATAACTTGTAAAAAAACCAAGTTTCGCAACTCAGATCTTCTACCATAAAAAGTTGTGAGATCCATGTAATACCAAGTCGGTTAATTTATTCACTCCCTACTTAAGGGTTCTTCTGTCTCAAGTTATTAAGTAATTAGCTAACCTAACAACATCGTATAGTGACTATATCAATATTAAAAATCTTTTATATTTTAAATAAATAAATTGACTTGGCAATCGCACTAAACAATCTAATTTAATATAATATCTATTACTTGAGAGATACATTGTGTTTTCATGCGATGGCAAAGTCAATCTATTTATTTAAAATATAAAAGATCTTTAGTATTGATGTGGTCACTATAAGATGTTGTTAGGTTAGCTAATTACTTAATAACTTGAGACAGAAAAACCCTTAAGTAGGGACTGAATAAATTAACCGACTTGGTATTACATGGATCTCAGAACTTTTTATGGTAGAAGATCTGAGTTGCGAGACTTGGTTTTTTTACAAGTTATGTTTTTGATGGCATTATCACTTTGTGAAGTCATACAATTAAGGATTTGTAAGCTACATTCTAAGCTATTTAAATTATTATAACTGCTAGAGATTACCTCTATTGTCTCATTAATTTAAATTACTTGGAACTGATTCCAAATTACATATTAAGTCATTATGGTGCTCAGTAAAAGCAGATGTCTGCGTAGCCAAGAGTCAAGAGCTTGCAATTCACCGGATGGCAAATAGCTAGGACATCTTATCGACACCTGCAGCCAACTTCAAAGGAAAAGTCTTTTTTGTTAAACAGGATAGGGTGACAAACAAGCATACAGTCCACCTGATGGTAAGTGGTTGCTGTGGCCCATAGACATCTACATCTATCCTAAATGCAGATGCGTTGTCACCCGTGAGGACTAAGATGGAATGTCTCCTTTCCAGTAAAAAGGGTCTCCGGTTCTCTACACTCACCATACGAAACACAGTAGTGTTAAGCTGCTATTTTACGCTGGTATTCTGTAAAAGCGTGGTCTTTCCCCGATCAAGCTGACCCATTCGTGCTACAACTATACTACTAATATAGTTGCAGCATGACCAACGGTACCGAACCAAGAATGGGAGCAACGTCAATAAAATAAAATAGGTCTATCGGCAATCTCTATAGTATATAACCGTCATATTTGGATTGGCTCACGATGTTCAATGTATTATTTACTAGATAAAGATACCGGTAACTAAAAGGAAATAAATAATTAATAAAGGAAATAAATATTCTAAAGATTAAATGTTTTAAATTAATTTTCCTTTTTAATTTATTTTGTCCAAAAAATAACATTACTTGAATTTTTTTTATCTTTTTAGGTAAATTCTGTTGTATTATTCTATGTATTGCATAAATAATTATCAGCATCTAGTTTATAGGTAACATAAAACATTTTATTTAAGAGAGATTCCTTATGCCTGTAAGGAAACTCTCGCCGACCACAATTTAAACGGTTAGAAGGTACAATACCTTAAACGTACAATGTATTTACTGTTCGCGAATTAATTTAACGACCACTTAGTGTTAATAAGCAGCCCATGTGCGGTATTTGATGCAAGCTTAATGATTATTATGTTAATCGCCTTAACCTTTCTAGAAATAATTACGCAAACACTGCCGGCCGCAATCTTTGGTTTTGCACGTCTATGTTCGAGATTAAACTAGCGGTTTGTGAACCGTTAAAATATCTTCAAAGCCTTTCTTCGGCATTGACATGTGATCATTAAAATTTTGTCAAAGATGTTAAAATGACGTTAGAAATACTATCAACAAATATAATTCAGTAATGACTCCGCAACCTAGTTGGAGTTATTTAGGTAAATCCTAGCTAATGTCAATATCTTTTTATAGAACAGCAAATTGTCGTACGTCGTAACCTTATCTTGGTCAGCATAACCAAATCGAATACGGATTCTATGATTTAAACATTTTAAATTTAAGGTTTAATAAAAAAAAACTATACAATACGAATTATAAAAATTATTAATTAATACGACAATAATGATGCATGAAATATGAAGTTAAAGTAAAATAAATTTTTGCTATTAACTAGTAACACTGATACTGGGATGAGTTTGCAGGCCAAGCTAATGAGTACGCAAATATTCTGTAACAAACAATATGTGTAGGAAATAAAAATATTTTCTAATTGACTTATCTGTTAGTAAAAGAAGATTTTCTTCATAAAAATTATAGTGTATGATGACTCAAAAATTAATCGATACAATGTATCTTCTAATAGTAATCTGAATTTAATAAACCAATAAAGATGTTTGGCATTATTTAAGGTTACGAAATATGTAAATAATTTGTATGACGCTTTCGGCCTTAGATTTAATAAGCTTCTTATCGATCTTATGATTCAATAAAGCACGTTATTTAATCTTTCACTGGGCTTTTCAGTACATTTTTACTAATATTATGTTGTTATAAGCCGTCTATATTTAACATCATTTTATTGTTATAGCTTCGGACAAAAATCCATCTACGCCTTTAAATTAAAAATATTCATAAAAATTACACCAAAAACGAATAAAATGACAACTAATCTGCACACGTTGAATTCTTTTTCAAGACTAGTTGTTTAGTTGAACTTTACTTGGCGCAGAATTAACCTTCTGGCTCTTAGAGATTCATAGGTCTCAGGGCTCGAGCTTTAAAAATAGATGACGATGTTCACCTACGACAATTTAAAGTGCACGTAAATGAGTTACCTAACGGCCGGCTGAACAAGGGGTGGCGGACTACGGCTCTGACGGCTAACTCGTATCGTTCGATCTTCTGGGTGCGAATGTGCGGTGCGGTGAGAACCACCCAGGGACGCGGGTGTATGGTGTAAAAGCGGTGTGGAGGGGTGTTCTGCGCGCCCGTCTGCGCACTCGCTGCGTCCCATCTGTTGTCCTAACTGTGCTTGAGACACTAGGTAAGTGTATAGTGTTGGTGTGTGACCGCCTGGCGACATTTGGGTCGTCGGAATCTAGCAGAACTAGGGGGGTTCAATTAATGCGTTACAGGGCCTCCGGAGACTTTCCGTAACGTTAGGAGTCGGAGCATAGGTGGCTGCGTTTATCACTAGCGGGTTGGGATATGCTTCGGCCCTCCCAAAGTAGCACCGAGACATTTCCTTGAAATATGCAGAGATCGTCGGAAGTTGATAATCTCTGTGCAAGTCAGAGTTTCGCTGATACCACCGCACTCCGGTGGCTATGCGAATGAATCGCATGAATTTTGCACGACTTGTAGGTTATACAAATTATGATGGGCCGCGTGCGCGAATGCTACACATGCGGAGGACATGTTTGGTCTTACGCAAGCTCGGTAAAGATGGAGCTTGTGTCTTAGGGACAGTTTGCTCTTGCTGTTAACTAGCGGATGGAGACAATGCGAATGTGTTTCGCGAAGGTCATAGCGTGGATGAATTTGGCCTAGGTATCTGGCCGTTGATTGCCATGTGATCTGGCGGCCGTATCTAAAGATTGTTCGGTTTTAAGTTTCGACGATTGAGAGAGTGGCTTTTTTTATAGGATAAGGGGAACAAACGAGCACACAGTCCACCTGATAGTAAGTGGTTGCTGCGGCCCTTAGACATCTACATCTATCCTCTTTTGCGAATCAAAATGCAGATGCGTTGTAACCCGTGAGGACTAAGATGGAATGCCTCATTTCCAATAAAAAGGGCCTCCGGCCACCTGCCCTCACCAAGCGAAACGCAGAGGTAAACCTCTACTTCACGCTGGTATTCTGTGAGGTCGTGGTACCACCCCGGTTCGAGCCGGCCCATCCGTGCGACAGCAAAAGCTGCCGTGTGGCTCTACCACTGTTAAAATGGCTCCTTTGAAAGTATATTGCTACACTTTTCTCAGGATTTACTTCAATTCTCCATAAGCGAAACCAATCGCCTAAGCGGTTGAAAGCTAAAATAATATAAGGACGATTAAAAGTACCGCGTCATTGGCGAAGGGTGGGGCATTGACGCAAAGCGCAGAAAATATGACCGAGGTGGAATACATACACACATTTTTTTATTACTATGATATAAATAAGGTGTCAATAGCAACCATTACAATATGTTCACAACAAATGCATTCTTTTGTTATTTCATATTTTTGTATTCTCATATTTTGAGAATATATTGGAAAGCTATTTACCAATTGTAATTTACCGTTGTAACTAAGAGCGCCAAATTTAAAGTTGAATTTCATCCGACTTTTTAATAGCATTTTAAGTGTATATGAAATAATTACAAAAACTAGAGCAGATTAATAAAAGAAATAGGTAATTTTTTTCTGCGCTGTTTGTCATAAAATATATGTTATAATAAGCAAGAAAGATAAATACCCTTTTGACGGAATAATAACAATGTTATTGAAAACGTTATCGAATCGTCGACGACCGAGTCCTTTCCGATCAGCTCGATTCATTGGCACTGCGAAGAGATGTTATATCCCTTTGCATTTTCTTTCGCATCTACCACGGGGAGTGCTCTGAAGAATTGTTCGGATTAATCCCAGCCGCCAAATTTCACGAACGCACATCGCGGCAGAACTCCCGATACCATCCACACCATCTGGATGATTGGCGGTCCACCACTGTGCGATTTAGAAGATGTTTTCTTCCTCGCACGACTTCCTTGTGGAATCGATTACCATCAGCGATTTTTCCGGACCGATACGACTTAGGGACCTTCAAGAAAAGAGCGTACTCCTTTTTAACAGGCCGGCAACGCATCTGCGATTCCCTCCCTGGTGTTGCAGCTGTTCATGGGCGGCAGTAGTCACTTACCATCAGGTGAGCCGCATGCTCGTTTGCCCCCTCTCCTATAAAAAAAACCCTTTTTCAAAGGTACTGTTTTCTCTCTATTGTTAAATTAAAAATTAACAAAAATTACCAAATCAAAATAATCTTCATCATCATTACAATCCTTCCCAAGCAATTCCACAACCAAACATAGACCTCCCTCAAGGAATGCCACAAAGCACGCTCCTGAGCCACCTGCATCCATCGACTTCCTGCATATCTTAACAGGCCGTCATTACATCTTGTGTCGGCTGCTCTAAACTTCGCCTATCGGTACGGTGCTGCCACTCGAGAACCTTTCTTCTAAATTGGTTGTCAGTTCTTCGATCTATATGGGCGGCTCATTGCTAATTCAGCTAACTAATCCAACCCGCTTGCTGCAACTAATGCGAAAATCTCCCCATGAGCAACGACACAAAATAAAGTGACATAAAATATGGAACACTTTTAGTATCAAAGGTCATTTAACGAGGTACTCACGACGACGACGACGTACGACGTTGAAGCATACTACGGCGTTCGAACATTAATATAGTAATAGTGCGATAAATTACTACTGCTATATCACACTGGTTTGTAAGATACGGAATACACATAATTTAATATTATTCATATCTCGCCCCGCTGCAGCTGTTTTACGTGGTAGAGCCACTCTGCAGCTATATTATGGTTGTAGCACGAATGGGTCGGCTCGACCGGGGAAGGACCACGCTCTCACAGAATACCAGCGTAAAATAGTAGCTTAATGCTGCTGTGTTTATGGTGAGTGTAGAGAACCGGAGATCTTTTTACTGGAAACGAGGCGTTCCATCTAAGTTCTCAGGGGTGACAACGCAACCGCATTTTAATACTTAATTGAGAATAAATGTAGATGTCTCTGAACCACAGCATCCACTAACCATCAGGTGGACTGTGTGCTCGTTTGTCACCTTATTCCATAAAAAATCATTACTTAATATTAACAAGGTATACTTAAGTTCAGCAGTGAACTTTTATAAGCTGGTGAAGATTAAAACTATTTTTAATAAGATGATTAACATGAGATTTCAATCTATTTAAGTTCTTAAAAACGATTCAAATTTTTGAAATATGATATTAATATAAAACGAATATCTTCACTCGAAAAGCGTAGAAATTCCTTTTTCTAGATTAATTGACAATTATTTAGTTTTATTGGTAGCTAGTACCTAAAATCAAAAACATTTTATTGTTTTATTGACATATGGCCGTGGCAGCGAAACATTTAATTCTATTCAGGCCAAATTCAGCCAAATTTTGCACTTCCCTGCGCTGTAAACTTACAAGTTCAATAAAATATTAGCGGCACCATCCAGTAGTTCCATTATATTCCAGCCAATAAAAGTTCACTACGATATAGGCTCTCCCATAGGTTGTCTTATAGAGGAGATTTCGACATAGTCACCACGTTTTCCAACCGTTTATATTTTTAGTTGTTATCACAAAGATCCTGCTGCCCCCTCCTACTTCAGTTTTCCTCTGTCGGCTCCTACAATACCCTATTAGATATAGGATAATTAATATTCTTACACTGCCCCTACATGGTTAACAACATGCTGAAATTACCAACACACTGAAAATATGCAGCAATCAAATCGCATGTGACAATTGAAACTCAAACATAATGTCTCCCTTTGAAAATGCTTGACCGAGCCGACCACACTAAAGGAACACTAAAAAATTACTCGCTATTAACTCGTTAGGGCATAGTGCACAACGTGGGCGTTTATAAAACGTCCGTGTTACCTTACCGCGTTCACAGATAGCCATCGTGAAAACAAGCCATGCACCGATATACGGCAGATAACGCGTGTGACACTAACGAATTACTTAATAAAGAACTGGTAAACTTACACCGACAACAAGAGTCATGCTTACCTTTTTTATAACACGGAGCTATTGCAAAACGGCTTTATCTTTTTAAATCTTACTTATTCACTTCAATTCTTATTTAAACTCGAGTAAAATTAACGTTTGACAAACACATAAAACATCACACGCGTTTTATTCATTATACCAATTAGCGGCGGTGTTCACTACTCGTTATCAGCCCGTGAATGTCGAAGACGACAGAAGGAAACAAACCAGGAGACGAACTTGCTGTTTGAACTGTCTTAATAACAATTAGCGATTGAAAACTCACCTGCCAAGCTTGGCAGCTATGGCAAATATCCTCCCTACTCGTATGAGGCAATTTATAGGGGCCTATGTTTAGCAGTTAATATGGCGTCATATCGTAGTGACGTGGCAGGTCTTCTAAACATGTACCATTCGCCAACACTCTGTGCCCCTAGTAAAAAGAAATATAAGTAAAATTTAGATTTTTTTATTATTATTATATAATTGAGTTAAAAATTAAAAGTGAAGACAGGTTTATCTAAATAAATAAACAATATATTTTGTGAAAAAAGGTAGGTACATCTAAAACTATTGACATTAAATTGATATTTAAGAAAAATGTGGCGATATTAAATTTTATATAAGATTTATCGTTGATATCCCAATAAATAAGTTATTTTGGCAGTAACTTAATCGTAAGCGGATTACGGCTCCTGTATTCTTCTTACTTTTCTACATGAGGCCGTTACAACACAAAGCTGGACGGGATATGCCTTTACAGATAGCGTGAATTTACCTTACCCGCTATGTGGATTTGACGATTGCAGTACCAGACATCACGCATCTTTCATTCCGCTGCCTATTGCTCGTCTGGTTATTTTACGCCTGGCGGAGTGATTATACTGCATTTCCTTTAGCCGCCTCATGCGGGATGAAATGGTTGATGGAATTTTTTACACCATCGTATGGCTTCTGTATTTATATAATGGTTTGGAGTTTTTTTTTATAGGATAAGGGTGACAAACGAGCACACAGTCCACCTGATGGTAAGTGGTTGCTGTGACCCATAGACATCTACATTTATCCTCGATTACGAATCGAAATGCAGATGCGTTGTCACCTGTGAGGACTAAGATGGAATGCTTCGTTTCCAGTAAAAAGGGTCTCCGGTTCTCTAGACTCACCATACGAAACACAGCAGTGTTAAGCTGCTATTTTACGCTGGTATTCTGTGAGAGCATGGTCCTTCCCCGGTCGAGGCGACCCATTCGTGTTATAACTATACCAGAAACATAGCTGCAGCATGGCTCCGCCACGTATAGAGTTATAGAGTTTGGAGTAGATTTAGAAACGTATTTTTTCTTTATTTCTTTATTTTATTAGGCTCTCACAGCAATGAGTACACTGTTACATACATATGGAATGACATCACAATTATTATAACTAAATGTCCCATTACTTACAGGAGGACACTACATGCATAAAAAAGAGACTTTACGTTGATTTTACAACAGTATATAGGTACAATTAAACTGTAATAAAATTTTAATTTACATTAATAATGAAGAAACTTCCATTAGTGCATAGCCTTAATCGCCGATAACTAATTTTTTGATGCAGCCATCGAGGTTGAGAATAGATCTATTCTGCTTTGGTACTCTTTATATAATGCGAACAGTTTTCAAACAATAGTGACAATTTTGTCAACAAATTATTGTAAACGATAATTACCAAGTTTTTGTAAAAGAACAAATCTTACGGAGTAATCATCTAAAAGAATTAATCCTTTTATAGAAATTTCCGTCTACCAAAGTTTATCTTGTATTAATGTATCATGCCGAAAAACAGCATAAGATACTATAATTTTTTTTTTTTATAGGATAAGGGTGACAAACGAGCACACAGTCCACCTGATGGTAAGTGGTTGCTGCGGCCCATAGACATTACATCTATCCTCGATTACGAATCAAAATGCAGGTGCGTTGTCACCCGTGAGGACTAAGATGGAATGCCTCATTCCCAGTAAAAAGGGCCTCCGGCCACCTGCACTCACCAAGCGAAACGCAGAGGTAAACCTCTACTTCACGCTGGTTTTCTGTGAGGTCGTGGTACCACCCCGGTTCGAGCCGGTCCATCCGTGCGACAGCAAAAGCCGCGTGGCTCTACCACTGTTAAAAATAAATAATATATAAGAAATAGTTTCTTTAAAACGTTTGTGTTACCTGTACATGTATCTCAGAGCGTGTTTAATGAGGCGTGGTAAAGGTTCGTGTTCTGAAACTCTATCTGCCGTGCTAGGTAATCGAAGCGTCCACATAAAGATATAGATGTATTAGGATACAACAGGAGAAACAAAAGTATTCAGACAAGTTTATATAGGCGTAAAAGTAATTTTAAAAAAAACTTACCGCTACAGTCAATTAAAGTCCACTGTTGAACATAGGCCTCCTCCATAAATTGCCATACTTGCCATGCTTGGCAAGCGGGTTTTTTTAGTTTTAGTCGTTATTAAAAGGACGCTGCTGCTCATCTTCTGATTTGATTCCCTCTGTCGCCTTTTACGACACCCACGGGATGATATAGGAAATAAAAATTACACACATAATTAAAAACAAACTAATAAATAATATTGATTTTCAAAGAGTAGTGTGAATAGAAATTTAACTTTACTAGAGCCCAATGACTTCGTCAATCTTACTTAGCGGTACCATGTAGCGACATCTATGGAAATGTATTAAATAAAGAACGATGTATTTCACAACAACCGCTTTCGTAGATAGATAATAGATGGCGCTAGAGTAGTCAAGTGAGCTCGGCCACGGTCCTTATTGCTTTGTAAGAGAGATATTTTAATTTAATCTTCTTTTTTATAAAATGCAAACGACTACTTAATCCACCTGACGTAAAATGAATCTACAGCGTTCATAAACCATAAACATCCACATACTCGATTAATAATCAAAATGCATATGCGTTGTCACTCCTTAGGACTTAGATGGAATGCTTCGTTTCCTGTAAAAATGGTCTTCGGTTCCCTACACTCAACAAACTAAACCAAGCTGTTAAGGCTTTTACACTGGCATATAGAGATTGCGTGGTCTTTACCCGGTCAAGCCGACCCATTCGTGCTAAACCATTCTCTAATCAACTTAATCACACACAACATTCCATTAAAATCGGTTCAACCGTTTTGGAGGAGTTCAATCACATATACACTGACAAAAGAATTATCTATTAACCCTAATTAACCCTTCTCTGGGATCATTCTACCTATTGATTGAAACCGCATCCAAATCCGTTGCGCAGTTTAAAAAATCTACGCGGGACGCGACATATTGTTAGTACACTTAAAACTAGCATTAGATAAGGTCTGTCGCAGTAGGGACAATGCGTAGTTTTTTTTCTGCCGACTTCCAAAAAGGAGACGGTACTCAATTCGAGTGTGTTTTTTTTTATGTGTGTTACCTCATAACTTTTTACTGGGTGAACCAATTTCTATGATTCTTTTTTTATTTGAAAAGTGGTACTTCTCGTGTGGTCCCATATGAATATGATCAAGGTCAGATCAATAGTTTTTGAGTTATTCTTAATAACTTATATTAAAGTCAGCTGTACAAAATTTTTAATTTTAAATTATTTACTTTCAAAAAGTGTTTTGTCCGGTGTGACGTATGTATGGTACGTCTGTAGTGATAAAAATCATGTGCTGATGCGGATTTTCCAATATGTTGCCATTTCTCGGAACCAATTACATGATTTACTATAATAACTAGAATCGAAAAATATTAATATATATATATATATATATATATATATATATATATATATATATATATATATATATATAGCTTTACTAGTATATATTTAATATATACTAGTAAAGCTATTAACATTACTAAAACCTCATATCAAAGTGATCTTAAAATGCTTGTGAATTGTTATAAAACAAGTGATGAAATTAAAAATCTTGTACAACCGTCTTCGATATAAAAAATAATTTATTGTTAATTTTTTTAAAACTGCTCGACCGATTTCGATAAAATTTAAATGGGACCACCTGGGAAGTATACCATTTGAAACAAAAAAAAAATCCAAATCGGTGGAGGCGTCTTAGAGTAATCGATAAACATATATAAAAAAAGTTTTCGACAAATTGAGAACCTCCTCTTTTTTGAGGTCAGTTAATAGGGGCGTAGTAGTCAAATAGCAGATTTAAACCAACGAATTTCTAAGTTTGCAGTCTGCATTCTAACCAGGCTACATTCGCTTCAAGTTCAAGTTTTAAATAAACACCTTAAAATATCTACCTCCCAGTATCTAAGGCTGCTTAAAGTCTGTTCTTTTCGCCCGGTCTTGAAACAAAAAAGAAAATATAGCTATGCCCCGGCGATCAGGCCCGACTAAGGGCGGGGCAAAGCTGTCGTCCTTGGAGGAAGGTCGGTGAGGCGCGCGCTCCATGGTTTTTCAAGTCATAAAAATTGCCCATAAAGCGCTGAGCGATTCGAAAGCACAGAGTAATATTTCATAGAATGTATAATTCATAAGGAAAAATCTTGACCGTCTTTAATTAACACATCAGTATAAGAAGTACGACGAACCTATTGCTTTTAAATATTGGATTGCAGAATTTTTTATGTAATTTTTCTTTGATCAATAAATACATTTTCATTGTGTTTTAATTTGCAGGATTATTGTACATTTTTTCCAAAAGAAAAAAAAGGACAAAAAATCCATACAACTTTTTTTTCTTTATCATAGTAGTTCTTACTAAAATCTCAATATATAAAAATTAATTACTGTCCGTTATTCTCGCTGAAACTTAAAAACGGTTTTGACCGATTTCGATGAAATGTGTGTTTAAATGTGTCTCTAGATGAACTAAACAGATTCACATTTGAACCCAGCAGATGGCGTTATTGTCGAGATCCATAAACCACCCGTGCGAAACCTGGACGGGTCCCTAGTAAAAAAAAAACAATCATTTCACTGCACTCTGTCTAACTTTAAAAGCCACGACTGGCCATCGATTACTACAGCAGAAATAAATACATTACAATATCTAATGGTTTAGTTATCTCACTCATATAATATCGATTCTCAATTCATAAAACCTCGATTCTCGCACAGGATCAGTTTGTTTCGTGTCCTACACTTTCTTGTTGCGGGTTTAGGTTTCTCTCTACGATACATGAGAAATTACCAGACTACACATTATATTTACTTATTATTTTTTTATTATCTATCTTTATTTAAAAAGGCTTTTATCCTACAAGGATATGTCAGCCTTATCGTAACCTAACTTATTCGTGTTACACAAATGCTATTTAGAAAAGGGGAATCAGTGTGGTAAGAATATTGAAATGAATACTTAATTTTTGTAACAAAACTTTATTTTAAAACACGATTCAATACTCTTTCGTTTTTGACAACCGCATTGACAATCACAGTATTTTACGCCTCCTTTCATTTTCCATAGTTTTCTCTTACAAACGTACAATCTGTTGTGACGTAAAATATACTAATGTTATTATACATCCTTATTACATTATCCTCATTCAAACGATTTTATAAGGAAAATGAATAGTTCAATACTATTCTGGTTTTTGGAATCATGAATAATTCCGAATGCTTGTTTAGTGAGTAACCCAAACATTGCGGTCAAAAACAACACAGCTACTGGCAACACTGCACCAAAAATGTTTAACGGGAATAATTTAGTGTTTCTCACTCCTACTCCCGTGTCTGGTGTAACACGTATACGAAAATATTGAAAGTGAGCTAGGAAGCAGTCACCAGTAGGTAACTTAGTTTTACAGAAAGTCGAAGAACCACATAAATCGAGATAGTCAACAGTTTAAAATATTTATATCGTAAAAGATTAAAAATACAAAAGTTTCTGGTTACTTTAAAGGATATATTGCAGGTGTTTATCTTTTGGGTAGAGAATTACTATGTATAAATCAGAGTTTCAACAAAAACATATCTTTATTGTCACAGTATTTTGATGCAGTACTACACTAACAATTTGTATATTTGCATTAGGATTCTAACCTAAAACGCGCAGTCATGGCCAGGAAGGCTTGATTAAAAAATTTCGATGTATCGAAATATCGATATTTTCTACTAACCATCTTAGAGCCTATAGACCCTCTCAACCGGGGCAAGTAACTCTGCGTACAGTTTACTGGCAGCTGTGCTGGGTGTTTAAACCCAGGTTATGCTGCTTCTTATATACAGAATTTCGTATTATGGGTCACATATACCAAGCCAGTCGTGATATACATAAAAGCAATATATTGTACAAAAATTGGTTAACTTATATTTTTTTAATATCACACCGATACGAACGATGCGGTTCATAAAATCGTAATGAAATAAATAATAGATTTAATTAAAACATTGTTTAACGTCACTCGCTATTAGTACACTGTAGAACTGTTTCTCTAAACCTATCTATAGAACTATCTTTAGAATACGAAATTAAATGAGGTAATATTTTTAAAGTCAATAGTGAACTTAGCTGTCGTGGTCATTCAATGCCAATCAATTTGCCGCCGACGTGTGTCAGCGCGTCGCATTCGCTGCACCGGTTTCCATACAATGTTACTTGTTAACAATAAATATTCCGAAGTCGTATTTAGTGTACTTAATGAGACAGTATTTCGAAGAACGATCGGATAAAATCGAGAGTCGAGAACAGGCCTAGCCAGTAACAGTCGTATGTAAAGATACTATTGATTATATATGCATACAGCGGAATAGGCTGGGGAATTCATAAAAATTATAACGTCCAATAACATGTATTAGTAAGGTGGCCATCATTTAGAAAAATGTGACACTGATACCTATTTGTTTTGAGCCTTGATTCAGGACGTTATGAAAATCTAATATAACTACACATACAACATTATACAAACAGCAGTGCACAGTTTATTTATATAATACAGAATATTTCACGGTATATAGAGCATTATTTTGTAAGAAATTAGAGACATACGGGACAAATAATACTTTTATAGAAAGACCTTTAATTCCACCAGTCCACGTTTATTCTCGATAAAGAAACAAAATGCAACAAAAAGGTGCCCGGTTCTCTACACTCACCATACGAAATACATCATCATTAAGCTGCTATTTCACGCTGGTATTCTGGGAGAACGTGGTCATTACCCGGTCGAGGCCACCAATTCGTGGTAAAACCACAATATGGCATAGCTCTACCATGTATAAGGCCTATTAGATGCCTTATATTCTTAACTCGTATCTAATTATTAAGATTAGTCTGTATTTAATCTAATCTGTGCAGTGTCCGCGATCGCTAGGACTTTTTGCAGGCGCAGGCTAACAACCGCATTATGCGCCGCCCGCGCTTGCTGCCCGCCTTTTTACAAGCCTATTACTTCTATGGCCCTCGGAAAGCAATTTAATAGAGTGCCATCTATTGATAGAAAATAAAACGACTTCATCACTACAAGTATTTTATGTCCCAAGCGAGCTTTAAGCTTAATCGGTCTTAAGATTTATTTTTATATTTTAAAAATATAACGTCATAAATATTCCATTAGGCCATTTCATTGGTGATCTCGATTTATTCATAGAAGGGGTAAAAGGCATCGTAAGAATGATAAATATTAAATATTTTTGTCTTTAAATTGTTTGGGAAATTTTCTTACGGTTAATTAGAATAGCTATACTTTATAAAATTTAAACGGACTGCCTCAAAAACCAAATATTTAAATTGTATAATATTATAGTTATTAAATATTATAGTCGAACTAATAATAATACGATTTTTCTAAAACTTTTGACTATTCAAAAGTTTAAAAAAGCACAAAAATAGTCAAAAATCAGTTAAACATAAACTTATGTTGCGGACTTCGTGATATGTCTATGAAATTTTTAACTTTTCGATCTAACATTTTGTTTCGAAATTTCAAATAAGTTCGATATAAGTATGAATAATCTTTTTCTCTTGCTTTTCCAAGGAGTCGTGTAATTTCTATTAGTTAAGCATGAAAGCTAGGGAAAGAATGCAGCTGAAATACGACGCGGGGGTTAACTCAATGACCTTTGTTGCGTCAGGTGAGCGCATGTTGCCATTTTGTTTGCGAGCAGGGACACGGAAAATCGTATTTGTAACAACTCGATGTTACGTGTCGAATACACGTGCAGCGCAAGTTGTGAATATACTCGAACATATCCATAAAGTTTTTATTACATCACTTGTTTTCGATTTACGACGTTTTTAAAAATTAAATAGCAAAACAAACCTAAAAACCACGAAGAATATAATTTAATATGTACATATATGCGAATAAAGAATTTAATTTAATTGCCTACTTAATGTTAAAAAAAATTGCGATAGCTATCAACTTGCACCTTTGAGGAGGCTCTTCATCGATGGTCTGTGTATAGTCCAGATATAGTCTTAGATACGGTCGCCTTTGTGTCGCGCCGCCTTGGCACGTGCCGTATCTTGTCAAAGGCGCCGCCGCGGCAGGAGTATTTGGCATTTTAAAACGAAGCGCCGTAGTGAAAGGTACTTTGCTACCTGACTTGTGTGTATTATTTATATTCGTATTTTATTACAATAACCATAAGAATAGAAAAGCTTTTATTTAACAAGCACATTAAAAATAACAAAATAAAAGCAAAATAGTAGGTAAGTGCCCCTCCGAGTGTACCGACACTATCTTAGTGAACAGTCTATAATTATATTACATATGGTATGAACAAAATGGTTTTACCGCCCTCTATCGGTAGCCTAGTCATTCTTATGATATTTCGTGCAATCAAATTTTACAACATCCGTGGGAAGATAATATTATGTCTTCTTACGCCACTACGACAAGGCAGTAAATTTACAAATGTATTTAAATAAATTTAATATAAATATTCCAAACCTAGAGTTTCAGCTATTGATTTACCAAGTCATAGAGATTTTAGAAAACATCGTGGGTAAACCCTATTTCGATGATATTATATGAACCGATTTTATCCAATGGGCATTGATGGAGCATGACAACTTCTTCTACTCATTCCGAAATCTTTCCCTGAATCTTGGACACAGTGAGGAAAGTATATTTTACTTTTACCATTAACTCTAGTGAAAATATCAGCTTAACTGCCTGCCTATCCGTCAGCGCAGATATGTTAGAATACTCTGCACTCTTTTCACTATCCTGAACGATCCTTGTGCTCCTGAGTACTTGAAATCTAGATTTCAGTACCTAGGAGATAGTCATAATTGTTTTCTCCGTTCTTCGGTTAATCTGAAGTTGCTAACACCTTTACATCGTACTGGTTATATGTCCCACTCTATCACTCTAGCGACTACAAGACTGGAATGAAATACCTCTTGACATTAAAAAAGCTTCCCACAAGTTTTTTTTAAAACAAAGTTTGTGAACATCTTAGTAAAGCATTGCAAGTGTGAAATAACGCTTTTCCTAAAGAATGATTCTATTGTCACATATTTTCCTTATTTATCATGGCACAGATATATGTGAATATATATATATATATATATATATATATATATATATATATATATATATATATATATATATATATATTCTGGTTATTCGAACTTCGTTACCTTTTTTCTCATTATTAGTTTACTTTTGCTGCACTACCTCCCATATGTTTATCTCTGCTTAGTCTAATGGTTGACTGGGAGAGAATGCCTTAAGGCATTAAATCCACCATATGTACGATTTTCTTTTGTGCATAAAAGTTTAAAAAATAAAAAAAAATCTTCAAGCAGGTTTTAGATACGTTGCGTACTTAACTGGTTCGTGTTTAAATAACAAGTAGTGCCATCTACCATTGAATAGGATAATTAAAATTTAGTTACACATTATATTATTTAGAGAAACAATGTACAAAAATCATTATTTAAATGTGAGATGCATGCTCGGTTAACCCTCTTTTTTTTTAAATGTCACGTTTGGTTTACTTTCATTCATTTTTAACATAAAAATTGGATAAAAACACGTGATTTTTTTACTTTTAATTATATTCTCAAATAATATCAATTCTTTAATTCTGTTTCTCAGGATGGTTCTCGGCGTGTGGATGCCGTGGCGGGGCGCTCGCTACGGCCCGGGGGTCCATCGCAGCACTGCTACGTACCAGAGCATTCGCCCTAGTTTCTCCTCGTGCAATATCTGCTTACCGAGCGCGGCCGG
The DNA here is from genome assembly GCA_033319125.1 of Parnassius glacialis. Taxonomy (NCBI): domain Eukaryota; kingdom Metazoa; phylum Arthropoda; class Insecta; order Lepidoptera; family Papilionidae; genus Parnassius; species Parnassius glacialis. The sequence goes on from JAVANC010000014.1 coordinate 9,819,401, forward strand.
CTTCAGGTACGAGCTACTCATCAACACATAAACTCTATGTGGCCGGTAGAAGGAAAAGGGGAGATCTCCCACCGGGCAAGGTGTTCTGCCCGGGGAGCGGCCAACGCTCCGAGTGGTACTACGGAGCTGTTCTATGTATACTGCTTTAACTTCGGAACTTTGTTAGCGCGATTCAGGCTTCGATATGTACCAAGGAAATAAAATTAATCGAGCTAAAATGTTACAATTGAAATTTTGCTATAATTTCAAAACGATCTATTTCATTCACACTCGTGTAGAATGAAGTAGTTGTGTGGTCGCGACGTAAGGAAATTCATCGCCCAATTTCGTCCCGTCGGTGTCGTAAGAGGCAAGTATGGGAAACTCCTCATTTAGATCAAACGTACAATATCTACACCGAGGGCGGGAAGCAGGTACAAAGGTGTGAGACGTCTAATACTGCGGTTGCCAGTGCAACTGCCAAGCGTGGCGGTTAAGTCAAATCACCTCAATGGAAGAGGACTTTGTTCAACAGTGACCTTTTGCGGGGTTTTTTTTTATGGGATAGGGTGACAAACGAGCACACAGTCCACCTGACGGTAAGTGGTAGCTGTGACCCATAGACATCACATCTATCCTCTACTACTAAGATGGAATGCCTCTTTACCAGTAAAAAAGGTATCCAGTTCTCTACACTAACCATACGAAATACAGCAGCGTTGCGCTGCTATTTTACACTGGTGTTCTGTGAGAGCGTGGTCCTTCCCCGGTTGAGCCGACCCATACGTGCTACAACTATACTCGTACTTGACAATAACCAATATAGCTGCAGCATGGCTCTACCTCGTATGTAAAGATGAAGAAAAATAGTTAGTTATTTTTTTAACAATTATAAGCTAGTGTTAGACTGCTATCCCACCTGGTAAGTGGTGATGCAGCCGAAGATGGTGCACTGACTAAGTTTAACAAAAGCCTATTCACTCTTGCTTTGAATACACCCACATTTTAATCGGATAGAAAGACATGCTGGCAAGAAGTTGAATAATTTATTCAACTTCTTTGCTGTACGCACTATGAACTACGAAATAAAATTGAAGTGTCTGTTTGTAATATTACAAAAACAGCTTATTACAAAGTGCATATGAAAGTACATACGGTACTTATAACAAAAACACAATTTTTAAAATGTTTGTCTGTCTGTCTGCTTGTTTGTTCCGGTTAATCTCCGAAATAGTTGAAGCGATTTTGACGGGACTTTCAATATGATATAGAGTAACTTGGCTACTTTTGTTTTACAAAAAAAATTAAACCCACAATTACACGCGGGCGAAGTCGCGGGGAACAGCTAGTATAGAATAGACTTAGTAAGTAAATGGCACGAATATGGGTCTCTGAGAAATGGCTGTAATATTTGTATTTGTGCCTTTTGTTGTAGAGACTATCGGTTCGTGTGGTCCATGTGGGGTAATTTTTCTAAAGTTCGACGATATTGGTCGTAGTCACTGGTGACAAAAGGGCTAGATTTTTTTCTTTCCCAGAGGGCTGGTTCTTTTATCGCGTTCTTGGCACTATACCACGAGGAGTAGAACGGTATGTTCGTTTTAGTTTTTAATTCTATCATTATTGTAAATATTATATATAATTTTTTGCAGTGTGTAATTCTAGTGTTTTTATTGTTTTAAAATATAAGAGGTAAAATTAAAAATTTTGTACAACCGTCTTCAATATAAATTATTAAGGATAACTCTAAAAACTACTGATCAGACCTCGATCAAATTTGTATGGGACCATATGAAATTCACCAGATTTCAAATAAAGAATCGTCGAAATCAGTTTAGGCGTCTTCGAGTAATCGGTGAACATACATAAAAAAAGATTCCTACGAATTGAGAACCTCCTCCTTTCTGAAGTTGGAACTTGGAACTCCTACTTAAGCTCTGCCAAGAAAAAATTAAAAGTTGCAGTTTATGGTAATAATCTATTTTAGCATCCTAGCGTTTTTATGCACGAGTATTTATATTTACATTAAAATACGCGTAATATGCAAATAAAAACCTTCGTTCTCCAGGTAAAAATGAACTAAATATTCATTACTTAATTATCAACCATCCCAGAACTAATTAAAGACCACTATCATTCTTTAACCGCACTGTCGCTTACAATTTCTATATGAAGGAGGACGCGGGAACCGCCAGGTAATAATAAACGTAAGCTAGTTACAGGATATTATCACAGAGTAACTTTTCCACAGAGAACGGCAGAGTGGGGGCACAGTACGAGCGGGCGGCGGCTCGACCCGGAACGCCCTTGCGTCTCGCTGGAGTGTTCGCAGACGGCAGCAAAGCTAAGGCGCCGAAATATGCCCAGCTTATTGATCCGCAGGGAAACGTGAGTACTGTTTTAATTAATTTTAAAGACAACTAAGAAAAATAAAGTTATAATTTATACGAGATTGTAAATATTTACTTTCAAAGGCGTGCGTTTGCACGGACCCGCACAGAGGCATCGTAGTAAAATCTTCTCTACTCCATATAACTCTTTCATAATTGAAACAAGATATGTTGAATGTTCTTCTTTTGCCTCTAAGTTGAGGGACTTAACTAAGTCATTATTTAATACATTTATCCGCTATTCCCGTAATGTAAATAATAATATCCTATACACGGTATAAATATTTTAATAGGGATATTTGTTTGCAGTGCGATTAAATTGTTTTACTTCTTGTTAATAAATTAGTATGATCACATTAATAAGAAAAATATTAATTTGAACCAATTAGGCTTTCGAACTAAAGTCTGGACGGTCTAAAGAGTTATAATCTCCGTTTTTGAGCAGAATAGAACCTCTATAAATTTATACTCTGTACGCCGTCTGCGTAACTGTTATTGCAGACGTTATAAAGTCATTCCGTCTTTAAGATCGTGTATGCCATTTTTAATTCAGCGATCGGCGGTCCATTTATTAACATAAGAAATATCCTTTGCGATATTTGAAAAACTTTTTATAAAGCAGACATGTTAGACCAAACACGACACAATCGACTTTAGAATAAAATACGTCACGGATGTAATTAAATCTCCAATGTAACCGTACTACACTTGGATTTATTTAGTTTATATGTGAGGGAATTTTTTAGAAGTTATGCTTTCAAACGGGCACACAGAGACTACCTGATGGTTAATAGATGCTATCTACAGCTATTCGCGATTAAGAATCAAAATTAAGGTGCGTTTATTGGCATCCCTGAGGCCTAAGATGAAATGCTTCGTTTCAACGGAGGGTAGAGAGCGTTAAAAGGGTTCTCGATTCACGTCACTTGCCAAACGAAACACAACATTATTATGCTATTATTTACGATGGTATACTGTGCAAGCTTAGTCCTTCCCCAGTCGAGCCAAACCATTCGTGCGGCGGCATTCATATAATGTAGTTCTAGCCATAAAATTTTCAAGAATATTTAAATTTTTTATTGTTAATTATATTTTATTCTGAAATTGTCGCACTTACGTCATTGTATAACTAATAAAAATAGATATTAACTAAATTAAAACAAAATATCTTCGATTAAGGATAAAAATACGGACGCGATGTCACCCTTTTTTTTTTGCGGATGGGAAAATCATCAAATGACGCCTTTCGCTCTGGGTGGAGCGGAAGGGAGTGTCAGACTTTTACTGACTAAAAACCATCCGTGTTCCTTCAGTGCCCTTACGTTCCGGAGCCGCGGTATCTCTTTCGAACAGCCCGCAGCCCCGACGCGATGTCACCCTTGAGGACTACGATGGAATGTCTCGTTTCTAATAATAAAACCGGCAGTGTGCGAGTCGGACTCGCGCATGCAGGGATCCGTACCATCGTAAAACATGTTTCTAGTTGGGGAGTCCCCATTAATTTTTAATTTATTTTCATTTTTATATATGTGTTGTTGTAGCGGCAACAGAAATACGTATTCTGTGAAAATTTCAACTGTCTACCTATTACGGATCATGAGATACAGTCCGCTGACAGACAAACGGACGGACGGACAGACAGCGGAGGCTTAGTCATAGGGTTCCAACGGTTACCCTTCGGGTACGGAACCCCAAAAAGGGTCTCCGGTTCTCTACACTCACCATACGAGACACAGCAGCATTAACCTGCTATTTTACGTTGGTATTCTGTGAGAGCGTGGTCCTTCCCCGGTCGTGTTGACCCATTCGTGCTACACTTATAATACAGCTACCGCGTAAAATACGTCCTGCAGTTCATTTTTACTGGGTAATACGAAGGGTACGTGCGTGATAAGAAGTTGAGCGTGGTTTCAGCGTCACATGTTTATTTATTTATCAACAAGTAACAAATATCATCTTATGATAAAGCAATACCATTAACCTCACCAACTCACTATATCGTTACCTATTAAAGATGTACTGAAATGTACTTAGTGTCTTCTTTATTATTGTTTAAAGGATTCGGTATTAGATTATTATACAGTATAATACGTGGAAGAGCCATGCTGCAGCTATATTAGTAGTATAGTTGTAGCACGAATGGGTCGACTCGACCGGGGAAAGACCACGCTCTCACAGAATACCAGCGTAAAATAGCAGCTTAACACTGCTGTGTTACGTATGGTTAGTGTAGAGAATCGGAGACCCATTTTACTGGAAAAGAGGCATTCCATCTTCGTCCTCACGGGCGACGACGCATCTGCATTTTGATTCTTTATTGAGGATAAATGTAGATGTCTATGGGTCACAGCAACCACTTACCATCAGGTGGGTTGTGTGCTCGTTTGTTACCTCATTCCATAAAAAAGGCCTTTAAACAATAATAATAGTTGTATGTCAGTTATGTAGTTAAAATAGTTCTCGAACCCAATACGCTTATTAACAAAGCACTTTAGGCTGTTCCGTCGTAATATGAACAGAGAGATTCCATTTCATGGCGTACCGCGCGTCTGTCGCAAATTGAATGGTATTGCGAAATCTAGTTTTGAGAGTCATGGTAGCTCAGTGACTAAGTTCGCTGTAAATTTCACAAAGCAAAGCGGCTTCAATTCCCGCCAGCACCAATGAAATAGTTAATTGCAATTTCAACGCTAACGCACGCTCGGTGGTGAAGGAAAACATCGTGAAGAAGCCTGCATATATAAATAAAATATTATAAGTACTATGAGAGAGAAGTCCACCAATACGCACAGCTGTGGGACGTATAAAGGCTGCAACTTTACTTTATAATTTCTACGTTTTTTTTTTAAAGATAACTATTAATTTTAAAATATATAAGATTTCCAGATGGGATTCGAACCCAGGTCCTTTTAATCTTTCAACTAAATCATAGTCATCACTCAGCCCACCGATTGGCGGTGTGAGAATATCCACTACCCACATCGGCTCCACTAACCAGCAGTTCGGCGGCAGTCTATTCCTAATAACAACTAAAACTAAAAAAAACTGCGGTTGTCATACCGCCTGTCATACGTGGCAACTATGGCAAAAATCCTGCCTATGAAGCAATCTATCGGGAGGTCTATTTTCACCAGTGGACCTTGATGGTAATATTGAATATTAAAAAACCACACTATATCATCATCAATATCCTTATCGGCATACGCCAATAGCAGTCTTCTGCTGGACATTTTTTAAATTGTAGTAGCAAATGAACTTAGGTACAGTTCACCACGGTAAGAGACACTCGATGCGCACCTGCAACCGCCTACAAATAAGTCTTCAAATGCGCTGTTGTTTTCTGTTTTAACAAAAAAAAGATTTTTAGTGCACCATCGAAACGTTTTAATTCGCCACACTAGATTTATCTTACCTTAACGTGCAACAAGTGAGGCATATATAAAAAAAAAAAAACAAAAAAAAAATGACCTCGCTCCTCTCAACCCAACCTAATGGAGTTGGACACAGCTATAGGCTGAAGGAACTTTATTGTAGTACTAATATCGATTAATCAAGCCCATCACGAGAGTGCACGTTTACGAACAAGGTAAAACGAAAAAATCTATCGAGCGTTAACACGAATACTCGATGTTGACTCGATTTCATTTTCTTTTTTTAATCTTATCTAACTCGAAATAATGACGGATAAATTTCCACAGGTTAAATTAAAATATAACCAATATGTTACAGAATATGTTAAGAAATGGTGGCGTGCAGTGGTGACGTAAGAAAATCTACCACCCCATAACATCACGTGGGTACAGTAAAAGACGACAGAGGGAAACTGAAGTAGGATATGGTCAGCATCATCTTCTTGATAAAAATAATTATAATTAAAACAGCGGTTGCATTCCCAATGAACTTTTTTATGTTTTATATAGAAGAAAGATGACAAACGGGCACACAGACCACTTTACAGTAAGTGGATGCTGTGGCCCTTTTGACATCTATATCTATTCTCAATTGCAGATGCGTTTTCATTCCTGAGGAATAGGATAGAATACCTCGTATCCATTAAAAAGGGTATCCGGTTCTCTGCTAGCTTCTACTTTACGCTGATTTTCTAAACAACAACAAACAACTGTTATAAATATCGCCCTCATATTTACATTAAAAAGTAATATTTTGTTATCATTAGAACTTTATTTTTTTTATATAGAACCACGCCTGAGGTATGCCTATTTAATATAAGAGTCATTGAAATCGGTTCTCAATCGGTTATTCATTAGGAACCTATTCCTTTTTCGGAGTCAGTCTAAAATCTATTTATAGAAGTGAGAGGAAAATACGAGTCTACAAATAGCCTGATAGTAAGTGGATGCTGTGGCCCATGGGCGCCTATATCTATCCCCGACTTTGGTCTAAGATGGGAGACGTTTTGTTACTAGTGATAAGGTACCTCCTACTTTTTTAAGTCAGTTAAAAACGCGTTATCTTTCTACGATTAATGTAATAACCACTTTTACAATGTACATTTACACTTGACTTGCGGGTCGCGGGTTTGAATGCTGCAGTAGGTAAAAGCCTAAGCATACTCGCTTATAATTATTGTTGTGGATCTGGATGTTTTATCTTAAAAAAAAATTGTGTACATGCGTTCGTTTACTCCACGATACGGAAGAAAATTCTAGTATGTGGCAAACGTTCTTTTTTTAAATATAAAGATGTCTTTTTATATCCTTTTATAAGGTTTTTTGTGCAACAATGAACACCATCGTCGTGATTTATCGTTGATTGCATTCACTTTTATAATTTCCTATTAACGTCAACAATTGACTAGCACCGCTAACAACTGTGAGGTTAAAAACGTTTCTATTTATTAACAATTTTCCGCCCCGGCTGCGCACGGGTGGTTTCTGGATCTCGACAACAGCGCCACCTACCGGGTCCAATTGTGAATCTAAACCTTCTAGGATCCCGCTCAAACACAAAAAAATTCATCAAATTCGGTTCCGCCACGGGTTTTTGCAAGACTAAAGGACAGCAATTATGGACATAAATAGATATATTTTTATAGGGTAAGGGTGAAAAGCGAGCACACAGTGGACTGTCATCAGGTGGAACTGATGGTAAGTGGTTGCTGTAGCCCATAGACACCTACATACATCCTCGTTTGCGAATCAAAATGCAGATACGCTGTCAGCCGTGAGGACTAAAATGGAATACCTATTTTCACTCACCATACGAAACAGCAGCATTAGCTGCTATTTCACGCTGATATTCTGTGAGAGCGTGGTCCTTCCCTGGTTAAGCTGGCCCATTCGTGCCACAACTATACAATTAATATAGCTACAGCTGACTCTACCACGTTAGTGTTAAATTTCTGTTTTTTTTTTCTATTCTTCTCTATTTTACATATATTTTAATTTTAATTTAGTCGATAAAATCAATAAAACTTCTAGTTATTTTTCTTACTGCGAGTAATCATCAAACATTCGTTATGATATGCTACCTACGGCTGTTAATCTGATTTTAGGTTATTTGATTTACGTAAGGTTTACATATTAACTAAACGAAGGTTTTATTTAATTGTCTGTTGTGTAAGTATGCGATTTGAATTAATAAGTATTATATCTTACACTAAATAGCAGTGCTGTACAGCCAGTGTTCATGAACTCCGGTAGTCAATAACCTGACCTGGTGAACTGTTAGTCGGATTGACAATTTTCTACCGACTTCAAAAAGGAGACCGTACTCAATTCGACTGTATGTTTCTTTATGTGTGTTACCTCATGACTTTTTACTGGGTGTACCGATTTCGATGATTCTTTTTTTATTTGAAAACTGGTGCTTCACATGTGGTCCCATATACATTTGATCAAGGTCTGACCAATAGTTTTTGAGTTATTCTTAATAATTTACATTGAAGTCGGTTTTACAATTTTTTTTATTATATTAAAAAAAACATAAATAAACTAGCTAGCATCCAGCGCATTGCTGCCGTAGAATAAATAATTATTGTGGAAATGTCGTGTTAAATTTGGAAGAGTTGTGTTTTTTAATTAGGAATGATGAACGGTATGACAGCACATAAAGTACGAACAAACAAAAATTAATGTTTATATATAAGATAAATAAATGACTAAACTTAAGTCAAATTCCTTTAAAAATAATGGCGTGCTAAATTCTATACGGCTTCATGTTTACAAATTTTCATATTTATATAATATATTAATGATTCCGCGTTTATGCAGCGCATAAAACTACATTGTTTTAAGCGTATGGTTGGTTTTACTATTAATAAAATAAAACGAGATAGCTTTCCCTTACACTTGAAAGAACATAAGAATTTCATCTATTTTTATTTGACCACCTCGAACCCGTAGTAACGTTCGCTAGGATCTCTCCAGTAAAGATCTAACAAGCGTAACACAACTGGGTGCGCAAAATAAAATATACCTTATTCCATTGTAATAACATACTTCCAATCTGCAATAGTAACCGACGACACACTAGCAGTATACAAAGTTTATTTTACGGTATGCAATAACAATGAAAACCTTATTGCTTTCTCTTAAGGTTTATTGAATGTGTACAGTAATCGTATGTACATTTCTGCAATGTGAGGGCAGTGTCCTCAGTGAACCGTGTGGCTAGGACGTCGGCGCAGGGTTGTCACGATTCTGTAATGATTTTTTTTCTTCGTTTTGTTTTTTATGTTCAAAGGGAAATATTGCCTGACGTTTAGTGGCAACGAGGAGTATCTAAGAATATAATAGGAGTATAGTATAAATGAAATCTTTATATATTCATATATAATCGTCGGTATGCATGTTATGTCGTGTAGTTAAGGCTTAAGAATATCCACTATTCCATATCATCACGTAAGAGGCAACAGGGGGAAACAAATCAGGAGATGGGACCAGGAAATGCGTTTGCCAAATATACCCGCTATGAAGCAATCTATGGGGGAGGCCTATGTTTTGCCGTGGACTTTATTAGGCTGTAACGCTTACGGAATATTTGTTTATTGATAGTGTAACATTTAAACGACTTATTCACAAAATATACCCGTACTAACGACCCGACCCGGCTTCGCACGGTTTTTTTTTATAGGATAAGGGTGACAAACGAGCACACAGTCCACCTGATGGTAAGTGGTTGCTGCGGCCCATAGACATCTACATCTATCCTCGTTTGCGAATCAAAATGCAGATGCGTTGTCACCCGTGAGGACTAAGATGGAATGCCTCATTGCCAGTAAAAAGGGCCTCCGGCCACCTGCACTCACCAAGCGAAACGGAGAGGTAAACCTCTACTACACGCTGGTATTCTGTGAGGTCGTGGTACCACCCCGGTTCGAGCCGGCCCATCCGTGCGACAGCAAAAGCTGCCGCGTGGCTCTACCACTGTTAAGATTTAGGTTTTTATTTAAGTTAAGGTTGATTTCTGGATCTCGACGGCAACGCCTCCTACCGGGTCCGATTGTGAATCCAAGCCGTTCTCTAATCAACTTTATCACACACACAAAATTTCATTAAAATTATATATAATATGCATGTATTATAAATATAAACCTTTCGCTTGAATAATTATGTCTATTGATGAAAACGGCATCAAAAGAGACAGACTAAGAGTACAGACGGCGGGAAACGACTTCGATTTATACTATATATTATATAGAGATGTTGTTTTTATTTTTTGGCAGGTAACGCTATGCTCGAGTTGTAATAATTATATATATATATATAAGAGTCCAAAGTGAGACGTAGACCCTTAAGACTGGAAATGAGGCGTTTCATTTTAGCCTTCAAGGGTGGCAACGCATCTAAATTTTGATTCTTACTTGAAGACAGATGCCGGTACCTATGGGTTACAGCATCCACTTACTTACACTTACACATCAGGTGGACTGTGTGCTCGTTTAACACCCTTATTATATAAAAAAAGAGTGAATTCAAAGCAAAACTCATCGCTCCATCCACCGTAAAGGGCAGACCAACGGCCAGTTAGTGTATCTATAGATTTATGCTGGAATCTATAATAGCCATTAAGGAGCGGGACTGAAATTAGATTTTCAAACGAGTATTGATATTGCATTGGAGAAATATTCGCAAATATATAAGCGTTTACGATACCAACGTCAAGGCTGCAACTTTATTATCAATAGAAATAAAGTCCACTGATGATTTACTAGACGCCTATCCTTCGTAATCATCATCATCATCATCATCACCATTACAGCTCTTCACAAGTCCACTGCTGAACATTGGCCTCCCCCAAGGAATGCCACAAAGCACGGTCCTGAGCCACCTGCATCCATCGACTTCCTGCATATCCTACCAGGTCGTCACTCCATCTAGTGGGGGGACGCCCTACACTTCGCTTGCCGGTACGAGGCTGCCACTCGAGAACCTTTCTTCCCCATCGGCTGTCGGTTCTTCGAGCTATATGGCCGGCCCATTGCCGCTTCAGCTTACTAAGCCGTTGGGCTTTATTCAAGTTGGGCCCCATTTCTAAGTTTATCACGCAGAGAAACTCCGAGCATAGCCCTCTCCATAGCTCGCTGAGCGACCTTGAGCTCTTGAGCACCTGATGGTAAGTGGTTGCTGTGGCCTATATACGTCATTAAAGAATCGAAATGCAGGTGCGTTGTCACCTGTGGGGACTAAGATGGAATGCTTCTTTTCCAGTAAAAAGCGTCTTCGGTTCTTTACACTCACCATACAAAACACAGCAGTGTTGAGCTACTATTTTACGCTGGTTTTCTGTGATACTGGTTCTCTATAACCTGTAGACAGGAACATAGCTGTGGAAGCTCATATATTTAGCAGCAGAAACAGTTAAGAGGATAGTTCCTACCTAGATATACATCTAGGCATAAAATAACTTCTATCACCTAGGAAATACTTAGACATCTCTAGCGAACCGCCCCGGCTTCGCACGGTTGATTTCTAGATCTCGGCACCAATGCCACCTATCGGGTCAATTATGAATCTAAACCATTCTCTAGTCAACTTAAATCACATACACAAAATTTTATCAAAATCGATCCCACCGTTTACGAGTTCATTCACATACACACGGACAGGAGAATTATATAATATATAATACGCATGTATTATACATATAAACCTGTTCTCTTGAATCATTCTGTCTATTGATGAAAACCGAATCGAAATCCGTTGCGTAGTTTAAAAGATCTAAGCGTACAGACTGCGGAAATTATTTTATGTAATACACCTAGTCAGGTCATAAATTCTGTCACATGTTTAATATAAAATAATTGAAACAAGTTTATTCATTATGTAACCATTTATATACCAAAATGAACTTAATAAAACATAGATTCTTATGACACTAAATTTTATTCAAAATGACCTCCGTAATTTTGAATACAGGCCTTCAATCTGCGCGGCCAGTCGTCTATCGCAGCACGAACGAGGTCCATGTCAATATCGGCGGCTGCCTTAATCAAGGATGTCTTGAGTGACTCCAAATTGGGATTTTTTTTTATAGGATAAGGGTGAAAAACGAGCACACAGTCCACCTGATGGTAAGTGGTTGCTGCGGCCCATAAACATCTACATCTATCCTCGTTTGCGAATCAAAATGCAGATGCGTTGTCACCCGTGAGGACTAAGATGGAATGCCTCATTTCCAGTAAAAAGGGCCTCCGGCCACCTGCACTCACGAAGCGAAACGCAGAGGTAAACCTGTACTTCACGCTGGTATTCTGTGAGGTCGTGGTACCACCCCGGTTCGAGCCGGCCCATTCGTGCGACAGCAAAAGCCGCTGCGTGGCTCTACCACTGTTTGGTAAGGCTTTGAGCACGCCTTTTCCTCCAAGTGTTGCCATATCTTGAAATCTAACGGATTCAAATCTGGACTGGAGGAGGGCCAGTCTTCGTGCCGGATGAAGTCGATTTCACGCGCCGCCAGACAGTCTTGTGTGCTCTTCGCTCTATGAGCTGGCGCCGAATCTTGTTGGAATACCCAGTGCCTGTTATTGAACATGGTATGAGAAACAGGTTCTACAAGGTTTGTCAGGACTGTATTTTGATACACAACTGCATTCGTTTTTACACCTTTCTCACAAAAATGTACCTCTGTTAAGCCCCAATAAGAAACTCCCAACCATAACATGAGCGAGGATGGAAAATTACCTCGTTGGACACGCGAAATACGATTGCTCGCTTCTTCACTACTGTGTGCGTACACCTTATCATTTTGTTTGTTGTAGCTCTCTTCTACGGTAAAAATTTTTCATCCGAAAAAAGAATTTCCCGATATTTTTTTCCCGCGTACCGCTTCAACAAAGCGCGGCATCTCTCCAGTCTCAGGTCCATTAGACGAGCATTCAAACGATGTCCTGTTTTTCTTCGATATGCCCGAAGCCCTAAGTCTTCATTTAACACCCTTTTCACCGTGGTTCTGCTTAACCCCATCTGAAGGGCCAACAGTTTCTGCTTACATAATGATTTCTTATATTTACGCGAACACTACACATTTAAATAAAACTAATTTTACGGATTTTATCGCGTATATTAACTTATTTTATATTCCCGACGTTTCGAGCACTTTACAGCACCCATGGTCACGGGGGGGACTGAGGTGTATGACGTCCCAATGTCATAGTTAACCACGGCTACCTCCAGATTAAAATTATTAATTTTTGTTCCGATCCACGCAGTATGAACTTACAGTATCATGAAGTCTTGCAGTTGTATGCTTGGGTTGGGATTTAATTTTATTAATTATGGGATCCCAAGCAGATGGTAGCACCCAGCCATCTTCTCTATTGAAATTAGGATGTTTCTTGATTTCCGTTTGGGATTTCTTTGAATTCGCGCCTTCACAGCTTTTATCACTGCTGGAGTCCTAACAGACCGAGGGCGACCACTTCTTGACCTGTCATCTACACTAGAGTCTTCATTGTATCGTTTGATGGTACGATAAACGAATCTTTTGGTTATATTCAAAGTTTTCAGTATGTCAATAATTTGAATTGGCGCGTAACCGCAACGATGCAACACAATAACTGCAACACGGTCTTCTTTAAGCGTCCTCTCCATATTTAAAAATGAGTAAAATTCTAAAAAGTATACAGTTTTATTTTCATGAACAATTCGAAATTCGAATTCAATAAACTTTTTTGTGGCCAGCATTCTAAAAGAAAAGTTTTTACTTTGTGACAATACTTATGACCTGACTGTGTATAATGTATAATTTATATTATGTAGAAATAAACTCTAAACGAAAACTTTGTCTCCCATTTCAAGCATATTGCCCGCACGGAGGTGTGAGATTTGGCATAGTTAAATTGTATATGAAAAATAATGCAGAAAGCTATAATTTATTTATAATATGTTTTGTTACAAATACATTAACTTAATTAAATAAAATAAAACATACATTGTTTACCAATTAATATGTCGTTTGTTGACGTTCATACTGCCATTGTCTCAAAGTAAGTATTAACTCGAAGAAAATTATGTACGTACTAGCCGACAACCGAGGGGGGAAAAAAGCCTCGTACCGGTAAGTGAAGTGTAGAGCGACCTAGATGGAGAGACGACCCGCCTCACTCTTTACTACTTAAGAACCTTTAGTACTAATTGGTTATCAGCCCTTAACTACATAACCGGCCCATTGCCACGTTAGATTTTTGATCTGTTGGGCACGTCAGTTACTCTGGTTCTACTGTGGATATCCTCATTTCGAATTCTGTTATGCACAAAACGCTGAGCAATCTTGATCTTCCTTATACGGACAGTGTCGTCACTGGCAACACGCAATGGTCGTAGCCGCTTTTTTCATGTTTGGAGCAAAACGTGACGAGAAAATCCGATTGTAATCGGATTCTAATCGTAATCTAGTTGTAGTTGCCCAAACGCAGTTCGATAAGATGGAATACCTCGTTTCCAGTAAAAAGGGTCTCCGATTCTCTACACTCACCATACGAAACACAGCAGCATTAAGCTGCTATTTATTAAGTTTCAGCCCTACCGAAGTTGCATTCGAAAAATGACGCATACTGCGATTTGTTTATGGCATAATGAACCCCTTAATTGTGTAAGTAACTTAGGACTCAAAAGGCCTGCGTACCTATTTGCGACCCGCACGACATTCCCTTTGTGATGTCCCGAGAGAAAGGTTACTATGTACGCAAAAGGGATCCAGACATTTGTCTCCATTACGACTAATATCGGTCGCTTATTAGGAGTCATGCCACGATTTTCCTTGTAATTTGCAAGTTATTACCTTATGTAATAAATGCTTTAAAATTTGAACTCTGTTTTAAGTCATCTATAAATAATTTTTAATTTGATTTGTTGCACATTAATATTGTTAGCTTGAAAGGGCATAATAAAAATTCAATGAATGCAAACATATGTATTCTGTTGAGCCCAAAGAATTAAAATACTACTAATGTAGTAATTAGTAACATATAAATTCCTTGGTTGAGGCGGTTTTTTATCGTTATGGACTCGTACAGTTGTACTTTTGAAAGTGTCAAGTAATAAGGAATTACGAGGGCGGGATGATAAGTAACTAGCCTAATAAGAAAACACTTAAGTTTCCGTGATAAAATTATTTTTTTTTTGCGACATAGTCTCCGTGAACCTTTATGCACTTATTCCATATTCGTTCTAAAGCAGTAATGCCTTCCATAAAATGATTTCTTTCGAGGCCTGCAAAATACTCCTCTACATTGGCTATGACTTCATTATTTGTGGCAAATTTCTGTCCGCCCAAAAAAATTTTGAGCTTAGGGAATAAGTGGAAGTCTGCTGGCGCTAGATCAGGCGAATAAGGTGGATGGGACAGAAAATCATACTTCAATTCGTTGATTTTTTCCATAGTTTTAACACATGTCTGAACCCTAGCGTTGTCTTGGGGGAAGATGATTTTTTTTTCGCCAAACCTGGACGTTTATGCTGAATACAATGATGAAGCTTATCTTGAAGATTAGCGTAGTATTCTCCATTAATTGTTTGACCTTTAGGAAGGTAATCTATCATCAATATCCCATCTGCATCCTAAAAGACGGAAGCCATCACTTTTCCAGCTGACTTTACAGCCATGGCTTTTTTTGGGGCCGGGCATCCCGATTGAGTCCATTGTTTTGATTGAAGTTTTGATTCTGGCGTGTAATGATGAACCCATGTTTCATCTTTTGTTACAAATTGATGCAAAAAATCGACCTTATGACTCTGAAAACGGTCCAGACATTCTTTTGCGTTTTGCACCCGAATCCTTTTTTGACCGTGCGTAAGCAATCGCGGCACCCAACGGGCCGATAAATTTTTCATATTTAATTCCTCACTTAGGATATAATGTACCCGTTCTTTTGAGATACCTGTAGTGGCAGCTATTTCAGTAACTATAATCGTCGATCTGCTTAAACCACAACATGTACTTTCACGACCATTTCCGGAGTCGTGACGCTTTTTGGACGTCCGGGGCGGGCTTCATCTTGGACACATGTACGACCGCGTTTAAGCTCAGCCACGCAGTTTTTTACTGTGGCATAAGAAGGAGCACATTCATCCAAAACATTCTTTAACTCGTCATAGATATCTTTCCCCTTCATGCCCTTCATATGAAGAAACTTTATTACCGCTCTTTGTTCAATTTTATCCATTTTGAAAACAGTTGACGAAATATAAATTATATATTATAAATCAATAAAATTTTCACGCCACCAAATTCAAATTTAGAACACAGGTGGCCAGAGATACGAATTTAAAAATGACATATATATTTATTTAATTTTAACTTTTTAAATAGCAGTGGCTAGTTACTTATCATCCCGCCAACGTATTCTTTATAGTAATATTTTAAAAAATCTTCACAATAATACGCTAATGGGTCACAGTGCAATACTTTTGGGATATTGTTAATTCAGATTAACCCAGCGAACAGTTGATGACGATAGTACGAGTATATGAAGGAAGGAACGAATAAAACATTGAGTTTTATTGCTCAGGCGCTGTAAATATGAGAAATGGGCTTAGAGAACCGCATATATTATATACATGTTAATTGTCTGCTATTTTGAAGTTTTGTTTTTCATTTACATTTAAAAAACGTTGCACGTTGATTTGCTCCCTTATTATGGAGGCAGCATAGCACAAGGACAAACATCCAGATCGGGAACAATTATTTGTAGACCATACAAATAATTTTCCGTGCAGGATCCGAACCCACGACTCTCGTCGCCGCAACTCAATGCGAATCCACTGTGCCACGTAGCCGCCCAATTACTTAGTGGTTATAATAATTTGCTAAAATTAAAAATATCTGTCTTGATTGGGATGATATTTTGTAAAGTATTACGTGTGAAAAACGTATGCTATTTACATACAATAATAAAAAGCCAAACCATTACTAGCGTATTATTTAACAGTTTTAAATTTAAAAAAAAAACAATGCTTAGACATAATTAAAGACGAACAATTGAAGCACCGACTTCATAATATGAAATTACTTTATTCCCTTTAGTTCATTGTTAGCTTTAAGTTTTATTTAAAAAAATTACCATTTTAAGTGGAATAAGGAATATCACAAACTCAATGTTGTCTAAACAGTTACATTAAAAACTACATCCCCTACAAAAAATTCCAACCTCGAAGAAGGGAAACTTTTAAGATTGGAGATTTTTATCCAAATTTATATTTGACCACCTCTGAATTAGAACTTTTATTAAATATAACAAAGAATCATCAAAACCTGTTCATAATTGACGGTGATATCACGTAGCATATATAAAAAAAAACTTAAAGGTCGAATTTTATATCTTCTTTTTTGAAGTCTGCTAAAAAGACGGCCAAATCGCCGTGAACGTTACAAATGTAAAGTCACGGATAGCGCTGCATTTCCCGTAAGAAAACAAAGTTGTCAGCACTGTACGCGTAATTGCGAAATTACAAAATTACAGTTTCACCTACATACCGTTGCGTTCAATAGGAAATTGCTTGCCTGATTAGAGAGAAGAGCCGAACTCTTTGTTTCCTGCGAACTGGAGCCTCGAAATTACAGCATCTATTTGGCTTAAAACACATTAGGTTAATAATGATTGTTTATAACAAACAATTTTTTTGTGTGTTTTAGTAGTAATCTATTAATAATGACCATGGCTGAGTGTTCAGCGTACCTGCTTACTGAGTCCGAAGATCACATCATGTGTATTTTATTCATTCATGTATTCACCACCATCATCATCATCATCATCGATATTGCTATCTATAAGTTACAAGTCCATTGCTATACGTAGGCCTCCCCCATGGAATACCACAAAGCAAAGATCAAAGGTCCTGCTAAGCTCGACCGGGGAAGGATCACGCTCTCACAGAATACCAGTGTAAAATAGCAGCTTAATGCTGCTGTGTTTCATATAGTTAGTGTAGAGAATCGGAGACCCTTTTTACTGGAAACGAGGCATTCCATCTTAGTCCTCAGGTGGGACTCAAAGGAAAATAAGAAGTCCTACTACCTAGTAAATGAAGTGGTTTATTACGTGGTAGAACCACGCTGCAGCTATGATATGGTTGTACGAATGGGTCGGCTCGACCGGGCAAGGACCACGTTCTCACATAATACTATCTTACAATAGCTGCTGCTGTGTTTCGTATGGTGATTGTAGAGAACCGGAGACCCTTTTTACTCAAAACGACTCATTCCATCGTAGTCCTCATGGATGACTACGCATCTGCATTTAGGTTCTTAATCGAAGATGAGTGTAGATGTCTATGGGTCACAGCATCCACTTACCATCAAGTGGACTTTGTGCTCATTTGTCAACTCAATTTGTACAACTGACTTTAACAAAAATAAAATGAGAATGATGTTCATCATCAAGTCAAATAAATGCGCATTATTTGTTTTTATTTTATTTTGGAACGAAGTTCTTTATCGGACGGTACGGGTTTGGCGGATGGGAGCTAGGCGACAAAAAGTGTAAGATTTTTTCGTCACTACCCCTTGTGTCATAGTGTGGTCTGTAGACGGCCTTGGCAGCGAAATAAGGAAGTGAGATGGAATAATATCCATCTCCCTCGCACTTTTTCTTATCTTGCCATGAAATAAATATTATTTTATTTCAAATGACGCCTCATTTTAATAGACGCTAGTAATTAATTTATTTGTATTTGTTAATCAATAATATAATACCTACGTTTATCAATAATAATATATATACTACGCAAGGAATTTCGTTCCAACCGAGTGTTCCACGACACTCACGCATTTTATTTTTATTATTATTGACTATAACTCCAAAACTACTGGTTAGATCCTGATCAAATTTATATAGGACCACATGATAAGCACCAGCTTACCGAGAAAAATGTCAAGAGGTAATCCATAAAAAAGTTAAGTCAAATTGAGAACCTTCTTTTTAAGTCGGTTAGAGAAGAAACAGAAGTATAGTAAAATTATTTTCTCCGTGTAGTTGGGGTCATAAATCATAGCTCGGCCTCAGCATGTTGCGCGGGCGCATCGCCATTATCGATAACAACAAATGTTTTTTATATTTATTTAATAAATATTTATTAATTATAATATTTACATAATAATGTAACTGATTTTTACTTTTATATTTATTTTTAATATAACTTGATACATTTCAAACTTTTGTACTTATAGTTTTTTTAATATATAGATACCTAATTAATAATTTATTTAAAATCATTATTATTTTTATTATAATAAATACGTTGTTTTATCAATTTTTTTTTCATTTTTATCACTAACCCACATATTGACAAAACTAAATACACTATCGATAACGTTTATCGACAACAATAATGTGCACCTCTAAGGCCCGTGAGTGGGAGAGAGAGCGAAATACTCCGATGATTTATGACCCAAACTGCATGGACAAAATAATTCTAGTTTAGTTTGTTTTATATAATTGAACTAACAATCGAATTTAGTGTCAATAGTAATAAATGGTAACGATAAGCCTTTAAGTCATTTAAACGTGAATAAGCGACGCTGCAAGCTGCAACTTAATTATGGTTGTAGCACGATTGGATCAACCCTACTGAGGAAGGGCCACGCCATCACAGAATACAGCAGCTCAGTGCTACTGTGTTTCATATGGTGAGCGTAAACCATTTAACTGATCTATCTTAGTTCTTAGGAGTGTGACAACGCATCTATATTTTGATTCTTAATCGAAGGTAGTTGTAGATGTCCATGGGCTACAGCATATTCTTTTATCAGGTGGACTGTGTGCTCGTTTGTCACACTTATTCTATTAAAAAAAATTGGTCATCTGCAATAACTTCATTAAATAATTAAAAATTAAAAAATTTGTACAGCCGACTTCAATATAAGTTATTTAAGAATAACTCAAAAACTATTGGTCTGACCTTAATCAAACTCATATGGGACCACACGAAAACTGTCAGCTTTCATATAAAAAAATAATCGTCGAAATCGGTTCACCTAGTACAAAGTTATGAGGTAACACACATAAAAAAAACATAGAGTCGAATTGAGTACCGTCTCCTTTTTGGAAGTCGGCAGAAAAGGGGCTGTCACTTCTGAGAACTATGTTGCCCTACATCTGTAAATACACCAGTCTCCCACCTAGATCTTATTTAGTAACATTTATAGCTGTTATTTAGTTGTATGGTTCATTATTATTTAGTTTATTGTGATGTACTGATTATAATATGTGGCAGAAAATAAACACCAATTTATTAGTATTATTATACTGGCTCTATCCTTCAAACCGGTTTACGATAGTATGAAATTTTAAGGCATGCGCTTATGCCTTGAGCTACTACGGCTCATGTTCATTTATCAAAAGAACGTGCAAATTTTCCGTGTGCAGAGAGTAACACTATAATGACGTCGCATACTAAGCAGGCAAGATAGTGCAAGTCGTGCAAACGAGTGTTGCCAGTTCCGATACAGCACCGCAAATTTTACTTAAAATAAAAAATAAACATTGGTCTGGAATATTTTCCATAAGCGTGAACGTTGATATTGCCTAGCATTGTAATAGTAGTTTTATAAATAAGTAAAATATTAAATATAATAACATGTAGTCGCTACTCGCTTGCTTCAAAATATCCATGGCACTTACCTATTCCAAAACATTTCAAAACAATCTTTATTTCGCAAAAGAGAGCCATAAGAGAAATTTGTAACCTTGGTTCGAAGGAACCCTTAGAAAAAAATTTAAGAAATAAATATATTATCATTGGCCTCTCAATATATTTACGAGAATTTAATGTATTTACGAAAAACAAAAACAGTTTTATTAAAAATAGTGATGTACATTCTGTAAATACTAAGAACAAGCAAACATTAGTTATACCAGTTACTCGACTCCAAAGAGTCAGTAACTCCTTCATGGGGCAACGTATATGCTTTTACAACAAAGTCCCAGAAAATATACAGACCTTTTCTATCAAGAGGTTTAAACTATTTATTAAGCAAAAATGTAAGGGCGAACTAGTGGTAAAAGTAAAAAATGTCTTTCAATAAGTGTTATGTATCCATATTGAATAAAAATGATTCTATTCTATTCTATTATCGAGTTTTATGATAAATTTTATTAGGATCTGTATACAGCCGTTCAAGCGTGAATCAAGTACAAATATCCATCTATACAATATTACTAACAGTAAATAAGACTAATGATAAATCAACTTTTTGTTTTTAGTTTGTTATATATGTTATGTATATAGAATGTCAATTGTTATAAGGCAGTGTTTTACTGCAATCAAATGGTAAATCTCTCTGTCTTAGCTTTTTAAAAGCCTATTCTCTCTTGCCTTTCTGACAGAGTGCACTTGTATAAAGTTGGAACTTAATGTTCCTTGTTGATTTATTTGTCTTTCTAATATAGTAATATTCTTCCATACGTTACTCACTAGAGGGCGCACGGAAAACCAGCTTCGTGGATAATACCACGAAATGATGCTGAGTGTAGTCCTTTTATACCAAACCCGCACACATAATAAAGCTAATAACTAAATTTCTTCAATTTAATTTAGGATATTTTTTTTAGTTCTGTAGATATAAGTTGTTTAGTCTATAATGTCATTTGTAATAGGTATGTGTTTTGTTTTGGTGTTTGCTGTAACAAATCTTTTTCTTTCTTTCTTTCTTTGTCATCTTACAATTTGTAAAATTTAAAAAGTAAATAATGTACACTCTTTCTAAGATTAAATTTAAAAAAAAACATATAAAGCAGTCAGGGGATGAGCATCTTCTATTGTGGGAAGGTCAGCCTTAATCGCTACTTAAATGTAAATGTTAAAAATATATATAACTAATTTGGTGAAATATTTTTAAATAAAAATAAAGAAAAACTTTTGTATATTTGTAAAGTTTTTCATTCGTATCACTACACATTTGGCTTTCACATCGGAGCTTGACCCAATTTCTACAGTCATAATATATTGCCTTTTACATTAGATTGTAAAATATCAGATCGCTTTTACTTATTTCGATTCGCCGAGGGCTTAAGATTAAAAAGATAAAGAATAAAACCCCATACTAGTTGAACGCCCGTTCAATAATTTCGATTGTTCATGAAGCATAACTGTAAATCCGAAATAAACGCGAGCTCCATTGATCCACTTCGACGAAGACAATCCATAATAGGAGATGTTTGCTTACTACGGAATGTTACTTATAACAATAAACCAGTAAGTACAGAATACAATAAGCAATATAATCAGATAAAACACTTGTTAACACGAAATGTAACTCTATAGCGATAGACGAAGAGCGAAAATACTCTGATAAATGTTCAGGAACATTGATATTCTGTGACAGTTTTTATGGTCACGCTTCGTCCATGCTTATGGACTGGCATAGTTCACTCATTTCGTATTTTGCAGGCGACGCACGAACTTAAATGCAAGCATTATTTGCACATAAAACTATTAATCAAAATTGAACCCTATTTTTGATAATTATGAGATTCATTATTTAATATCGAAACTATATAATATAACGGCCGACAACTTGACCGTGATTTCCAATGCGTTTTTAAACAACAAATAATCATGAATACTGTTCTTTATGACTTGGAATTACAGACGATATTCTAAATTATAAAAGTTCTGAGTTTAAAATGGCTAATGTAGCATTAGCCATTTTAAACTTAGAGCTTTTAGCATTGTTTGTTTCGAGTAACTTTGAACTATACTCGTATATAAAGGGCTGACATTTACAAGGCCATATCACTGTTGCCGCAGGCCACAGATTATAATATACTCATTGGCCGCAGCTGTCGTTGAAAATGGGAAACACTTAGATCGAAATAAAAAAAAATGCTATCCGTGGTTCGTTTCTGTATTTAAAATCTTGAGAACGAGAACTGTGCAGGACAGGATTATAGAGCCCAAGTGAAAATCCAATAAAGGTGGCTACTGACCTGCCTGCCGCAGGGGCAATCTAGGGTGTAGGAGTGGGGATGACCCTTAATTTCCTCCTTAATTGTGATGTGTGTAGGCAAGCAGGGGCAATTTTTTAAGTCGGCCCTGCGACCTTCGATATTGCTCCGATCGCCGTGCTTCCTAGATTGCCCCTGCGGTAGGCAGGTCAGTAGCCGGCTTAAGTGAATTTGACTCGATACGGAATTGGAACCTGGGATCTCATGTTCAGCAATTGCCTTAACGGCAGTACACCAACGAGGCAGCCATCGTTATTTATCCAAAATAATTCAGTAGAAAGCGTGAAGTGTTAGGTAAAGAAGCAGACATATAATGTGCATATGTATAAAGATTAAATGAAACCAATTTTAACGGATTTTATCGCGTTTAATTTAACTTTTTAATTCCTGACGTTTCGGGTGCTTTAAAGCACCCATGATCACGGGGGGAACAGAGGTGTTTGACGTCCCGATGTCATAGTTAGCCCGGCTACCTTCTGAATGTTTTGAATATTAATTTTTGGTCCGAACTACGCAGAATGAGCTTATAGTATCTTGAAGTCTTGCAGTGGTATGCATGGCATGGGTTTGGATTTAATTTTATTAATTATAGGATCCCAAGCAGATGGCAGCACCCATCCATCTTCTCTATTGAAATTAGGATGTTTTTTTTTTATAATAGGTGTTCTTTTGCGAGGATTCGTGGTCTATTTAATGTAATGGTGGAGACGATCTTGAACATGTTCACACACTGCAAACTGCCCCCTTCCTTAAAAAAAATTAAACGCGATAGAAACTGTAAAAATTAGTTTCATTTAATGTGTAGTCTTCGCGTAAATATAAGAAATCATTATCAATAAAGATTTTTGTTAATCATGCATAATGCAACTATGCATAGGACTTTACACTTATAAACTGTATTAGGGTAGATTATAATCAACTATTGAGTATAAGTCGACCCTGCTGCCCATAAACAACTACACCTCGATTGAAAATCAAAATTCGGACGCATTGTCACCCCTGAGTTCTAAAGTGAAATGCCTCCTTACCAATAAAAGTTTTTGGTTCTCTCCCCTTGTCATACAAACTTGAGATTATCATGGTGCTATTTTACGCTGGTATTCTATACGAGCGTGGTCCTTCCACGGTCAAGTCGACCTATTCATGCCGCAATCATAAAACGCTCCAGCGTGACTCTACCACGTAATATGTATGTAATTATGCAACAATACTATTTCAAAATGATTGAATAACTTTAGTTTTATATGAACCGGTACATCTTAATTACTTAGTTTAAGTACTTTCTAACATCATCATAGTACATAGAGGGGATTTTGCTACAGTTACGCTCGGCAGACGGCTTGGCAAGCCCCAATTTTTTATAATTTTGAATTGTTATCAGGAAAATGCTGCTATTTCATATATCGCATTTTATTTTACTTATACGTGGTAGAGCCAAGCTGCAGCTATATTAATAGTATAGTTGTAGCACGAATGGGTCGGCTCGACCGGGGAAGGACCACGCTCTCACAGAATACCAGCGTAAAATAGCAGCTTAATGCTGCTGTGTTTCGTATGGTAAGTGTAGAGAACCGGACCCCCTTTTTACTGGAAAAGAGGCATTCTATCTTAGTTCTCACGGCTGACATCTCTCTGCATTTTAATTCGCAAACTAAGATGACGTAGATGTCCATGGGCCAGAGCAACCACTTACTATCAGGTGGATTGTGTGCTCGTTATGTCACCCTTATTCTATAAATTTTTATATTATATTATGTAGGTACATATATTTTTAATTGCAAATTTTATAATTTTCCTTTACCAGAATTATATATAATTAGATACATACAAAAATCGTTTTGCTATTTTAATTTAAATGGATATTTTGAGATTCTCTACTCGATTTAATGAGACTTTAAGAATGTACATTTTCCTCAATTTTTCTAACACCGCTGACTACATAAGCAATGCAGTAAAAGCATTAATAATATTATACTTAAGTATATAATTACTCTAAATTATAACGCTAATTTGCGTAAGGGCTTTAGAAAATATATAATAATAACTATAGATGTTCTAGGGGTGACCAGTTGTGAGTTATATTTAAGCATGAATAATTTAATTCGACAAAACGTCACACCGTAAGAAAAATAAAAATGTCAGTTTTCATATAATGACAGTTTTTAATGGAGACTATGGTTATTTTTTATTAATCAGAAATACAAATTGAGTAAAATAGCCACAATAAGGTAAATTAATATGTTATATTTGGATACACAAGGTTGTATATTTTACAAATATGTACAACCTTGTGTATCCGAAGTTGTGTTGATAGGATGAAGTTATTCATCAATACATAGCTTTGACACTTTGTTCTTAGACAGGTTTAAAATTCTACCATATTACATAGGTAATTTATTTTGTATTTATTCAATGGAATTATTTATAGTGTATATTTTAATTTTAGTAGTGTAACCCATTACATTATGCTATTTCGATTAGACTACCTATTAAGTCTATGCTTTACACTATGTCTATATTTTTTGAATTCTCCTTATCTCTTGCTGATATTTAATTTATTTTTCTATAGGTATCCATACGTAAAAACTGTTACCTTATAAGTTTTTTTTTAAATATTTAAAAGGTAGGAAATATCAATACAATTTTTGTGGTGTTAAAAAATGACAAAACTTGATGCGCCATGAATATAGATTCTATGTTTGCACCATACGAGTGGTTGAACGATGCAATAATCTACAACAAACGTAACCAGCAAGTACTGATATCTTGGATCAGGGAGAATGCAGACGTTCTAGTCCTCCTTTTCACGTCCAAAGGCGTCGATAAAGACGGAATAGTCACGAAATTCTGTGAGATATACGAAAATGTTAAGTATGTTAACCTACCCATAGAAGTTATTTACGTACCAATGGATGAAACAAAGGAAGAAATGCTCGCTTCATATGAAAGTCAAGCGAATTGGTTCACTCTTCAATTTAATGATCCCCTGGTACCTGTACTTAAATATATGTACGCCGTGACATGTGTCCCACATTTACTTGTGGTAAAATTAGATGGTACAGTTATATCTTCTCATGGTATTTTAGATTTGGAGGAGTATGGAAAAAATGCTGTCATAACCTGGCTTTCCACTTCCGCATCTACTAAAACGCAAAGAAGACAGTTGAGTAGGGAAACGTCTGTGTATGGTGACAACTGGGCGTATATGAACGTAGATCCCAGTAGAAATGTCAAAACTGATTACCACAGAAAGTTTTGCACAGTTTTAAACGAAAATACTGAATAATTATTGATATGTACTTAAAGAAAGGCTTTAAGTTTAGTCCTTGTTTAGAAGCTATAGTATAATTTTCATGGAAATGGTATATTAAAATTTAATTGAATTTTATAACATTTTTTAACTTCCCCGATCTGCCGCAACGTTTGTTCAAAGCGTACCCGAACGCCACTTAAAAACTATTCAAAGCTTCCCAGGACACCCTAAAAATCAGGACATGTCCTGGGTACACAGGATAATTGGCGATTCTACCCTATATGCACTACGCTGTGCAGGAGGGTTTGTAAGTATAGAAGAACCAATTTTTAGCATTTTGGTTAATGTAACTCTCCATCGTTAGATATGAGATTTATTCATTATTAATTGTAAACGTTAACAAACCATGCTTAATATAATTTTAACTTTTTTTATGTTAGTTTTCAAAAATTTTGGTGATGAAATAAAAATTGGAATACAAGTATATCTACCGATTTATAAAGAGGCAACATCACGCGTATTTTTCATCTTGTGCAAAATACAAAATACTCAACCCAAAGCTCATATAAAAGATGCACTTATCTTACATATTAATGAAAATGTCTAATATGATTAAAACTAGTAATTGTTGCCTGGAACCAACATTTTATTCGCCACAATTAGCTCAAGAGATGTTTACTTAATAAATATATTAACTACAAATAACATTATTCTACTAAGGTTTACATACATTGGAAATAATAATGTCCTCCAGACCGTATTTTGGTCACGGCGACCAGTCTCAAAGGAGACTAGCCATCTGCGCAGAACAGGATTATAGTGCATGAGTTTATTATGCGCAAGCACAACTGCACTCTCTATGAAGCAGTCATCGGTATTTCAAAATTATCAACACTCCAATGGTGTAGCCGTTTTTTTTTTAATTTTAATAAACACAATGGCGCCGCTCGCAGACACGCCAACAAATCGATTAGGTAATGAAATGAACCTGTATTCGCATCTAGATAGAACGTTGCACCATTGTGTTTGATAAAACTAAACTTGTTTTTTAGGGTTCCGTACCTCAAAAGGAAAAAACGGAACCCTTATAGGATCACTTTGTTGTCCGTCTGTCTGTCTGTCTGTCTATCTGTCTGTCTGTCTGTCTGTCAAGACCCTTTTTCTCAGGAACGCGTGGAGGTATCAAGCTGAAATTCATATCGAATACTCAAATCTACTGTCCCTTAGAGCTGTGAAAAATCAAACTTCTAAGCCAACGCAATCAAAAGATACAGCCGTTTATTCCGCAAATATTATGCCGCAAGGGAATCAAAACCTACAGGGTACTTCTCGTGAACTCAGAATCTTAAAATTTGGTACGAAACAACGTATTATAGCATAGATAAAGGAAAAATTGCGAAACGTATAAATTTTTTGTTATATCATATAATAAAAATGTTTTTAATAATTTTACCTACTACTATTAAACCTACGGATTTGTTCGAAACCCTCAGTGAGTGAGTCCGACTCGCACTTGGCCGGTTTTTTATTATTTAGGTTAGTATTCAACACGTGAGATTAGTGACGTGCGGGTAACGTCTATAATCTGCATAATGTAATAACAAGAGTTAGTCAATTTTTTTATGTGATACTGTGACAAACGAGCACACAGTCCACCAGATGGTAAGTGGTTGTTGTGACCCATAGTCATCTACATCTATCCTCAACAAAGGATCAAAATGCAGATGCGTTGTCATCCGTGAATAATAAGAATGCTTCGTTTCCAGTAAAAAGGGTCTCCGATTGTCTACACTCACTAGTTTATAATTATGTTATCCAAAAAAATGTTTCTTTTTAATTTGTAATGATTATTTTAAATTTAAGTACTGCCACATTAATAAATCGTACCGAAAGGAATCCGGGGCGGATTTATTAATTTTTGTCTTTTGCGTTTCAACTAAGTATACCAAAAGTTAACAATAACGTTTACATTGAATTTAATATTAATGAGAATATTTTAATAGTAACTCTAAAGTAGCAAGAACTTATCAAATTGACACAATCTCGGCCATGGCACGCCTGTCGCGCGCTACACTAATCCACGTGAGCAAGTGCTCAAATGTTTTGACGGCTGCATTCGCGATCTGTGTTCAGATAGCGTCCGGTCTAGATTATTTCGGCGCTTACAAATTGATCGATGGTATACCTGGGTAGACGGGCTTGTGGTGCAATTATGGAATTCATAATCTGTTCTTGGAACCCCGCACGTAATCGATTCAAGTCGCTACGTGTGACGAAACTAAAAATACTAAAAAGCAGGTTGGATCGTCAGTCGTTAGACGAGACTGTGTTAAATTTTAGGGTCCGTGTACGATGCTTAAGTTTACTCTAAACAAAAAATCTTTCTTAAGATGACGAAATTCTTGATTATAGATGCGATTTTTTTTTGGTTCGTCTTCCCTAACACAATTCCTAATTATTTATTTCCCATAATTATTTTGCGAAGAATTTAATTATTTTTAATTGCTTTTAATTGCGGAAAAATGCACGGTTCCTGTGAGATATGGAGCATATTCTGTCTTAGATCTTGAAATAACACACTAGCTAAGATTTTTAGAAATAATGTCGTTTCCCTTCCTCTGCGCGGGCGTAAACAGCAAAATTTTGTTTATAACAAAAGTTGAGACGCTATTGACGAATTTTCTTCAGAAATAATTAGGTAAAAAATAAAGTATTGTAAAACAAATACTTCTTAGCACTAATTACATAATTTATCAATACATAAAATTAAATTAAACTTAAATCATGTGGAAATCTGCAGTTCCACTTACTAGCTCGAAAATTGCTAGCATTTTAAAAGGTACATTTGAACTGTACCGCCAAGATAATACGAAACTATTATAATATGAAATTTCATTCGAAGAAAAATGTTAACCATTTACCTACGCAAATGATATATATGCAAAGGGAGGTCACGAAGATCGTGCTGTAGCAGTACTTTATAAACTATGGTCTTCACGACGCTCTTCCTTCAAATGATTTGGAAATATTCTATTTATCAACCGACTTCAAAAACTATGAGCTTACAATTCGTCGGAATCTTTTTTTACGTATGTTCACCGATCACTCGAAGACGCCTGAACCTATTTGGAAAATGTTTTTTTTGTTTTGTTGCAAAGGGTACACTTCCCAGGGACCACCTATTTAAATGTTATCGAAATCGGTCGAGCGGTTTAAAAAAATCAATAAATTATATTTATATTGAAGTCGGTTGTACAAAATTTTTAATTTCACCATTTGTAAAAACTCTGCTTCATGAAGTTAATTACAATATTTTGATGTATTGGTCGTAAACGTGATTACTGATCAATCGGGTCGAAAATAGTTATTGAAAATAGATATACGAATATAAGTTTTTCTGTAAAAAAAATCTCAGTAGCTGCAAAGAGTCGTTTATCCTGAGCCTGATATCTCTCCCCAGTCATGTTTTTGCCGCTCCATCGGACTTTGAGAGTGAGGTAATAGAGAGTGCACCTGTGCTTACGGAAACACTATAATCCTGTCCTACGCAGATGGCTAGTCTTCATTAAAACTGGAGCCGTAACCAAAATTCGGTCTGCAAGACATTATTATTTCAATTTTTACTCAAATAACGTGATTGCGTTTAATTAATGCACCAATAATCTCGTTTCCTTGATTCCTTTTTCTACCTAGGTGCTCCTCTGGGTTGATACCACCTTCTTACCAATTTTCGCCATTAAGCTAACCTAGTAACATAATTATCCGCTGTGAGGTATTTCGTCTAAATCCTCGGAAGAGATAATGCATCTATATGTACCATAGATCATCTATGAATAGCCACCAACTTCAAACAACGAAGGTCATAGATGCTATGGCCTCCTTTGTTTGAAGTTGATGGCTATTACTATAATCCACGAACTGTTTAAGTCACTTACCAGGTGGATTCATTTTTTGGTTAGCTCGTTTGTGACATTATAAACAAACTACGTTACCATATTCTCGGCGATGAAGGAAAACATCGTGCGGAAACTTGAAACTTCGAAACTATAAAACGTTGCTTCGTACCAAATTTCAAGATTCTGTGTTTACGGGAAGTATCCTGTAGGTTTTGATTCCCTTGCGAGTGTCGAAAATTTGCAGCATAAATGGCTGTATCTTTTTATTGCGTTGGCTTAGAAGTTTGATTTTTTCACAGCTCTAAGAGACAGTAGACTTGAGTATTGGATATGAATTTCAGCTTGATACCTCCACGCGTTCCTGAGAAAAAGGGTCTTGACAGACAGACAGACAGACGGACAACAAAGTGATCCTATAAGGGTTCCGTTTTTTCCTTTTGAGGTACGGAACCCTAAAAATACTTGGGTAACATGTGAAGTTCGCCAACACGCATTAGGGCAGCGCGGTGAACATTTCTTTAACTCTCAGAAATTAGAGGAGGCCTGTGCCCAGCAGTGGGACGTATATAGGCTGTAACTTTAACTTTTAACTTTATGTTAATTTACAGTCTATAATCTAAAGAGCGTGGCTTTTGAAAAAATTGGCAAATTTAATCAATATAGAAATATAAAACTGATTATATTTTGACTCAAAAATGAAATACTCCATAATCCGATTGATGTTATTTTATCGGCACATCTGCCTCATGAATCAGATTTTTTTTTAATCGAATCCGGACAGAATTTTGACAGACTGCAATATAGTGATTGAAGATGAACAAATTGAACAGGTGAAAGAGTTTGTGTATCTGGGGTCAAAGTTTACAAGAGATGGAAAGTGTGAGAGTGATATCGGAAGAAGAGTGAATGCAGGAAACATGGTGAATGGAGCTTTGCACTCCTTTATGAGCAGTCGGAAGGTGTCTAACAAGGCTCGATTGGCTGTGCATGAGGGGGTGTTGGTTCCGACACTCATGTACGGAAGTGAAAGTTGGGTATGGCAGAAGAAACATGAAAGCAGAATAAATGCAGTTGAGATGAGAGCATTAAGAAGTATTATAGGAGTTAAACTGAGTGACAGGATAAGAAATAGTGAGATAAGGAAACGTTGTGGTCTGAAAGAAGATGTAGTGACAAAAATTGAGAAAGGTATGCTGAGATGGTTTGGTCATGTCGAGAGAATGAATGAAGAACGATTGACGAAAAAAGTGTATAAGGCGAGTGTGAATGAAAGTGTTGGAAGGGGTAGACCTAGGCGGACATTTCTAGACCAAATAGGGGATGACTTGAAAAAAGGCCAGGTCAAGAGTACCCTAAACCGTAGAGCATGTATGAAGGGAATAATGAAAGTGGACGAAGCGAAACAAGTATGTAAGGATCGTAGCAAGTGGAAAGAAGTGGTCTCTGCCTACCCCTACGGGAAAGAGGCGTGATTATATGTATGTATGTATGTATGTATGAATCCGGATGTACTGTGATTATTTCGGTGTATCGTATTCAGATATATTTTGATTTAAAAGTATTCTACCGAATCTAATACGTATTGAAGAAGCTACTGGATATAGGAGATCTACTGGAAATAGGAGTGTTTATATTGCTCCACCTTTTACGTAAGTTTTTTGAACGCCCCACTCTTAAAAGCGGTATGGTCACGCTTTGTACGTACATGGTAGAACCACGCTTTGTATGTGGTACAAATTCCCAGAGCTGAACCTATCAAATTCGAAAAACGTAAGTTCCAATATTTTTACGTTATTAGTCCCTGGAGTATTAAGAAAATGTGCATTAATTAGGCCATTTATCATTTAAAATGTTTTTTCAAAATTAGTCAAAGAGCCTATTATGTGATTAAACGAAATTACTTTTTTTTTATAAGATAAGGGTGACAAACGAGCACACACACAGTCCACCTGATGGTAAGTGGTTGCTGCGGCCCATAGACATTTACATCTATCCTCGATTACAAATCAAAATGCAGATGCGTCGTCACCCGTGAGGACTAAGATGAAGCCACGCTTTGTACATGGTAGAGCCACGCGTGTACGTGTTGGAGCCTGGCTACAGTAGTACTATGGCTTCAGCGGGAATGGTTCGACACGACCGGGGAAAATCTCGCTCCGAATACCAACGTAAAATTGCAGCATAATGCAGGTGTGTTGCATATGATGAGGGAAAAGAATTGGGGACCTATTTTACAAGTAGGTAAGTATCGTGGTCCCTAGGGCTGACAACGCATCTGAAATTTGATTTTCAATAAATGCAGGTAAGTATTTTCTCTAGATGGTAAGACCCCTGTTCTGCCTAGGTACCCATCTGGGTAGATACTACAGAAACAATAATTATAGCAAGAACAATGTACAAACAAAAGAAATAATCATTTATGTAAAGCACTCTTCTAGAGTATTACTATGGTAATATAGATTAATCAAAGGGATTTAAATATCTACCTACTTAAATGTCTTTGAGATTAATCTATGCTATTGCTCCTAGATACTAACCAAATTATACTGTATCAGAAGAAATCCGATGAAGAACATTGAACTTAATTTTAAAGAACATAGTTGTTATAATATTATGCAATATCATAACATTGTACATTTTATGTACGATGTAACCTTTAAAATGCTTGCCTTACTATCAAATAAACTACAGCTCAGCGTGCTAAAGCTTAATTGCAGACAACGTTGACGGTTGACAATGGCCGCCATATTGAAATGAGCGCGCGCATAAACAATAACGTACTTAGCTATTGCGTGATATGGAATGCATTAAAACGAATAGCCGAGCTATAAAACGCGCACGTTTTATCTTTACTGCTTCCCTGTCTCCGCCGATGTGCGGATGAAATAAAATATACGTATAAGCAAATTGCATCACAGTATTATTTACAAAAAGATATCTCGACTTCCTTATGGGTTTGGTTTTGCTGTTTTGCTGCAATTATTCTACGAAGTTCAATGACTATCATTATGATCAGATATTTAAAAGAAACATATAAAATGTTTCTTTTAAATATTAGATAACTAATGAGTTACAGACCGCGTAGTGGTGGTTAGAATATCCACTACGCCATATCGTCCCGTGGGTGTCCTAAGAGCCAACAGCTGGAAACAAATCAGGAGAAGGGCAGCAGCGTCTCCTGATTTTTTAAATGGATAGGGTGACAAACGAGCACACAGTCCACCTGATGGTAACTGGTTGCTGTGGCCCATAGGCATCTACATCTACACTCGGTTGCGAATCAAAATGCAGATGCGTTGTCACCCGTGAGGACTAAGATGGAATGCCTCTTTTCCATTAAAAAGGGTTCTCTACACTCACCATACGAAACACAGCAGCGTTTTGTTGCTATTTTACGCTGGTATTCTGTGAGAGCGTGGTTCTTCCCCGGTCGTGCCGACCCATTCGTGCTACGACTATACTACTAATATAGCTGCAACATGTTGATTTATTTTCCGAATACTAAAGAAAACTACTAAAAACAAAAAACTGCGAATGTCAACCCGCCTGCAAAATGTGAAATATGAAGCAGTCTACAGAGTAGGCCTATGTTCAGTAGTGGACTTTTGATAGGCTGAAATGAATGAATGAATATGAAGTGAAATTAAAATGAGTAAAAACTGTTTTTTTTCGGCCAAAGAAATTAAAATTTCGGTTGTCAAATATCAGTTATTTTTAATTTACTACCGTATTAAAATGGGACTCCTCTGTCCGGAAAAGAAACAGTAAAAAAACATCTGTAGGTATTTTGTCACTTTCTTAAAGCCCAATAATACGCTATCGTTATCCAGTGGTAAAGTAAAAAATGACTTTCAATAAGAATTACTCACGTAATGTATATTGAATAAAAAATTATTCTATTCTATTGTATTCTATTCTATCAAAAATAAAATATAAATAGACCAATAGGAAATCAAAGCATGTTCTTTAATAAAATTACGCAACAAAAATATTAAATAAAGCTAATAAATGTATTTATTTTTCTTAGTTACGAGAGTGGATTGAAAAGTACTCGGCCTAACCAAGAAAATAAACACATACTAAATCAGTTATATTTTTATTTTTCTACATAATCACCATCAAGTTCAATACACTTTTGCCACCTCCCCTTCCAAGCATTTAGACCGTTGAAAAAAAATGATTCTTCCTTAGAGTCAAAATATGCGTCTACAGCTGCTTTGACCTCGTCGTTTGTCGAAAATCTTTGACCTCCCAAGTGCTTTTTTAGGTTAGGGAACAGAAAGAAGTCTGATGGTTCCAGATAAGGTGAATACGGCGGATGCGGTAACAGTTCAAAGCCACAGTTGTGAATTTCAGCCATTGACTGTACTGACGTGTGAACATGGGCGTTATCTTGATGAAACAGGACTTTTCTTCTGAGCATTCCTCGACGTTTTTCTTTTATTTCCTCTCGTAAACGACGTAGTAAGGTGCAGTAGTAATCAGAGTTTATAGTCTGACCCCTTTCAAGATAATCAATCATAATCACACCTTTCGAGTCCCAGAATACTGAAGCCATCACCTTATTTGCCGACAAAATCGACTTAGCCTTTTTAGGGGGTGGTGAACCAGGTCTTCTCCACTGTTTTGATTGTTGTTTTGTTTCCGGTGTACAGTAATGAACCCATGTTTCGTCTATAGTAACAAAACGATTCAAAAAATCATCTGCATCGGCTTCAAATAACTCCAAACAGTCGCGTGAAATAGTCAATCGCGTCGTTTTTTGTTCAACTGAAAGCAGTCGCGGAACCCACCTCGCAGACACCTTGTGGAAACCCAACTCGTTGACAATGATGTTTTGAGTTCGTTCATAAGAGATGCCTATAATCTCGGCTATCTCTCCAATTTTTAATCTGCGGTCTCCCATTATTAAATCAAGTACTTTTTTAATATTTTCGTCAGTAGTTGACGTCGAAGGCCTTCCAGAGCGGAGTTCATCTTTCACACTCTCTCTACCACGCTTAAATTCTGCTATCCATTTTTTGACGGATGAATATGACAGAGCACAATCGCCTAATGTACTGACCATGTCATCATGGATGGCTTTTGATGATAGCCCCATCTTATGGAGGTACTTAATGACGGCACGCTGCTCGATTTGCTCCATTCGCGGAAATTATGTCCGATTACTTTGTTAATAAATTTATAAAACCACAACTAATTATCGCACACGTTTCGAACTTCACACAATGAACTAGTCTGAACTGAACTAAATAATGTGGGTAGATTTGATTTTTAGAATTGAATGGATCTGTGTTAGGCCGAGTACTTTTCAATCCACCCTCGTATATTTTACTTAAAATTAGTTTTATTTCGTGTAGTATTCGGGTAAATTACCCTAAAATAATAAAAAACTACGATTGCCATCTCGCCTACCAAGCTTCGCAACCATGACAAAATTCTTCCTATGAGTAACTCGATAGAGGACGCCTAAGCTCACCATTGGAAATTTATAGTCCGTAATGGTGTTCACGTCAATAAATCATTATGTAACAAAAAATATGCAAAACTAAAGCTAGTAAATGTGGTGCAACACCATTTATCTAACATAACACCAACACAAGTTCATAATTCATAATTATTTATTTACATAATGTAGGTGTTACAAAATTGTTATTAAAACATAATGTACGTTCGTAATGGAATGGAATGTTTTATTAATAATTTTGCCTCAATTATGCCTAATTCGGGCGAGTTAATGTTTTTTATTATTTAAATTTCATGAATGTTAGTTTTTTTTATAATATAAAAATGTCCAAATAATAATAAAATAAATGTAAATATAAGTATGACGCATGAGACCCACCTCGACCATTAAAATGAAATTGGATGACATTCCCCAAGTCAGACCACGATAGTAGCTATGCACCCAACTTGCTATAAGTAATTGTTGATATTGTAGCATACGTGGTATATAATAAGTCTATGATAGCAGTAGCGGGTAAGAGACTGGTACCAAGCGAGAAGGTTCAACTTAATTGCATACGAATCGAATTTAAATAGGTTTTACTTATGTGTATATATCAGACCAATTTTTTGTAAAATGCTGGAAGGCATATCCAGATAATCATAAAATATTTCTTTACCAATGAAATTGTTAATTGCTGATTTTAAGTGCTGAATTACGACATGCTCGACGATGAAGGAAAACGTCATGAGGATGCAGGTTGCATGTCTGAGAAATAAGAAAAAAAAATTTTGAAGACATGTAAAGTTCACCAACACGCATTGGCGCAGCGCGGCAGCCATTTCCTTGCCCTAAACCCCTCTCAAAATGACGGGAGGCCTATGCCCAGCAGTGGGACACGTATATAGGCTGTAAACTTTAACTAACTATTATTTATATATATTTGAACTTAAGTTTAAGATAGGGCTACTCTTTGAAAAATAACCCTGTATATAAGAAGTATTTTAAAAGAAATCTCATTAGCGGTTAAGAGCTAATTTTCTCTTGGTAAAGATCCTCGAAATCTCAAAATATCTTTATTACTTTACAGGAACTCTTCGTGCCAATAAACACCAAGGGAGAGCTATACGAGGTTTGCCCTGAAGAGCTGTCTCCCGCGGAATGGGAAGGCGAAGGTGGCGCGCCTCCACCTCCTGAAGTGGCCACACGTGCTCATCGTCTGCCACATCTGCTCAGCCTTTGGCGACTGCCGACTAGGGTGCGACTGCTAGCCGGCACTGTGCCCATTGAAATGGCGCATGATGTTGGAGGTATGTAATAATATAAATAATAATAAACCTAGCAAGCTAACAGCATAGCAAAGTGGCGAAGCAATCAGCTTTGTAGCGGTTTCTAACGGAAAAAAATCAAAATAGGATGTTCAGATGCCTGGGTGATCAGTAATCGATTGCTGAAAACAGAATTTGAAAATTCGAAACCGTTCTCGAGATAATCGTGGGACAGACGGACAGACGGACGGACAGACGGACAGACATCGTGAAATCAATAAGTGACTTCGCAAGCTTCGCCACTTAATAATAATGTCCTCCAGACCGAATTTCGGTCACGGCGGCCAATCTCAAAGGAGATTAGCCATCGGCGCAGGACAGGATTATAGTGCCCAAGTTTATGCGCAAGCACAGGTGCACTCTCTATTCTCTCACTCTCATAGTCCGATGGGGCGGTAAACCGACACGATCGGAGAGAAATCAGGCGCAGGACCAACGGCTTTACGTGCTTTCCGAGGCACGGGGGTGAAACACCGCCAATTTCCTGACTCCGGGCGGCTACTGAGAATTTCTCGATGAAAAAATTCAATATCTGATTTTTTTGGCCCGACTCGGGATTCAAACCCGGGACCTCGTGATCAGCAGTCGCACAGTACAACCACTAGACCAACGAGGCAGTCTCATCGTCATCATATAAAAATGGCCTTATGAAAAAATGTTTTTTTTATAAATTGAAAGTGTCTTTAAGATATAATTTTATACGGAAGGTTAATTTGTTATTGTAATAATTTACACTGCCGTGTGTTGCCGGCATCAGAAAGTCACTCCATTTTGCACCGTGGATGTCAAATGAAGCGACAATGAGACATTTTTCACCGTGGTAGAGCCACACTGTACCTATATTATGATAGCTATATTTCTGGTATAGTTGTAACACGAATGGATCGACTCGACCAAGGAAA
Source organism: Parnassius glacialis (assembly GCA_033319125.1). Taxonomy (NCBI): domain Eukaryota; kingdom Metazoa; phylum Arthropoda; class Insecta; order Lepidoptera; family Papilionidae; genus Parnassius; species Parnassius glacialis. The sequence continues at coordinate 9,857,002 of JAVANC010000014.1, forward strand.
GACCATGCTCTCACAGAATACCAGCTTAATGCTGCTGTTTCGTACGGTGAGAGTTGAGAACCGGAGACCTTTTACTGGAAATGAGACGTTCCATTTTAGCCTTCACAGGTGACAAAGCATTCTGCATTTTGTTTCTTAATCGTGGAGAAATAATGATTTCTATGCGACACAGCATTTACCATCAGATTAATAGTGTGCTTTCTCTCACACTTATTCTATAAAAAAAACAATAATGACCTTATGGCTTCCATTAGATGACAATGTAAATATAAACCATAACCATCGCGTTACGCAGGGAATGAATGAAAATGGTCATTCCGTCACTCGTCCTTTGCCACAAGACTTTTCTTACATTAATCTTTAATACGTCAACCACGATTCCACGGGTCACAATGGGTTGTGGAGTATCTTATGCCACAACTATATACTGAACAGTGTAAATGGATACTTTGCATTAAACATTTTATTATTTAATATATGTTACATAGAACTGTTATTATCGCCATTGATTTTAATTATACAAAAAACTTTTTTGCAGAAGATCTTCTGCTGCGAGCTGCTATAACGGAACCAGTATTGGTGATGTGTTCGCTTCCTGAGTATGGTTCTATGCCATCAAGTCCCAGCAAACAAGTCGATCCTCGGCACCATACAAAAGAAGCTTTACAACTGATACCATTAAACAGCAATGTTAAAGTTCGCCGTACGCAGCTCGGTTTCGAAAGCGAGAAACGAATGTTCCTCTCCGCGCGCCTCCAGAAAGCTCTAACTTTCTGTCAACTAAACGTTGACAACTGGATCAGGCAGATCTCTTATGCCAGCTCAACTGTCGTCTATAAAGCGAAGACGGCCGAGGATCTAATTAAGGAAGACCACGAACCTGTTAAGTTTGAAAAAGAACGAAAATTCACTCTTCAAGGTTTGAAGATAGACCCATCACGTTTATTTGGCAAAAGTGAGAAAGTTCTTAAAGATATTCCTGATGAAACTGAAGGTTCTATAATATTTTTAAGCAAAAACGAACTCGAACACATGAATTACGACGTATATAGCGATGACGAGGGTAAAGATGAAAAGATTGATGAAAAAGGTGATCAAGAACAGTTCTCCAGTGACAAAATGCAAGTTTTCCGCGAAGACTCTGGTCAAAAAAAGACCAAATGGTTTAAAAATTTAAAACTGCTAAAAAGCACAGAGAAACTAGATGATAAAATAACGGCTATTGAAAGTAATGATAAATACAGGGACGTGAAGGACCCATTTGATCCTTTAGGTGAAAAGCACAGTTCTATTGAAAGATACCAAGACATGGCTAAATTAATAGAAGATCGATTTGGTGCATCCAGAAAGAGTGACGGTACTGCCGAAAAGAGTCATTCTTACAAAAGTCTCACGACGTCTTCGTCAGAAATGGGTACTAGCCAGTGCAGTTCCAACCACAAAAAACCTGTTTTAACCAAATCCGTTTCAGTGCAGACCGGTATGCCTGATAGCCCTTATACAGAAAAAGATAGCGGTATTAATATGAAACATGATCGAAAAAACCTTAGCGTGGATCAAATAAATTACTGCGGTTCAATGGAAAGTAACTCTAGTTCCGGACGTAAACTTAAGTCTTTAGATGAAAACATGCTCAAAAAGTCATCAGCCACTAAGTCTTCAACAAACCTTGAAAGACGACAAAGAATACAGCCTGATTTAATTCCAGAGAAAGCCATTGTAAAATCTGAGTCATACAATCAGATACAAAGCTGTGAAGATATTAATATGTTTGTAGCAGGTTCTCTATATAACGACAGTGACTTTGAAATTAATTATAAGCAACATTCTTTCATAACAGAAAAATTGTGTTCAGAGTTTCATGTCAAAACCAAAAGAGTTCTCAGTAAGTCTACCTCTAATTTGCTTCATCCTAAAAAGCCAAATGAAAAGAAAGAAGGAAGTAATAGCAACAGCATGCCAACAAAAACTGAACGTTCGAATGATAGCGAAAAACTTGTCAATTTTAGGAAAAAGATAGATAAACCAAGAGCACCTACACCAAAGTCAGAAAATGAAGATGAAATTACATCTTTAGACATATCAGAAGAACCTCAAAGACAAGTTAAAATAAGACGATCTATATCATCAATACAAAAGAGAAAACTGCCTGTAATAGAAGATTTACCGTATGGTCAGGTTGCAGATGCAGTAAATGATGAAGAAGAAAAGATTGAATCCGATTCAAGTTCTGACAATATTTACGCAGAAATTTGTACACCCAATGCGAACAAACTGAAAGAAGAAGAAAACTATGATAACAGTATTGATATCTTAGCTACAGATCCTGTCATTTGCAACGTTAAAAAAGAAGTAATTATACGAAATGATGAAAGGGCAAGGCAGATGATAGAAAATCAAGAAAATCCTTTTAGACACATCGAAGTAGTTGTTATAGAAAAGACTACAGATTTTGAGTTGGATAATTCAAGTGTTGCATCCAGTGAATCCGACGATGTGGCAAGTAAGAATGATGTTTCCATAGCTATTGATTCCTGGGAACGTGATAAAGCACCTTGCCATTCAGATCCAAAAAATCACGCCATAAGATTAGAAATTACAAGCAATATGGAAGATTATCCAATAGAAAACGAGAAAAATAGCCTAGAGGTGAATGAGGTCCGTCTAATAAAAGATAATTCGTTAAGTTTTAGCAACAGTATCCATTTGAATGGTACATATCCCAACGAGGCCATTTATGATACTTTAAAATAAATTAGCTGTAATTTAATTATGTTTAGTCACAAATCAATATGAAAAAGTCATAAAACTCACAATCTTTTATGTCACCTAACATATTTGCTTTTTACTATAAGTTATTTTCACGTCATTTTATGTTCTTCATAAATTTTGATTCGATTAAACAATAATCCACAAAATATTACGATGAATATAGCTTATTTTTTTTGGATTTACGGTGACAATACTACTATGTAAAATTATTGTATGTAACACAAAGTGTACCATCACAATCACTATGTTTATAAATGCACCACTTTATGTTGGCAAGTCATTAAGTTTCAGCTTACAATGTACCTCAGGTAATCACTTAAATATGAACTTCAGTACATATACATATTAAAATAATAAAAATGGTTACCATCGATATGCGTTGCAATAACTGTCATATAACAACCTAATATTGTAATTTGAACACTTAATTACTGTTGTGATATCATATTCTTTACATAATGTAATCTTTTAAATTCATTTTATGTCATTCAAATATTTTAACGCTCAATTAAATTACACATCTTTGCACTGTAATAGAGAAACAAAAAAATATTTTTAATTTGTTTATAAAGATGAAAAAATTGTAAGTACATTAATTTCTGAGTAATAGACGCATTATGTGGGCTGGGGGGTTTAATATAATAAAAAAATGCCTTGTTCTTATAGTCGTCTTAGGTTGAAGCTATTTATTTTTAACCGACTTCAAAAGGAAGAGGATCTCAATTTGAGTGTATGTTTTTTTGTATGTATGTTACACGATATCTTCACAAATTGTGAACCAATTTTGTTACCAGTTTGAACCAGTTTTTATTAAATAAATTATACTTCGAGGGTGGTCCCATATAAATTTGGAGAATAAATTTTACCGCTAAGGGTGGCAATTAAATAACTTCTTTTTTAGCAATTTGAAGTCGGTTTTTACTTTGTGTTGAAAGATATAATTAGCATTTATTATGCTGTAACTTCAACATTCATATCAGCAACATTGATCAGAATAAAGCAGGAATATTAATACTGTGATCACCAATCACCTTCCAACGATCCTGGCCATTATAATAAAATAAGAGACCGCCGTTCAAAATGGATCGCTATTGGTGACGATGAGAAGCCTACTATTATTCAGAAACGTTAGTACAATTAAATTAACAATTAATAATTGGTGCTATATTGAGGTGCTAATATAATTAGGTATTGTACCTGTTACACCCGCGTGAAACCGTAAAGTAAATATACATTTACAATATAGATTTGTATTTATTAGTTTTTAAAGTTTGAGTGTAACGGCTTGTTCTTATGTCAGATGTGGAACTCATCAAAAAAACTAGTGCCGTAGTGATAGAACATTTTCCATGGAGCTATTTACATTTTCTAAATTATTTTCAGACGATTTTCTAGGATCGCATGCTGCCCAAAAATGTATGATTTTGATTGGTTAATATAAATCATTGTCGGTCTGACATCTACTCCTCTTCACCGGCTCTCGTCGTTGGTACAGGAAATTTTTGTTTGCCACATCATTTAATAATGTCTAGGTTAAAGTAAGTCTGTCTAGGTAAAGGTCTAAAATTTTCTTAAAGAAATATTTCTTTTACGCCCAGATGAAAATTATCTACATAATTTAGCTTAAATACAACTAGTATGAACAGAGGCTTTCGTAATCCGATTAAAAATTGGTTCCTATATCTCACACATTATGGTATCGGGCCGTAACTAACATTTTATTTATGTTGTTGAATACCCACAGTGTATGAAACCTGGTATATAGTGTATTATCTATGGTATGAAACGTAACTGTTTGAGTAACCTGTTGTCATACATATACATTTTACGCTGGTTTTATTTTTAAATGTAAAATACCAGTACTATCATTATTAATATCTTTGTTGTGTTATTTAAGTCGGCACAAGTTTTAAGCGCTTAACAATTTTGATAGGATTAGTTTGGATTTATCTATTTTTTATCAAATTACACGATTGTGTACTCAAACTTGTATGGTGTTTGCTGTACTGAACGAACGAGATAGTTGCTTCCGCACTCCACCATACAATTTACATGTTGACGCATTTCAATTTCAAACCCACGCATATAAAATAAACCTGTGAGGCATTGACAGAGTACATTATATAGACAAGAAAGAGGCATTCTATCCCAAGTCCTCAGAGGCGACAACGTATCAGTAGCGTTCTTTGGCTGAAATTGGCTGCAGTGTCTTTTTTTTAATATATGATAAGGGTGACCAACGAGCACACAGTCCACCTGATGGTAAGTGGTTGCTGCGGCCCATAGACATCTACATCTATCCTCTATTACAAATCAAAATCTAGATGCGTTGTCACCCGTGAGGACTAAAATGGAATGCCTCATATCCAGTAAAAAGGGCCTCCGGCCACCTGCACTCACCAAGCGAAACGCAGAGGTAAACCTCTACTTCACGCTGGTATTCTGTGAGGTCGTGGTACCACCCCGGTTCGAGCCGGCCCATCCGTGCGACAGCAAAAGCTGCCGCGTGGCTCTACCACTGTTAAATCTGTCATGTCATCTGTCTATGGACACACTTACTATCAGGTGGTCTGCAAGTTCGTTTGTCACTAATTTTGTTAAGAAAAAAACCGTGCCGTTTGCTATATTTACATACGTATTTTATTTTATACACTTGTGATTACTTTATTATGATAAAAATTAACTTGGTGTAATAGGTAATTTATATTTTAAGCCACACATATCACATGACAATAATGTAAATTTGTACTATATATAGATGTAATTTTGTATTATATATAAAAACAATTGAATAGAATATGAATAAGTCTGAAGTTCTCAGTAACTGATGATATAGAGATAAATTGTGAGAATGCAAAATAAACGATACAATGAAGTGTTTTTTTTTTTGTATTTCCTAGTCTAAGTACCTAGAAGAAAGAAAGACAAAGAGTACAGCGTGTCCTGAAACTCCACGTCAAGCGGGTCGGGGCGAGAGGGGTTATACCAGCCCCGGGAAAATAAAAATCCATATCAGTTAGTTCAGTTATAACTGTCAAATTGATGAAAATGAGGAAAATCCACCACCGTAAATAATATCATTAGGTATTGTGACCACAAATTTCTCAATTTTACAGTGATTTTTTCACCAACGTGGTCTTAAACATGCTATTAACACATTTTTAAAATAAATATTTACTGTCTAATTCCATACTTTTTTACTACACTACTTTGTAACACGAAAATTTTCGTGTACATTATTTTAGCATACTATTTATATTATTACAGTCGATGAATAGACATCAGTGCGTCATCTAACGTCATTAGTCCGAAATAACTAGAAACGTATATTGACGAATCGAGCTAGCTAATTGCATGCAATTAACCTTTCGTGTTAGTTCGAAATCCTACCACGGATCGACGGTGGCGCGTAGCCCAAGGGAGGCCTAGTCTTTTTGAACGAGCCGTTGTAATGATCGGACACGCACATATATAATTTTTGAATCGAAACGCCGGAACATGAATTTAAAGTAACGAGTACTTGGGCGTACGGCCCCTTAAACACAATGTCTACAGGCAGTTTAATGTGTTGAAACACATCATCCCATAAATTGTAAGTACTTAATGTTTTTGTCTTCTTAAAAGCACATGTGCTCTAATTAACGGTACATGGTATTTCATAGATTATTTTGTCTTGTCATAGGGGTCCTTAGTCCTTACTTTGAGTATGGTCCATTATCAATTTTAACTATGTGAACGAGGCGAGGCAGCTTCAACTGGTGGCTATATTGGGACTGGGCGGTCTGGAGACCGCGACCGGAGTACACCTGGAGGACATCTGTTACCTCACTGCTTCGCGGGATTGACCATAAACAGTGTAATATTGTGTAATCCACCAGGTTAGTCAAAACCTCAGTTCCCAGTGTATTTTAAAGTGACAACTTGATATTTGGGGCTATCCGTATGAACTTTAGAAGGAAATAAACTACTTTTTGTCTGTATATGTAACTTTGAATTTTCATTTACTAATCATCCAACAACAGGCGCCCTGGGATACTTTTATTTTGATACTCGAGTCTCTTAACTCTCCGATGACCGTAGCCGGTGAGTAACGCCCTACAAAGTGTTATAAAGTGGCTACCCAACGTTGAACCTTAAGTTGCTGGATGTTAGTAGATGAATTAACCTTAATTGTAACTATTTAAGCTGTTAAAAACCCATTTAATATGAAAACTTAGTGAAATTTATTGTTAACATTTTTTTGATGTAGGTAGATTTAAGTAAGCTTGAGAACAAAGAAAGTTTAACTTGAATGTGATTTATATGTACTTAAATGAATTAAAACTTAACATAATAAAAAATATTTGTGCTATTTTAAGTAGATATTTTTAATATCAACCGATTTAAGACTGTTTTGTAACCGTCAGTACATTTTAACAAAATGTCGATCCACAAGTATATAGACTCATTATATAAAGATGAAATCAGATATGAACTCGCCATTATTGGTGTTTCCACAGATGAAAATGTAACCACCGATGCAGTGAGGAAGCAGATCCGCCAGGTGTACAAACTCGCACGCCGTGGAAGCATGAAGTGTGAACCACTCCAGTCACCCAGTATAGCCTCTGAACTAGAGATCTGCACCCCAAAGGTCAAACTTCTGGAATCCCAGCTGCAGGCGGGTAAAGTAGATGATCGCAAGTTGACTCTTAAACTGTCTCGTCGTGCAAATTATTTGATGGATAGGCTGGCTCGTATCTCTGAAAGTAGTTCGCATTTGTCGGATCTTCGTAGTCGTTTGATTCGCATTTTGAGTGTCATAGACGGTGAAGATAGCGACACGGATAGTGAATACAAGGAAACCCAGGCACAGCCGTCTAACCAGAAAGTGGAAAGTAACGTGATCTATGTGAAAGATAAACCCTTGAACCTAAATACATTTAACTTAAAATTTGACGGAACCACGTGTGTTCGTGTATTTATTGAACGGCTTGAGGAACTTAAAGAGGCTCGCAACATTAATGAAGCTCGCATACTTTCAGCTTTTTCTGATCTTTTAGAAAACTCTGCTTTATGTTGGTTTAGAAGTAATAAGGATAATATCCACTCATATTGACAATTATTGAAATGCTTAAGGGACGACTTTGATATTCCCGATTTAGACTATAAACTATTAAATGAAATAAGGCAGCGTACACAGGCCAGACACGAAACGATAGTAGTCTATCTTTCCATTATGCAGGGAATGTTCTCGCGACTCACTCACCCGTTGTCGAGTAGACAACAACTCGAAATCTTGATGCATAACATTAGACCAGAGTACATGAAAGATTTAGCTTTACATGATATAACCTCTGTAGACAAACTTAAACTTTATTGTAAACAGTTAGAAATTGCACGATCGCGTGCGGAACAATTTAGTGAACCTAACTTGAATAACTTTAAAATTACAGCGGACTTAAATAAACAAACGCCGCGATCTCACAGTAAACAAGTCTCTGTGCTGAATGAAGCTGGCTCTTCGAGGCAATTGGATAGGAAATGCTTTAGGTGTGGATTAAACACTCATTTCACTAATCAATGCAATTCGAAAGAGTTAGTGTGTTTTAAGTGTGGATTAAAAGGTGTTAAGCGTACAGATTGTAGTAATTGCAATTCAAAAAACTAGTTAACACGGAACTATCCAACACCTTTAATAAAAATTGGTCTTATACGTCCAATAATGAAGAGGTAGTTCTGTTTAAAAAAAATACTAGTGATAAAAACCATACTTAAAATTAAAAATATTGAACTTACAAGCTTTTGGCTTATTAGATTCGGGTGCAACTTGTAGCATTCTTGGAAATAATGCGCATTTGATCTTTTTAGAACACGGATTTCAACTCAACCGGTCTGACACTGAGTATTACGTAAGAACTGCTGATGGTACGAGATTGCATTGTTTAGGGTATATGTCCTTACCTATTGAATTTAACAATAATTTCAGAGTGATTAATTTTTATGTTGTTGCACAAATAACTTCACCTATAATTCTAGGTGTTGATTTTTGGCAGGTGTTTGACTTAGGGAACGACCTTGTATCCGAAGTACAGTTTGACCGAAAGTCGGAGTCACCAATAAGTAATAGCATAAATTCGGTTTCTCTTAATAAAGGCCTTGAAGAATACGAGTCTTTATCCATAGAACAAAAACAAATCATGGATAATTTAGTCCAACAGTTTGATACAATTAACACAGTTAAAGTAGGTCTGGGACGTACCAATTTAATTCATCACGTCATAGACACAGGGGATAGTAAACCTATTAAGCAAAGGTACTATCCATTATCACCTGCTAAGCAACAAGCACTTGAAAAAGAATTGGATAGAATGCTTAGTTTGGGAGTTGTGTCACCTTCACAGTCAGCTTGGAACTCACCTGTAGTAATGGTTCAGAAGCCAAATGGGGACCTAAGGCTTTGTCTAGATTGTAGAAAATTAAATGCAGTTTCCAAACCCGATGCGTATCCTCTCCCGTATATAAGCAGCATATTGGATCAGCTCCGCGACGCGAAATATCTAACGTCAATAGATCTTTCCGCTGCGTATTGGCAAATACCCTATGATAGTGAGCAATCAGCGGATAAAACCGCGTTCACAGTGCCACGCCGGGGGTTATTTAGATTCAATGTAATGTCGTTTGGCCTTGTTTCCGCGTCAAGCACAATGCAGAGATTAATGGATAGGCTATTTGGTCCCGAATTTAACAACAAAGTATTCTGTTTCCAAGATGACATAATCATAATATCCAGCACTTTCTCAGAACATGTGCAGCTCTTGCATAAGGTCTACGCAAAACTCAGGGAAGCAAACTTGACTATAAACATGGATAAGTCTGTCTTTTGCCGTAGAGAACTTAAGTACTTGGGATATTTAGTTGACAAACATGGACTTAGAACTGATCCGGGAAAGGTAGATATTATATTGAATTATCCAACTCCAACTTCCGCTAAAGAGGTTAAAAGGTTTCTAGGTATGGCAGGCTGGTACAGGAGGTTCATTAACAATTTTTCGAAAATTAGTAAACCGTTGAATAAATTAACTAGCAAAAATGTCCGCTTTGAATGGACTACGGAGGCAGATGAGTCATTTAACCACTTAAAAACCGCTTTAGTGTCTGCTCCGATACTTAAATGTCCAAACTTTGATTTGCCTTTTTCTATCCATTGTGACGCTTCCTCAGTGGCTGTGGGCGGAGTCTTAACCCAGACTTATGACGGGGTAGAACATCCCATAGCATACTGCAGTCGGTCTCTTGCTAAAAATGAAATTAATTTTTCCACATCGGAGAGAGAACTTATGGCCGTGATTTACGCATTAGAGCAATTTAGATCTTATGTAGAAGGTACAAAGTGTAAAATAATAACCGACCACGCCTCGTTATTATGGTTTTATAAATTAAATAACCCATCAGGTCGCTTAGCCAGGTGGAGCATGCGATTGAGTCAATTTGATTTCGAAATAGAACACAGAAAAGGTAAATTAAATGTTATTCCAGACGCACTAAGTAGGATTCAAGTTGATGCAATCGCTACGCCGGCAACCAGTGATGCGTGGTATAGACATGTATACGAAGATTGTCAGGCCAACCCTCGCAAATATCCCCACTTCATGGTAAAAGACGATAGATTGCTTAGATACTCTAAAAATAAATATGAGTTAACGAAGGAGTTTAATTGGAAGTTAGTGGTACCCGAGGAAGACAGGTTAGGTATTTTAAAGAAATGTCATGATGAACCAGTTAGTGCTCATTTGGGTGTCTTTAAAACCCATAAGCGTCTTAGTCTTAATTATTACTGGCCCAGCATGTACCGAGATGTGAAAGAATATGTTATAAAATGCGAGATATGTAAACAATACAAACCCGTCAACACGGCTAGACCTGGTTTAATGGGAAACCCGAAGGAGGTTAACAAACCCTGGGAGGTCATATGTTGCGATTTGCTAGGCCCATTTCCGGTTTCTCGCAATAGGAATATTCACTTAATTGTATGTACAGACTATTTTAGCAAGTATGTCATGTTGCATCCTATACGGACCGCAACAGGCGCTGCGATCGCTAAGTTCATAGAAGAGAAAGTGTTCCTAGTACATGGCGTATGTAAGACTATCTATATTGACAATGGCCCACAGTATGTGTCTAATCAGTTTAGGCAACTGTTACATAAATATAACGTACCGAATATCTATTATAACCCGCGTTATCACCCACAGGTAAATCAAGCCGAAAGAGCGATTAGAAACGTAGTTAACGGTATATCATGTTATGTAGGTACCGAGCATAAACGATGGGACGAGAACATCCCACAGTTGCAATGCGCACTTAATTCAGCCGTGAATGATACCACTAAGTTTACTCCGTATTTTCTTGTGCATGGACGGGAATTCATAATAGATGGAATGTTACACAGCTTAGATAGCACTCAGCCAGTTCAAAGATCACAAGTAACTCTCGGTAAACCACAAGCATACAGTAAAAAATTAGCGGAATTAGACACCATATTTAAAAAGGTACAAAAGCATATTAAAAATGCTCATTCTAGAAATGAAAAGTATTATAACTTAAGAAAACGACATGTTGAGTTAAAAGTAGGTCAGATTGTATATAAACGTACCCATTACCTATCTAATGCCTCAAAGAGATTTACGGTTAAACTAGCACCAAAATTTCAAAAATGTGTCATAACAGCGAAATTATCACCTTTAGTGTATACCTTAGCCAGCATGGAAGGTAAGACACTAGGTAATTTTCACATAAAAGACATCCTTAAACAAGATGACTAATAGTTTTATAGAATGTGAGTGAAGAGTATGATTGAATGAAAGAATGTAAGAATAATAAACATTTTTCAAAATTTATTTCCACCGGTGAACTTTTTGAGATAAATAATCTGTGATTGTATTGATGAACGAGCGATACATAACTAGTAGGTCACCTTATGTTGTGAACATCGGCGCAAGTTAGATAAGAACTTGTTTTTTATGCCCGCACTCTGGACATTTTATAAGAAAATGCCTACCAGGCAGTGCGTAGCATTACTTAAGCCGTTTCTTTTAACTTAATATGATTAAACGTTAATTCACTTAACTTAATGCGAGTTAGATATTTAACTTAACTTAATACTTAATATGATTTGCAAATCACTTAACTACTCAACTTAATAAACAAGAACACGTTCGTTTTTCGACTACTTAGAGAAAAGGCAAGTCGAAACGTAAACATCGTGTGTAGGCTTAGTGCACTGTAGGCTGTAGGTATTCGTTTCTGTCTCGTGATGTTACGTCACGCACCGCATGAATGGTAATAGACTATTCGCGCGTAGAATTCGGGAACGTAATTATTCATAGGTAGTTGTATTTTAATAGCAAAAAAAAAACATGTAGGAATAAATGTAAATAAAGTTGCATGCCATTAGACTAATATAGGTATAACAATTAGTGTAGTATTTTCTAAATTACAACACAAGTAGGTAAATTTGTGGTAGTGTTTTTTTTGTGTCAACAATACAAGTAGGTAATTACATTTTGAGGTTAAATTGTTTAGTGGAATATAATGTTACTAGGTATACAGATACAGAAATGAAAATTAGGTAATAAGTAGAGCAATAATGAGCTTTGTGTAAGATTAAACGTCGTAATTAAGTGATTAAGTGATGGCTTGGTACTTGTTAGTTGTTGGTGCATGGGTGACTTGGAATTTACTATCCGTGCGAATATTTTTAGTCAGATTGGATTAGAGACACATTACAACTTCTTCACTGTATTTGGTATTCAGGCGTTGTTCTGCAGGTGCCACGAGATGTCTTCGGAATAAGTATCTTCATTACGAAGAACTTTTTAACCCAAGCAAAGGGGATGTGTAACACGAAAATTTTCGTGTACATTATTTTAGCATATTTATATTATTACAGTCGATGAATAGACATCAGTGCGCCATCTAACGTCATTAGTCCGAAATAACTAGAAACGTATATTGACGAATCGAGCTAGCTAATTGCATGCAATTAACCTTTCGTGTTAGTTCGAAATCCTACCACGGATCGACGGTGGCGCGTAGCCCAAGGGAGGCCTAGTCTTTTTGAACGAGCCGTTGTAATGATCGGACACGCACATATATAATTTTTGAATCGAAACGCCGGAACATGAATTTAAAGTAACGAGTACTTGGGCGTACGGCCCCTTAAACACAATGTCTACAGGCAGTTTAATGTGTTGAAACACATCATCCCATAAATTGTAAGTACTTAATGTTTTTGTCTTCTTAAAAGCACATGTGCTCTAATTAACGGTACATGGTATTTCATAGATTATTTTGTCTTGTCATAGGGGTCCTTAGTCCTTACTTTGAGTATGGTCCATTATCAATTTTAACTATGTGAACGAGGCGAGGCAGCTTCAACTGGTGGCTATATTGGGACTGGGCGGTCTGGAGACCGCGACCGGAGTACACCTGGAGGACATCTGTTACCTCACTGCTTCGCGGGATTGACCATAAACAGTGTAATATTGTGTAATCCACCAGGTTAGTCAAAACCTCAGTTCCCAGTGTATTTTAAAGTGACAACTTGATATTTGGGGCTATCCGTACGAACTTTAGAAGGAAATAAACTACTTTTTGTCTGTATATGTAACTTTGAATTTTCATTTAGGTACTAATCATCCAACAACAGGCGCCCTGGGATACTTTTATTTTGATACTCGAGTCTCTTAACTCTCCGATGACCGTAGCCGGTGAGTAACGCCCTACAAAGTGTTATAACTTCTTTATTAAAACAATCTCTTGTCTACCTACACCTAATAATTGTTAATACTGGCTATCGAACTATTACTATACTGGTATTGAATATAACTGCGAAGAGCTTTTTGAAATAAAAATTATGAGAAAATTATGTTGTTTGAAAATCAGAGCCTCCACTTCTTTGTTGCACCATGGTTTCTGAAAGTTATTCGACCCTGGTAATTTACTTTACAAATGTAATTCTCACTACACGTGGTGAATTCACAATTAATAATAATTTAAAAACTTCAATATAAATTATTAAGAATAACTCAAAAACTATTAATCAGACCTTGATCAAATTTATATGGGACCACATGTGAAGCACCAGCTTTCACCTAGAAAAAAGTTATGAGGTAACACACATAAAAAACATACAGTCGAATTAATTTCCGTCTCCTTTTTGAAGTCGGTATAAAAGTGTTTAAAATGTAATGAAGAATACTTCGAATAGCAGTAATTAGTAGTTTTTTTTTTAAGAATAAAAGTGTCAAACGAGCGCACAGTCCACCTTATGGTAAGTGGCTGCTGTGGCCCATAGAGATCTAGATTTATCCTGGATTTGAAATCAAAATGCAGTTGCGTTGTCACACCTGAGGACTAAGATGGGATTCCTCGTTTCCAGTAAAAAAGGGTCTCCGTTTCTCTAGACTCAGTATAAGAAACAACACAGCAGAATGAAGCTGCCATTTTACGCTGGTAATCTGTGAGAGCGTGATCCTACTCCGGTCGAGCCGAACCATTCACGCTACAACCACAATATAAAATATTTACTACAATACTTTTAAAAAAACGAAAATTATCATACAATCCTAACATATTCCCTGTGGTATAGTGCCTAAACCGCTGATTGCGTTTTCTTGCTGAATATGAAATGAATTGCTGAAATGCCTTGGAGTGATAAAAAAGCACCCTTTTGTCACGGACGGCGACAACATTTCACGGATTCAGTCTTCTTCCTTTAAGTCGAAATACTCAGAGGCTCTTCTTTCACCCCGGATATACATATTTCTTATTTATTACAACATATTGTATTCACTCATTTTTAAATAATGATTTCGCTCAGTAACATTGTTTGTCTGTCGCACTAGCTACCGGTAAATTACGTTACTTCGTTAATTTTAGAACGTATTAGGATTAAGTTGGCCGAGTCTACGGACGATAGCGTTAACTTCGTAGTTAAGAGTACTTGTCTACCAAGCTCGGGTCCGGAGTTCGAATTCCAGGAGAAATCTACATCCTACGGAAAACTCAAATTTTTGGTTTTCGGACCCACTTAGCACTGTTTACTGCGCAGTTGATGCTGCGAAGTAGAGACTTTTGTTAGAGGAGTAAAATTGACAAACAAGCACATCGTCCACCTGATGGTTAGTGATGATGTGGCCAATAAGTACCTGTATCTTTCCTCGATGATAAATCAAAATACAGACGCTTCGCATCCCTTAATGTTTATTCGCCGGTCGAGCCAACCTAGATTACCTTAATTAATAAAAAATAGAACAAATAGAACCTTAATGCATCTAGTGAACTCAGCTTCCACAGTACAACATCTTCAATTCCGATAAATGTAGCACTTAATTCATATTTCTCAGATTCCCTGAAAAACTTTAATGTAGTTCATATAAACGCCCAAAGCATTCCGGCTCATTATCCCGACATGCTTGCCTCCTTTGAATCCCATAACATTCACGCCATTCTAGTCTCTGAATCTTGGTTGAAACCATGCTTGCCATCCACTTCTTATTCATTACCAGGATTCCATCTTATTAGCAACGACAGTATTGGAAGGGGGGGGGGGGTGGAGGTGTGGCAATCTATCTCCGTTCTTATTTACCTTTTGTAGTAGTAAGTTCGTCCCCCCAACCATCTCCTTCTAATGCGGCTGAGCAGCTCTTCATTGAAGTAACCCTATCCAATACGAAAATTCTTCGTGGCGTTTGTTACAGTCCTTCTCTTCATATTGACTATTTCTCTTCTTTCGAATATTTATTAGAAAATTTAATCCCATTATATACTCACACTATAATCATGGGTTACTTTAACACATGCCTACTCAAGGGTGACTATCGGTGTGAAAAGCTAAAATCATTAACCGAGGCATGTAATCTACATATATTACCACTATCTGCTACGCATAAAATCCCTGACTGTACTCCATCACTACTTGACTTAATTATTGTATCCTCTCCAGATTTTGTCCTGAAGCATGGCCAGCGACGACAGGTGACGCTAATCTCTTCTCTCATCATGATCTCTTGTTTCTTACATACAAAGTTCGTCCTCCTAAAGCAAAATCGAGAATCCTTCTGCAACGTAATTTTGGTGGAATGGACAAAGAACGTCTTCTGGAAGATGCTCGTCGCATGGACTGGTCAGCTGTTGAAAATGCTTCAACAGTCGACTTGAAAGTCGAGTTATTTAACTCCTTTCTTATCCAACTTTATTACATCCATGCCCCAGTAAAACCAATAAAAATGAAACATTTACCTGCACCTTGGTTAACTGATAGTCTAAAAAACTTATTATAAAAAAAGGATTTGCTAAAAGTAAGTCAAAAGCTGATAAATCTGAGAAAAACTTACGATATTATAATAAAGTACGGAATCGCTGCAATACATTGTGTAGGGATGCACAAAGACGCCATATTCATAAATCCGTCGAAAACGGCGACGCAGCCAAAGTTTGGAAGTTTCTTCAGTCTCTTGGAGTTGGTAAAACATCCAATAATTCTCCTCATCATAATGTTGATGTTGAATTCCTTAACAAATACTTCACCTATTCTAGCACATTAGATAGCTCAGATAAAGACCGGACTCTGAGTATTCTTTCTTCAATACCAACTCCTGATTTTCCACCGTTTAATTTCTCTCCTTTCACTGATAGTGATGTTAAAAAGAACATTTTGTCCATCTCGTCCAATGCCGTGGGTGATGACAATGTTAGTCGTAACATGATCTTACCTATCCTAGAATTTGTTACTCCTATCCTCACCCATATCTTGAATAAATCCATATCCTCTTCAAAATTTCCTGATGTTTGGAAAAGTGCACTTGTAACGCCTCTCCCAAAAAAAGCCCATGCTTTCCATTTTTCCGACTTTCTTCCTATCTCAATTCTCCCGTTTTTATCCAAACTCCTGGAGAAACTAGTTTTCTTTTAGTTAAATCTCTACCTAAATAGAAATTGTATCCTGGATCCTCTCCAATCTGGTTGGCGATCGGGTCATAGTACGACAACAGCGTTGGTTAAAGTTACTGATGACATTCGACGAGGTATGGATAACAAACAGCTCACTGTGTTAGTATTGCTTGATTTTAGCAATGCGTTTACCACTGTTGATTTTGACATCTTATTGAGTGTGTTACGTTCTATTAACATATCTCCTCCGGTGATTGGCTGGTTTCATAGTTATCTTTACGGCCGACGGCAGCGTATTCGCATCGAAGATGAGTTCTCATCTTGGTGCGAATTACGGGCTGGCGTGCCTCAAGGTGGTGTGCTGTCTCGTTTACTTTTTGCTATATTCATTAATTCTATCTCTCAAAATATTACTTCTCTCTATCACATGTATGCAGAAGATCTCCAAATCTACACTCAGTCAACTCTGTTAAATCTGCCTTCTGCTGTTGCCACCATCAACAATGACTTAGCGGCGATAAACCAGTGGAGTCAGCGTTATGGTCTAAAAATTAATCTGTTCAAGTCCCAGGCTATAGTTATTGGTGGTGGAGGGATGGTCTCCAGAGTTGACTGGAACAACCTACCCTCGGTGACATTAAATGACGTTGTCATACCCTACAGTAAATCTGTAAAAAATCTGGGAATATATCTAGATTCTACCTTGTCGTGGTCGCAGCAGTTAAAACAAGTGAGCAAAAAGGTGTTTGCTACTATGGGTTTACTTCGTCGTTTACGTTCTTTTCTCTTCATTCCCACTAAGATTATGTTAGCACAATCCTTACTTCTCTCTATTCTCGATTATGCGGACGCAAGTTATCTCGATTTAACTGAAGACCAACTGAACAAACTTGAGCGAATTCAAAATATTGCTATTAGGTTCATATTTGGTTTGCGCAAATATGATCATGTATTCGAATATAGTTTACACCTCAAGTGGTTACCCATTCGCTTTCGCCGGAATCTGCAAACTGTATCTCTTTTGTACTGTGTGTTGTTCAATCCTTTGACTCCAAGCTACTTGAAGGAAAACTTTATGTTTCTTGGTCATGATCGACCCGATAGAGTTCTTCGGTCAGCCGGCGAACTAATTCTAGAACCATGTTAATTTCGAACAAAATTTATGAAATATTCTTTTAAGAGCCAAGCCATAAGGTTATGGAATGAACTTCCACTCCAAATTCAACGTGCACAAACTTTGGAAAAATTCAAAAGTGACGTCAAGAAGCATTACCTAACACTTTGTGGTTATTGATAACCAATTTTAGCAACAGATAGTTATTCTGTGTTTTTTTTCCTCTTTGTTTTGTATTTATTTATTTATTATCTATGTATATATATATATATATATATGTATATATATATATATATATATATATATATATATATATATATATATATATATATATATATATATACATAT
This sequence comes from Parnassius glacialis, assembly GCA_033319125.1. Taxonomy (NCBI): domain Eukaryota; kingdom Metazoa; phylum Arthropoda; class Insecta; order Lepidoptera; family Papilionidae; genus Parnassius; species Parnassius glacialis. The sequence goes on from JAVANC010000014.1 coordinate 9,875,171, forward strand.
ATATATATATATATACATATATATATATATATATATATATATATATATATATATATATACATATATATATATATATATATATATATATACATATATACATATATATATATATATATATATATATATATATATATATATATATACCTATTTATTAATATGTATGTTAATTTTTTTTAATGTATTATTGTGGTATTTTAACAAAATATAGTTTAGTTTATTTAGATATTAGTATGTAAGTGTAACATAAAACGCACCACCTCCTACTGTTCTTAATTCCAGTTTCTCTTTAGCCCAAAGGTTGTCTGGAAGAGATCGCTCTGTAGCGATAAGACCGCCTTATTGTACATACGTATATATTAAGTTTTCTCTGTAATGTATTTATTCGTTGTATATGTGTGGTGTACAATAAAGTATATACTATTACTACTACTACTACTACTAGACTACTCTTTCATCGTCATTGTCATCTTTTCAAACTAGTCGATTAAAATCTTTTCTGCTATTAGGTTTACGGATTCCTTTTTACGTAGAATTTGAGAGTAGAATATTACAACAGGGCGATGGGGCGACACCTGCGTTTAGTTCGCGACAGATGGCGCTACAATTATAAAATCTTAAATCTCCGAAATTCTTCACTGATTACTTTGATACTTTTTATAAATGAGCGCCATCTGTTGGACATAAATGAAACATCTTTTCTTGCTTTACACTTTTACAGCAACGCCTGGCCACATCCACATAACACCATATCCCAGTTCCTACTCCTCACCTCCTCACTAACTCACTATTTATCCTTGCGCCGCGCAAGTTGTCGTGTCCGGGCCAGTGACCGGGACGAAGTTACATGGATTACTAACTTAATCCATTTTTCCTTCATTGATAGTATAGTATTCCCACTTAACAGTAAACAAACAACAATACTCTATAAACTTAATAATAATGTGCATATTTTTTTTTGATTGCGATATTCTTTAAAAGAATAAAATAAAATAATAGCATTCTTGTAGTTTTAACATACCATATAATTAACTACTAGTACTATTTTTGTTTGTATAACTGTACACCAGAACCGTAACAAATCAGAAGTGGATTACATTTGCGCGTAACTTTAGTAGATAAGAAAGGACGACTGCCTGTTTGAATGCAGAGACTAGTTACAGATTATAATCATATACATGCATAAGAAATCAGGTTCAAGTATCTATTTGAACATTTGTTTTATCGTGTTGTAACATACATAATAATCTGAAATCTATAATGTATTTTACAAGACGATAAAACAAATGCAGAGCTTTTACCTTTTACATAGGTAGCAGTTATAAATGTTATAGTTGCAATATGGTTTATTGTTTAATTCTAGTGCTGCGTAATAGTGGCGTTAGCGTATCCACTACTAAATATCATTACGTGAGGTGTCGTAAGAGGCGAAATAGGGAAACTGAAAAAAGAAATTGGCAGCAACATCTTCATATAATAGATAACAGCAGGATCATCATCATCATTACAGCCCTTCACAAATCCACTGCTGAACATAGGCCTCCCCCAAGGAATGCCACAAAGCACGGTCCCGCGCCACCTGCATCCATTGACTTCCTCCATGTCTTACCAGGTCGTCACTCCATCTAGTGGGGGGACGCCTTACACTTCGCCTGCCGGTACGAGGCTGCCACTCGACAACCATTGTTCGCCATCGGTTGTCAGTTTTTCGAGCTATATGGCCGGCCCATTGCCACTTCAGCTTACTAATCCTTTGGGCTGTTGGTTACTCTGGTTCTACTGCCAGTATCCCGTTTTTAAGTCTATTACGCAAAGAAACGCCGAGCATAGCCCTCTCCATAGCTCGCTGAGCGACTTTGGAGCTCATACTGCCAACAGTGAAAGACCACGTCACAGCAGGATAACAACTCAAAATAATAAAAAAAAAATTTTACGTAGTAGAGCCATGCTGCAGCAAAATTTCTGGTATAGTTGTAACACGAATGGGTCGGCTCGACCGGGGAAGGACCACGCTCTCACAGAATATCAGCGTAAAATAGCAGCTTAACGCTGCTGTGTTTCGTATAGTGAGTGTAGGGAACCGCAGACCCTTTTTACCGGAAACGAGGCATTCTATCTTAGTCTTCACGGGTGGCAACGCATCTGCATTTTGATTCGTAATGGAGGATAAATGTAGAAGTCTATGGGTCACAGCAACCACTTACCATCAGGTGGACTGTGTGCTCGTTTGTCACTCTTATCCTATAAAAAAAACCTGCGGTTGCCAATCTGCCGACCAAACGTGGTAACTATAGCAAATATTTCTCGTAGGAGGTAATCTCTGAGGGAGACCTATGTACAGCAATGGACTTTTAACAGGCAGTAGAGAATAAATGGTGAATGCTAATTGCAAATATGTTAGTTGGAGCCAAACATGGTTAGATATAATGGGGTAATTATGAGCAAAGTTAGAAAATTAAAACAATCATTGACAAATATATTTTATTTAATCAAATAAATTACATTTAAAATTAAAAAATAGAACCGACAAATAATTTCGTAACAGTGGCGCGGATTAAAAAAAATAATTTCATTCATAAAATTAATAATGAACTAAAATCGTATAATATAATATACCAACACAACTCTGCGGGACACAAAGTTATGTCATCACTTTGTGCGTCTTCTTACACTCGGTCACAAATAAAAATAGTGAATACACTGGAATTTTCTATCAGCAATAATCTAAATTCATGATTACCAGCTTAATGTTAAATTTTCAAGTTTATTTTACAATATACAAGAATATAGTACATACAATTATGTCGTTTACATTGTGATTATAAATGTCTAACTACCTGCGTCTAGAGGAAGATGAAAACTATGAGAGCTATAGAATTTGCAGGTATATGTGAACAGGAGGGACCGAAAATATTTTCCTATATGATCCCATCCGAACACACTTTTCTAAGGAGCATGTGGCATGGAAAATATATCACACCTAATAAAAGATAGTACTAATAAGACAAAAATATAAAAGTGACACTAGGTTGTGTCTTTTCTCGATAGGAATGAATAGTTTACTTATTGGTAACATTCTTAATTTTATTTAGAAATTACAAATGAAGTGGCAATGTACATATAGCTATCAGAATTGCAGAACCAATGAAAGCAAAAATTGTAAAATTAGGATGACAAAGGGGTACCGGTGGTTAATGATATGTACATCGCCACTCAATTTATAACCTTATTTAGTATCAAATAAAGAAGAAATTATAAGAGCATGCCACAAGCACCATGCTGTCATTGCACTGTTGGACACTAAATTATCAGTCGGAAGGCATCACAGAGGTTCTAGGCGAGCCTGATGGATTGAATGATTTGAAACACCGCAGAACCACACACAACGAAGATAAAGAGGGCTAGTAACCAAGGTGCAACTGGATATTGGTCATCTTTTTCCTGAAACAAATGTAAATTTTATTATAGCGATCATTACATCCCTTTACAAGTCCACCGCTGAACACAGGCCTGTCCTCCAAGCAATACCACAAAGTACGGTCCTGTGCCACCTGCATATATCGACTTTCTGTATATCTTACCAGGTCGTCACACCATCTACTGGGGGGCGCGCTTCACCTACCGGTACGAAGCTGCCACTCAAGAACCTTGCTACCCCATTGGTTGTCGGTTCTTTGAGCTATTAAATTCTTTGCAAAATTATTGTAAATAGGATATAATATAGAATATCAACCTAATAAGCATAAATTCAAAAAACTGGTTCAGCAACTATCTAGTGAAAAACAACATCTGATGTTTTATTTCTATTATGTATATTATTATGTATAGGCATATATTTATGCTTGTTTACATAATATGTTTTAGTTACTTTTTTAACACTGGGTTGACTGGTAGAGAATACCATAAAGACATTAATTCTGCCCATTGTAACTCGTAGTGTAAGGTATCTTACAGTAAAGATTTAATAAATTAATAAATATAATCTTCACAATAGTAGACATAACTTACTAAGCATTGCATGAATCATAGTCCATAGCGGTTTTGATTTGGTTTTTAACTTCTTGTCTATGTTGTCGGCAGATTGTATGACTCGTCGTTATATAAACGTTTGCAAACATACACCGTTTGTGAAATGATGTATTATACAATCTGCCGACGACATAAACAAAAAGTTAACGGATGCTTTTGTATTACGTATTTTTGTGTTAAAAGTCTACCTATGTACATAACATCGTAATATTATTTTGCATAAGAAATTGAAATAGTTAAAATTGAGCCCGTAAACTGTACCTATTTACAAGTTCTCTTGTACCTATAGATTCATGAAGTTTACTAATTTTATATCCCTGCCCCTCAAACCACTGAATAGATTTCCTTAAAATGTCCTTTCTTAATTCTGAAATACTGATCTCGCAAGCTCTTTAATAAGACAATATAATTTTCCTATAACCTCTAAATCTAAAGTGTCTTCTTTTTTCCCTTTTCTTTATTTTGTTCTCAAAACGTTTTTAATAAATGATATTGCAAGGTTTTCTTCAAAATCACTAATCTAAACAAAACATAGCATGTGATGGGAACACTACTAATTCAAAGACTTGATGAACATTGTTCAAAAATAACGCCAGGAACTGTGCACTAAAGGTTGCCAGATTGAAAAAAAATCTCTAGACAATAAAGACTTTGGTTTGACAAATTAAGAACCTATATTAATCAAAGCAAACACTATATATTATGTATATGAACATTAACACGCGTCGTTAACGAGCGTGTCGATCCATGCGAATGGCGGTCGGCACTGCAGTGGCAGTGCAGTTTCTGAACTACTCTCTCAAGGAATATACTGCTCTCTAACAAATCTATGCTATTCTTACTAGTAATTTTGCCTAAAACCGTGACGCTGGACTATTGTGTATTAATAGTATGGATATTGTGAAAAATCTGAACAATCCAACCAAGTCCCGTCCATCTGGCAACCCTAACTACACTAGTATATTTCTATTTTTATTAATGACAAGCCTTTAATTTCAGCATAAGATCAAAAAGATCCATAAATAAAGCTAGTATTAAAGTTTTTACTGAACAATTGTATAAATAATTTGGTGTTTGTTTTGATATTTAGCAATGAGCAAAGATAAGATTTACTATTTCAGTAGGCTACAGAGTGATTAAAAGTTATTACTCTAGATAACTTAGCTTATCATAATATACATTTCAACCTTGCAAAATGAAACAATAACAATTGATACACATAATATATCAATAATTTGAATATTATTTACGTACTTATTTAACAATATTTAATTTTTTTATAGGATAAGGGTGACAAACGAGTACACCTGATGGTAAGTGGTTGCTGTGACTCATAGACATCTACATCTTATCCACGATTACAAACCAAAATGCAGATGCGTCACCCGTGAGGACTAAGATGGAATGCCTCGTTTCCAGTAAAAAGGGTCTCCGGTTCTCTACATTCACCATATGAAACACAATAGCGTTACGCCGTTATTTTACGCTGGTATTCTGTGAGAGCGTGGTCCTTCCCCGGTCGAACCGACCCATTCATACTACAACTATACCAGTAATATAGTAGCAGCATGGCTCTAGCATGTTTTTTGGGTATAATTTTACAATATTACAGCACTGATCTAAAACAATTCAAACTATATACACAGATATTGACATCGTCATATATATATAAGCCATGGATAAAACAAGAATTTAACTTTAAAAACTTTAAGAAATATATAAAAACACTAGATAAATTTTCACAGTGTTGTGATTGCTCTCACACAAAACACTCTGGTGTGAACGCAGACCCAGAACTATACTGGAAACACACGGTTTCTCAATAACCGAACACAGCGCGAGGAGCTTGGGCCCCCATCAGCTGCCGGCATCCCTCAAGCTATCTTTCTCGTACTTATGGCTGCACATTAAATTTTTTTTTGTATTCATTTGTAAACTTTATTTGCATCTGGGAATTGTTTAAAACCGCTAAATTTGTCTGGCGATATGCAGGTATTATTAAAATTACTCAATAAAAACGTTATTAAAATTTGAGATTGCCAAAAGTATATTTTTTGGGAAATTTAATAAAATAAATTTTGGAGATGGTAATACTTTATAACCTACAAAAACGTCTGGGATTTTTTTTTAATAGAATAAAAACAAAATTAAAAGATAAAAAGAAATCAAGTTACCAAAAACATTTTTTTTTGGATATGTTTTTTGGCAAATGTTATGCTGCGCAATAACGAAATAACCACCAACACTCCAAAAAACACTTAAAAAACCTGACTTATGACCAATATTATTCTGAATGCAACAAGGTCTTATGTAGATTGGCTAATCAGTCCATAAACATGGGGACAGATCTAAAAAGTAACAATTTGTGTTTGTTGTATGAATGTTAGCTTTCTGTCAGGTTTAGAACTTTAAATCTGCAACATGGTAGCTGTGTTGATTAAATTAATATAAAGATGTAATTACCTTTGTGGTTTTGGGTACATTGCCTCTCATTGTGATGTTCTTGCTGGCGATCTCATTAGCAATGCGCATTCTCTGCTTTGGTGCCATTTTATTTGATTATTTGTTATTTGTCCTGAAAACATAGTTTTATTTATTAGACTTACTTTATAGTGTCACACCTGTAATCCTTGGGAATAGACAGAGTCCAAAGAGTAGCATGCTACTCAGACCATGTTAAGCCAAAGAAAGCTAAGATGGAAAATTACTAATGTTTAACATCACAAGCACTTGACCAAAATTGGCTTCAGTTTGTCGGGCACCATTGTTTTAGGCTTCTACATGTTTTATTCTATTTCATTTGGATTATTAAGAGGGAAACTTGTATTAATTTATAATACAACCAGCCAGAATATTTTATACAAACACACAGTCCACCCAATTGCAAGTATCCACTTTTTTTTGTAGAATAGGGTGACAAACGAGCACACAGTCCACTTGATGGCACATGGTTGTCGTGACCCGTAAACATCATCATCATAAGAATCAAAATACAGATGCGTCACCCGTGAGGACTAACATGCAATGCCTCTTTTCCAGTAAAAAGAGTCTCTGGTTCTCTACACTCACCATACGAAACAGCAGTGATAAGCTGCTATTTTACGCTGGTATTCTGTGAGAGCATGGTCCTTCCCCGGTCGAGCCGACCCATTTGTGCTACAACTATACTACTAATATAGCTGCAGCATGGCTCTACTATGTAAAAAACTTACAATTGGGTGGACTGTGTTTGATCATGTAATGATTATCAATGGTATCTTTGGGACTGGATTGTATGCCCCAAAGATACATATATCAATTCTTGATTAAGAATCAAAACATAATTGTATTTATATAGTATTAATATTCTTTAATATAACAATAAAAAAGAAACATTAAAATTATCATTATTACAGCCCATCACAAGACCACTTCCAGATATAGTCTTTAAGTTTTTCAAAGTTATACTTCTTTTGGCGCGTTTGAGAAAAATTATGAGAGTGAATTTTTACAATGCGCGCTCACCGAGACATAAACACGACAACTCCAGTTGGTAATTATCTGTCAACTGTCAAGTTTTCGTGAAACCTATAACTATGTTCAATATAGTTATTCAAATGCATATATATATGAATCTATAAAACGATATATATTTTAGTTATTTTTGTTTCATTACACTAAAGAAGTAAAACTGACTTTACACTTTAGACCAAAACACAACAGTGCAAGCACTGCCATTAGGCAATAAGCACACCTACATAGATGGGCTCCTAAAAAGAGTACCACCTAGAAACCTAAGCAAATAAGAAATGCACAGAAAATTATTAAGAATAATAATGACAAGGTGTACAAATATATGGAGCCCCCATATATCAAAACTAGCAAGCAGACTTAGTTCTGCAGCATATGCCGTAAAAAAGATTAGAAGTCTAACTAGTGTTGAAACAGCTAGACTAGTTTACTTTAGCTATTTCCATAGCATAATGTCGTATGGTATTTTGCTATGGGGACATGCAGCTGACACTGAAATTATATTTGTTTTACAGAAGAGAGCCATTAAAGCAATTTATGATTTAAAGCCTAAAGAGTCGCTGCGACAAAAATTTAAGGAAATTAATATATCAACTTTGGCCTCTCAATACATTTATGAAAATGTAATGTACATACACAAAAATAAAAGTAGTTTTACAAAAATAAGTGATATTCATTCTGTAAATACTAGGAACAGAGACAAGCTAGTAGTACCAGTTACTAGACTCCATCGAGTCAGTAATTCATTCTTGGGGCGATGTATACGCTTTTACAATAAAATTCCAGAAAATATACAAAATTTGACCTGCTCAAAGTTCAAAAACTTTATTAAACTAAGTTTGTATAAAAAGGGTTATTATAGTATTAAAGAATTTATAGATGATAATAACCCCCGGAAATGAGGTGATCGCTACAATGCTATTTCTAATTTGTTGTGTTGTTAATTTGTGTAACATACATGATTGTAAGCTGTTATTTAAAAAAAAGTCCCACTGGGTTTCTTGCTGGTTCTTCCCAGGACAGAGGTTTTTTTCGAACCAGTGGTAATTATACAAAAGAGTGACTTTCAATAAGTATTATTTATAATCTATATTGAATAAAAAAGTTTCTGTTTCTGTTTCTTGAATACCAATGAATTAAAAAAAATGAATGAAGTTGTGGTTGGTTAAAAATTGTTTTAACAAATCATAACTTCATAGATAATAGCATTACTTCTATTACTTAAACAACAGCTGTTTGTAACAAACTTTCACTTTAAAATGAATGTTTGATGACCATACAATATACACTTTCTAAAACTCATTTTGTATAAAAGAGGTATTTTTAATAGATTCATAAGATTTCATTTTATTAGCCTTAGGCTGTACGTATTCAAAATAGTCAACAAGCAAGTATTAAAAGTAAAGTTGAAACATATGTATTTATAAAAAAATTAAAGAAAATGTTTACACAAATGGGTAACACGTATGAAGACGTTTAAGCCAATTATGCACACGTCTAAAGAAAGAAATTTATTAATGAGATATTTAATGTGGAAAACGAATTTACGTTCATGCGAAAACATTCATTTAAACGGTAAATTAGAGAAATGTACTGTTACATTACCTACAATCGTAAATGTTCTAGATTTTCCGAAACGTAAATATTATTTTTTCACTTACTCATATTTCATAACATAAAAACTTTAATCGTTAGCAGTTAGTAGGTGGTAAATAGATCAATTTATGAAAATACTTACAGTATTATTCCTAAAATTAGAGGCTCTAAGGCCGAACGCGCACAAGTTTGCTTGACACGTATGTAAAAAAAGAGGAAGAAGTGGTAAGAAAATACAAATCCCTCTAAATGTCAAACACGTCGCGACTGTAGAGTCAACGTCACAGACCGGGTTTCGATAGGGATGCACGTTACGATTCGATTTCATGAAGATCGATTTCAATTGTGTACTTTCTAGCAATGTTTAGAATCGATTTATTCCATGCGATCTACAAGTAAATCAATTGAAAAATAAGGCGCCTAGATCGTATTCGAATAATGGCCTCATGTTTATACTTAAGTTAACTTAACCTCTAGTCCAATTAAGATTATTTTTTTCTTCTCTAAAAATAACAAAGTTGACGACTAGTTTTGACTTCAAGGATATTCACGTATTTAAAATACTGGTAGGTTATCTCATCACGATTCTCTGTACGACGTTTTCCGAAGGACGTTTGTCTCTATAAACAACTAATATCTTTTAAGCCCTGTGGAATAGTTAAAGAGAATGACAGGAGACCCAATGGTGTGACTTTGGTCCCTTGAACAGAGGCAAACCTCTGGTGTGGGATGGATCTCCCCCCCCCCCCTCTGAACGGGGGTATTAAGGTTTCTTCTGCGTAGATCGGACCAAAACTTGTGGCCTTTCATCTCCAAGGTACTTTATTTAGGGCTGGGGTGGCATTAGAGAAGGCTGAACTGAGCAAATAGCATTAATATTTATTTTGAAAGATGACTATTTATTTGTGCTATTTGCTGTAGGAACTAACGATTCCTTCGGTTTATTTCTAGTGAAGTTCCTAAAGGAACTTCATCTGCGACTGGTCATCGTTACAGGAGACAAGAGGGCTAGTTAAAATAGCTAGCCCTCTTGTCTCCAGTAAGCTGGTATTTCGTTGCTGAATGGCTAAGTATAGCCATGCAGCAAAGAAATATCGGCCAAGTTCTTGGCACTCACTGAGGGGAGGAGGACTGTTTGATAATTTGAGTTTTAATTTTTTTATTGTAAAATATATTGTATATTAATAAGCTAAGTAAAGAAAAGAGCCGTGGAGGTAGCTCAGATGATTAGCGCTCGCTGTAATGTAAATTCACAGTACGCGAGCAACCCGGGTTCGATCCCCGTCAGCACCAATGAAATTGTTAATTGCAATTTTAAGTACTGATTTACCACGTGCTTGGCAGTGAAGGAAAACATCGTGAGGAAACCTGCATGTCTGAGAAATAATAGAAAAATAATATTTCAAAGACATGTGAAGTTCGCCAACACGAATTAGGGCAGCGCAGCGAACATATCCTTGCCCTAAAAGCCCTCTAAAATGAGAGGAGGCCTGTGCCCAGCTGTGGGGCGTATATAGGCTGTAACTTTTAACTTTGAACCTAAGTAATGTAACAAATTTATTCGCCTAATAAATTAATGTTGAACAAAAATAAAATCTCTTTTCACACGGCACTCGACATAACATTAGCTTTTATTCGTTATTGATTCATGGCTGAATTTTATAAACTAATTATCTCACGGTTATGTATCATCGTGATTAATGGTCTGCTTATTTGCTTCTTGATATTGTGATTTTACAGTTAACTCCGTCGCTTTATTGTGTGTAAAAGGAGATATGGAAAAAAAAAGTTAATATGCCAATTTCTCGTGAATACAAAAGGTAAGACTATAAACATTATTAACCACATAAAGACACACCACTCCTTATCAAGGTCATAAATCTTGTTCTATGTATTAGCTATGATTAAAGAAATAAATTGTATAGTGTAAGAATAACGATTTTCATTTATTACATTTATGAAGTTAAAAAATTATTTAACATTGTCATGAATTGAAACGAAAAAGCAACACTAAGAAGAGAGATGTGAGATATGAGATAGAATAATATAGTGTAGTAGGTGACAGTAAACTAATAGCAGGGTGCAGACCACGAACTCAAAAGATTATAAGTTCGAATCCGCCATTCGATTACTTTTAAGTTCACCAATAATGGTTAAAGGGAGTTTTAGTAATTTTAATAGCATAAAAAGTGTATTTAATAAAATAATGTTCCTATTATTTCGGTCTCCTCTTTGTGCGGTGCTTTAAAGATGGTTAATATAAATTTTAAGTGTTAAAATAAACAGTTAAAAAAATAACAAATTTATTAGGTGAATATGGCCAGGTCAAGAGTACCCTAAACCGTAGAGCATGTATGAAGGGAATAATGAAAGTGGACGAAGCGAAACAAGTATGTAAGGATCGTAGCAAGTGGAAAGAAGTGGTCTCTGCCTACCCCTATGGGAAAGAGGCGTGATTATATGTATGTATGTATGTATGTATTAGGTGAATAAAATTAAACTTAATTAATGAAATTATCGTAATACCCAATTAATTCATAACAATCCACGATTTCATAGCTTACACACATGTGTTTTATAAATCAATTTTTACGAGATCGATTCAAGAGCATACGATTCGATCTTTGAATCGATTCAGATTTACGATCCATTGAAATCAATTCTAAACAAAAAAAAATCTAGCATGGTAGGAATGGCGAGTTAAAAAAGCGATATTTATCGTACCGATATTTTTAAACAGTATCCATAACTATCGAATGATAAATATCCACATATTGACGTTTTGTACGACTTGCTGCATAAACTGCGAGAAGCTGACCTATGTTTGCCTTCTTTTTTGAAGAACTGCCACATAGAAGACACGGTTGATACTTTTTCTTTTTAAAAAGATTGTTCATGTTTATCTTTGTTTTGTCTATGGTCTTACTGTGATAATCGATTTAATGAAGATTGTGGTGGGGTTTTTAAAATAAAAGATGAGCGAAGAGCATGCAAGGAGTATCTAGTAACATTAAATACGAAACGAGAGATGCGTTATAATAATATTCACATCGATACGACGTCGATACTCTAAAATAAATTTCGAATATATATCGCGATATATTGTGGTTAAAATTAATGATGTTATATATCGACGATGTTGTGAGAAAATAACGATATTTCGATATTTTTTTACCGAAACCTAATGCATCCCTAGTCCATATGACCTTGAACAAGTAACACGCGGCCTTTTTGGGTTGCCATTCTAAAAATTGTTTAAATTGTTATTTGTCGTGTAGTTTTTTTCCATATTTTTTTTATAATAACACTTTTTAAAAAATATTATAAAATATATTTGAATTTCTCACATCTTTTTTTTATTTATTTTTATACTTTTCAGAATGTTACAGTAATTTTACTAAGAATAATTAAGACATTTCTTGAATAGCATTTTGTTGCTAGCGCCATCTAGAGATAAATTTAGAAATTGTTATGAATGTTGAATGTTGAAACGTGCCTCTAGAATTCATTTGTAATTTAGTTTACTTTGGTTCCGTATGATGGCACTTAAACTTAAAATTGAATATAAGTATTTTTATCTTTTATATTTGCTATTTAATCGTTTTAAGCAAAGAGAAACACGTGCCACTTGCGGAATGGAAGGAAGTAGCCATACGAAGGCGTTCCCCACATCCATAACAGCCTATAAGTTCACTGCTGAGCATAGGCCAGTCCCATAGATTGCCTTATATGGAGGTTTTTGCGATAGTCGCTAGATAGGCGGGTTGGCAAACGCAGTTTTTGAATATTTTGAGTTATTGTTAAGAAAATACTTCAGCCAATCTTCTATTTTAGTTCGCCTTACGCGTACTAAAAATCAATAAAACTATGTAGTTGCAGCCGCACTGCTCATTAGACTAAATCTAGGTATACTTCGCTTATCTACTTGTACGAAGCTGCCCCTAGAGAATCTTCCTTCTCCGTTGTTTGTCGGCCTTTCGGTTCTTAAAGCTATATTGCCGGCCTATTGCCACTTCAAGTTACTGATGCGTTGGGCAGATATCCCCTTAAAAATCTATAACGCGGGGAAATTCCGAGCATTGGAAACCGGAATGTTCGCGAAGCTGGATGTCGTTTAGTCTACGTAGGTAGATACCTACGGGACGATTCGTAATAGTATTCGAAAACAATACGTACCTAAATGGGGTTCTTTAGTAGATTGCTACCGCTCCGGACTCTCAATTACAAAATGAAATTTGTGAGCAAAGTTGCTAGTGTGAGAACATGGAGCAAATATATTAGGTAAGTAAGCAATCGACGTCAGAGGGTATCGATCCTACATCCAGATAACCGACCCGTCTCATGGTCCTAGCATAAGTATTATCCATGTCAAGCATGACAGTTTAAGCATTCTTGATGACGTCTGTATCCAACATTAGATAAAAAAATTCTAATTAAGAAGGAAACGGAGGAAGTAAAACTTTTTATTTATATATTATTATCATATTAATTCATGATTTTTTTTATGAAAGTTAAATTTTACTTAAATTACACTATGTCGATATCCGAAAGCTACTAAATGAGTAGATGTCTATAGATAAGGTACTATTATAAAAATAGAGTTTCTTCTACAGATAGTAAGTATCTACACATATCTACCTATCTACCTAATAATAATAAGCAGTTTCGGTGTAAGAGATATATTAGTCACTTGTTGATACTGAATGTTTCTTTTTAATAAAGATGTAGATAAAAAATGTATGTCGTCATTACATAGGTACGTAATATATTGTCTTCGCCTTGGTAAATAGTAAAAAAAAACATTATTAAATATTATATGTATAGGTGTTATAAACTGTTAGGGAAATTGAAAAATTTTAAGTCTTGCCCCTCATTACTGAAAAGGATCGATGTATACGAAGCCTGATAGTAAAAATAAGATAGAAATATTATATGAGGGATATCAGGACACTACAAAGTGTCGTTGCGGCGACCAATAGCAGATTGAGGTTATCCTTCAAGGGCGATCCTTGGATGCTGATTGGTGGAAAGAGATAACGCCTTTTGAAGTGTACCGCCTTCGTGAAGAATCCATTTCAATTTAAATGTCGAAGGAAGAATGTCCTAGGGTGGGCTTATTAGGTTCATTGAGTTAAGTATCTTTATTTTAAATGCCTCTTAAAGGATTTGCATTTATTTAAGTCTATTATTGGTTATTATATAAATTATCAGTGATTGTTTGTCTTTAGTGTGTTTCTTATAAAAATGTCAGTAAATGGTGCTGTTATGTTATAGTCAGCCTAATATGCAAGTTACATGGAAAACTCGAGTTAACCTACTCCTTCTCATTATTTCCTAGTACTTTCCATGATATAGGTAGTTTCACTTTTGATTTTTTTTTGAAACCTAGTTAGTTAGAAAGAAAATTGTTGGGTAATTTTATTAGAATATAATACCTATAAGTAGTATATTAGAAGCAGTGATTAGTAGATGTCTGTTATTTCAGGCATAGATAACGTTTGTTAACGTGGTAGAGCCTCGCTGCAGCTCTCACAGAATACCAGTGTCTAATAGCAGCGTAATGCTACTCTGTTTCATACGGTGTCGAGAATCGGAGATCAATTTTATTTGTACTAGCTGATACTCGCGACTTCGTCCGCGTTGCTTGATATATCAAGAAAACACATATCACTGAACACGTAGTGTTTATAAAACTCGTTCTTTCTTAAAACTTTAATAACTTTATATTAATTGAAGATATCGCAATATTTTTTTCGATAAAGGCCAAGTGTCTAAGAAATTAAACCTAATTGAAATCTATCCAGTAGTTTTTCCGTGATGCGCACAATTGCAAACTTATATCATTTTATTTATGTTAGACGAGGCATTTTCTCAGGAATAACAACATATCGTTTGCATTTTGATTCTTACTCGAAAATAATTGAAGGTGCGTACCGGCCACAATTTCACATATCATCAGGTTGACTATGGGCTTGGTAGTATCTAGTACCTACCTAGTATCTAGTATCTAGTAGATAATGTGTACTTTTACAAAATTTTTGCAAACCCACTTTGGATGTATTTAAGATATTCTTCTTTTGGGATTAATGATTTTTTTTTTATAGGGTAAGGGTGACAAACGAGCACACAGTCCACCTGATGGTAAGTGGTTGCTGCGGCCCATAGACATCTACATTTATCCTATATTACAAATCAAAATGCAGATGCGTTGTCACCCGTGAGGACTAAGATGGAATGCCTCATTTCCAGTAAAAAGGGCCTCCGGCTACCTGCACTCACCAAGCGAAACGCAGAGGTAACCCTCTACTTCACGCTGGTATTCTGTGAGGTCGTGGTACCACCCCGGTTCAAGCCGGCCCATCCGTGCGACAGCAAAAGCTGCCGCGTGGCTCTACAACTGTTAAAAATGATTGATTTGTTTGATTAATCTAAAAAAAAGGTTCTCAAGCGGATCCCTATACCGGTAAACGAAGAGTAGAGCAGCCTCCTAATAGATGGATGTCCCGGTAAGACATGCGCCCTGAATCGATGGATGCATGTGGCTCAGAACCGCTCTGTGGCAATTAAGTCTTGGGAATGGTTTTTTTATCGGTTATACGAAATGGTTTAATTGTCATTTATTGTTTCTCTTATGTCGCCAAGACACAGCAACTATAGTTTTTTTTTATAGGATAGGGTGACAAACGAGCGCACAGTCCACCTGATGGTAAGTAGTTGCTGTGACCCATAGACATCCACATCTATCCTCAATAAAGAATCAAAATGCAGATGCGTTGTCACCCGTGAGGACTAAGGTAGAATGCCTCTTTTCCAGTAAAAAGGTCTCCGGCGCTCTACACTCACTATACGAAACACAGCAGTGTTAAGCTACTATTTTACGCTGGAGTGACAAATGAGCTTACAGTTTACATGACGTAAAGAGGCCACGCCTAGGACACTTGCAAGTAATTTTAAAGCAAATACGTACACAGAACAGATGCGTCTAAAACGTCATACTGCCTGTAATTTTAACAGCTGTCTTACCCTTTTAATTCTAACATTATCGAGTAGTTTCAACGTGGATAGATCCCTAGGCTCTCCTAGACTGTTATTTATATTATATTAAGCATACTGAAGCTCGAAACTCTAAGCATTGGACAATCAAATAAACCCGACGGGAGATTCACCGGCGCCAGACATCGCAAATAACCGCGTCCTAAGATAATATTGTAAGTTTTTGGAAAGTGCAATGGTTTTAAAACGTTTTGCGAATCTTTCTCGTTTCGTATTTATATTACAACGTCTCTTGTTAATATAGTCTAACATACTTAGTCGTAGATTAAGGTTCGTAAATGAAGTAGGCTCGTTGGTCGTGTAGTCGCGACTGCATCTGTGAACTGGTGAAACTGGTGAATAGGAATATTAAGTTATTTAAAAGGATTTTCTGTAAAAAAATAAATTACCATGTTTTTAGATTGATTGTTTACATTGTTTCTATGTAAACTTCCATCTAGGTTGGTACTATCTTCTAACAGCAGTAAGAATGCTTCTGTGTTTCGATTTGAAGGGTATGCGGTTAGAAGGGTATTTTTGTATGTGGTAGAGCCATGCTGCAGCTATATTTCTGGTATAGTTGTAACACGAATGGGTCGGCTCGACAGAATACCAGCGTAAAATTGTAGCTTAATGCTGCTGTGTTTCGTATGATGAGTGTAGAGAACCGGAGACCCTTTTTATTGGAAACGAGGCATTCCATCTTAGTCCTCACGGGTGGCAACGCGTCTGCATTTTGATTCGCAAACGAGGATAGATGTAGATGTCTATGGGCCACAGCAACCACTTACCATCAGGTGGACTGTGTGCTCGTTTGTCACCCTTATCCTATAAAATAATACGTGGTAGAGCTATCCTGCAGCTATCTTAGTAGTATAGTTCGTCGTTGACGCCGCAAAGGGGCGAATCTCAATTTTTCAAAAAATTACAGGAGAGCAATAAAACATTTATTATTCCCCGATTACTAGTTTTTTTTATCAGAAAATTAAATATATTACACTTAATGGAAAACTACAAATAAGATTAATTTCTGATGAAAAAAAGCTAGTAATCGAGGACTAATAAATGTTTTCTTGCTCCCCTGTAATTTTTTTCAATGTCAACGACGAGTTGTTGCACGAATGGGTCGGATCGACCGGGGAAGGACCACGCTCTCACAGAATACCTGCGTAAAATAGCAGCTTGACACTACTGTGTTTCGTATGGTGAGTGTAGAGAACCGGAGGCACATTTTACTGGAAAAGAGGCAATCCATTTTAGTCCTGGTGACAACGCATCTGCATTTTGATTCGTAATCGAGGATAGATGTAGATGTCTATGGGCCGCAGCAAGCACTTACCATCAGGTGGACTGTGTGCTCGTTTGTCACCCTTATTCTATAAAACAAGTGGTAAAACAAAATAAAATTGTACAACCGACTTCAATATAAATAGAATAAGAACATCACTAATGTAGTCGAAGTCAATTACATACGCATTATTAAGGATAACTCAAAATTACTGGTGAGATCTTGATCAAATTTATATGGGACCACATGAGAAGCACCAGATTTTAAATCCAAAAAGGATCATTAAAATCGGTTCACCTAAAACAAAGTTCCGAGGTAACACACATAAAAAATACAATCGAATTGAGTACCGTCTCAGTTTTTTGAAGTCGATTAAAAAAAGTTTTATCTAAAATAAAAATTAGTAATTTCCTGTGTTTAGCTTTGTAACTATGATCCTATTTTTAATTTTCTACCGACATCAAAAAAGAGACGGTATTCAATTCCACTGTATGTTTTTTTTATGTGTATTACCTCATAACTTTTTCTGGGTGAACCTATTTCGATCAAAGTGTGACTAATGATTTTTGAGTTATTCTTAATAATTTATATTGAAATCGATTGTACAAAATTTTAAATTTTAAATTTTGTAAACTACGAATACATCGCTGTTTCAGCTTCAAAAGTATGTTTCTTTTATTTTTGCTTATTCTATAATCAAAAATTATCTATTTCTGACAAATAAATGCATTTTCTTTCTTTCTTTATAATTTGTTTTTCTAACGTTATCCCCACACTAGGATTTTCTCCTGTATCGTGGAGGCAGTTTCCAAACACAAATTGCACAAGAACAAATATCCAGACCCGGAACAATTTTTGTAGGTCATACAAATACTTGTTCCGTGCGGGATTCGAACCCGCGCCCCCCAGCGCAGCAACTCATTGCTAAGCCACTGCGCCACGGAGCCGTGTAATTTCAAGGTAATTTCAATACATAAAAAATAAATCTTCTTAGCAAGCAGACAGCTTAAGCGAATAAACAAAATCGATGTTTTATCTTAAAAGCATCTTTCAAAAACTTCGGCATTGTTTAAATAGATTTTCCACGTCTCTGCTCATTGCATCGATCCCCATTTAAAATGTTTTGCGACAAAGGTACAACGATGAATAGCGACACAAGGACAGTTTTCACTTTTGTATAAATTGTCTCTCGTGTTACATCCAATCGAATGGACAAAGGCAGAGAGCAGAATAAAAGAAAGAGAATATAGATCTACAAATGATAATAGAACATGTTAGAAGCGTCTTTAAAAATAAATTAGTTCAACGGCCTTATTCACAAAAAACCCTACAATAAGTTAATAAGCTTCTGTAATATAAATCTTTTTAATTTGAAAGTCACACTGAAGCTATGTTAGGGATCTTACCTCTTCCAATTTTGATAAAGAATGTGGAAAAAAAAGTGATTTTGACGCGACGTCGTCAAATCTGATGAAATGTCTAAGATTGAATACCTACCTCGCTAAAAAAACAGGTTTTATAAGGAAATAAAATAATGAGACATCTATTAATGTGTAACTGTCGTGGAAACAACATAAATTAAGATGGATGTCAATAACACTTTTTTCATAGTAGAACGTTGACAAACGAGCACACACTCTACAGTAAGTAGATGCTGTGGCCCGTAGACATCTACATCCATCCTCGATTAAGTATCAAAATACAGTTGTCACCCCTGAGGACTAAGATGGAGTGCCTCATTTCTAGTAAAAAGGGCTTTCTGTTCTCTATACTCACCATAGGAAACACAAGAGCATTAAGTTGCTATTTTCGCTAGTATTTTATGAGAGCCTGGTCCTTTCCCGGTTGAGTCAACCCATTCATGCTACGAACATAATGTAGCTGCGGCCTGGCTTTACTACCTAAGACAAATAATTATAACTTTTAACAATAATATAAAATTAAAAATTTTATTCAACCGACTTCAATATAAATTATTAAGAATAACTCAAAAACTATTAATCAGAACTTGATCAAATTTATATGGGACCACATGTGAAGCACCAGCTTTCACCTAGAAAAAAGTTATGAGGTAACACACATAAAAAACATACAGTCGAATTAATTTGCGTTTCCTTTTTGAAGTCGGTATAAAAGTGTTTAAATGTAATGAAGAATACTTCGAATTGCAGTAATTAGTAGTTTTTTTTTAAGAATAAAAGTGTCAAACGAGCGCACAGTTCACCTGATGGTAAGTGGATGCTGTGGCCCATAGAGATCTAGATTTATCCTGGATTTGAAATCAAAATGCAGTTGCGTTGTCACACCTGAGGACTAAGATGGGATTCCTCGTTTCCAGTAAAAAAGGGTCTCCGTTTCTCTAGACTCAGTATAAGAAACAACACAGCAGAATGGAGCTGCTATTTTACGCTGGTATTATGTGAGAGTATAAAAAAAGAATAATCGAATTCGGTCCACCCAGTAAAAAGTTAAGAAGTAACACACATAAAAAAAACATACAGTCGAATTGAGTACCTTCTCCTTTTTTAAGTCGGTTGAAAAGTAAAAACCAAGTTCAAATGGCTAAAAAAAGAAGTTATTTATTTGCTACCTTTAGATGTGGAATTTTTTTATTATTATTATGGAAATTTATACCTATGGGACCACCCTTAAAGTATACCCTATTTAATAAAAAGCATCATCAAAATTGGTTCACAATTTGCGAAGATATCGCTGAACATACATACAAAAAAAAAACATACACTCGAATTGGGAACTTCCTCCTTTTTGAAGCTGGTTAATATTAATGATAGTGTATTTTTGTTTGTTTTTTGAAGTGGTCAAGTAGAATAACACTTCTTTGTAAGATGCGAGAATCTGCACCTTAAATGAGCCAGCTTGAGGAAGAGCCATGCTCTCGAAGAATATTAGCGTCAAATATTTTTTGTTGTTGTTGAGTTAGATTCTAATAACGCCGCTGTGCTTCGTATTGAGAGTGTTGAGAACTGGGTACCATTTTGAATGACAACGAGGCAATTATCTTTGATCTTAGCGGTAGCAACATTTTTCAACACCGAGGATGATCATGAGAAGATGTATAAATATGATCCGTCTTACCTGAATCTAGATGACTTAAACACAATATAATAAACATTTTTAAAGCAATCACATTTTTCCATTGATATTAAATAACTAGCTGTTCCCGGCGACTTCGCCCGCGTGTTATTTGGGGTTTTAATTTTTTTACGCGGAATCCTAATTCTTTGTCTAAAATTAAAGTAGCCTAAGTTACTCCTTGTGACATCAGCTATCTGCTAGCGAAAATCCCGTCGAAATCGGTCCAACCGTTTCGGAGATTAGCCGGAACAATCAGACAGACAGACAGACCGACAGATAGACAAAAAATTTAAAATTTGTGTTTTTGTTATAAGTACCGCATATACTTTCATATGCATTTAATAAAAAGCTGGTATTTTGACATTACAAACAGACACTTCAATTTTATTTATTTGTATAGATTACTAAGGTTTTGTAAGTTAATTACAGGGGAGATATTATCATATATATGATTCAACATAAAGGAGATATCACATCTCTGATTGCACAAAATGAAATAGGAAAAGATAGATTGCCTCAGTTCCCATTGCTTTCTGGTAAAGTTATAAATAAAAAGTTTTTTTTAAATATATCGACACTACAAACAAAGGCATCGAAGAGCATCCCGCATAAAATCTTACACTTCGCTAGTTAACAACAAACCACCATTAAATTGGATTTGGGTTAATTTCCCGCCACGACCCCCGGTTGTGTGGCCGACGCGTTTGGCTCCTTGCATTACGTCAGACCTCCTCACAACTCTAATCAGGCGGAAGGCTGGTTTCTGCGTTCGATGGAAAAATGAAAAAGAAGCTGCAACCGCAAAAGATATTGCCATTTGTAAATTTAATTTTGCCCTATACGTCAATGATCACAAGGATTACTTTAAGTTTTTAATAATGATGTCACAGTTTCGTCTCTATTCAGTTTAGTTTTTAAAGGAAATTATAACAAAGTTGCGTTCGAGTGTAAGGACTAAAGACTATAAAATGAATTTGTTCAAAATATTAACAGACGTTAACGAAGAAACTTAGAGATTCAAAGGCATTGAGAAAAACTGCTCAAAGTTCAAAAATCTTATTAATCTAAGTTCGTATCATTGAGTTATATGTACTACGTACTATAAAAAAAGAAGCTATTCCAAACAAAAATTGTGCACTACTCTGTTTTCGCGCATGCGCAGGAGATAGTAGAGTCACGCATGCGTGAAGACTTTTATATATAAAAATTACGTGTCACAATGTTTGTCCGCGATGAACTCCTAAACTACTAAACTGATTGCAATGAAATTTTGCACACTGTGTGCAGTTTGGTCCAACTTGAGAGATAGGATAGTTTTTATCCCTATAAGTGACCCTCAATATTTTTTAGTGCGAATTTAAGAATTTTTATAGGACACAGGATCGTCGGAGAGGGCAGAACGTCTGCCTGGTTAGCTAGTTTAATATAAAATAAGATATTAATATAAAATAAATATAAGAATTTAATATAAATTACTCTTATTTTAATCTAAACAAACATATTTCTAAATAAAATGTAATAATAAAAATTATCTTATGGAATTCACAAATCTTCAATTTACGCAATATTTAGTTTAGTGTACGGACTGCAGTACAGTTCAGTTGCACAAGTCAATGTTCGGAATGCGAAATCTAGTGCGTAGTACATAATAAAATATATAACAAAAACCCTGTGGTTCCCGTTAAGTACGTTATCAGAATCATTATTCAAACCTATAGATATAAGTTTTCCTTTAAAAATTCGAACAATATTTTTTTTATTTAATAAAATTGTATGTGGTTTTATTACCTCTGCATTGTCTGGGGACTAAGAGGATTGTCAAAGACCCCGCTTTACTTAGCTTTAGAGTTGGCTAGTGTCAGTAAGAGGTAATAAAACCACATAATTTTTTTTTTAATAAAATAAAAAAATATGGTTGAGTTTTAAAAAAAAGTTATTTCTATAGGTTGAATATTGATCCTGATGTGATAACGTACTTAACAGGAACCACAGGGTTTTTGTTACATGTTGTATATCCATGGTTTGTATAAAAAGGGTTATTATAATATTAAGGAATTTATGGATGATAATAAGCCTGGGAAATGATCTGATCGCTACCAAGATATTTCTAATTCTTTGTGTTATTAATTGTGTGACATACATGATTTTAAGCTGTTATTTTAAAAAAAAAGTCCCGCTGGGGTTCTTGCTGGTTCTTCCCAGGACAGAGGTTTTTTCGAACCAGTGGTAATTAAACAAAAGAGTGACTTTCAATACTTTGACGGCTCCGTGGCGCAGTGGCTTAGGAATGAGTTGTTGTGCTGGGGACCGCGGGTTCGAATCCCGCACGGGACAAGTATTTTTATGGCCTACAAATAATTGTTCCGGTCTGGATGTTTGTCCTCGTGCAATTTATGTTTGTAAACTGCCTCCGCGATACAGGAGAAAATCCTAGTGTGGGGGTAACGTTTAAAAAAAAGAAAAAAAAATATTATTCATAATATGTATTGAATAAAAAAGTTTCTGTTTCTGTTTCTGTTAGTCGTGTAGTGACAATATAAGAATATCCACTACCCATATCGTCTCGTAGGTGTAAAGTGGCAAAAGTGGGAAACTGAAATAGGAGATAAGTACTCAGAGTAATAAAGTATTGTGGCTGCCAAAATGTTTGCCAAGCGTGGCAAGTATGGCAAAAACCCTCCTATGAGAATAGAATAGAATAATTTTTATTCAATATTGATTACAAGTAATTCTTATTGAAAGTCATTTTTATTTACATTACCACTGGTTCGAAAAAAATCCTCTGTCCTGGGAAGTACCAGCAAGAAACCCAGCGGGACTTTTTTTAAATAAATTTTACAGTATAAATGATTACAAACTATTAACAAAATTTATTTTAGAAACAGCTTGGAAGGGACCACCTCATTCCCAGGGGTTATTATCAACCATGTATTCATTTATATTATAATAACCCTTTTTATACAGTTTTTGTTTAATTGAATATTTAAACTTGGTAATAGAGAGACCTTGTATATTTTCTGGGACTTTGTTGTAATAGCGTATAAATTGCCCTTTTTTTTTTTTTTTTTTTTTTTTTTTTTGCGGATGGAAAATCATCTAATGACGCCTTTCGCTGTGGGTGGAGCGGAAGGGAGTGTCAGACTTTTACTGACTAAAAACCATCCGTGTTCCTTCAGTGCCCTTACGTTCCGGAGCCGCGGTATCTCTTTCGAACAGCCCGCAGCCCCGGCAGGCGTCGGCCCTTGCGGGCCCCTTCACGCTGCTGACAGCTCTTTGAGGCGCGCGTGGAACAAAACGCGCCGTCGACACGGCCTGTCGTCGTTAGACGGACGGACGGCGAGCTACCCATTGCTCGCCGTCCACAGGCCCGCGCCTACGGTGGCCGGGGGCCACGACGTAGCCCCCGACGCCCGGGGCGTCTCCCGCGGCGGCCGGGAAGGAAAGCTGTTGCTCTTTCCTTCTCCCGCTCCGCCACCTCCTTCGCTAGCATCACTGCTTCGCAGAAGGTGGTGACGGCATCCCATTCCGTCTCGCTCCGGACCATGGCTTCGACCAGGGCCGGACGCGAGAGGTCGCCGCCGCCTATCGCTGCTACGAGGACACGGCGGTGCTCCGCCCAAGCAGGGCACACCTCCACGGTGTGCTCCACCGTGTCCTCCGGTCGATCCTCGCAGTGGGAGCACCCGGGCGTTTCCTCCCGCCCGATTCGGTGCAGGAACCTCCCGAACACACCGTGTCCAGTGAGGACCTGCGTCAGGCGGAAGGTGAGGACGCCGTGGCGTCTCTCAAGCCACTCCTCAAAGAGGGGTCTTATCGCCGCTATAGTGGCGTGCCCAGCACGGGGTTGCGACAGTCGCTCTCTCCATGTCGCCATGAGATCACGCCGGAAGTCTGTCCGCTGCGCGACAACTTGCCGCGGCAGCGGGGTTTCCCCCCGGCATAGTGCCTCCGCGCGCCATTCGTGCAGGCGCGCGAGGACTATCGCCTCCAGATCCCATGGCGGCAATCCGGCAAGGAGGCTCGCCGCCTCGCGGGAGATCGTGCGGTAGCCGCGAACCATCTTTACGGCAACCACCCTTTGGGGCGCGTTTAGGTGGTGGACGGCAAGCCGCGCCAAACCACGCGCCCACACCGGAGCCCCGTAAAGGGCCATGGACCTCACGATCCCCGCGTAGAGCCTCCGGCAGGAGGCGTTTGGCCCCCCCAGGTTCGGCAGGAGCCGCCTGAAGGCAGCCCCGGTCCGTTCCAGTTTGGGAGCCAAACGTCGGAAGTGCTCAACGAAGTTCCATCGGCCGTCGAGGACGAGTCCTAGGTACTTCAACGTCGACTCGACGCCGATGGATACCCCTCCTACCATCACTGAGGATCCCGGTGGTGGCCTGTTCCGAGGACCATGGAAGTGCATGGCCTCGGACTTGTGCAGAGCCACCTCGAGACCCAGTTGCCGGATCCTCTCAACGACTATCGCAACCCCGCGTGTCATAGTTTCCGCCGCCGCCTCGTACGACCCCCCTTGTGCCAGTACCAGCGTGTCGTCAGCGTAGCAAACTACGCTGACGCCGGTAGGGAGGTCGGCGCGCAGCACCCAGTCGTAACCGATGTTCCACAGGGGCGGCCCCAGAACCGAACCCTGTGGGACACCGCACGACATCTCTCGCCGGTTCCACTCACCGTTGCGACCGGGGTAGATGACGGCCCTGTCCGTCAGATAGTCCCCGACTATACGACGGAGATAGGTCGGCACCCGGTGATACCGGAGTGCCTCCCTAATGCAGCTCCAGGGCATGGAGTTGAAGGCGTTGGCGATGTCGAGAGACACCGCCAAGACAACCCCCCCCCCCCTGGCCACTGCATCCCCCGTCGTGAGGGCTCTCACGCGCATGATGGCGTCCACCGTAGAGCGCCTCTTGCGGAAACCAAACTGGTGTTCCGCAAGATCCGGCCCCGTCCCCGCAAGGTGCTCGGCGAGGCGGTTTGCAATTACTCTTTCAAAGAGCTTGCCCACCTCGTCGAGCAGCACCACGGGCCGGTATGCGGACGGAGAGTCCGCAGGGCGCCCCGGCTTCCAAATGAGGACCAGCTTCCCCGTCTTCCAACGAAGCGGGAATTGGCCTCTCTCCAAGCATGCGCTTAGGAGCCCCTCCAGTCGGGGCCCGAGAGCCTCCGAGGCCAGGACCCAGGCTTTGCCAGGCAAGCCATCGGGTCCTGGGGCGGTATTCCTGGCCTTGAGCCTACGTAACGCCACTCTCAGGTCTACCCCGGTCCCTTCCGGGATGTCGTCGTCGTCGTCCTGGTGGTCCGCTTCCGGCACCGCAGGTGGCGGAGCCATAGGCGGGGGCGGATGTTCCCCTCGCGCAGGGAACAGAGCGCTCACCACGTCCTCCACGAGCTGAGGCCGGAGACTCTGCGTCAGCGGGGGGGCCCAGGTGCGGAGTTTATCCCGCACCATCTTGTAAGGGCGCCCCCACGGATCTCTGTCGAGAGTCTCCAGCATCTCCTCACGGGCCCGATCCCGGGCCCGCATGACAGCCTCCCGGAGGGCGGTCTTCGCCGCTCTGTATCCCTCGTACGTATAAATTGCCCTAAGAATGAATTACTGAATCTGTGGAGTCGAGAGGCTGGTATCACGAGCTTGTGTTTGTTCCTAGTGTTTACAGAGTGTATATCACTTTTTTTACTAAAACTATCTTTGTTTTTGTGAACATACATAAAATTTTCTTAAATATACTGAGAGGCCAAAGTTAATATATTTATTTCTTTAAAATTTTCTCTAAGAGACTCTCTCGGTTTAAGGTTGTAAATAGCTCTTATGGCCCTCTTCTGCAACACAAAAATAGTTTCTAATAATCTATGGTGGAGGCCCCTTTTCAGCACTTGGACTTTATAGACTGTAATAGATGGATATGCAAGTACATATTTGGCGCCATCATCATTCAATAAATTATACCAATGTTAAAATGTGTTAGTGTAATTGTGATGTACCTACTCGAATTAATTATCTGTCGAAAGTGTACCGGCGCCAAAATCGCTCCTAGACGGCGGCGTCCGCATTATCCACACATGGATAATCCGTTTTGTCCGTTCGTCTGTTTGTTGTCGGTCGGACAGTGGTATTGTAAATTATTTATGTTTCGCTCGCTCCTCACGCTCGTTTGAACGGATTTCTTCTAATCCCTTGAGACTAGTACGAGATAAACATTTTGTTATTTTTTAAAATTTCTTTAACAAATTTATAAATTGTTCTACCAAGTTGCTGCTACTCTCCCAGTACTTTTAAAGTAAGTTACAATCTGTTAGCCGAGCAAACATAATATGGCACGTCTAAAATACGAATACGAGAATACTTCTATACTCGAATATCTTCGTCAATTGTAAACAGATTAATTAAATAGGTTGTTAAACTTTAGGGGTGCTTCCATATAAATTTCAAGAAAAACCCCTTAGGTTGAAAAAATATGTGTTAACTGAAAAGATATAAAAAATCCAGACTTTAAATAAAAAGTGAAAGCAGACTTTAGAGAATAAAAAATTATAAAATAATTGCTGCTACTCTCCTAGTACTTTAATCTAAAGTAAGTTACAATTCGAAATAATAAAATATAAATTAGTCGAGCTAAACAAATGGGCACGTCTAATACGAATACGAATACTCTATATAAAAAATTAAATTAACCTTGCCTTGTTTTAGTTTTTTTTTTATATTAATCCAACCAACTGGCAACTATATAGTTCTCGTTACCAACCCAGGTATAAATTATTTTTAACAAGTCAGCAAGGAAAACAAGCGAGATCACAGTCCACCTGATGTGTTTACTTTGCCAAATTGACACCTACAATTTATTTTCGCGGAATAATTACATGATATTGTAACGACCCCCCCCCCCCCTTTCTCATCTCTTCACTCTTTCTATATATATTTATACCTTTATTTCCTTAGAATCTATTTCTATAAGTTATACAAATATATCTAACTTACGTGACCAGTATATTAATCATACATTGATCTTTCTAAAGGTTCAAATATAGGCCGTATAATGAATTTATGGCGTGATCGTCTTAGTTAGGACCCTTATTTACGTTGTGTTTGTATAGTAACTTAGTTCTTTTAGGTGTATCTTGGAAGAATGAATATTTGCGTGAGCAATCGAAAGCTGTTGGTAGTGTCTTATAAGCTAAAGAACCCCGTTCACGAAGACAGAGCTCAAATAAAAGTTAAGAACAATAAATTGTCCTTATTCCACTTGTATCAGGTTCACAACAGTCAATTCCTTATTAATTAATCCCTTCCCGCTTGGAAAAGGCTCACAATATTTATATCAAATACCAGATACAAGGGCTTCGCTCTTCCACATTTAAAAAAAAAATGTGGAGGAGGTACACGGCTCCGCACACGCCGCGCACGGTGAGCGCCAACCATTTTAATGCGCTCCCCCCGAAGGGTACGCAAATTTGGGAACTGGACCGTAGTCCACAGCAAAATAACTGGCGAACCAGTAAAAGAGGACTTGGCCCCTTGATAGTGCGTAAGCACAAACATCGACCGAAGTCGCGCATGTCAGTGCGTGTAAACGCCATACAGGATACGATCAAATCCAGCCACAGTGAATGTACGTCACACGGGTTAGGCAACAATAGGCACACTGGCCATAAAAAGCCGTCCGTGAGCGCCACCACCTGCCAGACCGCCGTTCCTGCAGACGTGATGTAAGTGTAAGGCATCACCACCAATTGCATGGTCAGCACGGCCAATTGACCGCAGAGCGTGTCATGAGTCTACCGCTCACCTCAAGGGAATGGGGTCCCACGTTGCGCGGCTTTCGGCCGCAGCCTTGAGAGCCTCCTCAGATTCTCCCTCCAGCTACCACCCGCATGAGGTCGACACATATGCTCCACCAACCAATACAATGGCAGATATAGCCAATAGGCAGTTATAAGATATTAGTAATAATTCGCCATCAGAAAGGGTTTGTGTCACTGACGTTGAGTATATGCATTTTTCGATCATGTTTGTCTCACCCACCAACAAGTTGCCTTCAATCTTTCAAAGGTGGGAACTTTATAGAGATATATTAATATGTTGTTATATAAAACATCATGGAGGGCAGACAGTCTGCAGCCCCGCTATGAAGGGACCCGACTTGGGCAAAGCTACTTGGGTTGTGAATCAAACCAAGATGCAGAGAGCGCCATTGAGAAGAGCGACCCGCCAAACAACCATCGCAGAGACGCAATGCTGCAGAATGCAACAAGCATCAATACGACTATCGTCGGGCTTACACCATCCCAAGGTCCCCCATACAGTCCCAGTAGACATCACCACCCGCATACCTCCATCGACCAGAACCACAAGATGCGTCGAATCAGGTGCAGCACACCCGCAGATCCATCACAAGATGCAATACTGCAAGTAGCAATAAGCATCAATGCAACTATCATACGGATGGCGCCCCCTCACAACACACCCACACGACTTTATCGACTTTGGTAACAAAATTGATAATGTTGTTAACTAAAAATACCACCAACGTATCATAATAGCACGGTACTAAGACGTCAGTAGCCAAAACTCCACGTATCATAGCGCTATTGCACTAAGACATGAAGTTGAGTATGCTTGCTGCACTTAAAAGTACTACCAAACACACTCACCCTAATCCGAAAGATAGCCGACGTATCATAACGCTATGCGTTAAGACGCCGCCCACAAACGGTAGGGTTGTGTGATGTCCACGGGCAAGTCGTATTGCTACAACAAACCCGCTTACCACCGGCACTAAGATGATATGTCAAGGTCACATCGGTTAGCGAGTCCAAGTTTACCTCGGTCTTGGATGCTGTGAAACAATCTACACGCCACTATAATAATCCTTTTCAAGTCCCAATTCTTTCAATATAATGCTTTTACATATTTGAGACCTTCAACATATTTGCTTTATTTCATAGACCATACTATTGTATGTCTTATTCATATGGAACTTCAAGTCATAACTCTGCTATCATAATGCTTATGCATCATAAAGACCTATATTAATGCTTTGGTTCGTTAGACCTTACTATCATAAGTCCCTAGTATAGGACTAGTCATTGTGCAACATTAGTACTAGCAGTCGGTCAGCCGACCACCCCATATATATGTATAACCTTGGGTATGTGTCTCCGGCTACGCCCCTTATTATGGAGACCATTACAAGAACACTTTCATCAACTTAGAAATTTTCCGACTAATACAAGAACACCTTCTTCAACTTTTTTTTAAAATTTTTATCCATTTTGTCTATTATATTACAAATGTTATTTATCCTTATTATTGTAATATAATCGACTTGTATTTATATAATTTAATATATTTTGAATATCTTAAATAAGATTTTAATAAATTTAGAGATTTTTTAGAGACAATTTATGCGTTAACTATACTATAATATTCAATATTCCCAATGAACATAATATTTGAACTTTATACTTAATTTTAAACATTTTAATTGTTTAAAATATAATTTCTAAGACATTTTTAAATGCCTTTACATTGAATTTAATTATTATTTATTAATAATAATTATGAGGCGTCACAATATCAACTTAGTATCCTGAGAGATGTTCTATTATACTATCTTCGTAGATTAAATATTTTATTTCATTTGCGTAATAATGAAAATAATGGTGACGAATATTACGCGATATCTTCGTAAACTGTGAAAAAATTATAATGATTCTTTTTTTACTAAATAGGTAGGTTAAACTTTAACTTGCTTGCTTTCATATAAATTTTAAGAAAACCATCCGTCCCTTAAGTTGAAAAATAGGTCAAAAGGTTGTTAATGTTAACTGTAAAGCTATAAAAATTTCAGACTTTTAATAAAATGTAAAAGCCGGCTTCAAAGATATATACCTTTAGAAGTTGGTGCTAAGACTTCGGAAGCTATTATGTGAAAATAATTTCTTTAGTTATTAAAAGCTTTTAATTTCTTTTAAAAGTAAAATTTTTTACTGTAACCGACTGCAACTAAAATTAATCAAAACATGAATTTAAATCCCATACTGTTAAATTGATATTAGAATTACAGTAGCATAGTGCTGAAATCCTGGTGACTCGTCGTCTACTTCCTAAACAGCCTTTTTAATACCATAGACATTTTGTTCTTCTAAGGAACGCATCAATGAGGGCATCCACGAATTTTTCTGCCACCAGGGCGGCGCCACTTTACAGTGAGGTAAAATATTTGACAGATTTCATAGCGGGGACGATAATTGGAAAATGTAATCTTTAAGGTTTCTTTCCGTATTATTAGTTATATTTTATATTAATTACATTAGAAATGAATTAACCAAACTATAAATATAATTAAAAGCCGTTTTATTAAAAAAAAGAGTTATAAAGTGCAAAAAATTAAAAATCAAATCACTAACGCATTGTGTTGTTTATTAATATAATACTCAAGCTAATGATAAACTATTATTTAAAACTAATTTCTCAATTAACTGACACTGTTTAACGAAAAACTTTACCTCAGTCGCAGCTAGCGACATCTGGTGAGTGTAAGATTATTAGCCCTCATTGGCATGAATTTAGAAAATTGCTATTTTTAACCACGTTCCTACAAGGATACAATAAATCAGGAAAAATTCTTTTGAATATTTTTAATATTTCCCTACTATATAATAAAAATTATCATAGCAATGTTAAGTAGTTATTATTTTAAATAGAAATTTTAAAACAATACTTGAAATTCTTCAATGCTGCACATAATTAACTATTCTCGCTACATAGTCTAGCTTAAAAGGGCATCAAAAAAGACATTCATGTAGGAACGTCCCCTCGTTCAGGACGTCACAATGGCAGCATATTGCCCGTGTTGTTCCGATGTTCATTTATTTCGGTAATACGATATTTTATTACTGCTCATTGTTTAAACAATTGCGTAAGTGATTGTACTCGCCCGTTGGGATCTGCACCTTGCTGGGACAGGTTTACGTGATAAGGAATAAGCGTGAATTTGAAAAATCGGTTTTAATATTGTTTTAAATTTTTCTCGACGTTGGCATTAAAATTCTGCGAGGACAGTTGTTGTATGTTGAATGTTAGTACATTTAATTTTAACGTAGAAACTTCAACCTTAAAAACCTTTTGAAAAAAGTTTTTTCTTTATTTCTCTACGTTTGAATACTGACTGATAACGCACTTACAGGGAACCACGGGGTTTTTACTACACGTTGTATATATATAACAGTTCATTTACCGAATAACAATAAGGCTGGTAATATTTTACCCAAATGAAGAAACTATAAGGACAGTTAGCTAAGCTAATCTTTGCTATGCAATATAACGCCAAATAATCCCGTCACTAATCACGACGATCCCCAATTATTTTGGCTTAAGGGACTGTAACGAGCTGTGAACTGTGTGAACGAGAGTGTGATATCTATTAGGTAAAGATAGAAGTTCAGTAAAAGCCTGGCAGTTCAGAGGCGGTCTTCGTAAATTTCACAGTACGTGAGCAACCCATGTGCGATCATCGCCGATACCATTGAAATAACCACGTGATGGGCAGTGAAGGGAAACATCGTAAACCTTCATGAGAAAAAAAAACATCAAAGACAACATGTGAAGTCTGCCAACACGCAGTGGCGCATGCAACTAACCAACTGCTCCATAATATTCTCAAAAATGCCAGTAAAGCCCAGCTGTGGAAAGTATATATGCTTTACTTTACTTTACTTTTACAGACAGAGGCGACTTTTAGATTAATATGTACTGATATTAAAACCAGCCAGATACAAACAACCAAAGAGATTTTTTTTTTAATTTTATACAAACAAAATACGAAGAAACTTTTTCCCCGTCCTATTATAACAATGCATTATGACTTTATAACCGATACTTCTGAATAACATTATCTATCGGAATTGACTGCAAGTCTGTACTATACAATATTGTGATTTTAAGATGTTGTTTGATTTTGAGTCTAGTAATGAGATAACACTATAATAAATGCGCATGATTGTAATGTAACTCTTGCATAACACATTTTTATCTATCCAGGCTCGTATTGAGCGAGTGCGGGCATATGTTCCGCGCTACCCCGCCTGGGACAGCCGCGGGGTTTGCGGGGAGAGGATAGAGGGGGTTGTAAGCTATCAGGTTACGAGCATCCCACTTGCCTGTTCCAGTTTAGATAATTTTAGCCGCAGCGCAAATCGGGAGGACAGGGGGAGTTGAAATATAACGAAATCATTTACTTTCGTTGGGAATTGCGAGAGTATAACCGGGAATCATGTCAGACAGTAAAAAAATATTTTAGTCATTTAAATAAGCCTGGTAACTATGTCTATGCGTAATCTATACAAATAAATAAAATTGAAGTGTCTGTTTGTAATGTCGAAATAACAGCTTACAGTATATGAAAGTATATACGGTACTTATAGTAACAAAAACACGATTTTTAAAATTTTTGTCTGTCTGTCTTTCTGTCTGTCTGTCTGTTTGTTTGTTGCGGCTAATCTCCGAAATGGCTGGACCGATTTTGACCAGACTTTCACTGGCAGATAGCTGATGTTTTAAAAAGTAACATAGGCTACTTTAATTTTAGAAAAAGAATTAGGGTTCCGCGCAAAAAATTAAAACCCATGAAATCCAATCGTAATAAATTTCGCACAGGCGGAGTCGCGGGGAACAGCTAGTAAATAATAATACATGACGAAGATTTCTTACGTGGTTGAGCCAAGCTGCAGCTATATTATGGTGTAGCACGAATGGGTCGGCTCGACCGGGGCAGAACCACGCTCTCACAGAATACCAGCGTAAAACAGCAGCTTATTGGTGCTGTGTTTAGTATGGTCAGTGTAGAGAACTGGAGACCCTTTTTCTGGGAACGAGGCATTCCATCTTAATCCTCAGGGGTGACAACGCATCTGCATTTTGATTCTCAATTGAGGATAAATGTAAATTTTTATGAGTCATATCATCCACTTACCAAGTGCCATCTTTTAGTCTATAAAAAAGTAACTAGAAGCAGCGTTACAGGTAGGCTTGCCAACCGTCCCGGATTTTCCGGGACGTCCCGCTTCTGGGTTAATTTTGGACCGTCCCGCCGTAACCTTTTGCGGGACGCCTTTTGCCCCGGAAATCAGTGATTATATGATATTAGTATCTATCTTGTACCAACTACACCTTAGCCGTAGCTTCGATACCACTTTAAAATGCATCAGCTGGAGAGTGTTTTCTCTCTGTGGAAATGCATGGACAAACTGCAGAAATAAGCTGTTTGTTGACCTCGTCAAGGCTGAACTACGAATTAACATTAATTTTGATGAAAAATGCAGTGAATTTTATAACCAATGTGTGTGGTTTGTTTTAAACCAATTTGTATGTGGTGTGTTGTGTCCCGCGTAATATACCCAAGTCCCGGATGTCGAGCTGGGTAATCCCGGAAATGCCTTTTTTGGAGTTGGCAAGCCTAGTTACAGGTCTATCACTGCGATGGCCAGCCCTCGAACCAAGCCTTCGTAGTGACAATTCCTATTATGAGAGAGGCTTAGTTCCAGCTGTAAACTATTTACGGTGCTAAAGATAATTGGATAATCTATCAAACTTTTCAACGGTTTATACTTTTCCAAAAATTATTAAAAATAAAGCCTTCATTCTTTTTCGTGTGCGTTTCGCAATGAGATGTTTTAACTTGCTGTCTACGCAAAAAAGTATTAAATAAAAGAATATAAGAGAAATATAATTTTACTAGCGGTCCGGTCCGGCTTCGCACGGGTAATTCTTGGATCTCGACAACAGCGCCACCTGCCGGGTCCAATGGTGAATCTAACCCATCTAGGGACCCACTCAAACACAAACAACAATTTTCATCAAAATTCATCCGGACTAACATCCAAGACTAACAGACAGCTTAAGATTTTTTTATTTAGAGATTTTTTTTAATTTTTGACGCCCCCGCACTGCCCTTTGCGGGTAGAATTTTATAATATCTGTTCTTAGCTGACTTCTCCTCGGCGAAAGGAATATTCCTACCAAATTTCAAGTCTCTAGACCTTAGTCTAGGTTCCAGAGATGATGAGTCAGTACATAGGTGGAAATCTCTTTTATATATTAGGATTGCCATTCCAAATTGAAAAAAAAAACTAGGATTTGTAATTGGAAAAACAAGGAGAATTCAGTTTAAAAACAACGCAGTAAAGGCCTTGTCAAAGATAACTGCAAACAAAACAGAACCGACACGGCAACGTGGCGAATGTGTGTAGGTACTACATAATGTGTATGCGAGTATTGGTTCGTTTTCACTTTTTATATGTGACTACTTTACTGCGTCCTATTTTTAAACTGAATGAGGGCATCCACAACTTTTTCTGCCACCAGGGCGGCGCCACTTTACAGTGAGGTATATTTGACAGATTTCATAGCGGAGACGATAATTTCTTAGGAAAATGTAATATTTAAGGTTTCTTTCCATATTGTTAGTTATATTTTATATTAATTACATTAGAAATTAATAAACCAAACTATAAATATTACTTAAAGTAGAAAAATTTAAAAAGAAAGAGTTATAAAGTGAAAAAAATTAAAAATCAAACCACTGACGCATTGTGTTGTATATTAATGTAATACTCTAGATAATGATAAACTATTATTTAAAACTAATTTCTCAATTAACTGACACTATGTAACGAAAAATTTTACCTCAGTCACAACTAGCGACATCTGGTGAGTGGAAGATTATTAGCCCTCGTTGTCCTAGTTTTTCCAACTACAAATCCTAATTTTATTTAAACCGGTCACGTTTCAATCTTCAAATCATCATACGGGCCAATGAGAAAGAAGACGCCTAAAGTCTACTTGCACTGGTATGTTTCGGTCTGATGGGGATAGGGAGCCAGTATAATTGCAGGCTGTGACGTATTCTATCTTAGCCGTCGGAGGTAAGAAGGCATCTGTACCCATCTTTGTTCGAAGTTTGTTGCAGATGTCAATAGACTATTTTTTTTTATGTAAATATCTCTGCATGGCTAAAATTGTAAGTGTACCGAGTGGTGGAGGTGTAAGAATATCTACTACCCAATATCATCCCGTGGGTGCCATAAAAAAATAAATAAAAAAAACTAAACATAAAAAACTGCAGTTATTGCTCTATAAAGCAATCTATGGGGGAGGCCTATGTTCAGCAGTGGACTTTAATACGCTGTAATGATAACGGCATAGCAGTCGATGATAAAAGTAGCTTTGGCGTGTTTATACCGTGTACCGAATTGTTTTCAACCGAATTCAAAAAAGGAGGGGGTTTTGTTTCGTCGGAATCTTTTTTTAATATATGCTCACTGATTCGAAGACGCCTGAACCGATTTGGTAAATTCTTTTTTCTTTGAAAGGATATGTTTACCAGGTGGTCCCATTTAAATTTTATCGAAATCGGTCGAGTGGTTTTTAAAAAATCAACAATAAATTATTTATATTGAAGTTGGTTCTACAAACATTTTAATTTTACCACTCGTTTGCACCACATTTATCGGGGAGCTTAACCGCATCTTCCAGCCGCCGAGCCGGTCTGGTGTTCCTATCTGGTCTTAAGATTTGTTACACCCCCACCTATCGTAAGCCTTAGACGTTTCTGGTATTTTCTACAGTTGCCTCTTATTAGTTGTTTATGGAACGAAAATGGTTGATGGAGTCTCTTCGCCTCCACACAAGAGCACGGCTTTTATGTACAACTAATGTTACGTGTTTGACCGTGTAGTGGGGATGTAAAAATATCCTATCCCATATCGTCACGAGGGTGTCGTACGAGGCGACAGACGGAAAATTAAACAAGATATGGGCAGCAAAGTCTTCTTGATAACGACTCTAATTAAAAAAAATACTGCGGTTATCAACACGCCCGCCAAGCGTAACAACTATGGCAAATATCCCCCCTATGAGGTAAAGTATGGTGTTAAGCATAGGCTATGTTTAGCAGTAGACTTCTATAGGCTGTAACGATAACGCATAATGTTACTTTTGATATTGGTTTAATTGTTGTTGAGTAGATAATGAAGAAAATAAAAATGAGTTGGCTGAAAAACAGAACAGCCACGTAATTAATAAAAAAATATGATTACATAAACTGTTTAGTCATGTGTAACCGACGCGTCTTAAGTGACTTAAATTTGGCGCCAAATAACAATGGCGGATCCGACAACAAATAAGTCTTGTATGGGTTGCTAGTTTTTCAGCCAAATAATGGACAGTCGGTAAATATAAATTAAAAAGAAAATATATTTACTACCTTCTATAAGAATTAAAATATAAATGAAATATAACTTCTTTTGCTCACAATTTCTGCTTCTCACGGATAGAGTAGAATAGCTATAGTATTTGAGTGGAAGTAACTGTGAGCTTGTTCGATAACTTTTTAATTTTATAGAAGTAAGGTTGACAAACGAGCTCACAGTCCACCTGTATGGTAAGTGGATGATGTGGCTAATAGAAACATACATCATCATCATCATAATCATTACAGCCCTTCACAAGTCCACTGCTGAACATAGGCATCCCCCAAGGAATGCCACAAAGCACGGCCCTGAGCCACCTGCATCCATCGACTTCCTGCATGTCTTACCAGGTCGTCACTCCATCTAGTGGGGGGACGCCCTACACTTCGTCCGTTGGTACGAGGCCGCCACTCGAGAATTTTTTTTAGAAACATACATTTATAATTAATTAAAGATCAAAATGTTAATGCGTTGTCACCCCTGAGCACTAATATGGAATGTTTCGCTACCAGCAAATAATGTGAAACCAATATGAGATAATAAGTGTAGGCAAGATTGCTGTAGCCCTGTCTACTTTTGAAATTATCGAATAATGTTTGGACGAGTAGCGCTAGGTGCATGAGTATTGCAACACAATTCTTGCGTCATAGATTGCATTTTAAAAAGTAATTTAAGTCTTAAAATTATGTCAAAAGACTGGTGCTGCATTTCAAATCTTAATTTCAGAATTCTATGAGCTATTTTTGTTTGTAGTCGTTCACTTTACCAAGCTTATAACGTCAAGGGTGCTTCAAATACTTCACTTTCGTACTTCATCAGTGCATGCGTGGTTGGAGATATAGAAAAGTGTCCTTCTAATGCATTGTTACTTTTATTGCATGTCCGTAATTATAGACAATTTGTAACACGAGATGTTCTTTAAATAACTTTTGCTTTATCCTTTTGTTATATTACAAACGGTCTAGTAAATCTGTGATTTCTTGTTACTTTCATTTTTTATAAGCGAAGAATATATTTTTTGATACGTGTGCGTGTTTTGTGTAATTTTTTGTATAATATTTATATATATTTTGAACGAACGACCCGAGGATTTATTAGAGATAATCAAAGACAATTTATTTTATCAATTTAAAAAAAAACAATTTTGTCGATTAAAATACAGCCTAAATTCCTCATGGCACTGCGTGATTGTTACTTGTCACCTTGTTAGTAAAGTTTCATCAAAACCGGTTTTTCCGTTCTGAAGATTAACTCGAACGGACAGACAGACAAAATATATTAAAAAATTGCTATTTTTTGTCTCAATAGCATTCAAATGTCTGTCTGTATGTCTTCTGCCTGTCTGTCTGTCCAAGCTAATCTTCGGAATTGCTAAACTGGTGGTAATGAAACTTCACGAAAAGATAAAGAACGATGCTCGAAGTCATCTGAGCTATATTTTAACCTCAACACTTGGAGCATATTGATAAAATAAATGGTCTTTCAGCTTACGTCTAAATAACGCCACAGAAATAATTATGAGACATTATTTAGGATCTATATCCTATATCTATATATCCAGGCGAAGCCGATGCAGGTGCAATAGCAACCGTTAATACCGATCGAATAAATAAAAAAGTTAAAGTTTGTAATTTTATTTAGATGTTCTTAGGGTTCTGTACCCGAAGGGTCATTTTATCAAACAAAAATTGATTAACTGTCAAGGTGGTACCTATATTAGATGCAAGATGGTTTAAACACGATTAATTTAATTTAAAATTCTATCTCATTCTCTAGCAGGCTAAATGTTATTTTTGTGTTACTCGAAGGGTAACCAACGGGACCCTATTACTAAGCCTCTACTGTTCGTCCGTTTGTCTGTCAGCGGGCTCTATCTCATGATCCGTAATAGGTAGACAGTTGAAATTATCATAGAATGTGTATAACAACAAAAAATAAAAATGAAAATAAATTAAAAATTAAAGGGGGCTTCTCTACTAGAAACGTGTTTTACGATGGTACAGAACCCTTCATGCGCGAGTCCATTGAGTTATATGTACTATGTACTAGAGAAGCCATTCCAAACAAAAATTGTGTCCTACTCTAATGTCTTTAATTAGAGACTTTAATTTAATATAAAATAAGATATTAATATAAAATAAATATAAGAATTTAATATAAAATATCTTAATTTAATCTAAACAAACATATTCTAAATAAAATGTAATAATAATTATTTTATGGAATTCACAAATCTTCAATTTACGCAATATTTAGTTTGTATGGATTGCAGTACAGTTCAGTTGAACATGGTCAATGTTCGGAATGGCTTCTCTAGTACATAGTACATATAACTCAATGCGCGAGTCTGATTCGCACTTTGCCGGTTAATTCTACTTATAACACGCACAAACCTCTAGAAGGATTTAGACGAATTAACATAAAGAAGTAATGTGTCTAAACATACAGCCGTGGGCAGAAACTAGTAACGATATAAAAATAACTAGAATAGTCGGGAAATTCTTTGACAAATATACAGAAGTGGGTTACTTCCATATTGCCGGGTACGTGCACTATAATATTTTGATGCCTGATAACAAAGATGTTTTACAGGTACTATATAACCTTTTTGCCTGATAACTTTTGATATTTAGTAATCGAAAAATCGAAAGTTGTCGCCGAAGCCGGGAAGGCCAGTGGAACATAAATAATTTTAAGATATCAATAACATCATTTTTATAGAATAAGGGTGACCAACGAGCACACAGTCCACCTGATGGTAAGTGGATACTGTGGCCCATATACATCTACATTTATTCTCTATTAAGAATCAAAATGTAGATGTGTTGTCACCTCTGAGGATTAAGATGAAATGCCTCGTTTCCAGTGAAAAGGGTCTCCCGTTCTCTACACTCACCATACAAAATACAACAGCATTAATATGCTATTTTACGTTGGTATTCTCTGAGAGCGTGAGATCCTACCCAGGTCGAATTGATCCATTCGTGCTGCTACGTAAAAATATTATACATTATTTATGCATATTTATTGTACATATTTTATATTTTATCGATTTTACGTTTATTATTAATATATTGTTTATTACTTGTTTTCAGTCTTTAGGTATACCTAAGTTTGTGGAAATATGAACTCAAGAAATTCACTAATTTATGCGGCTTCCCAACCCTTCTGTCTAGGGGAAACAGGGGTGGAACGGAAAACAAAAACAATGGTAAATTTATACCGACACGGAAACCTTTTAAGAAGCACCTCCCCTTTGTTGTGGGGCGTAAATAAAAAGATTAGGGTGTTTGTTTATTTCGCTTAATATATCAAATACGTGGAAAATATTTTCCTTGACATTTGTCTTGTAAAATACAATTGACAAAGAAACTTGTAAAAATACAAACAAGAGTCGAATTTTCAATCATCACTTGACAGTTATCCATAGTATAAAGTAAAACATAAACAAATAACGTTTTTACATAGTAGAGCCATGCTGCAGCTATATTAGTAGTATAGTTGTAGCCCAAATGGGTCGGCTCGACCAGGGAAGGACACGCTCTCACAGAATACCAGCGTAAAATGGCAGCTTGATACTGCTGTGTTTCGTATGGTGAGTGTAGAGAACCTGATCTTACTGGAAAAGAGGCATTTCATCTTAGTCCTCACGGGTGATGACGCATCTACATTTTGATTCTTTATTGAGGATAAATTTAGATGTCTATGGGTCACAGCAACCACTTACCTGATGGACTGTGTGCTCGTTTGTCACCTTATCCTATAAAAAAAGTTAAAGTTGTATAAATAAAATGAAATAAATAAAGTTCAATTGTTTTGCTTTTATATTTAGTTAGGTTATAGTTTATTTGGTGGATAACTTTGACCCGATTTTTGAAAAATCTGCCCTAAGTTTTATTAATATACGTTTATAATTTTCATTTTATTAATTTAGATCGCCAATACATTACAATAACAGTTTTGAGGCGGCTGCGTCGGAGAATATTACCTCAGTTCATCCCGAAAGAGACAACCGGAAATGCCAGAAAGACCTAATGACTTCCTCTTGGTGTTGGTATGACTATCTGTGGTTTACGTAAAATATCCAGGACAGCAACGGACGGTACGAGACGTCTAGAAGAGTACTACAATCACCAATTCTCTGTGGTCATCTCATGTCCAACAGAGGATTAAGAAGAAAAATGTATAACATTTAAACACCACTTTGAAATTTTAATAGCCTGGCTGCGCAAGGTAATACACATTTTCAGTCGGTACTATAAAAACACATAGCTGGACGCCGTGTTATACCTTGCTTTATGTCAATTTCTAATACTATTGCGTTATATTAATAGAGAGGTTCCAAAACATACCTAATTGAAATTAAGAGAGCACAACGTACAATTCTCTAAGCAGGCGCTTGTGCCTTTTGTCAACTGGTTAATTATTAAATTAGTAATGTAGTACATGAGGGTAATATGGTCATCAGGTTAATATGGTCACTTTCTTAAAACTCAAAAACTACAGCCTTGTTTGTGTAGGTGGCTATGTTATATCATAGTTCTTTATCATTCAATCAAATACGAGTAGCAAAGGGTCAAAAGGGCGATGCTTTATCGACACCATTTTGACAGTTGAGAATACAGTAACAATTCTAGTCGATTTTAGTATTGTGTAGGTAGTGTAGTTAGTTTTTTATAAGTTGATTTTTCGAAGTGTTCCTAATTATTGGCAAAGCTTGTTTGCTATCTTTTTCTTAATATATTAGTTATAGTATAAGATTCTGTTTTTGTCTCTGTTTTATTAGGCGGCAAAGCTTAAGGTGGCTGTGCACGACGCAAACAGCGTGATACAAACAAAAGACATTGTAACCGGCACTAGTTGAACAACCTAGGCGCAGTGGGCATGACGACGGTGTAATTATCGGGCCACGCCTCCGGTTCGACAACTAGCTGGGGTTGTGCGGAAGAACTAGGCGCAGCCTTATGCGGGATTAAAATATAACTTTGTGTAAATAATTGTATTACTTATGTTGAACGATAAAAAATAATGTTCTATTATAACTATGTTTAAGGTTGAGTTGTAACTATGCAATAACTCTCCCAAATAAAGGCACCGTATGAACAGGGAGAGTTAGCATAGACTTAAAATGTAAACTATAATTATCAAATATAGTAAATATTTACTTTTTAATATAATAAATATATTAAGCCATTAGGCACATAATATAATAACCAAAGAACATGTTATCGTGACGCGGCCGCGGAGCAAATGAAGCCACGCGCACCGCGCCACGACGTTTTATATTTATAGTGCTGAGGCGGGGGGAAGGATTCTCCGCCTAAAGCAGCTGAAAATTATAATTTAGCACTGTAAATAAATAAAAATATTGTTATGTACACCTTAGTATAATAATTAGTTGTAAGAATATTATATAGTTAATTATGTTTGTTAGCTCGTAAGTTTACTGAATAAATAAAGATAGGCGCGGGGGTGAGGCAAGGGTCCGCTGGCCAGCAGCGGCCAAATCATATAAAAGACGGGCCGGCCGCCTCCTTGCGTGGCCCCGCGGCTACGTTATCGTTCACAAGGTCGGGCGCCTTCTAACAGATATTTAAATTCCTTTAAATTCAATTCGTTAAATTCTTTAAGCGGGAAGTGATTAAACGCGATAATAGCCGTTCTTCGCGTTTTTTTCGGGTAAGTCATACACACACTAATTACACATACATATTTTA
Source organism: Parnassius glacialis (assembly GCA_033319125.1). NCBI lineage: Eukaryota > Metazoa > Arthropoda > Insecta > Lepidoptera > Papilionidae > Parnassius > Parnassius glacialis. The sequence goes on from JAVANC010000014.1 coordinate 9,917,684, forward strand.
TTATATTTAAGTATATATTTAAATTTTTAGTGCCTTCCTCCCCATTTGGGGGGACTTTTAAATTCTTTTTTTTTTTTTAGTAATAGTTTTGGTGCAAAAGCCGTAACGGGACTGGTGTCCGTTACGGGTTTTCGTACAACACCCTGCCATCAGCAGGGTGTCGGGACTTAGTGTTTGTGTGAGTTATAAGAGCGAATGTGCCACTAGGATGTCAAACCTTTTAGACGTCCAAAGGGAAATGCTCCGCTTTTTAGCGGAGCGTTTCCCGGACGTAAACCCAGGTGAGCTTATGCTCACCCCACTCTCGCCGGAACCATCACCGGCCCACGATGACTCCGATATGGAGCACTCCGGCGCAATGACGCCAATAGAAGTGGGGTCCAAGGTGACCATGCCAGCCCGCCGCACCGGAAGCGACGCGCGCATAGTGGCGAGACCACCCACCCCTTCCCCTTCTCCGACCCCTTCTCAGCCTCACTCTCGGGCCTCCTCCCGCGCGCCCTCTAGGGCCACGAGTGAGGGCTCGTTCGACTCGGCGGCCTCCTCGGGTGAGGACACCGAGGTGGAAAGGCGCCCAGAGGGTGTAGGATCCTCATCCGGTGACGAGGGCTTCACCCTCGTAGAAGGCAGGAAAAGGCGTCGACCTGCAAAAAAGGCGGACTCCTCCAGGCCGGCGAAGAAGGTCGCCCCGGCCTCTCCCTCCGTTGCACCCCCCCCTCAGGGGGGTAAATCCCCTGTTAACAAAGGGGTATCGGCAAAGGCAGCTGAGGGACCAAGAGGTCCCAAAAGCCCGCCTCCGATTATCATCCAGGATATGGCCAAGTGGGAGCGTATCTCCCGCGTCATGGCCGATAAGAAAATTGGCTATTCAAAAGCCAAGCCCTCCGAACAGGGCATCATCGTCTCGGCCAATACGGTCGACGACTTTCGGGCTCTTACGAGCCTCCTAAGGGGAAAGGACATCCCCTATCACACCTACTCCTTAGAGGAGGAAAAGCGTCTCCGCGTGGTAATCCGCGGAATCCCAAAAGAAATAGAAACAGCCTTCGTAAAGGAGGACCTGTTAAGGCAAGGCCTGCCGGTGCAAGAGGTGCACCGCATGGTCAACAAATCGACTAAAACACCATACAACCTGGTGTTAGTAATTCTTGACCTCTCAGAGGAGGGCAAGAAAATTTTCGATGTGCGCACAGTGTGCCATCTCTCGGGGGTAATCGTAGAACCCCCGCACAAGAAAAAGATGCCGGGACAATGCCATAGGTGCCAACTCTATGGGCACTCGGCTCGAAACTGTTTCGCCCGTCCCAGGTGCGTAAAATGCACAGGGAACCACGGCACTAAGGAGTGCACCCGTGGCGCTTCGGCCCCCCCGAGCTGTGTGTTATGCGGGGCGGTTGGACACACTGCGAATTTTCGCAATTGTCCAAAAGCCCCCAAGGCACAAAAGCCGAGGGGAAGAAACGCTGGGGGTCGCAAGCAGCCCCCCAAGCAGAAGGGAGCACAGGACCCTCCAAAAAAGGGTGGTCCCTCTCCCCCTGCCTTCGTTCCGGCTCCGGCCCCCAAGCAAAGTGCTTGGGCCAAGCCGCTGAGCCTGGCCAGTGGTGCACAAAAAAGGGTGCCCACCTCTCTTCCTGCTCCCACTCCCGCGCGCGCACCGGCACCTTCAGTCGCCCGTGCCCCGCGAAAGGAGCCAACGCCAAAAGCGGCGACCAAATCGACCCACTCCCCGGCCTTGGAGGAGTTAGCTGAGGATGTCAACCTTGTCTGCGACTTCGTAGACAGTTTTGACGTTAACGAATTGCGCACTCTAGCGCATAAGATTAGGACGGCGCGCTCTGCTAAAGAGCGCCTCCAGGCCTCCCTGGACCACATGGAGGTAATAGAGGCGATAAAGAACTTCAGGGCCAATTAGGCCCGAAGTTCTCGCCTACTGTTAATTTGGCTCGGTTTTTATTCTTATAAATGGATAATACAACTACAGCTAGAATAAAACCTAGATCGATAGCTGTCGCCTTCTTCAATGCGCACGGCCTTAAAAATCAAATTGACGAAGTCAGAACCTTCCTCACTGATCATCAGATTGATATATTGCTAGTGCAAGAGACTTTTCTTAAGCCTAGCATTAAAGACCCAAAAATAGCCAATTACAGAGTAATAAGGAACGATCGTATAGGGAATAGTTTAGGAGGGACTCTTATTTATTATAGGTCGTCCCTACATGTAGTTCCCATAGACACGCCTCAATTAACTGACCTAGAGGCCTCCGTTTGCAGAGTAGCCATGACCGGTCATCAACCGATCACGGTAGCCTCTGTATATCTCTCACCCAATAAAAAGATAGTAAAGAGCGATTTCGAAGCTCTATTTAACCTTAGTAATTCGGTTATATTAGCAGGCGATTTTAATAGTAAACATCAAGTCTGGACCAATAATAGAAACCTCAACGGCCGTGACTTACTAGCACTAAGTGACAGCCTAGAGTTCAATATAATAGCTCCTTCTGAGGACACTAGATATTCAACAAATATAATACACAAAACGTCTAAAATCGATTTAGCACTACTCAGGAACGTAACCTTACCGTTACGCTCCATAGAAGTGGTACATGAATTAACATCGGACCACCGTCCGGTTATAATGTCGTTAGGACAGTCCAGCAATGAGGTTCTTACAACCAAAATTGTTACGGACTGGAATAGGTTCGAGGCTAATCTCGAAACTATGAATACAGAATATTTAGATAAAGTACCAGACGAAATAGACACTAAAGAAGTGGCCTTAGAAGCCATCTCTCACATCTCCTCTCACATAAAGGTGGTTGCCGAGAAATCTTCGAGGCGGCTCAAGGCGTCGAACGATCGTCGCTTTGAGCTCCCCGGGGATGTACGGCGATTACTGAGAGAGAAAAACGCTGCGGTGAGGGCCTATGATCGTTATAGAACGGACAATAATAGGTCCAATTTGCGCCGACTCTGTAGAGAGGTCAAGGAGCGCATGGCCCAGCTGAGGGAGTCACGATGGGACAATCTGATGGAAGATATCTCGCCCTCGCATACAGCCTTCTGGAAGCTGGCGAGAGCTCTTAAATCAGAAAATGTCGCTTCGATGCCCCCATTAGTTAGATCTGATGGTCAGTTAGCGTTCGACGACTCGGAGAAGGCCGAGTGCATGGCGGATAGCATCGAGAGCCAATGCTCTCCAAGTACCCTGCCAATCGACCCCGTCCACCTGAACAAGGTGGACGAGGAAGCGGCTAATCTGTCCGCCACACCACCAACGGATGATCCACTCCCTCCAGTTACTTTTGATGAGGTGAAAACTATCATCAAAAATCTCAAACCTCGTAAAGCGCCAGGCGCCGATGGTATAAATAACAAAGTGTTCAAAGCTCTTCCCCCAAAATTGATCTGCCTTCTAGTGGCTATTTTCAATGTTCTATTGTCCACCTGCACCTTCCCACAAGTGTGGAAAGAAGCAGAAGTAATCGGTATTCACAAACCGAATAAACCTAGAGACAGAGCTTCTAGCTATAGGCCCATTAGTCTCCTCAGTGCCATGGGGAAAATCTATGAGCGCATCATCCTCAGCCGTCTGAAGGATGCAGTGCTAAGAAAAAACCTAATTCCAAACGAGCAGTTTGGCTTTCGAGCCAAACACTCAAGTGTTCAACAGGTGCACCGCCTCACGGAGCACATCCTAGATCAGGCTGCAAAGGATTTCACATCGCAGAACAGTCGCCCTGTTTACACAGGAGCACTGTTCTTCGATGTGGCCAAGGCCTTCGACAAAGTCTGGCACAATGGACTAGTTTTCAAACTTATCCATACAGGGGTGCCCTTAAGACTTGTCAAAATCGTACAAGATTTTCTTACAAATAGATCATTTCGTTTTCGCGTGGAGGGTACATTCTCCTCTTCCAGAACAATCAGGGCAGGAGTTCCCCAGGGCTCGGTGCTCTCCCCAACCCTGTACTCACTTTACACAAGTGACATTCCTTCGGTAATAGGTACCCATCTCGCACTATACGCGGATGATACCACCATCTACTCCTCAGACACCCATCCCATTAGAATCTGCAGTCGACTCCAAGCTGCAGCAAACGCACTAGGCGATTGGTGCAGAAAATGGAGAATCGAACTGAATCCCGATAAGAGCAAAGCCATCATTTTCAACAGAAGGCGTTATTACAACAAATTTCTGGCTCGGATTAAAAAACATAAATTAGGCACGATCTCCCTATACGGCAGCCCAATACCATGGGTTCCAGAGGTAAAATACCTGGGGGTGACTTTAGATTATGCAATGAGCTTCTCTCAGCACATTAAAAAAGTTAGAAATAAGGCAAAACACGTCGTGTATCGTCTTTTTGCCCTAACCAACAAACGCAGTAAGCTGTCCCTAAGACACAAACTGCATCTTTACAAAACCTGCGTACGTCCTATTATGACATACGCGGGTGTCTCCTTTGCGCATGCCAATAAAACGAGCCTAAAACAACTTCAAGTTGTACAGAACAAATTCCTGCGTCAGATCACAGGAGCTCCTTACTATGTGAGGAACGCGGATCTCCACCGCGACCTCGATATGCCCACTTTACATACGTATCTTAAGGAACTATCCTTAAGATACTTCGAGTCGATAAAAGAGCACGAAAATCCGTTGGTGAATGAGGCGGGCTCGTACTCCCCACTGAGGGATGCTGCCCTCCGCAGGAGACGTCCCAAGAACGTTCTTCTTGATCCCGATGACGAGATCACTTCCATAAATAGGTCGATCCCGTCCCCCCCCTCCACAGAAGAGGGATTTAGATTAGTAAATATAAACACTAACACACACACAGACACTACTCTAGTACAGAACACTAGGGCACACCGCAATCGCCGGCGAATGCGACGTCACAGACACACTCCGTACACGAGGTTTAACACCCGTGATACGGGGCGTTTCTAACTTTTGCGACTCGTTAATAAAATTGCGATAGCGATTCAAGCCGAGGTTCGTACCTCCTTCTGAGGGGCCCTTGAATCGCATCGAGCCCCCCCCTAGCTCGAGGAGCCTCACTCCGAAAGCAGGGGTCGGGGTGCCTCGGGACTGCTGTCGGCGAAGCGGCGCTTCGCGCCGCCTCGCCGACGGCAGAATCGTTGCACTCAATAGTTCGTAAGTACTCACTTACGAACCTAATTAGACGAAGCTGTCAAGGCCGCAGGGCCAACAGCATACTCACTCAGAAAAAAAAAAAAAAAAAAAAAAAAGGGTCGGCAGTCGCTCTCCAGCCACCGAAAAGGCACCAGCAAGAAAAGAAAGTAAAAGTTCCTCCTCACCGCCGCTTGCCTCCAGTTAAAAGCAAGACCAGCGCGTTTTATTCCATTTTTCGCACGGCGTTACGGCGATCCGTAATATTAATGGTCCTTCGAGAAGCCGGATTACTAGAAGAAAAAGACAATATCGGTCTTGGTATTGCCGGAAGAAAGAAGCAAACCGCAAGAACGAAAAAATATTATTGTGAAGAAAAATGGTGATTACGCGTAGTAACAGCGGAGAATCATCGAAGCGTCGCAAGGATGAACAAACAACCCAGGGGGCCACAGAAGAGGCCTCCGGGGGTGACTCAGCCGCTAGTGGTTCAACAAACGCCACTAGTGAAACCACAACGGTTAGCGATACGACCGCTACCTCTGCAACCGATAGAACAACCGCAACGGAAGAAACCCAGCAAGAGGGTGATGAAAGATCGCAGTGCACAATGAAGCCGGGCGAGACTAGGTCACGCCGCTCCGTAGCCTCACGCAAGAGACTCCTCGCGGAGTTAGAGGCGAAAGAGCGGTTAGCCGAACTCAAGCTCGAGCAGGCTCAGTTGCAAGCAAGAACGGAATTGCAAGAAATACACGTGCAGCGACTACAAGCAGAAGCCGGATCAACCGATGATGAAGATGAAGAAATAGAAGACGATTTGGCACCAGTGCGCATTAGTACATGGTTGCAAGAAAAACCTGCATCGCAACCCGCGCCACAACCAGCACTGCAGATCGCACCACCCGTACTTCAACAGTGTGCGCCGCAATACGCTCCACAACATACCGCGCCGCAACCCACGTCGTACTTCGCGCCGCAACCAGCACTACAGATCGCACCACCCGTACTTCAACAGTGTGCGCCGCAATACGCTCCGCAGCATACCGCGCCGCAGAAAAAAGACTATGAACAGGCGCAGCAACAAATCGACGTCGCTACCTTAGCCGCTGCTCTATCACAAGCAGTACGAAGCACAAGGGAGCCGCCGAAATATATACAAGAGCTGCCCTCATTCAATGGTAGCAGCAAAGAATGGCTCAGCTTCAAGACAATGTACGAAGAATCTTCAAAGTACTTCACGGCGAACGAAAACATAGCGAGAATACGCCGAAGCTTAAAAGGGACAGCAAAAGAAGCCGCAGGTTGCCTACTTATAAGCCAACCAGATCCCAGAATTATAATAGAAGCTTTGGAAAGGAGATTCGGACGACCAGAAGCGTTAATTCACTTGGAAATAGAGAAGCTGAAGCTGCTGAACAAAGTTACGGACAATCCCAGGGAGCTATGCATATTTGCAAATCGCATAGCAAACGTAGTGGGCACCGTGGAAGCACTCAAGAAAGCACACTATCTGCATAGTCCAGAAATGACGCGAGTTATCACAGACAAACTCACGCCCATATTGAAAAGCAAATGGTACGACTATGCAGCCAGAAAGAAAGAAGATATCCCAGAGCTTAAGAAAATATCAATGTTCTTAAACGAAGAAGCGGATAAATGCAGCGCGTATGCCTTGCCGGAGTTCATCACAGAGGACAGCGAAACGAGAGAGCGAAGACCGAGAAAAATAGAACGTGCCTTCGCCACAAGCAAGAAACCATATGAAGAACGCTGCCCTCAATGCAAACAAGAACACAAACTGCCCGATTGCAAGTCATACGCCGCTCTGTCCACAAATGACAGATGGGAAGTAGCAAAGAAGTACAATATCTGCTACCGCTGTCTGCGAGGCAAACATCGTCGATTGCTGTGCAAAGCTCCACCGTGCGGAAAAGACGGATGCATGATGAAACACCATAAATTGTTGCATCACGACAGAACAGCAGTAATGGAAAAAGAACCCGCTATGGAAACCGCAACATCGGCAAAGGAGGTCAACACAGCGACTCGACCGTACAAGCACCGCCGCGCTTACCTAAAGATTGCGCCCATAACAATAAGGGGGCCGCTGAGCTGCGTCGAAACATATGCATTATTGGATGAAGGAAGCACGGTCACCTTAGTCGATGCCTCAATCGCCGACGTCATCGGCGCCGACGGCCCAGCCCACACAATGTGGATAAAAGGGGTCGGCTCGGAGATGAAACACGAGAAGAGCAAGATCGTCAGCTTTAAAATAAGAGGAACATACGCGCAAGAAGAACACAACATAGAAGCAGCGCGTACGGTAGAGCGGTTGGACTTCGCGCCAGAATCCGTGAATGAAAATCACTTGGAGAATTGCCCACATCTGTTGGATATCAAAGAGGATATCACCTACGAACGCGCCTCACCGAAAGTACTAATCGGGCAAGATAACTGGCACCTCATAGTGTCTAGAAAACTGCGCGTCGGCCGTCGAGACCAACCAGTCGCCTCATACACCAACCTGGGCTGGGTTCTGCATGGCTGTCATAGCTCATTGACGTCGACGGTCACCTTCTGCGGCAGACTACATCAGAGGGAAGATGCACCACCGATAGAAGAAGAAATAAAAAATTATTTCAAATTGGAGTCACTGTGCATCGAGCCGAGAAGACCGAGAGAAGATCCCGAGCAGCGAGCCATGCAAATATTGAACGAAACCAGCCAGAGGTCAGCGGACGGCAGACTCGAAACAGGGTTGTTGTGGAAACAAAAGGACTTCCAAATACCAAATAATTATAAAGAAGCGGAAAGGCGCCTGCACACATTAGAGAAGAGGCTCGACCGAGACAGCAATCTCAAGCTACAGTACGAAGAACGCATAGAGAACCTCTTCAACTCGGGTTACGCAGAGCGCGCGCCAATGCCACCGCCGCAAGGAAGGACATGGTATCTGCCACACTTCCCAGTCATCAACCCTGCGAAACCGAACAAGCCGCCGAGATTGGTACACGACGCCGCAGCGAAGACAGCCGGAATATGTCTCAACGATATGCTTCACTCGGGGCCCGACTTATTACAATCATTGCCCGGAGTGATCATGAGGTTCCGACAGTATCCGTATGCAGTGAGCGCCGACATAAAAGAAATGTTCATGCAGATTAAAGTGCGCAAAGAAGATAGAGACGTTTTACGTTTCTTGTGGAGAGGCAAGCGGCGGGAGGACCAACCGGAGGAATATAGGATGACGTCAATCATCTTTGGAGCGACATCATCACCATGCACAGCATTATACATCAAAAATAAAAATGCTGAAGAACATGCTGAGGCGTACCCAGAAGCTGCGGTCGCCATAAAAAGAAACCATTATATGGACGACTACTTGCAGAGCTTCCACTCTGTCACGGAAGCTCAGCAAACTGTAAAAGCAGTCGATCACGTCCACAAACAAGCGGGATTCGTACTCAGCGGGTGGACATCGAACGAAGAAAAAATAATAGAAGAAATAACGACAGAGCATAGACAACACGACGCGACCGTGTGCCTGGGCGGAAAAGAAACGGAGAAGACGCTAGGCCTGCTCTGGCATGTACAAAGCGATCATATTGGATTCAATACTAACAATATGAAGATGCCTGCCGACGTAAAAGAAAAACAACGCTTGCCAACTAAACGAGAAGCGTTGAGCGTCATAATGGCATTATTTGACCCGCTGGGGTTAATATCACCGGTGACCACCCCAGCGAAGAGAATATTTCAAGACACATGGCGTTACAAGGCGGACTGGGACGACCCTCTGCCAACAGAATTAAAAGAAAAATGGGAAGGCTGGATTACTTCACTCAACGCCACAGAACAACTAAGAATACCGCGATGCTACGATTACAACCCGGTGTCGACGCGCCAACTACACACATTCGTCGACGCAAGCGAGGAGGCCTACGCAGCAGCAGTGTATTGGAGGACGGAGCGAGCAGACGGCAGCGTTAACATAGCATTGGCCGCCGCCAAGAGCCGCGTAACACCACTGAAACCAGTCTCCATACCACGGCTCGAGTTACAAGCGGCACTGCTGGGAGCTCGTCTGGCGCAGACCGTGGTCGATGAACACGATGGCGACATAGCGGGCAAGACATACTGGTGCGACTCCCGTACTGCACTGGTGTGGATAAGATCGGAGCCTCGCGCGTACAAAGCTTTCGTCGCTCATCGCCTGGCGGAGATAGAAGATACAACCAAAAAGAACGAATGGCGTTGGCTACCGTCTAAAGACAACGTGGCAGACGACGCAACCCGAGCCACACCAGATAGGTTCGACGACTCGCACCGATGGTTCCGAGGGCCCCCGTTTCTGCAGCGTCCACCGGCAAAATGGCCGCAGGAAGAGAAAACGACACAATACGACACCGGGGAAGAGCGAGAAATATGTAGCATCGCTGTTAAAAGTGAAGACTCGCCAACAACACATCTTCCACAAATAGGAAGATTTTCTAAATGGATTCGCCTCATAAGGGCGACAGCGAGAGTCCTCCTATTCATCGACATGTGCAGACCAAACAAGCACGTGGTGAAGGCTGGGCGTAAACGCAACAAAGCAAGACAAGGTAGCGACCCTGGCTGGCAGAGAACAAACAAACGTAACACCCCTGCCAAGGAGAAAAAGGCGACTCCTACTGCCTCATCGCTTGTAGGAATACCGGCCGCTTATCATATGAGAGCCGAACAACTGTGGGTGCAAGCCAGTCAGCGGGAAAGCTTCACGAAGGAGCTCAAGAGGATCACCAGCGGAAGTGTGCCGGGAGGCGACGACAAACTAGGCCACCTGAGCACATACATTGATGAAGAGGGGACCCTACGCCTTAGGGGTCGAATAAAAGCGGCATCAGAAGTGGAGGACGACATGTACGACCCTCCCATATTAGACGGGAAGCACGCGTACACTCGTCTGTATATAGCACACGTACACGAGAGGCTGCATCACGGAGGCGTAGAAACAGTTGTGAACGAATTAAGACAGAGATTGTACGTAAGAAAAATACGTCCAGTAGTGAAAACTGTCATCAAAGGATGCCCAAAAGAAATATGGAGTGACAACGCTACGTGCTTCAAGGCAGCCGACAAGGAGATGGCCGAAGCAGCACTCACAGCCCTCGAGCACGAAACCACATGTCAACAGATTGTGTGGAAGTACATACCGCCATCAGCACCGTTCATGGGCGGCGTATGGGAGCGAATGGTTCGCTCCGTGAAAGAAGCCCTACGCGTCACCCTCAACGAGCGCTATCCCAGTGACGAGACATTGGGGACCCTGCTCGCCGAGGTCGAAAACACTGTCAACTCCAGACCCCTCACACACGTCTCAGTCGATCCAGGAGACCCTGAAGCCATCACGCCGAATCACATCATCATCGGTCCCAACTCGCACGTACCTGCGCCGGGGCACTTCAGCGAGAGTGACGTGACGGCCCGCCAGCAGTGGAAACGAGCTCAAGCCCTAGCCGACGTGTTTTGGAGAAGATGGGTTAAAGAATACCTGCCCCTACTCCAACACCGGCGGGAGCCCAGCAGCATAGGAGTATCGCCGAAGATTGGAGACCTAGTCATCATTTGTGACTCCAATCTACCACGCAACACCTGGCCCAGAGGGAAAATAAGTAATATATATCCTGGCGTCGACGGAGAGGTACGAGTAGTGGACGTAACCACCAGCAGTGGGCATGTACTAAGGAGACCAACGAAGAAGATCGTCGTGCTACCAGAGGGATCGCAGCGTGGCGACGGCGGGAGAATGTGCACGACGCAAACAGCGTGATACAAACAAAAGACATTGTAACCGGCACTAGTTGAACAACCTAGGCGCAGTGGGCATGACGACGGTGTAATTATCGGGCCACGCCTCCGGTTCGACAACTAGCTGGGGTTGTGCGGAAGAACTAGGCGCAGCCTTATGCGGGATTAAAATATAACTTTGTGTAAATAATTGTATTACTTATGTTGAACGATAAAAAATAATGTTCTATTATAACTATGTTTAAGGTTGAGTTGTAACTATGCAATAACTCTCCCAAATAAAGGCACCGTATGAACAGGGAGAGTTAGCATAGACTTAAAATGTAAACTATAATTATCAAATATAGTAAATATTTACTTTTTAATATAATAAATATATTAAGCCATTAGGCACATAATATAATAACCAAAGAACATGTTATCGTGACGCGGCCGCGGAGCAAATGAAGCCACGCGCACCGCGCCACGACGTTTTATATTTATAGTGCTGAGGCGGGGGGAAGGATTCTCCGCCTAAAGCAGCTGAAAATTATAATTTAGCACTGTAAATAAATAAAAATATTGTTATGTACACCTTAGTATAATAATTAGATGTAAGAATATTATATAGTTAATTATGTTTGTTAGCTCGTAAGTTTACTGAATAAATAAAGATAGGCGCGGGGGTGAGGCAAGGGTCCGCTGGCCAGCAGCGGCCAAATCATATAAAAGACGGGCCGGCCGCTAGGGTCGGCAGTCGCTCTCCAGCCACCGAAAAGGCACCAGCAAGAAAAGAAAGTAAAAGTTCCTCCTCACCGCCGCTTGCCAGTTAAAAGCAAGACCAGCGCGTTTTATTCCATTTTTCGCACGGCGTTACGGCGATCCGTAATAGTGGCCATATTACCCTCATGTACCTTAGTTAAAAGTTGGACCAACGATAAACAGGTTTCGTAATGTCAACGCCTATCACTAGTAAGTTTTCATAAACCGCATTTTTTAACTTATTAGGCGATGACAGCTTGTTAAAAAAGGTTTGTTAATGTGCGTGCCCATTACTGTTATGTCCACGGTCCGCCGCCGCTAAAGACAATACAGTGCGTTCAATCCAACGCAAACACCTTGGTTTCGGGCGCAGCCGACAAACAAAACATTGAGTACACGCACTCAAAACTTACGCCGAAAGTTTATTTGTTGACTGAAATGTTTTCCGAGCCGAATCGGATTTCATGTCCTTTACCATGCTTATCTAAATAATTATTTTCCTTTAATAATTCTTGCTCTTGTTTTTTCGATTATTTGTCTTCTTCATCAGCACGTAAAATCTCACAGCTGGATATGGGCCTCTCCTTTCATGGGATTCGTTGTATACAACGTGTAATAAAAACCCTGTGGTTCCCTTTAAGTGCGTTATCAGAGTCAGTATTCAAACGTTAAGAAATAACCTTTTTCTAAAAAACTTGTAAATTAAAAAATATTTAAATTATAAAATTGCGAATTGTATGTGGTTTTATTACCTCTGCGGTACCCGAAGGATAAGAGGATTATGAAAGATTCCCTTCACCTATGCTCATGTCAGTTAGAGGTAATAAAACCACATACAATTTGCTAATTATTTTTTTTAATTAATTTTTTTTTAAAGTTCAAGTTTTTTGAAAAAGAAAACTTATTTCTTTACGTTTGAATAATGACTCTGATAACGTACTTAAAGGGAACCACAGGGTTTTTGTTACACGTTGTATAATAGAACAGAATAGAATAATCGTTTACTTGATTCAAATTACAAATGTGTACGTAATTCTTGATATAATTAAACTGAAAGAAAAATTATATTAAATAGTTGATTGTTCATATGTTTGTCGACGGTTCATGTAAGATAAAAACGTGATTATAGTAGAGTTAAGTTTAAATTATTGCATTATTTTGGATTAGAGAATGAGACAACCATTCTTTTGGTTTAACGAATGATTTCTAAACTGGGTAAATCTGTAAAATAAAGATGTGTCGCTTTTTCCATCACAATTGGATTAGGGTTACTCGCGTATTCTTGGTATATGGTGATTATTTATATGTGGTCGAGCCATATTGCAACTATATTTTAGTTGTAGCACTCTCGACTGGGCTGGGACCACGCCCTCACAGAATAACATCGTAAAATATCAGATCAATGCTGCTGTTGGCTGCCCTGTTTCGTTTGGTGAGTGTGGAGAACCGGAGATCCATTTTACTGGATACGAGGCATTCCGTCTTAGTCCTCAGGGGTGACAACGCATATGCATTTATTTCTTATTCGAGGATGCAGATGTCTATGGGCCACAGCATCAACTTATTATCAGGTGAGATGTGTGCTCGCTTGTCACTCTTAGTTTATTTAAATAAAATATACGTTACCGTTACAGCCTATTAAAAGTCCACTGTTGAACACAAGCCTCCCTGTAGATTGTCTCTTAAGGGGGATTTTGTCATAATTCTTATGTTACTGTTGATTTAATAATTTCACCTCTCAGTGGGTCATGTGCTCCTGGTAGATAATCTTCTATACATTCATCCTTTACAGCCCCATAAGAGTTGAGATAATTGCCCTAGTTGCACGCTAGGCTGGCAATCGCAGTTTTTGATTTCTTACTCTTTTTAGGGTTCCGTACCTCAAAAGGAAAAAACGGAACCTTTATAGGATCACTTTGTTGTCCGTCTGTCTGTCTGTCTGTCTGTCTGTCTGTCAAGACCCTTTTTCTCAGGAACGCGTAGAGGTATCAAGTTGAAATTTATATCAAATACTCAAGTCTACTGTCCCTTGGGGCTGTGAAAAAATGAAACTTCTAAGCCAACGCAATCAAAAGATACAGCCGTTTATGCCGCAAATTTTCGATATTCGCAAGGGAATCAAAAGTCAAAACCTACAGGGTACTTCCCGTGAACTGAGAATCTTAAAATTTGGCACGAAGCAACGTATTATAGCACAGATAAAGGAAAAATTGCGAAAAGAATAAATTTTTAGTTACATCATATAATAAAAATATTTTTAATAATTTTAAACTCATATACCTACGGATTTGTTCGGAACCCTCGGTGCGCGAGTCCGACTCGCACTTGGCCGGTTTTTTAGTTATCAGGAATACGCTGCCGCCCATCTCTGATTTTTTCCCGCTATAATTTATTTCGACACCCACGGGAGGATATGGGGTAGTGAATACTTACACCACTATTACGGCGTATTATATATTATATATAATGTTTTAGTTTGTGTTAGCATTTTTACTATATTCCACCCGATAAAAGTGATAATCTAATCACCGGGTAAATTAAAGCGACACTGCATGCACTAACCCGCCTGTCATCAATAATACAAATTATTTTCACAGTGACTATTGTAAAACACAGCAGCAAATTAAAAATCTATCGGAGAAATAGCAAGGGAACAGAGAAAAATAAATGAAAGGTTTTTACTGGTGATGAGGCATTCCATCTTCGTCCTCATGGCAATATGTTTACGTGGCAGAGGCCATGCTGCAGCTATATTATGGCTGTAGCGCGAATGGGTCGGCTCGACTGAAGGAGGCTCTCATTCTCACAGAATACCAGTTTAAAATAGCAGCTCAATGCTGCTGTATTTCGTATAGTGTGTGTATATAACCGAACACCTTTTTTTACTGAAAATGAGACATTCTACCTTAGTTGTCAGGGGTGACAACAAATTTGCATTTTGATTCTTAATCGAAGATACATGTAGATATCTATGGACCGCGGCATCAACGTACCATCAGGTGAACCATGCGCTCGTTTGTTACCATTATTCTACGAAAAAACATATCAACATTTTGATTCCTAATCGAGGATAAAGCCACAGCATTCACTAACCATCAGAGTGTGCTTGATTTCTTATCCTTACTTATATTATATACGTGTAGTAGTAGTAGTGTGTATATATATACGTGGTAGAGCCATGCTGCAGCTATATTATGGTTGTAGCACGAATGGGTCGGCTCGACCGGGGAAGGACCACGCTCTCACAGAATACCAGCGTTAAATAGCAGCTTGACACTATTGTGTTTCGTATGGTGAGTGTAGAGAACAGGCGACTCTTTTTACTGGAGAAGAGGCATTCCATCTTAGTCCTCATGGGTGACAACGCATCTGCATTTTGATTCGCAAACGAGGATAGATATAGATGTACATGGGTCACAGCAACCACTTACCATCAGGTGGACTGTGTGCTCGTTTGTCACCCTATCCTATAAAAAAATAATTAAAAAATACGTTTTTTCAACAAATATGTTTAAAACAATACATGTTTCCGAACAAGGTAAACGGAATGATGTATTAAAATCAAAGCAGTTATCTCCGAAAAACCTGTCTTAAGTCGACAAGAACCGGAACATTGAAAATTCAACACAGTGCCTCAATCGTCATAATATTGACCGAGTCAAGGCTTGAACCCGCGACCACAAACAGGAGGCAAACAGATTAACTCATCGATAGTTGAGCGGCGGCATAAACAAACTTGGAAAAAATATTGAGATAGTATTATGTGTTGATTTGTTTTATTTCGTTTTAGAAACCAGATATATGAATAAGCTGATCGAAGAAAACTCCCGTAGATTATTATTTGTGAAAGTGCGCTCGATTTTTTATTTATTTTTGCAAATAAATACTATTATTTTTAAAAAAATGTAACGTGGGAAAATTGTGTGATCTTATACCTAGTGATATGTTTACCAAATACGCATTATACAAAACTAATGAATAACCTTTAGCTTTCCTATTAAACGTTTTATGAAAGGATTCCTATATTCAACAAACGTTTCGTTTGCCGTTACGAAGCGTGTTATTAGAAAAAGCTCATGAAAAAATTGCTGATTTATAAACTACCTATTCCTCCGGCAACTCCACCGTAAATGGTTTGTACACTGGTTGTACACTGTATTTTTTATATAAATGTTTCATTTTTTATGCATTTTCTAATTTGTAGAACGGGTATACTCGTAAGAAAAAATACTAATGCCTGGATTCTATTAATATAAAAACCAGGCAGTATTTATTCGAAATCATTACAGTACTCTAAATAGACAAGTGCCCATACTAACAAAAATCCGTTAGTATGGTTTACTTTTATGGTTCTTTTTACAAAACGCTGAATTTCACCACCAACCATCACAATTAGCTACTGCCTGCTGCTACTTTCAGAGAGTACAATCAGGGCCCGATCTAAGGGGGGCAAGTCGGGTATTTGCCCAGAGCGGCAAAAAATGAGAGGCGGCAAAATTGACTTATTCCTATCTTCCAACCTAGACATTAGCCATCCACCACACAAGTTGGCAGGTTGAGAATTTTATGTGCCACCTTCCAACCTACTTCACGCTGTATAGTGGAAATATTTAAGAATTTTACTTAACTGAATTATTTTAGTTCAAAAGAAAGAAAGAAGAAGTAGGGATCCGCAAAAAGTATCGATACTTGAGTAGGTAGTATCGACACTTTCATTTCGATACTAACTATATTTGGACACGATACTTTTGCTCCGATATTTTTGAGGTATCGATACTTTTGTAAGTACTCGATACTTTTAACAAAATTTGAGTCACATTATTAGATTTGGGTCGTAGGAGTAGGGGATTACCCTTCTGTAGACAATAGCTTACGTTTAGCGCGTGTGTTGCCTGTGTCTCGTGATTGGTACCTATTTAGTAGATTTATTTTTATCAATTAATTAAAAAAATATTTAATACATTTTAATCCTGATTTACTTTTTTACTGTTGCCCTAATTTATTTTTGTACCGACAATTTAATACGTCTAAATTTAAATTTAGTTAGTTTGATACCATTATTAAGTGTCTCATTGGTGATAAGTTCCGAATTCCAAGTTACGAAATTTCTCGGATAATATTTGATATTGCGGATATTAATCAATCGGAAGTTTTAAAAATAAATTGAAAAATACTCGATACCTAACAAATCGATAATTTTGTTTCGATACTTTTCTCGCTATCGATAAATCTGATACGATACTGGGATCGAGTAAAGTATCGATACTTTTGAAATGTTGTGGAACACTAAGAAGAAGGAATACCTAATTAAGAAATAAGGAACCAACTAGACTAGAATTTAGAAACTAGAATTCAAAAAAATTTGATCAGTCTGTTTAATATGTTCGATAAGGATTTCTCTCAAACTTTCGCAGGGATACTACCTTTAGCAACATACGTACAACGCGCCATTTTAGGGGAATCCCTTTATCCCTAAACCGATTGACCATAATAAACAATTAAACAGCTTGACCCTAATATTTTTAACTTCTGAATCGATTTTGATGAAAAATGTTTATTGTTCCTTTAGTTAAAGGGTCATCATACATGTATTGTCTGCTATCTTCTCTAATCACTGTAGTGTAACACAGGCTCGGCACGCACTTAACTAAACACGTCCACTCTCGCCCGAGGCTCTCGTGTAACTGACGCGGTGCGCTCGAGACTGTGACTTATATATAAATGTATGTTTGTGTATTTGTGCAAACACTACATCTCTTTCTTATCAAGATTTTTTTTTTGTATTTTGTCTCTATCCCTGATATCTGAATCTAAATAATTGTCTGTAATTTATTTCACCTATTGATGGAATTTTATCCCTACTTTTTCGTTGAAAAAAACAGTTCAGACGGTAACCTCCCGGTAACTGTAAGGAGGGGTGCTGTTATACATTAGAAGATACTCCCACAAACATTCTTTTAAATCCTTCCTCTCGATCTGGCTGATACCATGACGTTTCAAAATATCTCTGTTTTTTCTTTCAACTTCGCCGATCATTTGAGGCCAATATGGTACAGTACTAAATAACTTAATGTTATATTCTTTGAAGAAAGATCAAAACTCTTCACTAACGAACTGCTTGCCATTGTCTGCGGTGATAGAAATAGGATAACCAAGTTTACTGCACATTTCTTTTACCATTTTAATAATCTGTAAGCTTGTGATGTTTTTGTAATTTTTTACTTCTTTGTATCGACTATAGTAGTCGACCAATACTAACAGATAATCATTACTTGGCAATGGTCCCATTAGATCCATTGTGACATCTATCCATGGAGCTGCAGGCAATTCTCGTCTCTTTATTGGTGCAGGTGGGTTTGGCAAACCCACTAACGTACAAACTTTACAGGCCTTTACTAATTGTTCTACGTCTTTATCGATACGGGGCCACCATACCTTTGATCTCAAGCTTCCCTTCATCGCTACGATACCTGGATGACCCTCCTATGCAGCATCTAATACACTCTTGAAGAGTTGCTGTGGTATTACAATTTTATTTCCTCGAAGTAGAATGCTATCGTGGAAACAACTCGTTTTCGAAAAATTTGTAACTCTTAATTGAATCGTCCCAGTCGTTCTGATAGACACCTTTTTTCACTTTGTAAATCTCTTGGTCTTTTTCTGAATACGCTACAATGGTACTCATTGGTATAGCAACTGGTCTAGAATTTTCCACTATTTGGTACACATGCTGGTCTTTTCCTTTTGGTAGGTTATCAGGATAGTTACATAATCGTGACAAGGGATCAAGTATATTTGTTTTCCTGGCTTGTATACAACCTTGAATGAATAAGACTGTAGCCTCAGTACCCATCGTTCAATCCTCGCACATGGTTTTGATTTAGACCCGAACACTATCTCTAGCGGCTTTTGGTCAGCGACTAAATCAAAAGGCTTTCCAAATAAAAAAAATATTAATGTTCGACACCCCAAACTAATGCTAGTGCCTCTTTTCCGTTTGGCTATACGTTCGATTACCATAGGCAATAATTCTAGGGACATTTGTATTATTTTGTACAAGGACAGCACCAAGTCCGACAGGGCTAGCATCTGCTATCACCTGTCTTGCATCTCTGACGTCATAATATCCTAAAATCTGTATTTCCGTGAGCATCCGTTTGAGTTTTTTGGAATGCTTTATCTTGTTCCGCAGACCATTGTTTTTTCAAGCCCTTCCTTTTGCTCATCTTCTGTCTTAGCAGGTGCTTCAGAAGTTCTGTCATGGCAGCCAAGTTAGGTATCCATTTGTTTATGTAGTTTAAGAGTCCTAAAAAACTTTGGGAGTTCTTCTATGGTCTTTGGGACCCCAAATTTCATAATCCTCTCAACGTACTTGTTGAAGGGTTTACTCCTTCATGTGTAAGCCTGTGTCCCAGAAAATTCACATCCTGCGTTTTATATATACATTTATTGCTATTCAGCACGGCGTTGTTTTTTACTAAGTACCTGTAGAACTTTCTTTAGTCATGCATCATGTTCTTCTTCACTGTTCCCGAATACCAGGATATCATCAATAAAATTGACGACCCCTTCACAGTTTATCAGCATCCTTTCAATGATCTTCTGAAAAATCTCGGAAGCGCAGGTAATTCCAAGCATTATTCTTTTATATCTATATAATCTTTTAGGGGTTATAAAAGTCGTTATATGTCTGGATTCAGAGTGAACTTCCACTTGATGGAAGGCATTTTTTTATGTCTAATTTATTAAAATATTTAGCTTTCTTCATTTTTGGCAAATATGGTCCATAGTAGGCAGGGGGTGGTTTTCTCGCAATATAGCGGCATTCGTACATCTCATATCTACGCACAAACGTAATTCACCGTTTTCTTTCATGATTGGAACATTGGTGAAACCCATTTAGACGGGCCTTGCACTTCTTCAATTATATCACTGTTTAGTAATTCCTTAATTTTGATTGCAACCTTCTCTTTAATGGGGATCGGTACTCTCCACTTGATTTATCCCGATACCAAGTTTTAAGGCACCTAGACGGACTGCTGTATTCTTACCCAACAGGTCTCTAGTACCCCCCGAAATCATGTAAATGGTTGTATGTTCCTTTCGTCCATCGACTTCGAGTATAGTTTCAAATGAACCCTCTATTACCAAAGGAGAGTTACTACTATATGCTAATAATGTCTTGTCTGGTCTTTACATTCGATTAAAAGCATATACTTTTTTGCTTTTTAACTCTTCCCACGTTTTGTAAGATATAAGGTTCTTGCGCAATTTCGAATTACACTTTTCCGCAATTTGATCTATGAGATGATCATCTTGCTTTTCAAATGCACACTTTTCAAATGCAAACTTATCAAAAACTTCCCAAATTTTTCTCCTTTTTCATGTTTTAGCAATCGAAAAACATGCCGCTCATAAACTTTGCTCCGTTTAGGTTGAAAATACTCGTAGAGTTTTTATGGCTACTTTAAATGCATCATCGGTTTCTGATGATTCGACATTGGCAACCGGTAAATTGTAGAATATTTCTTGTATCCCAGAGCCACCAAAATACAATAGCGTAGCTTGTTACTTGAGTGCTGATGTAACTTCAGCTGCGTCCATATAGATTAGTAGAGACCTTTTCCATTTTCACACCTTATAGCCATAGATGTGCTATCACATTAAAACTGATAACGGTATCATTATTATTATTATTTTAGGGGCAAACTGAAACAGTTTCTTATATTTTTATTTCCAATTTAATGCTGGTATTTTAATACCCAAAGTCCAATTTAATGGTAGTAACTTAGTATCCAAAGTCCAATTTAATGGTAGTAACTTAGTACCCAAAGTCCAATTTAATGGTGGTAACTAAGTACCCAACGTCCAATTTAATGGTGGTCACTTAGTACCCAACGTCCAATTTAATGGTGGTAACTTAGTACCCAACGTCCAATTTAATGGTGGTAACTTAGTACCCAACGTCCAATTTAATGGTGGTAACTTAGTACCCAACGTCCAATTTAATGGTGGTAACTTAGTACCCAACGTCCAATTTAATGGTGGTAACTTAGTACCCAACGTCCAATTTAATAGTGGTAACCTAGTACCCAACGTCCAATTTAATGGTGGTAACTTAGTACCCAAAGTCAATTCCATGATAGTAATATGTTCCAAAACACTCGCCCTTCTCTTTCGGTTTATTTGTTATACCGACTACTTCCATTGCTGTGCCATTTAGGCTTTGGGTGAATTCAATACCTATAATGCGCATTACAGTATTACTAGTTACCTACTATGCAATTTACAGAAGTCGTGAAGTGTCCACGATTTTTTGTAAGACATATATGCCCTGAAAGCGGTAAAATAGTATTTTCATTAAAAGCGATAAATATCACACCTACATGTAAAATGCCACTAAAATTTAGCTAACGACATTGTATTTCGGTTCGAATCGAGAGGAGTGATTAGTTACGTCTACTATTTTTCCATCAAAAATATTTTTAAATAAAAGTTGTGCTAATAGACATATGTTAAAATAAATCATTATTTTATCATTGCTACAGACACAGAAACTTCTTTTTATTCAATATAGATTATAAATAATACTTATTGAAAGTCACTCTTCTGTATAATTACCACTGGTTCGAAAAAAAACTCTGTCCTGGGAAGAACCAGCAAGAAACCCAGCGGGACTTCCTCTTTTAAAACAACAGCTTACAATCATGTATGTTACACAAATCAACAACACAACAAATTAGAAATAGCTTGGGAGCGATTACCTCACTTCCAGGGGTTATTATCATCCATAAATTCTTTAATATTATAATAATAAATAACTTTAATACATAAAGAAAATAAATTTTGCACACCATAAGCGTGGTCATATGCGAACATATAATTTATATAAATTATTAAAATGATCATAACAGGGTTAAAACAATAAATGATAATTAATAATCCACAGTTTTTTTTCCGCGGGTACTCTAGGAATTAATTTACAATTGCAATGCTAATAATTGCACATTGCTAACCTATTTTTGATTATATCTTTATACTAAATAGGTACTTATCTTTTTCCTCGTCGCCACTTGTATTGTCTGCTATCTTCTCTAATCACTGTAGTGTAACACAGGCTCGGCACGCACTTAACTAAACACGTCCACTCTCGCCCGAGGCTCTCGTGTAACTGACGCGGTGCGCTCGAGACTGTGACTTATATATAAATGTATGTTTGTGTATTTGTGCAAACACTACAATACATAGGCAAGAATAGCCCGAGACAGGGAAAAATAGGACAAGGGAAAACAGGCTCATACGCAGCAGTGAGTCGCAATATGTTGATGGTGATGATAAAGTTGAAAGGTAGGTACATAACAATGTCGATAAAAAGATATATTAATCCATTCGGTAGTTTCTGTGAAATTCTTTAAAAGACATACATTGTATACTTACTAACATAAAAATACTTATCAACTTTCGTATAGGTACTTCTTCAGAAGACCCAATAGACTGACGTGAATATCATAGGTAGATATAATCCCAACAATATCACTTATTTTATGTTTTGTGTATGTAAAGGGCGGCGTAATTTATCATTGCCCGGGGCGGCTAAATAGCTAGATAGGGCCTTGAGTACAATTGATATGAAAGAAAACACACGGCCGCCCAGTTCTAGCACGACAAATAAGTATTGCACTACAACAAACCCCCACGCTTGCTTCATAGTGATTGTACAATGAGCCACAGTCGAACGTAAGCTTGCTTTACCTACTATCGTATGTCAGAAGAGTCACAGACAAGATTGGGTACATGAGGGATATCTTAGAGCTAGCTTTCATATAACGTAGTGTGAGGCACAGAAGAAGATTAGTCAGGTTTTCCCATCCGTGAAGTTCCTCATCAAAATACAAGAGTGAACAAACTGCATTGCAAACATTGAAGTAATATAATATACTGCGTACAAGTACATTATACATACTCAGAAGGAGGTACGGATTTCGGCTTGAACCACTATCGCAATGTGGGAGACGGTTCGCAAAACTAAAAACGCCCCTTATTACGGGTGTTTAACCTCTTGTATGGGGTGTGTCTGTGACCTATATATATACTTAGTCAGGTCATAAGTTCTGTCAAAAACTTTTTATAAAAATAATGATACACTTTTTGATAATTATATAGATTTTATATATGAAATGAAAGGTAATTTAATTTAAAGTACAATTTTATTTACATTATTCAAAATGCCCTCCCCTATTTTGAATACTTGCCTTAATCGATGCGGTCAATCATCAATTGCTGCACGCACCACATTCATATCTATTTCGGCCACTGCTTTAGCCAAAGATGCTCGGAGAGATTTCAAATTCTGATGAGGTTTAGCGCAGACTTTCTCCTCGAAATGTTGCCATATCTTGTAATCCAGTGGGTTTAAATCTGGACTAGAAGAGGGCCAGTCTTCATGTCCGATAAAGTCAATTCCACGGGCGGTCAACCAGTTTTGCATGCTTCGTGTCATATGAGCTGGTGCAGAGTCCTGTTGGAATATCCAATGTCTGTTTTTGAACATTTTTTGAGAAAGAGGTTCCACTATGTTTGTTAGGACGGTATTTTGATACACCTTAGCACTCGTTTTTAGATCTTTTTCACAGAAAAACACCTCAGTTAAGCCTGAATATGAGACTCCAAGCCAAACCATGAGTGACGAAGGATACTGTCCTCGTTGAACCTTCGGAATACCCGTGCTGGCTTCTTCACTGCTATGGGCATACACCTTATCATTTTGTTTACTATAACTTTCTTCGATATTAAATTTTTTTATCCGAAAACAAATTTTCGCGGCCATTTTTTTCCCGCGTACCGCCGTAACATAGCGCGGGATCTATCCAGCCTAATTTTTTTCCAACGCTCGTTCAAAAAATGTCCAGTCTTCTTACGATGAGCTCGTAGTCCTAGGTCTTCATTGATCACTCTTTTGACCGTGGTTCCGCTTAAGCTCATCTGATCAGCTAAGATTTTTTGTTTAAGAACAGGATTTCGTTGGATTCGCGCCTTCACTGCTTTGATGATCGCGGGTGTCCTAACTGTATGACGTCGGCCGGTCTTCTTACGATGTTCGAAGCTTGAATCTTCAGTGAATCGTTTGATAGTGCGATAAACAAATCGTACAGTTATTTTAAATTTTTGTAGAATTTTGAAAATCTCTTTTGGTGCGTAACCACAGCGGTGCAACGCGATAACCGCTACTCTGTCTTCTTTCTTCGACCACTCCATATTTGAAAATGAATGAAAATTAATGTCTTTTTTTATTTTCGGCGAGCACAAACGTTATATTTTTAAAATTGGCGAAGTTCATCTAGTCAGTATTCAAAAATTTTAAATAACAAAGTTTTGACAGACCTTATGACCCGACTAAGTATATATATATATATAAGTATAGTGTATAAATGTGTGTGTGTGTGTTAGTGTTAGATAAACGGATTCGACCTATTCATAGAAGTGATCTCATCATCGGGGTCAAGAAGGACGTCCTTGGGACGTCTCCTGGTAGGGGCTGCATTCCTTCCTGGGGAATACGAACCCGCCTCTATCACCAACGGATTAGGATGTTCTTTATCGAATTGAAGTATTTTAAGGATAATTTTTTAAGATACATTAACACGTTCAGTATCGTCCACGCTGTCATTTCACTTTCATTTCAGAGTCATTTGATGACTGACAATTTCTAGTAAAAGAACACCAAGGATATTAATAATCTTATTAAAATTAAAAAAAAAACTTTCTAAAGGAACTGTATCCGCGATCTGTTGTTGTCATTTCTGATATTAGCGCTGGTTCTTTATCCGTCTAAGGCTAAGTACAGCTGGCGGCGGAAACTATGACACGCGGGGCTGCGATAGTCGTTCAGAGGATCCGGCAGCTGGGTCTTGAGGTGGCTCTGCACAAGTCTGAGGCCATGCACTTCCATGGTCCTCGGAACAGGCCACCACCGGGATCCTCAGTGATGGTAGGAGGGGTATCCGTCGGCGTCGAGTTGACGTTGAAGTACCTAGGACTCGTCCTCGACGGCCGATGGAACTTCGTTGAGCACTTCCGACGTTTGGCTCCCAAACTGGAACGGACCGGGGCTGCCTTCAGGCGGCTCCTGCCGAACCTGGGGGGGCCAAACGCCTCCTGCCGGAGGCTCTACGCGGGGATTGTGCAGTCCATGGCCCTTTACGGGGCCCCAGTGTGGGCGCGTGGTTTGGCGTGGCTTGCCGTCCACCACCTGAACGCGCTCCAAAGGGTCGCCGTGAAAATGGTTCGCGGTTACCGCACGATCTCCCGCGAGGCGGCGTGCCTCCTTGCCGGATTGCCGCCATGGGATCTGGAGACGATAGTCCTCGCGCGCCTGCACGAATGGCGCGCGGAGGCACTATGCAGGGGGGAAACCCCGCTGCCGCGGCAAGTTGTCGTGCAGCGGACAGACTTCCGGCATGATCTCATGGCGACATGGAGAGAGCGACTGTCGCAACCCCGTGCTGGGCACGCTACTATAGCGGCGATAAGACCCCTCTTTGAGGAGTGGCTTGAGAGACGCCACGGCGTCCTCACCTTCCGCCTGACGCATGTCCTCACCGGACACGGTGTGTTCGGGAGGTTCCTGCACCGAATCGGGCGGGAGGAAACGCCCGGGTGCTCCCACTGCGAGGATCGACCGGAGGACACGGTGGAGCACACCGTGGAGGTGTGCCCTGCTTGGGCGGAGCACCGCCGTGTCCTCGTAGCGGCGATAGGCAGCGGCGACCTCTCGCGTCCGGCCCTGGTCGAAGCCATGGTCCGGAGCGAGACGGAATGGGATGCCGTCACCACCTTCTGCGAAGCAGTGATGCTAGCGAAGGAGGTGGCGGAGCGGGAGAAGGAGAGAGTAGCAGCTTTCCTTCCCGGCCGCCGCAGGAGACGCCCCGGGCGTCGGGGGCTACGTCGTGGCCCCCGGCTACCGTAGGCGCGGGCCTGTGGGCGGCGAGCAATGGGTAGCTCGCCGTCCGTCCGTCTAACGACGACAGGCCGTGTCGACTGCGCGTTTTGTTCCACGCGCGCTTCAAAGAGCTGTCAGCAGCGTGAAGGGGTCCGCAAGGGCCGACGCCTGCCGGGGCTGCGGGCTGTTCGAAAGAGATACCGCGGCTCCGGAACGTAAGGGCACTGAAGGAACACGGATTGTTTTTAATCAGTAAAAGTCTGACACTCCCTTCCGCTCCACCCAGAGCGAAAGGCGTCATTTGATGATTTTCCATCCGCAAAAAAAATATATTGGTAAATCCAATTGGGCATACCTTAAGCGCATTAAAAAAATTACGTATAACATGATTATACGGAATTATTAAAGTAGTTTAAATACATTTCGACAGCACTATCGGCTTCAACACCCTCGAAACCCATGAAAATGACACCCAAGATGAAAAAATTGATACCTATTGCAGCCGCCATCTTGGATTTACATTTCGACAGCACTATCGGCTTCAACACTCTTGAAAACCATGAAAATGACACCCATGTTGAAAAAATTGATACCTATTGCAGCCGCCATCTTGGATTTACATTTCGACAGCACTATCGGATTCAACACCCTCGAAAACCATGAAAATGACACCCAAGATGAAAAACTTGATATCTATTGCAGCCGCCACCTTGTATTTACATTTCGACAGCACTATCAGCTTCAATACCCTCGAAAACCATGAAAATGACACCTATGATGAAAAATTTTATACCTATTGCAGCCTCCACCTTGGAGTTACATTTCGACAGCACTATCGGCTTCAGCACCCTCGAAAACCATGAAAATGACACCCATGATGAAAAAACTGATACCTATTGCGGCCGCTATCTTGGATTTACATTTCGACAACCCTATCGGTTTCGACACCCTCGAAAAGCATGAAAATGTCACCCATGACAAAAAAAATTATACTACTTACTTTTAGTACGTACTACTATTATTTATTCTGTGCTTTTAAATATTGTAATAAAAAAATCTCTTACTATTATTATAATCAAGCATTTAAGAAATTTGGTTATTCGAAAATTGTGTATTTGTACAGCGATCTTTTTGAGCCGCTGAAAACAACCGAAACAATGTCCACTCACGACGGCGACTGAAGCCGAACTAAACTTAATACAAAGGTACTCTGTGAACTAAACTACTCTGTGGCTGTAGATCCCCATTTACAGAAACAATTTATATACGAGGCAACGAAATCAACGAAAATTTCGCCATTTTGGAGCCGAAAAAAATTAATTATAGCTAAACAAAACAAAATTACACTGCCATTTACATTCAGTGGCTTCCCACATGATAGATGAAGAGATTAAAAAATAGATTGAGTTAAACAATTGATATTTTCAAAAGTTATAGTGTTTACAAGCCACAGGGACATGATAAATCCACACCATAAGCCACTAAAACCCTTTTTTTATTTAAAAATAGCAATTAATCGATTTAAAAAAATTATTAATAGGTTCAAAAATCATTTATCTTTCTAACAATGTGCTTTTTATATCATTTATATGTATAATATGATTGCTAGATACGATTTTATTCGATAAAATGTTGGAATTTTAATTTTTAGGCGATAGTAGAACATTACCTTGCGCTTTCGCTTAAGGTATGCAAAAGGCTAAGCACAGCTACAGCCATGCAGCGAGGAAACGCAGCCAACATTCATGGTATTAATCCGCAGGGAGTAAGACTGTATGTTAATTTGAGTTTTTAGTTTCAGTTTTGTTTTATTATGATAATAAATATTGTATATTTATATGATTTGTTAATAAATGTATATAAAAAAAACATGCGCGAGTGTCGTGGAACACTCGGTTGGAACGAAGTTCCTTTCGTAGTATATTATTATTGATAAACGTGTTATTGATTAACAACTACAAATAAATGAATTACTAGCGTCTATTAAAATGAAGCAACATTTAAAATGACATTTCTTTCATGGTAAGATAAGATAAAATGCGAAGCAGATGGATATTAATCCATTTCGCTCGCACTATAGAAAAAGGGTCGTGACGGAAATCTTACACTTTATCTCGCCTAGCACCCAGGGACTTCGTTCCAAAAACTCTACTTCATTCCTAAATTAAACCTAAATCCAAGTCTACTATTGCAAGATTTCAAGGTAATAATAGTATTATTTACAAGGTAGAAATCCTCGTTCTGCATAGATGGGACCAAAATTAATATTTAAAAGCTGAAGGTAGCCCGGTTTAACTATATGATATCAAGACGTACATTACAACCTATAAAAATCTACTGCCGAACATAGGCCTCTCCCATAGATTTCCTAATAGGTGGGATTCTATGATAGCTGCCAAGCTTGTCAGGCAGGTTGGCAACAAAAAGGCTATCAGGAGCTTGCTGCTGCCTATCTCCTGGTTCAGTTTCCCTCTGTCGCCTCTTACGTCACCCACGGGACGATATTGGGTAATGGATTCTTACACCACTACTACACGGCTAATATGGGTGCTATAAAACACTCGAATTATCACGAATTTAAGAAAAATAACAAATGAGTACTATTGATTTGCAGTAACAATTATAAAACTGCTCATGCTATGTCTGGATCTGGAATCTGGATCTCGACAGGCTCTCTCAAGGCGCGCCAATTAGTCCAATGATCGGCTACACACATTTAGCCATTGGTAATATTTGTTATTACATGTTCCTTTTGTAGTTGAATACTTTGAGACTATTTATCAAATTACATATGTAAAACGATATTAGTTTTGCAAATTGTAGTAGCAAGGATTTAGCACAAACATTTTAAATAAATTTTAGATTCCGAATTTTATAATCTGCCCGCATCTACATACCGGGATCAATGGAGTAGATGAATCTTACTAAGGTCCCAAAACGTTGTTTTATTAAGGATATCTAAAGTTTTATTTTTATGTGAGATGATTACCTTTGAGTCAAGATTTTACTTTGACAAAAGATTATCGTAGAATTCTACCTACTGAGGTCGTAACAGCCCCAGTCTATAGCGTCTGCGAAGTAAAGCATACACGTAGTAAACTAGTAAACAGTGGCCCATTATCGACGGTACTTGACTTGTGTTTGAATGGGTCTCCGTTCAGAGTTGATAGCGTGCTAGAATAAATACGCGTTAAAAGAAAGAAAGAAAATGTATGTATTAAAACAAATATTTATTAACACACATGTTACAAAAGAAATTTGTATACTAGGTAATCAACTTTTAATTACAGAGCTAAGAAAAACTAAATACTAAATAAAATGGAAACATTGTAATCATAAGCTTTATATGTGCTCAGCATAATTTTGTGGTATTATCTGTGTTGTTTGTAAGATGATATTGTGACCAGGAATAAGAAAGGAATGCTTCGGTGGTTTGGTCATGTAGATAGAATGAACGAGGAAAGAGTGGTAAAGCAAACCTATGTTGCAGAAGTGTACGGACGAGTTGGAAAGGAACGCCCAAGGCGTAAGTTTATCGAACAAATTGGCGATATATTGAAGATGGACCAGATTAAGAGAACCGACGAGCGTGTATGCGAAGGTATATGGATGTAAAGGAGGCGAGAGAGGTGTGTTAGGATAGTGCCAAATGAAAGTACGTTGTCTCTGTCAAACAAACCCAGAGGGTGACAGGCGTGAGTGCTTATGTATGTATTATGTATCTATCCACGAAGCTATTTTTCAGTGCGCCTCTGGTTTACTTATTGATTACCATTGGTTTCGGCGAACAATAGTCCTGGGCTGGAGTTACTTTATTATTCATCCAATATAACACTAAAAATTCCAGTACGCAAATAAATTATACCCATCACAAATATTTGCCAACTTACCGGGCAATTGGAAGTGCGTGTGCTAAAAGTTTACCGACGTTTGCGAAGCGGCAGGTGGTACGGCAAACATTTGTCCCCGCTTCGTAAAAAAAAAGACGTTTCGCTTACTTTGTCGACTGCCTCCTGCACAGGGCCGTGGACTAAGTGGATGTTGGATTTGGTCTTAATGAGAAAATAATGAGCAAACAATGATGGTGGCCAAATAAGCTGAAAAATAAAGGTTTGGAATGCATTGGTGAGAATGAGGTTTGTTTTTAAGAGATCCTCAGATAATGTAAAAATACGGAACTCTTGAGATCTCAGGAAGTAGGTATGACTTTGCGCTTTTAAACCTACAAAACTATAGACGAATGCAATTAGATATATTTTTGAAAGAATGTTTATACATAAAATATACTTTTTATAGGCCACTTGTAAATTTTTCTAAAAAACTTAGTAACATACTTTGTTATCAAAAGTTACATAGAGAAATTGAATTTCGACATCAGTGGAAAGTTTTGTCATTTATTTCAACTCTTTGTTTTATTTTTTTACGTTGTATTTATGAGATTCACAGATTATAATACTTTGTAATACAACGGATCAGAAAAATACAGACAATGATTTCATTTTTCGCTACTAGAAGGAAACTGATATGGAAGATAATTTAGTAAGTAGATTATAAAAACGGTTCAGCAGTTTCTTTTTTAAAGTATTATACCAATAATTATGTTATTAACGCAAAAGTTTATGCCCTGCTATGATTTATTTTCATATTAATTGAGAGCTTTTCCGCACATAATGGCGGCCACGCGCCTTTCTGCACGCCCCCTTTGTTGCTGTCAAACAATACATTACCAATTTATTCAAACATTATAAACAAACTGCTAATGAATTATGAAACTTATGCTATTATGTTAAGATAGATTTATTTAAGCATAAAACTTGTCATTGCTTTTAACTTGGTTTTCGGTAGACGTCACGCTGTGCAGCTCGAAACGCGCCAAATCACCTGTCACAATATAACAAGGTCACGTGACGCGCCGCCATTATGGTGTCGTTTTCATTGATTCAAAAATAATCTCCAAAATTATAAAATGTATTTTATTATACTTAGATATTTATATTTTAATAAGATTATCATGTTTATTTTGGTTTGGTTTTAAAGGGGCCATTTTTTCAATTGACAACTTAACTAAATTGCGAACAGCACTAACATCCCCGTAATAAGAAGGAACGCGATGTACCCTGTTGACAAACGAACAAGATCCTATTTTCTACACAAATAACTCAGGCTGGTATAGTGAAGCAGCATTATCAGTGACAGATTATAGACTCCGATCACCAACCCGCCAGTTCAGCGTGGCATTTATGGGCAAATTTTTCAAATTATTAAAAAAATAGCAGCATAAAGGTGTGGCGGTACTTCAACGCGGACCAGCTGCTTATTCTATATAAAGCGCAAGTCCGGTCGTGCATGGAGTATCGCTGCCATATATGAGCTGGTGCTGCAAAATGACACCTAGCAGCTTTGGATTCAATGGAAAGACATGTTAAGAGGCTTCTTGGGTGACCCGAATCTGGTTAAAACCAATCTTACCCGCCTCGAACGCAGGCGCAAATTAGCCAGCCTTTCGGATTTCGGAGAGTGTGCGCAGGAATTGCATAACTTAACTCTTCCCTCTCCCTTCCACAATCGGACAACCAGATGTTCGGGTAGTCTCCATCCTTTCGTTGTTGACTTACCACGGATTTAAGCCAAACGGATTGCTACATCTTTCGTTATTGGTACAGAAAAGGAGTGGAATAAGCTGCCAACATCTGTCTTTGAATCCGATTACAATGTGGGTGTCTTTAAAGCAAGAGTGAATAGGTTTTTGTTAAGTCTGCGCGCTTCATCATCTTAGGCTACATGAGCACTTACCATCATCAAGTAGGATTGTATTTAATCGCTGGCTTAAAATAGCAAAAAATAAAATAAAATAGTAGCAATAGATTAAGAAAAGTTGTTAAAGAAAAGGAAAAAAGATAGCTATATCCTTTTCTTTTCATTTGAGAAGTTGTCATTGATACAGACCTACTTAGTCGTAGTAAAGAGCCACGCTGCTGCTATATTGTGACTGTAAAATTCTGGAAGTATTGCTGCTGTGATTGATATGTGAAGAGAACCAGAGACCCTTTTTACTCTTTTTACCAGGTATTCTACTTTAGTTCTCAAAGATGATAACACAGTACATATTAATTCTTAACCGAAGATAGATAGATGTAGGTGTCTATGGGCGACATTCACTTACTATCAGGTAAGTGGTTGGTGGATGCTGTCACTTACTATGTGTGTGTGGATATGTTGCGATTCAGTCTATCCACACTAGCCAGTTCATAGTTTACTAATGATAACTTCAATTTATTTGTTTGTAAATCTTGTTTGTTAAGGCAATTCGATTTTAATGAAAATTGTATCGAGTATTCATTATATGAAACGTGATGAAATTGGTTTGAAGATCGTCTTCATTATCAATAATCGTTTCTTCTTCAAGTATACGAGAAAATAAACTTCACTAAAGTAACTAATTAACTTCAAAATTAACGTATCCTTTTAAAATCTGTAGTATGGAAAATTATCAATGGGCTTCAAAATTTAGAGATTGTTGTAATTAGGACCTACATTACCTTTTTACCTTATTAGAATTACTTTTTATTTTTTAAATACAAGGCATCCATAAATTAGTAGGAAAGTAAAGCCAATTTACACTCTCCTCGATCAGCTCCGATTTTCACAGGAGCCAGATGTACAGTAATTCGATATGCAGGCGCGTAAGATTTTTTACACGTTTATTTTCGGTCAAGACGCTTTCCGCTCCCGTTCGCATCCGATATAGAGTCAAGGCTTTTCCCTATATTACTGCATTTTTTAAAATATAATATGTAGTTCTGTAAAATGCTAACAAATACAATAAAAATATTATTATTCTGTGCTTCATAGTAGTCAAAGCTAATCTGTATTATTATAACAATTAAACTTGCATCTTTAAATACAGTACCAATACATTTTTAACGTTTGAGTTTGAAGCTGAATTAGTCTTTTAAGAAAGTATCAATTAATATTCTTCTTAAGATGATTTGCCCATATATACCATGCCATGATGAGTTGGCAGATTATCTGGTTGAATTGCAGAATCCATTGCTTGTACTCCATTGTACACTTTTAGATTTGGAATTCTTAGTTGGATAACGTCTTCAGTTGGAGACTAGTTATGAGTTGCATCAACGGTATAATTTCTAATTACAGTTTAGACACTTTAGCGCTACCATCTCCATTTACAGAACTAAAAATAGTTAAAAAATAGTCTTTTTCTAAAGTGAGATAAAATAATTCTTGTGTCAATTTCATTTTACGACTGGCACTTTATAGTAATTAAAATCGTATTTATGAATAACAAAAATGATCTCTGTTAATGCGGAACAAAAAAATTCAAAAATAGAATTCATCGTATAATCAATCTCTTTGTCACGGTATAATTAACTGGCGGGAAAAAAACAGCTCGTATTGAGGGAACTAGCGTCACCGCTATACGGGTATCGGGTTGCTTCGAGCACCGGCTATGCCCGCGTCCCGTGAACAGTCCGTTATTGTCTTCGCTTCACGCTTTGCGACTAACCACGTACACAGACTCGCTTTGATTTGGTCCATGAATTTTAAGCTTTCTGTCACCTGCAAGCTGTGAACCTTTACAGAAGACTAAAATTGACTACCGTTATTGTACTTTCGCTTAGATTTGTGGGCCCGCCCTGTTAGAATGCATTACTACTTTATTAGATTTTAATGTCACATCACAGAATTTATACATATAAATAAAATTGAAGTTTCTGACTGTAATATCGAAATACACAGTAACTTAATTGCTGATGGGTTATTTGCATGCTAATAAGACATGAACACCTATTTTTAAAACTTTTGTCATTCTGTCTGTCTGTCCGTGCTAATCTATAGAATGGCTGGGCCGATTGTAATGTAATTTCTTAAATAGATAGAGTGCAATGTCAGGAGAGATCTAGGTTATATTTTATCCGAAGAACTTAGACATATAATAGAAAAGAAAAATTGATAGAATGAAAGGTCTTTTGATCTTTAGCCTAAATAACGTCACATTTAATAGATCCTACCTAGGCGAAAAATAGACGGGGCGCTTTCGAAGTTTCTGAATGACTCTTCATATACCGGCTGACTTTTATACAGTAAGAAGAAATTGGTTGCAATGGATAAACGAAGTAGAAGCCTATGACATATTCAAATTTATTTCTATCTAACTGTTTTTTTTATAGGCGAGGGGGCTAACGAGCATACGATGGTAAGTTACTCCCGCCGCCCACGAACAACTGCAACACCAGGGGAATTACAGATGCATTACCGAACTTTTAAAAAGGAGTAAGCTCTTCTCTTGCAGGTCCCTAAGTCATATCGGTCCGGAAAATTAGCCGGTGGTAAGCTATTCCACAGAGAGGTCGTACGCGGATGAAAACTGCTAGTGAAACCTACAGTGGTGGACCGCCAAGCATTCAAATGGTGTGGATGGTATCGGGAGTTTTTATATTACGACAATGTTCTCCTTGCTTCTTTCAAACACAATATGTTCCCACTATTAGTGTGTTTGTTTAGGCGTTTGTTTTTGTGTTTAGTTTGTGTATCTGGGGTCAAAGTTTACAAGAGATGGAAAGTGTGAGAGTGATATCGAAAGAAGAGTGAATGCAGGAAACATAGTGAATGGAGCTTTGCACTCCTTTATGAGCAGTCGGAAGGTGTCTAACAAGGCTCGTTTGGCTGTGCATGAAGGGGTGTTGGTTCCGACACTCATGTACGGAAGTGAAAGTTGGGTATGGCAGAAGAAACATGAAAGCAGAATAAATGCAGTTGAGATGAGAGCATTAAGAAGTATGATAGGAGTTAAACTGAGTGACAGGATAAGAAATAGTGAGATAAGGAAACGTTGTGGTCTGAAAGAAGATGTAGTGACAAAAATTGAGAAAGGTATGCTGAGATGGTTTGGTCATGTCGAGAGAATGAATGAAGAACGATTGACGAAAAAAGTGTATAAGGCGAGTGTGAATGAAAGTGTTGGAAGGGGTAGACCTAGGCGGACATTTCTAGACCAAATCAGGGACGTCTTGAAAAAAGGCCAGGTCAAGAGTACCCTAAACCGTAGAGCATGTATGAAGGGAATAATGAAAGTGGACGAAGCGAAACAAGTATGTAAGGATCGTAGCAAGTGGAAAGAAGTAGTCTCTGCCTACCCCTACGGGAAAGAGGCGTGATTATATGTATGTATGTATGTATGTTTAGGCAATCCTACATCTCGAACAATTAGTAACTTCCTATTACAATCGTAAACTATTGTTATAGTTGAATAAGACTTCGTCGTCATGTTACTGGGGTTATATCTGGATATCATCAAAATCGGTTCACCTAGAAAAAGTTCTGAGCTAACACACATAAAAAAGTTGAATTGAGGACCTCCTCCTTTTTTGAAGGTGGTTGAAAAAGAAATATTAAATAACTTTGTTTACCACCAAATCCAACTAAGCTTAATATACTTTGTTTAAGTAGTTCACGATAGCAGTCAAATGGTGAATTCGAATTTCATCTTCAAAATCACGACTTTAGTATCGCAGACTGTATCCTTCACTGTAAGTTATTGTCGCTTTAAAATATGGCAATATATGAACGTGATATTGTTATAAAATGATTCGTCTAACTTCGTATTGAGCGTAGCTAGCGTGTGACTTGTCTAGTTGTGGTCTGCATACGCTGCGCCGTGACGCCACGATTGCGGTCGAAGCGAACCCGCCTGAAACTTGAAACACTCTGTAGGTAGATATATATTTAGAGCGTAAAGCCAGGTAAGGGAGAATGGTTGATATTATGATTGAGTTGTTATTTATTATTAATTTTTTATTTACATAACATTGAAATATATACAATATAAAAAACTATAATAAAAAAAACTAAAACTTAAAAGTATCATATAGTCCTACTCCTTGTGGTATATTGCCAAGAACACTGACTGCGTTATTAAATTACAGATAATTTTTCTGCCGACTTCCAAAAAGGAGACGGTACTCAATTCGAGTGTATGTTTTTTTTTATGTGTGTTACCTCATAACTTTGTACTGGGCGAACCGATTTGGACGATTCTTTTTTTATATGAAAGCTAATAGTTCTCGTGTGGTCCCATATGAATTTGATCAAGGTCAGACCAATGGTTATTAAGTTATTCTTAAATAACCTATATTGAAGTCGGCTGTACAAAATTTTTAATTTTAAATTATTATATGTGGTAGAGCCATGCTGCAGCTATATTATTGTTGTAACATGACTAGGTCAGCTCGACCGGGGAAGGACCACGCTCTGAATATACGCATGGTGAGAGCAGAGAAACGGAGAACCTTTTTCTGGAGACGAGGCATTCCTTCTTAATTCTCATGGGTGGTGACGCATCTGCGTTTTGATTCTTATTCCAGGATAGATTTAGATTCTAGTGGATTGTGTGCTCGTTTGTCACCCTTGATCAATAAAAAATTACATGGCATAGCATTCTGGAAAAGTAGCAATGGTTGGTCATTATAGGACTCAAAGAACTGACTGCCGGAGAATGTGTGCTTTTATGACAGCCTGGTACTGGCCATTGCAATTAGGCGACATGCAGGGAATCTAAAAGCGAAAAGCCGTCTGTTCAGCAGTGGAGTTGCTTGTAATAATGAAATGGACAAGTATTTTTAAAATGTTAATAAAAAAAATTGCACATATATTTTTTTACTAAAAGTCGCCTCGTGTCTTTGAACAAAGGTGAGCCAGCCGAGGCGGAGCGTGGCGAACATCTCGGTAATTGCTCACCGCCCCACGTTCCGCGTCACGTGCCGCACTGATGGATTTAATTATTCCAATTTCGTAATCGTCCAACCCCCCAATACTGTAATAACATAATTTTCGTTTTGTGTTTCTGTTGTCCTGGTTTTGTTGATCTATGTTAGGTATTTAACAATTTCACATTAAGCTAGTAAGTTCATCTCTGCCTTAGTTAGTTATCGATATCTGCCGGCACCAATGAAATAAATAATGCAATTTTAAATGCTTCTTTACCACGTGCTCGCCTCACCTGAACAACACCTTAACTCTTGACCACTCGGTAGCACTGCAGCCGTTCACTTTGGTAGCTATGCGTAGACCAACAAACAAGATAGAACACTAGGTACATTTCAAGTAACACCGTGAGCATGCTAATGCAATAAAATGCCGCACTCACACACACATCCTTTTTCTTTTATTATCAGCGTAAAAGTCCACGGCTGGTCGCACAATACAAAGAAAAACATTTTGTGTGTCGTGAATGATTTCAGATACATAAGATGTGTCATGAGCGCGTGTTCTTAAAATAAATTAAGAATATATTTGGCTTGGTTTTGGCGTCATTAGGAATGAGTAGGTAGTATTTTATGTCAACAGTGTGGTGGCGATGTAAGAATTTCTCTTACCCCATTTCAAAATCAAAACGCTGACGCGTTGTTACTGGTGAGGACTAACATGAAATGCCCCATTTCCAGTAAAATGGATCTCCGGTTCTCGACACTCACCTATAATACGAAATACAGCAGCGTTGAGCTGCTATTTGACCCTGGTATTCTGTGAGAGCGTGGTCCTTACCCAGTCGAACCGACCCATTCGTGCTACAACTATACTACTTTACTAATATAGCTGCAGTATGGCTCTATCGCGTAAAAAAACCACCACGCAATAACATTGGCTCTACCAC
This sequence comes from Parnassius glacialis, assembly GCA_033319125.1. Classification (NCBI taxonomy): domain Eukaryota; kingdom Metazoa; phylum Arthropoda; class Insecta; order Lepidoptera; family Papilionidae; genus Parnassius; species Parnassius glacialis. The sequence continues at coordinate 9,954,964 of JAVANC010000014.1, forward strand.
GTAATAAAAAATAACAACTAGAAAATAAATACTGCGGTCGCAAAACCCGCATGTCTCATCATCTAAAAGGACACCTATATTCAGCGGTAGATTTTAATAGTCTGTAATGGATGGATGGTTGCATGACGTAGTGTTTTGTCGATCTTTCTATGTTGGTGTAATGTACCTGCTAGCCATCTGATCGGGATGGGATTGTTCCAGCCTGTTCATGTGAAATTTGCATATTATTTAAAACGGCATATAGGAGCAATTTTCAATTGTGGTGGTAACATTCTTTATCTAGTAGCTAAGCCATATAAAATATAGAAAGACTGACTAGGACAGGAGTACATCATCATTGTCATATATCATCGCAACAAACTAGGATATCATAATGATGTAGAGAGTGACTAATGAAATAAACAGTGCTGAAATTAAACTTCCATCCGTTTCGTAGGGTGATTCTAGTCCAATACGGCTCGAGTACTTTCCAAACAAAAGGGAGGGATTGTCTACGAAATTTGTTTGTTTCCATTGCCCCTTTTAATAAAACAAACAGGTTAATGGCAGCTTTCGAACCACCGATCGTTTGGTTTAGGGTTTGATTCGGCGAATTTAAAATTGGTCCATTAAAGTAATTTAATAGGACGACGAGAGTAATTTACCACCATATAATTGGCTTATCAAAAGTGCATAACATCACAACTTGGTAATTGCTTCTTATTTTTACTTCACAATACATTTTTAGTATATAGGTACTCATTAATGACCTAATCATAAGTCTAATAATATTACTTTTATTATGTTTCATAATCAGTCTTATTGAATTATTTTTAGTGTAGGAAATACAGATGAAAAATAAATACAATTAAATTTTGATTTATAAGACTTCGTGTGGGGTGCATTTGTCTTTATACCTATAAAAATAAAAACAGTGCTCACGCCATTGTCATGAAATTTTTTGTAATTTATACTAGAAACAGATTTTTTATCCTACTCCTGCAATATTTGCCTGGAGTTCCGAAAGTACAAGGGTGGCATAAAGCGGGGGCGGCCGGGAGTGGTTGGTAAACAAGAGGCGCCGGCGTGTCGCCGCTGTCCACCTGTCTAAAATCAGGCAATGCTCTATTAGTTATACTCGTAATCAAGCTACAATAAACTATATTTATGTAGCGACAGTGTATTCTGTTGAGGTTATATGCACAGAGCAAAGATGTTTTCATCTTTAGCACAAAGTATGAATAGAGTACAGAGAACGTATGCGCGACGTATGCTTTTCGCACTGTAACACAGAAAGAAACCGTACACACGCAAAGCTCATGTGCTACTCGTGAAATGGCCACGTGCAATATTGAAAATACATAATGTCAATCGAAATATCAATGGAGAAATTGAGATAACATAATAAATAATAAAGAAAATGTACTCAGCAAAAGGGGCTTAATTGTTTTTTTTTATTATGGCGGGAGGGGGATGGAGGAATTAATCATGTAATTCAGAAATTTTTGCAAGTGGTGTTTAATTGTTGACTGTATGCTACAATTTTTGTGTACCTAGTTTTAATCTTCTATAATATAAAAATAAATTGCTGAATGTGTTGCTAAGCGCAAATCTCGAGAGCACCTGAACCGATTTCGTTAATTCTTTTTTTATAATATTCCTTGAAGTACGAAGATAGTTTTTACGGAGAGAAATATTTAAAAAATTGTCTGAAAAAATCTAAAAAAAACAGTTTTCTATATTCCCATACAAAAGATTCGTAATAATACTTAAAAGTCAATTTGAACTTTAATACCGTAACATAAAGTTTAAATGTTAGTGGAGGGGTTCCGGGAAGGCGAAACAATTGTGTGAAGTTAGTATCGTATAAATATTAAGTGTTTGTGGTATTAATCTAGAAAACCCATGTTTCTTGCATGGTCAATTGTATGCTCTGTTTGTTTACGCGCCAGGTAATCAAACAAAAAAATATCGGGTACCATAAATTACTACAATAAAAATGAAACTTAATTTAGAATAAGTAAAAATAAAATGAAATATAATAAGTAGGTATCATTGAAAAATTGTATTTTTCATTGTGATTGTTAGCGACTATTAAAAGAATTTCAAGTGTTTTATAATTTTTGAGTTAATCGTTTTGTAATTGTTGACTTATCAACTTTCTTTTTTATTTTTTTATTTTACTAGCTGACCCGGTATCCTGAATAGCAGAATAAGTTATAAAAAAAATTAAAGAATCGACTGTTAGGCGGTACGAAGTTCGCCGGGTCAGCTAGTAAACAAATAATCATAAGAAACATAGCAACCTTATGCTGCAATTTAATGCTGATATTATGCTATAATATTATGTCGTTTAAAGATCTTTGTTATGTTACAGATTTAAGAAAATCTAATCCCTCACCTTAGCCCGTAGGTAAAGTCCCAAGAATCGACTTATCAAACCAATAAATAAATAAAACAACAACAACAATAAAACAATAAAGGACTTCTGTAGCAGTTTTGCCTGCAGTAGATCACGGAAAAACCGCTACAGAAATCCTTTAAAAGATGTCCTCTATTTTAGACCCCAAAAATTTATCTTGTCCCCTAATTTGAAATCTTTGATACAACATCGCGTGTATTCTTTTACACGTAACCTTTGAGGTAACGCGTGATGTTAGAGAAACAAATTACGTTACATTGCTTTTTATATTAAAAAATCTTTTACCACATCGCCAAGAAACTATACAGCATTATAGTTTCTTGGCGAAAGTTTTCTCTATAAAATTTATACGTGGTAGAGCCATGCTGCAGCTATATTAGTAGTATAATTGTAGCACGAATGGGTCGGCTCGACCGGGAAAGGACCACGATCTCACAGAATACCAACGTAAAATAGCAGCTTAACACTGCTGTGTTTCGTATGGCGAGTGTACAGAACCGCAGACCCTTTTTACTGGAAAAGAGGCATTCCGTCTTAGTCCTCACGGGTGGACAACGCATCTGCATTTTGACTCTTTATTGAGGATAGATGTAGATGTCTATGGGTTACAGCAACCACTTACCATCAGATGAACTGTGTGCTCGTTTGTCACCCTATTCTATAAAAAACTAGTTCTTGGAAATTGAACGGTACTAGGTTTCTTTATGAAGGTTAATTAATAAGAAGAGTGAAAAAACCCAAATCCGTGGTTATTTAACCTAAAACATAATATATAAAGCTACCTACTACTAAGGCTACATAAATGTATGGATCTATTCAACCTCGGCACAGGTCACAACCCTCGAGCTGTTGTTTGCTAACACTCCGCCATGTGTGCTCAGAGCCCCGTCATCCGTCACGTCAGGGGCTGTGACCACTTGTCTATGTTCCATGTATTGAGAGGTCTTGATGTTACATATATATAATATAATTTATCTACTAGAGTATGTCCCTTATATACAATATTTATAAAGTATATTTAATTATTAATCGAATCAATAATTTGGTTAAAATTGTTGTCTGCGGATTGTATATTCTTTTTAAGAGGATATAGTAGGTGCACAGAAGATATAACAAAACTTAGCTTAGCTTAACTTACTATAGGAAAAGTTAATATTGAGAAAACAAACAAGTTGTATGTTGCGTACAATAGGACGTTGGATGACACAGATTCCATAGACAAAGAAAAAATTACATTTACGATTTATAATGTTGGTACTAATAAGATTTTTTTTTAATATTCTAAAGTAAAATATATTTAAAAGAACTTTGTATTTACATGATGTTGTTCCGTCAAAACTGATTAAAAAGGCTAATTTAATCATTAAATTTTTCATACTATTTTAAAAAGAGTAAAAAACTTTTATGTAAACGTTTATTTATATGATTGCCGTGTAGTGGCGGCGCAACAAAATCCACTCTACCTTATATCATGCCGTGGATATCATAAGAGGCGGCAGAGGGAAATGAAACAGAGGATGGCCAGCAGCGTCTTCCAGATAACAACATATAATAATAAAAAAATAGGTTGCCTTCTCACCTGCAAATCGTAGAAAATATTCCAAAAATCTATGTTTAGCAGTGGACTTTTGATAGCCTGCAATGACTGAATAAATGAATATAAAATAAATTTTATTTACGTATGTATAAAATCGCAATCACTGAATATTTGTAATTTCTTAACTTACCTAAAAATATGTAGTTGGAGCAAGCATCAGTGTGAATTGAAGGCAAAAAAAACATTTCAATTCATTTAACAAATGCTGCTTGTTAAACATTATGTTATAAAAAACGTTTTTGGCAAAAAAGACCGTCTCAAGACATTTGTACAGAGTTAAATTTATTTTAGTTGCATCGAAAGGGTTAAGCATTATTCAATACTTAACGATTGTGACCCTTGGGAATTATTGTAACCTTTTGACAAAAGGAAAAATATTTTTCGTTTATGTCGTTTATTCACCTTTTCGATGTTTACTTTTATTTCCAGCCAGCAAATGGTTTTGTTTAGTGACCTTACACTTAAACGAATAAGTTCTTTTGTATTTTTATCGCGGGAACGGAACTTCGGAATTCAAGTTATTTGTTATTTTTTTCTTCTTAGGGATGTATTACAACGCAGAAAACATCTTAAAAAATTAAAGTAATTTGTAATATAAAAATCAATCTCACTCAACTATGAAAGGATAACTACTTTTTACGTAGTAGAGCCACGCTGCAGCTGTATTAGTGGTATAGTTGTGGTAGTAATGGGTCGGCTCGGCCGGGGAAGGACCACGCTCTCATAGAATACCAGCGTAAAATAGTAGCTTAATGCTGCTGTATTTCGTATGGTGAATGTAGAGAACCCGAGACTCTTTTTACTGGAAACGAGATATTCCGTCTTAGTCCTCACGGGTAACGACGCATCTGCATTTCGATTCGTAATCGAGGATAGATGTAAATGTCTATGGGCCACAGCAATTTATATGATAAGGGTAACAAACGATCACACAGTCCACTTGATGGTAGGTAAGTGGTTGCTGCGGCCCATAGACATCTACATCTATCCTAGATTACGAATTAAAATGCAGATGCGTTGTCATCTGTGAGGACTTAGATAGAATGCCTCGTTTCAAGTTAAAAGGGTCTACGGTTCTCTAGACTTCCTATACGAAACGCAGCAGCGTTAAGCTGCCATTTTACGCTGGTATTCTGTGAGAGCGTAGTCCTTCCCCGGTAAAGCCGACCCATTCGTGCTACAAGTATACTACTAATATAGCTGCAGCATGGCTCTACCACGTCTAAAATGTGTTACCAGGCCGTCACTCCATCTAGTGGGGAGATGCACAGTGGTTAATATTTAGGTAAAATATTTAAGAATTTATGTGTAGCTATATGGATGTGAAAGAAGCGAGAGAGGTTATGCTTATATCTCTCAAGATAGAGAGGATAGTTCTAGCAGTAGTTAATATTTAGGTTGTTATATACTTACAAAAAAACATGGATATGTAATATTTTACTCTATTTAATGAAATTTATTTAATTCTTCTTCATCATCAGCTCGAAAGTCCACTTCTGGAGATGGGCCTTTCCCGTTATATGAAGAATTTGCCTTAATTGCCACGCTTGGCAGGCGAGTTCAAGATCCAGTACCAGATGTCTTACATCTTTAATGCAGCTGTTCGTTGCTGGTCGGTATATTTTACGTCTGGCCTAAACGAGTTGGTTATATCGCCATATACCGAAAACCATTACCTTTTTAATATTTCCAATATTCGCCTCTGACTACACCCACGGGCTGAAATGGTATGAAGAATTTTCTTACGTCGCAAACTCACGGTCTAATGAATTAAGCACCTAGCACTTTTCCATCTCTTTACCGTGTAGTGACGGTGTAAGAATATCCACTACCCCATATCATCCCGTGGGTGTCGTAAGAGGCGACAGAGAGAAACAAATCAGCAGATGGGCAGCAGAGTCTTCCTAATAAAGACTAAAAATAAAAAACTGCGGTTGCCAACCCGCTTGCCAAGCGTGGCAATTACGAGTGTGGCACTGAAAATTTCGGGAATCAAGGAAGTGACACAACATTACTATTAAAAATGTATTTATTGCTTTTCGAAGTATTCTTCGCGAAATTTGACACATTTTTCCAGACAATGGAACGAATCATTGAAGCAACCATTACAATCGGAAGTTGGGGTCTCCAAAATGGGCGTTTTGTAGGCGTCCACAGCTTCTTCAGGTGATGAAAATCTCTGTCCACGCAATTTATTCTTTATTTTAGGGAAAGTATAGAAATCATTAGGGCTTAGGTCGGGGCTGTACGGTGGATGGTCTAATAATTTTATGTTTGCTTGCTCTAAAAACTATTTTGTTCTGTGTGCGGTGTGAGAACTCGCATTGTTGTGATGGAGGATGATGCGGCGGTTGCAGTTCTCTTTACGGAGTTCAGAAACGACCCGTGGCAAACAACTGGTAGCATACTATTCTGCATTAACCGTTCTTTGTCCCTCAAGAGGAATAGTCGTAACATGGCCGGTTTTGGAGACAAACGTGGCCACATTTTTTTTTGCAACACTCCGTGAACGAACAATTTTTGTTGGCTTTAACTCATTTTCGAACACCCAAACTCGTGACTGGTTTTTTGTTTAGGGTTCGTACGCGTATATCCAGGATTCTTCACCTGATACAATATTGTATACAGCATTTGAGGATCCTGCGTGGAATCTTTCGAGAGTTCTGACGCACCAAGTAACGCGAGCCGCTTTTTGCTCTTCACAGAGCGAATGCGGTATCCATCGGGAAAACAACTTTTTTACACCTAATTGTTCATGCAAGATTATTTGTATTTGACTCATGCCAATGTCCAAAGTTGCCTGAATTTTGCGGTATGTCACATATTGATCTTCCTCAATCAGCTTACGCACAGCATCAACGTTTTCTTGCGTGACTGCAGTTTTTGGACGACCTTGATGGGGATCATCACTGAGCTTGACACGTCCACGTTGAAATTCAGCAAACCAGCGACAAATTGTGGTTTTGGATGGGGCTTCATCACCAAATGCAGAAATCATCCGGTCAATACACTGTTTTTGTGTTAAACCATTTCGAAAGTCATAATAAATCATCGCTCTTGAATTTTCTCGAGTCAATTCCATTTTCTCAACGACTAAACAAGTTTCACAAAACCTTGTGAGAAGACCGAGAATCTTTTTTTAAATAAATAAATGGTATTCGATTTTTAAAACCAAGGAGTTTTCAATTAAAAAGATTTTAATATGACAGGAACAGTGGAAATATTCCATTCCCGATACTTTTAGTGCAGCCTATGTACGTGAAATATCACCCCTAAGATGCAATCTATGGGGGAGGCATATGTTCAGCCGTGTACTTTTGTAGGCTGTAACGGTAACTTCTCCTTCTCGAAGGAAGGTTACGATTACCATTTTTTTTTAATATTATTTGTTCATTTATTTATTAATAATATAAGTATATAATATGACTATATACATACTAATTTACAATACATAATGTTAAATATTCGAATACCAATGTGCTCCTAAATGGGTAGGAGTTCTGTCTTGTGGATACCACCGTTTTTCTTGGTATTACTATTGACGTGAAGCTTCAATGGGGCCCCCATATATCTAAATTAGCAAGCAGACTTAGTCCTGCAGCATGTGCTCTAAGAAAGATTAGAAGTCTCACAGATGTTGAGACAGCTACATTAGTGTATTTTAGTTACTTTCATAGCGTAATGTCTTATGGAATTTTGCTATGGGGTAATGCGACTGACATTGAAACAATATTTGTTTTGGAAAAACGGTACGGGCAACTTAAATTAAATTAAATTAAAACATAAATTGTAAAGAGTCCCTCAGAGAAAAATTTCAAGAAACACACATGTTAACTTCGGCATCGCAATATATTTATGAAAATTAATGTATGTACATAAAAACATAAATACCTTTAATAATAATAAGAATGTTCATACTTTAAACACTAGGAACAAACATAAACTTGTAATGCCGGTTACTAGACTCCACAGAATCAGTAATTCATTTATGGGGCAAGGTATATGCCATCAAAAACATAACTTGTAAATAATTAAAAATTAAAAATTTTGTACAGCCGACTTCAATATAAGCGACTTCAATATAGGTTATTTAAGAATAGCTCAATAACCATTAGTCTGACCTTGATCAAACTCACTATCAACTTTCATATAAAAAAAGAATCATCGAAATCGGTTCGCCCAGTACAAAGATATGAGGTAACACACATAAAAAAAACATACACTCGAATTGAGTACCGTCTCCTTTTTGGAAGTCGGTAGAAAAAACTGTCTCGTAACTTAGTATTTCTACCGTAAAAAGTTGTGAGATCCATGTAATACCAAGTCGGTTAATTTATTCAGTCCCTACTTAAGGGTCCTTCTGTCTTAAGTTATTACGTAATTAGCTAACCTAAGAACATCTTATAGTGACCATATCAATATGAAATATCTTTTATGTTTTAAATAAATTGACTTGGCAATCGCAATAAACAATCTAATTTAATGTAATATGTATTACTTCAGAGATACATTGTGTTTTCGTGCGATGGCCAAGTCAATCTATTTAAAACATAAAAGATTTTTTCGACAGATGCTTTTACAACAAATTCCCAGAACATCTTCAATATTTGTCAATAAACAAGTTTAAAAGTTTTATTAAAGTAAAAGGGTTATTATAATATCAAGGAATACATGATGAAAATAACCCTTGGGAATGAGGTGATCGCCACCATGCTGGTGCTATGAAAATTCATTTAAAAATTGTACAAACAAAATTATTGTAAAATGAAATATGTTTAAAAAACAAAGTCCCACTGGGTTTCTTGCTGGTTCTTCCCATGACAGAGATATTTTCCGAACCAGTGGTAAATAAACAATGACTTTCAATAAGTATTATGTAATAATCAATACTGAATAAAAATCATTCTATTCTATTCTATTCTACATCTCAAATAACTCGCGTCAACAATCTTTACACAAGAAAAAGGCAGTATGGACGGAAGTTACTTCGTTTCGCCCATACGCGTTGTACGTCTCGACTTATCCGTTAATATACCCTATAAGACTTCGCCTGTGCACAGCCTAACCACTAAATAGACAAATAAGGCCGTGGACAAATTACAAGTAGATAAATTTTCGAAAGCCAACGATATCCGTGGGACGCGGTGCGCGCGGTGAACCGCGAACTACGTACCTAGTTCTAGCCTAGCTGTAATGTAATGTAATACCCATTTTCTAACAACATAAACCTAGCTTCCAACTAAATACGGTTGGAACTCAACAAACTTTATAAATATAGCACAGAAGACTTTTTGAAGAAGAAGTTTTTGGTGTTATTACATTATTATTATAATTTTTTTTATAGAATAAGGGTGACAAGATGCGTTGTCACCCCTCAGTCTATGTTGGAATGCCTCGTATCCAGTAAAAATGGTCTCCAGTTCTCTACACTCACCATACGAAACACAGCAGCGTTAAGCTGCTATTTTACGCTGGTATTCTGTGAGAGCGTGGTCCTTCCCAGATCGAGGTGACCCATTCGTGCTACAACCACATTATATCTGCAGCGTGGCTCTACCACGTATGAAACATATTGAGAGGCAAAATAATTATAAATTATAAAGTGTTTTACGCCCTTTTTCGTAAATCAAATATAATATGGTTTCAATGTCAGTCGCGTTTCCCATAGCACAATTCCATATAACAATAACTAAAAGAAAACCAAATAGCTGTTCAAATATTATTGACACTTCTGTAACTTCTTGTCCGTAGATTATGTATGATCCAAGTGGGTAAAATAAAATAAAAAATTGTACAAACGTCTTCAATATAAATTGTTAAGGAGAACTCGAAAAACACTGTTCAGACCTTGATCATATTTATATGGGACTACATGAAAAGCACCAGCTTTCAAATAAAAAAAATCATAAATAAATAAAAAAAACATATAAAAACTAAAAAAGAACCTACAGTCGAATTGAGTACCTCGACCTTTTTGAAGTTGGTTAAATAAAAAATAAATATTTTCGGAAACGTTTATCACAACGATTGTATCCTGGGATGACAGCAAAGACAAACGAAAATTGAGTAACACAAAGTTGCTAGGAACTCTGGCGTCGGAAGTCTCTTGAGATAATAGTAAAACAATTACTGGAAAGATTTTCTGTCCCTAATCTACAGTGCAATAAGTATTTTGGGCAATATGGACATAAAAATCCGATCCTTAGTTTAATATCTCGTTTGGAAGAAGTAGAAACGATAAGATTATTGCAGAGCGCATTTGCGCTACATTTTCTCAAAGTTTCTCAAAGTGACGCTAGTGTAGATACTGTGTGGTGGCGTTTTCCATCATCCCATGTTTCCTGTGGGAGTCGGAAAAGGTGACTATATAAAACGTCCGTGTCCGTGTACGTAATATAAAATTCCAGAAAGATTCTCATGGCTTCCGACAGATGGGGTATAACCATTTCATTTTTAATCGATTTCAAAAAGGGAGAGGTACTCAATTCGACTGTTTTTTTTGTTTTTTTTAAATGTTTGTTATCTCGTAACTTTTTCTAGGTGAACCGATTTTGATGATTCTTTTTTTTATTTGATAGCTGGTGCGTCTTATGTGGTTTCATATAAATTGGATCAAGTTTTGACCAGTAGTTTTTGAGTAATCCTTAATAACTTATATTGAAGTCTGTTGTACAAAATTGTTAATTCGACCACTTGATGAAGACGTAAATTTACAAAACTGTCAAGGAGTTCGCCTGGGTCGGTGCTAGCACTGCTGTATACCAGTCTGAAGTGTAGAGAGCCAGTATAATTGCAAGTTGTGAGACATTTTTAATCCTCAGATTTCACTAAGTATTACAGATGCGTTATCAAATCTAATGTGTTTTTAAATCTGAGGAAGTACACAGTGCAATCTAAATATTGGCACAGCAAAGAATACGGAATAAATATAGTCTAATTATATATTAATTATTAATATTAATTCTTAAATTATAATTTTAGCCTCAAAAATTTGCAATAAAAATGTTTTGTTTATTGTGGTCGTTATTTTTTCTTTATAACGCCATAAATTATTGGTCGCTTGAATTTCGTTATAGAGTTTTCATTAAATAGTGAAAATTCAAACTTAGATAATATACACACATGGTACTCGTATATTAACGCCAGAGACATTCTTTGCCAGCCTTCTTTGGATTGTTTTAATGATTTACTATAGAAGGATTTTGCCAAATTTATTTTTTAAAATACTTGTGAAAAATTATGAAAGAGGGGTTTATTATGGTCCGTGCCGCCCGAAATATTAGCTCTAACAGCCCCTGGTGGTGGCAACCCTTGCTACACTATTAGTATATTTATTTCATTATTATCATCATATTACTTTTTCAGGCCACTTGCATCATTTTGCCACACTTTCAGGCACGTTTGCAGTCGCTGACTTTTTAATGTTTCAGAAAGATACTGCTACCCAATGATAGTAACTAAGTGAAAAGGTGCTGTTGCTCATATGCCATATGGGTCGAAAACATCGATATATATGTACTACGTATACGTACTAGATTGCGCATTCCGAACATACACTATGTTCAACTGAACTGTACTGCAATCCGTACAGTGTCTCATTTAGTGTGGTTTCAATCTACTAGTTAGTCTGTGGTTTCAATATTCAAGCAGTGTGGAGCGGCGCTACTAACACAAGATTTCAAATTAAAGTTTAAACCTGGACGTAAATAACAATTCAGTAGTCAACTAAGTAAAATTATTTGTTGTGCAAGTGCATAAATAGGTAATAATATCGTAATATTACAAAAGAAAAAATCATGAAAAATATATTAACTGACCACGCAGGCGCAACGCGCTTAAATCAACTGCGCATGCGCGACTTTACTAACTACCGCGCATGCGCGAAGACATAGAGTAGTGCACATTTTTTGTTTAGAAAGGCTTCTCTAGTACGTAGTACATATAACTCAACGGTCGAAAACGTATTCTTTGTCATCTTATAATTATAGGGAGAAATTAGGCCATAGATTTCGCAGAAAATTTTTGAGGAAAAACTCACGTCGACTTTTTTAAGAATATCCCAGTACATTATGCTCGACAGTACTAGGAGCGTATGGGAAGGCGGAAAGTCGCTGACAGCTGATTGACATCTCACTCGCTCGCCTGCGGCCATGTTTATCTCATTTCTTCCCACCAATATTTCTTAACTTTCCCAAATAAATTAACACCCTTATAAAGCTAGAAATAAGGGCCACATTGCGCGTGGTTGTATTTATGCTATAGTACTTTTAATTTTGTAAGAAATTACTAATGAAATGAATGACTAACAAGACAGAACTAAAGTAAATAGCTGCTAGAAACGGCCCAGCTGTGTCCGGTGACGGCGTGCATTAGTTTTAATTCTAAATGGGTTTTAATTGAAAACGTCGACATATAAATGTTACAGTATGGCATTTTGTAACATACAGGTGTTCGTTTATAATAATGCACACGAAAATGACACGAATGGCCTAAGACTTAGGAGCATATTAGTTAAAATATTTATTCATGGAATTTCAATTTGTGATCTATAAAACTGTTTCAATTTTATGTAAATTGAATCTCTAATGCATAATATAATTTTGACTAGCTTTCAAGAATATAAACTAATATTAATATTTTCTTGTAATCACACATTTTATAGTATAACATATTATATGAAAACGACATTATATTTCCATTAAAAGAACACGAACACGAAAGGCGTTTTATTCCCTAAAAACACAGAACAATAAAATGAAATTGAGAAACGTTATAATTCGAACAGTCAAAGGTCATACATACAATTTATTTCAAAATCCCACATTATTTTCATTGTCACGGTCCCAAAGGGTCATCGATACTTTTGAAAAAGATTAACAAGAAGTCAATAATTTTTGACATTTGCGGAAAAAAAATAACAAAAGTTGACCCTTTCTACGATCTTTGGTTCATATTTCACGGAAGTAAAGGGTTGAAAATAATTTAGTAGGGTTCCTTAACTAAACAATGTATTTAAAATTTGTCGGTATTGGTTTTTTTTTACATCATTTTTGGCTACGAAATTTGCAGTATTTGTAGGTTTATTTAAAAAAAATCACACAGTATTTACGCAGCAAGGGGAACGAATTACTATCCCTTACACTACTGTTGCTTAAGAATTTCTGTAAATCAGCTTATTAGCAGTGCACCTAGCACGATAAAGTAGGTTTTCAGTTCCCTCTCCACTCACCATCCGAATCTTAGTGGCATTAAGCCTATTTTACGATGTTGTTCTGTGAAAGCGTGGTATTTCTTTGGTCGAGCCAACCCATTCGTTTTGAATTATAACATAGCTGCAAATAATAGATGTAAATGGCTTCAAAATTAATTATAAGCAAAAAAGTGTTGTAAAATGGTTATTTTAAAACAATTTCTGTACCGTCTAATTTCAAAATGCCATGTTAATTTAAGTCTAACCCTCAAGTTCTTGTGTTTAAGCTTTACTATATTTAATCGTACGGAGATTACCTACTCTACTGAAGCAAGATTGATAGTACACTAAGAGGCGACAGAGTAAAACGAAACATGAGATGAGCTGCAAAATCTTCCTAATATCAGCTCAAAATGATAAAAAATTGCGGATGCTAACCCGCCTGCCAAGGAAAGGGCCCATGTTCAACAATGGACGTAGACTGTGATTAATTATAGAGTAGATGAAATATTATAGAGTAATAACGCATCATTGGGTTTTTTATTTATTTGAATTTAGTTACAGGCTGTGTACATCTTTATATCATTACTAGCGACTTCGTTTTGATTTTTGCGCGCAAATCCCTAATTGTTTTCCTAAACAAAAGTAGCCCAAGTTACTCCTTATGACATAAGTTATCTGCCAGTGAAAGTACCGCCAAAATCGGTTCAGCCATTTAGTGGATTAGCCGGAACAAACAGACAGACAGACAGACAAAACTTTTTAAAATAGTTTTTGTTATAAACGTTTAAACTTTCATACACATTTAGTCAAAAAACATTGACTTTACAAACAGACACAATTTTTTTATTTATATAGGAATAAGAGTGAAAAATAAGAGTACATTTATCAACCTTATATAAAAAAAAAGTTTAACGTATCAATTTTAGATTTATTTTCATGTTTTAATGCGCACATTTTGTTTAATTTTTAATTTTTTTTTATAGGATAGGTGACAAACGAGCATACAGTCCACCTGATGGTAAGTGGTTGCTGTGACCGATAGACGTCCACATTAATCCTCAATAACGAATCAAAATGCATATGCGTCATCACCCGTGAGGACTAATGGAATGCCTCGTATCCAGTAAAAGCGTCTCCGGTTCTCTACACTCACCATATGAAACACATTGCAGTGTCAAGCTGCCATTTTACGCTGGTAATTTGTGAGAGCGTGGTCCTTCCCTGGTCGAGCCGACCCATTCGTGCTACAACTATACTACTAATATAGCTGCAGCATGGCTCTACCACCTATATGTTAATATAATTCTTTAACAAATACTGTTAATTTACACCACACGTTCATAATAATGAACAGAAAATATGATTTAATTAAAGAGATGTCTGTATTTGTGATTTCTATTTTTTTATTTTAAATTTATTGCATTACCTCTATAATAAAATAAAACATAACAGCATCATAAAAAAAATAACGGAAAGTAAATTACACAAATAATATATTCCCTTTCCCATAGTTTCCCATGGATATTAAATTAATTAACACAGAAAATAATTCATGATACAAACGACAGCACAGTCAGGGAATATGGATGTCGTGGCCAACTTACGTAATTTTTGCAACGCGGTCGTGATACATTAGTTTTTTTTTTATAGAACATAAGACAAGCGAGCATTCAGCTCACTTACTTGATGGTAAGTGAACACTATCACATATGAATATCTGGCACACCAAAGCAACTGCAGGTGCATTGCTAGTCTTATTATAGATTTTAGAAAGGAGTAGGCTATTTTCTTGAAGGGCCTTTTTTATAACATGAAGGTGTTTTAGGCAACTGTATTTTAGACAATAAATATTTTTGTATATTTACCAAAGTAAGTTATACGGCCATGATTTTAACATAAATCAATAATTAGGACATGGATCTCACCCATGGTTGGATCCAAGAGGATTTATTGTAATTTAAATTTGCTAAGACATTGAGATCTACCATCTAGGGCTTCATAACCAGGAGAGATTGTGGTCAAGCACTGGCCTACAATAAGTAAAAAAAAATCACCCCGCTTGACAAGAGGATGGTCATCGTAGGAATAGTCAAGAATGTTACAATATCTTACACCGGTTTGTAATGAACGGAACCCACCGCGCGTGTTCAACCGAGACCAGTTCGGTGCGCGTAACCCAAAACCGCGACGCACATGCGCCAATGATTTTGTAAGGAAAATACACTTTTTATAATATTCCCCAATTTCGTGCAAAAATATCGAATTACTCTCGGTCTATATAATTGTGTACGTAGAAAACCATTCAGCCATCACTTTAACATGTGTTGTTGATATGATGACCTTTTCGAACGAAAATCTGAAAAGTTACAAAGTAACCGCTTCGAAAACAAAGGATGCGTCAATCAGCTTTTAATTTAATTATTTAAGGCATTTATAGTTACAAATTATATAATTATGTGATCTTTTTATATATGTATACGTAGCTATGTATATAAGCGAAATGCCACGGACTGATTGACTGACTCATCACGATATCTCTAAAACTATACACCCGATTGACTTGAAATTTGAAACCAAGAACGAATTTTACGATAATTAAATTTAAAAAAAATTCTTGATATTTTACATCCATGCGCCCAGCGAAGCGAGCAGGTATCAGCTAGTTATGTATATAACATAATATATATTCTAATGTACGGGAAATGTATAATTCATTATCATTACTTCAACAACAAATGTAGTTTTCAAAATACACAATATTTCTTTTTCTTTTTTCTCTACACTTCTTGGATTTTATAATGCGGGTAATGTAGATTTTTTTTATTTATAAATCTGTCGTGACAAACGAATTCACAGTCCACTTGATAGTAAAGGTGGCTGCTACAACCCATAGATACTTGAAACCAACTTCAACTAAAGATCACTGCAGGTACGTTGTCACTTTTAAGAACTAAAATCAATTGCCCCACAACCTGTAGTCATACTGCCTCTCTATAGCCTAGAGATCGGAACACAGCAGTACACACACTGCTATTTGCATCTGAAATAGGTAAAGAGTTTGGTACCCACCTAGACAAAATCATAGGAAAAAGAGAGCCCTACCGCCTTGTAAACATTAGTAGGTACATTAAAGATACTTCTATAAAATCAGTATATTGTTGTTATTTATAGACAATCTGTTTTTTTATAGGACGACAAACGAGCACACAGTCGACCTTATTGGTAAGTGGTTGTTGTGACCCATAGTCATCTACATCTATACTCGATTACGAATTTAAATGCAGCGAATTTAATTGTCACCCGTGAGGACTAAGACGGAATGCCTCGTTTCCAGTAAAAAGGGTCTCCAGTTCTCTACACTCACCATGCGAAACACAGCAATTTTGAACTGCTATTTTAAGCTGGTATTCTGTGAGAGCGTGGTCCTACACCGGTCGTGCCGACCCATTCGGGCTCTACCACGTAAAATCTGCAATTTTTTCCTTACCATTCTTTAGTACTTGGCAACACCGTTTAAAAATAACATTGGAGTATAATAATGTTGATTTATATTTATACTAAGCGAAATATAATGTCTACCTTTGCCTGCTGTCTCTTTAATTAAACAAGATATTAATTCAAGCTAAAGTTTTCAATCATTCTCTCTTTGTTGTTATTTATCATTCCTGGAGAATGCAGTCTACCTCGCTTATTAAAAGACAATTATTGATTTCACGATGTCTGTCCATCTGTCCGTCTGTTTGTCCCACGATTATCTCGAGAACGGTTTAGAATTTTCAAATTCTGTTTTCAGCAATCGATTACTGATCACCCAGGCATCTGAACCTCCTATTTTGAAACTGATTGCTCAACGGCAAAAAAAAAGCTGATTGCTTCGCCACGTTTCTATGCTGTTAGCTTGCTAGGTTTATTGATTTCACGATGTCTGTCCGTCTGTCCCACGATTATCTCTAAAACGGTTTCGAATTTTCAAATTCTGTTTTCAGCAATCGATTTATGATCACCCAGGCATCTGAACCTCCTATTTTGAAACCGATTGCTCAAAAAACTAAAACTGATTGCTTCGCCACTTTGCTATGCTGTTAGCTTGCTAGGTTTATTGTATACAACTACGCTTAAAAATAATCTCTTAAACTGAAGCTTCAAAACAGTTTGTAAAGAAAAGATATTTCAAATGTTGTGAAATTTTGAGGCTTATTTATTATTTTACTTCAACTTTATTTTTAGGCGGCATTGCCACGTTTTAAAGAACGGTAAGAAAAAGTTTGGCCAAAAATAACAACGTAATACCGAACGTCAATTTAAAAACCAAACGTTTCTAATTCCGGAGGCTCATTAAAACGAATACGCAGAAGTGTCCTAGCGCGGTTTTAAAATGTTTTTAAACTGTGTAACGAGATGACTACGGGTGTCGAATAGCAAAAATATTTATCATGTCAGTAAAGGGTTCAGCTGTTTTACTTTTAACTGGCAGGCGAGAGAAAGGGGCGTATTCGCTGTTTTGGAATTTGGAAAGTTGCTCAGAGAAGTTTATTCTTAAGAATATTATTCGGCATATTTAAAACTTGTGTCGTCTTTGCGTAACTCATGAAAATAACTTTTTAGTTGTATTTCAATTTCTTAAGAATAAAAAATTTATTCCATGTGAAGACAGATTACTCATAGTTTATCGACGTAACGTGGCGCTCTCTTTACAGCTCAGTAGTTTTCTCAGATAGGAGAAGAGACCGAAGTCCCTTTTTTGACGTGGCAGTTCTACGCGCTTATAGGTCGGCTTGACTGGGGTAGGAGCATAATCTTACAGAATACCAGCGTTAAACAGTGGAATAATGCTGCTTTATTTCAAATGTTGAGTGCAGAGAACCGGAGACACTTTTTACTGGTAACAAGTCAATACCATCTTAGTCCTCAGAAGTTCTTAATTGATGATATAATATATAGATGTCTATCGGTCATAGAATCTACTTACCACAGTGGACAGCGTAATCGTTTGTCACCCTTATTCTATAGAAAAGCAAAAAAAACCAAAGGAAAGACTTATGTAGGCAAATTTTCAAATACCAAAATTAAAGTATCAAGCTCAAATCCAGAGAAGACGAAGGCATCACTACAACAGTTTGCTAATTCAGTTCTGCGTTCAAATCAACCAGCCTTAATAGTGCATGGCCAAATATCTAAAGAAATTTTTACTGCCACAATCTCAGAAAGGCTTAAGTCTGAAGAAGAAAATAATAAAACAATATTTAGAATTAGTTGAAGATAGATGTAGCGTAGGTGTTGGGCCACAGCATCCTCTTACCATCACTTTGACTGTGTACTCATTTGTTAGTTTAATTTCAATAAAAAATATTATCGCAGAAATCCTCGTCAGTCCGTACATTTATCATGGTCTCCTCTAGTATGTTGAGTATAAGTAATAGTCCCGCTTACGACACGCATGGTTCTTCTCCAAACGGTAACCACTGAACGCACGGCACCCTACTAGCTCCTGGTGAGCTACCAGCACAAACAATATCAGTACATTCGAATACGTCGCAACTGAATCCCAAAGACTGGTATAAAGATACCACTATTGGACTGATGAGTACGAGTTAGAGTTTTTGCAGCTGCAGCTATATTAGTAGTATAGTTGTAGCACAAATGGGTCGGCTCGACCGGGGAAGGATCACGCTGTCACAGAATACCAGCGTAAAATCGCAGCTTTATGCTGCTTTGTTTAGTATGGTGAGTATAGGATACTGGTGACCTATTTTACTGGAAACAAAACATCCCATCTTAATCCTAAGGGGTGACAACATATCTGCGTATGTCTATGGACCACAGCATCTACGTAACATTAGGTGGACTGTGTGCTCGTTTGTAGCCCTTATTCTATAATAAAAATGCGCTTATCAACCCAATGGACACCCCATTGGCCTGATTAGCCCAGTATCGTATAGTACTGTTTAGTGTGAAAACTTCGCCCATATCATTGAATATGAGATAATGGAATACCTCGTGGTACCTCCGCTCATGGGCTACGATTTATAGAGCTATGAATCGTAGTCCCTATGACTATAACGAAATTTGCCAGATTTATACAATATAGTAGGTACGTGAGGTCAATATGGTCACTTTCTTATAACTCAAAAATTATAGCCGTGTTTGCATGGATGGCTCTGTGATACGATAACTCTTCATCAGTCTACCAAATAACAAAGGGTCAAAAGGGCGCTGTTTCATCGACGCCATTTTGACAGTTGTCGTGAAGCGACAATTAAAAGAGAAAGAACCTAACCTAAGAACAGCAAAACAACAAAAGTAGACCAAGAAAATAATATATTTAAGTTTTTTTAAAGAGTATTTACAATTTTATAAAAAAAAATGAAATATGAAGATGATGGATGAAATGAGATTACAATTAGGTTTAAAAAAAAAATAAAGATAGGAGAATAGGACAATATAGTTTTATAGTGGAGCCTGGAGCCTCGCTGCTTTTGTAGAAATAGGCAGACGCAGAGCTTGAGGTTTCTCAGCGGCGACGGCACGCAGCGTCCGGAGCCGGCGCACGTAGCGCCTGGGGTAGGTGCGCTCAGTACTTGGAGAAGTAGCCCAGAGGTGGCGCGGGCAGTAGGTGCACTCGGTGCCTGGAGCAAGCAGTCGTAGCGTGCCCGAAGGTAGCGCGGGCAGTAGGTGCACTCAGCGCCTGGAGCAAGCAGTCGTAGCGTGCCCGAAGATAGCGTGGCCCCGCGCTTGAAGCAGACTGCCGACGACGTCACGTGTAGATAGAGGCTTGCAGGATCCCGGGGCAAAGCGGCCCCGGGATAAGGCCTTTAGTAGATGTTTCTCGTTTGAGAACTGAAGCGAGACTGTCCTGTATTCTCCAATTGTTCGGCTTTTATACCTTTTTAGAGAGAACGAGAAATTATTTAAATTAAAACGAAATTTATTGTAAATGACCTACAGCCAAAGAGTATTTATGTAGGAAGAACATCATACCAGAGACGAATTTGAATAAAAGTTACCATAACAACCACATAAACAATGGTTGTCAAATTGAGCAATTTTTAGTTTTAGGACTGTTATTAAGAAACTATTACATTTAAGTAAGAAATGAGATATTATTCATATAGGAAAAACTAATGCACGGCAGCGTGCGCGAAGCCTGAAATTGTAGAGTTACAGAGAATTCAATAAAAGACCGAAAAAGGTAAGACTTCATTGACAGCTATTTTAAAAGTGCTAAATAGTGTGAAAATACGAAGTAAAATGATATGTTATTGTGTAAAAACGTTACAGGATCCTATAGAAATAAAGGTGATGCAAAATATAAATGCAGAAAATCAAAATCAGAATGGAAAAATAGTATAAAGTGATGCAAAACATGAATGCAGAAAATCAAAAACAGAATGGAGAAATAGTGTAGAAATGTAAGTAGCATAACACTACACAGTTGACATTATAATAAATATTTTAGTCGATTTTAGTGGTTAATGTTTTTTGTGTTAAGTGTTTCTAATTCTTATTGGAAAGAAATGTACTAAGTATTATTTTAAACAGTCTAATAGAAGTAAAAAATATTTTGATTATAAATATTAATTATGGTCACGCATATGTAATATCCGTCATATTTTCATTTTTTGTCGGGAGACTGAATATTCCATAGAGTTAACTCTAAGTTACTATCATAAACGTGATTAAGGATGTGATTACAGAAAATAAAGCAGATGGGATCTGACGTCTATTTGAGCCATGACCTTTAATTGAAATTAAAATGAGATCAGTTAAATTTGGGTTTCCACGAGCACCTAAAAATACTCTGAAAACATGTTTACGTAGCAAATAGCGGTGTATTTAAAATGGCATATTGTAATAAAAAGAGCATGAAGGAATACTGTGAAACTCTCGAGCGCACAATCACTGTTCTCCTTGGGAGAACCGACTCACTAATTTGATATGTCTCAACGAATTAAATAACTAAACTTAACACATTTTATCCTAGAATGCGTATACAAATCAGCCGCAGGAAAATAACACGGGCATTAAAACATTGTCATCGGTTCCACACACATCCCACTACCAAAACATAAAACAATACGTTCATCAACCGAAGGATCACACACGATACAAAAAGATTGAAAAAAGTTAACAAAACGGGCTCCAAGATAAAAGTCCTTTGACTTTTTGTACGAAGTAAAAAAAAGGAAAAATTAAAAAGAAAACTTAAGGCCGCGCCATACTGTCTGCTATCCGGTTTCTGTGATATTAAGTTACCTACGGCTCACTCGAATGATGGCTTTACTTTTATTCGGGAACGTAAAAAATTATAATTTTCTTTATTGAGATTAATAGTGAGAGCCTCCTAAAGAATTCATTGCAGTCTGCTCATTATTTGATAAAAGTTAAACACAAAATATTTTTGTTAAATACTGGATTGGATGTTTACGTAATTATTAGTTTTGTTTTGAATTTAATTTATATAAACAGTACAATAAAATGTAGAATGTAGAGATTTAGGATCGTGCTTGCAGTCTCTGATAGAGTCATGGTCTACTTGCAGTGAATGGAATATTTTATAATAACGTCCCAGTTAATGAGGATATCCACAGTAGAATCAGAGTGACCGACATAGCGCAATGAATCAGTAAGCTTAAATGGTATTGAGCTTTCCATATAGTTCGAGGAACCGGTAACCACTGGGGAAGAAAGGTTCCGGGTTTGGAGGCTCGTACCGGTAAGCGAAGTGAAAGGTGGCTCCGAACTAGATGGAGCGACGAGTTCGTAAGAGATACAGGAAGACGATGGATGTAGGTGGCTCAGAACCGTGTTTTGTGGCATTGGTTTATTTGTGATGGTCTGTTATGATGATAATGATGCTAATCACAGTTATGGTAAGGAAAGATTATGGTACAGCGTTTTAATAATTGTCGCCGTTTCAAGATATGACTTATAGATACAAAAAGAGGATATATAAGTATAATATTAAATTATAAGTAGGTACATCACAGAAGTCCAATACTAATCCTTGGTTTTATCTAATAAATTAAAGTCATTTTATTTTAGTTACTTACTATTTTTTTTTATTTTTACTTACTAATTTGACAGCTCCGTGGCGCAGTGGCTTAGCATTGATTTGTTGCGCTGGAGGCCTCGGGTTCGAATCCTTCACGGAACAAGTATTTGTATGGCCTACAAATAATTGCTCCGGGTCTGGATGTTTGTCCCCGTGCAATTTATGTTTGTATACTGCCTCCACGATGCAGGAGAAAATCCTAGTGTGGGGGTAACGTTTTTTAAAAAGAAAAAAAATAACATAATTATGTTTAATGAAAAGCTATTTTTACTATAAATTCCAGAGAACAATTTGATTATCTACTTAAATTTATGTAATTACAAAAATTGACATAAGTTCAGAAATTTTACGGTCTTTATACTATTATAGATTGTATAATCTTCTAAGCTTTCGAATATTCTTAGTTTACTATTTCCCTAGAAACTACGCTTTAAAAAAATGACTAGAATGTCACGGTAACTTAAACATTTCTTGAAATACGTGCAACATGGCAGGCACATCATGCATGAAGTTTTTGGAAAGAAGACTTACATAATTAAACTTAATTCGGAAAATCACACAAATTTATATATTTATACATGGTAGAGCCATGCTGCAGTTATATTAGTAGTATAGTTGTAGCATGAATGGGTCGGCTCGACCGGGGAAGGACCACGCTCTCACAGAATACCAGCGTTAAATAACGGCTTAACACTGCTGTGTTTCGTATGGTGAGTGTAGAGAAAGAGAACCGGAGACCCTTTTTACTGGAAAAGAGGCATTCCATCTTAGTCGTGAGTGACAACGCATCTGCATTTTGATTCGCAAACGAGGATAGATGTAGATGTCTAGAGGTCACAGCAACCACTTACTATCAGATGGACTGTGTACTCGTTTGTCACCCTATCCTATAAAAAAAATATTGGCCAACATAAGTAAGTGACTAGCGTCATAATCAAGCTCGCGTTATTTTTTTCTTTCATAAGCCTAAAAAGTCTTATTTTTGAACCTACAATGTATAACTAATGTACCAGGAGGCTATAAGACATATGTACGTAGGTTGGCGGTTCCGATAACACGGTGTCAGCATACTTACTATGTTGACGTTAGCGGCGCCCGACTGACGTGATATTCGTATCATACAACAACACTTTAGGTACTTATGCAGCCTTGGTACGAGTCTATTATTTTGATAATTTTTAATAAATTTAATAAATGGAGTTAAAATGGAGAGAGAACAAAAAACTTCCTGCCAGAAAAAAGAAATTTACATTTTTTATATATTGATGCGGAATTGAATAATTTATTTATAACGTATGTAATAATATATATATCTAATGAGAAACATGATCGGAATAGAAAAAGGGGATATAATAGGTATGACAATAAAATATTTCATGGAAATAAAATAGGCGGAACTATTAATTAAGCAAAAAAGTTATGAGGATTTATATAGAACCAAGGCTTATTGGTAAAAAAAAAAACTGTAACACTTTCGTTTTCATATAATTCCAAAGATTCTACACATCTTAGTCGCAAAAAATTCGTAACGTCATTCATTTGCAATCACAAGAAGTATAATTTAAAAAAAAATACTTCTTTTTATGCAAATACCAATACAAATACAAATTCTTTATTTGCAAGAAACACAGTTGAGTCTTAAGTTAAATCTATATTGTACATGTATTTGTATGCTTTGACTTTGATCTGCGGACTGAGATGGAGTGCCAGTAAAAAGTGTTTCCAGGTCTCGATATCGATATGAAACAGTACCAATATGCTGCTACTTTACGCTGGCATGTAAAATCAACCCATTCGTGATCCTGCTATAATACAACAGCAATATGGCGGCTCTACCACATCATGTATGTAATCAATGTGTTCAATTGATTTCTTACAGAACTATGAGCATCTTGATGATAGGTTTTTGATTGCTATAATTTGAGTTACATTCTAAAACAGTGGTTAACAATTGGAATATTTGTTTACATAACATTAAATTATACAATAATTATTTAAATAGGTACTACAAAAAAACTTGAACAGTGGTAAAGCCACGCGGCAGCTTTTGCTGTCGCACGGATGGGCCGGCTCGAACCGGGGTGGTACCACGACCTCACAGAATACCAGCGTGAAGTAGAGGTTTACCTTTGCGTTTCGCTTGGTGAGTGCAGGTGGCCGGAGGCCCTTTTTATTGAAAATGAGGCATTCCATCTTAGTCCTCACGGGTGACAACGCATCTGCATTTTGATTTGTAATAGAGGATAGATGTAGATATCTATGGGCCGCACCAACCACTTACCATCAGGTGGACTGTGTGCTCGTTTGTCACCCTTATCTTATAAAAAAAAACTAAACCTTAAAACTAAAATGATAAAGTATTATAGACATCAGTATTGACGCTACACCTTCACGCCGTCAAGAGAAATGGCTGTTTTAAATTGTTATTAATTTATATTGGATCAGTAGGCCGAAGTATACTTTATCTAATTTAATCAACTTGGAATAAATCGTGTTAAATACAGTCCTCTTCAAAAAAGAGGAGTATCAGGATGATATTCACTCCTTTTTTAACCGTCTTCAAAAAAGAGGAGGTACTCAATTCGACTGTATGCTTTTTATATGTGTTACCTCGTAACTTTTTTCGAGGTCAACCGATTTCGATGATTCTTTTTTTATTCAAAGCTCTTCTCATGTCGTCCCATACAAATTTGATCAAGATTTGACCTGTAGTTTTTGAGTTATCCTTATTAGTTTATATTTTAATCGTGGTAGAGCCATGCTGCAACTATATTAGTAGTATAGTTGTGGCACGAATGGGTCGGTTCGACCGGGGAAGGACCACGTTCTCACAGAATACCTGCGTAAAATAACAGCTTAACACTGCTGTTTTTGCCCTTTTTACTGGAAAAGAGGCATTCCATCTTAGTTCTCACGGGTGACAACGCATCTGCATTTTGATTCGCAAACGAGGATAAAGGTAGATGTCTATGGGTCACAGCAACCACTTACCATCAGGTGGACTGAGTGCTCGTTTGTCACCCTATCCTGTAAAAAAAATTGAAGTCGGTTTTACAAAATTTTTAATTTTATTACTGGTTTAAAGTCTACTAAAGTTTTATAATTCTCCTAAAATGACCGTTGCACTTGTCGAATGGTAAATCAGCACTTAAAATTGCAATTAATAATGCACTGATCGGTAATAGTAAAAATTAAATAGATATAATGTTATTCTCTAACGAAGTAGTTTTCTTCGAATAACAGTTTTTAAAAGTGGTAGAGCCACGCGGCAGTTTTTGCTGTCGCACGGATGGGCCGGCTCGAACCGGGGTGGTACCATGACCTCACAGAATACCAGCGTGAAGTAGAGGTTTACCTATGCGTTTCGCTTGGTGAGTGCAGGTGGCCCTTTTTACTGGAAATGAGACATTCCATCTTAGTCCTCACGGGTGACAACGCATCTACATTTTGATTTGTAATAGAAGATAGATGTAGATGTCTATGGGCCGCAGCAACCACTTACCATCAGGTGGACTGTGTGCTCGTTTTTCACCCTTATCCTATAAAAAAAAGTAGTTTTCTTCGAATAAAACCATACGAGTTATCAGACGAGTTAACACTTTTACTAAGAAATTATACTTTATGCTTTAATACGTCTATGATACGCTATTAAAATAATTCATAACGTCAGGAAAAAGAAAGCATACGTTACAAAAAAATGCACTTACATACGTAATCTACGTAATTGGATCCTATATCACTAATTCTCAGAATATAGTCGATTACCTAAATACGTCCCTTTAATGCGCCGAAAGATTTTGCAATAGTTAAACAAAACATAAGTTACTTTGTTGTAGAAATATCGTAACCTTGACAATGTAGGCATGTGGCTGAGTGTGAGTAGTTAGCGCAAACGCGACACTTCGGTCAAATAAAAAGTATAGGATGCTTTGGAAAGTGACGATCTTTAATAACTGTCATTTGTTTGACTTGGAACTTTTCTTTACAAGACGTAAATGCTACTCTTGGTAGGTAAATTGGCGATTGCTGCACTAAACGTATCACAAATTTTTCGCTGCCCTCCCCTATTGACACAAAATCATTTACTCAGACAGTAGGGAACAAAATTAATAAAGCATACTGTGAAATTTAATAATTCGAACCCAGGTTGCTCGCAAGCAACCCAGGTTCGAGAGTAGGTAAGTGCTTCCTTCACAGAGCACGTGGTAAATTATTACCACGTGCTCTGTGAAGGAAGCATCGTGAGGAAACCTGCATGCCTAATAAATTTAAAAAAAATATATTTTAACCGCTAAGACGCATGAGGAAGCGCGGTTGATACTTGCGTGCCTTAATAACCCTCTCAGAAATAAGGAGGCCTGTGCCTTGGAGTGAGAAGTATATGGGCTGTAACCTTAAAAGCGAAGTAAATGTTACGCTTGAATGGAAAATAATATTATATATATATATATTATGTGACAGGTACGACAAATATTTTGCCAGAAAGCTCGGTCCCAAGCCACCTGCATTCATCAACTACCCGCATTTCTTACCAGGTCGTCACTCCATCTAGTTCATCTAGTGCAAGCAGATTATTAAATATTTTTTTAATTTATACTAAATTTATTTGTAGGTTACTTAATTACATTTTAGGATACGTCATAATATTTAGATTGTCATTAATTTTGTTTTTATAATATTATGGAAATTTTCAACTGAAATAAATATTACGTAAGTATAGCACGTGACGTTACCAAGCCACTCTGTGGAGGCAATCAAACGCAACCGCGTATGCTCACCATTTGCACAAAATAATAGCAAACATCGCTAGTTCTCTTACAGATAATTTTCTAATACCGACCGTATAGATATTTTAACCCCTTTAAGCTCCTCCTAATGCATCCTGAATAAAATGACGTACTTGAAGTATGTTATTTTGTTCGTAATAACTTTCCGACCGAAAATGGACCGTATCGTCCATTTTGAAGTACGTAACAACGTATTTCGTACGGTCATACGGTCCCAGAACTCGTTGTATACAGGTGTACCGTTAATGTTACAGCCCATTAAAGTCAACTGCTGAACATAGGCCTCCTCCAAAGATTGCCTCATAGGCTGGAATTTGCCATAGGGGTTATTTTTTGTTTTATTTTTATTTTTATTCGTTATTAGGAAGACGCTGCTGCCCATCTGCTAATTTGTTTCCCTCTGTCGCCTCTTACGACACCCGCGGGATGATATGGGGTGGTGGATATTCTTACACCGACACTACACGGTAACATAGGTATAATAAAGTTATAATACGTTCAAAATACGTTAATAGTGTGGCAAAAACCTTAATGTCATAAGAGAAATGATTATAATATTGAATAATGTAGATGTAGTGATAAATAACATAATTTTATGTACGTATATTATAAGAATACTATCATATATATTGGCGTTCACTCTAGCACAACCCAAAAATAAATAAAAAGGTAAAGGAAGGAAAGTAAAAATTTAATTAATGAAGTATAAAAATTATTAAAATAAATGTTATGGTGAAAATTGTGTCTATACTTAACTAATCTATGACAGATAAGTGCAAGATCGGCGCAAGCATGGACGTTCAACAATGGCAAAGCTTCAAAGACTAAACATTACGGTCAGCAGAAAAAGCGTGGGAATGCATCGTAGCTGACGTCAACTCTTTTTTGCTTTTTCAGTATATTTCCTGGCATATCAACTGTATATTTTAATATATTTTAATCATCAACAAACTAATTTTGTAAAGAACTACGTAAAGTCCCTTTCATGACATTTACTTAATGAAGGAACGACCATAATGGAAAAAACATTTTTAATTTATGTTGTGATTTTAATGTCTGAAATAAAAATGGACATAAAACAATGAGGGCATCCACGATATTTTCTGCCACCAGGGCGGCTCCACTAGAAAATGAGGTATAATATTTGACAGATTTCATAACGGTGAAGTTAATTTGTTCGGAAAATATAAAGATTATTGTTTATATCTGCACTATTAGCTATATTTTCTATTAATAAGATCAAAAATAAATAAACCAAACCACAGATATTCATAAAACTAGAAAAATTAAAAAAAAGCTAACTATGTGCAAAAAATTAAACAGCAAACCACTGTCGCATTGTTTTGTGTATTAATATGATACTCTAGAAACTGATTAACTTTTATTAAAAACTAACTTCTCAATGAAATGACATTGCGTAACAAAAAACTATACTTCAGTGTCAACTAGTGACATCTGGTGAGCGGAAAATTATTAGCCCTCATTGAAATTGGTAACTATGGTTATTAATTCAAACGATGACAAAATTTACTACATACTAGCGATGCGCCCCGGATTCGCACGGGTGAATTCACCTACCAGGTCCAATTGTGAATTTAAGCCACCAACTCAAACATACAAAAAATTTCATCAAGCCGAGCCATTTTCGAGTTTTTGAGATGTTAGTGCAATTTGTTTTTATATAATATGTAGATTTAATTAAGAATTTTAAATGTAATCTTTTGAAATATTAATGTGACTAACACGCTGACAGTCCATTAGTAAGTGACTACTGCAGTCTATGGCACCTACACCAACAAACAACTTCAAAGAAAGAAGCCGACAGGTGCGTTATGACTTCTGAGGAATAAGTTGGAATGACATACAGCCAGTAACTGGCCAACTATTTTTTTATAGGGTAAGGGTGACACACGAGCACACAGTCCACCAGATGGTAAGTGGTTGCTGCGGCCCATAGACATCTACATCTATCTTCGATTACGAATCAAAATGCAGATGTGACCCATATCTAGACATATTATACATTTATCCTCAATGAAGAATCAAAATGCATATGCATCGTCACCCGTGAGGACTAAGATGGAATGCCTCTTTTCCAGTAAAATGGGTCTCCCGTTTTCTACACTCACCATACGAAACACAGCAGCGTTAAGCTGCCATTTTACGCTGGTATCCTGTGAGAGTGTGGTCCTTCCCCGGTCGAGCCGACCCATTCGTGCCGACCCATTCGTGCTACAATAACCAGTAATATAACTGCAGCATGGCTCTACCGCGTAAAAATTCTCTTCAAATCTGAATACAGTAATACGCCGTCGCTTCTATTACATTTTTTTTAAAAACGAGTTTTGAAGAGGATTCGTTGCCAGGTAAGGAAAAGTGTTGCCTAGAAATTTGAAAAATTCTCTGCGCTTGCTTATAAAAAAAACTTTACGCATCACGCATAAGGATTGTCATCATCATCATTACAGTCCATCACAAGTCCACTGCTGAACATAAGCTTTCCACAAGTGATATCACTAAGCACTGTCCCGAGCCATCTGCATCATTCGATTTACTGCATCTCATTTTGTTATTATTATAAGTGACTGGCGATCCGCCCCTGCTTCGCACGGGTAATTTCTGGATCTTGAGAACAGCGCCACCTACTGGATTCAAATGTGAATGAATCTTAATCATCTAGGGAACCGTTCAAACACACACACAAAATTTCATCAAAATCGGTCGAGCTGTTTTCTAGTTTTAGCGAAATTAATGGACAGCAATTATTTTTATACATATACTAGCTGGCCAGGCAGACGTTGTTCTGCCCTTTTCGACGACCCTTCATATAAAAAATCCTTAAATTCGTAATAAAAAGTATTGAGTGTCACTTATCGGGATAAAAACTATCCTATTTCTTAAGTTGGACTAAACGGAACAGAGTGTGCAAATTTCATTGAAATCAGATCAGTAGTTTGAGAGTTCATCGCGGACAAACAACGTGACACGTAATTTTTATATATAAAGATAGACATATAAAAGTTATTTTCACAGATATGTCTCTTGAAACATTGATAATAATACGTAATTAAGCAGTCCATATGCTTAGGATAGTTTGAATAAAAAAAATAACTGCATGTATTTTTTGTGCCGATTATCTCAAAACCACACATATGAGGAAGGGCGCATCCTGCCTGTCTGTTTGTTCAGAAGTAACTCCGCAACCGGCTCTTGTAGGGGTTCCGTCACTTCCACTCGCTGAGCTTTTGAACTAGTGCGGTTTAAACTGAACCGACGCCGTAGATTTTGTGATAATAATGTGAATATTTTTATGGGTTTATTGTTTAATATCTGTGTATAATAAATAATCATTGGTTTTATTACATTTGATAAAACTGTTAGGAAATGATTTCTATATTTACACAAACTGATTCAAATTAACTTTAAAGGTTTGAAAATATATTGGCAATTACATTAATAGTGTTAAATTAAGGTTCGTGTAATGGCGGCGCTCAAGTTAGAAAAAAAATGGCGGCGTGTGAGAATGCTCTACCCTCTATTATAACGTGGGTATCATAAGAAGCGAGAGAGCGAAACTAAAAATGAAGGTAGATAGAACCATCTTCGTATTAACATATATTTTTTTTATAGAATAAGGGTGGCAAACGAGCACACAGTCCACCTGATGGTAAGTGGATGCTGTGGCCCATGGACTTCTACATCCTAGATTAAGAATCAGAATGCAGATGCATTGTCACCCCTGAGGACTGAGATGGAATGCCTCGTTTCCAGTAAAAAGGGTCTCCGGTTTTTTTCACTCACAATACGAAACACAGCAGCATTGAGTTGCTATTTTACGCTGGTATTCTGTGAGAGTGTGGTCCTTCCTCGGTCGAGCCGACCCATTCGTTCTACAACCATAATATAGTTGCAGCATTGCTCCACTAAGTATAAGAAAGTGTATTTTTTAAATTGCTAATAAATTAAAAAATGCACTTGCCAACTATTTCCAAATATGGAAACTATGCTAAATCCCCCCCCCCCCTATGGGGAATACTATGGGGGAGGCCTATGTTCAGCAGTGAACTAATCCGCCGTATAGGCCGTAATGATTGAATGAGTGATTAAATAATCGCCTTAGTTAATCGCTTAGTTAATCGTTTATAGTTAATGCGCTAATCATAAAATTTCATCGAATATGGAAAAAATACGTTCGACACTTAATGAAGTTATTACAGAAATTATTATTATTATTGTATACAATTTGAAGTGCTGATTAAATGCGAGCTCAGCCGTAAACTAAACGATCCCCGTATATAGATCATGTCAGAATCCCCGTATGTATAAGAAATAAAAAAAATAAGTATGTAGTTACCTACATGTGAAGTCCACCAACGTGCGTTGGGGTAACGCAGAAGAATTTGTGCTGCTCCAACAACCCTATCAGTAATTAGAAAATGTTACTCTCCTTTAATTTTTACAAAATAATCGACTTTATTTAAAATTAAGTCGTAAACATTTTCCCGTTTTCGGATATACATATATTTATTTTTAGTGTTAAAAAAATTATAATTTACTAGAAAGTCGATAAAACCAACCATTTGCTATAACCCTATGTCTCGAGTATGTGATTACGGCGCGGAGTGTGACTCTCACCGAATTCCCCAGACAAATGGTGTAGTTTGTACTCAAGGGACATTTCGTGATTGATCGAACTAAACACCCGGTAGAAAAAATATTTTTGCTTTGAAAAATTTCCTTATTTTAGACAATTTACTTTCTCAACCAACGAAACAGTCAAACGGTTGCTGTCTTTTTATTCTTTGCTACAAGCACACAGCCACAGTATAAATATGATATCTTCGATGATAATAATAGTATTTTAGTGGCTAATTTCCTTCCTTATTCTTAGTTCTTATTCCATATATTATGTTATATTTACAAAATATAAATTGACATTTTAATGCGACACCCTTAAGGGCTGGGATGAAATTTCTCAACAAACGAAACACAGATTTCATTAAGAGAATTAAATAGTGAGAAAATCTATGTACTTATATACAACTGTTGAAGAACTGACCTAAAAACAAGTTGAAAGTAAATAATACTTTGACGATGTTGTATTTATGTTTGTTTTTAAAGATATACAGCCACACTGTAGCGTACGATAACTGGAGCATGAATGGATCGGTTGGACAAGGAAGGATAACGCTTGCATAGATTACTAGCGTGAAATAACGACGTAATTCTGCTGTGACAAGAACTGGAGACACTTTTACTGGTGATGGAGCATTCCATGTTATAGTTCTCAAGGATGATGTTCTTAATTAGGCATAGAGTTGTAGTTGGCTGTCACAGCATCAACTTAACATCAGATGGACTATGTGCTTTGTTGTAAATCATAGTTGTATAATTGAAGGCTCCGTGGCGCAGTGGCTGAGTAATGAGTTGTTGCGCTGGGGCCGCGGGTTCGAATCCAGCATGGAACAAGTATTTGTATGGCCTAAAAATAATTGTACCGGGTCTGGGTGTTTGTCTTGTAAACTGCCTCCGCGATACAGGAGAAAATCCTATTTTTTTTTTACAACAACAAAAATACATATTATACCTAGTGTAAACGGTCAAAAGTTAAAATAAAAAGTTCTTTGAACGATGTCATCCAAATGGCTCTTGTCTCTATAAATTTTCCTTCGGTTTTAGAGCCTTGTGGAATATTTAAAGACGATGGCAGGAGACCCGACGGTATAACATTGGTACTTTTGGAAACAGGTAAAGCCCTGGTGTGGGATGCTACTTGCGTAGACACTGGTGGCCTCTCATCTCAAGGGTACCTCTTTTGGAGGCGGGGCGGCATCAGAAGCAGCTGAACTAAATGTTTTTTTCACGTGGTAGAGCCATGCTGCAGCTATATTAGTAATATAGTTGTAGCACGAATGGGTCGGCTCGACCGGGGACGGACCACGCTCTCAAAGAATACCAGCGTAAAATAGCAGCTTAACGCTGTTGTGTTTCGTATGGTGAGTGTAGAGAACCGGAGACCCTTTTTACTGGAAAAGAGTCCATCTTAGTCCTCACGGATGACAACGCATCTGCATTTTGTTTTGTAATAGAGGATAGATGTAGATGTCTATGGGCCGCAGCAACCACTTACTATCAGGTGGACTGTGTGCTCGTTTTTCACCCATATTCTATAAAAAAAATGAGTCTCTGAGGGATAACTACATATTTGTGCCATTTGCTGTAGAGACTATCGGTCCGTTGTGTCCACGTGCGATGAAGTTCCTAAAGGAACTCTATCTGCGACTGGTCGTTGCTGCTAATGAGAAGAGGGCTGGTTCTTTTCTCGCTCAAAGGCTAAGTATAGCCATTCAACGGGGAAACGCAGCCAGCGTTCTTGGCACGATAACACGG
Organism: Parnassius glacialis; assembly: GCA_033319125.1. Lineage (NCBI taxonomy): Eukaryota > Metazoa > Arthropoda > Insecta > Lepidoptera > Papilionidae > Parnassius > Parnassius glacialis. The sequence continues at coordinate 9,988,384 of JAVANC010000014.1, forward strand.
GGAGTAGAATTGTATGATACGAGGGTGGATTGAAAAGTACTCGGCCTAACCAAGAAAATAAACACATACTAAATCAGTTATATTTTTATTTTTCTACATAATCACCATCAAGTTCAATACACTTTTGCCACCTCCCCTTCCAAGCATTTAGACCGTTGAAAAAAAAATGATTCTTCCTTAGAGTCAAAATATGCGTCTACAGCTGCTTTGACCTCGTCGTTTGTCGAAAATCTTTGACCTTCCAAGTGCTTTTTTAGGTTAGGGAACAGAAAGAAGTCTGATGGTGCCAGATCAGGTGAATACGGCGGATGCGGTAACAGTTCAAATCCACAGTTGTGAATTTCAGCCATTGACTGTACTGACGTGTGAACACGGGCGTTATCTTGATGAAACAGGACTTTTCGTCTGAGCATTCCTCGACGTTTTTCTTTTATTTCCTCTCGTAAACGACGTAGTAAGGTGCAGTAGTAATCAAAGTTTATAGTCTGACCCCTTTCAAGATAATCAATCATAATCACACCTTTCGAGTCCCAGAATACTGAAGCCATCACCTTATTTGCCGACAAAATCGACTTAGCCTTTTTAGGGGGTGGTGAACCAGTTCTTCTCCACTGTTTTGATTGTTGTTTTGTTTCCGGTGTACAGTAATGAACCCATGTTTCGTCTATAGTAACAAAACGATTCAAAAAATCATCTGCATCGGCTTCAAATAACTCCAAACAGTTGCGTGAAATAGTCAATCGCGTCCTTTTTTGTTCAACTGAAAGCAGTCGCGGAACCCACCTCGCAGACACCTTGTGGAAACCCAACTCGTTGACAATGATGTTTTGAGTTCGTTCATAAGAGATGCCTATAATCTCGGCTATCTCTCTAATTTTTAATCTGCGGTCTCCCATTATTAAATCAAGTACTTTTTTAATATTTTCGTCAGTAGTTGACGTCGAAGGCCTTCCAGAGCGGGGTTCATCTTTCACACTCTCTCTACCACGCTTAAATTCTGCTATCCATTTTTTGACGGATGAATATGACAGAGCACAATCGCCTAATGTACTGACCATGTGATCATGGATGGCTTTTGATGATAGCCCCTTCTTATGGAGGTACTTAATGACGGCACGCTGCTCGATTTGCTCCATTCGCGGAAATTATGTCCGATTACTTTGTTAATAAATTTATAAAATCACAACTAATTATCGCACACGTTTCGAACTTCACACAATGAACTAGTCTGAACTGAACTAAATAATGTGGGTAGATTTGATTTTTAGAATTGAATGGATCTGTGTTAGGCCGAGTACTTTTCAATCCACCCTCGTAATTAAGTTATTAGTTGTAATAAAATATAGGGATATTTGTTGTAATACTACAAAAGTAATTATAAACGACGAAAATTTTAACAGTTGTTATATTTACAAATAACATGTGGTAGAAGTAAAAATTTTGTACCACCGACTTTAAAATAAATAAAATGAGAACATCATCAATGTAGTCGAAGTCTTAATAAATACACATTATTAAGGATAACTCAAAAACTATCAAAAAATATTCATAAAATGAATTATGTAAATTAATATATATAAAACTAATATATATATATATATATATATATATATATATATATATATATATATATATATATATAAATCTAACAGTGGTAGAGCCTCGCGGCAGCTTTTGCTGTCGCACGGATGGGCCGACTCGAACCGGGGTGGTACCACGACCTCGCAGAATACCAGCGTGAAGTAGAGGTTTACCTCTGCGTTTCGCTTGGTGAGTGCAGGTGGCCGGAGGCCCTTTTTACTGGAAATGAGGCATTCCATCTTAGTCCTCACGGGTGACAACGCATCTGCATTTTGATTCGCAAACGAGGATAGATGTAGATATCTATGGACCGCAGCAACCACTTACCATCAGCTGGACTGTGTGCTCGTTTGTCACCCTTATCCTATAAAAAAAAAACCACTAGCCAGATCTTAATGAAATTTATATAGGACCACATAAGAAGTATCAGATTTCAATGAAAAAATAATTATCAAAATCGGTTTACCTAGAAAAAAGTTCTGAGATAACACACATAAAAAACAGTCGAATTGAAAACCTCCTTTTTTTGAAGTTGGTTGAAAAGGTGATAAAACTAAAATTGTCATATCTCTATTCGTCACAGTATAGTGCCAAAAACGCTGACCGCGTTTCTTGCTGGTTGACTGTACAATAATTTTGTCAGCATTGCGTTGTTATTTAAAATACGTGATCTTTTTTAATGTACACAAATACTATCATAAAAATCCTATGCAAAATATTATATACCCCTACTACAGGGATATTTAACAATCAATACAAAGAGATATCTAACATGACTACCATGATTTTATGAATATATTTTGATATAATGAAATTTTGGATAAAAACTAATAGGTAATAAGTAATAGGACTGCAGAAACAACTAGAGCATACAAGAACACAAATTCCTTTCACCAGAGAAATACGTCCACGCAATTACACAATTTTCGGTTTTCACCTTTTAGATGACAATCATAAAAGATATTCACGTTATAAGTTGTTTTTTTTACATGCGGTGACGTCGTAAAATAATCTCTAACCCTATTTCATCCGTGGATGACTTAAAAGACAACTATAACAAGTTTCAATTTCAAAAATTTTGCACAACCGACTACAACATAAATAAAATGAGAACATCATCAATGTAGTCGAAGTCAATTAAATACGTCAATTAAGGATAACTCAAAACGTAGCACCAGATTTCAAATAAAAAGATCATCGAAATCGGTTCACCTAGCAAAAGTTCTGAGATAACACACAAAAAATACAGTCAAATTGAGTACCTCCTCCTTTTTTTGAAATCGGTTGAAAAATGCCAGTAAGGTCTTATGGCTTCGGATAAATAGTGATGTACCATCCACTTCTATCACACTAAGAAGCCTACTTCTTGGATTCATACTGACATACATGACATACGGCTTTGAATGAAAAATGTAACGCTTATAACTATGTAAACCTAAGATTGACCAGCTATACTAGTATTATCCCTTACATTATATACTCGTATTTACATATGGACCTTATTTAGGTGGACTATAGACTCGTTATATTATATTATAAAATTAATTACATACATAAACACGCCTGTCACCCAGAGGGGTAGGCAGAGACTACAGACTTCCATTTGGAATGGTACTGACACACCTTTCTCGCCACGTTTACATCCATATATCTACGCATACATACTCGTCGGTTAAGGGTACTCTCCTAATCTGGCCCATTTTCAATATATTGCCAATTTGATCGATAAACCTTCATCTAGGGCGTCCCTTTCCGACTCTACCGTTCACATCTGCTAACAATAAATTATATTATTAAGTATATATAGTGAAAAAACTCGAAAGAGCACCCAGTTTCGTAGCTTATATGGTTCACATTTTTGATGCTGTAATTCTAAATACGCGTTTTAATTGACACTCTTTCTTTTTTTATTTGAAGTAAGTTGATGCAATAAGGATGCATGCTTATGAAATTGTATTATTTATTTTTTCTTATTTGTAAAATATTATTAAATAATAATTGCTGGTTGCATCATGCATAGATCCATAAATCAATAAATTTCATTATTTCATAAAAATTAAAAATAATAAATACTTTTTATCGTGCCAGTTACTGTGTTACCAAATGTAAATTTTATTTCATAAAAGGAGGTGAGAATGACAAATAAGTTGTATTGTAGGGGAGATGACAACCGCGATAAGGCACAATCGCGATCTCCATCGCGGCAAATTATATGATGTTGTAAATTGTGACAAGTGACCGTAATTGGCTTAATGGGGTGGGTGGTGATGAATTGTGAATGGGGGAGGCGTTGTTGGGTGTGCTAATGAAATTAGGGGGCGAGATTGTTTTATGGCAATTATCTATGACGTAAGGTGGTTTTGGCTCAGTGGTTAGGAATATTTTTGTAATGTACCAAATACGATTCACTGCTCTCACTATGTTGTATTATATAGTATATTAATACTAAGCATCTGTTAGTAATTAATATTACAAAACAGAATTGTATCAGTAATCAATGAAGGCTAATAATCTTCCGATCACCAGATGTCACTAGTTGTCACTGAGGTGATGATTTTTGTTACACAATGTCAACTAATTGAGAAGATAGTTTAAAATAAAAGTTAATCAATTTCTAGAGTAGTATATTAATACACAAAACAATGCCTCAGTAGTTTGCTCTTTAATTTTTTTCACAACTTTTTATACGTGGTAGAGCCTTGCTGCAGCTATATTATATAGTACCTATAGTTGTAGCACGAATGGGTCGGCTCGACCAGGGAAGGACCACGCTCTCACAGAATACCAGCGTAAAATAGCAGCCACTGCTGTGTGTCGTATGGTGTGTGTAGAGAACCGGAGACCCTTTTTACTGGAAAAGAGGCATTCTTTCTTAGTCCTCACGGGTGACAACGCATCTGTATTTTGATTCGCAAACGAGGATAAATGTAGATGTCTATGCGCCACAGCAACCACTTACCATCAGGTGGACTGTGTGCTCGTTTGTCACCCGATCCTATAAAAAAATCTTTTTAATATTTTTTCTACTTTTATGAATATTTGTGTTTTTAGTTTATTTATTTTTAACCTAATTCAGAAATAATCTAATCTAAGGCAGAAAAAGTGGTGGCTGCCCTCATTGGCATGTGCTAGGGGTGTAAGATAATCTGTTACTCCATCACTCGTATATTAATTGGAAGAAACATTGATGGCGGTATACCATCTTGTTTATCGTTACCGTTACAGCCCATTAAAGTCTATTGCTAAACATACCCCCCCCCCCCCCCCCCGCTGCAATTGTCCATATTTGTCATGCCTGGCAAGCGGGATGGCAGCCGCATTTTTTGTATTTTAGTCATCATCTGATTTGTTTCCTCGTCTTGTTTACGTCAGATGTAAAATACCCTGTACAGCGACGGGCAACAGACACCGTCAGAGATGCGAGAAGATTAGTACTGTGTGTTACTCAGCATGAATATTAAGGCTGATCATCCCTACTAAAAGAGAGACCTACTTCACGCGATGATTATGAAGAAGAATTAAGTTATGATAATAAGTAATTAATGATGAAATTAAATAATTAAGAGAGGGTTATGTGCGATAGAATAGGTTAGGTTTTCTGCGTGATAAAATTCGTAACGAAGATATCCACATTAGTAACAGAGTAACCAACATAGCCCAAAGGATCGGTAAGTTGAAGTCACAATGAGTGGGTCAAAATATAACTAGAAGAACCGACAACCGATTAGGGAGGAAGGTTCTCGAGTGGCAGATTCGTAGACGTGCAGAAAGTCGATGGATGCAGGTGACTAATGACCGCATTTAGTGGCATTTCTTATGGGAGGCCTATGTTCAAATGAAAATTGAGTATTTGACTTCTCAAGTTCGTTCTCTAGAGTAATTATTTAATTTCAACTTCCGTTACCCATGGTGGCCCGAATATAGGAAAACTAGTTTATCTCCCCTTTGATATTAGAAAAAAAAAGTAAGTTACATATGATTGTTACCTAAAATTAGTTAGCATAGACCATATACCAGTATTCTATGGCATAGACGATACCACCTGGAAGTACCCCTGGCTGGATTCAATACATTAATATAATATTATAATTATGGCATTAATGCTGATGCATTTATTAGCTTATTTTCTTACATCTAGTGATTTATATAAAAATTCAGCATGACTCGGCTATTTAAGGATCTGTATTTTTTTAAGTAACAAATATTATATTTAGTTTGAAATAATAGCAATAACGAGGATTCCTGCAAAGTAGCTTTCGCCGTTGCTATTCTCGTCAAAAGATCATCTGATATGGAGTACACGAAAAAACACGATGTTTGAGACATGAAATATAAGAAATGTAATTAATTTCATTTTACAAATGAATTACATAGTATTTATAACATACATGTTATGTATACGTTGTTGAAAACAATATTTTACTTTTTGATTTTATTTATAGACTTCGCTATAATAATTTTAAATTTTATATCCCTTTAGAAATATTGCTTTCGTTCACGCCCTCACCAAAACCCTCAATAGCCCGATTGCCCGGCAACCTCTGCGATAACCAACTCCCCGAGGACCTCTCGTGTTCGGTATAACCGATGATTTTAACACATGTGGGGTTGTTTATGGGATCATAAAATTATCCGTAACTCTTCAATTACTACAAAAATTGAATATGACGAAGAGGGTGAGAGACGTTAATGATCTTAAATTAAGAGAAAATAAAATAGGTATCTTTTTAAATCTAAAAAATATATTTTGTTTTATAGGATAGGGTGACAAACGAGCACACAGTCCAACTGATGGTAAGTGGTTTCTGTGGCCCATAGACATCTACATCTATCCTTGTTTGCGAGTCAAAATGCAGATGCGTTGTCAGCCTTGAGGACTAAGATGGAATGCCTCTTTTCCAGTAAAAGGGTCTCCGGTTCTCTACACTCACCATACGAAACACAGCAGCGTTAAGCTGTTATTTTACGCTGGTATTCTGTGATATATAATAAGAATTCTAATCTTATCGAATCTTAATTATCTAGCTTTTTATAATCACAATTTTCTCTATTAAATGATAGAACCACGATAGAAAACATTAAGTAAGATAACATTTAAATTAAAAACAGAATAAAAAAAAATGTTACTTATTGTTTAATCGATTAGTCTAAAAACGATTATTTTATTGTAAAAATATTTTAAAATTCTACTATGCAAGGGGGCACGGATGACTTGGCCTAGGGCAGGGATGGCGCATCAATGGCACCATGGCATCGATGGCACGCGGCACAATATTTTGGGCATGCCACCGATCACAAAGTTCACTATGAAGTATTTATTACATTACGAACGAACGCGAGTTATCCTACGCTACGGAGTGTAGTGACGGGCAAGAATACCCGCTACCCCATATCTTCCCGTGGGTGTCGTAAGAGACGACAGAGGGAAACTGAGGCAGAAGACAGAAAGCAACAACTTTATGATAACAGCAAAACATCAATAAAAAACTACTATTGCCAACAAGCTCGCCAAGCGTGGCAACTATGGCAATATACCCCCCATGATTAAAGTTCCGAAGAGACGTCCCGCAGTCCCCGGTGGCCCCAATATTCCTGGCTACGGTGGCGACTATAGTAACCGACGATACCTAAGACGACTCGACCTGGTAATATATAACGCACGCTACCTGAGGACTGACGAGACGATCCTGGAGCTGTAAGAAGAGATAGACAAGTTGCGCTGGAATATTATAGGATTATCTGAGGTCCTAAGAGAGGGGGAGGACACGGTAATCCTCGAATCGGGCAACTTGCTCTATCACCGGGAGGGCGACCATCTGTCCCAAGGAGGTGTAGGATTTATCGTCCACAAGTCTGTCTTTCACAACGTTGTAAAGATTGGGAGTGTGTCGACGAGGGTCGACCTTATACTCAGAATCACCAAACGGTATTCGCTGAAGGTCATACAGGTTTACGCGCCAACCTCGGCACATCCCGATGAGGAGGTGGATGAAATGTATGAGGATATTTCTAGAGTCATGCATTCCTCCAAAACCCACTATACGGTGTTAATGGGAGACTTCAACGCAAAACTAGGCACAAGAGAAAACGCTGAGCTGAAAGTAGGGAAATTTGGAATAGGGCAACGGAACTCAAGGGGCCAGCAGCTGGCCGACTTCATGGAGAAAGAGGGACTCTTTATGATAAGTGGCCCCACAGGAAGTGGACCTGGTCGAGTCCTCAGGTAGCGTGCGTCATATGTTGCCAGGTCGAGCCGTCTTAGGTGGCAACCGAACCTCGGGGATATGGCGCTGACAGCTTATGCACAGGTCTCCTAGTTCAGCTGCAGATGCTATGTTTCAAATATATGTACCAAATTAGCTTTATTAAATGTTTAGGAAATATCTGGTTGTACTACCTTTTGGAAATAAAGAACTTATTATTATTATTATTTACCCAGTGCTCAGCAGTGAAGGAAAACACCTTGAAGAAACCTGCATGTTTGGTTCACGTTGGACTTAAATACACATGCTTTTATCTAAAAAACACAATACCGTATAGCATAGGCTCATAACAGAGTTGCAGCATAGTATTTTTACATGGTAGAGCTGTGCTGCAGCTATATTGTGGTTGCAGTACAAAAGGGTTGGCTCGAGCAGGGAAGGACCACGCTCACACAGAATACCAGCATTAAATAACAGCTCAATGTGGCTGTGTTTCGTGTGGTGAGTGTTGAGAACTGGAGTCCCTTTTTACTGTACGCGGCTGTTACGCGGCGGTAATCACAAAGTAAAAAATATTTTATTCCATGTCTATGGCCTCATTAAACACAAAAGATAAAGATTTGCCACCCCTGGCCTAGGGCTTGTACTCATAATATAGTTTAGATAAAAAAATATTATGTCTGTGCGTGAAACTTACTACTCTTGTTAATGAATTATTTATCTCTATGGAAAGGGGCAGGGTATAGACAAAAATCTACTTAATAAATTTGCCCTAAATTCATTTAATTTATATAAGAAACAAAAATTTAGATGAGGTAATAAAATGTAAGACGTCTGGAATCGACTTGACAAGACCATGGTGAGAACTTCGCAGCGTAGCGGTTTTTTTTTTGTATAATATAGATGACAAACGAGCACACGGTCCACCTAATGGTAAGTGAATGTGTGTAGTGGCCTATAGACATCTACATATATTCTCGAATGAGAATCAAAATTCAGATGCCTTGTCCCCCCTGAGGACTAAAATGCCTCGTTTCCAGTAAAAAGGGACACCGGTTCTCTACACTCACCACACGAAACACTGCAGCATTGGGCTGTTATTTTATGCTGCTATTTCGTGAGAGCGTGATCCTTCCTTGGTCGAGCCGACCCATTCGTACTACAACCATAATATAGTTGCAGCATGGGTCTACAATGTAAGAAAAATACTATGCTGCAGCCATCGATCACTAATAAAGAACTAGATACACAATCAGTGACAAAAATGTCCTTATCGAATGAGCGCTCACTCGAACATTGGGGTGCGCTTTTAATTTGTACGTAGGTTTGTGAATACAACTTTAGGTAATGCTTTTAAGGTTGAATTTACATTAATGTATATTTATTTCAACTAGGATAACGTCAAAACAATTAGCGACAATTTTTAGAGTACGTTTGCTTGGGATTGTGTATCTAGTTTTAGTGATCGATGGCTGCAGCTAAAGAAATAAAGTATATATTACAAATATATACTTTATGCCACACATGTTAACAAATATTGGAACTAAATAAAGATAGAATGATTATATACAAATGAATAGGCATTATTTTTGTATAAAGCGCAGCCCTCAGCCAGGGCAGTCGGCGACGGCCCGTTCCACGCCCCGCGCGTCTCTCAAGGCCCCTGCACACATCCAGTCACTCACACATAGCCTCAAATGATTTTACGTGCACACATGCTTAAGTGTCGTTTCTTTTCGCGTAGTGTATATTATATTCTTTGCTTTTGTATAATGAGGGCTAATAATCTTCCACTCACCAGATGTCGCTAGTTGTGACTGAGGTAAAGTTTATTGTTACACAGTGTCAGTTAATTGAGAAATTCGTTTTAAATAATAGTTTATCATTATCTAGAGTATTATATTAATACACAACACAATGCGTCAGTAATTTTAACTTTAAATTTTTTGCACTTTATAACTCTTTTTTTTTAAATTAGCTTTTAGTTATATTTATAGTTTGGTTTATTCATTTCCAATGTAATTAATATAAAATATAATTAATAATACAGAAAGAAACCTTAAAGATAACATTTTCCTAAGAAATTATCGTCCCCGCTATGAAATATGTCAAATATTTTACCTCACTGTAAAGTGGCGCCGCCCTGGTGGCAGAAAAAGTCGTGGATGCCCTCATTAAAGATAACTAGTTGTCGTCCAGTGTTAGAAATTCAAACGTATTTTTTTTTGTATACATTATGCAAGCTGTATTTTAGTTTTGTATATACCCATATCCATGTCATTATGTTATATATACAATAAGCCAATGATACGCAGTCATTATTCTTCAGTATAGCTAGGGTTTTGAACCCGATATTTGTGTTTCAAAACACTAGCTAGACTGAATTTAATTTTTAATAAGCAGTTTTGTTTTATTTATGAGCCTATACCGTCTCATTGTAGAAGAAAAATTTAGAGAAAACAGGAGCGGATACAGTAAATGGTGAAATATTATCAATAAAAATGATTACCTAAGTAAATTTTGATAACTAATGAATAGTGAATTCAACAAAATGAGACATACGTGTACGCTGTATATAAATATTATAAGATTATATCGATCTAAACTTGAATCACAAAATTAAATCAAAAGTGAAACAAAATGAAGGAGTCAACACTTCTGTCACACCTCGTCCGGATCAAGGTGGCTGCATTAACGCTGACGTGTGTCCAACGCACGATCAATTGGACGGAGGAAGTGGGACTAAATTTACTATACAAGTTATATCACCACTCGGATATAAAATATTATGACGCTTGCTCACTAAGCGCTGAATAAATTCAAGTTAGCGTTGTTAAATGTGGTTAATTTATAAGGATCTCTGCTGAAGTAGACGGTGGTATTAAGATCGCATCATTTATTGTTGGTACTGATCATTGCACGCTGCTTAACGTTGGAGAGAAAGGGGGACGATGCCACATTTTTTACTAAATGCCAATATTACCTGCAGGTGGTGCACCCTTCTGATTTAGGAAAAATGTGGCAAAAAATGTTTAAAGCAAGGTTCCTCAAGTGGCTGCCTCGTACCGGTAGGCAAAATGTAGGGTGGCCCTTCACTAAATGGAGTAATGACTGGTAAGACATACAGGAAGTCGATGGATGCAGGTGGCTCAGGACCGTGCTTTATGGCATTCTTTGGAGGAGGCCTATGTTCGGCACTGGACTTGTGAAAGACTGTAATGATGATGATGACTCTGGTAAACGTTAAAAAAAAAATATATATATATATATATATATACAATTTTTGAGAATAGTTTTCTACAAATAATTATTCCGTACCTGGATGTTTGTCCTTGTGAAATTATATTAAACTACCCACACGATACAGGAGCAAATTCTAGAGTGGGGGTAAAGTTAAAAAAGATAATGATTTCTTATATTTACGCGAACACTACACATTGAATAAAACTGTTTTTTACGGATTTTATCGCGTTTATTTTATTATTTTTATTCCCGACGAATATTAAAAAACTGAAGGTAGCCGGGCTAACTGTGACATTGGGACGTCAAACATCTCAGTCCCCCCCGTGACCATGGGTTGCTGAAAAGCACTCGAAACGTCGGGAATAAAAATAATAAAATAAACGCGATAAAATCCGTAAAAAACAGTTTTATTCAATTAAAAAAGATATCTGAAACTGCTGTTGCGGAAAGTGTTATCAATGTGAGAATATCTGCGCTGTCAGGCCGCCTTCTCAACGAGGAGAATTTGGGCAAATCTTTCGAATAACACTAGTCTACTGGCACATTCTTGGTACGGCATATGTCTAGCACTGGACTTGAGAAGGCTGTTGTTTCCCACAACCAGATACCAGCTAGTCGTGGCCTCCGCTTTTGGTACATTATGTTAATAAATTATTTAACTCTGTGATCAGTGAGGCCCGCTCGATAATGTCGGTCGTCGGACATTACAATACTCTTTGGTCGTAGGTCCTGTCAATCGTTTGATCCGGAACGTTCACAAAATGTAATTGCAATCATCAATACCTTGATGCGAATCAGGTCAAATTAACGAATTATTCACGATTGACACATGTCTAGAAGAAAGGTCCTCGCGTGGGAGTCTCGTACCGGTAGACGAAGTGTAGGCTGGCCCTCCTCTAGATGGAGTGACAACCTGGCAAGAAATTGAGGAAATCCATGAATGCAGGTGACTCAGGTTGGCGCTTTGTGGCATCCTTTGCCCCCGCACCCCCTCCCCCCAAAGGAATGTCATATAGCACTAACCTGAGTTTTGTTTTGACCCCTGGCTGACTTGTGAGGGGCTATAATAAATGAACATATTTATACCCTATTAGGTTACCTAGCACATTACAGAAAATTGTTATTTCTTAATTGATCCTAATAATGATATCCATGGTATGAAATGGAAGCGATAGACTTAATTGCCACCACAACGCGGATAGGCGAATGTTGTGACCATTATACTTCTGAGGAATATCATACTGACAAACATTAAATAGATAGAAATTTAATGCATAAATCATCGTAGATTTTATTTTGAGCAAATCCTGAATTATAATGGGGTGGGATATGCACCTATCAATTATAAGGGACATACACAAGTTGGTAAATTCATGGAGTCATTTTAAGACTAGGCTAGGATAGCTTCTTACAACGGGAGAAACGGATTTACTGTTTAGGATTTAACCAATGATCGGGTTGAATTCTATGTAAAAGATTGCAAATAATTATTTATGTGCTCAGGGCCGTGCTTAGTGACATTTCTCCAGGGAGGTGATTTGAGCTTTGTTCAGTAATGGACTTCTGATGATGATGAAAGGAAAACAATAAGCAAAGTGTATTTTTAAACTAGCTGTTCCCCGCGACTTCGCCCGCGTGTAATTTGGGGTTTTAATTTTTTTGCGCGGTACCCTAATTCTTTTTCTAAAATAAAAGTAGTAAAAGTTACTCCTTGTGACATCAGCTATCTGCCAGTGAAAATCGGTCCAGCCGTTTCGGAGATTAGCCGGAACAAACAGACAGACAGACGGACAGACAGACAGACAAACAGTCAGATAAAAACTTTAAAAATTGTATTTTTGTTATTAGTACCGTATATACTTTCATATGCATTTAGAAAAAGCTGTAATTGACATTACAAACAGACACTTCAATTTTATTTATTTGTATAGATTACAGATTACATTGCAACAGCCAAAAAACAGTTAAGTAAATAATATTGCATTAATTTTTTGCGCTGTTGCCTTTTAGCTAGCAGTGTGTTGGGCTATTTCTATTTGCGATTTTATTATCGGAAACGATATGTCGCTGCGTTCCGCCTGTTCCACGGTGTCGCGCTCAAGAGTGACGGTAACCGGACGCCATCTTGCGCTGTCGTGACGTCGTTTTGACAGCTGTCATTTAGAGCGGACATTCGAATTTAGAATATTCGAATTAAGTTTTATTTAAGCCTAGGATTTATTAATTTCTTAGAATAGAAGAAGTAATTTCTAATTGAGCTCTTAGCTCCTTTTTATGTAAAAAAATAACATATAAGATTGTTATGATTGCCAATATATTTAATTGTTTTTAGACCTAAATACAATTAAATATATTGGTACAATTAAATATACTTAAATTACAATTTAAAAGTTTCTCAAAGCAATTAACGCGTGAAAAATATTGCATTCGGTAAACAACTCGTTAATTTTAGATGCCGATTGAAAACAAATCAACCGGCTTCCGTTAAATAATCAACTGACTTGAGCGAAGCAAAAAGACAAAACGGAATGTTTTGTTGTTCGAAGCTAATTTGTTGATTTTAGCGCGTAATTGGCCGACAATGTAGATTAGGGCTGATACCGACTCGTTTTCAAATACGTTTTTTAATTATAATACAACTCTTGTATGTTCTCAAAATCGTACTTTTCTAACTTGTTGTTTCTATGTGCCTAGGATTCAAGCAATCAGCAAACACTTTATCCGAAAATAATTAAACATATTATCTATCTCCGAAATATTTTATTTTCTACTCTGTTAATTTTACCAGAAGTTTAAGGCTTGGGGGTGGTTAGGAAAACGGTAAAATTCGCTCCCCCCAAACCATGAAAGTTTAGACCCGCCATTACGACCTATTAAGAGGCCTATCAAATAATGCGATAGGCCTATGTCCAGCTGTGAAATTTGTAGGGTCGATGATGATAAGGAAAGAAAAAGATTTTATAAGTTTATTTGTATTTAGTTTTCCCGTCGTAATATTAAATGTCAGTAAAATACCAGAATAACATAAAGGCAGCCCTGTTATTTCTGTTCTAACACGTTGTTATCGCTCTCCGAGCGATATTTCTAGACTTAGACATAATACATCGTGCTGAACGCTTCACATTTTTAGCTATTCCCATAGTTAAAAGTATTGTTACAAAGTATTTTATTGAGACGTTTGTTATTGGATTAAATCTTAATAACTCAGTCTGGTAATACGACCAGAATTAAGGCTGAACAACGATTATAAAAGCATAATTAACGTATATACTCAGAATACAATAGAATATTTTTATATTTCTTAAAGATGTATATTTCTATATAACATTTGCATTGTCATTTTTTGAAGTGTTATGTTAAACATATCTTCTGCGCAATGTTTAATGGTAACTAGTTCTGGGAAAACTAGTAAGAAAACCAGTGGGATTATATTTTCAAATATCATCATCACCATCATCACACAGGAACAGGCACAAGCTAGTAGTACCAGTTACTCGACTCCATCGAGTCAGTAATTCATTCTTGGGGCGATATTTACGCTTTTACAACAAAATTCCAGAAAATATACAAAATATGACCTGCGCAAAGTTTCAAAACTTTATTAAACCAAGTTTGTATAAAAAGGGTTATTATAATATTAAAGAATTTATAGATGATAATAACCCCTGGAAATGAGGTGATCGCTACCAAGCTATTTCTAATTTGTTGTGTTGTTAATTTGTGTAACATACATGATTGTAAGCTGTTATTTAAAAAAAAGTCCCGCTGGGTTTCTTGCTGGTTCTTCCCAAGACAGAGGTTTTTTTTCGAACCAGTGGTATTTATACAAAAGAGTGACTTTCAATAAGTATTATTTATAATCTATATTGAATAAAAAAGTTTCTGTTTCATCATCGCATTCTATCAAAAGTCCACCGCTGAACATAGACGCCCTCCCATAGATTGCTTCATAAATATGTATTTGCCATAGTATCTACATTTGGCACACTGGTTGGCTACCAAAGTTTTTATTATTATCGAGTTGCACATCTCCTATTTCAGAATTCCTCTGTCACCTCTCACAACGCCCACAGGCTGACATGGAGTAGTGAATATTCTTACACCGCAACATCACAGCTAAAATACTACTATGCTATTTTTTAAATAAAAAGTTTGCAATTAAATTTTCTTCATCATTAGCGTGGGCCAACGTAGATGATTATAATGATGATCTCCGGCCCATTTTAACCTCAGTGACAATTCCCTTATACTTTCGAAAGTTAAATATCTAGCAGCTGGCTAGCTGCACAGGAGATATTTTCTACCGATTTCAAAAAGGAGACAGGAAGAGGCACACGCTGTGATGGAAATAGTTTTAGCGCATGCGCTATTGTTTGCGCTATGGTTTCTCAGGCATGCGTTGGAGAAAGACGCAAGATGAACAGGAGAGCGCATTGGTGTAGATATAGCTATAGATAGCTGCAGCATGAATGAGTCGCTTCGGGCGGGAAAATATGACGAATGCACAGAACACCAGCGTTAATTAGCAGTATAACGCTGTTGTGTTAGGCCCTTTTTACTGGTTCTTACTCTAGAGATAAAGATGGAACACCTTGTTAAACAGATGCTACCAAACCTAAATATACCAGAAATTATGTGATCACCACCGGTCATAAACATTTACATAACCTAAAGGATTTGAGGCTTTTAAAGAATAAGTAGAATTTATTCTTGATCGATTCTATGTAATTTCAATTCAAAAAAAACTTAGTTGACGATTTTTGCCATGAAGATAGTGGAGATTATTTTGGAATTTCGAATTACGTTGCGATTAATGGTGGTTGGTTGTACCGTGTAGTGGCGGTGTTAGAATATCCCATATTATCATACCGTGGGTATCGTAAGAGGCGACAGAAGGAAAGAAAACAGGAGCTGGGTGGCAGCGTCTTTCTACTAACGACTAAAAATAAAAAAATTACAACCTGCTTGCAAGGCGTAGTAACTATGGCAAATATGCCCCCCCCCCCTCTCCATGAGGCAATTTACGTGCTGTCAACGATGTCATTTCGCGCAATTCTTTCATCATCATCATCATCATCATTACAGTCCTTCTCAAGTCCTCTGCTGAACATAGGCCTCCCCAAAGGAATGCAACAAAGCACGGTTCTGCGCCTTACCAGGTCGTCACTCGATCTAGTGGGGGACCCAACTTCACTTCGCCTACCGGTACGAGGCTGCCACTCGAGAACCTTTCTTCCCCATTGGTTATTGGTTCTTCGGGCTACATGCTCTTTTAAAACTGTCGTAAAAATCTTTATGCCGTAATAAGCGATTCACGGAAACTTATCGGTATTATTATTATCTTCATTAGGACATTAATCTTTTAAGCCAAGTCTAAGTTACCAGGAGAGCAGACGTTCACAAGAGGAAGCGTAAATAGGTGTGAGACTGAGACCATCCGGCCCGACGCGCTAATGGTTAGCTCGTGGTCCAAGTATTAAAAGGTTAGCTGTTAATCATGATGCCAATTAGCAATTTTAACGTGGTAGAGCCACGCAATATTACGTTTGCAGCACGAATGCACTTTCTCACTCAATAGGTTACCAGCGTAAAATTACAGCCTTATTCTGCTGCATTTCTTATGGTGAATGTAGAGAACCGGAGAGAACCGGCCTTTATACTGATGATGACTTAGTTTGAATGGTGACAACGCACTAACATTTTGATTCGAATAAAGATTGAACTATATTTATAATATAATATAGATTTATACGAGTAATGTAGTTAAAAATAAATTCAGCCATTAGAAGAGTAACTTGACTAAAACGGCACTTAAATTACGCGTTTTAACTACTTATATTTTTAAACATCTTTACTTACAAAACCTCTAAAAACATCTACCTATGTATGTAGTTAGGTTTTGTTTAACTGTTTCAGAAACACAAAACTGCTGTTAATATGTCTCAGTAATCTAGTATTGGTATATAGAGATTTCGTTTAAATGACGTTTAAAATGAACATATACGTGGCATTAGATATGGGGTACTCTAAGTATAGTAATTAACTATGAAACAATTATTGATTATAAAGTAGTTGGAGAACGAATTCTGAATAGACTGCTTGATTTTTTTTAATGATTTTTAAAGAGGACATATAAAATGCCTTCAGTTTATACCTTGAGGTATATTTTTAGTCAAATTAATCGGTCCGTCCCCAGCTTGATGAGTCGACTAGACGATGTAACAGACGGTCACGTGTGATGCAAATGGAAACGGCCTTTGCAGTTTTAATATAGACTAATGTTGGGCTTATTTAACAGAATATACCAACGCCAACACAATCCTCTCGGTGAAAGTAGGTACTGTGTACAAAAACTACACTTTATTCATATTATAAACGAACTGTAAGCCTGTTATAAGATTGACGGCTACTTGAGGGATTAGGACATCATCAAAATTGCTCTAATTAAAGCAAATCAAAATTCTACTGCTAAACATAGAACTTCGGCACAGATTGCTTAATATCGGGGATATTTCCCATAGTTGCCACATTTGGAAGATGGGTTGTAATTGGCAGTTTTTTTATCACTGAGGTGTTAACAAGAAGGTGCTGCTGCCTATCTCGTATTTTAGTTTCCCTTTATAGTCTTTTACGGCTCCCAAGGGATGTTATGGGGTACCTAGTGGATTCCCCTACGTTGCCATTAAAAATAAAATGTTATCCGATTCTCGTCAGTCACCACAACAATTTTATAAAGTGTAAAACCAGCTACACCCATTTTTTCACAGAACATTCGCGCCCTTTCACATAAAATCGATCCTGAAATCGGTTGTCCAATAGATCGTTGCTGCAGAAACCACGTAAAAACAGCATTCTCAAGCTGTTCATCTTTTGTCTTTTTCATTACTTTTCGCGTCGAACTTCCATCACTAGTTTCCAACGCAGTCACAAAACTTAAAACTTTTTCACTGTTATTTTTAATATCAGTTATAAAAAATTAAAACCAAGTACTGTAAGTAAGTAGCATTATTTACTTACAGTAATTTGTTTTGATTTTTTATATTACGCTTAGGACCGATTCGGATAATTGGCGATTCGGTTAATCGGCGTTCGGATAATCGGAGTTCTACTGTATTCTTTTTTTTATAAAACAAAGGTGACTAGAGAGCACACAGTCCACCTGATGGTAAGTGGTTGCTGTGGCCCAATGTATTTTTTATCATCTATTTTTTTGTTTACAGCCGTGAGGACCAAGATGGAATGCCTCTTTTCCGATAAAAAGGGTCTCAGATTCTCTACACTCACCTTTCGAAACACAGCAGGCGTTATGCTGCTATGTGACGCTGGTATTCTGTGAGAGCGTGGTCCTTCCCCGGTCGTGCCGACCCATTCGTGCTACAACTATACGTAAAATTAATACGAGGGTGACACTGAAAGTTCTTAGAAAATCAAAAAGTGAACAAACTAGCAAGTTATTAGTTTTATTATATATTTTGAAAATAGTGTCCATTTACATCAATACATCGCTGCATCTGATGGAACCACTGAGAAAAGCACTTTGCCCACCCGTCCTTAGGGGTCTCGTCGACGGCATTTTGAAACGCAGCCACTGTTTCCTCGGCGTCCATAAAACATTTTCCTCGAAGTTTTTCTTTTATTTTCGGAAATAAATAAAAATCGCAAGGTGCGAGGTCAGGGCTATAGGGCGGTTGATCCAGTAATTCCACGTCTGACGTCGCCAAGTAGTAGATTGTGTGCTTGGCGATGTGCGACGAGGCGTTGTTGTGGTGAAGGAGGATCCTACTGCGAGGTCGTTTCTCTCGAACTTTTTCCAAGACAAGTGGCAAGCAATTGTTAGTGTACCACTCTATAGTAACTGTTTTTAGATCCTCTAAAACAATTGCTAGATTATGACCTGTCCTTCCGAAGAACGAGGCCACCATCTTTTTTCCCACGCTTCGACCTCTCTTCACTTTAGTTGTCAACTCTTCGGAAGGAAACACCCAGACAGCAGACTGTCTCTTAGTTTCAGGATCATAACAATGAATCCAGCTTTCGTCACCCGTAAGTATGTCGGACACAGCATTTGAGTCACCTCCGTTAAATCTTTGAACCATTTCACGACACCAGTCAACACGACGGAGTTTTTAGGCCTCTGTCAAATTATGAGGTAACCACCGGGCACAAAGTTTCCTGACCGCTAAATGTTCATGGAGGATTTTGTGCACTTGATTCATACCGATGCATAAGCTTGTCCGTATCTACTGATAAGTCACTTTTTTATAGGTTAGGGTGACAAACGAGCACACAGTCCACCTGATAGTAAGTGGTTACTGTGACCCATAGACATCTACATCTATCCTCAATAAAGATTCAAAATGCAGATGCGTTGTCACTCGTGAGGACTAAGATGGAATGCCTCTTTTCAAATAAAAAGGGTCTCCGGTTCTCTACACTCACCATACGAAACACAGCAGCGTTAAGCTGCTATTTTACGCTGGTTTTCTGTGAGAGCGTGGTCCTACCCCGGTCGAGCCGACCCATTCGTGCTACAACTATACTACTAATATAGCTGCAGCATGGATCTACCACGTAAAATACTTACCTTAAGAATTACAAAAAAGTAAGCTTATAAAAAGTTTTACCTATAGAAAATATGTAATTCTCTATCATACGCCGCCCAACACTGATGTTATCTTCAGTCGTCACCGTAGAAGGCCCTCACGAAGATCATCGGTGAGATTAGTGCGACCACGTTTAAACTCATTAAATGTGTAGTTGTAAACAGTGGCATGAGATGGGGCTTCATCATGAAAGGCCAATCGAAGTCTATCATAACTTTCTTGTTGAATTGTTGAATTAAATGACATCGAAATTCATAAAAAAATCATTGTACGAAAATTTTCTCGCGTTAAATTCATGCTGACGTGACACAGACAATTTTCAATTTGCCGTCAAATCGTAAACAAATGACAAATTAATAAAATACATACACAATAATATTGGCAAAGAGTTCCATTTTCAAAATTTGAACTTATTTTTTTATTATATCTTTTACAAGTGGCCAGTTCTAAAAACTTTCAGTTTCGCCCTCGTATAGCTGCAGTATGGCTCTATCGCGTAAAAATAAATTCTGTAAGAGTAATAAAGTTACGGCACGGGTGTCATCTCATTTCAGTCAGGTTATAGCATATAGAACAAATAACCCGCCCCGCTGTTTCAGTGCTTGTTGGCGAATTTCGCATGTCCTCGGTATATGTTATTCCTCAAACATGCTGGTTTCCTCACAATATTTCTTTCACTGCTGAACACGTAGTAAATTAGCACTTAAAAACTTAAAATTGATCTCGGGGATCAAATCCCGGTTGCTTGCGTATTTAATAACAGCAAAAAGAAAATTATATAACTACTAACTCGATTTTATACATGGTAGAGCTATGCTACAAATTATAGTTGTAGCACGAATGGGTCGGCTCGACCGGGGAAGGACTACGCTCCCACAGAATACAAGCGTTAAATAGCAGCTTAATGCTCCTGTGTTTCGTATGGTAAGTGTAGAGAACTGGAGATCCTTTTTACTGGATACGAGGCATTCCATCTTAATCCTGAGGGCTGACAACGCATCTGGAATTTGATTCTTAATCGAGGATACGTGTGGCCACAACATTTACTTTCCATCAGGTGGGCTGTGTGTTCGTTTGTCACCCTTATTCTATAAAAAAAGTTATTACCAATAAACTAATTTCTCATTGTACTGACTTTGAATCGTATTTTCAGAATGAAGCAAATTTAGATAACTATCTCAAAGATACTAAACTCAGAGACGCATAACTCTATAGAAGATCGATACGACACCTGTGCGTTGCCATAGTGACACGCGAGGGACCACCTGACACCGGCGCGTAATTTGAAATTCGAACCGATTCGATAATGTCTGTTGTCGGTCGCTAGTTGCCGAGCGCGTGCGGGTCTGTTCTCTGTCGAATTACAGATAATTCGATTGGGGATAAACTTGCTTTTTTAAAATTACTAGGTATGCCAAGACATTTTTTTATTTGGAAATGATATTTTATTAACTGTACGTTATGGGATTTTTAATTTACTAGCTGTGCCCGGCATGCGTTACAATGCTTTTTCTACTACTTCAAAAAGGAGGAGGTACTCAATTCGACTGTATGTTTTTTTATGTGTGTTACCTCATAAATTTTTTCTGGGTGAACCGATTTAGATCATTATTTTTTTATTTGAAAGCTAGTGCTTCTCACGTGGTCCCATATACCTAATATTGATCAAGGTCCTGATTAATAGTTTTTGAGTTATAATTAATAATTTATATTTTAAATTATTTAAATTAAATTATTGTCAGAAAAATTCCGACCTAAAAAATAAATTACCAAAGTTTTATCGTAATCACATAAATCGTATGAACGCATAGAATATCGAAAGACGCCTTGACATAATTGGCATAATTCGACATGTAATAATAACTTAAATTTGACATTTAATTGTAAGTTAATATTAAAAGGTGTCGAGGTAGACCGAGACTAACTTTCGAAGACCATGTGAGCAAACTGCTCGAAGAGGGGAGGGTCAAGAGTACTCGGATACCTAGACGTGCATGTATGAAGAAGATAATGAATCTGAAAGAAGCGAAAGAGGTATGTAAGGATCGTGACACTTGGCGATCTGTTCTCTCTGGCTACCCCGTCAGGGATTGTGCGTGAAAATTGTAAGAATAATAGTGATAAATTTCATTTAGTGGATATTAATAATTTAATTAAGAAGTTTTTGACAAGAGATAGGTATTACCTATCAAAGTTTAGTTTGAGACTGGTAGCAAATACGCTATCTCATTATTTATATTTTAACCCAGCCAAATTATTGGCTACCTTAACACCTGCTTTTATTGAGCAGAAAAATAATTTCACAAGTGATATGGAATTAGTTCCAAGTAATTTAAATTAGATAATAAGACAATAGAGGTAATCTCTAGCAAAGATAACTTAAATACCTTAGAATACAATTCAACTATACTTCATTGTGTAATTTCACAAAATAGCAATAATAAAAACTGTATTAACCTGGTGCATCAAAATATACAAGGTATGTTAGGCAAAGAACTAGAAATTGAATTATTTTTAAATAGTAACCTTATTCATATTTTATGTATTACTGAACATTGGTTAAAAAGTTACAACTCCATATTTAATTTCAGTAATCACCAGGTGGTCAGTTCGTTCAATAGAGATACTAAATTACGTGGTGGCTCCTTAATATTAGCTAATAAATCCTTATCATGTAAAGAACGTAAAGACATTGTGAGCCTCTCTGTTGAGCGTACTGTAGAAATGGCATGTGTTGAGCTTGAGCACCTTATTGTTGTCAGTGTTTACAGACCCCCATGTTCAAATTATGATACCTTTGAAAAAATTATGGAAGAAGTTTTAGTTAAGCTTAATAAACAGAATAAATCTCTTGTAGTGTGTGGAGACTTCAATATCAATCTCTTGGAAACGTCTTCCATCAGTATTAAATTTTGCTCTTTGTTCAAATCCTATAATCTTGATAATTTATTCTTTGAAGCTACACGAATTGCAGGGTGTAGTGCAACTTGTATTGATAATATTTTTACAGGTGTT
Source organism: Parnassius glacialis (assembly GCA_033319125.1). Lineage (NCBI taxonomy): Eukaryota > Metazoa > Arthropoda > Insecta > Lepidoptera > Papilionidae > Parnassius > Parnassius glacialis. Next base: position 10,011,029 of record JAVANC010000014.1, read on the forward strand.
GTACCAATCAACAAATCAATAATTCAAAAACTTAGTTCAGATCACTATGGACAACTGGTTTCATTACCTTATATGCACAAAAACAGGAAATTGAGAAAATTGTGTTTGTTCCTATTAATGCAAAACGCCTGGAGAGATTTAGAAGTAATATGGTAAAAAACCTTCCATCGCTTTCTTATAAGAACAATGCAGACTTTTTATATGGAGAATTATTTACGCTTATAAGCAATGAATTTAAAAAAACATTTACTTCTAAAACATTCTCCGGAAACAGTCGCAAGGTATTTAATGAGTGGGCGACAGTGGGAATTCATAAAAGCAGACGAAGGTTATATGACCTTTACCATGAAAGATCATATAATCCTTCTGATGCTTTTAAAGAATATGTCAAAAATTATTCTAAAATGTTTAAAAAAGTTTGCTCCACAGCCAAATCGTTACATATTAGCAACAAAATTAAGACGGCTAAGAATAAAATTAAAATGACGTGGAGTATAATTAACAGCGAAACTGGTAAAGAAAAACCTCGTAACTCAAACTATCAATTAAAAATTAACAATGAATTGACTAAATCAAATCAAGAAGTCGCAACGGTGTTTGAGAAATATTTCACTGATATTCCTATTTTGACAACAGAGTCTTTGAATACTTCTCCAACTGTCGCCGAGTCATTACTCAAACAGAATGTTAATATCTGTTTAAAAGAATTTAGATTTGAAAAAGTATTACCGCAAGATATTGTAAAATACTTCAAAACCATTGATGTAAAGAAAACCGCAGATTTGTGGGGGATTTCCGTGACAGTTATTGCGTCCATAATAGATTTAATTGCACCTCATCTTGCTATTATTTTTAATACTTGTATCGATTCTGGTGTGTTTCCTGATTTAATGAAGTATAGTAAAGTAATACCTTTATTTAAATCTGGTAGTACATTGGACCCCGCTAATTTTAGACCTATTTCTGTACTACCAACTCTTAGTAAAATTTTTGAAAAAATTATTTTGGATCAATTGTTCATTTTTTTTAATACAAATAAATTACTTCATAAAAACCAATTTGGATTTACAAGGGGTCGCTCGACGTCTGACGCCGGTGTTGAGCTTATGAAATATATTTTTAATGCCTGGGAGAATTCACAGGATGCCTTAGGTGTTTTCTGTGATCTTTCCAAGGCTTTCGATTGTGTTCATCATGAAACATTAATCAGGAAACTACAACATTACGGTGTAAAAAATTTGGCGCTTAGACTTATTACTTCATATTTAAGTAACAGAACTCAAAAAGTCGTGATAAATGGTAAAGGTTCCTCCGGATCGGTAGTATCAATGGGCGTTCCTCAGGGCTCGATTCTTGGCCCATTCCTGTTTTTAATCTATATTAATGACTTACCTTATCTTGTAGGGGACAATCACGATATAGTATTATTTGCTGACGATACCTCTTTAATTTTCAAACTCAAACGGCAGTTAATTAATTATGACGATGTAAATAATGCTCTATCGAAATTAGTACCTTGGTTTAACGCCAACAATATGCTCTTAAACGGCAATAAGACAAAGTGTATTAAATTTACAATACCTAATGTAAAACATTCGAATACCAATGTGCTATTAAATGGGGAGGAGTCGAGTCTTGTGGATACCACTGTTTTTCTCGGTATTACTATTGACGCGAAACTTCAATGGGGCCCCCATATGTCTAAATTAGCAAGCAGACTTAGTTCTGCAGCATATGCTGTAAGAAAGATTAGAAGTCTCACAGATGTTGAGACAGCTAGATTAGTGTATTTTAGTTACTTTCATAGCGTAATGTCTTATGGAATTTTGCTATGGGGTAATGCGACTGATATTGAAGCTATATTTGTTTTGCAAAAGAGAGCCGTTCGGGCGATTTATAACCTAAATTGTAAAGAGTCCCTCAGACAAAAATTTAAAGAAATAAACATATTAACTTTGGCATCGCAATATATTTATGAAAATCTAATGTATGTACATAAAAACATAAATAGCTTTAATAAGAATAAGGATGTGCATTCTTTAAACACTAGGAACAAACATAAGCTTGTAATACCAGTTACTAGACTCCACAGAATCAGTAATTCATTTATGGGGCAATGTATACGCTTTTACAACAAAATCCCAGAACATATTCAAGTTTATCAATAAACAAGTTTAAAAGTTTTATTAAAGAAAAACTGTACAAAAAGGGTTATTATAATATCAAGGAATACATGAATGAAAATAACCCCTGGGAATAAGGTGATCGCCACCATGCTGGTTCTATTAAAAATCATTTAAAAATTGTATAAATGAAATTATTGTTAAGTGAAATATGTTTGAAAAAAAAAGTCCCGCTGGGTTTCTTGCTGGTTCTTCCCAGGACAGAGGTATTTTCCGAACCAGTGGTAAATAAATAAAAAATGACTTTCAATAAGAATTATGTACTCGTAATAATCAATATTGAATAAAAAATTATTCTATTCTATTCTATTCTACTACTGCCCTCCGGTTCGCCGGTGGCCCGTTTTGCTTTATGTATTCCTAATATACATGTATAACTTATTTTGCATATTAATAACAATTGAAAAAATTATTAAATAAAAAAATATGAAAAATTACGGTATAGTATAGTGCCGTAAGTCTTAATGTCTGAAAGCTAAGTTGAAATACAATCGTTAGCGCTATTGGAAAATATATAAGTGAATGAAATCAAAGATAAGTTAGTTACATAAATCTCACGTGACTTAACGTAGAGATGTGTTATTCCGATGCATTTTTATAGTTTTCTACAAGCGTTATACATGTAGAAATAAATTTTGTAGAAAGTATCAATAAACAAATGCACGAATGTAAATTTACAATGAAAAATCCAAAGTCCTTAGATTCGCGAAGCGACATAGTATGAGAGAATCCAACCCACTTGGGGTTGTTATACTTAAATATTAATCATCATCATCATCATTACAGCCCTTCATAAGTCCATTGCTGAACATAGGCCTCTCCCAAGGAATGCCACAAAGCACGGTTCTGAGCCACCCGCATCCATCGACTTCCTGCGTATCTTACCAGGTCGTCACTCCATCTAGTGGGGGAACGCCCTACACTTCGTCCGCTGGTACGAGGCCGCCACTCGAGAACCTTTTTTCCCCATCGGCTGTCGGTTCTTCGAGCTATATGGCCGGCCTATTGCCACTTCAGCTTACTAATCCGTTGGGCTATGTCGGTCACTCTGGTTCTATTGCGGATATCCTCATTTCTAAGTTTATCACGCAAAGAAACTCCGAGCATAGCCCTCTCCATAGCTCGCTGAGCGACCTTGAGCTTCCTCATTCGACCAGCAGTGAAGGACCACGTCTCAGTACCATAGGTCATCACTGGCAACACGCACTTGTTGTGTACAGTTTTGTTTTCAAGTTTTGAGGTATACCTAACGAGAAGATGTGCCGTAATTTCCCGAACGCTTCCCAACCGAGTTGAATCCGTCGATTGATTCGATTAAATATTAATATGGAATGCTTAATAGCTTGTTATTCATACTGTTTTTCGCCGTCAAACTGGAGAATCACTACCACTGAGTAGCAATGCTTTCTTTACGAAAAAGCAATTAACACAACTAATATGAATTATAAAATAAAAACTCTCAGAATACCAGCGAAAAATAACAGCTCAATGCTGCTGTTTTTCGTATGGTGAGTGCAGAGAACCGGAGACCCTTTTGGAAACCAGGCATTCCGTATTAGTCCTCATGGGTGGTAACGCATTTACATTTTGATTCTCAATCGAGGATAGTTGTAGATGTCTATGAACCACAGCATCCACTTACCATCAGGTGGACTGTGTGCTCGCTTGTCTTATAAAAAAAAACTTACTAAAAAAACTCGTATATTTCTTTCACATTCTCTGGTTACCTTTATATCTTACAGAGGTATATTATTTTAGTTGTTGTGATTTGATTAGACCAAACTGGGTTACACTATGCTATGGCTCTCATGGTTTACTCTTTTGAATTTATTATTGACGATTTAAATATGACAATTGTCATTAAAACATGTTTGCGTAGGTTAATGGATGTAGGAGACGAGAGAGGTGTGTCAGGATCGTGTCAAATGGAAATTCGTAGTCTCTGCCTACCCCTCTGGGTGACAGGCGTGAGTGTTTATGTATGTAAAAAAATTATCTTATTCCATAAAAACAATATCTAGACCGACTTATACGCAGTGAATTACCTATATAATAAATAATAACTAGCAAGCGACATCTTATCATCTATTATAATGACGTAATCATTTTGTCCCATTAAAATGGTCTAATAGCGGACGGAATGAGTAACCAGTGATCTGATGTCATCACTGGGCTTAGCCTGCCTTGCCCTGTAGGTTACTTGTGCTCGACGTTACTAATCTTCGCATCATTTTGTCGTCTACTTAGTCCCACCGCTGGGCACAGGTTTTTGTAACTCCCAAGAGGATGTCAAAGCAACAAAGAGCTCTCCGCGCTATCCAAACCAAGTTGAACGACTTTCCATTATCGTATTTCCACTTTGTTTTCAATGTTTCCATACGATGTTTTGTACATCACCGACCTCGTCAGTACTTAAAATTACTATTCAAACAAATTTAATGATGCCGGAAGAGAACAAATTTTCGGAACAGTTCGTCGCTGTAATGCCTTAAATTTTATATCAATAATTGTCGCCATGAAAAATTTAATAATATTATAAATAAAAATAAATCCGCCTGCAACAAAACTATAAACTTAAAAGTTTATCATGTAAGGATATTAGGGTACAATAGTGTAGAGTTTAGTGATAGTGCACGCGGTTATGGAAAGGAGGCTGGTGCTTTACAAACTACGTAGAACAAGTGATTATTAAAAAAAATTGTACAACCGAATTCAATATAAATTATTAAGGGTAACTCAAAAACTACTGGTCAGACCTTTTTTTAGAATTTATTTAGTGCGCCGAATAAAATGTTATAAGTTTACACACATAAAAAAACATACAGTCGAATTGAATACCTCCTCCTTTTTGAAGTCGGTAGAAAATATATTTAAAGTGAAGGATTGAATCAAATTATATTGGCTATCTTTATTCAGTGACATTTATCATCGAATAAGAAGTCAAATGCAATAGATCCTGAACACATTCACCAAATGCTGACTTCACTTTCGAGTGTTTACGAATACAATTACGCCAGATCTATCTATCAAAATCAAAAATCCCAACAATTTCAGCGATTCCTTCAAAGGTGATTCGTGGGAATTCTTATCTTTAATGAAATTAAATTAATGAATGAAAACCTTACGGTAGAGAGTAATTGTGTTCTGTGATGAAAACTTTATTTTTCGGCGTGAGAAATTAAAATTTCGTTTGTCAAACGTCATCATTTTTTTAATTTTCGAAATTCCTTTATCCGGAGAAAAATACGGTGAAAGAGACTATTAACGGAAATCCTCATTTGGTCATTTTTAATTACCTTATCTGGTTATGTTATTTTATGTGCTCTATTATAAAAGCTAGAAATCTGTGTATTAATACAAAGTATGATAAGATCACCTATAATAATATCCATCAGTCCGAATTTCGGTCACGGTAGCCAGACTAAATGAAGACTAACTATTTGTGCAGGACAGAATTATAGTGCACGAATGTATGCGCAAGCACTGGTGCACTTGTACTCACTCTCATACTCCGATGTGACGGCAATCCGACACGACACGATTTTAACAGTGGTAGAGCCACGCGGCAGCTTTTGCTGTAGCACGGATGGGCCGGCTCGAACCGGGGTGGTACCACGACCTCACAGAAAACCAGCGTGAAGTAGAGATTTACCTCTGCGTTTCGCTTGGTGAGTGCAGGTGGCCGGAGGCCCTTATTACTGGAAATGAGGCATTCCATCTTAGTCCTCACGGGTGACAACGCATCTACATTTTGATTTGTAATAGAGGATAAATGTAGATGTCTATGGGCCGCAGCAACCACTTACCATCAGGTGGGCTGTGTGCTCGTTTGTCACCCTTATCCTATAAAAAAAAAAAAAAAAACGACTGGAGAGAGATCAGGTGCAGGACCTGCTTTCCGAGGCATGAGGGTGAAACATCACCAATTTCCTGACTTCGAGCTGTTACTGAGAATTTCTGGACAGCAAATAACTGCTTTTAGCTCGACCCGGGATTTCAACGCAGGACGTCATGATCAGCAATTGCGCTTACGACCAATAGACCAACGATATATAGAACTATATATAAAAAAATGTGGTGCAAGTTTTACTTTTATTTGTTTTAATGAGTGTTTGTCAGTCCCCTGTAATGGATATTGTTAACAATGAACATATATCGTAGATAATGTAACAACATATTTTTCATACTCATGCAAATCAATTGGCTAATAATGTCACTCAGCACCACAGAGCTTCACACAAACAGAGCGAACAAAATATTCGTACAGTGAAAGTATCCACAAATCGTTCTTATTTTAGGAGTAATAGAATTACAGCAGTTAGTAAGGAGTAGTTAAATAGTAGCGTCGACAATTTGAAAAAACGAAATAAAAGCAATAATTTTAGTACTCTTAAACACTTCAACCAGAATAATAATATAATAATATTAATATTCCACAACTATCACACAACGCCATCTAGTCCCAAGCTAAGCAGAACTTGTGTTATGGGTACTAGACAACTGATAAACATACTTATATATTTCTAAATACATAAATATTATAGATAAATTACACCCAGACACAGAACAAATGATCGTGGTCATCACACAAACATTTGTCCTGGGTGGGAATCGAACCCACGACCTCCGGCATAGCAGTCAGGGTCACTAACCACTAGACCAAGAGGCCTGTCAATACTTTGCTTTTTTATTTACTGCATATAAGGTTTCCGTTCGGCCACCATCCAGCAACATGGCAGCAATTCTGGAACAGGTGACACCAAGAGCGATACCACGAATGCTATGTATTTTCGCGTATATCAAAGTTTGTGAAGTAGGTTTTTTCAGTGCCTCTTGGAACCTCTAAATTTGGTTCTAATTTTATAGTACGTTAACTTTTGCTCTGTGGTGAATATACCCTCATTCGTGGTCACGAACTTTCCAAAATCCTAAACATTATAGTTTGTCTCCCTCAGATATTCTATTTCCTAAATCGCATGGTTTTTTCGGTTGTAGCAAACCAAATTCCTGAAAAGTACGTCGACCTAAAGCCAATATCGTTTCAATTACACGTAGACATTTGTCACGATATAGATAGATCAGAGAATTACAACAGAGGATCCTAATTTTGATCTCGGAAATACATCAGGATAGCGTTAATTGTTAAAAATAATAAAAGTGTGAGAGCGGATGTTCAACTGGCTCTCTTGCTTACGCAGTTAATAATTATCAGTAGTAAGACAGCGTAAACGCACTATACATTAAGTATAGAGCAATTATAGTTTGACCACCGTAACACGTCTCCGCCACAATCACACACCAGTGTAACGTAAGGTACGTAATTAAATGATAACACCAAAATATGCAAACCAACAGCAACACTACTTATTTCAATGTAACACAGGCAGCCTCTCAGCAACACCAATCCTCCTTGCCTGCACTAGAAGAATTACAACAACGAACAGAACCACGACACTATATTAGCACTAGTAGAATGACCACACTCGTTGAATGACTTAAGCGGAATCTTCCGCGCACAGCACCTACAGTGAACTTTATACTGCACAAACAAGTGGCGGTTTCTTGATATACCCTCATTTCTACCTCGATCCAAGTGATATTTTATAAACGCTCCGACATATAAATACTCTCTTTCTATGTATATACACATGTATAATAATACTCCTTAAGAGGCTGGTTTAAAAAAACGCCTGATTATTTTTGCAATAAGAATATTAACCTAGGACCTAGGTTAATATTCCTAGGTCCTAGGTATTCTGTTAAATAAATATCGAGGCACAAATATATCTCCGTCAGTTCCTTTGCGTGTTTCGTATTTCAGCTACGACCTACACAAAAATTTTACTGAAAATTGAGTTCCGTTAAATTTTTTTCAGTCATAACGTATATTGTACTACATACTTTCGAACAGTATACAAATCAGTTGCAAAAACATACCTTGAAAGATAACTGACGTATCCCCATACTAATTTTGCAACATCCGTTCACTCCCAAACAAGATGAGTTTTCAAAAATAATGAAACACTTGTTACTTCTTTTGAAAAGTATATTTACAGTGTTATCGTAAGTTGTTTCTTTTACTTACGATGGAATTTCAAAAAAAATTTTTTTGGAATTTGAAGGTGCATTCATCAACTTCCAAACCTCTAGGTCCACAGGCTTTGAAGCTGCGTTGTCTATCAATTAGTCAGTTAGTCTCGATATCTATAAGTGTTACCTACTTTTCTCTCAATTAATCTTCTTCTCTTTTTGGTTATAATAGTAATAGAAGCTTTAAAAACTAATTTGACGTGACGTTTCATAAATCAAAGGATCCTAATAGTGAGATCTATTAGACGTAACGCCTCATATTTCGCTCACATATCTGCATGTTAACCATTTTGATTACAGCTATTTTTTATAGAAAAAGATTTATAAATGAACAGACCAGTCCACCTGATGGTAAGTGGAGACTGAGACCCGTAGACATTTACATCTATCCTCGTTTAAAAAACAGAATGCAGATGTGTTGTCACCTTTAACCTACAGTAAAATGTTCTACGCGCCATAAAAAAGATTTTTATGCGTGGTAGAGCCATGCTGCAGCTATATTATGGTTGTAGCACGAATGGGTCGGTTCGACCGGAGAAGGACTACGCTCTCACAGAATTCCAGCGTAAAACAGCAGCTTAACACTGCTGTTTCGTATAGTCAGTGCAGAGAACCGGAGACACTTTTTACTGGAAACGAGGCATTCGATCTTAGTCCTCACGGGTGACAACGCATCTGCATTTTGATTCGTAATCAAAGATAGATGTAGATATCTATGGGTCACAGCAACCACTTATCATCAGGTGGACTGTGTGCTCGTTTGTCACCCTTATCCTATAAAATAAAATATAATTCAACAACAAACGAAAGCAACTACGTATTTAGTTGATAGGTCAAAAGAAATGATCAGAAGAAATGATTTAATAGAAATGTTCATTAAATTTTTTATATAATATATTATGTAAACCACAAGACCATCAATTCCTTATTTGGAGGAGACACACTGGGCTTGCTGTTTGGACTCTACCAATACAGATTCTTTGTTCTGCAGATTCTACGAGCTATAAGACTTCAGTTTACTAAACTTTTGGGATATGTTTATTACTCTCGTTCTGCTACAGATATAATGTTTTTATGTGAAATTTTGAATTAAGAATATCGCTGCGTAAGAGAGTTCATCACCCCTTTTCGTCTTCTAAGTGTCGTAAAAGTCGATTAGAGGCTTCCATTGGAGCTTTGAATGATAGATGGTAGAATACCATCTAGTTTAATCCACACGTCAAATATCTAGACCCGCAGTCACCTCTAAGATGACCTATAAGGTGACGCCACGCCTGACAAGCGTGATGATTAAGGAAAATCTTCTGTACAACAGGAGAGACCTATACAGAATTGCTTTTCAAAGAGTATAACATATAAATATTGATATACCGCCATTGCAGTTTTTGAAGATACGAGTAAATAAGGCTTCTACTTTTACTTGAAATTGTCCGAAATTGAATCTGATTAATAAGCTACATGTTTTTTGTTTACCGATCGACCCTTACGAATGTGTGCGTGCGCAGTAAAATCAGTTAAAATAATGCATTGCCACGCATTATCAAGTATCAACCTGTATATGTGTTCATCTACGGGTTAATGACGAAGAAAATTAAGAAGATTTTAATTAATAATAATATTATTTTTATAATTACTCTGTGCTCTTTGCATAGCGTCAAATTAACAGCTGTCCGAGGCATAGGCCGTTTATCACACTAACTCGCGGCGTGCGGGACACAATTAATGCACCGCTTAATTGCACGATGCACCAGTGCGCTCAATTAGCGCCGTCGGGACTCGAACCCGTTGCGAATGCGACTGTTTCGCAGTTTCAAATTTACTTACAATATTTTACTAATCAACATTTTTGGTTTGCATATATTTTTTATAGAATAAGGCTGACAAACGAGCACACAGTCCACCCGATGGTATAATGAATGTTGTGGCCCGTAGACATCTACATTTATCCTCGATTAAGAATCAAAATGCAAATGTGTTGTCACCCCTGAGGGTTAAGATGGTATGCCTCGTTTTCAGTAAAAAGGATCTCCGGTTTTCTAAACTCACCATAGGAAACACAGCAACATTAAGTTGCTATAATTTTACGCTGGCATTCTGTGAGAGCGAGGTCCTTCCCCGTTCGAGCCGACCCATTCGTGCCACAGCCATAATATAGCTGCAGCATAGTTCTATCTCTATTCAGTATAGTTACCACGCTTGGCTAGCGGGTTGGAAATCGATTATTTTTTTTATAGGATAAAGGTGACAAACGAGCACACAGTCTACCTGATGGTAAGTGGTTGCTGCGGCCCAAAGACATCTATATCTATCCTCGTTTGCGAATCAAAATGCAGATGCGTTATCTCGACTCCGACTATACTCGAACCGGGGTGGTACCACGACCTCACAGAATACCAGCGTGAAGTAGAGGTTTACCTCTGCGTTTCGCTTGGTGAGTGCAGATGGCCGGAGGCCCTTTTTACTGGAAATGAGGCATTCCATCTTAGTCCTCACGGGTGACAACGCATCTGCATTTTAATTCGCAAACGAGGATAGATGTAGATGTCTATGGGCCGCAGCAACCACTTACCATCAGGTGGACTGTGTGCTCGTTTGTCACCCTTATCCTATAAAAAAAAGATGCTGCTACCCATATGCTGTTTCATTCCACTCTGCTGCTTCTTACGACACCCATGGGACGATATGGGTTAGAGAACTCTCTTAAGCCGTTACTGCATGGCGCCTTTTAACATTACTGTGCAATATTTCCATATAACTAGTTCTGGTAAGCAGTGTTAGAGAATGGTTCATGAGTTTCATTTTATACGTGGTAGAGCCATGCTGCAGCTATATCAGTAGTATAGTTGTAGCACGATGGGTCGGCTCAACCGGGGAAAGACCACGCTTTTACAGAATACCAGCGTAAAATAGCAGTTTAACACTGCTGTATTTCGTATGGTTTCGTATGCATTTTGATTCGCAAATGAGGATAAATGTAGATGTCTATGGGCCACAGTAACCACTTACCATCAGGTGGACTGTGTGCTCGTTTGTGACCCGATCCTATATATATATTCCCTTTTACCGTAGAACGCGCGACAAATCGCTTACCTTCGCATGATCCAGTGGTGGTGATAACGCCGCAAGTCCTAGGTTTTAATCTATGTCGTAGTTCACAGAATACCAGCTTTTTATAGAATAAGGGCGACAAAATAGCACACAGTCCACCTGATGTTAAGTGGATGCTGTAGCCTATAGACATCTATATTCATCCTCGATTAAGAATCGAAATGCAGATACGTTGTGACGCCTGAGAACTAAGATATAATGCCTCGTTTCCAGTAAAATTTCATTTAGTTTTCTCGGGTGGCAATGCATACATTTTAATTCTTAATCAAAAATTGATGTAGATGCTTATGGGCCACTTACACTTATTATCAGGGTTTTTTTATTTATTCAAAATATAAAAAAACAAACTGAAATACAATAATTTAAAATTAAAAATGTTGTAGAACCGACTTCAATATAAATTATTAAGAATAACTCAAAAACTATTAATCAGACTTTGATCGAATTTATATCGGACTACATAAGAAGCACGTGCTTTGAAATAAAAAATAATCATCAAAATCGGTTCATCCAGAAAAAAGTTATGAGGTAACACACAGAAAAAAAATCATATAGTCGAATTGAGTACCGTCTCATTTTTGAAGTCGGTAGAAAATAATTTTTTTAGCCTTCCGGCAGAAACCACACACGGTTTTATTTTTGTGGTCTATTAACTATAAATTGTTATTAGTACTAATGGCAAATTTATATATTTATTAACTAATCACTAAGTATATTAATAAATATATGAATTTGAGATAAATCAGGTCAACACATCAAATCATGCGATTTACAGTAAATTATCTTATCATTTAATATACTATTAATATATTTTACTAGGCCTCCCCCAAGGAGTGCCACAAAGTACGTTCCGGAACCACCTGCATCCATTGACTTCCTACATGTCTTACCAGGTCGTCACTCCATCTAGTATACGGTATGGTACGAGGCTGCCACTCGAAAACCTTTCTTCGGCCTATGTTCAGCAGTGGACTTGTGAAGGGCTGTAATGATGATAATAATGATAATATTATATTAAACTATAATAGTACCTAGTTAGTATTATTTTAGCTATTTTTACTTTATAATCTTTTACTTTATTTAAAATAATTAAAAATTAAAAATTTTGTACAACCGACTTCAATATAAATTATTAAGTCAAACAAAAACGTTTAGTCAGATCTTAATCAAATGTATATGGGACCACATGTGAAGCACCAGCTTTCAAATAAAAAAAGAATCATCGAAATCGGTTCACCCAGTAGAAAGTTATGAGGTTAACACACATAAAAAACCATACAGTCGAATTGAGTACCGTCTCCTTTTTGAAGTCGGTAGAAAAGTTGGTTGACTGTGTGCTCACTTATCAACCTTATTCTGTCCAAAAAGTTAGTTTCTGCCAAAACACATATTGTTGGTTTTCAGGTCTGGTTGTTTTGGAACTGCCGGGTGACTCAGACACTGCAGCCCCACGTAATTGCACTAGCGTTACATGGACCACATGTAGGCTAAGAGTGTGAGTGAGTGTCGCTGTGTTTACGCGTACAGGTGTGATAATGAAATATCTGCTGCGCAATAAGGTATGTACATTACGTACTATGGTTCATGCATGTTCATATTAAGTAGTGTACTCTAGCGATCCGGTAACGTATTTGTGAGTATAATGTCCATGCGTCATTTATAAAGGACAAACCTTAAGATGTACTAACCGCCTAGATTTAATTTTGTTTATGCTTAATTGGAGATGGATTATGGAACCACACGAGAAGTACCAACTTTCAAATAAAAAAAAAGAATCATCGAAATCGGTTCACCCAGTAAACAGTTATGAAGTAACACACATAAAAAAAAACATACAGTCGAATTGAGTACCGTCTCCTTTTTGGAAGTCGGCAGAAAATATCCTTAATAACAGATATCGCTATAAAAGTAATGCAATAATAATATAAAAAGTCAAATTTTATATTAAGAGCATTCTTATGTTACCCTAGTATTAATTTTGTATTTGTCTTTGAGCATCGTAAGGTTTTTTATTTCGTCAATAATCCAATTATTTTCCTTTTCTTTTCCTTTAAAACCTAACAGCCCACTGCTGAACATAGGCATCCCGTAGGGAGATTTTGCCATAGTTGCCAAGCTTGGCAGACGGGTTGGCAACCGCTGATTTTTATAATTGTGGGTTGATATCAGGAAGATGCTGTTGCTCATCTCCTGTTTCAGTGTCCCTCTGTCATACTTAGGACACCTACGTTGGGGTAGTGGATATTCTAACACCGCCACTACACGCTTGGTTGTAAACTATATCATCCATTCAATAATAATCATTTTATCGTCCTTCCGTACCATCACCTGTAAACTATTTCTTTCATTCTTTTAAAGACCCTTGTCTTATTAAAGTAATACTCGAATGTCTCTAGGTAGGTAAACGATTTCCATTAAAGCTCCAGTTAGGGTTGCCAACATTTCTTATTATCATTTTATTTTGCCAACACATTTTTATTTTATAGCGCGGATGTTTGCGAAGTAACTTTTTAAAAGCTTTATATAATGGATTTCAGCAAAGTAACGCCTGATTCTATTAACATTTCTTCGGCGAAAAATTTTATTTTTTCAAAATAAGTTAAAAAAATATAGTACACACACAAAAATCAAAAACTAAACAAAGATATATTTGTTACTAAATACGAAAAACGCGTTTATAAATTTTTAAATTAAGCATTTCTTTGGTTAGATTTCGGTGTTGTAAATATAGTATTTTTGCGTACTATATAATTATTCAACAGTATATAGTATGCAGACCCGAAATATAGAACAATACTATATATTATATTATGGTTGGCAACCCTAGCTCCAGTACTTCTTTATCAAGGTTTCAGCAAATCATCCCGTAATTTGTTTTCTAATTTAACTCATAATGAAACATCGACCAAGTTTTAAGACACTATTAAAGGAGAAAATTTAAGTTAAATAATATATTAATTTATTAACGATGGTGTCAACTATCCAATTATCAACTTTAATAGTTTAAAATCTTTTTTCAAGTACTAAATGCCAGTGCTTAATACTATCCCACCTGAAGGTAAGTGGTGATCGTCAAATATGGTAAAAAGCACTGACTTAGCTTAGTTAAAGTCTATTAACTTTTCATTTAACCTACATTTTATCGGATGTTTCGAATTCCGCCAGGAAAACAATATGGTCACATTGTCGTCTTTAATTCTTTCCTCTCCTTTCCACCATCGGACAACCAGGCGGTATGCGGGCTCTATGTTGTGGATATTCCACGCATTAGAACCAAACGGTTTGCTTCGTCTTTTGTAATGCGTACAGCAAAGGAGTGGAATAATTTCAGTGCGTCTATCTTTTCTTCCAAATACAATCTGGGCGTCTTCAATACGAGACTGAATAGGCTTTGTTACGCTAAGACAGTGCGATTTACCATCTAAGGCATGACCACATTTTTTATCCTATAAAAAAAAAAACACTTACCACCAGGTAGGATTGTGGTCAAGCACTGGCTTATAATAAGTAAAAAAAATAGTGTATTTAAAATTTTTACTTGGAATCACTATATTCACGATCTGATTGGAGAATTGGCGATCGCAAAATATTCGCCGTCTCTAATGTTTATTTATTTAATTTTTTGACATGAATTTGTGCAATATATCCCAGGTTTATAGTCTATTAAAGTGATCAACAGTCTGTCGGCAGAAATTGCTCTCAAATACATTATGTATAATTGTTGTACATTATTTTATTTATTACTATTATTTCCAAAGCCTAAACACTGATATTATGATATGATGTGCTGTAGCTATATTATTGGTATAGTTGTAGCACGAATGGGTCGGCTCGACCAGGGAAGGACCACGCTCTCACAGAATACGAGCGTAAAATAGCAGCGTAACGCTGCTGTTTCGTATGGTGAGTGTAGAGAATCGGAGACTCTTTTTACTGAAAACGAGCCATCCCATCTTAGTCCACACGGGTGACAACGCATCTGTATTTTGATTTGTAATCGAGGATAGATGTAGATGTCTATGGGTCACAGCAACCACTTACTATCAGGTGGACTGTGTGCTCGTTTGTCACCCTTATTCTATATAAAAAAAAAATAACAGATATTCTAAGAAATATCTTTTTTAATTTTTTTTAATTTAAAGGCGTGCTATTGACAAGAGTTTTAGGAACTTTGTAGGGTCTGGATAAACGATTATATGATTTCGTAATAATAATAATAAACTATATTTGTATAAAACATGGTAAATATACTGATGTTTTAATTGTATACTACAAAAACGTTTTATATAGCATGTAAATTAAAGATATGGCCTATGTTCAGCAGTGAACTTGTGAAGGACTGTAACGATGATGACGATGATGAAATTAAATTTAAGTAATGAGTACATTAAGGAAAAGGAAAAATTAAACAATGAAATAACCTTAATGATATTTACCGTTACCGATACAAACTATTAAAGTCCACTGCTGAACATAGGCCTCCCCCGTAGATTGCCTCATAGGGGGATATTGCAACTGCAGTTTTTTATTTTTAAAAGACGCTGCTGCCCATCTCCTGATTTGTTTCCCTCTGTCGCCTCTTACGGAACCCGTGGGTTAAATGATATTAAAAAGTATAGTAGTACATGTATAGTATAGTCTCAAACACACAGAAAAATTGTCATAAAAATCGGTCCAGCCATTTTCGAATTTTTGCGAGACTGATGTCTCAACTGATGACAGCAAGTGATTTTTATATATAGACTAGCTGGCCAGGCAGACGTTGTTCTGCCCTTTCCGAAGACCTTTCCTATAAAAAATCATTAAATTCACAATAAAAAAAATTGAGGGTCACTTATCGGGATAAGAAGTATCCTATCTCTGAAGTTGGATCAAACTGCACACAGTGTGCAAAATTTCATTGAAATCAGTTCAATAATTTAGGGGTTCATCGCGGACAAACAATGTGACACGTAATTTTTATATATAAAGATTATAGAGATAGTAAAATTCGTTATTAACGGTATTAAGCTTATCTGCTGTTAAGTGGATTACATTAGTGTAATATTTCGTGAGACGCTAATCATATCATCTTAGTGAGAATATTAGCGATCGCAAGATATCTCGCACCTTTAACGCTGCTCCCGTCGCGTCGTTGGTCTGAGTATTATATGTCTGGTTCAAAAGTTTATACGAGACATAAGAGAGAAGCTACATATAAGATCTTTCTGTGTGACGGTGTGTGCGGCCAACGCACCCAGTGGTACCTGTGAGACTGGCATTGCATTGGCTTTTGTGGCCTTTCTGCCGAATCGGAAGCGACCTTCTTTAGGGAAAAGGGGTAATTTTGGAGCTATTCTATATATTATACTGCTTTTACTTCGGAACTTTGATAGCGCGATTTAGGCTTCGATGTATTTCGCTTGTGGCGTGACGACAACGTTGCCACAATATTTATTTACAATACAGATATACCTACAGTTATATTATTATTTTATTTTCTTTATCGGGCGCTTCTTTCTTTCTTTAGTCTCATACTGGCACCACACGTTAGTGTAATTATATTTTTTATAATATAATACATTGCAACGCATAATGTTTAATTAAATATATTATTTTTAAAACACAATATAAAAAAAATTAAAATACCTTCATAGTTTATATTATAAGTATATTTATGAGGTTATACCAAAACTAAAAAAAAATATGTTATATTAACAGTGGACAAACAATGACTTTTTCTTCCACGACTTTTTCTGCCACCAAGGCGGCGCCACTTTACAGTGACGTGAATAATTTGACAGATTTCATAGCAGGGTAAATAATTTCTTAGAAAAATGTAAAGGTTAATGTTTTTTGGTATTAGTAGTTATAGTTTATATTTAGATATATTTTATATTAATTAGATAAACAATTAAAAAAAAACACAAATATAACTAAAAGTAAAAAATAAATAAAAAAGAGACATAAAGTACAAAAAAAATTAAAGATCAAATCATTGACGCATTATGTTGTGTATTAATAGAGTAATTGTGTTTTATGGTATTAATATAACACTAGAAACTGATAAACTATTATATAAAACTAATTTCTCAAATAAGTGACATTGTGTAACAGAAAACTTTACCTCAGTCATAACTAGCGACATCTAGTGAGTGGAAGATTAGTAGCCCTCATTCTAATACATTTTATATGATGCAGTTAATCATATTAATAGTTTTAGTAGACTCATCTTGGCTTACGTTTTATATTAAGACATTTGCTGTCTCCGCGAACTCAAATTTCAAAGATAGGCTTGGCAACATGTAATTTCCTGTAACCAAAACTTGTTTCGTCAATATAACTTCACTCGACTCGTATTTTTGTATTTCTAATATTACTTTACGAATGTATTTAATCTTCTTTAATACGTTTCGGTGTTTCTAGTGACATTTTATGTGATGTATTTTTAATTTAAATATTATCAAAAACTTTGTGGTTTTTGTTAATATTAATGACACATGCAAAATAATTTTAACACTCAATAAACAAGCTTAATGGTTAAAAAAATAGTTAAAAATCCGTCGGCCTTAAAAAGTTTTGTGAAAAACAAAACATCCCCTCAATTAAGTCACTCAATCAATTCCCTCGGTCATGTCACTCCCACAATTAAGACGAACCTAACGACACATCATATGTTAAAATGCAACAAGCTGTTTAAGCATACTCTCGAAAAACATTACCTTCCTTTTGGGGCAGACGGGTAAAAATAAGAGCGTCAAAAAGTTGAAACTTCTCTTTGCATCTTAAACAGTCCGTTAAAGTTAATTAGTAAGCGTAGTACCGTTACCGTCGCTGGCCTGGGAACTTTACGTCTGATATTGTATTGTAAGCCATGAAATCTTTCAGTCATTTCCCGTAGCCGCCTTATTCGTCAGCTACGGACGAACTGGGGTATTGTATAAAAATACGGCACTAATATTGCTAAAGTAGGTAAGCTCTTTAGTCGAACATTTCTAAACTTCATGTCTATATTTGGGTATAACCAATAGATAATAATAAAAACGTTGCCATTGTCAAACCTGCAGAGCGTAAAATATCCCTATGAGGCCTATGTTCAGCAGTGAACTTTTTTTTTATATTATATTATAGCTCGAAAAACTGACAAATGGCAATCGTTTGGGAAGAAAGGTTCTTTTAGTAACTGCCTCGTACCGGTAAAAGTGTAGGACGGCCGTCCACTTTTACCAATGGAGTGGTGACCTGGTAAGAGATGTGAATGAATGAATGTGATGAGAAGCTTGTTCTCGTTATTTGTCCGCATGATGTTTGTCCGAGAGATGCTGCAGTCCATCTCTTGTTGCTTTACGCTCTGTGTTCCCACGAGATGATATGGGGAAATCAACGTTTATACGTCGTAGAGCCATGCTACAGCTATATAGTAATATAGATGTAGCACGAATAGGTCGGCTCGACCGGGGAAGAACCACGCTCTCACAAAATACCAGCGTAAAATAGCAGCTTAACACTGCTGTGTTTCGTATGGTGAGTGTAGAAAACCGGAGACCCTTTATACTGGAAAAGAGGCATTCCATCTTAGTCCTCACGAGTGACAACGCATCTGTATTTTTATTCTTTATTGGGGATAAATGTAAATATCTAGGGGTCACAGCAACCATTTACTATCAGGTGGCCTGTGTTCTCGTGTCACCCTATTCTATAAAAAAAAAAACTCCCACTGTAGCCTCTTTCGAAACCAACACGATGATATCATCATCATCATTACAGCTCTTCACAATTCCACTGCTGAACATAGGCCTCCCCAAGGAATGCCACAAGGCACGGTCCTGAGCCATCTGCATCCATCGACTTCTTGCATATCTTACCAGGTCGTCATTCCATCTAGTGGGGGGATGACGTACACTTCGTCCGCCGGCATTGAGTTATATGTACTACGTACTAGAGAAGCCATTTCAAACAAAAACTGTGTCCTACTCTATGTTTTCGCGCATGCGCGGGAGTAGTAGTCGCGCATGCGCGAAGACTTTAATTTGATATAAAATAAATATAAAAATTTAATATAAAATATCTTAATATCATCTAAACAAACATGTTATATTTCTAAATAAAATGTAATAATCATTATTTTATGGAATTCACAAATCTTCAATTTACGCAATATTTAGTTTGTACGGATTGCGCTACAGTTCAGTTGAATATAGTCAATATTCGGAATGACTTCTCTATTACGTAGTACATATACGCTTCCGATACATGTCAAGGCAAGGTATATTATATATTATAACCCCGGGGCTCCCACAGTGTGCGGCGCCGCACCCTCCGGTGCAGTAGGACTAGATAGGAGCGCCGCTCCTGAAACTCTTTTGCGACAAGTCTTTAAAACTTGCTTATTCTGCTATGGTGGAGTTATACAACAGTTAAAAATGAACATTCAAGTCATAAGTTTGAAAGCTTTAAAAGTTCTCAATACCTTTGCAACATGCCGTAGGTATGTGTGAAGCTAGGAATTTTAGCTCTAGTATAAGGAGCAAATATCACTCAAAGAAATGAGTCGCAGTATCAAGTCTCATCCCGCATTTTGATAACACTTGTTGGGATCAGCAAGTGTACACGATTGACACATAGTGTGGTGTCATTCACGTGTCATTTCACACATATTTTGATAACGGCGCCGTGACAAAATAATATACCTCTCAATGCGCCATGAACTAAAATACTTTGGGAACTCCTGTATAACCTATGATAAATTATTAAATGTAGTAATGGTAGTAAGCAATATCATTCATTCTATATCCACGCTAAAAATCAAATATGTATGGGTGTCATATTTGATTAATTATTAATTGTTTTATTAAATAATAGCTGAAAGCTGACATTAAAGTTGAATATATCCCAAAACTGATCTTTCACTGAACTGATTTTTAATTCCACTTCTTTTATGTGTAATAGAAAACTTTCTGGTAGAGCTACGCTGCAGTTATGGTTGCAGCACGAATTGTTCGACTCGACTGGGGAAGAACACGCTCTCGCAGGATACTCTTTTTACTGATATCCATTATACGAGATATATTATCTCAGTCCTCAAGGGTGCAGAACAGAAAGCAGTGTCTATGGGTTACAACCATGAAGCAAATACAATTTGTATTTACTACATGGTTACAGCAGCTACTACCATTAGATGTACCTACCGTGTGCTCGTCTATCACCCTTATTCAATAAAACACTTTGTTGCTTAAAAAAGCAATTGTTACAAAAATATTTTAATAATATTTGTTCCTTCAAGCTTAAAATTTAGCTTTTCTTTGTTTCAGTTTGTGATGGTTTGCCCATGTCGAGAGAATGAATGAAGAACGATTGACGAAAAAAGTGTATACCTAAGGCGAGTGTGAATGAAAGTGTTGGAAGGGGTAGACCTAGGCGGACGTTTCAAGACCAAATTAGGGACGTTTTGAAAAAAAGCCAGGTCAAGAGTACCCTAAATCGTAGAGCATGTATGAAGGGAATAATGAAAGTGGACGAAGCGAAACAAGTATGTAAGGATCGTAGCAAGTGGAAAGAAGTGGTATCTGTCTACCCCTACGGGAAAGAGGCGTGATTATATGTATGTATGGTTAGGCAGATGTACAATCATTTAAATCAGTGTTTTTTGTACCGATAGCTAAAATAAAACCTAAAATCTAATTTCAGTTTTAATTTAATTTTGAGATAAAAAAAAATAATTAGTATACATATTTAATAGATAACTTAAGCGTGACATAATTTTGTTTTCTTTTTTAATACTTGCCTATCTACACTTGGGATATCTATCTGCCATCTTAAATTCATTATAGTCCAAATTTGCTTAAGTAATAAGAGATCAAATAAGATTTTTCATATAGCTAAAACAGATTTTTTTTTTAAATTTTAGTACAGTCTTCTTAATTTTTCCTGCTCTAAATATTTTTGCTTCAACATATTATTTAAAAATAAATTTTGTAACAACCTGCTTCTCATTTTATCATCTAAAAACATTGCCAGGTACGGAGCAAAAATATGACACCGCGGCACAATCTAATTCACAAAATAATACGTAATATAATACAGAATAGCAAAAAAATGAGCAATACAACTTCGAATTGCGAAAAGCTGAGCTGCCACTTACATAAGAGCGAGAGAGATGACTATAGCGGCTCATGTAGAGCCACAGCTCCGTCTTTAAATTATACGTTCTCATAGCCTTGTAGCTGGCTACACCCGCTGTTAAAAGTCTGAAGTTATTTCACCAATACTAGTATCTTCAACTCTATTCCATTACAATAAGTTGTAATCTAAAGTGTATTTGTTTTAATTTTAAGACGTTAACATACCAATTGGAAATTTAGTAATGGGGGGTGCTCGACATGGACACCGAAGTCGGGGTTTAGAATTTCAGTATAGCTTCGGATAGCTGCGAAGCGCTGCTTTTGTTAGCTCTTCAATTGTTTACCGATCCGATTTTTTTTTTATTTCCTTCGCGTCTTTAACAGATGGTAAATTAAAAACCTGATCAATGACAAAGCCGAGCGTTTTAAAACTTATAGCTATAGCAAAATTGATAGAATCGTGAGAAAGCCGTTAAGAAAACTATTTAAATCAAGAAGTGGACAGTGAACTTTAAAAAAAAGTGTAAATATAGTGTTGTGACGCGCGAAATTATTAAAAGTAAAATAAAATATTCGTGAAATGGTCGCTGATTTAAAATTATAATCTAGGTAAGTGAGGTGTCCATAGAGAATGAAATTTAACAGTTTTTAAAACTTTGTGGTGGTGTGGCAATTAAAAACATTGGCATGTCGATCGTTTTGGTAGAATTATTGAAACGCATGCGTTGGATCATGTTTTGCTGATAGGCCATGACATGTTGCGGGAATGCAGACATTCAGGCAGGAGGTAATTGTTACCATTAGATTATTTTCTAATAAGACATTTCGAAAATAATTTATATTCCTCATTAACCACTGTTCAATTCGATAACTAAAAAAAAGTATTACATTACAAAAATGTATATCTAAAATAGGTGAAACGGTTGAAATAATTTTACCGTTTATTAGTTTATTTCTGTAAAATAAAATTGAAGAAAATTCATATAGATATTAGATTATTTAATTAAAAGAGAAAAGATAATACGTATTATTGATTTAGCATATTATTTACTGATTTTAATTATTATTAAATAAAATTTACTTAATGTCGGCACTACTGCGGTCATTTATACAATTCATAAGTAAGTTTTTTTTTATGGTATAGTTTTCTTAACTTAAGAATGTTTTGGTTTTAAAGTTTTATGAAAAAGTAATCGAATATAACAATGTCGTAAAACAAATGACACGATAAACAATATATTATGCACCTATGGTCTTTCATTCTTTATTTTTTTTATCTCACACTACAAAACTAAAAAATCTCTTATGTATTGTTTGTTGAATAGAAGCAAGAATCAATATACAAATTAAATAATTTCATAACGAACCTATCTAAAACCTATAAAAAATAATAAAGAGAAAACGCTACAATCAACTAACTATTGTAAAAACTTTTAAACAGTTGTTTGTAAAACTGGCGAATATTTTGGAAACGTTGCATCGTAGACGTTCGAAAACTAAAACATACGATTTGAC
The DNA here is from genome assembly GCA_033319125.1 of Parnassius glacialis. Classification (NCBI taxonomy): domain Eukaryota; kingdom Metazoa; phylum Arthropoda; class Insecta; order Lepidoptera; family Papilionidae; genus Parnassius; species Parnassius glacialis. Next base: position 10,034,025 of record JAVANC010000014.1, read on the forward strand.
AATTCATAAACACGCCACCGTTATATTTTCCGATAGCATTTTATAGGTAAAGTGATGGAAAATTTATTAGTCGCTTATTTGGTACCGAGTTTTGAACGACGTAAAACAGATAATAACAAATGCTGAGCATAACGGATTATAAATAAATACATTTACATGTGGTAGAGCAACGCTGGAGCATATTATAGCTGCAACATGCAGAACTTCGTCCTCTGGTGGAGTCGATCCATTCTTGCAAAGAATATTTGCGTAAAATATATTTTATGCTATAAGCTGTGCCTCCTGGGCGTACCTGATGACAACCGGACACCCTTTTTATAGTAACGATACATTCTATCTTTATCTACCGTGTCAACGGCACATCAGGTATGTGTGTGCTACGAGCACTCCCACTCTATGATTTTTTTTTAATCCCAAACAAAAAGTAAGATAAATTTATAAATAGTAAGCCTGAAAATCTAATATACTTCTTATAATCTTTATTAAGTTGAAATAATATAATTTAATTATTATTTTCACCTGGTTGAACACAACACAGCTATATTAGACAGTAATTTAACAAAAGTACCGTATCTATTAGAGCACCTGCATATTCTGCATCGTTATTATCATGTTAACAGCCTACTGCTGGACATGAAGTAGGAAGAATTTGTCAAAATCACCGTGATTAGCAAACGATCGCAATACCAGACGTCTCGCATCTTTAACTGTATCGCAGGTCTGGGTATTTCATAGCTGCCTTATAACCATCATAAAAAAATACGCATCTACCATATTAATATTAGAAGAAGCAAAAGCAACCGTGTAGGTTTACGGTATAAGAATGTCTACCTCATATCGTGTAAAAAACGTGTAATTGTGTATGCGGCAGAACTGAAACGGGAGATAGACAGCTGCATCTTCTTGACAAGAACTCAAAATAATTAAAAGACTGGGGTTGCCAACCCGCCTACCTTGCGTGGCAACTATGGCAAAGTCCCCCTATGAGGCAATGTATGGGGCACACCTATTTACAGAAAAAGAAAAGACAAAAGCACTCGCCAGTCTTCACTTTTTGATTTACATTTGTATGAAAAAGGCACACTAGAATACAATAAATTAAAACCTTAAGCATCTGTACATTCACGATTGACGATCACGTTATTGTAATAAATATGCTTCAGTAAATCTTAGAGACGGTGAGTCCGCACGGTACTTATACAGCATAGATTATAAGCATAGGATTTCAGTCACATACACACGGACAGAAGAATTATATGTATATAATTATTTAAATTGATTGTAGAGTTATGTCACAGAAGCAGTTGTTATCTAAATAAGAAAGAAATACGTGTAATTAATACACGCTTAGTACCAGACTTTTTATGAGAAAGCATCATGTATTTATTAGTAACAGTGTAGTTGCAAAGAGCTGTTTTATCTCCAGACTAGATTTGAGATGCGGAAATTTTCCTTCAAAGTGTGAACACGGGAATGAATTTTATTATAAAAAAATATTTAAATAAGAGATCAATATTTTGTGTCATTTAAACTTCTTTCTATTGCTCTAATTTTTACAATCTCTCATTATAAAAGAAAAATGTAATGTCATCTTTGAAAAAATTAAAAATACAACTAACATTTAAAACAGTTTATTTAGTTATTCTATTTGAGCAATTTAATTTGATTTTATTAATTTCATTTAAATTTTTTCATAACTGTAACCGACAATCGCCATTTTGTATCTTCGATTGAAATGGAACCTTTACTAATTCTTTTAAAGAGACCACTGTATGAAAGGACTTCGTATGTTGAATTGACATAAAATTAAAATAATAAGGAACTTACCTACTGCCATCGTTTTACCTATTTCTGCCGCTTAGGGGCCGTAGCGTTTTGGTTTGAAAGAAAAGAGAATCAGTATACCTACTTACAGTTTGTTAGGCATTTCAACTTAGTCCTCTGGAATGACATCTGTAACCCTCACTATCATCTCGTCTTTATTTAAAAGAAAATTACAAGACAGTGTATTATAAATTGACTTATATAATTATTATGTACTTTTTAAATAACTATATATGTACTTATATATCACTATATATATATAACACTAGAATTTTTATTCCCTATAGTTTAGTGTGGTTTATAGTTTACACGACGTTTATATGATTTTTATTAACATTTTACTCATTCATACTTTCCTTAATAAATGGCAGAAATTTTTCGAAAATTTTCCTAATAAAGTTTAAAAACGGAAATAAAAATAATCCATTTAATATATTATTATTCATGATATTGAATTTAGTCTTTCAATAACATTTCATTTGACATCGAACGCGCTGCCCTTGAAAAGTCTATTCCATATTCAAATTAACTTTTGGAACCATAATTCTTTATATATTTGTCTATAATTGGCCAGTCACACTTTTAACGCTAGGTAATTTTCGCCGGACGTACACCGAAGTGTCTAATTTGCTTCGTAGTCTAAAGTGTTTCGTTTTCCAAATTTATACAAAACACTTAAAAGATAAGAAAGATTAGCATCTAATTATGTTTTAATTCCAATCGCTCGAAGGTTAAACTCTGAATATTATTGTTCAATTTGTCTTTTAAACTGCAATTAGAGCAATACGATAAGTTATAAGTAAGCCATGCTGACATGTGTTGACATACTATCATTATTACGAGAGAAAAATATTTAATTAAGTAATTGATTAATTTTTATTCATTAAACCCGCACCTTACCATTAGGCTACAGTCGCATTAAGTATTTATTTACTTTAGTAATTATTTACTTCCTACTAAGAAGGCCCTCTTAGTCCTCAGGAGTAGTAACGTACGTGTCTTTCGATTCTTAATCTAAGATACGAGATGTAGATTTCCAATGGGCCACAGGACCCGCTTACCATCAGGTGAACTGTGTACCCGTAAGTCACCCAAAATTCTTTAAAAAAAAAAATTCTTGGCAGGTTGTGCGGAGGTAGGTACAATAAATTGTAAATCATTAATTATGGACAAAAATAATCTAAAGCCATCGCCAGGGTCAAAAATCGGTCAGGAGTACATCTTCATTCCAAACAAGGAATAAACTTTTTATCTCACTGGATCATACGTGAAATTTTAAAATTCTTAAATTATAAATATTAACAGAACGTATGTTAACATTTACTAGGTAATTACTGTTTATCAGTCAGGCATGTCACAATAATGATACCGCGGTATAACGCCCATATTCAGATAACCGATAGATAGAACTCCAAACATATTATGTCGACACAAACCCAGTCCTATATAAGGGATACGAATTAATTATTCTTTAACAACCACGCACCCGACCCCGGCTGCAATAATATTATTAACCAATAAAAGGGTAGTTTATTTTACATCGGTTTGATATTATTGTCAGAAAATATTGAATATATATGAAGAAAGACTAAACGATACCTCGCACTTCAAAATACAATAACATAGCAACAGATTATAAAAGAACATACAAACATAAATACGCTCGAAAACATTACCGGGAGAAGTAGGTACGATATTATACATCGCTACAAACTTACCTACTGTGACTTTTTTTATTCTCCGATTAGTCATATTTGTTTGATTTACTGTACACTATACACATACGAATTAAAGCTATATTATATTTATATATAATAAAATTTTAATGAATAATGACTTATATTCAAACGAACAAATTTTTAAGTGGTAGAGCCATGCTAAAACTATATTAATAGTATAATTCTAGCACGAATGGGTCGGCTCAACCGGGGAAGGACCACGCTCTCACAGAATACCAGCGTAAAATAGCAGCTTAACGCTGCTGTGTTTCGTATGGTGAGTGTACAGAACCGGAGACCCATTTTACTGGAACAGAGAGGCATTCCATCTTAGTCCTCACGGGTGACGACACATCTGCATTTTGATTCTTTGTTGAGGATAAATGTAGATGACTATGGGTCACAGCAACCAATTACCATCAGGTGGACTGTGTGCTCGTTTGTCACCCTATCCTATATAATTAAAAAAACCTAATGGTAAGAGTCTGTTGCAGAAGAGTTTTAAAAACTACTGCAGACCATTTATAGCACACCGTTTCAAAAAAAGGCTTCAGATTCATTTTCACTTATGGTGACTAATATGGCTCTAACTATACTGGTTCTCCATACTTTTTAATCGACATTGTAGTGACGTTTTGTAAGACTGACTCCTAGGCAGAAAGAAACTACCAAACAAAATAATTCTATATTATAGCTAAAAATACAGTTTAAATGAATCCTTTATGGATAAATTTATGATTTCCGCATCAATTTCACCAATTACCATTAATTATTATATCTTATCTTACAGCATGATATCCAATATAATATCTCATTTTGTCTCTTAATTGAATATTGGCCACTGTAACAACTTGCAATTATGCAGGTGAACTTTCCTATACTTACTTTTATAAAAAAATTGCGCGGGAAATTCATAAACTTAAGAGGATTGTGAAGTGCCGATACGCGACGCGAGTAGGTATTTTCAAAAATGCTATCTGTTTCATAACGCGCGCTCTGCTTCCCGCCGGGCCACGGGCAACACAAATACAAAATATTACACTAATTCTTACGCACACTACGATACCAGCAGGAGGAGCGTTCATTCATTCATAGACTATATTTGCGTACATTTACGACAAGTTACATAATGAATTTGTTTGTGTTACTTTGCAATTTTATTACATTGCATAGTCTATGTAGACGTGGGGACTTACTACATATAACTTATAGAAGTGGGCTGTTATTTTTTATGTAAGTATCTACCTATATACTATGTGAGTGATTATAAGATATGTATTACATTCAATCAACTAAAATAATTTTATACATTTTAGAATAGAAGAGAAAGATTAGAGACAAAACTAAAAATATGCAATTTCCTTCGTAAATCGAAAGGACGGGCAACAGGTAAGTAGGCGTACTTACTTACTCACTTACTTGTAATAAATTATACTTACTTTGATCGCGTATCTTACCACCTTACATATTATTGTATGTACATTGGTTGACTGGTAGGAGATAGACAGAAATTTATTCCACAAAATATAGAAGTATGGGATAGCTGATGTTGATTTGACTACAAAAACGGAGGGGGTTCTATATTCGGCTGTATGTATATTTGTTTTATTTTTATATGTTGTTATATGTCCACCGATTTCTCCGGACCGATTTTGAATACTTACCTATTCTTTTCTTGTTCACAGTTGGTTTCATTCAAATTTTATGGAAATCATTTCAACCATTACATATATTATGTTGTAATTGAGTTTTATTGAAATCGGTTGTACAAAATTTTAATTTTACCACTTGTCCAGTAATAATATTAGTCCGTTAGAAGAAATTGTTCGTATCACTGTTATTGTGGAATTCCGATGATTCAAAGGAAAATGGTAAAATTTTTGAGATACAAAGATTTGATTAGTAAAATTTCTATACGTGGTATAGCCATGCTGCAGCTATATTAGTAGTATAGTTGTAGCACGAGTGGGTCGGCTCGACCGGGGAACGACTACGCTCTCACAGAATTTTAAACGATGAACCGAATTATATAGGTAAACTAGCTTTTCACCCACGACTTCGCCCGCATTAGTTAGCAATAAAATATAATTTAAACTATTATGCTTCTATTTATTTTTCAGTGACTCCGAGATAGACAAATAATTACCAGACAGTAATGTGCAAGGACGATGTGTATATATATATATATATATATATATATATATATATATATATATAATATTATTGAACCAGAGTTAGTCAAGATTGAGTCAGATAAGTTGTATGGGCGAAGAATTGTAGAAATAAATCATATAGCAAATAAAAAAAAATATTTCGATTGCAATTCATTAATTTAACATTCTGCAAGGAATCAAGATTAGGAAACATAATCTAAAAGTTTGGGAGTGTGGACTGTTTATTGATTCCGAAGATTATTATTTAGGGACAACTCCCGATGGGTTTATTGGACATGATTCTCTAAATGAAAATGTCTTATTTCTGATTCTAATATGCTACATTTGGAGGCCATAACTAAAAACAGATCAAATTTCGTTTGATACGAGAAGGACAAATAGAAAAAAGAAACCATGATTACTATTATCAGGTCCAGGGATAATTACATATCACTGGTAGGCAATTTTGTTTTTTCGTAGTATGGACACAACTTTTTCATGTTTTCGTATACTATGATCACTTTTGGGCAACAAAAATGCAGCCAAGACTTTACTCATTTAATTTTTAATGTTTATTACCTACTAGAAATGATTGAACCTCCAGTTCCTAGAGAAATGGCAGTTCGAGAAAGAGTGTAATTAAGTAATATGTAATAATAAACAATAATAATTTCTTCAAGTTGTTACTTTTTATTTATTTGCCTACCCACTTTATTGTAAACTCGAAATATTTTTAATTTAATGTCCTTATTCAATAAAAACTAAATTAATAACTAAATAATCGATAAACACTGAATAATCACAGACATTAACTTTTTCATGATAGGTATTATCTTTCTAGGTTATCGATATTATTTTCTCCTCCCTAGGCGATAATAATATCGATAACACCTCTAAAAGTTACAGCCTATATACATGTCCCAATGCTGGGCACAGGCCTCCTCTCATTTCTGAGAGGGTTTTAGGGCAAAGAAAGGTCCGTCGCGCTGCCCCAATGCGTGTTGGCGAACTTCACATGTCTTCGAAATATATTTTTTTTATTTGTCGGACATGCAGGTTTCCTCTACATGTTTTCCTTCACCGCCGAGCACGTGATAAATCAGCACTTAAAATTGCAATTAACAACTTCATTGGTGCCGGCGGGGATCGAACCCGGGTTTCTTGCGTACCTACTGTGAAACTTATAGCGAGCGCTAACCATCTGAGCTACCACGGCTCATTTTACAAATATAACTTTTATTTTTACAACAATCGTACAATACTGGTATTCACACCCCACCACCCCTAACACTATGATCACTACAATATGCCCCTGCCCCCCGACCCGTATCGTGCGATAGAGAGAGTTGCAAGTCTTGAAGGCAATTGCCTACATTTTCTTTTTGAAATATTGTTTCCGGCGATAACGTTTTTACCCCCCTAAAACTTTACAAAATAAGACAATTTTGGTCTTATTCGATTCAGTACACTTTAATCTAGGCTTGTACGTTTTACTTTTTTGGTAATTAGTTTAGCTTAATTAAAAAAAAATAAAAACGCTCGAGGAAGTTTTTAAGTCAAAAATATAGATATTTAGATGCTAATAACTTATATTGTATACAATATTTCTTTAAAATAAAAACGTACGACCCTAGTTTTTTGTCATATCTACAACATTTCCAAAAATTATTAAAATTGGACTATATTTACGGGGGGGAAAACGTTATCGCTTTTTGTATGAAAATTTACAGCTTCACAATCCTCTTAATGACAAAACTTAATAAAAGTTACTATCACATGAACATTCAAAATTTCAAAACTTAAAAGTTCAAAACTTCAGTCATAAAAGACTAGTGATATTTTGTCTCCTATCAAGACTAAGTGGAATACCTCACTGCCCTGTTATTATACTGACCCTCCATATCCTTCAAATCCTAACGCAGCAGTGATAGGTAAGACACACAACATACACAACAGCTCACTCTACACACAAGTATCACACTTGTGTGTAGAGTGAGCTTCATCTCCTATCCTGATTACAATTTTGACTGCCTAAGTACTAGGAAGTCATAATCCAAATTATCATACAGGTCTCTATTATAATTATCTGGGGGCGCGGCAGTGCCCCCGCCAAGTCGAGCGAAAAAGCGGCACGGCCGTACCATCCTTTTCTCGAAGCAGTTCAGGCCATTTCCGAAATTCGTTATGGATAAAACTAGAAGCCTAAATTTTTACTAACCAAGTAGGCATTGTATGAACTCGGTATATTTTAAATTTCATTAAATTGGAACCAGTAGTTTAAGAATTATAACTAGTCAAAGTTTCTTAATTTTGTCACTCACTGACTGACCGATCATCAAAACTCTAAGGCACTTCTAGCAGACATAGAAATTTCAAATTTGGAATTTAATTATTGCTTAGTATGTAAATCAAGGAAAAATTAAAATATTTTACAATTTCGGTCTAGTTTTCGAGATACACCAACTGCATATATAACTTTGTAATCCCATATAAACATATAGTATTACAAAGTTACATTTGCAGTGAATGAATCAGTGTATATATGTACATATAATGGAATAATAGATGTAAATAGTTACTTAGAAATAACTATCTACAAAAAGATATGAGATGCCATCAAAAACATAACTTGTAAAAAAAGCCAAGTCTCGCAACTCAGTTCTTCTACCGTAAAAAGTTGTGAGATCCATGTAATACCAAGTCGGTTAATTTATTCAGTCCATAGATTGATACATAGACTGACTTGGCAATCGCACTAAACAATCTAATTTAATATAATATGTATTACTTGTGAGATATATTGTGTTTTCATGCGATTGCCAAGTCAATCTATGTATCAATCTATGGACTGAATAAATTAACCGACTTGGTATTACATGGATCTCACAACTTTTTACGGTAGAAGAACTGAGTTGCGAGACTTGGCTTTTTTTACAAGTTATGTTTTTGATGGCATCATATTTACTTTTCCTTTGAGGCAAACATTTATAACTGGCAAACATTTTACGTCGTAGAGCCATGCTGTAGTAATATTGTGGTTGAAGCACGAATGGGTTGGCTCGTCCGGGGTGGGACCACGCTCTTACAGAATACCAGCGTAAAATAGCAGCTTAATGCTACTGTGTAGAGAACCGATAACCCTTTTTACAGGAAACGAGGCATTCCAACTGAGGCCTCAAGGTGTCACTTTGGCATTTTGATTTTTAATTGAGGATAAATGTAGGTGTCTATGGGCCACAGCATCCACTTACTATCAGGTGGCCTGTGGTGGCCTGTGTGTGCGTTAGTCACCATTATTTTATAATAAAAACTGAAAGCCGTAGAATTTTCAGTATTAAGAATTATTGCGATTTGTGTTAAAATAGTGTTAGAAAAATGTAGAGCCAAAGCGCTGAAATCGGATGCGGCAAATGAACTTAAAATTTAGTGCGAAACTGAACTTATTACGGCGAGCAACAATATCACATTTCGTGGAGGTATTTTACTAATAACGTCATTTATATTTATTAGTTTTTCTTTTTATTGTGCGTGTCTAAATAATCGTATAGCAAGGCTTTCCTAACAAGCGCTTTCATTAACAAGCAAAGTGTGTGTGTGTGTGTGTGTGTGTGTGTGTGTGTGTGTGTGTGTGTGTGTGTGTGTGTGTGTGTGTATTCTTTATTTATTAGCGCGCAAGAAGAGATTTTTTTAGCTTTTCGCATGTTATTATTTTAAAAAACCCATAGGAAGAATAGGGCGGATTGTCTTATGCCGTCACCATACGGAAAATTATAATGTGCCAGTTCAAAAATATTTGTCACAAACTAGTTAGGTAGTTTATACTAGCGGTTGGCTTATTTCTTTGGAACAATGATAAACATCGAATAATAATATTTATCTTTAAATTTATTGAAGAAAACTTATAACGAATTAACAACAGCTTCAACTTTGTCTTTTTCGAAAGAATTTTTAAAATAGTAATGCAGCAAAATACCCTTTTGGTTGTTTTGCTTAATTGTGAATAGAAAAACTAACGAAGATAGAGTAAGAAGTGCAGAAGCACGTCCGACAGATAAACAAACACAGGCTTCTACTAAACGCACAACAATTAGATCCCTGTTAAATACAACTCGCTCCAAGCACTAATTAAACAAAGATAGTGCAAATAAGTTTGTAAAAAAGAGAACAAAGGCGCACTTAGTGGCTGCCTACTGAGGCGTGTGTGGTTCTGCGAATTTCTTATAGTTTTCGAGCCACGGCCTGTGTCGGGGTTATTTAGCTCACTCATGCGTGCCTCGGGGTGCGTAGGGAAGAGAAAACGAAATATTATCGATGCTATCTTGGTCTATTATATTTAATAAATATTTCATCCTAATTATGCGTATTGACGTATTATAGTCATTTATGCAATAGTACTGATGAGTTATAGGGCATTGGCTGAGTGAATTACATTGTTGGGCAGGAGCTGTATGAAACTTAATTCTTGTAAAGGATTATTTAAAATAATATTACTGTTTGTTAAAATTATAAAGTGTTAAAATAATATTATAGAATAAGTACAAAATAATATTTAAAAAATTATATTTTTTGTTGAAATTTGATGAGACTTGGATAATATCAAAATAGTGAGCTTTTGCTATTTATTTCCATAAACGTAAAGGAGTGAATAAAAATTGTTATTTATTACTAAAATGATTTCAATGTATTATACAATAAAGTTATACATTCATATTTTTGAATTCACTCTTGGTAGAGTATTGATTTAAACCCAAATATTAACGTTATATTGAGGATCAAGGGTAGCCATTATAATCGATAACTCCTACTCGTCGCCTCTAGCCATCACTAGTAAGCTCGTGCCCATAAAAAGAGGACAGTACACACTTCATTAATATAAGGTTAAATAATGTCGAAGACGTCATTTTGACTCTGGCCGCTTCCAGTCCGCGATATAAGGTTACAAATTCAATAGGTACCATTTTACGAGGGCTAGGGCAAAAGGCCGAATTAGTACTATTTTAATTGGTGATTGGACAAAAATTTAAGTTTTATTAAACGGGTTTGTTCTAGTTGCAGTAGTCAGCTACAACCGATTGAGCAATACATAGTCTCCTCTTATTTTTTTATAGGAGAAGAGGCAAAAGAGCATACGTATCACCTGATGGTAAGTGACTACTGCCGCCTATGAACAACTGCAACTTCAGGGGAATTGCAGGTGCGTTGCCGGCCTTTTAGAAAGAAGTAAGCACTTTTCTTGAAAGTCCCTAAGTCGTATCGGTCCGGAAAAATCGCCAGTGGTACACTATTCCACAGATAGGTCGTACGCGGAAGAAAACTCTTAGTGAAACGTACAGTGGTGTGGGTGGTATTGGGAGTTTTGCCGCGATGTGCGTTCGTTAAATTTGGTGACTTAGTTTAATTTGAACAATTCTTCAGAGCACTCCCCGTGGTAGATTTTATAAAGATGCGAAAGAAAATGCAAAGGGGTGAAACATCTTTTCGCAGCGCCAGTGTATCAGGCCGATAGGAACGGACTCGGTCGTCGACGATTCGCGCTGCTCTGCGCTGGATGCGATCAAGTGGAAGGAGTTAGCACTGGGGATCCCCAGCCCAGAGATGGGAACAATATTCCATGTGAGGCCGAAACTGGGCCTTGTAAAGTTGCAGGCGGTGTGCCGGCATGAAATAATGTCCCGCTCTGCTGAGCACGCCGAGCTTTTAAAAGCCAATTTGGCCTTCTCTTCCAAGTGATCAGGAAAGTGCACGTCACTCGATATGTCGACGCCAAGAATTCCGATAGTGGCTGAGGCAACAGTTAAAGCTTAAGAGCCTTAAAGCTGAGGAGATAAGACAAATCGATTCTTTTTAGCGGTAAACGCTCAAACTTGTGTCTTCTAGGGATTAAACTGTACTAGATTTAGTTGCCCCAAACCCGAGACTATATTCAGCAAAGACTCGACTTTAGACACAAGCTTGTTCTGGTACTCGGCGACGTTTTCCAGAGAAATATTGGCACGGTCGGTGTATAGAGCATCACCAGTGCTGTCATCCGCATAGCAATGAATGTTACCGGTTTGCAACATATCATTGATATGCAGAAGAAACAGCGTTGGTGATAGCACACAGCCTTGTGGAACACCAGCGTTAATAAGCTTGTAGTCAGAACATGCACCGTCTACAACGACCTTAATACTCCGATCTGCAAGAAATCTGGTGATCCAATCGCATGATTTCTCGGAAAGCTCATAGGAAGGGAGAAGCGCCTTCTGTCAAAACCGATCGAAGGCCTTCGAAAGGTCCAAAGTAACAGCCAATACCTCCCCCTTGGACTCTACTGCCTCCGTCCATCTATGAGTCAGGTAAACCAGAAGATCACCAGCTGATCGACCCCGACAAAAACCGAATTGGCGGTCACTAATCAGCTAGTGATCTTCAAGGTACCGCTCGAGCTGGCAGTTTATAATGGATTCTTTTACTTTGGAGAACAAGGAGGTGATGGTGATAGGCCTGTAGTTCAATGGGTCTGAGCGGTCGGAGCCTTTTTTAGGGATCGGATGGACGCAAGCCGTCTTCAATGATTTCGGGACTACGCCTAGGGAGTAGTAGTACCGGAAAAGTCGCGTTAGAACCAGTGCCAACTCCGGAGCACAAGTCCTCAGCACAATTGGGGGGATTCCGTCAGGCCCACTCGACTTGTGGATGTCCAGGGAGAGGAGTGCTTTGCTAACCGAGCGTTGTGTGAACCGCACATCCGGCATGGAGCACTTACACCGCGGGATGGTCGGCGGTGTGCTCACCCCGTCATCGAGAGTCGAATTGGACGCAAAGATAGAGCCTAGCAGATCGGCTTTCTCCTTTAAGGCATGGGCCAGTGAGTCGTCCTCCCTGTGCAGAGATGGAAGAGATTGACTGAAGTTGTTAATAAAATAAAATTAAAAAAGTTCTTTCGGCATTTTCAATCGACATAAAGAATTTCGGCCTGCCAATTTACTGTATCCTTATTTTGTATAATACTTTAAACGTTTTAACCTCAGAGTTTCTTGACTCTTGCCTTTGACTTTCTTCATTATGTGCTTTTCAAGTGGTTCCATATAAATTTGATCAAGGTCTGACCAGTAGTTATTGAGTTATCCTTAATAATGCGTATTTAATTCGACTTCGACTACATTAGTGATGTTCTTATTCTCTTTATATTGATGTCGGCTGTACTAAATTTTTAATTTTACCACTTATGCTGTCGTCATACCACACATTCGAACCTTCGGCGTTCGTATTGCGTTCAGTAAACGAGTGGAGTATTTGCCGACCTCTGTTTTCAATGTAGATGTCTTTAAGATAATAGATAATAGGTTTTTATCTTGCGCTAATACGTTTTACAATCTTTGTCTCCATCGCCTTTGGGATAGCAATCAAACACTGGATTATACAATAGGTTAAAATAAAAATTAATTAATACATTTTGAGATAAAATTTTCTAATTAAACCAAAAAAAAAACAACAAAAAATTGTTTTAAAACTTAAAGTTATTAATAATAAAATACGAATTTATCATCATCATCATCATTTTTGTCATCATTACAATTCTTCACAACTCCACTAATAACAGGATTTTCCCAAGTAATGCCACAAAGGCACCACATCCATAAATTACAGTACTTATAATTTTTTTTTTATCAATAAACCTTGTAGTGGCGGTGTAAAATTATCTACTATCCAATATCCTCCCGTGGGCATTGTAAAAGGCCACAGAGGGCCACAGAGTGCCGTGTAGTGGCGGTTAAGAATATCCACTACCCCATATCTTCCCGTGGGTATCGTAAAAGGCGACAAAAGGAAACAGGCAGGAGATGGGCAGCAGCATATTCCTGATAACAGAAAATTATAATAAGAAACAACTGAGGTTGCCAATCCGCTCGCCAAGCGTGGCAACTATGGCAAATACCCCCCCTGACAAAAGTTACAAAAAGACGGCCCCCAGTCCCCGGCAGCCCCGCCATTCCTGGCTACGGTGGCGACCATGGTAACGGCGGGGCAGGGGGTGCTAAGAATCTCCGGTGGAGGTTCGGTTGCCACCTAAGACGACTCGACCTGGCAACATACAACGCACGCAATCTAAGGACTGACGATAAGATCGTGGAGCTGGAAGAAGAGATAGACAAGTTACGCTGGCATATTATAGGATTATCCGAGGTCCGAAGAGAAGGGGAGGACACGGTAATCCTCGAATCCGGCAACTTGCTCTATCACCGGGAGGGAGACCATCTATCCCAAGGAGGTGTTGAATTTATCGTCCACAAGTCTCTTGTTAAAAACGTTGTAAAGATTGGGAGTGTGTCGACGAGGGTTGCGTAACTTATACTCAGAATCACCAAACGGTATTCGCTGAAGGTCATACAGATTTATGCACCAACCTCGGCACATCCCGATGAGGAGGTGGAGGAAATGTATGAGGATATCTCTAGAGCCATGCATTCCTCCAAAACCTACTTTGCGGTGTTAATGGGAGACTTTAATGCAAAACTAGGCACAAGAGAGAACAGTGAGCTGAAAGTAGGGAAATTTGGAATAGGGCAACGGAACCCAAGCGGGTAGCAGCTGGCCGACTTCATGGAGAAAGAGGGACTCTTTATGATGAACTCTTTCTTCCAGAAGCGGCCCCACAGGAAATGGACCTGGTCGAGTCCTGATAGTTCCACAAAAAATGAGATTGACTTCATTATGACGACCAGACAACAACTGTTCAGTGATGTCTCCGTGATCGCGAGGGTGAAAACTGGTAGCAATCACCGAATGGTTAGAGGCACACTGAAACTAAACGTTAAGTTGGAGAGGTCACGTCTGATGAAGTTAACGCTCCGTCCCCCTCGTGCTCTAATCCAAAGTCCCGAAACCTTTCAGCTCGAGCTACGAAACCGTTTTCAGTGCCTAGAAGATTGCAATGAAGTGGACGATATGAACGACAAGCTCGTGGAAACTGTCCATGCGGTCGGAGCTAAGTTCTGCATGACCCGCCGCAAAAGAACACAAAAACTCTCCGATCACACTCTTAATCTCATGGCTGTTAGACGGGAGATGAAGCTAAATTCTTCAACAGATTTGACAGCATACAGGCAACTGAACAGACAGATCTCTAAATGCATGCGGCGGGACTTACGCAACTTCAATACAGCTTGTATAGAAGAAGCGATCGAGCGGAACCAAGGCTCCAATGTCTTTGCCAGGGATCTGTCTGCCAGAAAGAGCCAACTGTCAAATCTGAAGACCGAATGTGGCGGCATTGTTTCCGGGACACCTGAGATTTTGAATGAGATTGAGAGGTTCTATGGGCAGCTGTACACGTCATCGTTGGAGCCACACGCAAGTGTGAGTAACGATCCAAGAGCGAGTCTTATCCGGCACTATTCCGAAGATATCCCGGACGTCAGTCTGAGCGAGATTAGAATGGCTCTCCAGCACCTTAAAAACAGCAAGTCCCCGCGCGAGGATGGAATTACAGCGGAGCTTCTGAAAGCGGGTGGAAAACCGGTACTTGAAGTCCTTCAGAAGCTCTTTAATTCCGTCCTCCATGGTGGCACTACTCCGGAGGCGTGGAGCAGAAGTGCGGTGGTCTTGTTCTTCAAGAAAGGCGACAACGCTCTCTTGAAGAACTACAGACCGATTTCCCTTCTGAGCCGCGTCTACGTGCTGTTTTCGAGAGTCATTACGACTCGTCTCGCGCGCAGACTTGACGACTTCCAGCCTCCCAAACAAACCGGTTTCCGAAAGGGCTTTAGCACCATAGACCACATACCACCTTCGGCAAATCGTACAGAAGTCCGAGGAGTACAATTTGCCACTGTGTCTGGCGTATGTGGACTACGAGAAAGCCTTTAATTCCGTCGAAATTTGGGGGGTGCTGCAGTCCCTTCAGGGGTGCCAACTTGACTGTCGGTATATCGAAGTGCTGAAGTGTTTGTACAGTAGAGCTACGATGGCTATCCGAGTACAGAACCAGAGTACGAAACCTATCCAATTGCAGAGAGGTGTAAGACAGGGTGACGTTATATCCCCGAAACTCTTCACCGCTGTATTGGGAGACGTTTTCAAGCTTCTGGACTGGAAAAGATACGGTATTAACATCAATGGCGAGTACATCACTCACCTTCGATTTGCCGACGATATAGTCCTTATGGCAGAATCGCTGGAGGACCTAAGCACTATGCTCAATGACCTCAATAGTGTCTCCCAACGGATAGGTCTTAAGATGAACATGGACAAAACAAAAATCATGTTTAACGTCCATGTCACACCTATACCGTTAGTTGTTGGGAACATTAAGCTCGAAGTTGTTGACGAGTATGTTTACCTGGGACAAATAGTCCGATTAGGTAAGTCCAACTTCGACCGAGATGTCAATTGACGGATTCAACTCGGCTGGGCAGCGTTCGGGAAACTACGACACATCTTCTCGTTAGAAATACCTCAAAACCTGAAAACGAAACTGTACAACCAGTGCGTGTTGCCAGTGATGACTTACGGATCTGAGACGTGGTCCTTCACTGCTGGCCGTATGAGGAAGCTCAAGTTTGCTCAGCGAGCTATGGAGAGGGCTATGCTCGGGGTTTCTTTGCGTGATAAACTTAGAAATGAGGATATCCGCAGTAGAACCAGAGTAACTGACATAGCCTAACGGATTAGTAAGCTGAAGTGGCAATGGGCCGGCCATATAGCTCGAAGAACCGACAACCTATGGGGAAGAAAGGTCCTCGAGTGGCGGCCTCGTACCGGTAGGCGAAGTGTAGGGCGACCCCCACTGGATGGAGTGACGTCGAGTGAGTCGATGGATGCAGGTGGCTCAGGACCGTGCTTTGTGGCATTCCTATGTTCAGCAGTGGACTTATGAAAAGCTGTAATGATGATGATGATGATGATGACAGAGGGAAACTATAACTGGGCAGCAACATATGTCTTCCTGTAATTAACTTAAAATGATGAAAATATGCGGTATAACTATGACAAAATCCACTCTATAAGGCAATCCAAGGAGAAGGCCTATGTTTAGTAGAGCACTTTTATAGGCTATTATGGATGAATGAGTGGAACAATAAGTCACGGCACTTTGCCAGTAATATAGCCTTTTGTTATAATAAGCTCTTGCTATATATCTAATATACAAAAATGTATGTTTGTTTGTTCGTCTTTTATGCGCTACCATACCGTACATCAGATTACGCTGAAAGTTTGTCAACTTATTGCTTGCACTTGTGAGAAGGTTGTAAGCATAATACAATCAAATACAAAAAACTTACAATAGGTGGTAGTTATGATTATAAGATTTTTATTTTTTACATTAATTTGTCAAACCACTAACCAAATAAAACTCAGAATTCAATATGCATTTTCCACCAGTTTTTGCAAACGTATTGGAATATCTGCAATGGGACTTTTGTAGAAAGTGTTCAGGTACATTTGTTGGCACTTGCTGAATTCTTACTTCCAGTTCATCAAGAGTGCCCATCCTTTGCCCAATCCCACAGGAAAAAATCGCAAGGCGTGAGGTCCGGGCTACGAGCACACCATTCGTGTGGTCCACGACGACCTAACCAACGCCCTGGGAAGCGGTTATCCAGCCAGTGTCGGACATTCGATGCGAAGTGTGGCGGGTGCTCCATCTTGCATAAATACCATATTTTCAATATTATCAAACATAGACAAAACTGGTCAAACCCTATTTTCGAGCATGTTGAGGCAGCGCTCTCCATTCATTGTTTCTCTCAAAATGAAAGGGCCCATAACTTGACTGGATGTCATACCACACCAAACTGTGACCTTGGGGCGGTTTTGCATTTTCTTAGCAGTTAATTTGGGGTCAAACTCTGCCGAATAATGACATTTATGACTGTCAATAAAGCCTCCAACATGAAAAATCGCTTCGTCAATCCAGGCAATGTTATTAAACAGTTCTGACCAATCTCCATGCCATCCAAGTATAATCTCTCCTCATTCCATCCGGCGATCATAGTCCTCTGGAGTCATTTCTTGGCAGTAATATAGCTTCCAAGGACGAAGCTGAGAGATTTAAGGGCTAACATTACAATGTGCCGTGTAAGTCCGTTCTCATAAGCTGCTTGACGAGTCGACTTGCTGGGGCTTCTTGTGAACATCTCTTGAATAATTTGAATATTCTCTTTTGACCTTGATGTAAAGGACGGCCGGTTCTTTTTGTCTGCCTCTAATCCAGTTGTCATCAAATTTGAATGCCTGTTTTAATGGATTTGGGATCCAAAACAGCATGAGGTCCGTTGATATTCCGTCACCATCTTTGTACTTCTACTATTGTTTGCCACACTTCGTAGCGAGAGTCAATTTGGGCTCGCTCTTGCATTGACAATCTTCGTTGAGCATTTTATGATGTTTTACCTAATTCTCAACCTGTAAAGAAAAAATTACACAAGATTACATGAATTTGGCTGAAACTGGTAAAGTCTACAACCAAATAAATATATGGAGTTTCTTTTCAACCACACTGTGTTATAATTCCTAATTAAACAATATAAACTTTACAAATTTAAAACGATATTTCGACAATTTTTTTTTGTGGCAGCAAGGCCCCGGGTACCAGCTAGTAATATAATATATTGTTATATATATTTAAAAAAATATTAGTAAAGCTATTAACATCACTAATATTCCCTTTAACTACTCCTAAAATGCTTGTGTTAGGAGAAGTTCACGACAATAGTCGAATAGCATATTCGAACCGACGACCTTTTGAGCTCGCGGTCCACGCCCTGCCATTAAGCTACTGTCGATATTATATAAATAATTGCTAGTAAGGCACCATAAAAACGCTACGACTCAGCCGGAGCTAGTTTTCAAACTTTATTAAAATTCTTTTACATTTTTAGATGTCTTTAAAATTATAAAATACATACAATAAAACTTGTAGAAAGCTTCTCAAGCATAAACATTAAGACCAAAAAACTAAAGATTATGTCTGAATGATTTATCAGCCATACTATATTTTTATATCCACAATAAATAATATTTTCTTTTAAATTCTATGTACCACAAATCCTACATCTAGCCCTCTTATCTTGTATCAAATTCCATCCAACGATATCCCATAGTAAAACAACATATTAATTAAAATAACACCATAGAAAGTTCACTAATCATGTCCCAAAATGTATGTCACTAGTGATGAGGAAATTGTTTTGGACATGGTCTTTCTTTCAAATAAAAAAGACTGACTTAAGAACTATAAGATTTTATTTGATCTAAGTTAAACAAGTTACGGTTTATAAGCAAAATGAATAGACATAATTTTATATAAGTCAATAAAAGAGCTGCAAGATGTAAGTACAACGTGGTAGAGTCACATTGACCGGGAAAGGACGACGCTTTCACAGAATACCAGCGTAAAATAGCAGCTCTATGCTGCAATGTTTCGTATGGTAAGTGTAGAGAACCGGAGACTATACGAGATGCGCAACAGCATCCTACTCATCAGGTCGACTGTGCGCTCATTTGTCATCCTTAATTAATAAAAAAACGTGCTTTCTACTTGAATATTGTCAACAAATAAAAAGATTATTGAAATGAACTAAAAATCTAGCTTTGAAATCCGATGTAAAAATAATATCAATGTGACGTGAAAATAAAACGTTTCAATCATAATGAGATCACTTGTTTAAACTTTGTACCAAAGATTAAATTTAAACTTAAAACGCATCACTATTTACGACAAAATAAACGAGCGGGACATATCGCAGCGAATGACCATAAGGTCCGAGAACAATCGCCACATGTGGCCACAGATTAACGAGAAGAAAAACAAAATTAATATCATCTGTTCTCTCTCTCACACTTTTATTCCAAGCATATATCCATCTCTATCGTGCACTCAACGAAATCATTCTTGGAAGTGCCGGAGTCGGCGCACGCGTACAATGCGGGTGTTGTGAGCACGAATTCCATATTCAAAAAAAGAAAAAAAAACCGGGAACGCGTTCAATGTTTTAAAAATGAATTCTATGATTTAAAAGCAATAAGTTTTATTATATGGACAAAAGATTGACATAGCTGGAAACTGAAATAGTAAAAAGTACTTAAAGCAGGTACACAATATGATATTATTTTTAAAGTAGATCATCTCTTTAACCATAATACATCCTTGATAACCATAAGCTTATCATAAACTTAACTTTCACCATGGTCCATTATAAAAATAATATACTTCATAGCTCTACACAAGTCTCCATCATATATTTTGGCAAATATTTGAGGTAGGCAGAATGCCAAAATAACGTCAGAAAATTCTATAGGTATATCGTTCCATTCATAAAAAGCTTGAATAAAAAAGATAACAAAGGACACTCCAAAATAAATACCTCATTGTGCTAACTTAAGAAGAAAAATCAAATATATTTTTTTCTTGCATACATATGTTCTACGGTCGTAGTTGAGTTTGACAAACATCCTTTCATTCGATTTATATTTATTCATGTTGGTCTTTAATCTCACAATAAAATGTTTGATTGACATAATGTATAAAATTGGAAGTGTATAACCCCAAGAATTGCACTGACGACAACTGTCGGCAGACTGACTAATTTTTAAATTTATGGTACAGTTTTCTTTTGGAATCTTTTGAATGTTCTATACTTTACGTAAATTATTTTAGATTATAATTGCACGGACTATTACTATTAATCATAATCGCGACCGAGTTTTTTTTTATCCATTGCTAACATACTTAGGTCTTTCTGAGAAGTTAAAGTACCTACATCACTTGAAGATTGGCACGTGCTACCAACACTGGGCAGGTGCGTTTGTAAGCGCTGTGCTCTCACGATGGTCATACTGTTTGTTATACATCACCACTCTGTGGCGTTTATGGATAGATTTTCCACTATCATGGTAGAGCCATGCTGAATACGTGGTAGAGCCATACTGGGTACGACTTTCCATTGACTCCCATCGAGTCTATATTTTTTATGTTTGCATTTATAATGCAACATGAAAAAAATATACATATTTTAGAAATCGATTTTTTGAGAATCGATACATCAGCTTACAATTTGATTCTATTTAAAAAATCGATCTTTTTCGGAAAGAATCGACATCCCTACTGACAATAACAATAAAAATGGCGTCAGTTTTATTGTAGGATTAGACATAAACAATGCAAGAATAATTGATTTTCAATAACTTTTTTCTCAAAAATTACGCGCTTCCGCATGTTGTAACTTTGTGTGTGTGCTTACAATAGTGTAACTTTTCTGTCAAAATACGTATCAACCCCCAACTCGATGGGAGTCAATGGAAAGCTAAGCCCCATACTGCAGCTATATTATAGTACGCAAGTAGTAGCAAAAAAGGCGCACTGTGTGCTTGTTTGTTTTTATTTTTACTTATTACAAGCCAGTGCTTCACAAAAATCACAATTGGTGGTAAGTGGTGATGCAGCCTTAAATGGTAAATCGTACTGTCTTATAGTAACAAAAACCTATTCACTTTTGCCTTGAAGAAGCCCAGATTGTATTCGCACGGAAAGATAGACGCCGGCAATTTTTTCCACTCCTTTGCTGTACGTATTACAAAAGACGAAGCCAACAGTTTGCGTCTGATGCGTGGAATATCGACAACAAAGGGGTGAAGACCCGCCGATCGCCTGGTCGTCTGATGGTGGAAAGGAGAGGGAGGAATTAAAGCATGTAATTCCTGCGCATATTCACCTAAATGCATCCTATAGAATACCGAGAGACTGGCTACTCTACGCCTGTGCTCGAGGCTGACAAGATTGGTTTCAACCAAATGAAGTTCATCAATGAGCCTCTTAGCACGTCTCTTCACTGAGTCCAACGCTGCCAGGTGGTATTTTGCAGCAACAGCCCATATGTGACTGCAGTAGTCCATGCACGACTTGCGCTTTAAATAAGGTAAGAAAGAGCTCCGGCGTAAAATACCGCCGCACCCTTGCAAAACACAAAGTTTCCTTGCGGCTGCTTTGGCCCTGGACTCAATGAACCACCCATAGTTGAGGTTCGGAGAAAATTCAACCTCTAACAACTGAAGGTGCTTAGTGTACTCCAAGGATACGTTCCGGAAAGTAGGAGCCCACGTGAACGGGCTCTTTTTAGCGGTTGTGTTTTGGAGGCGTTAAATTTCACGAGATTGGCATCGCCCCATTCGGAGACTGCCTGTAGTGTGAGATTCACATGTTCCACCATAGCCTCTCTTTCGGACTGGATTTGATCCCAACTGGCCCGGGCACTTAGTTGGTATCTCTCCACAACTGTGATGTCGTTTGCATACCCATAGATACCGAGAATAAGCCGATCATTTATATGCAGCAGGAAGAGAGTTGCGGAGAGAACGGAACCCTGAGGAACACCGGCGTTAGTTGCCACAAATTTGGATGAGCAGCCATCGACGACGAGCCGGAGAGACCGATCATTCAGAAAGTCCTTCACAGTCAATCAGGTCAAATAATCCGTACGCTGGAAGCTTACCTAAAAGGCTAGCGTGCCAAACTCTGTCAAAGCTCTTGGAAACATCAAGGGAAATAGCAAGTGCTTTCCCATTGTTCTCGAGTGCTTCGCCCCATACGTGTGTGGCTGACCGATTTTGGCGAAACCCGTATTGCCGCTATTATCACTAAGGCGGTCATTATGTTCTAGGCATGCCATTAAGTGGGCGTTCAATATACACTCCATAATCTTGCAGAGTATAGAGGTAATTGAAGTTGGCCGGTTGTTGCCATAGTCGGCACGGCTACCTTTTATAGGCACAGGCTGCACATTGGCCAGCTTCCAAGATTTGGGCACTATTCCAGTCCTGAATGAGAGGTGGAACAAGCGCGTGAACACAGGAGACAATTCAGGTCCACTAGCTTTGGTCACGTCTAGAATTTGAAAGGTTTTAAGTACCTCCTTGTTGCTGATACGGACCTCTGACATAGAGAATAGTGTGACAGTGAGGTAATTAGCGTATAGGTACGCTGTTGCTATAGTCCAGACGCAAATTGCAAGCAAAAAGAGAAGCAAATAAGTCCGCTTTCTCCTTAGGCGCATGCGCTAATGAGCCATCTGGTTTTACCAACTGAGGCAGTGCAGACCGACAGAAGTATTTCTCGGCCGCTTTGGCGAGAGACCAAAAAGCTCTATTGCCAGATGGTTTGACAGAGAGCTTTGTACCGATGCATTTAATGCGGAGATGAAATACTCCATCGCTTGACTTATCACATCGGTTATAGCATCCGCGAAGCTCGACGGGTCTTCAGACCAGAAGTAGACCTACCCCAAGGATAAGATGCGAAGCAATGCCGCATCTCATCCCAATCTGCTGACTTGTATCGCCACACTCGCCGCACACCGTGGAAATCGTAGTTAAGTGTGTAAGTTAAGGAATATAACAAGACAGATTTCACCAGACAATGGTCAGAGGTTTCCAAGGGTCGTAATTAAGATACTCGCTTATTAGAATTATAATAGCATAAGCAAAAATTAAGTAAATAAAAAAAATACAAAAGCTCTAACTCTTCAAATCAAGCGGTTATAACATTTTGTATACGTAGGTGGGCAACACCGAACGGAACCGTCAAATTAAAAATAATGTTTACAGTGATTACTCACGAAATAAATGAACGTAAATACCGCCGAGTTTAAACAAACACATCCGTTCTCGAAAGAACGATATTTTGTCTTGAGTACTTATTGTATCAGTGCAGTACGGAACCGAATTAGGGACTAAGAGAAGAAATAAAGTAAATACTATATTATATTAGTTTCAAAAAAGAATCTTCTCGCATTGGCACTTATCGTCATTGGCCTCAATTGGCGTCATCATTGCAACTTATCGATGTCTATCATTCTCAAAATTAACAGAAGATAATGCTCCTCTGTTTTTTTGTCAGACGGTACCTCCACACTAGCACTTTCTCCTATACGAGAGTTCACATACCTTAATTGCACAAGTGCAAACATGTAGACCCTCAATAATTATTTGTAGGCCATAAATACACTATGTACCTAATAAATGAGCCGTGATAGCTCAAGAGTCACGCGCTCGCTGAAAATTTCACAAGTACGCGAGCAATCCGGGTTCGATCCCACCGGCACCAATGTAATTGTTAATTGCATTTTTAAGTGTTGATTTACCACGTGCTCGGCGGTGGAGAAAAACATCGCGAGGAAATATTTTGAACACATGTGAAGTTCACCAACACGCAACATTTCCTTGCCCTAAAACCCTCAACCCATGAGAGGCCTGTGTCCAGCAGTGGGACGTATATAGACTGTAACTAACTTTAACATACAAATACTTGTTCCGTGTAAGATACAAAACCCGCAGCACTCAGCAACTCATTGTTAAGCCACTGCGCCACGGAGCCAGTCAATCTCTCTGTGTGATAGAATCTGTAACGACTAAGTAGAAATTACAATAGGGTGACTGATAAGCTCGTTGCACCGCTAACTTGCGTCTATTAATAGGTGAAGGTTATCCTCATCACTCATTCTAAGCGATTTGAGCTACCTTACATTGTCAGCAGTGGAGAATTGTCTCGGAACATAAAAAAAATGATGACATAATAGGAAGAAAACTCTTAGATCGTTTTATATTTGAATAAAATATTTAGAATCTTATTTTCATCGTCTTCTTATTAAT
The DNA here is from genome assembly GCA_033319125.1 of Parnassius glacialis. Lineage (NCBI taxonomy): Eukaryota > Metazoa > Arthropoda > Insecta > Lepidoptera > Papilionidae > Parnassius > Parnassius glacialis. Next base: position 10,058,350 of record JAVANC010000014.1, read on the forward strand.
TTGTTTTACATAATCTTATTTTTTTCCTCTTCTTAATTTGTTCTTCATTTGTAAAAGTAACAAAGAATATGCTTTCCTACTAATTCTAAATTTTAATGCTTTCTCAAATTTCTTAAAATATTCTATTCGTAATTGTAATAATATTTGAAACAATTATATTTATTTATACCTGTTTCGTACTTTATGCTCTGCCATGCCGTTCGTCACACTGCGGTAAAACTTTATTAACGTATTTCTTGCTTTTGCGCGAAAGTTGCAGACATAGTTCAATTCACTTACAGTAGGTGGCACACGTATTGTACCGACAAGTTTATTTGAAAGTTATATTATAATATCATTCAACTTCAAAGAATGTCTCATTCCTAATTAAACAATATAGCTCTTCCAAATTTAAAATGATATTTCCACAATTATTTTTTCTGCGGCAGCAACGCGCCGGGTACCAGCTAGTGTTATATAAATAATAAAATAATTCCTTAATTAAAGTGGATTCCTTCCGCCTTATTCCAAAACACGGACTAAATATAGTAATGGAGTTAGTAATAGATTTAAACTATAAACTAAGAAAAACCTGTATGAACGAATGAAAAGAGTGTCATTTTTTGTTTTTTTTTATCTGTGAATACTATACTATTATTATATACTAAAATACTGTTATATTTATATATCACGCAGTTTATTTGGAAGAAATTGGAAGTAAAGACTACAAATGAGTTGTAGATAGGGTTACCATATCTCAGGATTTGTCCTGAGATCTCAGGATTTTTGGACTCTTCTCAGGATTGCGGCTGGATTTTGCAAATCTCATGAAATCTCAGGATTTTTAGAATTTTCAATACAATACAGCTTACATTTTAAAGATCTCTTTAATAAAAGTTAAAATAATAATAATCTTCTTCTTCTTAATTAATAATGCACAATTAAAATCAAAACTTATTTATTCAAGTAGGTACTTAAACAGTTTTATCATATTTAATATGTGAAGATACCCCTTAAGTAAGGTTTTTTCTTTAAGTATTGATTTATATAATGCCCCACATATTAAACTCTTCAAATCAGGTATATTGAATTCAAAGTATAGCTCGAACTGAAGACACCGTTAGACGGTTTCTTTCATTCGACCATTGAGCCCCAATAATAGAAAAAAATCTTTCTACGTTTGCATTCTGGGCTGTAGTTGCAAATATATATTGACAAATACGCATTGCATTATCTCTGGTAATCGTGAAATACCTATTGTCTTGAAAATGGTTAAAGCATGGTATTGAGTATTTCATTTTAAATTGAGATGAAGTCTCGGATTGGGGGCGACTAAATCTAGTCCAATTTAATCCTCAGAAGACACAAGTTTGCGCGTTTACCGCTAAAAAGAACCCCTTTGTCGTATCTCCTCAGTTTCAAGGCACTCACCTTGTTGCCTTGTTGCCTCAGCCAGTATCGGAATCCTCGGCGTTGATATATCGAGTGACGTGCAGTTTCGTGGTCACTTGGAAGAGAAGGCCAAATTGGCCTCTAAAAAGCTTGGCATGCTCAGCAGAGCGGGATAGTATTTCATGCCGGCACAACGCCTGCAACTTTACAAGGCGCAGGTTCGGCCTCACATGGAATACTGTTCCCATCTCTGGGTTGGGACTCCCCAGTGCGAGCTCCTTCCACTTGACCGCATCCAGCGCAGAGCGGCTCGAATCGTCGACGACCGACTCCTTTCCAATCGGCTCGATTCATTGGCGCTGCGAAGAGATGTTGCATCTCTTTGCATTTTCTTTCGCATTTACCACGGGGAGTGCTCTGAGGATTGAGGATTAATCCCAGTCGCTAAATTTCACGAACGCACATTAACGTCACATTTTGGCGGTCCACCACTGTGCGATTTAGAATATGTATTCTTCCTCGCACAACATCCTTGTGGAATGGCTTACCACCAGCGATTTTCCGGACCGATACGACGTAGGGACTTTCAAGAAAAGAGCCTACTCCTTGTTAAAAGGCCGGCAACGCATCTGCAATTCCCGTGGTTCCCCTGGTGTTGCGGTTGTTCATGGGCGGTGGTAGTCATTTACCATCAGGTGAGCCGCATGCTCGTTTGTCCCCTCTCCTATAAAAAAAATGATGATTTACTTGGGTGGTTAAAGCAGTCCAATCTTCGCAATAGGGTGGAAGTGGAACTGAGCAAGTGTGCGACACTGATGTGATAGGAGCGGTGCCCCACCCCCGCTTTGTGTGGATATGCAACGCGTGAGCGACATCCATAGTGTATAAAAACGATAATACTATGACTTTTTTAAATTGTTAAGTACGTTAGAGAGAAATTTCTTAAACTGTAAAAAATCTCAGGATTTTTCAATGGAAATCAGGCCTATTCTCCGGACTTTTGATTTTTTCATCTGGTAACCCTAGTTGTAGAGGATGTCATGGGGGTCATGGTTGAATACGGGCAATTTGCCCTTTTTGTATTGAGAACTTTTTGCCCGGGGCAAAAAGTTCTCAATACGGAGTGTATTGAGAACTTTCAAATGCGGGTCAAAATGCCAAAAAGCAAAAAACAATATTTTGGCTACAACTCCGGCTCCTTCGGATGTTCTTACACAGTCTTTACTTCCCGCGTCTCATATACCACGTTATATCATTAGAATGAGCAAGAATATAACAAACTGATTAAGAATTTCTCAATTTAAATAAATAACTCCTGATAAACTTTATTACATAATTATATTCCATTAATAGCTTTTGTTTTTGTACTTCTTAAATGTTAAAGAAAATAAACGCTAACTTAATAATAATTTTCCTTAGTTCGTTCATTTATAACAATAATTTCATATTCATACAATGTACCAGGCACCCAAAAATGTGTAAGAGTCGCGCTCTGTAGATAACAATCAGGGTCCTTTCAACGTGCAACGTTATCTCACATCTGACGCGTTCAGAGATCCACAACTTTTTGTTAACATTCATGTTTCCTATCTTGATCTATTTATAAAAACTAGATTAAATATGGATTAACTTAAAATTAGACGGATGAAATAATTTCGTATCTATGATAGTATTTTCTTTGTGCCTACAAAATTCAGGCTGTGGTTAATTTCAGTTCTTTTGAAACGTTCAATGAAATTTTAAATTTTAAAAAAAAATAAGAATCTTTAGATCGTTATTTTTTATTTTATAATAACACCACGATGTTTTCCTGTCTGAAAGCAATTTTCACACATAAAATGCAATTATTGCTAATTGACAAACATTCAGACCGGAAGAATTATTTGTATGCCAAACGAACATTTTGTATGCCACGTCTCGCGCGCAGACTTGGCGACTTCCAGTCTCCCGAACAAGCCGGTTTCCGAAAAGGCTTTAGCACCATAGATCACATACACACCCTTCGGCAAATTGTGCAGAACACCGAAGAGTACCATCTGCCACTTTGTCTTGCGTATGTGGGCTATGAGAAAGCCTTTGATTCCGTCGAAATTTGGGCGATGCTGCAGTCCCTTCAGCGGTGCCAAGTAGACTGTCGGTATATCGAAGTGCTGAAGTGTTTGTACTGTAGAGCTACGATGGCTATCCGAGAACAGAACCATAGTACGATACCAGTACAACCGCAGAGAGGTGTAAGATATGGTGACGTAATATCCCCGAAACTCTTCACCGCTGCATTGGAAGACGTTTCAAAGCTACTGGACTGGAAAGGATACGGTATTAACGTCAATGGCGAGTATATCACTCACCTTCGATTAGCCGACGATATAGTCGTTATGGCAAAATTGTTGCAGGACCTAAGCACTATGCTCAATGACCTCAATAGTGTATCCCAACGGATAGGTCTTAAAATGAACATGGACAAAACAAAGATTATGTTTAACGTCCATGTCAGCGTTGTCAGCTCGGCGTTTCTCTACTCTAGACTCTAAAACGAGGATATCCGCAGTAAAACCAGAGTAATCAACATAGCTCAAAGAATTAGTATGCTGAAGTGGCAATGGGCCGGCCATATAACTCGAAAAACCGGCAACTGATGGGGAAGAAAGGTTCTCGAGTGGCAGCCTCGTACCGGCAGGCGAAGTGTAGGGCGTCCCCTCACTAGATGGAGTGACGACCTGGTAAGACATGCAGGTGTGGCCGGTGGAAGGAAAAGGGTAGATCTCCCCGCCGGGCAAGGTGTTCTGCCCGGCGAGCGGCCAACACTCCAAGTGGTAGTTCGGAGCTATTCTATATAGTATGTATACTGCTTTAACTTCGGAACTTTTTTAGCGCGATTTAGGCTTCGATGTGTTTCGCTTGTGACGCGACGACAGCGCCACCACACAGGAAATCAATGGATGCAGGTGGTTCGGGACTGTGCATTGTGGCATTCCTTGGGGAAGGCCTATGTTCAGCAGTGGACTTGTAAAGGGCTGTAATTATTAGTAAAAAACTGACGAGCACGTATGCGGTATGAATATAGATGTGAAGAAGGCGATAGAGGTGTGCTAGAATCGTGTCAAATGGAAGTCCGTATCACTGCCTACTCCTCTGGGTGACAGGCGTGTGAGTTTATGCATGTATGTTCACACTTCACAGCCTTAGGTGCAGCTTACAAATAATGTTTGATCAGAATTTTATAAATGGATCTGTGTTTACTTACATAAAGTTACCGACGAATGAATGTTGCAAAATAAACGGAATATGATCAGGGACGGCGATAGCTTTGTAATCCTAAAACAGTGCAGTGACAAACGCACACACGCACACGAATTGTTTTCTACATGACGCCGCTGTAAAATGGTGACATCATCGCAATCGGCGTATCGCGACCACCAGGCGCGCATAGCATAAGGTGTCTATTCCTGATATGGACATGAAATATAAACATTATATAGGGCTGACATTATTACTTTCTGTAATGTTTATTATGTAGCCCGTTTATAAATAACTTGCAGTCTTGTATCAAAGATACGTAAATACATAATATATATTATACATACATACATGTATAAACTCTCACGCCTGTCACCCCAAAGAGGTAGGCAGTGACTACGGATTTCTATTTGGGTGATTCTAACTAACCTTTCTCGCTTCTTTCACATCCATATATCTATACATACATCGTGTATGTATTCGTTTAGGGTATCGCCTATTTATTCGATAATCTTTCCTATAGGGACGTCCCTTGCAAACTCTGCAGCATAAATTTTATTTTTTACTGTTTTCTCATTTCTTCTTTCGACGTGTTTGAAACACCAAAGCATTTTTCTTAAGTCTGGTCACAATACTTTTCCCTTTAAACAACTTCTCACCATATCATTCAGAGTCACCCCTAAGATACTTCTTTAATGATCGTATTTCTACAGCATGATGTTCACTTTCATTCCTCTTCTGCCACAACCAAGTCTTACTACCATACATTAAGTAAGGTCTAGCACAGCATTGTATATATAAACGTGCCTTTTTGAAAATTATAATTATTTTTATTTTTTTATAGTATATGGTGACAAACGAGCACACAGTCCACCTGATGGTAAGTGGTTGCTGTGGCCCATAGACATCAACATCTATCCTCATTTGCGAATCGAAATGCAGATGCGTTGTCACCCGTGGGGACTAAGATGGAATGCCTCTTTTGCAGTAAGAAGGGTCTCCGGACTTTTACACTCACCATACGAAACACAGCAGTGTTAAGCGCTGCCATTTTACGCTGGTATTCTGTGAGAGCGTGGTCCTTCCCCGGTCGAGCTGACCCATTCGTGCTACAACTATACTACTAATATAGCTGCAGCAGGGCCCTACCACGTATAAAATTAATATTATATTAATTATTATTGATTATTTTATTAATTATTTTAATTATAATTTTCAAAAAAAAATATTTAATTAATTATAATTTTAAATATATGTATAAGATCTCTACAGATTACCACAATGCATTATCCTACATCCATTTACTTTTCACGTTTGTCATCTGTTCGTCACAAAAAATGAAGGTGGGTTCAAAATAATATAACTATTTTCAATAAAAATTAAATAAAATAAAAATGTCAATCTTAGGTTTAATGGTTTATATTCAACCCTATTTTAAGCAACGCTTAGCAGGTTATGAAAGCTTGGTGAAGGTCTTACTACAGTCACTATTTTGTAAGTTACCTCATAACCAGTAAACGCTCCACGCTAACTACGCTTATGATATCCTAGTAAACAAGGAAACCGTCGTTGGATATTAAAATGAGCTGTTTTTTTTAAGGTACATTACATGGCAGTGGTACCCACTTCAGGCTACTCTTAATAATTCGAAAACTGAGCTTGCATGTTGAAGAAATTATGAGGTTACTTGTATGACAAATTGAGCAAAATCAACAGGAACTAAGCCAAGAAAAATATTATGTGTTACATAATAAAGGACCTCGTAGAGTTTTTACTAAATGATCTCTGGCGAGAGAATTGCTTATCGCCTGTGGTCAAAATTTGACCAACATATTTTTTTTAAATTATTGGCATTTATTTTCAAGTCTTTTTTAACGCTACGGGAAAGAGTAGGAAATAAAAAGTAATTAGTTAGAGAAGATATGTGGAAACAACGCTATATATTGATTCGTATATGTTTCTATAATATTTATTATATATTAGATTTTGCCGTGTATGGAAGACACCATTGTCTTTAGGGCTCTTACAGCCATAAACGTGATCAACTGATTTAAAAACGCTTTCATTTCTTTGGTTAAACTTGGTTAGTAGCAAGTCGTTTAATCGTTTTGTATGAAAAAATCATGTCTGTATGTTTATTTTATTAATACCTTTATTTGCTACCTTAACGGCAATATAATCACGTGAGTTTCCTCTTTGTGCAAATTTAGGGAACAGTATTTTTCAAATGATCTACTAGTTTTATTCCTATCCTTTAAAAAAAAAAAGTGAAAAATATACTAAATATATCCTACTTTCATTTACGATGTTTACGTATTTAATATGATTTGAAACTCATTGTAGGTACATGTCGTATTAAAGTAGTTTGAAAATTTATCCTCAAAAATAAAGAGCCAGAATGTTTTCAGGCTGTAAGACATTCCATCTTAGTCCTCAAGAGTGATCAACAAAGCATGTGTACCTTTTTTTTCTGAAGTCACAATGCAAGCAATTCACTATCAGGTGGACTGAAAAATGGACTTCGTTTTTCACTTCAGTTTTATAAAAAAAAAAACTTAGGCCTCTCTCATATATTGCCACAAAATATGGTATTGAACCACGTATCTATCCATCGGCTACGTGCATGTTTCATCAGGTCGTCACTCTAGTGGAGGGAAACTGAACTTTCCAGTACGCTGTACGCTGGCTGCCACTTAGGAACCTTTCTTCCCCATCGGTTGTCGTTTCTATACTATACGGCTATTCCTGCGAATATTCCCGTTACGAATTTCATCCACGCAGAAGAACTCCGGCCGTAGTCTTCTCCATCATTCGCTAAGAGACTTTAAGCTTCCTCATATGGCTAGGCGTGAAGAAACGTCTCGGTTCCGTAAGTCATCATTGGCAACTGGGTATTATATGCATTTGTAGATATATCGGGCAAGATTTGTCGCAATTTCTCGAACTAATAATATTATTATCCTACGTTTACGCATATTTCTTTATGTTATTAAAAATAATTACAAACTTTTTTATTAAAGATTTATTTATTGTGTCAAACAGGTTTGTACATATTATAATGCCAGGATTCGCTGTACAAAACAACAAAAGATCTAAGCTGAACGCATTGTTAAATTTTAACTAATAAACAAATAAAACGTAGTAAGTAATAACTGATTTCACAGGGAATATATATTTACTAGGATCAAAATAAAGGTCAAAATGGCATGATCATCGATCCTAGAAAGAATAGCGTGGAGGATTGTTCGAAATTCAATTGAGTTTGGCGGGCGGAAGGGGCGTGGACCGATCTGGGCGGAGCGCGGGAAGGAGATAGGACACTACGGATGTTCGTTATTCGAATTTCGCAGCTGCTTCGCGCTTCGCGGTGCGATTTTCGACGAGATTATCCCACTGATTTTTTTATTAAATACTTTACAGAAAAATGTTTGAAACATTTATAAACAATCACTTAAAAAATACTTAACCAAGGCTTTTTTAATATAGAGTATAAACTTTCTATATATAACAAAATGAATGCCTATTGGTATATAACAAAATGAATGCCTATTGGTCTTGGTACTACAATACTAAGCCTAAAATAAAACACTTGTATATGTACTGCTATCATGTAGTTAAAAAATATCACTCTTAAACCGTGTGTATTATAGACGCTAAGGAAAATGTTAACAATAAATCTTATGTCTACGGAACGGTAGATAAGGCAAAACAACTAACCTCGTATAAGCCAGTCTTAGCTCATTTAATTATTCATGCAACAATTTCTAATCTCCGCACTTGTAATAGGTCATCAGCACAGTAGTAAGAAACGTCGTACGAGTGACATTCTAAAACAGTAGGATAACCATCTCAAATATATCACAGTTAAAACATCCAAGCCCGGGTATATCATCTATGTGCAAGAAGTTTTACTGTGATCGCCGTGCCAAGGATAGTGATTACAGAAAATCTCACCTTATTATATGTATTAGAATCATACCTTATATTTAAACAAACAACACAGTTATATAATATATTAATTGCATAGTTGTAGCAAGAATGGGTCGGCTCGACCGGGGAAGGATCACGCTCTCATAGAATACCAGCGTAAAATAGCAGCTTAATGTTGCTGTTTCGTATGGTGAGTGTAGAGAACCGGAGACACTTTTTACTGGGAAAGAGGCATTCCATCTTAGTCCTCGCGGCTGATAACGTATCTGCATTTAGATTCGCAAACGAGGATAGATGTAGATGTCTATGGGCCACAGCAACCACTTACCATGAGGTGGACTATGTGCTCGTTTGTCACCCTTATCCTATAAAAAACTTGTCATATATCTGCATAATCTTACAATAGTAGAGTCACCGTCAAAGAAAAAATTAGTAGTTATATGGTCATAGTATGTGCGTTATTTTGACGACCTGATACTACACGCATATTTAGTTAATAATCATTTATTGAATTAATTAATACAAGATTGGCACGATCAATGTAATTAAGGAACCAAGAATACATAATGCTCCGCGGGAGATCACCCATTAAGTTGTAGAGACGTTTATCATTAGTTTTATTAGCAATATTAAAGTATTTGGTGTTACGTAATTTTAAAAAAAATGATTTCATGTTCTGATCTTCACACCTGCTTTTTAGGTAGAGACTGGTAGAGATCAACGAAAGTGAACCATACGTAGATAGAGCTTCAGTTTATACTAAATCTATGGTAGAGCTCTACTATATTTAGTATGACTCTAACATAGATGGCTGTAGTGCAAATGGAATGACTTTATAAATTTCGACCCCATAAGTAGGACACTGATGCCCACTTTCACCAACGACCTATAAGATTTATGGGACCCCTTAGCATGTTTAGGGGCTAGTTAGGGGATAGTTTCTGTTTCACCACTTTTAAAGGGTCCGTTATTGACTAAACGATCCTCTAAATTTATGAGATGGATTATTGGTCCCATAAATCTTCACATAAGTAAAAGCCACTTCGAGAGGACAAGATGAACCGTGATCTACTTGGTTTTCTTGATAATTTAGACACGACTGATATTATATTTCATATAAATCGTAGTCCAAGACCTAAAATAACTCGAAAACGACTAAATTATTTCAACGATTTCGATGAAATTGATATTTTCCGAATCTAAATCTACAGTGATATATTTGTTGGAAAAAATTTAACATTTTTTGGAATTTCCTGATAATAGGTGAGTAACTGCTTACTTAGTTAATCACTTTCAATGTATGTACCATAGTCCATTATATTATTAAAATTCTAGTTTATTAAATATTTAACTCAATAGGTGGGTCCTACCTTTTCACTTATTACCTATTATACCTAGCTACGAAATAAAGGTAAAAGCATAAAAGGTTACTTTATTGCTCTTACTTACTTTATTTGAAAATCGCAAACATACATAATATGTACATAGATACGGGTCCAAAAAGACCTTCTTTTTTGAAGTTGGTTTCAACAGCGTATCGGAGTAGAAAATATAAACGCGTACGCAGAATATCTAGATATTGAAATATAAGTATAGTTTTGATTTCAGATATTGAGATTCAAAATCTGATATAGATACGGTCTCAGAAGAAGCGATACGACCAAGGTCTAGAAAACACCATAAAAACTTGCAGAGCCAAATGCCAAACAGTCGATGCATAGATAAAACAGAGTGTCGAATACGGTGACTTGTCAAAAATAGACTAAAATATTATATTTTTATTAAAATACTAGCTGTTCTCCGCGACTTCGCCCGCGTGAAATTTGGGGTTTTAATTATGTTGCGCGGAACCCTAATTCCTTTTCTAAAATAAAAGTAGCCGAAGTTACTCCTTATAATATTAGCTATCTGCTAGTGAAAGTCCCGTCGAAATCGGTCCAGCCGTTTCAGAGATTAGTCGGAACAAACAGACAGACAGACAGACCGACAGACAGACAGACAAAAATTTTAAAAATCGTGTTTTTGATATAAGTACCGTATATACTTTCATATGCATCTAGTAAAATGCTGGTATTTTGACATTACAAACAGACACTTCAATTTTATTTATTTGTATCTATAGATTCATAAAATGAAAACATCTATCAGTCAAAATATGAAAGAAATAATTTCTTCATTAAAATAATACATGAATACGTATTTTTATTTATTAATATATATCATCATTTCCGATAAAACCGGTAACTACAAATGGATATCAAGCACTCTCGTTAAAAAAACTGTCACATAAGGAGGGGTCCCCTAGATATGGGTCTGTTGCGTTCGTGAAAATAAATTTTAGTTGTGGGTTAGCTTAGGGGACCTTTTAGGTTAGCGGTCGTCTATGTGATTGTATAGGGGTATAATGTTGGTGAAATTGGGCATGAATAGCGCACCAGCACCACTCTCATGCGGAGTTTTAGGTTAAAGCGTTTACAGCACAAACACTTCTTTAGCTTCTTATAGGCCCTACGGCCTTGTTCTATACGGACTCGAATTTCCTGTTCGCTACTCCATTGCTCATTTAAGTGTACTCGTATGTAGCTTCCTTGCTTGACGCTTACCAGGAGTAGATAAATGTAAAATGTGAATAGCATTATTGGTTTTTTTAATTAAATTAAGCACGTTTTGTCATCCAAATATTTTTCTTTGTAGAATACCGCCAAGGTTATAAGGTCATTGGTATATAATTCAGAACAATAATTTGCCGATTCGACACGATGCGTCTTGAAGCCTTACTTATGCAAGCAGTATAAGCGACGTATAATGGAAAGATACGCACTTGGACTGTTGTAAACTGTGTATATGATATTTAAAAATAATTCTTCTAGACTACACTAGGTGATAGTATTGCATTTCTTGTGAGGAAGCTACATGTGTTATGCTATCCTCTTACCTATTTCTAACGCAAAACAGTAGTGAGGCAGTTAATTAAAGGCTGTAAAGTATCTTATCCTGGTCCTCATGGAAGTTTTCTTTGTTAAAATTAGTTGTAACAGGCAGGTGTAAACAGGTAGGTGTAACAGGCGCTTATAGGCTGCAGACGAAGAGTGACTTCTGTCATTAGGTGGATTAGTGGTTCAGAATAAGTCTATATATATTATTAACAAGTGAAATTTAAAAAAAAAATACATTTTTTATCACATTCTTGCGTTGTCATCCGAACCAGCTCATCGGAAAGTTAGCTTAAAATCGATTACTAAATTCCACCAGGAACGACGGACAAACAAGAAAGTGACTTAAAAGAAACGTACTAAAATATCTGCGTAAATTATAATATCATCATCATCATCATCATCATCATTACAGCCCTTCACAAGTCCACTGCTGAACATGGCCTCCCCCAAGGAATGCCACAAAGCACGGTCCTGAACCACCTGCATCCATCGACTTCCTGCATGTATTACCAGGTCGTCACTCCATCTAGTGGGGGTCTAATTATAATATACAATACAATATCTTTATTTCAAACATCACGGCTATAAGGAACATAGGACCATAGATATACGAGTATAAAAACAAAAATGTGACTTATCACAATATTTTGGGAAATTTTCTCTTCGGCGCGTCCCTGTATACACTACCCCAAAGGACCAGAAATCGGGAACGAGGAATGTCTCTTTGTATTTTTTCTAGAACCTGAACTTCATAGAATTTGAAATTTGATAACCTATTGAACTACAAATTTTGCAAATGTATAAAGATCGGATTTTCTATGCGGCATCGGATTTTCCTTCCACGAAAAGCAGGGCGTCTTCTTTTAAAGTAATTTTATCCAAACGTGAGATGTACAACATACAGAGTTGTTCTAGCGGCTACCTCGGCAATCATACACGTGGTAGAGCCATGCTGCAGCTATATTAGTAGTATAGTTGTAGCACGAATGGGTCGGCTCGACCGGGGAAGGACCACGCTCTCACAGAATACCAGCGCAAAATAGCAGCTTAACACCGCTGTTTTTCGTGTGGTGAGTGTAGAGAACCGGAGACCCTTTTTACTGGAAAAGAGGCATTCCATCTTAGTCCTCACGGGTGACAACGCATCTACATTTTGATTCGCAAACGAGGATAGATGTAGATGTCTATGGGGCACGGCAACCACTTATACCATCAGGTGGACTGTGTGCTCGTTTGTCACCCTATCCTATAAAAAAATACGCCTATTACTGGCAGATCTCGACCAACCTCTCTTCTCAACAAGACTAAAACTCGTAATTATCGACCTTGTTACGGGTTACCATGGAAATTGATTTCGTATAGAAAACCTTTCGTTTTGGATTACAAGGGAGAGGGCGCCGGACGCGATGTTTTTCGAGAAATATGATAACAATTTTTTGTCACCAAACGCCATTTCAGCACAGACTTTTAATAATATGAAACTTCATGCTTCACATTATTTTTCAGATAACCCAAGGAAAAAGCGATGTAATCGCAAATGATGATACAAGTCTCAATTTTTTTTTTATCATTATTAATATTATTTACGTACGCTATTATGTATATAGATATTAACAAAATTCCTTCATTTCCTCATTAAATATATGCTTAATATGATAGTTGTGAGACAATTAAAATAATTTTAAATAATTTAAACTTTTTAATTTATTGTTGCTATTACCGTTTAGCGTGTAATATTATTTGGCGTGTATTTTAGAATTTATAGATAATATTAATTGACAACTCGTTGGGCTGGTGGTCGTAAACGCGACGACGAAAATGTGATCCCGTGTTCGAATCCCGAAAACGACTGAAATTATTTAGTGGGGTTTCCTGTAAAAAAAAAATTCATTTAATTATTTTATAAGCGAATATTCAAGCAAATTATGAAAAAAGAAGTCCTTAAAATACGAACACTTATTAAAATAATAGAATCTAGAACTTAATTAAAAATTAAAATTAATATGTATTCCTTCATTATTTAGGAATCAAAATACTTTTTACTACCATTTGTATGGAATATTAAAGATGGTATTTTCTCTTAAAATTTTCTTATAATGTAATGAATATCTTTTTAGTTAAAAGTATAATTATAAACCAACATTCGCATAATGTACTACTTGTATTCATTCATTCATTCATTTATTATTTCTAAAGAATGGCACAAAGTACGATCCTATGCTATCTGTATCCATCGACTTCCCGCAACTTTAGTGAGGGTCCGACCTACACTTGCCTTATCGGACAAAGCTGCCATTCGAGAACCTCTCTTCACTAATTACATGCAATGCAAATGTACTACCGAATTAACTATACTATAATATAATATAGTTATAGTATAACATAGCGTTCTCCATAACACGAGGTAAAGTTTCATACTGGCAACAGCAATATCTCCTGGTTTTTATATTTACCGAATAAACAGTAATCCAATTTTAAAAAACCTTCCTTCTCTACATTCACTGTGTACATTGACACAATCCTACTCTCAGGCGCTTATAAAGTCTTGGTTAAAAAATATTAAATTCCTATCAATTATGTCCATTCGGATCGATCAGAAACCACACTGAACTTGACAGTTTAACACCTGGTTTTAAACTAGTTAATGTAAGTCAGAGTAACTCTAATGAGATTTGTGCGCAACTGATGAACTGCTTTCCGATGACTAATACTGGAATCAGTAAGTGATTTGTGGTTAAGCGGTACTGGTTATATGAGCTTATAATTTACATAACGAAAATTTAAGCTATTTTTTTTTGCTTAAACGCTGGGAACGGAATAGATAACGATTTAAAACCACTAACACTACTTGAATAATCTATACAAATAAATAAAATTGAAGTGGCTGTTTGTAATATCAAAATTACAGCTTTTTACTAAATGCATATGAAAGTGTATGCGGTACTGATAACAAAAATACAATTTTTAAGTTTTTGTCTGTCTGTCCGTCTGTCTGTCTGTTTGTTCCGGCTAATATCCGAAACGGCTGGACCGATTTTGACCGGATTTTCACTGGCAGATATCTGATGTTTTTTTTTTTACATTTAAAAATATACAATACTAAAAACTATAATAATAATTTAAAAAAAAACTAAAACTAGAAACTTAAATATCATATAGTCCTACTCCCCGCGGTATCGTGCCAAGAACGCTGGCTGCGTTTCCCCGCTGAATGGCTATACTTAGCCTTTGAGCAAGGAAAAAACCAGCCCTCTTATCACCAGCAGCAACGACCAGCCACGGATGGAGTTCCTTTAGGAACTTCACCGCACGTGGACCCCACGGACCGATAGTCTCTACAGCAAATGGCACAAATATGTAGTCATCTCTCAGAGACTCATACTTGCGCCACTTACTCAGTTCAGCCGCCTCTGATGCCGCCCCGGCTCTAAACGAGGTACCCCTGAGATGAGAGACCGCCAGAGTGTCTACGCAAGTAGCATCCCACACTAAGGCTTTACCTCTCTCCCAAGGGACCAATGTCATACCGTCGGGTCTCCTGCCATCGTCTCTAAATATTCCACAAGGCTCTAAAACCAAGGGCACATTTATAGAGACAAGAGCCCTTCGGATGACATCGTTCAAAGAACTGTGTCGTGAGAATCTACCAGCGCTTTTCTTACATGAAAGTCCGTGGAGCCCAAACTTGTCGACGCTGCTACCACAGGGACACTGATGGGGTTGACAAATCGCCGCTCCTAGTCGGATTCCTACGGCAATGCGTAAGCTTTCCGCATCAAGTAATGTGCCGAGATTACTTGATGGTAAAGCGTGTAACCAGTGACTAGATTCCTTAGTCGAAACAGCTAGAAGGCGTGCCTTATCTTGGTCACTATGGAAATTATGAAACAAATCCTTCTGCACGCCCTGTACCAACGGAATATCCAACTGTTTTTGTTGGTTAACTTCCAGTGGAACATTTTTATAGGTAAAGTAGCTTGAGTCCAGGCTGTAGTATTTAAAGTTAAATTTAGAATTTTTTCAATAGCTATTTTAAGATTATTATCAATATCTTGTAAAATATCCGAACATTTCCAGACTGGACTCGAGCGGAGTAAGTATGTAAATCTAGGTACAAGAAGACAATATTTTAAAATTTATGTATATATTTATTTTAATATATATATATATATATATTATATAAATTTTAAGCTAGATTAGAAATGTATAATCGTACAAAACTGCCTCGTTGACCTCGTGGTCGTAAGCGCGACTACTGATCCTATGGTTCCGGGCTCGAATGCCGGGTCGGGCCAATTTATTGGGCTATATATACATTGATAGGAAACCCAATATATTTCATTTATTGGGTTTCCTATCAATTTTAATGAATTCTCAGTAAAATTAGCGGTGTTTCACCTGACACTCGTGCGCTTCATAATCTTGTCGTGCGTAGATGGTTTATACTTATTAGTACAGATACATACTCGTCGTTCATGGGTTCCCTTAATATGACCCATCTTTAATATATCGCAAATTTGGTCAAGAAAATTTCATCTAGTCACTTGTCGACTCTACCACTCAATTCTGCAGCATAAATTTGCTTAGCTACTTTTTTTCTTTCATTCTTTATGCTCCAGAGGTTCTGAAACTTTTTTCCGACGGAAGCCTATTGGAAAACGAAATATTTGACGGAGTCCGAAAATACTCAAAACCTGGTTTAATGAGCATTCGTAATTCATAATAATCATATTACATAGCATTTACATTTGCATCTAATGAGGGATATGAAATTGTTTTATACTTTTCTTACCTCCTACTTACCCACTTTTGGTGTACAGGACAAACAATAGATTACAAATCTATGGCAAACACACGTTTTTTTTTAAATAAAATTAGGTTGACAAACGAGCACACAGTCCACCTGATGGTAAGTGGCTCCTGTGGCCCATAGACATTTGCATCTATCTTCGTTTGCGAATTAAAATGCAGATGCGTTGTCAGCCGTGAGGACTAAGATAGAATGCCTCTTTTCCAGTAAAAAGGGTCTCCGGTTCTCTACACTCACCATACGAAACACAGCAGCATTAAGCTACTATTTTACGCTGGTATTTGGTGAGAGCGTGTTCCTTCCCCGGTCGAGCCGACCCATTCGTGCTACAATTATACTATTAATATAGCTGCAGCATGGCTCTACCACGTATAAAACGTTAATGTATAGGTGTGTGTATATGATTGTGCCGCTACGCCACACGTCAAACGCCACGCTCAACGCTTGCCGCTAATGTAAATGATTAATCAAATATAATGACTAATACCGAAAACAGGATTAAAATTTTATAGAACGATCAATTGTTACAAGCAATTTAAATGTTTATTTTCTTGTAACTACTGAACCACTGGCATTAAGAAAAGGGAATCAAAGTTTTCTACTGATAACCCTGTACTTCTATAGTAGTTTTATATGGGAGAGACATGCTGCAGCTTAATATGGTTGTAGCACGATGGATCGGCTCGACCGGGGAAGATTCCACGCTCTCACAGAATACCAGCGTAAAACAGCAGCTTCATGACACTATGTTCCGTATGGTGTGTGGAGAACCGGAGACTCTCTCACTGGAAACGATGCATTCCGTCTTAGTTCTCAAGGGTAACAATGCATTTTGATTTCTAATCGAGGATAGACGTGGATGTCTATGGGCCACAGCATCCTCTTACCATCATGTGGACTGTGTGCTCGGTTGTCACCATATTTTTTGTCATCTATTAAAAAAAGACTATCATTCTACATTGTTGCGTGAGTATAGTTCAACCCACTTACTAAGTGAGACATAAATGGTATTATCATCTTCACATATTATCCTCGATTAAGAATTAAAATGCAGATGCGTTATCTCTGAGGACTAAGTTGGAACGCCTCTTTTCCATTAATAAGGGTCTCCGGTTCTCTACACTCAACATAGCACAGCAGAATTAAGCTGCTATTTTACAACTTATCCATTGTAGTCTATAAAAGTCCACTGCAGAACATAGGCCTTTCCCATGAGGAAATCCATCGGGAGGATTTTACCATAGTTGCCACGGTTGGCAAGCGAGCTGGTAACCGCAGATTTTTATTATTTTGAGTTATTATCATCAGAAAGATACTGCTGCCCATCTTCTGTTTTAAGTTCCCTCTGTCGCCGCTTACGACATCCACGGGATGAAATGGGGTAGGTGGATATTCTTAACGTCACACGGTTCAAATTTTACAACTTATAATTATTTTCTACTGAACTGAGTAAGTGGCGCAAGTATGAGTCTCTGAGAGATGACTACATATTTGTGCCATTTGCTCTAGAGACTATCGGTCCGTGGGGTCCACGTGCGGCGACGTTCCTAAAGGAACTCCATCCGCGGCTGGTCTTTGCTGCTGGTGATGAGAGGGCTGGTTCTTTTCTCGCTCAAAACTACTTAGCTAAGTATAGCCATTCAGCGGGTAAACGCAGCCAGCGTTCTTGGCACGATACCGCGGGGAGTGGGACTATATGATAATTTTTCAGATTATACCCATAAATAAAACTATATGAACGCTAATTAAAAAAAAACTTTTATCGATTTACAAGTAATTTGGTGAAGCAGTCTCCGATAAAAACCGATTAATTTATGCGTAACGTGGCGAGTTCTCGATGCTATCGCGAGACCGTTTTGTCGACGCCACTGATGAGAATCTACGTAAGCCTCGTTTAGCTGCTCTTTGCGCTTGCATTTTTAAATCTTTAAACGACGTGAAATATTAAGTACTTAGACTTTCCCTGTATTCAATATTTATTTGTACGTTCATATTTTAAATATAAGTATTCTTGTTTTTTTTTATATGAAATGTAAATCCTTGATTCCGTTTTAACGAATAGTATGTGGAATAAAACTTCTATTACTTAGTCTTACCATTTTAAACCGACTTCAATAAATAGAAGAAGTACTCAATTCGACTGTTTTTTTATGTGTGTTACCTCAGAACTTTTTTCTAGGTGAACCGATTTTGATGATTCTTTTTTCTTCGAAAGCTGGTGCTTCTCATGTGGTCCCATATAAATCTGATCAAGATCTGACTAGTATTTTTTGAGTTATATTAATTGACATTTTTATATTGAATTCGGTTGTACAAAATTTTTAATTTTACTACTTGTGTTAAAATGTTATTAGTCTTAAAGAGAAAAAGTGTTAGTAAAATGTTGTGAACAGGATTAAGAAAATATTGCTTCGGTGGTTTGGACACGTAGTAAAAATGATAGAGTCGGCAAGAGACATCCTAGATGAAAGGTTTTTGACCAGACTGTCGATTATTGAAGACGGGCCAATTTAAGAGTACCTACCCTTAACCGACGAGCATATATGCACAGATATCTGAATATGAAAGAACCGCGAGAGGTGTGCCACGATCATGCCAAATTTTAGTCCATATTCTCTGCCTTCCCCTCTGGATGACAGGCGTGAGAGTTTATGTATATGTAATCTATACAAATAAATAAAATTGAAGTGTCTGTTTCTAATGTCAATATAACAGCTTTTTACTAAATGCATATGAAAGTATATACGGTACTTATAACAAAAACTCAATATTTTAAATTTTTGTCTGTCTGTTTGTCTGTGTCTGTTTGTTCCGGCTAATCTCCGAAACGGCTGAACCGATTTTGACGGGACTTTCACTGGCATATAGCTGATGTCATAAGGAGTAACTTAGGCTACTTTTATTTTAGAAAAAGAATTAGGGTTCCGCGCGAAAAATTAAAACTCATGAAATCCAATCGTAATAAATTACGCGCGGGCGAACTCGCTGGGAACAGCTAGTTAGTATTATAAAAGTGCGTAATCATCACCATTAAATTTAAAAAATAATACTACGAATATTTATGAAATTTGTACAATAATATTGCAGTTTTTATGCTACACAATTACAAATTATATTTATATTTAGTTGTGTAATTTGTATACCATTTTATGTCTTAACAAAATACCAAACGCGCCTTCATTCAGAATTATTCCGACTACAAGTAATTGGTTTTAATTCGATCGTAAATACTATTATATTATCGATTCACAGGGTCGACGAGACGTCCCTCTGGGCCGTTTGCATACAAGTTTTATTTTATTTTCAAATGAAGTTTCATGATTTAAAATATTTCGCGTAAGTTTTTGAAATTATTCACATAGCAACAGCATTCTAAAACGTTATTCAAAGTACAATGCTATAATTTCTTAACTAATTTCATTGATTCATTAAAAAGCAGGAATTGCATAATTTAATTCCTCCCTCTCTCTTCCACCATCAGACAACTAGACGTTCGGCCAGTCTCCACCCTTTCGTTTTTGACTTACCACGCATTCGAACCAAACTGTTTGCTGAGTTGTTTATCATGCGTACAGCAAAGGAGTGGAATAAGTTGCCAACATCTGTCTTTCCATCCGATTACAGTGTCTAGATTACTTGTCTTCAAGGCAAGTGTGAATAGGCTTTTGTTAACTCATTGCGCTTCACTATTATTATTCACATGGTAAGTGGTGATATAGCCTAAGATAGGCTACATCACCACTTACCATCAGGTGGGATCGTAGATAAGCGCTGGCTTAGTAGAATATAAAAAAGTCCACACAAGAACATGGGCTTCCTCCATAATTTGCCTCAAATGGCGGGTTCTGGCTTAGACGGCGCGCTTGTCAAGCGGTTTAGGAACTGAAGTTTTATTATGGTCTTATATGTATAATAAATAATAATAAATAAACCATTTATTCTCTCTTCACAAATAGTACTTTTAGATTAACAATTTGCCATAATTAGGTTTCAGCTTTGTGATAGACTGGTGCCTGAAGTAGGTTTTTGTAAAAAATCCTGTGTTACAGATCACCAGAGCCCCAACCCGCGGACAGAATTAGTGGCATAATTAAAACCAATAAGTATAGTAAAGTCATAGTTGTTGTTATCGACACTTAATGTTATAAAATACGAATGTTGGTTTGTTGGTACGTCTTTCATTCACGCGGCAACGAGGCGAACGAATGACATGATTTTTTACATTTAGATATTTCATGGCCCGGAGGAAATGAATATGTATTGAACTGTTGTTTTACGTGGTAGAGCCATGTTGCAGCTATATTAGTAGTATAGCTGTAGCACGAATGGGTCGGTTCGACCGGGGAAAGCCGGGGGAAGCGTAAAATAGCAGCATAACGCTGCTGTGTTTCGTATGGTGAGTGTATAGAACCGGAGAGCCTTTTTTACTTAAAACGAGGCATTCCATCTTAGTCCCCACGAGTGACAACGCATCTGCATTTTGTTGATTCGTAATCGAGGATAGATGTAAAAGTCTATGGGCCACAGCAACCACTGGATCATCAGGTGGACTGTGTGCTCGTTTGTCACCCTTATTCTATTTAAAAAAAACTGATTAAATTATTTTCTGTATTTATTGTCCTGTTCTTGTCTCTGATGCTACCCTGGTAATCGTTGTCCTTCCCTATACGTAAAATCTTCGCCCTAGCTTCGCATGGATGATTTCTGGGTCTTTGCAATGGCGCCACCTATCGGACCCAATAGTGAATACTCAAATACAAAATAATTCATCAAAATCATTTCAGCAATCATTCAGTTTAGAAGGCGTTCAGAAACAAACACAAGTACAGAAGAATTATTATATTCTGCATATTACGTTTCATTGTAACCTAAATAAAAAAACCGTTAAAGTGCGAGTCGGACTCGCGCATGAAGGGTTTTTTATAGGTTATGCTTTTTTTTATGGTTCCGTACCATCGTAAAACACGTTTCTAGTTGGGGAGCCCCATCCCAGACGCAGATTCCCTGTCGCCTCTTACGATACCCACGGGACAATATAGTATAGGGGTAGTGGATGTTCTGACACCGCCACTACATGGTTTATATACGTTTTCATATAAGTCCATCCAGTTCCATCGAGCATTTCCATATCAACTTTTTAATAAAAAATAGCTGCTGTTTTAATGCTCATTAAAATCTGTATCTTATAGTTTGTAGAACATCGTACACGTTTATATATTTCAGTTACGAAAATAATTCGTATGCTACATTGAGCCGTATGCGGATGGACTTAAGTTTACTGTCACAACATTATACAAGAAGATAGGTATGTTGGAATGGCGTAACGTTTACCCCCCGGTGTGTGTGTATGGGAAAGGCAAGGTAGTTTTTTTTAATTTCTCGATAGCCAGTTTAAATACGAAATTGAGGACATTCACTGTCAATAGACTCTGCTTTAAACTTGTAGTAGTTATCTAATTTTAGAATTAAGATGAGATTCGTTAACTATTTATTTGTAATTTCTAATTTTCAGTACACTAGAAAAGCTACGTGGTAGAGCCATGCTGCAGCTATATTAGTAGTATAGTTGTAGCACGAATGGGTCGGCTCGACCAGGGAAGGACTACGCTCTCACAGAATACCAGCGTAAAATAGCAGCTTAACGCTGCTGTGTTTCGTATGGTGAGTGTAGAGAACCGGTGACCCTTTTTACTGGAAAAGAGGCCCTTCTTCCATCTTAGTCCTCACGGGTGATAACGCATCTGCATTTTGATTCGCAAACGAGGATGAATGTAGATCTATGAGCCACAACAACCACTTAACATCAGGTGGATTGTGTGCTCGTTTGTCACCCTATCCTATAAAAAATGCTACTTTTAACGTATGTAACTAACGTTGGGAAAAAGTAACCACGATCTATATTTGGGGTGTTTTTGTATACACTATACTAATTTTGACAGTGTATATACATTCCGCTGCTTTGTATATAATATGTTATTATTGATAGGTAACTAAGTATTGGAATGAAATTCTTTATCGGATGGTATGAATTTGGCGGATGGGGGCTAGGCATGAAAAAGTGTATGATTTTTCCGTCACGACCCCTTTTGACGTAGTATAGACGGCCTTGACGGCTATAAGAAAGCCAGATGGAATAATATCCATCTCCTTCGCACTTTTCCTTATCTTACTATTAACGAAATATTATTTTATTTTAAATGACGCTTCATTTTAATAGACGCTAGTAATTAATTTATTTGCATATTTTGTTAATCAATAATATAATACGATTATCAATAACTACGAAAGGAACTTCGTTCCAACCGAGTGTTCCACTCACACATGTTATATTTGTACATAAATCTTTTTACCCTGTTTTGTGACATTCCTTGGCCTATCTTATCTATGTTCAGCAGTGGCCTTAGTAAAGAAGGTGTGATCCTGTGATGATGATGATTTGAGAATCATTATCAGTCATGAACTAATGTTAGTTCTGCATTATATTCGAATGTCGAGTTATAAATTTTAGCTTAAAAGACAGCCTGGCGTTTTGTATGTATAAGTAGAATATATTATGTAGGTGACAAGCGCACAGTTCACATGATGGTAAGTGGATGCTGTGCTCCATAGACAGCAATATCTATTCTCGATTAATTAAAATGTATATGCTTTGTCTGTCACCCCTGAGGACTAAGACAAAATGCCTCCTTACCTGTACAATGAGTCCCTGGTTATCTACAATCACCATACGAAACACAGGAGCATTAAGCTACGGTAGTATCCTTTGAAAGCAATCTACTTACCCGGCCTATCCGACCCAATGGTTCTACAATCAAAAATGTCGCTTTTCCCAAAATATTAAAAAGAAATCATCTACAGTAGCAATAACTATAACTATTTTAAAAGTTAGATTGATAAAAAATCAAATATACTAACCGAAGCCTCGTCACAGTGGTAAAATGCCGTCAGACTGCACCACATGAGGCCGACGCTACTGTTCAACCCCCGCTGGCTTTAAAAAAAAATACGTTGATTTTGTTTATGCTATTTCAATAAAACTATATTAAGGCCAGATCGCACAAGATATTTTAACGTCAAATAATATATGTATTTGTTAAAATAACGATTGCTTAATTATCGGTACTTTGAAGAGACTAATCAGGATAACATACGTTTCACGCCGATGCCCACGGGCTCAAGTACAACACACCGAATAGAATAAAATAGAATAGAATCATTTTTATTCAATATAGGCTACAAGAATATTTGTTAAAGTAATTTAAGCTATAGCACTGGTCCGGAAAACACCTCTGTCCTGGGAAGAACCTGAAAGGAAACCCAGCGGGACTTTTAAAAACTAAATATATAAATATTTTATAAAATTATTATGAATGTTTAGAAACAGCATGGTAGTGAATTAATTGGTAGAAAAGTGATTTAAAATAAATTACGTTTTGAAAGCAGGCAAGCAAGCCGCTCAAATGTATCTGAACAGATTTGAGAAATTGAAGTACTAGGGCCACTGAGTCACCGAAGAGCAACAATACTGATGTAGAGCGAGAACTCTGGTCGCTGGCTGTACGATGTAATTAATATGTTGGTCCGTAGATTTGCACGCTGTACTAAACAGGTTAAGGTTACGCTTTTCAAAGCCTATTGTCAGACCTATGCATGCAACCTGTGGGTGAACTATACACGGAGGGCATCCAACGATCTGCGCGTCCAATACAATAATGCCTTCAGGCTTCTAATGGGGTTGGTGTATTGTAGCGTCTCGGGCATGTTTGTAGAGGCACATGTTGATGGGTTGAAAGCTGGGGCAGGTTGCTTAGTCATTGATAAAATGCAATATTGCAATGCAACATTTTTCAGGATTATGAACTAATAATAAATTTACAACAATCTCTAAATACTATTCAGCTGTTATTTTAGAAGTGTTAAATATTTTGCTTCAAATTATACGAGTACGTTCTTATCTCTCGTATATCTGTATATTATTTTTAAACTGGTGGTCACCGTCAACATTCATTAGCTGGTAAGGCTTTTACATTTTTTTTACATAATCTTGAAATAATCTAACCGTTTTAATTGAATTACACACGTCGGTTTACTAATTAAACGTCGCAATGAAAAAGTACTCTTGTGATCCAACTTATTTTAATATTACAAAGTAAACCAACTGGAACAGGATATTTTAACTACATAAACATCTTAATGGGGTTGTTTGGGCCATTAAAAGTTTATCTCTCTTATGTTTAATTGTATAAATTATTTCATGTATGGATTAGTACGGCCATATAGCTCGAAGAACCGACAACCGATGGGGAAGAAAGGTTCTCGAGTGGCAGCCTCGTACCGGTATCCAGTAGGCGAAGTGTAGGGCGGCCCCTAACTTCGATGGATGCAGGTGGCTCAGGACCGTGCTATGTGGCATTCGTTGGGGGGGGGGGGGGGGGGACTATGTTAAGCAGTGGACTTGTGAAGGACTGTAATAATTATGTTGGTAATGTATAATTATGATTTGATATAAATTACCATTTCATGCAAAAATAATCATTTCCTATCATAACAGTTGCTTGATAACTTCTTTTAATCTAATTACTGCTGTCAGAATTTATATTGAAGACACAGAAGCTAGTGAGAAGGAATAAAAAATGTCATAAAAAATCATATTCTCGATTACGTCAAACTCGATTTGACAACTTGATGAACACGTTCTTGGTTCGACATTTGACTTTGACGGTACCATGTGGGTGGTCCGGTGGTCCACATAGGAATACCATATTTATTATTAAATTTTCAGACAATTAAATGTTACATACCAAAAGATACGTCAAGAAAGATATCTTAAAATCAAATATGTTAAAAACGTTAATAACGTTTTAATAGATTTTCTTTATTTTTAGTGACAAATCTCATATAACGTAAAATCTTCCATCTTATACACGATATAGGCAAATAACAGATTTAATATTTTTTTTTATTTTTTTTATTGTTTTTTTTATTATTAAAATTAATTTTAATAATAAAAAAATGAGAAGGTTCTCAATTCGATTATATTTTTTTATGTGTTACCTCAGAACTTTTACGTAGGTCAATTGATTTCGATGATTCTTGTTTTTATTTGAAAGCTGGTGCTTCTCATGTGGTCCCATATAAGATCAAGATCAGACCAGTAGTTTTTGAGTTATCCTTAATAATGCGTATTTAATTGAGTTTGACTACATCGATGATGTTCTCATTTTATTTATATTAAAGTCACTTGTACATTTTTTTAATTTTACTACTTGGTATTCATAATGTACATATTTAATGCAATTTTATAGAGATTTAGGGAATGTTTTATTTTCTATCTATTTAAAATTTATGTACACACAAAGTATTGTTACAAAGTAAAAATAAAAACGATATTTTTGTTCAAGGGAATTTTATTGTATTATAAATAAAATTGAAGTATGTGTTTATAATGTCAAAATAACATTTTTTTACGGTACTTATAACAAAAATACTATTTAAAATTTTGTATGTGTGTCTTTCTGTCTGTCTGTTTCTTCAGGCTAATCTCTGAAACGGCTGGACCGCTTTTTACGGGACTTTCACTGACAGAAAGTTGGTGTTATAAGCAGTAACTTAGGCTACTTTTATTTCGGAAATAGAATTAGGGTTTGGCGTAAAAATTAAAATACATGAAATCGAATCGTAAATTTCACGTGGACGAAGTCGCGAGGATGAAACAGCTAATTTTATAACAAAAAAATATGCTTAAAAACTTTAATTTACTTTTTCCTTTTACTATAAACCAATATTTTTGCTGCATCAGTGTATAATGTATATTCTTATTTAAACAATAAGCAAAGTGGTGGCCCTAGTCTAACAAAATGTGTGTATATTTTTTTCCCTTTTGTTTTCATTTTTTGTTCAGCTTAGGGCGATGACTAACAGCCTCTCAATAACTAGCCACCGACGTAGCGTGGCCGATGATGACTTTTGGCCAAAAGATTTGAAAGAAATAGCCGATGTGAAACACATCCCTTGTGGATTAATCACATTTCATGTGTTTAACTGTATAGTTATACATATTTTTCATAAAGTATATATATACTTTTTATATTAATTTAACTATTCAGACCCCTTAGCCCAAATTACTTATGATCGTATGCCAAAGACATTGAGATAAGCCAAAGACATGAAAAAATTAATTGAAGGCAAGCTTTTAACTCAATTTTTATTGATTAAGGGTGAGAATCGAGCACACAGTCCACCTGATGGTAAGAGGATACTGTGGCCCATAGGAGTTTCACATTACGAAACACAGCACCATAAAGCTGCTATTTTACGCTAATATTTCTTGAGAGCATGGTTCATTCCCGTTCGGACCGACCTAGACATGTTATAACCACAATATAGCACACACACACACACACACACACACACACGCGCGCGCGCGCGCACGTACTCACGCACGCACGCTCACACACACACACACACACACATACATACACACAGTCAGACACACACACACACACACACACACACACAGAGAGAGAGAGAGAGAGAGAAACACACAGACAGATACACAGACACACATACAGACACACAGGCACACATACAGACACACACACACAGATACACACAGACACACATAGAGAGAGAGAGAGAGAGAGAGAGACACAGACAGTACCACGGGGTTATATAATCATAACAACAGGTCTTCATAACGTTAAGATATGAGTTTATATTTTCTAACTCTCTAATACAGAACGATTGACAAGAAAATTTGGAAGTGCAGAACTTAATAAAATTACTTATGTCCGTAAAAACAGATTCGAATTAAAATTTGGGTATAAAAACAAATATAGGTACATACATAAAATCTAAGGACACAGTCTTTTACAGCTAGACTTTGTTAACAAGACATAAAACAGCCAGATAATCATATCGGAAATATAAAATGCAAAATAATCGAGCCCTAAACCTTGTCATAATCCTTAGTCCAATAAGGGTCAATAAATTTGACTAAGCACACATTTCAGAAGATTACGTGGAAACATTTTTTTTAAGTTTTTGGAGTCATTTAATTCTTTTTTTAGAGTTTATTTTATATTAAAGTCGGTTGTACAAAAAATTTAATTTTAAATTATTTAATATTGGAATTGTAAAAGTGTCAAGATTTTGTCTTCCTGATATTACCTCAAAATAACAAAAAAGTACTGCGGTTGTCTTTTTACACAGACTCTACCTATTAAAAATTAATCCAATATTAAAAATGATACAAACTATGTATGTTCTAATTAAACAAAATTAAATATAGACGTTGCAATTTCATAGGTATTATAAGCTATGGATTATGAAACAATCGTCTGCCGAACAGGACACTGTTTAATCGTACCTTCGAAAGCGAAAGTATAACAAAATGGCCGCTCGGAAATCGTTTCCCTCCAAAAAAACTGACAGTGTCATCGGCAAATAGAGTGTGAGTGAATCATGGTGACATTGATGCCGTGTAGCTACCTCGGCGGCGCGTCCCCGAGGTGCAGCTTGGACCACACCGAACCAAAGGTCAGAGTCTGATTATGATAAAGCACTGAATATTATTATTTAACTGCTATCACACACGGAATGCTATGAAGTAGTTACTTTTTGCATGTCTTTGCACGTAGTATTGATTATTTGTAAATGAGAATCACACCGTTTGTAGCTTAATTACTTATTATTTAATACTTTTAAGTGCATCAACTTTAAGTTTAAAACTACACTACAGCCTAACCAACACGCCCTTGTAGCTTAAGTAAATAATTATTTGTCAATGAATAATATAAAATTGTGAAATTGACTGTCAGAATTTTATCAGATTGCATTGTAACTTTAGCGTCAAAATGACGGACGACATGAACAAACAAAATGGGATATTACGATACGGTTTCTTTACTCACGTGATATTATTGCCTCCTTCTGTTTTTTTTCTTCTTTTTTTCTTTATTTTTTTTTTAAAACGTAACCCCCACACAAGGACGTTCTCCTGTATCGTGGAGGCAGTTTACAAACACAAATTGCACAAGGATAAACATCTAGACCCGGAACAATTATTTGTAGGCCATACAAATACGTGTTGTTGATTCGAACCCGCGGTCCCCAGCGCAGCTACTCATTGCTAAGCCACAGCGCCACGGAGCCGTATGCCTCCTTCTGTAATATAAAACACTCAAAGGCTAGTAACGCGCTAGCAGATATGAAAAAGCACCATAAGAATTATCACGTCAATGAATTGGTGCATCTTCAACCCTTTTGTTGTCCTAAGAACGACAATTTAGGCGAAAACTTTATAGAGATTCTAAATCAAATTTTTATTTAGCAACTGAATTATTCCGTTACTATATTAGTTTATTATGCAGGGCCCAAGTTACAGATTTTATAAAAAAAAAAATAATATCTCAATCAAAGACTAACATCTCATGTAACTATTTGCTACTGAAAAACTGCAATTCCCCTGGTGTTGCAATTGTTCGTGGGCGGCGGTAGTCACTTACCATTAGGTGAGCCGCATGCTCGTTTACCCCCCTCTCCTATAAAAAAAAACGTAACACAAAGAAGCTTAATAATGCAGAGCTCTAAGAATTTTAAATACATATCAGTCCGCTGGCGTTCAAGTTCCTGCCAAAACTCCCCTTGGTATTTAGATCTGACGTAAACAATATAGTGCTCAGACTACAAGCCATCCGGAATCTCACAGAAGTGAAAAAAAACGACCCGAACTAGCCCATATTCATCAGACGCTCAAGGAAACATTTTTCTTGCATCGAGTACATCCGATCCGGGGGTAACTGATCCCATTTTATCAGGAAGTACCGGGATCATGCTAGTGTTTCTCCGGACACCAGTTCTGTTATTTTTTGGCAAAGACATAGTGTCTTTCAATAATGCATGTATATATGTAGTTGCATAAAGTTGACCACACGGACACCAAAAACAGTTCCGTTCCGGGATCTGGTCCTAGCATTCTGACAGAGTTACAGCTGACAACAAAAACGGTAGATTCCGTGCGTTACAGTAATAGAAAATTACTAATGTAACTAAAATACCAGATTTAACATATTGACTTGATGGCTATACAAGTTTGAATACCGCAATAAAACGATCACGATAAGCGGTTTTTGTGAAAAGAATGAACTCTGTTTCTATTGACTTTCCCTTTTTCAATCGACGGCAACAGCTAAATATAAAATTTCATCAAAAGATAAAGTTTCTATATAAAAAAAAGCATCGCGACAAATAATCTACGCAAGTAGGGGAGATCCTTGTACCTTGGGACGCTTTTCTTTAAACCTCCATAATTTAAATTCAAATTTATCTATGCCCTTGAATGTTAAAATATCTATTAGGTAGCCTATAACATCACAATAATATGATGTAAAACACGACCTACTATGTTTTATCAATGAGAAAATGACAATTAATTACTTTAGGATATTTGTCCCAAGGTACAATCACGGCTTGTACCTCGGGACACCAATGTTTGTACCTTGGGACACATTTTTGTAAACCTAAACTGCCGCCAGATGAATATTAACTCTGTCAGTTGACATACATATTTCATATACTGGAGATTTTGATATGAATGGGCAGCTTAAATGCTTTGTTAAAGGTATTTAAAGCATTGAAAAACAAATATAATCTTAATTTTATATTAATAAAACAACAGTCATTACAAAGCTTACTTACAATCACTTTTTAGATACTCAGGAAAATAAAAATAATAACAAAACTTGTTTACAAACATTACTATTAGTTTTCTTTAGACTTGATACCGCATTTCTGACAGTAATTTTCAAAACAGGTGCAATCTTCGTGCACCCAGAATCGGCAGGTGCAACACTGAATCCAGTCTTCTGTGCTGGAAGTAGTGAAATAATTTTCACCGCAACCCATACAATTATTTTCCTCTTGATCGTCATCACATGAATCGTCATTTTCTAATATAAGATCAGTTTCATCCTCAGAACTACTACTTTCTCTCTCAACTTTTTTCTTAAAAACACGCTTCTTGACAGATTTGTTTTTTTTATTTACTTCTTTTTTTCTTTTTTTAGCAGCTAAAAGCTCCAATTCCTCTTTTTCAGGAGTATCGGTTAAGACTCTTGTCTTACCTTTTCTATTTCTAGTAGTATTATTCTTACGTGGTGGGGCCTTTGGAAAAGGACGAATGGCTTCAGGTGACATAAGGATATTTTTGTCTGTGTCTATAGTACCAGTGGATGTAGATGGTGCTGGAGATTCTATTGCTACTTGGTTATTGTCATATTGTTGTTCAATATTTGCATATTGTGATGGTCCAGGTAGAGCAATATTTGGTTGTATTTCAGCCACATCCAATCTGGTGTGCGTAACGGTGTTAGCATCTACATAAGGCCTATCAGTAACATATGAGCTCAGGAACTCATCTTCGCCAAAAATATTATCATTAAACGGCCATATTCCTGCAACTTTAAATCCATTTTGAATGTTGGATGGCGTAAAAGCTAATGGAAAAGCAGTGCCAAAGCATTCGGCGACATTATATATAGTGAGAGGAGTTCCAGGATGTTGCAAAAGCCAATCGTTGCAAGCTTTGTTATAATATTTCTTGAGTGGACCAAATACGGTTCTGTCTAAAGGCTGTAACTTGTGGCTGGTGTGAGGAGGAAATGTGAACATTACAATACCATTATTCTTGGCCAAATCTATGATTTTAATCGAAATGTGACTCTCGTGATTGTCCAATATCAGGAGCACTTTATTATCATTATTAGGTCTAACATGTTTAATGAAATGGTTCAAAAAATCCTCAAATTTATCACCATTGGACCACCCACTGGGAGTTGTAAGCCCCAAAGTCTCAGGAGGAGCACCATTAATCATGTGGCTCTTAAAGTGCACTCTAGGAAAAATCATGCAAGGAGGAACCGAATTTCCAAGTGCAATCACGCATGCAATAACAGTAACATTATTACCTCTCTCTGCTGATGTAATATTCCCAACTTGTTTTACTCCTTTTGACGCTAAAACTTTCATTGGATTGTGTACTGTAGACATGCCAGATTCATCTACATTATAGATCCTTTCGCTTGTAAAATTGTATTTCAACAGCAGTTCCTTGAATTTATTAAAAAACAAATTTACATTCACCTTATTAAAAGAAGTAGCACGTGCTAAACTCGTTGCTTCTGGTTTTCGCAAGCTTAAATTTTGATGCCTTTTAATAAAATATTCATAAAATGTCTTACCAGCTTTTTTATTTGTGTCCCAAGCACTTGGATAAGTTTTTTTCAAAATTACTGCATATTCGAATGCTAATTTTAAAAAGTCATCTTTGCATATTCCGTAGTGTAACTTGGATGCCTTTAAGCAATATTCAACCAATTGCTCTTCTTCTTCATCACTAAACACTCTCTTGACAGCATTCAGAGGGTGATAGACGACCTCAACATTTTCTTTTTCTTTGTTCAACTTCACGTAACGGCCTATTAAAGATTTTGAGACATGAAATTCTTCTGCAGCTTTCCGAATAGATAAACGTTTTTCAATTACCATTTTAATTGCACTTTTTACATTTTGCTCACTTGGTTTCGGCCGTATGACTTTATCTTTACTTCGCGGCATCTAAAAACATAAAAACAAAAAATAAAAATATAATATTAAAATAAATAGTTGAAAAAAGCATTGGCTTGTACCTTGGGACTGTCCCAATTCACTGTCCCAAGGTACAAATTTCAATTATAGAATAAAAAGTGTGGTTATAATTTTTGAATTACGGAAATCTAGGAAATTATATTAAAATAAGTGATTGAGAATATAGATAACAACTAATTGTATCATAATTAAATTACTCACCTCAAAATATTTTGTCTAAAGCAAAGATTCAAGTGGATTGCAAAAAAAATCTGACGAAAAAATCACACTGCATACCACATCTAAGGAACGAAGCAAAATGGCCGATTTTACTGCATGCTTTCTGAATGTTGTAATGAAATAGCTACAAGATGTCACTACTTACCACTTCTCAATGTAAAATATCTGACGCAATGAGCTTGTCCCGAGGTACAAGGTGTCCCAAGGTACAAGGATCTCCCCTACTACCGGCCATCTGAATAAATTTAATTCCGGTAGTTGGTAGCATAGCGAACTCTGTTTTTGTTCGGAACAGGGAAATGTGGTTGCATATAGTCGCAGCCTTATGCCTTATGTGAGCTCTCGGAAATCATAAGATTTTTTTTCTTTTCCCATAGTTCATACCGAACTCACGAGATCAAATCGATTATAAAAGATTAATAAGACTTTTATTATTTAAAAATATGCAAAGAAAATTGTATTAGATTAAAAGCATCGATATATATGTACTACGTACTAGATTGCGCATTCTGAACATACACTATGTTCAACTGAACTGTACTGCAATCCGTACAGTGTGTCATTTAGTGTGGTTTCAATCTACTAGTTAGTCTGTGATTTCAATATTCATGCAGTGTGGAACGGCGCTAATAATACAAGATTTAAAATTAAAGTTTAAACCTGGACGTAAATAACAATTCAGTAGTCAAGTAAGTAAAATTATTTGTTGTGCAAGTGAATAAATAGGTAATAATATCGTAATATTACAAAAGAAAAATCATGAAAAAAATATATGTCTTTATATAATAAACTGACCGCGCAGGAGCATCGCGCTTAAATGCGCGAAGACATAGAGTAGTACACGTTTTTTGTTTAGAAAGCAATGATATTATAAAGCAATGATATTATAACCTCTTTTTTATAAATAATATCATTGTTAGAAAGGCTTCTCTAGTACGTAGTACATATAATAGATTAAAAGAAACTATGACGTCGTTGAAAACCGTCAACCTACTAACTATTTAGTGGCGATTTAAGAAAATCCCACTACCTCATATCGTCCCGAGGGTGTCGTAATAGGCGAACAGAAAAAAGGAAATAAGCAGCAGCGTCTTCCTGAAAACATCCAAGAAATACAAAACTGCAGTTCCCAAACCACCTTCCCTATGAGGTAATCTATTGGGGGGCCTATTTTTTAGATATTCATAGAAACACAAAATGGTTGAATCCCACGTGAGAACCAAATCTAAATAATTAGATTAACGGTGTCTTGTAAACTACGATTACGTCGCATTAAGAACTATCTTATCTCGTCTACAACAACAAATAAGCGTGTCCGTCATTAGTAACACCGAATTTTATCATCCGGATACCAACAAACACAAGCGTGGACAAACTGTTTATGTTTTCCGAGTGGTACGGCGTCGGATCTCATGTTACCCATTCATTCGTTAATCTTTAGGGGCCATTAAAAAGTCGTATACATCGAGTGCGGTGTCGCTGGCGTACCTACGGGACAGTGCGTCGTTAGGCACCTGATACCAGGCCATCATAACCATGCGGGGTTGGTTTACAAGCGATCGTTGATAATTTAATTTAGGTATGCGACGAATATGAGAGCGAGACATAATAGCACCTTACATAAAAGATAAAAATACACTATCGTAACAATTTATTCTAACCTAGTACTTATGTATTCAACACTTATTTATTTTCTTCTCTTTTCTCTTTCTTTTTCTTCATCAGTCCGTTGGAGTCTACTGTTGGATATGGCTCTC
This sequence comes from Parnassius glacialis, assembly GCA_033319125.1. NCBI lineage: Eukaryota > Metazoa > Arthropoda > Insecta > Lepidoptera > Papilionidae > Parnassius > Parnassius glacialis. The sequence goes on from JAVANC010000014.1 coordinate 10,092,255, forward strand.
TCCCATTGTAGAAGGCATTTGCCCTTGGCAGATGGATTGAAGACCACAGTTCCAGACACTTTTATTGGTTTTTGTGATGATTATTGTTTTATATACTGTCAGAAAGTAGCTAGTGCTTTACACCGAATATCTATCTGATAACAAGCTTTAAATAGGCCGTTACAGCTGAAGTGACTAACGAACGTACAGTCCACCTGATGGTTAGTAACTGCAGACCATGGACACACTTCTGAGGACTAAGATGGAGTGTCTCATAGCTTGTGATGCGGGCTAATAATACACATCCATGCCGGATGTGTGATTCTTACAGCGCATGGTTCGCAAAGCACTCCTCTCCCTGGAGTTCCACAAGTCGAGTGGACCTGATGGAATCCCCCCAATTGTGCTGAGGACGTGTGGTCCGGAGTTGGCACTGGTTCTAGGCGTAATCCCGAAATCAAGCAAGACAGCTTTTGTCCACCCGTTCCCTAAAATAGGCGACCGCTCCGTCCAGCTACAGGCCTATCGCCATCTTTTTCTTGTTATCCAAAATAATGGAATCCATTATAAACTGCCAGTTCATGCGGTACCTTGAGGATCACCAGCTGATTAGTGACCGCCAATACGGTTTTCGTCGGAGTTGATCAGCTGGTGATCTTCTCGTCTACCTGACTCATAGATGTGTGGAGGCAGTAGAGTCCAAGGGGGAGGCATTGGCCGTTAGTTTGGACATTGCGAAGGCCTTCGATCGGGTTTGGCACAAAGCGCTTCTTTCGGAGCTCTCTTCCTATAGGCTTCCCGAGAAATTGTGCAATTCGATCACCAGCTGTCTTGCAGATCAGAGCATCAATGTCGTTGTAGACGGTGCATGCTCCGACTACAAGCCTATTAACGCTGGTGTTCCACAAGGCTGCGTGCTATCACCAACGCTGTTTCTTCTGCATATCAATGATATGTTGCAAACCGGTGACATTCATTGCTATGCGGGTGACAGCCCTAGTGATGCTCTATACACCGGCCGTGCCAATATTTCTCGGGAAAACGTCGCCGAGTACCGGAACAAACTTATGTCTGAAGTCAAGTCTTTGCTGAACAAAGTCTCGGATTGGGGGCGACTAAATCTAGTCCAAGTCTAGACTAAGTCTAATCCTAAGAAGACACAAGTTTGCGCGTTTACCGCTAAAAAGAACCCTTTTATCGTATCTCCTCAGTTCCAAGGCACTCCCCTTGTAAGCTCAGCCAGTATCGGAATCGTCGGCGTCAACATATCGAGTGACGTGCAGTTTCGTGGTCACTTGGAAGAGAAGGCCAAATTGGCCTCTAAAAAGTTTGGCGTACTCAGCAGAGCGGTACAGTAATTTCACGAACGCAAATCGCGGCAGAACTCCCGATACCAGCCACACCATCTGGATGATTGGCGGTCCACCACTGTGCGATTTCGAAGATGTTTTCTTCCTCGCAGAACTTCCTTGTGGAATCGATTACTACCAGCGATTTTTCCGGACTGATACGACTTAGAGACCTTCAAGAAAAGAGCCAAGAGCCTACTTCCTTGGTTTTGGTTCCCCTGGTGTTGCAGCTGTTCATGGGCGACGGTAGTCACTTACCATCAGGTGAGCCGCATGTTCGTTTGCCCCTCTCCTATAAAAAAAATCTTCCACTCACCAGATGTCGCTAGTTGTGACTGAGGTAATGTTTTCTGTTACATAATGTCACTTAATTGAGAAATTAGTTATAGATAATAGTTTATCAGTTTCTAGTGTTGATCTTTAATTTTTTGTACTTTATGCCCCTTTTTTACTTTTAGTTATACTCGTATTTCTAGTTTGGTTTATTTCTTTTTAATCTAATTAATATGAAATATAAGTAATAATACAGAAAGAAACATAAATCTTTACATTTTTCTAAGAAATTATCATCCCCGCTATGAAATGTGTCAAATTATGATTTAGCTCATTGTAAAGTGGCGCCACCCTGGTGGCAGAAAAAGTTGTGGATGCCCTCATTATACTGGCTCTCTATAAATTTCAGACTGGAACACAGCTTTGCAAGCACTGCTACTGAGCGTCTAAAATAGGTATGACGATAGTACCTACGATGACGGACTCATAGGCAGAAAAGGAGTCTTACCACCTACTGTTTTTTTTTTTACTTTAATATATTGAAATGAAATAATCAAATCGTTACTGACATTTACTTAGCAAACTCCTAAATCAAAAAGAGCAAACTTGCAATTTATTGACAGCTGTATTTTAAAATGAATTGACGTTTGAAAAACGAAACTTTAATTTCTTGTGTCAAATAAACAAGTTCATTTCATACTTTTGGAAATGACCCAACCACGTCGTTCTCAATTACGACGAGTTAATGGTAAATCTAAATAATTAATTCTTTATCAGAGAGCATTCATTCTGCAAAAAAAGTTCATTAGATCCGTCGTCAATGTATGGTTTTTAGATAGTACATCATTATTTAAAAAATATAAAATTCTTTCGTTACCGTGCATGTATATAAGACAAGTTTGCTGTTTTGTAAAACGGCCCCTATAATATTTTCAAAAATACACAGATAATAATACTAGACAGCTAAGAATTCAATTTTTGAATCCATTACACCAACCTCCTTGTCATGCTTATATTTATAGAAAAAAATATCTGCATTATTAATATTTAATAAATTACGGAACTTTATAAAAAAATTAGAATTTTTTTATAAAGAATAGAATTTTCCGGCTCGAACCGGGGTGGTACCACGACCTCACAGAATACCAGCGTAAAGTAGAGGTTTACCTCTGCGTTTCGCTTGGTGAGTGCAGGTGGCCGGAGGCCCTTTTTACTGGAAATGAGGCATTCCATCTTAGTCCTCACGGGTGGCAACGCATCTACATTTTGATTCGCAAAGGAGGATAGATGTAGATGTCTATGGCCCGCAGTGATGATGACGTAGAGTGCCCCTCACTCTACGTCATCCAGTGGATTCTCTTCACTGTGAGTTTGGCGGGAACTTGACCGGCGGCGGTTTGCTGCTCCTGTATTATCATTTAAATAATGGTTTGAAGTGGATTTTGATACGTCAAAGTGGTGCGATTTTGTGTATTAAGTGTCTGCGTAAGATAACTATTAGTGAAAACGGTGAAACAAGTGCTCTGATAGTGATGTGATTCTCAAGATAAGGTATCTGGTTGCTTAGGCGCTTTGAGATACCATCGCCAACTATCAGCTGTCTGCTGGCTCAAGTTCCCGTCAAAATCTCCTAAGGGCTACACAATGTGACGCATCAACATATTGTTAAGAAGTGTACTATGAAGGATAATAATACATACATTGTAACTTCAGGCTCATAAGTGCTAGAACCCAGAGCCGTAAAGCCAGTTATAAAAAAAAATCTCTTCACTGCTCTTAATTTTTTCTTCATTGCTCGCTTAATATGATTCATAATTAAGAATGAAAATATTAAAATGTATGTGCATCTTACTATATGGTAATAAATATTTTATTATTTAGTAGCTGTCAGTCAATATGTTTATTATTTACTAGCGACCCGCCCTGGCTTCGCTTTTTTTTTATAGGGTAAGGGTGACCAACGAGCACACAGTCCACCTGATGGTAAGTGGTTGCTGCGGCCCATAGACATCTACATCAATCCTCTATCAAAAATCAAAATGTAGATGCGTTGTCACCCGTGAGGACTAAGATGGAATGCCTCATTTCCAGTAAAAAGGGCCTCCGGCCACCTGCACTCACCAAGCGAAACGCAGAGGTAAACCTCTACTTCACGCTGGTTTTCTGTGAGGTCGTGGTACCACCCCGGTTCGAGCCGACCCATCCGTACGACAGCAAAAGCTGCCGCGTGCTTGGGTAGGATCTATAAAATATATTAGTAATATAGGTATTATTCTCTAAATCGTCGTGAAGTTTTATTACAATCTGTTCATCCTTTCCGAAGATTAGCCCGGACAGACAGGCAGACAGATAAAATTTTAAAAATTGTTATTCATAAATCTTAATGGGTATGCAAATAACACCCTCAGCTCAATATAAAGCAGTTATTTTAATATTACATACAGACACTTAAATTTTACTTATATATACATATATAGATTTAAAATTACCTTATTTAAACAAAATATCAATAATAAAATAAGGATCCACGCGACATTTATTTTTCACAGTAACCGTTTAAAAAGTGACACGTAAGACAAAGTGTCGATACATAAAGCCACCCAGAGATAACACCAATAAAAACAAAATTGTCCGATAGCCCAACACGATGCGATTTATCGAACAAGATGTCTCTGTTGATAGCGCGTCTTAAATTGTAAGTTAGATGCCACAATTTGAATAGGTCGTATGTTGCTATTCGCATGCAATTTTCCACTTTTATGAGAGACATGTGTCTGACAAATAAGAAAAAAAACCGGCAAAGTGCGAGTCGGACTCGCGCACCGAGGGTTCCGAACAAATCTGTAGGTATTTAAGTTTAAAATTATTAAAAATATTTTTATTATATGATGTAACTAAAAATTTATGCTTTTCGCATTTTTTCCTTTATCTGTGCTATAAAACGTTGCTTCGTAGCAAATTTCAAGGTTCTGAGTTCATGGGAAGTACCTTGTAGGTTTTGATTCACTTGCGAATGTCGAAAATTTGCGGCATAAACGACTGTATCTTTTGATTGCGTTGGCTTACAAGTTTGATTTTTTCACAGCTCCAAGAGACAGTAGACTTGAGTATTTGATATGTAATTTATAATAATATTAGATGAGTAATTTCAGCTTGATACCTCCATGCGTTCCTGAGAAAAAGGGTCTTGACAGACAGACAGACAGACGGACAACAAAGTGATCCTATAAGGGTTCCGCTTTTCCTTTTGAGGTACGGAACCCTAAAAAATATTTCGAAGATATGTGAAGTTCGCCAAGGCTCATTGGGGCAGCGCGGCGGACATTTCCTTGCCCGAAAACGCTCTCAGAAATGAGAGTAGGCCTATACCAGCAGTGGGACGTATATAGACTGTAATTTTACAGTCTATATACAAGCAAGACAGCTTAAAAATGCAAAGTAAGAAAATGTAAGAAAATGTAAGAAGCGACAGAGCAAAATTAAATAGAAGATGGGCTGCAACATCTTCCTGTCAACAAGTAAAAATAAAAAACCTGACTGCCAATAACTAATAATAAATAGATGCTTTGACCCACAGATATCCCCTACATCTACACCTATCCTCGATGAAAAATTAAAATGCAGATGCCAACCCCGAGTACTACGATGGAATGCTTTGTTTATAGTAAAAGGGGTTTCCCGTTCTCTACACTCACCATAAGGAATACAGCAGCATATTTTTTTATTTAAAAAAAACGTTACCCCCACACTAGGATTTTCTCCTGTACCGTGGAGGCAGTTTACAAACACAAATTGCACGAAGACAAACATCCAGACCTGGAACAATTATTTGTAAGCCATAAAAATACTTGTTCCGTGTCGTGACGGATTCGAACCCGCGGCCCGCAGCGCAGCAACTCACTGCTAAGCCACTTTACGCTGGTATTCTGTGAGAGACATTTATCAGCAACTGTTTCCTTATAATTTCACGGTTTGCTTCGGTTTACGTAATGTGTAGAGCAAAGGCGTGGAATTTACATTTCCAACTATATTTGAAAGGATCTCATCATAATTTATACGTTTTTTTTTTATAAAAGGAGGCAAACGAGCATGCAGCTCACCTCATGGTAAGTGACTACCGCCGCCCATGAACAACCGCAACACCAGGGGAATTGCAGATGCGTTGCCGGACTTTTAGAAAGGTGTAAGCTCTTTTCTTGAAGGTTCCTAAGTTGTATCGATCCGGAAAAATCGCTGGTGGTAATCGATTCCACAAAGAATTTGTGCGAGGGAGAAAACTTCTTCTAAATCGCTCAGTGGTGGACCGCCAATAATTTAGATGGTATGGATGGTATCGCGAGTTTTGTCGCGATGTGCGATGGTGAAATTGAGCGGCTGGAATTATTAATTAATTATGGTCGACGATTCGAACCGCTCTGCGCTGGATGCGGTCAAATCCAAGGAGCTGGCTCTGTGGTGCCACGGCCCAGAGATGAGAACAGTATTCCATGTGAGGCCGAACTTGCGCTTTGTAAAGTTGCAAGCGATGTGCCGGCATGAGATACTGTCTCGCTCTGCTGAGCATGCCAAACTTTTTAGAGGCCAATTTGGCCTTTCCTTCCAAGTGACCACTATTCGATATGTCGACACCGAGGATTCCGATATTAGCTGAGGCAGCAAGGGAAGTGCCTTGAAACTGAAGAGATACGACAAAGGGGTTCTTTTTAACGGTAAACGCGTGAACTTGTATCTTCTGGGGATAGAACTGGACTAGATTTAGTCGCCCCCAATCCGAGACTTTGTTCAGCAAAGACTCGACTTCAGACACAAGTTTGTCCCGGTACTCGGCGACGTTTTCCCGAGAAATATTGGCACGGCTGGTATATAAGGCATCACCAGAGCTGTCGTCTGCATAGAAATGAATGTTACCAGTTTGCAACATATCATTGATATGCAGGAGAAACAGTGTTGGTGATAGCATGCAGCCTTGTGGAACACCAGCGTTGATAGACTTGACATCAGAGTATGCATCGTCTACTACGACCTTGATGCTCCGAACAGCAAAGAGACGATCTGATCCGATCTGCAAGAAAGCTGGTGATCCATTTGCAATATTTCTCGGGAAGCCCATAGGAAGGAAGCTTCGAAAGAAGCGCTTTGTGCCAGACCCTATTGAAGGCCTTCGCTATGTCTAAACTAACGGCCAATGCCTCCCCCTAGGACTCTACTGCCTCCGCCCATCTATGAGTTAGGTAGACTAGAAGATCACCAGCTGATCGACCCCGACGAAAACCGTACTGACGGTCACTAATCAGCTGGTGATCTTCAAGGTACCTCATAAGCTGGCAGTTTATAATGGATTCCATTATTTTGGAGAACAAGGAGGTGATGGCGATAGGCCTGTAGTTGGACGGGTCTGAGCGGTCGCCTTTTTTAGGGACCAGGTGGATTAAAGCTGTCTTCCATGAATTCGGGACTACGCCTTGGGAGTAGGAGTACCGGAAAAGACGCAATAGAACCGGTGCCAACTCTGGAGCACACGTCTTCAGCACAATGAGAGGGACTGCCATCGGGCCCACTCGACTTGCCGACGTCCAGGGAGAAGAGTGCTTTGCGAACCGAGCGCTGTGTAAACCGCACATCCGGCATGGAGCACTCACATCGCGAGATGGTCGGCAGTGTGTTCCCCTCGTCATCTAGAGTCGAGTTGGACGCAAAGAAAGAGCTCAACAGATCGGCTTTCTCCTTTGCGGCATATGCCAGTGAGTCGTCCTCTCTGTGCACAGATGGAAAAGATGGCTGACAAAAGTTCCCTTGGACAGCCTTGGCGAGAGACCAGAATGCACCGGTTTCCGAAGAAAGGCGAACTAGCTTCTCGCCAATTCTGCCGATGTGCTCAGACCTTGCCTTGGCAATGACGCTTTTGAAGGACCTAGAGGCGGAATTATACTTCTTTTTAAGTGCGCTGGTGTTTACATCCCGAGACGTTCATGCGTCAGCCCAGGCCTGGTAGCACTCCTGCTTATAGCGTGATGCTATTTTACAGGAGCAACCAAACCATGGCTGGTATCTGCCTCCGATGGGCACCACAGAGGATGGAATAAAAAGTTCCATACCCTGAAGTACCACATCAGCAACAGAATCGGCAACAACGCTGGGATCTTCCGGCGAAAAGCAAACCCGCCCCCAAGAGTAAGATGCAAAAAAAGACAGCATCCCGTCCCAATCCGCCGACCTATAGTGTCAAACACGGCGGCAAGCTGCAGATCGCAACTGCGATTGGAGCGTGGGTAGCACCGTACTCTCGATCAGACAATGGTCCGAAGAGCCCAGAGGGGCATCGACGGAGACCTGATATCTGTCCGGATGAGAGGTCAGCAGAAGGTCCAACAGAGATGGTACATGGTCCTCCACATCTGAGATCCGCGTAGGCGAAGTAACCAGATGTGTTAGGCCATATGCCAAGGCAAAGTCATAGACAGATCTACCCGCATGATCGGTTAAACGAGAACCAAGCCATTCAGCGTGTTGAGCGTTAAAATCACCGAGTATCACGATTTCTGCGGATGGGACCTGTTGTAGCACGGAGTCTGCAGCCATTTGGACGTGGTCGATGAGTCGGTCTGTGTCGGCATTACCGCTATGGGACCTATAAAGGCACCCGTAAACACGGGTATCTTCCGTATCTTCAAGACTGCCGAGGCGTCGAAAACAGATGTCCTCTCTGACGTACACGCAAACTCCAGCCTGGGGCACAAAGGAGTGTTCTAATTTGTACCCCGGGTAGGAGAGATATGAAGTATCAGCCAGAGAGGACACCTGAGTCTCGATTAAAAGAGCAAGGCCGGCTTCGCCGTCTCTAGATGGTAATGGACAACGTTAAGGTTGGAATGAAGTCCCCTGATGTTGCAAAAATTTACAGATAGCGTGACAGGAGTCGCCTTGGTTTCATTGCTCGGCTTGCCCCGAGCAGTGTTAGTCGCGAGCGAAATTTTGCCCCCCCCCCCCCCCCCCCAAGAATGCCCCGCGGGGCAGCCTGAGCACCCACGCTCAGGAGTGGAGTAACATGGTCGTGGATGCTCAGCGAGGGATTCTCCAAGGGTGCTGGTACCCTCCTGGGGTAGTCTTTTATTTAATTCCGCTACCATGTTGATGGGGGGTGGGGTGAATGGGCCTCCGGCCACCTGCACTCACCAAGCGCAACGCAGAGGTTAATCTCTACTTCACGCTGGTATTCTGTGAGGTCGTGGTACCACCCCGGTTCCAGCCGGCCCATCCGTGCGATAGCAAAAGCTGTTGCGTGGCTCTACCACTGTTAAACGTGGTAGAGCTATGCTGCAGTTATGTTAATAGTATAGCTGTAGGACGAATGGGTCGGCTCGACCGGGGAAGGACCACGCTCTCACAGAATACTAGCGTAAAATAGCAGTTTAATGCTGATGTGTTCCGTATAGTGAGTGTAGAGAACCGGAGACCCTTTTTACTGGAAAAGTGGCATTCCATCTTAGTCCTCACGGCTGACAACGCATCTGCATTTTGATTCGCAAACGAGGATGGATGTAGATGTCTATGGGCCACAGCAACCACTTACCATCCATCAGGTGGAATGTGTGCTCGTTCGTCACCCTTATTCTATAAAAAAATCTGCAATTCCCCTGGTTTTTTTTATAGGAGAGGGGCAAACGAGCATGCGGCTCACCTGATGGTAAGTGACTACCGCCGCCCATGAACAACTGCAACACCAGGGAGGGAATTGCAGATGCGTTGCCGGCCTTTTAAAAAGGAGTACGTCCTTTTCTTGAAGGTCCCTAAGTCGTATCGGTCCGGAAAAATCGCTGATGGTAATCGATTCCACAAGGAATTGTTCATGGGCGGCGGTAGTTACTTACCTTCAGGTGAGCCGTAAGCTCGTTTCTCCCCTCCCAACTTAAAAAAAACAACCATAACATAACAGCAACGTACCTCTACCACGCAAGATAGGTTATGTTATATCGACGAACTTTTTGCATAAACTTTTTTTATTTATGAAAAGGTTATGAGAATTGATAGGTACGAGTACTCGTAATTATAAAATATAATATTTCACTCTCATAACAGTTATGTCTTTAAAAATATCGAACCTAGGATATCCCTCATCAGATATGTAGATCGACTACTGAGCCACTTGATTGTCCAATATCCTAAACAGTAAAAACTTGTCGCCCATTAAAATAAATCACAAAGAAAATTGACATTTCACGCGATGACTCAAAAAAACGTACGCATCGAATTAATATCACACCAATAGGTATCTCACGAATTATCAGCGATAACCAAACATAAATATGGCGGACGATAAATTTGAGAATTTATTTTGTAGGGACTCGGGAGCGGGACGCGACAAGACGGGCGTAAGTCCCCGATCGTAAATATTAACTCAGATAAAACAATAAACGAATTACGTATAAATAAATAACAGTTTTGTACCGGTGCTTGTTTAGCGTACAGGCTGTTCTTATTTAAAATCTTTTTAAATATGTTTAATAAACTATGCCTTCTATTGTGACTTATTTCGAAATAAATGCAATGATTTACAAATAAATTTGTCATGCTCATATGAATAATATGATGTAATTTTAACTAAGGAAATTAATATAATATTATTTTTTAGATTTAATATATATCACGTAGCTAGCACCTAAAGAGTTGTTGAATATAAATGAATAATTTACTATTTCTATTCTATTATTTCTAAAACCTTTTAATATTTACGATTTATATTTACTATTTAAATATCTCACACAATACTACAAGTTACTACACTACCTTTCTAAGTACACTGCTAGACCTGCGATATGTGCTCGTTTGTCACCCATTCTCAATTTTTAAATTATCGGTTTTTCACATTTGTACCGTATTAAAGTACAAATAAGGTATTTAAAATTATTATTGTTAGTAATAAAACACCTTGCACAAAAATAAAGAAGTGATTTAAATGAGTTTTTAAGTTACACATTAAATTACATTCACAATTCATTGGATACTGCTTGCACTGATTTCAATACTTTTTAACTAAATTAAAAAAAGACTAAAAACTTTTATTTAAAGTATCAGATATAATACGGAGCAGCCTATGTAATAAATGATCCCAAAGCGTTCAGGCGCGTTGTCGCCGCGTAAAACGTATAAATTAGCCTGCGCTATCGCGAGATCGGCCGGCCTCACACCTCGAACGGAATGCCTCGTGATTTACGCTCTTTCTCACACGCGTTACCTCCTTTGACTTATGCGATCCTGGTAAGTTCGCTGTGGTTGGTAATAAGCTTGACAGTGACCACAACAAACAACTTTGCTGGAGAGTTTCGGTAAATAAATTTTTCTTCTCATCATTCCTATTATTATTGCTACGAGACATTCTTATTCTTAATTCTAAGATCTTGAAGTCCACCTGACAGAAAGTGGATACAAACAGACCTTATCATCTTTGAGGTCTCCTTTGATGGCATGCCTCCACAGCTTGTAGTTACTACTGACTCTCTATCATAGAGATAATATAGATAGAGTGGAGAAGCCATATGCTTTTCTGCAAGTGGAACTGACGCGCTGTTAGAAAGAGAAAGAAGATGAGAGTTGCTGTCTGTCCTTCTCTAACAACAACAGAGCGCATGCCCGGTATTATTTTGTCATGTTAGGTTAGCTTGACAACATGCGTCGTTAGAGAGAGACAGATAGCAATCTTGATCTTCTCTCTCTTTCTAACGAGAAGTCACATTTGCGGCTGGCTTCCCTACTCTATCTATATTATCTCTATGCTCTCTATACCCTAAGAAGTAGAACACATCAATACAAGCATCAACCCTAATGAAATTTGGATTCTTTACCGAGGACAGATGTTAGATATGATAAACATCCCCTTACATCCCCCATAACAGGTGGATTATGTGCCCCTTAGTTACCCTAACTTTTATACAGGGTTATTTTTCAAAGAGTAGCCAAATTTTACACTTAGTTACAGAACGTTTGAGATCTTTTTTAATTAACTTTTCTTCACCATTTGCCTATATTAATTATTCAGAACCTTCTGTGCAAATTTGACCAGTTATTGCAAAATAACGCTGTATAACAAGAAGTCTTCACGAAAGACTGTGCCACGCATGCTCATATAATATTAATTAATAAAAGTTAAAGCTGTTTTAAAGTTGATGCATAAGATTTACCCCTAACTATAGAAAACAGTAAACTTATCTCTTAATACTGATTCTTCGTGAAAATATTTAAAATGGACTTAGAAGTTATTAAAATTGTGATAAATATGGTAAAAGGAAACATATTCCGAAGGTATAAAAACGTTTATCGCATCCATCGCACTCAAATGAAGTCCGTATATCAAATGGAGACACGGTGGCGCCCTCTGAAGGTTGTTAAATAAATTTAGCTTGATTTTATTAATGTTGTTACCGTAATCTTGATCGGAGGTAGGCGACGTTTAAGAGTTTTATTATTTATAACTCCAGTTTTATCTGCCATCTCTTGTACGTTAGAAAAATTGAAATTGTTAACCGTTACATGGATAAAATTTGTTAAAACTCTAATTTGGTATGGGAAGCGTATGGTTGAGGTGTGAGGAATGTTGGAATACTTGTGTTAAGTAAGACTGTAAGAATCTAAGATTTCTTGCATTGCATTATAAGTTAAAGTTCTAGTCGTATATACTTATTTTATAATTTTCCTGATTAGAAGGATCTGTCTTACAATCGCCCAAACTGATACCGTCAATTTTGTTATATTGCATGCCTTAAGCTTTGTGCTTAAGTCTGCAATATAACAAAATTATGTTAGCGTAGATATGTTCTACTACCGCCTAAAAATCAAGATTCCAACGTTTTGTCGCATAAATTCGTATCTAAATCATATTGAACATATAAATGATATAAAAAGCACATTGTCAGAAAGATAAATAATTGTTGAACTTAGTAAAACTTTTTTTAAATCGATTAATTGCTATTTTTACATATAAAGTGGTTTTAGTGGCTTATGGTGTAGATTTATCAAGTCCGCATGGAGTGCACAACACGATAACTTTAAAAATATCAATTGTTTAACTTAATCTATTTTTAATCTCTTTATCTATCATGTGGGAACCCATGGAATGTAAATGGCAGTTTAATTTTCTTTCGTTTAGTTATAATTAATTTTTTCAGCGTAGAAATCCGGAAGTTTTCGGTGTTTTAACGGCCTTGTAATAATTTATTTTACGGAATAGACTGCCTCACTCACTGACTTCGGCGTCAACCGCCGTCGTCAGTGGATACTGTATCGGTTGTTTGCATCGGCTGAAAACGGTCTCTGTACAAATACAAAATATTCGAAAAACCAAATTTCATACATACTTGATTATTATAATAATCAGAGATTTTTATTACGATATTTTAAAAGCACAGAATAAATATTAGTACTACGTACTAAAAGTAAGTAGAAGGTACATATTTAAGTATATTGAAACTTAAATACGCCTTGGACTTTATGGAATGACCTGGATGATGATATTATGATCATATGAGCATTATGAGTCGTGCACTTTTGGATAATCTAAACTTTTTTTAAATTGAAGTTTGACATAAAATTATTGGAAAATTGGAAGTATAATAATAATGTTTATTTTAGGTTATTAGTTATTAGTGCAAAATTGTGTGTATTTAAACTACTTGAAAAAAATTACGTATAATCATGTTATACGTAATTTTTTTAATGTGCTTTGGGCATGCACAATTGGATTTACCAATAGTTTTCTAACTTATTTATAATTATCATTAACTGTTTTTAAAATTATTATTCTGTTTATTGAGAAAATTAAAAAAATAAAAGCCACCCCGATTTCGCTTTGCGATAAAAAGTTCTTTTATTTCAGACTGCAAATTTTATTTATTGTTTCTATAAAAGTGAAAGCAAAATTGAATAGCCTATATATTCGTATAGTCTCCTAAATGGAACAGTCTACTCCTCTTTTTGATAGGGTGATATGGCAGCTACACAGCTCCGGAACATAATTCACAAATATGGCGGTTTCTTCGTAATGGTTCCATTAATCATACAGCATTTAGTAGATGAGTCATGCTGCAGATGATCAAATTGTAATTACTCACCTCATTTAATTTTATTTTCGTGAAATTAGACCTAAAAAAATATTTTTGAAATTATCTTGCTTATTTTGTTTTTGTGGCGTATGGCGTAAGAAAAATTACCCCAGTACATCCCATGGGTGTCACAAGAGACTACTATAGATTATACCAATGCCAGATCTCATGGTTTCCGATATATGGCGGTATTACCATGTCATTTACGCCAGGCGTAAAATACCTAGATATGCGGAAAGTAGCATCTATGGGCAAAAATTTTGGCACGAGTATTGCGATTCGAATCCCCCATATCCAGCAGTAAACATTTACGGCTTAATATTAGGTCCTTACATATGAAATTAGCGTTTTGTCGTACGTTTGACCACTTTGATCTGAAATATCTCCTCTTTGGTTGCAAATTCCAAAATCAAATTTATAAATTCATTTAGCTGGTAAATTTGAGTTTTGGAAACAGTCATTCATTTGTTTTTTCCTGATTTTTTTTTCTTTGACGTCGCTTATTACCGCACAATGGAAAATATGAAAAATCGTTATATTTACGAGTACGAGTTCTACCGTGGCGCCAGTACTGCAGAAACAGCTCGAAGGATTATTGATGTGTACGGCACTGTTGTCGCAAAAGAAAGCACGGTACGTTTTTGGTTTCAAAGTTTTCGTTCTGGAAATTTCGACCTTCAGAACCAACCCCGTGGACGGCCGAAGACCAAAGTGGAAAACGAAGAATTAAAGGCTATTGTGGAAGCGGATCCATCACAAAACACTTCAGAGATAGCTGCAGGCTTTGGGGTAAGTGATAAAACTGTATTAATCCACTTGAAGCAAATCGGGAAAATAAAAAAACTTGAACGTTGGGTACCTCATGAATTGAGTGAATTGAACTTGCAAAGAAGCACCGACTGCTGTGTTACTTTGCTCAACCGACACAATAATGAAGGGATTTTAAATTGAATCGTTACTTGTGACGAAAAGTGGATACTGTACGATAATCGGAAGCGCTCTTCGCAATGGCTAAACCCTGAAAACCCAGCCAAATCCTGCCCTAAAGGAAAATTGACTCAGAAAAAGTTACTTAAGTGTTTGGTGGACTAGCGCCGGTGTCGTTCACTACAGCTTTCTAAAATATGACCAAACGATTACGGCAGATATCTATTGTCATCAACTGCAAACCATGAAGGAAGAACTAGCTGCTAAACAACCGAGATTGGTCAATCGCTCTAGGCCACTGCTGGTTCACGACAACGCAAGACCACACACTGCACTAAGTTAGATGAGCTACAATTGGAATGTCTGCGACATCTACCGTACTCCCCGGACCTTGCTCCAATAGATAATCATTTTTTCCGGAATTTGGACAACTTCTTACAAGGAAAAAAATTCAACTCCGATGCGGCAGTCCAAACCGCCTTCAAAGAGTTTATTGGTTCTCGCCCCCATGTTTTTTTTTTAGTAAAGAAATCAATGAACTACCTATTAGATGGCAAAAGTGCATAGATAACAACGGTGCATACTTTGATTAATCTTTATATATAAAAAGTACGTGTCACGTTGTTTGTCCGCGATGGACTCCTAAACTACTGAACTGAACTTTCAATGAAATTTTTGGTCAATGTGCAGTTTGGTCCAACTTAAAAGATAGGATAGTTTACATCTCAATTTATAGTCGCAATACAATATTATTTTATTGAAAATTATTTGTCTATTATTTGACAGTCACAATTATCTGTTAGCTCCATGGAAATAAATGTACTTCGTACATTAGCTCCAAACGATTCTGTCAGATGACGATATCTGTTGACTGGATTGAGTAAATATGTAATAGATGGCGCTATGTTAAAAATGCAAACGCTTAATATAAGCTACAATTTAGTAGTATAACCACCACGTGTTGCTGTAAGTATTCAACAAATAGAACCGATTTCAAAAAAAAATTGCAGACTGTGAGCAGTTTGGTCCAACTTGAGAGATAGGATAGTTTTTATCCCGATAAGTGACCCTCAATTTTTTTATTGCTAATTTCAGGAGATTTTTTGGGAAAGCAAATGGTCGTTCGGAAAGGGCAGAACAACGTCTGCCTGGTCAGCTAGTTAAATATATTTTACAAAAAATAATTGACTTTACATTCCTCCCGTACAAAACGCCAATTTCATATGTAAGGACCTAATAATAATAATGATGATTATATTTTTTGTTCTATAAAGAAAATATGTCTTATATTATAGGTATTTTATGTAAGACAAACTAAGAGTTTATTTTTACAACCAACACTATAAAATAATAACGTGCATAATCTTCTCACTTTTATATGCAAATGTAAAAGGCGAATTCCTATCACAGCTTGACCGAGCTCGTTTTTACGTTATTTACACAGCAGCTGCAGTGGTTTATTTTAAAACTTGTATTCATTTATATACAAATTGTACATGTACATACAAATTGTAGTGAACTATAGTACAAATCGTTTTTGTAACTAATAGAATGAAAAGAAAAATTGTGCTTCATAAGTAAAAAAATAGTAATTTTTTTAAAGTCAAGCACACTAATTGCCAGTATGCACAGAACACAAGGCACAAAAGATTTTTAAATTGGTTTTAAATTGGTAAACTTGGTTCCCCAACTCCTATTGGTCGATTTCACAGGTCGTCAAAAGATATTTAATTTCTTTTTCTCACAATGTTTTTCCTTCACTTACAAATAAATCAGCTTAATTAAAGTTGGTAAAAAATTACTTCGCGCACATCCGCTCGATAAAATAAAATGATGTGTCTTACCTAGTTTGAAGGGCACCTCCAGCCCCCCCTCAATTGCGTGCACTATCACCGTCACCACTACTCCCAGCACCACTACTCCCAACACCACTACCTTAGGAAAGACACACCACTGACGACAATATACTATACTAGAATTATTTTGTGCGTGCAGTTTGGGTCATAAATCATCGGAGTGTTTCGCTCTCTCTCCCACTCACGGGCCTTAGGGGCGAGCATAGTGATGCGCATTATTGTTGTTGATAAGCGTTATCGATAGTGTATTTATTTTTGTCATTATGTGTGATAAAACAACGTATTTATTAAAATAAAAATAATAATGATTTAAAATAAATTATTAATTAGGTATATATGTATTAAAAAAACTAGTACAAATGTTTGGAATGTAATAAGTTATATTAAAAATAAATATAAATATAATAACTTATATATCTAAAATTAAATTTGTTGTTATCGATAATAGCGTTGCGCTCGCACAACATACTCACCGCCCTGGCCGGGCTGAGACCGAGCTATGATTTATGACCCCAACTGCACGCACAAAATAATTTTACTATAGTATTGTCGTCAGTATATTCTTCTTTTATAAGTATTTTTTTACCAACTTTAATATAATGGACTTCCGCAAAGTAACACCTGATTCTATTAATTAAATAATTCAGCACTTATAACGTATTAGTGTCTAGTGTGGTTCGGAATTCGATTCGGTTTGTTCGTGTACTACGAAATTTTAAGGTGTGCGCTTGAGCATCCTTGTACAACAACGGCCCTACTTTAAAACGGTTGTAATAATAAACAATTAGTGAACCTCACAGTTTCATGTGGTAGTCGCGAAAGAGACTCTTCCATCTCATTTTGTCTTATGATTGTCGTAAGAAGTGACTATGAGAATGCCAGAAAGTTCTCGCTTACGCCAGATTTAATGTGGCCAGATCTGAGACGAAGAACAGCTTTGACTGTACAGGAAGTGCAATTGCCAATCCACCTGCCAAACGTGGTGATTACAGACAGATCCTACCTGCAAATGAATATCATCATGACCAGTGAACTTATACGGGTTGATGAAGAAGTAAGAGCTTCTATGTTTGAGTATCGTAAACATTCTTCTAATGAAGAAAAGAGTAAAGAGAAGTCATAACCACAGCAGCATCAGCCACGACAGCCATCCTCGAATTTACTTACTTACTTACTTATCGTCACGCACAATCCCTAACGGGGTAGCCGGAGAGAACAGATCGCCAAGTGTCACGATCCTTACATACCTCTTTCGCTTCTTTCAGAATTACTATATAACGAATGGAGTGAACGATTACATTAAAAAAAAATCTTCAAAAAGATTTCAATGCTGCCTATACCGGGATTAACTTCGGTTGCTCATTTATTTATTTCTTTTTTTTTTATAGGATAGGGTGACAAACGAGCACACAGTCCACCTTAAGGTAAGTGGTTGCTGTGGCCTATAGACATCTACGTCTATCCTCGTTTGCGAATCAAAATTCAGATACGTTGTCAGCCGTGAGGACTAAGATGGAATGTTTCTTTTCCAGTAAAAAGGGTCTCCGGTTCTCTACACTCACCATACGAAACACAGCAGTGTTAAGCTACTATTTTACGCTGGTATTCTGTGACAGCGTGGTCCTTCCCCGGTCGAACCGACACATTCGTGCTACAACTATACTACTAATATAGCTGCGGTATGGTTCTACCACCTATAAATTGCATTCCGTAAAACAAAAAAATATAAACGGCGGGCTTAATGCATTGAGACATTCTCTACCAGTCAACCCACTTTTGTTTAGTGGTGACCGATAGAGCCAGACCAGTTTCCTAAATTAAAAATACTTGTGGCAGAAAGAATGAGAGGCCTTTGCCTCTGCAGTAACAAATTTATACTTAAAAAAACTACGAATCGTAAGTAATGTCACTCACTTTCATTTTAGATAAGTTAAATAAGAGGTGGGTTTGGTAGAATAAATAAGTAAGGGTAAATAAGTATGAAGAAATGTCCGTCATCAAACTAAACACGATTCTTTGTTAACAATGCGTTACAGTACAATTCTGAGAAGGTCGCCAAGTTTGTAAAAAGCGAAATGTACTGACATTGTATGAGTACACAATGCGACTCTATTAATGAAGATTAAATAATTTTACGTTTTATATACTCGTATCATTGTGCATGTAGCTTTATTAATTAACTAGCATCGGCATCGACTGAACATCTATTAAGACCTTTTAATGTGGCGATATATAGATTTAAGATAATCGTAGAGTATTTTTTTTAATTTAAATAAAATCAAGATTTTCGGATAAAATACAGCATAGATTACTCCTGGCATTGCTTCTATCTGTTCGTCAAGTATCATTAACAGTCAGTTCAGCCATTATAAAGATTACTACAGACAGACAGAGAGACAACATTTTTAAAATAGTTTCTTTTATGTTTTGATGGCATTCAAATTACTCCCCCCCCCCCCCCCCCCCAGCTGAATATAAAGCAGGTATTTTGATATTAAAGACAGTTTAATTTAATGTATATGTAAAGATATCTTTGCATGCTATCATGTTTTTAACCTGAATGCTACAAGGCAAATATTAAAGTAATCGATGGTCGTGCTTATGGTTTTCTATATTTGAATAGCAAACTTACTAAAAGCCCATCTCCATCTCATTGTAAGTGATTACTGCAGCCCACGAACACCCAACTAACTTCATAAAAAGAAAACCACCGATGCATTATTGTGGTAGAGTCATGGTGCAGCTATTTTATGGGCACGAATGGGTTGGCTTTGCCGGCGTGGGATTACTATCATCATAAGGTTTAAAATTCGTGTATTTGTGGCATAAGACAATCGATCAGCCCATTTCGTCTCATGGGTGTCGTAAGAGATAACTATAGGAAATACCAAAAATATCTTATGGCTTCGAATAGGTGAAGGCATTACCATCTCCAGACGTAAAATAACCAGACCAGACAGTGTCAAAGTAACAAAGACTTAGAGTATATGATTATGTATGCTCTAAATACAGAGACATCTCTTTTTTTATAGGATAAGGCTGACAAACGGGCACACAGTCCACCTGATGGTAAGTAGTTGCTGTGGCCCATGGACATCTATATCTATTAAATGCAGATGCGTCGGTGTAAGGACTAAGATGGAATGCCCCGTTTCCAGTAAAAGGGGTCTCCGGTTCTTTACACTCACTATACGAAACACAGCAGCGTTAAGCTGCTATTTTACGCTGGTATTCTGTGAGAGCGTGGTCCTGCCCCGGTCGAGCCGAACCATTCGTGCTACAACTATACTACTAATATACCTGCAGCACAGCTCTACCACGTATAAATATTGCTAATGTCAATGCGTTCGCCAAGCGTAACGATTAGTTCTATCAAATAGGGAAGAGTCCAGCTGTGACTTTTTAGGCTGTAGTAGAAGAAAAAGAATAAAAGATTATAACCGATATTGCAATGGGTCACCATTAATAATTCAAAAATGAAAAACAAAAACAAATTTAAAAATGGAGATGCAAGTGACATTTTCATCGATTGACTAATATTACACCCTCAGGACAAGATGGAAATAAGATGAGCATTCTCTTACGTCGTTACAACTCATTACTACGAATACATTAGAATTTTTATTTTTTTATTTACCGGAACAAGCTAATAATATACAATTTGCATTGTTACAGGCAAAAAGGGCAAGACCTGATACAGGCACCGATGTCCGGTAAGTGTAGTCATTTTACTAAGTTATTTTTATTGAGAAACCTAAATATTATGATTTTTGAAATACTAAAAATTCAAATAACATTCCCGCTAACCGCTCCTGGTAAGCCTAAAATGCTTGTGTTAGGATTGGCTCACGACAGTAGTCAAATGGCGGATTCGAATCCACAACTTTTTGAGTTCGAGATCCGCACCCTACCATTAGGCTACTGTCGCTATTTTGGTTAAACATTACGTTCCCGCTTTAAGTAACGATAGAACCTAACGTGATGAATACAATCTTGAAAATGAGAATGAAGGAGACGTTGCTAAATATTTTCAATAAACATTACAATGCAAATACAGTTAATAGACTGCTCCGTGGCGCAGTGGCTTGGCAATTGAGTCGCAGCGCTAAGAGCCGAGGGTACGAATCCCGCACGGAACAAGTATTTGTATGGCCTACAAATAATTGTTCCGGGTCTGAATGTTTGTCCTTGCGCAATTTATGTTTGTAAACTGCCCCCACGATATAGGAGAAAATCCTAGTTATGGAGGTCCTAGTTATGGAGGTTACGTTACAAGAAAAAATTATTGGTCATATTATGTAATCATAAGAAAGTTTTTTACTGATGCGAACATCTTCTCTTCTACCTTAATATGGTATATAAAGGTTACACTTTCTCACTTTCTTCATAATACTCATATTAATATAATTTAAAATAAACCTAATATTCATTTTTATTAAAATATACAATACTAAAAACTATAATTAAAAAAAAAAACTAAAACTAGAAACTTAAATATCATATAGTCCTACTCCCCGCGGTATCGTGCCAAGAACACTGGCTGCGTTTCCCCGCTGAATGGCTATACTTAACCTTTGAGCAAGGAAAGAACCAGCCCTCTTATCACCAGCAGCAAAAATTGTAGAATAGTAATCGCGTAATAGAAGAAATCATTATTTTATTGTAAGCAATGTCTTAAAATAGTAAAAAATTAAGGAAATATATAAAGCTAAAGGTAATTGAAAATGTTAATATCCAGTGTACCGTTTACTTGATGGTCTACCGTGAGGTTACGTTCAACGGAAACGATGTTGCCAGAAGCTACCTGTAATATTAAATTTGCATAAAATTATGCTTATAAAGCTAGATGTTTATTTCATCTATGTGTTTTATGTAAATAAACGTACACAAATTATGTAAAAAGATTCTATTTTCGAAACAGAAATACAAGTTCACTATGCTGGTGTACTTGAGGGTTTTAGTTGTGATTTTTAGTGCGGGTGTTAAACGAGCACACAGTCCACCCTGATAGTAAGTTAACGTTGTGACCTACAAACATCTACTTCTATCCTCGTTTCAAAATCAAAATACAGATGCGATGTCATCCCTGAGGACTAATGTGGAATGCTTCTTTTCCAGTAAAAAAGGGGCTCCAGTTCTTTTTTTTATAGGATAGGGTGACAAACGAGCACACAGTACACCCGATGGTAAGTGGTTGCTGTGACCCATAGACATCTACATTTATCCTCAATAAAGAATCAAAATGCAGATGCGTCGTCACTCGTGAGGACTAAGATGGAATGTCTCCTTTCCAGTAAAATTGGTCTCCGGTTCTCTACACTCACTATACTATACTATACTATATTAGTAGTATAGTTATAGCACGAATGGGTCGGCTCGATCGGAGAAGGACCACGCTCTCACATAATACCAACGTAAAATAGCAGCTTAACGCTGCTGTGTTTCGTATGGTGAGTGTAGAGAACCGGAGACCCTTTTTACCGGAAAAGAGGCATTCCATCTTAGTCCTCACGGGTGACAACGCATCTGCATTTTGATTCGCAATCGAGGATAGATGTAGATGTGTACGAGGGCCACAGCCACCATTTACTATCAGGTGGACTGTGAGCTCGTTTGTCATCCTATCCTATAAAAAAAATAATGACACAATTATATCGACTGCATAGCTAATATATTCCGATTATCCCTAAGTTATTGACTTTTTACTATACTACAACTCTTGATACTATGTTGTGATTATTCATGAATCATGATCGACAATGTAGTGATGCCATGCCCGAAGTCAGGCTACAATAAAATTAAACACTAGCGTCCCTGAGTTACAACAGTTTGAACCTAGACGGATGGAAGTGGAACCTGAACTATAAAATTTAACATTTGAAATAACTTTCTGGATCTGTTTACATTTTGCTGTCTATACAAGTTTCGCTCTTAAAAATATTCATCGATATAAATAACTACGTCATAATTTTCGACTATTTAATTCTGTTACAGTTTACACTCAAATCTTCACGCTTTTCCAATCTACTTCACATAACAATAGCATGGGTCCATAATCCCGGCTTAATCCCCATATTGTCGGTACACAATTGCCGTGAAAAGAGCTACTTAATAGAAACTCTTCAATGGAACACGCCCCGGCTTTATCAACAGCTTCACATTATCACGCGTTGATCAAAGGAAATGATTTCAATCTACAATGGGTTTTATGTTACAGCAGGTCGATTTAGGAGTTTAAATATACTTGTTCATTTTTTTCGTTGGGCGAAATGTGTGTGATGACAAAACTAAGTAATATATTTTAATACGCTTGGGTCTTACTCTAGAAATCACGGCTATAAAGAATAGATATAATTTGAATTGATAAAGAGCTGCCGTTCCCGTTGCTGTAGCCCTGCTAATATGTGGTGAGGGTAGAGCATCACAAGGTTTTAGTCGGTGCAAACCCGATGTTCTCTTTACGAGTAAATCACAAAAGCAAACATTGCTTCACTATACTCATATAAATATGTATGAATAAGGTATATTGTTTGAACAATAAAATATATTGCACGCCTCATAACGCGTAGCGTATTACTGTACTCACGTCAAGGTCAAGCAATTTCGTGATGTTAAAATACCTTTATCATAACCATATTGCACTTATACGATAATATGATAGCCGTATATCAAGAAAACACTAATTAGTCCATGTTATATTTTGTTTGTGGACGTCCGGATGTTCATTTTGTATGTGGACACGATAACTCCCAAAAAAATTGACATATCAAGACCGGGTTTTATTTATTCGCTTCAGAATTATGTGAACTCGTTCCCTATTTCATATCAATAGCTTAGGCGCTTTCGTTTTCTTCTTTAGCTCTTGATAGACAAAGGACAAATGTACCATACATCCGATATCGATTTTATACTTTGTGTAATCGATTTATTTTGGTAATTTATTTTTTCATCAAAATGAAATGAAACGCTCATGTGGCGTGCACTTTTGGATTTTCCAAACTATTGTATATTTATACGTGGTAGAGCCACACTACAGCTATATTATGGTTCTAATACTGTTACGAGCTTAGGGTTCGATACAATTAAAAACAGCCGAGAGAAGTACCAAAATTCACACTTTAATTACACAACACTAATTACAACTTAAAACCACACTGATAAGAAAACACAATTGTACTACTTATCACTTTAGTTCGCAGTTGTATCGCTTCAAAGTATTTGCTTGTATCGCCAATTCAACACTGCCTGGGTCTCGGTCTATACCGGCTATATATAGGGCCTCAGATAATTTCCAGAACCTTCTACTGTAGAAACATCTAGAATGTTCGAGTACATACCGGTCCTGACTGACTAAGTGTCGATAGTTCTAGAAAGTTCTTCCATGGAAATTTCTATAAGGATCTTGACTCTATACTACTTGATAATAGAGGGCGCTAGTGGTAACTAATGTTGTCATGTACCGGGCATTAATGGTGGCGCTCAAAAATTGTAGGCGAGAGTAGAGAACTGGAGACCCCTTTTACTGGGAAAGAGGCATTCCATATTAGTCCTCGGGGATGACAATGAATCTGCATTTTGACTCGTAATTGGGGATAGATGTCTATGGGCCACAGCATCCACTTACCATCAAGTTGACTGTGTGCTCGTTTATCACCCCATCCTATTAAAAAAAACAATATATTGAATGAAATAATTCAATCTTAACTGACATTTACTTACCAAATTCCTAAACCAAAAAGCCTTATTCCATATGAAAAATATGTATTATGACCCAGAAACTTTAAAAAAAATCTTGAAATTATGACGTATTTTATGAAATAATATTAAAGTTTTAAGCGAATTCACATGCAAACGCAGATAAGCGACTTCATTTTATACTAAAGAGTGACTTATAAAGGTCCAGTTAATATATCCATGTTCTTATATAGTCTATAGTTCTTAGTCTTCAATTTAATTAATTAATTACAAATTTAATGACAAGCTGAATTTTGTTAGAAGTTTAACTGTCACCAATTATTTAAATAGAAACTTTCTATTGAAATCTTCTACGCTATTCAGTCAAAGGAAAAAATAATGATAAATGGATTCTGGCATTCGACGAGACGCATTCCAATTTAGGGAACGAATTAGTTAGGTTAATTAGTGGTTAACACGAGGTTCGTCTTTCCTTTTTTAACTGTTTTAAAATATGTAGCGCATTCTGAAACCGCAATATAAATCAATTTTTGGGCCAATTCTATGTTTTTTATTTTTATTTTGACAGCCAGGATCTAGTGTCACATGACAGTTCCGTTTTTTACATTTCCTTTAGGTATGTTTGCCTATAATGTGGCAATTAAGTTTTTTTTTTCGCATCGGATGCTTTGGCCTCAAGCAAAAAAAAATGTGGGACTTTTTATACACTAACTTTTATTTAGTAGTTATGTCAGTGACGAGCGCGAATCTTAGTATAGAGCCCCTGACTACTCTATACAGGGTTATTTTGCAATAACCGGCCAAATTTGCAGAGAAGGTTCAGAATAAGTAACATATCCAAATGGCGAAGAAAACTTAATAAAAAAAATCTCAAACATGACTTAGCACGCACATATTCGTAAAGGTCGATCGGTCGGTAAACACGTTATGAATTGAATCGCACACAGAGGATCGCGCGTACGCGTAGTTGTTGCCTATAAATCCCATAAATTTGGGATAATTTCAAATAAAAGTAGAAGTCTTATATACTTGTATTTTCAAAAACTGCAATAACGGTATATCATTACTTATATATTTGAACTTAAGCATAAAATTTAGCTACTCTTTGAAAAATAACCCTGTATTGCGGTTCCAGGATTCGATTTACCCGGAGTCAAAAGCTTTCATTTTCGGGTCTTAAATAATTTCCAGCTATATCACTTATGTTTTACATTAGATACGAGTAGAATAATAACTAAAATTAAAAAAAATTCAAAACACCCCAAAACAAAAGGAGCTTAAACGGCTGAACAGATTTTCTTGAAACATAGCTAAAACACTCTCGATTCGATCGAGGCAGCTTTTAAACAAAACAAAAACAAAAAATCAGTTCATTCTTTGTAGTTGTATCTGTGTATCTTACACACACAGATACACAGATACAAAATATACAGTTTAGGTATTTCTTACCGTCTCAGTTTCTTTTACCAATAATTGTTGGAACACATAAGATATTAAGAAACTCTAGGAAGACTAGAAACAAAAAAATATAAGGTATATTTAGATTTGTATTAGAAAATAAATACATACTTAGTATGTTTATCTATGCTTAGCCTAATGGTTGACTGGGCAAGAATGCCTTAAGGCATTAAGTCCGCCATATGTACGATTTTATTTTTTGTGCATAAAAGTTTAAATAAATAAATGAATTAATAATTGAAATTAAAACAAAACTACTTTTGCTAATTTAGCGAACTAACACACACATTACCGGCACTGTTACTAGGTGCTAGGACTCCTTTTCTGCTCCTGTGAGTCTACCTGGGTAGAAACCATCCTCTTACTTATTTTATACCGCAGTGCTGTTGAATTTCTGCGTGAAGGGTATAAAGAGTCAGTATAATTAAAGGCTGTAGGAGTATAAGTAGAAGGTATCCCTCATTTTAATCTTGAGAATATACAACGCATCTGTAACCTTCTTTGAAGTTAGCTGGAGTTGTCTATGGGTTTGAGTGGCCACTTACCTTCAGATGGACTTTAAGTTCGTTTGTCACTTTATGATCATAAAAATAAATTGTCTCTTTACTATGTTTAATATTTATTAATTATTATTAACAAGATTTATTGTTAATAAAAAGGAATAATACGAAATCTATGACACTTTGGAGGCTTTTGCTTTTCAATACAAAGAGACACTTGGTCCTGTTTTCACATCATGTGTGAATTACAAATGTTATTAAACAAATACTTGAAGTATTGAAGTTATAAAATGTATTTTTTGAGTTCTTTGAATGTAATATAATTTAAAATACTAATGTAATCTTCAATAGCATAATTGAAACATATATACTACTAATGTATATTTAATATACCGATGGTCTAGAAACTAAATGCAAAATTTTGTGATTTACACTTTTTAAACATTCTAAATGAACAGGCCGAATCTTCTACACTTATTCGAAAGCCATAATTCAATCTCCGATTCGGTCGAAACCGAACCTGTACATTTGTAATAAGAAACGTGAGGCACGGACAAAAGAATCAAAGTCGCTTATGCCATGAAAGAAATGACAAAATGTATTAAGTAGCTTTAAGCCACTTTTATCTGTGTTGTTGAGTGTTTTATAATGATAGGCAATTGACACCTAAAACCTACAATTCGTACCTATTTTCTGCCGACTTCCAAATAGGAGACGGTACTCAATTCGAGTGTGTTTTTTTTTTATGTGTTACCTCATAACTTTGTACTAGGGGAACCGATTTCGATGATTCTTTTTTTATATGAAAGCTGATAGTTCTCGTGTGGTCCCATATGAATTTGATCAAGGTCAGACCAATGGTTATTGAGTTATTTTTAAATAACCTATATTGAAGTCGCTTATATTGAAGTCGGCTGTACAAAATTTTTAATTTTAAATTATACATGACAGTTTAGGTGGAATGTTATAAAAAAAAAATTATTTACTTAATAAACTTTATTTTAATTTCTAATAATTATATAATAATTGAAAATCATATTATGCTATACACAAATGCGCTAAGTGAACTACTGAACAACAAAATAATGATGAATGTAATAATTTTTCATAATACTGAGTAGGTATTACCCAGTACTTTTTATAGTTGAGAACAATTCTTTAAAATTAATTGTATAACAGATAAATACCCTAACTAAAAGCAGAAGTATAAGATACGTTACACTACTCAGTTATATATATACTAACGGGACAAATTTTAAAATCTCCTGAAAAATTACAATCTCTGTAATTAATGCGTTTGTCTTCTAGGCCATTGATATTATCATTACATAAAAATCACTACACATGTCCGAACGATTAAGACATCACATTTTTTTAATTACACAACGGTCTATATTTAACACTTTCATATATCATTTTTACGAAACAGCAATGGCATTCGGGTCGTTTGTTTTAAAAGACATGTGTATTTTTTGTGTAATATTTGGCAGTTGACAAAAAACGCGCAATTAATAGAATCTGAACGCAGCCGAGCGGTTGACACGTGGAAGCCAAATGGCGGTTACAAAAGAACCTACTCGCTTTTAGGGTTCCTATTATTCATTTCCTATTATTGTATTTTAATACATTCGAAACGGCATCCACGAGACTTAGTAAGAAGTGTAATCACATATTGATAGAATGTGCTCAGAACTCAAGAGAAAGAGCATAATTGTAATTTACATTTGTCCTTCATTTAGTAGTAGTAAATAGTATTTTATCGGACCCGTTATCAGATGATGCTATAAAACTATATTTGTTAGTTAGAGTAAATCTAGTAAGTATTAAAAAATAAGTTGGTAAATTATTAAAATATTTAAGATTTTTTTGGAACTACCAGGGCGGCATAATCGCATCAGCGACAGTCCTTTCTCTATGAATAAAAAATAAATAAAAAGAAGGACTCGTATCGCGGTTTAAGTCACAGCTGGAGACAAATTCTTGAATTTCAGATCGCATCGTGTTATTTTTGTTTATTGATTCATCCATTCATTCCAGCTTGTCAAAATTTAAAAAAATTCTCCATAGGTTTCATCATATGGCGATAGCATTACCGCATTTTGCTATGATATTGGAATTATTATCATTTAGGTGCATAATTGGCATTATTTTTTTTAATCTTTATTTAAGCATCATTTAGAACTAAATAACATTCAATTTAACACGCAAACAAAAATGAAAACAAGTACTATCTAATTGACTGATCTGAGGAAAATATTATGTTATATAATTTAGCCAATAATTTTGTTTCATCGGAATGAGGATTGGATAAAATAATGTTACAATCAGCAAATTCCTTTAAAATATTTTTACACTTAGCTATTCGAAAGGCAGCATTGCGGGCACACTCCATCAAGACATGCCTGAAGTCCTCGGGTAATTGGCATTATCAAAATCAGAAGAACAGTTTCAGAGTTATGTTCCGTTTATTTACTCCTATGGTAATGGGCGAACATATAGGTATATGCCAGTCAATAACATTACTCATCTTTTGCGTTCCGGCGTAGAAGATTAAAAATAAATTGTCATTGCCACTTTTATACTGTCTATATACACAATACCAACTACGTAGTACGTACTAGAGAAGCCATTCCGAATATTGACTATGTTCAACTGAACTGTAGTGCAATCCATACAAACTAAATATTGCGTAAATTGAAGATTTGTGAATTCCATAAAATAATTATTATTAAGTACATTTTAATTAGAAATATGTTTGTTTAGATTAAATTAAGATATTTTATATTAAATTAAAGTGTTCGCGCATGTGCGGGAGTAGTAGTCGCAAGACATAGAGTAAGACACAATTTTTGTTTGGAATGGCTTCTCTAGTACATACATACATACATAACATAAACACTCACGCCTGTCACCCAGAGGGGTACGCAGAGACTACGGACTTCCATTTGGCGCGATCCTGACACACCTCTCTCGCTTCCTTTACATCCATATATCTACGCATACACGCTCGTCGGTTAAAGGTACTCCCAATCTGGCCCGTTTTTAGTGTATCGCCGATTTGGTCGATAAAACTTCGTCTAGGGCGCCCCTTCCCGACCCTGCCGTTCACTTCTGCAACATAAATTTGCTTTGTCACTCTTTCCTCGTTCATTCTTTCTACATTACCAAACCACCGAAGCATTCCTTTCTTAATCCTTGTCACAACGTCATCTTGCAAACCACACTTTTCTCTTATCACACTATTTCTCACCCTGTCATTCAGATTCAGTCCTAGCATAATCCTTAAGGACCGCATTTCTACAGCATTTATTCTACTCTCATGCTTCTTCTGCCAGACCCAACTTTCACTATCATACATTAAAGTAGGGACTAACACAGCATTATGAATCGCCATACGTGCCTTATTTGACACATTCTGACTCCTCATAATAGCGTGTAGAGCCCCATTCACTCTATTTCCTGCGTTCACTCGTCGTTCTATATCCTTATCATATCTACCATCCCTGCATCACGTAGTACATATAACTCAATGGTATCATGAAATAAAATTAAAGGTTAAATTTAATAAAAGAACAGATTTGCTAAAATTCAACCTTCTAAGTATATAATAATACGCTATTTAAAGTTAATAATTACATTAAATTCCTAAAGTGATCATTGTAATCATATTTTGTTTATTCCATAAGGAACCCTTGACTCGTTTACTAACAATGCGCTCTTTATTTTTTTTTAATTTAACGTCGAAGTGTGCCGGCCATTGTACCCTTGTCAGAGGGCAGTAAGAGGGCTTATTGTTTTCGTTCGGCGGGCACAGTTGTGCCCGATTTGTTTAAGTATATGCGATCGGGATAGGCGACGACATAGGTACTAATACTTACCACGCTTACAATGAATGTTCTTATTTATTTTATAACGATAAGTGTTTTTAAGTATTTCTATCTAGAACAAGCAAAAATATATATCCTCAATCCTCAAAAAGTTTTCCGTTGAACATTAGTCTGATGTATTTCAATTAATAATTATTCTGATTTTAGGCAATTACACATCGTTTTGTCAATTTTACTGTCATATTTTTATTAATTATAAGTGCAACAGATTGTCCCCAAAAAGCCAATAGCATAATAAATGCACTACAAAGTAAGAAGTATTCGCTTTAGAAATGTAGAACGTAAAACTAAAAAATAAAAATGTGACAAGTAAATCATGGCGCCATATGGATTATCCGACGTTCCTAGTCTATGAAACGTTTGAAGTCTTTTGTTAGACAAATTTTAAAACTGTTTTACGATGACTACTGCATTAAAAGAACTGTGAAAAAGAGCCGAAACATTAAAAACGCTTTCAATTAAAAAGATAGTGACAATACTGCCAGAAATTCCGCCCCGAGGCGCTCTTTTGATATACGATAGTGTTGTTTAAAGGCAACTCTCGATGTGGCGGCAAAAAGCAAAGTGACACTTGAAAAAGGCGCGAACTAATATAAACAAGGGTTCTTTTTTCTAGACAAATACCATAGTGTTCTGCCGACAAAATATAAATCATATACATTGTGATTTCTGCTATAATTGCGAATTACGCTTTTTATAACGAATGAACTTGCAAATAAACTCAATATAATTTAATCCTTTAAACTACACTGAACCTGTGACCGACATATGATCTCTTTTTTCTTTATTGTCAACTCGTAATAATGTGATAACACTTAGAAGACTATTTTGTGGCTTTGATACAACTACTGGGTACGGTTGACAGGCGGATTGTAATCGCAATTATTGCAGACGTAGAGGAACATTAATGCTTCCTTCCGTCACCGATCTAGCTTTTTTTTTATAGGATTAAGGTGACAAACGAGCACACAGTCCACCTGATTGTAAGTGGTTGCTGAGGCTCATAGACATCTACATCTATCCTCTATTAAAAAAAAAATGCAGATGCGTTGTCACCCGTGAGAACGAGGAGGATAGAATGCCTCATTTCCAGTAAAAAGGGTCTCACCATACGAAAATTACAATTACAGCAGCGTAAAACTGCTATTTTACGTTGTTATTCTGTGAGAGCATGGTCCTTCCCCGGTCGAAACGACCCATTCGTGCTACAACTATACTACTAATATAGCTGCAGCACGGCTCTACCACGTAAAAATTTATCGGATTTAGCTCTTTTACATCTGACAAATGAGTACAATACGAGATGTTAATGGCGCAATCTTTAATGATTGCCATAGATATTTCCGGCATTTCTCATAATCTTCTCTTACCAAACTCAAACTGGGAGATGGTTTCTCTTATGTAGTTAGCTACAACACAGCAATTATATCACGTAGCATAAAACCTACAACTACGAGTAGCTAGCTAACTAGAGTAACCGCTGGTGATCGTAACATTAATGAATTAAATTTTTGCCGAAAACTGTCGTTAAATTTTAAATCTCTAGCATATATTATTACTAATCTATGTTTAAAGAGTTTATAAACCGGAGTTATAAAGAGAAATTATTACATGTTCATCATGACATTAAGTAGTGATACAATTCATAAATAACTTAGCAATAAAAACAAATATTCAAAAGCAATCAAGCAGATATTGGAGTACAACGTTGTCATATAGCCCGCTATTAGCATAGTTTTGACTTAATTATGTCTTATTTTAATTTTATTACGGAAAATACGGGTATTATTGATGTCTTGTAGGAGTGGTTTTACTTCAAGTTTTGTTAATATACTTAAACGGAATGAAAATGTTTCTGTAACATTTCAATATTGAGTAGAAATTTGAAACTACAGCCCACAAAAGTCACATTATAGAGACCTTTCTCAGTTTAGAGAGAATATTAGAGTATACAGTGCGCGTTGGCTCATTCCACAAGTTCTGAAACTTTATTATATATTATTATTTTTTTTTCTTTATTATAACTTTATTATTATATGTACCTATAACAAAAAAACAATTTTTAAAATTGTTGACTGTCTGTCTGTCCGTCTATCTGTCTGTTTGTTTGCTCCTAATCTCCGAAACTGCTGGACTGATTTTGATGGGACTTTCACTAACGAGAGCTGATATTTATATATATATCACGCGGGCAGAGTCGCGGGGAACAGCTAGTCTTGAATATAAATGTATAAGTTTGATGAACGTACTCTGCAATTAATATTAGCAATAAAAACATAGCAACGGACATAGTCCAAACAATATTGTACATGGTAGAGCAATGTTGCAGCTATATTATGTTTATAGAATGGCTTGGCTCGACTGGGGAAAGACCACGTCCTCACAATATATTAGCGGAAAATAGGAGCTTAACTTAAAAGCTGTGTTTCGTATGGTGAGTGTAAAGAACCGGAAACCCCTTTTACTGCTAAGTAGGAATTCCATCCTCCTCAGGGGTGATAATAATAATAATAAAATATTTGATGATGCCGAACTCGAACGACTACGGTGTGAGGCTATTCCCTCATCGAATGAATCAGCTATAGCTGGGGTTGCGGCTCCTAAGGTCATAGACCATATGTGGAAGCCTTGAGATGGTTGATTCAGGCGATGATGGAATGGTCACCCAAGAACTAGAGCAGATGAGAAGTAAATTGGAGGAGGCGATTGTGGAAACGCTTTGTACGCCTCTTGAAAATCGACCACGACTTCCACGTATACCCCTAAGCAAGCGGAATCGGGCTATCGTGAGGGCTCTCAACTCAAGGCTGGTGACCTATTTGGAAGCCAGCCAGGACCTTTGCGAGACGGACTCAATTCTTTTTGGCGCCGCACTAGCAGTTTGCCGTATTATTGGCGTCAAACTTCCCACGGCTGGACGCACTACTAGACAAAGTAGCACCATCCCAGCCTAGAGAAGAAGGATTGAGGACCGTATCGCAAAGGCAAGGGCCCTCATCGGCAGGCTGATAATCTTCAGGTCGGGCAATAATATAATAGTCCGAGAATTGGGCGCACCGTCAGGATGGCGTTTGCTGGGACAAATATCAGTTTGTCCCAGCCGGATATAACGCAAAAACTGACGGAGCGCATAGATGACCTGAAGCAGAGAATCGCTGCTTGGGGGAAGCGGATTCGGCGATATACCGAGAGATCGACACGGTTCAACCAGAATCGTATCTTCCAGAGTAATCAGAAGAGGCTCTATGAATCATTGGAGCAACTAATGGTACGTGGAACGAGCCCAGCACCGAATCAGGCCGATACTATCGCATTCTGGCGCGGCCTGTGGTCAGAGCCCGTAAACCACAGCGAGGGCCCTTGGACGGAAGTTGTGGCGAGTCAGTGTGCGAATGTTACGCCCATGGACCTCGTCATTATAACGCCGAATGACGTAGCTGAGGCGGTCCGTAGGGCCCCGAACCGAAAAGTTCGGGACTCGACGGACTGCATCACTACTGGCTGAAGGGGTTCGTGGTGTGTCACGCTGTACTCACCTGACAGTTTCAAGACGCTCTCGACCAAAAGTCGCTCCCGAACCTCTGCACTACTGGGATCACTCTTTTGGCTCCTAAAGATCGGGATTCCACAGACCCGAGCAAATACCTCCCCATAACGTGTCTACTTACCATATACAAGACACTAACATCCATTTTGAGCGCGAGAAACACTCGTCACCTGAACCAAAATAAGGTGATGTCGCGAGCTTAGAATGGATGTAGGGGCGGTGGTCGCGGTCATTGGCAAAGTGGTTAAACGTAAACGTCGGAACCTCTCCGCCGCCTGGATAGACTACAAAAAGGCATTCGACTCGGTGCCTCATACATGGCTTAAGAGGGTCCTCGAGCTGTACAAGGTTAATTGTACAGTTTGAGACTTCCTCGGGCAGTGTATGGGGCAGTGGAGTACGATCCTTTGTCATCTAGGCGAACGGATGACGGCTACGGAGAACCACATAAGGATAAGAAGGGGTATCTTCCAGGGCGATTGTTTGAGTCCAATCTGGTTCTGACTCTCTCTGAACCCTCTCAGTGTACTGGAGGGTTCCGGGAGGGGATTTCAGCTTCGGAAAGGAGGTACAAAAGTGACCCACCTTTTCTATATGGGTGATCTCTATTTATTCGCCTCCAGTCGCTCTCATCTTATGGAATTGCTAAACATCACTTGTGATTTTAGCAATTCTATTAGAATGGAGCTGGAGACGGATAAGTTTGCGGTCCTCCATGTCGAAAGGGGAAGGGTTGCTAAATCTCAGGGCATAGACTTGTGTATGCCCATAAACATAAAGACCCTATCTGAGGCTGAAACATACCGATACCTGGGTATGTCACAGAACATAGCAATCGATGAGGCGGATATGAGGCAGTCAGTTTGCGATGTGTTTTATGCACGCTTGACAAAAGTGCTTAACAGTCTTTTGTCAGGCGTTAATAAGACACACGCATGTAACGGTTGGATCATGCATGTTCTAATATATACATTTGGCACACTCAGGTGGACTCAGACCGAACTGAACGCTCTGGATAGAAAAGTCCGCACTATTATGACGTCCCACAGGATGCGTCATCCGAGATCGTCAGTAATGAGGCTGTACTTGCCGCGGAAGCATGGCGTGCGCGGCTTTTTAAGCGCGCTTACCGTGCATACTCGTAATCGCGAAGTGTGCAGCCTCCGTAATTACTTTCTGACGAGAGCGAATGATCCATTCTATAGGGACGTTATTTTTTGTAATAAAGGGCTTAGTCCTCTATCCTTAGCCAACGAGCAATGGCAAGACCCGGCAGTACAGAGCATTTCCGACCGGGAGACCGTATGGAAGGAGAAGGAGCTCCACGGGAGATTCTACAAGGCTCTACGTGAGCCTTTCGTAGACACAGTTGCCTCCCTCCTCTGGCTACGTTTTGGTGACCTCTTCGGGGAAACCGAGGGTTTTGTCTGTGCAATACAGGATCAGGTTATTAAGACCAACAACTATCGGAGATACATCATAAGGGATGGCACCGTCAACATTTGTCGAGCTTTTTACAGTGGTAGAGCCACGCGGCTGCTTTTGCTGACGTACGGGTGGGCCGGCTCGAACCGGGGTGGTACCACGACCTCACAGAAAACCAGCGTGAAGTAGAGGTTTACCTCTGCGTTTCGCTTGGTGAGTGCAGGTGGCCGGAGGCCCTTTTTACTGGAAATGAGGCATTCCATCTTAGTCCTCACGGGTGACAACGCATCTACGCAACATTTTGATTTGTAATAGAGGATAGATGTAGCTGTATATGGGCCGCAGCAACCACATACCATCAGGTGGACTGTGTGCTCGTTTGTCACCCTAATCGTATGAAAAAAAAAGCTTGTCGCCATCCCGGTGAATCACTTAAGCATGCCATCTCCGGTTGTTCGGCGCTTTCTAACTCTGAGTACTTGCATAGGCACGACCTAGTAGCCAGGATTCTACACCAGAAGCACGCTCTGAAATACGGTCTCGTGGATTGAAAACTGCCTTATTATAAGTACATGCCAAAAGCCGTGCTCGAAAATGACCGCGCTAGGCTCTACTTGGTCCGGGCCATCATCACAGACAGAACCATTCTTGCGAATAAGCCTGATATTGTGCTGATGGACCGGGCACAATCAAGGATATTTTTGGTCGACATTACCATTCCGTATGACGAGAACCTCGTGAAAGCCGAAACAGATAAGCGAACAAAATATCTGGACCTGGCTCACGAGGTGACCGACATGTGGGGCGGACTGCCGGCCGAAATTATACCTGTAGTCGTTTCTGCGAACGGGTTAATCTCAGTCAGCCTCTCGGGTCATCTGAGGCGGCTGGGACTCCGTGACGGACTACTCCAAGCTCAAATGCAGAAGGCGGTGCTCCTCGATACCGCTCGCATCGTCCGCCGGTTTCTTTCCCTTTCCCCCTAACCCTCGGCCGTTTGGTTTTTTTTTATAGGATAAGGGTGACAAACGACCAGGCTCTACAGGCTGTATGTATAGAAGGACTGACAATATGCTTTGAAAGTGCAGCGTGCAAACCTGCGAGCCAACATATTACATCGGACAGCCAACGACCTAATGTACCTAATGTACCTGCATTTAGATTTTTAATCGAGGAGAAATGTGTGTGTAGGCCGTAGCATCCACTTACCTACCATCAGTTGGTCTTAGTCCGCTTTTCAGCCATACTCTATAAAAAATATATCTGAAGGAGAACCGACAATTAATGATGAAGAAAGGTTCTCGTGTGGCAGGCTCGAACCGGTAGGAAAACTATAAGTCAGCCCTCCTGGTGTAGTGAAAACCTGGTAAGGCATGCGGGAAGTTGATGGTGACAGGTGAGTCAGGGTCGCGTTTTGTGACATTGCTTGGAAGGGGCCTATGTTTTGCAACGGAATTTTGAAGGGGTTTAATAATGATTATTTTTGAATTATTATTTACAATCTTTATTAAAAAAACTTAACAGTAGACTTTTTACGGTCTGATAAATCAGAGAATGTGATTCTTCTTAACATGTATGTTAACACAATAGCTAATAAGCTTACAATGCCGGCAAAATTTAAAAAGTGACGTCACACATCTGTCATGTGTGACAGCGCGGGAGTTGATTAAATGGCGCGAGCGCGTTCACAGGCGTTGATAACGAGCTAAATTAATTCGAACACGTGTAAACATTTTGTTAGATAAACTCACCAAATACGTATCACGAGGGGTCTGGGGCGGTCGCATCTGTTATTTGATTTCGGTGATTTGCTTTTATGGTCGTAATTTCAAAGCAAACATTGTGATTTAACGTTAATGAAATATCTCTTAATTGGTATTAATCTTTTTTATAGCTGCACGGAACACGACGCGCGACGGTCCATTGACATAATTTAAGAACATACTGTCAGTATAATAATGATATCAGTATTCAGTCTCAGTTTTACACTTTTAATATTCCTTTTAATAGTTTAAAATACATACATACATACATAAACACTCATGCCTGTTTCCCAGAGGGGTAGGCAGAGACTATGGACTTCCATTTGGCACATTCCTGATACACCTCTTTCGCCTCGTTGCACATACATGCTTGTCGGTTAAGGGTACTCCTTATTATATATTACGTTATATTTTCTTGTATATTTATATTATAGAAATTAGTATTTTATATTTTATATATTTTGGTAGTATTGTTTGGTATTTTTCGCGGTAGAACTACGCTGCATGCAGCCAAACTATGTCGATTTGAATGAATTGGCTCGACTTAAAAGTCGTGAGTTCGAATCCTACCTAAGGATGCTTGAAATATTAGCAGTGTCTTATTAAATGGATTTTATATTGATTACTCATCCATATCATTGTTATTTAAATTGCTAAATGCTCTATGGGTAGAGTTTATAGATAGAGGTGTATATTTACAAATTAAAAATAACTTTTGTATTCATTTATCTAAATCTATAGTTCTTCTATTCTGTATTATCTAATTCTGAAAATATATATTTTAAACAAATGAATATTTATACCGTGAATAACCATTGTCAATAGTGTAGCGGCAGTGTCAGAATATCCACTACCCGATATCATTCCCTGTGTATCGTAAGAAGCCACAGAGGGAAACTTAACCATGAGATGGACAGAAGCATCTTCCTGATAATAGCTGAATAAAAAATAAGCGACTTGCCTTGGCAAGTCGCTTATTTTTTAATTTTAATTTTTTAATTTGCGTGACAACTATGGTAAGTATCCCAGCAATGAGGCAATCTATAGGTAAGGGTATTCTATATACAACAGTGAACTTTAAATAGGCTGTAATGAAACATTGCAGACATGCCACTATCACTATGAAAGTGGGATCTAATGATGGATCGCCAAATCAGTAAGCCACGGTTAAGGCAAGAAAACACTGTAAGCAATAATTTATCGATTTATCCAACTAGTGTGATTGTATTGTCTCTGTGTCTGTATTACTCTGTTAATATCTACATTTCTCTGACATTAGGATATCCTATACTCGAATATTACGACACCTACAACACGAAATTGCAAATCCTATAAAAAAAGCTTTATATCACAATCTCATTAAGCGTTTATTTGATTATTCCCGTTTTCCTCTTTCCGAAATTAAGTCATTTAATGTTTTAAATGTCCGTTTATAAAAAGACGTTTCTTCGTAAACAAACGGAGAGCGGTGTTTAATGGATTTTTTATTTCTACTGTTGTGTTAAACCGAGTGTTTTGTTTGAAACGATAGCGCTTGACGTAAACACTTAACTGTAAGCGATCTTAGGGTTACGATTTCTCTAGCTATTACCATATGACGACTTTGTCTATAAAAAATATATAATTGGACTCGCTTTATGCCCTATAAAAGTATCTAGACAGACGGGCTCCTAGCTCGTCTGTCTAGGTACTTTTACCCCTTTCTGCTGCTAAACAAATACAGTAAAACTCGCTTAATACGATCACGTTTAATACGATTTCTCGTATATACGCCATTTTATGTCAGTCCCTGCAACTTGAGGCATGTTTTCATACATTATTAACACGCTTAATACGATTCGATATCCCGTCTAATACGCCATCTGGGTCGGAAAAGTTACGTTTGCGAGTGATTAGTAAGGCGAAATATTCACGTTGCTTCAAAAACGTTAAATCGCTCCCTGAAACATATGATGCACTTTTGTGAAATCGCTCCCTGTAACATATGATGCATTATCTGGTGCTTGGATGACTGGCCTTCGTTTTATCACTTCCAGATTAAATGTAGACGCATAATTGTCTTCATTGATAACTGCCCTGCTCACTATAAAGATGTTGAACTAAAGAACATCACGCTTATTTTCTTACCGCCGAATGCGACAAGCCAGTTGCAGCCGATGGATCAGGGCATTATAAAAGTCCTTAAACATGGCTAGAGAACACGATTGATACATCACTATCTTAAGGAAATGGAAGACCCTAAAGGCAAACGACCCGTGACTGTGCATGACGCGATCCTAAACATTGCAGCGGCATGGCAAGCAATTAAGGCTGAAACCATACAAAATTGTTTCAAGAAATAAGAACAACCAAAAAGAGGCCCTAAGTGATGACGATGAAGCTGAAGGAGAGTCAATTCCGATTTTATCAAACGCAGAGGCATTATCAGCAGTAAACGATTTAAGGCGCTATGTATCTTCTTTCGGGAAAAGTGAAGATGCACTGCAAAAGTTAAATTATATTGGAAGCCTTGTCATTAATAATGCGCCAAAATCTTTTTGTCAAACCAAAATAAGTGATTATTTTAAGTAATGTCATTATAAATAATAATTAACTATGATGTAACCTATTTAAATACATATAGATGTGCACAACATTATGCCTTTCTAAGAAATTTATAAATACGTATACCTATATATCAATATCTACACAATATTTGTAAATGATGTTTTATTTTTCCTATCCCGCATAATACGCTTTCACGCTGTCGCGATTTTGGCTAGGTCCCTTCAAAATCGTCTTAAGCGGGTTTTACTGTATGTAAATATAGTTGGGTTCTTTTTTTATAGAATAAGGATGACAAATAAACACACAGTCCACATGATTTTAAGTGAATACTGTGGCTCATAGACATCTACATCTACCATCGGTTAAGGTGAGAACGTGGTCCTTCCCCGGTAGAGCTGACCCATTCGTGCTACAACTATACAATTAATATAGCCGCAGCATGACTCTATCACGTACATGTATATGTGCTGATTTTTTCTTACAATAATAAAAAAATATTAATATGAATTTTCCTTACGGTTAACAACACATCTGCATTTTGATTCGCAAACGTGGATACATGTAGTTGTCTATGGGCCTCAGCAACCACTTACCATCAGGTGAAACTATGTGCTGGCTTGTCACCCTATAAAAACCTATTCATAGTTAAATGAAACTAATTTTTACGCACTTTATCGCGTTTAATTTAACTTTTTAATTCCCAACGTTTCGGGTGCTTTACAGCACCCACGGTCACGGGGGGGGGGGGGGGTCTGAGGTGTTTAACGTCCTGTAGTTAGCCCGCCTACCTTAAGTTATTGAATATTAATTTTTGGTCCGATCTACGCAGAACTATACATAGTTTGTGAAACCCAAAATTAACGCTTCATACTTACTTGCAGATTATCGGGCGAAACCAGCACAAGCCCCTGCGAGTCTGAGTCAACCTCCGAATCGCCGCCATCTTTGTTGCAAGATGCAACTCTACCCACGCTTTTAGTGTCGGGAGCGTCGACGTTGTTTCAAGCCACCACGTCGACCAGTACCGCGCTGAGTCTCACGGACGGGCTGAGCTTGCCCCAGGAGGACTGTGGCTTGGCTAATGGTTGCGCGAATGCTGCCTTGAGCGGGCTGGCTCTACCGCTTACGTCATCTGGCGGCTTGTGTTCAACGACGTCGTCGTCCGCCGTCGCCTGGTTGATGAATGACGATAGTACAGGTGAGATTTAACTCTGAACTAATAGTCTGAAATCCCACTCTGTATCACAATTTTAAGAGTCTAATGGATCCTTTAAAAATTGATATAAAGAGTTAATTCAGTACCGACGGAGATAACTTCTGAGTAATGAAAAGTGTAGGTTCTAGGTGGTAGAGGCACACTGCAGCTATATTAAGTTTTTCACCCTTATTCTATAAAAAAGGTACTAACATCATCATCATCATTACAGCACAGCCTATTCATAAGTCCACAGCTGAACATTGGCCTCCATCAAGAATGCCACAAAACACGGTCTTGATCCTGAACCACCTGCATCCATAGACTACCTGCATATTTTAACAAGTGGGATGCCGCTCTAATCTTTGCTTACCGGTCCGAGGCTGTTACTCAAAAAACTTTTTCCCCATAGGTTGTCGCTTCTCCAGACTAGATGGCTGGCCCATTATTGCTTTAGCTTACTGATCTATTGGGCTATGTCAATTACTCTAGTTTTACTATGGCTCTTACTATGGATATAGTATATATCTTTACTTTTACAAATTTAATCACACTGATAAACCCCGAGCATAGCCTACTCCATCGAGTCGATATCATAGCGAGTCCATAGCTCGCTGAGCGGCCTTAAGCTCCTCGTACGGCCGGCGGTGAAAGACGGCGTCTCAAATCCATATATCATCACTGACGAATGTACTCTTGTTTTCGAGCTAACATAAAATCATATATTTGTATAGGAAGAAAACTAGAATATGAAAGGCCAAAGGCATGTGAAAAATAACAAAGTAACAAGAAACATCTACTATAGGCTTTTGCATACAAGTTGGCTTCGACTGGGATTCGAGGAGAGATGTAGTGTATTACAATAGGCCACGCATTGGCGAATCCAAAATTCAGTCAATTATTCATGGGTTGAAAATGAAATAATATAATTACAACACCAAAACAAAAATACATAAGTTTACAAATTATAGTCCTATTCCTTGCAATATTGTGTCAAAGATTTCATCGCGTTGCGTTTCCTCCCCCAAATATTATATTAATATAGCCTATATCCAATAATGTATACTTCCCTTAAAAGTTATAATGGTCAACATAATCTGTACCATCTAGAATTAATTACATAAGATATGTTTTGATATAAATAATAATAATGTCTTTGAAGTAAAACTAAATTTATGAAAATCGATTTTAAGATTAACACAAATACGTATCAGCGTTTTGAATATGCAATGACCATCGAATAATCCGGTTCCGGTAACTCTTAACGGCATCTTAAATTTGAAATCATCGGTTTATTATTGCCATAACTAACAGTATAACTCAATATATGCCAGTTATGTAAATTCTTACAATACCAACATAACAAAAAGAATGAATTGATTGATTTTATTATGTACTATAACATTTTTATTTTCTCCGTCCTATTATATAGAAACATTAATCATAATTCATATGTGTTCCAATAATGTTACGAATTTAATAGCGTTGACCGTTAACATTCCAAAACCTGTTTCTTTTTTTTAACCCAATCCTATTCTTATTGTGCACACATATGTGCAATGCCATGTTACAATTTTGTTCACAATGACAATGACAAATGTGTAGTAAAATTCAGTAGCTAGGAGAATTGCAAATGCAGATTAAGACTTTTTTTATCTTTTTTTTTAAATACTAGTAATGCTATTAAACATTACTAATATTCCCTTAAACCACCTCTGGTAAGCTTAAAATGCTTGTGTTAGAAGTGGTTCACGACAGTAGTTGAATGGCGGATTCGAACCCACGACCTTTCGAGTTCGCGGTCCGCGTTCTGCCATTAATGAGATCGACAAAGATGCTACACATCATTGTCAATCTCATTTCGTTAGTCACCTTAGTTCGTCTCAATAATATATTGATCTATTTTATAGTACCTAGGCCTTTTTTAACAGAATTTCCTTATTAAGAGGATTGTGAAGTGCCGATACGCGGCGCAAGTAGGTATTTTCAAAAATGCTATCTGTTTCATACCGCTCCCTCCCTATCGCCATATCGTACGATAGAGAGAGTTGTAAGCTTGTAAGTCTTTGAAGCAATTGCCTACATTTCCTTTTTGAAATATTGTTTCGTGCGATAACGTTTTGACCTCCCAAAACCTTTACGAAATGAGATAATTTTGATCTCATAAGATTACCTACACCTTCATCTAGGTCTGTACGTTTTTCTTTTTTTGTAATTCAATTTAGTTTAATATAAAAAAAATAACCGCTCGAGGAGGCTTTTAAATCAAAATTGAAGATAATTAGAAGCTAATAACTTTTCAGATTTAGCATGACTGCTTTGCTTTCTATTTAATTTCTTCACCATCATTATCTTTATCATTATGATAAGAATCTTTATCATCGATTGAATGACGGTTCTGTGGTGCAGTGGCTTCGCAATGACTGTAGCGCTAAGATCCGCGGGTTTGAATCCCGAACGGAACAAATATTTGTATGGCCTACAAATAATTTTTCAGGTCTAGATTTTTTTATAGGATAGAGTGACAAACGATCACACAGTCCACCTGATGGTTAGTGGTTGCTGTGACCCATAGACATCCACATCTATTCTCAATAAAGAATCAAAATGCAGATGCGTTGTCACCAGTGAGGACTAAGATGGGATGCCTCTTTTCCAATAAAAAGAGTCGCCTGTTCTCTACACTCACCATACGAAACACACAGTGTTAAGCTGCTATTTTACGCTGATATTCTATGAGAGCGTGGTCCTTCCCCGGTCAAGCCGGCCCATTCGTGCTACAAGTATACTATTAATATAGCTGCAGCATGGCTCTGCCAGATCTCTGGTAGAGCTCTAGATGGCTCTAGATGTTTGCCCCTGTGAAATTTGTGTACTATGTAAACTGCCTCTATATCATCATCATCATCATCATCATTACAGCCCTTTACAAGTCTACTGCTAAACATAGGCCTCCCCCAAGGAATGCTACAATATACAGTAGAAAAAACAAGGGTGGGGGGTAACGATTTTTTAACCCATTCGCTGTCCGCTGTCCCGTATAGGTACTATATATTATAGTTCATTGCTATTGTCTTACTATTGTGTCTGAAAATCGGACAGTGAAAGTCTTAAAAAAGAAAAAAAGATTGATACCATACCTATAACTCGGAGAATTCTGGATTCTCAACACAGTACTAACGTAATGTGCAAAACAAAAATTATCAGAGCTCTTGCGAATGAACTCGGATTAATCATAGTCGATTCGTTTTTATGATATCCTTAACGTCTTCACCTAATGCGTTGCCTGATAAAATAATCAGCCTTCTGTTACCTCAATAGGTGGTGGCGTCAAGAGTGAGGTGCGCAGCCCAGGGCTGTGCGAAGCAGACGTGGCTCTATACGGCGAGACGCTCCCATACGACCAGTCCGCGCTGTCCTACCAGTATTATAATAGGTGAGTTTTATATCTAGGGATCTTCTGGAAGAATATATCTTTCTTTCCCACGTTATTGTTCAGAGGCTACCGTTTACTTTAAATTTCACAGTACGTGACAAACCCTACGTGGTAGAGCCATGTTGCAGCTATATTATAGTTGTAGCACGAATGGGTCGGCTCGACCGAGAATAAGAAAGATAAACAAGCAAACAGTCAACCTAATCATTATTAGATGCTGTGGCCCATAGACATCTACATCTATCCTCAACTAAGTATGAAAATACAGATGGGTTGTCACCCATAAGGACTAATATAGAAAGGCTCATTTCCAGTAAAAAGTCAGGTTTTCTGGTATTCAGTGCGAGCGTGGTCTTTCCCCGGTTTGACCGACCCATTCGTGCTACAACCATAACATAGCTTTTTTTATAGAATAAGGGTGACAAGCGAGCACACAGTCCACCTGATGGTAAGTGGTTGCTGTGGTCCATATACATCTACACCTATCCTCGGTTACGAATCTAAATGCAGATGCGTCGTCACCCGTGAGGAGTATGGTGGAATGCCTCGTTTCCAGTAAAAAA
Source organism: Parnassius glacialis (assembly GCA_033319125.1). Lineage (NCBI taxonomy): Eukaryota > Metazoa > Arthropoda > Insecta > Lepidoptera > Papilionidae > Parnassius > Parnassius glacialis. The sequence continues at coordinate 10,136,747 of JAVANC010000014.1, forward strand.
GGGTATCCAGTTCTCTACACTCACCATACGAAACACACCAGCGTTATGATGCTATTTTACGTTGGTATTCTGCGAGAGTGCGGTTCTTCCCCGGTCGAGCCGATACATTCGTGCTACAACTATACTACTAATATTGATTCGAGATGCAGCATGGTTCTGCCACGTAAAAGAATATAATCTTATATTAAAATCGATATGTTAAAATCTTTTCGCTTTCCGATTGAAGTCGGATTTATAAGGATTATTCACAGTGGTATACCTAAAATATCGTAAACCTAATTGTTCTAAATATCACACCATGCAAAAAGATACCATAGTGTATTGTCCGAATACGTATAAAGGTCAACGCTCTTTATGGGATTTGTGTGAAGCCTTACAAAGACCCACGTCCGAAATTAAAAAGACCGGACTTCCGCGTTAACAGAATGCGGTATATAAAGCCCTAATTATAAAATAAGTGGACTAGAATAATCTTATTAAATGGCTGTTAAACTAAAACTTTACGTCATAAAATTAAGCTTATCTGTGCCTTTTTTCGGCTTCCAGATGTTTTGTGCAAAAAACACTAATAAAGTTCGTATCCGAGAGGTTTGTAAGTGGTATTAAAAATTTATATTATGTATAGAAAACTTATTTTTCACATAAGAACAATGTATAATCTTAATTTCAGAAAGGAATAAGATCAATAAGTTCAATAGTTCATTTATTTTTATAATTCTGAGATATTTTAATTTATATTGATTCATCTCAGATCAATAAAGAAGTCTTAAGTGGTAGATCCATGCTACAGGTATATTCTGGTTGTAGCATAGAACGAACAGGTCGGCTTGACCAGGGAAGGACTAAGCTCTTACAGAATACCAGTGTAAAATAGCAGCGTAATGCTGCTGTTTCGTATGGTGAGAGTAGAGAAACGATGACCCTTTTTACTGGAGGCGAGGCAATTCATCTTGGACCTCATGTCTAACAACGCATCTGCATTTTGATGTCTATGGGCCACAGCATCCACTTACCATTAGGTGAACTTTGTTTTTTTCTACTTAAGCCAGCCAGCAATCAAATCGCACTGTCTTAGCGTAACAAAAGCCTATTCACTCTTGCCTTGAAGACGCCCAGATTGTATTCGGACGGAAAGATAGACGCCGGCAAATTATTCCACTCCTTTGCTGTACGCATTACAAAAGACGAAGCAAACCGTTTGATTTGCTTCGTCTTTTGTCTAGTGCGTGGATTATCGACAACAAAGGGGTGAAGACCCGCTGACCGCCTGATTGTCCAGTAGTGGAAAGGAGAGGGAGGAATTAAAGCGTGTAATTCCTGTGCACACTCACCGAAATGCATCCTATAGAATACCGAGAGACTGGCTACTTTACGCCTGTGTTCGAGACTGACAAGATTTGTTTCAACCAAATCAAGGTCACCAATGAGCCTCTTAGCACGTCTCTCCACTGAGTCGAACGCTGCTAGGTGGCATTTTGCAGCACCAGCCCATATGTGACAGAAGTATTCCATGCAAGACCGGACTTTAATAAGGTAAGAAGCTGCCCCGGTGTGAAGTACCGCCGCACCCTTGCAAGGTCACCAAGTTTCCTTGCAGCTGCTTTGGTTCTGGACTCAATGAACCACCCATAGTTGAGGTTCGGACAAAATTCAACCCCTAACAACTGAGGACGGTCAGTTTACTCCAAGGATACATTCCGGAAAGTAGGAGCCAGGGTGAGCGGGCTCCTTTTAGCGGTGAAAAGACACGCTTGTGTTTTGGAGGCGTTAAATCTCACGAGATGGGCATCGCCCCATTCGGAGACTGCCTGTAGTGTGAGATTCATATGCTCAACCATAGCCTCTCTTTCGGACTGGATTTAATCCCGACTGGCCCGGGCACTTGGTTGGTATCTCTCCGCAGCTGTGCTGTCGTCTGCGTACCCATAGATACCGGGCATAAGCCCATAAGCCCCTGATAGGAATCGCATCAGTAAATCATTTAACGAACGATAACGAACCCCTGAGAAACACCGGCGTTAGTCGCCACAAGATCGGATGAGCAGCCATCGACGACGACCCGGAGAGACCGTTCACTCACAAATTCCTTCAGACAGTCAATCAGGCCAGGTGATAAGCCGTACGCTGAAAGCTTGCCCAATAGACTAGCGTGCCAAACCTTGTCAAAGTCCTTCAAAACATCGAGGGAAACAGCAAATACTTCACCACTGTTTACAAGGGCTTTGCCCCATCAGTTGATCGAATTGAGCGAAACCCGTATGGCGGTTACTGAGGAGATTATTCTGTTCTAGGTATGCCATGAGGTGGGCGTTAAATATATGCTCCATAATCTTGCAGAGTATGGAGGTAATTGAAATTGGCTGATAGTTGGCAGGGTCGGTACGGCTATCTATTTTAGGCACAGGCTGCACATTAGCCAGCTTCCAAGATTTGGGCACTATTCCAGTCCTGAATGAAAGGCGGAACAAGCGCGTCAACACAAGAGACAACTCAGGTGCACATACCTTTACTTTACGTGCTCGTTTGTCACCCTTATTCTATAAAAAAAATACAAATAGAATACCACGTACAGTGACGCCGAAACGCTCAACTTCTTTACACACTCTCAATCGCACATATTATGCACCTAAAGTCATGTTGTTGATGCAAGTTGCAATTTTAGATACAACATATGTGTACGTGAGTGCGTGTTCTTACAAAATTGAGTAGAGCATGATTTCGACATCATTTGAAATATGCGCAGCATTCGTCTGTTCATTGTTGGTCTGAGGATTTTATATTAAATGTCATTAATACGTGTAAATTATAAGCCAAGCGAAGGCCAAGCGCATTTTGGGAGACGCGTAGTAATGTAGTATATTATGGTTCCTGTGCAATATTGTAATATTTTAATGAACGATACACCACAGTTTATGACGTCATTACTACATTATGTTGCGAGTGACTACAGATATAGGAAAACTGCCGGTTTACTTCCGTCAGAATCGTTCTGAACCAATCGTGTTTTTAACAGACTTCAAAAAGGAGGAGGTTCTCAAGAGTATATGTTTTTGTTTGTATGGATGTTACGCAATATATCTTCGCAGATTGTGAACCAATTTTGATGATTCTATTTTATTAAACAGGTTATACTTCAAAGGTGGTCCTATAAAAATTTAGAGAAAAAATTTCACCCCTAATGGTAGCAAATAAATAACTTCTTTTTTAGCGATTTGAAGTCGGTTTTTACTTTTATAAAAAATTATAATACCCATTTGAACTTAGTAATTTTGCCCCCCAAAACCGTAACTAGTGCACAATCGAATGGTCGTTCAAAGGGTGTAATTTCCCTATATAACATTGTAGTCTTGGGTGTAATTATCAAAAATTAAGTCTTCAGGTTTCCGCCACTAGATGGCGCTCGTAATCGCAAGTAAAGAAAATACTTTTTCTTAATAAGTTAGTCCTATTTATGTATTGAAAATATTTCAAAGTGTATTTTTAATTTATTGAAAATAATCTCCAAATAAAAAATATCCGGATATGCTTGACAGCGCTGATAACGCTTGATCTTAGCTTGATCGTGTTTCTCGACTCGAATAGAACTTATTCAAGCAGTAAACTTTTAAAATCAGGTTCGAAACAAAATCAGTTGAACCGAAATCAAATTCGATTACAATTTTGGGAGTAAGCTTGATGATATTTATTTCAATGACGCGCGATTCATGACTTTTCTGCCACCAGGGCGGCGTCACTAGAAAGTGAGGTATAATATTTGACAGATTTCATAGCGGGGAAGTTAATTTGTTCGGAAAATGTAAAAGTTATTGTCTCTTTCTGTACTATTAGCTATATTTTATATTAATAAGATTAAAAATAAATAAATCAAACCACAGATATTCATAAAAATAGAAAAATTAAAAAAAAATGTGCAAAAAGCTAAAGAGCAAACCACTGACGTATTGTTTTGTGTATTAATACCACAAAGTAAAGAGTAAGGACCAGAGGGGAAGTCGGTTTCTTTACTCATGTGATAATACTCTAGAAACTGATAAACTTTTATTATAATCCAACATCTCAATTAAATTACATTGCGTATCAATAAACTTTACCTCAGTGTCAACTAGCGACATCTGGTGAGCAGAAAATGATTAGCCCTGATTATATCCTTCTGTTAGCTATCGCTTAGTACCAAGGCACCAGTTGTTTACTGGTTTCAAAGACTGTCAATAATATAAAAAGGTTTATGAAGTTTTATATTATTCCCTAGGGATGACAAAGCACTTGTAGCCGGCTTTATTTGGTATAATATAAAAAAATTGCAACTAAATACTGAACATTGTCCACAGCATGCAGCAGTATGGCGGCGGAGGTGCGGCCTCGTCTTACGTCAGCTCCACATTGTACAACCAGCCTTACGCTGCCTACCCACCACCGCACAACACTAATAATAGGTAGGTCTGCTGTCTTAATGTTCTGAGTACTTTGCTGATACAGGTTCAAATCTCAGAGCCATTATTTTTGTGGAAAAGTTATATTGGGTAGCGATATATGTATCTATCTGCAACTGCACTGCATCCTACCTTACTTTTGATTACATCCCATAATTGCTACATCAGGTAGGGGAAATTCCGTATTTTTGTTGTTTAACAGTATTAGGGAATCGGTACCGTGGTACAATTGGGCAAGTATCTATACAAATATTAACGTTATGAGAAAACATTGTACCCATTTATAGGCATATTGCGCGCACGGAGGACATTAGGACATTTTTATACATAATATGTATTACAAATACGTTACATAAATAAAATAAAACATACATTGTTTACGTTCATACTGCCATTGTCAAACACATAATTGTCACTTGGACAAATAAGTCGTTTGTTGACGTTCATACTGCTTATGTTTAAGAGTAAGTACCAGCTTAAGTATATCATCACTCTAAGACCAATGTCAACACTTAATAATCTGTGGTCAAACAGTCGCACAGGGTAGAGATTTTCGCCAAAGAAATTTAAACATTTCCACCAAAAAGCTGTAAATTTTGTGTGATTTCAAATGTTTCTATTTCAATGTATGTCAAGGCAAAAAGCGTTTATTTAATATTGTGCATATAAGTAGTATAGTATAGACAATAATCATTGACACTAACAAGCAGAGACAGTAATTATCGTCTAGCCCCCTCGACAGTATATATACTTGTGTTAAATAAGGCTAAGTTTAGAAGTAGTCTAATAAAAGTCCTAGACAACAACACGTCTCTCTTCTCATTGACACCTTCCAATATTACATGGCGACCCTGCCAAGATAATAATTACCATGTGAACCACAGAACAGATATATTTATCTGTTTGATGTGAACCAATTATTACTGTCTCTACTTGGTAGTGTAATAAACAACACACCTAAACAGTATTCTTAAGTTCTCCTTCTACCTCATCATCCTATAAAATTCTATGTAGGGCCTCTTCCGATGTAGTGAGGATTTATCTTAATCGCCTCGATCGCTAGTACTGCGTCTTGACGCTGTTGCCCGTCGCCGGCCTGGATATTTTACGTCTGTCGCTAATTGGTAAAAACGCCATCTGTCGGAAGCCATGAGATCTCTGACATTTCCCATAGTCCACTGACCTCTATTATACTACTACATTATAGAGGTGAGTGCCATAGTCGCTTTCAAAGAGTATGTAATCACTATATACGTTTACTCGCTACCATAGTTGGAAGTAAAGACTTTAGAAATGAGTTGGTGGGTGACTCGAACTTTAGGCCTAGTCAGTTTGAAAAGCCAATTATACAGAGGATGTCATGGGCATCATGTTTGAATAGGGGCTTAAAGTTCTCATTACACTCCTAGGGGGTCAAAATGGCCAAAAACCAAAAAATTAAAAATTCTTATTTCTACCATAGATAAATAAATATGTAGCAAGCTACTCGGCACTCTACACCCACGGGGGTTAAAAGAGGTGATGGATTCTCATTTCTTTGTAAATTCACTGCTAGTTATAAGCTTAATGATTTCTTATATTTGCTCTAATAATATACATTAAATGAAACTAATTATAATATGAATTTTATCGTTTAATTGTACATTTTTTTTATAGCATAGCTTGACAAACGAGCACATAGTCCACATGATGGTAAGTGCTTGCTGTGGCCCATAGACGTCTACATCTATCCTCGTTTCCGAATCAAAATGCAGATGCGTTGTCACCCGTGAGGACTAAGATGGAAGCCTCTTTTCCAGTAAAAAGGGTCTCTGGTTCTCTACACTCACCATATGACACACAACAGTGTTAAGCTGCTATTTCACGTTGGTATTCTGTGAGAGCGTGGTCCTTCCCCGGTCGAGCTGACCCATTCGTGCTACAGCTATACTACTAATATAGCTGCAGCATGGCTCTACCACGTAAAGTAATTTTTTAATTCCCCATGTTTCGGGTGATTTACAGTACTCTTTCTCATAGCGTGACTGATTTGTTTAGTCATGATGACAAAGGTAACTCGGGATACTACATATTTGTATTAAATGTAAAATATCAGAAATTTAGAAAATACATTAATATACAATAAGTAAATTAACATTGAACATAATTTTAGATGAAAGGAGTTAGTTAGGTTATTAAGATCACTAATACTCACGTTAACTACTCCAGGTAAGCTTAAAATACTTGTGTTAGGACTTGGAGTGGTTCACCGTAGTAGTCAAATGGTTGATTCAAACCCACGACTTTCCGTTTTTTCTATCCTCATCCTTAGGTAGAGTGGAAGGAGATCTACCATCGGATCATCATCATCATCATCATCATTGCAGCTCTTCACACGTCCACTACTGAACATAGGCCTCCCTCACGGATACCACAAAACACGGTCCTGAGCCTCCTGCATCCATCAACTTCTTGCATGTCTTACCAGGTCGTCAGTCCATGCATTGGGGGGGCTACCCTACACTTGATCTCATATAGGGTGGGTGTACTAGTCCCAAACCAGTTAAGGACATATTTTCACTTCGAAATACTCTGAACTGGTATTATTTAATTTTAACATAGAAATGTATATACAAAGTTGTTTATTGATCACTAATATTGCAATATAGATAAATTATTTGATTTCAAATATTTAAGTTTTTTATAGATTTCATTAATTATACGAAAAACGGGAATGTGCCTAAGTTTGACCAGTGCGCTCCAATAAATGACCTCTTTTGCGCCAATAGTTGACCATTGAAAAACTTATCAAGAAAAGGTAGCTAGTTGAAAATAAAACACTATTTTGTTACACAAATTGATTTTCATATGATGACTGAAAGTTTATCTAGCCTTACAACCAATTTTAATGGCACAGTCGAAGGTAACTCATTAGAAGACAAATATGAAAATTAGAACATTAACGTTAACAACGCTTATTAGCAAACTACAATAGAAAAATAGATTTGCACATAAATTCTCAGTATAACCTATCACAGAATTTGAATTAAATAAATCAGTCTCATCATATTGAGGTAGGCGATTTTGACAAAATCTTATCTAGAAACCGTAAAATTACCAAAAGAACTAGAAAGCTTTATCTTATACTAGCTGTTCCCCGCGATTTCGCCCGCGTGGAATTTTTTTGCGCGGAACCCTAAAATAAAAGTAGCCTAAGTTACTCCTTATAACATCAGCTATCTGCCAGTGAAAGCCTCATCCAAATCGGTTCACAGGTTTTTGCGTGATGCGTGTTCTTACCAAAATAGCTCGCAGACGACGAATTTTCTTCACTTACACATTTATTTTTATGAATTATAGCTTATGTATTATTCTAATGTATGCGCTATATTATTGTAATGTTTCATTAAAATGTATTTAGTAGTTTTTGCGTGATAGAGTTACAAACATCCATACATCCTCACAAACTTTCACATTTATAGTATTAGTAGGATTCATTGCAAAAATTTGGCCATGTCTTCAACCTTGTAGGAACCTCTGGTATTTATAGAAACAGGTGCTTTTATAACTCCAATGATGCTGTCACGGTCATGCAATATAATCTTCTTTTTCAAGCCATTTGAAAATGGTCGCAGATGATAACATCATAGTACTGACTTCAGCGTTACATCCATCAATGGTTTTGAGTTTTCCCAGGGAAATAGTTGTTTAGGTGCTTGGCTTCCTTTGGCTTTTGGTAGTTTTACTTCAAGATTTTTTACGTGGAGCCATGTTACAGCTGTATTAGTAGTATAGTTGTAGCACGAATGGGTCAGTTGAATCGAGGCAGGACCACGCTCTCACAGAATACCAGCGTAAAATATCAGCATAACGCTTCTGTTTCGTCAGGTGAGTGTAGAGAACCGGAGACCCTTTTTACTGGAAATGAAACATTCCACCTTAGACCTCACGGTTGACAACGCATCTGCATTTTGATTCGTAATCGAGGATAGATGTAGATATCTATGGGCTACAGCAACCACATACCATCAGTTGAACTTTGTGCTCGTTTGTCACCCTTATCCTATAATAAAATCATGTGGAATTAGGGTAATTTCCTTTTCTTCTGGCTGTTAGATTGATAGTTCAGATGCAAAAAAAAATATGCTCGCTTATCATTTGGCTAACTGTTTCCAATAAACAATCATTTTTAGCGTTAGCGTTAATCCACCTAGATAATACAAACTCTTCTTGTAGGGTCAGGATAGTTGGTGGTCCCATTTACCGTTGAGAATGTCTCATTTTCAGTTTGTTTATAAAAGTCGGGTGAGGGATATTATATGAATTTCATCGAAATACTTAAGCAAATTTAGCTCTGTATATTTCAAAAATGTCTGCTTGGGTCTAAACCCTAATCTGGTGGTTATCCATAACAACACTTTTTTACTACTGTATACCAATAGCAAACCAGTGATCAACAACTGGGGCACACCGCATAACACGATTTTAATAATTGGCTTTAAGCTCTAAATTGTCAAACAAAATCATCGCTATAAAAAAAGAACAAAAAAAGAAACACCATAAACAACCAGTTGCAAACCAGTTGGTCAACAATAGGAACTCAGTACAAGGTGTGTTCCAGTAGCTAACCACCTTTAAAAATACTTGATAATGTCATTATTTAATAAAAATAACACCGCACTGCACTTAAATAAACATAAAACTTTTAAAATAATACAGTTTGATGACAGTATTTAGGAAATAATAGGTAATATTAAAATATTGAACTTATCATGTCGACGTGCAACTCTAATTGTAATGGTGGCCGAAAGGCAGTAAACGAGACATTGGTCTGAGAAAAAGAGCTAGGTGTCGATATTTTTCGTTTACTCTCGCAAAAAATTACTTTCGGAACAACAAAATTAATTGAATTCTTAAAAAATGCCCGCCATTTCTTACTTTATTCAATTGAACATATAAGTGATCAACCACTGGTACCTGGTTTGGGACTGGTACACCCACCCTACCAGGTGCTCGACACTCAAATAAAACATTGTGCAGAACTGAGAAATTAATGGTCATCAACAGTTGTAGTGAAGATTTATCCTGAGTTAGGAATTAAATACCTTATCGTTCGCATCGATACGTAAAAAGTCCTCTATAGACTAAGGTTACCCATGTAAGGGAGAACTTAAGACAGTAATACATTTATTAATTGCTACACAGGTCATCATGTAAAGCAACACCGACTTATCTGAGTGCTTACGGCGTTAGCAGCGTCGGTACGGTACCGAGCTCTGGTTTCGGTACGCAGCCCTCTCCATATGCGTATTCGTCATACAACGGCGGTTTGGCGCAGTCCTTCCCTAATGCACAACAGGTACGTAAGAATTTCTTAGGATAGTTAATATAGTATTTGGTATAAATGGAAAGGAAAACTCTAAACACCTATTCTGTAAGACGCCATCTCACTCAATGTTGCTCCATTTTATGTATAATGCCATCTAGCCGTGAAGAATATCATTAGGTTACTTATTATAATTATTTGCAATGCCTAATGCAAAACGTCGTGTTATATTTCTGATAACATTTACATTAATAAAATTTTGATCGTGTAATAGATAGATTTTAAATAGTTGATTTATTTTAAATGACTCTGTTTATAATACAATGTAGTGTTTTGGAAAACCCAAAAGAATATATAATTAAAACATAATTAATTTTACGGTCATCAGGACTACAGCAGCTACGCATCAGGGTATGCGGATCATAGCGTTGCACAATATGGCGGATATTATGCTGCCCCTAGTTACTCTCCATACGTAAGCTCGCCTAGTAGCAGTGGAAGTGCCGGTCATACATCATATCACCTTGGTGGAGGTTTATCAGGTTTGTCCAGTTTATCAAACTTTATGATATGTCTCTTATGATTATACAGACATCGTTATATTATGATGTGTTTGATATTTAATGTGGAGAGTAGAGGTAAGGAGGACTATCTAATATCGGGGACACGATAAAAAAGTGTCCAACTATAACCTGTAAATAACAGTTCAAAAATCTTCCAGAATGGCGCTAGCGTAGATACAGGGTACACAGAGAGATATTGTTTTTGTGAACTTCAAATACGTTTATTATTTTTTTTTTATTGTAGACTGTTAAAAAAATCTTTTTAAAATAGTCCAAATTGTTTTTTCTCTTTTTAAAATTTACCTTGCTGCTATTGTGACGCCACCCTATTTAACGCATTTTGACGGACACTTTCATACACAGAGATAGTCCTCCTTACCTCTACCCTCCAAAGTATTTAAGATAGTCTACGACGTCCATTAAAATACTTTATAATCTATGATCAAAAAGACATATTGTATGCCTTCTGTCATTCTGTTAATTTGGTTTGTCAAAATATGATCATATGCCATGTGCTCATGTCGATTTCAAACAAAAAGATGACACCATGTCGTTCAGTGTGACCAGATTTAATAGATTTCTATTTCTTTTGTAGATTTCAAATACTTTTAAGCCCAGGCCCTACAAAAATTTGATAGAGGAATATGTTTTTGTAATTTTTGTTAGATTGATGTACTTTTGGTACAATTTTCGCTTATTATCAGTTTATCATAGTAGTTTTACAAGCACTTATTGGTTTTACTTCACTGAGCTTTAAGAAATGTATATTTAATAAACGGAAATTGCCGCTGCAACTAATGTTCATTTTGTTTCATTGTATTTTTATTTTACTTTTAAGGTCTTAAATAAAAAAAATTAAGCGATTACCGTCTTTCTTTCTAGAGTTTTATAAAACCATAATATAATCAAAATTATCGTGCATGGTAGAAGCAAGATCCCTATTTTAAATGATTATCAAGATGCTAAGTCTTGAGTAGAGTAGCTTCTTTGTAAGTGCCCATAAATACAGCAAAATACAAACATATACCCGTTTATTGTCACAAAACACGGTTCTGAGCCAACTGTACCCATCAAATACTTGCTTCTTGTCTGTTTTACTTTTCTTTTTGTCTGAAAAATATTAATTATTTGTAACTTTTTTGTCTACAAAGTTATAATCATTAATATTTTTCTATGCAATCTAAATGCATTATGAATTACAAATTATATTAACCTTATTAAAATCATATTCTAATGTTTTAGTAAATATTGGGTAAAAAAATGGTTTTTATTTTGTAGAATCTAGTAGATTATTGCTGCTCTGTTTAGTAGATTTGTCAAATAAAATCTGGTCACGCAACGCAGTTGTCAATGAGTTGTCAATGTCATTACTCGACGGAAACTTGTTGGTTTTTATTTCTGTAATATGTATAATATACAATAATCTGTTTTTATTGCTTATTGGTTGATAGTTGATAATGCAACCAAGGCTATTAAAATTGTAAACATAAAGCAATAAAGTTGTGATATAGTTTTTAGTATTTATATAAATAGTTTTTGAGGTATTTAAAGTGTACAATATTCTAATACCAAGCAGTGTTCCTTATTTATTAATAAATAAATGATCTTTCCTTAAACTGTATTTAGTGATTAAAAGTTCATTATGAAGAAAGATTTAGAAAATGTTTGTCCCATTAAACGTAGAAAACTTAATGATACCGATCCTGATATACATAACGAAAGTGTAGATGATAATTCTGATTACTGGCCAGACTCTGATAGCGATGATGGTAAATAAATTGCTTATGTTATGAAAAGTTTTGTTTTTATTTAACCTAGGTGTAATTTAAAACTGCTATGAAATAATAATTAGCAACATATTAATATCACATAAAGACCTTATGGCGTCCACATACTATTCTAAATGCCAGGTGTAAAAATCAGAATGGTGAATGGAAGCAATCTCAAAACTGCAAGACATATTTTATAGTGATCACCTATGTCTGTCAAGCGTCTTCTAATCCTTATTTCTCTATTATTTAAGATAAAAGCTTATGCCCAGCTGCAACCTGTTATGAGCTGATAAATAAAGAAAGAAGAAAGCTGACTATTATATGAATATGTAGTTACTTAAGTATAAGTATATGTAGGAACTCAAGTTAGATGGAACTGTATAAGAATAAAATTTAAGAAATTTATTATTTTAAAAAATCACATTGTACATATGGTTAAAAATTTATTTCAGATTCACCATCCTCTATGGTACCATCATTAAATGACGCAAGTCCACTGTCACCAATCAAAAATGAAGTACATGCTGCAAGTAGAAGATGTAGAGAGAATTCAGGGTAACATATAAAAGATTATTTTTTTATTGACATTTTTTAGTTTAGTTTGATAGCTCCGTGGTGCAGTGGCTTATCATTAAGCTGTGGTGCTGACGCCTGCGGGTTTGAACATGAGGAGTACATGTATAATGTACAAGTAATTGTTCAAGGTCTGGATGTTTATACTCGTGCAATTTATGTATGTAAACTGCTTCCATAATACAGGTGATAATAATCCATAATCCTTCCATAATCCTAGTGGGGTGGGTGGTTAAATTTTTTTTTAAATTAAATTAATTTGAATTTTCTTTTATAAAGCTAAACAGACACACACAGTCCACCTGATGGTAAGTGGCTGCAACTAACTTCAAAAAAGAAAGCTGCAAATACATTATCAACTCTGAGGACTAAGTCGGAATGCTTCACAGCCTGTAATTTTACTGGCTTACTATGACATTTTACGTGGTAGAGCCATGCTGCAGCTATATTAATAGTATAGTTGTAGCACGAATGGGTCGGCTCGACCAGGGGAGGCCACGCTCTCACAGAATACCAGCGTAAAATAGCAGCTTAATGCTGCTGTGTTTTGTATAGTGAGTGTAGAGAACCGGAGACCCATTTTAATGGAAAAGAGTCATTCTATCTTAGTTCTCACGGCTGACAATGCATCTGCATTTTAATTCGCAAACATAGATAGATGTAGATGTCAACGGGCCACTGCAAGCACTTACCATCAGATGGACTGCGTGCTCGTTTGCCACCCTTTTTCTATAAAAAAAATGACACCCTTTAGACTGGAAGCGCAGTGTAAGCAGTTATTACACTATTCAGACAGCTTCCTATGCAGGAAAGGAGTCCGTGCTTATATTATAGATATGATAGCAGTATATCGAACACTTCAGTCCCACAGGGCCATGAATTCTACAAAACATTGGAAATTATAATAAATGATAATTATTTCTGATCATAAAATAAATTTAATGTAAGAAAGTAGATGTTGATCAGTAACTGAAATCCAGATTGTATCATTAAAGTTTTTCAATTGACACATAATATTAATTGTTATTGCATATATAATATTATGAAAATAGTTTGTCTTCTTACTTAATAAGGAAACAAACTTTTTCCACTTTATTTATTTTATATATATATATATTATATTAAAATTGCAGTGAGAGCACAGCAAGCAGATCAAGAGGCAGAGGAAGGCGTAATACATCATCATCTCCTGCTCAACATGTACCAGAACCATCTACAGAAAGGGTCTTTATCTGGGACCTAGACGAGACTATAATCATATTCCACTCTCTACTCACTGGAACTTATGCTACAAAGTACAACAAGGTAGGTTCAATTTAACTGACATTACAATTATTTATATTTATATATATATATATATATATATATATGTATATATATATATATATATATATATATATATATATATATATATATATATATTTTATTTTTTTTTAAATTAATGTATGTTTGTCTATAACTCCAACTAAATCTGAACGCGTATGTAAGAAGTAGTCAAGTTGGATTGTTAGTTACAAAACTCAACATTTAAGTTTTACAGTCCTTCTCTTTTTACCCAACTGCCCCAGAAGGAGGGTAATATTTTTCGAGTGTATGTCTATTTTTAACAGTGGTAGAGCCAGGCGGCAGCTTTTGCTGTCGCATGGATGGGATGGCTCGAACCGGGGTGGTACCACAACCTCACAGAATACCAGCGTGAAGTAGAGGTTTACCTCTGCGTTTCGCTTGGTGAGTGCAGGTGGCCAGAGGCCTTTTTTACTGGAAATGAGGCATTCCATCCTAGTCCTCACGGGTGAAAACGCATCTGCATTTTGATCTGTAACAGAGGATAGATGTAGATGTCTATGGGCCGCAGCAAACACTTACCCTCAGGTGGACTGTGTGCTCGTTTTTCACCCTTATCCTATAAAAAAAAATTTGTTTGGCATACTCTGTAGCCTAAATAGCTTGATGGATTTGAACATATGGGGTGCCGTTAGATATTTAATTTGCATAAGCTTTTTTATTAATGTTTTAACCATTGGGCTTGTTAATTATTTAAAATGATTATTTGTTAAATAAAATTTAAGTCTTATATGAAGTTCATTTCTAAAAAATATATTCCAACTAATTTGGGGCATATGTAGTAACAAAATTATCTATTTAAAGAAATATTAATATTTCTTTGGATATGAAGAAATGCAATAAATAGTTGCATTAGAATACAACTTTTAACTTAAACCACACAGAAAGTTATTTACACTTTGTTTTTATTATATTACATGTATAAAAAGGTTTACAAAGGGTAGACATATTTATGTCTTTAGGTATTATCTCACAGTTAGCTAATTTTCTTGTTTAACTGTCCATATATAGTCCACTGGACATTGACCTCTTCCACATGACTTACATTGAAACTTGAGTTCAGAAAATAGCATTTTTATAAAAATAATATTATATTACATACATATTATGTATACTGCCCGTAAATATTCCAGGTTTCAGTGAAATAGCAGTTTTATTATAATTAAACAATAACTAAAATTATAACATTAACTTTAAAACTTAAACGCACATATTATTTTATGTATATTACCCATAAATATGTTCGCAGCTATCTCTTGCATAGCAGAATATGTATGTGATATTAAAACAATGAATGTATCTTTGTATTACAGGACACACAGCAAATAGTTCAGTTGGGATTTAGAATGGAAGAGATGATTTTTAGCTTGGCTGATACACATTTCTTTTTCAATGATGTTGAGGTAAGCATGTTTTGACTTTTATGGATGAATGATGATTGTATGTATTTATGGTTTTATATGTAGATTAATAGATGTTTAGCAGCATCTTCCCCATAACAACTCTATATTATGAAAATTACCAAGTGTGGAAAATATGGCAAAAACCTCATGTAAGGCTTTCTATGGTGGAAGCCTATGTTAGAATAGAATAGAATGATTTTATTCAACATTGATTTTTACATAATACTTATTCAAAGTCATTTTTTTATTTACCACTGGTTCGGAAAATACCTCTGTCTTGGGAAGAACCAGCAATAAACCCAGCGGGACTTTTTTAAACATAATTTCACTTAACATTAATTTTGTTTATACAATTTTAAATGAAATTTTCATAGAACCAGCATGGTGGCGATCACCTTATTCCCAAGGGTTATTTTCATTCATGTATTTCTTGATATTATAACCCTTTTTGTACAGTTTTTCTTTAATAAAACTTTTAAACTTGTTTATTGACAAACTTTGAACATGTTCTGGGATTTTGTTGTAAAAGCGTATACATTGCCCCATAAATGAATTACTAATTCTGTGGAGTCTAGTAACTGGCATTACAAGCTTATGTTTGTTCGTAGTGTTTAAGGTATGAACATCCTTATTCTTACTAAAGCTATTTATGTTTTTATGTACATACATTACATTTTCATAAATATATTGCGATGCCAAAGTTAATATGTTTATTTCTTTAAATTTTTCTCTGAGGAACTCTTTACAATTTAGGTTATAAATCGCCCGTACGGCTCTCTTTTGCGAAACAAATATAGCTTCGATATCAGTCGCATTACCCCATAGCAAAATTCCATAAGACATTACGCTATGAAAATAACTAAAATACACTAATCTAACTGTCTCAACATCTGTGAGACTTCTAATCTTTCTTACAGCATATGCTGCAGAACTAAGTCTGCTTGCTAATTTAAATATATGGGGGCCCCCATTGAAGTTTCGCGTCAATAGTAATACCAAGAAAAACAGTGGTATCCACAAGACTCAACTCCTCCCCATTTAAGAGCACATTGGTTTTCATGTTCATCTGTAGACTTTATTGTCTGTAATTAATATAAATACATCATAGATCTTTTATATTACACATCACTAACTCAAATCAACAATGATAGAGAAAAGAGCTGCATACATTTCAAGTGATACAAAAACTAAGCCAAAACCATGCTCAACTTATTGTAATAACACCCACTCGCATAAATATATGCATCTAAAATCATTTACAATCAACATGATTTTTACTGTTAAACTTTCACGGGCTGTTAAAGAAAGTAAGCAGAAAGATGTTTGAGTAAGTGTGTGTCATGAAGTTAAGCATTGTTTTGACATCACTTTTGAATGCTGCGTTTCGCTTGGTGAGTGCAGGTGGCCAGAGGCCCTTTTTACTGGAAATGAGGCATTCCATCCTAGTCCTCACGGGTGAAAATGCATCTGCATTTTGATCTGTAACAGAGGATAGATGTAGATGTCTATGGGCCGCAGCAACCACTTACCATCAGGTGGACTGTGTGCTCGTTTTTCACCCTTATCGTATACAAAAAAAAAATGATGAATTAATAATAGTTGCTTACATGCTAACACTAAATTAGTGTACTATAATTTAATTATTGTGTTGATTTCGAATAATTATTTAACAAAATCTTTTTAATATAAAAGCGAGACATTGGTCCAACTCAGATAATACTGTACAGCATAAGTTATTAAGCACATTATAAAACTACACAAGAACACAACTCCGGGAACTTTTTACAATCACTAACGCTGTTAGAAAACTGTCATGTTCAATTCACTTATTGATTTAGTTATCTTATTGATTGAAAGTCAACTTAGCTAAGCTGACATTTTTATTAATTTTTGTATATTCAGGACTGCGACCAGGAACACATAGATGCTGTGGCGGCAGACGACAATGGTCAAGACCTGTCTGCATATAATTTCGCCTCGGATGGCTTCCACGCAAGCGCCGCTACCAGCGCTGGCTTATGCGCGCCTGGTATGCGAGGAGGCGTAGACTGGATGAGGAAACTCGCGTTTCGATATAGAAAAATCAAAGACACCTACAATAATTACAGAAATAGGTTGGTAATTAATGAATTTTGAACTAAAATCATCATTAATTTAGAATGCAAGAATAACTTGTGCTAGTGCAATTTATTTGACATTAATGTTATTAATCTAAATCTAAAAGTAAAATTTGTGATGGGTTAACACAAGTGGATTGTCATTAACTAGTTTCGTCGTTAGTTCGGGCTGGCAGTAATTGAACGAAACATAACAGCAATCGAAGGCAAAATTCGTTCATCGTGCATATATATTATATAATACCAATAAATTGATTATGTATAATTTTAATTCCAGTTACGTGATTTTCAACTCGAGTTAACTGGAGTCTAGTTTATTCTGATTTGGCTCGTCTCTAAGTAAAATTATATGTATAAAATTATATGAGACTGGCCAGTATCCAGAGAGGTTTTAAACTTATTATTAAAACTTATTATCTCGAGTTTAAACTCAAACTCCAGAAAGTCTGTGAAAAAAATTGTATCTATTTACACTGACATATTTTGAAATTTGATTGTGAGTTAATTTTTTAACTTTACGTTTCCCCTATCGTTCATCAATTTACCTACTTTTATTTCAGATAATAGATAGTAACAATATATTCTGTGGAAACAATATGTTTAAATGTTTTACATAAGTAATGACAAAGAAAATTAAAACATCAAAAACTAGTAACAGATGTATGTACACCTACAAAACACATTTGGACCTATCCAAGAATTAGAGATTTACCAATACCTTCAAAAACAGATAAAGTTATTAATTTGAGTAGAAATTTGACATAAAGAATGAAACGTCGGGAATTAAAAAATTAAAATTAAACGCGATAAAATCCGTAAAATTAGTTTTATTCCATGTGTAGTATTCGCGTATAAATATAAGAAATCATTATAAAGAATGAAATTAAAAATAAATACCATATTTTTTAGTGTGGGCGGATTACTGGGACCAGCAAAGAGAGAGCAGTGGCTGCAGCTTCGTGCTGAACTCGAACAAGCCACAGACAACTGGCTGACATTAGCGTGCAAATGTCTAAATATGATCAATTCCAGGTATGTATTAAATAAATTACATTAGCCAATTTAAAAGCAAATGTAAATAAGTTTCTGAATGAGAACTGACCAATAAACGAGTAATTACCAAACACTAGGATTTTTTTCATAATGGAGTTTTTTCTGCTTAGGTTTCTAGTTTTCTACATAATCAAATTAGTAATATAGGCTGTGCAAAATAATATAAAATAATAACTTAGAAATACATCTAATATATAAAAATTAATATTTGTTTGTTCTTATTTTATGTGCTGCCATACCGTTCATCAGATTACAATAAAACTTTGGAACACTGTGTGTAACACTTGCGCAAATGTTATAGGTATAGTACAATTAACTTACACTGGGTGGCGCGCGTGTCATACCGACAAATTTCATTTGAAAGTTATATATCATTTAAAGAATTTTAAACATAATAAGCAACAATAATTAAGCAACATAACTCTTCCAAATTTAAACCACATTTTCACAGTTATTTCTTCTGCGGCAGTAACACGCCGGTACCAGCTAGTATTACAATAAATATTTCTTTTCATTTAAATGTATATATATATATATATATATATATATATATATATATATATATATATATATATATATATACATATATATATATATATATTTATATATCACAGACCTCAAATTTACAAAAAGACGGCGTTACCTTTCATCTTTAAGTATTTATTTTGATTTCAATAATTAATATAAGCATTAAATCACGAAAATTCTGATTAATATAGCTGAGCAGGTAGTGTTGCCAACTTAAAGTATTAATACTATAGTAAGGACTTTTGAACTACTAGGACATAATTAAATTTTGCTTAATTGTATACAAATGTCGTTTCTCTTTGTTCTGATTACACAAGACAAAATCGTGTTCTTGAATAGTCTTAAATTCATCAATATTATTGTGATCTATTTGCAAAACTATATTATTTCAAACAAAATTAATAATCTTTAATTGTTCTTAACGAAATGAAAACATCAATTTAAATTGTTTTACTGTATACATTATACATTTAAAACATTTTAAATAGATATTT